>JASDDO010000004.1:133592197-138392197 GCA_030015575.1 Agapanthus africanus | reverse complement strand
AAGAAACCCTGTCTTAAATCCTTTAAGACATGGGGATGTCCGGCTTTTGTAAAAAAGCAGCATGCGGACAAGCTCGAGGCACGCTCAGTACAGTGCAAGTTTGTGGGATACCCAAAGAACTCCAAAGGGTATCTTTTCTATTACGCAGAGGAGCAAAAAGTCCTTGTTTCTCGTCATGCCCGCTTCTTGGAAACTGAGTTTTTAGAAAATCAGATAAGTGGGAGCGCAATAGAACTGGAAGAAATTCCAGAACCACAAGCTATTACTGAAACCTTAGTAGAACCAGAAGGTTCAGGGGAACCGGACATTCCTACGCCGCTCCGCAGAAGTAGTAGGCAGTCTCATCCGCCCGAGAGAGAGATACTTCGGTTTCTCATTGACGGGGATAGAGAGGATTGCACAGTTAATTATGATGAGCCCACTAGCTTCCAGCAAGCCATTCAGAGCGGTGACTCGGTAAAATGGCTTGATGCAATGCGGACCGAGATGGAGTCCATGTACACCAACAAAGTTTGGACTTTGGACTTTGCTCCAGAAGGGGTAAAACCCGTAGGCTGCAAATGGATCTTCAGAAAGAAGATTGGTGTAGATGGGCAAGTTGAAACCTACAAAGCTAGGCTCGTTGCAAAGGGTTTTCGTCAAAGACCTGTTTTAGACTATGACTAGACCTTTTCTCCGGTAGCCATGCTTAAATCCATTCGGATCCTTCTTGCCATTGCTGCCCTCCACGATTATGAAATCTGGCAGATGGACGTAAAGACGGCTTTCTTAAATGGAAATTTGGAAGAGTGCGTCTATATGGATCAGCCAGAGGGATTCATTCAGAGTGGGAGTAGCGGTAAGGTGTGCAAGTTGCTCAAGTCCATCTATGGACTTAAGCAGGCATCGCGGAGTTGGAACATCTGCTTTGATGATACTGTCAAAGAATTCGACTTTGTCAAAAGCCCAGATGAACCATGCATTTACAGTAAGATTGTAAGGAGAAATGTGGTATTCCTCGTCTTGTACGTCGATGACATTCTCCTAATAGGAAATGATATTCCTATGCTAAAGTCAGTCAAAGGATTCTTGTCGCAGAGGTTCTCCATGAAGGACCTGGGCGATGCCAACTACATTCTGGGGATCCAGATCTATCGTGATAGATCTAAGAGGATATTGGGACTTTCACAGTCAAGGTACATCGACACCATACTGAAACGATTCAGTATGGAAGATTCCAAGCGCGGTAATCTACCGGCTTGTCACGGAATCACCCTCTCCAAAGAGATGTCTCCCAAGACTGATTTGGAAAGGGCTCGCATGTCATCAATACCCTACGCATCTGCGGTAGGCTCTATTATGTATGCGATGTTATGTACCAGACCAGATGTAGCATACGCATTGAGCATTGTAAACCGGTATCAGTCGAACCCAGGGGAGAAACACTGGATAGCAGTAAAGAACATTCTCAAGTACCTGAGAAGGACTAAGGAGATGTTCTTGGTGTATGGCGGAAAAGACCGCCAGATTGAGGCCTTTGCTGACTCCAGCTTCCAGAGTGACAAGGATGACTCCAAGTCCATGTCGGGTTATGTCTTTACCCTCAATGGAGGGGCGGTTTGCTGGAAGAGTTCCAAGCAGGAAACCGTTGCTGACTCAACCATGGAAGCGGAGTACATAGCTGCTTACGATGCCGCAAAGGAAGCTGTCTGGATGAAGAAGTTCCTCACGGAACTTCAGGTGGTTCCTACTAGTGTTAATCCAATACCGCTGTATTGTGACAACAACGGCGCTATAGCTTTAGCGAAGGAACCCAGGTCCCATCAGAAGTCCAGGCATATTTTGAGGCGGTTCCACCTGATCAGGGAGATCATTGATCACCGGGAGATCGAGGTAAAGAGAGTAAATTCAGAATATAACACTGCAGATCCATTCACCAAGGCCTTGCCCCAGACTCAGTTCGAGCGGCTGATCGAGATGATAGGTCTTCGATACGCCAGTACATGGCCTTAGTGCAAGTGGGAGATTGTTAGTGTATATGCCCTAGAGGCCATTACTGTATCATACTAGTTTGTATATTACTTAATGGAAGCTTGGGAAATTCACCGTGTATATACAATCTTGCTCAAAATAGTAGTATGCTACTTGGTTTGTTTCTACTTCAATGTGTACTTGTGTTTATTTTAGTATATCACCTATACACATTAGTGGAGCCCTTAAGATCTTTGCTTGATTACCAGCGTTGTGATGGCAGTCACACTAGTGGGGCTGGGTAATCTATAAGCACATCCTTATGCAGGTCCCTGGTCGCAGGACTATCGAGACAGGGTATAGATACTTCGGAGTAGACTAGCGTATGCACTTCTCATCCCAGCGTGGGAGATAATCTGTCCCACAGCCATCAGTACGTCGTACTTGAGAGAGTATGCGGGTGCTCGTTGGGTTACGAGTACACTGGACAGGACTCGTCGGAAACTGACTAGTTGGTATTATGCCTATCGTCAGTTATCAGTTCCCAGGTGACATGAGTACAGCTTAGTCCGCTGACTTGACACTGTCACTTCGCCTCGAGTGTGTTCCCACTGTACTTTGATTACTACCCTACCAAGGCTCAAAGGAGTCGTGCAAACAGGTGGTAGTTGGGTGCAGTCCCGAAGCACTTGGAGGCAGTGACGGTTAGACAGGATTCGTCTCTCCCGGTATTGGGGGTTGACATCGCGCTGTGTCTAGGAGAGCCATTACACGAGTAGTCCCTGGCCAGGGCAATCGAGATATACTGGTAGGCTTCCAGATTTATCTCAGGGTGTTTTGGGCTTCACTCCGACATGACTTGTACCGCTATTGGGGGACTGACGTTTACCACCCCCTAGGCCCGCCATGCGATGTATCAGACGAACATACCAGACTGTACGGAGATTGTCACATTCAGGCTCAGTAGGAGTTCAGATGGGTTTCACCTCGTCAGTCTTCTTGTCGGCATCTACCTGGGGACCGTTACGCACAGCTAGTGCCGCTTGCGGTCTGTGGTTAAACCCACTGCCAGCGTAGTGTCGAGTCTTTAGAGTCCCACACAGAAAGCCATTCGCCTTTAGGCAAAAGAGTAGAGGTCGCATGGTTTTGCGACAGGGTTCGGTCACATCCGTGCACTTCTGCACGTACAGTGTCCGGACAGTTTACACTTGTGGGCTTTGGTTTATGCCAGATCCTAGTGTACCTTTTGGGATTGGATTTATCCAGTTTGTATTCGTGTTCCTCGGAACGCGGATGCGGGTGTGTATGCACAGTTGACGGAGAGACAGAGGCGGAGGATTCTCATTAGGGTTGTTGACCGTTGATAGTTGAATATTGACTTTTTGCTCAACCCTAATAAGAATATGATATGTGATTAACAATTATATTAATTAGGTATTATGGTGACATGGTTGTTGTGTTGTTGACTTTGTTGACTTGTTGACTTTTGTTGACTTTGTTGACCGGTTGACTAGGCTTGACTAGTTGACCATCATGATAACTATAGCTATCATTTCATGGCAAAGACTTTTGCTTACTTGCTCTTTTGTGCAAAATGAGTGCATGAAATGATATGGCTATGGTTGCTTAAACCATCATATAATACTTGATTGATATGATGTGTTATGATTGTTTTGGATTATGAGAGCCAAATGAGAAAAATCTTCTCTCATTTCTTTCATGCTCATTCTCTCTCTTGTTCTTGAGCTTTCATCTTCCTCCTCTTGCTCTCCCTCTCTTGACTCTATGGTTCACCTGTCCCATTAGTTGAGAACCAAGAACCATAGATAAAATCCCATACAAACTCTTCTCTACTCACTCTAGTTCACAAGGATTAGCGAACCGAGTGAACTAGTTTCTTCAAAGTTCGAAGAAGGAGCCAAAGGTTGAGGCTTTCAGGTGGATCTATCTTCGGCGCAAGGAGACGACGGGGAGAAGCCGATTCAGACGACCATCAAAGCTTGAAGACGAAGGAGTTCGAGAAAAAGAAAGGTATAACCCCCTAACCGAGTAGTTAGCAACTCGTAGTTAGGTTGTTAGTTAGATGTTTAACAAAGATCCGGATTTTAAGTCTATGTTACCACCTCTAAGAAAATCGTTTTTTATCAAATTCCACAGGCCCGAAAGTACCGGGAGAGGTAGCATGGACTTACAGCTTGGACATATATAGGGAGGACTTTCATGCTCGACATGATAGTATGCTATCTGGTTGTTCTTTATCTTAACATGTACTCTGATTGACTCTATGTTATATGTTGATAAAGCCCTTAGGATGAGTACTTGACTACCAGGATTATGATGCAGATCATACTAGTGGGGTCAAGTAGTCGCTAAGTACATCCTTCAAATATTCCTAGTCGTAGGTGTATCGAAACAGGGCATCGATATACCAGAGTAGACTATCGTATAGCTTCTCGACCCATGGAGATGGGAGATGGATGATCCCATATCCATTGGTGTTTGACATCAGAGACAGTATACGGGTGTTCAGTGGAGACTGAGTATACTGGACGGACTCGCCAAGAACTCCCAGATGGTATTATACCTCATGTCAGATGGCAGTTCTCTGGTGACACTGGTACATGTTAGTCTGTAGACCCGAGATCGTCATAGAGTCTTGTGTGATTCCCACTGTGCTTTGATTTCCACCTTACCACGTTCAAGAGAACGTGCAAAACGGTGGCTTTTGGGTAGAGTCCCGAGTCACATGGAGGCAATGAGCGATAGGAGGGGTTTCGTCTCTCCCGGTATTAGGAGTTGATGTTGCGCTTTGCTCGATTGGCTATAACAAGAAGTCCTTGGCCAAGGCTGCTTCAGAGATATACTGGTAAGTGTTATCAGTGGTTTCTCGACCCGTTATGAGACTCATATCGACATGACTTATCGAGTTACTGGGGTCTGACGTTTACCACCCCTAGAAGAGATATGCGACATATCAGACGAAGAGACCGGACTGTACGGTAGTGTTACTGAATGGATTCACAGGAGTGTAAGCAGGCTTATTTGTTGATCTTCTGATCGCTCAATACCCGGGTGGCCGTTACGTTTAGCAGACCGCTTGCGGCTTATAGGTGTTTGATATGATCATCACCTACTGCCAGCGTATTGACGAGTCTTTAGAGTCTTACACAGGGTTTTCCTAGCTCAAGCGAAACAGAGTAGGAGCACATATGTGATATGTGTGGGACCGAGATTAATACGATATGTGAAACCGTATTCTATTCTCGCGATTTGTGACATTGGTCAGTTATATGCGATATAGCCGGGTTATCGGATCAAGGGTTGATTTGATAAGTTGATACACATGATATTAGTCGGTTATATGTGATATAGCCGGATTATTAAATCAAGTGTTGATTTAATAATTTAATGTATAATTATATATTTGATATATTACATTACATTACCTAGTATTAGCTCACTTATGATTTCTTTTCT
The DNA here is from genome assembly GCA_030015575.1 of Agapanthus africanus. NCBI lineage: Eukaryota > Viridiplantae > Streptophyta > Magnoliopsida > Asparagales > Amaryllidaceae > Agapanthus > Agapanthus africanus. The sequence goes on along the minus strand of JASDDO010000004.1, from coordinate 138,386,770 downwards.
CACTTTGGATACATTGATGTATATGTGATATATATTAAATGTATCATGCATGGTTACAAATGCAACTAGGGTTAATGAGGGTTAAACCTTGATAGGGTTAAGATTGGTGTTTAAATTTATCATTAATTAATTCAAATACTATGAATAATAGTCATGGTTGATATTTGTTGAAAACTTGTAGAAGCCTGTAAGCATCTTTGACTTTGTCCATTTTCTTTGTCTTGCTTAAGATATTTTTGACCTAACCTTTAACCATAGCACATGGTTAACTCTCTAAAAGTGTTAAGAATGGCATGCTTAACCCTTGGTTGCATTATTAACCTCACTAATAATTCATTTTGGATGAGTTAGCTTTTCTTCTTCTTCTTCTTCTTCAAACTTTTCTAGCTTCAATGGAGTTATGAGAAAATGAGTGAGAAAATGATTTCTAATGTGAGCAAACTTCCTACTTCATCATCCTATACTACTTGCCATTTAGTATAGGGTGTTCTTTTCACAAGGTTCTTGACCCAGTGAAGAAATAGTTTGGGTTAGTGTCTCCCCGACGTAGATCATCTTCGGTCTTGAAGTCTTCGAAGGAAGCATGTTCGTTTCTTCATCGGAACCTCTCTAGAGTCCGGAGTTCATGATCACAGTGAAGGGGACTACTACATGGAGCTATTGAAGTGAAGGACCAGTCTACAAGGGTTGTATTCCTTGCTCACTTCTTATTGCAAAGTAGTTTGCTTTAGATTCCGTATATTTCTAGTTTACGATTCTTGTTAGGGTTAGCTAAAACGGCAAATTTTTGAATTTGGCATGGACGATGCCTCTCGAAACCTTGCTGCCGTCTTGGGTAACCCTGCAGTGGTATCAGAGCCATGTTAGAAATAAATATGGATTTTTTTAGAATTAAGAAACCGAAACGACTCCGAAACTTGAAACGGAAAACCCCAGTTTCTGTCGATTTTAAATATTGTTCAAAAAATTATTTAAACAAGTGCTGAATGATGTATGTGATACCTCATGAACACACAACAAAACCCAACCATAGTGCTTGGACTTTGTCCGGCGACTAGGCTAGGGATTCCGGCGTCGCCGGATTTCCTATGGCCAATTGGCTTGAGTTTTGTGGTGTATTCCAGTCTCTGGGTTTTGGTGTTTCAGGTGTTGTCTATTTTGGTTAATTTTGCATGTGTGTAATCTTACACTATATGCAATTCAGAGTGTTTCGTATTTGTAGTTTTAACATTGTTTCGGGTTATTCTCATGTTTTCTAGGAGAAGTTAGAAAGTTCGATCGAATGTCAAAAACCCATTTTTTCAAGTTTAACGTATTCGAAAAAATATGCAAGTGATTCTGTGGACCCTCTAGAAGAACAAAAACCTTAACTCGATTATGTGACCGTCAAAATCGCCACTTGAACCTTAGGGTGTGTGGTAGTTTAGCGTTGTCACATGTGAGGCGTTGGTTTGACCCTTCTACGACTGGTTCATAGGTACTGTGGCATCTTCTGGGTATTATTAAAACTGTGCTCAAGTGTTGAGCTGTCGGGAAATTGTGGGACTTTGATTAATCGATCGAAAATTTTAACGTGGTCCGGATATTATGTGATGGGATACAATATTTGGAATCCTCAAGTAGTTATGAGATAACTAGTTTGAATGTTATAAATCTAGCAGTTTAGTCTCATTTGATCGGTTGCCACGGGATTTTAATGATATCAAAAGTCTGTCATAATCACGTAGCGTACGTGGATACTCGCCGGGTAAACTTACTAGATAGCCGCGCCCCATAGCCCCGACCAAGTGACTGTAGGAGAACCCTGTCGCCAAAAGCATCCGTTCGGGTGCTCACGGAAGAGGTGTTCCGCCTTAGTGCACTTCGTCGACGGTATTGGGGGATGCGGCCGTCTTCTAAAGTTTCCGACGAGCATTCGATCAGGATGTCGTGAATCTTTTTGAATCGCCCGACAAGATATTAAAAGGTGTTTTCAATATCGATACTAAAATGCGGGGTTTATAATTTTTAGGCATGTGATGTCTAAGGAATTCATTAGGTTAGGCATGAAATCCAAAGTATGTGATACGTTGGGTTTATGATGTCTAAGATGGTTGCGGATTCCAACTGTTGTAGTTTTCACTTTCTTTTCTGCGACCGTAAGTGTAATATGTGGTGTATCGCCGGTTTCGGGGTTATATGTCAACGGTAACTAGGATACACATATTTACTTACGTTGATGACATGTAATGTTATGTGCTGCTGTGATATGTTATATTGGATCATCGTGTTTGAATAGCCGGGGTTTTTATGTGAGATGAGAGTTTTCTTTTTCATTCATGTAAAATTCTCTGTATGTAATATTCTTTTATTGGGGCACTTTCGGCTTGAAGATGATGTCACCATTGTATATTATTTACTTTTCCGCATTAGGATAGACCCAAGGCGGGGAGCACAAGTAACCGGGTTCTGGAGTCCAGTGGGAGACCATCTCTAGGAGTCGAGACCGGGTCTCCTAACTCTAGAATTGATAGGGTTACTTGCCGCTCTCGTAGGGGTCTAGGGGTGTGGGATTGGCTATTCATCATGACCGTGGAATCGGTGTTTTATACTGGCTTAATTTAAAAGACGGAAATCCTAGTATATCCAATATTTCATATGTTGTTCTTCTGCTGCGATATCTGTGATGTGATCATTTGATATGTTGATATAGATACTGGATATAGTATATAAGATATATTATATAGACGTTGCTTATGTTTTATACCCGCGCTGGCACTGCCCCGCTCTGCCGTTAGTTACCTAACCTAACGGTGCACGAGGGGACATCGAGGCGAATGCGGATAGCATAAGCGTTCGTTGTATTTATCTGTGATGTTTAGGTAACTTAAAAATGATGGGACTTTATTAATGAGATTAATGAAATAAAAAAAAACCTAAAGATGTTTTAGAAACTTGTCTCGAAAACTGGTATCTCTAGTTCATGCTTTGCATAGCGGTATTCCTTGTAGAATATCCAGCACCTTATTCGATAAGGAAAGAGCCGAGATTCCTTCACCGGGAGTGACCTCTTTAGAGAAACTAGCAGATGCTACAAACTCGGTTTGTCTTTTGATTGCTTTTATAGTTTATGCTTTGCATAGTGGTATTTGTGAAATATCTTGCACCTTATTCGATAAGGAAAGAGCCGAGATCCCTTCACCGGGAGCGACCTCTTTAGTAAAACTAGTAAAAGCCTCGAAAACACTCCATTTCAAAATCGCTTGATTCTACAACGATATCAAGTTCATTATGCAAAAGGTTTTCTTAAAAACCTGACGTAGCCTTCCATCATTTAAGATAAGTACTACTTAGTATTCGTGTTGTGGTAGTTTGGCATTTCGTCAAGGCGTAGTGTACGGTAGCTAACTAGTGCTTATTTGTTAGCATACTATGCGATTGGATTAGGGTATTCGTACAGCGTTGTTTTGCTTTCGTTAAGGGTCGTGCGGGTGGGTTTAATTCAATCAGGAAATGTACGGGTTGAACTTGACTAGCAGACTATGGGTGTTTGGCATTCGTCAAGGTCATAGTACGTTAGGGGTAAAATATTATTGGGAATTTCAAGTGTTGAAATTTGCAATGTGATTGCATACTTTCTATGAGATAGTTGGATCCCGATACCCACTGTGAGTAAGAGTACTCCTGGGAGAGTTTTACACATTACAATTAGCCGATCAAGTAGGTGTCTAGAAAGGTGTTAACGGGGTTACGCCCCTTGGAAAACGAGGTTTATTTTAATTAGGTCCGTGCGAAAGCACGGGGAACTTCTCTCAAAGTACCGGCACTGGCCTGGCTGAAAGATTGGCGAACTTGTAAGGTGTAATTAATCCCGACTAGTCTTTCCTTTTAGGGTTTGAAGGAAGATCTGAGTAAAACAGTGGGAGCCATCCTGATTACATATATTAATAACCAATCTAACCTTGCAAGAGCATACGCTGAGTGTTTTCTTCTCTCTCTCTCTCTCCAGGTGGCGACCATGTCACGCCTTAATCAAGATAATAATAAGGATGTATTGACCGAAACCGCTTGTTATACTGAGCTGGGGAACGTTGGTCCCGCTCCAACATATAATTGTTATAAGACTGAGCAGGAAATAGAGGATTACCAGAATTCTCATGCCGCCCAAACGAAGAAAGTGCATGTTGATGCATCATCTCCGGGTGTGTTCATTACATAGAACTGTTTCTTAGTATCCATTACGTCCTCGGTATTAGATACCGGATCAGGATCCCATATATGTAATATGTTACATAGGCTACAGATAGGTAGAGAACTGGGAATGGGTGATAAGTTTCAAGAGTTGGAAACGATGCAAGTGTTGCAGCCAAGTATGTTGGCAGTTATCACCCTGTATCACCAAATACATTAATTCTGAACGAATGTTATTAGATACCGAACCTGATATACAATATCATATCAGTTTCTTTATTTAGTAAAGAAGGATATAATTTTGTATTGTTGGATAATGTTCTGAACATTTTATATATCAAGAGTTGATCGGTTCAGGCACGTTATTTAAAAGTATATACGTTCTCAATGAAACCACGGTTCTTAACGTACACAACACACACAAGAGGAAGAGTTCAGAAATGAACGAATCCTTCTTGAGTCATTGTAGACTAGGTCATATCAGTGCGACCCGACTAGCTGAAGTTACATAAAGATGCATTTTTAAATCGGTTTGAATTTACATCTTGTGAAACTTGCAAGTCATGTCACAAAGATAAGATGACTATAGCTCCGTTTATTTGAAACAGAGAAAGAGTTAGATGAACTCTTGGGATTGATACAGGATGATGTATTTAGGTCCCCTGTCTACACAAGCCAGGAATGGTTCCTTTTACATCATTACATTCACTGATGATCTCTCAAGATTCGCAGATGTGTTCCTGTTGAAACACTGAGCTGAACCTTTTGAGATACTCAAAGAATATAAGTTAGAAGTAGAAAACCAAAAACAGGTATAAGTATTATGTCCTTTGATGTGATCAGGGAGGAGAATACTTGAGCACGGAATTCCTGGACTATTCTAAAGGAGAATGAGATTCTCTCTCAGCATTACTCCTCCGCATACACCACAACACGTCGGTATATCGAGGCGGAGTAGACACACCCTATGTGATAAGGTGCACTCTAAGATGAGTATTACTGAGTTTCCTATTTTTTTTGGAGGTTATGCACTTGAGAAAATGCATACCTATTGAATAGGGTTCCAACCAAATCAGGTGCCTACCACTCCATATGTGATATGGTATGGGAAAAGCCCATCTCTTAAGGATGTTAAGATTTAGGTTTGTCCGGCCTATGTCTAAAAGCAAAATCCGGATAAGCTCGAGGCAAGGTCAGTTCTGTAGAACTTTGTTGGATATCCTAATCATTTGTTAGTGTATATGCCCTAGGGGCCATTATTGTATCATACTAGTTTTTATATTACTTAATGGAAGCTTGGAATATTCACAGTTATATTAACAGTCTCGCTCAACATAGTAGTATGCTACTTGGTTTATATCTATCTTAATATGTGTATATGTTAGCATATCACGAATACATATTGATAGAGCCCTCAGGATCTTGCTTGACTACCAGTGTTGTGATGGCAGTCACACTAGTGGGGGCTGGGTAGTCAACAAGCACATCCTTTTTCAGGTCCCTAGTCGTAAGATTATCGAGACAGGGCATCGATACTCCAGAAAAGACTAGTGTGTACGCTTCTCATCCCAGCAGGGGAAATGGTCTGTCCCATAGCCATTAGTACGTTGTACTGGAGATAGTATACAGGTGCTCGTTGGGTTACGGGTACACCGTACAGGACTCGCAGGGAACTGTTGATTGGTATTATACCCGTCGTTAGTTAACAGTTCCCAGGTGACTTGAGTATAGTATAGTCCGCAGACTTGACACTGCTGCTTCGTCTTGAGTGTGTTCCAACTGTTCTTAGATTGCTACCCTACCACGACTCAAAGGAGTCATGCAAACAGGTAGCAGTTGGGTGCAGTCGTGAAGCACTTGGAGGCAGTGGCGGTTAGATAGGATTCGTCTCTCCCGGTATTGGGAGTTGATATCGCGCTGTGTTTGGAGAGCCATTACGCAAAGTCCCTGGCCAGGGCAAACGAGATTTATTGGTAGGATTTCCAATAGCTTCTCAAGCTGTAATGGGCTTCACTTTGACACGACTTATACCGCTTTTAGGGAACTGACGCTTTCCGCCCCCTAGGCCCGATATGCGATAGTCCTAGACGAACAGACCGGACTGTACGGAGATTGTCACATCAGGCCCAGTAGGAGTTCGGATTGGTTTCCTCGTCGGCCTTTTTATCGACATCTACCTGGGGACCGTTACGTACATCTAGTACCGCTTGCGGCCTGTGGTTAAACCCACTACCAGCGTAGTGTCGAGTCTTTAGAGTCCCACACAGAGAGTTTCCCTGCTTCAGGCGAAATGATATAGAGGTCGTATGGTTTTACGACAGGGTTCGGACACATACGTGTATTTATGCACGTACGATGTTCGGACATTTTTTACTAGCGGGCTTTAGTTTAAGCCAGATTCTAGTATTGGAATATTGGATTTATACAGTTTCAATATTTCCGTGTTTTTACGGATGTGAGGGGCATTCTCATAATTAGTCGAGAAGCTTCTAGAAGACAGATGAGGTGGAAAGCTTAGGTGGAATTTGCATTAATTGAATTTGTGACTCATGGAGTGATTCATCCAAATGAGTTAATGAAGCATTTATTGCTTAATGACTCATGAGATGATTCATTCATTTATATTAAATGAAGCATGGTTGTAAATTATCTATTTTATTTATTTGATAATTGTTATGCTTCATTGTATACATAATGAGTTATATTTTCAATTCAATTCTCACTTATACATTCTCTATTATCAAGCTCTCTCTCTCTTCAAAGACCTAACCCTAATCCTCTCATGTATTGAGATCCAAGGGTTAGCAAGACTAATAAATCCCTAATCCATATTTATATCCTCTAGGTAACTTTGATTAGCACTCATAGCCACCTAGTTACCTTAAGTGAGAGGTGAAAGCTTGGAGAAGGAGCTCTCGGGTGGATCTTCTATCACATCGAGGAGGCCGTCGAGGAGGTGAACTACAAGAACAAGAAGGACTTGAATCTTTAGGTATAATCATCTATCATAGTAATTAATCACTTCTAGATAGTTGTTAGTTAGGGTTTAGCAAAGATCTTCAATGTTAACTTAAACAAAATGATTGTTTTACCTATTCCGCCTCCCCGCATAATGTGGGGTGTCTAACGTCGACTTACAGTTGTATCAGAGACTAGCTAAACCATAACTAACATGTTAGCAAAGTCGTTAGAAATTCGATCGCAAAACGAACCCGAAAATACGACGTTTTCACCATGTTTCTGCCGATTTTAAAACGAGGTCTAAAAATTATTCAGGGACCCTTAAAAATACAGGCAGGGAATTTTAAGAATTGTGAAGAAATTTGGGACTGTGAATCGGCCATACCACCACGGAACCACCGCAGATCCGTGGCCGAGTTGACTCCGAGTCAACCCAAATTTGCTCCGTTATTCTTCTGTGTTGATGTTGTATTTTCTGGGATGTTTTGTTTCTGCTCAGGTTTTGTGTGCACATAGAATTGTTTGGAGTAGATTCATTTGTGTTGCTTGATCGAAATTCTAAGATGTTTGGCTAATTTGATTATATCTGTGTTGTGTTTAATGTGTTCATAAACCTCCCCTAACTGCTAGTATATCGGTTAGCAAGGGTTGCTCATTTCTTTAATGGTTTTTACTGGTTTGTGAATGTGGACTTGTTGGATTGTCGTGAATGGATAGCCGGGGATGTGAGACGAGTGTTTCTTTCATTCAAATGTAAATTGTAATTTGTTGTCATATTCTTTTGCGGGGCACATCCGGGTTGAGCTTGTAGCCACCGTTGTATTATTTCATTTACTGTTTTCTGCTCCTAAGATAGACCCAAGGTGGGGTGCACAAACTACATGGTACATTGAAGTGCTTAGTGTCCTACTCACGTCGTTGAGGGAGACCGCTTCACTTCGGGTACTAGGCGGGTAGTTTGCTGTACCCGTAGGGGTCTAAGGTGGGGCTTTGGCTATTCATCGCGACTGTGTAATCCGTCTTTCTTTGCAAGCTCAAAAGGAATGTGGATTCGTAGAAAATCCAATATATTCATTATTGATCTGGAATGCCTATTATTGCGTCTGATGAATGTACAATATTTATATATGATATCTATTAGGCCTCACTTAGTTTTGCACCCGCGCTAGCCCAGCCTCCGCTCTGCCGTTAGTTAAGTAACCTGACGGGTGAATGACGGGGCCCAGTGGCGAATGCGGATGGCATAAGATGACGTTGTATTTTCGTTGTTTTCTGCAATGATAGCTTAATTGATGGGACGCATTATATTAATGCGAAGAAAATAAAGTAATTTGAATCGTTCGAACAGTTTAAAAGAAGCCACTTTGTTATTTTTAAAACAGAAGATATTTTAATTGCGGAGCTTAAACCACTCCTTTTAAAAGCTATCAGGTTCCTTCGATCATATCAAGTTCACTACATTCACGGTTTCGCCAAAACCATTCGTAGCCCTCCGTCATTTCATTTGGGTATTCAGTAGTATTCAAGCTATGTATTTTGACCAAGGCCAAGGCATAGTGTTTGGTAGCTGCTGGGTATTCATTTGTTGCATAGATAGATGAGTTGGTTTGGGACTGTCGTACTGTCATTTGGCCAACGTCAGGGGTATGTACGGGTGGGTTCAAATTAACAAGATAATGATGGGTAGAACTTGACATGTGACTTATGACATTTTGACCAACGCCAAGGTCATAAGAGCATGGGGCAGAAATTTATATCGGGAATTTCTAAAGAAACTGAAATTTTCGAAGTGTTGCATACCATTTGGAGTGTGATAATTTTGGAAGGATTCCTTCAGCTTTATCACACGATGATATTTGGATCCCGATCGTACTGTGAGTATCCGCTACTCATCAGGAGATTCGTCACTTAACGATCAATGGTATAAACCAAGTAGGTGTCGAGAAAGGTGTCAGCGGGGCTATGCCCCCAGAGAAAAGAGGTTATTTAATTAAGGAACTTCACGAAAGCGTCGTAAAACCTCCCTCGAAGTACCGACACCGGCCTGGCTGAGCGGTTAAATAAGAATTGTACGACGAGAATAGTCCTAACTAGTTCTTCCTTTTTGGTTTGAGGAGGGATTCGTGAAACAGTGGGAGCCATCCAGTTTAGATAAACTAAAAACCACTCTAAACTTGCAAGAGCATCATGCTAAAGCGGTCCCTCTCTCTCCTAATTGCAGCGACCCAGAACATGACAGGCCTTAAGTTACTATTAGATAAAAATATTTTGACAGGGCCAAACTATAAAGACTGGTTCCGGAATGTTAAGATGGCAATTACTTATAACAAATTGGGGTATATCCTTACTACCAAGGCACCTGCTTTCCCTGGTCCAGAATCCAATGTCGCGTATAAGGAAATCCGCAAGTCCTAGGAGATTGACTGCGCGAAGGCCAAATACATCGTGCTTTCCTCTATGAATAATGAACATCAGAGGAAGCACGAGAATATGGATCTTGAATCCATATTTCTCCACACTAAGCAACTGTATGGGGAGCAATCTCGTATAGCTAGATACGAGACCTCGAAGAACTTATTTCAGTCGAGGCTGGCCGTCGGATCATCTGTAGGAGAACATGTCCTTAAGATGATTGGCTATATAGAAGAGCTCGCAGACCTCGGGACGACATTAGAGAACGAGCTATATACAGACTTGGTTCTTCAGTCCCTTCCTTCCACCTACGCCCAATTTATCTTGAATTTTAACATTCAAGGTAAGGAAGTTGAGCTTCCAGAACTCCTTAACATGTTGAGGAGTGCAGAGGGCACCTTGCAGAAAGCAAGAGAAACACCCACTATGTTTGTTCGCGGTGATTCCTCTTCCAGGTCCAAGGCAAGGGCCAAAGGAAGGAAGAAGAAGGCCGCTACCAAACCATGAGGTGGTGTTGGTAAGGTGGGAGTTAAGGGAAAGGCAAAGGTTGCGGCGCCAGTAGTGGCAAAGGACGAGTGCTTCCACTGTTATAAGAAAGGCCATTGGAAGAAAGATTGCAAAGCTTGGATTGCCAAGAACCAGGACATGAAGCAAACTGTGGCTTCGACTTCAGGTGTGTTTGTAATTGAAAATTGTCTATCAATCAACTCTACTTCCTGGGTATTGGATACCAGATCAGGATCTCATATATGCAATTCATTGCAGGCACTGAGAAACCGTAGAGTGCTGAAGGTTAGTGATATGACCCTCCAGGTTGCTAACGGAGCTAGAGTGAATGCTGTGTCCGTGAGGGATTATCACCTTGGATTGACGAGTGGACATATTTTGGTTTTGAGCAACTGTTTTTGTGTACCCAGTTTAACGTGTAATATCATATCAGTATCGTTGTTGTCCAAAAAAGGTTATGATTTCACGTTTGTAAGCGATGTTGTTAACATCCACCTTAATCATGGTTTGAATGGGTACGGTACACTAGATAACGGTATATACGTGTTAAACCAATTACAGATTTTCAATGTCCAGAACACACTAAAAAGAAAGTCTCCAGATATAAATCAGGCTTTCTTATGGCATTGTAGACTAGGTCACATCAATGAGACAAGGTTAACTAAGTTACAAAGAGAAGGATATTTGGATCTGTTCGAATATCAATCTTATGCCACTTGTCAATCATGTCTCAAAGGAAAGATGAAAAAGACTCCATTCACTGGACATGGAGTAAGAGCGAGCGAGCTCTTAGGACTCATACACAGCGATGTATGTAGTCTAATTTCTACACATGCAAGAGGCGGTTTTTCATATTTCATTACTTTTACAGATGATTACTCAAGGTATGGATTCATTTTCTTGATGAAACATAAATCCGAGGCCTTTGAGAAATTCCAAGAATATAAGAATGAAGTAGAAAACCAAACCGGCAAAAGTATCAAGACACTGAGATCTGATCGAGGTGGTGAATACTTAAGTGCCGAGTTCCTGGGTTATCTAAAAGAGAATGGAATTCTCTCTCAGCTTACTCCTCCATACACTCCAGAGCATAACGATGTATCGGAAAGACGGAACCGAACCCTATTAGATACGGTACGTTTCATGATGAGTAATGCTGAGTTAACGTGATTTTTCTGGGGTTATGCACTAGAATCAACTGCATATCTTTTGAACAGGGCTCCTACCAAGACTGTGCCTACCACGCCATATCAGATGTGGAGTGGGAAGAAACCCTATGTTCAGTATCTTAAGATATGGGGATGTCCAGCTTTTGTTAAATAGTAGCATGCGGACAAACTCGAGGTACGATCAGTGCAGTGTCAGTTTGTGGGATATCCAAAGAACTCCAAGGGGTATTTTTTCTATTACGCAGAGGAACAAAAGGTTTTTGTTTCTCTTATTGCCTAATTTCTCGAACAACAGTTTTTAGAAAAGGAAACAAGTGGGAGCGCAATAGAACTGGAAGAAATTCCAGAACCGCAAAGTACTACTGAAAGTTTGGTAGAACCAGAAGTTCAAGAAGAACAGAACATTCCCGCACCCCTCCGTAGGAGTAGTAGGTCGTCTCATCCTCCTGAGAGATACTACGGTTTTCTCATAGACGGGGATAGACAAGATTGCGTCATTGATAATGATGAACCTACTATGTTCCACCAGGCCATCCAGAGCGGCAACTCAGTAAGATGGCTGGATGCAATGCGGAACGAAATGGAGTCCATGTACACCAACAAAGTATGGACTTTGGACTTTGCTCCAGATGGGGTAAAACCCATAGGATGCAAGTGGATCTTCAAGAAAAAGATTGGTGTAGATGGACATGTGGAAACCTATAAGGCTAGACTTGTTGCAAAGGGTTTTCGTCAAAGACCTGGTTTGGACTATGACGAAACTTTTTCTCCAGTGGCTATGCTCAAATCCATTCGGATCGTTCTTGCCATTGCCGCCTTCTATGATTATGAGATCTGGAAGATGGACGTAAAGACGGCTTTTCTAAATGGTAATTTAAAAGAATGCGTCTATATGGATCAGCCATAAGGTTTCAATCAGAGTGGGAGCAGCGGGAAAGTGTGCAAGTTTCTTAAGTCCATTTATGGACAAAAACAGGCATCGCGGAGTTGGAACATCTGTTTTGATGAAAAGATCAAAGAATATGACTTTATCAAAAATCCAGATGAACAATGTATATATAGTAAAATTGTAGCACGAACTGTCGTATTCCTCGTCTTGTACGTAGATGACATTCTCTTGATAGAAATGACATTCCTATGCTACAATTTGTCAAAGGATTCTTGTCATACAGGTTCTCCATGAAAGGCCTGGGTGATGCCTCTTACATTCTAGGGATCCGGATTTGTCGTGATAGATCTAAGAGGATGTTGGGACTTTCGCAGTCCAGGTATATCAACACTATACTGAAAAGATTCAGTATGGAAGATTCTAAGCGTGTTAATTTACCGGCTTGTCTCCCAAGACAGATTTGGAAGATTCTAAGCGTGGTAATTCACCCTATCCAAAGAGATGTCTCCCAAGACAGATTTGGAAAGTGATCGCATGTCGATTATACCCTACGCTTCTGCGGTAGGCTCTATAATGTATGCGATGTTGTGCACCAGACCAGATATAGCTTACGCACTGAGCGTGGCAAGCCGGTATCAGTCAGACCCAGAGGAGAAGCACTGGATAGAAGTAAAGAACATTCTCAAGTACCTGAGAAGGACTAAGGATATGTTCTTGGTTTACGGCAGAAAAGACCTCAAGATCGAAGCTTTTGCTGACTCCAGCTTCCAGAGTGACAACGATGGCTCCAAGTCCATATCAGGTTATGTCTTTACCCTCAGTGGAGGGGCGGTGTGCTGGAAGAGTTCCAAGCAGGACACCGTTGCTGACTCGACGATGGAAGCGGAGTATATCGCTGCTTGCGATGCCGTAAAAGAAGCAGTCTGGATGAAGAAGTTCCTCACAGATCTTCACGTGGTTCTATCCTTTGTTGATCCAATACCTCTGTATTGTGACAACAACGGGGCTATAGTTTTAGCAAAGGAACCCAGGTCCCATCAGAAGTCCATACATCTTAAGGCGGTATCACCTGATCAGGGAGATCATAGATCGCCGGGAGATCGAGGTCCGGAGAGTTGGTACAGAGGAGAACACTGCAGATCCATTCACAAAGGAATTACCTCAGACTCAGTTCGAGAGGCTATTCGAGATGATTGGTCTTCGATACGCCAGTACATGGCCCTAGTGCAAGTAGGAGATTGTTAGTGTATATGCCCTAGGAGCCATTATTGTATCATACTAGTTTGTATATTACTTAATGGAAGCTTGGGATATTCACAGTTATATTAACAGTCTCGCTCAATATAGTCGTATGCTACTTGGTTTATATCTATCTTAATATGTGTATATGTTAGCATATCGTGAATACATATTGATAGAGCTCTTAGGATCTTGCTTGACTACCAGCGTTGTGATGGCAGCCACACTAGTGAGGGCTAGGTAGTCTACAAGCACATCCTTTTTCAGGTCCCTAGTCGTAGGATTATCGAGATAGGGCATCGATACTCCAGAGTAGACTAGTGTGTACGCTTCTCATCCCAGCAGAGGAAATGGTCTGTCCCACAGCCATTAGTACGTTGTACTGGAGATAGTATACAGGTGCTCGTTGGGTTACGGGTACACCGGACAGGACTCGCAGGGAACTGTTGGTTGGTATTATACCCGTCGTCAGTTAACAGTTCCCAGGTGACATGAGTATAGCATAGTTCGCAGACTTGACACTACTGCTTTGTCTCGAGTGTGTTCCCACTGTTCTTAGATTGCTACACTACCACGGCTCAAAGGAGTCATGCAAATAGGTAGCAATTGGGTGCAGTCCCGAAGCACTTGGAGGCAGTGGCGGTTAGATAGGATTTGTCTCTCCCGGTATTGGGAGTTGATATCGCGCTGTGTTTGGAGAGCCATTATGCAAAGTCCCTGGCCAGGGCAAACGAGATTTACTAGTAGGATTTCCAGTAGCTTCTCAAGGTGTAATGGAATTCACTCCGACACGACTTATACCGCTTTTAGGGGACTGACGCTTGCCGCCCCTTAGTCCCGATATGCGTTAGTTCTAGACGAACAGACCGGACTGTACGCAGATTGTCACATCAGGATCAGTAGGAGTTCGGATGGCTTTCTTCATCGACCTTCTTATCGACATCTACCTGGGGATCGTTACGTACAACTAGTACCGCTTGCGGCCTGTGGTTAAACCCACTACCAGCGTAGTGTCGAGTCTTTAGAGTCCCACACAGAGAGTTTCCCTGCTCAGGCGAAACGATATAGGGGTCGTATGATTTTACGACAGGGTTCAGACACATACGTCTATTTATGCACGTACGATGTTTGGACAGTTTTTACTAGCGGGCTTTAGTTTAAGCCAGATTCTAGTATTGGAATATTGGATTTATACAGTCTCAGTATTTTCGTGTTTTTACGGATGTGAGTTACATTCTCGTAATTAGTCGAGAAGTTTCTAGAAGAAAGATAAGGTGGAGAGCTTAGGTGGAATTTGCATTAATTGAATTTGTGACTCATGAAGTGATTCATCCAAATGAGTTAATGAAGCATTTATTGCTTGATGACTCATGAGATGATTCATTCATTTGTATTAAATGAAGCATGGTTGTAAATTATCTATTTTATTTATTTGGTAATTGTTATGCTTCATTATATACATAATGAGTTATATTTTCAATTCTATTCTCACTTACACATTCTCTCTCCTCAAGATCTCTCTCTCTCTCTCTCTTCAAAGACCTAACCCTAATCCTCTCATGTGTTGAGATCCAAGGGTTAGCAAGACTAATAGATCCCTAATCCATCTCTATATCCTCTAGGTTACTTTAATTAGCACTCATAACCACCTAGTTACCTCAAGTGAAAGGTGAAAGCTTGGAGAAGGAGCTCTCGGGTGGATCTTCTATCACATCGAGGTGGCCGACGAGGAGGTGAACTACAAGAACAAGAAGGACTTGAATCTTTAGGTATAATCATCTATCATAGTAGTTAATCACTTCTAGATAGTTGTTAGTTAGGATTTAGGAAAGATCCGTAAAGTTAGTCGATGTTAACATAAACAAAATGATCGTTTTACCTATTCCGCCTCCCCGCATGATGTGAGGTGTCTAACGTCGACTTACAGCATTCGCAAGGGAATATCTTCTACCACATTGGGGAACAAAAAGTGTTTTATTTCTCAGTATACCACCTTTTGGAAAGGGAATTTCTTGTGAAGAAATTAGTGGTCACGAGGTAGAACTGGAAGGAGTTCTAGCTATACAAACTGCAGCTGATGATTTGGTAAACCCGGAGGATTCAATAGTTTCCAACGAACCTTAGCCTCTCCGCCGATCTGGTAGGGTTCCTCATCCACTTGATAGATACTTCGGTTTTCTCTATGACAGTGGGAGCGAGGATTGCATCATGAGATGATGACCCAACTAGTTTCGAGCAGGCCATCTAGAGTGGGGACTCTGTAAGAATGGTTGGATGGTAAGCCATCTGAAATGGAATCCATATACACCAACAAAGTATGGACTTTGGTTGATTTATCTGAAGGGTTAAATCCCCATCAGGAACAAGTATATCTTGAGAAGACTACTTGGTGTACATGGAAGAGTTGAGACTTTCAAGCTAAGACTTGATGCAAAAGGTTCCGTCATAGACCAGGTGTGGATAATGATGAAACCTTTTCTAGTGTCTATGCTTAAGTCTATCCGGATCCTACTTACCATTGCTACATACCATGACTACGATATCTTGCGGTTGGGTGTCATGACTGTTTTCTAAATAGTGATTTAGAAGAGAGCGTCTATAAATACACAGCCAGAGGGCTTCGTAGACAGTTGGAGCAGCGGAAACATGTGAAAGTTGCTTTATGAGATAAAACAGGCATCGCGGAGTTGGAACATTTTTTTTATGTGGTAGTCAAAGAGTTTAACTTCATCAAAATGGTAGATGAACCTTGTATATACAAGAAAGTAGTAGGGAGTATGGTGATGATCCTCGTATTGTACGTGGATGACATACTCTTGATAGGAAAGGAGTTTCCTATGCTACGCTCGATCAATCTCCTCTCATCACATGGATTCTCAATATAGGATCAAGGTTATACCTCCTAAATCCTGGGTTTTGGATCTATGAGATAGATCTAAATGGATGTTTGGATTCTCACTAGGTGTAGTGAGATGGTATCAATCGATCCTGGGGAGAATCAAGGGATAGCTTTCAGGGTGGTAAAGTCGATTGAATGTCAGTCACGGGCATTGTCTTTACCCTCAGTGGAGGGACGGTATGTTGGAAATGTTCCAAGCTAGATACCGTGGCATACTAGACGATAAAGGCTGGATACATTGCTACCAAGGATAATACCAATGAGATGAACTTTGTTCCTACCATTGTGTGATAATGGAGTTGTGGCTTTGGCCCAGGAACCCTCATCCCATCAGTGATCCAGACATATTCTTAGGCAGTATCACCTGATCATGGAGATGGTTGATCTCCAGGGAGATCGAGGTTAGGAGAGTAGACACAGAGGACAACAGTGCGGATCCACTCACAAAGGCCTATTTCCCAGTTGAGACTTTTATGGGATGGTTGAGTATGTGATACTTCAACTGCCGCTGATTGTTGGGTGTGAGATACTATAATAGATGGCCCTAGTGCAAGTGGGAGATTGTTAGTGTAGGGTGTTTTTCGTCACCCAATTGAAATGGGAATACGCGCGCGCATGTTAGGCGTACTATAGATTCCCCCTGCCTGGGGTAGGCCGGGGTTTATTGATTGTGGGGATCCAAATCTCCGGCAGCCGCGAACTAAGCTGCCGTTAATCACCCCTCGCCTTTGGGGCGAGGGAACCTCCGATTGACGGGTTAAACTGGTAATGCGAACTCAATGTGCGGTGTACGTGTGTTTTGTTTTGGAGGGGGGCTTGGATATATCGGGAGCCACACAGAGTTTTTACAGGGGTCCCGCTACCCGGATAGCGGGCTGGGGGTCAAGAGGGCTAACAGCCCCCTTGCGGGGTGCGGGGCAGCGCCCCGTTAGAAATTTTTTTCTAACAGGGACAGTGTCGTGGTGTATGTGTGTGTGTACATATGTATGCATATGTATATATGTGTGTGTGTGTGTGTGTGTAAAAAGAGGGGGGAAAGACATCCAAAAGATGCGTGGGGGCCAGCGCCTCGAGTGCTGTGCGCTTAGGTGTTGTGCGCTTAGGTGCAAGAACGCCACGTGTCAGCACGTGGGCGCTTTGCGCATGAGCGCTGGGCGCTCGAGTGCAAGCGCGCCACGTGTCGGCACGTGGGCGCTTTGCGCTCGGGCGCAGTGCGCTTTTGCGCAAGCGCGCCACGTGTCGGCACGTGAGCGCTTTGCGCTCGAGCACAGAGCGCTGGAGCGCAAACGCGCCACGTGTCGGCACGTGGGCGCTTTGCCCTCGAGCACAGTGCGCTGGAGCGCAAGCGTGCCACGTGTCGGCACGTGGGCGCTTTGCGCTCGAGCGCATTTGTGCTCGGGCGCTTTGCGCTCGAGCGCGTTTGTGCTCGAGCGCTGGCGCGCCACGTGTCGGCACGTGGGCGCTTTGCGCTCGAGCGCTGGCGCGCCACGTGTCGGCTCTTAGGCGCTTTGCGCTCGAGCGCTGGCGCGCCACGTATCGGCTCGTGGGCGCTTTGCGCTTGAACGCTTGGCCGTCGTCGAGGAAGAAGGGACTTTTAGTCCCAGAAACAGAAGCTATGCTTCAAAAAGGAAATATTTGTTGTTATATATATATGGAGTTAAAACTCCTAAAAATGTTTTGGTTGAGGAAATAGGTTCTTCTTCTTCCTCCTCTGTTGGCTGGCTCAAGAGACGTGAGATCTAAAAATCTCTACTTTTTGAGATCTAATGGCATATCCAAGTTCCCCTTTGTGGATTTTGTGGTGAAAAACTATTTAGTTTTGGGAAAGGGAGAGTAACACTCTTGATTTAATTCACAAAAAAGGAAGAAGGTTTGAAACTTTCAGAAAAGGGAAAGAGGCACAAACCCTAGGTTTTTGAGAGAATGGAAAAAGTGTTTTTTTATTCATCACCTGTTGCCTTTTATAGGCTTACATATTTACATATAGCCCCTTGGGCTTCACAAAATGGCATTTTAGCCATCCCATGGCTCATGTGTCATTTCTTTTTGCACATAAGCCATGGGCTTACAAAGTATTGGCTTTATGCCCATTTTACATGCATTCATATATAAAAAATTACATAAAAATTATTTTTTACATGATCTATATTTTGGCATGGAGGAGGCTGGCCGCGGGCTCGACTTGGGCATGGGCCCGCTTGACCTGGGCTTGGGCCTACTAGCTTGGGGGTTGACCTTGGCTTTCACTCGGTCAACCGGGGTGTAAATTTTTACCCCAACAGTTAGTTAAATGTATGCCTTAGAGGCCATTACTGTACATACGATGTATATTGTAGCGGATGCTTGGAAATATATACGGAGGACTTTCTTGCTCGACATGATAGTATGCTATCTGGTTGCTCTTTATCTTATCATGTACTCTGATTGTCTATATGTTACATGTTGATAAAGCCCTTAGGATGAGTACTTGACTACCAGGATTATGATGCAGATCATACTAGTGGGGACAAGTAGTCGCTAAGTACATCCTTCAAATATTCCTAGTCGTAGGTGTATCGAGACAGGGCATCGATATACCAGAGTAAACTAGCGTATAACTTCTCGACCCATGGAGATGGGCGATGGATGATCCCATATCCATTGGTGTTTGACATTAGAGACAGTATACGGGTGCTCAGTGGAGACTGGGTACACTGGACGGACTCGCCGAGAACTCCCAGATGGTATTATACCTCACGTCAAATGGCAGTTCTCTGGTGACACTGGTACATGTTAGTCTGTAGACCCGAGATTGTCATAGAATCTTGTGTGATTCCCACTATGCTTTGATTTCTACCTTACCACGTTCAAGAGAACGTGCAAAATGGTGGTTTTTGGGTACAGTCCCGAGTCACATGGAGGCAATGAGCGATAGGAGGGGTTTCGTCTATCCCGGTATTGGGAGTTGATGTTGCGCTGTGCTCGATTGGCTATAACAGAAAGTCCTTGTCCAAGGCTGCTTCAGAGATATACTGGTAAGTGTTATCAGTAGTTTCTCGACCCGTTATGATCCTCATATTGACATGACTTATCGAGTTACTGGGGTCTGACGTTTACCACCCCTAGACGAGATATGCGACATATCAGACGAAGAGACCGGACTGTACGGTAGTGTTACTGATTGGATTCACAGGAGTGTGAGTAGGCTTACTTGTTGATCTTCTGATCGCTCAATACCCTGGTGGCCGTTACGTTTAGCAGACCGCTTGTGGCTTATGGGTGTTTGATTTGATCATCACCTACTGCCGGCGTATTGACGAGTCTTTAGAGTCCTACAAAGGGGTTTCCTGGCTCAAGCGAAACAGAGTAGGAGCACATATGTTATATGTACGGGACCGAGATTAATACGATATGTGATACCGTATTCTATTCTCATGATTTGTGACATTGTTCGGTTATATGCGATATAGCCGGGTTATCGGATCAAGGGTTGATTCGATAAGTTGTTACACATGATATTAGTCGGTTATATGTGATATAGCCGGATTATTAAATCAAGTGTTGATTTAGTAATTTAATGTATAATTATATATTTGATATATTACATTACATTAACTAGTATTAGCTCACTTATGATTTCTTTCTCACTTTGGATATATTGATGTATATGTGATATATGTTAAATGTATCGTTCATGGTTACAAATGCAACTAAGGTTAATGAGGGTTAAACCATGCTAGGGTTAATATTAGGGTTTAGATTTATCATTAAGTAATTCAAATACGATGGATAATAGTCATGGTTAATATTTGTTGAAAGCTTGTAAGCATCTTTGACTTTGTCCATTTTCTTTGTCTTGCTTAAGATATTTTTGACCTAAACTTTAACCATAGCATATGGTTAACTCTGTATAAGGGTTAAGCATGACATGCTAAACCCTTGGTTGCATTATTAACCTCACTAATAATTCATTTTGGATGAGTTAGCTTTTCTTCTTCTTCTTCTTCCTCAAAACTTTCTAGCTTCAATGGAGTTGTGAGAAAATGAGTGAGAAAATAATTTCTAATGTGAGAAAACTTCCCACTTCATCATTCTATACTATTTTCCATTTAGTATAGGGTGTTCTCTTCACAAAGTTCTTGACCTAGTGAAGAAATAGCTTGGGTTAGTGTCTCCCCGACGTAGATCATCTTCGACCTCGAAGTCTTCGAAGCAAGCATGTTCGTTTTTTCATCGGAACCTCTCTATAGTC
Organism: Agapanthus africanus; assembly: GCA_030015575.1. NCBI lineage: Eukaryota > Viridiplantae > Streptophyta > Magnoliopsida > Asparagales > Amaryllidaceae > Agapanthus > Agapanthus africanus. The sequence continues at coordinate 138,366,293 of JASDDO010000004.1, read as the reverse complement.
CGGAGTTCACGATCGCAGCGAAGGGGACTACTACACGGAGCTATTGAAGTGAAGGACCGGTCTACAAAATTTGTATTCCTTGCTCACTTCTTATTGCAAAGTAGTTTGCTTTAGATTCCGTATATTTCTAGTTTACGATTCTTTTTAGGGTTAGCTAAAACGGCAAATTTTTGAATTTGGTATGGACGATGCCTCCCGAAACCTTGTTGCCGCCTTGGGTAACCCTGCAATGTGTACTTGACTACCAGGACTATAATGGAGATCATACTAGTGAGGCCAGGGTAGTCCACAAGTACATCCTTTAATTGTTCCTAGTCGAGGGTGTAAGGAGACAGGGCATCGATATTCCAGAGTAGAATAGCATTTATGCTTCTTGACCATATGATCGGCGATGGATGTGTTAGTTATGTATATGCCCTAGAGGCCATTATTGTACATATGATGTATATTATAGTGGATGTTGTGATATATATAGAGAGGACTTTCTTTCTCGACATGATAGTATGCTATCTGGTTGCTCTTTGTCTTAACATGTAGACTTGTATTGTGATACTGACTTGCTCGCACATGTTGATGAAGCCCTTAGGATGTGTACATGATTACCAGGACTATGATAGAGATCATACTAGTAGGGCCAGGGTAGTCCACAAGTACATCCTTTAGTTGTTCCTAGTCGAGGGTGTATCAAGACAGGGTATCGATATTCCAAAGTAGACTAGCGTATACGCTTCTTGACCCATATGACAGGCGATGGATGATCCCACATCCATTGGTGTTTGACATCAAAGATAGTATACGGGTGCTCAGTAGAGACTGGGTACGCTGAACGGACTTGCCGAGAACTCCTACTTGGTATTATACTTATTGTCAAATAGCAGTTCTCTGGTGACACTGGTACAGGTTAGTCTGTAGACCTGAGATCGTCATAGTGTCTTGTGTGATTCCCATTGTGCTTTGATTTCCACCTTACCACGTTCAAGAGAACGTGCAAAACGGCGGCTTTTGGGTACAGTCCCGAATCACATGGAGGCAATGAGCTATAGGAGGGGTTTCGTCTCTCCCGGTATTGGGGGTTGATATTGCGATGTACTCGATTGGCTATAACAGGAAGTCCCTGGCCAGGGAAGATACGGAGATCTACTGGTAATTGTTATCAGTAGTTTCTCGACCCGTTATGAGCCTTACATCAGCATTACTTATCGGTTACTGGGGTCTGACGTTTACCACCCCTAGACTGAATATGTGACATATCAGACGAAGAGACCGGACTGTACGGTAGTGTTACTGACAGGCTTTACAAGAGTATGAGCAAGCTTTCTTGTTGATCTTTTGATCACTCAATACCCGGGTAGCCGTTACGTCTAGCTAGTACCGCTGACGGCTTGTGGGTGCTTGATGTGATCATCACCTACTGTCAGCGTATTGACGAGTCTTTAGAGTCCTACACAGAGATTTACTGGCTCAGGAAAAACGAAGTAGGACCACATATGTGATCTGTGCGGGACCGAGAATAATACGAGTATGTGATACCGTATTCTAGTCTCGCAAAATGTGATATCATTCGGTTATATATAATATAGCCGGGTTATCGAGTCAAGTGTTGATTCGATAAATGGATACATATTATATTAGTCGGTTGTATGTGATATAGCCGGAATATTAAATCAAATGTTGATTTGATAATTTAATGTATAATTGTATATTTGATAAGCTAATTTACATTAACTAATATTTGCTCACTTATACTTTTCTTTTCTCACATGTGCACACTTAATATATATGTGATATATATTATTTCTGTTTTCTTTTTTGTGTAATGCTTGATGATACACACTACATGGGTGTATGAGACTTATACCATGACACTAGATTATTAGGGTTTTATTTATTTAATGCAAATTTAAATTGGTGGGAATTAAGCATGGTTACAAGCTTTGGAAGCTTGTGGAAACCCTTGACTTAGTCCACAAAATTTGTCTTGCATTAGATATTTATTAACCTAACCTTAATCTTTAGCCATGGTTATCTCTCTACAAGGGTTCTATGAGATATTTCTCACCCATGGTTGTCATTCACTCTCTAATCTATTATTCTCTGTTGGCTATAGTGCCCTCAAGGAAATTATCGTAGTCGCGGGCAGGTGATTATGATGATTAAGTGATGACCTATACCAGTAGAACAGTGTTACTCGAGATGATAGTATGAAATCTGGTTTTTCTTTATCATCACTATTACATGTTGATAGAGCCCTTAGGATTCTTGCTTGACTACCAGAATTATGATGGCGATCATATACGTGGGAGTTGGGGGTCTATAAGCACATCCTTAAATGTCCCTAGTCGTGGGAGTATCGAGACTGGGCATCGATACTCCAGTGTAGACTAGTGTATACTGATCGAGACCCCGACGAGGGGCGGTGGCTAGGTCTCACAAGCCATTGGTGTTAGTTTGTTCACCTAAGATAGTATACAGGTGCTCATTGGGTTATGAGTACACTGGACGGATTCGCCGGGAATGTGCTGGTTGGTATTATACCTATTGTCAGATAGCAATTCTTAGGTGACATGTGTACAGGTTAGTCTGTCGACCTGAGATTGTCATTTGTCTCATGTAAGTTCCTACTGTGCTTTGATTACTACCCTACCATAGCTCAAAGGAGTTGTGCAAATAGGTTTTAGTTGGGTACAGTCCCGAGCTACATGGAGGCAGTGATCGGATCGTCGGGGATTCGTCTCTCCCGATATTAGGGGTTGATGTCGCGTTGTGCATGGGTGGCCATCACCAGAAATCCGTGGCCACGGTGGACGAGAATTACCGATCAAGGATCGATAGTTTCTCAGGTGGTGATGGGTTTCATGCCGACACTAAATGTCGCGTTGTTAGGGGTCTGACTTTGTCCATTCCCTAAGACTCGATACGCGATACACTTAGACGAACAGACCGGACTGTACGGATATTATCACTGTCAGGCTCAGTAGAGGTTCAAGATGTGTTCTCTCGTCGGCCTCCCTTTCGCTCAATACCTGGGTAGCCGTTATGTACAGCTAATGTCGCTGACGTGCTTGTGGTTAAACCAACTGCCAGCGTATTGACGAGTCTTTGGAGTCCCACACCAAGGGTTTTTACGGTTCAGGCGATATGGTGTAGATGACGTATGTTAGCACATACAGGTGTTCGATTAAATATATGTACAGGCTGCACAGACTTTAATTGGACGGTTGATAATACTAGCGGTTTAGGATTAAGCCGGATTATTAAATCAGGTTTTTGATTTAATAATATATATATATATGTATATATATATATATATATATGTATTCTAGTATTATTGTTCACTCTGCATTTTCTCTCTTGGCTATTCGTATTTTCGAATGAATACGCGTATATGTATTTCGATACATGTACCAGGTTGTATTCCGTATTTATATTAAATAGCTTCTAGAAGTGGACACCTCATTTGTATGATTTTCCTTTTTTGGAAATTCATTTGTTTCACAAATGAGGTGGAAGAGTGAGGTGGCATGAGCATGGCTTGAGACATGTAGAGAGGTATGGGCATGATTTTGTTTATTGGAAAATTGGAAAGATATTTTAATTGTGAGAGAGAGAGGGGGGTAGCCACTTCTTGGATGAGCCTTGCTCATTTTCTTTTCTCTTCATGCTTCTTCACTTGCTTACACTCTCATTCTCACTAAAAGACTTAGCACTTTCTTGAGTTGCTCATTCCATATGTTTCCTCACCTCCTTCATCTTCTGGAGTTGCTCTATTGAGCATTGTGATGAGAGAAAAAGATAGTGACACATTCCTACACCTCCACTCTCTATTGCTTGCAAACTTGGACCGTCGGTTGCCTCGCTCGACAAGGCTGAAGCTTGCTGTTCATATCATAATTTTGCATTATTATATTCCCCATTCTTATTCTTTTTACAAATAAACATATTCTTTTGATCTATGTCTGCTACATAGCTGCAGGTTACAGGTTCTCGGAACAAAAACAGTGAAAAAGATGAAAAGACGATACAAAAGTGAGACTACGACCAACAAATGGAAGAATCTTGATCAAGCCTACAGTTTGGAAATAAACGAAGATCAATGGACAATTTCATAAAGAACAAAGGCAGCGCAATGTTCAAGACTTCGAAACGAAGCAAGCGGTAAAGTCCACGATATTGTTCACTGTGGAATTCTTGAAGAAACTAGAAGACCATCTAAGAAACCAAGTGAAGGAAATAGAAGAAACAAAGCAACAGAAGAATACCTGAAGAAATGATGTAATAAGCTCTCTGAATGGCCACGGAACCGGGGCCAAACCATGCTTATGGCCGTGGATCTGCGGCCGTGTATCGCGCGTGTTGCCACGTGTCGCGCGTGTCGGTGCGTCGGTACATTACTTAGGTTTTTCTTAGGGTATATTTGTAAATGCAGATGTGAGTCGATTGTAACCCCAGGGTTTCTATTCTCTATAAATAGAAATCCTAAACCTCTTTTGGAGGTATGCCTCTTCTTGTGCCTCCTTGTATTTATCAAAATTCAGAATTCAATTCCTGTAAATGATTGAAGAGAGCATCAAATAAAAATTAGAGTAAGTTTTCTTTTTATTGCCCTAGATAATTTTCTTTCCGCCTTAGTATAACTTTTATTATCTGCCCTAGTTAATTTTTATTATCTGCCTTAGTTAATTAGTTTAGAACATGTTTTTCAATTCCCTAATGAGTGAGTAATTCCTCACTTGTTAGGGTTGGGAATAGGGAAGGTTTGAGAGATGAAGATCTCTCACCCCTTTCTTGCCCATCACATATTTTTATAGGACTCCATGCATACATACACACACCGCTCCCTACGGCACCCTATCCCACGAGGTAGCGGTGATACCGTAGTATAAAAGACCAGTTGTATATGTTTTCCATAAAGATTAAGTTAAGAATTAAGAAAGGACGGACAATAACCTAGAGGAAGAAACATCGTTTCTTCCCGATTGTACTAATTTACTTTATTAATTATTACCATAACAGCTCATAGATCTTAATTAGGGCATAGAAAGCGATGAAGAATATTGACTTTCCAAACTTAACCTAAACCTAATCCTAGCAAGGTTTGAATCCTAGTATAGATCAACCTTAGTTTTTAGATTTAATCAATCCGACAACAATCGGAATTAAGTCGTTAGAACAAATTGAGAATACACAAAATCCCTGTGGACTGACCCGTACTCACCGGCTAGCTACCAAGCGACACCGTTCTTGATTGCGGTAACCAATATTTTGATCACAACACATATCATTCAATCAAATGGCGCTGTTGCCAGGGATGGCGTTGTTGTTTTTTTTTGTAATTTCGGGTTAATATAAAATTGAAAAATCATAAAATCTGAAAAAAATAAAAATAAAAATAAAAATTTATCATCTTGTTATTTTGTGAAGGGTATTTTCATTTAAATTGTGCAGGATCGACGAACGAGTTCAGTTCTGGAAAAATCCAGAGAGCGAAAAAGAAAACAACAGATCTGAACAACCGAGGAGTACCACAACAGAGCAAAAGAAAATGATTTGAGGCCTGATCCTTCCTCTCGACCGCGTTTCCGCCGCCGTACCTTACCTTGGACCGCGGATCTGCCGCTCTCTGCTGACGTCAGCACGAGAAAATCTCTCTGTAAGCTTCTTTTCTTCTTCTGAACCCCAATATCTCCTCTGTAAAAATTTGCCTGCAGGATTCTTCGCGCAAAAACATCTTCCCTTCTCCAATAACTTGATCTTGTGCAGGATTCTTTGCGTCGCGCTAAAAAAATTGTTTGCAAGTGTTTGATTGTGTTTACTACTTTGCATATCTAAATTGACTTTAAGGGGCTTGAACACCAATCCAGATTGGGTGGGGATTTCATTACCCTTCCCAGGACCCCAAAAATCACATAAAGCATATTGCATTGACCATCAAGTTAATTAAAAAAGATTAGACTTAGCCCTAAGGACTTTGCGCTCAATAGGACAAAGGAATAGTTGTAGGCATCGACTGTTGATCCTAACCTGACCTTGTGGTGCCTAGGCTTGACAGGTAGGGAAAGGTAACTTTAAAAGGCCCGTCTCACGGTGATTCGTGAGCGGATCCCTCCTTTCTCTATTTGTGCTTACATGGCCATAATTGGCGGTGAAGAGGAGGTTTGAGGTCCTACTTCTTGCCCTTTGGAACAGTTAGGAGCTGTCTAGCTGACCTAGGTGACCCTAGATTTAGGCTTGATGGTGCATTTGTAATTGATTGAACATGTGTCTAAGCCTTTTATTGAAAATCTTTTTGCAAAAAGCTCCATAAAAAAACACACAAAAAGAAGAAAAAATTTATAAAAACTTGCCACTTGTCGCGAAGAAATCCATTGCACCCACATTCTTTTTCTTCTCCTTCTTACATCATGGGTACCCCACCTCCCAAAACTCTTGCCGATCTTTGGTACCCTCAACCAAACTTTGCTTCTTACGCGAATTGTTTTGGTCGAATTACGGACGACCCATCCATGACCAAATTTTTTTTTTAAAGATCGAATAGAAGCGTCTAGGAGAAACAGTTCGACTCCGCAATCCACTTTGTATCAACCATTTCAACCTTCACCACCTTCTTACGTTGATACCACTTTTTCGAGTCCTGTTGTAACTCCGAAACCCATGTCTATTGCTGAACATATTGAACAATCTCGTGACCGATCTTTCACTCCTTTCAACACTTCCAGTTCTTGGGATCAATAAGTCCATTCACCTTTTTATCCAAATGTCGATCCTACTCCTGTCCAACCATTCAATTCCTACCAGTCCTACCCGACTGTCGCACCTTCTCAAGACATTGCTTCTACACAGCCATTTGGGAGTTTCACGTATCCAAACAACTTTGAATCTTTTACTGAAACCCCTTCACAACCCTTGTCTAGTCTGGAACAGTCGTTGGAAGCTTATATTGTAGTGACAAATCAACAGATGAGGAATTTGGATGCGTCCATTGCCGCCCTTATGCAACTGAGTGAACCGGTAGCTAGTTACCAACTAGCTCCAAAAATTCCAATGTATGATGAGGCGGTTGGACAGAGTGAGAATTTAAGTGGTCAGAGTGAGTTCTACACACTTCCAAATCAAACCTACCCTTCCTCAATTGAATCCCATAACTCCGGTTTTCAAACAAGTGTCCCAAATGATTCACCAGTTAAAAATAAAACGTGTAATGAGTTGTACGACTTTGTAGTGTTTGATTTACCTGATTGTGAAGAGACCTTTTCAAGTGAACCCAAACCTAATCCTTTCGACCTCTACACCTCCAATCTAGCAGCTGAATTGATAAATATCCATGCTTTTGATGAGGTGTCAGAAAAATTGATTTTCACTTGATTGAGGATATTGACGCAGGGAATAATTTAGACGATGAACCCGTAGATTTGACTGAAATTTTCTCTCCAATTCATCATCCCGAGTCATTAAATGTTTCTCCCGAACTTCATATGCGTCTTGATTTTGATGATAATTGCATGGAAGGGATAACTTTTGAGGAGAATTATGAGGATCGTATTGAGGAGAGGATTGAGGATAGTATTGAGGATGAACCAGTTTTGTTTGATGTGTCGGATGTTCCAATTCATCCTCCTGAACCTTTAACTGTTATACTTCCTAAATCACCCCCCTCCTTTCCATCGTTCCGACAACGCAAAAGATCACACAGGAAGACTGTAAGCTTGAAAAATTTATGTTCGATCACAGCAATTTGGACACCACTAGTGCGTTCCTATTTGAATCTGACACATTTCTCACAGCCGATAACGATTATGAGTGTTTCACTTTTTCGGGCGATTTTGAAGACTCACCGCCCGAGTTTGAGTCCTTTGAATTTTCAGATAAGTTAGTTGAACCATCAGACTCGGTTGCTTACAGTCATTTCGAACCATTGATGGAATCCTTCGAGTTCGTGACAGTTTACTTAGGTGAGAATAAGACTATCCCTAAATCACTCCCCTTCGTCCTTTCTATCGTTTCGACCGTGCAAGAATCCGTCACACTTTCAGTGGATGGTTTACCAAGTTCAACGTACCCATGTTTTCTCGCGAATCTTGAGGGATTTGACCCCATTTCTCTACAGGTTGATAGATTAGCGCAATCGCTTTTAACACATCGGTCATCACAATTTGCGCTAATTTATTCACTCGATTTATGCCCTCAAGTTCGTACTACACTTCTTTCTCTCTTCCTCCATTCTTCTCCTAATAGACCGAGACCATAGTCCACCTTTCTTTCCACACGGTCTCATGTGCTTCTCATCTCCTTTCTCTACACTCCATTCTTTCATCAACCCTACCATTATAACGATAAAATTTTCAAATGGTTGGTGCTAACCTTTGGCCTGTGTAAGGCCTTGCATAGTTTGATTTTTCTCCTCCCTAAATCTAAACTTTAACGTTTAAACAGTGGAAACACTGTTTCACTTAAGTTTGGGGGGGAACTTTTTGTCTATATTTTTGTTTTCTTTTTCAATAAAACATAAAAAAAATAAATAAACAGGGGAGTGCCGACATTTTTGTCCCTCTTGATGTGGCATGACAGTGAGGACACTGTCAAGTTTATGTTTGGGGGTATGCTCGGTAAGCCTTCTTCCTTCGTATTCATATGTATATTTTTGCATTTGCATACTTATTTTAAAACCCATAAAAACTGAAAAATTTGAAAAATTATAAAAATTGAAAAATTCAATTTTGGCCATAATTGACTTGAGTTTGACAAGAAGGTTAACTAGCTAGGAACAACTAGATCCTAGACTTAGTAAATTAAAAACCCTAAAAATAACCTTTCTGAAAATTTAACGGTAGAAAGTATATGTCTTTGTAGTTTATTTAGAACTAGGCAAATTTCGAGTTGACTTCTTGGGCTAAGTTAAAACAAGGGAAAAGTTTTGATATCTTTATTAAAGTTTAATTTTGAAAAATAATTCCTAAGCTTAAGTTTAAATTCTGAAAATATATACCCTACAAATTGCACAAACACGAACCTTGAAACTTGGAGTAGTAGAAGAGACCTTGAAATGCTCTTGTCTAAAGTCCTTAGTACGAAGAAAAATAAAATAAAAATACAAGTATGAATAAAGAGATAAGAAAAAGAAAAAATGAACACTGGTTTTTGTAATTACTTATGGCTGCATTAATAGAAAAAATATTTAACGAGGGTGCTTCATCACCTAGTGCCTTAGACCAAGTGGTTTGGGAGTCACTGCTAAAAGCCTTAGGGATTACAAGACTAGGAATTACGCTTTAATGTGCGAACACATTTTGTAATCGGTCGTTGGTACCTCATGAAGTATTAATGGTCGCATGAAGATTGTGTGAGCAATTTCATCTAAAAATTCACCAATTGAAAAGTACTTTGGACGATGGACAATAGTATAATAGCTTGATTTGAATTTCCAAGTGTAGGGGTGATATATACACACACGTAGGGGTATGTGATTGGGGTTTAGATAAGAGATAGAAATGAAAAATAGGACTTGTATCTTTAATAGAGATGATAAAAATTCCTAAGTTGAGATGGAACCCCAGAAGGAAAACTTAAAAGATGCCAAAAGCTAAGTAAGTCTACAGAACATATATAATCTTAAGTTAAATTGTAAGGAAATATAAAAAATACGGGTGGATGATTTCTGAGTCGAAGATAATAGAATTCCTTGTTAGAAAACCTAATTGGAGAATAAAAGTCGAAAAGCCGAATTGATAGGATTTTGTGGATAGTATCCGCTGAAAACCCTCAGGAGACAACACTCCTCCTACTAGGGACACCTAGAGATTTAACGGCTTGTTGCACGAGCTCAGTGCAATCGCGTTTCCCTATGAAAGTGAGGGTAGGTCTTTTTCGAGAATAAAAACTAGGTTTGCTCGAGGAAGAGCAAAAGATAAGTTTGGGGGTATTTGTTCATATTATAATTTTGCATTATTATATTCCCCATTCTTATTCTTTTTACAAATAAACAGGTGCTTTTGATCCATGTCTGCTACATAGTTGCAGTTTACAGGTTCTCGGAAAAAAAACTGTGAAAAAGATGAAAAGACGATACAAAAGAGAGACTACGACCAACAAATGGAAGAATCTTGATCAAGCATACAGTTTGGAGAATAAACGAAGATCAATGGATAATTTCATAGAGAACAAAGGCAGCGCAAGGTTCAAGACTTCGACACGAAGCAAGCGGTAAAGTCCACAATATTGTTCACTGTGGAATTCTGGAAGAAACTAGAAGACCATCTGAGAAACCAAGTGAAGGAAATAGAAGAAACAAAGCAACAGAAGAATACCTGAAGAAATGATGTAACAAGCTCTCTGAATGGCCGCTGAACCGCGGCCAAACCATGCTTATGGCAGCGGATCAGCGGCCGTGCGTCGTGCGTGTTGCCACGTGTCGCGCGTGTCGGTGCGTCGGTGCATTACTTAGGTTTTTCTTAGGGTATATTTGTAAATGCAGACGTGAGTCAATTGTAACCCTAGGGTTTCTATGCTCTATAAATAGAAATCCTAAACCTCTTTTGGAGGTATGCCTCTTCTTGTGCCTCCTTGTATTTATCAAAATTCAGAATTCAATTCCTGTAAATGATTGAAGAGAGCATCAAATAAAAATTAGAGTACGTTTTCTTTTTATTGCCCTAGTTAATTTTTTTCTGCCCTAGTATAACTTTTATTATCTGCCCTAGTTAATTTTTATTATCTGCCCTAGTTAATTAGTTTAGAACATGTTTTTCAATTCCCTAATGAGTGAGTAATTCCTCACTTGTTAGGGTTAGGAATAGGGAAGGTTTGAGAGATGAAGATCTCTCACCCCTTTCTTGCCCATCACATATTTTTATAGGACTCCATACATACATACACACACTGCTCCTTATGGCACCCTATCCTATGAGGTAGCGGTGATACCGTAGTATAAAAGACCGGTTGTATATGTTTTCCATGGAGGTTAGGGTTAGAATTAAGAAAGGATTGATAAGAACCTAGAGAAAAAAACATCGTTTCTTCCGGATGGTACTAATCCATTTTATTAATTATTACCATAACACCTCATAGATCTTAATTAGGGCATAGAAAGCGGTGAGGAATATTGACTTTCCAAACTTAACCTAAAACTAATCCTAGAAAGATTTTAATCCTAGTCTAGATCAACCTTAGTTTTTAGATTTAATCAATCTGACAACAATCGGAATTAACTCGTTAGAACAAATTGAGAATACACAAAATCCCTGTGGACCGACCCGTACTCACCGGCTATCTACCAAGCGACGCCATTCTTGATTGCGGTAAACAATATTTTGATCACAACACATATCATTTAATCACTTGCGCCGTTTCCCTCAGGTGGATCATCGTAGACGGAGGAACACCGGCAACCAAATTCGATCAAAGAGCCACTAGGAGCTTGGGGATGATGGTTGAAGACCGTAGGACACGGATCAACTCGGTATAACCATTTAAATTCTTATATATAGCTTGCTAGTAAAGGGTTTAAGGTAAATCCGGGCATCAGGTAATGGTAGCGCCAGTTTAGAAAAATTTTGTTCCGCATTTGGCCACGGTTTGTTGGCCGGGGTGCTGCCGTAACCCAACATGGTATCTGAGCCAGCCTTTAAACCCTAAGCTAGCTTGTTTAGACAATGTTAAATTATCGAAACCGAAACAACTCCGAAACAGTGCACTGCACATTCCAGTCTCTGTCGATTTTGAAAGTCTTCAGAAATTTTTTTAAGCAACTACAGAAGACTACTTGTATGACCACTAGAACATACCCTAAATGCGAACCCATTCCACCCGTATTGACCCGAGCACATGCTCACAAAATCCGAGCCGGCTGGCCTGGGTAGGGATTTTGGACTTCGTATTTTGGGTGTTGTCTGATCTCTGGAATATTGGTTCAGTGGTATTGCTTGTTTTGCACAGTTTGGATATAGTGTTGTCTTTTGTTCAGGGGCAATTCGGGGTGTTTCGAAGTCGATAATTTAACACTGTTTAAATGTTTACAGTACTTACATTACTATCTGCGACCGTGAATGTCATTAGATCGGTACAACTTGTCTAATTGCTATAGTTCTTTTAGACGGGTTAGCGAACGTGACATTCACGTTGATGTTCTGTATTGTGCCATGTTGTGGTTGGATCGTCGTGGTGGATAGCTATGGTGCAATGTTAGTACAGTTTAATTTCATTTCTACATTTGATATTGCGGGATGAGCGTCCGACATGTGGACTACCGTCACTGCCAGTTTTTATATTATTTGTTTGGGGCACGACCGGGTTGAGGTCGATGTCACCCTTGTACATATTATTTTCTTTTCTGTACTAGGATTACCTCGCGGTGGAGTGCACGAATAGACGGGTTCTAGAGGGTAACGGGTCCGCATCTCATGGCGTTGAGACGGAGGGGGCCTTACTTTAGAATTGGCGGGCTATTCGCTGCACTTGTTGGGGGTATAGGTTGACCCATGGAGGGGTACCTAAGTTACCGGATTCCGTGAAGTGCTGGGTGGCCCATTCACGTTGTTGAAGGGGACTGCCTCACTTCTGGCTTTGGCGGGTAACTTGCCGCACTCGTAGGGGTCTCGGTTTTCATTGCACAGGCTATCCACACGACAGGGAACGCAGGGTCTCATTTGCGGCTCAAATGAAACCCGGGGCTCCAAGATTATCCACCATTCTGTGTTGCTTCTATGATGTTGCTTTATATCATGCCTGGGACGATTGTTATATATATTTATATATATACTAGTAGATGTTGTATATGTTTTGCACCCGCGCTAGTCCAGCCCCCGCTCTGTCTTTAGTTAAGTAACCTAACGGGTGATGGTGGGGCCCAGTAGCGAATGTGGATGACATATACGTACATCATATATTTTCGTTCTTTCTGTTGTGATTAATTGATGGGACTGCGTTGATTCTTATCAACGCAAGGATAAAACAAACCTATATGATGTTGTTGGAACCAAGTTTTTAAAACAAACTGACATTATAGACGTTATCTTTTGCTTTGCACAGTGGTATTCGGTTATGAATATCTAGCACCTCATTTGACGAGGCAACACTAGTAAAATAAGGGGTTGCCCCTACGGATAACATCATCCGTAGGGGCAGTTAAAGTTTGGCCCTACGGATTAATCCGTAGGTCAAAGTGGTTGCCCCTACGGTCGTTCAATATTTATTTAAAATATATTAAATTTTAAAGTGTTTTTTGCCCCTACGGTGGCGCAAACCAAGCACCTACGGGTAAATCCGTAGGGGCATATAAATAGGGATTTAAGAGATCGACCCCTACGCCGATTATTTCTTATTCTCTTTCTTTCGCTCGCGCGAAACCAAATTCCCAAATCGAGATCGTCGTCGCCGCCGCGCTGCAGTGATCTCGTCGTCGCCGAATCCAAGCCGAATCGTCGTCGCCACTCCTGCGGTGATCTCGTGGTCGCCACCGTGCTCCGTTCTCGTTGTCGCCACCGCCCTCGTCGTCGCCGATTACCTCTCCGTCGTCGCCTACAGGTAATTAGTTAAACATTATTATAATGATGTTAGGGTAGCGATCGATGAGGGTTAGGATTAGGTATCGGTTGTGGTTAGGGTTAGGATTAGGGTTAGGGTATGGGTTCGATCGGCGGTTGGGGTTCGACTGGTGTTGGGGTTAGGGTTAGGGTTAGGGTTAGGGTTTGGTTGGGGTTTGGTGTTGGGGTTAGGGTTCGGCTGGGGCTGGGTTGGGGTTAGGGTTAGGCCGGGTTAGGGTTTGGTGTTGGGTTGGGGTTCGGCTGGGGCTGGGTTGGGGTTGGGGTTAGGGTTAGGCCGGGTTAGGGTTTGGTGTTGGGTTGAGGTTCGGCTGGGGCTGGGTTGGGGTTAGGGTTAGGCCGGGTTAGGGTTTGGTGTTGGGTTGGGGTTCGGCTGGGGCTGGGTTGGGGTTAGGGTTAGGCCGGGTTAGGGTTTGGTGTTGGGTTGGGGTTCGGCTGGGGCTGGGTTGGGGTTAGGGTTAGGCCGGGTTAGGGTTTGGTGTTGGGTTGGGGTTCGGCTGGGGCTGGGTTAGGGTTAGGGTTAGGGGTGATATTGGAATCGAGAATATGGAATTTGAACACCCAAACTAGAATGAACAAATGTAACAAATCTACTCAATTTTGTGATCTTTGCAATACCTAGCTATAGTTTGATCCTCATGACTGCATATAACTGAAAAGGTTTGTGGTTTTGCAGGATGCTTCTATTATCAAGAATTTACATTGTGTAATTATCCTCATATATGATTTACAACTCTGTATGTGTCTGTGTGCATGTGCATGCGTGTGTGTGGAGGGGTTATTTGCCAGTGCATTTCAACTTGGCTCCTAGGCTTATGCCGTACCTCAGGAATGGGACACAATTCCCTATTGCAAAACTCTTTTTATCTCCCCCCTCATCAAGATGCTTTCCTGAGCTATGAGAGTATTTGGGGGACTGTACCTTTCTTTGCACTAGCTTAAACTGCATTATCCTTTCCTCTTTGTTGACTGGTTTGCTGGGGGTTCATCCCTTTTGTCCATAGTTTCCTTCACCAGGATGTGGGTAGGCTGGATACAGGTTCACTGTTAGTGATAAAATTTTGACGAAATTTCTAGCGATCCTTAATTTTTCTGTATGTAGTTTGATGTCGTTCCCAATAGACGGCTCTATTTTGACTACAAAATTTTTAATCCGTAGGGGCAGATTTAACTTGGCCCTACGGATTAATCCGTAGGGGTAACCCTAAAGGGTTACCCCTACGGGCACAGACGTTCAAGAATTAAAATATTAATTCTTAATTTGGTGTTTGCCTTAGGGTTAGGGTTGGGGTTCGGCTGCTGCTGGGGTGGGGCTGGGGTTAGGGTTTGCCTTAGGGTTGGTGTTGGGGTTTAGCTGGCCACGCTGGGGTTAGGGTTGGGCTGGGGGCTGGGGCTGGGGCTGGGGGCTGGGGCTGGGCCACGCGGGGTTTTGGGATCTTTGTAATTTGCTTGCTCTGTTTGGGGTTTCAGTTGATCCTCATTAAAAAATTGGTGATTGATATCTTCATTCATATTATTATCTGTATTTAAAATTTTTGTGAAGCCTTCAGAGTTTGGGAAAATTACTGGGGGAATTTTTCCTAAAATGTCTTGAGAGGGGGTTCAAGTGATGGGATAATTTCATTTGGTAATCTTTTACTTATTTTACATCTCTTATTTTTTCATGCAAAAATCTGAATAGGTTTCTTGCAATTTTGCCTATCGATCAATTATTATATTTATTTCTATTTTTTGTGGATGATTTGGCTTCAATTGAATGGAGGCGATGATGGCTTGCCCTCAAGCTTCCACTTTTATGAGCTTTATAGTTATGAGATTGGCGAGGCAAGCTGGTTTGTAGCCATCTTATTTCTTTTCCTAAATTCAAATCCAAATATAAACTGTCTGATTGAGAGAGAGAGAGTATGGGAGATTATGTATTATTCAATGTGTTTGGAAGCTGGCATGTTCTGAGCGTCATCTCTGCATGAAAGCTATGGTTTTGCAAAGGGTTTGCCCTAACTATTTTCTGTGGGGAAGCTGAAGGCCTGAAGCTTCATCAAACTCAGGATTGGATTCTGGTCGGGTATTGTAAATTCTTGTGAAAGTTCCGTTCAAGATTTGTTCAGAGCTTGCATAACATCCAATATATGATACTCGATGATAATATGAAACCTTCCTATTTCCATCGATACTCATATATGAAACTAAAAGCGCCACTTTGTCCCTACGGTGCCCGACATTTTAATTTAAAAATATTATATCTTAATTTGTTGTTTGGCCCTACGGGCACCTAAATGGGAATTTAATTAAAAAAGGCACAGAAATGCCCTACGCCTCGATATCTTTCCCTCTCGGTCCCAAAATTTTCTCTCGTTCCCGCGTCTCCAATTTTCTCTTCGTCGCCACCGCGCGCCCTCCGTTCTCAGCCCGCCACCGCCCTCGTTCTTCCTCGTCGAGTTCCTCGTCGCCGATATTTGTGCTTACATTGATGCCTCAAGCAACGAATCAAATGATGTGGATCACAAACTAATTAAATAAATTTTGAATACCAATCTGGACTGGGATTTGAATACCATTCCTAGTTTGCTATATTATATCTTGAATTTGCACGCGCACATAATAAGAAGGAGAAGAGAATAATGTGGCAGAAGAAGAAGGAGAAGACAGTAATGTGGCAGAAGAAGAAAAAAATGACATTCCTCGTTCTCTGTTTCAGCATCAATCTTCTGATATGAACTAATGATGGTTTTCACATAGGCTTTTCCCATTAGAGACTTCTTAGTGTCCAATGGAAAGCATACATCAGATTTGTGCAGGTCGGGTTCTTCTATGACTTTCAAGAGTCTCAACTGATTCTGTTAATTACACTCTAGTTGGGTGGTACTTTTACCACTTCTCACTGCAGGTGCGCTCTCTAATATCCATTTTGAATGTAATATTATCGATATTCAAAATGGATATTAGAGAGCGCACCTGCAGTGAGAAGTGAGAAGTGGTAAAAGTATCACCCAACTAGGGTGTAATTTACAGAATCAGTTGAGACTCTTAAAAGTCATAGAAGAACCCGACCTGCACAAATCTGATGTATGCTTTCCATTTGACACTAAGAAGTCTCTAAAGGGAAAAGCCTATGTGAAAACCATCATTAGTTCATATCAGAGGATTGATGCTGAAACAGAGAACGAGGAATGTCATTTTTTTCTTCTTCCGCCACATTACTGTCTTCTCCTTCTGCCACATTACTGTCTTCTCCTTCTTATTATGTTCGCGTGCAAATTCAATGACTATATTGAGAATATGGATTAATAGTGGGTAGGAAAAGTATTTCTTAAATGGCTTTTGCGTCTTAAAACCATAAACTACTAAGTAATGACATACATAATTTTTTTAGTATAAAGGTTGTTATTTTAAGTTTTCCCTTATAGAGATATGATCTAACTGCATTTATCAACTATAAGTGTGCAGAAAATTATGATAAGAAATCATAAGAAAGGGTCGTAGCCATGCATAACCTTGAATCTACATACCAAATCATGCAAAAGCATGCACTTATTGTCATCTTGCCTTGGAATATAAAATATCTTGGAAGACTATAAGCGAGCATTTAAATCTTGTTAGCTTTTGACTTCAACATATATTTTTCTCAAGTACCATGAAATATACTTGCTCCGTATAAACCGTTTTCAGGAAGATGGATTAATAATGACAAATTATCCATTGTGACTCACTAGGTTAGAATTTTCTCTTCTATTAACCATCTTTCTAATCAGCTTGGTAAATTTATTCGGAACCGGCTGCGAATCATTAAAAGATATGCATAAGAAAGAAAACTAAAATACAGATATATAGCATACCGATACATCGAAACTTCATAGTTGCGATGGCAATCCAGAGATATTTATTTCTACACACGTGGTGCGCGTGCGAATGCGTCAGGCATCATGGACAAATATTTCAGAACATGAAAAGTATTATTCGTATAAAGTAATTAAAATTTTTAAACACCTTGGGTAGATATTTTCTTAGTTGATGCAATCATATCATGATGACTAAATTTAAGCTATTATACATATGCTTATGTATTTTTCTAATCTAATATATCACACACACAGAGAGAGAGAGAGAGAGGGGGAGAATACCAGGTAGATAGAGAAATCAGTTAGCAGGATCCTGAAGAAATGGAGTCCACAGCATTGCTCATCATCATCATCCGTGATCCCTTTGAAAAAATATTATCAAAGGGATCATGGATGATGATGATGAGCAATGCTATGGACTCCATTTCTTCAGGATCCTGCTACCTGATTTTTTTACCTACCAGGTGTTCTCTCTCTCTCTTTCTGTGTGTGTGTGTGATATTTTAGGTTAGAAAAATACATATGCATATATATAATAGCTTAAATTTAGTCCTCATGATATGATTGCATCACCTAAGAAAATATCTCTACCCAAGCTGTTTAAAAGTTTTAATTACTTTATACGAATAATACTTTCCATGTTATGAAATATTTGTCCATGTTGCCTGACGCATTCGCACGCGCACCACGTGTGTAGAAATAAATATCTCTGGATTGCCATCGCAACTATGAAGTTTCGATGTATCAGTATGCTATATTTCTGTATTTTAGCTTTCGTTCTTATGCTACTCTTTTAATGATTCACAGCCGGTTCCAAATAAATTTACCAAGCAGATTAGAAAGATGGTCAATAGAAGAGAAAATGCTAACCTAGTGAGCCACAATGGACAATTTGTCATTATTAATCCATCTTCCTGAAAACGGTTTATACGGAGCAAGTATATTTCATGGTACTTGAGAAAAATATATGTTGAAGTCAAAAGCTAACAAGATTTAAATGCTCGCTTATAGTCTTCCAAGATATTTTATATTCCAAGGCAAGGTGACAATAAGTGCATGCTTTTGCATGATTTGGTATGTAGATTCAAGGTTATGCATGGCTACGACCCTTTTTTATGATTTCTTATCATAATTTTCTGCACACTTATAGTAGATAGATGCAGTTAGATCATATCTCTATAAGGGAAAACTTAAAATAACAACCTTTATACTAAAAAAATTATGTATGTCATTACTTAGTAGTTTATGGTTTTAAGACGCAAAAGCCATTTGAGAAATACTTTTCCTACCCACTATTAATCCATATTCTCAATATAGTCATTGAATTTGCACGCGCACATAATAAGAAGGAGAAGACAGTAATGTGGCAGAAGGAGAAGACAGTAATGTGGCGGAAGAAGAAAAAAATGACATTTCTCGTTCTCTGTTTCAGCATCAATCCTCTGATATGAACTAATGATGGCTTTCACATAGGCTTTTCCCTTTAGAGACTTCTTAGTGTCCAATGGAAAGCATACATCAGATTTGTGCAGGTCGGGTTCTTCTATGACTTTTAAGAGTCTCAACTGATTCTGTAAATTACACCCTAGTTGGGTGATACTTTTGCCACTTCTCACTGCAGGTGCGCCCTCTAATATCCATTTTGAATGTAATATTATAGATATCCATGCCTGTTTATGTCAAAATTACTTATATTGTCAATGTTTGATTGTCTAGTTGTTGGTGATGAGTCCATATCAGGGACAGAGGCCACTCCCGTTCCTCCAGGTATGTTTATATATTATATAGGGCATGTATATTGATTTAGAATGCTATATCATAAATATACACACATTTCTTTTGCTCTTAGTCGTCCAACTCATTATCATGGGCTGCTTGATGAGATTAGATTTGCGCCTGATGATCTACAAGAGCTTGTTCACTCCCTGTCATATGTGTAAGCAGCGCTATATGCGAGTTTACCTTGTTATTATGTATGTACTGAAATTAATTAATATTATTCAAATTTTGATACATGCAGATACCAGAGGAGCACATCTTCTATCTCTGTAGGTAAGGCTTTGAATTTGTTGATTTTGGTGTTTCTTGTCAATTTTATAGACCAGTATGTGCTAAATATAATGTTCTGACAGTTGCTAGGGGAAGGCAACATTCGAGGCTGCTGACCCCAGTCCTGGACGCCGCACACGGACGGCACCACGGAGGTTGGGAGAGAGGCCGAAGACTAGGCTCTAGCAGGGCCCATATGAGGTTGGACTCCACCCCGGTGGTTACTTCCTCCGTCTCCAGTGAGCGACGTATCCATCATGAACTGGATAGCTTGAGGGCCAGCGTTCAGGAGTTGAAGGAGATGCTGGTATGTATACTACTTTATAGTAAAATATCATTTCATATTATATACATATCAACATATCCATAATTAGTACGTAGCTTGAGCTTATTTGGTTTTAGACTTAAGTTTGATTAATCATACATATGTAATTGAAATAAACAACGCTTTTCCAAACTAGATATCCAAACAGGGTTTCGAAATAACTTAATAATGATACGAATTCGAATAATAAACAGTTCTTACACGCTTCTTACACACGTTATATCCAGACGCGACAGGGTAGATCGGCCGAGCCTCCACACGCAACTCCTTCGGCTGCGGCTCCGCAAGCCACTACATCGGCTGGGGTTCCGCAGACAGCTCATGTAGCTCCACCGCCCACTCAGACTCCCGCAGCCGCGGCTCCGCAAGCGACTACCTCGACGGCGGCTGCGCAGACCACATGCCGCTCAGACTCCCGCTCGCGACAAATTGCATAGTTTATTGACCGAGGAGCAGGCGCGCGTTATTCTATCGTTATTCAGAGGTGGAGCTGGACCGAGCTAGGGTAGATTTTTGGTTCTTTTTTTTTGAAACATGTATTTATTTATATCATACACATTGTACTACATTTTGAAACGATATTGATATTGGTTTGTATTTATATCATATTCAGTTTTTGGGTTTCTTTTGTATATTATATATATGCGTGAGATGTGATTATGAATACTGCAATATATGATTTGATTGATGTATATATTATTGTGCACAGGGCGGGAAAAATCAAGCAGCCCATTTTTAAAAAAAAATTTCAGATAATATGTACCTACGGATTAATCCGTAGGCAAACATGTTACCCCTACGGATATAGCCGTAGGGGCAAAATATCAGCAGTAACTGATATTTCACCCAGATCTCAGTACCAGGGGGTTGGGAAAGCCCCTACGGATATATCCGTAGGGGCCACTGACTCTCCCCTACGGCTTTATCCGTAGGGGCTACATATCAGGAATCCTGAAATTATGCCCCTACGGAAACGTACCTACGCATATATCCGTAGGGGGTAGTACATGCCCCGACGGGTATATCCGTAGGGCAAAGTAATTTATTAAAATAAACCGTAAATAATATAAAATCTTATACCCTACGGCTTAAGCCGTAGGGGCAACAGGACCTACACAGATATCCGTCGGGGCAAGAATTTGCCCGTAGGGGCAGGTTCAGGGCCTCAACTTGCACCTGCGGCCTTTGCACCTACGGGGTATTTTTTCGCCCCTACGTATATATCCGTATGGGCAACCCCTATTTGTAGTAGTGCAAGGGCCAAGGTCCCTTCATCGGGAGTGACCCTTTGAGTAAAAGTTGGCGTTAACATAATAACCTCACTATAGTCGATTCTTTTGCTTTACATCGTGGTATTCGGTTTGGAATTTCCTGCACCTCATTCGACGAGGAAAGAGCCGAGATCCCTTCACCTGGAGTGACCTCTTTAGCAAACGTTTTCGCAGCTATATATTTGTAAAACCACTTGGTTCCTTCAACGATATTAAGTTCATTACGTTAAAAGTTTTTTGCCAAAAACCAACTGTAGCCCTCCGTCATTTCAGATTAGTATTGCTTAGTATTCGTGAAACGTATGTCGTTCATTGCCAAGGCGTAGTGTTCGGTGGCTCTGTAATGCTTTTCTATCACATGGATATGTGGATTGGTTAGGACAGTCATACGGTTATGTTGGCATTGTCAAGGACTCATACGGATGGATTTAACGCAATCAAGATAATGACGGGTTGAACTTGACTAGGACTCATTGATATGTTGGCATTGTCAAGGTCACTTGGGTCCTAGGGGTAAAAACTCACATCGGGAGTTTCAAACATACAGGAAACTTTCCAAGCTTGCACATACCTTCTGGAGTGTGGTAACTTGAGTGGATTCCGTCAAGTTATTATGCGATGATAGTTGGATTCCGATTCCCACTGTTGAGTAGCATTACTCCTCGGGTGATTTCGACTAATTCTCCTTTTGGGTTTAGAGGAGAATTCGAGGAAACAGTGCGAGCCATCCTGATTAGATAAAGTGATTAACCATTCTATTCTAGGTTAGGGTACATGCTGAGTGTTTCTTTTCTCTCTCTCTTTGGCAGCAACCATGGCTCGACCCTTGACTAAAACTCATGAACCAAGTTAACCGAACCTTCATAACACTTTGGCTTTTGGAATGTCACGGTATCGCATATATCATTGCCACTTCTATATCACCTTTGCATTTATCCAGAACACCACGTATCACTACGAACATCCACTTCCATTGGATAAATCCATCATATAATTACATACGAACTCGAAAGAACTTAATCCAGATTCGAGGATGGATTCTGGTTCTGGATAGATTGAATAGGATTAATCGGTTGTTTTTTCTCTTTACCTTCTCTCAAGTTGTGAAGGCTCCTAGGATTAAGAGAGTGTACACCTATTGAGCTTATTGGATAGTCTTCCTCTAGACCATAGGCAGGTGCCAAAAGGTTGGAAAGGAAGAAAACCAATTAGCCTAAAGATGGTGTACAGAAGGTAATAAGTAAAGACATATAAAGGGATTAGAATAATGGCAAAGAGAATTGCAACTGCTATTATTCACGACAAAACCGTGTATACCTCTGCCACTCCCACATTCAATCTGGATTTCTCCAGAACACTCTGTATCACTACGGATATCCACTCCTATTAGATATAACATGGTATAGTTACATACGAACTCGAAGGAACTTGTTCTAGATTCGAGGATGGTTTCCGGTTCAGGAGAAATTGAATAGGATTATTCAGGTGTCTTTTCCCATTACCTTCTCTCAGGTTGCGAGGGCTCCTGGCATAAGGAGAGTACACCTATTACGCTTATTGCATAGTCTTCTTCCAAACCTTAGGCTGGTACCGAAGGGTAGGGAAGGAAGAAAACCAATCAGCTTAAAGAAGGTGTGCAGAAGGTAATATGTAAAGGCATAATAAAGGGATTGGAGTGAGGGCAGGTAAGTATATGGTTACTGTCATGAATCGGGATAGTGGAAGAGGCATTACTAGGAATACCCAGTTACCCCTTCGAAACATTTTCATGTTTCAGTTTCACTGTGCGATATTAATTAAAAATTGTTTTCCCAATTGGAATCTAACTCCAGGGTATGTGTTTACCAGATCAGTTTCTCACATATGTATGCTATTATGGATGGTGAGTGGGAGTAAGATATTGGGAATTGGATGATTAGATCCAATTATATAGGAATTCGTTGTAATTGGTGATATTTGAGGAATTCATCAGGATTTTACCGGAAGGCAAATATTTGGTTTTGAATATCCGTTAATATACACCAATTTCAAACTGATATATCTGTACATTTATTTTATAAAGTAAGATATAAAATTTTGATATTATGTCTGTGGCATTTACCTATATCAGTTGGTGATTAGGTAAGGTCCATTCTACAGCGGTGTAATTCTTTTTAACCATAGTACAGTTTTTCAACCTACGACGCACAGGGTTTGAGTTATTGAACTCAGGGGACTTATAAAAAGTATTATATGTTTTCCAGTGTCCATTAGGACAATGGGGTTGGTACTAGTACTATATTCTGTTTACTCATAACTTCTCTAGTTCTAGACAAGTATTTCGTTGAAATACAAGGTTCAGATTTTGAGAAGTTATAGGTATAAGAATAAAGTAAAGAACCATTTGTTGGAAGTATCAGGATTCTTCGAGGAAGTAGAAGATGTATATACTTGTGTTTGGTATTCCGTTGATAGTAATAGTTTTCAGAACTTTCTTCTCTTTCAGGTTACTCATATATGTATGCACTCCTAGATGAATAATGCTGATTGGCCTCTTTCCATATAGTTGATATGCACTGGAGACAGCTTCATGATTTGAATCTGGTTCCAATTAAATTAGTGCTTTTGTTTCTATATTGTATATATATAGAATCAATTTATATCTTAACGATGTTAAGGTATACGGAGTTGTCCGGCTGATGCTTAAAACCAGAATCCGGATAAACTCGAGGCACGTTTCAGTAATGGCTGTTTGGGGGTTATCCCGGGCTTTGATGAGCGTTAACATTCTACCATCAGGAAGATCAATAATTATATTGTTCTTGACTCGCCGCAGTTTTAGTAAAATGTATTTTTTCAGAAAAACGGAAGTGGGAGTATGGTAGAATTGGAAGTGATTCCAGAACCACAAACGATCACTGAATATTTAATAGAACCTAAGGATTCAATTAGTTTCGACATTCAAATATCCACTCCGCAGATTTGGTGGGTAACCTCAGGCACCCGAGAGGTACTTCGGTCTTCTTAGAGATGGTGACAGGTGTTGGAGATAGTGCCCTCAGAGTCAATTATTAGGTCACAGGTACGTGATTGCAATGATTGATGGAGGACCTATCCCGGTAGGACAGTCTTACTCGAGATGATAGTATGCTATCTGGTTTACCTTTATCATCGTGTACTGCTTTAGGTGACCTGACAAGTCGCTATTACACGTTGATAGAGCCCCTAGGATTCTTGCTTGACCACCAGCAGTATGAGGGCGATCATATAAGTGGGAGCTGGGGGTCTATAAGCATATCCTTAAATGGTCCCTAGTCATGTGAGTTTCGAGACAGGGCATCGATACTCCAGAGCAGACTAGTGTATACAGTCGAGACCCCGACGAGGAGCGGTGGCCGGTCTCACAAGCCACTGGTGTCAGTTGGTTCACCTAAGATGTATATAGGTGCTCATTGGGTTATGAGTACACCGGACAGGACTCGCCGGGAACATGCTAGTTGGTCATATACCAGACGTCAGATGGCAGTTCCCTGGTGACATATGTGCAGGTTAGTTCATCGACCTGGGGATCGTCATTTGTCTCGTGTGAGTTCCCACTGTACTTTGATTACTACCCTACCACGGCTCAAAGGAATCGTGCAAACAGGTTTTAGTTGGGTACAGTCCCGAGCCACATGGAGGCAGTGAGCGTATCTTCAGGGGTTCGTCTCTCCTGGTATTGGGGGTGAGGTCGCGCTGTGTCTAGGAG
This sequence comes from Agapanthus africanus, assembly GCA_030015575.1. NCBI lineage: Eukaryota > Viridiplantae > Streptophyta > Magnoliopsida > Asparagales > Amaryllidaceae > Agapanthus > Agapanthus africanus. The sequence continues at coordinate 138,341,550 of JASDDO010000004.1, read as the reverse complement.
AGCCATTACACGAAGTCCTTGGCCAAGGCAAGGAGATTTACTGGTAGGTACTCCAGTAGTATCTCAGGGTGTTCTGGGCTACACTCCGACACGACTTGTACCGCTTTTGGGGGTCTGACTTTTACCAACCCCCTAGGCCCGCCATGCGATACTCATAGACGAACGGACCAGACTGTACGGATATTGTCACTGACAGGCTCAGTAGGGTTGTCGGGCTGAGTTCGCTCACAGATGTCCCTTTTAGTCAATACCTGGTAGCCCGTTACGTATTGGCTTATACCTCTGACGTGCTAGTGGTTAAATCCACAACCAAGGTGTTGACGAGTCTTTAGAGTCCCCCACATTCAGTTACTCAGCTTTCGGGCGAAAGGTTGTAGAGGCCGTATGGAGATATGGCAAGGTCCGATCAGATACATGCGGTATTGCACGGATCAGGATCGGACAGTTTGTACTATAGGCCGTATGGATATATGGCAGGGTTCGATCAGATACGTGCGGTATTGCACGGATCAGGATCGAACGGATATTACTAGCCGGCTTTGGTTTAAGCCGGATCCTAGTATAGTACAGTGTAGATTTTGTCTCTTTGCATTTGTATTATGCGGGTGTGTATGCACAGTATCGGGGTTTTCCTGTAATTTATTACGGGACCAGTTTTCTGGAGTTGTCAGTTTGCTTTCCGTTTCGGCCAATTTCCTTTGAATCGTTCATTGGCCGAAGATTGGTGGAGGAGGGCTTATTTGCATTGTTGCAAATATGCATTTGTGTAGGGGGTCTTTGCACTTTGTGACATCATGATTATTGCACCATACCTTGACTTTCTTTAGTTGATCATGGCTTGACTTTTGCTATCATGGTTGTTGATTGAGTGTTGGAATTGTTGTGATCATTTGATTTTTCTCATCATCATTTGCTTTCCACCCACCCCCTTGTTTTTGCTCTCTCTCTCCAATCACACAAAAGGGGGGGGCGGCCACTATTTGGAGGATGAGGAAAATGCTTCTCTTTGGAGTGGGGAGAAAAATGTTACTCTCATTCTTTGTATATCACGTTTTTCTTCACCTCTCTCCAAGTTCTTTTTCTTCCACCACAAAGACATCTCCATGAACCCCAAATGAGACTTCTTCTCTACACATTCTACAGCGAATCTTGGGCACGTCGACTAGCCAGCTTCGTGCCCGAATTGCCTCGGCATTGAGGTGGGAGCCCGTAAAAGTAGTAGGCGATGTGGTGCACTTCCGGCGACGAGGAGGAGACGGGACATTCCGCAGGAGATTGGGACGACGACGAGAAGACCGGAGGACTCGGATCTGTCGGTATATCTCTCTTCCCTTTCTTGTAGATAGCTAGGACTAATTAATGGTTCGATCCGGGTATTCGTGCGCGGCGGTTTGCCAGTTCAAGAAAAATTTAAAGTTTATCACCGCTTCCGCATTTGGCCGTCGGACTGACGGCCGGGGCGCCGCCGTGCACTTACAGTGGTATCAGAGCCTCGCCATTAACTTAGTCTAGCTTGGTTTAATGTGTTTGCATTTACGATCGATCAAATGTTCCAAAACCCATTTTTCCTTCGCATCAGTTTCTGTTGAAAATTTTTGGTCTCGAAAATTTTTTCAGGTTGTAAAATATTGATGTACTGGAAAATATAAGAGCTCTGTAAAAATTCGATGAAGTGACTCCACTGTGTGAGCGCGGAACCGCCGTAAATACCCCCTTCTCGCCGCGGTTCCGCCGCGCACTGTGGAGATCCCTGCACCAAATTTCTACAGTGTCCTTGTGGGCTTAAAATATGGGTTTTGGAATATTAATTTTGGGCCCAGAATTTCTTGTTGTGCTACAGTAGTACTTGGGGGCCCACTTGTTAAAGTTTGATCGATCAGATATTTTAAACACATTTTTCACAGTATTTACATTATATCTGCGACCGTGAATGTCACTTGATTGGTAAATCCGGTCTAACTGCTATAGCCCGGTTAGACGGATTTGCGAACGTGACTTTCACGTTGATGTTCTGTTTTTGCTGTGATGTTGCGGATCGGTCGTGGGGGATAGCCTGGATGCAATGCTAGTACAGTTGTGGTTGTATTATGTACATTTGATTTTGCGGGGCGAGCGTCCGACATGTGGACTGCCGTCACTGCCAGATTGTATTATTATTTTGGGGCACGACCTGGTTGCGGTCGATGTACCCGTTGTATGTATATTTTACTTTCTGTACTAGGATTACCCCGCGGAGGGGTGCACGGATAGCCGGGTTCTAGAGGGCAACAAGCCCTCATCTCATGGCATTGAGACGGAGGGGGCTTTACTCTAGGATTGGCGGGCTATTCGCCGCACTCGTAGGGGGTACAGGTTGACCCAGGAGGGGTGCCCAAGTTACCGGATTCCGTGAAGTGCTGGGTAGTCCATTCACGGTGCTGAAGGGGGCTGCCTCGCTTCAGGTTTTGGCGGGTAACTTGCCGCGCCCGTAGGGGTCTAGGATTTCATTGCACAGGCTATCCACACGACCAGGGGAACGTCGGGTTTCAGTAGTAGCTCTGTGAAACCCGGGGATCCTAGATATCTGTATTGTTTCTGTGATGCTGTTCATTCTCTGTGATGTTGCATTGCTTTCACGCCTTGTGCGAATATAATATATTGGTATATATATTAGTAGATGTTGTATATGTTTTGCATCCGCGCTAGTCCAGTCCCCGCTCTGTCGTTAGTTAGCTAACCTAACGGGTAATGATGGGACCCAGTGGCAAATGCGGATGGGCATATACGTACGTCATAGTATTTTTCGTTCTTTTTGGTGTGATCAATTGATGGGACTGTGTTGATTCGGATCAATGCAAGTTAAAAACAAACCTAATCTGATGTTGTTGGAACACTTTTCAAAAAGCTGTTATTGCAAGGACGTTCACTTTTGTTTTGCATCGTGGTATTCAGTTGGAATATCCTGCTCGTCAGTCGACGAGGCAAGGGCCGAGATCCCTTCACCGGGAGTGACCCCTTGGACAGAAGTTTGCGTCAGGGCATTAACTTCACTATAGCCGATTACTTTTGCTTTGCATCGTGGTATTCAGTTGGAATATCCTGCACCCCATTCTATGGGGAAAGAGCCGAGATCCCTTCACCGGGAGTGACCTCTTCAGCAACGGTTTTCGTCACTATATTTTTAAAAAGCTATCCGTTCCTTCGACGATATCAAGTTCTTTACGTTAAAGGTTTTCGCCAGAAACCATTCGTAGCCCTCCGTCGTTTCATATGGGTGGTCAATAGTATTCAAGCTGTGTATGTTGGCCAAAGTCAAGGCACAGTGATTGGTAGCTATTGGGGCATTCATATGCAACATAGATATATGCGTTGGTTTGGGACAGTCGTACTGCCATTTTGGCCAAAGTCAAGGGTATGTACGGGTGGGTTCAAATTAACCTGGAGAATGACGGGTAGAACATGACATGTGACTTATGATATGTTGGCCAAAGTCAAGGTCATAAGAGCATGGGGCAGAAATCACATCGGGAGTTTCAAAAGAACCGAAACTTGCCAGATATGCGCATACCTTCTGGAGTGTGATACCGTGAGCGGATTCCGTCACGTTGTCATGCGATGAGAGTTGGATCCCGATTCCCACTGATGAGTTCGTTTACTCCTCGGGTGACCCCGACTAATTCTTCTTTCAAGGTTTGGAGGAGAATTTGAGGTACAGTGGGAGGATTCCAGATTTGATAAATTGGTAACCATTCTGATCTAGGTTAGAGTGCACGCTGAGTGTTTCTTTTCTCTCTCTCTTCGGCAGCGACCATTGACCCGACCCTAAGACTATGACTCAGTGACCAAGTTGACCGAACTTTCTTAAACACTGGCTTTTGGATTGTCAGAGTTGCAAACCTCATTGCCACTCCTATTTTTACCCTTTTCTCCAGGACACCCCATATTACTACGAACGTCCACTTCCATTGGACAAAACCATCGTATGGTTAGATACGAACTCGAAAGAATTTATTCGAGGATGGTTTCAGGTTCTGGAGAAAACGGATAGGATTATTCAGTTGTCTTTTCCTTTTACCCTCTCTCAGGTTATGAGTACTCCTTGGTTTAGGGGTAGTGCACCTATTACGCAAATTGGATAGTCTTCTTCCAAACCATAGGCAGGTGCCGACCGGTAGGGAATGAAGAAAACCAATTAGCATAACGATGGTGTGCAGAAGGTATTAAGTTAAGACAAAGCAAGGGATTAGTAAGAGGGCAAAGTAAATTGCGACTGCTATTCACGACCAAACCAAGTATTCTTTCGCCAATCCTAAATCACCTTTGTATTTCTCCAGGACACTCTGTATCACTACGAAGATCCACAGTTTATTGGATACTCCATCGTATGGTTATATACGAACTCGAAAGGAACTTGTTCCAGTTCGGGGATGGATTCTGGTTCAGGAGAAATAGGAATAAGATTTATTCAGGTGTCTTTTATCTTCACCTTCTCTCGCATTGCGAGTGTTCCTAGGATTAGGACAGTATACCCATTATGCTTATTGGATAGTCTTCTTCCAAACCATAGGCTGGTGCCGAACGGTAGGGAAGGAAGAAAACCATTTGGCCTAAAGGGGTGTGCAGAAGGTAAAGACTAAAGACATATGAAGGGATTTGGAGAGGTGGCAAAGAACTATACGGTTACAGTCGTGAATCTGGAAGAGGCATTACTAGGAATATCGGGATACCCCATCGAGACATTTCAATGTTTCAGTCTCACTGTGTACTGTTAAAAGAAAACTGATTTCCCGATTAGATACTTACTCCAGGGTATGTATTTACCAAGTACGATTCTCACATCTGTATGGTTTTACAGATGATGAGTGGGAGTAGGTTATTGGGAATTTGGTGATCATCCTCATTATATCGGGATTCGTTGTAATCGGTGATATTTGAGGAAATCACCTGGGCTGTTTGCCGGTCGGCAAATATTTGGTTTTGAATATCCGCAGTAATGCACCAATTTCAAATTGATATATCTGTACGTCTATTTTCATAGAGTGAGATATACCTTTCTGAAATTATGTCTACGACATTTACCTATATCAGTGGATGGTTAGGTAAGGAGCATTAAACAGCGGTGTAATTCTTCTTAACCATAAGTACAGTTTTCAGCCTACGACACACAGTGAATGAGTAATCAGACTCAAGGGACTTATACAGAGTATTGTATGTTGTCCAGGGTCTATCAGGACAGAGGGGTTGGTCCTCGTACTATATTCGGTTTACTTATGACTTCTCTAGTTTTTAGACAGGTGTTTCGCGGAAATACGGGGTCCAAATTTTGAGAAGTTGTAGGTATTTGAATAGAGTAGAGAACCAGGTGTAGCAAGTATCGGGATTCTTCAAAGAGATCGAAGATGTAGACACTTGTGCATGGTATTCAGTTGATAGTAATGATAAAGAGATCTTGCTTCTCTTTCAGGTTACTCATAATTGGAAGCATTCCTAAGTTGAGTAACGCTGATCGGCCTCCTTCCATTTTAGTTGACATGCGCTGGAGACAGCTGCATGATTTGGATCTAGTTCAGTTAAATCAGTGCCTCTGGTACTATATGGGATATAGAACAGTTCGTATCTTAACGGTGTTATGGTACGGGGAGTTGTCCGGCTTATGATTAAAACCAGACACTGGACAACTCAAGGCACGATTCTGTAATGGCTGTTTGTGGGTTGACCCAGGCTATGACGAGGGTTGACTTTCTACCATCTGGATGAACAATAGCAATATTGTTCTAGACTCGCCACAGTTTTATTAAAAATGGATTTTTTCAGAAAACAGTAGTGGGAGTATGGTAGAACTAGAAGTGATTCCAGAAACACAAACGATTACTGAAGATTTGATAAGGAACCTAAAGATTCAATCCGGATTGACATTCCATTGGCCACTCCGCAGATATGGTGGGTAACTTCAGGCACCCGAGAGGGACTACGGTAGCCTCAAGGACGGTGACAGGGAAGTTCTTGTTTACCCACAATTACCACTGCTGTTGTCCCAGGCTGCGAGACCCGGCAGGAGGATGAATATAGCGTCGTTCTAAACTAGTTTTAGAAGTGTACGTCTATATGACTCTGCCAGAGGGTTGTCGTAGTTAGTGGGAGCAGCGGAAGCATTGGTGGACAGGTAGCTTATGTCTATTTATAGACTAAAGCAGATGTAGCAGAGATAGATCATCTATTTCTGACGTGACAGTTATGGGTTTGACTTCATCAGAATAGGGGATGGATCTGTTGAGAAGGTAGTGTGGTGTGATATCCTGATATTTGGATGACATACACAGAGTAGGAAAAGAAACTCCTATACTACAATCGGTTATACTTCGGTCGTCACACAGTAGTTTCTCCACATGGGACTTGGATATCATATCAGACATACTGGATACTAGATCTATGGTTTTAGATCTAGATTTGGGTGGTTTCCCAATCAGGGTACTTAGACAGCATTCTAAGAGTTTTTAGAATGGACGACTCCTGGCACGGTAGTGTACCTGCAGGTGATGGAGTCACCTTCTCTAAACGTGTCTTACAGACTAAAGGGGAGAGGGACGTGCATGATTGGCAGATCACTTGCTCAGGCAATTGAGTCAATCGTGAGATGTCAAGTACCACACCAGATGTTGTTCTTGCACTAGATGCAATAAGTTGACATTTGATCCAATCCTGGAGAAACAGTTAGAAGCAGTTTTAGAACATAAGTGGATGTTCTAGGGATATGATAACGACAGCCTCATTCGGGAGACAGTTATCATTCCAGGCTTCCAAGGTGACATGGACGACAAGGAGGTTGTCAGAGTTATAGTTTTTCCTTCTGATGAGGGGCAGTATTTTGGACAGGTGATCCAAGGCAATACTGAGGGAGGCATGGCGCAGGATACTGATTAAGTTCAGTTGACGATACAGTCTAAGAAGTTTGGATTTGGAGTTCATTTATGAGCTAGGTCCCATCAGACATCCAGACACATTCTAAGACAGGTATTGCTCATTTCGGGAGATGGGTTTTCTCCGCGAACTTGAGATATAGAGAGATATAGAAAGAAACAACAAAGCGGATCCACTCACTAAGGCTATTCCTCGAATGCAATAGTTTCGCAAACGAGCTTTGTGAGACTGACTAGTAGAGGAGTTGGGTGTTCGGTATCACACGGGCTGTGAGTATGCGACATCGCAATAATTAGCCTTGAGTGCAAGTGGGAGATTGTTGGAGATAGTGCCCTTAGAGTCAATTATTAGGTCACAGGTACGTGATTGCAATGATTGATGGAGGACCTATCCCGGTAGGACAGTCTTACTCGAGATGATAGTATGCTATCTGGTTTACCTTTATCATCGTATACTGCTTTAGGTGACCTGACAAGTCGCTATTACACGTTGATAGAGCCCCTAGGATTCTTGCTTGACCACCAGCAGTATGAGGGCGATCATATAAGTGGGAGCTGGGGGTCTATAAGCATATCCTTAAATGGTCCCTAGTCATGTGAGTTTCGAGACAGGGCATCGATACTCCAGAGTAGACTAGTATATACAGTCGAGACCCCGACAAGGGGCGGTGGCCGGTCTCACAAGCCACTGGTGTCAGTTGGTTCACCTAAGATGTATACAGGTGCTCATTGGGTTATGAGTACACCGGACAGGACTCGCCGGGAACATGCTAGTTGGTCATATACCAGACGTCAGATGGCAGTTCCCTGGTGACATATGTGCAGGTTAGTTCATCGACCTGGGGATCATCATTTGTCTCGTGTGAGTTCACACTGTACTTTGATTACTACCCTACCACGGCTCAAAGGAATCGTGCAAACAGGTTTTAGTTGGGTACAGTCCCGAGCCATATGGAGGCAGTGAGCGTATCTTCAGGGGTTCGTCTCTCCCGGTATTGGGGGTGAGGTCGCGCTGTGTCTAGGAGAGCCATTACACGAAGTCCTTGGCCAAGGCAAGGAGATTTACTGGTAGGTACTCCAGTAGTATCTCAGGGTGTTCTGGGCTACACTCCGACACGACTTGTACCGCTTTTGGGGGTCTGACTTTTACCAACCCCCTAGGCCCGCCATGCGATACTCATAGACGAACGGACCGGACTGTACGGATATTGTCACTGACAGGCTCAGTAGGGTTGTCGGGCTAAGTTCGCTCACAGACGTCCCTTTTAGTCAATACCTGGTAGCCCGTTACGTATTGGCTTATACCTCTGACGTGCTAGTGGTTAAATCCACAACCAAGGTGTTGACGAGTCTTTAGAGTCCCCAACATTCTGTTACTCTGCTTTCGGGCGAAAGGTTGTAGAGGCCGTATGGAGATATGGCAAGGTCCGATCAGATACGTGCGGTATGCACGGATCAGGATCGGGCAGTTTGTACTATAGGCCGTATGGATATATGGCAGGGTTCGATCAGATACGTGCGGTATTGCACGGATCAGGATCGAACGGATATTACTAGCCGGCTTTGGTTTAAGCCGGATCCTAGTATAGTACAGTGTAGATTTTGTCTCTTTGCATTTGTATTTCGGTCGGAATACAAATGCGGGTGTGTATGCACAGTATCGGGGTTTTCCTGTAATTTATTACGGGACCAGTTTTCTGGAGTTGCCAGTTTGCTTTCCGTTTCGGCCAATTTCCTTTGTATCGTTCATTGGCCGAAGATTGGTGGAGGAGGGCTTATTTGCATTGTTGCAAATATTCATTTGTGGAGGGGGTCTTTGCACTTTGTGACATCATGATTATTGCACCATACCTTGACTTTCTTTAGTTGATCATGGCTTGACTTTTGCTATCATGGTTGTTGATTGAGTGTTGGAATTGTTGTGATCATTTGATTTTTCTCATCATCATTTGCTTTCCACCCACCCCCTTGTTTTTGCTCTCTTTCCAATCACACAAAAGGGGGGGGGGGGGCGGCCACTATTTGGAGGATGAGGAAAATGCTTCTCTTTGGAGTGGGGAGAAAAATGTTACTCTCATTCTTTGTATATCACATTTTTCTTCACCTCTCTCCAAGTTCTTTTTCTTCCACCACAAAGGCATCTCCATGAACCCCAAATGAGACTTCTTCTCTACACATTCTACAGCGAATCTTGGGCACGTCGACTAGCCAGCTTCGTGCCCGAATTGCCTCGGCATTGAGGTGGGAGCCCGTAAAAGAAGTAGGCGATGTGGTGCACTTCCGGCGACGAGGAGGAGACGGGACATTCCGCAGGAGATTGGGACGACGACGAGAAGACCGGAGGACTCGGATCTATCGGTATATCTCTCTTCCCTTTCTTGTAGATAGCTAGGACTAATTAATGGTTCGATCCGGGTATTCGTGCGCGGCGGTTTGCCAGTTCAAGAAAAATTTAAAGTTTATCACCGCTTCCGCATTTGGCCGTCGGACTGACGGCCGGGGCGCCGCCGTGCACTTACAACAGGGAGGTTCTTGTTTACCCAGACGTGCCATTGCTGTTGTTTTAGACTATAAGGCCCGGTAGGAGGATGAGTATAGCGTCGTTCTAAATTAGCTTTGGAAGTGCACGTGTATATGACTCTGCCAGAGGGTTATTGTAGTCAGTGGGAGCAGCGGAAGCATAGTGGGCAAGTAGCTTATGTCTATTTATAGACTAAAGCAGGTATTGCGGAAATAGATCATCTATTTTTGAAGTGACAGTCATAGGCTTTGACTTCATCAGAATAGGAGATGGATCTGCTAAGAAGGTAGTAAAGAGTGATGTCCAGGTATTAGGATGACATGCACTTGATAGGAAGAGATATTCTTATACTACGATCGGTTATACTGTGGTTGTCACAAAGTTGTTTCTCCACATAAGATATGGATATAATATCAGGATTTCTATTTACTAGATCTATGGTTTTAGATCTAGATTTGGGAAGTATCCTAATCTGGGTACTTTGACATTATTCTAAAGGTATTTTAGAATGGACGACTCGTGGCATTGTGGTGTACCTGCAGGTGATGGAGTCACGCTCTCTAAAGGTGTCTTGCAGACTAAAGGGGAGAGGGATCTGCATGATTAGCATACACTTTCTAAGGCAATTGAGTTAATCGTCAAATGTCAAGTACCACACCAGATGTTGTTTGTGCACTAACTGCAATAAACATATATTAATCCAATCCTGGAGAAACAACGGGAAGCAGTTATGAACATAAGTGAATGTTCTTGGGATATGGTAACGGCAGCCTCCTTCAGAAGACAATTATCATTTCAGGCTTCCAAGGTGACCTGAATGACAGAGTGACTGTCAGAGTTATAGTTTTCCCCTCTTCTGAGGGGCAGTATGTTGGACAGGTGGTCCAAGAGGATACTGTGGAAGCCATAGCGCAGGATACTGATTAAATTCAGTAGATAATACAGTCTAAGAAGTTTGCTGGATTTGGAGTTCATTTGTGAACTGGGTCCCATCAGATATCCAGACAAATTCTTGTTGGCTATAGTGCCCTCAAAGTCAATTATTGGATCGCAGGCACGTGATTGCAATGATTGAGCGAGGACCTATACCGGTAGGACAGTCTTACTCGATATGATAGTATGCTATCTGGTTTGTCATTATCATCGTATACATGCCTTAGGTGACATTACAGATCACTATTACACGTTGATAGACCTGTTAGGATTCTTGCTTGACTACCAGCAATATGATGGCGATCATATACGTGAGAGTTGGGTAGTCTATAAGCACATCCTTAAAGTGTCCCTAGTCATAGGAGTTTCGAGACTGGACATCGATACTCCGAGAGTAGACTAGTGTTTACGGATAGAGACCCCGACGAAGGGCGGTGGCCGGTCTCACAAGCCATTGGTGTTAGTTGGTTCACCTAAGATAGAATACAGGTGCTCATTGGGTTATGAGTACACTGGACAGACTTGCCGGGAACATGCTAGTTGGTATTATACCTGTCGTCACATAGCAATTCCCTGGTGACATGTGTACTGGTTAGTCCATAGACCTGAGATCGTCATTTGTCTCGTCTGAGTTCCCGCTGTGCTTTGATTACTACCCTACCACGGCTCAAAAGAGTCGTGAAAACAGGTTTTAGTTGGGTACAGTCCCGAGCCACATGGAGGCAGTGAGCGGATCGGTAGGGGATTCGTCTCTCCCGGTATTGGGGGTGAGATCGCGCTGTGTTTGGAGAGCCATTACACAAAGTCCCTGGCCAGAGCAAGCGAGATTTACTGATAGGTACTCTAGTAGTTTCTCAGGGTGTTCTGGGATTCACTGCGACACGACTTATACCGCTATTGGGGGTCTGACGTTTACCAGCCCTTAGGCCCAATATGCGATACTCATAGACGAACGGACCGGACTGTACGGATATTGTCACTGACAGGCTCAGTAGGGTTTTAGGATAAGTTCACTCATCAGCCTCCCTTTTGCTCAATACATGGGTATCCATTACGTACAGCTAGTACCACTGACGTGATTGTGGTTAAACCCGCTGCCAGCGTATTGACGGATCTTTAGAGTCCCCCATGGAAAGTTTTCCCAAGTTTGGGAGAAACGATGTAGAGCTCGTATGGTTTTATGGCAGGGTTCGATCATATACGTACACTCGTGCACAGATCATGATCGGACGATTCATATTAGTGGGCTTTAGTTTAAGCCGGATCCTATTAATAGATTTTTTGGATTGGTCTCGTCTCATTGCATTCGTATTCAGTCGGAATGCAGATGCAGGTATGTATATACAGATGATGGGTATTCTTATGATCCGTAATGAGTTTACTTTAGTTGTTGCCATATCTTTTTTGTTGGCTTAAACATTTAGTTTAAATGTTTAGTGGAGGAAAATGTGAGTGCAAGTTTTTTCCATATGCATCTTTTAATGTCACATGCACATGGTGACGCATGGTCTTGGTTCATGCGACCATTTATTGTGACATGGATTGATTTCTACTGGCCATTATGTTTGTGTGGGATATTTTGGAGAGAGAGGGCTGTTTTTTTATGGCTTGGGGATTATTCTTGAGATGATATATGAGCTCTCAAAATATCTCACACACAATACAAGTCTTTTTCCACTTGCTTCTCTTTCTTGAGCTTACCTCTTCCTCCATGGGCATCTTCTTCAACCTCCACCCATCTCTCTCATGAGTTGAGAATCCATGGGTGTACTAAGACAAAGTTATCACACACATTCTCTACTTCACCTTGGACATGTCGGCTAGGAAACTTCATGTCCGAGTTGCTTCGGTTTTGAAGCGGGAGCCCGTAAAAAGATTCCTTGACATGGTGCCACTTCCACGAGGAGACCGGAGATTGAGCGAGATCGGAGATGCCGCGAAGAGTTAAGGATAGTGGCTAAAGACCGAAGGACATGGATCGATCGGTATAGCCATTCTAACTTCTTTTTTGTTGCTAGTATAGGGTTAATGGAATGATCAGGGTAAAAGTCTGCGTTAGCGCCAGTTTAGAAAAGTTTTTTGTTCCGTGTTTGGCCTCGGATTGATGGCCGGGGCTCTACAGTAGACTTACATGGTATCAGAGGCAAACTATTAACCGTTTACTAGTAGGTTTAGACAATGTTAAACTATTAAAACCGAAACAAACCCAATACATTGCACTGAACATCCAGTTTCTGTCGATTTAAAAGTGTTTTAAAAATTATTTAAACACCTGCAGAAGACTACTGACATGACCACTAGACTGTACCCCAAACACAAGACCAATCCATCAGATTTTGGTTGAGCTCATGCATGGGAAAACCGAGGAGGCCAGCCATTTTGGGGAATTTGGGTGTCGATTTTGGGGTGCGGTCTTGTCTTTGGAATGTTGGTTCGGTGGTATTGTTTATTTAGCCCAGTTTGGATATGGTCTTATCTGCATATTTGGGGCTATTCCGGGGTTATTTCGAAGTCGATATTATCTAATATTGTTTAAAGTTTGCAGTACATTACATTTCTATCTGTGACCGTGAATGTCATTCGAGCGGTAAATATTGTCTAATTGCTATAGCTCTTTTAGACGGGTTTGCGAACGTGATATTCACGTTGATGTTCTATGTTGTGTTGTGATGTTGCGGATTTATCGTGGTAGATAGCTTGCGTGCAATGGTAGTGCAGTTTGGATATATTTGTACATTTGATATCGCGGGACGAGCATCCGACATGTGGACTGCCGTCACTGCCGGTTTGTATATTATTCTTTTAGGGAACGACCGGGTTGAGGTCGATGTACCCATTGTACATATTTTCTTTTCTGTACTAGTATTACCCCGAGGTGGAGTGCACGGATAGCCGGGTTGTAGAGGGCAACGGGCTCGCATCTCATGGCTTTGAGACGGAGGGGGATTCACTCTAGAATTGACGGGTTATTCGCCGCACTCGTAGGGGGTACAGGTTGACCCAAAGAGAGGTTCTCAAGTTACCGGATTCCGTGAAGTGCTGAGTGGTCCATTCACTTTGCTGAAGGGGGCTGCCTCGCTTCAAGTTTTGGCGGGTAAGTTGCCGCACTCGTAGGGTTCTATGTTTTCATTGTGCATGCTATCCACACGACCAGGGGAACGTTGGGTTTCACTTGCGGCTCAAAGGAAACCCGGGGCTCCTAGATTATTTGTATTGTTCTGTGATGCTTATTACTTTTCTGTGATGTTGCATGTATCATGCCTGGAGAGATAATTATATATTGTTATATATATACTAGAAGATGTTGTATATATTTTACACCTGTGCTAGTCCAGTCCCCGCTCTGTCGTTAGTTAAGTAACCTAACGGGTGATGACGGGACCCAGTGGAGAATACGGATGGCATATACGTACATCATATTTTTGTTCTTTTCTGTTGTGATTAATTGATGGGACTGCGTTGATTCAGATAAATGCAAGGAAAACAATGCTATTCGACGTTGTTGGAACAATTTTCAAAAAGCTGTTATTTCAAGGATGTTCTCTTTTGTTTTGCACAGAGGTATTCGGTTATGAATATCCAGCACCTCATTCGACGAGGCAAGGGCCGAGATCCCTTCATCGGGAGTGACCCCATGGGCAGAAGTTTGCATCAGGGTAATAACTTCACTATAGTCGATTACTTTTTGCTTTGCATCGCGGTATTCAGTTGGAATATTCTGCACCTCATTCTACGAGGAAAGAGCCGAGATCCCTTCACCGGGAGTGACCTCTTTAGCAAAGGTTTTCGCCACTATATATTTGTAAAAAGCTATCCGGTTCTTTCAACGATATTAAGTTCATTACGTTAAAGTTTTTTCGCTAAAAACCATTCGTAGCCCACCGTCATTTCAGACGGGTAGCACTTAGGATTCATGCTATGTATGTTGGCCTTCGTCAAGGCATAGTGTATGGTAGCTATTTGTTACTTTTCTGTTGCATAGCTAGATGCGTTGGTTTGGGACAGTCGTGTTAGTGTGTAGTAGCGCCTCTAGTAAGGTTGCAACATCATAAAGTAGTGAACTTTTAAATTTTAGAGCGCTATTACAAACGAACTACGAATCGTAACTAGAGATTAGGGTAATAACATCATTATGTGAAGTCTAAACTAAAGGAAAAGGAAATGCAACCTTTGTAGCCAACTCCTTCGGTCTTTAGGACTCCTACGGCTTTGCACGAGGTTTGGAACGGCTTCGCTCGAGATCCTTCGTTGTCTACGATGATCCACCCGGAGATTCCTAGAACAAGCTTTTAGCCTCACAAAATGAAGCAAGCACTCTACACTAAAGGGCTAGGGTAGTGTAGAATGGTTTTGTGGTATGAAACTCACTTAAAAACCCTTTCTTTTTAAGTTCCTCACCCAAATCAAAAACTCAAGAGAGCTTGGAGAAGGAGGAAGATGAAGATGGCAAAAGCTTTTGTGTGAATAATGAAAACTTCTTTTTTAAAATGGAAAAAGAAAATATTATATATGAGACTCTCTCACATATAACCATGGTTGATTAAATATCTAGATATTATTTAGATGGGTTAAATGAAAAATGGAAATTAAACTATGGTTAAAGTCAAAGGTCAAATTAGAAGTGTGTAGAAAATGAGTCATTAATCTAATTTCCTTTTCCTTTAATCCATAAATAAAAATCTAGATATTTAGTAACCATGTAAGTCTTATATTGCCATCTCCTTTGTATCATCAACCATGATACATATGTATGTGTATATGTGTGCATGCACATCATCATGTGTATGTGTGAACATACATGCATACATCCAAAAGAAAAAGAGTTAATTAAAAATGAGATTAAAGATAATATTAAATTAACACTTGATTTAATAAATCGGTCACATCAAATGCGACACGATCAATATCGAACGTCCGATTAAAATACAGTATCACATATCCGTATTTAATCGGGCTCCTGCGCATATCACATATGCACACCACAACATTTCGCCTAAGATAGAAAAATCCTGTGTGGGACTCTAAGACTCGTCAATACGCCGGCAGTAGGTGATGATCATATCAAAACACCTACAAGCCGCAAGCGGTCAGCCAAACGTAACGGCCACCTGGGTATTGAACGATCAGAAGAAAAACAAGCGAACCCGTCAAAACTCCCGTCGAGACATTGGCAACACTTACCGTACAGCCCGGTCTCTTCGTCTGATATGCTGCATATCAAGTCTAGGGATAGAATCGTCGAGCCCTAATAACTCAACAAGTCATGTCGTTATGGTCTATGACCGGTCGAGAAACTACTGATAACACTTATCAGTAAATCTCATCAGCCCTGGCCAGGGACTTTAAGTCAGAGCCAATCACACATAGCACAACATCAACTCCCAATACCGGGAGAGACGAAACCCCTCCTATCGCTCACTGTCTCCATGTGTCTCGAGACCATACCCAAAAGCCACATGTTTGCACGCCTCAGTAGAGCTGTGGTAGGGTGGAAATCAAAGTACAATTGGAGAACACACAAGACTCTATGACGATCTCGGGTCTACAGACTAATCTGTACCAGTGTCACCAGCGAACTGCTATCCGACGATAGATATAATACCATATAGGAATTCTCTGTGATTCCGTTCAGTGTACCCAGTCTCCACTGAGCACCCGTATAAAATCTTTGATGTCATAACACCAATGGATATAGGATCATCCATCGCCTATCATATGGGTCAAGAAACGTATACGCTAGTCTACTCTGGAATATCGACGCCATATCTCGATATACCCACGACTAGGAACATTTTAAGGATATGCTTATAGACTACACATGCCCCACTAGTATGATCTCCATCATAGCCATGGAAGTAAAGCAAATATCCTTAGGGCTTTATCAACATGTATTAAATGAACAGTATCAAACAAACATGTCAGATAAAGTAAAACCAGATAGCTTACTACCATGTCGAGAAAGAAAGTCATATATCAATATATATATATATATATATATATACATGTCCAAGCATCCACTATACATATAATGGCCTCTAGGGCATACATATATCCAACAAGCTCTCACTTGCACTAAGGCCAATTATTGGCGTATCTCATACCCAACATCTAAAAAAGTCGCTCATGTTGCGGCTGTGGAAGTTCCTTGGTGAGTGGATCCGCGGTGTTATCCTTTGTGTCTACCCTCCGAATCTCGATCTCGTAGCGATCAACTATCTCCTGAATCAAATGATATCGCCTGAGAATGTGTCTGGACTTTTGATGGGATCTGGGTTCTTTGGCCAACGCCATAGCTCCATTATTATCACAATACAATGGTATTGGATCAATAATGGTTGGAACTGTTAGTATATATTCCCTAGAGGCCATTAATGTATCATACTAGTATGTATATTACTTAATGGAAGCTTGGGATATTCACAGTTGTATAGACAATCTTGCCCAAAATGATAGTATGCTACTTGGTTTGTTTCTACTTAAATATGTACATGTGTTTTTTTTAGCATATCGCTTATACATATTAGTGGAGCCCATAGGATCTTTGCTTAATTGCCAGCGTTGTGATGGCAGTCACACTAGTGGGGGCTGGGTAATCTACAAGCAAATCCTTATACAGGTCCCTAGTCGTAGGATTATCGAGACGGGGCATCGATACTCCGGAGTAGACCAGCGTATGCACTTCTCATCCCAGCAGGGGAGATGGTCTGTCCCACAGCCATTAGTACGTCGTACTGGAGATAGTATGCGGGTGCTCGTTAGGTTACGAGTACACTGGACAGGGCTCGCTGGGAACTGTTGGTTGGTATTATACCTATCGTAAGTTATCAGTTCCCAGGTGACATGAGTACAGCTTAGTTCATTGACTTGACACTGTCACTTCGCCTCGAGTGTGTTCCCACTGTTCTTAGATTACTACCCTACCACGGCTCAAATGAGTCGTGCAAACATGTAGTAGTTGGGTGCAGTCCCGAAGCACTTGGAGGCAGTGACGGTTAGACAGGATTCGTCTCTCCCGGTATTGGGGGTTGATATCGCGCTGTGTCTAGGAGAGCCATTACACAAAGTCCTTGGCCAGGCAAGCGAGATTTGCTAGTAGTGTTTCCAGTAGTTTCTCAGGGTGTTCTGGACTACACACCGACACGACTTGTACCGCTATTAGGGGACTGACGTTTACCTCCCCCCTATGCCCAACATGCGATACTCTCAGACGAACAGACCGGACTGTACGGAGATTGTCACATTCAGGCTCAGTAGGAGTTCGGTTGGGTTCACCTCATCGGTCTTCTTATCGGCATCTACCTGGGGACCGTTACGTACAGCTAGTACCGCTTGCGGCCTGTGGTTAAACCTACTGCCAGCGTAGTGTCAAGTCTTTAGAGTCCCACACAGAGGGTTGTTCACCTTTGGGCAAAACAGAGTAGAGGTCGCATGGTTTTGCGACTGGGTTCGTTCACATACGCGCACTTGTGCACGTTTGGTGTCTGGGCAGTTATTACTAGCGAGATTTGGTTTAAGCCAGATCCTAGTATTTGTTTTGGCATTGGTTTTGTCTCATTGTATTCATGTTTCTCGGAACACGGATGCGGGTGTGTATGCACAGTTGACAGAGGCAGAGGAACCTCATTATGGTTTTTGACTGTTGACATTTTCTAAACCCTAATGAGAATGAGAAATATGATTAATAATATTAATTAAGGATAATTGTGCCATGGTTAGGGTTGGGTTGACCATTTGACTTGTTGACTTTTGTTGACCATGATGATTTCTTTTGCAAAGATGCTTCTTGAAGCTTGCATTAGCATTTAATGTGAAATGATAATGGTCAAATAAACTAACCATCACAATTTTCCTAATTATTATTATTATTCTCATATTCTCTCATATGAGAGCAAGGTTGGGATTTATTCTCTCATTCTCTCTTGCTCACTCTCTCTCTCTCTTGCATTGCTCTCCCTCATCCTCTCTCTCAAAAGCTTAAGTGTTTCATGTGTTGAAAATCCAAGCTTTGTGAGATAAAAGCATCAAAACACCTCTCTACTCATTCTAGGGTACTTAGCCTAGCAAGCCAAGAACTTTAGTTACTTCTTGGTTGAGGTAGGAGCTCAAGGTAGAGGCCTTCGGGTGGATCTTTCTTCGGCAAAGAGAAGACGACGAGGAGGAGCCGTCTACACCACTCTAAGGAGCTAGCAATAAGGAGGACCACAACAAGAAGAGAAGGAGTTCAAGAACTAGGTATAACCATCAAACCTAGTAGCTAAAACTTGTAGTTAGTTTGTTAGTTTTTTGTTTAGCAAAGATATTTCATGGTTAGTCTATGTACCCTTATGATAAAAGTTTGATTTTTACACTTTCCGCCGCCCCGTAAGTACCGGGGTGGGTTACATAGACTTACAGTGGTATCAGAGCCTAGCTAAACAACAACTAACATGTTAGCAAAGTGTTTAGAACTTTGATCCAAAAAAAATCGCAAAATGCATCAAAATTTAGTATTTTCTTCCGTTTTTTAAAACAGGTCTAAAAATATTTCCAGAGAACTGAAAAATACAAGCAGGCTTTTTAGAGAAAACTGTAGAAATTTGGGCGCCTGAATCGCTCATAGGACCGCAGATCCGCGGCCGACCCAAGCGATCCGCCGCGGATCCACGGCCGAGTCAACTCGACTGTGCACCAAATTTCTTCTAGGGTTCTCTGTGTTGGTTTTGTGATTTTTAAGATGCTTTGTTTCTGCCCAGATTCTTCTGAGAACAGTGTTGTGTTTGGGGTAGTTTCAAATTGAAATATTGATCGAAATTCTATAAACTTTAGCTAATTGGATTATATTTGAAATGTGTTATATGTACTGAACGTCTGCTAATCACTATACATTCGATTAGTAGGGGTTGTACATATCTGTGATCTGTGATGTTGGTTTGTGGATATAAACTTGTTGGATCGTCGCGATGAATAGCCGGGGATGTGAGATGAGGTTTTTCATTTTTCATAAATTGATGTAATATTATTTTTATGGCCGCACATCCGGGTTGAGGTTGTAGCCGCCATTGTATATTATTTCTTTTATTGTTTTTGCTCCAAGGATAGACCCAAGGTGGGGTGCACAAACTACCAGGTATTTTGAAGTGCCGAGTGGCCTACTCACGTTGTTGAGGGAGGTTACTTCACTTCGGGTACTTGGCGGGTAGTTTGCCGTACCCGTAGGGGTCTAGGGAGGGGTTTGGCTATTCATCGCGACCGTGTAATCCGTCTTTCGTTGTTGGCTCGAACGAAACGCGGATTCCTAGCATATCCAATGTGTTCATCTGTGATCTGGAATGGCTATCATTGCATCTGACGAATGTTTATATCTATATATGATATCTAGTAGGCGTTGCTTATATTTTTCATCCGCACTAGTCCAGCCCCCGCTCTGTCGTTAGTTAAGTAACCTAACGGGTGATGACGGGGCCCAGTGGCGAATGTGGATGGCATAAGCGTACGTCATATTTTCGTTGCTTTCTGCAATGGTAGGATTAATTGATGGGACGCATTAAATTAATGCAAAGAAAACAAACCAAACTTAAATCGTTGGAACAATTTCGAAACCACTCGGTTTTTTTCCAAAACAGAAAAATTTTAATAACGCGGAGCTTAAACCACTCCTTTTAAAAGCTATCAGTTTCCTTCGATTATATTAAGTTCACTACGTTCACGGCTTCACCAAAACCATTCGTAGCCCTCCGTCATTTCGTATGGATAGTCAATTGTATTCAAGCTATGTTTGTTGGCCAAAGTCAAGGCATAGTGATTGGTAGCTATTGGATATTCATATGTAGCATAGATAGATGCGTTGGTTTGGGATAGTCGTACTGCCTTGTTGGCCAAAGTCAAGGGTAGATACGGGTAGGTTCAAATTAACCTCGAAAATGACGGGTAGAACTTGACACGTGACTTATGATTTGTTGGCCAAAGTCAAGGTCATAAGATTATGGGGCAAAAATCCACATCGGGAGTTTGAAAAGAAACTGAAACTTGCTAGGGTTGTATTTTATGTGTAGTTAACCGCAATCAGAACGGTGTCACGCGTAGCTAGACCGAGATGAGTACGGGTCGTCCTCAGGGAAACGTGGAATATTTTATTCTTACTTTAGGCGTGTTGAAAAAGAGAGGAGGAAGAATAAAGAATGGTTATAGGTTCTAGATCTATGTTAAACACGGATGCAAAATATAGATATAGATTAAATATTGATGTAAGTTTAATATAAATGGGGCTTGTAGGGTTCATTAGGATTTAGTAGTTATGGATGATTAATTAAAAATTACCCTTTTTATCCTTTAATAGATTTAAAACTAGAACGACAGTGATGCATGTAGATTAGGATTTCTGGAGGGAAAAGGGTTCCCACTCTTAACCCCTACCTCGACATGGAACTCCGTTCATATCTAGCCTTTACCAAAACAATCATTAATCTAATCTCTAATTGCGGTCGAGACTAACAATAAATCGGTAGCGCGCCCGATTAGGATGTCAATGATTCTTTTGGCAAAGTTTATAAACTTTATAGGACGTAAAAAGAGTTTAAGGATCTTCATTATCCATTAACCTACCCTAATCCTACGAACCCTAACAAGCGGAGAATTACTCGCGCATGTTGGGAGAAGAAGAGACGGAGAGAGAATTCATATTAAAACTACAAAGAAATAGAATAGGAAAAAGAATTACCTTTATTAATCAACATAACTCATTTACACTTTGTTCCCTTAGAAAATGATTACAAATTCTAGTTTGCTTCTCGATCTCTTCTAAAGAGGTAGATGAACCGTTGATGATCAGCCTGGATGCGTGAGCCGTCTTGGACTTCGTGATCACGTCGACTTGATGATTTTTCCAAGAGGCTCTCGGTCCTTATTTATAGTCCCAAAGCCAGAACCCTAGATGCCTAAATTGGAAACTAGTAGTTAAGATCCAAACTGAAAAATCCCAACTCCTAACTCGTCAAAACCGCGGTGGATCCGCGGCCAAAAGGTGGGTTTGTCCGCGGATCCACGGCCAAGTAGGGGAATCTTGGGCTCAATCTTCTTGTGGGCTCTTCTGGTGATATATGGTGATCTTTTGAATATCTGGAAACTGAAAATCTTTTCTACGTCACTGCCAGAATTGATTTGTTTAGTTTACTTTCTTAATTAGGAAGGTTTGTTCCAACAACTTTGATTTCCTTGATTTCAGCCCTGAAAATTCTGCACAACAACTCAATAAATAATATTAGTAGAGATATTAACTTAACCTTTAAGAATTGTTCAAAGGTTATAATAAGGTAAGTGTTGGAGATAGTGCCCTCATAGTCAATTATTGGATCACAGGCACGTGATTGCAATGATTGAGGGAGGACCTATCCCGGTAGGACAGTCTTACTCGAGATGATAGTATGCTATCTGGTTTATCTTTATCATCGTGTACTGTTTTAGGTGACCTGACATGTCGCTATTACACGTTGATAGAGCCCCTAGGATTCTTGCTTGACGACCAGCAGTATGATGGCGATCATATACGTGGGAGCTGGTAGTCTATAAGCACATCCTTAAATGGTCCCTAGTCGTGGGAGTTTCGAGATAGGGCATCGATTCTCCAGAGTAGACTAGTGTATACAGTCGAGACCCCGACGAGGGGCGGTGGCCGGTCTCACAAGCCACTGGTGTCAGTTGGTTCACCTAAGATGTATACAGGTGCTCATCGGGTTATGAGTACACCGGACAGGACTCGCCGGGAACATGCTAGTTGGTCTTATACTTGACATCAGATAGCAGTTCCCTGGTGACATGTGTACAGGTTAGTTCATCGACCTGAGGATCGTCATTTGTCTCGTGTGAGTTCCCACTGTGCTTTGATTACTACCCTACCTCGGCTCAAAGGAGTCGTTCAAACAGGTTTTAGTTGGGTACAGTCCCGAGCCACATGGAGGCAGTGAGCGGATCTTCAAGGGTTCGTCTCTCCCGGTATTGGGGGTGAGGTCGTGCTGTGTCTAGGAGAGCCATTACACAAAGCCCTCGGCCGAGGCAGGAGATTTACTGGTAGGTATTCCTGTAGTATCTCAGGGTGTTCTGGGATACACTCCGACACGACTTGTACCGCTTTTGGGGGTCTGACTTTTACCAACCTCCTAGGCCCGACATGCGATGCTCATAGACGAACGGACCGGACTGTACGGATATTGTCACTGACAGGCTCTGTAGGGTGTCAGGATGAGTTCGCTCGTCGACGTCCCTTTTGGTCAATAGCTGGTGGCCCGTCACGTATTGGCTAATACCTCTGACGTGCTAGTGGTTAAATCCACAGCCATAGTATTGACGAGTCTTTAGGGTCCACCACACTTTCAGTTACTCAAGCTTTCGGGCGAAACGCTGTAGAGGCCGTATGGAGATATGGCAGGGTTCGATCTGATTCGTGTGGTATTGCACGGATCAGGATCGAACGGTTTTCACTAGCCGACTTTGGCTTAAGCCGGTCCTAGTTTAGTACAGTGTAGATTTTGTCTCATTGCATTTGTATCCGGACGGAATACAGATGCGGGTGTGTATGCACAGTATCGGGGTTTTCCTGTAATTTATTATGGGACCAGTTTTCTGGAGTTGCCAGTTTGCATTCCGTCCCGGCCGGTTTTCCATTGTTCTTTCCTGGCCGGACTTTTCTGATGGAGGGGGTAATTTGCAGCTTTGCAAATTACATTTGAGGAGGGGGTTTCTTGCATATGTTTTTATTATGATAGCATCTTTAGATACCATTCTTTTCCTTCATCATTTCTTGTAAAAGGTGATTAGGATTGATTTGGTTTTGATGTGAGATTGTGATGATTATGTTTGGTTATGGTCACCACTTGCTTTTACTACCATTACCTTCCTTCTATGGTTGTGGTTTTGTATTCCCTCCTCCACCATTCTCATTTGGGAGATGAGAGAACTCACTTGAGAGAAAAGAGAAGAAGAGGTTTTGATTCTTGAGAGTTTCATTCTTGATCTCACTTTCATGCTAGAAAAATGCAAGCACCATTTTTGTAATCTTTATTCCTCCATCATCTTCAAAGGCAACAAACCCCAAAGAGACAAGCATCATCTACACTACATTCTACAGCACACCTTGGGCATGTCGACTTGCCGGCTTCATGCTCGAGTTGCCTCGGTATTGAGGCGGGAGCCCGTAAAAGACGCAGGCGATGTGGTGCCCTTCCGGCGAGGAGGCGATGACATGGAGACTAGACTTTCCTCGGGAGATCGGGACGATGAGGAGAAGACCGGAGGACTCGGATCACTTGGTATACTTCTCTTCCCATCTCTTGTTAGCTAGCATTAGGTTAATGGTTAACGATCCGGGTTTCATTGTCCGCGGTAGCGCCAGTTTCCGAGTAAGGAAAATTTTTGATTCCGCATTTTGGCCTCGGTAAGAAGGCCGGGGCGCTGCCGTGGCGCAACATGGTATCAGAGCCACGCCATTAACCTTGTCTAGCTTTGTCTAATGTGTTTTACATTTCCGATCGACCAAAATTCCAAAAATACCCGTTTTCCTTCACATCAGTTTTCTGTTGATTTTTTTCTTGCTCAAAAATTTTTTCAGGTTGTATAAAACTGATGTACAAGAATATATAAGACTTCTGTAAAAATTCGACACAGTCAGTCGATTAGTCAAGCGCGGAACCGCGGCCAAACCCCCCCTTGGGCCACGGTTTCGCCGCACTTCAGTGTCCTCACTGTGTCCAATTTTTCCAGTGGGCTTGTGGGCTTATTTTGGGGGTTTTGGAATATTAAATTTAGGCCCAGAATTTCTGTGAGTGCTACAGTATTGCTTGGGGGCCCACTTGTTAATTATTTGATCGATCGGATATTTTAAACACATTATTTCACAGTATTTACATTATATCTGCGACCGTGAATATCACTTGATCGGTAAATCCTGTCTAACTGCTATAGCCCGGTTAGACGGATTTGCGAACGTGATTTTCACGTTGATGTTCTATGTTTATGCTGTGATGTTACGGATCGGTCGTGGGGGATAGCCTGGATGCAATGTTAGTAAAGTTTTTTTTATATGTACATTTGATATTGCGGGGCGAGCGTCCGACATGTGGACTGCCGTCACTGCCTGATTGTATTATTCTTTTGGGGCACGAACTGGTTGCGGTCGATGTACCCGTTGTATGTATATTTTACTTTCTGTACTAGGATTACCCCGCGGAGGGGTGCACGGATAGCCGCGTTCTAGAGGGCAACGGGCCCGCATCTCATGGCATTGAGACGGAGGGGGCTTCACTCCAGGATTGGCGGGCTATTCGCCGCACTCGTAGGGGGTACAGGTTGACCCAGGAGGGGTGCCCAAGTTACCGGATTCCGTGAAGTGCTGGGTGGTCCATTCACGGTGCTGAAAGGGGCTGCCTCGCTTCAGGTTTTGGCGGGTGACTTGCCGCGCCCGTAGGGGTCTAGGTTTTCATTGCACAGGCTATTCACACGACCAGGGGAACGTCGGGTTTCAGCAGCGGCTCTGTGAAAACCGGGGATCCCAGAAATCTGTATTGTTCTGTGATGCTGTACATTTCTGTGATGTTGCATTTTATCACGCCTTGAGCGAAAATTATATATTGGTATATATATTAGTAGATGTTGTATATGTTTTGCATCCGCGCTAGTCCAGTCCCCGCTCTGTCGTTAGTTAAGTAACCTAACGAGTGATGACGGGACCCAGTGGCGAATGCGGATGGCATATACGTACATTATTATTTTCGTTCTTTATTGGTGTGATCAATTGATGGGACTGCGTTGATTCGGATCAATGCATGATAAACAAACCTATTCTGATGTTGTTGGAACACTTTTTCAAAAAGCTGTTATTGCAAGGACGTTCACTTTTGTTTTGCATCGTGGTATTCATTTGGAATATCCTGCTCCTCAGTCGACGAGGCAAGGGCCGAGATCCCTTCACCGGGAGTGACCCCTTGGACAGAAGTTTGCGTCAGGGCATTAACTTCACTATAGCCGATTACTTTTGCTTTGCATCGTGGTATTCAGTTGGAATATCCTGCACCTCATTCTACGGGGAAAGAGCCGAGATCCCTTCACCGGGAGTGACCTCTTTAGCAAAGGCTTTCGTCACTATATTTTTATAAAAAGTTATCCGGTTCCTTCAACGATATCAAGTTCATTACGTTAAAGGTTTTTCGCCAAAAACCAGCCGTAGCCCTCCGTCATTTCAAATCAGTATTGCTTAGTATTCGCGCTACGTTTGTCGTTGCTATTCGCCGAGGCGTAGTGTGCGGTAGCTCTGTAATGCTTTCTGTCGTATGGATATGTGGATTGGTTAGGACAGTCGTACGACTTTGTTGATTATTCGTCAAGGGTCGTGCGGGTGGGTTTAACGCAATCAAGATAATGACGGGTTGAACTTGACTACGACCTTTTGATTTGTTAATTATTCGTCAAGGTCACTTGGGTCCTAGGGGTAAAAATCACATCGGGAGTTTCAAAAGAACTGAAACTTGCCAGGCATGCGCATACCTTCTGGAGTGTGGTGACTTGAGTGGATTCCGTCAAGTTATCATGCGATGATAGTTGGATCCCGATTCCCACTGATGAGTTAGTTTACTCCTCGGGTGACCCCGACTAATTCTTCTTTCAGGTTTGGAGGAGAATTTGAGGTACAGTGGGAGGTTTCCTGATTAGAAAAAGTGATAACCATTCTGATCTAGAATAGAGTGCATGCTGAGTGTTTCTTTTCTCTCTCTCTTTGGCAGCGACCATTGACCCGACCCTAGACTATGACTCAGTGACCAAGTTGACCGAACCTTCTTAACACAGGCTTTTGGATTGTCTGAGTTGCAAACCTCATTGCCACTCCTACTTTTACCCTTTTCTCCAGGACACCCCGTATTATTACGAACGTCCACTTCCATTGGACAAAACCATCGTATGGTTATATACGAACTCGAAAGACTTCGAGGATGGTTTCTGGTTCTGGAGAAAACGAATAGGATTATTCAGTTGTCTTTTCCTTTTACCTTCTCTCAGGTTGCGAGTACTCATTGGTTTAGGAGATAGTACACCTATTACGCAAATTGGATAGTCTTCTTCCAAACCTTAGGCTGGTGCCGACCGGTAGGGAATGAAGAAAACCAATTAGCATAACGATGGTGTGCAGAAGGTATTAAGTTAATACAAAGCAAGGGATTAGTAAGAGGGCAAAGTAAATTGCGACTGCTATTCACGACCGAACCAAGTATTTCTTCGCCAATCCTAAATCACCTTTGTGTTTCTCCAGGACACTCCGTATCACTACGAAGATCCACAATTTATTGGATACTCCATCGTATGGTTATATACGAACTCGAAAGGAACTTGTTCCAGTTCGGGGATGGACTCTGGTCCAGGAGAAATAGGAATAAGGTTTATTCGGTTGTCTTTTATCTTCACCTTCTCTCGCATTGCGAGTGCTCCTAGGGCTAGGACAGTACACCCATTATGCTTATTGGATAGTCTTCTTCCAAACCATAGGCTGGTGCCGAACGGTAGGGAAGGAAGAAAACCATTTGGCCTAAGGGGTGTGCAGAAGGTAATGACTAAAGACATATAAAGGGATTTGGAGAGCTGGCAAAGAATTATACGGTTACAGTTGTGAATCTGGATAATGGAAGAGGCATTACTAGGAATACCAGGATACCCCAACGAGACATTTCGATGTTTGAGTTTCACTGTGTACTATTAAAGGAAAACTGATTTCCCGATTAGATACTTACTCCAGGGTATGTATTTACCAGGTATGATTCTCACATCTGTATGGTTTTACAGATGATGAGTGGGAGTAAGTTATTGGGAATAGGGTGATCATCCTCATTATGTCGGGATTCGTTGTAATCGGTGATATTTGAGGAGATCATCTGGGCTGTTTGCCGGTCGGCAAATATTTGGTTTTGAATATCCGCTGTTGTGCACCAATTTCAAATTGATATATCTGTACGTCTATTTTCATAGAGTGAGATATACCTTTTTGATATTATGTCGATGACATTTACCTATATCAGTGGATGGTTAGGTAAGGAGCATCAAACAGCGGTGTAATTCTTCTTAACCATAAGTACACTTTTCAACCTACGACGCACAGTGAAAGAGTTGTTAGACTCAGCGGACTTATACAGAGTATTGTATGTTGTCCAGTGTCCATTAGGACAGAGGGGTTGGTCCTCATACTATATTCTGTTTACTTATAACTTCTCTAGTTCTTAGACATGTGTTTCGTAGGAACACAGGGTCTAAGTTTTGAGGAGTTATAGGTATTTGAATAGAGTAGAGAACTAGGTATAGCAAGTATCGGGATTCTTCAAAGTGATCGAAGATGTAGATACTTGTGTATGGTGTTCAGTTGATAGTAATGATTAAGAGAACTAGCATCTCTTTCAGGTTACTCATAATTGGAAACATTCCTAAGTTGAGTAACGCTGATCGGCCTCGTTCCATTTAGTTAACATGCACTGGAGACAGCTGCATGATTTGAATCTGGTTCAATTAAATCAGTGCCTTTGTTTCTATATTGGATATAGAACAGTTCATATCTTGACATTGTTAAGGTACGGGGAGTTGTCCGGCTTATGCTTAAAACCAGACACTGAACAACTCAAGGCACGTTTCTGTAATAGCTGTTTGTGGGTTGACCCAGGCTATGACGAGGGTTGACTTTCTACCATCTGGCAGATCAATAGAAATATTGTTCTTGACTCGCCACAGTTTTATTAAAAATGGATTTTTTCAAAAACAGTAGTGGGAGTATGGTAGAACTGGAAGTGATTCCAGAACCGCAAACGATTACCGAAGATTTGATAAGGAACCTAAAGATTCAATCTGATTTGACATTCCATTGGCCACTCCACAGATAAGGTGGGTAACCTCAGGCACCCGAGAGGTACTTCGGTTGCCTCAAGGACGGTGGCAGGGAGGTTCTTGTTTACCCACACTTGCCATTGCTGTTGTTCCAGGCTGCGAGACCCGGTGGGAGGATGAGTATGGCGTCGTTCTAAACTAGCTTTAGAAGTGCACGTCTATATGACTCTGCCAGAGGGTTGTCGTAGTCAGTGGGAGCAGCGGAAGCATTGGTGGACATCAGGCTTATGTCTATTTATAGACTAAAGCAGATGTAGCGGAGATAGATCATCTATTTCTGATGCGACAGTCATAGGTTTGACTTCATCAGAATAGGGGATGGATCTGTTAAGAAAGTAGTAGGGTGTGATGTCCTGGTATTTGGATGACATACACAGAGTAGGAAGTGATATTCCTATACTACGATCGGTTATACTTTGGTCGTCACACATTGGTTTCTCCACATGGGACTTGGACATAATATCTGACATACTGGTTACTAGATCTATGGTTTTAGATCTAGATTTGGGTGGTTTCCCAATCTGTGTACTTAGACAGCATTCTAAGAGTATTTAGAATGGACGACTCCTGGCAAGGTAGTGTACCTGCAGGTAATGGAGTCACCCTCTCTAAAGGTGTCTTACAGACTAAAGGGGAGAGGGATGTGCATGATTGGCAGATCACTTGCTTAGGCAATTGAGTCAATCATGAGATGTCAAGTACCACACCAGATGTTGTTCTTGCAGTAGATGCAATAAGTTGATATTAATCCAATCCTGGAGAAACAATCGGAAGCAGTTTTAGGACATAAGTGCGTGTTCTAGGGATGTGATAACGACAGCCTCTTTTAGGAGACGGTTATCGTCCAAGCTTCCAAGGTGACATGGATGGCAGAGTGGCTGTCAGAGTTATAGTTTCTCCTTCTGACGAGGGGCAGTATTTTGGACAGGTGGTCCAAGGCAATACTGAGGGAGGCATGGCGCTGGGTACTGATTAAGTTCAGTTATCGATACAGTCTAAGAAGTTTGGATTTGGAGTTCATTTATAAGCTAGGTCCCATCAGACATCCAGACGTTCCAAGACAGGTATTGCTCATTTCGGGAGATGGCTTTCTCCGCGAACTTGAGATATAGAGAGACATAGAAAGAAACATCACAGCAGATCCACTCACTGAGGCTATTACTCGAACGCAATAGTTTCGCAAACGAGCTTTGTGAGACTGACTAGCAGAGGAGTTGGGTGTTCGGTATCACACGGGCTGTGAGTATGCGGCATCGCAATAATTAGCCTTGAGTGCAAGTGGGAGATTGTTGGAGATAGTGCCCTCAGAGTCAATTATTGGATCACATGCACTTGATTGCAATGATTGAGGGAGGACCTATCCCGGTAGGACAGTCTTACTCGAGATGATAGTATGCTATCTGGTTTATCTTTATCATCGTGTACTGCTTTAGGTGACCTGACATGTCGCTATTACACGTTGATAGAGCCCCTAGGATTCTTGCTTGACGACCAGCAGTATGATGGCGATCATATACGTGGGAGCTGTTAGTCTATAAGCACATCCTTAAATGGTCCCTAGTCGTGGGAGTTTCGAGACAGGGCATCGATTCTCCAGAGTAGACTAGTGTATACAGTCGAGACCCCGACGAGGGGCGGTGGCCGGTCTCACAAGCCACTGGTGTCAGTTGGTTCACCTAAGATGTATACAGGTGCTCATCGGGTTATGAGTACACCGGACAGGACTCGCCGGGAACATGCTAGTTGGTCTTATACCTGACGTCAGATAGCAGTTCCCTGGTGACATGTGTACAGGTTAGTTCATCGACCTGAGGATCGTCATTTGTCTCGTGTGAGTTCCCACTGTGCTTTGATTACTACCCTACCACGGCTCAAAGGAGTCGTGCAAACAGGTTCTAGTTGGGTACAGTCCCGAGCCACATAGAGGCAGTGAGCGGATCTTCAGGGATTCGTCTCTCCCGGTATTGGGGGTGAGGTCGCGCTGTGTCTAGGAGAGCCATTACACAAAGCCCCCGGCCGAGGCAGGAGATTTACTGGTAGGTATTCCAGTAGTATCTCAGGGTGTTCTGGGCTACACTCCGACACGACTTGTACCGCTTTTGGGGGTCTGACTTTTACCAACCCCCTAGGCCCGACATGCGATGCTCATAGACGAACGGACCGGACTGTATGGATATTGTCACTGACAGGCTCAGTAGGGTGTCAGGATGAGTTCGCTCGTCGACGTCCCTTTTGTTCAATAGCTGGTGGCCCGTAACGTATTGGCTAATACCTCTGACGTGCTAGTGGTTAAATCCACAGCCATAGTATTGACGAGTCTTTAGGGTCCACCACACTTTCAGTTACTCAAGCTTTCGGGCGAAACACTGTAGATGCCGTATGGAGATATGGCAGGGTTCGATCTGATACGTGCGGTATTGCACGGATCAGGATCGAACGGTTTTCACTAGCCGGCTTTGGCTTAAGCCGGTCCTAGTTTAGTACAGTGTAGATTTTGTCTCATTGCATTTGTATCCGGACGGAATACAGATGCGGGTGTGTATGCACAGTATCGGGGTTTTCCTGTAATTTATTATGGGACCAGTTTTCTGGAGTTGCCAGTTTGTATTCCGTTCCGGCCAGTTTTCCTTTGTTCTTTCCCGGCCGGACTTTTCTGATGGAGGGGTAATTTGCAGCTTTGCAAATTACATTTGAGGAGGGGGTTTCTTGCATATGTTTTTATTATGATAGCATCTTTAGATACCATTCTTTTCCTTCATCATTTCTTGTAAAATGTGATTAGGATTGATTTGGTTTTGATGTGAGATTTTGATGATTATGTTTGGCTATGGTCACCACTTGCTTTTACTACCATTACCTTCCTTCTATGGTTGTGGTTTTGTATTCCCTCCTCCACCATTCTCATTTGGGAGATGAGAGAACTCACTTGAGAGAAAAGAGAAGAAGAGGTTTTGATTCTTGAGAGTTTCATTCTTGATCTCACTTTCATGCTAGAAAAATGCAAGCACCATTTTTCTAATCTTGATTCCTCAATCATCTTCAAAGGCAACAAACCCCAAAGTGACAAGCATCATCTACACTACATTCTACAGCACACCTTGGGCATGTCGACTTGCCGGCTTCATGCTCTAGTTGCCTCGGTATTGAGGCGGGAGCCCGTAAAAGACGCAGGCGATGTTGTGCCCTTCCGGCGAGGAGGCGATGACATGGAGACTAGACTTTCCGCGGGAGATCGGGACGATGAGGAGAAGACCGGAGGACTCGGATCACTTGGTATACTTCTCTTCCCATCTCTTGTTAGCTAGCATTAGGTTAATGGTTAACGATCCGGGTTTCATTGTCCGCGGTAGCGCCAGTTTCCGAGTAAGGAAAATTTTTGATTCCGTATTTTGGCCTCGGTAAGAAGGTCGTGGCGCTGCCGTGGCGCAACAGTAAGCATATTAAGTTGGCCAAATGTCATAGGCATATTATATGCTTATTTTTTCCTACTAAATGTTAATTATAATATATAAATATATGAAAATAGTATTTTTACAAATAAACCCTCATATGTATCATATATTATAATAAACACCTTTTATTATATAGAAATAGTAGGAAAAATGTCATATTAAATGTGCAGTTTTATCAACTGAACAAATACCCCCAAACTTATCTTTGATCGTCCCGAGCAAACTAGTTTATTCAAGAGAAGGAGAAAAAGAAAGGAGAAAGCTAAGCACACTTTCGTAGGCAACACGATTGCGCTGAGCACGTGCAACAAGCCGTTAAACCCCTAGGTGTCCCTAGTAGGAGGAGTGTTGTCTCCTGAGGGTTTTCAGCGGATTACACCCACAAAATCCTATAATAAAAGAGAGATGGTGAAAGTTACATATAAAGATAAGAACTATAAAAGAAAGAACTTGAAAAATAAGAGTTTTCAACTACACCAGTTTTTTAGTTTCTATGAGCCCTATCTTAATGGTCGTGAAAAGATATTAGAAATCACATCAATCCTCAATAAAACATCGCCTTTAGTCTTCCTCCCTATCTTTCTTCCAAACATTGATCATATACCCCTACGTGAGTGAACATGACATCCCTACACTCGGAGAATTCAATTCAAGCAATCATACTCTTGTCCATAAACCTTAGTACTTTTTAATCGATATTTAGATGGAATTTGCTCACACATTTTTTATGCGACCGTTAATACTTCTTGAGGTACTAACCGACCGATTACTCATGTGCTTGCTTATTTAGGTGTATTTCCTCGTCTTGCAACACCTAAGGCTTAGCAGTGGCTCCCAATCCAGTTGGTCTAAGGCACTAGGTGATAAAGAACCCTCGCTATATTTTTTTTATTGCTGCCTCGATGATAACAAAACCAGTGTTCATTTTTCTTTTCACCATTTTATCTTTTATTCTCCACTTTTATTATTTTCTTCATACTTTGGCTTTTAGACAAGAGCATTTCAAGGTATCCTCTACTATCCCGAGTTTCAAGACGTGTGTAAGTGTGTATAGTAGGGTATCAACATTCAAATGTTTGGCTTCCAGAATAAGAACTATTTTTCAGACTTATTTTTATCCTCAGATTAGTGACTTGCTTCATCTTACTAACCCTTGGGACAACGGCTCATAACTACTTATTACTAGTTTCATTTAAGAAAATATCTAATTTTCTTAAACTATTCCTATCTTTCGGATATAATTTTTTCACTATCTAATCTTTTATTATCAAAAAAAAAAAAATTGTGCTTATATATAGTTTAGTGCAAAGTATCGCGTAAATAAGCACAAACCTCCCCCAAACCTGTTTACAGCAGTGTCCTCACCGATGTCATCCGTTAAACTCAAAAACCTGTAGATTTGGGAGGGAAAAGGGGACATGAAATAATGAAAGTGAAATCCTCCACCAAACTTATTTTTGGCTCACAATCTTGTAAATTTTTTTTTGTTTAAGAGCCAAAAAATTCCCCCCCCCCCAAACTTAAGTTAAACAATGTTAAGCTTTGAAAATCACAAGAGGGTGTCAAAGTTATTGGTCAATGCCAAGCTTTGCAAAGACCGAAAGTCAACACCAACCATTCAAAAAATTTATCGATGAAGCACCAAGGTTGGTGGAAGAACATGTCACCTATTGACGTGAAGAAGTGGGGAACAGATAAAAGGTAGGATAGAATGTGTTTGCGTCTCGTTTTGGAGAGACGACACAATGATAGTGATGATGGATTACTCGCATTATCATGATTGTCCAGAAGAAGGGGTGGAGGTTCAATTTCTTCGTCTTGGAGTTGATTTATCTCAACACCCGTGTCTTTTAAAAATGCGAGTTCATCAGCGAAAATTTTCTCAAAGCTTTCATCGATACCCCGAAGAATAATTTCGTCAGAAAAAACGGGGTGATCGTCAGAATCTTCCTCATCAGCGTTAGATGTTGACCCAGACAACTCGGTGGAAGAGTCCGTGTATGTATAATACATGGTTGGGTCAAACAACAACATGTGAAAAGAGTCAGTATCATAAGGTTGATCAAATTCGCTGCTGTCGACATCCATTAATTCGACAGAACACACATGAGCATAGGGTTCAGAGGGTTCACTTCCCAACTTGTAAATATTAAGCTCAATTGACTTCTTTCCAAAGGATAGGGTCATAGAGCCGTTTCTACAATTGATTACTGTGTTGGAAGTGGCCAAAAAGGGTCGACCGAGTATCACCGGGATTTGATTGCGTGGGTTTGGCACAGGCTGTGTATCTAAAACAATAAAGTCCATGGGAAATATGAATTCCCCGACTTTGATTAACACATCCTCTAGTTCACCTCGTGGTTTGGTGATTGATCAGTCTGCCATCTGGAGAGTACAATGGGCGGGTTTCAACTCTCCAATCCCTAACTGCTCGTATACTGAATAAGGAAGCAAGTTAACGCTAGCGCCAAAGTCGAGTAAAGCACGATTAATATTTTTACCCCAATAGAAATAGAGATGGTAGGACAGCCAGGTTCCTTACGTTTCTTTGGTAGTTGCTGGGTAAAAGCTGTGCTAACATTACTCGTCATGAAAACTTTTTTAGGCACTTGAGTTTTTCTCTTCCTAGTGCACAAGTCTTTAAGGATTCTTGCATAAGATGGTACTTGTTGAATAGCATCTAGGAGAGTAATATTTATGTTAACTTGCTTAAACATTTCCACAGTCTTCTCCATTTGTGGGTTAAGTCTGTTGGCCCTCAATCTGTTTGGAAATAGAGCTTGATCAATAAGTTTTGGGTCCAACATTTGTGGAGAAGATTGTAGGGACGGATTCGATCCCAAAATTGGAGTGGGAATCATCTTAGATAGATTGGGCGAAGTGTTCGAGCCTTGGGGAAAACGGAGAATAGGCTCAGATGAAGGTGGGAGACTAGATGAATTAGGAGAAGAAGTAGAAGCCGGGGTATCATTAGTATCACTAACATCATCAAATTGCTCACCCACTTGGCTATTTAGCACTTTTCCCGATCTCAACGTAGTAACAACACTCATGTTATGATTTTGTGAGTGGCCAGGATTCGGTATTAAAATATGCAAAACAAACCAATCACAAAACTTTGCAAAAAGATTTTTGAGCAGAAATATTTTGCAAAGAATCCTGCAGAAATGATATTTTATTGGATTTCAGAGGAGATAGAAGGAGGTTAGAATCTTACCAGAGAAGTTTGGAACCCTAGATCCTTAATTAGGCCGCGCTTCCGCCGCCAATACACTCCTTCTGCCGTGAATCCTCCGCAAGAAGGAAGAATCAGTATATGAAATTTGCTACGTGGCCTCCTATACTCCTCTGGATCTCGATGAATGTCTCTGTCTTCCTGTTTCCTCAAGTCTGTGACTCCAGATCTCCTTGCAAAAAATTCACACACTAATCGTTAAATATACAATTTGCAATTTTGTTTATTTTTATGATATAGATCGGATAAGAATTCAACACAAATAATAAGAATAAAAAATTATGCACGTATCCCCGGCAACGGCGCCATTTGGTTAATCTGTATTTTATATGTAGTTAACCACAATCAGAACGGTGTCGCGCGTAGCTAGACCGAGATGAGTACGGGTCGTCCTCAGGGAAACGTGGAATATTTTATTCTTACTTTAGGCGTGTTGAAAAAGAAAGAAGGAAGAATAAAGAATGGTTATAGGTTCTAGATCTATTTTAAACACGGATGCAAAATATAGATCTAGAATAAATATAAATGTAAGTTTAATATAAAAGGGGCTTGTAGGGTTCATTAGGATTTAGTAGTTATGAATGATTAATTAAAGATTACCCTTTTTATCCTTTAATAGATTTAAAACTAGAACGACAGTGATTCATGTAGATTAGGGTTTCTGGAGGGAAAAGGGTTCCCACTCTTAACCCCTACCTCGACATGGAACTCCGTTCATATCTAGCCTTTACCAAAATAATCTCTAATCGCGGTCGAGACTAACAATAAATTGGTAGCACGCCCGATTAGGATGTCAATGATTCTTTTCATAAAGTTTATAAACTTTATAGAACGTAAAAAGAGTTTAAGGATCTTCATCATCCATTAACCTACCCTAATCCTACGAACCCTAACAAGCGGAGAATTGCACGCGCATGTTGGGAAAAGAAGAGATGGAGAGAGAATTCATATTAAAACTACAAAGAAATAGAATAGGAAAAAGAACTACCTTTATTAATCAACAAAACTCATTTACACTTTGTTCCCTTAGAAAATGATTACAAATACTAGTTTGCTTCTCGATCTCTTCTAAAGAGGTAGATGAACCGTTGATGATCAGCCTGGATGCGTGAGCCGTCTTGGACTTCGTGATCGCGTCGACTTGATGATTTTTCCAAGAGGCTCTCGGTCCTTATTTATAGTCCCAAAGCCAGAACCCTAGATGCCTAAATTGGAAACTAGTAGTTGAGATCCAAACTGAAAAATCCCAACTCCTAACTCG
Organism: Agapanthus africanus; assembly: GCA_030015575.1. NCBI lineage: Eukaryota > Viridiplantae > Streptophyta > Magnoliopsida > Asparagales > Amaryllidaceae > Agapanthus > Agapanthus africanus. The sequence goes on along the minus strand of JASDDO010000004.1, from coordinate 138,305,369 downwards.
TCAAAACCGCGGCGGATCCGCGGCCAAAAGGTGGGTTTGGCCACGGATCCGCGGCCAAGTAGGGGAATCTTGGACTCAATCTTCTTGTGGGCTCTTCTGGTGATATATGGTGATCTTTTGAATATCTGAAAACTGAAAATCTTTTCTACATCACTGCCAGAATTGATTTCTTTAGTTTATTTTCTTAATTAGGCAGGTTTGTTCCAACAACTTTAATTTCCTTGATTTCAGCCCTGAAAATTCTGCACAACAACTCAACAAATAATATTAGTAGAGATATTAACTTAACCTTTAAGAATTGGTCAAAGGTTTTAATTAGGTAAGCATATTAAGTGGGCCAAATGTCATATGCATATTATATGCTTACTTTTTCCTACCAAATGTTAATTATAATATATAAACATATGAAAATAGTATTTTTACAGATAAACCCTCATATGTATCATATATTATAATAAACACCTTTTACTATATAGAAATAGTAGGAAAATGTCATATTAAATGTGTCGTTTTATCAACTGAACACATACCATTTGGAGTGTGATAATTTTGGTATAATTCCTTCAGCTTTATCACACGATGATATTTGGATCCCGATCCTACTGTGAGTATATGCTACTCCTCGGGAAACTTTCTCACTTAACGATCAATGCTATAAACCAAGTAGGTGTCTAGAAAGGTGTTAGCGGGGCTACACCCACAGGGAAAAGAGGTTATTTAATAAAGGAACTTCGCGAAAGCGTCGTAAAACCTCCCTCGAAGTACCGACATTGGCCTGGCTGAACGGTTAAGCAAGTATTGTACGGTGAGATCAATCCCGACTAATTCTTCTTTTATGGTTTAAGGAAGGATACGAGAAACAGTGGGAGCCATCCTGTTTAGACAAACTAAAAACCACTCTAAATTTGCAAGAGCATCATGCTAAAGTGTTTCTTCTCTCTCTCCCAATTGCAGCGACCAAGCACCATGACCGGCCTTAAGTTACTATTAGATAAAAATATACTGACAGGGCCAAACTACAAAGATTGGCTCAGGAATATCAAAATGGCAATCACTTATGACAAGTTGGGGTATCTCCTTACCACTAAAGCCCCTGTCGTCCCAGGTCCAAAATCCAGTGTCGCGGATAAGGAAATCCGTAAGACCTGGGAAATTGACTGCGCGAAGGCCAAGTGCCTCGTGCTTGCCTCTATGGACAATGAACATCAGAGGAGGCACGAGAATATGGACCTTGAATCCATATTTCTCCATACTAAGGATCTTTAGGGAGAGTAATCCCGTATCGCAAGATACGAAACCTCGAAAAATTTATTTTCAGCGAGGTTGGCCGTCAGATCATCTGTAGCGGAACACGTGCTTAAGATGATTGGCTACATTGAGGAGCTCGCGGACCTCGGGACCACGTTCGAGAACGAGCTCTACTGACTTGATTCTCCAATCCCTTCCTTCCACTTACGCCTAGTTTATGCTGAACTTCAACTTGCAAGGAAAAGAAGTTGAACTTCCGGAACTCCTCAACATGTTGAGGAGTGCAGAGGGCACCCTACAGAAAATCAGGGAAACACCCGCTTTGTCTGTTGGAGGAGCTTCCTCTTCTAGGTCCAAGGCGAAAGACAAGGGAAAGAAGAAGAAGGCCCCCACCAAACCAAGGGGCGGTGTTAGTAAAGTGGAAGCCAAGGGAAAGGCAAAGGTAGCGAAGGTAGCGGGATAGCTTGTGGGAAAGGAAGAGTGCGTCACAAGAAAGAATACTAGAAGAAAGATTGCAGGTCTTGGAAGGCCAAGAACCAGGACCCGAAGCAAGTTGTGGCTTCGGCTTCAGGTGTGTATGTTATTGAAAACTGTCTATCAATCAACTCTACTTCCTGGGTATTGGATACCGGATCGGGATCTCATATCTGTAATTCTTTGCAGGCACTGAGAAGGCGTAGAGTTTTGAAGGAAGGTGATATGGCCCTCAGAGTTGCAAACGGAGCAGGCATGGATGCTGAGTCCGTGGAGGACTATCACTTGGGATTGACAGATGGACATGTTTTGGTTTTGCGCAACTGTTATTTTGTACCCAGTGTGACTTGTAATATCATATCTTTATCTTTAATGTATAAAGAAGGTTATGATTTTGCATTTGTAAGCAATGTTGTAAACATTCACCTTAATCATGTACTGATTGGGTCGGGTACAGTAAGCAACGGTATATACGTATTGAACCAACCACAGATTTTCAATATCCAGAATACACACAAAAGAAAGTCTCCAGAATTAAATCATGCTTTCTTATGGTATTGTAGACTGGGTCACATCAATGAGACAAGGTTAACTAAGTTGCATAAAGAAGGATATTTGGACCCGTTCGAATATCAATCATATGCAACTTTTCAATCATGTCTCAAAGGAAAAATGACAAAGACTCCGTTCACTGGACACGGAGTAAGAGCGAGCAAGCTCTTAGGACTCGTACACAGCGATGTATGTGGCCCAATGTCTAAACATGCACGAAATGGTTATTCTTACTTCATTACTTTTACGGATGATTTTTCAAGGTATGGACATGTCTTCTTAATGAAGCATAAATCTGAAGCCTTTGAAAAATTCCAGGAATACAAGAATGAAGTAGAAAAACAAATAGGCAAAAGTATAAAGACACTGAGATCTGATCGAGGTGGTGAATACTTGAGTGCCGAGTTCCTGGATTACTTAAAAGAGAATGGAATTCTCTCTCAGCTTACTCCTCCATACACTCCACAACATAACGGTGTATCGGAGAGACGGAACCGAACCCTATTGGATATGGTACGTTCCATGATGAGTAACGCTGAGTTACCGCGATCTTTCTGGGGATATGCACTAGAATCAGCTGCATATCCTTTTAACCGAGTTCCAACTAAGTCAGTGCCTACCACACCATATCAGATGTGGAGTGGGAAGAAACCCTATCTTAAACACATTAAGACATGGGGATGTCCAGCTTTTGTCAAAAAGTAGCATGCGGACAAACTCGAGGCACGCTCAGTACAGTGCAAGTTTGTAGGATATCCAAAGAACTCCAAGGGATATTTCTTCTATTACGCAGAGGAACAAAAGGTATTTGTTTCTCGTCATGCCTGCTTTTTGGAAACTGAATTTTTAGAAAATCAGATAAGCGGGAGCGCAATAGAACTGGAAGAAATTCCAGAACCATAAGCTATTACTGAAAGCTTAGTAGAACCAGAAGGTTCGAAAGGACAGGACATTCCTGCGCCACTCCGCAGGAGTAGTAGGCAGTCTTATCCGCCCGAGAGATACTACGGCTTTCTCGTAGACGGGGATAGAGAGGATTGCATCATTGATAATGATGAGCCGACTCGCTTCCAGCAGGCCATTCAGAGCACTGACTCGGTAAAATGGCTGGATGCAATGCGGACCGAGATGGAGTCCATGTACACCAACAAAGTGTGGACTTTGGACGTTGCACCAGAAGGGGTAAAACCCGTGGGCTGCAAATGGATCTTCTAAAGGAAGATTGGTGTAGATGGACAGGTTGAGACCTATAAGGCTAGACTTGTTGCAAAGGGTTATCGTCAAAGACCTGGTTTAGACTATGATGAAACCTTTTCTCCAGTAGCTATGCTCAAATCCATTCGGATCCTTCTTGCCATTGCTGCCTTCCACGATTATGAGATTTGGTAGATGGGCGTAAAAACCGCTTTTCTAAATTGTAGGTTAGAGGAATGTGTCTATATGGACTAGCCAGAGGGTTTCATTCAGAGTGGGAGCAGCGAGAAGGTGTGCAAGTTGCTTAAGTCCATTTATGGACTAAAGCAGGCATCGCGGAGTTGGAACATCTGTTTTGATGAGACGGTCAAAGAATTTGGCTTTATCAAAAATCCAGATGAACCATGTATTTATAGTAAAATTGTAGCACGAACTGTCGTATTCCTCGTTTTATACGTGGATGACCTTCTCTTGATAGGAAATGACATTCCTATGCTACAATCTGTCAAAGGGTTCTTGTCACACAGGTTTTCCATGAAAGACCTAGGTGATGCCTCTTACATTCTGGGGATCCGGATCTATCGTGATAGGTCTAAGAGGATATTAGGACTTTCACAGTCCAGGTACATCGACACCATACTGAAAAGATTCAGTATGGAAGATTCCAAGCGCGGTAATTTACCGGCTTGTCACGGGATCACCCTTTCCAATGAGATGTCTCCCAAGTCTGATTTGGAAAGGGATTGCATGTCTAATATACCCTACGCCTCTGCGGTAGGCTCTATAATGTATGCGATATTATGTACCTGACCAGATGTAGCTTATGCACTGAGTGTAGTAAGCCGGTATCAGTCAAACCCAGGGGAGAAGCACTGGATAGCAGTAAAGAACATTCTGAAGTACCTGAGAAGGACTAAGGATATGTTTTTGGTTTACGGCGGAAAAGACCTCCAGATCGAGGCCTTTGCTAACTCCAGCTTCCAGAGTGACAAGGATGACTCCAAATCCATGTCGGGTTATGTCTTTACCCTCAATGGAGGGGCGGTATGTTGGAAGAGTTCTAAACAGGAAACCGTTGCTGATTCGACGATGGAAGCGGAATATATCACAGCATCTGATGCCGCAAAAGAAGCCGTCTGGATGAAGAAGTTCTTGACAGAACTTCAGGTGGTTCCATCCATTGTTGATCCTATACCTCAGTCACGACCCGAAATTGGCACGTGACGGCCCTAATACTACGCAACGCCTAAAGACGTAAGGCAGTAAAAGAAAGCCAAACCCAGAAATCTAAACCATGAAAATACGGAAAAGATAATAAAAGTATTTTGAAACATTTGAAATCACAACCCAAATTCTTTAAAAGTCCCACTTTCTTTACTTAAAATTTTGGCAACACCATTTTTTGTAAAAACTAGCCCAAAGAAGGAAAACAATCACATCATAAATATACGATACCGTAGCGAAGAAATAAGAGACAATAGGAAGGAAACTGTATATAAAACACAAAAAATCCACAAATAATATACAATAACGTCCTCACCAAGTCTCTAAGTCAACAACATAATAGTAGATGGAGAGTACAAGATACTACGAATGTACAATATGAAATACAGATAACCACCAAAACCCACCTAAGCAAAATAGTATACTGTGAGCCGATGCAGTATCTATAGCAAAAGATGATAGATGAATAGCTGAATAGCCTGCCTCGACTACTCTGGGGAACAACCTGCAGCACCTGTGGCACAACGGGGGTGAGTTGCCAACTCGTGAATAGTAGATAACATATGCAGGTAATCGCAGGAATGTACGTACAACATGAATCTAAGATATACAATTTACAATAATAACATGTCATGTGAATGCAGAATAATGGAAAGTACACTAGCAGGTACGATCAATATATGAAACAATAATAAACATGACAATAGTATGCAATAAGGGTGTGAGAATGTAAATATGCTGCAATCATAAAGGGTACACTAACAGGTACTACCAATATATGAAACAGTGCATAAAAAGAAAAGTGTGAGGTATGGGGAGAAATATGTCATCCCACGGAATCATGTCATCATGGTAGGAACTCCATCCATCAAGACACTCAAATCCCAATTTCTCAAATCAGCCCCTAAGTTGGGCTCTCACATCATATGAGTCTCACATCTCCTCAATGTACAATATCGAGTAATCTCCTATATCCCGAATGTACAAATCAGCAATCACATATGTATGTCCAATATCCAATCTCAATGAATCACCTAATATCCCAAATCAAATCTCAAGTAGAATTCTAACATCCTAAAGGTATATATTTGCAGAAATAAATATGATGGGGTCAATACATATATATTAGTGTCCCATTCCACTAATATTGGTGTAAGGGTATATATAACAACGGCTAAATCCCCTGTTATATATACAAAGGTGTTTAAAGGAAATATCATGAAAACAATGTGCCAAGCATCGACACAGAAATCCTGATAGGTACGTATCATACGCTATCCCGAAAGCACGAGTACCTAGCTCTGACCCTCGCCTTTCGACGTATGGATACGTGCATGACTCCCAACGGTATCTCCATGATCCCCGCCGAGTCATTAGTTCTGTCACCGGTAGGTACTCGCCCGCCTCCAGGCTCAATCGGCAAAATCCATCGATCTTCTTGCCGAGGGGAACCATACCGGGCCCCACCATGTACTCTCATACGGTAACCACACCTCGTATGGAGTATATAATCAGAACCGATAAATCTCATGGTGGCTGCGCAAATATCATATCAAGGAAACCGGGTTTTTCAATGTATGCATAATTTCATGAACTCCCGCGGTTTCCAAATCCAGAAAACATCATGTAAAATCCCAATAAACAATGCGCAAATCCAGGAATAAATATATGCGATATATCTGAAATGCAAGCATATAAATGAGAATATGTAGCTGAAACCAGATGAATGCAAAATCAATAAGGTACAGCTAAGTATAGGTGTCTATCTATAAGTAAAAGATGTCGTATACCCCCTGGGTATAAGTAGAATATGTAGGATACCCCCCTGGGTATAAGTAAAATATGTGCAAGGTATACCTGTAGCTGTATTGCAAGGTGTATATGTACCTATCACTAATGGTATGACACACTATAGGTATACCGACAAGCTAGATGTCATGTGTGATAAACAATACGAATCAATGTCACAAGGTCCCTAACCAAGCAATATAGTATCTATAAGGGGTTGGTGTGTGACATGGCAATTATTGACGGTGTGTGTAGCATACAATCCGTGCTCGTGCAACATGAACCGTCAATAATATGTGCAGTGTCCTACGGCTGCTAGTCACAGTACAACTACATCTAAGAAATAGGGTAAAGACGCAATTCTAGCAATGACGTAGAATATGCGACAAGTATTAGAATCCTAGCCCAGACGCATAACGCCATGCGGGCGATTCCCCTGTAGATGTTAAATCTACTCACCTACGCTCCATGCTAGGTGAATCCTACCACCTGTTTCTCCTTGTAGCTGTGCCCGTAGTCCCTACCTGCAAACCTGAAAATTAGACAAGGAAATCATATATAAGACAAATATTCCGCAAAACGCGATATCGAACCCAAACGAGAAACTCGCGTCGAGAACTAAACGCGCGTGTTCACGATACGCTAAAACGTGTGTATACGCGTCTAAAACTACCGCGGTACGCTGGATCACAGAAGCCACTCACGTATCGCGCGTATCGCGCAAACACAACGAACTAATAAAACGATACATTGTCCCAGATTCTGATACAGGTAAAATCTTACAAAACTACACATGCCAAAACACTACAAATCACAGCAGACTACAGTACCCAAAACCCCAAGACCCCACCCCACTTACTGGCCACAAATTGCGGCCAGATTGATTAAATATGCGGCCAATTTTGGGAATTAGGGGCTCGTGTTATGGTGGTATGGTCCTGACCTAATAAGCATGTTCCAGTTTCCTCAATTTTGTTCTGAAGGGTCCGGGTCAATAGCAGATCACAGAATGCTAATATATCGCCTAAAAACACCGATTTTGCACAAAACACAAACCCTATGGTATTTTAGTGAAATCTGGGTTAATTCTCAGTTAAAGTGACCCTAATAACACTAAAATTGGCTATGTTAACTAACGCAATCATCACTTATCCAAATTCCACCCAATTCACCAAAAATTAGCACTAAACTCATAATTAACACAAACCGACGCCAATTACGCACATGCTAAGCAAACTAGGAAATTGGGTTTAAGAATTATACCCTACTGAACCGTAGAAGGCAGGTGAAGAAGTGGATGGAGGAATTGAGGGCTTGCTATTGTTGCTGGGCTCCTGCTGTTGCTGTTGCTGTTGATGCTGCTCTGCTGCTTGCTGATGCTGCTGATGTTGCTGTTGTTTGGTGTTGCTGGGGGCTGCTGCTGCCATGCTTGTGTGTGTCTGTGAGTATGAGAGAAAGATAATGAGGAGAAGAAATGAGAGCAAGGCAAAACCCCTCTTTTCTCTTTCTCTTCCCTCATTAAATGAGGCATGGTCTAAACCATGTAGCACCATGCTTCTCTCTCTCTCTCTCTCTCTTGGTGAACAATTCAAACCCAATTTCAAACCCCTTTTAAATTCATTTTTAATTTAAAGAACAACCATGAAAAATAAACCCATAACACTTAAACAATTTATAAAAGTAGATTAAGAAATGGTTAAACTCCGAATTAACATCCTAGTTAACATGCACAAGTGTGTGCAAGCCTAGGAAAAATCTAATAAAATATTCATTAAATAAGATAAAATAATTAAAAAACAATTTGGTAAACTTTTTTTATTAAAAACCATATATTAAAATATAGTTATCCACAAAACACATTCTAAGGTGTCACAACCTCTGTATTGTGACAACAACGGGGCTATAGCTTTAGCAAAAGAACCCAGGTCCCATCAGAAGTCCAGACACATCTTGAGGCGGTATCACCTGATCAGGGAGATCGTGGATCACTGGGAGATCAAGGTTCGGAGGGTTGCTACAGAAGATAATACAGCAGATCCATTCACGAAGGCCATACCCCAGACTCGGTTCGAGCGGCTGATCGAGATGATAGGTCTTCAATATGCCAATACATGGCACTAGTGCCAGTGGGAGATTGTTAGTGTATATACCCTAGAGGCCATTACTGTATCATACTAGTTTGTATATTACTTAATGGAAGCTTGGGATATTCACGGTTGTATAGACAATCTTGCTCAAAATGGTAGTATGCTACTTGGTTTGTTTCTACTTAAATATGTGCATGTGTTTCTTTTAGCATATCGCTTATACATATTAGTGGAGCCCTTAGGATCTTTGCTTAATTGCCAGCGTTGTGATGGAATTCACACTAGTGGGGGCTGGGTAATCTATAAGCACATCCTTATACATGTCCCTAGTCGTAAGATTATCAAGACGGGGCATCGATACTCCGGAGTAGACTAGCGTATGCGCTTCTCATCCCAGCAGGGGAGATGGTCTATCCCACAGCCATTAGTACGTCGTACTGGAGATAGTATGCGGGTGCTCGTTAGGTTACGAGTACACTGGACAGGACTCGCTGGGAACTATTGGTTGGTATTATACCTATCGTCAGTTATCGGTTCCCAGGTGACATGAGTACAGCTTAGTCCATTGACTTGACACTGTCACTTCGTCTCGAGTGTGTTCCCACTGTTCTTAGATTACTACCCTAACACGGCTCAAATGAGTCATGCAAACAGGTAGTAGTTGGGTGCAGTCCCGAAGCACTTGGAGGCAGTGACGGTTAGATAGGATTCGTCTCTCCCGGTATTGGGGGTTGATATCGCGTTGTGTCTAGGAGAGCCATTACACAAAGTCCCTGACCAGGGCAAGCGAGATTTGCTGGTAGTGTTTCCAGTAGTTTCTCAGGGTGTTCTGGGCTACACTCCGACACGACTTGTACCGCTATTAGGGGACTGACGTTTACCGCCCCTAGGACCGACATGCGATACTCTCAGACGAACAGACCGGACTGTACAGAGATTGTCACATTCATGCTCGGTAGGAATTCGGATGGGTTCACCTCATCGGTCTTCTTATCAGCATCTACCTGGGGACCGTTACGTACAGCTAGTACCGCTTGCGGCCCATGGTTAAACCCACTGCCAGCATAGTGTCGAGTCTTTAGAGTCCCACACAGAGGGTTGTTCACCTTTGGGCAAAACAGAGTAGAGGTCGCATGGTTTTGCGATGGGGTTCGTTCACATACGCGCACTTGTGCGCGTTTGGTGTCCGGGCAGTTATTACTAGAGGGCTTTGGTTTAAGCCAGATCCTAGTATTTGTTTTGGGATTGGTTTTGTCTCATTGTATTCATGTTCCTCAGAACACGGATACGGGTGTGTATGCACCGTTGATAGAGGCAGAGGAACCTCATTAGAGTTTTTGACCGTTGACTTTTTCTAAACCCTAATGAGAATGAGAAATATGATTAATAATATTAATTAAGGATAATTGTGCCATGGTTAGGGTTGGGTTGACCATTTGACTTGTTGACTTTTGTTGACCATGATGATTTCTTTTGTAAAGATGCTTCTTGAAGCTTGCATTAGCATTTAATGTGAAATGATAATGGTCAAATCAACTAACCATCACAATTTTCCTAATTATTATTATCATTCTCATATTCTCTCATATGAGAGCAAGGTTGGGATTTATTCTCTCATTCTCTCTTGCTCACTCTCTCTCTTGCATTGCTCTCCCTCTTCCTCTCTCTCAAAAGCTTAAGTGTTTCATGTGTTGAAAATCTAAGCTTTGTGAGATACAATCAAAACACCTCTCTACTCATTCTAGGGTTCTTAGCCTAGCACGCCAAGCACTTTAGTTATTTCTTGGTTGAGGTAGGAGCTCAAGGTAGAGGCCTTCGGGTGGATCTTTCTTCGGCAATGAGAAGACGACGAGGAGGAGCCGTCTACACCACTCCAAGGAGCTAGCAACAAGGAGGACCACAACAAGAAGAAAAGGAGTTCAAGAACTAGGTATAACCATCTAACCTAGTAGCTAAAACTTGTAGTTATTTTTCTAGTTTTTTGTTTAGCAAAGATCCTTCATGGTTAGTCTATGACCCTTGTGATAAAAATTTGATTTTTACTCTTTCCGCCTCCCCGTAAGTACCGGGGTAGGTTACATAGACTTACAGGAACTACTCATAGCTCCGTAATGAACTTCCTCATCCATACGGCTTCCTTGGCAGCATCATTTGCAGCAATATACTCAGCTTCTATCGTGGAGTCTGTAACGGTATCCTGTTTGGAACTCTTCCAACATACTGCCCCTCCATTGAGAGTAAATACAAACCCTGAGATAGATTTACTATCATCCTTATCACTTTGGAAGCTGGAATCAGTAAATGCCTCCATTTGGAGATCTCCATTACCATACACCAAGAACTTTTCTTTAGTCCTTCGCAAGTACTTAAGAATGTTCTTCACGGCTATCCAGTGTTGCTCCCCTCGGTTGGATTGATACCTGCTTACTACAGCTAGTGCATAAGCTACATCAGGGCGAGTACATAACATTGCATACATTATAGATACCCTACGGCTGAAGCGTAGGGTATAATGCTCATGCAAGCTCTTTCTTCATCAGTCTTCGGACAGAAGTCCTTAGAGAGAGTGATTCCATGACAAGCGGGCAAGGCACCACGCTTGGAATCTTCCATACTATACCTTTTTAGGATGGTATCAATGTACTTTGATTGGGATAATCCCAATAATCTCTTGGATCTATCTCTATAGATCCTTATGCCCAAAATGTATGAGGCATCACCCAGGTCCTTCATGGAGAACCTTTGTGATAAGAATAATTTGACCGATTGTAGCATAGGAATGTCATTTCCTATCAAGAGAATGTCATCTACGTATAATACGAGGAATGTGACAGTACTCCCTACAATTTTCTTATAAATGCATGGTTCATATATATTTTTGATAAAATCAAACTCTTTGATTGTATCATCAAAACAGATGTTCCAGCTCCGTGAGGCTTGCTTTAATCCATAGATGGATTTAAGCAATCTACATGCTTTCCCGCTGCTCCCACTGTCAATGAAGCCCTCTGGCTGATCCATATAAACGCATTCCTCTAAATCACCATTTAGAAATGCAGTTTTAACGTCCATCTGCCAGATTTCATAGTCGCAGTGAGCCGCAAATAGCAAGTAGGATCCAAATGGATTTAAGCATTGCTACTGGGGAGAAAGTTTCATCATAGTCCAGTCCTGGTCTTTGATGAAATCCTTTCGCTACAAGCCTTGCTTTATAGGTCTCTACCTGTCCATCTACACCAATCTTTCTCTTAAAGATCCATTTGCACCCAACGGGTTTTATCCCAGGAGGTGCAACGTCGAAAGTCCATACTTTGTTGGTGTACATGGACTCCATTTTGGATCTCATGGAATCCAGCCACTTCACTGAGTCACCACTCGTGATAACTTGCTGAAAACTAGTAGGGTCATCATCATCCATGATGCAATCTTTTCTATCACCATCAACAAGAAAACCATAGTATCTCTCTGGTGGGCGATAAGTTCTACTAGATCTCCGGAGCGGCTGAGGTTCTTGATGTTCTACTGCAACATTAGATTCAATCAATTCGTCCTGAGTAATTTGTGTCTCTAGAAGCTCTTCTAGTTCTACCGCACAGCCATCAGTACCATTTGTAAAAATTTCATTTTCCAAAAATGCGGCATGTTGAGAAACAAACACCTTTTATTCCTCCTTGTGGTAGAAAAGATATCCATATGAATGTTTTGGATATCCCACAATTGTACATAGGACTGATCGTGTCTCGAGTTTATGCGGATTCTGCTATTTGACATAAGCCGGACAACCCCCTATCCTAAATCTTTTAAGAGATGGTCTCTTTCCACACCATATCTCATATGGAGTGGTAGACACGGTCTTTGATGGAACACTGTTCAATAGATAAATTGTTGTCTCTAATGCATGTCCCCAAAAGGAAAGTGGCAACTCAGCATCACTCATCATGGATCGTACCATATCCAATAGGGTACGATTCCTCCGTTCTAACACACCGTTGTGCTGTGGTCTGTATGGAGGAGTGAGCTGAGAGAGAATCCCATTCTCTTTTAAAAAGTCTGAAAATTCAGTGCTTAAATACTCTCCACCTCGATCTGATCGAAGTTTCTTGATACTCAAGCCAGTTTGTTTTTCTACTTCAAGTTTGTACTCTTTGAATTTCTCGAAAGCTTCGGATTTATGCTTCAGCAAAAACACTTGTCCGAATCTTGAGAAATCATCAGTAAAAGTGATGAAGTATGAAAAACCGCCTCTAGAATGTGTAGACATTGGTCCGCATACATCACTTTGTATGAGGCTTAAGAGTTCAGTAGCTCTCTCTCCGTGTCCTGTAAATGGAGTTTTGGTCATTTTACCTTTGATACAAGACTGGCAAGTCGCATAAGATTTATATTCAAAAGGTTTTAAATATCCATCTTTATGTAGCTTGTTTAGCCTTGTTTCATTAATATGACCAAGTCTACAATGCCAAAGAAAAGATTCATTTATATCTGAAATCTTTCTTTTATTTGTATGTTGTATATTGAATTTTGTATGTTTGTTTAGGACGTAAATTCCATTACTTAATGTACCATACCCAATCAACTGTTGATTCAAGTTAATGTTCATAACATTATTTTGCAACACAAAATGATATCCTTTATTGTCCAACAAAGATACGGATATTATATTACATAGCATACCAGGTATAAAATAACAAGGGTTCAAAACCAAAATACATCCTGAAAGCAACCCCAGATGATACTCTCCTACGGATACAACATGTACATTGGAACTATTTCCAACCCGTAGAGTGTGGTCCCCAGTCTTTAAAACTCTACTGTTTCTCAATCCCTGCATACAATTACAAATGTGAAAACCAGAACCGGTAACTAATACCCAAGATGTAGAGTTTAATGAAAAACAGTTTTCAGTTACAAACACACCTGAAGCGGAAGCATCATCATGCTTCTTCTTCTTGAGATCTGCAAGGTACAAAGCACAATTGCGTTTCCAGTGTCCCGACTTGTGGCAGTAAAAACATTCTCCTTTCCCACTTCCCGCGGTCCCAGATTTGTCTTTCCCCTTCGCCTTTTGAACTCCACCTCTCGTCTTGGTGGGATTCTTCTTCTTCTTTCCCTTGACCTTGGCTTTTGGGACTGAAGAGGAAGATGGCCCATAAAGCAGAGTGGGAGTTTTCGCTATTTTAAGCGTGCTCTCTGCATTTCTCAACATATTGAGAAGTTCAGGTAATGATTTCTCCAAATCATTCATATTGAAATTCACTATGAACGGAGCAAAGGCGGGGGAGAGAGACTGTAGAACAATATATGTATATTGCTCATTATCCATAGTCCATCCCAGTTCCTCAAGTTCTTCTATAAGACCAATCATCTTCAAAACATGGTCTCCTACTGATGCACCGGGAGCCAACCGCATCTGAAACATCTTTTTAGATGCGTCGTATCATAAAGTACGAGATTGCTCTTCGTACAACTCCTTTGTATGAAGAATGATGGATTGTATATCCATCTTCTCATGCTGTTTCTGATGGATACCATCCATAGAAGCAAGCGCGAGTCATGTGGCCGTCTTGCAATCAATATCCTATGTTTTTTGGATCTCCTTATCTGAAACAGATGATTCAGGTCCTGGGACAGGTGGGCCTTTAGTAGTGAGGACATATGATACTTTATCATATGTGAGTGCAATGTTCAAGTTCCTTAACCATTCTTTATAATTTGGTCCAGCCAGTTTGTTTTTCTCTAAAAGAACCTTAAGTCCCGTCATCGGTATCTTCCATTAGGAGAGAGAAAAGAATACACTCAGCGATATGCTCTTGCAAAGATCAGATTGGTTATTATCTTATCTAATCGATGTCTCCCACTGTTTTTATCAAATTTTCTTTCAAACCTGAAAAGAAAACTAGCCAGTATTAATTACATTCTACAGTTTCGCTAATCGGTCAGCCAGGCCAGTGTCGGTACTTGAGGGAGGTTCCCCGTGCTTGCGCACGGACCTAATTAAAATAAACCTCGTCTTCTCTGAGGTCAAAACCCCGTTTAACACCTTTCTAGACACGTACTGGATTAGCTAATTGTAAAGTGTAAAACTCTCCTGGGAGTAACTCTTACTCACAGTGGGATCGGGATCCAACTATCATATAGATGGTATGTAATCTTATTGCAAATTTCAACATTTGAAACCCCCGATATGGTTTTTACCCCTAGATACTTATGACCTTGGTTATGGTCAACATATCATAAGCACTAGTCAAGTTCTGCCCGTCATTTCGAGATTAACTAGACCCACCCATATGACCCTTGACTATAATCAACATAATCACATGAATGTCCTAACTGATCGCATCATATGCTTGTAGGAAGACATCACTTAGCTACCGTACACTACGCCTTGACTATAATCAATATACGTAGCACGAATACTAAGTACTCTGCTTCCTAAAATGACGGAGGGTTGCGGATGGTTTTTATGAAAACCTTTAACGCTCTGAACTTGATTTCGTTGTAGAATCTAAATTGTTTTTAGAAAAAGAGTAGCTTAAGCTCCGCATCTTTTGAAACTTGCTTTTTCATAAAAGAGCCGAGTGGGTTTCAAATCCGATTCTACAACATCTGTAGGTTTCTTTTTCTTTTACATTAATCTCATTAATGTATTCCCATCATTTAATTTCTTATGCCATTATAGAAAGAAACGAAAAGCGGTATTACATATCACATATATAACAAGATTACATTCGTCTCAGTTATTGTGCAATCACATCATAGAACAATCAGCAGCAGAAACACATATATGAAAATATAGGATATACTAGGAACTCCGTATTTTCTATTTAGCCTATGATAGAAAATACGGATTCCACAGTCATGATGAATAGCCAAGCCCACACCCTTAGACCCCTACGACAGCGGCAAGTGACCCTTCCAATTCTGGAGTTTAGGAGACCCGGTCTCGACTCCTCGAGATGGCCTCCCACTGAACTCCAGAACCCGGTTACTCGTGCTCCCCTCCTTGGGTCTAGCCTAATGCGGAAAAGTAAAATATACATCAATGGAGACATCAACCTCAAACCGGGTGTGCCCCAATAAAAGAATAATATTTACAGTGAATTTTACATGAATGAAAAGATAAACTCTCGTCTCACATAAAACACCCGGGCCATTCAATCACGACGATCCTATATATCATATCACATCAACAATTGAAAAGCATAGACGACGTTAAAATATATCAATCAACACATCAACATACCCACTGCTGTAATAGATCTCAACACTTGAACCTGCATAAAAAAAATTCCCAGAGAGCATACAAGGTACCTACGGATCAACGCAAGAGCGCACGGTCCAAGCCTCACCAACGGCGCCGTGGAACCGCCGCAAATACACCTATTTGGCCGCGGTTCCGCAGTCGTTAAGTCGAGTTAGGCGCTCGTTTTTCTCAGGGATCCATAGAAAACCCTGCTCTATTTTCTGCATATTTTTAATTACAAAAATTCCAACTTTTGAAAATTTTTCCAGTGGGCATGTAAAAATCGCATTTTTCATGTTCGATCGAGTTTTTAAACGTCGTCCGACTTACCCTAAAGCTCTAGTTAGGCTCTGATACCATGTTAGTGTGTAGTAGTGCATTTAGTAAGGTTGCAGCATCATAAAGTAGTGAACTTTTAAATTTTAGAGCGCTATTACAAACGAACTACGAATCGTAACTAGAGATTAAGGTAATAACATCATTATGTGAAGTCTAAACTAAAGGAAAAGGAAATACAACCTTTGTAGCCAACTCCTTCGGTCTTTAGGACTCCTACGGCTTTGCACGAGGTTTGGAACGGCTCCGCTCGAGGTCCTTCGTTGTCTACGATGATCCACCCGGAGATTCCTAGAACAAGCTGTTAGCCTCACAAAATGAAGCAAGCACTCTACACTAAAGGGCTAGGGTAGTGTAGAATGGTTGTGTGGTATGTAAACTCACTTAAAACCCCTTTCTTTTTAAGTTCCTCACTCAAATCAAAACTCAAGAGAGCTTGGAGAAGGAGGAAGATGAAGATGGCAAAAGCTTTTGTGTGAATAATGAAAACTTCTTTTTTAAAATGGAAAAAGAAAATATTATATATGAGACTCTCTCACATATAACCATGGTTGATTAAATATCTAGATATTATTTGGATGGGTTAAATGAAAAAAGGAAATTAAACTATGGTTAAAGTCAAAGGTCAAATGAGAAGTGTGTAGAAAATGAGTCATTAATCTAATTTCCTTTTTCCTTTAATCTATAAATAAAAATTTAGATATTTAGTAACCATGTGAGTCTTATATTGCCATCTCTTTTGTATCATCAACCATGATACATATGTATGTGTGTATGTGTGCATGCACATCATCATGTGTATGTGTGAACATACATGCATACATCCAAAAGAAAAAGAGTTAATTAAAGATGAGATTAAAGATAATATTAAATCAACACATGATTTAATAAATCGGTCATATCAAATGCGACACGATCAATATCGAACGTCCAATTAAAATACAGTATCACATATCCGTATTTAATCGTGCTCCTGCGCATATCACATATGCACACCACAACATTTCGCCTAAGATAGAAAAATCCTGTGTGGGACTCTAAGACTCGTCAATACGCCGGCAGTAGGTGATGATCATATCAAAACACCTACAAGCCGCAAGCGGTCAGCCAAACGTAACGGCCACCTGGGTATTGAACGATCAGAAGAAAAACAAGCGAACCCGTCAAAACTCCCGTCGAGACATTGGTAACACTTACCGTACAGTCCGGTCTCTTCGTCTGATATGCTGCATATCAAGTCTAGGGATGGAATTGTCGAGCCCTAATAACTCAACAAGTCATGTCGTTATGGTCTATGACCGGTCGAGAAACTACTGATAACACTTATCAGTAAATCTCATCAGCCCTGGCCAGGGACTTTACGTCAGAACCAATCGCACATAGCACAACATCAACTCCCAATACCGGGAGAGACGAAACCCCTCCTATCGCTCACTGTGTCCATGTGTCTCGAGACCATACCTAAAAGCCACCTGTTTGCACGACTCAGTAGAGCCATGGTAGGGTAGAAATCAAAGTACAGTTGGAGAACACACAAGACTCTATGACGATCTCGGGTCTACAGACTAACATATACCAGTGTCACCAGAGAACTACTATCTGACGATAAAATAATACCATAAAGTAATTCTCTGTGAGTCCGTTCAGTGTACCCAGTCTCCACTGAGCACCCGTATACAATCTTCGATGTCACAACACAATTGGATATGGGATCATCCATCACTCATCATATGGGTCAAGAAACGTATACGCTAGTCTACTCTAGAATATTGATGCCCTATCTCGATATAGCTACGACTAGGAACATTTTAAGGATATGCTTATAGACTACACATTCCCCATTAGTATGATCTCCATCATAGCTATGGAAGTCAAGCAAATATCCTTAGGGCTTTATCAACATGTATTAAATGAACAGTATCAAGCAAACATGTCAGATAAAGTAAAACCAGATAGCATACTATCATGTCGAGCAAGAAAGTCATATATCAATATATATATATGTATGTATGTACATGTCCAAGCATCCACTATACATATAATGGCCTCTACGGCATACATATATCCAACAAGTCGTACTACTATTTTGGCCTTCGTCAAGGGTATGTACGGGTGGGTTCAAATTAACCTGGATAATGACGGGTAGAACTTGACATGTGACTTATGATATGTTGGCCTTCGTCAAGGTCATAAGAGCATGGGGTAAAAATCACATCGGGAGTTTCTAAAGAAACCGAAACTTTTCAGGCATGCACATACCTTCTGGAGTGTGATAACGTGAGTGGATTCTGTCATGTTATCATGCGTTGATAGTTGGATCCCGATACCAACTGATGAGTTGGTTTACTCTTTGGGTGATCCCGACTAAATCTTCTTTCAGGTTTGGAGGAGAATTTAAGGATATGGTGGGAGACATCTTGATTAGATAAAGTGCTTAACTATTTTGATCTAGGTTAGAGTGCACACAGAGTGTTTCTTCTCTCTCTCTTTGGCAGCGACCATGCCCCGACCCTAGACTATAACTCAGTAACAAGGTTCACCGAACTTTCTTAAAACACTGGCTTTTGGATTGTCTGAGTTGCATACATCACTACCACTCCTTATTTTACCCTTTGCAATTCTCCAGAACACCCCGTATCACTACGAACAACCACTTCCATTGGATAAATCCATCGTATAGTTACATACAAACTCGAAGGAACTTGTTCCAGATTCAAGGATGGATTCTGATTCTGGAGAGATTGAATAGGACTATTCAGTTGTCTTTTCCTTTTACCTTCTCTCAAGTTATGAGGGCTCCTAAGATTAGGAGAGGGTACACCTATTACGCTTATTGAATAATCTTCTTCCAAACTATAGGCAGGTGCCGAAAGGTAGGGAATGAAGAAAACCAATTATCCTAAGTGTGGTGTACAGAAGGTAAAAAGTAAAGACAAATAAAGGGATTAGAAAGAGGGCAAAGTAAATTGCATCTGCTATCATTCACGACCAAACCACATATTTCATCGCCACTCCTACTTCACCTTTTTATTTCTCCAGAACACCCCGTATCACTACGAACATCCACTTCCATTGGATAAATCCATAGTATGGTTATATACGAACTCGAAGGAACTTGTTCCAGTTTGAGGATGGATTCTGGTTCAGGAGAAATAGGAATAAGGTTTATTCAGTTGTCTTTTATCTTTACCTTCTCTTAGGTTGCGAGTGCTCGTAGGATTAGGGCAGTACACCTATTACGGTTATTGGATAGTCTTCTTCCAAACCATAGATTGGTGCCGAACGGTAAGGAAGAAAGAAAACCATTTAGCCTAACGATGGTGTACAGAAGGTAATGAGTAAAGACAAATAAAAAGATTTGGAAAGATGGCAAAGAAATATACGGTGACAGTCGTGAATCTAATAATGGAAGAGGCATTACTAGGAATACCCGGATACCCCTTCGAAACATATTCATGTTTCAGTTTCACTATGCGTTGTTAAATGAAAACTAATTTTCCAATTAGATCATTACTCCAGGGTATGTATTTACCAGGTTTTGATTCTCCCATCTGTATGGTTTTACAGATGATGAGTGGGAGTAAGTCATTGGGAATTAGGTGATCATCCTCATTATATCGGGATTCGTTGTAATTGGTGATATTTGAGGAAATCGCCTGGGTTTTTGCCGGACGGCAAATATTTGGTTTTGAATATCCTTTGTTATTCACCAGTTTAAAACTGATATATCTGTACGTTTATTTCATAAAGTGAGATATAACTTTTTGAAATTATGTCCATGACATTTACCTATATCAGTTGATGGTTAGGTAAAGAGCATTCAACAGTGGTGTAATTCTTCATAACCATAATACGGTTTTCAACCTACGACGCAAAGGGTGTGAGTTATTAAACTCAGGGGACTTATATAAAGTATTGTATGTTGTCCTGCGTCCATTAGGACAGAGGGGTTGGTCCTCATACTATATTGTGTTTACTTGTGACTTCTCAAGTTTTAAACATGTCTTTCGTAGAAATACAAAGTCTAAGTTTTGAGAAGTTATAGGTACAAGAATAATGTAGAGAACCAGGTGTCACAAGTACCGGGATTCTTCAAGATAATCGAAGATGTAGATACTTGTGTTTAGTATTCAGTTGATAGTAATAGTTTTGAGAACTTGCTTCTCATTCAGGTTACTCATATCTGGATGCATTCCTAAGTTGAGTAATGATGATTGACCTTTCTCCATTTAGTTGACATGCACTGGAGACAGCTACATGATTTGAATCTGGTTCCAATTAAATCAGTGCCTCTGTTTCTATATTGTATATAGAATGGATCATATCTTAACGATGTTAAGGTATATGGAGTTTTCCGGCTTATGCTTAAAACCAGAATCTAGAAAACTCAAAGCACGTTTCTGTAATGGCTGTTTGTGGGTTAACCCAGGCTATGACGAGGGTTAACTTTCTACTATCTGGAAGATCAATAGTGATATTGTTCTTGACTCGCCACAGTTTTAGTAAAATGGATTTTTTCAGAAAACAGTAGTGGGAGTATGGTAGAACTGGAAGTGATTCCAGAACCGCAAACGATTACTGAAAATTTAATAGGATCTAAAGATTCAATCAAGTTTGACATTCCATTAGCCACTCCGCAGATATGGTGGGTAACCTCAAGCACCCGAGAGGTACCCCGGTACCATCAAGGACGGTGATATGGAGGTTCTTTTTTAACCATACTTGACATTACTGCTATTCTAGACTATGAGACCCGGCAGAAGGATGAGTGTAGTGTCGTTCTAAACAAGCTTTAGAAGTGCACGTGTATATGACTCTGTCAGAGGGTCGTTGTAGTCAATGGGAGCAGCGGAAGCATAGTGGACAAGTAGCTTTTGTCTATTTATAGACTAAAGCAGATATAGCAGAAATAAATCATCTAATTTTGATGTGACAGTCTTGGGCTTTGTCTTCATCAGAATAGAAGATGGATCTGTTAAGAAAGTTGTAGGGTGTGATGTCCTAGTATTTGGATGACATGCACTTTATAGGAAGTAAAATTCCTATCCTACAATCGGTTATATTGTGGTTGTCACACAGTGGTTTCTCCACATAGTATATGGATATAATATTATGCATTCTGGTTACTAGATCTATGGTTTTAGATCTAGATTTGGAAAGTGTCCCAATCTGGGTTCTTAAACAGTATTCTAAAGGTGTTTTAGAATGGACGACTCCTGGCATGGTGGTATACCTGCAGGTGATGGAGTCACCCTCTCTAAAGGTGTCTTACAGACTAAAGGGAAGAGGGATGTGCATGATTGGCATATCACTTGCTTCGGCAATTGAATCAATCATGAGATGTTAAGTACCACACCAGATGTTGTTTTTGCACTAAATGTAATCGGTTGATATATTGATCCAATCCTGGAAAAACGTTCGGAAGCAATTTTATGAACATAAGTATATATATTCTAAGGATTTGATAACGACGGCCTCCTTCGGGAGGCAGTTATCATTCCAGGCTTCCAAGGTGACCTGGATGACAGAGTAACTGTCATAGTTATAGTTTTCCCTCTGACGAGGTGCAGTAGTTTGGACAGGTGGTCCAAGCAGATACTGAGGGAAGCATGGTGCAGGATACTGATTAAATTCAGTTAACGATACAGTCTAAGAAGTTTGCAGGATTTGGAGTTTATTTGTGAACTAGGTCCCATCAGATATCCAGACATATTCTAAGACAGGTATTACTGAGTTCGGGAGATGGCTTTCTCCGCGAACTTGAAATAAAGAGAGACATAGAAGGAAACATCATAGTGGATCCACTTACTGAGGCTATTTCTCGAACGCAATAGTTTCACAAACAAGCTTTGTGAGACTGATCAGTAGAGAACTTGGGTGTTCGGTATCATACGGGCTATGAGTATGCGACATCGCAATAATTAGCCTTAAGTGTAAGTAGGAGATTGTTGGCTATAGTGCCCTCAAAGTCAATTATAGGATCGCAGGCACGTGATTGCAATGATTGAGGGAGGACCTATACCGGTATGACAGTCTTACTCGAGATGATAGTATGCTATCTGGTTTGTCTTTATGATCGTGTACATGCTATAGGTGACATTACAGATCACTATTACACGTTGATAAAGCCCTTAGGATTCTTGCTTGACTACCAGCAATATGATGGCGATCATATACGTGAGAGTTGGGTAGTTTATAAGCACATCCTTAAAGTGTCCCTAGTCATAGGAGTTTCGAGACTGGGCATCGATACTCCGAGAGTAGACAAGTGTATACGGATCGAGACCCCGACGACGGGCGGTGGCCAGTCTCACAAGCCATTGGCGTCAGTTAGTTCACCTAAGATAGTATACAGGTGCTCATTGGGTTATGAGTACACCGGATAGAGTCGCCGGGAACATGCTAGTTGGTATTATACCTGTCGTCAGATAGAAGTTCCCTGGTGACATGTGTACAGGTTAGTCTATAGACCTAAGATCGTCATTTGTCTCATGTGAGTTCCCACCGTGCTTTGATTACTACCCTACCACGGCTCAAAGGAGTCGTGCAAACAGGTTTTAGTTGGGTATAGACCCGAGCCACATGGAGGCAGTGAGAAGATTGGCAGGGGATTCGTCTCTCCCGATATTGGGGGTGAGATCACGTTGTGTCTGGAGAGCCATTGCACAAAGTCCCTAGCCAAGACAAGCGAGATTTACTGGTAGGTACTCCAGTAGTTTCTCAGGGTGTTCTGGGCTACACTCCGACATGACTTATACCGCTATTTGGGGTGTGATGTTTACCATCCACTAGGCCCGATATGCGATACTCATAGATGAACGGACAAGACTGTATGGATATTGTCACTGACAGGCTCAGAAGGGTTTCAGGATGAGTTCGCTCATCAGCCTCCGTTTTGCTCAATACATGGGCAGCCGTTACGTACAGCTAGTACCACTGATGTGCTTGTGGTTAAACCCACTACCAGCGTATTGACGAGTCTTTAGAGTCCCCCATGGAAAGTTTTCCTAAGTTCGGGCGAAACGTTGTAGAGGCCATATGGTTTTATGGTAGGGTTCGATCATATACGTGCACTCGTACACGGATTGTGATCGGACGGATCATACTAGGGGGCTTTGGTTTAAGCCGGATCCTAGTATTAGATTTGTTGGATTTCTTTCGTCTCATTGCATTCGTATTCAGTCGGAATGCGGATACAGGTATGTATATACAGATGAGGGGTATTCCTGTGATCCGTCACGAGTTTACTTTAGTTGATGCCATATCTTTTTTGTTGGATTAAACATTTAGTTTAAATGTTTAGTGGAGGAAAATGCGAGTGCAAGGTTTGTCCATATGTATCTTTTCATGTCACATGCCCATGGTGACTCATGGTCTTGGTTCATGTGACCATTTATTGTGACATGGATTGATTTCTAGTGGCCATTATGTTTGTGTGGGATATTTTGGAGAGAGAGGGCTGTTTTGTTATGGCTTAGGTATTATTCTTGAGATGATATATGAGCTCTCAAAATATCTCACACACAACACAAGTCTTTTTCCACTTTCTTCTCTTTCTTGAGCTCACCTCTTCCTCTATGGGCATCTTCTTCAACCTCCACCCATCCCTCTCATGAGTTGAGAATCCATGGGCATATTGAGACAAAGTTATCACACACATTCTCTAATTCACCTTGGACATGTCGGCTAGCAAACTTCATGTCCGAGTTGCTTCGGTTTTGAAATAGGAGCCCGTAAAAAGATTCCTTGACGTGGTGCCACTTCGACGAGGAGACCGGAGATCAAGCGAGATCGGAGATGCCGTGAGGAGCTAAGGATGGTGGCTAAAGACCGAAGATCACGGATCAATCGGTATTGCCATTCTAACTTCTTTGTTGTTTCTAGTATAGGGTTAATGGAACAATCCGGGTAAAAGTATTCATTAGCGCCAGTTTAGAAAAGTTTTTTGTTCCACGTTTGGCCTCGGATTGACGGCCGGGGCGCTACCGTAGACTTACAATTCTAAGACAGGTATTGCTCATTTCGGGAGATATTTTTCTCTGCGAAGTTGAGATATAGAGAGATACAGAAAGAAACATTGGAGCAGATCCACTCACTGAGGCTATTTCTCGAACGCAATAGTTTAGCAAATGGGCTTTGCGAAACTAATTAGTAAAGAAGTTGGGTGTTCGGTATCATACGAGCTGTGAGTATGCGACACTGCAATAATTGGCCTTAAGTGCAAGTGGGAGATTGTTGGCTATAGTTCCCTCAAGGCAATTATCATAATCGTGGGAAGGTGATTATGATGATTGAGTAAGGACCTATACCGGTAGAACAGTCTTACTCGAGATGATAGTATGCTATCTGGTTTGTCTTTATCATCACTATTACATGTTGATAGGACCCATAGAATTCTTGCTTGACTACCAGCATTATGATGGCGATCATATACGTGGGAGCTGGTGGTCTATAAGCAAATCCTTAAATATCCCTAGTCGTGGGAGTATCGAGACTGGGCATCGATACTCTAGTGTAGACTAGTGTATACTGATCGAGACCCCGACGAGGGGCGGTAGCCAGGTCTCACAAGCCATTGGTGTTAGTTTGTTCACCTAAGATTGTATATAGGTGCTCATTGGGTTATGAGTACGCTGGACGGACTCGCCGGTAACTTGCTGGTTGGTACTATACCTATTGTCAGATAGCAGTTCCCAGGTGACATGTGTACAGGTTAGTCTATCGACCTGAGATCGTCATTTGTCTCGTGTGAGTTCCTACTGTGCTTTGATTACTACCCTACCACGGCTCAAAGGAGTCGTGCAAACAGGTTTTAGTTGGGTACAGTCCTGAGCCACATGGAGGCAGTGAGCGGATCGTCGGGGATTCGTCTCTCCCGGTATTGGGGGTTGATGTCGCGTTGTGCATGGGTGGCCATCACCAGAAATCCGTGGCCACGATAGACGAGAATTACCGATCAAGAATCGATAGTTTCTCAGGTGGTTATTGGTTTCATGCCGACATTAAATGTCGCGTTGTTAGGTGTCTGACTTTATCCATCCCCCTAGACTCAATATGTGATACTCTTAGATAAACAGACCGGACTGTACAAATATTGTCACTGTCAGGCTCAGTAGGGGTTCAGGATGAGTTTGCTCGTCGGCCTCCCTTTAGCTCAATACCTGGGTAGCCGTTACGTACAGCTAGTGTCGCTGACGTGCTTGTGGTTAAATCCACTGCCAGCGTATTGACGAGTCTTTAGAGTCCCACACAGAGGATTTTCACGGTTCAGGCGATATGGTGTAGATGACGTATATTGGCACATACAGGTGTTCAATTAAATATGTATACAGGCTGCACAGACTTTAATCAGACGGTTGATAATACCAGCGGCTTAGGATTAAGCCGGATTATTAAATCAAGTTTTTGATTTAATAATTTATATATATATATATATATATGTATTCTATTATTATTTTTCACTATTAGTTTTCTCTCTTGGCTATTCGTATATTGGTACGAATACGCGTATATGTATTTCGATACATGTACCGGGTTTTATTCCGTATTTATACGGAATAGCTTCTAGAAGTGGACACCTCATTTGTATGATTTTTCTTTTTCGAAAATTCATTTGTTTCATAAATGAGGTGGAAGAGTGAGGTAGCATGAGCATGTCTTGAGACATGTAGAGATGTATGGGCTTGACTTTGTTTATTGGAAAATTGGAAAGATATTTTGATTGTGTGTGTGAGAGAGAGAGAGGGGCAACCACTTCTTGGATGAGCCTTGCTCATTTTCTTTTCTCTTCTTGCTTCTTCACTTGCTTACACTCTCATTCTCACTAAAAGACTTAGCACTTTCTTGAGTTTCTCATGCCACATGTTTCCTCACCTCCTTCATCTTCTTGAGTTGCTCTATTGAGCATTGTGATGAAAGAAAAAGATGGTGACACATTCCTACACCTCCACTCTCTATTGCTAGCAACCTTGAGGCGTCGGTTGCCTCCCTCAGGTGGATCATCATAGACGAAGGAAGACCGGCAACCAAATTCGATCAAGGAGCCACTAAGAGCTTAGGGATGATGGTTGAAGACCGAAGGACACAGATCAACTCGGTATAACCATCTAACTTCTTATATATAGCTTGCTTGTAAAGGGTTTAGGGTAGATCCGGGCATCGGGTAATGGTAGCGTAAGTTTAGAAAAATTTTGTTCCGCATTTGGCCACGGTTTGATGGCCGGGACGCTGCCATAACCCAACATTCTCTTCATCTTCATCTTCAACAAGAGAAAGCTCTCTAGGTTTTTGTGAGGAAAAGAAATAAAGTGAGAAAAAGATTTTTAAAGTGAGAAAAAATCCCACTTCATCGTCCTCTACTAGATTAGCCATTTAGTTTAGGGTGTTAGCTTCACTAATCCCTAAATAGTGAAGAGGCAGCTTGAGTTGGTGTATCCTCAAAGTAGATAATCTTCGGCCTCGATGATCATTGAGAAAGCTCGTTCATTTCGACTAGGGAGCCTATGGAGAGTCCGGATCACCACTACTTGGAGCGAAGGGACTTCTACACGGAGCATTTGAAGTGAACGACCGGTCTATAAAGGTTGTATTCCATATTCACTTAGTTGTAAAGTTGTTTACGCTTTGATTTGTCTAATTCTCAAGTTAAGATGCTAGGGTTAGGGTTAAGTAGCATGGCAATTTTTTGAAAATGGCATGGACGATGCGTCCTAAAACCTTGCTGTCGTGCTAGGTAACCCTACAGTGGTATCAGAGCCAAGCTAGAGAATTAGACGATGTTTGTTAGATTACGAAACCGAAACTACTCCTTAACTTGAAACATTGAAATCAAGTTTCTGTCGATTTTTAAATGGGCTCTAAAAATTTTTAAGCAGCTGCAGAATGTTGTATGTGATATAACATGAACACCAAAGAAATTGGAAGCAATACGGTCGGATTTTGGCCGGCCACATGCATTGAAATTCCGAGCAGGCCGGTTTTGTGAGGGAGTTTTGGCTTCAAAATTTTTGGTGTTCCAGTCTCTGGGTTCTGGTGTTTCAGGTGTTGCTTTTTTTTTTTCTAAAATTGCATGAGGTGTTAATTTTCTATAAAGGCAATTCGAAGTGATCCGTAGTCGTAATTCTAACTTTATTTCGGGTTATTTAGCAGCGTTAAAAAGTTTGAACGAATATCAATAACCCAATTTTCCCCTCGACGGAAATTTTCAAGAGTTGGATTTTTCCAAGTTAAAGAACATTCAAAAATCATGCAAGTAATGCGATGGACCCTCTAGAAGAACGAAACCCTAACTCGATTTTGTGACTGTAAGAACCTCCGCCAAACCCTAGGATTTGCGGTAGTTCTGTGGCGCCATAGGTGAGGCAAGGGTTGACCCTTCTACGGTTGTTCCGTAGATACTGTGGCATGTACTGAGTATTTTTAAACTACGCTCAAGTGTTGAGCTCTTTAGGAAATTTTGGGTGTTTTTTATTCGATCAGAATGTTTAACATCGTCTAGCTTTTTCTGGAATGTGATACAATATTTGGAATTCATATTGTTAGGCGTGAAATCCGAGGTATGTGATATTTCGGGTTTATGATATCTAAGGTGATTGTGGATTCCAAATGTTGTAGTTTGACATTTTCTTTTCTGCTACCGTAAGTGTAATATGTGGTGTATCGCCGGTTTCGTTGTAATATGTCAACGACAATTGGGATACTAGTATTTACTTACGTTGATGACATGTGATGTTATGTGTTGCTGTGATATGTTATATTGGGTCGTCTTATTTTGAATATCCTGGGGTTTTAAGTGAGATGAGAGTTTTTATTTTCATTCATGTAAAATTCATTGTATGTAATATTCTTTTATTGGGGCACTTCCGAGATGAGGATGATGTCACCATTGTTGTATATTATTTACTTTTCCGCATTAGGATAGACCCAAGGCGGGGAGCAGAAGTAACCGGGCTCTAGAGTCCAGTGGGAGACCATCTCGAGGAGTCAAGACCGGGTCTCCTAACTCTATAATTGGTAGGGTTGCTTGCCGCTCTCGTAGGGGTCTAGGGATGTGGGTTTGGCTATTCATCGTGACCGTGGAATCCGTATTTTGTACTGGCTTAATTTAAAACACGGAATTCCTAGTATATCCAATATTTCATATGTTATCTTCTGCTGCTGATATTCTGTGATGTGATCACTTTATATGCTTGAGAATAATGCTTTATTATTATATATATGATATATAATAAACGTTGCTTATGTTTTGCACCTGCGCTAGTCCCGCCTCGATATGCCGTTAGTTAAGTAACCTAACGGTGCATAACTGGACACTGTGGCAAAAGCGGGTGGCATAAGCGTACGTTGTATTTTCGTTTCTTCTGTGATGCTTAGGAAGCATAAATGATGGGACTTCATTAATGAGATTAATGAAAAAGAAAGAAACCTAAAAGATGTTGTAGAATAAAATTTTGAAAAAGGGTAGCTCTAGTTTTTGCTTTGCATAGCGGTATTCCTTGTAGAATATCCAGCACCTTATTCGATAAGGGAAGAGCCGAGATCTCTTCACCGGGACTGACCTCTTTAGCAGAAACTAGCAGATGATACAACTCACTCGGTTTTTTTTTTGATTGCTTCTATAGTTCTTACTTTGCATAGTGGTATTTGTGAAATATCTCACACCTTATTTGATAAGGAAAGAGCCGAGATCTTTTCATCAGGAGTGACCTCTTTAGCGAAACTAGTAAAAGCCTCAAAAACACACCTTT
This sequence comes from Agapanthus africanus, assembly GCA_030015575.1. Classification (NCBI taxonomy): domain Eukaryota; kingdom Viridiplantae; phylum Streptophyta; class Magnoliopsida; order Asparagales; family Amaryllidaceae; genus Agapanthus; species Agapanthus africanus. Next base: position 138,276,477 of record JASDDO010000004.1, on the reverse strand, counting down.
TCAAAATCACTTGTTTCTACAACGATATCAAGTTCATTACGCAAATGGTTTTCTTAAAAACATGTCATAGCTCTTCGTCATTTCAGATAAAGACTATTTAGTATTCGTGCTGCGTTTGTTGGCCTTTGTCAAGGCGTAGTGTGCAGTAGCTGACTAGTGCTTATCTACTTATGCATATGATGCAATTGGATTAGGATAGTCATACAACCTTGTTGGCCTTTGTCAAGGGTCCTACGGGTGAGTTTAATTCAATCAGGAAATGACGGGTTGATCTTGACTAGCATCCTATGGTTTGTTGGCCTTTGTCAAGATCATAGGAGGTTAGGGGTAAAAAGAATATTATCGGGAATTTCAAGTGTTGAAATTTGCAATGGGATTGCATACATTCTATGAGATAGTTGGATCCCGATACCAACTGTGAGTAAGAATTACTCCTGGGAGAGTTTTACACATCACAATTAGCCAATCAAGTAGGTGTCTAGAAAGGTGTTAACGGGGTTACGCCCCTAGGAAAATGAGGTTTAATCTAATTAGGGCCATGCGAAAGCACGGGGAACTCCCTCAAAGTACCAACACTGGCCTGGCTGAAAGATTGGCGAACTTGTAAGGTGTAATTAATCCCGGCTAGTCTTACCTTTGAGGGTTTCAAGGAAGATTTGATAAAAACAGTAGGAGCCATCCTGATTAGATAAGACAAAAACCAATCTAATCTTGCAAGAGCATACGCTAAAGTGTTTTATTCTTTCTCTCTCCAGGTAGCGACCATGTCAGGCCTTAACCAAGATAATATTATGGATGTATTGACTGAACCAGCTTGTTATACTGAGCATGGGAACGTTGGTTCCGTTCTTTCTTTTAATTGTTATAAGACAGAGCAGGAAATAGGGGAATATCCGGATTCCCTGTAGGGATTTTTTAGCACCATGCCTAGGTTTAGGGTTGCATCACACATGCTATAACAAAATTTTAAGGGGGTGCTAAACAATCCAACCATGAATCGAACTAGAAAAATAGAGTAACAACTTATAGTATCTCATACTAACTAGTGTCTAACACTAAGTGGGGAGAAATACATCCTTTGTAGACCTCCTTCTTGACTCCTTGGATCGTGTAGGGTTTGAACCGGTTGGCTTGTATCCTTCTGCGTCCATGATGATCCACCACAATGTCCCTTTGCACCAAGCTCCAAGCTTCACTTGATGAAGGATGAAGATGAAGAAAACACTCCACACTAGTGGGCTAGTCTAAAGTGGAATGGTGATGTGGGTTTAGATCTCACTTAAAAACCATTTCTTTTTATTCTTTCTCTTTCTTTTAAAACCCTAGAGAGCTTTGAGGAGAGAGAGGAAGAAGGAGATGGCTCAAACTAAACTCAAGAGAATAATATGAATAACTCTAACTAAACTCAAGAGAGTAAGTGAGAGTCATGCCATGCTAAACTATGGTTACAAAATATCTAGATATTTTGTAACTTGAGTTTAAGCAAAACCATGGGCTAAAACCATAGATAATTAAACCATGGTATTAATCCATTTTTGCTTTTCTCAAATAAACAAAATATACAATTATGTGACCATGTAAGTCTTGCATTGCCGCCACCAATGTATCTGTTAGTTATATGTATGCCCTAGAGGCCATTACTGTACATACGATGTATATTGTAATGGATGCTTGGACATATATAGGGAGGACTTTCTTGCTCGACATGATAGTACGCTATCTGGTTGTACTTTATCTTAACAAGTACTCTGATTGTCTCTATGTTACATGTTGATAAAGCCCTTAGGATATGTACTCGACTACTGGGACTATGATGAGATCATACTAGTGGGGCCACGGTAGTCGACGAGTACATCCTATAACTGTACCTAGTCGAGGGTGTATCGAGACAGGGCATCGATACACCAGAGTAGACTAGCGTATACGCATCTTGACCCATATGATGGGCGATGGATGATCCCAAATCCATCGGTGTTTGACATCAAGGATAGTGTACGGGTGCTCAGTAGAGACTGGATACACTGGACGGACTCGCCGAGAACTCCCAGATGGTATTATACCTTACGTCAGATGGAAGTTCTCCGGTGACACTGGTACAGAGTAGTCTGGCGACCCGAGATCGTCATAGAGTCTTGTGTGATTCCCACTGTGCTTTGATTTCCATCATACCACGTCCAAGAGGGCGTGCAAAAAGGTTGCTTTTGGGTACAGTCCCGAATCACATGGAGGCAATGAGCGATAGGAGGGGATTCGTCTCTCCCGGTAAAGGGAGTTGATGTTGCGCTGTGTTCGATTGGCTATAACCGGAAATCCCTGGCCAGGGTTGCAGAGATTTACTGGTAAGTGTTATCAGTAGTTTCTCGAACTGTTATAGACCTCATATCGACACGACTTATCAAGCTACTGGGGTCTGACGTTTACCACCCCTAGGCGAGATATGCGACATATCAGACGACGAGACCGGACTGTACGGGAGTGTTACTGATTGGATTCACAGGAGAATGTACAGGCTTGCTTGTTGATCTTCTGAGCGCTCAATACCTGGGTGGCTGTTACGTTTAGCTGACCGCTTGCAGCTTGTGGATGTTTGATATGATCATCACCTACTGCCGGCGTATTGGCGATTCTTTAGAGTCCCACACAGAGGTTTCTTGGCTCAGGCAAAACGGAGTAGGAGCACATATGTGATATGTGCGGGACCGAGGATAATGCGGTATGTGATACCGTATTGGATTCTCGCGATATGAGATATCGTCCGGGTATATGTGATATAGCCGGGTCATCGTATTAGTCGGTTATATGCGATATAGCCGGATTGTCGGATCAAGTGTTGATTCAATAATTTAATGTATAATAATATATATGATATATTAAATTACATTAACTAATATTAGCTCACTAAAAGATTCATTTTCTCACGGGATAATACTTTGATATATATGCGATATATGTTAATTGTATTATTTTCTATTGTTATAAAATATATTGTATATGTGATATATAATATTGTAACATGTTAGGGTTACAAATTTAACAATGGTTTAGGGTTTAAACTTGGTTAGGGTTTGGATTAGGGTTAGCTTTTGCATGAAGCTTCATGAAGCTTTGACTTTGTTTTTAGCTAGATATTTTGTTAACCCAATCCAAACCATTAACTCTTGTCAATTCTCTACATGGGTTAACTCCTTCATGCTTAACCCTTGGTTAGATTTGTAACCACTATAATAATTCATTATTCATCACAAAAGGATTCATTCATTCTTCTTCTTCCTATAATAATTCATTATTCATCACAAAAGGATTCATTCATTCTTCTTCTTCCTTGAGTTCCTTCTTGAAAAAGCTTTCTAGTTTTACTTTTGTGATGAAAGTGAGTGAGAAAAAGATTATAAATGAGAGCAAAAATCCAACTTCATCATCCTCATCTATCCTTTCCATTTAGATGAGGGTGTTGACATCATTTCATGAGTGACGAAACTTCAAGGTAGATTATCTATGTTATCGAAGATAGGAAGCAAGACTGTATCTTTCTCTTCGTGAAGCCTCTCGAGAGTCCAGAACACGATGATCGCAGCGAAGGGACCTCAACACGGAGCTTAAGGAGTGAAGGACCGGATCTACAAAGGTTGTAATCCCTCTCACTTAGTGTTAAAGAGTTTAACATGCTAGTTTTCGCCTAAACCCTAGTTTAAAGATCCGGCTTTGGGTTGTTCGGCACGGCTAAAATTTTAATCGGGCATGGTTGATGCCTCGTAGAACCTTGTGAGCGTGCCTAACAACCCTACAGTGGTATCAGAGCCAAGCTAGAGCTATAGGCGAAGTCTAGACGAAGTTTAAAGTCCGATCGAACCCGGAAACCCTGATGTTTACCCTTCTCTGAACATTTTTCAAAAATGTGGTTTTTTATGAATTAAAAATGCTTAGAAAAACAAGCAGGAAAAACTAAGAATTACTGTGAAGTAAGGTCCACTAAGTCGATCAAGTGACCGCGGAACCGCGGCCAAACCAAGAGTTTGGTGGCGGTTCCGCGGCCAAAATTTCGACTTAGTCCCTCATATTTCATATATTTATTCTTAGGTACTTTATTGTTAATTTTTTCTGGGAATTTTTTAATTCAACTCAAGTGTTCAGTTTTCTAGGGTTGTATTGGGGACTAGTTGATTCGATTGGATAATTTAACTTCGTTTAGTTTTTTCCGGGTAATTTTTAGAAACTGTTAAAAAGTTCGAACGGATATCAATAACTCACTTTTTCTCCTGTCGGAAAATTTTTCAAAAGTTGGATTTTTCTCGAGTTTAAGAACGTTCTAAGTCGTGCAAGTAACGCGGTGGACCCTCTAGAAGACAACAAACCTTAACTCGATTATGTGACCGTCTTGAACTGCCTCTAAACCTTAGGGTTTGCGGCAGTACGGCGTGCCACATGTGAGGCGTTGGCTTGACCCTTCTACGGCTGGACCATTGGTACTGTGGCATGTGATGGATGTTTTTAAACTGATTTCAAGTGTTGAGATATATTGGGGAAATCTTTGGTGTTTGATTATTCGATCGGAAAGTTTAACATTTTCTATTTATCTGGAATGTTATACAATATTTGGAATCCACAGGTAGTTATGAGATAACTAATTTGAATGTTATAAATCTAGCAGTTCAGTCTCAGATGATCGGTTGCCACAGAATTTTGATGTGATCAAAAGTCCGTCGCAATCACGTAGCGTACGCGGATACATGCCGGGTAAACTTAATAGATAGCCACGCCCCATAGCCCCGACCAAGTGACTGTAGGAGAACCCCGTCGCCAAAAGAATCCGTTCGGGTGCTCGCGGCAGCGGTGTTCCGCTTTAGTGCACTTCGTCGACGGCATCCGGGGGTGCGGCCGTCTACTAAAGTTTGCGACGAGCATTCGATCAGGATATCGGGAATCTTGTTGAATTGCCTGACTTGATATTGAAAAGAGTTTTCGATAATGAGACTAAAATGCGGGGTTTATAATTGTTAGGCATGTGATGTCTAAGGAATTCATTTGGTTAGACATGCGATGTCTAAGGAGGTTGCGGATTCCAACTGTTGTAGTTTTACACTTTCTTTTCTGTGACCGTAAGCGTAGTATGTGGAGTATCGCCGGCTTCGTTGCTATACATCAACGACAATCGGGATACGCATACTTGCTTACGTTGATGATATGAGATATTATGTGTTGCTGTGATATGTTATATTGGATCGTCGCGTTTTGAATAGCCGGGAGTTTTATGTGAGATGAGAGTTTTTTTTTCTTTTTCATTCATGTAAAATTCATTTATATGTAATATTCTTTTATTGGGGCACTTCCGGGATGAGGATGATGTCACCATTGTATATTATTTACTTTTCCGCATTAGGTAGACCCAAGGCGGGGAGCACAAGTAACCGGGTTCTAGGGTCCAGTGGGAGACCATCTTGAGGAGTCGGGACTGGGTCTCCTAATCCTAGAATTGGCAGTGTTGCTTGCAGCTCTCGTAGGGGTCTAGAGATGTGGGTTTGGCTATTCATCGCGACCGTGGAATCCGTGTTTTATACAAGCTCGTATTAAAACACGGACGTCCTAGTATATCCAATATTTCATATATGTTCTTCTGCTGCAATGTTATGTGATGAGATCATATTACTTCCTGAGACGAATGTTTATATTATATATATGAGATATATGTTATATTGCAGATTTCGTTTCAAAAGAGATGCTTGTGAAGCATATTAAAATGGGACTTCATTAATGAGATTAATGAAATAAAAGAAACCTAAAGATGTTGTAGAAACTTGTTTAAAATCTGGTAGCTCTAGTTCTTGCTTTGGATAGCGGTGTTCCTTATAGAACATCCAGCACCTTATTCGATAAGGAAAGAGCCGAGATCCCTTCACCGGGAGTGACCTCTTTAATGAAACTAGCAGATGCTACAAACTCGGTTTGTCTTTTGATTGCTTCTATAGTTCTTGCTTTGCATAGTGATATTTGTGAAATATCCTGCACCTTAATCGATGAGGAAAGGGCCGACGATCCCTTCACCGTGAGTGACCCCTTTAGCAAAACTAGAAAAGCCTAAAAAACACTGCATTTAAAATCACTCGATTCTACAATGATATCAAGTTCATTACGCAAAGGGTTTTCTTAAAAACCTGTCGTAGCCCTCCGTCATTTCAGATAAGTACTGGTTAGTATTCGTGCTGCGGTAGTTTGGCCTCCGTCAAGGCGTAGTGTACGGTAGCTAACTAATGCTTATCTGCTAGCATATGATGCGATTGGATTAGGGTATTCGTACGGCGTAGTTTGGCCTCCGTCAAAGGTCGTGCGGATGGATTTAATTCAATCAGGAAATAACAGGTTAAACTTGACTAGCGGACTATGGGTAGTTTGGCCTCCGTCAAGGTCATAGGACGCTAGGGGTAAAATATTATTGGGAATTTCAAGTGTTGAAATTTACAATAAGATTGCATACCTTCAATAAGATAGTTGGATCCCGATACCCGCTGCGAGTAAGAGTTACTCCTGAGAGAGTTTTACACATTACAATTAGCCGATCAAGTAGGTGTCTAGAAAGGTGTTAACGAGATTACGCCCCTGGGAAAATGAGGTTTACTTTAATTAGGTTCGTGCGAAAGCACGGGGGACCTCCCTCAAAGTACCGACACTGCCCTGACTGAAAGATTGGCGAACTTGTAGCGTGTAAGTAATCCCGGCTAGTCTTTCATTTTAGGGTTTGAAAGAAGATTTGATTAAAACAGTGGGAGACATCCTGATTAGATATATTAGATAACCAATCTAATCTTGCAAGAGCATACGCTGAGTGTTTTCTTCTCTCTCTCTCCAGGTAGCGACCATATCACACCTTAATCAAGATAATAATATGGATGTATTGACCGAACTCACTTGTTATACTGAGCTGGGGAACGTTGGTCCCGCTCCAACTTATAATTGTTATCAGACAGAGCAGGAAATTGGGGAATACCAGATTTCCCGTGCCGCCCAAACGAAGAAAGTGCATGTTGATGCATCATCCTCGGGTGTGTTCATTACAGAGAACTGTTTCTCAGTATCCTTTACGTCTTGGGTATGTGATACCGGATCAGGATCCCGCATATGTAATCCGTTACATGGGCTACAGATAGGTAGAGAACTGAGAACGGGTGATAAGTTTCATGAGATAGAAACGGTGCAAGTGTTGCAGCCAAGTCTGTTGGTCACTGTCACCCTGTATTACCAGAATACATTAATTCTGAATGAATGTTATTAGATACCGAACCTGATATACAACATCATATCAGTCTCTTTATTAGTAAATAAAGGATATAATTTTGTATTGTTGGATAATGTTTTGAACATTTCCTATATCAAGAGTTGATCGGTTCAGGCACGTTATCTAAAAGCATAGACGTTCTAAATCAAACTACAGTTCTTAGTATACAGAACACACACAAGAGGAATAGTTCAGAAATGAACGAATCCTTCTTGAGGTATTGTAGACTAGGTCATATCAATGCGACCCGACTAGCCAAGTTACATTTAGATGCATATTTAAATTATTTTAAATTTACATCTTATGAAACTTGCCGGTCATGTCACAGAGATAAGATGACCACAGCTCCGTTTTTTAGAAACAGAGAAAGAGTTAGTGAACTCTTGGGATTAATACATGCTGATGTATGAAAGTCTCCTGTGTACACATGCCAAGACCGGTTCTTTGTACTTCATTACATTCTCTGATGATATCTCAAGATTCAGACATATGTTCCTGTTGAAACACAAGTCCGAAGCTTTTGAGATATTCACATAATATAAGTTAGAAGTAGGGAACCAAAAATGGGTATAAGTATTATGTCTTTTGATGTGATCAGGGAGGAGAATACTTGAGCACGGAATTCCTGGATTATTCTAAAGGAGAATGAGATTCTTTCTCAGCATTACTCCTCCGTATACACCACAACACGTCGGTGTATCGGGGCGGAGCAAGAAACACCCTATGTGATATGGTGTGCTTTATGATGAGTACTACTGAGTTGCCTATTTCCTTTTGGGAGTTATGCACTTGAGAAGCTGCATGCCTATTGAATAGGGTTCAAATCAAATCAGTTGCCTACCACTTCATATATGATATGGAAAGAGAAGAGCCCATATCTTAAGTTTGTTAAGATTTGGGGTTGTCAGGCCTATGTCTAAAAGCAAAATCCGGACAAGCTCGAGGCAAGGTCTGTTATGTAGAACTGGAAATGTTCCAGCTATACAAACTGCAGCTGATGATTTGGTAGAACCAAAGGATTCAATAGTTTCCAACGAACCTCAGCCTCTCCGCCGATCTAGTAGGGTTCCTAACCCACCTGAGAGATACTTCGGTTTCTCTATGACAGTGGGAGCGAGGATTGCATCATGAGATGATGACCCAACTAGTTTCGAGCTGGCCATCAGGAGTGGGACTCTGTAAGAATGGCTGTATGCTTATCGATCTGAGATGGAATCCTTATACACCAACAAAGTATGGACTTTGGTTGCTTTATCTGAAGGGTTAAATCCCCATCAGGAGCAAGTATATCTTGAGAAGATTACTTGGTGTACATGGAAAAGTTGAGACTTTCAAAGCTATGCTTAAGTCCATACAGATCCTACTTGCCACGGCTACATACCATGACTACGATATCTGGCGGTTAGGTGTCATGACTGCTTTTCTAAATGTTGATTTGGAAGAGAGCGTCTATAAGTACCCAGCCAGAGGGCATCGTAGACAGTGGGAGCAGCAAAAACGTGTGTAAGATGTTTTATGTGATAAAGCAGGCATCACGGAGTTGGAACGCCTGTTTTGATGTGGTAGTCAAAGAGTTTGACTTCATCAAAATGGTAGATGAACCTTGTATATACAAAAAGGTAGTAGGAAGTATGGTGGTGATCCTCGTAGAGTACGTGGATGACATACTCTTGATAGGGAAGGAGTTCCTATGCTACGCTCGGTCAATCTCCGCTTATCACAATGATTCTCCATATAGGATCAAAGTGATACCTCCTAAATCCTGGGTTTTGGATCTATGACATAGATCTGATGGAAGTTAGGATACTCACTAATTGCAATGAGATGGTATCAATCGATCCTGGGGAGAATCACTGGAAAAGTTCCATGGTGATAAGGACGACTGAATGTCAGTCGCATGCATTGTCTTTACCCTCAGTGGAGGGACGGTATGTTGGAAGAGTTCCAAGCTAGATACCGTGACTTACTAGACGATTAAAGGCAAGATACATCGTTACCAAGGATGCTACCAAAGAGGCAGTCTTGATATATATAAGTTCATGAGATGAACTTCGTTCTTACCATTGTGTGACAATAGAGTTGTGGCTTTTGCCAAGGAACCCCCGTCCCATCTGATATCCAGATATAATTCTTAGGTAGTATCACCTGATCATGGAGATGGTTGATCTCCAGGGAGATCGAGGTTAGGAGAGTAGACACAGAGGACGACAGCGCGGATCCACTCACAAAGGCGTTTTTCCCAGTCGAGACATTTATGGGATGGTTGAGTATGAGATACTTCAACCACAGCTAATTGTTGGGTATGTGATACCACAACAGATGGCCCTAGCCCAAGTGGGAAATTGTTAGTTATATGTATGCCCTAGAGGCCATTACTGTACATACGATGTATATTGTAATGGATGCTTGGATATATATAGGGAGGACTTTCTTGCTCGACATGATAGTACGCAATCTGGTTGTACTTTATCTTAACATGTACTCTGATTGTCTCTTTGTTACATGTTGATAAAGCCCTTAGGATATGTACTCGACTACTGGGACTATGATGAGATCATACTAGTGGGGCCACGGTAGTCGACGAGTACATCCTATAACTGTTCCTAGTCGAGGGTGTATCGAGACAGGGCATCGATACACCAGAGTAGACTAGCGTATACGCATCTTGACCCATATGATGGGCGATGGATGATCCCATATCCATCGGTGTTTGACATCAAGGATGGTCTACGGCTGCTCAGTAGAGACTGGGTATACTGGACGGACTCGCCGAAAACTCCCAGATGGTATTATACCTTACATCAGATGGAAGTTCTCTGGTGACACTGGTACAGAGTAGTCTGTTGACCCGAGATCGTCATAGAGTCTTGTGTGATTCCCACTGTGCTTTGATTTCCATCATACCACGTCCAAGAGGCGTGCAAAAAGGTTGCTTTTGGGTACAGTCCCGAATCACATGGAGGCAATGAGCGATAGGAGGGGAATCGTCTCTCCCGGTATAGGGAGTTGATGTTGCGCTATGTTCGATTGGCTATAACCGGAAATCCCTGGCCAGGGTTGCAGAGATTTATTGGAAAGTGTTATCAGTAGTTTCTCGAACTGTTATAGACCTCATATATACACGACTTATTAAGCTACTGGGGTCTGACGTTTACCACCCCTAGGAGAGATATACGACATATCAGATGACGAGACCGGACTGTACGGGAGTGTTATTGATTGGATTCACAGGAGAATGTAAAGGCTTGCTTGTTGATCTTCTGAGCACTCAATACCTGGGTGGCTGTTACGTTTAGCTGACCGCTTGCAGCTTGTGGGTGTTTGATATGATCATCATCTACTGCCGGCGTATTGACGATTCTTTAGAGTCCTACACAGAGGTTTCTTGGCTCAGGCAAAATGGAGTAGGAGCACATATGTGATATGTGCGGGACCGAGGATAATGCGGTATGTGATACCGTATTTGATTCTCGCGATATGAGATATCGGCCGGGTATATGTGATATAGCCGGGTCATCGTATTAGTCGGTTATATGCGATATAGCCGGATTGTCGAATCAAGTGTTGATTCAATAATTTAATGTATAATAATATATATGATATATTAAATTACATTAACTAATATTAGCTTACTAAAAGATTCATTTTCTCACGGGATAATACATTGATATATATGCGATATATGTTAATTGTATTATTTTCTATTGTTACAAAATATATTGTATATGTGATATATAATATTGTAACATGTTAGGGTTAAAAATTTAACAATGGTTTAGGGTTTAAACTTGGTTAGGGTTTGGATTAGGGTTAGCTTTTGCATGAAGCTTTTTGCAAGAAGCTTCCATGAAGCTTCATGAAGCTTTGACTTTGTTTTTAGCTAGATATTTTGTTAACCCAATCCAAACCATTAACTCTAGTCAATTCTCTACATGGGTTAACTCCTTCATGCTTAACCCTTGGTTAGATTTGTAACCACTACAATAATTCATTATTCATCACAAAAGGATTCATTCATTCTTCTTCTTCCTTGAGTTCCTTCTTGAAAAAGCTTTCTAGTTTTACTTTTGTGATGAAAGTGAGTGAGAAAAAGATTATAAATGAGAGCAAAAATCCTACTTCATCATCCTCATCTATCCTTGCCATTTAGATGAGGGTGTTCACATCATTTCATGAGTGATAGCTTGTGTTAACGAAACTTCAAGGTAGATCATCTATGTTATCGAAGATCGGAAGCAAGGCTGCATCCTTCTCTTCGTGAAGCCTCTCGAGAGTCCAGAACACGATGATCGCAGCGAAAGGACCTCAACACAGAGCTTAAGAAGTGAAGGACCGGATCTACAAAGGTTGTAATCCCTCTCACTTAGTGTTAAAGAGTTTAACATGCTAGTTTTCGCCTAAACCCTAGTTTAAAGATCCGGCTTTGGGTTGTTCGGCATGGCTAAAATTTTAATCGGGCAAGGTTGATGCCTCGTAGAACCTTGTGAGCGTGCCTAGCATCCCTACAGTATCATCAACCATGACAAATGTATGCTAGCATGTGTGCATCCATATCAACATATACAGGCACTCATGCATGCATCATAAAGAAATAGGTTTTAACAAATGAGCTAATGGATTTAATATTAAATCAACACTTGATTTAATAACCCGGTCATATCACATACGACCCGTCCAATAGAAAACACCTGATTAAAATACGGTATCCAATACAGGCATTTAATCGAGCTCCCACGCAAATCTCATATGCACCCCGCATCTTTTTGCCTGAGCTAGGAGTCCCCTTTGTGGGACTCTAAAACTCGTCAATACGCTAGCAGTAGGCAGTGATCACATCACATGTCCACAAACCGTCAGTGGCACAAGCTATACGTAACGACTCCCAGGTATTGAGAGATCAGAAGAAACACAAGCAAACCTGCTAAAACTCCCGTAGAGCCAACTGGTAACACTTACCGTACAGTCCGGTCTCTTCCTCAAATATGCTACATATGTGAGTCTAGGGATGGTATCGTTGACCCCAATAAGCCAATAAGTCATGCCGGTATATGGCTCATAACAGATCGAGAAACTACTGATAACACTTATCAGTATATCTCAGCAGCTCTGTCTAGGGACTTCCTATTATAGCCAATCATATATGGTGCAACATCAACCCCCAATACCGGGAGAGACGAAACCCCTTATATCGCTCATTGCCTCCATGTGCCTCGGGACTGTACCCAAAATCCACCTGTTTGCACGGCTCAATAGAGCCGTGGTAGTATGGAGATCAAAGTACAGTGGGAGGCACACAAGACTCTATAACGATCTCGGGTCTACAGACTAACCTGTATGAGTGTCACCTGAGAACTGCTATCCGACGATAGATATAATACCACATAGGAGTTCTCGGCGAGTCCGTTCAGAGTACCCAGTCTCACTGAGTACCCGTATACAGTCTTTGGTGTGACCACACCAATGGATATGGGATCATCCATCGCCCATCATATGGGACTAGTAACGTATACGCTAGTCTACTCTGGTAATATCGATGCCCCGTCTCGATACACCCACGACTAGGAACATTTCTAGGATATACTCATAGACTACACATGTCCCACTAGTATGATCCGCATCATAATCTCAGTAGTCCTGCATATCCTAAGGGTTATATCAACATGTACCAAATGAATGAAAGCATGATCAAATGAACATGTCAAGATAAAAGTGCAACCAGATAGCATACTATCATGTCGAGTAAGAATGTCCCCTGAATACACACACACACACACACACACACACATACCGGTACATACACTATCATATAATGGCCTCTAGGGCATACATATATCCAACAATCTCCCACTTGCACTAAGGCCAATGATTGGCGTATCTCATACCCAACATCTCAAAAAGTCGCTCATGCTGCGGCAGAGGGAGGGCCTTGGTTAGTGGATCTGCGGTGTTATCTTTTGTATCTACTCTCCGAATCTCGATCTCGCGGCAATCAACTATCTTCCGGATCAGATGATATCGCCTGAGAATGTGTCTAGATCGCTAATGGGAGCTAGGATCTTTGGCTAACGCCATAGCCCCATTATTATCACAATAAAATTGTATTGGATCAATAATGGTCGGAACTACTCCTAGCTTCGAGATGAACTTCCTCATCCAGACGACTTCCTTGGCAGCATCATTTACAGCAATATACTCAGCTTCCATCATGGAGTCTGCAACGATATCCTGTTTGGAACTCTTCCAACACACCACCCCTCCATTGAGGGTAAAGACAAACCCTGAGATAGATTTGTTGTCATCCTTATCACTTTGGAAGCTGGAATCAGTAAATGCCTCCATTTGGAGATCTCCATTACCATACACCAAGAACATTTCTTTAGTCCTTTGCAAGTACTTAAGAATGTTCTTTACAGTAGTCCAGTGATTCTCCCCTGGGTTGGATTGATACCTGCTTACTACACCCAGTGCATAAGCTACATCAGGGCGTGTATATAACATCGCATATATTATAGATCCTACAGCAGAAGCGTAGGGTATAATGCCCATGAGAGCTCTCTCTTCATCAGTCTTTGGGCAAAAGTCCTTAGAGAGAATGACTCCATAACTGGCGGGTAAGGAACCCCGCTTGGAGTCTTCCATGCTAAACCTCTTTAGGATGGTGTTAATGTACCTAGTTTGGGATAATCCCAATAAACGTTTAGATCTATCCCTATAGATCTTCATGCCCAATATGTATGAGGCATCACCCAGGTCCTTCATAGAGAACCTTTGTGATAAGAACAGTTTGACCGATTGTAGCATAGGAATGTCGTTTCCTATCAGAAGAATGTCATCCACGTACAATACGAGGAATGTGACAGTACTTCCTACAATCTTCTTATAAACACAAGGTTCATCTGGATTTTTGACGAAATCAAACTCTTTGATAACCTCCTCAAAACAGATGTTCCAACTCCGTGATGCCTGCTTTAATCCATAAATGGATTTTAAGCAACCTAAATGCTTTCCCGCTGCTCCCACTATTAATAAAGCTCTCTGGCTGATCCATATAAACGCATTCTTCTAAATCACCATTTAGAAAAGCCGTTTTAATGTCCATCTGCCAGATTTCATAGTCGTAGTGAGCAGCAATAGCAAGTAGGATCCGAATGGATTTAAGCATGGCTACAGGAGAAAAGGTTTCATCATAGTCCAGTCCGGGTCTTTGTCGGAATCCTTTCACCACAAGCCTTTCCTTATAGGTCTCCACCTACCCATCTACACCGATCTTTCTCTTAATGTCACGACCCAAGTTAGGCACATGACCAGCACTTAGAACACGTAACGTCAACAGGCGTAATGCAATCTAAGTAAGCCGAAAACCCAGCAATCTAAGTAAGCCGAAAACCCAGCAATCTAAACCATTATAAAAAGGAAAAGATAGAAACATTTGGAAATCTCAAGTTTGAATTCTTAAAAATTTCGGCAGCACCTCCTTTGTAAAAACTAGCCCCGAAACGGGTACAAACAAAAGATATAAGTATAGCATCCCCACACGGGAGCAAATCTCACCCCAAGGCAGAAACAACTACCACAAGCAGAAAAACGACGCCGAAGCGAAGGAATAGACAATATGAATGAAACGGTATAAAAGGAATAATCAACACAGTAAAGGCCGGCTCACACGAGCACGACACCTAGAGTCATAAGAATATACAACATCGATCCTCACAACTCATCTCTAAGTCAATACATGAAGGTGGTAGATGGAGAGTACTAGATACAAAAGATATACTACGAAAAGCATCGGATAACCGCAAACCCACCTATAGCAAAAGGCCTTACAGCCAACCGTAGCGGTATCCGCTGAACAAGGTACAATAAGACGCCCTGCCGCGCCTACTTTGAGGGTCAAGCCTGCAAAACACTGCGGCACAACGGGGGTGAGTTGCCAACTCTTGAATAGTAAATAACATCATACTGTAATCGCAAGTATGCACGAACAGCGATCAATCTATCATATGCAATCTAATAGCATAAGTATGGCAATATGGATATGCAACAATCATGATCGAGATACACCACCAGGGTACTACATCTACATGAATCAAATACATATCAAATAAGTCCTGAGTGTGGGATAAATAATAAACCTCATGCACAAATCATCATCATGGAAAAACCTTGGTGTCCATCAATGACACCCCAAATCCTAAAATCCTCAGGCACCGTCACTCGGATCGGCCCTCATATCTATACATCTCATGGAACCTGAGTGTCCAACATCGACACTCGAAACATCATGAAATACTCGTGTCCAGTATCGACACGTAAATCCACATATCATGGGCTCCGTCTACCCGGATCGGCCTACGGGCTCCGGCAGTACGAATCGGCCCATATCCATCTCACGACTCCGTTCGATATCCTCTGGATAACCGCCGAGTCTAAAACTATCACTGGTAGGTAGTAGTCCCTCTGCCAGGCTAATCGGCTAATCCATCGACATACCTTTCTTGCCTCGGGGTACCATACTGGGTCCACCATGAACCCGCAAATGGCCTCGTCCTCTCTTCGCATCGGGTTTCTAACATAAGTCTCAGAACCGAGAACCCTCATGGTGGACGCATCGAAATATCATGACAAGAGAAACTTGGTTTTCAAAACAATACACATTTCTTGAAATATCCACACGGTTCCCAAATCCAGAAAATCACATGAAATCCATATCTCAACGCGTAAATCCATGTAATATGGTGTATGCAACATAGAACGGTAATATGAGCATACTAAGGGAAAACCGCTATTTAATGCATCAAGTTATAAAATATATCACGCGGTTCCCAATTTCTCCAAAATCCAACGCAACATCATAAAAATGTGAACATGTAGCTATAGCAAGGTATATGTGTAAGCATATAGGTATGCATGCGAACTATATTTCATATGCGCCATCGCACAAGAATAAATGCCTCACTATCACATATGTATATGTGTTGTGCGTGTCATGGCAATTACCGATAGTGTGTGTGTAGCATACAATTAGTGCTCGTGCAACATGAACTGCCAATAATAGTGCAGTGTCCAAAGGGGTACAAGTCCAGGAACAACAAGTAATAATATGCATTGAAGTTCATGCACCATCTCTATATGTGCATATAAACATGCGGCTAATATCATATCATATCTAGCCCTGACGCTTAACGTCATAAGGGCGATTTCCCCGTAGATGTTAAATATACTCACCGACGATCTCGAGCTAGGTAAATCCAATCACCTGCTTCTTTTTCTTCACAGCGTTCAAGTCCTCGTCTGCGATCCTATTAACACAAAACATAACAAGTGCAAATCTCAGAAATCGACCAATATCATGTACAAACTACGTTTGACCGACCCACCAACTCCAATCTAACTCTCAAGTGTCCGTCTAGTGGCTAACGTGTGTAGCGACATCCCAAAACCAACCCAGGTGCAGCAGCTACACAAGATCACGAACCGTGTCGGATAACGTAACACGCATAGTCAAAACACTAGATTATAGCAAAGTGATCCTAGATTTTGTATACTGTCAAAACATAAAAATCAAGTAGTACCAAACACTTCTAAACAACTGCATACAACTACCGTACAAAACCCAAGCCCCAACTCCCCCAAAAACCCGAGGTCGCCGGATTTCTCCCTATTGTCGCCGGCCAAAACCACCCAGGTGGGGTTCGTGCTTCAGGTGTACACTCAGTGTTAGTTATATATATACCCTAGAGGCTATTGTTGTACATATGATGTATATTATAGTGGATACTTGGATATATATAGAGAGTGCTTTCTTGCTCGACATGATAGTATGCTATTTGGTTTCACTTTGTCTTAACATGTTGACTTGTATTAGTTTACTGTCTTGCTCTCACATGTTGATAAAGCCCTTATAATATATACTCGACTACAAAGACTATGATGAGATCATACTAGTGGGGCCAGGGTAGTCAACGAGTACATCCTATAACTGTTCCTAGTCGAGGGAGTATCGAGACAGGTCATCGATACTCCAGAATAGACTAGCGTATACGGATCTTGACCCATTTGATGGGCGATGGATGATCACATATCCATCGGTGTTTGACATCAAAGATGGTGTACGGGTGTTCAGTGGAGACTGGGTACACTGAACGGACTCGCCGAGAACTCCTAGATGGTATTATACCTATCGTTAGATAGCAGTTCTCCGGTGACACTGGTACAGGTTAGTCTGTAGACCGGAGATCGTCATAGAGTCTTGTGTGATTCCCACTGTGCTTTAATTTCCACCTTACCACGTCTAAGAAGGCGTGCAAAATGGTGGCTTTTGGGTACAGTCCCGAATCACATGGAGGCAATGAGCGATAGGAGGGGTTTCTTCTCTCCCGGTATAGAGAGTTGATGTTGTGCTGTGTTCGATTGGCTATAACTGGAAGTCCCTGGCCAGGGATGATATGGAGTGATACTGGTAAGCGTTATTAGTAGTTTCTCGACCTGTTATGAGCCTCACATCGACAAGACTTATCGGTTACTGGGGTCTGACGTTTACCACCCCTAGACTAGATATGCAACATATCAGACGAAGGGACCGGACTGTACGGTAGTGTTACTGATTGGATTCACAGAAGAATGTACAGGCTTGATTGTTCATCTTCTGATCGCTCAATACCTGGGTGGCTGTTACGTTTAGCTGACCGTTTGCATCTTGTGGGTGTTTGATATGATTATCACCTACTGCCGGCGTATTGACGATTCTTTAGAGTCCTACACAGAGCTTTCCTGGCTCAGGCAAAACGGACTAGGAGAACATATGTGATATGTGCGGGACCGAGAATATTACGATATGAGATACCGTATTCTATTCTCGTGATATGAGATATCGGCCGGGTTTATGTGATATAGCCGGGTCATCGGATCAAGTGTTGATTCGATGAATTGGTACATGTTATATTAGTCGGTTATATGTAATATAGACGGGGGTATCGGATCAAGTGTTGATTCGATAATTTAATTTATAATTATATATGTGATATATTACGTTACGTTAACTAATATAAGCTCGCTTTATTGATTCCTTTTCTCACGGGATAATACATTGATATATATATGCGATATATGTTAATTGTATTATTTTCTTTTGTTACAAAATATGTTGTATATGTGATATATAATATTGTAACATGTTAGGGTTATAAATTTAACAAAGTTTTAGGGTTTAAACTTTGTTAGGGTTTGGATTAGGGTTAGCTTTTGCATGAAGCTTCCACAAAGCTTCATGAAGCTTTGACTTTTGTCTTTAGCATGATATTTTGTGAAGATATTTTCTAACCCAATCCAAACCATTAACTCTAGTTTATTCTCTACAAGGGTTAGCTCCTTCATTATTAAACCATGGTTGGATTTGTAACCACTAAAATAATTCATTATTCATCACAAAAGGAATTGATTCATCTTCTTCTTTGAGCTCTTGAAAAAGCTTCACTAGGTTTTTCTTTTGTGATGATATTGAGTGAGAATTTGAAAACAAAAGAGAGCAAAATTCCTACTTCATCATCCTCATCTATTCTAGCCACTTATATTAGGGTGTTCACTTCTCTAATATGTTGTTTAGTGATGTGTTAGCTTGGGTTAGAGATTCTTCAAGGTAGATCATCTTGGATCATGAAGACTACAAGCAAGGTGTCTCATTTACCTCATGGAGCCACTCGAGAGTCAGAGTTTATGTTGATCGCAGCGAAGGGACCTCAACACGGAGCTTATGAAGTGAAGTAACAGACTACAAAGGTTGTAGTCCCTATCTCTTTACTTCTTCGTATGTGATAATTTTGTTACCCTACAAATTCTAGCAAGATTCATGGTTAGTTAGCTTTGCACCTATCTACATTTTTAAATGGCATGAGTGATGCCACTAAACCCTAGACTAGGTGCAAGGGTAACCCAACAGTGGTATCAGAGACTAACTAGAATTCTAGATACGGTGTTATAACAATTACGAAAACGAAAATCACTTCAAAATACGGTATTAGGAAACCCCATTCTTGCTCTCTGGAAATTTTTCAAAAAGTCCTTTAAAAAATTTTCAAACAGGTGCAGAATGTTACTGGGACCTTTACATGAACAAAGGTGAAATACGGGGGCAGGATACCGGTTTTGGACCGGCCACATGAAGGGAAAAACCGGCCCGGCCAGCCCCACTTCATCCTCTGGTCCCCGTATTCCATCTGTGGTCTTTTGG
The DNA here is from genome assembly GCA_030015575.1 of Agapanthus africanus. Classification (NCBI taxonomy): domain Eukaryota; kingdom Viridiplantae; phylum Streptophyta; class Magnoliopsida; order Asparagales; family Amaryllidaceae; genus Agapanthus; species Agapanthus africanus. Next base: position 138,256,984 of record JASDDO010000004.1, on the reverse strand, counting down.
GTCCAGTTTGGTATTCCTAGTATTGTTTATTTAGCCCAATTTTCATGTGATGATTGGTTTGACCTGGGGCTAATTCGTAGTGCTTCGTAGTCGTATAATTTATCGCTGTAATGGTAAATTTGACTATTTTTAGCAGTTCGATCGAACATCGCACACCACATTTTGTACCCCGCTGAAATTTCCAAGTGTTGTAATTTTCCGAAGTTGATTGTACTCGTAAAAACGTGCTGTTGGAGATAGTGCCCTCAGAGTCAATTATTGGATCACAGGCACGTGATTACAATGATTGAGGGAGGACCTGTCCCAGTAGGACAGTCTTACTCAAGATGATAGTATGCAATCTTGTTTATCTTTATCATCGTGTACTGCTTTAGGTGACCTTACGAGTCGCTATTACACGTTGATAGAGCCCCTAGGATTCTTGCTTGACTACAAGCAGTATGAGGGCGATCATATACGTGAGAGCTGAAGTCTATAAACACATCCTTAAAAGGTCCCTAGTCGTGGGAGTTTCGAGACAGGGCATCGATACTCCAGAGTAGACTAGTGTATACAGTCGAGACCCCGACGAGGGGCGGTGGCCGGTCTCACAAGCCACTGGTGTCAGTTGGTTCACCTAAGATGTATACAGGTGCTCATTGGGTTATGAGTACACCGGACAGGACTCGCCGAGAACCTGCTAGTTGGTATTATACCTGACGTCAGATAGCAGTTCCCTGGTGACATGTGTACAGGTTAGTTCATCGACCTGAGATCGTCATTTGTCTTGTGTGAGTTCCCACTGTGCTTTGATTACTACCCTACCACGGCTCAAAGGAGTCGTGCAAACAGGTTTTAGTTGGGTACAGTCCCGAGCCACATGGAGGCGGTGAGCGGATCTGCAGGGGTTCGTCTCTCCCGGTATTGAGGGTGAGGTCGCGCTGTGTCTAGGACAGCCAGTACATGAAAAGTCCTTGGCCAAGGCAGGAGATTTGCTGGTAGGTATTCCAGTAGTATCTCAGGGTGTTCTGGGCTATACTCCGACATGACTTGTACCGCTTTTGGGGGTCTGACTTTTACCAACCCCCTAGGCCCGTAATGCGATGCTCATAGACGAACTGACCAGACTGTACAGATATTGTCACTGACAGGCTCAGTAGGGTGTCAGGATGAGTTCGCTCATCGACGTCCCTTTTTGTCAATAGCTGGTATCCCGTCACGTATGGCTAATACCTCTGACGTGCTAGTGGTTAAATCCACAGCCATAGTATTGACGAGTCTTTAGAGTCCACCACACTCAGTTACTCAGGTTTCGGGAGAAACGCTGTAGAGGCCGTATGGAGATATGGCAGGGTTCGATCAGATACGTGCGGTATTGCACGGATCATGATCGGACTTTTTTTACTAGCCGGCTTTGGCTTAAGCCGGATCCTAGTATTAGATAGTGTAGATATTGTCTCTTTGCATTTGTATTCAGTGGGAATACAAATGCGGGCATGTATATGCAGTAGTGGGGTTTTCCTGTAATTTATTACGGGATCAGTTTTCTAAAGTTGCCAGTTTGCATTCCGTCACGGCCGGTTTTCTTTTATTCCTTCACGGCCGGACTTTATCGTTGGAGGGTGTTATTTGCAGTGTGCAAATAATTTTTTTTTTGTGGAGGGCTTTCTTGTAAAATGGTAGCATCATGATGAGATTCTATTCTATTCTTATTCATTGATTTTTGGTGATGGTTTGTGAGTGGATTGAAAAAGGAAATTGGTGTGACCTTTTTCTAATTGATTCATTCCTTTTTCTTCATTTGATTAATCTTTTCTTTTTCACCACCCACCACTTGAGAGGGGCCGGCCACTAGAGAGGAGAGGAGAGGGATCAATTTTTGGTGTGGCATTTTATCTTCATCTCATTCTATGGTTGCAAAAAGATTAGCTCCAAAGCTCATTCTTTTTCTCATTCTCTTCTCAATTCCTCCATGGCAACTACAACCCCAAAGAGACAAACTTTTCTACACTAGTCTACAGCAAATCTTGGACGCGTCGGCTAGCCAACTTCGTGCCCGAGTTGCCTCGGTCCAGAAGTGGGAGCCCGTAAAAGATTCCGGCTACGTGGTGCCCTTTCCGACGAGGAGTTGACGGACGGAGATTCCACGGGAGATTGGAGTGGAGACGAAGACCGAAGGACACGGATCGCTTGGTATACATCTCTACTCTTATTTTAGTTTGCTATTTGCTAGGTTAATGGCCCGATCCGGGTAAAAAGTGCACGGTGGTGCCGGTTTGCTAGTTTGCAAAGCTTTTGTTTCCGTGTTTCCGGCGTCGGATCGACAGCCGGGGCGGCGCCGCGGACTTACAGTGGTATCAGAGCTACGCCGTTAACCTAACCTAGCTTGCTCTAGTATGTTTAGAACTCGATCAAACAAAAATCCCTAAAAACCGTATTTCGTGTGCACATGTGTTCTCTGTCGAAATTTGTTCAGCTCCAAAAAATTTTCAGGTTGTTGCAGAGACATGTGCAGGCAATTATAAGCATTCTGGGAAAATTTAGTGGCGTTATGTCACAATTCCACCGCAGAACCGCGGCCAAACCCACGCATTGGCCGCGGTTCCGCCGCTACTTTGACTTGTCAACGCACCCAATTTTTCCAGTGGGCTTTAGGGTTGGAAATAGGGGTTTTGGGATATTCTTTTTGGGCCCAGAATTTCTGTAAGTGCTACAGTACTGCTTGGGGCCCACTTCGATAAATTTGATCGATCGCATATTTTAAACATGCTAGTTCACAGTATTTACATTATATCTGCGACCGTGAATGTCACTCGATCGGTAAATTCTGTCTGACTGCTATAGGCCGGTTAGACGGATTTGCGAACGTGGCATTCACGTTGATGTTCTGTGATTGTGCTGTGTTATTGTGGATCGGTCGTGGGGGATAGCCTGGTTGCAATATAGTACAGTTTTGTTTTATATGTACATTTGATATTGCAGGGCGAGCGTCCGACATGTGGACTGCCGTCACTGACTGTTTGTATTATTCTTTTGGGGCACGACCAGGTTGCGGTCGATGTACCCGTTGTATGTATATTTTACTTTCTATACTAGGATTACCCCGCGGAGGGGTGCACGGATAGCCGGGTTCTAGAGGGCAACGAGCCCGCATCTCATGGCGTTGAGACGGAGGGGGCTTTACTCTAGAATTGGCGGGCTATTCGCCGCACTCGTAGGGGGTAGAGGTTGACCCAGGAGGGGTGCCCAAGTTACCGGATTCCGTGAATTGCTGGTGGTCCATTCACGTTGCTGAAGGGGGCTGCCTCGCTTCAGGTTTTGGCGGGTAACTTGCCACGCCTGTAGGGGTCTAGGATTTCATTGCACAGGCTATCCACACGACCAGGGGAACGTCGGGTTTTAGTAGCGGCTCTGTGAAACCCGGAGATCCCAGATATCTGTATTGTTCTGTGATGCTGTACATTTCTGTGATGTTGCATTTTTTATCACGCCTTGAGCGAAAATTATATATTATATATATACTAGTAGATGTTGTATATGTTTTTCATCCGCGCTAGTCCAGTCCCCGCTCTGTCGTTAGTTAAGTAACCTAACGGGTGATGACGGGACCCAGTGGCAAATGCGGATGGCATATATGTACATTATTATTTTCGTTCTTTTTGGTGTGATCAATTGATGGGACTGCGTTGATTTGGATCAATGCAAGCTAAACAAACCTATTCTGATGTTGTTGGAACACTTTTTCAATAAGCTGTTATTGCAAGGACATTCACTTTTGTTTTGCACAGTGGTATTCAGTTGGAATATCCTGCTCCTCAGTCGACGAGGCAAGGGCCGAGATCCTTTCACCGGGAGTGACCCCTTGGACAAAAGTTTGCGTCAGGGCAGTAACTTCACCATAGCCGTTTACTTTTGCTTTGCATCGTGGTATTCAGTTGGAATATCCTGCACCTCATTCTATGGGGAAAGAGCCGAGATCCTTTCACCGGGAGTGACCTCTTTAGCAAAGGTTTTCGTCACTATATTTTTTAAAAAGCTATCAGTTCCTTCAACGATATCAAGTTCATTACGTTAAAGGTTTTCGCCAGAAACCATTCGTAGCCCTCAGTCGTTTCATATGGATAGTCAATAGTATTCAAGCTATGTATGTTGGCCAAAGTCAAGGCACAGTGTTTGGTAGCTGTTGGTTATTCATATGCAGCATAGATAGATGCGTTGGTTTGGGACAGTCGTATAGCCTTGTTGGCCAAAGTCAAGGGCTTGTACGGGTGGGTTCAAATTAACCTGGATAATGACGGGTAGAACTTGACATGTGACTTATGATATGTTGGCCAAAGTCAAGGTCATAAGAGCATGGGGCAAAATTCCACATCGGGAGTTTTCAAAAGAACTGAAACTTGCCAGATATGCGCATACCTTCTGGAATGTGATAACGTGAGCGGATTCCGTCACGTTATCATGCGATGTTAGTTGGATCCCGATTCCCACTGATGAGTTGGTTTACTCCTCGGGTGATCCCGGCTAATTCTTCTTTCAGGTTTGGGGAAGAATTTGACGTTACAGTGGGAGCTTTCCAGATTAGATAAAGTGATAACCATTCTGATCTAGGTTAGAGTGCACGCTGAGTGTTTCTTTTCTCTCTCTCTATGGCAGCGACCATTGACCCGACCCTAGACTATGACTCAGTGACCAAGTTGACCGAACCTTCTTAACACTGGCTTTTGGATTGTCAGAGTTGCGAACCTCATTGCCACTCCTACTTTTACCCTTTTCTCCAGGACACCCCGTATTACTACGAACGTCCACTTCCATTGGACAAAACCATCGTATGGTTATATACGAACTCGAAGGAATTCGCGGATAGTTTCCGGTTCTGGAGAAAACGAATAGGACTATTCAGTTGTCTTTTCCTTTTACCTTCTCTCACGTTGCGAGTACACCTTGGTTTAGGAGATAGTACACCTATTACGCAAATTGGATAGTCTTCTTCCAAACCTTAGGCTGGTGCCAAACTGTAGGGAATGAAGAAAGCCAATTAGCCTAAACGGTGTACAGAAGGTATTAAGTTAAGACAAAACAAGGGATTAGTAAGAGGGCAAAGTAAATTGCGACTGCTATTCACGACCAAACCAAGTATTTCTTCGCCAATCCTAAATCACCTTTGTATTTCTCAAGGACGCTCCGTATCACTACGAAGATCCTAAGTTTATTGGATAATCCATCGTATGGTTATATACGAACTCGAAAGGAACTTGTTCCAGTTCGGGGATGGATCCTGGTTCAGGAGAAATAGGAATAAGGTTCATTCAGGTGTCTTTTATCTTCACCTTCTCTCGCATTGTGAGTGCTCCTAGGATTAGGACAGTACACCCTTTATGCTTATTGGATAGTCTTCTTCCAAACCATAGGCTGGTGCCGAACGGTAGGGAAGGAAGAAAACCATTTGGCCTAAAGGGGTGTGCAGAAGGTAATGACTAAAGACATATAAAGGGATTTGGAGAGATGGCAAAGAATTATACGGTTACAGTTGTGAATCTGGATAATGGAAGTGGCATTACTAGGAATACCCGGATACCCCATCGAAACATTTCAATGTTTCAGTTTCACTGTGTACTGTTAAAAGAAAACTGATTTCCCAATTAGACACTTGCTCCAGGGTATGTATTTACCAGGTAGGATTCTCACATCTGTATGGTTTTACAGATGATGAGTGGGAGTAAGTTATTTGGAATTGGATGATTGTCCTCATTATATCGGGATTCGTTGTAATTGGTGATATTTGAGGAAATCGCCTGGGTTGTTTGCCGGACGGCAAATATTTGGTTTTGAATATCCGTTCTTATGCACCAATTTCAAATTGATATATCTGTACGTCTATTTTTATAGAGTGAGATATACCTTTTTCAAATTATGTCTAAGACATTTACCTATACCAGTGGATGGTTAGATAAGGAGCATTAAACAGCGGTGTAATTCTTATTAACCATAAGTACAGTTTTCAACCTACAACACACAGTGAACGAGTTATTAGACTCAGGGGACTTATACAGAGTATTGTATATTGTCTAGTGTCCATTAGGACAGAGGGGTTGGTCCTCGTACTATATTCTGTTTACTTATGCCTTCTCTAATTCTTAGACATGTGTTTCGTAGAAACACAGGGTCCAAGTTTTAAGAAGTTATAGGTATAAGAGTAAAGTAGAGAACCAGGTGTTGCAAGTATCGGGATTCTTCAAGGTGATCGAAGATGTAGATACTTGTGTATGGTATTCAGTTGATAGTAATGATTAAAAGAACTTGCTTCTCTTTCAGGTTACTCATAATTGGAAGTATTCCCAAGTTGAGTACCGCTGATCGGCCTCCTTCCATTTAGTTGACATGCACTGAAGACAGCTGCATGATTTGAATCTGGTTCAATTAAATCAGTGCCTCTGTTTCTATATTGGATATAGAACAATTCATATCTTGACATTGTTAAGATACGGGGAGTTGTCCGGCTTATGCTTAAAACCAAACTCCGGATAACTTAAGGCACGTTTCTGTAATGGCTGTTTGTGGGCTGACCCGGGCTATGACGAGGGTTGATTTTCTACCATCTGGAAGATCAATAGTGATATTGTTCTTGACTCGCCACAGTTTTAATAAAAATGGTTTTTGTCAGAAAACAGTAGTGGGAGTATGGTAGAACTGGAAGTGATTCCAGAACCGCAAACGATTACTGAAGATTTGATAAGAACCTAAAGATTCAATATTGTTTGACAATCCATTGGCCACTCCACAGATATGGTGGGTAACCTCAGGCACTCAAGAGGTACTCCGGTAACCTCAAGGACGGTGACAGGGAGGTTCTTGTTTACCCAGACTTACCATTGCTGTTGTTCCAGACTGTGAGACCCGGCAGGAGGATGAGTATAGCATCGTTCTGAACTAGTTTTAGAAGTGTACGTCTATATGACTCTTCCGGAGGGTTGTCGTAGTCAGTGGAAGCAGCGAAAGCATAGTGGACTGTTCCCCTCCGAACGGCGGCCGAGACGTTAGGACGTCCGTGCCTGAGGTTCGGGGCAGATGCTATTTGGTTTTTATCCGTCTATCTCTCCGAAGATGCCAAGTTGATTTATGGCACCTTGTATCGGAGGTTTAGACGGATGCGGCCGATGTAGCAGACTTTGTCAGATTCCCCCTCAGGGTGAGGGGTTTTTGATTGTGGGGACGCTCTTCCCTGCAGGCGCAAGCCCCTGCAGTTAATTACGCTACCGCATAGCGGTAACAACTTTCTCCAACTCCAGAATTTCACTTCGTGTCGTGTGTGTTTGTTTTGTTTGTGATTGCCCGTGGATTGTATACGGAGACTGAGTGATGTCGTCACCCGTAGGACGTAGATTAGTCCAAATCCTTATTTACTTAGATTTGGGTTTGGTGTTTTTAGTTTAAGGATGCACTAGTCGCATTGCGTCTAAGATCGACTTAAACATTTGTTAAGGATACGTTAGTCCTGTTTTAGACTAAGATCAACTTAACATCATGATTGATTTAATTCTCCGGCCGTCGGGACTCGTCACCTCTCTGACGTCGTTGAGGGATTACAACGACAGGCGTCTGAGGAGTTCAGAGATGTACCCTTGAACCAAAGTTAATTTGGAGTTTTATTGTTTATTTAAATGTCTAAGGACACGTTGACCGTATTTGGGGTTAAGATCAACTTAGGCGGGACCGTTTTGATCCGACAAAAGAGCGTTTAGGCCCTATTGCACCAGTTTAGGGACGTGGTGGTCCGTCGCCAGTTTAGGGACGTAGTGGTCCATTATTAGTTTAGGGACGTTTCGGTCCGTCGCCAGTTTAAGGACGTGGTGGTCCATCTTTAGTTTAGGGACGTCTCGGTCCAATATTAGTTTAGGGACGTCTCGGTCCAATATTAGTTTAGGGACGTCTCGGTCCAATGCTCTCATTTTGGAGTGAATATTAGTTTAGGGACGTTTCGGTCCAATATTAAATGAATGGTTCGTTGGGACTCGTCACCTCTTTGACGTCGTTGAAGAATTACAACGACAGATGTCAAAGGAGTTCGGAGATGTACCCTCGAACCGGTCGTGACTTAGTTCATGAAAGGCGTTTAATTTAAGGACTTACAGCCAGGATTGGGTTAAGTCCAATTTTTATTTTAGGCTCTGCCCGATCAACCTAAACAGGGTTCTGCCTCTTTTTATTCTTGCAAGTCTGATTTGGGCCAGGCCCTTTTAATGAGTTACAAGAACTCAGGAATTCTCCAAACAGGGCCTTGCCCATTTAAATAATGAGTTTCAGAAACTCAATAATTTCCTTGGGTTGGGCCAGGCCCTTTTAAATGATGAGTTGCAGGCACTCAAGAAATTTTTACAAACAGGGCTTTGCCCCTTTATTGTTCTGCAGTTTAGTTTGGGCCAGGCCCTTTTAAATAATGAGTTTGCAGAAACTCAGGAATTTTTCCAAACAGGGCCTTGCCCTTTTATTATTTCAATTTAATTTGGGCCTGGCCCAAAACAAGGGGTTGCAGAAACCCTAGAAATCTTCAGATTGAAGAACACAAGTGCATGGCACTTTTGATTTGAATTTGGATCAAAGGAAAAACAAGTTCTTGTTTTTCCTGATCATACAGAACCGAGGGTTCATATTAAGTGCAAGGCACTATTTATTATTCTTTTATTTATATTTTTTTTTTTAGAACCAGGGGTTCATATCAAGTGCAAGGCACTATTTATTTTCTGTTCTTCAGAAATTTTTACCTTCTTCCTTTTTTTTTGTCTTCTGTGTTCTTGATTAATTTTCAAGAGTTTTCTTTTTTTTCGAAGTTTTTCCTTCTCTTGATGATTGATTCTCTCCCTGATTATCTGATTGATGCCTTTTGAATGAGGCTTGGGGTCTTATTTATAGTGCCCACAAATTTGTTGGATTTGTTAACAAAATCTTTCCTGAATAATTTTGGGAATTTTCCCACCATTGGATCTTTGATCCAAGGGTTCCTGTTTTACAGGAGAACAGAAAAGATTTATCTAAATCTTCATTCAGTTGCTGCGCAACTCACCAGCAAATGACACGTGTCGCGCGTCCGAGCGCTTGCGCAGTTGCGATTGCGCAACTGCGCAGACACGTGTCGCGCATCCGAGCGCTTGCGCAGCTGCGACTGCGCAACTGCGCAGACACGTGTCACGCATCTGTGCGTTTGCGCAGCTGCGACTGCGCAACTGCGCAGACACGTGTCACGCATCTGTGCGTTTGCGCAGACACGTGTCGCGCATCGGTGCGTTTGCGCAGCTGCGACTGCGCAACTGCGCAGACACGTGTCCGCATCTGAGCGCTTGCGCAGACACGTGTCGCGCATCCGTGCATTTGCGCAGCTGCGACTGCGCAACTGCGCAGACACGTGTCGTGCATCCATGCGCTTGCGCAGATACGTGTCGCGCATCCGCGCGTTTGTGCAGTTGCGACTGCGCAACTGCGCAGACACGTGTGGTGCATCCATGCGCTTGCGCAGACACGTGTCGCGCATCCGTGCGTTTGCGCAGTTAAGTCTTTAATTACGTTTTCTGAAGAGCCTTGCTCTGATGGGACGCACTGTTTCGGGCGTTATGCTGCCCATTCAGCTTCTGCCACGTGGCAAATTGCGCGCTGCGCACGGAAACCGAAGCGTTGCTTCGAATTTTGAATTTTCAAAATTCAACAGAGCCATGCTCTGATTGGGGGAAACAGATGCCCCCCCACCGTTGCGCTCACGTGGCGCGCGCGTGGGTGCAACGGTGGCAAGATCCTGACAGTCGGATCGACGAGTCAGGTGAACAGGCGCAGGCGCCTATAAATAGGACCTTTGGTCCTTGGTAATTTTTTTACCATTCTCAAGAAATTGAATTTCAGAGCCTTGCTCTTACTTGAGAACTTCCAGAGCCTTGCTCTTGTGATTTCCTTAAGAACTTCCAAGTTCTAACTTCAGAACCATCATAGGTAAAATTAAATTAATTTAATTTAAATTAAATTTAACTAATCAGAGCCTTGCTCTTATAGATCTTTGATCTAAAGGAAACCCCTTTGGGGTTTCTTCAACAGAGCCTTGCTCTCAAAATTTACAGAGACTCTGTTCTTAGGTTTTAACCCATGAACAGAGCCCTGCTTCATAGATCAACTAGAAAACTTTTTAAAAGTTTCCATGGATCTTTAAGATCCCAAAATTTTAATTCTTAGGAGTTACAAATTTTTATCACTACTGCAGAGCTAGGCTCTTTTTAAGAAGTTTTATTCCTTTGAAACAGGAGTTTGACAAATGTCACTCTGTGGCAGAGCTTTGCTCTGAAAAGAGGAGATCTTCTCCTTGTCTCTAGGGGTCCCCCCAATGGGGATATTCTCTTGGGGGTCTTTTAATTGACTGACAGTCTCATCCAATGGTGGGATTGTCTTATCAAATGATGCGCCGTCATCTTGATTTTGTGGGTCCCCCTTTGGTCCACTACCCACTGCCTCACAGCGTGGAGCCATATTTTTATTTATTATTATTATTTTTATTATTATATTTTTTTTTTTTTATATATTATTTTTATTGAATGTTCAGTGTCAAGCCACTAATGATATATATATATTTTATGCAGGAAGGATGTCTGACGACTTGTCTTTTCCCTTCGTTCGCTCAGAAGGAGGGTTCCCACACGCACCAGTGGACCGGGTCGTGTTTGCCTTGATCAAAGATCGTGATCCTGAGTGCAAACATCTCCACCTATGGGGAAGGTGGTATAGCCAAATCATCCAGGGTCGTCGCAGTTTTAGTTCTGCCTCGCCCTCCGAACCTATAGTCACGATCCCCTACGCAGATAAACCCCCGGTGTAGTATGCCGTGGAGGTTAAAAATTGGAATTCGGACGATCTTCTCCAGCCCGCAATCGGCGCTATTCCGGTACAGCCGCCGCCGGCCATAGACATCTTAGGAAGGCAAATCTGTCAGGGTGAAGCACGCCCTTGGGGACAGGCCTATAATATTGGATTGAATCCGCGACCGCTTGCTGGATACCTGCCATGGGCCCGGTACATCTTAGCGGCGAAAAGAGCTCATCTTACGAAGATCGGTTTATACTCCGCCGTCTATGTCTCGTTTTCGAATATCCTACTCCTCCAACGTGGTGGACAAGGGCTTTCATTGAACAATGGAATATCCCCACGCATACTTTCCTGACGGCGGATAGGGAAGTTTCTATTTCTCTAGAGGAGTTCGTTGAGCTTTCGGGTTTACCGGCGAGGGAGGAGCATTATGAGGAGCTGCTTCCTCCTGATGAGTACGTCTTTGCCACCAAGCAGGTGGTACTCGACTTAACTCCGGAAAATGCCATCCAGCATCAGCATTCGGGCCTGGTGAGGGTGTTGGAGATTTACGAGGAGCTTCATTTGGAATTGGGCGACCGAGGCGTTAGTTTCGCGGACTTCATTGCTCGTTTTGTCCGCCCGGAATTTTTATCAGAGCAAGGTGATAAGTTCGCCCAACCTGCTGACCCTTTTGGTTTCGGCCTGGACCACCGACCTTCATCGGAAATTGATCAGAGAAGTTTTTACCTTCCCGGCACCGCCAGCGTCCCCTTCTCAGAGATCGCCGTTCCCGGCATGGACGAGGACACCTTCTTCATCGGGTTCTTAGGTCTGTGGCTGTGCAGCTTCGCGCTTCCTATGCACCCACACTTTATGCGGTCTTCTGTCTTTTACCCGGCGCATCGAATGGTGGCCGGTCTGCAGTTATCAGTGGGGATCGCCGGGTTGGCTTACCTCTACAATGGACTTAGCATAGCGGCGGACGCTAATGAACCTGGGGTACAGCCTGCTAACTTCCCGATGCACTACTTCACTTCTTGGATGGAGCTGCATGTTCGAGGAGTGTTCGGTGCCCATAAAATTCCTCAGTTCTTTGAGAGATTCAAACTTCCAAGAATCATGCGATTGGTCGGGGCCTCCTTCGTGTTTGCACCTCCACGGGAGTCCAGGGGACTGCTTCTGCGTTCGCATCTAGTCGGGGCGAAGACCTCTTTGGTGGATAAGGTCATCACCATGGGTTCCGAATCCACTAAGTCGGTGGTGCCGCTGCGTGATGACTTTAAGGGCGGTGTTTCCGTGTTGAAGGCTCGAGAGATTCTTCACCTTTATTCCATTCGGCCGGGCTACTTGGTATTTAGGCAGAATGAAACGGCCCTCTTCATGAGGTATAACCCGCATCGATTCGCCCGGCAATCGAGTTATAACCAAGGGGTCCCATTGGAAGCCTTCTTGGGGACACCTGCAATCGGTCTAGAGGGGATACGGAATGCGATGCATCACTTCATCCGGCTAAATACAGGCTCTTACTTTTTCATCAGCGAGCCCAGCTGTACCCCCAAGATACTCAATTCGTATGTGGCCTGGTACGCGCACGCGATGGGACCAATCATCTTGATGGAGAAACGTCTATTGGTCGATCGTAGGGCTGCGCCTCCCGGCGGCAATCGCAAGGCTCCATTGCAGCCCAGGATTCAGGTTATCCCTCCGACGAAAGAGGCTGGAGCCGATCGACCACGCGTATTGGCCCCTCCACGTGGACTGCCACTGCCCACTGCGGTGGATGCTCCAACACTTCTCCTTCCCATCCGAGCTCGCTTCTCCCTCTAAGGGTACCGGTGAGTGCCGTCTTGGTCTTTTTCGAGGGAATATAGGATCGTATCTGACTTTTCTTCTCCCTGACTGTAGTGCCTCAGATCGAAGGAGGGGACGCCGGGCTTGTGCTGCCACCGGCGCTTCCGGCTTTGACGTCCGTTGCGACTGGTACAGATATTCCTTTCCTCCTTTTATATGATCTTTCATCGACTTTTCGAATCATTGTTTGACCATGTTTCGTTTTTTGCAGCTATTGTCCCAGCTCCAATTCCTTTTGAATCTCATGTCCTCTCACCGGCGGGTCCTTTCTCGCGACGCCCGTCTTCAAAGGGTGCTGTAATGAGCCTGGGTATGTTGAGCGGGTACATCGAAGAGCTCAACATGGATGCCCTTCCTTCGGCCGTAGATTTCGCTGTGGACGTTAACCCAATGTTGGCGGCGCTCCTAACTTTCCATAACGAAGGCGTCGTCGAATCGTGGGTTAACCACTGCAGAGAGATCGAAGCTCGCCTGCATCGGTTGGAGTCGACACGCCCTTCTCCCGAGGCTTTGGCCGCGAGCGCCGAACGGATAGCTTGGCTTGAGCAAAGCACCTCTTATCTCCGCCATTTGGAGCAGAAGGCAGCTTTACGGCTAAAGGCGCATCAGAAATCTTCAAACGCGACCGCTTGCCTTCGTGCCGAAGTTAGGACGAATGCTGCTGAGGTGAAAGCTGTCTTTGAAGGTCTTCTTAAGCGTATATCTCATGGGCTAGCGTTGAAGCGGAAACTTGATGCTGCTGAGCGCGATGCCCAAGGCCAAGAAGCAGCTCATCAGGTTGTTGGGGAAGAGCTCGCATCCTTCACGCAACAGCGGGCTCAAGTGGAGGCGGAGCTGGCAGTGGCAGTTGGTCAGGAGAAAGCATGGAAGGACGTATGCGACCAATTGCTACATCTGTGCAAGACGCTTCCTTCCCCATAATCCCCCTTGTATCATTTGTCTTTGTAAATTATATGTATATTTTTTTATTCTTCAGCACAATGTATCCTGTACTCAACCAATTTTTATGAATAAAAGATACATATTTTGTAATGTCTTGTGTCGTTTCTCAGTCTTTCTTTTCTTTTATTATCAGTACGCCACCTTAATAACCATAATTGACGGACGATCGGGACGAGTATCCCGACCTTCTTAAGAAATAACGATGGCTTAGGCCGCAGGTTCAGATCTGCTGCCTAAGACTCTTCAACTCTATAAGCCGTGAGGGTTTCATAGAGACTCTTCTCCCCACGGATTGAGAGGATCTCGCAGGTGAATTTTCTCCTTAGGAATCGTGAGGATTCCCATGTGTGATTTCCTCTCATAAGTCGGAAGGATCCTATAAGAGAATTTCTCCCTCTTACGAGTCGAGAGGGCTCGTAAGCGGTTGTTTCCCTCTTTGTCGAGAATCGACTTCAGAGAGTGAGACCCGTGGATAGTATGGAAGAGACCATTTAGGATTGACTTGCAGGATCCCATTGCCCCTCTTACGAGTCGAAAAGGCTCGTAAGCGGTTGTTTCCCTCTTTGTCGAGAGTCGACTTCAGAGAGTGAGGCCCGTGGATAGTATGCAAGAGACCATTTATGATTGACTTGCAGGGTCCCATTGTTCAGGAAGCAAGTTTTGAATCCTTACTGCCCAAGATGTGAGTCATAGAAGCTCTGGTCACGGAGTGTTTGTATCCGTGAGTTGAGAAGTTTTGCGAGGGATTATTTGTTTCCCAAGCGCCAAGGATTATTTGTGTCCTTGGGGTCTGAAACGAGTCGATAGTTCCTACGGAGGCACTGGTGGCTCTGCGGGTCGACGCGGATCAGGAGGCTCTCGTCAAGGAGTGTTTGTATCCGTGAGTTGAGAAGTTTGCCGGGATTATTTGTTTCCCGAGCGCCAAGGATTATTTGTGTCCTTGGGGTTTGAAACGAGTCGAGGGTTCCTACGGAGGCACTGGTGGCTCTGCGGGTCGACGCGGATCAGGAGGCTCTCGTCAAGGAGTGTTTGTATCCGTGAGTTGAGAAATTTGCCGGGATTATTTGTTTCCCGAGCGCCAAGGATTATTTGTGTCCTTGGGGTTTGAAACGAGTCGAGGGTTCCTACGGAGACACTGGTGGCTCTGCGGGTCGACGCGGATCAGAAGGCTCTCGTCAAGGAGTGTTTGTATCCGTGAGTTGAGGAATTTGCCGGGATTATTTGTTTCCCGAGCGCCAAGGATTATTTGTGTCCTTGGGGTTTGAAACGAGTCGAGGGTTCCTACGGAGGCACTGGTGGCTCTGCGGGTCGACGCGGATCAGAGGGCTCTCGTCAAGGAGTGTTTGTATCCGTGAGTCGAGAAGTTTGCCGGGATTATTTATTTCCCAAGCGCCAAGGATTATTTGTGTCCTTGGGGTTTGAAACGATTCGAGGGTTCCTACGGAGGCACTGGTGGCTCTGCGGGTCGACGCGGATCAGAGGGCTCTCGTCAAGGAGTGTTTGTATCCGTGAGTCGAGAAGTTTGCCGGGATTATTTGTTTCCCGAGCGCCAAGGATTATTTGTGTCCTTGGGGTTTGAAACGAGTCGAGGGTTCCTACGGAGGCACTGGTGGCTCTGCGGGTCGACGCGGATCAGAGGGCTCTCGTCAAGGAGTGTTTGTATCCGTGAGTCGAGGAATTTGTCGTTGAAGTCACTGGCTTCTTCGGTTGAAATGAACCGTTGAGGTTTGGTTTCGTCGTTTGACGGAATCCGCTGGGGAGGTATGGTTTCTTCTTTGTTCACGCCCTTGGATTGTATACAGGGATCGATATGATCTTAACTGTAGGGCCGAAGTTTTATCATTTCTTATTTTTTTTTTGTTTTATTTTATTTCCGCGATGCTCTATCATTTCAGCTTTTATATCGCGAAGGTCGCGATTGCCCAAACATTTCGGCTATTTTTCGCGGTGCCCAATCATTTCGGCTATTTTTTTTATTTTTACTCGTTGCTTTTTATTACGAGTCGCCCAATCATTTCGGCTATTTTGCATGCATACATTTTACTTGCTGCTTTTTTATTGCAAGTTGCCCTATCATTTCGGCTATTTCGTATGCATGAGTGGTCTATTGGCTTTTCGCTGTAAACCGATTTCGGCATCAGCACCGCTACAACTGGGATATTACCAGGAGCGAATCATCATCTGCTTACGTCGATGTCGAACGAAGGTGGCTTAGCGAACAGGGTTAGGGTCCTGTCGACTAAGGCTTTGACTTCATGAGCCGTAAGGGTCTCATGAAGGTGTTTCTCCCTACAAGTCGTGAGGATCTTGTAGGTGTATTTTCTCCTTAGGTGTCGTTAGGATCCCTAAGTGTTTGTTTCTCTGTAAGTCGTAAGGATCCTACAGGAAGGTTTTCTCCTCATAAATCGAGGGGATTTATAAGGGTTGTTTACCATACGAACGTATTCCCAGTCATGGATGGACCTTGGTTAGGGAAACGTTTATTCGCGCCCGTGGATTGTATACAAAGGTCAGTATTGAGCCACTTGTAGGGCAATATTGGAAGTTTGCGGGGGTTTGCTTAAGCACAGGTTTAGGTCTCTATGACTTAAGACTTTCAAATCCTATGAGCCGTGAGGGTCGCATAAGAGAGCTCTCCTTACGAGTCGTGAGGATCTCGTAAGCGTATTTTCTCCTTAGGAATCGTGGGGATTCCTAAGTGTGCTGCTCCTTTGTGAGTCGTAAGGATCTCACGCAGGTGGTTTCTCCTTACAAGGTCGAGAGGACCCTATAAGTGCCCTTAACGAGGTTGCGCCCTTTCAGGTTTTCACAAACACTCGCCGGTAGTCCTGCTGTTTTTACTTACGGAGCCCTTTCGGGTTTTCATCCGCGCCCATTTTGCTTATGGACATACCGTTTTTTTTTTTTTTTTTTTTTATTTTTTATTTTTATTTTTTTATTTTTATTCGTCTCGTCAGCCCAAGGATGATGCAGTATTAGTTTAAAGACGTTTCGGTCTGATATTAGTTTAAGGACATTTCGGTCCACTATTGAGAGGGTTGGCTACTACTTATAAAGCCTGAGCTTAGGAAGATAGCGAGCGGACATAGTCGTCGTCATCTACCATTGACCTAGGTTGTGGCTCATTAAGCGTAGTATTTCTTTAGGAAGCGTCCGTTTATCGGCCTGAAAGGCCTTTCACCGTGCATGTCCATAAGTAGATAGGCCCCACCTTGGTAGACCTTATCAATGATATACGGTCCTTCATAGTTTGGCTCAAACTTTCCCCGCTTGGCGCGATTGGGGATCATGGGCCTTTTGACCACTAGCACGAGTTCGCCTTGGTGGAATGTCCTCGGGCGGCTCAATCTTTCATATGAGCGCATCATCTTTGCTTTATAGGCTTCCAGATTTTGTTGTGCTAGAAGCCGGATTTCATCAAGGGCGTCAAGCTCTTCAAACCGAAGGTGAGCATTTTCTTCGTCTGTCAGCTCGTAATAGACTGCCACTCGTAGAGAGGGTAATTCTATCTCGAGAGGGAGTACTGCTTCCGTCCCAAATACCAATGCGTATGGCGTTGTGTTTGTGGCCGTTTTAAACGTAGTCCGATACGCCCAAAGAGCCTCCTGCAATCTTTCGTGCCAATCTTTCTTATTTCGTGACACTGTTTTCTTTATGATCTTCGTCAAGGTCTTGTTGAAGGCTTCAGCTAGACCGTTAGCTCGCGGGTTATAAACTGAGGAATATCTCCAGTCTATATTGTGCTGCTGTGCGAAACGGCTAATTTTATGACTTCGATAGGCTGGCCCATTATCAGAGATGATTCTTCTCGGGGTTCCAAACCGGTAGATGACATGCGTTTTGAAGAAATGGAGGATGTTCTCCGTTTTCACTTCCCTCAATGGTACTGCCTCTGCCCATTTGGAGAAGTAATCAGTCGTCGCCAAGATGAAACGATGTCCCTTTGACGATGCTGGTTCGATGGGACCGACTATGTCAGTTCCCCACATTTCGAATGGCCAACTAGCCAATGTCGGATGTAGTGGATTGGGATGCTGATGGATGAAGTCCCCATGAATTTGGCATGGATGACATTGCCTCGCGTATTCCAGGCAATCCTGCATCATCGTGGGCCAGTAGTAGCCCATCCGCTTTATCTTCAACTTCATCTTAGGGCCTGCTTGGTGGGAACCGCAGAGTCCGTCGTGAACTTCTTGGACGACCCTTCTCGCTTCGTCAGGTCCTAAGCATCTCAACCACAGAGATTCGAATGACCTCTTGTATAGAGTATCATTGACGAAGGCGAAAGACAGAGCTCGTTTCGTGAGCTGATGTCGCGTGGACGCCTCTTCAGGTATTCGGTGGAACTTGAAGTAATCTATGAAGACTTCTCTCCAGTCCTCGGTATTTTCCCTGTCTTTTATTTGCAGGGTTGTCTCCTCTTTCGCTCCTTTTTCTTCAGACGATTTCGGAGATATTTCTGTTGGGGCGAGCACTCGACGGCTTTGTATCACGATTCTAACGTCATCGAGGTTCTCGTCAGCCAATTCTTTAGCAAGTTTGGCCAGTGCGTCCGCTTTGCTGTTTTCCGCACGCGGTATACTTTCCAACGTGTAAGAGGGAATTTGGGTTAGCAGTTGCTGCACTTTTTCACCGTATTTTACCAATTCCGGTTTGCACGTTTGGTAGTCGCCGTTTACTTGACTAACGACCAGTTGGGAATCGCCGTATACGAGGAGATCTTCAATTCCCATGTCAATGGCGATCTCGAGGCCTGCTATCAGAGCTTCGTATTCGGCTTCATTGTTTGTTCTCGGCTCCGTTAGGGAAAAGGCGTAGCGCATTATTCCTCCTTGTGGAGTTAGAAAGATGAGTCCTACCCCTGATTTAATTATAGGGGTACTTTGTTTGCGTTTCTTCATGGAAGATGCTCCATCGAAATAAAGCTCCCATCGAATATTACCGCCGTCGATCGCATCGAACGCATGTTCGTCTGGAAGATCGCAATTCAGAGGAGAATCGGCGGGTATCGGATGCTCAGCGAGGAAGTCGGCGATGGCCTGGCCTTTCACTGCCTTGAGAGGTTGATACGTTATCGAGAATTCCATCAAGAGCAGGGCCCATTTAGCGAGTCGTCCTGTCAATATGGCTTTTGACATTAGATATTTAAGAGGGTCCACTTTTGAAATCAGACGGACCTCGTGCGCCAACGCGTAGTGCCTAAGCTTTGTAATTGCGAAGATCAACGCCAGGCAGTGTTTTTCAATGGGAGAGTAGTTGCTTTCTGCCCCTAGCAGGACTCGACTTAAGTAGTAAAGTGCTCTTTCTTTCCCTTGATCGTTCTCTTGTGCCCATAATGCGCCTAAAGAACCTTCGAGGGCGGTTGTATAAAGAATAAGAGGTTTCCCCTTAACTGGAGCAGCCAACACCGGAGGGTTCTGCAGGTATTGCTTAATCTCATCCAGTGCGCCTTGGCATTTTTGGTCCCAAACAAATGGGGTTCCCTTCTTCATCAGGTGGCTGTAAGGACGGCACTTTCCTGAAAGGTTGGCTATAAATCGCCGTATATACGCGAGTTTCCCTTGGAGAGACCGCAGCTGTTTGAGAGTCCTCGGCGGAAGCATTTCCATGATCGCTTTGATCTTTGACGGATCTATTTCAATACCTCGGTGTCGAACGACGAATCCCAGGAATTTGCCCGAGGAAACCCCGAACGCACATTTAAGAGGATTCATCTTCAAGTTGTATTGCCGAAGGCGCTGAAATACAGTCTTCAGATGCTCGAGATGTTCCTCGTATGATTTGCTCTTGACCACGAGATCGTCGATATAGCATTCGACGATTTCGTGTATAAGGTCGTCGAAGATCTTCGTCATGGCCCTCTGATAAGTAGCACCGGCGTTCTTCAAACCGAAAGGCATCACTTTATAACAAAATATACCAAGCGGAGTTCTGAAGGCCGTGTGCTTCTGATCTTCAGGGTGCATTTTTATTTGATTATACCCCGATGAGCCGTCCATGAAGGAGAAAACCTCATGAGTGGATGTGTTGTCTATCATCAGTTCGGTAACTGGCACTGGGAAATCAGCTTTTGGGCAGGCTTTGTTGAGATCCCGAAAGTCTATGCATATGCGCACTGTCCCATTTTTCTTCATCACTGGGACGATGTTGGCGATCCATTCAGGGTATTGGACTTCCTGGATGAAGCCAGAGTCTATCAGCTTTTTGACTTCGGCGTTGATGCTCATCTCAAGCTCGAGTCGCATTCTTCTCGGCGCTTGTTTGACTGGCTTGATGTCCGGGGATATCGCCAATTTGTGCACAGCGATTTCTGGATCTAGTCCCGGCATTTCGGAATAGTTCCACGCGAAACAATCTTTGTGCTGTAGAAGCACATCCTTTAACGCAGCCACCCATTCTCCAGATAGCAGTTCGCTGATGAATGTCGGTCGCGGGTCATTTTCCGTCCCCAACTCAATTTTCTTGAGGTTATCTGCAGTGGTATGGATTCCATCTTCCAGTTCTTTCGGAGCTGGGGGAAATTCTGAGATTACCTCATCGCTGCCGCTTTCAAAACACCAAGGGAGGTTGTTCATGTCTTCGGACCCTTCTTTCAATATTGTTATCACATGGCAGGTGCGAATTTTCTGCCAATCCCAATGCGGAGTTGGTTTTATTCTTGTGTTTTCAGGTTCGTGCTTTTGCGGCGGCGCTACCCTCCAACTGTCAGACAACGCGAATTTGCCAAGCTGATATTGGTCCTCAACCCAATTCTTAAAGGTGAAGCAATCTTCAAGCGGATGCCCTACTACTCGATGGTAAAAGCAATACTTTGGGTTGGAGACTTCGCCTGCTTGTTCAGGGTGTTTAGACTCTGGCAACATAAGCATTTGATGTTTTAGAGCGAGATCGAATATTTTCCTTGTTTTGTTCCGAGGAAAAGAGTATGCTCGACCCATTTTCTTCCCGAGGGCTAAGTCAATAACGCTCGATTCTCGGATGCGCGGCTTCTTAGCTCTGCTTTGTAGTTGTCGAGCGCCTCTCTTGCCTTTCGACTTGTTTTTGTTCTCGCGTCGAACCTTTTTTGTAGCAGGTTGATAAGGAGCTGCATCTTCGTTCTTTACTGCCTGTTGGAGGAGGCGCTGTGTCTTAGCTTTCTCATAGATTGCCATTTCACGATCGTGATCATCTCGGGCTTTTTGACTCGCATCCCTTATAAGTTTGCTCATCTGGTCTTCGGACGATGGACTGGGCGGTTTTGTATCCGGAACTTTTGCTGGTTCAGGATTAGCGTCCTCCCATTGAGCGTCCGCCTCTTCATCGAAGTCATACATGGCATAACAGCTGTTTACTAGCTCTCGCTTCTTTGGCCGGATGTACCCAAGCCCTTTTGTTTCTACTTTCCCGTTAGGCAGTTTGCATTGGGTCCCGGGAATGTTCCAGACCTTGTCATAGAATTTGGCTTTTCTAACGGTCTGTGTGAAGGACATCCCCTGGCGTTTTAGCAGTTTCTTCAAACCTTCGGTATAATACCGGGGAAGACGGATAGGCTGAAGCCTGTCAAGCGTGGGATCCGCGCCATGCCAAACTTCTTTTTCTACTTTGTTCTCTTCAGAACGGTAGAATAAGATTGCCTTCTCACCCCTTCGTCCGGGAGGGATATAGAATGTCTGCAATTCTTCTACGCCGTTGGTGTCGAGTGCATCCAGTTCTTTGTAATGTTCAAGCGGCACCATGGTTATCTGCAGACTTCGCTCTTCATCAGCGGAGATCCGTATCGAAGGCCGAGCAGGGAATACAGCATGAACTTCATCCTCTGAATCACTACCGAAGATCAACGAAGGAACGGATGGTCCTGGCCTGGTAGATTGGGATGGACCTGAATAAATTATATCCTCCTCCTCGGTATCACTGCCGAAGACAGGGATGGTGGCATTAGTTTTGTTCTCCGGTTTGTGACACCTTTCCGTGTCTTCGAACCTCGGCAAGAAGTATTTGGCATCCTCATACTTGCGAACTTCGTTCACGGAAAACGGATTCAACTCTCCGGCCACAGTGTACTCGAGGCCATCCCTGGAATATTTCATACACTGATGCTGTGTAGAAGGGATGATATTGTACTCGTGTAGCCATGGTCGGCCGAGCAGAGCATTATAGCACGTCTTGGCATCTATAACATGGAATTTGATGTCTGTGACGAGCAACCCGAAGCGTAGCGTCAATATCACAGATCCAAGAGTCTTTGAAGATTGAGAGTCGAAACCGGAGATAGTGATCTTGTCCCGGGCAAGGTGTTGGACACTCATGCAAATCTCCTTTAACACTCGTACGTTGAGTAAATTGACGGACGATCCGTTATCGACCAAGATTTTACCTATCTTTATGTCATGGCAGTATCCTGAGACATAAAGAGGGCGATTGTGTTCACACGTCCCGAGAAGAAGGTCCTCATCACCAAAAGCAACGTCGGCTGTGTGCACTTCTTCCAATTCGTCTTTCATCTTTTCTTCGGCCAAGAAGGCTTGGAACTGGTCCGGATCTTGTAGCGCCTTAATCAAAGAGTCTCTCGCCTCCTTTGATAGTAACAAGGCATCGAGGATGCTGAGTTGTGAGGGTAGCTTCCTCAGATGCGCTAAGACATTGTAATCCACTTTACTCCTCTTTGACGGATTTTTGGCGGTTAACTCTTCCGCGACTTGGTCATCCAAAGTGATGTCTTCAGAGACCTTCTCTTTCCCTTTATCTTTTCTATTCGAGGGTCCGAGGTTCTTTTCAGGCAGTGTCCGATTCCGCAGCTGTATATTTTCGCAAGACTTCGGTTCTTCTTCTTTTCCCGAAGTTGACTCTTTAAAGAGAGGGGCAATCTCTAGTTCCTCATCAGAGTCGCTCCCAAATGTGGGCACTTGTGACCTGGTAGTGTTAACCATGTGACAGTTGCCGGCAGTTCTTTCAAGCACTTTGGTCGTGTTTCTTTGCTCCCGACGAACCTTGCGCTTTTCCCGTTTAAAGCGTTGTTGATTAGAGACGTATCCTTGCCACCATTTATCGAACGCTTTGCACTCTTGGGTAGAATGTGAGACCTTCTGATGATATAAGCAATAAGAGGGATGCATTTCTGCCACGCTAGTAACTTTTTCTTCTGAGAGTGGTAGCTGCCCATCGATATGGCCTTAGCGAACTTCTTTTTTATCTTAAATTGGCTTTTGTCAGCGGTGGAGGCATTTTGCTCCAGTGGGATCATCTCAGCTCCTCCCTCAAGTCGCTGGCGTTTGGCCGTTTCGAATATCGCCGTCTCGCGTTCTTGATCAGCTTTACTTTTCAATCGAGCTTCACTAAGAAACGCGTCAATCATTTCTATTGATAATTCCGGAACCATTGACTCAGTATTTGCCCCCGGCGTTTTGGTGCCAGAAGTCCCTTCATCGTTCGAGGTCGAGTGAGAGATCATATGACAGCTTGCCACATATCCGTCGGATTCATCCGATGAAGTTTCTTCCTCATCTTCTTTTTGAAAGACGTGATCAAGGAAATCTTGGAGCGTAATGGGAGTCCGCGCCTTTTGGTTATACTCATCCAGCGCGTCGATCTGCTTCTGTAAGTCCGTCCGCTTGTCGCTAGGCTTCGCGGGCTTCTTAGATTTCTTCTTCTTATTTTTCGAAGATTTTGACGGCTGATTATGAACGCTTGAACTACCGCCGTCGGTCTTCGGAGTCGGACGTGGTTTCAACATCCCCTCAATAACCTGCGGCTCCAAGGGGTTCTTCCACTTGACCGCTGGGCAGGTCTGCAGATCATTTAGCATTCTCCTCGTTTTGGCTGATAATACAACCTCCCAGGGAGCTTCTTCAATGACGGAGCATGTTGCCCCTGGCGTATTCGTTCCCTTATAGGTGTGGGGTTGCGGAGGATTCACCTTCCATTTGTCGGATAGCGCAAACTTGCCCTGACGGTACTGGTTTTCGAGCCAATTTTTGAACACGTAACAGTCTTCGATCGGATGTCCTAGCACTCTATGATAAGGGAAGTAATTAGGATCGTTGACGTCACTTGGTTGTGACGGACGTTTTGGATCCGGCAGATTTATAAGCCTATTGCGCAATGCCAACTCAAATAACCTCCTTGTTTTATCACGAGGGAAGGAGTAAGCACGTCCCATCCTTTCCTCAAGGGGTACGTATGGGCGCGTGTTATTTGGACGAGCAACCGGCTTCGAGTCGTTCGGTTGCTGTTGGGCATTAGCGACGATGATAGCTTTTCCCTTTCCTTTGTCGTTTCGAGAGTCGGGCTTCGGGAGAGGGGGTTTATGGCCCATCTGGTCCATCTGCGCCAATTTGTCGATCAAAGCCTGGAAAGAGGTTGGCTTGAAGAACATCATAAACTGCGAAATGGTTGCTTGTGGATCAAGGGTTCCAACAAACATTCCCACCGCAGGGGCTTCTTCTATACGCTGTTCACATTTAGACCATAAATTACGCCACCGTATAGCGTACTGGACCCATGTCTCGCCGGGCTTTACCCTGGCGTTAATCAGCGCCGTCATCGGAGTACGTTCGCTGGCGCTTGCAAAGCGTTGGGTGAAGAGCAGCTCCATCTCTGCGAAGGTTTTAATGGAGTCGTTGGGGAGCTCGGAATACCACTCGAAAGCCGTATCTGATAGACTTCCAACAAACTGGCGAAGCAGAAGCTTGTCGTCGCCGCCAGTGTTACCACAAAGCGCCCTGAATTGGGCAACATGTTGATGGGGATTGCCGGTCCCCTTGTAGACATGAAACTTTGGAATTGTGTAACCTGGCGGGTACTTGATTTTGTCATACCAGCCCGGATATGGCCGCCCCGTCTTTACAACGTGGCCGGCTGCTTCGGCCGCGTGATGAACTTTTATCTGCTGGGCTATATATTCGTCCAGATCTGTTTTAGAGATTGTGTCTTCTTTAGCCGTTGATAGAACGGGCTGAGGGTTTGATGTTTCTCCCCTATCATCCCCAAGGACGATCGGGGGTTCTTCAGTCGGGGATTCTGGTTGTATCATCATCCCTATCATATCCTGGAAGAGAAGGCCCATGCGCTGTATATTGGCTGCTTGTTCAGCAGCCTCTTGGTCTCTCTTTTCGAGCATTCGGCGAAGGAACTCGGCGTCGGTTTCTTCTTCTTGACGTTCATCTAAGGACGTCTCGGGATTCTCTTTTGGCCCCGTGAGTGCAGCCATGGTAGTCATCATCTCCTGGAGCTTTTGTTGCTGCTCCTGAGACTTGGTCACTGACCGGGCAAGCGGTCGGTGACCCATAGAAGTACGACTTTCTTCTTTCCCCGAAGCCATATAGACCGTATGAACTGTGATGCCCCCTGACTTGGGGCGTTTAGGTTCACCGCTTTTAGATTTTGTCAGCGTTATGGGAGCTTTTTCTGGTCTCTTCCTTTTATGGGCCTTTGAGGTTGAAGGAGCCGTTGAAGCGGGCATCCTAGCATTTGTTGCCCCCTGTCGTTGAGCGGGGCGGTTTTTGTCTTTTTCCACCCTTGCCCTGTTCTGGCGACGGAAGTGGTTTGA
The DNA here is from genome assembly GCA_030015575.1 of Agapanthus africanus. Lineage (NCBI taxonomy): Eukaryota > Viridiplantae > Streptophyta > Magnoliopsida > Asparagales > Amaryllidaceae > Agapanthus > Agapanthus africanus. Next base: position 138,231,873 of record JASDDO010000004.1, on the reverse strand, counting down.
GTCAATCACGGAGTCTTGAACCCTCCGCCAAACTTTATAAACTTTCGCTGACAGCCGTTGAGGGGGCTGTTCCTGTTTCATCTCCGGAGCCTTTTCCCTGGGTGGAGGAGACCTTTTCAACGTAGCTACCGGGGAGTTCTTTCTCACCCTCCTCAGCATTTCAAAGCTGTTCCCAGTTGGAACAGCAGCATCGACTTCCACCACTGGAGCAGGTGGGGTTAGCCCTGAGGGGGAGTTGCCCCCTGCTTTCCTCACTCTCTGCCAATGACGACGTCGCGCGCGACGAGCCGCCGGGATTGGCTCGGAGATTGAGGTGGTTTCTTGTTGCCCCCTGTTTGAGCGTGGGGTAACTGTTGATGTCAGCCTATCGAAGACTGATGCCTTCTGACCAGCTGGAGGAGGAGTATGAACCGTCAATCTCGTGAAGACTGAATCTCTGATAGGAGAAGCCGCTTTAACGACTTCCAAAGCAGCGGCCGTTGCCCTCTTTGGGACAGCCACTTTATAGTTCTGACCCAGCCTGGTGAAAACGGAGGCTGTTGGTCCAGTAGCAGGCGACCCGCTGACAGGGGTCGGAGTAGCAGTGAGCCGGTCGAACACCGACTTCTTGTTCGCTTCCAGTGTGGGTATCGGTGCCGAGAAGCTTGTAGGTGGGACCATGGTCCCGAAGAACAAGCCGGTGGTGGCCTGAGTCAACTGGCCTACCGGCAGTGTCAGGAAGGAAGCCGCCTGGGGCCCATATGCTACACCTCTAGGTGAGGTGGAGCGTCCGTTGCAGTTGCACTTCGAGCAGTTGGTGCAGTTGGTGGCCATTGAATGCTTGAGTTCTGCACCAAACAAAAGACCAAATCTTAGCAACTTGAAATCCGAAGGCAATCATTTAACAAACCGCGATTGGTTCGCGAAGACGACACACGAAGTGTGGAGTGGAAAGAGGAAGAGGTCCCACCGGGCGTGCCAGAATCTGTTCCCCTCCGAACGGCGGCCGAGACGTTAGGACGTCCGTGCCTGAGGTTCGGGGCAGATGCTATTTGGTTTTTATCCGTCTATCTCTCCGAAGATGCCAAGTTGATTTATGGCACCTTGTATCGGAGGTTTAGACGGATGCGGCCGATGTAGCAGACTTTGTCAGATTCCCCCTCAGGGTGAGGGGTTTTTGATTGTGGGGACGCTCTTCCCTGCAGGCGCAAGCCCCTGCAGTTAATTACGCTACCGCATAGCGGTAACAACTTTCTCCTACTCCAGAATTTCACTTCGTGTCGTGTGTGTTTGTTTTGTTTGTGATTGCCCGTGGATTGTATACGGAGACTGAGTGATGTCGTCACCCGTAGGACGTAGATTAGTCCAAATCCGTATTTACTTAGATTTGGGTTTGGTGTTTTTAGTTTAAGGATGCATTAGTCGCGTTGCGTCTAAGATCGACTTAAACATTTGTTAAGGATACGTTAGTCCTGTTTTAGACTAAGATCAACTTAACATCATGATTGATTTAATTCTCCGGCCGTCGGGACTCGTCACCTCTCTGACGTCGTTGAGGGATTACAACGACAGGCGTCTGAGGAGTTCAGAGATGTACCCTTGAACCAAAGTTAATTTGGAGTTTTATTGTTTATTTAAATGTCTAAGGACACGTTGACCGTATTTGGGGTTAAGATCAACTTAGGCGGGACCGTTTAGATCCGACAAAAGAGCGTTTAGGCCCTATTGCACCAGTTTAGGGACGTGGTGGTCCGTCGCCAGTTTAGGGACGTAGTGGTCCATTATTAGTTTAGGGACGTTTCGGTCCGTCGCCAGTTTAAGGACGTGGTGGTCCATCTTTATTTTAGGGACGTTTCGGTCCGATATTAGTTTAGGGACGTCTCGGTCCAATATTAGTTTAGGGACGTCTCGGTCCAATATTAGTTTAAGGACGTCTCGGTCCAATATTAGTTTAGGGACGTCTCGGTCCAATATTAGTTTAGGGACGTCTCGGTCCAATGCTCTCATTTTGGAGTGAATATTAGTTTAGGGACGTTTCGGTCCAATATTAAATGAATGGTTCGTTGGGACTCGTCACCTCTTTGACGTCGTTGAAGAATTACAACGACAGATGTCAAAGGAGTTCGGAGATGTACCCTCGAACCGGTCGTGACTTAGTTCATGAAAGGCGTTTAATTTAAGGACTTACAGCCAGGATTGGGTTAAGTCCAATTTTTATTTTAGGCTCTGCCCGATCAACCTAAACAGGGTTCTGCCTCTTTTTATTCTTGCAAGTCTGATTTGGGCCAGGCCCTTTTAATGAGTTACAAGAACTCAGGAATTCTCCAAACAGGGCCTTGCCCTTTTAAATAATGAGTTTCAGAAACTCAATAATTTCCTTGGGTTGGGCCAGGCCCTTTTAAATGATGAGTTGCAGGCACTCAAGAAATTTTTACAAACAGGGCTTTGCCCCTTTATTGTTCTGCAGTTTAGTTTGGGCCAGGCCCTTTTAAATAATGAGTTTGCAGAAACTCAGGAATTTTTCCAAACAGGGCCTTGCCCTTTTATTATTTCAATTTAATTTGGGCCTGGCCCAAAACAAGGGGTTGCAGAAACCCTAGAAATCTTCAGATTGAAGAACACAAGTGCATGGCACTTTTGATTTGAATTTGGATCAAAGGAAAAACAAGTTCTTGTTTTTCCTGATCATACAGAACCGAGGGTTCATATTAAGTGCAAGGCACTATTTATTATTCTTTTATTTATATTTTTTTTTTTAGAACCTGGGGTTCATATCAAGTGCAAGGCACTATTTATTTTCTGTTCTTCAGAAATTTTTACCTTCTTCCTTTTTTTTTGTCTTCTGTGTTCTTGATTAATTTTCAAGAGTTTTCTTTTTTTTTCGAAGTTTTTCCTTCTCTTGATGATTGATTCTCTCCCTGATTATCTGATTGATGCCTTTTGAATGAGGCTTGGGGTCTTATTTATAGTGCCCACAAATTTGTTGGATTTGTTAACAAAATCTTTCCTGAATAATTTTGGGAATTTTCCCACCATTGGATCTTTGATCCAAGGGTTCCTGTTTTACAGGAGAACAGAAAAGATTTATCTAAATCTTCATTCAGTTGCTGCGCAACTCACCAGCAAATGACACGTGTCGCGCGTCCGAGCGCTTGCGCAGTTGCGATTGCGCAACTGCGCAGACACGTGTCGCGCATCCGAGCGCTTGCGCAGCTGCGACTGCGCAACTGCGCAGACACGTGTCACGCATCTGTGCGTTTGCGCAGACATGTGTCGCGCATCGGTGCGTTTGCGCAGCTGCGAATGCGCAACTGCGCAGACACGTGTCCGCATCTGAGCGCTTGCGCAGACACGTGTCGCGCATCCGTGCATTTGCGCAGCTGCGACTGCGCAACTGCGCAGACACGTGTCGTGCATCCATGCGCTTGCGCAGACACGTGTCGCGCATCCGCGCGTTTGCGCAGTTGCGACTGCGCAACTGCGCAGACACGTGTCGTGCATCCATGCGCTTGCGCAGACACGTGTCGCGCATCCGTGCGTTTGCGCAGTTAAGTCTTTAATTACGTTTTCTGAAGAGCCTTGCTCTGATGGGACGCACTGTTTCGGTCGTTACGCTGCCCATTCAGCTTCTGCCACGTGGCAAATTGCGCGCTGCGCACGGAAACCGAAGCGTTGCTTCGAATTTTGAATTTTCAAAATTCAACAGAGCCTTGCTCTGATTGGGGGAAACATGGACAAGTGGCTTATGTCTATTTATAGACTAAAGCAGATATAGCGGAGATAGATCATCTATTTCTGATGTGACAGTCATAGGTTTGACTTCATCAGAATAAGAGGATGGATCTGTTAAGAAGGTAGTAGGGTGTGATGTCCTGGTATTTGATGACATACACAGAGTAGGAAGTGATATTCCTATACTACGATCGGTTCTACTTTGGTTGTCACACAGTAGTTTCTCCACATAGGAATTAGATCTTATATCGTACATTCTGGTTACTAGATCTATGGTTTTAGATCTAAATTTGGGTGGTTTCCCAATCATGGTACTTAGACAGCATTCTATGAGTATTTAGAATGGACGACTCCTGGCACAGTAGTATACCTGCAGGTGATGGGGTCACCCTCTCTAAAGGTGTCTTGTAGACTAAAGGGGAGATGGATGTGCATGATTAGCAGATCACTTGCTTAGGCAATTGAGTCAATCATGAGATGTCAAGCACCACACCAGATGTAGTTTTTGCAGTAGATGCAATAAGTTGATATTGATCCAATCCTGGAGAAACAGTCGGAAGCAGTTTTAGAACATAAGTGGATGTTCTAGGGATATGATAACAGCATTCTCCTTCGGGAGACAGTTATCATTCCAGGCTTCCAAGGTGACCTGGATGGCAGAGTGGCTGTCAGAGTTATAGTTTTCCCTCTGACGAGGGGCAGTATTTTGGAAAGGTGGTCCAGGTGGATACTGAGGGAAGGCATGGCGCAGGATACTGATTAAGTTCAGTTGACGATACAGTCTAAGAAGTTTGGATTTGGAGTTCACTTATGAGCTCGGTCCCATCAGATATCCAGACACATTCTAAGACAGGTATTGCTCATTTCGGAAGATGGCTTTCTCCACGAACTTGACATAGAGAGAGACCTAGAAAGAAACATCAGAGCGGATCCACTCACTGAGGCTATTCCTCGAACGCAATAGTTTCACAAACGAGCTTTGTGAGACTGACTAGTAGAGGAGTTGGGTGTTCGATATCACACGGGCTGTGAGTATGCGACATCGCAATAATTAGCCTTGAGTGCAAGTGGGAGATTGTTGGAGATAGTGCCCTCAGAGTCAATTATTGGATCACAGGCACGTGATTATAATGATTGAGGGAGGACCTGTCCCAGTAGGACAGTCTTACTCAAGATGATAGTATGCTATCTGGTTTATCTTTATCATCGTGTACTGCTTTAGGTGACCTTACGAGTCGCTATTACACGTTGATAGAGCCCCTAGGATTCTTACTTGACTACCAGCAGTATGAGGGCGATCATATACGTGAGAGCTGAAGTCTATAAGCACATCCTTAAAAGGTCCCTAGTCGTGGGAGTTTCGAGACAGGGCATCGATACTCCATAGTAGACTAGTGTATACAGTCGAGACCCCGACGAGGGGCGGTGGCCGATCTCACAAGCCACTGGTGTCAGTTGGTTCACCTAAGATGTATACAGATGCTCATTGGGTTATGAGTACACCGGACAGGACTCGCCGGGAACCTGCTAGTTGGTATTATACCTGACGTCAGATAGCAGTTCCCTGGTGACATGTGTACAGGTTAGTTCATCGACCTGAGATCGTCATTTGTCTCGTATGAGTTCCCACTGTGCTTTGATTACTATCCTACCACGGCTCAAAGGAGTCGTGCAAACAGGTTTTAGTTGGGTACAGTCCCGAGCCATATGGAGGCGGTGAGCGGATATGCAGGGGTTTGTCTCTCCCGGTAGTGGGGGTGAGGTCGCGCTGTGTCTAGGAGAGACAGTACATGAAAAGTCCTTGGCCAAGGCAGGAGATTTGCTGGTAGGTATTCCAGTAGTATCTCAGGGTGTTCTGGGCTACACTCCGACACGACTTGTACCGCTTTTGGGTGTCTGACTTTTACCAACCCCCTAGGCCCGCCATACGATGCTCATAGACGAACGGACCGGACTGTACAGATATTGTCACTGACTGGCTCAGTAGGGTGTCAGGATGAGTTCGCTCATCGACGTCCCTTTTAGTCAATAGCTGGTAGCCCATCACGTATGGCTAATACCTCTGACGTGCTAGTGGTTAAATCCACAGCCATAGTATTGACGAGTCATTAGAGTCCACCACACTCAGTTACTCAGGTTTCGGGCAAAACGCTGTAGAGGCCGTATGGAGATATGGCAGGGTTCGATCAGATACGTGCGGTATTGGACGGATCGTGATCGGACTGTTTTTACTAGCCGGGTTTGGCTTAAGCCGGATCCTAGTATTTGATAGTGTAGATATTGTCTCTTTGCATTTGTATTCAGTGGGAATACAAATGCGGGCATGTATATGCAGTAGTGTGGTTTTCCTATAATTTATTACGGGATCAGTTTTCTGAAGTTGCCAGTTTGCATTCCGTCACGGCCGGTTTTCTTTTATTCCTTCACGGCCGGACTTTATCGTTGGAGGGTGTTATTTGCAGTGTGCAAATAAATTTTTTTTTTGTGGAGGGCTTTCTTGTAAAATGGTAGCATCATGATGAGATTCTATTCTAGTCTTATTCATTGCTTTTTGGTGATGGTTTGTGAGTGGATTGAAAAAGGAAATTGGTGTGACCTTTTTCTAATTGATTCATACCTTTTTCTTCATTTGATTAATCTTTTCTTTTTCACCACACACCATTTGAGAGGGGCCGGCCACTAGAGAGGAGAGGAGAGGGATCAATTTTTGGTGTGGCATTTTATCTTCATCTCATTCTATGGTTGCAAAAAGATTAGCTCCAAAGCTCATTCTTTTTCTCATTCTCTTCTCAATTCCTCCATGGCAACTACAACCCCAAAGAGACAAACTTTTCTACACTAGTCTACAGCAAATCTTGGACGCGTGGGCTAGCCAACTTCACGTCCGAGTTGCCTCGGTCCAGAAGTGGGAGCCCGTAAAAGATTCCGGCTACGTGGTGCCCTTTCCGACGAGGAGTTGACGGACGGAGATTCCGCGGGTGATTGGAGTGGAGACGAAGACCGAAGGACACGGATCGCTCGGTATACATCTCTACTCTTATTTTAGTTTGCTAGTTTCTAGGTTAATGGCCCGATCCGGGTAAAAAGTGCGCGGTGGTGTCGGTTTGCTAGTTTGCAAAGCTTTTGTTTCCGCGTTACCGGCGTCGGATCGACAGCCAGGGCGGCGCCGCGGACTTACACGTGCAAGTACCCCTATGGACCCCCTAGAAGACATAATAACCTTAACTCGATTCTGTGCCCGCGGAACCGCGTTCGAAACTTCGGGTTTGCCGTAGTCCCGTGGTGTCATAGTTGAGGCTTTGGTTAACTCCTTCTATGGCTGGTTCGTGGACACTGTGGCACGGTTTTTTAGTGTTTTGACTTTGCTCAAGCGTTGAGCTCAGGGGGGTAATTTGTGGGTGTATGTTGATTCGATCGAAACGTTAAACATCGTCATGATATTCTGTAATGTGATACAAAATGCGGAATTCATATAGTTAGACATGAAATCCGTAATATGTGATATTTCGGGTTTACGATGTCTAAGTCGATTGTGGATTCCAAATGTTGTAGTTTTACACTTTCTTTTCTGCGACCGTAAGTGTAGTATGTGGGGTATTGCCGGCTTCGTTGCTATACATCAACGACAATCGGGATACGCATACTTGCTTACGTTGATGATATGAGATATTATGTGTTGCTGTGATATGTTATATTGGATCGTATTGTTTTGAATAGCCGGGGGTTTTATGTGAGATGGGGGTTTTTATTTTCATTCATGTAAAATTCATTGTATGTAATATTATTTTATTGGGGCACTTCCGGGTTGAGGTTGATGTCACCATTTTATATTATTTACTTTTCCGCATTAGGTAGACCTAAGGAGGGGAGCACAAGTAACCGGGTTCTAGGGTCCAGTGGGAGGCCATCTCGAGGAGTCGAGACTGGGTCTCCTAACCCTAGAATTGGCAGTGTTACTTGCCTCTCTCGTAGGGTCTAGGCATGTGGGTTTGGCTATTCATCGCGACCGTGGAATCCGTGTTTTATATAGGCTCGATATAAAACACGGGCGTCCTAGTATATCCAATATTTCATATGTTTCTTCTGCTGCTGATATACTGTGATGTGATCATATTATATGTGTGAGACGAATGCTTTATTATTTTATATATGATATATAATAAACGTTGCTTATGTTTTACACCCGCGCTAGTCCCGTCCCGGTATGCCGTTAGTTAAGTAACCTGACGGTGCATAACGGAACATTGTGGCGAATGCGGATGGCATAAGTGTACGTTGTATTTTCGTTTCTTCTGTGATGCTTAGGAAGCATAAAATGATGGGATTTATTAATGAGATTAATAAAAGAAAAGAAACCTAAAATATGTTGTAGAATCAAAAATTTATAAAAAAAAAGGGTAGCTACAGTTTTGCTTTGCATAGCGGTATATGTGATATACCCTGCACCTTATTCGATGAGGAAAGAGCCGAGATCCCTTCACCGGGAGTGACCTCTTTAACAAAACTGACAGATGCTACAAACTCACGGTTTAGTTTTTGATTGCTTCTATAGTTCTTGCTTTGCACCGCGGTATTTATGAAATATCCTGCACCTTATTCGATAAGGAAAGAGCCGAGATCCCTTCACCGGGAATGACCTCTTTAGCGAAACTAGAAAAGCCTAAAAAACACTCCTTTTCAAAATCACATGTTTCTACAACGATATCAAGTTCATTACGCTCATGGTTTTCTGAAAGACCTGTGTAGCCCTCCGTCATTTCAGATAAGTATTATTTAGTATTCGTGCTACGGTAGTTTGGCCTCCGTCAAGGCGTAGTGTATGGTAGCCAATTAGTACTTATTTGTAGCATGAGATGCGATTGGATTAGGGTATTCGGACGGCGTAGTTTGGCCTCCGTCAAGGGTCGTGCGGGTGGGTCTAATTCAGTCAAGAAATGAACGGGTTGAACTTGACTAGCGTCCTATGGGTAGTTTGGCCTCCGTCAAGCTCATAGGACGCTAGGGGTAAAAGCATTATCAGGAATTTCAAGAGTTGAAATTTGCAATGAGATTGAATATCTTCTATGAGATAGATGGATCCTGATACCCACTGCGAGTAAGAGTTACTCCTGAAAGAGTTTTACACAGGACAATTAGCCGATCAAGTAGGTGACTAGAAAGGTGTTAACGGGGTTATGCCTCTGGGAAAACGAGGTTTACTTTAATTAGGTCCGTGCGAAAGCACGGGGAACCTCCCTCAAAGCACCAACACTGGCCTGGCTGAAAGATTGGCGAACTTGTAAAGTATAATTAATCCCGGCTAATCTTTCCTTTTAGGGTTTGAAGGAAGATTTGATAAAAAGCAGTGGGAGCCATCCTGATTAGATAAGATAATAACTAATCTAATCTTGCAAGGGCATACGCTAAATTGTTTTCTTCTCTCTCTCTCCGGATAGCGACCATATCAGGCCTTAATCAAGATAATAATATGGATGTATTGACTGAACCCGCTTTTTATACTGAGCAGGGGAACGTTGGTCCTGCTCCCACTTATAACTGTTATAAGTCCGAGCAGGGAATAGTAGAATATCTGGATTCTCACGTCATCCAAACGAAGAATAAGCATGTTGATGCATCTTCTTCAGGTGTGTTAGTTATCGAGAACTGTTTCTCAGTTACTTCTACGTCCTGGGTATTAGATACCAGATCGGAATCCCACATATGTAATATGTTACATGGGCTACGTAAAGGTAGGGAATTGGGAGAGGGTGATCATTCCGTAAGAGTAGGGAATGGTGCAAATGTTGCAGCCAAAGAAGTTGGCGAATATCACCTTGTGTTACCGAATGGTAATACATTGGTTCTGAATGAATGCTATTACATTCCGACCCTGATATGCAATCTTATATCAGTTTCTTTATTGAGAAAAGGAGGATATAATTTTGTAGTACAAGATAATGTTATGAACATATTCCTGAATCAAAAGTTGATTGGATCAGGATCGTTAAATAATGGCATATACGTTCTCTACTAAACTACAGTACTTAATGTTCAAAACACACACAAGAGGAAGAGTTCAGAAATGAACGAATCCTTCTTATGGCATTGTAGACTAGGTCATATCAATGCGACAAGGCTAGCTAAGCTACATAAGGATGGATGTTTAAATCCGTTCGAATTTTCATCTTATGATACTTACCAGTCATGTCTCAAAGGCAAGATAACCAAAACTTCGTTTAGTGGACACGGAGAAAGAGCTGCGGAACTCTTGGGACTGATACATAGTGATGTATGTGGACCCATGTCTACACATGCCAGGAACGGTTCTTCCTACTTCATTACATTCACTAACGATCTCTCAAGATAAGGACATGTGTTCCTATTGAAACACAAGTCTGAAGCTTTTGAGAAATTCAGAGAATATAAGCACGAGGTAGAGAACCAAACGGGAAAAAGTATTAAGATCCTACGATCTGATCGAGGAGGAGAATACTTGAGCAATGAGTTTCTAGACTATCTAAAAGAGAATGGGATTCTCTCTCAGCTTACTCCTCCCTATACACAACAATACAACGGTGTATCGGAGCGGAGGAATCGCACCGTATTAGATATGGTGCGCTCTATGATGAGAAATGCTGAGTTGCCTATTTTCTTTTGGGGTTATGCGCTTGAGACAGTGGCATACCTATTGAATAGAGTTCCAACAAAATCAGTGCCTACCACTCCATATGAGATATGGAATGTAAAGAGGCCATGTCTTAATTTTATTCAGATATAGGGTTGTCCGGCCTATGTAAAAACACAAAATCCGGACAAGCTCGAGGCAAGGTCTCTCCTGTGTAAGTTTATTGGATATCCCAAACATTCGTGAAGGTATATATTCTACCACTCCGAGGAACAAAAGGTGTTTGTTTCTCGACCTGCCACCTTTCTAGAAAAGGGATTTCTTATGAAACAAATTAGTGGTAATGAGGTAGAACTGGAAGAAGCTCTAGCAACACAAACTACAACAGATGATTTGGTGGAACCAGAGGATTCAGTAGTTCCCGACGAACCCCAGCCTCTCCGCCGATCTAGTAGGGTTCCTCATCCACCTGAGAGATACTACGGTTTTCTCGTAGATGGTGGGAGCGAGGATTGCATCTTGGAAGATGATGACCTGACTAGCTTCAAGCAGGCCATCACAAGTGGTGACTCTGTGAAGTGGCTAGATGCAATGCGATCTGAGATGGAATCCATGTACACCAACAAAGTATGGACTTTGGATGTTGCTCCTGAAGGGGTAAAACCCATTGGGAGAAAATGGATCTTTAAGAAGAAACTTGGTGTAGATGGAAAAGTTGAGACTTACAAAGCTAGACTTGTTGCAAAGGGTTTTCATCAAAGACCAGGTGTGGATTATGACGAAACCTTTTCTCTAGTGGCTATGCTTAAGTCCATCCGGATCTTACTTGCCATTGTTACATACCATGACTACGAAATCTGGCAAATGGATATTAAGACCGCCTTTCCAAATGGTGATTTAGAGGAGTGCGTGTACATGACTCAGCCAGAGGGCTTCGTAGATAGTGGGAGCAGCGGAAAGTTGTGCAAGCTGCTTAAATCCATTTATGGATTAAAGCAAGCATCGCGGAGTTGAAACATCTGCTTTGATATTGTATTCGAAGAGTTTGACTTCATCAAAAACGTAGATGAACCTTGTATTTACAAGAAGGTTGCAGAGAGTAAGGTTGTCTTCCTCGTATTGTACGTGGATGACATACTCTTGATATGAAATGATGTTTCTTTGCTGCACTCGGTCAAGCTCTTCTTATCACAAAGATTCTCAATGAAAGATCTAGGTGATGCCTCCTGCATACTGGGAATTATGATCTATAGAGATAGATCTAAATGGATACTGGGATTGTCCCAATCCAGGTACATTGACACCATACTAAAAAGGTTTAGTATGGAAGAATCCAAGTGTGGAAACCAACCCACGATCTATGTACTCACTCTCTCCAAAGAGATGTCTCCCAAGACTGATTTGGAGAGAGCTCGCATGCAAGCGATACCCTATGCTTCGGCAGTACGCTCTATCATGTATGCGATGCTATGTACCAGACCCGATGTAGTATACTCACTAAGTGTAGTGAGTCGGTATCAAGCAGATCCTGGAGAGAGTCACTGGACAGCTGTGAAGAACATTCTCAAGTACTTGCGAAGGACTAAAAAGATGTTCTTGGTGTATGGTAACGGTGAACTCCAAGTAGAGTCCTTTACCGATTCGAGCTTCTAGAGTGATAAAGAAGACTCTAAGTCGGTCTCGGGTTTTGTCTTCACCTTAAATGGAGGGGCGGTTTGTTAGAAGAGTTCCAAACAGGAAACCGTTGCAGACTCGACGATGGAGGCTGAATACATCGCTGCCAACGATGCTGCCAAAGAGGCTGTCTGGATGAAGAAGTTCATCACTGAACTTGATGTGGTTCCGTCCATTGTGCATCCAATACCTTTGTATTGTGATAACATTGGAGTTGTGGCTTTGGCCAAGGAACCCAGGTCCCATCAGATGTCCAGACATATTCTGAGGTGGTATCACCTGATCCGGGAGATAGTTGATCGCCGGGAGATCGAGGTTAGTAGAGTTGATATGAAGGACAACACTGCGGATCCACTCACGAAGGCCATTTCCCAGATACAGTTTGATAGACTCTTCGGGATGTTGGGTATGAGATACTACAACAGCTGGCCTTAGTGCAAGTGGGAGATTATTAGTTATATATATGCCCTAGAGGCCATTGTTGTACATATGATGTATATTATAGTGGATGCTTGGATATATATAGAGAGGACTTTCTTTCTCGACATGATAGTACGTTATTTGGTTTCACTTTGTCTTAACATGTTGACTTGTATTAGTTTATTGTCTTGCTCTCACATGTTGATAAAGCCCTTAGGATATGTACTCGACTACTGGGACTATGATGAGATCATACTAGTGGGGCCAGGGTAGTCAACGAGTACACCCTATAACTGTTCCTAGTCGAGGGAGTATCGAAACAGGGCATCGATACTCCAAAGTAGAATAGCGTTTACGCATCTTGACCCATTTGATGGGCGATGGATGATCCCATATCCATCGGTGTTTGACATCAAAGATGGTGTACGGGTGCTCAGTGGAGACTTGGTACACTGAACGGACTCGCCGAGAACTCCTAAATGGTATTATATCTATCGTCAGATAGCAGTTCTCCGGTGACACTGGTACAGGTTAGTCTGTAGACACGAGATCGTCATAGAGTCTTGTGTGATTCCCACTCTGCTTTGATTTCCACCTTACCACGTCCAAGAGGGCATACAAAACGGTGGCTTTTGGTACAGTTCCGAATCACATGGAGGAAATGAGCGATAGGAGGGGTTTCGTCTCTCCCGGTATAAGGAGTTGATGTGATTGGCTATAACTGGAAGTCCCTGGCCAAGGCTGATATGGAGTGCTACTGGTAAGCGTTATCAGTAGTTTCTCGACCTATTATGAGCCTCACATGGACACGACTTATCTGTTACTGGGGTCTGACGTTTACCATCCCTAGACTAGATATGCGACATATCAGACGAAGAGACCGGACTGTACGGTAGTGTTACTGATTGGATTCACGGGAGAATGTATAGGCCTGCTTGTTGATCTTCTGATCGCTCAATACCTGGGTGGCTGTTACGTTTAGCTGACTGCTTGCAGCTTGTGGGTGTTTGATATGATCATCACCTACTGCCGGCGTATTGACGATTCTTTAGAGTCCTACACAGAGGTTTCCTGGCTCAGGAAAAACGGAGTAGGAGCACATATGTGATATGTGCGGGACCGAGAATATTATGATATGAGATACCGTATTCTATTCTCGCGATATGAGATATCGGCCGGGTATATGTGATATAGCCGGGTCATCGGATCAAGTGTTGATTCGATGAATTGGTACATGTTATATTAGACGGTTATATGTAATATAGTCGGGTTATCGGATCAAGTGTTGATTCGATAATTTAATTTATAATTATATATGTGATATATTACGTTACGTTAACTAATATAAGCTCGCTTTATTGATTCATTTTCTCAGGGAATAATACATTGATATATATGCGATATATGTTAATTGTATTATTTTCTTTTGTTACAAAATATATTTTATATGTGATATATAATATTGTAACATGTTAGGGTTACAAATTTAACAAAGTTTTAGGGTTTAAACTTGGTTAGGGTTTGGATTAGGGTTAGCTTTTGCATGAAGCTTTGACTTGTGTCTTTAGCTTGATATTTTGTGAAGATATTTTCTAACCCAATACAAACCATTAACTCTAGTTTATTCTCTACAAGGGTTAGCTCCTTCATTATTAACCCATGGTTGGATTTATAACGACTACAATAATTCATTATTCATCACAAAAGGAATTGATTCATCTTCTTCTTCCTTGTGCTCTTGAAAAAGCTTCACTAGGTTTTTCTTTTGTGATGATATTGAGTGAGAATTTGAAAACAAAAGAGAGAGAAATTCCTACTTCACCATCCTCATCTATTCTAGCCACTTAGATTAGGGTGTTCACTTCTCTAATAAGTTGTTTAGTGAAGTGTTAGCATAAGTTAGAGATTTTTCAAGGTAGATCATCTAGGATCATGAAGACTACAAGCAAGGTGTCTCATTTACCTCATGGAGCCACTGAAGAGTCGGACTTCATGTTGATCGCAGCGAAGGGACCTCAACACGGAGCTTATGAAGCGAAGGAACAGACTACAAAGGTTGTAATCCCTATCGCTTTACTTCTTTGTATGTGATACGAATTTTGTTACCCTAGAAATTCTAGCAAGATTCATGGTTAGTTAGCTTTGCACCTCTCTAAATTTTAAAATGGCATGAGTGATGCTACTAAACCCTAGACTAGGTGCAAGGGTAACCCAACACTCAGGGTCACCAGTACATCACTACTACATTGCTAGATTTTCCAGTATACACTCGGGGTCACAGCAGATCACAGAGACTCCATAATGACACTAAAAATACGATATGTGCACAAAACTTTACCTTTAGTGTTCTAAACAACAACTACAAGTCAACACAACAATATAACTACCTAATTAACAGTTTAGAGGTTATACCTATCCACTGTTGATAAAAAAAATCCAATCTTTCCAAGCTCCAAGTCATCTTAGTGGCAAGATCAAGACTTGAGAAGGGTTTTAGTGAGATTTAATGAAGTTTTGTAAGGTTTTGTGATGAAGGGGTGAGGGTTTCAGTTGAGAGTAAAGGAGATGAAGAATAATTGAGAAAGAGAGAGTGGGGTGAGAATGAGAGAGGGCAATGAGTGAAGAATGAGATAGGGATGAGAGGGTGAGTGTAGGGTGAGTGTATACCTTACACTTACTCTCTCCCTCTCCTTCATTAAATGCATGCATGCCTCCTCCATGAGTCACCTTGCCACCTCCCTCATTCCAAAATTGAAGATAACTCTCACAAAAGAAAGCTAAGTGCAAGGTTACATGGCATGGATTAGTTTAAGGTGTCATGGCCACTAAACAAGGTTAACACTAAACAACCCCCATGTTAACATGCACAAGTGTGTGCAAACCCAAACAAATAATAATAAAATATTGATTAATCCTTATAAAATGCGAGAAAACTAATTTGGTAATCTTTTAGTTAAAAACCAGTATTATCGCTTAATTAACACTAATTGCATTCTAAGGTGTTATAATCTCCCCCCTCAAAGAAATTCGTCCCCGAATTTAAAATTCTTACTATGCGTACCTTCAAAGAGATAGGGAATTTCTTCAGAATCTCGCTCTCGGCCTCCCAAGTGATCTCCTCACCAGTTGGGCTATGCCAAAGAACCTTCACAGATGGCAAGACCTTTGATCGAAGTTTCTTCACCTGCCGATCCAATATAACTACCGGCTGCTCGGTGAACGAAAGATCGGGCTCAAGATGAACGGTCTGGTGTTGAATCATGTGAGAAGGATCATGAAGGTATCTACGAAGCATCGACATATGGAATACGGGGTGAACATCCGAAAAACTGGGTGGGAGCGCCAAACGATAGGCAACGGTACCAACTCGCTCAAGGTTCTCGAAATGACCTACAAATCTGGGACTAAGCTTCTCCTTTTTCCCAAATCTCATAACGCCCTTCATCGGAGAAATCCGCAGGAATACATGATCCCCCACTGCGAACTCAAGTCTGCGACAATGACGGTCGGCATAAGACTTCTGTCTGAACAGGGCCGCTCTCATCCTGTCCTGAATCAGCTGGATCTTCTCCGTAGTCTCCTGAATTAGCTGGAGTCCCAAAATCCTACTCTCACTAAGTTCGGTCCAACAGACTGGTGATCGACACTTCCTACCATACAAGCCTCAAAAGGTGTTATCTGAATAGTCTCCTGAAAGCTTTTGTTGTAGAAGAACTCAATCAACGGCAGGTGACGATCCCAACTGCCACCAACATCAAGCACAGACGCACGAAGCATATCCTACAGAGTCTGTATAGTCCGCTCTGACTGACCATCGGTCTACGGATGGAAAGCGGTGCTAAAACTCAACCAGGTACTTAAAGCTTCCTGAAGCTTCTGCCAAAGACGGCTAAACAACTGGGTGCCTCTGTCAGATACGATGCATGAAGGAACGCCGTGCAAACGCACAATCTTATCTATGTTCAACTGAGCATACTGAGCATCGACGAAAGTGGTCTTCACTGGAAGGAAGTGAGCCGCTTTCGTCAACCGGTCAACGATCACTCAAATGGCGTCATACCCCTGACTGGACCCGGATAGATGCACAACAAAGTTCATGGAAATCTGCTCCCATTTCCACTCAGGAACTGGTAAAGGCTGCAACTCTCCAGCCGGTCTCTGATACTCAGCCTTGACTTGCTGACAAGCCAGGCACCTCAAAACGAAATCTGAAACATCACGCTACATCCCTTCCCACCAGAAAATGTCTCTCAAGTCACGGTACATCTTGGTGGAACCTGGATGAACGCTAAAGGCTGACTGATGTGCCTGCTCTATATTGGAGATAGTGCCCTCAGAGTCAATTATTGGATCACAGGCACGTGATTGCAATGATTGATGGAGGACCTATGCCGATAGGACAGTCTTACTCAAGATGATAGTATGCTATCTAGTTTATCTTTATCATCGTGTACTGCTTTAGGTGACCTTACAGGTCACTATTGCGCGTTGATAGAGCCCCTAGGATTCTTGCTTGACTGCCAGCAGTATGAGGGCGATCATATACGTGGGAGCTGGGGTCTATAAGCACATCCTTAAAAGGTCCCTAGTCAAGGGAGTTTCGAGACAGGGCATCGATACTCCAGAGTAGACTAGTGTATACAGTCGAGACCCTGACGAGGGGCGGTGGACGGTCTCACAAGCCACTGGTGTCAGTTGGTTCACCTAAGATGTATACAGGTGCTCATTGGGTTATGAGTACACACAGGACTCGCCGGGAACATGCTAGTTGGTCTTATACCTGACGTCAGATAGCAGTTCCCTGGTGACATGTGTACAGGTTAGTTCATCGACCTAAGATCGTCATTTGTCTCGTGTGAGTTCCCACTGTACTTTGATTACTACCCCACCACGCTCAAAGGAGACGTGCAAACAGGTTTTAGTTGGGTACAGTCCCGAGCCACATGGAGGCAGTGAGCGGATCTGCAGGGGTTCGTCTCTCCCGGTATTGGGGGTGAGGTCGCGCTGTGTCTAGGAGATCCATTACACGAAGTCCTTGGCCAAGACAGGAGATTTACTGGTAGGTATTCCAGTAGTATCTCAGGTGTTCTGGGGTACTCTCCGACACGACTTGTACCGCTTTTGGGGGCCTGACTTTTACCAACCCCCTAGGCCCGCCATGCGATGCTCATAGACGAACGAACCAGACTGTATGGATATTGTCACTGACAGGCTCAGTAGGGTATCAGGATGAGTTCGCTCATCGACGTCCCTTTTGGTCAATACCTGGTAGCCCGTTACGTATGGCTAATACCTCTGACGTGCTAGTGGTTAAATCCACAACCAAAAGTATTGACGAGTCTTTAGAGTTCCCCACAGACCGTTTTCTCAAGTTTTGGGCGAAACGCTGTAGAGGCCGTATGGAGATATGGCAAGGTTCGATCATATACGTGCGGTATTGCACGGTCATGATCGGACGGATAATAGCGGGCTTTGGTTTAAGCCGGATCCTAGTATTGTACAGTGTAGATTTTGTCTCGTTGCATTTGTATTCGGTCACAATACAAATGCGGGTATGTATATACAGTCGCAGGGTTTTCCTGTAATTTATTACGGGATCAGTTTTTTGAAGTTGCCAGTTTGCATTCCGTTACGGCCATTTTCCTTTGTTTCTTTCTTTTGCTGAAAATTGGTGAAGGAGGGCTTATTTGCAAATGTGAAAATTAGCATTGTGGAGGGTGGTCTTTGTATATTGTTGCTTCATGATGGTTCCACCATCCCTTGACTTCATCATGGCTTGACTTTTGTGATGACATGGTTTTGATGATGGGTTTATGAGTGTTGGACTTGGTTTGTGATCATGATTCATCATGATACCCCTTTCTCTCTCTTGCATTATTTTGGCTCACTCATTTTTGATCCACTCTCCCATTCCTTTGATATCATGGCCGGCCACAACTTGTGGAAGGGGGCTGTCCAAATTTTGAAGGGGGGATTTTGTTCTCATTATGCTTGCTAAAATTCCCAAGTTCATCCAAAAAAGTTTACAATTCCATCTCCACATTCATATGGCAACTTCTTCTAACCCCTTGAGACAAATGGATTCTACACTTTGCCTATAGCATCCTTGGGCACGTCGACTCGCCAACTTCGTGCTCGAGTTGCCTCGGTCCAGAGGTGGGAGCCCGTAAAAGAACCCGGCGATGTGGTGCCCTTCCGACGAGGAGATGAAGACCGGAGATTCCGCGGGGAGATCGGGACGACGACGAGAAGACCGAAGGACACGGATCGCTCGGTATATCTCTCTACCCCTTCTCTTGTTAGCTAGGATTAAGTTAATGGCCCGATCCGGATTTATAGTGCGCGGTGGTGCCGGTTCAAAAGTTAATGAAAAGTATCGTTTCCGCATTTCGGCCTCGGATTGACGGCCGGGGCGCCGTCGTGCACTTACACTGGTATCAGAGCCACGCCATTAACCTAGTCTAGCTTGCTCTAACGTGTTTACAAGTTTGATCGATCGGATTTTCCAAAAACCGTATTTTCTAGCATCAGTTTCTGTCGAATTTTTGTAGCACTCAAAAAATTATTTGGTACATTGTAAAAATACGTGCAGGGTTTTTTATGCATTCTGTGAAAATTTGGTCGCATGTTATTACTATTCCACCGCAGAACCACGGCCAAACACATGCTTGGGCCGCGGTTCCGCCGCCACCTTTACTGTTCAATGCACCAAAATTTTACAGAGAGTTTCTGAGTTGAAAATGGGGTTTTTGGAATGTTCTGTTTGGGCCCAGATTTCTTTGAGTGCTACAGTTGTGCTTGGGGCCCACTTCGGGAAATTTTTAGTCGATCGAATATTTTAAACATGTTAGTTCACAGTATTTACATTATATCTGCGACCGTGAATGTCACTTGATCGGTAAATCCTGTCTAACTGCTATAGCCCTTTTAGACGGATTTGCGAACGTGACATTCACGTTGATGTTCTGTGTTGTGATGTGATGTTGCGGATTGTCGTGGTGGATAGCCTGGATGCAATGGTAGTATAGTTTTGGTTGTATTATGTACATTTGATATTGCGGGGCGAGCGTCCGACATGTGGACTGCCGTCACTGCCTGTTTGTATATTATTCTTTTGGGACACGACCGGGGTGAGGTCGATGTACCCGTTGTATGTATATTTTACTTTCTGTACTAGGATTACCCCAAGGTGGGCTGCACGGATAGCCGGGTTCTAAAGGGCAACGAGCCCGCATCTCATAGCTTTGAGACGAAGGGGGCTTCACTCTAGAATTGGCGGGCTATTCGCCGCACTCGTAGGGGGTACAGGTTGACCCAAGGAGGGGTGCCCAAGTTACCGGATTCTGTGAAGTGCTGGGCGGTTCATTCGCGTTCTGAAGGGGGCTTCCTCGCTTCAGGTTTTGGCGGGTAACTTACCGCGCCCGTAGGGGTCTAGGATTTCATTGCACAGGCTATCCACACGACCAGGTAGACGTCGGGTTTCAGTAGCGGCTCTATGAAACCCGGGGATCCCAGATATCTGTATTGTTCTGTGATGCTTATTCCATTTCTGTGATGTTGCATTTTATCACGCCTTGAGCGAATATTATATATTGATATATATATATATTAGTAGATGTTGTATATGTTTTGCATCTGCGCTAGTCCAGTCCCCGCTCTGTTGTTAGTTAACTAACCTAACGGGTGATGACGGGACCCAGTGGCGAATGCGGATGGCATATACGTACATCATTATTTTCGTTCTTTATTTGTGTGATGAATTGATGGGACTGCGTTGATTCGGATCAATGCAAGCTAAACAAACCTATTTTGATGTTGTTGGAACATTTTTCAAAAAGCTGTTATTGCAAGGGTGTTCTCTTTTGTTTTGCACAGTGATATTCAGTTGGAATATCCTGCACCTCAGTCGACGAGGCAAGGGCCGAGATCCCTTCACCGGGAGTGACCCCTTGGACAGAAGTTTGAGTCAGGGAAATAACTTCACTATAGTCATTTACTATTGCTTTGCATCGTGGTATTCAGTTGGAATATCCTGCACCTCATTCTACGGGGAAAGAGCCGAGATCCCTTCACCGGGAGTGACCCCTTTAGCAATGGTTTTCGTCACTATATTTTTATAAAGCTATCCGGTTCCTTCAACGATATCAAGTTCATTACGTTAAAATTTTTTCACCAAAAACCATTCGTAGCCCTCCGTCGTTTCATATGGATAGTTAATAGTATTCAAGCTGTATTTGTTGGCCAAAGTCAAGGTACAGTGTTTGGTAGCTATTGGGTATTCATATGCAGCATAGATAGATGCGTTGGTTTGGGACAGTCGTACTTTCTTGTTGGCCAAATTCAAGGGTAGGTACGGGTAGGTTCAAATCAACCTGGAGAATGACGGGTAGAACTTGACATGTGACTTATGATTTGTTGACCTTCGTCAAGGTCATAAGAGCATGGGGCAAAAATCACATCGGGAGTTTCTAAAGAAACCGAAACTTGCCAGATATGCGCATACCTTCTGGAGTGTGATAACGTGAGCGGATTCCGTCACGCTATCATGCGATGATAGTTGGATCCCGATTCCTGCTGATGAGTTGGTTTACTCCTCGGGTGATCCCGACTAATTCTTCTTTCAGGTTTGGAGGAGAATTTGATGGTACAGTGGTAGGTTTCCTGATTAGATAAATTGGTAGCCATTCTGATCTAGGTTAGAGTGCACGCTGAGTGTTTCTTTTCTCTCTCTCTTTAGCACCGACCATGACCCGACCCTTGACTATGACTCAGTGACCAAAATTAACCGAACCTTCTTAAACACTGGCTTTTGGATTGTCAGAGTTGCATACCTCATTGCCACTCCTACTTTTACCCTTTTCTCTAGGACACCCCGTATTACTACGAATGTCCACTTCCATTGGATAAAACCATCGTATGGTTATATACGAACTTGAAGGAATTTATTCGAGGATGGTTTCTGGTTTTGGAGAAAACGAATAGGACTATTCAGTTGTCTTTTCCATTTTACCTTCTCTCAGGTTGCGAGTGCCCCTTAGATTAGGGGATAGTACACCTATTACGCAAATTGGATAGTCTTCTTCCAAACCATTGGCAGGTGCCGACCGGTAGGGAATGAAGAAAACCAATTAGCCTAACGATGGTGTACAGAAGGTATTATGTAAAGACAAATAAAGGGATTAGAAGGAGGGAAAAGTAAATTATGACTGTTATTCACGACCAAACCAAGTATTTCATTACCACTCCCACTTCACCTTTGTATTTCTCCAGGACACTCCGTATCACTACGAAGATCCACAGTTTATTGGATACTCCATCGTATGGTTATATACGAACTCGAAAGGAACTTGTTCCAGTTCGGGGATGGATTTTGGTTCAGGAGAAATAGGAATAAGGTTTATTCGGTTGTCTTTTATCTTCACCTTCTCTCGCATTGCGAGTGCTCCTAGGATTAGGACAGTACACCCATTATGCTTATTGGATAGTCTTCTTCCAAACCATAGCCTGGTGCCGAGCAGTAGGGAAGGAAGAAAACCATTTGGCCTAAAGGGTGTACAGAAGGTAATGACTAAAGACATATGAAGGAATTTGGAGAGATGACAAAGAAATATACGGTTACAGTTGTGAATCTGGATAATGGAAGAGGCATTACTAGGAATACCAGGATACCCCATCGAAACATTTCAATGTTTCAGTTTCACTGTGTACTGTTAAAAGAAAACTGATTTCCCAATTAGACACTTGCTCCAGGGTATGTATTTACCAGGTATAATTCTCACATCTGTATGGTTTTACAGATGATGAGTGGGAGTAAGTTATTGGGAATTAGGTGATTGTCATCATTATATCGGAATTCGTTGTAATTGGTGATATTTGAGGAAATCGCCTGGGTTGTTTGCCGGACGGCAAATATTTGGTTTTGAATATACGCTGTTATGCACCAATTTCAAATTGATACATCTGTACGTCTATTTTTATAGAGTGAGATATACCTTTTTGAAATTATGTCCATGACACTTACCTATATCAGTGGATGGTTAGGTAAGGAGCATTAAACAGCGGTGTAATTCTTCTTAACCATAGGTACAGTTTTCAACCGACGACACACAGGGATTGAGTCATCAGACTCAAGGGACTTATACAGAGTATTGTATGTTGTCCAGTGTCCATTAGGACAGAGGGGTTGGTCCTTGTACTATATTCGGCTTAATTTTTTCAGAGATCAAAATAGACCAAGCAAGGGATGAGCAGCGCTAGCGCGAAGTATAGCGGTAGGCGCCTAACGGACCACTAGATGTTCACTCCGGCTTCAGTAGAAACACAAGGTCTGAGTTTTGAGAAGTTATAGGTATATGAATAAAGTAGAGAACCAGGTGTTGCAAGTATCGGGATTCTTCAAGGTGATCGAAGATGTAGATACTTGTGTAGGGTATTCAGTTGATAGTAATGATTAAGAGAACTTGCTTCTCTTTCAGATTACTCATAATTGGAAGCACTCCTAAGTTGAGTAATGCTGATCGGCCTCTCTCCATTTAGTTGACATGCACTGGAGATAGTTGCATGATTTGAATCTGGTTCAATTAAATCTGTGCCTCTGGTTCTATATTGGATATAGAACAGTCATATCTTAACGATGTTAAGGTACGGGGAGTTGTCCGGCTTATGATTAAAACCAGACTCTGGATAACTCAAGGCACGTTTCTGTAATGGCTGTTTGTGGGTTGACCCAGGCTATGACGACGGTTGACTTTCTACCATCTGGAAGATCAATAGTGATATTTTTTT
Source organism: Agapanthus africanus (assembly GCA_030015575.1). Lineage (NCBI taxonomy): Eukaryota > Viridiplantae > Streptophyta > Magnoliopsida > Asparagales > Amaryllidaceae > Agapanthus > Agapanthus africanus. The sequence goes on along the minus strand of JASDDO010000004.1, from coordinate 138,208,679 downwards.
TGACTCGCTACAGTTTTAATAAAAATGTATTTTTTTCATAAAACAGTAGTGGGAGTATGGTAGAACTGGAAGTGATTCCAGAACCGCAAACGATTACTGAAAATTTGATAAGAACCTAAAGATTCAATCTGATTTGACATTCCATTGGCCACTCCGTAGATATGGTAGGTAACCTCAGGTACTCGAGAGGTACTTCGGTATGCTCAAGGACGGTGGCAGGAAGGTTCTTGTTTACCCAAACTTTCCATTGCTGTTGTTCCAGACTGTGAGACCCGGCAGGAGGATGAGTATAGCGTCGTTCTAAACTAGCTTTAGAAGTGTACGTTTATATGACTCTGCCAGAGAGTTGTCGTAGTCAGTAGGAGCAGCGGAAGCATGGTGGACAAGTAGCTTATGTCTATTTATAGACTAAAGCAGATGTAGCGGATATAGATCATCTAGTTCTGATATGACAGTCATAGGTTTGACTTCATCAGAATAGGGGATGGATCTGTTAAGAAGGTAGTAGGGTGTGATGTCCTGATATTTGGATGACATACACAGAGTAGGAAGTGAAATTCCTATACTACGATCGGTTATTCTTTGGTTGTCACACAGTGGTTTCTCCACATGTGACTTGGATATAATATCAAGACATTCTGGTTACTGGATCTATGGTTTTAGATCTAGATTTGGGTAGTTTCCCAATCTGGGTACTTAGACAATATTCTAAAGGTATTTAGAATGGACGACTCCTGGCATGGTGGTGTACCTGCAGATGATGGAGTCACCCTCTCTAAAGGTGTCTTACAGACTAAAGGGGAGAGGGATGTGCATGTTTGGCAGATCACTTGCTTAGGTAATTGAGTCGATCATGAGTACCACACCAGATGTTGTTTTTGCAGTAGATGCAATAAGTTGATATTGATCCAATCCTGGAGAAACGGTCGGAAGCAGTTTTAGAACATAAGTGGATGTTCTAGGGATATGATAACAACAGCCTCCTTTAGGAGACAGTTATCATTCCAGGCTTCCAAGGTGACATGGATGACAGAGAGGTTGTCAGAGTTATAGTTTTCCTTCTGACGGGGGACAGTATTTTGGACAGGTGGTCCAGGTGGATACTGAGGGAGGCATGGCGCAGGATACTAATTAAGTTCAGTTAACGATACAGTCTAAGAAGTTTGGATTTGGAGTTCATTTATGAGCTAGGTCCCATCAGACATCCAGACACATTCTAAGACAGGTATTGCTCATTTCGGGAGATGGCTTTCTCCGCGAACTTAAGATAAAGAGAGAAATAGAAAGAAACATCAAGGCAGATCCACTCACTGAGGCTATTCCTCGAACACATTAGTTTCGCAAAATGGTTTTGTGAGACTGATCAGTAGAGGAGTTGGGTGTTCGGTATCACACGAGATGTGAGTATGCGACATCACAATAATTAGCCTTGAGTGCAAGTAGGAGATTATTGGAGATAGTGCCCTCAGAGTCAATTATTGGATCACAGGAACATGATTGCAATGATTGATGGAGGACCTATCCCGATAGGACAGTCTTACTCAAGATGATAGTATGCTATCTGATTTATCTTTATCATCGTGTACTGCTTTAGGTGACCTTACAGGTCACTATTGCGCGCTGATAGAGCCCCTCGGATTCTTGCTTGACTGCCAGCAGTATGAGGGCGATCATATACGTGGGAGCTGGGGTCTATAAGCACATCCTTAAAAGGTCCCTAGTCGAGGGAGTTTCGAGACAGGGCATCGATACTACAGAGTAGACTAGTGTATACAGTCGAGACCCCGACGAGGGGCGGTGGCCGGTCTCACAAGCCACTGGTGTCAGTTGGTTCACCTAAGATGTATACAGGTGCTCATTGGGTTATGAGTACAACAGACAGGACTCGCTGGGACTATGCTAGTTGGTCTTATACCTGACGTCAGATAGCAGTGTTAGTTATATGTATGCCCTAGAGGCCATTACTGTACATAGGGTGTATATTGTAGTGGATGCTGGGACATATATAGGGAGGACTTTCTTGCTCGACATGATAGTATGCTATCTGGTTACTCTTTACCTTAACGTGTACACTGATTGTCTCTCTGTTACATGTTGGTAAAGCCCTTAGGATGTGTACTTGACTACCTGGACTATGATGCGGATCATACTAGTGGGGACATGGTAGTCCATAAGTACATCCTTCAAAGTCCCTAGTCGTGGGTGTATCGAGATGGGGCAACGATATACCAGAGTAGACTAGCGTGTACCTTCTCGACCCATACAGATGGGCGATGGATGATCCCATATCCATTGGTGTTTGACATCAGAGATGATATACGGGTGCTCAGTAGAGACTGGGTACACTGGACGGACTCGCCGAGAACTCCCAAATGGTATTATACCTCACGTCAGATGGCAGTTCTCTGGTGACACTAGTACAGAGTAGTCTGTTGACCCGAGATCGTCATAGAGTCTTGTGTGGCTCCCACTGTGCTTTGATTTCCATCTTACCACGTCCAAGAGGGCGTGCAAAACGGTGGTTTTTGGGTACAGTCCCGAGTCACATGGAGGCAATGAGCGATAGGAGGGGATTCGTCTCTCCCGGTATAGGGAGTTGATGTTGCGCTGTGTTCGATTGGCTATAACAGGAAATCCCTGGCCAGGGTTGGTGAGATTTACTAGTAAGTGTTACCAGTAGTTTCTCGAATTGTTATAGACCTCATATCGACACGACTTATCGAGCTATTGGGGTCTGATGTTTACCACCCCTAGGCGAGATATGCGACATATCAGACGATCTGACCGGACTGTACGGTAGTGTTACTGGTTGGATTCACTGGAGTGTGAGCGGGCTTGCTCGTCGATCTTCAGATCGCTCAATACCTGGGTGGCCATTACGTTTAGCAGACCGCTTGCGGCTTGTGGGTGTTTGATATGATCATCATCTGCTGCCAGCGTATTGACGAGTCTTTAGAGTCCTACACAGAGGTTTCCTGGCTCAAGCGAAACGAAATAGGAGCGCATATGAGATATGTGCGGGACCGAGAATAATGCGTGTATGTGATACCGTATTTCATTCTCGCGATGAATGTATCGAATGGTTGTATGCGATATAACCTAGTTATCGATTCAAGCGTTGATTCGATAAGCCGATACATTGTATACTAGTCGGTTGTGTGCGACATGACCGGATCGTTAAATCAAGCGTTGATTTAATGATTTAATGTATGATTATATATATGATATATTACCTTGCATTAACTAGTATCGGTTCACTTTAAATGGATTTTCTCACTCGGATGTGCGCATTGCATATGCGATATGATTTTGTGCACTTGCTTGTATCATGTTTGATGATACATGCCTTTTGGTTAAGTGTAAAGAATTAAACCTTAGTTAATGAAATGGTTAGGGTTTACTATTTGATTATTCATTTTGTTCATTTGTTTATTTCTTTTTGGAAAAGAAAAAATTGCATGATAAAATGGTGGCATTTTTGTTTCATTTATGAAGCTTCATGAATACTTTGACCATTGCAACCATTTTGTCATCTTGTAGAAACCTAACCATTCACTAACCATGATCAATTCTCTACATTAAACCATGGTTACTATTATGATAAGGATGGTTTTTCTTTTCTTATAAAATATAATTCTCATCATAATATTCTTCTTCTTCTTCATTCAACTCAAGAAGAAAACCTAAGGTCCATCAATGGTGATTGATGATTAAGAGTGAGAAATCCAATTCTAAAGTCTACCCACTTCCTATTTCTTCATCCTCTACCTCTTGCCAAGTAGTAGAGTGTGTTTCCTTCACAAGTTTTCATGGCAAGGTGAAGGTGGAGCTTGATTTAGCGATGCCTCGACGTAGATCATCTTCGGCATGGACATCGACGACCTAGCTCGCTTTTTCTCCGACGAAGCCGACTCTGGAGCCCGGATTCCTTTTGGACAGCGGAGACGACTTCGTTGCGGAGCTATGGAGGTGGAGCACCGGATCTACAAAGGTTGTATTTCCGATATCCCATTAGTTAAGTGTTAACTAGTTAGTGTTTCGCCTAGTTTTCTAGCAAACGGTCCGTTGTAGGGTTTGTAGGCACCGTTAAAATTTGAAATTGGCATGTTCGATGCCTTGTATAACCTCATTAGGGTGCCTAGGAACCTTTCACTGGTATCAGAGCCTAGCTAGAGCCTTAGGCGAAGTCTAGACGGATTTTGAACTCCGAACAAACCCGAAATCCTAACACACCCATGCTCTCTGTCCAATTTTCAAAAACAGGGATTTTTCAGTATTAAAAATATCCAGAAAATCAAGCAGGGTTTTCTAGGAATTACTGTAAATTTCGTGGACCTAATTCAACTTTCCCACCGCGTTTCCGCGGCACGAGCATGGCTCGTGCGGCGGAATCGCGGCCGTTTTGTCGTGTTGTGAGGTAATGATTGCACAGTAACTCCTATTTAACAGTTCTGGTTTTCATGGGTATTTTTAATATTTTTTCAAGAGTTGAATTTTTCTGGGTTGTTTTGGGTTTTCATGAGTTCGATCGGAATATCAAATTTTGTCTGTGTGGCTTTCCGGATAATTTTACAATATGTTAAAAAGTTCGACCGGATATAAATACCCAATTTTTCCCCTGTCGGGAAATTTCCAAGTGTTGGATTTTTCCGTAGTTTAACGACGTTCTAAGTAGTGCAAGTAACGCGATGGACCCTCTAGAAGACAACAAACCTTAACTCGATTATGTGACCGTCTTGAACTGCCTTTTGAACCTTCGGGTTTGGGGCAGTACGGCGTGCCACATGTGAGGCGTTGGCTTGACCCTTCTACGGCTGGACCGTCGGTACTGAGGCACGAACTGAATGTTGTTAGACTTATTTCATGTGTTGATCTGTATCGGGAAAAGTTGGGTGTTCGATTGTTCGATCGGAAAGTTTAACATTTTCTGTTTATCTGGAATGGGATACAATAATTGGAATTCACAATAAGTTATGAGATAACTGAATGAATGTTGTAAATCTAGCAATTTAGTCTCACTTGATCGGTTGCCACGGAATTTTGATGTGATCAAAAGTCCGTCGCAATCACGTAGCGTACGCGGATACTCACCGGGTAAACTTAATAGACAGCCTCACTCCATAGCCCCGACCAAGTGACTGTAGGAGAACCCCGTCGCCGAAAGCATCCGTTCGGGTGCTCGCGGTAGCGGTGTTCCGCCTTGGTACACTTGGTCGACGGCGTCGGGGGTGCTGCCGCCTACTGAAGTTTGCGACGAGCATTCGATCAGGATGTCGGGAATCCTGTTGAATTGCCCGACCCGATATTGAAAAGTGTTTTCGATAAATGAGACTAAAATGCGGGGTTTATAATTGTTAGGCATGCGATGTCTAAGTAATTCATTTGGTCAGGCATTTGATGTCTGAGGTGGTTGCGGATTCCAACTGTTGTAGTTTTACACTTTCTTTTCTATGACCGTAAGTGTAATATGTGATATCGCCGGTTTCGTTGCTATATGTCAACGACAATTGGGATGGACATATTTACTTACGTTATGACATGTGATGTTATGTGTTGCTGGATATGTTATATTGGATCGTCGTGTTTGAATAGCCGGGGGTTTTTTATGTGAGATGAGTGTTTTTCATTTTCATTCATGTAAAAAACCTGTATGTAATATTCTTTTATTGGGGCACTTCCAGGTAGCGGAAGTTGTCACCCGTTGTATATTATTTACTTTTCCGCACTAGGATAGACCCAAGGAGGAGGGCACAAGTAACCGGGTTCTGGAGTCCAGTGGGAGACCAACTCGAGGAGTCGAGTCCGGGTCTGCTAACTCCAGAATTGGTAGGGTTGCTTGCCGCTCTCGTAGGGGTCTAGGGGTGTGGGTTTGGCTATTCATCACGACCGTGGAATCCGTGTATTATACTGGCTCGTATTGAAAACACGGACGTCCTACTATATCCAATATTTCATATGATTCTTCTGCTGCGATATCTGTGATGTGATCATGTGATGTTCTGTGATAGATACAGTATATAGTATATATGAAATATTATATAGACGTTACTTATGTTTTAGACCCGTGCTAGCCCTGCCCTGCTCTGCCGTTAGTTACCTAACCTAACGGTGCACGAGGGGACATCGAGGCGAATGCGGATGGCATAAGTGTACGTCGTATTTATCTGTGATGTTTAGGTACTTAAATGATGGGACTTCATTAATGTGATTAATGAAATAAAAGAAACCTAAGATGTTGTAGAATCGAATTTCAAAATAAAACAGGTAGCTACAGTTCTTGCTTTGCACAGCGGTATATGTGATATATCCTGCATCTTATTCGATAAGGAAAGGACCGAGATCCCTTCACCGGGAGTGACTCCTTTAGCAATAACTGTCAGATGCTACACACTCGGTTTGGTTATTGATTGCTTTTAAGTGTTTTTGCTTTGCACAGTGATATATAAGATATATCCCGCACCTCATTCGACGAGGAAAGGACCGACGATCCCTTCACCGGGAGTGACTCCTTTAGCAAAACTAGAAAAGCCTCAAAAGCACTCCATTTTAAAATTCATTCGATCCTACAACGATATCAAGTTCATTACGTAATAGGTTTTCAGAAAAACCTGTCGTAGCCCTCCGTCATTTCAGATAAGTATTAGTTAGTATTCGTGCTGCGGTCGTTTGGCATGGGTTAAGGCGTAGTGTACGGTAGCTAACTAGTGCTTATCTGCCAGCATATGATGCGATTGGATTAGGGTATTCGTACGACATTGTTTGGCATGCGTCAAGGGTCGTGCGGGTGGGTTTAATTCAATCAGGAAATGACGGGTTGAACTTGACTAGCAGACTATGGGTTGTTTGGCATGCGTCAAGGTCATAGCGAGTTAGGGGCAAAATATTATCGGGAATTTCAAGTGTTGAAATTTGCAATGAGATTGCATACCTTCTATGAGATAGTTGGATCCCGATACCCGCTGCGAGTAAGAGTTACTCCTGGGAGAGTTTTATACATTACAATTAGCCGATCAAGTAGGTGTCTAGAAAGGTGTCAACGGGGTTATGCCTCTGGGAAAACGAGGTTTACATTAATTAGGTTCGTGCGAAAGCACGGGGGACCTCCCTCAAAGTACCGACACTGGCCTGGCTGAAAGATTGGCGAACTTGTAGTGTGTAATTAATCCCGGCTAGTCTTTCCTTTTAAGGTTTGAAGGAAGATTTGATAAAAAGCAGTGGGAGCCATCCTGATTAGATAAAATAAAAACCAATCTATTCTTGCAAGAGTGCATGCTGAGTGTTTTCTTCTCTCTCTCTCCTGGTAGCGACCATATCACGCCTTAATCAAGATAATAATACGGATTATTGACCGAACCCGCTTGTTATACTGAGCTGGGGAACGTTGGTCCCGCTCCAACTTATAATTGTTATAAGACAGAGCAGGAAATTGGGGAATACCAGATTTTCCGTGCCGCCCAAACGAAGAGAGTGCATGCTGATGCATCATCTTCGGGTGTGTTCATTATACAGAACTGTTTCTCAGTATCCTCCGCATCCTTGGTATATGATACCGGATCAGGATCCCAGATATGTAATCTGTTACATAGGGCTACAAAAGGGTAGAAAAACTGAGAACGGGTGATAAGTTTCATGAGGCAGAAAACGGGGCAAGTGTTGCAGCCAAGTATGTTGGTCACTGTCACCCTGTATTGTAATACATTGATTCTGAACGAATGTTATTAGATACCAAACCTGATATACAAAATCATATCATTCTCTTTATTAGTAAAGAAATGATAAAATTTTGTATAGTTGGATAATGTTTTGAACATTTCCTATATCAAAAGTTGATCGGTTCAGGCACGTTATCTAAAAGCATTAATGTTCTAAATCAAACTACAGTTCTTAGTATACAGAACACACACAAGAGGAAGAGTTCAGAAATGAACGGATCCTTCTTGAGGTATTGTAGACTAGGTCATATCAATGCGACCCGACTAGCTGTAGTTACATGTAGATGCATATTCAAATCAGTTTGAATTTACATCTTGTGAAACTCGCCAGTCATGTCACAAAGATAAGATGACCACAGCCCTGTTTATTGGAAACAGAGAAAGAGTTAGTGAACTCTTGGGATGATACATGTTGATGTATGTAAGTCCCCTGTCTACACATACCAAGACCGGTTCTTTATACTTCATTACATTCTCTGATGATCTTTCGAGATTCAGACCTATGTTCCAGTTGAAACACAAGTCCGAACCTTTTAAGATATTCACAGAATATAAGTTAGAAATAGAGAACCAAAATACGGGTATAAGTATTATGTCCTATGATGAGATCAAGGAGGAGAATACTTGTGCATGGAATTCCTGGACTATTCTAAAGGAGAATGAGATTCTCTCTCAGCATTACTCCTCCGTATACACCATAGCACGATGGTATATCGGGGCGGAGCAGATACACCCTATTTGATATGGTGTGCTCTATGATGAGTACTACTGAGTTACCTATTTCCTTTTTGGGAGTTATGCACTTATGAAGTTGCATACCTATTGAACAGGGTTTCAATCAAATCAAAGCCTACCATTTCATATGTGATATGGAAAGGGAAGAGCCCATATCTTAAGTTAGTTAAGATTTGGGGTTGTCCGGCCTATGTCTAAAAGCAAAATCCGGACAAGCTCGAGGCAACGTCTGTTATGTAGAACTGGAAACGTTCCAGCTATACAAACTGGAGTTGATGATTTGGTAGAACCGAAGGATTCAGTAAATTCCAACGAACCTCAGCCTCTCCGCCGATCTAGTAGGGTTCCTCACCCACCTGAGAGATACTTCGGTTGCTCTATGACAGTGGAAGCGAGGATTGCATCATGAGATGATGACCCAACTAGTTTCGAGCTGGCCATCAGGAGTGTGACTCTGTGAGAATGGCTGGATGTTTATCGATCTGAGATGGAATCCTTATACACCAACAAAGTATGGACTTTAGATGCTATATCTGAAGGGTTAAATCCCCATCAGGAGCAAGTATATCTTGAGAAGATTACTTGGTGTACATGGAAAAGTTGCGACTTTCAAAGCTAGACTTGTTAAAGGTTTTCGTCATCGACCAGGCGTGGATAATGATGAAACCTTTTCAAGTAGCTATGCTTAAGTCCATCCAGATCCTACTTGCCACGGCTGCATACCATGACTACGATATCTGGCGGTTGGGTGCCATGACTGCTTTTCTAAATGATGTTTTAGAAGAGTGCGTCTATAAGTACACAGCCAGAGGGCCTCGTAGACAGTGGGAGCAGCGGAAACGTGTGCAAGATGCTTTATAGGATAAAGAAGGCATCATGGAGTTGGAAGATCTGTTTTGATGGATTAGTCAAAGAAGTTGACATCATCAAAATGGTAGATGAACCTTGTATATACAAAAAGGTAGTAGGGAGTATGGTGGTGATCCTCGTAGAGTACGTGGATGACATACTCTTGATAGGGAAGAAGTTTCCTATGCTACGCTCGATCAATCTCCGTTTATCACAATGATTCTCCATATAGGATCAAAGTGATACCTACTAAATCCTGGATTTTGGATCTATGAGATAGATCTAAGTGGATGTTAGGATTCTCACTAGCTGTAGTGAGATGGTATCAATCGATCCTGGGGAGAATCACTGGAAGTGTTCCAGGGTGATAAAGACGACTGAATGTCAGTCGCAGGCATTGTCTTTACCCTCACTAAAGGGACGGTATGTTGGAAGAGTTCCAAGCTAGATACCGTGACATACTAGACGATAAAGGCTGGATACATCGCTACTTAAGATGCTACCAAAGAGGATGTTTGGGTGTATATTAGTTCATGAGATGAACTACGTTCCTACCATTGTGAGACAATGGAGTTGTGGCTTATGCCGAGGAACGACGGTCCCATCAGTGATCCAGACTTATTCTAAGGCAGTATCACTTGATCATGGAGATGGTTGATCTCCAGGATGATCAAGGTAAGGAGAGCAGACTTAGAGGATAACGCAGCGGATCCACTCACGAAGGCCTATTCCCAGAGAGAGACTTTTATGGGATGGTTGAGTATGAGATATTTCGACCACTGCTACAGATGGCCCTAGTGCAAGTGGGAGATTGTTAGTTATATGTATGCCCTAGAGGCCATTACTGTACATAGGATGTATATTGTAGTGGATGCTGGGACATATATAGGGAGGACTTTCTTGCTCGACATGATAGTATGCTATCCGGTTACTCTTTACCTTAACGTGTACACTGATTGTCTCTCTGTTACATGTTGGTAAAGCCCTTAGGATGTGTACTTGACTACCTGGACTATGATGCGGATCATACTAGTGGGGACATGGTAGTCCATAAGTACATCCTTCAAAGTCCCTAGTCGTGGGTGTATCGAGACGGGGCATCGATATACCAGAGTAGACTAGCGTGTACCTTCTCGACCCATACAGATGGGCGATGGATGATCCCATATCCATTGGTGTTTGACATCAGAGATGATATACGGGTGCTCAGTAGAGACTGGGTACACTGGACGGACTCGTCGAGAACTCCCAGATGGTATTATACCTCACGTCAGATGGCATTTCTCTAGTGACACTGGTACAGAGTAGTCTGTTGACCCGAGATCGTCATAGAGTCTTGTGTGGCTCCCACTGTGCTTTGATTTCCATCTTACCACGTCCAAGAGGGCGTGCAAAACGGTGGTTTTTGGGTACAGTCCCGAGTCACATGGAGGCAATGAGCGATAGGAGGGGATTCGTCTCTCCCGGAATAGGGAGTTGATGTTGCGCTGTGTTCGATTGGCTATAACAGGAAATCCCTGGCCAGGGTTGCTGAGATTTACTGGTAAGTGTTACCAGTAGTTTCTCGAATTGTTATAGACCTCATATCGACACGACTTATCGAGCTATTGGGGTCTGACGTTTACCACCCCTAGGCAAGATATGCGACATATCAGACGATCAGACCGGACTGTACGGTAGTGTTACTGGTTGGATTCACTAGAGTGTGAGTGGGCTTGCTCGTCGATCTTCAGATCGCTCAATACCCGGGTGGCCGTTACGTTTAGCAGACCGCTTGCGGCTTGTGGGTGTTTGATATGATCATCATCTGCTGCCGGCATATTGACGAGTCTTTAGAGTCCTACACAGAGGTTTCCTGGCTCAAGCGAAACGAAATAGGAGCGCATATGAGATATGTGCGGGACCGAGAATAATGCGTGCATGTGATACCGTATTTCATTCTCGCGATGAATGTATCGAATGGTTGCATGCGATATAACCTAGTTATCGATTCAAGCGTTGATTCGATAAGACGATACATTGTATACTAGTCGGTTGTGTGCGACATGACCGGATCGTTAAATCAAGCGTTGATTTAATGATTTAATGTATGATTATATATATGATATATTACTTTGCATTAACTAGTATCGGTTCACTTTAAATGGATTTTCTCACTCGGATGTGCGCATTGCATATGCGATATGATTTTGTGCACTTGCTTGTATCATGTTTGATGATACATGCCTTTTGGTTAAGTGTAAAGAATTAAACCTTGGTTAATGAAATGGTTAGGATTTACTATTTGATTATTCATTTTATTCATTTGTTTATTTCTTTTTGGAAAAAAAAAATTGCATGATAAAATGGTGGCATTTTTGTTTCATTCATGAAGCTTCATGAATACTTTGACCATTGCAACCATTTTGTCATCTTGTAGAAACCTAACCATTCACTAACCATGATCAATTCTCTACATTAAACCATGGTTACTATTATGATAAGGATGGTTTTTCTTTTCTTATAAAATATAATTCTCATCATAATATTCTTCTTCTTCTTCATTCAACTCAAGAAGAAAACTTAAGGTCCATCAATGGTGATTGATGATTAAGAGTGAGAAATCCAATTCTAAAGTCTACCCACTTCCTATTTCTTCATCCTCTACCTCTTGCCAAGTAGTAGAGTGTGTTTCCTTCACAAGTTTTCCTGGCAAGGTGAAGGTGGAGCTTGATTTAGCGATGCCTCGACGTAGATCATCTTCGGCATGGACATCGACGACCTAGCTCGCTTTTTCTCCGACGAAGCCGACTCTAGAGCCCGGATTCCTTTTGGACAGCGGAGACGACTTCGTTGCGGAGCTATGGAGGTGGAGCACCGGATCTACAAAGGTTGTATTTCCGATATCCCATTAGTTAAGTGTTAACTAGTTAGTGTTTCGCCTAGTTTTCTAGCAAACGGTCCGTTGTAGGGTTTGTAGGCACCGTTAAATTTGAAATTGGCATGTTCGATGCCTTGTATAACCTCATTAGGGTGCCTAGGAACCTTTCAAGCAGTTCCCTGGTGACATGTGTACAGGTTAGTTCATCGACCTGAGATCGTCATTTGTCTCGTGTGAGTTCCCACTGTACTTTGATTACTACCCTACCACGCTCAAAGGAGACGTGCAAACAGGTTTTAGTTGGGTACAGTCCCGAGCCACATGGAGGCAGTGAGCGGATCTGCAGGGGTTCGTCTCTCCCGGTATTGGGGGTGAGGTCGCGCTGTGTTTAGGAGAGACATTACACGAAGTCCTTGGCCAAGGCAGGAGATTTACTGGTAAGTATTCCAGTAGTATCTCAGGGTGTTCTGGGCTACTCGCCGACACGACTTGTACCGCTTTTGGGGGTCTGACTTTTACCAACCCCCTAGGCCCGCCATGCGATGCTCATAGACGAACGGACCGGGCTGTATTGATATTGTCACTGACTGGCTCAGTAGGGTGTCAGGATGAGTTCGCTCATCGACGTCCCTTTTGGTCAATACCTGGAGCCTGTTACGTATGGCAAATACTTCTGACGTGCTTGTGGTTAAATCCACAACCAAAGTATTGACGAGTCTTTAGAGTTCCCCACAGACCGTTTTCTCAAGTTTCGGGCGAAATGCTGTAGAGGCCGTATGGAGATATGGCATGGTTCGATCATATACGTGCGGTATTGCATGGATCATGATCGGACGAATAATACTAGCGGGCTTTGGTTTAAGCCGGATCCTAGTATTGTACAGTGTAGATTTTGTCTCGTTGCATTTGTATTCGGTCGCAATACAAATGCGGGTATGTATATACAGTCACGGGGTTTTCCTGTAATTTATTACGGGATCAGTTTTTTGAAGTTGCCAGTTTGCATTCCGTTTTGGCCATTTTCCTTTGTTTCTTTCTTTGGCTGAAAATTGGTGGAGGAGGGCTTATTTGCAAATGTGCAAATTACCATTGTGGAGGGTGGTCTTTGTATATTGTTGCTTCATGATGGTTCCACCATCCCTTGAATTCATTTGACTTCATCATGGCTTGACTTTTGTGATGACATGGTTTTGATGATGGGTTTATGAGTGTTGGACTTGGTTTGTGATCATAATTCATCATGATACCCCTTTCTCTCTCTTGCATTATTTTGGCTCACTCATTTTTTGATCCACTCTCCCATTCCTTTGATATCATGGCCGGCCACAACTTGTGGAAGGGGGCTGTCCAAATTTTGAAGGAGGGGATTTTTTTCTCATTATGCTTCCTAAAATTCCCAAGTTCATCCAAAAAAGTTTACAACTCCATCTCCACATTCATATGGAAACTTCTTCTAACCCCTTGAGACAAATGGATTCTACACTTTGCCTACAACATCCTTAGGCACGTCGACTCGAAAAATTCATGCTCGAGTTGCCTCGGTCTAGAGGTGGGAGCCCGTAAAAGAACCCGGCGATGTGGTGCCCTTCCGACGAGGAGATGAAGACCGAAGATTCGGCGGGGAGATCGGGACGACGACGAGAAGACCAAAGGACACGGATCTCTCGGTATATCTCTCTACCCCTTCTCTTGTTAGCTAGGATTAAGTTAATGGCCCGATCCGGATTTATAGTGCGCGGTGGTGCCGGTTCAAAAGTTAAAGAAAAGTATCGTTTCCGCATTTTGGCCTCGGATTGACGGCCGGGGCGCCGCCGTGCACTTACACTCTAGAATCTCTCTCCTCAACCCATCGGTATCTGGTATACACAAGCAAGTCCTGAAATGTAGCACACTCTGGTCATCAATCATGAACTCCGACTCTGTACCCTGCCGAACAAGCTCAAGGATCTCAGACAAACGGGCATCACTGGGCTGTGCCTCACGGATACGATCAAGTAGAAGTGGACGGGCGCGGACGTGAGCAAGATGTCCCCCAGTGGAAGTGAACTCAAAATATACTCTACCATCATACAAGATCTGCCAATCTGCAGAAAACTGTCTCTGAACTGTGCTCAACTGGGACAAGCTACCCCCGGGCCTACGACTCAAAGCATCAGCAACCACATTCGCCTTGCCCAGGTGATAAAGGATCTCACAATCATAATCCTTCACAAGCTCCATCCACCGGCGCTGTCTCAAATTCAGGTCCCGCTGCTGGAAGAAGTACTTCAAGCTCCTGTGGTCTGTGAAAATCGGACATGACTCCCCGTACAAGTAGTGTCTCCAAATCTTCAGCGCAAAGACCAGCGCGGCCATCTCAAGATCGTGAGTGGGATAATTATGCTCGTGCTTCTTCAGCTGCCTAGAAGCGTAAGCAATCACTCTATCATGCTTCATCAGTACACAAACGAGCCCCACTCGAGAAGCATCACAGTAAACGACAAAGCCACCCGATCCAGAAGGCAGAGATAGAACTGGTTCAGTCGTCAGCTGAGTCTTCAACTGCAGAAAAATCTGCTCGCATCCATCAGTCCAAAGAAAAGGGAACCCCCTTCCTGGTCAGTCCGGTCAGGGTGCAGCGATATTCAAGAAATCCTGCACGAAACGGCGGTAATAACCAGCTAAGCCCAAAAAGCTGTGGACCTCTGTCACAGATACAGGTCTGGGCCAAAACTGTACAGCCTCGATCTTCCTCGGGTCCACAAGAATACCATCTCCCGTCACCACATGACCCAGAAAGTCAACTCTATCAAGCCAAAGTCCGCACTTTGAGACATTAGCATACAGCTGGTGCTCTCTCAATGTCTGCAAAGCAATTCTCAAGTGCTACTCATGCTCCTCTCGACTCATAAAGTAGACCAGAATGTCATCAATAAATACAAAAATAAATTGGTCGAGGAACGGCCAGAAAATCCGGTTCATCAGATCCATGAACGCTGCTGGGGCATTGGTGAGTCCGAACGACATCACCAAAAACTCATAACGCCCGTAGCGCGTACGAAAAGCAGTCTTCGGAATATCATCATTCCGAACTCGCAACTGATGATAACCCGATCGCAAATCAATCTTAGAAAAAAATTTCGCACCCTGGAGCTGATCAAACAAATCGTCAATGTGAGGTAAAGGATACATATTCCACACCGTAACTCGGTTCAATTGACGATAATCAATACACAACCTCAAACTGCCGTACTTCTTCTTGACGAACAGAACAGGAGCTCCCCAAGGCGACACACTCGGACGTACAAGTCCCCTATTAAGCAACTCTTGTAATTGATCCTTAAGCTCTTTAAGCTCCGCCAGGGCCATCCGGTAAGGCGGTATAGAAAGAGGCCCCGCGCCGGGAATCAAATCAATGCAAAATTCAATATCGCGCTCTGGTGGCAAACTAGGTAACTCATCGCGAAAAAAGTCGGAAAACTCTCGCACAATAGAAACCCGGTCCAACGACTCTACTATGGCTCCAGTATCATGAATGAAAGCCAAGAATCCCCGACATCCTCTCCTCAAAATCCAACTAGCGCAAAGGGCTGAAATTAAACTGTGAGGGGTGGCACCACGGTCCCCTTGCACAACTCGAACAGACTCGCCGGAAAACTAAAACTGAATGTCTTCTCACGGCAGTCCACAGACGCATAGCAAGCAACTAACCAGTCCATGCCAAGGAGAACGTCGAAGTCCAACATATCTAGAAGGATCAAATCGATGGACGAATCTCTATCTCCAATCCGAATGGCACACGACCGAAACACATGTCGCGCAACAAAAGAATCGCCAATAGGAGTAATCACAACAAGCGAATGATCTAGCAAACACGACTCTCGGCCCAACCTCAGCACGAAGTGTGTAGAAACATACGAGTGCGTAGATCCCGGATCAAAAAAAACGTGTGCATCAAAAGAACATACAGAAAGAGTACCTGAAACCACTGCATTGGACGCCTGCGCATCCTGATGAGTCAAGGCAAACACTCGAGCCTTCTCTCTACCGGCGACTGGCTGACCTCCGCCCTTGCAACCCATCCTCTCTGAACAAAACCGCCGCGACCACGACCTCTCTGAGCATGAGTCTGACACGGAGCAACAATAGGTATAAGAGGCAATGATCTCTGAGGTGGAGAAGGTGGTAAGGTAACATGTTGTACAGCCGCCTCGTCCTCAAGTGCCTCAGTAAATCTCCGACTCGATGATACAAACTCCCGCACCGGAAACATCCAGATCAAAACCGCTTACCATCCTAGGTATAAGAGCTAAATAACCGGCCTCGTCCCGAGCCTCCACTTCCCCCAGTACCTGAACGAAATCTGTCACGGCGTCTAAACGTCTGTCTCCATGCTGAAACACCAATACGAACCCTCTTCAGTTCCAAAACAAACGACGTCTCGGAAAGACGCTCCTCAACCAATAAGGCTGCGTCTACCGCTGCTGCATACGTGTCACAATGCTGTACGCTGATAGCGAAGAACAACTGGTAAGAAGGCCTCAAACAAACCACTTGACCCGTATCTCCTCAGTAGCTACCAAATACGGAGCATACACAGACAACCCGTTAAATTGCACATCGTACTCTGCCACCGTCATACCCGGAGTCTGGTGTAACGACTCGAAACTGCATGCTCGAGCATCCCTGTCGCTCTGTGGAAGAAAACGGGCAAGAAACACCGTCACGAACTCAGCCCAGGTCATAGGAGAAAAACCTGCGGCTCTTCCTTTCTCTAAAGACTCACACCACTTCTGGGCAAGACCCTCTAGACGAAAACTCGCGAACTCTACCCATCTCGCGTCGGAGCATCTCAGCGAACGACATATCCTGGCCATCCGATCGATAAACGACTGGGTATCCTCAGCTGCATCGATGCCAGTGAAAACCGGAGGCTTCAGCCTCATGAACTCAGATAATGATACGGTGATAA
Source organism: Agapanthus africanus (assembly GCA_030015575.1). NCBI lineage: Eukaryota > Viridiplantae > Streptophyta > Magnoliopsida > Asparagales > Amaryllidaceae > Agapanthus > Agapanthus africanus. The sequence goes on along the minus strand of JASDDO010000004.1, from coordinate 138,191,572 downwards.
CCTCTGTATCTGCAGGTACAACTGCCGGAACAGTAGGCACCATCGCGGTCCCCGCCACAAGTGGGACAACCTCCTGTCGCTGCGCTCCACTGGCCTCAACCAACGACCCCATCATCTGGCGCATATCCTGCATACCGGCCTCAAGCCTAGCAATATGGTCCATCGAAAGTGGATCAATCTGCCACTGTACAACGGGCGTACCGCCCTAGTCGGTCCTCATCTCAGACGAGTCAACTTTGACCCTGGCTCTTGCGGACGCTCTCTGTACCCTCGTAGTCTTCGGCGGCATAAAGGCTGGAAATGGAAAAAGGATTCGATAAGAACATTGAAATCAAATCACAAGGATGTATATAATCAAGGAAAAAATTTCAAGCAATAAGTCCTAAGGTCACTCAGGCGGAGTACCCTGTCGTAAGTATGCGGCAGAAGATACACACGCCACGTCACTCTGCTTAAGCTACCTACTCCATCATACCAAGGTCATTCTACACTCCAAAAGGTAAAACATAACGCTCTGATACCAAGTTTGTCACGACCCAAGTTAGGCACATGACCGGCACTTTGACCATGTAACATCAACAGGCATAACGCAATTTAAGTAAGCCGAAACCCCAGCAATCTAAACCATTACAAGAAGGAAAAGATAGAAACATTCGGAAATCTCATGTTTGTATTCTTAAAAATTTCGGCAGCACCTCCTTTGTAAAAACTAGCCCCGAAATGGGTACAAACATAAGATATAAGTATAGCATCCCCACACGGGAGCAAATCTCCCCCCATGGCGGAAACAACCACCACAAGCAGAAATACGACGCCGAAGCGAAGGAATAGACAATATAAATGAAACGGTATAAAAGGAATAATCAACACAGTAAAGGCCGGCTCACATGAGCACGACACCCAGAGTCACAAGAATATACAACATCGATCCTCACAACTTGTCTCTAAGTCAATACATGAAAGTGATAGATGAAGAGTACTAGATACAAAAGATATACTACGAACATCATCGGATAATCGCAAACCCACCTATAGCAAAAGGCCTCACAGCCAACCGTAGCGGTATCCGCTGAACAGGTACAATAAGACACCTTGCCGTGACTACTCTAAGGGTCAAGCCTGCAAAACACGTGGCACAACGGGGTGAGCTGCCAACTCGTGAATAGTAAATAACATCATACTGTAATCACAAGTATGCACGAACAACGATCAATCTATCACATGCAATCTGATAGCATAAGTATGGCAATATGGATATGCAACAATCATGATCAAGGTACACCACCAGGGTACTACATCTACATGAATCAAATTCATATCAAATAAATCATGAGTATGGGATAAATAATAAACCTCATGCATAAATCATCAGCATGGAAAAACCCTGGTGTCCATCAATGACACCCCAAATCCCAAAATCCTCAGGCGCCGTCACTCGGATCGGCCCTCATATCTGTACATCTCATGGAACCTGAGTGTCCAACATCGACACTCGAAACATCATGAAAAACTCGTGTCCAGCACCGACACGTAAATCCACATATCATAGGCTCCGACTGCCCGGATCGGCCGACGGGCTCCAGTAGTACGAATTGGCCCATATCCATCTCACGACTCCGGTCGATATCCTCCGGATAACCGCCAAGTCCAAAACTATCACCGGTAGGAAGTAGTCCCTCTTCCAGGCTCATCGACATACCTTTCTTACCCCGGGGTACCATACCAGGTCCACCATGAACCCGCAAATGGTCTCGTCCTCTCATCGCATAGGGTTTCTAACACAAGTCTCAGAACCGAAAACCTTTATGGTGGACGCATCGAAATATCATAACAAGAGAAACCAGATTTTCAAAACAATATACATTTCTTGAAATATCCCCACGGTTCTCAAATCCAGAAAATCACATGAAATCCATATCTCAATGCGTAAATCCATATAATATGATGTATGCAACATAGAACAATAAAATGCGCATATCAAGGGAAAACCGCTATTTAAATGCATCAAGTTATGAAATATATCACGCGGTTCCCAATTTCTCTAAAATCCAATGCAGCATCATAAAAAGGTGAACATGTAGCTATAGCAAGGTATATGTGTAGGCATGTAGGTATGCATGCAAACTATATTTCATATACGCCATCGCACAAGAATAAATGCCTCAATATCACTAATCAATACAATATCACATATGAATATGTGTTGTGCGTATCATGGCAATTATCGACAGTGTGTGTAGCATACAATTAGTGCATGTGCAACACTAATTGTCAATAATAGTGCAGTGTCCGAAGTGTTACAAGTTAAGGCAAAACAAGTAATAATATGCAATAAAGTTCATGCACCATCTCTATATATGCATATAAACATGCGGCTAATATCATATCATATCTAGCCCTGACGCTTAACGCCATACGGGCGATTTCCCCGTAGATGTTAAATCTACTCACCGACGATCTCGAGCTAGGTAAATCCAATCACCTGCTTCCCTTTCTTCGTAGCGTTCGAAGTCCCCGCCTGCGATCCTATTAACACAAAACATAACAAGTGCAAATCTCAGAAATAAACCAATATCATGTACAAACTACGTTTGACCGACGCACCAACTCCAATCTAACTCTCAAGTGTCCGTCTAGTGGCTAACGTGTATAGCGACATCCTAAAACCAACCCAGGTGCAGCAGCTACACAAAATCACGAACCGTGTCGGATAACGTAACACGCCCAGTCAAAACACTAGATTATAGAAAAGTGATCCCAGATATTTTATACTGTCAAAACATAAAAATGAAGTAGTACCAAATACTTCTAAACAACCGCAGACAGCTACCCTACAAAACCAAAGCCCCAACTCCCCCAAAAACCCGAGGTCGCCGGATTTCTCCCTATTGTCGCCGACCAAACTGCCCAGGTGGGGTTCATGCCTCAGGTGTACACTCAGGGTCACTAGTACATCACTACTACATTGCTAGATTTTACAGTATACACTCGGGGTCACAGCAGATCACAGAAACTCCATAATGACACTAAAAATACGATATGTGCACCAAATTATACCTTTAGTGTTCTAAACCACAACTACACGGCAACACAACAATATACCCACCTAATTAACAGTTTAGAGGTTATACCTATCAACTCTTGATCAAAAATCCAATCTTTCCAAGCTCCAAGTCAACTTAGTGGCTAAATCAAGACTTGAGAAGGGTTTTAGTGGGATTTAATAAAGTTTTGCAAGGTTTTGTGATGAAGGGGTGAGGGTTTCAGTTGAGAATAGTCCTATGAAGAATAATTGAGAAAGAGAGAATGAGGTGAGAATGAGAGAGGGCAATGGGTGAAGAATGAGATAAGGATGAGAGGGTGAGTGTAGGGTGAGTGTATACCTTATACTTACTCTCTCCCTCTCCTTCATTAAATGCAAGCATGCCTCTTCCATGAGTCACCTTGCCACCTCCCTCATTCCAAAATTGAAGATAACTCTCACAAAAGAAAACTAAGTGCAAGGTTACATGGCATGGATTAGTTTAAGGTGTCATGGCCACTAAACAAGGTTAACACTAAACAACTCCAACGTTAACATGCACAAGTGTGTGCAAACCCAAACAAATAATAATAAAATATTGATTAATCCTTATAAAATGTGAGAAAACTATTTTGGTAATCTTTTAGTTAAAACTCCGCATTATGGCTTAATTAACACTAATCGCATTCTAAAGTGTTACACTTAAATATCCATTTGCCCCTTACGGGTTTTACCCCAGAGGGTACAACATCCAAAGTCCGTACTTTGTTGGTGTAAATAGACTCCACTCGGAACTTATGGCATCCAGCCTCTTCACAGAGTCTCCACTCGTGGTAGGATCATCATCATCCATGATGCAATCTTCTCCATCACCATCAACGAGAAAACCGTAGTATCTCTCCGGTGGGCGAGAAGTCCTACCGGATCTACGGAGTGGTTGAGGTTCATTAGGTTTTGTTGTAACTTTAGGTTCAACCAAGTTTTCATTTGTAACTTTTGTCTCTAAAACTTCTTCTAGATCTACCACATTGCCATCAGCATCATTTGGAAAAATATCATTTTCTAAAAATGTGGCATACTGATAAACAAACACCTTTTGTTCCTCCTTGTGGTGGAAAAGATACCCAAAATAATGTTTCGGATATCCCACAAATATACACTTGACCGATCGTGTCTCGAGTTTGTCTGGATTACGCATTTTAACAGAAGCCGGACAACCCCAAATCTTAACTCGTTTAAGAGATGGTCTCTTCCCATACCATATCTCATTTGGAGTGGTAGACACGGTCTTGGTTGGAACTTTGTTCAACAGAAAAGCTACAGTCTCCAATGTATGCCCCCAAAAGGAGAGTGGCAACTCAGCATCACTCATCATGGATCGTACCATATCTAATACGGTTCAATTCCGTCGCTCTGACACACCGTTGTGCTGTGGTGTGTAAGGGGGAGTGAGCTGAGAGAGAATCCCATTCTCTTTTAGGAAGTTCAAAAACTCTGTACTAAGATACTTTCCATCTCGATCTGATCGAAGTATCTTGATGCTCATTCCATTTTGTTTTTCTACTTCAAGTTTGTACTCCTTGAATTTCTCGAAAGATTCAGACTTATACTTTAACAAAAACACGTGACCGAATCTTGAGAAATCATCAGTAAAAGTTATGAAGTAAGAAAAACCGCATCTTGCATGTATAGACATTGGCCCACATGCATCACTATGTATGAGGCCCAAGAGCTCAGTAGCTCTTTCTCCGTGTCCACTAAACAGAGTTTTGGTCATTTTCCCTTGATACAAGACTGACAAGTCGCATAAGATTTCTACTCAAAAGAATTTAAATATCCATCATTATGAAGCTTTTTTAGTCTTGTTTCATTAATATGACCAAGTCTACAATTGTCACGACCCGAAATTTGGCACTTGACGGCCCTTAAACCACGTAACGTCCACAGGCGTAACGCAATCTAAGTAAGCCAAAAACCCAGCAATCTAAACCATCAAAAGTAGTAAGTGATAATAACATTGTTAAAACTTTTGAAATCTCAATCAAAAATTTTTAAAGTCCAAATTTACTTCCTTTAAAATTTGGTAGCACTTCCTTTGTAAAAACTAGCCCCAAAAGGGTACAACAAAAGATATAAGTAAAGCATCCCCAAACGGGAGCAAATCCACGCCCAAAGGCGGAAAACAACCACCACAACAGATATACGACGCCGTAGCGAAGAAAAAGATGATATAAAGTGACAACAACATAAAAGATATCCAAAGTCACAAAATAATATACAATATCGTCTTCACAACTCGTCTCTAAGTCAATACATGAAGTAGTAGATGGAGAGTACTAGATACAATGAATATACAAATGAGTATCATCGGATAACCGCAAAACCCACCTATAGCAAAACTGCTCACAGTCAGCCATAGCGGTATCCGTTGCAAAAGATGATACGATAAGAAGAAGCCCTGTCGCGACTGCTCTGAGGGACTACCTGCAAAACACTGTGGCACAACGGGGATGAGTTGCCAACTCATGAATAGTAAAAAACATATACAGGTAATCGCAAGTATACACGTACTGCGATAATCTATCACATGCAAGCTGATAGTAATAAATGGCAATATGTATATGCAACAGTCATGAAAGGTACTCTATCAGGTACTACTAATACATAAAGCAATGCATATAAAATAAATGCTGAGTATGGGATAAAACATATCATCAACTCCTCATCGTGGAGAAGCTAGTGTCCATCAATGACACTCCAAATCTCAATACCATAGGCACCGCATCCTCAGATCGGCCCCCAAATCCTGTAAGTCTCATGGAACCTGAGTGTCTAACATCGACACCCGAAAACATCATGAAAACTATGCCTGTGTATATATATGTGTGTGTGTGTGTGTGTGTGTGTCCCTCAACGACACATCAAAATCATAGAACCTGAGTGTCCAGCATCGACACTCGAAACATCATGAAAACTAGTGTCCAGCATCGACACGTAAATACTCATCTGTCAGGCGTCGTCACCACGACTAGCCCTGATGTCATGTCCGTACAACTCATGACTCCGGTCGGTATACCCACGATAACCGCCGAATCCAAATACTATCACCGGTAGGTACTAGCCCGCCTACCAGGCTCATCACCATCATCTGCGATCTTCTTGCCCCGGAGAACCATACCGGGTCCACCATGTACCCGCACACGGCCTCGTCCACTCCTCGCATCGGGTATCTATCACAAATCTCAGAACCGAGAAATCTCATGGTGGAAGCATCGAAATATCATATCAAGAGAAACCGGGTTTTTCAAACAATGCATAATTTCATGAAATACCACGGTCCTCAAATCCAGAAAATATCATATGAAATCCATATCTCAAATGCGTAAATCCATGAAATATAATATATGCAACATGAAACAGCAATATGAGCATATAAAGGAAAAACCGCTATTTAAATGCATCAAGTTATTAAATATATCATGCGGTTTCCAATTATCCAAAATCCAACGCAACATCATATAAAGTGAACATATAGTTATAGCAAGGTATATATGTAACCATGCCGGTATAGCAAGATATGTGTATCTATATGTAAGCATGTATGTATGATGCATTTCATATGCGCAATAGCATAAGAATCAATGTCTCCATGTCGATGACAATACAATACCACATAGGGGTATATGTAGCTCTAGCAAGATAAGTGGGTGTACATGTAAGTATGTATGCATGATGTACATGTAGCTGTAGCCAGGTATGTGGGTGTACATGTAAGTATGTATGCAGGATGTACATGTAGTTGTATCTCATATGTGTTTACACCTGTCAATAATGATGTAATACCCTCTAGGTATATGTATAGCTATATCAAGGTATATGGGTATACATGTAAGTATGTATGCATGATGTACATGTAGCTGTATCTCATATGTGTCTATACCTGTCAATAATGATGTAATACCCTCTATGTATATGTGTAGCTGCAACATAGCAAGGCATATAGGTAAGCCTGTAGGTATACAGGTATGCTATATTTCAGATGCACGATGGAATAAGAATCCAATTTCAATGTCCCTAACCGATACAATATCACGTATGTATAGGTTATGCTATCTTTCTTATATAAAAAGGAAATAAGGATCGTGTCTCAATATCCCTAACCATACAATATCACATATGTATATGGGTTGTGCATGTCATGGCAATTATCGACGGAGTGCGTGTAGTATACAATTAGTGCTCGCGAAACATGAACCGTCAATAATAGTGCAGTGTCCAATGGGTGCAAGTCCAGGCACAACAAGTAACAATATGCAATGAAGTTCATGCACAATCTTTATATGTCCAATACTTATAATCAAGAATCATATCATTTAATCTATCCCATACGCATAACGCCATGCGGGCGATTCCCCTGTAGATGTTAAATCTACTCACCAATGAGCTCGAGCTAAGTAAATCCGACCACCTGCTTCCCTTTCTTCGCAGCGTCCGAAATCCCTGCTAGCGATCCTAAATTTCACAAACACAACACATAAGGTTAAATATCCTATGCCGATACAAAGAAAAGAAAACACAAGGATAACATCCACAAGATATACACACTGTGCACTCAGTGCACAAAACGCGTACGATATCGGCACAACCTCATCTAGGATGACACAATCACCAAGCCTAGACCCCGATCGTATCGATCGCGCATTCACAACACAATTTATATCGTAGAAGATAATATATATAATATCGCAACGTCAATAGAAACCCACGCCTAATTTATCCGAAAACTTAGTAAGCAGCTTTATAAATATTTTAGCTCAAATCTAGAAGTTTAAACCATTCTAGTGATCACAAACAACACATAGTAGCTTACTTAAACGACACAAACCTTTACTACAATTTTAATCTCACCCAAATAAGATTTAGTAAAAATTTAGTTTGCTATTAAGCTTAATTAGACAATTAAGAAAATAACAAATAACATTCTCACAATTAGGTTAAGATTTCTATATCTAAACAACTCACTTAACCATTACAATAATCAAACCCTAACTTGATCTTCATAATATTTTCTTGAATTACTAAACATGCAAATTAAAGCCATACTTAAATATCTAATAAGCTAGCTTAAAGTATTTAAACAACAACTAAATCTTAGGGTTAGGATTTTATACCTCGACTTAGATTCACAAACTTGCAACTAAGCTTCTAAATTACCTTCCAAAATGCTAACTTTCATGAAGATCCAAGCTTGGTTAAGCTAAAGAATAATGGGTATGGATTTTTATTTGAGTTTGTGGGATTATTTGATGATTTTTGATGATTTATTTGAGCTTGAAGAAGTGCAAATGGGGTGAGAAGAGAGAGGGCAGCAAGGGGGGAAGGGTCGGCCATCATGAAGGAAACGGAAATTGTGTGGAAATTTCTAGCTAAGTTCATAATTAATGCTCAATTAAAGGCTCTCCCATCCATGCCACCTCTTAAACCTTCTCTTTTCTAATTAAAGTTTTCTTTTAATTCACAAAAATATCTAGATATTTTCTAGGATATTTTCAAGGATAGTTTAATGCTTAATCTTGTGATTAAATTAGCATAAATTCACATTAGCATAATTAACCCAAACCAAATTGTAATTACCACTAATTAAGTGCATAATTAAAAGCTTATAATAATATTTTAATTAAAGAAAAATATTAAAGTGAACTAAAATTTTCAAGTGACAACTAAAAACCGCAAACTAGCAATTTCCCAGTTAGATTAGGTGCAGTGAAGTCTATACTGAAAAAAAAGTTCATGATTGATGAGCTGTTTTGTACGTGCTTTATAAAATTTAATAGAATACCGCAATCAAGACGGTGTCGCTTGGTAGCTAGCCGGTTGAGTACGGGTCGGTCCATAGGGAAATGGTGTTATTGACTTTAAGTTCTAACGAGTTAAGTCCTATTTTTGGTAGGTTTTGTTTTGAAATCTAAGAATGAGATTCAATTGATTTAAAATCTTGCAATGGTTAGGATTAGGTTAGTTTGGATTAGGGATTCTACTCACTGATTGCTTTGCCCTAGTTAAGAATATAGGTGTTAGGGTAATAGTCAATAAAGGGGATTAGCACGACTAGGAAGAAACATAGTTTCTTCCTTTCGGTCCTTGTCTGTCCTTTCTTGGCTCTTAGCCCTAACCTCCAATTAATTCAACCACAGCCGGTCTAACTAGGGAATCACCGCTACCATGTAGGATAGGGTGCCGTAGTTAGCAGAGTGTGGTTGGATTAAAAAGAGTCCGTATTTTAAAATATAAATGGGCAAAGAAAGGAGTGAGAGAGATTTCCTTCTCTCAAACCTTCCCTATCCTAACCCTAACAAGTGAGGAATTACTCACTCATTAGGAAAGTAATGATAAAATTCATTTTTATAATTTTGTTTTAAAAGATTATATAAGTTTCACATAATAGAAGACAGATAAAAAATTGCAGAAATTAAATTCAGATAAAAAATGCAAGATAGAAAAGGAAACTTACTTTATTGATACCTCTTCAATGATTAAAATGAAATTAAAATTTAGATCTAGAAAACAAAAAGAGGCATGCCTAATTAGGTTTTCAGCTTTCCTTTTTATAGATAGGAGAAACCCTAGGTTTTACATCTGATCCATACATGAAATTACAAGACTACCCCAAGAAAGTCGGGTCAAAGCACCGACACCCACCGACACGTGCACCGACACGTGCACTGCACGGCCGCGGAACCGCGGCAAAAACCCATGTTTGGACGTGGTTCCGCGGCCAATTAGTGGGATCTCTGGATCAAACTTCTATGGATGCTTCATGTTGCATTTTCCTTCTGTTTTCTTCACATGGTTCCACAGAATATCTTCTATTTTCTTTCAGATTTCCACAGTGCAGAATGTTGTGGACTTTTTGCCGTGAGCTTCGCGTTGAAGTTTTTTAACCCTGTGCTGCCCTTGTACTTTATGCATTTTCATGATTTTTATTTGTTCCTTGAACTGGTAGGCGGCATCATACGGATTCATCTATTGTTGGTTGTAGTCTCACATTTGTAGCGTCTTTCATGAATTTCACTGTATTGTTTTGAGAACCTATAACCTGCAACTATTTAGCAGACATGGATCAAAAGAACCTATTTATTTGTAATATGATTAAGAATGGGCGATATAATAATGCAAAATTCTGATATGAACAAATACCCCCAAACTTATCTTTTGCTCGTCCCGAGCAAAGACAATTTTATTCTCAAAAAAACCTAACCTCACTTTCGCAGGGAACACGATTGCACTGAGCTCGTGCAATAAGCCGTTAAACCTCTAGGTGTCCCTAGTAGGAGGAGTGTTGTCTCCTGAGGGTTTTCAGCGGATACAAACCACAAAATCCGATCAATTTGGCCTGTTTAATTTTCATTCTTCAATTCAGTATTCTAGTAAGAAATTCTATTATCTTCAACTTAGAAATCATCAACCCGTATTTTTCACACTTCCTTTTCATTTAACTTAAGAACATATATGTCCTGCAAAATTATTAAGCTTTCAGCATCTTTTGAATTTTCCTTCTAAGGTTCCATCTTAACTTAGGAATTTTTTATCATCTCTACTGAATGTATAAGCCCTATTTTTCATTCCTATCTCTCATCCAAACCCCAATCATATACCCCTACGTGTGTGTATGTATCACACCTACACTTGGAAACTCAATTCAACCTATCATACTCTTTTCCATCTTCCAAAATACTTTTAGTTGGTGAATTTTAGATGAAATTGCTCACACATCCTTCATGCGACCGTTAATACTTCTTGAGGTACTAACGACCGATTACAAAATGTGTTCGCGTATTAAGGCGCAATTCCACGTCTTGTAATACCTAAGGCTTTAGCAGTGACTCCCAAACCAGTTGGTCTAAGGCAATAGGTGATAAAGCACCCTCGCTATTTTTTTTTATTTATGCAGCCTTATGTAATTACAAAAACCAGTGTTCATTTTTTTTCATATCTCTTTATTCACTCTTGTACTTTTATTTTATTGTCTTTCATACTAAAGATTTTAGACAAGAGAATTTCAAGGTATCCTCTACTATCCCAAGCTTCAAGGTGCGTGTATGTGCCAGTTATAGGGTATATATTTTCAGAATTTAGACTTAAGGTTCAGAATTATTTTTCAGACTTACACTTCAAATAAAAATTTCAATACTCTTCCCTTATATTGACTTAGCCCAAGAACTGAACTCTTAATTTGCCTATTTCTAAATAATCTACAAGGACATATATTTTCTACAGTTAAACTTTAAGAAAGGTTATTTTTAGAGTTTTCAATTTACTAAGTTTAGGATCTAGTTATTCGCTATTGTTCAACCGTCATGTTGAACTTAAGTCAAATATGGCCAAAATTGAATTTTTCAAATTTTTATAATTTTTAAAAGTTTTTAATTTTTTATTTGATTTATATATTTTTTTATTTTTATTTTTATTTTTATTTTTAATTTTTATATTTTTTTAAGATGCAATGCAGAATTAAATATACAAAGAAAGAAGAAACAAATATGTACAAAAATAAAAATATGCAATGCAATGATAACTATTTACAAACCACCTCTACCCCCAAACTTATCAAAAGCAATGCCCTCACTGCTCATGGCCTCGCCGTCCCCTTGAACGTGAACGGGAACGTTCCTCTCTCGCCAGCAGGGTAGTCATACCATGCTCTATTTCTGTCACTCGTTGATCCAGATTGGTCACTATCCCTATCAATCTGTCTATCCCCTAGTGGCTTTCCTAAGTAAACGTGCATGTGCTGCAGGGGTAAGCTCTTCCTCGCTCGCGGTCGAGCTAGAGCTGTGTGTCTTGACGGGTATGTCCTCGGCCGGCTCATTGCGCGACGATACATCATTTAAGCGTGTGTAGGACGTGGATACGCCCTCAATAAGAGGTCTAATAGGGATCCCTCCATGCATATAAAACTCAAATTCCTCCACAGGGATGAAATGGCGTCACAGTTGTGTCACCAACATAGGGCATGGGTAATTGGCAGCCCTCTTGCCCGCACCTATCGAATGAAGTAATACCGTGCACATATCATAGCTGGGGTTCCTAGTCATCAAGGTGTGCACGAAATGAAGGGATGGTGTGAAAAATGTAGATTTGTGCGAACTTCCAAAAATGTTATTTTATGCCGAACGGCACACAGTCAGTACGCTCGCAAAGAGGGTTCTAGACTAGATGCCCTTACGTGGCTCCCTCGAACAGTCATTACCCATCAAGGGTAGGTAATGCTCGAATTGGAGGGGTTGGTCATGGGTAGGTGATCTAGGAATTAAGGTGACTTCATGGATAATGTCCCTATCGATTATGATTTCCCTATCCCACCAAATTAGCCTAATATAACCGTGTTGTGAGAGGAAACCATCCTCCATGCACTCGTAAAATCGGGTGACGAGATCCGGAAGCGCGAAGGAGTTTGGATGGTTAAAAAGTAAGAAATTCCACCATCGCCTTCGGATCTTTTCACCGAAATAGCTACCGTAGATCGTGTGTGCAATGATTTGGGAAAAGTCCCTCTTAAATTGCAAAGTGGGTGCCATCAGAGAAGTGCAGGATATTTCTAAAAAATTTAACCGAGAGAACCAGATAATGCAAACCTCCTCTGAAGTTTTCAGAGGAAGAAGACAGCAGTAAGCGGCGGAAGCGCAGCCGAATAGGGGAACTGGCGGTGGAAACAAGGCGGCTGGGGGCGATCTCCTTGCTCTGACTGCTGCGGCGGCTATGGTTTTAAGAGAGGAAAATTTTAAGGTTTAGTAAAATACAGAGAGGGGTCGGGTTCTATTTATAGGGGTGTTTTGGTTATTTGCAAAAAGGACCCCTTAAAAAGAGGAATTTATTTGTAAATAAAATTTTATTTTTTATTATTATTTATTATTTAAAACTGAAAATTTACAAAAAATACCACCTGAAATTGGAAAAAAAATTATAGTTATTTTTATTAATATTTTTTATTTTTATTTTGTTTTTATATAATTACAAGTGGTACATACCCCCAGACTTATTTGAAACAGTGTTTCCACCGTTTATGGCTAGATAACCGAAATTTAGGGGCGGATGGAGGGAGATTAGTCAATGTAAATCGGCTCCTGCAACAGCAGGAGATCCTCCGAAGGGTCTGCGGTGAGAACGGTTTAAATCTATGTCCGTTCACTTTGAATAGTGAACCGTCCTCAAGATTTTCTAAATCGACCGCACCGTGCGGATATACGGTGCGTACAAAAAATGGCCCTTTCCATCGAGATCTAAGCTTGCCGGGATGGAAATGTAGCCGGGTGTCGTAAAGTAAAACCTGTTGACCAGGTTTGAAAGTTTTGCGCATAAGGTGTTTATCGTGAAACACCTTCGTTCGGCTTTTGACGACAATCGCATTCTCGTAAGCTTCATCCCAAAGCTCGCTTAATTCATTTAATTGCAGATTTCTATTGCTGCCTGCATCTCCGAGAGATAGATTCAACTCTTTTATTGCCCAAAATGCTCGGTGCTCAATTCCAACTGGAAGGTGGCAAGCCTTTCCATAATCAAGTCTATAAGGAGACATGTCAAGATCGGTCTTATAGGCAGTTCGAAACGCCCAAAGGGCATCAATAAGTTTTGACGACCAATCCTTACGGTTTTTGGAAACCGTTTTCTCCAATATCTGTTTAATTTGCCGATTTGAAATCTCGGCTTGCCCACAAGTTTGGGGATGATAGGGCGTTGATAGCTTGTGATTAATGGAATATTTCCGCATTAAGGACTCGAAAGTCCTATTATAGAAATGAGTTCCATTAACGCTGATGATTGCTCGGGGGTGCCCAAACCGAGAAAAAATGTTTTCTTTGAGGAACCTAACGACAACCTTGTTGTCATTAGTCCGGCTAGGCACAGCCTCTACTCACTTAGAAACATAGTCAACAGTGAGGAGAATATACACGTTCCCAAAAGAATTGGGAAACGGTCCCATAAAATCTATCCCCCAAACATCAAAAATTTCAACAACCAATATTGATTGGAGCGGCATTTCGTTTCTCCTAGATATCCGGCCCAAGTGTTGGCACCGGGAGCATGTCTTGCAGTAATCATGTGCGTCTTTAAAAAGTTGTGGCTAGTAAAAGCCACACTGCAAGATCTTTTCGGTTGTCTTTTTAGGGCCAAAATGCCCGCCACACGCTTGATCGTGGCAAAATGACAGCACGCTCTTAAATTCATTGTCGGGGACACACCGACGAATAATTTGGTCGGGACAGTATTTGAATAGATAAGGTTCATCCCAGTAAAAATGTTTTACCTGGGATAGGAATCGGAGTCTGTCCTGATTCGACCATTCATTTGGTATAAGTCCGGTGGCCAAATAATTCACAATATCTGCGAACCATGGTTCGCATGATACAGTTAAGAGCTGCTCATCTGGAAAAACGTCTTTTATAGGAGCGTTGGCGAAGAAGGAAGGCGTGAAAGATGGTCGGCGACTACGTTTTCGCATCATCTCTTGTCTTTGATGACAAGATCAAACTCTTGTAGTAGGAGGATCCAACGTATCAGCCGAGATTTAGCATCCTTCTTCGCAAAAAAATGGTGAAGAGCTGAGTGGTCAGTGTAAACGATGACTGGAGAGCCGATTAATTAGGGCCTGAACTTTTCTAATGCAAACACAACAGCTAAGAATTCCTTCTCGGTTGTTGTGTAATTTAATTGGGCATCGTTCAAGGTTCGGCTAGCGTAATAAATTACATGCGACATTTTATTGATGTGCTGTCCAAGGACAGCACCAATGGCAAAATCAGATGCATTGCACATAATCTCAAATGGATGCGTCCAGTCGGGAGACGAAAGAATTGGAGCAGAAGTAAGTGAGTTTTTCAATGACTCGAACGCCTTCATACAGGTTGAGCCGAAATCAAATGTGGTGTCCTTGGCCAACAAAAGAGTCAAGGGTCTAACAATCTTGCTAAAATTCTTGATGAACCGTCTATAGAAACCGGCATGGCCAAGGAAGGCTCGAATGTCTCGGACGCATTTGGGAGGAGGGAGATTAGAAATGACTTCAATCTTAGCTTTATCTACCTCAATGCCATTTTGCGAGATGATATGTCCTAAGACAATACCTTCTCGTACCATGAAGTGGCACTTCTCACAATTTAATGTAAGGTTCTTATCCTTACACCGGGTAAGGACTGTGTCTAAATGTTGCAAACAATCATCAAAGGAGTCGCCGAAAATGGAGAAATCGTCCATGAAGATCTCCAAGAATTTTTCCACCATGTCTGAAGAAATACCCATCATACACCACTGGAAGGTAGCAGGTGCATTGCATAACCCAAAAGGTATGCGACGGTAAGCAAACGTACCGAAAGGACAAGTGAATGTGGTCTTGTCTTGGTCCTTTTCGGCGATGGGAATTTGATTATAGCTGGAGTAGCCATCCAAAAAGCAATAGTATTCGTGCCCAGCCAATCGTTCTAGCATTTGGTCAATAAAAGGTAATGGAAAGTGGTCTTTCCGTGTCGCGGCATTGAGTTTTCTATAATCGATGCATACTCGCCACCCAGTTTGGGTGCGAGTAGGTATTAACTCATTCGCCTCATTGGTTATGACTGTTATGCCCGATTTCTTTGGGACAACGTGAATGGGTCTAACCCACTGGCTATCATAGATAGGGTAAATGATACCACTATCAAGACATTTTACGATCTCCTTTTTAACAGCCTCCTTCATTACTGGGTTGAGTCGTCTCTGTGGATCCTTTGCTGGCTTGGCATCATCCATCATATGAATATGATGTTCAACAATTAGGGGACTAATCCCCTTGATGTCTGCCAAAGTCCATCCAAAAGCTTGCCGATTGCTGTGCAAGCCCGTTAAAAGGGCTTTCTCTTGCTCGGGGGCTAGAGAAGCCGAGATGATAACAGGAAGGGTCTCATTTTCACCTAAGTAAGCATATTTAAGGTAAGACGGCAATAGGTTGAGTTCGAGTGTTGGAGACGAAAAAATTGAAGGTAAAATTGGTGAAATTGTCTCAAACTCGAAAGATTCCAATAGAGGTTCAAAACGAGTATAAGAAACCGAGTCGGATGGTTCAGCTATCTCATCCAAAAAATTCAAAGGATTCAAACTCGGGTGGTGATGGTCAAGATCGTTCGTGAAAGTAAAACACTCGTAATCATTATCGGGCGTGAAAGCAGTATCAGAATCAAGGAGGAACGCACTAGTGGCGTCAAAATTGCTGTGATCGGACAGAAATTTCTCGAGCTCACAGTCCTCCTGGATGATCTCTTGGATCGAGCAAACATCAAGTATATTAGCATTAGGTTCGGAGGGCTGATTCCCCAACTTAAAAATGTTGAGCTCAATTGTCATGTTTCCAAAAGATAGGTTCATCGAACCATTTCGACAATTGATCACCGCATTAGAAGTTGCAAGGAATGGACGACCGAGTATCACCGGAATTTGACTCCGGGGGTTAGCTACAGGCTGTGTGTCCATAACAATAAAATCAATGGGGAATATGAAGTCTCCTACTTTAATCAACACATCCTCTAACTCACCCCTAGGATGGGTGATGGATCGGTCGGCCATTTGGAGAGTACAATGTGTGGGTTTCAGCTCTCCAATGCCTAATTGCTCATATACTGAATAAGGAAGCAGGTTAACACTGGCACCAAGATCTAAAAGTGCGCGGTTGATGTTCTTATCCCCAATAGTTATTGAAATTGTAGGACAGTCGGGGTCCTTTCGTTTTTGAGGTAAAGGTTGGGTAAGAGCATCACTTTCTGCACTAGCCAAGAAAACTTTCTTAGCTACCTGTGATTTCCTCTTCTTGGTGCATAAATCCTTCAAAATTTTAGCGTAAGAAGGGACTTGTTGGATTTCATCCAAGAGGGGTATGTTAATGCTAACCTGTTTAAATAACTCCACAATCTTCTCCATTTGTGGAGTTTGTTTATTGGATCTCAACCTGTTTGTAAATGGAACATTTTGAAAATTGGTTGAGTCCAATGTTTGTGGAGAAGATTACGGAGTTGGAACGAATCCCGGTGTTGGTGTTTTCGTGGAGTGAGATGTGGGTCCGTTCGGAGTACTAGAAGAATTAGAGCCTTGTGAAGAATGGAGAACAGGCTCTGAAGATGAAGAAGAAGAAGCGACGGCCGGGGTGTCATCATTAGTGCCCACATTATTGTGCAACATCCATCCAGATCTCAATGTAGTCACGGCACTCACATTATGGTTTTGTTGTTCATGAGCAACATATGCGTTTTGTGGGTGATCAGGATTTGGCAGTGGTTGAGATGGAAGCTTCCCCTTCTCTCGCTCGCTTAAAGAAGCATTCAGTTGTGCAATTTGGGCTTCAATGGTTTTGATACTTTGCCCATGTGATGCAGTGTGTTGCACCAAAGACTGAATGGAAGGCTGGATGTTGGCTGAGGATTGAGTTGATTGTTTTAAAAACGCATCCAGACTTCGTTCTAGCGAAGAAACCTTATCGTTATTTGGCTGAACAAAATTGTTTTGAGGAAAAGAGTTGTTTGGTGCAAAATTGTTCATTTCATTTGGTAAGGTTGGGGCTGGAAAGGTTACTGATATTGAGTTTGTTGAGGGGCTTGTTGTTGAGGAGGAGGCCTCAGGAAATTGTTGCCTTGGAATTGTTAATGATTTTGATTCCAAGCAAAATTGGGGTGGTTCCTCCAACCAGGATTGTAAGTTGAAGAGTATGGTTCATTTCTTTGTCTTTGCTGAAAGGCAGCATTGACTTGATCATGTCCTTGAGCAGGCGGGTTGTAAGGACACTCTTCAGTCAAATGGGACGGATCCGAACAACAAGCGCATATAGTGCGAGGGGGTAAAGCAGGGGCAGGAAAAGGCGATGAGAATTTGCTCTCAATGGCTTCTAATTTTTGTGTAATTGCTGCCATTTTGGCTTTCATTGCAATTGGCATGTCAAGTTGATGAACGCCTGCCCTAGACGGACCGGATGAAGTGGATGAAGCGGTCTGTCTAGTGCTTCCCACTGAAGCGTTTGTTCAGCAAGATCGTCGAGAAATTGCTAAGCTTCCTTGTCAGATTTGGTTAGGAAGTGACCTTGACAAATGGTTTCCGGCAACTGCTTAGTTGCTGAGTTCAGTCCTTCGTATAATGTTTGGCAAAGTTGTCATCTCTCAATACCGTGATGAGGGCACTGAACAAGAAGGTCTTTAAATCGTTTAAAACACTTCCAAAAAAGTTTGGAAGGAAGCTGGGAAAATTGGTTAATTTCATTACGAATTCTCGCAGTCTTGTGATGTTGTTAAAACTTTTTAAGAAAATCTTTAACAAACTTTTCCCAACTGTTTATAGAATGTGATGCGGTGCTATATAGCCACTTTTCAGCTAGGTCACATAATATGAAGGGAATGGCTCGTAGCCTTATAGCATCATCGGACAGTTGAGTGGTCTTCATCATTGCACAAACATTCTGGAATTTGCTAATGAAGATATATGCATCTTCGGATTTCAGCCCGTGAAATTTGGGCAACATATTGATGAAGTGGGGCTTAATTTCGAAATTATCCCCATTCGCCGGCAGAAGTGAAAGGCAAGTAGGAAGTGCGGAGCGGGTAGGATAGAAAAGATCCTGGAGCGCGATTCGCTGTGGCGCTTCAACAGGAGGTTGTTGCGGGTTATTCGCACCCAGTTGAGGTGGAATCAGTCCCAAGGTAGGTGAAGGGTTGTTAGGATTGAATCCTGACATCTCTTTAGAAGATGATGAATGTGAAGATGAAGGTAATGATGAAAAATAAGTGGAGAGAGTTTCGACTTCGGAGTCGAATGCGTCGTCAGTAGCGACTAACGAGACGCGGACTAATCGGGCGCTAATATCCCTAGTCCAACCGGACATACACTAAACGAGTTGTAGTGTAGTCAAAAAGTAGAGTGTGAGAGTAAGAAAATGTCAATGGGGAAAAGTGAATGAAGGTTAGGTGCAATGGAATTCTAGCGACAAATGGCAAGTTTTTGTAAAAATTTTGTTTTGTGTTTTTTTTATAAAGAGTTTTGCAAAAGAAAATTTGTACGGACTACGACACACTTTCAAACAGTGACAATGTAAGCAAGCACAATCAAGCCTAAAGCTAGGGTCTCCTAAATCAACTAGACTGCTCCTAACTGGTCCAAAGCGAAAAGTTGTGAGATATCCCTCAAATAGCCTCTTCACCGCCAATTGTGACCAGGTAAGCACAAGTGAAGAAAGGAGGGTTCCACTCACGAATCACCGTGAGACGGGCCTTTTAAAGTTACCTTTCTCACTTGTCTAGCCTAGGCACTACAAAGTCAGGTTTAGATAAACGACTGAATGCCCACAACCTTCCTCTGTCCTAATGAGCGCGACAGTCCTTAATTGGCTGCGTCTAGATATTTTTTAATTAACTCGAGGGTGATGCATATGCTTTTTATGATTTCTGGGGTCTTAGGAAGGGTGATGAAATCCCTACCAAATCTTAATTGGTGTTGTAGCCCCTTAGATTCCGTTTTAAAAATGCAAAGCAGTAACAAACAAAATCTAAAACATTTGCCAAAATTTTTTCTTTTTTTATTTGCGGCGCAAAGAATCCTACACAAAATGATATATTGGAGAGGGAGAAGAAGTTGTTTTGCGCAAAGAACCCTGTAGGAAAATTTTTCAGTGGAGTTCAAAGGGTAGAAGAGAAGATAAGAAATACTCACAGAGAAATTTGGTTTGCTGACATCAACAAACGGCCGCGGATCCGCGGTTAAATGCTCGAATCTGCGGCGGTTCCACGGTCGTTCATTCGGTTCAAAGTTCAAAAAAAAATTCTGTTGTGATTTTGTTTCATCCAGTCTGTTCAGATCTTCTGTTTGTTGATTTGTTCATTGGGCTTGCTCCAGATCTGAATCAGTCCGTCATCCATTCCTGCACAATTCGGCAAAAACCGATCAAAAAGAACAAGATGATTTCTTTCAGCTTTTTTTTATTTTTTACTTTTTCAATTTTTATATTTTTCAATTTTAATTAACCCGAAATTACAAAAAGAAAATAACTACCGTATCCCCAGCAACGGCGCCATTTGATTGATGAGATGTTTTGCATGTGCTTTATAAAATTTAAGAGAATACCACAATCAAGACGGTGTCGCTTGGTAGCTAGCCGGTAGAGTACGGGTCGGTACACAGGGAAATGGTGTTATTGTCTTAAAGTTCCAACGAGTTAAGTCCTATTTTTGGTAGGTTTATTTTTGAAATCTAAGAATGAGATTCAATTGATTTAAAGTCTTGCTAGAGTTAGGATTAGGTTAGTTTGGATTAAGGATTCTACTTACTTCTTTTTTTGCCCTAGTTAAGAATATAGGTGTTAGGGTAATAGTCAACAAAGGGGATTAGCACGACTAGGAAGAAACGTAGTTTCTTCTTTTTGGTCCTTGTCCGTCCTTTCTTGGCACTTAGCCCTAACCTCCAATTAATTCAACCACAGCCGTTCTAACTAGGGAATCACCGCTATCAAGTAGGATAGGGTGCCGTTGTCACGCCCCGCTTCCCGGTATACGGCGAAGGGGACGCGACTGGTCCGCTACGTATTTACTCAGAAGAAAATACGCTAAGCGTAACTAAGCAATATAAAAAAAATATACACAAGAGACAAGGTATAATAAAAACAGCAACTTTATTTATTAACATTCTTTTGTACAATGCATGAAAAGGAAATACAACTGAAATAAAAGCGATACCTAAACAATTGCATGACAGGAAATTAAAGGTACTGAATAGAAAATGTACAATGTCTAGAGCTCAGGGTCTTCGCTGTACTGATCCAAGTCTTCTGTAGTTGGCTCGATCTCTGACGTGTCCAAATCACCTGACGACATTCATAGAAGAAAGATATAGAATGTCGTCAGCGAACAGGTCGCTCGGTAAGTCCCAAAGATAAGAGGAAAGTAGAATAGACAGAATAAGAATGTATCTTTTAAAGTTGTAATATATTGTTGTAATGTTGTGTTAACGCTGTTGTTTGTAGCTTGGTACAGAAGGATGCCAGTGTATATGAGAGGGGTCTCTATATGCTAGAGACCATGTCAAAAGGAATGTACAAGGAACAATTAAGCCACGGTACAACAACAACGGAATATAGGTTAGGTGTCTTAATCTTACCGTCTCGTGCCACCTTTAACACCTTCCGTACTAATCTACCCCTTAAACCCCGTAGTGTTTTGATTGTATTGTTTGTCTTGTAAATCGTATTGATTGTATAATTGGTTGACTGACCGAAACCATGATATCAGTAAACGGATGTAACCGCAGAATCATGAAAATGGAATAACTGGAGAACCATGTAAATGGAATGTATATCTATGGTTCGGTTTAGTCAAGTTGTATAGATTGATAATTGGATTCATGTTGAATTGTAATATTGAAGATTGTAGATTGTAGACTGTAGATTGTAAATCATATTCAAGTCAGATTGTACTGAGACTCAAACTGAGTCAGACAATTAGCAAAGTAAATTGAAGTCCTGATTGTTTTTATTAATTTGTCTACCTTAGATAGGCAAGCACCCACTTCTCTGGCTCCCTGAGGCTCAAGAGATTGGTCCCGCCTAAACCTATGTTTACTAGGGTCCTTAGGGTAATTTATAGAACTTGAGAGAGTTTTATGTAAAAATACTTTTATATACTTTTCAAAATACTCCTCAAGTATTTATTATTCGTCTTTAGAGTTGTAATGAATGTGGATTTTATATTGTGACATTTCTATTGGAAATATCCTAATTTCAGAAATAAAGGTATTTATTTGTAATATTGATTTGTGTGGAATTCATGGTATTTTGGTGTAAACTTGATTCTTATGATATTGTAGAAAAGGTGGAATATTTATAATACTTCAAAAATAGATATGTTTATGTTGCATATACATATATTTATATGAAAATAATTTTTGTATATATCTATAATATTCTAGAAATCTCGTTTTCTTAAGATGCCGTATTTTAAATTTTTCGAGACCGAATGCTCCTTGCGGAGGTCTGAATCTCGCACTACTAAGCCCGAGGATGTGCGATAATCTGCACCATCCCGAACGGGTTCGCCAAATGGGTTGTAACGGCGCTTTGCAAAGATTTGTATAAATACTAATCATTAAGGAAAACGGTTTTATTAATTATGGTATTTAAATGAAAAAATGTCGTTTTCCCGTATTCTAAGTCTAGCGTCTTCTATGTCAACTAGACTGCTCCTAATTGGTCCAAAGCGACAAGTTGTGAGATACCTCAAATCGCCTCTTCACCGCCAATTGTGGCCAGGTAAGTACAAGTGAAGAAAGGAGGGATCCGCTCATGAATCACCGTGAGACGGGCCTTTTAAAATTACCTTTCTCACTTGCCTAGCCTAGACACCACAAAGTCAGGTTTAGATAAACGACTGATGCCCACAAGATTATCCTATTTTCATAATAAGTGGTATTTATTTGTAAAGATGTATCAATACTAAATCTTTTAGAAATGGTATTATTAAGTAGATGGTATTTAAATGAAAATGTTTGTTTTCCCGTATTCTAAGTTCTCGAGGGTATTGTGTTATGTTGCATATGAGTGTGTGAGGAGATAGGTCCTTACCCTGTGATCTACTTAAAGGTATAACAAATTCAATGGTGTTAAATGTATAATTGAAACAATGTGGTATTTAAGTGAAAAATACGATAAATTGAAATAGCCATCATTTTATGAAATGAAGCTTGATCAATTTGGTTGATTAGTGTTTAATAGTCAACATGAGAGAGTTTAAGCATAATTGTATTACGAGAAGTGAAGTTTTATGAAGAAACCGAATCGAAAATCGGATTTGTTCCGATTCCGTCGGGTTTTGTAAATCCGTATTTTTAGAATAGAAAGGAGAGATAGAAAATAGGACTTACTGATTTTGGAGAATAATGAGAGTGAGATGGAAGGAGAGGGATCGCCGGTGCGTTGCTTCGTCGCCGAGTGCTCCTAGAACGATCGACGGAAGATCGCCGGGAATTTCGTCGTAGCTTCGCCTCGTGCTCGATTTCAAAGTACACAAGGTTTGTTGGAAATTTTTGAGAGTTGGCTCGGAGTTTGGGGTGAGAGGGTAGAGGGTAGGGGTGGTATTTATAGTGTTAGGCTAGGCTTAGGGTAGATGAAAGGTTTTAAATTAAAAAATGTAAAAAATATGTTAAAATGCATTAAAAAATGAAGTAAAAGGGACTTTATGGCTTCTCTGGAACCGATCTAAATAAATAGAATATACAGGGGGGGTAGGGGAGGCCAAGAGTCCCAACTTTCCAGTTGGGGACTCGGCCGGCCGGCCGGCCGCGCTGGCCCGAGTCGGCCGGTCCGCCGGCCGGCTCGGCCGAGTCGATGGGTCGGGAGGTGGGGAGTCTCGAGGTGTAGACTCTGGTGCATTTACATTTGTGGGCGTAGTGGAAAAATTAGGAGTTATCTTGTGTGGACTGTTGGGCTTCTATAAAATTTTAAAACAAATAAATATTAAAAATAATATGGGGCATGGGATTTGAACTCTGGTGGCTTAGTTCAGTAATGCAAGGTATTACCAATGAGCTACAAGCTCCTTCTTGTAATTAAATTGTTAATTAATTACTTAAATCTTGTGCTCAGGCAATAAATACCCCTTTAAGGATTTTGAAAAAAAAACAATTTAAAATTTTGTATGGAATAAGTGTATAAGAAAATTATGGTTGTTATATTCTACCCTCCTTATAAAAATTTCGTCTTCGAAATTTGTAAAAGGAAAGTGTAACAAATCCAAGAAAATTTTGGTACTGGTGTACTGAAAATATGTGAAAAATAATAAGGTGGTGCAAGGGTTTTAAAAATGTGAAGAATGTGTGAAGGAATGAAAGAATGCGAAGGTGTTGGTAAAATCGTAAAAGAGGTGAGGGAATTTTGTGTTAGGACAGATTCAAAGAACATGAAATTGTAAGATTCAAGGAACATTATTGTAAATAATGTTTTAGTTGCTGGTTCTGGTGTTATATTGCTTAGGTTTGTTCACACAGAACAGAACTGCATAGTATGGTTCTATACAGCTCTGACCTGCATGGGCCACCAACAAAACCTGTCACGCCCCGCTTCCTGGTATACGGCGAAGGGGACGCGACTGTTCCGCTACGTATTTACTCAGAAGCAAATACGCTAAGCGTAACTAAGCAATATAAAAGAAAATATACACAAGAGACAAGTTATAATAAAAACAGTAACTTTATTTATTAACATTCTTTTGTACAATGTAATAAAAGGAAATACAACTGAAATAAAAGCGATGCCTAAACAATGGCATGACAGGAAATTAAAGGTATCGAATAGAAAATGTACAATGTCTAGAGCTCAGGGTCTTCGCTATACTGATCCAAGTCATCTGCAGTTGGCTCTATCTCTGACGGGTCAAAATCACCTGACGACATTCAAAGAAGAAAGAAATAGAATGTCGTTGGCGAACAGGTCGCTCGGTAAGTCCTAAAGACAAGAGGAAAGTAGAATAGACAGAATAAGAATGTATCTTTTAAAGTTGTATTATATTGTTGTAATGTTGAGTTAACACTGTTGTTTGTAGCTTGGTACAGAAAGATGCCAATGTATACGAGAGGGGTCTCTATATGCTAGAGATCAGGGCAAACGGAATGTACAAGGAACCGTTAAGCCACGGTACAACAGCAACGGAATATAAGTTAGGTGTCTTAATCTTACCGTCTCGTGCCACCTTTAACAACCTCTGTACCAATCTACCCCTTAAACCCCGTAGTGTTTTGATTGTATTGTTTGTCTTGTAAATCGTATTGATTGTATAATATGTTGACTGACCGAAACCATGATATCAGTAAACGGATGTAACCGCAGAATCATGTAAATGGAATAACTGGAGAACCATGTAATTGGAATGTATATCCATGGTTCGGTTCAGTCAAGTTGTATAGATTGGTAATTGGATTCATGCATTCATGTTGAATTATAATATTGAAGATTGTAGACTGTAGATTGTAAATCATATTCAAGTCAGATTATACTGAGACTCAAACTGAGTCAGACAATTAGCAAAGTAAATTGGAGTCCTGATTGTTTTTATTAATTTGGATGCCTTAGATAGGCAAGAACCCACTTCTTCGGCTCCCTGAGGCTCAAGAGATTGGTCCCGCTTAAACCTATGTTTACTAGGGTTCTTAGGGTAATTTATAGAACTTGAGGGGGTTTTATGTAAAAATACTTTTATATACTTTTCAAAATACTCCTCAAGTATTTATTATTCGTTTTTAGAGTTGTAATGAATGTGGATTTTATATTGTGATATTTCTAGTGGAAATATCCTAATTTCAGAAATAAAGGTATTTATTTGTAATATTGATTTGTGTGGAATTCATGGTATTTTAGTGTAAACTTGATTCTTGTGATATTGTAGAAAAGGTGGAATATTTATAATACTTCAAAAAAAGATATGTTTATGTTGCATATACATATATTTATATGAAAATAATTTTTGTATATATCTATAATATTCTAGAAATCACGTTTTCTTAAGATGTCGTATTTTAAATCTTTCGAGACCGAATGCTCCTTGCGGAGGTCTGAATCTCGCACAACTAAGCCCGAGGATGTGCGATAATCCGCACCATCCCGAACGGGTTCCCCAAATGGGTTGTAGCGGCGCTTTGCAAAGATTTGTATAAATACTAATCATTAAGGAAAACGGTTTTATTAATTATGGTATTTAAATGAAAAAATATCGTTTTCCCGTATTCTATCTCTAGGGACTTCTAAGTCAACTAGACTGCTCCTAACTGGTCCAAAGCGACAAGTTGTGAGATACCTCAAATCGCCTCTTCACCGCCAATTGTGGCCAGGTAAGTACAAGTGAAGAAAAGAGGGATCCGCTCACGAATCACCGTGAGACGGGCCTTTTAAAGTTACCTTTCTCACTTGCCTAGCCTAGACACCACAAAGTCAGGTTTAGATAAACGACTGATGCCCACAAACTTATCTTATTTTCATAATAAGTGGCATTTATTTGTAAAGATGTATCAATACTAAATCTTTTAAAAATGGTATTTAAATGAAAATGTTTGTTTTCCCGTATTCTAAGTTCTCGAGGGTATTGTGTTATGTTGCATATGAGTGTGTGAGGAGATAGATCCTTACCCTGTGATCTACTTAAAGGTATAACAAGTTCAATGGTGTTAAATGTAAATTGAAACAATGTGGTATTTAAGTGAAAAATACGATAAATTGAAATAGCCATCATTTTATGAAATGAAACTTGATCAATTTGGTTGATTAGTGTTTAATAGTCAACATGAGAGAGTTTAAGCATAATTGTATTACGAGAAGTGAAGTTTTATGAAAAAACCGAATCGGAAATCGGATTTGTTCCGATTCCGTCGGGTTTTGTAAATCCGTATTTTTAGAATAGAAAGGAGAGATAGAAAATGGGACTTACAGATTTGGGAAAATAATGAGAGTGAGATGGAAGGAGAGGGATCGCCGGTGCGTTGCTTCGTCGCCGAGAGCTCCTAGAACGATCGCCGGAAGTTTGCGGGGAATTTCGTTGTAGCTTCGCCTCGTGCTCGATTTCAAAGTACACAAGGTTTGTTGGAAATTTTTGAGAGTTGGCTCAGAGTTTGAGGTGAGAGGGTAGGGGTGGTATTTATAGGGTTAGGTAAGGCTTAGGGTAGATGAAAGGTTTTAAATTAAAAAATGAAAAAAATATGTTAAAATGCATTAAAAATGGAGTAAAAGGGACTTTATGGTTTCTCTGGAACCGATCTAAATAAATAGAGTATACAGGGGGGTAGGGGAGGCCAAGTGTCCCAACTTTCCAGTTGGGGACTCGGCCGTGCGGCCGGCGGCGCCAGCCCGAGTCGGCCGGTCTGCCGGCCGACTCGGCCTAGTCGGGCCGAGTCGATGGGTCGGGAGGTGGGGAGTCTCAAGGTGTAGGCTCTGGTGCATTTACATTTGTGGGTGTAGTGGAAAAATTGGGAATTATCTTGTGTGGACTGTTGGGCTTCTATAAAATTTTAAAACAAATAAATATTAAAAATAATGTGGGGCATGGGATTTGAACTCTGGTGGCTTAGTTCAACAATGCAATGTATTACCAATGAGCTACAAGCTCCTTCTTGCAATTAAATTGTTAATTAATTACTTAAATCTTGTGCTCAAGCAATAAATAGCCCTTTAAGGATTTTGAAAAAAAAACAATTTAAAATTTTGTATGGAAAAAGTATATAAGAAAATTAGGGTTGTTACAGCCGTAGTGAGCAGTGTGTGGTTGGTTAAAAAGTGTCCGTATTTTAAAATATAAATGGGTAAAGAAAGGAGTGAGAGAGATTTCCTTCTCTCAAACCATCCCTATCCTAACCCTAACAAGTGAGAAATTACTCACTCATTAGGAAAGTAATGATAAAATTCGTTTTTATAATTTTGTTTTAAAACACTATCTAAGTTGCAGATAATAGAAGACAGATAAAAAATTGCAGAAATTAAATTCAGATAAAAAATGCAAGATAGAAAAAGAAACTTACTTTATTGATACCTCTTCAATGATTACAATGAAATTAAAATTTAGATCTAGAAAATAAAAAGAGGCCTGCCTAATTAGGTTTTCAGCTTTCCTATTTATAGATAGGAGAAACCCTAGGTTTTACATCTGATCCATACATGAAATTACAAGACTACCCTAAGAAAGCCGGGTCAAAGCACCGACATCCACCGACACGTGCACTGCACAGCCACGGAACTGCAGCAGAAAGCCTTGTTTGGCCGCGGTTCCACGGCCAATTAGTGGGATCTCTGGCTCAAACTTCTAGGGTTGATTCATGTTGCATTTTCCTTCTTTTTTCTTCACTTGGTTCCACAGAATATCTTCTATTTTCTTCCAGATTTCCACAGTGCAGAAAGTTGTGGAATTTTTGACGTGTACTTCGCGTTGAAGTTTTTTAATCCTGTGCTGCCCTTGTACTTTGTGCATTGAACTGTCTCATGATTTTTATTTGTTCCTTGAATTGGTAGGCGGCATCATACGGATTCATCTATTGTTGGTCGCAGTCTCACATTTGTAGCGTCTTTTCATGAATTTCACTGTATTGTTCTGAGAACCTGTAACCTGCAACTATTTAGCAGACATGAATCAAAAACACCTATTTATTTGTAATATGATTAAGAATAGGCGATATAATAATGCAAAATTCTGAGATGAACAGATCACTTCTAGGTTTTTACGGAAAACACAGCTTATTTTACCTATTAATGGAAAATTCACCTAAACGATTTCTAAAACGTTACAACAATGAAAAGAAAATCTTCATTCATATCTGAAAACTTTATTTTATTTGTGTGTTGTATGTTGAAAACTGTGTGTTGATTCAGGACGTATATCCCGTTATTAAGTATACCATTACCAATCAACTCTTGATTCAGTTTAATGTTCATAACATTATGCTATAATACAAAATGAAATCTTTCATTGTATAAAAAATAAATGGATACAATATTACAATGCATGCTTGGTACAAAATAATATGGGTTCAAAACCAATATACAACCCGATGGAAAGCCCAGATGATACTCTCCCACTGAAACTGCATGTATATTGGAACCATTTCCAACCCGGAGAGTATGATCACCTGTCTTCAAAACTCTGCTATTTCTTAGCCCCTGCACAGAATTGCAGATATGAGAACCCGAACCGGTATCCAATACCCAGGAAGCAGAGTTTATAGAAAAATAGTTTTCAGTTACGAACACTCCTGAAGCTGAAGCATCACCATGCTTCCCTTTCTTGAGAACAAGTGATTGATCTGATTTATGTGTAGTAGTTAACCGCAATCAATAACGGTGTCGCGTGTAGCTAGACCGAGATGAGTACGGGTCGTCCTCAGGGAAACGTTGAATCATTTAATCTTACTTTTAGCGTGTTGAAAAAGAGAGAGGAAGAATAAAGAATGGTGAAGAATCGTTGTAGGTTCTAGATCTACGTCAAACACGGATGCAGAATATAGATCTAGATTCACTACGGATGTAGGTTTTATATAAAGGAGGAGGCTTGTAGGGTTCGTTAAGATTTAGTAGTCATGGATGATTAATTAAAGATTACTCTTTTTATCCTTTAATAGATTAAAACTAGATCGACAGTGATGCATGTAGATTAGGGTTTCTGGAGGGAAAAGAGTTCCCACTCTTAACCCTTATCTTGACATGGATCTCCATTCATGTTTAGCCTTTACCAAAAAAATTGTTAATCTATTCTCTAATCGTGGTCGTGACTATCAATGAATTGATAGCGCGCCCGATTAGGATGTTAACTATTCTTTTGATAAAGTTTATAAATTTTATAGTACGTAAAAAGAATTTAAAGATCTTCATCATCCATTAATCTAGCCTAATCCTACGAACCTTAACAAACAACGAATTACTCATGCATGTTGGGATAAGAAAAGATAGAGAGGGAAAACATAATGAAAAAATACAAAGAAATAAAAAGCAACTACCTTTATTAATCAACAAGATCAATTACACTTTGTTCCCTTAGAAAATGATTACAAAATGCTAGTTTGCTTCTCGAACTCTTCTAAGGAGGTAGATGAACTGTTGATGATCAACCAGGATTCTTGAGCCTTCGTGGACTTCGTGATCGCGTCGGTGTGATAATTTTTCCAAGAGGCTCTCGGTCCTTATTTATAGTCACAGAGCCAGAACCCTAGTTTCCTAATATGGAAACTAGTTGTAAGGATCCGAACCACCAAAATCTCATATCTTAACTCCTTAAATCCGCGGCGGAACCGCGGTCATTGGATAGGTTTGGCCGTGGATCCGCCCCCTTTTGGTGAGATCATGGCCTCTAATTTTTGTAGCTTCATATCTGTAACACTTGGTAATCTTTTGAGTATCTAGACTTTAAAAATCTTTTCTATATTTCTGCCAGAATTAGTTTCTTCAATTTACTTGAATATCTTCGGCAGATTTGATCTTGCCAACTCGGATTTTCCTGATTTTAGTCAAGATATAATTCCTGCACAATTATCTCAATAAATGATGTTAGTAGAATTTATTTTTATTGAGATATTATCTTTAACCATTTGCCATGATATTTTAGTTTTAAGAATTGGTCAAAAGTATTTAATAAGGTAAGCATATTTAAATGGCCAAATGTTACATGGATATTATATGCTTACTTTTTCCGATATATATAAACATATGAAAATAGTATTTTTGCAGATAAACCTTCATATGTGTCATATTTATAATAAACACATTTTATTATATAGAAATAGTAGGAAAAATGTCATATTAAATGTGCAGTTTTATCAACTGAACAAATACCTCCAAACTTATCTTTGATCGTCCCGAGCAAACTACTTATTCAAGAGAAGGAGAAAAAAAGAAGCTAAGCTCACTTTCGTAGGCAACACGATTGCACTGAGCACGTGTAACAAGCCGTTAAACCTCTAGGTGTCCCTAGTAGGAGGAGTGTTGTCTCCTGAGGGTTTTTAGCGGATTACACCCACAAAATCCTATAATAAAAGAAAGATAGTGAAAATTACATACAAAGATAAGAACTATAAAAGAAAAAACTTGAAAATAAGAGTTTCCAACTATACCAGCTTTTCAGTTGCTATGAGCCATAACTTAATGGTCATGAAAAGATGTCAGAAATCACATCACCCCTCAATAAAACATAGCCTTTAGTCTTCCTCCCTATCTTTCTTCCAAACATTGATCATACACCCCTACGTGCGTGTAAAAGACATCGCTACACTTAGAGAATTCAATTCAAGCTATCATACTCTTGTCCATCTTCCAAAGTGCTTTTTAATCGGTGAATTTTTAATGAATTTGCTCACACATCCTTCATGCGACCGTTAATACTTCTTGAGGTACTAACCGACCGATTACAAAATGTGCTTGCACATTAAGGTGTAATTCCTCGTCTTGCAACACCTAAGGCTTAGCAGTGGCTCCCAAACAAGTTGGTCTAAGGCACTAGGTGATAAAGTACCCTCGCTATATTTTTTTTTATGCTGCCTTGGTAATTACAAAACCAGTGTTCATTTTTTTACTTCACCACTTATATTTTATTTTATTTTCCTTCATACTAAAGCTTTTAGACAAGAGCATTTCAAGGTATCCTCGACTATCCCAAGTTTCAAGATGTGTGTAAGTGCGTGTAGTAGGGTATCAACGTTCAAATGTTTAGCCTTAAGAATATGGACTATTTTTCAGACTTATTTTTATCCTCATATTAGCAATTTCCTTCATCTTACTAACCCTTGGGACAACAGCTCATAACTACTTATTACTAGTATCATTTAAGAAAACTTCTAACTTTCATGTTTTTCTTAAATTATTCCTATCTTTCATATATAATTTTTCACTTTCTACTCTTTTATTATAAAAATAATTTGTGCTTATATATAGTATAATGCAAAGTATTGTGTAAATAAGCACAAACCTTCCCCAAACTTATTTGCAGCAGTGTCCTCACTGTTGTCATCTTTTAAATCTCAAAATTTGTAGACTTGGTTGGAAAAGTTATCAAAGGGGACAAGAAATAATGAAAGTGAAATTCTCCCCCAAACTTATTTTTGGCTCATAATTTAGTAAAAATTATTTTCTTTCAAGAGCTAAAATATCCCCCCCCCCAAAACATGAGTTAAACAATATTAAGCATTTAAAATCACAAGAGGGGGTCAAAGTTATTGGTCAATGCCAAGCTTTGCAAAGACCAAAAGTCAACACCAACCATTCGAGGAATTTATCGGTGAAACGCACCGGTTGGTGGAAGAACATGTTGTATGAAGTCAGGAAGAAGTGGGGAAGAGATAAGTGGTGTAAAAGAAAGGGACTACGTCTCAATTTAGAGAGACGACACAGTGATAGTGATTGTCCAGAAGAAGGGGTGGAGGTTCAATTTCTTTATCTTGGAGTTGATTCATCTCAACACCCGTGTCTTTTAAAAATGCGAGTTCATCAGCGAAAATTTCCTCAAAACTTTCATCGATACCCCGAAGGATAATCTCATTAGAAAAGATGGGGTGAACGTCAGACTCTATGAAAGGTTCATAATCAGTGTTAGATATTGACCCGGAAAACTCAATGGAAGAGTCCGTATGTGTATAATACATGGTTGGGTCAAACAACAACATATGAAAAGTGTCTAGATCAGTATCATGAAGCTGATCAAATTCGCTGCTGTCGACATCCATTAATTCGACAGAACATGCTTGAGCAGAAGGTTCGGAGGGTACACTCCCCAACTTGTAAATGTTAAGCTCTATTGACATCTTCCCGAAGGATAGGGTCATGGAGCCATTACGGCAATTGATTACAGCATTTGCAGTGGCCAAAAAGGGTCGACCGAGAATCACCGGAATTTGGTTCTGTGGGTTCGCTACGGGCTGTGTATCGAGAATAATAAAGTCCACAGGGAATACAAATTCCCCGACTTTTATTAACACATCCTCAAGCTCACCCCTAGGTTTAGTGATTGATCGGTCGGCCATCTGGAGAGTTGTGTTCGAGGGCTTTAACTCTCTGATCCCTAATTGCTCATAAACTGAGTAAGGAAGCAGGTTAACACTTGTGCCAAGGTCAAGTAGAGAATGGTTAATATTTTTACCCCCAATAGAAATAGAAATTGTAGGACAGCCGGGGTCCTTACGTTTCCTTGGTAATTGTTGGGGAAAAGCTGTGTTTACAGTACTCGACATGGGCACCTTTTTGGCACTTGAGTCTTCCTCTTCCTAGTGTATAAGTCCTTGAGAATTTTAGCATAATCCGGGACTTGTTGTATAGCATCTAGGAGAGGGATATTGATGCTAACCTGCTTAAAGATGTCAATAATCTTCTCCATCAGCGGGCTCGGTTTGTTTCCCCTTAACCGATTCGGATAAGGAGCTTTAGCAATAATAGCTGGGACCAACAGTGGAGAAGGTGGTGTGGGTAAGAAAGATCCCAGAATAGGAGTGGAGATCATCTTTGGTGGACTAGAAGAAGTGTGCTAAAGGTTTGAGCCTTGGGGAAAATGGAGAATAGGCTTGGAAGAAAATGGTGGGGTAGACGAACTGGGGTCAGAAGTAGAAGTAGAAGTGGAAGGAAAAGTCTCAGCCGGGGTATCATCAATTGATTCATCATTAGTAGTTTCAATCTCTTCACCAACATAGTTGTCAAGCACTCTTCCAGACCTCAATGTGGTGATAGCGTTCATATGATGTGAATATCCAGGATTGGGTAAAGGTTGAGCTGGAAGTTTCCTTTTCTCTCTAGCACTCAATTCGGCATTTATTCGGGAAATTTGTGCTTCTATCGATTTTATACTCTCACTTTGGGAGTCAGAGTTTTTTTGGATTTTATCGATGGAAGACTTCATCTCAGCCGAAACTTGCATGAAATTTGTCAGAAGCAAATTCATGGTTTATACGAGTGAAGAGGACTTATCAGTACCAGTCAATTGCAAAGAATTGTTGTGCGGTGTAAAAGTGTTGACCGGATTTTGAAAATTTTGTGATTGGTAGGGGTGCTGAGTTATTTGAAGTGGTTGCTGTTGTGGTGGAGGACCCCTTTGAAAATTGTTTTGATTTGGAACCGTGTTTTGAGCTGGTGATTGGTTCCAAGCAAAGTTAGGGTGATTCCTCCAATCCTGATTATAAGTGGAAGAATATGGATCGTTTCTAGGTCTTTGTTGGAAAGCAGCATTGGTATGCTCTTGACCTTGAAACGGAGAATTTAAAGGACATTCTTCCGTAAGATGAGATGGATCATAACAGCATCCACAGACAGTTTTGGAGAGTGACATCTAATTTAGGGAGGCTGCTAAAAATTTATGTTCCATAGCTTCGAGTTTCTTTTGCATTACTGCCATTTCAACTCTAACTCCTATGGAAACATCAGATTGGTGGTTACCACCCCTAGACGATGATTGACTATCACTCTCCCACTGTAAAGATTTTTCAGCGAAATCTTCTAAAAATCTCCAGGCTTCACCATCATCTTTATTCATGAAGGTGCCTTGACACATGGATTCAAGGGTCTGTTTTGATGTAGGATTAATGCCCTCATATATGATTTTGCACAGATCCCATCTAGGAATTTCGTGATGAGGACATTGAACTAGCAGATCCTTGAAGCGTTCAAAACACTTCGAGAATGGTTCATTGGAAAGCTGGGTAAATTGATTTATTTCGCTACGGACTCGAGCTGTCTTATGATTAGGGTAGAATTTCTTTAGGAAAGATGTTAAGAATTCTCCCCAGTTTGAAATAGAATGTGCGGCTATGTTATAAAGCAACTTCTCGGCTATATCGCACAAAGTGAATGGGAGAAGACGTAGATGCAAAGCATCCACAGAAAACTGTGAAGTACCCATCATAGCGCATACATTTTCAAATTTGGTAATAAAGACGTATGCGTCTTCAGACTCGAGACCGTGATATTTTGGTAAAAGATTGATGTATTGTGGTTTGATTTCAAAATTGTCCCCATTGGATGGTGGAATAGATAAGCAAGTGGGAAGTGGACCACGGATAGGATAGCATCTTTCTTGGAGAGAGATGCGCGGTGGATTCTGCTCACCTACGGGCAGTGGCAGCGTGGTGTTATAATTTGATGGAGTATCGTCCATCTTGGTCGATGTGGAGGATGGTGGGGAAAAAGAAGATGAAGAATCACCGACTTCGGAGTCGATAGCAGGAACGCGGACAAGACGGGCACTAGAATCCCGTGTCCAGCCAGGCATGCACTAAGCGGTTTAGCGCAAGTGGCAGCGTGTGTGTTATTTAAAAATTGGTTTTTTTTTGAAAAAGTGTGTTGGACTTAGACAAATCACACAAAAATACACAAACAACCCTGAAACTAAGGTTACCTAGGTCAAGTCTCTAGACTGCTCCAAGACTTCCAAAGGACAAGCCGTAGGATCAATCCTTTACCACCTCTTTAATACTCTTGTGGCCAGGTAAATACCAGGTAAGTGTGAGGTATCCGCTATACGAATCACCGAAAATAGCAGGCCTAATTAAGTAACCACTTGACTTAGACACACTTGCTTAGGCACCACAAAAGTAATGAGGATAAGTAATAGATTACCCACGACCTTCCTTTGTCCTTAATGAGCGCGACAGTCCTTAGAGTCTTGTCTAGATATTTTTTAAATTAATGTAGGGTTGATGCAGATGCTCGGTTTGTGATTTGTGGGGCTTAGGAAGGGTGATAGAATCCCTATCTAATATGAATTTTGGTCTTGCCCCTTAAAAATCCGTATTAAAAAATGAATTAACAAACTAATTACAAAACTTTGCAAAAATATTTTTGAGCGGCAAAATTTTGCAAAGAATCCTGCAGAAAAGATATTTTATTGGATTTCAGAGGAGAGAGAAAGAGTTGAGAAACTTACCAGAGAAGTTACGACTCCTAACTCCTCAATCCCGCCGCGCTTCCGCCGCGTATATGGCTCTTGTGCCGTGGTTCAGCCGCAAGAAAGAAGGATCAGTTGATGAAGTTTGCTACGTGGCCTTCTGTACTCTTCTGGATCTCGATGAATGTCTCTGTCTTTCTATTTCCTCAAGTCTGTAACTCCAGATCTCCTTGCAAAATTCACAAACAATTTGTTAAATATACAATTTGCAGTTTTGTTTTAATTATGATATAGATCGAATAAGAATTCAACACAAATAGTAAGAATAAAAAATTACGCACGTATCCCCGGCAACGGCGCCATTTGATTGATCTGATTTATGTGTAGTAGTTAACCGCAATCAATAACGTTGTCGCATGTAGCTAGACCGAGATGAGTACGGGTCATCCTCAGGGAAACGTTGAATCATTTAATCTTACTTTAGGTGTGTTCAAAAAGAGAGAGGAAGAATAAAGAATGGTGAAGAATGGTTGTAGGTTCTAGATCTACGTCAAACACGGACGCAGAATATAGATCTAGATTCACTACGGATGTAGGTTTTATATAAAGGAGGGGGCTTGTAGGGTTCGTTAAGATTTAGTAGTCATGGATGATTAATTAAAGATTACTCTTTTTATCCTTTAATAGATTTAAAACTAGATCGACAGTGATGCATGTAGATTAGGGTTTCTGGAGGGAAAAGGGTTCCCACTCTTAACCCCTATCTTGACATGGATCTCCATTCATATCTAGCCTTTACCAAAACAATTGTTAATCTATTCTCTAATCGTGGTCGTGACTATCAATGAATTGATAGCGCACCCGATTAGGAAGTTAACTATTCTTTTGATAAAGTTTATAAACTTTATAGGACGTAAAAAGAGTTTAAAGATCTTCATCATCCATTAATCTACCCTAATCCTACGAACCCTAACAAGTAAAGAATTACTCATGCATGTTGGGATAAGAAAAGATAGAGAGGGAAAACATAATGAAAAACTACAAAGAAATAAAAAAAAAACTACCTTTATTAATCAACAAGATCAATTACACTTTGTTCCCTTAGAAAATGATTACAAAATGCTAGTTTGCTTCTCGAACTCTTCTAAGGAGGTAGATGAACTGTTGATGATCAACCAGGATTCTTGAGCCGTCATGGACTTCGTGATCGCGTTGGTGTGATGATTTTTCCAAGAGGCTCTCGGTCCTTATTTATAGTCACAGAGCCAGAACCCTAGTTTCCTAATATGGAAACTTGTTGTTAGGATCTTAACCACCAAAATCTCATATCTCAACTCCTCAAATGCGCGGCGGAACCGCGGCCATTGGATAAGTTTGGACGCAGATCCGCCCCTTTTTGGTGAAATCATGGCCTCTGATTTTTGTAGCTTCATATCTATAACACTTGGTAATCTTTTGAGTATCTAGACTTTGAAAATCTTTTCTACATTTTTTCCAGAATTAGTTTCTTCAATTTACTTGAATATCTTCGGCAGATTTGATCTTTCTAACTCGGATTTCCTTGATTTTAGTCATGATATAATTCCTGCACAATTATCTCAATAAATGATGTTAGTAGATTTTTTTTTATTGAGATCTTATCTTTAACCATTTGCCATGATATTTTAATTTTAAGAATTGGTCAAAAATATTTAATAAGGTAAGCATATTTAAATGGCCAAATGTTACATGGATATTATATGCTTACTTTTTCCTACATAATGTTAATTATAATATATAAACATATGAAAATAGTATTTTTGCAGATAAACCTTCATATGTGTGATATTTATAATAAACGCCTTTTATTATATAGAAATAGTAGGAAAAATGTCATATTAAATGTGCGGTTTTATCAACTGAACACCAAGGTACTCAGTACAGTTGCACTTTTAGCCCCGTCTTCTTGCAGTAGATATATTCTCTTTTTCCCGACTCCACAGGTTTGGATTTGTCTTTCCCCTTTGCCTTCTTGATTCCACCTCTTGGCTTGGTGGATTTCTTCTTGTTCTTTCCCTTGGCCTTGGCTTTTGGGATAGAAGAGGAAGATTGTCCAACAAGCAGAGAGGGAGACATCGCCTTAAGCATGCTCTCCACATTTCTTAACATATTGAGAAGTTCGGGTAGTGACTTTTTCATGTTGTGCATGCTGAAGTTCACTATGAAAGGAGCAAAAGCAGAGGGAAGAGACTGTAGAACAATATCCGTATATTGCTCGTTATCTATTGTCCATCCGAGGCCCTCAAGCTCTTCAATAAGATCTATCATCTTCAAAACGTGGTCACCTACTGATGTGCCAGGAGCCATCCGCATCTGAAACAGCTTTTGAGACGCTTCGTATCGTAGGATACGAGATTGCTCTCCATACAACTCCTTTGTATGGAGAAAGATGTATCAAACATCCATCTCCTCATGCTGCTTTTGATGTGTATTGTCCATCGATGCAAGTGTTAGGCATTTGGCAGTGGCATGGTCAATATCCTATGTTTTGCGGATCTACCTATCCGCAACAGAAGATTCGGGGCTTGGTTTGGGCGGGGCTAAGGCAGTGAAGACATATGATACTTTATCATATGTGAGAGCAATTGTAATGTTCCTTAACCAGTCTTTATAGTTCATTCCGGTAAGCTTATTTTTCTCTAACAGTAGCTTAAGTCCAGTCATGGTTATCTACCATTAGGAGAGAGAATAGAATACACTCAGCGAAAGCTCTTGCAAAGATCAAATTGGTTATTTATCTTATCTAATCGATATCTCCCACTGCTTTTATCAAATTTTCCTTCAAACCTTAAAAGGAAAAAATTAGCCAGGATTAATTACATTCTACTACTTCGCTAACCGTTCAGACAGGCCAGTGCTGGTACTTCTGAGGGAGGTTCCCCGTGCTTTCGCACGGACCTAATTAAAATAAACCTCATTTTCCCAAAGACGTAGCCCCGTTGACACCTTTCTAGACACCTAATGAGTTAGATAATTGTAAAATGCAAAACTCTCCCTTGAGCAACTATTGCTCACAGTGTAATCGAGATCCTACTATCACATAGAAGGTATGCAATCTCATTGCAAATTTCAACTCTTGAAACTCCCGATATGGTTTTTACCCCTAGCACTTATGACCTTAACTATAGCCAACATATCATAAGTACTAGTCAATTTCTTCCCGTTATTTCGTGATTAACTAGACCCGCCCATATGAGCCTTAACTATAGTGAACATAATCATATGAATGTCCTAACTAATCACATCATATGCAGTGTAGGAAGACATCACTTAGCTACCATACACCGTGTCTTAACTATAGTCAAAATACACAGCACGAATACTAAGTACTATATTTCCTAAAATGATGGAGGGTAGCGAATGGTTTTTAAGAAAACCTTTAACGCTTCGAACTTGATATCATTGTAGAATCCAATGGTTTAAAAAGGAGTGGCTTAAGCTCCGCCTTTTGAAATCTTGCTTTTTCATAAAAGCCGGGTAGGTTTCAAATCTGATTCTATAACATCTTTTTAGGTTTCTTTTTGTTTACATTAATCTTATTAATGTATTCCCATCATTTAAGTCCTTAAGCCATTACAGAAAAGAAACGAAAATAGAACATACGCTTATGCCATCTGCATTCGCCACAATTTCTCGTTATGTACCGTTAGGTTACTTAACTAACGGCATAGCGGGGAGGTACTAGCGCAGATGCAAAACATAAGCAATGTTTATTATATATCATATATATAATACATCATTCGTCTCAACATATAAAGTGATCACATCACAGAATATCAACAGCAGAAGAACATATATGAAAATACAGGATATACTAGAAGGTTCGTATTTTGTATTTAGCCAACAATAGAAAATACGAATTTCACGGTCGCGATGAATAACCAAGCCCACACCGCTACACCCATATGAGAGCGGCAAGTGACCCTACCGATTCTAGAATTTAGAAGATCCGGTCTCGACACCTCGTGATGGCCTCCCATTGAACCGTAGAACCCGGTCACTTGTGCTCCCCTCCTTGGGTCTATCCTAATGCGGAAAAGTAAATAATATACAACAATGGTGACATCATCCTCAACCCGGAAGTGTCCCAATAAAAGAATATTACATACATTTAATTTTACATGAATGAAAAGAAAAACTCTTATCTCACATAAAAAAACCGGCTATTCATTCATGACGATCCTGTACATCATATCTCAGCAACACATAATATCATATATCATCAATGTAAGTAAGTATACGTACCCCAATTGTCGTTGATGTATAGCAACGAAACCGGCGATACACCACTACTACACTTACGGTCGCAGAAAAGAAAGTGAAAAACTAAAACAATTGGAATCGACACTGCCTTTAGACATCATAAACCCGGAATATCACATATTCAGGATTTCATGCCTAACAATGAAAATCTTATATTTAGGTCTTAACTATGAAAACACCTTTTCAAAAGAAGCCGGGTAATTCAACAAAATTCACGATTCTACCGAGGCTAAAATATTAGATTTACACGCAACTAATTAATTTTCACAAAACTAATTAGTGTAGATTCCAATTATTGTATCACATTCACAAATATCAAGACAATGTTAAAAATTTCGATCGAGTCAACAAACACCCACAAATTGCCCCGAAAGCTCAACACTTGAGCGAAGATAAAGTACCCAAAAACGTGCCACAGTTCCTATGGACGAACCGTAGAAGGGTCAACCCTTGCCTCACCTATGGCGCCACAGGAATACGGAAAACCCTAAGGTTCGGCCGCGGTTCCATGGTCATAGAATCGAGTTAGGGTTTTGTTGCTCTAGAGGGTCCATAGGGTTACTTGCATGAACATTCAAATATCTTTAACTTGGAAAGTTCCAACACTTGGAAATTTTCAGCGATGGCAATGAGTTGGTGTGTGATGTTCATTCGAACTGTTAAACATCGTCCAAGTTACCAACAAAATGTTAAAATTACAACTACGAAATACTCCGAATAAGCCCCTAAGCAAAATTAGCATCACATAAAATTTTGGCCTAAGCAAAAAATACCTGAAACCCCAAAATCTACAGACCAGAGCAAAGGAAAAATTCGAGGCAAATCTGGGGAAGGGGGGCCGGCCAGGCCAGTTTTTATGGCCTCGTGCTCAGGTGAAATCTGAGGGAATTGCCTCAAATTTGTTCTATGTTCTATATGCATCATGAACAAGTTTCTGCAGTTGTTTAAATAATTTTTTGAGCACATTTAAAAATCGACAGAGAAGCTTTTTCAGGGTTGCAGAAATTGTTAATTCAGAGTTGTTGCGGTTTCGTAATTAATCTAACATCGTCTAAGTTTCTAGCTTGGCTCTGACACCACTGTAGGGATTCTTTAGCTCCATGCCTAGGTTTAGGGTTGTATCACACATGCTATAACAAAATTTTAAGGGGGTGCTAAACAATCCAACCATGAATCGAACTAGAAAAATAGAGTAACAACTTATAGTATCTCATACTGACTAGTGTCTAACACTAAGTGATGAGAAATAGAACCTTTGTAGACCTCCTTCTTGACTCCTTGGATCATGTAGGGTTTGAACCGGTTAGCTTGTATCCTTCCGCGTCCACGATGATCCACCACGAAGTCCATTTGCACCAAGCTGCAAGCTTCACTTGATCAAGGATGAAGATAAAGAAAACACTCCACACTAGTGGGCTAGACTAAAGTGGAATGGTGATGTGGGTTTGGATCTCACTTAAAAACCTTTTCTTTTTAATTTTTTCTCTTTCTTTTAAAACCTTAGAGAGCTTTGAGGAGAGAGAGGAAGAAGGAGATGGCTCAAACTAAACTCAAGAAAATAATATGAATAACTCTAACTAAACTCAAGAGAGTAAGTTAGAGTCATGCCATGCTAAACTATGGTTACAAAATATCTAGATATTTTATACTTGAGTTTAAGCAAAACCATGGGCTAAAACCATGGGTAATTAAACCATGGTATTAATCCATTTTTGCTTTTCTCAAATTAATAAAATATACAAATATGTAACCATGTAAGTTTTGCATTGCCACCACCAATGTATCATCAACCATGACACATGTATGCTTGCATGTGTGCATCCATATCAACATATACATACACACATGCATTTATCATAAAGAAATAGGTTTTAATAAATGGGCTAATGGATTTAATATTAAATCAACACTTGATTTAATAACCCGGTCATATCACATACGACCCGTCCAATAGAAAACACCCGATTAAAATACGGTATCCAATACAGGCAGTTAATCGAGCTCCCGCGCATATCTCATATGCACCCCACATCTTTTCACCTGAGCTACGAGACCCCTTTGTAGGACTCTATGACTCGTCAATATGCTAGCAGTAGGCAGTGATCACATCACATGTCCACAAACCGTCAGTAGCACAAGCTGTACGTAATGGCTCCCAGGTATTGAGCGATCAGAAGAAACACAAGCAAACCTGCTAAAACTCCCGTTGAGCCATCTGGTAACACTTACCGTACATTCCGGTCACTTCAACAAATAGGTTGCATATGTAAGTCTAGGGATGGTATCGTCAACCCCAATAACCCAATAAGTCATGCCGATATATGGCTCGAGAAACTACTGATAACGCTTATCAGTAAATCTCAGCAGCTCTGGCCAGCGACTTCCTATTATAGCCAATCGTACATGGTGCAATATCAACCTCTAATACCGGAAGAGACGAAACCCCTCCTATCGCTCATTGCCTCCATGTGCCTCGGGGCTGTACCCAACATCCACCTGTTTGCACGTCTCAGTAGAGCCGTGGTAGGGTGGAGATCAAAGTATAGTCGGAGGCACACAAGACTCTATGACGATCTCGGGTCTACAGACTAACCTGTACCAGTGTCACCTAAAAACTGCTATCCGATGATAGATATAATACCACATAGGAGTTCTCGACGAGTCCGTTCAGTGTACCCAGTCTCACTAAGCACCCGTATACAGCCTTTGGTGTCACCACACCAATGGATATGGGATCATCCATCGCCCATCATATGGGACAAGTAATGTATACGCTAGTCTACTCTGGTAATATCGATGCCCCGTCTCGATACACCCATGACTACGAACATTTCAAGGATATGCTCATAGACTACACATGTCCCACTAGTATGATCCGCATCATAATCTCAGTAGTCCTGCATATCCTAAGGGCTATATCAACATGTACCAAATGAATGAAAGCATGATCAAATGAACATGTCAAGATAAAAGTGCAACCAGATAGCATACTATCATGTCGAGCAAGAATGTCCCCTGAACACACACACACACACACACACACACACACACTATCATATAATGGCCTCTAGGGAATACATATATCCAACATTCCCACGCCACCCAAACGAAGAATAAGCATGTTGATGCATCTTCTTCAGGTGTGTTAGTTATCGAGAACTGTTTCTCAGTTCACTCTACGTCCTGGGTATTAGATACCGGATCAGGATCCCATATATGTAATATGTTGCATGGGCTAAGGAAAGGTAGAGAACCGGGAATGGGTGATCAGTAAGAGTCGGGAACGGTGCAAATGTTGCAGCCAAAGCAGTTGGCGAATATCACCTTGTATTACCAAATGGTAATACATTGATTCTGAACGAATGCTATTACATACCGACCCTGATATGCAATCTTATATCAGTTTCTTTATTAAGTAAAGAAGGATATAATTTTGTAGTACAGGATAATGTTATGAACATCTTCCTGAATCAAAAGTTGATTCGATCAGGCTCGTTAAATAATGGCATATACGTTCCAAATCAAACCACAGTTCTTAATGTACAAAACACACACAATAGGAAGAGTTCCAAAATGAACGAATCCTTCTTGTGGAATTATAGACTAGGTCATATCAATACAACACGACTAGCTAAGTTACAAAAGGATGGATATTTGAATTCGTTCGAATTATCATCTTATGAAACTTGCCAGTCATGTCTCAAAGGAAAGATGACCAAAACTCCGTTTAGTGGACACGGAGAAAGAGTTACAGAACTCTTAGGACTGATACATAGTGATGTATGCGGTCCCTTGTCTACACATGCCAGGGATAGTGTTGGCTATAGTGCCCTCAAGGCAATTATCATAGTTGCGGACTTGTGATTATGATGATTGAGGCAGGACCTATACCGATAAAACAGTCTTACTCAAGATGATAGTATGCTATCTGGTTTGTCTTTATCATCATGTACATGTTGATAGAGCCCATAGGATTCTTGCTTGACTGCCTGCATTATGATGGCGATCATATATGTGGGAGCTTGGGTCTATAAGCACATCCTTAAATGTCCCTAGTCGTAGGAGTATCGAGACCGGGCATCGATACTCCAGTGTAGACTAGTGTATACTGATCGAGACCCCGACGAGGGGTGGTGGCCAGGTATCACAAGACATTGGTGTTAGTTTGTTCACCTAAGATAGTATACAGGTGCTCATTGGGTTATGAGTACACTGGACGGACTCGCAGGGAACCTGCTAGTTGGTATTATACCTATTGTCAGATAGCAGTTCACCGGTGACATGTGTGCAGCTTAGTCTGCCGACCTGAGATCGTCATTTGTCTCCTGTGAGTTCCCACTGTGCTTTGATTACTACCCTACCGCGGCTCAATGGAGTCGTGCAAACAGGTTTTAGTTGGGTACAGTCCCGAGCCACATGGAGGCAGTGATCGGATCGTCGGGGATTCGTCTCTCCCGGTATTGGGGGTTGATGTCGCGTTGTGCACGGGTGGCCATCACCAGAAATCCATGGCCATTGTGAACGAGAATTATCGATCCAGGATCGATAGTTTCTCAGGTGGTGATGGGTTGCATGCCGACACTAAATATCGCGTTGTTAGGGGTCTGACTTTATCCACCCCCTAGACTCGATATGCGATACTCTTAGACGAACAGACCGGACTGTACGGATATTGTCACTGTCATGCTCAGTAGAGGTTCAGGATGAGTTTGCTCGTTGGCCTCCATTTCGCTCAATACCTGGGTAGCCGTTACGTACAGCTAGGGCCGCTGACGTGCTTATGGTTAAACCCACTGCCAGCGTATTGACGAGTCTTTAGAGTCCCACACAGAGAGTTTTCACGGTTCAGGCGATATGGTGTACATAAGGTATGTTGATACATACAGGTGTCCGATTAAATATGTGCATATGCTGCGCAGACTTTAATCGGACGGTGGATAATACTAGCGGCTTAGGATTAAGCCGGATTATTAAATCGGGTTTTGATTTAATAATTTATATATGTATTTGTATATACGTATTCTAGTATTATTGTTCACTATTCGTTTTCACTCTCGGATATTCTTATTTTAGTACGAATACGAGTATATGTATTTTT
This sequence comes from Agapanthus africanus, assembly GCA_030015575.1. Taxonomy (NCBI): domain Eukaryota; kingdom Viridiplantae; phylum Streptophyta; class Magnoliopsida; order Asparagales; family Amaryllidaceae; genus Agapanthus; species Agapanthus africanus. The sequence goes on along the minus strand of JASDDO010000004.1, from coordinate 138,146,781 downwards.
ATACATGTACTGGAAGGTATTCCGTATTTTATACGGAATAGCTTCTAGAAGGTGCCACCTCATTAATGATTTTCTTTATTGAAAATCATTTGGGAAATAAGTGGAAAGGAGGTATGGGTCAATGCATGGTTCAAAGTGCATGTAGCAAAGTATGGTGCATTTGTTTATTTGATTAAAAGAAAATGATTTTTCTTGAATGGAGAGAGAGAAGGAAGCCGGCCAATACTTTGATGGTGGGGGTTCTTTTCATTTTAGAAATTGCAACATACATTACACATTATGCTAGCCCACTCTCTCACTCTCATTACTTGCACACTTAGCCATTTTTGCTCATGCAAAGATCACCTCCTTCATCTTCTTCTATGGTTGATCCCATGAGCATAAATGTTGAGAGAAAAATGTAATGACATTTTCATACACCCCCACTCTCCATCGCTAGCGACTTTGGAGCGTCTGTTACCTCGTTCGACGAGGTTGGAGCTTGCGTCGTTTCCTTCAGGTGGATCATCGGAGATGAAGGAAGACTGGCAACCAAACATCATCAAAAGAATCGCTAGGATCTTGGAATGAAGACCGAAGGACTCGGATCAACTCGGTATAACGATTCTAACTCTTAGTTAGCATGCTAGTTTAGTGTTTAAGGTCGATCCGTAAATCGGGTAGCGGTAGCGCCAGTTTAGAAAAAAATTTGTTCCGTATTTTGGCCGCGTTTCGATGGCCAGGACGCTGCCGGAACCCTTCATGGTATCAGAGCCACCCTTTAAACCCCTTACTAGCTTGTTTAAACGTGTTTAAAAGATCGATCGATGGAAATTTCCAAAATCACGATTTCATTTTGTGTTTGCTGTCGATTTTCAAAAGCGGTCAAAAAATTATTTCAGGCATCTTAAAAATCCGTGCAGGAGATTTTATGGGTACACAAAATTTTTGGTCCCATGATTCCCCTAAAGCGCCGCGGATCCGCCGCACTTAGCCCCCATTGGCGGTGGTTCCGCGGCCGTTTAGTGGCAACGGGCGTCCAAATTTTTTCTGTAGCTCATTTATGTGAAATTGTGATTTTTGTGATATTCTGTTTTGGCCCAGGTTTCAGTGAATTATTGTTTTGCTATTAGGGCCAATTTGGAACTTAGTCGATCGATATTTTAAGTGTGCGTTTAACAGTACATACATTTCTATCTGCGACCGTGAATGTCACTTGATCGGTAAACTCGTCTAATTGCTATATGTCTTTTAGATGGGTTTGCGAATGTGACATTCACGTTGATGTGCTGTGTTGTGCTGTGATGTTGGTTGGATCGTCGTGGTGGATAGCTATGGTGCAATGTTAGTACAGTTTAATTTCATTTGTACATTTGATATTACAGGGCGAGCGTCCGATATGTGGACTGCCGTCACTGCCAGTTTGTATATTATTCTTTTGGGGCACGACCGGGATGAGGTCGATGTCACCCTTGTATATTATTTTCTTTTATGTACTAGGATTACCCCGCGGTGGGGTGCACGAATAGCCGGATTCTAGAGGGCAACGGGTCCACATCTCATGGCATTGGGACGGAGGGGACCTTACTCTAGAATTGGCGGGCTATTCGCCGCACTCGTACGGGATATAGGTTGACCCAGGAAGGTTGCCCAAGTTACTGGATTCCGTGAAGTGCTGGGTGGTTCATTCACGTTGCTGAAGGGGGCTGCCTCACTTCTGGTTTTGGCGGGTAACTTGCCGTGCTCGTAGGGGTCTAGGTTTCATTGCACAGGCTATCCACACGACAGGGAACGTCGGGTCTCACTTGCGGCTCAAGTGAAACCCGGGGCTCCAGATTATCCACCATTCTGTGTTGCTTCTGTGATGTTTCTGTGATGTTTCTTTATATCATGCCTAGGACGAATGTTATATATATATATATTTATATATAATAGTAGATGTTGTATATGTTTTGCACCCACGCTAGCCCAGTCCCCGCTCTGTCGTTAGTTAAGTAACCTAACGGGTGATGACGGGACCCAGTGGCGAATGCGGATGGCATATACGTACATTTTATTTTCGTTCTTTTCTTGTGCGATTAATTGATGGGACTGCATTGATTCTTATCAATGCAAGGATAAAACAAACCTATATATGATGTTGTTGGAACCAAGATTTTAAAAACTGACATTACAGACGTTCTCTTTTTCTTTGCATCGTGGTATTCATTTTGGAATATCCTGCACCTCATTCGACGAGGCAAGGGCCTAGATCCCTTCATCGGGAGTGACCCTTGGGTAAAAGTTTGCGTCAGCGTAATAACTTTACTATAGTAGATTATTTTTGCTTTGCATCGTGGTATTCAGTTTGGGATATCCTGCACCCTATTCGACGGGGAAAGAGCCGAGATCCCTTCACCGAGAGTGACCACTTTAAGCAAAAGTTTTCGCCACTATATATATTTATAAAACCACTTGGATTCCTTCAACGATATCAAGTTCATTACGTTAAAGGTTTTTCGCAAAAAACCAGTCGTAGCCCTCTGTCATTTCAGACTAGTATTGCTTAGTATTCGTGCTACGTATGTTGACTGTGTCAAGGCGTAGTGTGCGGTAACTCTGTAATGCTTTTCTGTCGCATGGATATGTGGATTGGTTAGGACAGTCGTACGGTCATGTTGACTATATCAAGGACTCGTACGGGTGGGTCTAATGCAATCAAGATAATGACGGGTTGAACTTGACTAGGACCCTTTGATATGTTGACCGTGTCAAGGTCACTTGGGTCCTAGGGGTAAAAAGTCATATCGGGAGTTTCAAACATACAGGAAACATGCCAGGTTTGGGCATACCTTCTGTAGTGTGGTGACTTGAGTGGCTTACATCAGGTTATCATGCGATGATAGTTGGATCCCGATTCCCACTGATGAGTAGGATTACTCCTCGGGTGATTCCGACTAATTCTCCTTTTGGGTTTGGAGGAGAATTCGAGGAAACAGTGGGAGCCATCCAGATTAGATAAAATGATTAACCATTCTGATCTAGGTTAGAGTGCACGCTGAGTGTTTCTTCTCTCTCTCTCTCTGGCTGTGACTATGACCCGACCTTTGACTAAAACTCATGAAACCAAGTTAACCGAACCTTCTTAAAACATTTTGATTTTTGGAATGTCACGGTGTCGCATACTTCATTGCCACTTCTATATCACCTTTACATTTCTCCAGAACACCTCGTATTACTACGAACATCCACTTCCATTGGATAAATCCATCGTATAGTTACATACGAACTCAAAGGAATTTTTTCGAGGATGGATTCTGGTTCTGGAGAGATTGAATAGGATTATTTGTTTGTTTTTTCTCTTTACCTTCTCTCAGGTTGTGAGGGCTCCTAGGATTAGGAGAGAGTACACATATTGAGCTTATTGGATAGTCTTCCTCCAGACCATAGGCAGGTGCCGAACGGTAGAGAAAGAAGAAAACCAAAAAGCTTAACTGTGGTGTACAGAAGGTAATACGTAAAGACATATAAAGGGAATAGAATATTGGCAAAGTAAATTGCGATCACCATCTTTCACGACAAAGACCGTGTATACCCCTACTACTCTTACATCCACTTTGCTTTTCTCTAGAACACTCCGTATCACTACGGATATCTACTTTCATTGGATAAATCCATCGTATAGTTACATACGAACTCGAAGGAACTTTTTTGAGGATGGATTCTGGTTCAGGAGAAAAAGAATAGGATTATTCAGATGTCTTTTCCCATTACCTTCTCTCAGGTTGCGAGGGCTCCTAGGATTAGGAGAGTACACCTATTACGCTTATTGGATAGTTTTCTTCCAAACCTTAGGCTGGTGCCGAAAGGTAGGGAAGGAAGAAAACCAATTAGCTTAAAGAAGGTGTACAGGAGGTAATAAGTAAATACATAATAAAGGGATTGGAGTGAGGGCAGGTATAGTATATGGTTACTGTCGTGAATCCGGGTAATGGAAGAGGCGTTACTAGGAATACCAGTTAACCCTTTTAAAACATTTTCATGTTTCAGTTTTACTGTGCGATATTAATTGAAAACTGTTTTCCCAATAAGAATCTAACTCCAGGGTATGTATTTACCAGATCAGTTTCTCACATCTGTATGTTATTACAGATGGTGAGTACGAGTAAGATATTGGGAATTGGGTGATTAGATCCTCATTATATCGGAATTCGTAGTAATTGGTGATATTTGAGGAAATCATCTGGTTTTTGCCGGATGACAAATATTTGGTTTTGAATATCCGTTGTTATGCACCAATTTCAAACTGATATATCTGTACATTTATTTTATAAAGTGAGATATAACTTTTTGATATTGTGTCTATGACATTTACCTATATCAGTTGATGATTAGGTAAGGTGCATTCAACAGCGGTGTAACTCTTCTTAACCAAAGTACAGATTTTCAACCTACGACGGACAGGGTTTGAGTTGTTGAACTCAGGGGACTTATACAAAGTATTGTATGTTGTCCAGTGTCCATTAAGACAAAGGGGTTGGTACTCGCACTGTATTCTGTTTACTCATAACTTCTCTGATTCTTGACATGTATTTCGTTGAAATGCAAGGTTCAGATTTTGAGAAGTTATAGGTATAAGAATAAAGTAGAGAACTATTTATTGGAAGTACCAGGATTCTTCGTGGAAGTCGAAGATGTAGATACTTGTGTTTGGTATTCCATTGATAGTAATAGTTTTGAGAACTTACTTCTCTTTCAGGTTACTCATATATGGATGCACTCCTAGTTGAGTAATGTTGAATAGCCTCCTTCCATTTGGTTGATATGCACTGGAGACAGCTGCATAATTTTGAATATGGTTCCAATTAAATTAGTGCTTTTGTTTCTATATCAGATATATATAGAATCAATTTATATCTTAACGATGTTAAGGTATAAGGAGTTATCCGGCTGATGCTTAAAACCAGAATCCTGATAAACTCAAGGCACGTTTCAGTAATCGTTGTTTGTGGGTTATCCCGGGCTTTGACGAGGGTTAACTTTCTACCATCAGGAAGATCAATATTTATATTGTTCTTGACTCGCCACAGTTTTAGTAAAATGTATTTTTTTTCTTCAGAAAAACAAAAGTGGGAGTATGGTAGAACTGGAAGTTATTCCAGAACCATAAACGATTACTGAAAATTTAATAGAACCTAAGGATTCAATTGGATTTGATGTTCCATTAGCCACTCCGCAGATTTGGTGGTAACCTCAGGCACCCGAGAGGTACTTCGGTCTTCTCAGAGACGGTGATAGGGAGGTTCTTGATTATCCAGACTTACCATTGCTGTTGTTCTAGACTATAAGACCCGACAGGAGGATGAGTATAGCGTCGTTCTAAACTAGCTTTAGAAGTGCACGTGTATATACTCTGCCAGAGGATTGTTGTAGTCAGTGGGAGCAGCGGAAGCATAGTAGGCAAGTAGCTTATGTTTATTTATAGACTAAAGCAGGTATAGCGGAAATAGATCATCTATATTTGATGTGACAATCATAGGTCTTGACCTCATCAGAATAGGAGATGGATCTGGTAAGAAGGTAGTAGAGAGTGATGTCCAGGTATTGGGATGGCATGCACTTGATAGGAAGGGATATTCTTATACTACGATCGATTGTACTAAGGTTGTCATAATGTTGTTTCTCCACATAGGATATGGATATAATACCAAGGTTTCTGGTTACTAAATCTATGGTTTTGGATCTAGATTTAGGATGTATCCTAATCTGGGTAATTTGACATTAAATGGACGACTCCTGGCATGGTGGTGTACCTGCAGGTGTTGGAGTCACCCTCTCTAAAAGTGTCTTACAGACTAAAGGAGAGAGGGGTCTGCATGATTAGCACATCACTTGCTTATACAATTGAGTTAATCATGAAATGTCAAGTACCACACCAGAGATTGCTTTTGCACTAGATGCAATAAGCAGATATATTAATCCAATCCTGGAGAAACATTGGGAAGCAGTTATTGAACAAAAGTGAATGTTCTTGGGAAATGATTACGGCAGCCTCTTTCGGGAGACGGTTATCATTTCAGGCTTCCAAGGTGACCTGGATGACAGAGTGACTGTCAGAGTTATAGTTTTCCCTCTTTTGAGGGACAGTATGTTGGACGGGTGGTCCAAGTGGATACTGAGGAAAGGCATGGCGCAGGATACTGATTAAATTCAGTGGATGATACAGTCTAAGTAGTTTGCTGGATTTGGAGTTCATTTGAGAACTGGGTCCCATCAGATATCCAGACAAATTCTAAGATAGGTATTGCTTATTTCGGGAGATAGTTTTCTCCGCGAAGTTGAGATATAGAGAGATACAGAATGAAACATTAGAACGGATCCACTCACTGAGGCTATTTCTCGAACGCAATCATTTTCGCAAACAGGCTTTATGAAACTGCTTAGTAGAGAAATTGGGTGTTCGGCATCACACGGGCTGTGAGTATGCGACATCGCAATAATTAGCCTTAAGTGCAAGTGAGAAATTGTTGGCTATAGTGCCCTCAAGGCAATTATCATAGTTGCGGACTTGTGATTATGATGATTGAGGCAGGACCTATACCGATAAAACAGTCTTACTCAAGATGATAGTATGCTATCTGGTTTGTCTTTATCATCATGTACATATTGATAGAGCCCATAGGATTCTTGCTTGACTGCCTGGATTATGATGGCGATCATATATGTGGGAGCTGGGGTCTATAAGCACATCCTAAAATGTCCCTAGTCATAGGAGTATCGAGACCGGGCATTGATACTCCAGTGTAGACTAGTGTATACTGATCGAGACCCCGACGAGGGGCGGTGGCCAGGTCTCACAAGCCATTGGTGTTAGTTTGTTCACCTAAGATAGTATACAGGTGCTCATTGGGTTATGAGTACACTGGACGGACTCGCAGGGAACCTGCTAGTTGGTATTATACCTATTGTCATATAGCAGTTCACAGGTAACATGTATGCAGGTTAGTCTACCGACCTGAGATCGTCATTTGTCTCGTGTGAATTCCCACTGTGCTTTGATTACTACCTTACCACGGCTTAATGGAGTCGTGAAAACATGTTTTAGTTGGGTACAGTCCCGAGCCACATGGAGGCAGTGATCGGATCGTCGGGGATTCGTCTCTCCCGGTATTGAGGGTTGATGTCGCGTTGTGCACTGGTGGCCATCACCAGAAATCCATGGCCATAGTGAACGAGAATTATCGATCCAGGATCGATAGTTTCTCAGGTGGTGATGGGTTGCATGCCGACACTAAATATCGCGTTGTTAGGGGTCTGACTTTATCCACCCCCCTAGACTCGATATGCGGTACTCTTAGACGAACAGACCGGACTGTACGGATATTGTCACTGTCAGGCTTAGTAGAGGTTCAGGATGAGTTTGCTCGTTGGCCTCCCTTTCTCTCAATACCTGGGCAGCTGTTACGTACAGCTAGTGCCGCTGACATGCTTGTGGTTAAACCCACTGCCAGCGTATTGACGAGTCTTTAGAGTCCCACACAGAGGGTTTTCACGGTTCAGGCGATATGGTGTACATGAGGTATGTTGATACATACAGGTGTCCGATTAAATATGTGCACATGCTGCGCAGACTTTAATAGGACGGTTGATAATACTAGCGGCTTAGGATTAAGCCAGATTATTAAATCGGGTTTTGATTTAATAATTTATATATATATTTGTATATACGTATTCTAGTATTATTGTTCACTATTCGTTTTCTCTCTCGGCTATTCGTATTTTGGTACGAATACGCGTATATGTATTTTTATACATGTACCGGGAAGTATTCCGCATTTTATACGGAATAGCTTCTAGAAGGTGCCACCTCATTAATGATTTTCTTTATTGAAAATCATTTGGGAAATGAGGTGGAAAGGAGGTATGGGTCAAAGCATGGTTCAAAGTGCATGTAGCAAAGTGTGGTGCATTTGTTTATTTGATTAAAAGAAAATGATTTTTCTTGAGTGGAGAGAGAGAAGGAGGGCCAGACATTACTTTGATGGTGGGGGTTCTTTTCATTTGAGAAATTGCAACATACATTACACATTATGCTAGCCCACTCTCTCACTCTCATTACTTGCACACTTAACCATTTTTGCTCATGCAAAGATCACCTCCTTCATCTTCTTCTATGGTTGCTCCCATGAGCATAAATGTTGAGAGAAAAATGTAGTGACATTTTCATACACCCCCACTCTCCATCGCTAGCGACTTTGGAGCATCAGTTATCTCGTTCGACGAGGTTGGAGCTTGCGCCGTTTCCCTCAGGTGGATCATCGGAGATGAAGGAAGACCGGTAACCAAACATCATCAAAAGAATCGCTAGGAGCTTGGAATGAAGACCGAAGGACTCAGATCAACTCGGTATAACGATTCTAACTATTAGTTAGCATGCTAGTTTAGGGTTTAAGGTCGATCCGTAAATCTAGTAGCGGTAGCGCCAATTTAGAAAATTTTTGTTCCGCGTTTCGATGGCCGGGGCGCTGCCGGAACCCTTCAGATAGTTCCTCGTACTTCATTACATTCACTGATGATCTTTCAAGATACGTACATGTGTTCCTGTTGAAACACAAGTATGATGCTTTTGAAAAATTAAAAGAATATAAGCCCGAAGTCGAGAACTAAACGGGTAAAAGTATTAAAATCCTTGGATCTGATCAAGGAGGAGAATACTTGAGCAATGAGTTCCGGGACTATTTAAAAGAGAATGAGATTCTCTCTTAGCTTATTCCTCCGTATACACCACAACACAACGGTGTATCGGAACGGAGGAATCACACCTTATTAGATATGGTGCGCTCTATGTTGAGCACCGCTGAGTTTCCTATTTCCTTTTGGGGTTATGCGTTTGAGACAGCATCATACCTATTGAATCAAGTTCCATCTAAATCTGTACCTACCACACCATATGAGATATGGAGTGGGAAGAGACCATATCTTAATCGAGTTAAGATATGGGGTTGTCCGGCCTATGTCAAAAGGCAAAATCCGGACAAACTCGAGGCACGGTCAGTTCTTTGCAAGTTTGTGGGATATCCCAAACATTCACATGGATATCTTTTCTACCACGGCGAGGAACAAAATGTATTTGTTTCTCGACATGCCATCTTTTTAGAAAAGGAATTTCTTTCAAAGGAAATTAGTGGCAACGAGGTAGAACTGGAAGAAATTCCTGCTACACAAGCAGCAACTGAAGAATTAGTGGAACTAGAATATTCGATAGCTCCCAACGAACCTCAGCCTCTCCGCTGATCTAGTAGGGTTCCTTATCCATTTGAGAGATACTACGGTTTTCTCATTGATGGTGGAAGCGAGGATTTCATCATGGAAGATGATGACCCAACTAGCTTCGTGCAGACCATCACGAGTGGGGACTCTGTGAAATGGCTAGATGCAATGCGATCTGAGATGGAATCCATGTACACCAACAAAGTATGGACTTTGGAAATTACTCCCGAAAGGGTAAAACCCATTGGGAGAAAATGGATCTTTAAGAAGAAACATGGTGTAGATGGAAAAGTTGAGACTTTCAAAGCTAGACTTGTTGCAAAACGTTTTCGTCAACGACCAGGTGTGGATTATGATGAAACCATTTCTCTAGTGGCTATGCTTAAGTCCATCTGGATCCAACTTGCCATCGCTGCATACCATGACTATGAAATCTGGCAAATGGATATTAAGACCGCCTTTCGAAATGGTGATTTAGAAGAGTGCGTGTACATGACTCAAGCAGAGGGCTTCGTAGACAGTGGGAGCAGCGGGAAGGTGTGCAAGCTGCTTAAATCCATCTATGGGTTGAAGCAGCCATCGCGGAGTTGGAACATCTGTTTTGATATGGTAGTCAAAGAGTTTGACTTTATCAAAAACGTAGATGAACCTTATATATACAAGAAGGTGGCAGAGAGTAAGGTTGTCTTCCTCGTATTGTACGTGGATGACATACTCTTGATAGGAAATGATGTTCCTATGCTGCACTTTGTCAAGCTCTTCTTATCACAAAGATTCTCAATGAAAGATCTAGGTTATGCCTCCTACATCTTGGGGATTAAGATCTATAGAGATAAATCTAAACGGATACTGGGATTGTCCCAATCCAGGTACATTGACACCATACTAAAGAGGTTTAGTATGGAAGAATCCAAGAGTGGGAATTTACCCATGATCACAGGACTCACTCTCTCCAAAGAGATATCTCCCAAGACTGATTTGGAGAGAGCTCGCATGCAAGGGATACCATATGCCTTGGCAGTAGGCTCTATCATGTACGCGATGCTATGTACCAGACCCGATGTAGCATACTCATTAAGTGTAGTGAGTAGGTATCAAGAAGATCCTAGAGAGAATCATTGGACAGCTGTGAAGAACATTCTTAAGTACTTGAGAAGGACTAAATAGATGTTCTTGGTGTATGGTAACGGTGAACTCCAATTGGAGTCCTTTAATGATTCGAGCTTCCAGAGTGATAAGGACGACTCTAAGTCGGTCTCGGGATTTGTATTTACCCTTAATGGAGGGGCAGTTTGTTGGAAGAGTTCCAAACAGGAAACCATGGCAGACTCGACGATGGAGGCTTAATACGATGCTGCCAAAGAGGCTGTCTGGATGAAGAAGTTCATAAATGAACTTGGTGTGGTTCCGTCCATCGAGCATCCAATACCTTTGTATTATAATAACAATGGAGCTGTGGCTTCGGCCAAGGAACCCAGGTCCTATCAGAGATTCAGGCATATTCTGAGGCGGTATCACCTGATCCGGGAGATAGTTGATCGCCGGGAGATCGAGGTCAGAAGAGTTGACACGAAGAACAACACAGCGAATCTACTCACGAAGGCCATATCCCAGATACAATTTGAGAGACTCTTCGAGATGTTAGGTATGAGATACTACAACAACTGGCCTTAGTGCAAGTGGAAGATTGTTAGTTATGTATATGCCCTAGAGGCCATTATTGTACATACGATGTATATTATCGTGAATGCTTGGATATATATAGAGAGGACTTTCTTGCTCGACATGATAGTATGCTATCTGGTTGCTCTTTGTCTTAACATGTAGACTTGTATTGTGATACTGTCTTGCTCTCATATGTTGATGAAGCCCATAGGATATGTACTTGATTACCAGGACTATGATAGAGATAATACTAGTAGGGCCAGGGTAGTCCAAAAGTACATCCTTTAATTGTTCCTATTCGAGGGTGTATCGAGACAGAGCATCGATATTCCAGAGTAGACTAGCATATACGCTTCTTGACCCATATGATGGGCGATGGATGACCCCACATACATTGGTGTTTGACATCAAAGATAGTATACGGGTTCTCAGTAGAGACTGGGTATACTGAATGGACTCGCCGAGAACTCCTAGTTGGTATTATACCTATCTTCAGATAGCAGTTCTCTGGTGATATTGGTACAGGTTAGTCAGTAGACCCGAGATCGTCATTGAGACTTGTGTGATACCTACTGTGCTTTGATTTCTACCTTATCACGTTCAAGAGAACGTGCAAAACGGTGGCTTTTGGGTACAGTCCAGAATCACATGGAGGCAATGAGAGATAGATGGGGTTTTTTCTCTACCGGTATTGGGGGTTGATGTTGCGCTGTACTCGATTGGATATAACAGGAAGTCCTGGCCAGGGATGATACGGAGATCTACTGGTAAGTGTTATCAGTAGTTTCTTAACCCGTTATGAGCCTCACATCGGCACGACTTATCAGTTACTGGGTCTGATGTTTACCATCCCTAGACTGGATATGCAACATATCAAACGAAGAGACCGGACAGTGCGGTAGTGTTACTAACAAGCTTTACAGGAGTATGAGCAGGCTTTCTTGTTGATCTTCTGATCTCTCAATACCCGGGTAGCCGTTACGTCCATCTAGTACGTTGACGGCTTGTGGGTGCTTGATGTGATCATCACCTACTTTCGGTGTATTGACGATTCTTTAGAGTCCTACACAGAGGTTTAATGGCTCAGGCAAAACGAAGTAGGAGCACATATGTGATATGTGCGGGACCGAGAATAATACCTGCATGTGATACCGTATTCTATTATCGTGAAATGTGATATCGGTCGGTTATATATGATATAGCCGGGTTATCGAATCAAGTGTTGATTCGATAAATGGATACATATTATATTAGTCGGTTATATGTGATATAGCCGGATTATTAAATCAAATGTTGATTTGATAATTTAATGTATAATTGTATATTTGATATACTAATTTACATTAACTAATATTTTCTCACTTATACTTTTCTTTTCTCACATGTGGACACTTAATATATATGTGATATATATTATTTGTGTTTTCTTTTTTGTGTCATGCTTAATGATACAGACTACATGGGTGTATGAGACTTATACCATGCCACTAGATTATTAGTGTTTTATTTATTTAATGCAAATTTAAATTGGTGGGAATTAAGCATGGTTGTAAGCTTTGGAAGCTTGTGGAAACCCTTGACTTCGTCCACTAAATTTTTCTTGCATTAGATATTTATTAACCTAACCTTAATCTTTAGTCATGGTTATGTCTCTACAAGGGTTATATGAGATATTTCTCACCTATGGTTGATATTCACTCTCTCATCCATTATTCTATTCATCTTCATCTTCAACAAGAGAAAGCTCTCTAGGTTTTGGTGAGGAAAAGAAATAGAGTGAGAAAAAGAATTCTAAAGTGAGAAAAAATACTACTTCATCATCCTCTACTAGATTAGCCATTTAGTTTAGGGTGATAGCTCACTAATCCCTAATTAGTGAAGAGGTAGCTTGAGTTGGTGTCTCCTCAAAGTAGATCATCTTCGGCTTCGAAGATCATTGAGCAAGCTCGTTCATTTTGACTAGTGGACCCTATGGAGAGTCTAGATCACCACTACTTGGAACGAAGGGACTTCTACACGGAGCATTTTAAGTGAAGGACCGGTCTACAAAGTTTGTATTCCATATTCACTAAGTTGTAAAGTTGTTTACACTTTGATTTGTCTAATTCTTAAGTTAAGATTCTAGGGTTTGAGTTAAGTAGAATGGCAATTTTTTGAAAATGGCATGGACGATGCGTCCCGAAACCTTGTTGTCGTGCTGGGTAACCCTACAGGATGATCCTACATCCATTGGTGTTTGACATCAAAGATGGTATCCGGGTGCTCAGAGGAGACTGGGTACACTGAACAGACTCGCCGAGAACTCCTAGTTGGTATTATACCTATCATCAGATAGCAGTTCTCTGGTGACACTGGTACAGGTTAGTCTGTAAACCCGAGATCGTTATGGAGTCTAGTGTGATCCCCACTGTGCTTTGATTTCCACCTTACCACGTTCAAGAGAATGTGCAAAACGGTGGCTTTTGGGTACAGTCCCGAGTCATATGGAGGCAATGAGCGATAGGAGGGGATTCGTCTCTCCCGGTATTAGGGGTTGATGTTGCACTTTGCTCGATTGGCCATAACAGGAAGTCCCTGGCACGGGGCTGATTCAGAGATCTACCGGTAAGTGTAATCGGTAGTTTCTCGACTCGTTATGAGCCTCACATCGGCACGACTTATCGGTTACTGGGGTCTGACGTATACCACCCCTAGACTAGATATGCGACATATCAGACGAAGAGACTGGACTGTATGGTAGTGTTACTGACAGGCTTTACAGGAGTATTAGCAGGCTTGCTTCTTGATCTTCTGATCGCTCAATACCCGGGTAGCCGTTACGTCCAGCTAGTACCGCTGACGGTTTGTGGGTGACTGATATAATCATCACCTACTGCCGACGTATTGACGAGTCTTTAGAGTGCTACACAGAGGTTACCTGGCTCAGGCGAAACGAAGTAGGAGCACATATATGATATGTGCGGGACCGAGATTAATACGTGTATGTGATACCGTATTCTATTCTCGCGATATGTGATATCGGACGGTTATATGTGATATAGTCGGGTTATCGAATCAAGTGTTGATTCGATAAGTTGATACATATGATATTAGTCAGTTATATGTGATATAGCTGGATTATTGAATCAAGTGTTGATTTAATAATTTGATGTAAAATTATATATTTGATATATTAATTTGCATTGACTAATATTAGCTCACTTGTGCATTTCTTTTTCTCATATGTGCACATTTAATATATATGTGATAAATATTAATTGTGTTTCTTTTTGTGTCGTGCTTGATGATACATGCTACATGGATGTATGAGACTCAAACCATGCCATTAGATAATTAGGGTTTCATTTATTTAATGCAAATATAAATTGATGGAAATTAAGCATGGTTGCAAGCTTTGGAAGCTTATGGAAACCATTGACTTAGTCTACTAAATTTGTCATGCATTAGATATTTATTAACCTAACCATTATCTTGATCCATGGTTAAGTCTATACAAGAGTCATATATGATATGAACTCACCCATGGTTGCCAATCACTCTCTCATCCATTATTTGATTCATCTTTTCTATTGAGCTCTCTATCTTTCTCAAGGTGAAGTAAAAGAGTGAGAAAATTAATTCTAAAGTGAGAAAAAATCCTACTTCATAATCCTCTACTAGATTAACCATTTAGTTTAGGGTGTTAGCTTCACTAATATCTAATTAGTGAAAAGCTAGCTTGGGTTGGTGTCTCCTCGACGTAGATCATCTTCTGCCTCGAAGCCTTCATGCAAGCTTGTTCCTTTCATCTTGTGGAGTCATTCAAGAGTCCGGAAGATCGCTACTTGGAGCGAAGGGACTACTACACGGAGCTATTGAAATGAAGGATCGGTCTACAAAGGTTATATTTCATATTCATTTATATGTAAAGTTGTTTACATGTTGTATTGTCTAATTCTCAAGTTAAGATTCTAGGGTTAGGGTTATGTAGCATGGCAATTTTTTGAAAATGGCATGTACGATGCCTCCCGAAACCTTGCTTTCGTGCTAGGTAACCCTTCAGTTTGTATAGCTGTAAGTTCTTCCAGTTCTAACTTTTTGCCACTAATTTCTTTTTCAAGAAATTCCTTTTATAAAAAGGTGGCATGTCAAGAAACAAACACCTTTTGTTTCTCGGTGTGGTAGATGATATACCCTCGCGAATGTTTTGGATATCCAATAAACTTACACAGAAAAGACCTTGCCTCGAGCTTGTCCGGATTTTGTGTTTTCGCATATGCCGGACAACCCCACATCTTAACATAATTAAGACATGGTATTTTTCCTTTCCATATCTCATATGGAGTGGTTGGCACAGATTTGGTGGGAACCATATTCAATAGGTCTGCAGCTGTCTCCAGTGCATAACCCCAAAAGGAAATAGACAACTCAGCGGTACTCATCATAGAGTGCACCATATCTAATAGGGTGCGATTGCGCCGCTCCGATACACCATTGTGCTGTGGTGTATACGGAGGAGTAAGCCGAGAGAGAATCCCATTCTCCTTTAGATAGTCACGGAATTCCATGCTCGAGTAATCTCTTCCCCGATCAGATTGCAGGATATTTATACTTTTACCCGTCTGGTTCTCAACTTCATGCTTATATTCTTTGAATTTCTCAAAAGTTTCAGACTTATGTTTCAACGGGAACACATGTCCGTATCTTGAGAGATCCTCAATGAATGTAATGAAGTACAAGGAACCATTCTTGGCATGTGTAGACATGGGACCGCATACATCACTATGTATCAGTCCCAAGAGTTCCGTAGCTCTTTCTCCGTGTCTAGTAAACGGAGTTTTGGTCATCTTGCCTTTGAGACATGACTGGCAAGTTTCATAAGATGATAATTCGAACGAATTCAAATATCCATTCTTATGTAACTTAGCTAGTCGTGTCGCATTGATATGACCTTGTCTACAATGCCACAAGAAGGATTCATTCATTTTTGAACTCTTCATCTTGTGTGTGTTTTGTACGTTAAGAACTGTGATTTGATTTAGAACGTATATGCCATTACTCAGAGAGCCTGATCCAATCAACTTTTGATTCAGGAAGATGTTCATAACATTATCCTGTAATAAAAAATTATATCCTTCTTTACTTAATAAAGAAACTGATATAATATTGCATATCAGGTTCTGTATGTAATAGCATTCGTTCAGAATCAATGTATTACCATTTGGCAATACAATGTGATATTCGCCAACTGATTTGGCTGCAAAATTTGCACCATTCTCTACTCTTACAGAATGATCACTTATTCCCAGTTCTCTACATTTCCTTAGCCCATGCAACATATTACATATGTGGGATCCCGATCCGGAATCTAATACCCAGGACGTAGAGTGTACTGAGAAACAGTTCTCGGTAACTAACACACCCGAAGAAGATGCATCAGTATGCTCATTCCACGTTTCGGTTGCGTGGGAATCTGGATATTCCCCTATTTCCTACTCGGACTTATAACAATTATAAGATAGAGTTGAACCAACGTTCCCCAGCTCAGTATAACAAGCGTGTTCAGTCAATACATCCATATTAGTATCTTGATTAAGGCCTGACATGGTCGCTACCTGGAGAGAGAGAGAAGAGAACGCTTAGCGTATGCTCTTGCAAGATTAGATTGGTTATTATCTTATCTAATCAGGATGGCTCCCACTGTTTTAATCAAGTCTTCCTTCAAACCCTAAAAGGTAAGACTAGCCGGGATTAATTACACCATACAAGTTTGCCAATCTTTCGATCAGGCCAGTGTCGGTACTTTGAGGGAGATTCCATGTGCTTTTGTACGGACCTAATTAAAATAAACCTCTTTTTTCCAAGGGCGTAACCCCGTTAACACCTTTCTTGACACCTACTTGATCGGCTAAGTTGTGATGTGTAATACTCTACCAGGAGTAACTCTTACTCGCAGTGGGTATCGGGATCCAACAATCTCATAGAAGGTATGCAATCTCATTGCAAATTTCAACACTTGAAATTCCCAATAATATTTTTCCCCTAGCGTCCTATGACCTTGACGCAGGCCAACAAACCATACCCCGCTAGTCATGTTCAACCCGTACATTACGTGATTGAATTAAACCCACCCGCACGACCCTTGACGCAGGCCAACAAAGTCCCACGACTACCCTAATCCAATCGCATCATATACAGTAGATAAGCACTAAATAGCTACCTCATACTACGCATTGACGTAGGCCAACAAATGCAACATGAATACTAAGCAGTACTTATCTGAAATGACGGAGGGCTACGACAGGTTTTTTGGAAAACCTTTTGCGTAATGAACTTGATATCGTTGTAGGATCGAGTGATTTAAAAAAAAGAGTGGTTTAAGCTCCGCTTATAAAATCGAGTTTTTCAAAATAAACCGTGTGGGTGTAGCATCTACTAGCTTTTGCTAAAGTGGTCATTCCTGGTGAAGGGATCTCGGCTCTTTCCTCATCGAATGAGGTGCTGGATATTAATCAAGAAATATCTCTATGTAAAGCAAGAACTAGAGCTACCTTTTTGAAAATTTGATTCTACATCTTTAGGTTTCTTTCTTTTCATTAATCTCATAATGAAGTCCCACCATTTATGCTTCCTAAGTATCAAAGAAGAAATGAAAATACAACGTACGCTTATGCCATCCGCTTTCGCCACAGTGTCCCTGTAGGGTTCCGTAGTGCGGCCGCTGGGTTTCGGGAGGCATCGTCCGTGCCGTTTTCAAATTTTTACCGTACTCAAGAACACTAACCTTAGAATCTTAATTAGAGATTTAGACGAACTAGCAATGCAAACAACTTTACATCTAAGTGAGTGAGGAATACAACCTTTGTTGACCGTTCCTTCACTTCTAAAGCTCCGTGTAGTAGTCCCTTCGCTCCAAGTAGTGAACACCCGAACTCTAGTAAGGGTTCTCATGAATAAATGAACAAGCTTGCTCGAAGTCTTCGAGGCCGAAGATGATCTACGTCGAGGAGACTCAATCTCATGCTATCTCTTCACTAATGAAAGATTAGTGAAGCAAACACCCTAAACTAAATGGCTAATGTAGTAAAGGATGATGAAGTAGGAATTGGGCTCACTTTAGATTAACTTTTCTCACTTTATTTCTTCACCATTTGAAAAGCTAATGAGCTTTCTCGTGAGGAAGAAGAAGATGAAGTGGAGATGAGAATGAAACTCATGAGGTGAGAATAGAAACCATGGGTGTGTTAGTATCATACACTAACTCATGTAGAGAATAAACCATGGCTAAATAATAATGGTTAGGTTAATAAATATCTACAAGTAAAACAAAATTAATGGACTTGGTCGATGGTGCCATAAGCTTCTACAAGCTTCAACCATGTGACTTAATTCCATCTAGTTTTGATTAACTTTAAATAAATAAGACCATTCATTATATCAAGCATGGTGTGAGTCTCATACACCCATGAAGCATGTGGCATCAAGCATGACACAAATAAAATGTACATTAATATATATCACATATATACTATATGCACACAAGTAAGAAAAAGAAAAATTTAAGTGAGCTAATATTAGTTAATGTAATTCAATATATCAAATATATAATTATACATTAAATTATTAAATCAACACTTGATTCAATAATCCAGCTATATCACATAGAACCGGCTAATATCGAATGTAACAATATATCGAATCAACACTTGATCCGATAACCCGGCTATATCACATATAACCGACCAATATCACATATCGCTGGAATAAAATGTGGTATCACATATGCGCATTAATCTCGGTCCCGCACATATCACATATGTGCTCCTACTTCGTTTCGCATGAACCAGGAAACTTCTGGGTAGGACTTTGAAGACTCGTCAATACGCCGGCAGTAGGTGATGATCATATCAAACACCCTCAAGCTGCAAGCGGTCTGCTAAATGGAACGGCCACCTGGGTATTGAGCGATCAGAAGATCAACAAGCAAGCATATTCATACTCTTGTGAATCCAATCAGTAACACTACCGTACATTCCGGTCTCTTCGTCAGATATGTCTCATATCGCAGCTTGGGGTGGTATAACGTCATACCCCAATAGCCTGATAAGTCATGCCGATGCAAGGTCCATAACGGTTCGAGAAACTACTGATAACACTTACCAGTAAATCTCAACAACCCTAGCCAGGGATTTCCTATTATGGCCAATCGACCATAACGCAACATCAACTCCCAATACCGGGAGAGACGAATCCCCTACTTTCGCTCATTGCCTCCATGTGACTCGGAACTGTACCCAAAAACCACCTTTTTGGACGATCTCTTGAACGTGGTATGGTGGAAATCAAAGCACAGTGGGATTCGTACAAGACTCTATGACGATCTCGGGTCGACAGACTAACCTGTACTAGTGTCATCAGAGAACTGCTATCTGACGATAGGTATAATACCATCTAGGAGTTCCTGGCGAGTCCGTTCAGTGTACCCAGTCTCCACTGGGCACCCATATACCTTCTCTGATGTCAAACACCAGTGTATATAGGATCATCCATCGCCTATCATATGGGTCAAGAAGCGTATACGCTAGTCTACTCTGGAGTATCAATGCCCTGTCTCGATACTCCCACGACTAGGAACATTTGAAGGATGTACTTGCCGACTACCTCTGTCCTACTAGTATGATCCACATCATAATCCTGATAGTCAAGTACTCATCCTAAGCGATTTATCAACATGTAATAGAGAGACAATAAGTGTACATGTTAAGATAAAGTGCAACCAGATAGCATACTATTATGTCGAGCAAGAAATTCCTCCCTATATATGTCCAAGCATCCACTATAATATATATCACATGTACAGTAATGGTCTCTAGGGCATACATATAACTAACAATCTCCCACTTGCACTAAGGCTGTAACCATTCGAAAATCGTTTAGGCAGTTTTTTTCGGTAATCGGTTAATTTTTCGGCTTTTTCCGTAAAAAGTCAAAATAGGTATTTTTCATTGTAGATCTAATTATACAAAATTTAGATAAGATATTACTATAATTTTGTCACTAAAATGTCACTTATAATTTTCTAGTTAAATAAAAAAAAATTCGTAATTAATTATTTTTTTATTATTTTAAGCCTTTTTAAATAAATTAAATTAGTGATAAATACAAATTTAATTAGGTAAATTTCATAATTAGGAGTCTTTATAAGCTAAAATATGGTGTTAATAAAATTATATCATGACTTGCAAACTTTTGGTTTTAGGGTTGGAAATTTAATGGAAAAATGATGTAAAATAAGGTTTTTTTTGTAAAATGTTGTTATGAAAGCATTAAATGACAACATGGGATCTTTTTGGACCTAGAAACTTCTCCAAATTTCCCACACTCCCTCCTCAAGTTGCTGGCCGGCCACAAACTGCAGAAAATCCCCACTCTTCTCACTTCATTTTGCTTCAATTTTCATGCTAAAAATTCATTAAAAATCCACAATTTCCATCTCAATTCAAAGCCAAACCCTAATCCACTCCCTCTTCAACCCAAATTAATTTAAAAACTTGATGAAAGGAGGCTTCTTGGTGACTTGATCATGCTAGGTTTCCACTTGTGAGGTAAAATCCTAAACTAGTTTCTAACTTGTAGTTTAAATATGCTAGAATTTAATTTTGAAGTATTAATTTAGTTGTAAATTCTTGTTCATGAAAATCAAGAATGGGATTTGGTGTTGAACTAGGGTTTGAAACATGGTTGTTAGAATTAAGTTAGGGTTTTGGTTATCTAATTGATTAGAGTGGTAATTGTGTAATGATACGCTCGCTAAATCGATAAAATTTCGATGTTTGCATCGAATCAGTATTGAATTTGCTTACTAGATTTTTACGAAAATTAGAATGCGACCAAATTGCGTTATGTTAGCAATATAATTAGCTTCGTATAGGACTATTAGAGTACGCGAACGCGGGGTTTCGTGTAGTCGGGTTGTAGTTTTGTCGATTTCCCCGAAATGACGATTCTAGTTAAATGTTAGCGATTTTCGTGCGTTTTCCCGCGCACCGAGTGCATGCTGTGATTAATTCGAGAGCGTTGATAAATGTATATTGTTACTTGCGTCGTTTTAGGTTTTTTAATCTTATGCTTGGTGTTGTACAAATATAGGATCGGTCGGGGAAACATCGGACACGGCGCGAAAAGGCAAGGCGGTGGCCGGATCGGATTAGCGGAGATTTCAGGTGAGTAGATGTATTCATCTATGGGGGAATCGTCTGGATAGCGCGATGCGCCCCTCCTAGTTAGGATTACCCTACTTTTTGCAAGATTTATATTGTTAGCTATCTTATCCATTTATGTACACTGCATACCTTATAGCGAACAGTATATTAGCTTGCATGGACATCCATCTATACTTATGCGATATCATTTCGTAGAACACGAACACCATTACCATTGGCATCTGTTGCACGTGCACTATTCATGTGACACACACGCCTTTGGTAATTGCCATGCCACGTGCACTATAGAACCGGTTTAACTTAATAATGCCATTTGCATTCATACATGATATATGGAATTGCATAGCATGCATATACCTCGCATTACCATCATATCTACATAGATTTCTATCCAAAACTCACATCATATACATTGATATCATAGCCATTTATCATATATATAACATTTGGACATTATGATTTTCTTGAGGATTTCAGTTTTGCTGCGATTTCTGGATTTTTGGGGAAAACCGCAAGAATTTAACAAAAGCTTATATTTATCATTTTTAAAACAAAGTTGCGGTTTTCTCGTGAGGTATGTGTCGTCCACCATGAGTTTTCATGTTTTATGTTGGATTTCGAGACACGATTCGAGGGGTGGATGAACCGTCTCGGGTACATGGTGGGCCCGGTATGGTACCCCGGGGCAAGAAGATCGAGTTGTAGACGATGAGCCTGGCAGGGGAAGACTACCTACCGGTGATGTCTGGCGCGGCGGATATCCGGAGGATACCGACCGTTGTCGTGAGATTTATGATATGGGCCGATCCGGACTGATGGAGCCCGATATTGAGACAGATATGATTCCTATTTGGTGTCGATGCTTGACACGGGTTTTCAGATGATTTCTTAATGGTATTTAGCTATTATACAGATATTCATGTTCTAAAGTTAAGAATTCAATACCCTTAGCATTTAAAACACTTAAAGACTTAATAATGACATTGCATACCTGTGCATGCATACTAGAGATATTATATCACATATGGACATGCATGTTGTGGTGCATTGCGTGCATTCTTATGACTGCCTTATTAGATGTTATATTTACTCACGAGCTGGCAACTCACCCCCGTTGTGCCACAGTGTCTTGCAGGTCGGACTCATCAGTCTTGTAGCGGTGGCTATCTTATTATCAGCTCCTTTTGCTCAGACTCGCGACATCGCCCGTAGGTGGGTTGCGAGCATACTTTACTTCTTTTTGCTCCATCATTGTATCTAGTATTCTCCATCTACCACCTTATATTGTATATATGACCTAGTGGTGAGACTGAGAGGTTGTATATTTGTGGTTTCTTTTGGGTCGAGCTCACTTGAGCCGGCGATGTGTTTTCTGATATTTTGCGTTTCTTTTATGCTCTTTTCTTGATATGGTTATTATATTGCATGTGGTTGTGATCCGTCTTGGGCGAAGAGCTAGCTCCCGTTTGGCGATGCCATTTTATGATTACAGGTTTATTATCTTGTTGTACCCATTTTGGGAGATAGAAAATACAGGGGAGACTCTGCCGAAATTTTCAGAAATTTATGATGTTTTTAAGAAGGGATTCTTTGCAACTTAATTGATTTGAAAATCGTTTTCAGTAAAGGTTTTCCTTCACTCTCTTTTGATTTTGGTTTAGATTCTTCTGGGCTTTGGCTGACTTGGGTTACGGTACGCCTTTAGACGTCTCGTAATCTAAGTGCCAGTCGCGTTCCGTACTTTCGGGTCGTGACAAAGTTGGTATCAGAGCGCTCAGGTTTTACCTTTCTGAGTGTAGGACGACCTTGGTAGATAGAGTAGGTGACTTAAGCAGAGTGGTGTACCGTGGGTATGATCCGCGGCATACTTACGATACGGTACTCCGCCTAAGTAACCTTAGGATATAATTGCTTGTATTTCCTTTCTTAATTCCTTGCATTCCTTGATTCAATTGCAATGTCCTTATCAGTCCTGTTTCTTATTCGAGCTTCGATGCCGCCAAAGACTACGAGAGCTCAGCGGGCTGCCGCTAGGGATGAGATTCGGGCGGCCCGTCTGAGGCAAGGATCGAGCGGGATGATACGCCTATCCCTCAAGGTCATACTGATCCGCCTTATCCAGACCGTATTGCCAGATTAGAGGCCGGCATGCAATAGTTGCGGCAGATGATGGGATCTTTAGTTGAGTCTAGCCGGGCACAGAGATCCGAGGACGTTCCTTCCACCGCACAGACCACGATCGTACCTGCTGCACAGATGGTCACTCCTGCTGCTACTACGGAGACTATCCCTGTTTCACTACAGGAGTTCATGAGATTGAGACCTCCAGCTTTTACCGGTACAGATGCGACAGAGGACCCACAGGAATTTCTCGATAGGATGGCTCGGATTTGCCGTTCGTTGAGGTGTTCTGATGATAGATTGGTGGAGTTTGCGAGCTTTCGTCTGGAGGGTCTTGCCCAGACATGGTACGACTCAGTAGAGAGAGGCCGAGCTGCAGGTCTGCCTTCTATGACCTGGGATGAGTTTACATCTGCATTTCTTGCCCGTTTTCTTCCTGAGAGTGTCCGAGATGCTCGAGCCCGTAGTTTTGAGTCTTTGCGCAAGACTCCTGGGATGACAGTATCGGAGTATGATATACAGTTTACCCAGTTGTCTCGATATGCTCCGTACCTAGTCGACACAGAAGAGAAGAGAATAAAGAGGTTTGTACGAGGGCTTGATACACAACTATTCCTTGCCATCGGCACCCAGCACTTTGATACATACGCAGCCGCGATGGATGCAGCCTTACTTTTGGAGGAGCGTATTTCTGAGACTCCGGTCGTTTCTGGGCCGAAGAGGATCCGTATTGATACGCCAGCTCAGCGGCAGATGGGTAGACACCGTGATAGATTATTTCCGGGAGATGGTGGAGGCAGAGGATTGAGATGAGGTCAGTTATTTGGTTCATATCCACAGACCCAGCAGTCGTCTCCAGGATGTTTTCGGTGTGGGAGTCAGTACCACCGTGTCAGAGACTGTACCATGGGGCGTCCGGGCGTGGCGACAGTCCCACATGTAACCTTACCACCCTCACCACCTTCTCAGAGAGCTTTACTTCCTACTCCTGATGATGCTTCACGCCAGCCAGATGCTTCTAGAGGCCGTGGGCGTAGCGGTCCGGTTCAGAGAGGACAAGGCGACAGAGGCAGAGGCCGAGGTAGAGGCAGAGCACAGCCAGCTATTAGTGGTGGACAGGCCCGAGTGTTCGCATTGACTCCTCAGGATGCACAGGCATCCAATGCCGTCGTGATAGGTACTCTGCCAGTATGTTCTTTTAATGCACGGGTATTATTTGATCCAGGCTCCACACATTCCTATGTTTCCACGTATTTTGCACCGAAGTTGGGCCGAGAGTCTTCTCCGTTAGATTAGCCGCTTATCGTTATTACCCCGGTAGGCGAGTCTTTTGTTGCCCGTTTTGTATACCGATCGTGTTTCGTTCGTATCGGGGAGAGAGATTCTTCAGTTGATTTGATTCTCCTCGATATGCTTGACTTTGACGTTCTTCTTGGTATGGACTGGCTAGCCACCTGTTATGCATCTGTGGACTGCCGTGAGAAGGCAGTCAGATTCAGTTTTCCTGGTGAGCCGGTTCTTATTATTCAGGGAGATCGTAGTGCTACCCTTCCCAGCTTGATTTCTTCTCTTCGCGCTGGTCAGCTCTTGAGGAAAGGGTGTCAGGGATTCTTAGCCTATGTTTGTGATACTAGCTCCACAGAGGTTCCGTTGGACCAGGTCCCTGTTGTGAGAGAGTTTCCTGATGTATTTCCTGACGAGCTGCCTGGTCTGCCACCAGAGCACGAGATTGAGTTCTGCATTGACTTGATCCCTGGCACGGGGCCTATCTCTATACCGCCTTATCGGATGGCCCCGGCGGAGCTGAGAGAGCTAAAGGATCAGTTACAGGACTTGCTGGAAAAAGGGCTTATCCGACCGAGTGTGTCACCTTGGGGTGCTCCCGTCCTGTTTGTTAAGAAGAAGGACGGAAGTATGCGTTTATGCATTGATTATCGTCAGCTGAACCGGGTTACTATGCGGAATAGATATCCCCTACCCCGCATTGATGACTTATTTGATCAGCTCTAGGATGCAGGGTTTTTCTCGAAGGTTGATTTACGATCAGGTTATCACCAGTTGCGGGTTCGGAAGGAGGATATTCCGAAGACCGCTTTCCGTACTCGTTATGGTCATTATGAGTTCTTGGTGATGTCGTTCGGGCTCACCAATACCCCGACAGCATTTTTGGATTTGATAAACCGTGTATTCAGGCCGTATCTCGATCAGTTCATTATTGTGTTCATTGACGACATCTTGGTTTATTCTCGGAGCCGGGAGGAGCATGAGCAGCATTTACGTATCACATTGCAGACTTTGAGGGAGCATCAGCTGTTCGCCAAATTTTCAAAGTGCGCATTCTGGTTAGACAGTGTCGACTTCTTGGGTCATGTGGTGACGAGAGACGGTATTTGTGTGGATCCGAAGAAGATCGAGGCAGTTCAGCGTTGGCCTAGACCAGTATCAGTTAGAGATGTTCGCAGCTTTCTAGGTCTGGCCGACTACTATCGACGTTTCGTCCAGGATTTCTCCCGCATTGCTGCACCTTTGACCGGGTTGACCCGGAAGGGGGTTCCTTTTGATTGGACCCAGGCATGTGAGGATAGTTTCCAGCAGTTGAAGACTCGTCTGACTACTGCACCAGTGTTAGCATTGCCTTCAGGATCAGGCGGGTTCGTGGTATATTGTGATGCTTCTCGAGTGGGGCTGGGATGTGTATTGATGCAACACGACAGAGTTATCGCGTATGCTTCTCGGCAGCTGAGGAAACACGAACAGAACTACCCCACCCATGATTTAGAGATGGCTGCAGTGGTATTTGCACTTAAGATTTGGAGACATTACCTATACGGTGAGTCGTGCCAGATATTCACTGACCACAAGAGTTTGAAGTATATCTTCCAGCAGTGAGATTTGAACCTGAGACAGCGCCGTTGGATGGAGTTGGTGAAGGATTATGACTGCGAGATTTTATACCATCCGGGCAAGACGAATGTGGTGGCGGATGCTTTGAGTAGGAGGCCCGGAGGTAGCTTATCTTGTTTGAGCGCATTACAGATGCAGTCGACGGCGGATTGGCAGGTGTTATGTGACAGCAGAGTGCGGTTCGAGTTTACTCCTACAGGGGGACAGCTGGCCCATTTCAGAGCACGCCCACAGTTACTTGACCGTATCCACGAGGCACAGTCCGGCGATGCCCGTACATTAGAGATTATTGAGCAGATTCGGCAGGGCAGAGTTTCCGAGTTCGTGATTGATGATCAGGGGATACTTCGATTTGGGACTCGACTGTGCGTGCCAGATTCAGAGGGACTGAGGCGTGATATTCTCGAGGAGGCACATAGATCAGTATACAGTGTGCATCCAGTTCCACCAAGATGTACCGTGATTTGAGAGAGGTTTACTGGTGGGACGGGATGAAGAAGGATATTACAGACTTTGTGTCGAGATGCCTGACTTGTCAGCATGTCAAGGCCGAGCACCAGAAGCCAGCCGGCAAGTTACAGCCTTTGCCCATCCCTGAGTGGAAGTGGGAGCAGGTCTCCATGGACTTCATTGTGGGTCTACCCAGGACCAGTCGAGGGTACGACTCTATTTGGGTGATTGTGGATCGACTGACGAAAGCGGCTCACTTCCTGCCAGTGAAGACCACTTTTGGATTTTCTCAGTACGCCCAGGTTTATATTGATGAGATAGTGCGACTGCATAGTGTTCCGACTTGCATCGTGTCCGACCGTGGCACCCAGTTTACCAGCCGATTGTGGCAGAAACTCCAGGAAGCATTGGGCACCCAATTAAGTTTTAGCACAGCCTTCCATCCTCAGACTGACGGTCAGTCAGAGCGTACAATTCAGACTCTTGAGGACATGCTCAGAGCTTGTGTTTTGGATTTCAGTGGTAGCTGGGATCGTCATTTGCCTTTGATCGAGTTTTCCTACAATAATAGCTTCCAGGAGACGATTCAGATGGCACCTTTTGAGGCTTTATATGGGAGCAGATGTCGATCGCCTGTATGTTGGACAGAGCTTAGGGAGAGCAGTATTTTGGGGCCGCAGATCGTACAGGAGACGACCGAGAAGATACAGCTGATTCGGGATAGGATGAGAGCGGCACAGAGCAGGCAGAAATCTTATGCTGACAGGCGCCGTCGCCGACTCGAGTTCGCTGTTGGCGATCATGTTTTCCTAAAGGTCTCTCCGATGAAAGGTGTGATGAGATTTGGGATAAAAGGGAAACTGAGTCCTAGATATGTTGGTCCTTTCGAGATCCTAGAGCGTGTTGGTCCAGTCGCTTATCGGTTAGCTCTTCCGCCTAGCTTCCCCGGTGTTCACCCCGTATTCCATGTCTCGATGCTCCGCAAGTACCTTCATGATCCTTCCCATGCGATTCAGCACCAGACGATCCAGCTAGAGCGTGATCTTTCTTTCACCGAGCAGCCGGTGGTCATTCTGGATCGCCAGGTGAAGAAATTGAGGTCGAAGGTTATACCGTCCGTCAAGGTCCTTTGGCGTGGCCCGAACAGCGAGGAGGTCACCTGGGAGACCGAGGTCGAGATGAGGAAGAGATATCCCCATCTTTTTGAAGGTACGCGTAGTTAAATTCTAAATTCAGGGACCGAATTTTTTTAAGGGGGGAAGATTGTAACCCTTCGAAAATCGTTTAGGCAGTTTTTTCGGTAATCGGTTAATTTTTCGGCTTTTTCCGTAAAAAGTCAAAATAGGTATTTTTCATTGTAGATCTAATTATACAAAATTTAGATAAGATATTACTATAATTTTGTCACTAAAATGTCACTTATAATTTTCTAGTTAAATAAAAAAAAATTCGTAATTAATTATTTTTTTTATTATTTTAAGCCTTTTTAAATACATTAAATTAGTGATAAATACAAATTTAATTAGGTAAATTTCATAATTAGGAGTCTTTATAAGCTAAAATATGGTGTTAATAAAATTATATCATGACTTGCAAACTTTTGGTTTTAGGGTTGGAAATTTAATGGAAAAATGATGTAAAATAAGGTTTTTTTTGTAAAATGTTGTTATGAAAGCATTAAATGACAACATGGGATCTTTTTGGACCTAGAAACTTCTCCAAATTTCCCACACTCCCTCCTCAAGCTGCTGGCCGGCCACAAACTGCAGAAAATCCCCACTCTTCTCACTTCATTTTGCTTCAATTTTCATGCTAAAAATTCATTAAAAATCCACAATTTCCATCTCAATTCAAAGCCAAACCCTAATCCACTCCCTCTTCAACCCAAATTAGTTTAAAAACTTGATGAAAGGAGGCTTCTTGGTGACTTGATCATGCTAGGTTTCCACTTGTGAGGTAAAATCCTAAACTAGTTGCTAACTTGTAGTTTAAATATGCTAGAATTTAATTTTGAAGTATTAATTTAGTTGTAAATTCTTGTTCATGAAAATCAAGAATGGGATTTGGTGTTGAACTAGGGTTTGAAACATGGTTGTTAGAATTAAGTTAGGGTTTTGGTTATCTAATTGATTAGAGTGGTAATTGTGTAATGATACGCTCGCTAAATCGATAAAATTTCGATGTTTGCATCGAATCGGTATTGAATTTGCTTACTAGATTTTTACGAAAATTAGAATGCGACCAAATTGCGTTATGTTAGCGATATAATTAGCTTCATATAGGACTATTAGAGTGCGCGAACGCGGGGTTTCGTCTAGTCGGGTTGTAGTTTTGTCGATTTCCCCGAAATGACGATTCTAGTTAAATGTTAGCGATTTTCGTGCGTTTTCCTGCGCACCGAGTGCATGCTGTGATTAATTCGAGAGCGTTGATAAATGTATATTGTTACTTGCATCGTTTTAGGTTTTTTAATCTTTTGCTTGGTGTTGTACAAATATAGGATCGGTCGGGGAAACATCGGACACGGCGCGAAAAGGCAAGGCGGTGGCCGGATCGGATTAGCGGAGATTTCAGGTGAGTAGATGTATTCATCTATGGGGGAATCGTCTGGATGGCGCGATGCGCCCCTCCTAGTTAGGATTACCCTACATTTTGCAAGATTTATATTGTTAGCTATCTTATCCATTCATGTACACTGCATACCTTATAGCGAACAATATATTAGCTTGCATGGACATCCATCTATACTTATGCGATACCATTTCGTAGAACACGAACACCATTACCATTGGCATCTGTTGCACGCGCACTATTCATGTGACACACACGCCTTTGGTAATTGCCATGCCACGTGCACTATAGAACCGGTTTAACTTAATAATGCCATTTGCATTCATACATGATATATGGAATTGCATAGCATGCATATACCTCGCATTACCATCATATCTACATAGATTTCTAGCCAAAAATCACATCATATACATTGATATCATAGACATTTATCATATATATAACATGTGGACATTATGATTTTCTTGAGGATTTCAGTTTTGCTGCGATTTCTGGATTTTTGGGGAAAACCGCAAGAATTTAACAAAAGCTTATATTTATCATTTTTAAAACAAAGTTGCGGTTTTCTCGTGAGGTATGTGTCGTCCACCATGAGTTTTCATGTTTTCTGTTGGATTTCGAGACCCGATTCGAGGAGTGGATGAACCGTCTCGGGTACATGGTGGGCCCGGTATTGTACCCCGGGGTAAGAAGATCGAGTTGTAGACGATGAGCCTGGCAGGGGAAGACTACCTACCGGTGATGTCTGGCGCGGCGGATATCCGGAGGATACCGACCGTTGTCGTGAGATTTATGATATGGGCCGATCCGGACTGACGGAGCCCGATATTGAGACAGATATGATTCCTATTTGGTGTCGATGCTTGACACGGGTTTTCAGATGATTTCTTGATGGTATTTAGCTATTATACAGATATTCATGTTCTAAAGTTAAGAATTCAATACCCTTAGCATTTAAAACACTTAAAGACTTAATAATGACATTGCATACCTGTGCATGCATACTAGAGATATTATATCACATATGGACATGCATGTTGTGGTGCATTGCGTGCATTCTTACGACTGCCTTATTAGATGTTATATTTACTCATGAGCTGGCAACTCACCCCCGTTGTGCCACAGTGTCTTGCAGGTCGGACTCATCAGTCTTGTAGCGGCGGCTATCTTATTATCAGCTCCTTTTGCTCAGACTCGCGACATCGCCCGTAGGTGGGTTGCGAGCATACTTTACTTCTTTTTGCTCCATCATTGTATCTAGTATTCTCCATCTACCATTTTATATTGTATATGTGACCTAGTGGTGAGACTGAGAGGTTGTATATTTGTGGTTTCTTTTGGGTCGAGCTCACTTGAGCCGGCGATGTGTTTTCTGATATTTTGCGTTTCTTTTATGTACTTTTCTTGATATGGTTATTATATTGTATGTGGTTGTGATCCGCCTTGGGCGAAGAGCTAGCTCCCGCTTGGGGATGCCATTTTATGATTACAGGTTTATTATCTTGTTGTACCCATTTTGGGGGATAGAAAATATAGGGGAGACTCTGCCGAAATTTTCAGAAATTTATGATGTTTTTAAGAAGGGATTATTTGCAACTTAATTGATTTGAAAATCGTTTTCATTAAAGGTTTTCCTTCACTCTCTTTTGATTTTGGTTTAGATTCTTCTGGGCTTTGGCTGACTTGGGTTACGGTACGCCTTTAGACGTCTCGTAATCTAAGTGCCAGTCGCGTTCCGTACTTTCGGGTCGTGACAAAGGCCATTTGTTACAGTATCTCATACTCAACGTCCTATAGAAGTCTCTCTAGGGAAAGGCCTTTGTGAGTGGATCCGCCGTGTTATCCTTCGCGTCAACTCTCCTAATCTCCATCTCCATGATCAGGTGATACTTGCCTCAGAATATGTCTGGATCGCTGATGGGACCGACGTTCTTAGACCAAAACCATAACTCCATTGTTGTTATAATAATAGTTATTGGACGCTTAATGGTAGGAACCATGTTCATCTCATGAACAAGAAATGCCCAGACAGCCACTTTGGCAGTATCGTTGGTAGCAATGTATTCAGCCTTTATCGTCTAGTATGTCACGGTATCTAGCTTGGAACTCTTCCAACATACCATCTCTCCACTGAGGGTAAAGACAATACCTGTGACTGACTTTCAGTCGACCTTATCACTCTGGAAGCTCGAACCAAGAACATTCATTTAATGCTTCTCAAGTACTTAAGAATGTCCTCTACAGCTGTCCAGTGATTCTCCCAATATCCGATTGATTCCTGATCACTACACCTAGTGATTTAGCTACATCTGGTCTGGTACATAATATTGCATACATGATAGAGCCAACAGCCGAAGCATAGGATATCCTTTGCACGCGGGCTCTCTCCAAATAAGTCTTGGAAGACATCTTTTTAGAAAGAGTGATTCATGAGTTAGTGGGCGAACCACGACGCTTAAAATCTTCCATACTAAACCCCTTTAGTACGGTTTTAATGTACCTAGATTTGGGACACTCCCAACATCCACTTAGATCTATCATCATAGATCATAAACTACAAGATGTAGTAGGTATCATCCAGATCTTCTATGGAGAATCCTCGTGATAAGCGGAGCTTGACCGAGTGTAGCATAGGAAACCATTTCCTATCAAGAGTATGTCATCTACGTACAATACGTGTAAGATAACCATACTCTCTACAACCTTCTTGTATATACAAGGTTCATCTACCATTTTGATGAAGTCAAACTCTTTGACTGCCACATCAAAACAGATGTCCCAACTCCGCGATGCTTGCTTTAATCCTGATGGACTTAAGCATAGCTTTGAAAGTCTGAACTTTTCTATTTACACTAAGAATCTTCTCAAGATCTATTTGCTCCCAATGGGTTTTACCCTTTCAGGTGCAACATTCAAAGTCATACTTTGTTGGTGTACATGGATTCCATCTTTGATCGCATAGCATCCAGCCTTTTCACAGAGTCCCCACTCGTGATGGTCTGCCTGAACCTGGTTGGGCTATCATCTACCATGATGCAATCCTCACTCCCACTGTCACCAAGAAGACCGTAATATCTCTCAAGTGGGTGAGGAACCCTACCAGATTCGCGGAGAGGCTGAGGTTCATTGGAGACTATTGAATCCTTTGGTTTCACCAAATCATTAGCTGTTAGTTTGTCTAACTGGAACTCCTTCCAGTTCAACCTCATGACCACTAATTTCTTCATAATAGATTCCTTTTTTAAAAAGGTGGCATGCTGAGAAACAAAACATCTTTTGCTTCTCAGTGTGGTAGAAGATATACCCTCACAAATGTTCAGGATATCCAACAAACTTATACAGAACTGACCTTGCCTCGAGCCTGTCCGGATTTTTTTTTCAACATAGGCCGGATGACCCCATATCTTAACTCGTTTAAGACATGGTCTCTTCCCATTCCATATCTCATATAGAGTGGTAGGCACTGATTTGGATGAAACCCATTCAATAGGTATGCAGCTTCTCAAGTGCATAACACCAAAAGGAAATAGGTAACTCAGCAGTACTCATCAAAGAGCGCACCATATCTCATAGGGTGCGATACCTCCTCCCCGATACACCGTTGTGCTGTGGTGTATACGAAGGAGTAAGCTGAGAGAGAATCCCATTCTCTATTTAGAAACTCTAAGAACTCCATGCCCAAGTATTCGCCTCCTCGATCACATCGTAGGACTTTAATACTTCTATCCATCTGGTTCTTAACTTCAAGCTTATATTCCTTGAATTTCTCAAAAGATTCAGACTCGTGTTTCAACAGGAACATATGTCCGAAACTTAAAAGATAGTCGATGAATGTAATGAAGTACCAAGAACCAATCCTGGCATTTGTAGACATAGGACCGTATGCATCATCATGTATCTGTCCCAAGAGTTCAGTAACTCTTTCTCTGTTTCGAGTAAACGGAGTATTGGTCATTTTGCTTTTTGAGACAAGACTGGCAAGTATCATAAGATGAAAATTAGAAAGGATTCTAATATTCATCCTTATGTAACTTAGCTGGTCATGTCGCATAGATATGACCTAGTCTACAATGCCACAAGAAGGATTTGTTCATTTCTGAACTACCCCTCTTGCATGTGTTCTATATACTTTGAACTTTTGTTTGATTTAGAACGTATATGCCATTACATAACGTGCCTGATCCAATCAACTCTTGATTCAGGAAAATGTTCAAAGCATTATCCCCAATAAAGAATTATATCCTTCTTCAACTGAATAAAGAAACTGATGTAATGGTGTATATCAGGTTCGTCATGTAATAACATTTGTTCAGAATCAATGTATTTACCATTCGATAATACAAGGTCATATTTGCCAACTGATTTGACTACAACAATTGCAACATTCTCTAACACTTAGAGTCATATCACCCTATCCCAGTTTTCTACCTTTCTGCATCCCATATAACAGATTACATATATGGGATCCTAATCCGGTATCTCATACCTAGGACGTAGAGAATACTGAGAAACAGTTTTAGGTAATGAACACAACCAAAGAATATGCATCATTATGCTTATTCCTCGTTTGGGTCACATGGAAATCCGGATATTCCCCTATTTCCTACTTGGACTTATAAAAATTATAAGATTGAGCGGAACCAACGTTCCCCAGCTCATTATAATAAGCACGTTCGGTAAATGCATCCATATTATTATCTTGATTAAGTGACATGGTCGCTACCAGGAGAGAGAGAGAAGAAAACACTTAGCGTATGCTCTTGCAAGATCAGATTGGTTATTATTTTATCTAATCAGGATGGCTCCACTAATTTTTATCAAATCTTCCTTCAAACCCAAAAAGGTAAGACTAGGCGGGATTAATTACACCCTACAAATTCGCCATTCTTTCGGCCAGGCCAGTGTCGGTACTTTGAAGGAGGTTCCCGTGCTTTGGCACGGACCTAGTTAAAATAAACCTCGTTTTCGCAGGGGCGTAATGATTGGTAGACATTCTGCGTGTATAAGTTTAGTTAATTACCGCAATCAAGACGGTTTCGCTTGTAGCTAGCTGGTTGAGTACGGGTCGTCCGCAGGGAGATGGGAATCTTTTTCTATGTGTTTTAACGAGTTAAGTCCAGTTTTCCAGATTTGTTTGTGATTAACTAAGTGTTAAAATGATATGTAAAGAGAGCTTGTTAGGGTTAGGATTAGGTTAGTTTGAGTTAGGAGTCGCTCACCTCTTTCGTTGCCCTTCTTAATATCGGTGTTACGGTAATCGGCAACAACGGGGATTAGCACGACTAGGAAGGAACTTGCGAGTATAAGCCAGGCTTTCCAACGCATAAGTTCTTCCTTTTGGTGCTTGTCCATCCGTTCTTGGCTCTTAGCCATAACCTCCGGTTAATTCAACCACAACCGGTCTCACTACGGAATCACCGCTATCATGTAGGATAGGGTGCCGTATGGAGCGGATTGTGGTTCAATTAACGGGAGTCGATTTAAGATGTTGGGCAAGGAAAGAGTGAGAGAGATTTCCTTCTCTCAAACTTTCCTTATCCTACCCTAACAAGTATGAAACTACTCACACATCATAATGAAAAGAAAACAAAACAAAAGAGGAAGATAGAAAGAAGGAGATTAGAAGATAACAACTAGCTATTTGCGACCTCACCTGGGCAAGGATCAAGCGTAAGCATCATGGTTGTTTTAATGATAAAAGAAAAGAGAAAAGAAAGAAACAACAAGAAATAACAACAACTAAGTTAACAAATTAAAATTACAAGCAATTATAAAAGAACAAGACAAGATATAATAGCAAAATGAACTTCTTTATTCACCATTCTTCACTCACAAAAGCTTACTACAAGTTTTAATGGAGAAGAGATGAGAAGAGGAAGAAGAACAAGTATTCTAAAACCTAGAAAAAATACAAGATTATGCCCCCTTTCCTTCACAAGGTTCTGGGGTATTTATAGGCTGGAAAATGAAAACCTAGGGCAACATTCAGAACAAATATAAAAAGACCAAAACACCCCTGGAAAATCTTCATCTGCGGCGCCAGTACAGGCCCGGATCCGCGGCCTAGACCCCCTATTGGCCGTGGATCCACCGCACTATAGTGGATTCAGGGCGTGGGCTTCCCTGTACGGCCCAGGTCTGCTGTCCCCTTTTGTCTGGTACATGTATTTTCTGATAATATTTCCACATTTCTTCCAGAATTCTAGTGGATCAAAAGGTGATTTGGACATGGATCTTTTGTCATGATTTTCTTGAGCTCCGCGTAGATTTCTTGGACTTGGTGTTGCCATTGTGCTTTGTGCATGAAGGTGACAATTGATTTGTCATTTTGTCTCCTAAACTGGTGTATGGCAACAGACGGATAAAGAGCGGAGATCTGTGTTTTATCTGTGAATGGCAGAAACCCGGATTTTGTCGTGTTTTTCCATGAATTTCACCGTTCAGAGCCGAGAACCTGTATCCTGCAATTGACTAGCAAACACGGCTCAAGAGTACCTACCGATATGCAATGTGATAAAAATTGGGCGGTATGAAAATGTAAAAATCTGATATGAACACGTAACCCCGTTAACACCTTTCTAGACACCTACTTGATCGGCTAATTGTAATGTGTAAAACTCTCCCAAGAGTAACTCTTACTCGCAGTGGGTATCAGGATCCAACTATCTCATAGAAGGTGTGCAATCTCATTGTAAATTTCAACACTTGAAATTCCCGATAATATTTTGCCCCAAGCGTCCTATGACCTTGACAGAGGTCAACAAACCATAGGCTGCTAGTCAAGTTCAACCCGCCATTTTATGATTGAATTAAACCCACCCGCACGACCCTTGACAGAGGTCAACAAGGTCGTACGATTACCCAAATCCAATTGCATCATATGCTTTGCAGATAAGAACTAATCAGCTACCGCACACTACGTCTTGACAGAGGTCAACAAATGCAGCACGAATACTAAATATTACTTATCTGAAATGACGGAGGGATATGACGGGTTTTTTTAAGAAAACCCTTTGCGTAATGAACTTGATATCTTGCAGAATCGAGTGAATTTTAAAAGTAGTGTTTTTTAGGCTTTTACTAGTTTTGCTAAAGAGGTCACTCCTTATCACGTCCCAAAAGTACGGAACATGACCAAGAAAGCCAAAAACCCAGAAATGCAAACCAAGAAAAGTAGTAGAGTGAAGGAAAACCAATTTAAAACAAGTAGTTTTAATAGCATAAGCTGAATTATGCGGTTTTAAAAAAGCATCAATATTTCCCGAAAATTTCGGCAGAGTCTCCTTTGTAAATATTGGCTCCCAAACGGGATACAACATGAATAGTATACGAAATCAATAAAAGGCATCCCCAAGCGGGAGCTAGCTCTTCGTCAATCGACGGTCACAACCACACAAGCAATATAAAATACAACGCCAACGGCGAGGATCAAAAACTCAAAACCACAAGAAAACCACAGAAATAAAACGCGCGACTCTAAGGTCGAAAGAATAACATCACTGGTCTATATTTCTGAAATAAATACATGTTTGGTTGATGGAACTTCTAGATACAACAGAGTAATAATATACAAGTTATATAATGGGGGTACGATACAAGTAAACCCACCTACTAGAAAGTCACCCAGAAATGGGAAGCAGTGCCAGCAAAGCCGTAATGAAACCTGTACGGCAAAACCTGCAAGAAACTGGGGCACAACGGGGGTGAGTTGCCAACTCGTGAATAGAAAAACATCTACGAATAGAAAATCGCATGTATGACGCAATCTTAGGTCATACGATCAATATATATAATCCTCAAATAAAACCAGTAGTCTATAACAATGACTAGGGTAAATATCTAACCCGAGTGTAATCTCATGTGCCCGTGTCAGTGCCTCAGGTAGCAATATATCATATGAATGAGGTATGAATGCATGAAAACAGAATACAAGTAAATGAAGAAACTGTTTTCATAAATTAGTTAGATTTTCTTTGTATTTTTAAAATGAGATATCATAAATGAAATCAGCACCAACAGTGTCTAGCATCGACACAAAACATAAATCACAATGTCTCAAAACCTCAGGCTCCGGCTATCCGGACTGGCTTGTATCATCAAATTTTAGAACCTCAATATCTCGAAATCTCAATGTCTCAATCTCAATATCTAGGGCGCCGTCAGTCCAGACCGGCCCCTACCATCCATCTCAAGACCACGACGGTATCCTCCGGATATCCGACACGTCGGGTAATATCACCGGTTGGTAGTGCTCCTCTGCCAGGATCAACGTCAACAACACGATCCTCTTTCCCCGGGGTACCGCACCAGGCCCACCATGTACCCGAAACGGTTCCTCCACTCCTCAAATCGGGTCTCGAAATCCATCAGCAAACTCATGGTGGACGACTCATACATCATGGGAAAACCGCACTTTTTATTTAAAAGAGAGGGAAGAAGCTTATACAAGTTTTGCGGTTTTCCCCCAAATCCAGAAAATCTCATAGAAATCCGAATCCAAATCATCAATATCATATAAACCCATGAATATAGGCATAAGAATCCATGAATACGGCATAACAATGAATAACAGTATACATGAAGTGACAAGTAATAACTACAATATCTAAGCTGGCATATAAGGTAAGTACACTAATATTATGTCAAACTACTAGTTATCAAGCTAAGTTAAGCAATAATATTTCCTAAGGTGTACGTGACATGGCAATTACCGATGAAGATGTGTGTGAGCCGGCAAGTAAGTGTACGTGGTACATACGCATCATCGGTAATGGTGCTGGTGTCCTAACAGCATAATGTCAACAATGCAATATGAAATAACAATGTAAGTATGCGATGTGGAGCGAGCAACCAAAATGAGCGGGAGCTAAATATTAAACAATGGTGCCATTTGAAATAACATGAATCGTGGGGTTTTGAAAATAGGGGCTACGGTGTTTTTATGAAAAGATTCATCTTTTGAAATATCCGTACGATCCCTTGGGCTGTCTTTTAAAATACCCACGATTCGTTAGTTTTTGAAATAGGTAAGAATCGAATCTAATCTAACAACTAAACTAAACTAAAGGGCTAAACTAACAAGCTGGACTACAGGTAAGGAAACCGCCTAACATCTGAGTCGATACATATACATACCTGTATATATATTAGTCGGTGATCCCGCCTCAATAATATCATATCCGATACCATATCTATAATTAGACATCCCAAGTCAAGAGTGCGGATCAATCATCAAAATATAGCTCGTACGTAAATCCGTCGTACGGCATCCCCAAATCTGGGTACGGGTTAATATCATATTCATCACACTATTCATCTGGTATCCTCTTTATCCAAGATCATAGTCCAGGGTACTGACCTATGTCTAGTACAATACTAATATCATCAATATAGTCATGATCTGACTACTGATCGACAGTCTCGTACAAACCGATATCATCAGCACATATCATCATCAAGGGGTATACATCGCCCAATACGGCCTAGTATCAATATCCTAGCATATCATATCTCATATCACGATCACATATCGACCATTTTATTTATAGCACTATTCACCCGTATCGCCGTCCCAAGATCCGCTATAACACCAGGACGTACCTCAAGTACGAATCCTGCCATATCACCGATATCACAATCTCAACACAAATCTCATCGACTCAGCTCAATCCCAAGTATCATCCTCAAATCCGTATGTGAACACATAGTCCCATATCCATGTGAACACATAATTATAAAGAATCCCATGAGCACATATAAATAGGAATGTATGCAAGTATGTATGTGTGTATGTGTAGTGCAACACTACCCTAGGGTTCGCAACACTAAAATAATCCAACACCCCAATATCCATCCTAAACATCGTTATTAATCCCAAATAACATATAATAATTGTTGGTGTGTATACGCATCCGTACACACGACCACGGACTGCAGGGGGCTATACGTCATCCACCCGACTCCTCCCCGTAGATATAAATCTACTCACCTGGTCCTCGCTCGCCGGTGCCGACGTCGCCACGCGCTTGCTTGTTGTCTCGAAGTCCATATTTGGTACCTACATATCATAACGCACCATATCGCATTAAAATCCGACTCATGACCAAAACGACGCACGAATCCCACATAGGTCAAAACCTATGGTTTGCTTCCACAAATCAACCTAAAAACCCTCGACGTCGGTGTACAAACGCCAAACCATCGAAAAAAACCCAAACACACTCATTTGTACAATCACAAGCACTAATTATAATATAAAATAGCTTAAAATTCACAAAAACCCCAAATTCACTTAAAAAGCCATTTTTCCGAAAATCTAGCAAGCAAATATTACCCGTTTTAGTACAAAACTTGACGTTTAAACAAATCTAATGGCCATAATACTTATTAAACATCTTAAATAAGTCATAAAAATAATTTCCATAATTTAATCTCATTAAATTCTATTAACCCCAAAATTCTAGTTTACAAAATACCCAAATTTTAACAATTTTATAGCAAAATGCACAAACAACAATTTAGGTTGGATTTGCAAGATCTAAGTTTCTAAAAAACAAATTAAGATGTTAATAATGTGATAAAAACCCTAACCATAATTTAATCTCACCTATATATGCATTTCATAAAAAACCTAGTTTGCATAAAAAGCTTATTTATTGCAAATTTTAAATTAACAAATTGCAACTAGCAACTAGATTAGGTTTTACATTCAATAAGATGTTAACTAAACATTGCATCCCTAATGATATAATAAAAACCCTAATTGAAATCACAACTCTTACTAGATTTTTCAAAACATTCAATTAATCCCAAACTATTCACTAATTATGCTTGATTTAAACTATTCAAACAACAATTAGCCATTAGGTTAAGAATTTACCCCACAATTATTTTGAGATCTAGCACAAATCTAGCCTCCCAAACATGCTTCCCTTCACCAAGATCCATACTAGAATGGTCAAGTATAAATTGGTAGGGATTCGATTTTGATTTTGTGGAATTTTTGAGGCATTTTTGATGATTTTTGATGGAATTTTGAAGAGAAAAGAGAAGAGGATTGAGGTATGGCTGAAGAAGGGGGGCTCGGTCAAGTGCAGGTGGGGGATGTGTGGGGTGTGTGTGAGGTGGGGAAAAGTCAAGTGGGGAAGGTTCAAGTCAACACAAAAGTCAAAAAGTCCATACTCATTTATCTATTTCTTTTCATTTCCCTTTTCTTTTCATTTGTTTTGCTTCTCTCATTTTTTTTTGTGGGAACTTGGGTAATGGGCTGCCATGGGCTCAGCCAAGGAGGGAAAATTGGGTTTGTGTGGGTGAGGGAAAAATAATAAATGATAAACCCCAATTTCCATTAACACTAAATTCACCGGAAAAAGCCTTTTTCTTCGATATTTTCTAAACCGTTTTGGCAAACGATTTCGTTTCAAAAACCACATGATAAAATTTTATTTAAAGTTTTATGATGCACAAAATTTGTTTCAACTCATTCCAATTTGTAATTTTCCCTAATTAAATGTATTAGTGACGGCTTAAAATAATAATAAAATAAAAAAAATTTCAGAAAATTTGAAATTTCACCAGTGGCTCAATAAACACCAAATACTAGCAATTACATAGCTAGAATATATATATTTAATTTTTATAATAAGATATTTGTATTTTGACTTTTTCACAGAAAACCCCCCTTATTTTACCATTTTTTCGAAATTTCACCGAAACGATTTTCAAAACGTTACAATCTTCCCCTCTTAAAGAAATTCAGTTCCCGAATTTAAATTAAAACTCCCCCAAATACCAAAACATCTAAGTAAAACCATCAAGTCGTCGGGGCTCCGAAATCTTAAATACATAAAACAAATCGTAGCGCAGCGCATGCGCATGAAAAATGAGCATATAACTCAAATCAAAAGTCCGTCAAGCATCCCGCAATCATCGGAGTCATGGGGAAGACATCAATGCCAAATCCAAAGCAAAACCAATATGATATAACTCGAAACTATACATGTAAATATCGAATCTATATATGTAAGTATCTGAAGGAAATGCATGCCAAATCTCTTTAAGTCGCTGTGCAACGCGTATAACACTGCACAGTGGCGGACGTCTATCATAAGAAAATAAC
This sequence comes from Agapanthus africanus, assembly GCA_030015575.1. Lineage (NCBI taxonomy): Eukaryota > Viridiplantae > Streptophyta > Magnoliopsida > Asparagales > Amaryllidaceae > Agapanthus > Agapanthus africanus. The sequence continues at coordinate 138,105,519 of JASDDO010000004.1, read as the reverse complement.
TATATACCTATATACCTTTGTTTGAAATGTACGTTCCGCCGTTTTGGAAACAATTTAGAAGGGTCTCCTTGTTTTAAACATTTCGTGTCATATCAGACATGTAGGTAAATACTGAGGCTATAGCTCGCCTTTTTGGAAATCCCTTCAATAATTATCAATGCATGCAAAATATATTCAGGTACTGTCCTCTGACTAGTCCTGCTCAGTACGAAAACACATAGCAATATCATAAAAACGTACTGCTCTATAAGAAAAATCAATCCCAAAATACGCGTATGAATACTACGTGCGTCTGGTGCGCACGGAAATCAAAATCCAAATATGTGCCATACATATGCACAGAAACAACATCTAAGTGCATCGGGTGTGCACGAAACATCTGTCGTAGGCAACATGTGTGCATGACAGCAAAATCAGGTGCATCTGACATGCACGAAAAATCTCGATTTAGTGCATCTGGTGTGCACCAAAAATCACATCTCAAAACATGCGCTCAACATGTGCGAAAATCCAAGGCAGGTGCATCCATCATGCACGAAATCATGAAATCCAATATCAAGCGCCGAACATGCGCAAAATCAATTCAGGTGCACAAGGTGCACAAAACAAATATCGAGTATCACAATCGAAATCGAAGTCCAGTGCATCTAAGTGCACAAAATGCGTATCACTGCACTGCAAGCATATGTGAATCATACCGAGTGCAAAAACCAAATCGTATGTGTATATACGCACAATCAACTCAACTGTATGAAATCCATATAATCACAAACATGAGGAACCAAGGCACGAAAACTATCTCAAGTGCAACAACTGTGCAAAAATTGTGAATACTCCGTAGGTGCAACCATGGTCCATGGAGACAAATATCATGAAACTCAATCATCAAAATCAATCATGCGAATAAATCTCCCAAAATACGCAAATCAAGTATGGCGGAATAGTCCCGCTCAAGCACATCCTCCAAGAATCTCTGGCCAACTGCCGTGGTCACTCATAGCATGTCTCGTCGACGATCCTGAACTCTGGCCTGCCGGTGTGCATAACATGACCACTACTGGGTCCAAGTCTTCTCGTAATTTATTCCAGAAAGGTCCTATCGAGATCTCTCTCAAATCTCGTCTCTGCCAAACTGTCCGGAAGTCATCATCCCTTACTAGATCTGTTCTCTTTCTGGAACGGCTGCATACTCAACGCGACTCCTTCTGGAAGGTATATCCAAGTACAATGCCTCTTCATGCGCATCGCATCTTTGATGTCGGCGGAGTGGAACGTCGTCTCATCAAGATCTCGTATGAACCTCTTACTCCACCTTCTCTACTGTCGACTGCTTCGGACTCGTCTCATCGTGGTTGCATGGACTGAGCTCCAACGGCTATCCTCGTATCTGGAGTCTCCCAAGAAATGCATCTCACCACCTAGCATCCGATTGCAGTCGGACCATTCGATCGATTCGTCAAAACCTCATAATCCCCCAAGAGCTCGACATCTTGGGTACAGTTTAATAGTATCGAATACATACCACAGCATCGGTGGTCCAGCCGTAGAAGGGCAAACGCAAGCCTCACTAATGGCGCCGCGGAACTGCCGCAAACCCTAAGGTTCAAAGGCTTTCACACGGTCATTATGTCGAGTTAGGGTTTCATTCTTCTAGAGGGACCATAGAATTGCCTGCATGTCTTTCCGACTACTTAAACTTGGAAAAATAGGTTTCTGACATTCGATCGTCTCTGTCGACTCTCAACGTCTCCGCGTGAAGTCGTCTCTAGCTGGAATCAATCTATCTGATGACCTCGCATCGGGGTAGGTGAACGATCCACATGTCCTAGTCATTCATCCTCGATGAATAGCGACCTTCTATCATCTCTTAGTACAACTCGTACTGCAATAGCTCCAGCATCTGGGGCAATATCTCGTCGTTCGCAGCAATAACTGGCTCTCTCGTCTGCACGATGAACAGTTCCTCGACCATCATGAATAAGCAATACACCAACGGTCATCAAAATCTGGCTGGCCTCTGTCGGTGGCCCAATCCTCTGGTGTCGATCAGCACATCCGAGTAACCTCATAAAGGCGATCCGCCAAACGCTCGTGGCGCGGAAACACAGTAAAAAGACACATCTCTGCAATCGTGTGTCGCCGGAATTTCGCCCTGGTCAGTCCTCGTTCGTGATGAGCTCGTGCTGACCGTAACTCTAGCTGTAGCTCTCCCTGCCCGTAATCGTGGCAGCAAACCGCAACTGGTACCGATGAGGCTAGATCAGGAATGAATATGATACTGAGCAAAGAAATGTATATCCTAAGGCTCCTTAAGTGGAGTAGCGTATCGTAAGTATGCCGCGGAACATACCCACGGTACGTCACTCTACTTTAGTCACCTATTCCATCAACCAAGGGTCATCCTACGCTCCGAAGGTAAAACCTAACGCTCTGATACCAACTTTGTCACGTCCCGAAAGTACGGAACATGACCGGCACTTAAACTACGAAACGTCTCGAGGCGTACGTAATCCAAGTAAGCCGAAAACCCAGAAATGCAAACCAAGAAAAGTAGTAGAGTGAAGAAAAACCAATTTAAAACAAGTAGTTTTAATAGCATAAGCCGGATTATGCGGTTTTAAAAAAAACATCAATATTTCCCGAAAATTTCGGCAGAGTCTCCTTTGTAAATACTGGCTCCCAAACGGGATACAACATGAATAGTATACGAAATCAATAAAAGGAATCCCCAAGCGGGAGCTAGCTCTTCGTCAATCGACGGTCACAACAACACAAGCAATATAAAATACAACGCCAACGGCGAGGATCAAAAACTCAAAACCACAAGAAAACCACAGAAATAAAACGCGCGGCTCTAAGGTCGAAAGAATAACATCAATGGTCTCTATCTCTGAAATAAATACATGTTTGGTTGATGGAACTTCTAGATACAACAGAGTAATAATATACAAGTTATATAATGGGGGTACGATACAACAAAACCCACCTACTAGCAAGTCACCCGGAAATGGGAAGCAGTGCCAGCAAAGCCGTAATGAAACCTGTACGGCAAAACCTGTAAGAAACTGGGGCACAACGGGGGTGAGTTGCCAACTCGTGAATAGAAAAACATCTACGAATAGAAAATCGCATGTATGACGCAATCCTAGGTCATACGATCAATATATATAATCCTCAAATAAAACCAGTAGTCTATAACAATGACTAGGGTAAATATCTAACCCGAGTGTAATCTCATGTGCCCGTGTCAGTGCCTCAGGTAGCAATATATCATATGAATGTGGTATGAATGGATGAAAACAGAATACATATAAATGAAGAAACTGTTTTCATAAATTAGTGAGATTTCCTTTGTATTTTTAAAATGAGGTATCATAAATGAAATCAGCATCAACAGTGTCTAGCATCGACACAAAACATAAATCTCAATATCTCAAAACCTCAGGCTCCGACAATCTGGACTGGCCTGTATCATCAAATCTCAGTACCTCAATATCTCGAAATCTCAATGTCTCAATCTCAAAATCTAGGGCGCCGTCAGTCCAGACCGGCCCCTACCATCCATCTCAAGACCACGACGGTATCCTCCGGATATCCGACGCGTCAGGTAATATCACCGGTCGGTAGTGCTCCCCTGCCAGGCTCAACGTCAACAACACGATCCTCTTATCCTGGGGTACCGCACCGGGCCCACCATGTACCCGAAACGGTTCCTCCACTCCTCGAATCGGGTCTCGAAATCCATCAGCAAACTTATGGTGGACGACTCATACATCATGGGAAAACCGCACTTTTTATTTAAAAGAGAGGGAAGAAGCTGATACAAGTTTTGCGGTTTTCCCCCAAATCAAGAAAATCTCATAGAAATCCGAATCCAAATCATCAATAGCACATAAACCCATGAATATAGGCATAAGAATCCATGAATACGGCATAACAATGAATAACAGTATGCATGAAGTGACAAGTAATAACTACAATATCTAAGCTAGCATATAAGGTAAGTACACTAATATTATGTCAAACTACTAGCTATCAAGCTAAGTTAAGCAATAATATTTCCTAAGGTGTACGTGACATGGCAATTACCGATGAAGATGTGTGTGAGCCGGCGAGTAAGTGTACGTGGTACATACGCATCATCGGTAATGGTGCTGGTGTCCTAACAGCATAATGTCAACAATGCAATATGAAATAACAATGTAAGTATGCGATGCGGAGCGAGCAACCAAAATGAGCGGGAGCTAAATATTAAACAATGGTGCCATTTGAAATAACACGAATCATGGGGTTTTGAAAATAGGGGCTACGGTGTTTTTATGAAAAGATATGTCTTTTGAAATATCCGTAGGATCCCTTGGGTTGTCTTTTAAAATACCCACGATTCGTTAGTTTTTGAAATAGGTAAGAATCGAATCTAATCTAATAACTAAACTAAACTAAAGGGCTAAGCTAACAAGCTGGACTACAGGTAAGGAAACCGCCTAACATCTGAGTCGATACATATACATACTTGTATATATATTAGTCGGTGATCCCGCCTCAATAATATCATATCCGATACCATATCTATAATTAGACATCCCAAGTCAAGAGTGTGGATCAATCATCAAAATATAGCTCGTACGTAAATCCGTCGTACGGCATCCCCAAATCTGGGTACGGGTTAATATCATATTCATCACACTATTCATCTGGTATCCTCTTTATCCAAGTTCATAGTCCAGGGTACTGACCTATGTCTAGTACAATACTAATATCATCAATATTTTCATGATCTGACTACTGATCGACAGTCTTGTACAAACCGATATCATCAGCACATATCATCATCAAGGGGTATACATCGCCCAATACGGCCTAGTATCAATATCCTAGCATATCATATCTCATATCACGATCACATGTCGACCATTTTATTTATAGCACTATTCACCCGTATCGCCGCCCCAAGATCCGCTATAACACCAGGACGTACCTCAAGTACGAATCCTGCCATATCACCGATATCACAACCTCAACACAAATCTCATCGACTCAGCTCAATCCCAAGTATCATCCTCAAATCCGTATGTGAACACATAGTCCCATACCCATGTGAACACATAACTATAAAGAATCCCATGAGCACATATAAATAGGAATGTATGCAAGGATGTATGTGTGTATGTGTAGTGCAACACTACCCTAGGGTTCGCAACACTAAAATATTCCAACACCCCAATATCCATCCTAAACATCGTTATTAATCCCAAATAACATATAATAATTGTTGGTGTGTATACGCATCCGTACACACGACCACGGACTGCGGGGGTGCTATACGCCATCCACCCGACTCCTCCCCGTAGATATAAATCTACTCGCCTGGTCGTCGCTCGCCGGTGCCGACGTCGCCACGCGCTTGCTTGTCGTCTCGAAGTCCACATGGGGTACCTACATATCATAACGCACCATATCGCATTAAAATCCGACTCATGACCAAAACGACGCACGAATCCCACATAGGTCAAAACCTATTGTTTGCTTCCACAAATCAACCTAAAAACCCTCGACGTCGGCGTACAAACGCCAAACCATCGAGAAAAACCCAAACACACTCATTTGTACAATCACAAGCACTAATTATAATATAAAATAGCTTAAAATTCACAAAAAACCCCAAATTCACTTAAAAAGCCATTTTTCCGAAAATCTAGCAAGCAAATATTACCCGTTTTTGTACAAAACCCGACGTTTAAACAAATCTAATGGCCATAATACTTATTAAACATCTTAAATAAGTCATAAAAACAATTTCCACAATTTAATCTCATTAAATTCCATTAACCCCAAAATTCTAGTTTACAAAATACCCAAATTTTAACAATTTTATAGCAAAATGCACAAACAACAATTTAGGTTGGATTTGCAAGATCTAAGTTGCTAAACAACAAATTAAGATGTTAATAATGTGATAAAAACCCTAACCATAATTTAATCTCACCTATATATGCATTTCATAAAAAACCTAGTTTGCATAAAAAGCTTATTTATTGCAAATTTTAAATTAACAAATTGCAACTAGCAACTAGATTAGGTTTTACATTCAATAAGATGTTAACTAAACATTGCATCCCTAATGATATAATAAAAACCCTAATTGAAATCACAACTCTAACTAGATTTTTCAAAACATTCAATTAATCCTAAACTATTTACTAATTATGCTTGATTTAAAGTATTCAAACAACAATTAGCCATTAGGTTAAGAATTTACCCCACAATTATCTTGAGATCTAGCACAAATCTAGCCTCTCAAACATGCTTCCCTTCACCAAGATCCATACTAGAATGGGTAAGGATTCGATTTTGATTGTGGAATTTTTGAGGCATTTTTGTTGATTTTTGATGGAATTTTGAAGAGAAAAGAGAAGAAGAATGAGGTGGGGCTGAAGAAGAGGGGGGGCTCGGTCAAGTGCAGGTGGGGGAAGTGTGGAGGGTATGTGAGGTGGGGAAAAGTCAAGTGAGGAAGGTTCAAGTCAACACAAAAGTCAAAAAGTCCATACTCATTTATCTATTTCTTTTCATTTCCCTTTTCTTTTCATTTGTTTTGCTTCTCTCATTTTTTTTGTGGGAACTTGGGTAATGGGCTGCCATGGGCTCAGCCAAGGAGGGGAAATTGGGTTTGTGTGGGTGAGGGAAAAATAATAAATGATATACCCTAATTTCCATTAACACTAAATTCACCGGAAAAAACCTTTTTCTTCGATATTTTCTAAACCGTTTTGGCAAACGATTTCGTTTCAAAAACCACATGATAAAATTTTATTTAAAGTTTTATGATGCACAAAATTTGTTTCAACTCATTCCAATTTGTAATTTTCCCTAATTAAATGTATTAGTGACGGTTTAAAATAATAATAAAATAATTTTTTTTAGAAAATTTGAAATTTCACCAGTGGCTCAATAAACACCAAATACTAGCAATTACATAGATAGAATATGTATATTTAATTTTTATAATAAGATATTTGTATTTTGACTTTTTACAGAAAACACCCCTTATTTTACCGTTTTTTTCGAAATTTCACCGAATCGATTTTCAAAACGTTACTCCTGGTGAAGGGATCTCGGCACTTTCCTCATCGAATGAGGTGCTGGATATTTCACAAATACTGCTATGCAAAACAAAAACTATAGAAGCAATCAAAAGATAAACAGAGTGGGTTGTAGCATCTGATAGTTTCGCTTAAGAGGTCACTCTCGGTGAAAGGATCTCGGCTCTTTCCTTATCGAATAAGGTGCTGGATATTCTACAAGGAATACCGCTATGCAAAGCAAAAACTAGAGCTACCAGTTTTTAAAACAAGTTTCTATAACATCTTTAGGTTTCTTTTATATTTCATTAATCTCATTAATGAAATCCCATCAATTATGCTTCCCAAGCATCACAGAAGAAACGAAAGCAACAATATTTATTATATATCATATATATAAAATATAAGCATTCGTCTCAACACATCTAGTGATAACATCATAGAATATCAGCAGCAGAAGAACACATATGAAATATTGGATATACTAGGAATTCCGTGTTTTAAATTAAGCCAGTATAAAACACGGATTCCACGGTCGCGATGAATAGCCAAACCCACATCCCTAGACCCCTACGAGAGCGGCAAGCAACCCTTCCAATTCTAAAGTTAGGAGACCCGGACTCGACTCCTAGAGATGGTCTCCCACTGGAATCTAGAACCCGGTTACTTGTGCTCTCCTCCTTGGGTCTATCCTAATGTGGAAAAGTAAATAATATATATCAATGGTGACAACATCCTCAACTCGGAAGTGCCCCAATAAAAGAATATTACATACAAGTTTTTAAATGAATGAAAATGAAAAACTCTTATCTCACATAAAAAAAACCCGGCTATTCAAAACACGACGATCCAATATAACATATCACAGCAACACATAATATCACATGTCATCAACGTAAGTAAATATGCGTATCCCAATTGTCGTTTACGTATAGCAACGAAACCGGTGATACATCACATATTACACTTACGGTCGCAGAAAAGAAAGTGAAAACCTATAACAATTGGAATCCGCGACCACCTTAGACATCATAAACACAATGTATCACATACTTTGGATTTCATGCCTAACCCAATGAATTCCTCAGACATCACATGCCTAACAATTATAAACCCCGCATTTTAGTCTCGATATTGAAAACACTTTTCAATAACCTGTCGGGTAATTCAACAAGATTCCCGATAACCTGATCGAATGCTCGTCGGAAACCTTTAGGTGACGGCCGGACCCCCGATGCCGTCGACGAAGTGCACTAAGGCGGAACACCGTGGCCGTGAGCACCCGAACGGATGCTTTTAGCGACGGGGTTCTCCTACAGTCACTTGGTCGGGGCTATGAGGCGTAGATATCTAGTAAGGTTACCCGGAGAGTATCCGCGTAGACAATGTAATTGCGACGGACTTTTTATCCACATCAAAATACCGTGGCAACCGATCAAATGAGACTAAATTGCTAGATTTATAAAATTCAAACTAGTTATCACATAACTAATTATTGTGGATTCCAAATATTGTATCACAATCACAGATAGCTAAACGATGTTAAACTTTTCGATCGAATAAACAAACACCCAAAATTTCCCAAAGAGCTCAACACTTGAGCGGAGTTTAAAAAGTACCCAGAACATGCCACAACACCTATGGACCAACCGTAGAAGGGTCAACCCTTGCCTCACCTGTGGCGCCGCGAAACTACCATAAACCTTAGGGTTTGATGGCGGTTCCAACGGTCATAGAATCGAGTTAGGGTTTCGTTCTTCTAGAGGGTCCATAGAAAACACATGCACGATTTTCTAAAGATTTTAAACATGGAAAAATCCAACTCTTGGATAATTTCCAACAAGGGAAAATATGGGTTATTGATATCCGTTCGAACTTTTTAACGTCGTCTAAATAACCCGAAATGATGTTAGAATTACGATTATGAAACACTCAGAATTTCCTTTGCAGAAAGTTAACATCACATGCAATTTTAGCAAAAACAAGCAACACCTGAAATACCAAAACCTAGAGACTGGAACACCCTAAAAATTTGAAGCTAAAAAGCCCCAGAAGAACCGGTGAGCTCGGATTTTGTGGCATTGTGGCCGGCCAAAATAAGGTGGTAGTGCTTCAAATTTGTATGTTGTTTATGTTATATCACATACAACATTCTGCAGTTGCTAAAAAAATTTTTACAGGCCATTTAAAATTCGACAGAAACTGGATTTCGTTCTTTTAAGTTTCGGAGTAGTTTCGGTTTTGTAATCTAACAAACATCGTCTAATTCTCTAGCATGGCTCTGATACCACTGTAGAGTTCCGTAGCGCGGCCGCTGGGTTTTGGGAAATATCGTCCATGCCGTTTTCAAATTTTTGCCGCACTAAAGAACCCTAACCCTAGAATCTTAACTAGAGATTTAGACGAACTAGCAATGCAAACAACTTTACATCTAAGTGAATGGGGAATATAACTTTTGTAGACCGGTCCTTCACTTCAAAAGCTCCGTGTAGTAGTCCCTTCGCTCCAAGTAGTTAACACCCGAACTCCAGTAAGGGTTCACATGAAGAAATGAACTAGCTTGCTCGAAGTCTTCGAGGCCGAAAATGATCTACGTCGAGGAGACTCAAGCTCATGCTACCTCTTCACTAATGGTAGATTAGTGAAGCAAACACCCTAAACTAAATGGATAATATAATAGAGGATGATGAAATAGAAATTGGGCTCACTTTATATTAATTTTTCTCACATTATTTCTTCACCATTTGAAAAGCTAGTGAGCTTTCTCATGAGGAAGAAGAAGATGAAGTGGAGATGTGAATGAAACTCATGAGGTGAGAATAGCAACCATGGGTGAGTTAGTGTCATACACTAACTCATGTAGAGAATAAACCATGGCTAAACAATAATGGTTAGGTTAATAAATATCAACAAGTAAAACAAAATTAATGGACTTGGTCAATGGTTCCTTAAGTTACTACAAGCTTCAACCATGTGACTTAATTCCATCTAATTTTGATTAACTTTAAATAAATAAAACCATTCATTATACCAAGCATGGTGTGAGTCTCATACACTCATGAAGCATGTGGCATCAATCATGACACAAATAAAATATACATTAATATATATCACATATATACTATATGCATACAAGTGAGAAAAATAAACGTTTAAGTGAGCTAATATTAGTTAATGTAATTCAATATATCAAATATATAATTATACATTAAATTATTAAATCAACACTTGATTCAATAATCTGGCTATATCACATACAACCGGCTAATATCAAATGTAACAATCTATCGAATCAACACTTGATCCGATAACCCGGCTATATCACATATAACCGACCGATATCACATATCGCGAGAATAGAATGAGGTATCACATACGCGCATTAATCTTGGTCCCGCATATATCACATATGTGCTCCTACTTCGTTTTACATGAACCAGGAAACCTCTGTGTAGAACTCTAAAGACTCGTCAATACGTCGGCAGTAGGTGATGATCATATCAAACACCCTCAAGCTGCAAGCGGTCTGCTAAACGTAACAGCCACCTGGGTATTGAGCGATCAGAAGATCAACAAGCAAGCCTGCTCATACTCTTGCGAATCCAATCAGTAACACTACCGTACAGTCTGGTCTCTTCGTCAGATATGTCGCATATCACAGCTTGGGGATGGTATAACGTCAGACCCCAATAGCCAGATAAGGCATGCCGATGTAAGGTCCATATCGGTTCGAGAAACTACTGATAACACTTACCAGTAAATCTCAGCAATCCTGGCCAGGGATTTCCTGTTATGGCCAATCGAGCATAACGCAACATCAACTCCCAATACCGGGAGTGACGAATCCCCTCTATCGCTCATTGCCTTCATGTGACTCAGGACTGTACCTAAAAACCACCTTTTTGCACGATCTCTTGAACGTGGTATGGTGGAAATCAAAGCACAGTGGGAATCACACAAGACTCTATAACGATCTCGTGTCGACAGACTAACCTGTACCAGTGTCACCAGAGAACTGCTATCTGACGATAGGTATAATACTATCTAGGAGTTCTCGGCGAGTCAGTTCAGTATACCCAGTCTCCACTGAGCACCCGTATACCTTTTATGATGTCAAACACCAATGGATATGGGATCATCCATCGCCCATCATATGGGTCAAGAAGCGTATACGCTAGTCTGCTCTGGAGTATCGATGCCCTGTCTCGATACTCCCACGACTAGGAACATTTGAAGGATGTACTTGCCGACTACTTCTGCCCTACTAGTATAATCCGCATCATAATCCTGGTAGTCAAGTACTCATCCTAAGGGCTTTATCAACATGTAATAGAGAGACAATAAGTGTACATGTTAAGATTAAGTGCAACCAGATAGCATACTATCATGTCAAGCAAGAAAGTCATCCCTATATATGTCCAAGTATCCACTACAATATACATCACATGTACAGTAATGGCCTCTAGGGCATACATATAACTAACAGTCCCGTTATACACTGTTAAGTTACTTAACTAACGGCATAGCGGAGCGGGACTAGCGCGGGTGCAAAACATAAGCAACGTTTTTTATATATCATATATATAATAATAAAGCACTCGTCTCACACATATAAAGTGATCACATCATAGAATATCAGTAGCAGAAGTCATCATATGAAATATTGGATATACTAGGAGGTCCGTGTTTTATATTAAGCCGGTAAAAAAATATAGATTCCATGGTCGCGAAGAATCGCCAAACCCACATCCCTAGACCCCTACGAGAGCAGAAAGCAACCCCACCAATTCTAGAGTTAAGAGACCCGGACTCGACTCCTCGAGATGGTCTCCCACTGGACTCTAGAACCCGGTTACTTGTGCTCCCCACCTTGGGTCTATCCTAATACGAAAAAGTAAATAATATACATCAATGGTGACATCATCCTCAACCCGTAAGTGCCCCAATAAAAGAATATTACATACAGTTTTTAAATGAATGAAAATGAAAAACTCTCATTTCACGCAAAAACCCTCGGCCATTCAAAACACGACGATCCAATATAACATATTCCAGCAACACATAATATCGCATGTCATCAACGTAAGTAAATATGCGTATCCCAATTGTCGTTGACATATAGCAACGAAACCGGCGATACACCACATATTACACTTACGGTCACAGAAAAGAAAATGTCAAACTACAACATTTGGAATCGACCCAGCCCTTAGACATCATAAACCCAGAATATCTCATATTTCGGATTTCATGACTAACATTGTAAATCTTACATTTGGGTCTCACTCATGAAAACACCTTTTCAAAAGAAATTGGGTAATTCAACAAGATTCCCGATTCCTTCCGAGACCGAAATGTTAAATTTACAAGAAACTTATCAATTTTCACAAAACTAATTAGTGTAGATTCCAAATATTGTATCACATCACAGATTTCTAAACGATGTTAAATATTTCGATCGAATCAACAAACACCCAAAATTTCCCAGAGAGCTCAACACTGGAGCACAGTTTAAACATACTCAGAACATACCACAGTACCTATGGACCAACCATAGAAGGGCCGACCCACGCCTCACTCATGGTGTCGTAGAACTACCGCAAACCATAGGGTTTGGCCGCGGTTCCGTGATGAAAAAGTCGAGTTTGGGTATCGTTCTTCTAGAGGGTCCATAGGATTACTTGCATGATTTTTGAATATTTTTAACTTGGAAAAAATCCAAATTTTGTAAAATTTCCATAGAAGGGTGAAAGTTGGGTTTTTGATATTCGTTCAAACTTTTCAACGTCGTCAAAAGTACCCGAAACGATATTAAAATTACGACTACGAAACACTCCGATTTGTTTTTACAGAAAGATAACATCTCATGCAATCTTAATTAAAACAAACAATTCCTGAAACACCAAAATCCAGAGGCCAGAGTACCAAACAAAAACGAGACCAAACCAAGCTAATAAAACCGATGTGGTCGGTCTATATCAAGTTCTCGCCGGGTCAAAACCGGTGAAAGGGGCTCGTTTTTGTCTGGTGTTCATATTACATCATATGTAACATTCTGCAACTGCTTAAAAAATTTTAAGAAGACTTTTAAAATTCGACAGAAACTATGGATTTCGTTTCATGGTTTCGGAGTTGTTTCGGTTTCGTAATTCTACTAATATCGTCTAATTCTCTAGCTTGGCTCTGATACCACTGTAGGTCAGGCAGCCACCCCATCCAATGGGGTCGCCGTGGCACCAACGGGTCCCTCAGCAATTACTTTTTACGCATGCCCCCTCGCGAGTACTACAACCCGCCGGAACACCTTCCGGTCTCGGGACACCCTGGGGTAAGAGCCTATGCTTCGCCACACTGTCACACAGTGAGAACCCCTCATAGGTCGACATCTAATGCCTAGTAGCTCTGATACCACTGTAGGGTTCTTTAGCACGACTACAAGGTTATGGAAGGTATCAACCATGCCATTTTATAAAAATTAATGTGCTAAGAAATCCTAACACAAGATCTTGACTAGAGAATTAGGGTTATGATAGAATGTAAACAACTTTACATTGAAAGTGAACAAGAAATACAACCTTTGTAGGCCGGTCCTTCACTTCAAAAGCTCCATGTAGTAGTCCCTTTGCTCCAAGTAGTGATTTCCCGGACTCTAGTAAGGCTCCTCAAGATGAAATGAACAAGCCTGCTTAAAGTCTTCGAGGCCGAAGATGATCTACGTCAAGAAAACACTAACTCAAACTATCTCTTCACTAATTAGGGATTAGTGAAGCAAACAATCTAAACTAAATGGCTAATCTAGTTTAGGTTGATGAAGTAAGAATTTTGCTCGCTTTAAAAATATTTTTCTCACTAATTTTCTTCACCTCCTAAAAACCTAGAAAGCTCTTTTTTGATGAAGAAGAAGATGAAGTCAATAATGGAAAAAAATGCAACCATGGGTGAGAAATATCTCATTTAACTCATGTAGAGACTTAACCATGGTTTTAGATAATTGTTAGGTTAATAAATATCTAAGGTAAGACAAAATTAGTAGACTAAGTCAATGGTTCCACAAGCTTCCACAAGCTTCAACCATGTGCTAATTTCCAACTAATTTTGATTTACCTTAAATAAATAAACACCCTCAATTATCCATGTCATGGTGTGAGTCTCATACACCCATGTAGCATGTAATAACAAGCATGACACAATAATATATATCATATATATATTAAATGCGCACAAGTGAGAAAAAGAAATGCTTAAGTGAGCTAATATTAGCTAATGTATGTTAATATATCAAATATATATTTATACATTAAATTATTAAATCAACACTTGATTTAATAATCCGACTATATCTTATATAACCGACTAATATCATTTGTATCAACTTATCGAATCATCACTTGATTCGATAACCCGACTATATCACATATAACCGACCGATATCATTTGTAACACGAGAATAGAATATGTGTTAGTTATGTATATGCCCTAGAGACCATTGTTGTACATATGATGTATATTATAATGGATGCTTGGATATATATAGAGAGGACTTTCTTGCTCGTCATGATAGTATGCTATTTGGTTTCACTTTATCTTAACATGTTGACTTGTATTGGTTTACTGTTTTTCTCTCACATGTTGATGAAGCCCTTAGGATTTGTACTCGACCACTGGGACTATAATGAGATCATACTAGTGAGGCCATGGTAGTCGATGAGTACATCCTATAACCGTTCCTAGTCGAGGGTATATCGAGACAGGGCATCGATACACCAGAGTAGACTAGCGTATATGCATCTTGACCTATATGATGGGCGATGGATGGTCCCATATCCATCGGTGTTTGACATCAGAGATGGTGTACGGGTGCTTAGTGGAGACTGGGTACACTGGACGGACTCGCCGAGAACTCCCAGATGGTGATATACCACACGTCAGATGGCAGTTCTCCGGTGACACTGGTACAGGGTAGTCTGTAGACCCGAGATCATCATAGAGTCTTGTGTGATTCCCACTGTGCTTTGATTTTCACCTTACCACGTCCAAGAGGGCGTGCAAAACGGTGGCTTTTGGGTACAGTCCCGAATCACATGGAGGCAATGAGCGATAGGAGGGGATTCGTCTCTCCCGGTATAGGGAGTTGATGTTGTGCTATGTTCGATTGGCTATAACTGGAAGTCCCTGGCCAGGGATGAGAAAGATATTTACTGGTAAGTGTTACCAGTAGTTTCTCGACCCGTTATGAGCCTCACATCGACACGACTTATCGGTTACTGGGGTCTGACGTATACCACCCCTAGACTTGATATGCGACATATCAGACGAAGAGACCGGACTGTACGGGAGTGTTATTGATTGGATTCATAGGAGAACGTACATGCTAGCTTGTTG
This sequence comes from Agapanthus africanus, assembly GCA_030015575.1. Classification (NCBI taxonomy): domain Eukaryota; kingdom Viridiplantae; phylum Streptophyta; class Magnoliopsida; order Asparagales; family Amaryllidaceae; genus Agapanthus; species Agapanthus africanus. The sequence continues at coordinate 138,090,058 of JASDDO010000004.1, read as the reverse complement.
ATCTTCTGATCGCTCAATACCTGGGTGGCTGTTACGTTTAGCTGACCGCTTGCAGCTTGTGGGTGTTTGATATGATCATCACCTGCTACTGGCGTACTGACGATTCTTTAGAGTCCTACACAGAGGTTTCTTGGCTCAGGCAAAACGGAGTAGAGGCACATATGTGATATGTGCAGGACCGAGGATAATGCGATATGAGATACCGTATTATATTCTCGCGATATTTAGATATGAACCGGGTCATCGGATCAAGTGTTGATTCGATGAATCGGTACATGATATATTAGTCGGTTATATTCGATATAGCCGGATTGTCGGATCAAGTGTTGATTCGATGATTTAATGTATAATAATATATATGATATATTGTATTACATTATTTAATATTGGCTCGCTTTATTATTTCATTTTCTCACCGAAATAATACATTGATATATATGCGATATATATTAAAGGTAATATTTCTTTTGTTACAAATATATAATATATATGTGATATATATTATAGTAACATGATATGATTAATAATGAAACATGTTTAGTGATGATAAAAAGAGATTAGGGTTTGATTAGGGTTAGCTTCTTCTTGCACCTTCTAGAAGCATTCCTTTTGTCATGAAGAACATATTATGATAGATATTTTCTTATGACTCATTTCTTAACCCAACCAAACCCTAGCCTTAGTTAACTCTCTACAAGGGTTATCCTTGTCATCATTAACCATGGTTGCATTATTATTGATATACTCTTTTCATTTATTCATCACAAAAGGATTAATCTCATTATTCATCATCTTCTTCTCTCTTGAGCTTTGAGAAAGCTTACTTGATTTTCCTTTTGTGATGTTTTCATGTGAGATTATGATATAAAAAGATAGCATAAATACTACTCCACCATCCTCATCTAATCTAGCCCGTTAGATTAGGGTGTTCCCCTCATTAGAGCGAGAGAGCTTGAGTTATTGCAACCTCGACGTAGATCATCGGAGAAAAGGAATACCATAAGCTAGCATGGATCGTTCGAGTCGTGGAGCCTCTCTTGAGTCCGGGAGATCGTGGATCGCGGCAAAAGGACTTCTACTCGGAGCTTATGAAGCGAAGGAGCGGACTACAAAGGTTGTAATCCCTCACACTTAGTAGTAAAGATGTTTACTTGCATGTTAAACCCTAATAATCTAGCAAAGATCCCGGCTTTGGGTTGTTCGGCACGTCTAAATTTTTATCCGGGCATGTTTGATGCCTTATGAACCTTCACAAGAGTGCCTAGGAACCCTACAATATGGTATCACATACACATATTAATCTCGGTCCCTCACATATCACACATGTGCTCCTACTTCGTTTCACCTGATCCAGGAAACCTCTATGTAGGATTCTAAAAACTCGTTAATACGCCGGCAGTAGGTGATGATCATATCAGTCACCCACAAGCCGTCAGCGGTACTAGCTAGACGTAACGGCTACCTGGGTATTGAGCGAACAGAAGATCAACAAGCAAGCTTGTCTAAACTCCCGCAAAGCCTATCAGTAACACTACCGTACAGTCCGGTCTCTTCGTCTGATATGTCGCATATCTAGTCTAGGGGTGGTAAACGTCGGATCCCAGTAAATTGATAATTCATGCCGATATGAGGCTCATAACGGGTCAAGAAACTACCAATAACTCTTACCAGTAAATCGCCGTATCAGCCCTGGCCAGGGACTTCCTGTTATAGCCAATCGAGCACAGCGCAACATCAACCCCAAATACCGGGAGAGACGAAACCCCTCATACGCTCATTGCCTCCATGTGACTCGGGACTGTACCCAAAAGCCACCATTTTACACGTTCTCTTGAACGTGGTAAGGTGGAAATCAAAGCACAGTGGGAATCACACAAGACTCTATGACGATCTCGGGTCTACAGACAAACATGTACCGGTGTCACAAGAGAACTGCTATCTGACATTAGGTATAATACCATCTAGGAGTTCTCGGCGAGTCCTGCTTAGTATACCCGGTCTCCACTGAGCACCCGTATACCATCTTTGATGTCAAACACCAATGGATGTGGGATCATCCATCGCCCATCATATAAGTCAAGAAGCGTATAAGCTAGTCTACTCTAGAATATCGATGCCCTGTCTCGATACACACTCCACTAGGAACAATTAAAGGATGAACTTGTAGAATGCCCTGGCCCCACTAGTATGATTTGCATCATAATCCTGGTAGTCAAGTATACATCCTAAGGGCTTTACCAACATGTGAGAGCAAGACAGTATCACAATACAAGTCTACATGTTAAGATAAAGAATAACCAGATAGCATACTATCATGTCGAGCAAGAAAGTCCTCTCTATATATGTCCAAGGATCCACTATAATATACAATCATGTACAATAATGGCCTCTAGGACACACATACAACTAACAATAACAATTTGCAATAAAATAATGAAGCCCATTCTCTTCTACATATCTTCAACCATGCTCGATACCACCTCACCCTCCACCTCATTTTCTGAATATTCATAAATCAATATTCACAAATGAGGTGTCCAATTTCTAGAACAAATAACTTTGATAAACATTCTTTCATGCCAAGTTTTGAGGAGATATTTGCAGATAAACTTAAAATTCCTTGTGTGTTTGAGTCACGATCATTTTGGAAGCATCCTAAGGACCTTTCTTTTCCTGAACTTTTTGAGGATGAACTCCAGGTTTTAAACAAGCTTGAACTCGAAACTCAACTCATGATTCATTCGGGCAACAATTCTTTAACTCCTTCAAAACTTCTTCTTCATCTTCAGTGCCTTCTAATCCCTACTTTCACGCACCCATACCCGATACTAACAACTAATCATACCAATAACATTTTCTTTTTCTTTTTTTTTATATACTTTTTCTTTTACCAGCCCTGGTCATATATCGACAAAATTTTTGAATGGCTGGTAATAATTTCAGATTGACGCAATCTCTTAACTTGTAAATATTATAAGTAGTTTTAGATTTCCTTTTTTGTGAATAAAAACTCACCCTGATGTCTAAATCTAGCAATCGGAGACAGGGGCAATGGTGAGGACATCGTAAAACTTAGGTTTAGTGGTGAGCACTCCGTTTACTTTTTGGTGCATCATGTGTAAATTCTGCATCGCATATATATTAAAAAAACCCATAAAATTTTGAATTTTTTTTCAAATCATAAAAACTTTGTCGTCAAGTTAGTTAGTGGGGAAACTTAGACTCAAAGTCCAACGGTTTTGTTTCATAAGATACAAACAACTAAATCCTATTTATAGAGATTGAAAATCTAAAAGATAGGCTTCCTTTGAGTTTAACCTTAGCCATTATACGTCTTTTCATCACACTACACATGTCGTGAGCTTTGAAAATTAGATGACAGGTTTGATATGTCCTAAAACTTTTGAAAAATTGATAGACATATTTAGGATTAAACAGCTTTGTTCTGAAATAAGTAATATCAAGAATAGTTCATAAAGTGAAGTGGATATGAAGGATATTATTGAAAGTTTTAATAAAGTCTAAAAGTCTGAAAAATAACCCATCTAGAACTTTGTTGGAGTGATTACACACCTTATTCACACAAACACGTCTTTTGAATAAAAAAGAAAAACCGGCAATATCTCCGTTCGCACTGCTTTCAGAATATTTTAAACACAAAAAAACGAGTCTTTTGTTTTGTGTCCTTGGTGTCTTGGGCAATTAAGTCTTAGGAGTGTCTCTACACCTAATACCCTAAAACCATCTGGTTTGGGAGACATTGACCTAAAGCTCGCTAAGTCTCCAATCGCCAAATAAAACAAGCCAAGCAAGTGTTCTCTCTGAGTTAAAAGTCCTCATGATTCTTTATGGGAAAATAATCTTGGTAGGGATGAGTTTTCGAATATAACAGTTTTTTAGCGGAGATATATATGAATGTTTCATTTGTAAGAGTATAAGATTTTTTGCATGATCACGAAGGTGTATATGAACGAAGATGGGTGAAAGGTAGGAGTGAAGAATAAGACTTAGTTTTCTGCTAAAAATAATAAAAATCTGACTTGAAACTTAACACTTCCTATTGTCTTATCCGGTACTGGAGAATGAAACTCGAGTGTCACGACCAGGAAATGGCACGTGACTGGCACTTGAATCATATGAAGTCTATAGGGCTCCATATAATTCAAGTAAGCCAAAATCCCAGAAATCTAAACCATTTTTAAAGAAAGTGTTTTGATAAAATAAGCCGAGAATGCGATTTTAAAACATCAATTCTTTTCTGAAAATTTCGGCAGAGTTTCCTTTGTAAATATTGGCCCTAAATGGGGTAAAACATGAATAATATATGCACAATGATAAAAGGCATCCCCAAGCGGGAGCTAGCTCTTCATCAATCGACGGTCAAAACCACGCAAGCAATATAATATACAACGCCGAAGGGCCAGGATCAAAACTGAAAGGAAACTCAAAACAACATGAAAACCCATAATAATACGACACGCGACTCTAAGGTCGAAATAATATACAACTGGTCTCTAAGTCTGAAATAAATATACATGTCTGGTTGATGGAGTTACTATATATAACTGAATGTAAATAAAATACAATGGTGGTCACGATATAAGTGAACCCACCTACCAAAGCAAATCACCCGGAATGGAAGCAGTGAGCCAGCAAAGCCGTAACGAAACCTGTACGGCAAAACCTGCAAGAATTTGTGGAACATCGAGGGTGAGTTGCCAACTCGTAAGTAGAAAACATCACCGAGCAGAAATCGTATGTATGACTCAATCCTAGGTCAATACGATCAATATATATATAACCTCACAATGATAAAGTCTAAAGCATGATAAGATGACAAGGGTAAACATCTATACATAAGTGTAATCCCATGTGCTTGTGTCAGTGCCTCAGGTAGCAAAATATCACAATAAGAGGTATGAATGCAGGAAAACAAAATACACATAAATAAGAAACTGTTTTCTTGTTTTAGTGAGATTTCAGTAATTTAAAATGAGGTATCATCAATAAAATCAACATAATCAGTGTCTAGTATCGACACAAAACATAAATCCCAATATCTCAATATCTAGGGCTCCGGCTATCCGGACTGGCCCATATCTTAATATCTCAATACCTCAATATCCATATCTGGGGCACCGGCTATCCGGACTGGCCCCTGGGCTTCGGCTATCCGGACTGGCCCAACTCCGATCGGTATCCTACGGATATCCGACGAGTCACAATACAATCACCGGTCAGCAATGCTCCCCTGTCACAGGCTCAACGCCGATCAACTGCGATCTTCTTACCCCGGGATACCGTACCGGGTCCACCATGCACCCACAGACGGTTCCAACTCCTCCTCGAATTGGGTGTATGATATCGCTCAAAAGCCGAAAAAACTCATGGTGGACAATCTCAAATCATATCATGAGAAAACCGCAACTTTCATTTTAAAATAATAATCAGTTTTATAAATTCTTGCGGTTTCTCCAAATCCATAAATCTCATGGAAAACCCAAATCTCGAGAATAAATAACAATGAATTTAAAAGCATTGGGCTCAGGCAATCCGGACTGGCCCTAAATAAAAATGCATGAAAGTGAATAATAATATGCATGAAATAGCAAGTAATAAATGCAATGTCTCAACTAGCATATAAAAACAAGTACGCTAATACCATGTCGAAACTATCAGCTAACAAGCTATGTCAATGAAATAATATTCTCTAAAGTGTAAGTGACATGGCAATTACCGATGATGATATGTGTGAGCCGGCAAGTAAGTGTATGTGAGACATACACATCATCAGTAATGGTGCCGGTGTCCTGACAGCATGATTTCAATACTAGCATATGAAAACACAATATAAGCATGCAATGCGATGCGAGCAGCAGAAATATGCGGGAGATGAATAATAAACACAATAATAAAGATTATGCAATAATGTAAACGAGTCATACAGGTCTGAAACTAAAAACGCAAATAAAAGGGTAAGGAAACCACCTAAATCTGAGTTGATATATATATATAATAGTCGGTGATCCCGCCTCAATACTATCCCATACGATACCCTATATAATATGACATCCTCGAGTCAAGAGTGCGGATCTATCATCAATATAGCTCGTACGGTAAATCCATCGTACGGCATCCCAAACCTGAGTACGGGTCAAAATCACATTTATCACTTTATTCTCTTGGTATCCTTATCATTACCTCATGATCTGGGGGTACTGATCTACGTCTAGTACATACCGATACCATCTATATATATGCATGCGTGTGTATGAAAACACCACGCCTAAAGGACCCGCTAAACATCGTGTCATATCTCATAATACGAACCACGTCATATCACCAATCTCATGGCATCCAGCCCAATCTCAATCGACTCATCTTCAATCCCAAGTACTATCCTCATAATCCATGTATATGTATACGTATATATATATATATATACATAGTCCCATACCCATGTGTGTGTGTGTGTATACATATCCCCATATACGCACAGGTAAATAATTGAATGCAAGTGTGTGTGTGCGTGTGGGTGTAACAACTATTCTAGGGTTTCGCGATTAACATTAAACTAGCAATAACTTTTAAATACGCTAAACTAGCCCATGAACTTCTACGATCCTACTTGCTAAACTATCCAAGTTTCATATAACACAAAAGCATATAAATATATATCATATATATCGTAGTTTATACTTCGAACTACGGGGGTGCTATACGCCATCCACCCGACATCTCCCGTAGATATATATCTACTCACCTTGACCTTCGCTTGCCGACGTCTTCATGCGCTTTCTTGTCGTCTCAAAGTCCTCGTGGGGGTACCTACATGTCACACATAGTATCGTAAACTGAAATCGCGAACGAAAACCAAAACGATACACGAAACGTTCATAGGTTAAAACCTATGGTCTCGCATGCAAAACACGACCAAAATGCCCTTGTCGTTGACGTTCAAACGCCACACGACGGAATACAATATCAAATACGAAAATTCAATTCAAAACAAAATCGTAAAACAATGATGCAACTCAAGGAAATGGTCTTAGATTTTACCCTAAGCCAATTTAGTCAATTTTGCATAAATGGAGGGTCTATTTTACTGGAGATAAAGCCCTGGACTCAGAACAAACCAATAATTCCCTGCTCTGGCCGCAATTTACAGCCAGAAAGGATATGTTTGCGGCCTTAGTCAGGAGTTAGGGGCTGGGGTTTCAATGGTAGTCTCCTGGTCACCTGCACACATCACTATGCTTGCTAAATATTTTTCGGGTGTCCCGGATGATAGCAAATGTAAATATACCCTCACAGAATCGAAAATTCTCTAATATCGAGGTTTCTAAGTTGGGGTTTTGGGTTTAAGTCTATGGTTTCAGTCCATGAAACTTACACTAGAGGGGTTATATGGCCTTAACAAACCTCAATACACTATCTCAACTTAAGTTTTCCTTAACCCCTAACTTGGAATTTCCTATCCTCACTAAACATCACTAAAACACTTCTAATCAAACATGGAAGCTAAAGCGAAAGAAATACAATGCAAATGGTGTAGGAATTATCTTATTTGGCAACTCAAGAATTTTCTTGAGTTGCCCCAAGTGCTCAAAATCGGATTTTTCTTGGTCCAAGTGTTTGTGAGAGTCTTGTGCATGCTTTTTGTGAAGTGGGGATGGAGTTTTGTGTTGATTTTGGAGTTGTTTTGTGACTTGAAGAGAGGGAGGGAGGGAGGGAAGCAGCCAAGCTTGAGGGAGAGAGGGGAAATGAAGAAGATGAAGAATGATAAACAATGCCATGGTCAATGAAGACCCCTCCCACTCTCTCTCATGCCCATACCCCATTTCTATATTCATTTTCCTTTTCTTTTTATTTTCTTGGTTATCTTTTCTTTTCTCATTCCATTTAAACCAAAACATGCTTGAAAATGAAGAAAAGCCATGCTAGGAAAAATGTAAAAAATGCCCAAAAATGACTTGTGCATGTCATGTGCACAAAACACGCTTAATGTGTGATTAGCGATATTTAATCGCGATTAGCATTAAAATAGTGTATAATAAATCATAAAAGCTTATAATTTGCATAAATCACATAAAACACCCTCTTTTTAGTAATTTCTATACTTTTCCAAATATTTTCCAAATTTATCGGTATTTAATTATACCGCATCATCAAATATTCATAATATTTATTATTTAATTTATATAAATTCCCAAAAATAATATTTTATTTTTCTGAAATGTTACAGTCTTCCCCCCTTAAAGAAATTCGGTCCCCGAATTTAAATTTAAACCCCTCAAATACTACAACATTTCAGTAAAATGGTCAAGTTGTCGGGGCTCCGAAATCATAATTACATAAGACACATTGTGGCGCAATGCATGCGCATGAAAACGAGTATATCAATCAAAAGCAAAACTCCGTCAAGCATCCCGCAATCATCGGAGTAATGGGGAAGACATCAATGTCTAAATCCAATACGAAAACCAACATGATATACATCAAACTATACATGTAACATCATCAAAACATCTGGAAGCAATGCATGCCAAATCCTTCCAAGTCGCTGTGCGATGCGCGTATCACTGCACAGTGGCGGACGTCTATTGCAGAAAAATAACTATATATATATACCCTTTTTTTAACATACACGTCCCGCCGTTTTGAAAAATAATTTAGAAGGGTTTCCTTATGTTAAAGGTTTCGTGTCATCTCAGACACGTAGGTAAATACTGAGACTATAGCTCCCTTTTTGTAAATCCCTTCGATAACTATCAATGCATGCAAAATATATCCAGCTACTGTCCTCTGACTAGTCCTGCTCAGTACGAAAACAAATAGTAAATATCATAAAAACACACTGCTCCATAAGAAATCAATCCCAAAATATGCATATGAATGCTACGTGCGTCTGGTGCGCACGGAAATCGAAATCAACAAATGTGCCATACAAGCATAGAAACAAAATCTGAGTGTAACGGGTGTGCACGGAACACCTGTCAAAGGCAACGGGTGTGCCTGACAGCAAATCTCAGGTGCATCTGATATGCATAAAGAATCCCGATTTAGTGCATCTGGTGTGCACCAAAATCGCATCTCATATCATGCGTCCAACATGCGCGAAAATGCAAATCAGGTGCATCCATCATACACGAATAAAATCTAAATCATGTGCATCCAAGATGCACGAGATCACGAACTCAAATATCAAGCGCCGAACATGCGCAGAAGTCCAGTCCAAGCACGTCAAATATGCGCAAGAATCCAATCAGGTGCACAAAGTGCACAAAACAAATATCGAGTATCACAATCAAAATCGACGGTATACAACACATATCAATCCAAATCCAAATCAGGTATACCGTGGTATATAATCTCACAACCATGTGCATCAGCGTGCACAAAATCAAATCAAAATACTAAAAGTGCATGAAAACTATACCGAAAGAATAAGCCAAATCATATACATGCCCTAGGCATGAAATAAAAATCAATGTCTCGAATGACATCAAAACGAAGTCAGGCGCAACTGTGGTGCACAAAATACATATCAATGCACTGCAAGCATATGTGAACTATACCGAGTGCGAAAACCAAATCGTGTGCGCACCATATGCACAAAATCAACCCAACTGTTTGAAATCCATGAAATCATAAACATGTGCAGCCACGGCACAAAAATGATATGAAGCTCAATAACTGTGCACAAATCATAAATCAACACAATGATGTATAAAGCATATCTTAAGTGTAATAACTATGCGCAAAATTTAAATACCCAGTAGGAGCAACCATGGTGCACGAAAACAAATATCATGAAACTCGGTCATCAAAACTCAATCATGCGAATAGATCGCCCAAAATACCGAAATCAAGTATGGCGGAATAGTCCCGCTCAAGCACATCCTCTAAAGAATCTCTGGCCAACTGTCGTGGTCACTCATAACATGTCTCGTCGACGGTGCCGAACTCTGGCCTGCTGGGTGTGCGTAATATGACCGCTCCTGGGTCCAAGTATTTTTCTATAGTATTCCAGAAAGGTCCCGTCGAGGTCTCTCCCAAATCTCATCTCTGCCAAACTGTCCGGATGTTTTCACCCTTTACTATATCTGTTTCTGGTTCCGGAATGGCTACATACTCATCGCGACTCCTTCTAGAAGATAAATCCATATACAACGCCTCTGCATGCGTATCACATCTCTGATGTCGACGGAGTGGAACGTTGTCTCATCAAGATCTCGCACGAACCTCTCACTCCACTTTTCTCTAATGTCGACTGTTTCGGACTCGTCTCTTCGTGGCTTCATGGACTGTGCTCCAACGGCTATACCCGTACCTAAAGTCTCCCAAGCAATGCATCCCATCACATGATATTCGAAAGATGTTGAACCATCCGATCGATTCGTCAAAACCTCATAATCCCCCAAGAGCTCAACATCTTGGGTATAGTTTAATAATATTAAGTACATGCCATAGTACCTATAGACCAACCGTAGAAGAGCAAACCCAAGCCTCATTAATGGTACCGTTGAACTGCCGCATACCCTAAAGTTTAAAGGCGTTCTCATGGCCATTATGTCAAGTTAGGGTTTCATTCTTCTAGAGGGTCCGTAGAGTTACTTGCATATTTTCTCCAAATAGTTTAAACTTGGAAAATGGGTTTCTGACGTTCGATCATCTCTATCGACTCCCAAAGTATATTCGTGAAGTCTTCTCAAGCTGGAATCAATCAATCTGATGACCTCGCATTGGGGTAAGCGAACGAACCATATGTCCTAGTCATTCATCCTCAGGTGACTAGCGATCTTCTATCATATCTCTATGTATAAACTCGTACTGCAATAGCTCTAACCATCTGGGGCGATATCTCGTCATTCGCAGGAGCAACTGGCTCATTCGTCTGCATGCTATACAGTACCTCAATAATCAAGAGCAGTCAATACATTAATGGTCATCACATTCTGGCTGGCCTCTAGCAGTGGCCCAATCCTCTAGTGCTGATCTACACGTCCGAAAAATCTCGTAAAAGCGATCCATCAAACGCTCATGGCGTGAAAACGCAATAAAACGGCGCATCTATGCAAATCGTATGTCCCTGGAATCACGCCCTGGTCAGTCCTCGTCCGTGACGAGCTCGTGCTGACCGCAATATTATCCGTAGCTCTCTCTGCCCGTGTAATCGTGGCAGCAAAACCATAAACCAATATCGATGAGGATAGATCATAGGAATGAATATAATACTGTGTAAGGAAATGTACATCCTAAGATTTCTTAAGCGGAGTAGCGTATCGTAAATATGCCACGGAACATACACACGGTACGACACTCTCCTTATGTCACCTACTCCATCAACCAAGGTCAACCTATGCGGCAAAAGTTCGGGTCTAATACCCCCTCGACTAAGTCTACGTTCCGTAAGGTCAAGCCTAGACTCCGTATATCTACAAACGCCCTAGGATACACAAAGTCAAATATAAACTCGAATCAAGGTTAACCTAGCGCTTTGATACCAACTTTGTCACGACCCGGAAATGGCACGTGACTGGCACTTGAATCATACGAAGTCTATAGGGCTCCATATAATTCAAGTAAGCCAAAATCCCAGAAATCTAAACCATTTTTAAAGAAAGTGTTTTGATAAAATAAGCCGAGAATGCGTTTTTAAAACATCAAATCTTTTTTGAAAATTTTGGCAGAGATTCCTTTGTAAATACTGGCCCAAACGGGGTACAACATGAATAATATATGCACAATGATAAAAGGCATCCCCAAGCGGGAGCTTGCTTTTCGTCAATCGACGGTCACAACCACGCAAGCAATATAATATACAACGCCGAAGGACGAGGATCAAAACTGAAAGGAAACTCAAAACAACATGAAAACCCATAATAATACAACGCACGACTCTAAGGTCGAAATAATATACAACTGGTCTCTAAGTCTGAAATAAATATACATGTCTGGTTAATGGAGTTACTAGATACAACTGAATGTAAATAAAATACAATGGTGGTCACGATGCAAGTGAACCCACCTACCAAAGAAAATCACCCGGAATGGAAGCAGTGTGCCAGCAAAGCCGTAACGAAACATGTACAGCAAAGCATGCAAGAAACTGTTGCACAACGGGGGTGAGTTGCCAACTCGTGAATAGAAAACATCACCGAGCAGAAATCGTCTGTATAACTCAATCCTAGGTCAATAGGATCAATATATATATATATCTAACCTCAAAATGATAAAGTCTGAAGCATGATAAGGTGACAAAGGTAAACATCTATACATAAGTGTAATCCAATGTGCTCATGTCAGTGCCTCAGGTAGAAAAATATCACAATAATAGGTATGAATGCATGAAAACAGAATACATATAAATGAGAAACTGTTTTCTTGTTTTAGTGAGATTTCAGTAATTTAAATGAGGTATCATCAATAAAATCAACATAATCAGTGTCTAGCATCGACACAAAACATAAATCCCAATATCTCAAAATCTAGGGCTCCGGCTATCCGGACTGGCCCATATCTTAATACCTCAAGATCCATATCTGGGGCTCCAGCTATCCGGACTGGCCCCTGGGCTCCGGCTATCCGGACTGGCCCAACTCCGATCGGTATCGTTCAGATATCCGACGAGTCACAATACAATCACCGGTCAGCAATGCTCCCCTGTCACAGGCTCAACGCTGATCAACTGCGATCTTCTTGCCCCAGGGTACCGCACCGTGTCCACCATGCACCCACAGACGGTTCCTACTCCTCCTCGAATTGGGTGTATGATATCGCTCAAAAGCCGAGAAAACTCATGGTGGACAATCCCAATTCATATCATGAGAAAACCGCAACTTTCATTTTAAAATGATAATCAGTTTTATAAATTCTTGCGGTTTCTCCAAATCCATAAATCTTATGGAAAACCCAAATCTCGAGAATAAATAACAATGAATTTAAAAACATTGGGCTCCGGCAATCCGGACTGGCCCTAAATAAAAATGCATGACAGTGAATAATAATATGCATGAAATAGCAAGTAATAAATGCAATGTCTCAACTAGCATATAAAAACAATTGCGCTAATAACATGTCGAAACTATCAGCTAACAAGCTATATCAATGACATAATATTCTCTAAAGTGTATGTGACATGGCAATTACCGATGATGATGTGTGTGAGCCGGCAAGTAAGTATATGTGGGACATAAGCATCATCGGTAATGGTGCAGGTGTCCTGACAGCATGATTTCAATACTAGCATATGAAAACACGATATAAGCATGCAATGCAATGCGAGCGGCAGAAATAAGCGGGAGCTGAATAATAAACACAACAATATAGAATATGCAATAATGTAAATGAGTCATACAGGTAACTACAGGTCTGAAACTAACAGGAAAATAAAAGGGTAAGGAAACCACCTAAATCTAAGTCGATACATATATATATATATATATATATATATATATATATATATATAAGTCTGTGATCCCGCCTCAATAGTATCCCATACAATACCCTATATAATATGACATCCTCGAGTCAAGAGTGCGGATCTATTATCAATATATCTCGTACGGTAAATCCATCGTACGGCATCCCAAACCTGGGTACGGGTCAAAATCACATTTATCTCTTTATTCTCTTGGTATCCTTATCATTACCTCATGATCTTGGGGTACTGATCTACGTTTAGTACATACTGATACCATCTATATATATGCATGCGTGTGTATGAAAACACACGCCTAAAGGACCCGCTAAACATCGTGTCGTATCTCATAATACGAACCACGTCATATCACCAATCTCATGGCATCTAGCCCAATCTCAATCGACTCATTTCCAATCCCAAGTACTATCCTCATAATCCATGTATATGTATACGTGTGTGTGTGTGTGTGTATATACATAGTCCCATACCCATGTGTGTGTGTATACATATCCCCATATACGCACAGGTAAATAAATGAATGCTAGTGTGTGTGTACGTGTGGGTGTAATAACTATTCTAGGGTTTCACGATTAACACTAAACTAGCAATAACTTTTAAATAATCTAAACTAGCCCATGATCTTCTACGATCCTACATGCTAAACTATCCAAGTTTCATATAACACATAGCATATAAATATATATCATATATCGTAGTTTATACTTCGAACTACGGGGGTGCTATGTGCCATCCACCTGACTTCCCCCGTAGATATATATCTACTCACCTTGACCTTCACTTTCCAACGTCACCACGCGCTTGCTTGTCATCTCGAAGTCCTCATGGGTGTACCTACATGTCACACATAGTATCGTAAACAGAAATCGCGAACGAAAACCAAAACGATACACGAAACGTTCATAGGTTAAAAACTATGGTCTCGCATGCAAAACACGACAAAAAAGCCCTTGTCGTTGACGTTCAAACGCCACACGACAGATGATTGATCTCAAAATCTATCTAGTAACCGCAATCAAGAACGGCGTCGCTTAGTAGCTAGCCGGTAAGTACGGGTCAGTCCACAGGGATGTTGTAAATTTTCTAGTCGCTCAAACGAGTTAATTCCGATTGTGGTCGGATTGATTATTAAATCTAAAAACTAAATTAATCTATATCTAAATCTTGTTAGGGTTAGGTCTAGGTTAAGTTTGGAAAGTCTATAAATTTCACCACTTTCTATACCCATATTAAGATCTTTTTAAGAGTTATGGTAATTATTAATAAAGGGGATTAGAATCATTTGGAAAGATGTTTCTTTCTCTAGGTTCTTGTCCTTCCTTTATCAATCCTTACCCTAAGCTCCATGGAAAACAATCACAACCCGGCCTTTATACTATGGTATCACCGCTACCTCGACGGATAGGGTGCGATAGGGAGCGGTATGTGCATGTATGCATAGAGTCCTATTAATTATATATGATGGGCAAGAAAGGGGTGAGAGATCTTCATCTCTCAAACCTTCCCCAAATCTAACCCTAACAAGCGAGGAGACTACTCACTCATTAGGGAATTGAAGAACATTTATCTAGGGCAGAGAATAAAAGATTAACTAGGGCAAGGAATTAAATTTAACTAGGGCAAGAATAGAAAATTAACCTATGGCAGAAAATAAAGAACTTACAACTTGATGCTCTCCAAAAGAATTCTGAAATTTATTAATGAAAGAGGCATAGGGAGGCATAGCCTTTACAATGATTTAGAGTTCCTATTTATAGAGGATAGGAAACCCTAGGTTACAATTGATTCGCACGTCTACATTTACCAAAATATCCTTAGGAAGACCTAGTCAAAGTAGACTCCAAGCTTTGGTTAAATTTTATGTCTCTGTCTCTTTAAAAGGAAGTATTGGGCCTTGAAATTTCCTTTGTTGGCTCTTCTGTCTTTGGGCTTCCTTATTATTTGGTTCTTTTATTAAAATAGCTTCTATGTTTCTTCCAGATCTCCAGTGAATAATTGCGGTGGACTTTTAACCGTTCGCTTTGTAATCTTGGACCTTGCATTGCCTTGTACTTTGTGAATTTTATCTTTGATGTAGGTTTGATCAAGAGTCTTCTGTTTGTTGGTCAATGTCCACTTTTGCATCGTCTTTTCATCGTTTTCACTGTTTTCCGTCTAAGAACCTGTAACCTGTAATATGTAGCAGACATACGTCAAAAGCACCTGTTTATTTATAAAACGAATAAGGATGGGGAATATAATAATGCAATATTATGGTGTGAATAAATACCCCCAAACTTATGTTTTGCTCGTCCTCGAGCAAACTTATTTTTTTATTCTCAACAAAAAACCTAACCGCACTTTCACAGGGAAACGCGATTGCATTTAGCTCGTGCAACAAGCCGTTAAACCTCTAGGTGTCCCTAGTAGGAGGAGAGTTGTCTCCTGAGGGTTTTCAGCGGATACTACCCACAAAATCCTATCAATTCGGCCCATTGACTTTAATTCTCCAATTAGGTTTTCTAACAAGGAATTCTATTATCGTCGACTCGTAAATTATCCACCCATATTCTTCACACTTCCCTATCATCTAACTTAAGATTATATATGTTCTGCAGACCTACTTAGCTTTCGGCATCTCTTAAGTTTTCCTTCTAGGGTTCTATCTCCACTTAGGAATTTTTATCAACTCTTTTAAAGATACGAGTTCTATTCTTCACTCCTTTCTCTCATCTAAACTCCAATCACATATCCCCACGTGTGTGTATAAATCACCCCTACACTTGGAAATTCAAATCAAGCAATCATACCCTTGTCCGTTGTCCAAAGTACTTATTAATTGGTGAATTTTTAATTGAATTTTGCTTACACATCCTTCATGCGACCGTTAATACTTCTTGAGGTACCAACGACCGATTACAAAATGTGTTTGCACTTTTAAAGCGTAATTCCTAGTCTTGCAACACCTAAGGCTTTAGCAGTGACTCCCAAACCAGTTGGTCTAAGGCACTAGGTGATGAAGCACCCTCGCTAAATATTTTTCTATTTTTGCAGCCTTAAGTAATCACGAAAACCAGTTTCCATTTTTTTTTATTCTTTATTCACACTTGTATTTTTTTATTTCATTTTCTTCGTACTAAGGACCTCAGACAAGAGCATTTCAAGGTCTCCTCTACTATTCCAAGTTTCAAAGTGCGTGATTGTGCAAATTGTAGGGTATACATTTTCAGAATCTAGACTTAAGTTAGGAACTATTTTTCAAACTTATACTCTAATAAGAACATCAATACTTTTCCTTTATTTCGACTTAGCCCAAGAAGTGAACCCAAAATTTGCCTATTTCTAAATAAACTACAAAGACATATACTTTCTACCGCTAAACTTTAAGGAAGGTTATTTTTAGGGTTTTTAATTTACTAAGTCTAAGATCTAGTTGTTCCTAGCCAGTTAACCTATTTGTCAAACTCAAGTCAAATAAGCCAAAATTGAATACATTAGTTTTTATAATTTTTGTAATTTTTCAATTTTTATGGATTTTAAAATAATTATGCAATGCAAAAATGTACATATGAATGCGAAGGAAGAAGACTTACCGAGCATACCCCCAAACTTAAACTTGACAGTGTCATCACTGTCATGCTACACCAAGAGGGATGAGAATGTCGGCACTCCCCTGTTTACTTATTTACAATTTTTTATATTTTTTAATGTTTTGAAATTTTTATTTTATTTTTTTATAGAAAAAGAAAACAAAAAATATATATACATATATACAACAAGGTTCCCCCCAAACTTAAGCTTGGCCTTACATAAGCCAAAGGTTAGCACCAACCATTCAAAAATCTTATCGTGGTAATGGTAGGGTTGGTGAAAGAATGGGGTGTAAAGGAAAGGAATGAGAAACACACGAGACCGTGTGGAGGTAGAAACAGGATACAGTCTCGGTGGGGGAGAAGAATGGCGGAAAAGAGAAAGAAGTAGAGTACGATCTTTAGGGTGTAACTCGAGTGAGTAAATTAGCGCAATTTGTGATGAACGAAGTGTTAAAAGTGATTGTGCTAATCTATCAACTTGTCGTGAAATGGGGTCAAATCCCTCAAGATTCGCAAGAAAGCATGGGTACGTCGAACTTGGTATTGGAGATGAAAGCGTAACGGTCTCTTGCACGGTCGGAACGATAGGATGGACGAAAGAGAGTGAATTAGGGATAGTCTCATTCTCACCGTAGTAAACTGTCTCGAACTGGAAAGATTCCATCAATGGTTCGAAACGACTGTAAGCAACCGAGTCTGATGGTTCAACTAACTCATCTGAAAATTCAAAGGACTCAAACTCGGGCGGTGAGACATCAACATCGTCCGAAAAAGTGAAACACTCGTAAGTGTTATCGGCTGTGAGAACTGTGTCAGATTCAAAGGAAAAAATTTCAATCTCACAGTATTCAAGCGTGATCTTGTGCGTGGTCGGAACGATGGAAGGGAGGGAGGGTGATATAACAGTTAAAGATTCCGGAGTATGAATTGGAAAATCCGACATATCAAACAAAAATGGTTCAACCTCAATACTATCCTCAATACTATCCTCAATACTATTCTCATAATTCTCCTCAATATTTAACTCATCCATGCCATTATCATCAAAATCAAGACGCATATGAAGTTCGGGAGAAACATTTAATGACTCGGGATGATGAATTGGAGATAAAATTTCAGTCAAAATTACGTGTTCATCATCCCAAATATTCCCGGCGTCAATATCCTCAATCAAGTGAAAATCAATTTTCTTAGACACCTCATCAAAAGCATGGATATTTATCAATGTAGGTTCTAGATTGGAGGTGTAAAGATCGAAAGGATTAAGTGTGGTTTCACTCGAAAGGGTTCTTCACAATCTGGAAAATCATGCACTACAAAATCACACAACTCGTTTTTATTTTCAACTGGTGAACTATTTGGGACAATCGATGGAAAAACGGAGTTGTGGGCTTCAATTGGGTATGGGTAGGTCTGATTTGGGAATGTGTAGAACTCACTCGCTCCTCTCAAATTCTTATTTTGTCCAACTGCTTCCTCATACATTGAAAAATTTGAAGCTAGTGGGAAACTAGCTACCTGTTCACTAGGTTGTATAAGGGCGGATATGGATGCATCTACATTCCTCACCATTTTGTTTGTTGCTAAAATATAAGCCTCCAACGACTGTTCCAAACTAGACTTGGATGGTGAGGGGATTTCGATAAATGATTCGAAATTGTATGGATATGTGAAACTCCCAAAAGGCTGTGTAGAAACAGGGTCTAGTGAAGGTAGGAAAGTCGGGAAGGACTGGTAGGAAGTGGATGGCTGGACAGGAGTAGGATCAACCTGTGGATAGAAAGGTGAATGAACTTGTTGATCCCTATAACTGGATGTGTGGAGAGGAGTGAAAGATCGGCTACGAGATTGAGCAATATGCTCAGCAATGGACATCGGTTTAGGAGTTACAGCAGGACGTGAAAAAGTGGTATCAACGTATGAAGATGGTGAAGGTTGACACAAAGTGGGTTGAAAAGTCGAACAGTTTCTCCTAGACGCTTCTATTTGATCTTTCAAAGAAATTTTAGGCACGGAGGGATCTTCCTTAAATCGACCGAAACACTTGACGTACGAGGCAAAGATAGGTTCGGGATACCAAAGTTCGGCAAGAGATTTGTGATGTGGGGTACCCATGATAGAAGAAAGAGGAGAGACAGAAGGTAGGTGGTGCAAGAATTTCTTAGCGACAAAAGTTGCAAGTCTTTTTTTTTAAAAATTTTTCATTTTTCCTTTTTTTTATTTGTTTGGAACTTTTTGCAAAAAAGATTTTCGATAAAGGGCTAAGACACACTTTCGATCAACCAAAAATGCACAATCAGGCCTAGATCTAGGGTCACCTATGTCAGCTAGACAGCTCCTAACTGTTCCAAAGGGCTAGAAATAGGACCTCAAACCGCCTCTTCACCGCCAATTGCGGCCAGGTAAGTGGGAGGCTCCTGATTGATCTCAAAAACTATCTATTACCGCAATCAAGAACGGTGTCGCATGTGGCTAGCCGGTGAGTACGGGTCGGTCCACAGGGATGTTGTGAATTTCCTAATCGCTCTTACGAGTTAATTCCAAACGGTGTGAATGGATTAATTAAATCTAAAAACTAAATTAATCTAGGGAAATTGAATTAAAGATCTAACTATCTAACTAGGGCAAGGAATTAAATTTAATCTAGGGCAGAGAATGAAAAATTACCCATGGCAAGAATTGGAATTACCTACTTACTTACAGATGGCTCTCTCCAAACATCAACACAAGACTTGTCAGATCTGAATTTCTGAAATGAAAAGAGGCATCGATGCTCTCCAAAAGAAATCTAAATTTTATTGATAAAAAGAGGCATAGGGAGGCATGGCCTTTACAATGATTTATAATTCCTATTTATAGAGGATAGGAAACCCTAGGTTACAATTGATTCGCACGTCTACATTTACCAAAATATCCTTAGGAAGACCTAGTCAAAGTAGACTCCAAGCTTTGGTTAAATTTTATATCTCTGTCTCTTTAAAAGGAAGTATTGGGCCTTGAAATTTCCTTTGTTGGCTCTTCTGTCTTTGGGCTTCCTTATTATTTGGTTCTTTTATTAAAATAGCTTCTATGTTTCTTCCAGATCTCCAGTGAATAATTGCGGTGGACTTTTAACCGTTCGCTTTGTAATCTTGGACCTTGCATTGCCATGTACTTTGTGAATTTTATATTTGATGTAGGCTTGATCAAGAGTCTTCTGTTTGTTGGTCAAAGTCCACTTTTGCATCGTCTTTTCATTGTTTTCACTGTTTTCTGTCCAAAAACCTGTAACCTGTAATATGTAGCAGACATGCGTCAAAAGCACCTGTTTATTTATAAAATGAATAAGAATGGGAAATATAATAATACAATATTATGGTCTGAATAAATCCCCGCTACAAGTAGCGGTCCTAATTAAGTAACCACTTGCCTTGACACACTTGCCTAGACACCGCAAAGTCAGGTTAGAATAAACGGCCGATGCCTATAACTAGTCCTTTCTCTCATCTAAACTCCAATCACATACCCCTACGTGTGTGTATAGATCACCCCTACACTTGGAAATTCAAATCAAGCAATCATACTCTTGTCCGTTGTCCAAAGTACTTCTTAATAGGTGAATTTTGCTTACACATCCTTCATGCGACCGTTAATACTTCTTGAGGTACCAACGACCGATTACAAAATGCGTTTGCACTTTAAAGCATAATTCCTAGTCATGCAACACCCAAGGCTTTAGCAGTGACTCCCAAACCAGTTGGTCTAAGGCACTAGGTGATGAAGCACCCTCGCTAAATATTTTTTCATTAATGCAGCCTTAAGTAATCACAAAAATCAGTGTTCATTTTTTTTCTCTTTATTCACTTTTTTCTTTTATTTTCATTGTACTAAGGACTTTAGACAAGAGCATTTCAAGTTCTCCTCTACTATTCCAAGTTTCAAGGTGCGTGATTGTGCAAATTGTAGGGTATACATTTTCAGAATCTAGACTTAAGCTAGGAATTATTTTTCAAACTCATACTTTAATAAAAATATCAATACTTTTCCTTTGCTTTGACTTAGCCCAAGACGTGAACCCAAAATTTGCCTATTTCTAAATAAACTAAAAAGACATATACTTTCTACCGTTAAACTTTAAGGAAGGTTATATTTAGGATTTTTAATTTACTAAGTTTAAGATCTAGTTGTTCCTAGCTAGTTAACCTTTTGTCAAACTCAAGTTAATTAGGCCAAAATAGAATACATTAATTTTTATAATTTTTGAAATTTTTTAATTTTTATGGGTTTTCAAATAAATATGCAATTGCAAAAATATACAAATGAATGCGAAGGAAGAAGACGTACCGAGCATACCCCCAAACTTAAACTTGACAGTGTCCTCACTGTCATGCTGCACCAAGAGGGTTAAAATTTTCGGCACTACCCTGTTTATTTATTTATAATTTTTTTTATATTTTATTAATGTTTTGATTTTTTTTTATTTTTTATAGAAAAAGAAAAAAATATATGTACATATATACAACAAGGTTCTCCCCAAACTTAAGCTTGGCCTTACACAATCCGAAGGTTAGCACCAACCATTCAAAAATTCTATCGTGGTAATGGTAGAGTTGGTGAAAGAATGGAGTGGAAAGAAAAGAAATGAGAAGCACACGATACCGTGTGGAGAGAAAGGGATAATATGGTCTCGGTGGAGGAGAATGGCGGAGGGGAAGAAGAAATGGTAGAGGTTCTACTTCTTCGAGTGGAGGTTGATTAATCATAAAATCCGTATCATTTAAGAATGCGAGTTCGTCGACGAAAATATCTTCGAAACTTTCCTCGAAGGTCCAATTGAAAATTATCGAACTCAAAATGTCGGATTGTGATTCATCAACACTCGATATCATTAAAGGAAGATTAGAAGAACCAAAGAAAGTGGGAATACGAATTTGAGGGTGGGGATGGAGTGTATAAATTAGCACAATTTGTAATGACCGATGTGTAAAATGCGATTGTGCTAATCTATCAATCCGCGAAAAAATGAGATTAAATCCCTCAAGAGTCGTGAGCAAACATGGGTACGTCAAACTTGGTATTGGAGATGAAAGCGTAACGGTCTCTTGCACAGTCAGAACGATAGGAAGGACGGAAGGAGGTGAGTGAGGAAAGGTATCAGTTAAGGATTCAGGAGGGTGTATTGGAAAATTCGACACATCAAACGAAAATGGTTCAACCTCAATATTATCCTCAATACTATCCTCATAATTCTCCTTAATATTTTCCTCATAATTCTCCTCAATATTTTTCTCAAAAATTTGCTTATCCATGCCAATATCATCAAAATCAAGACGCATATGAAGTTCGGGAGAAACATTTAATGACTCGGGATGATGAATTGGACATAAAATTTCAATTAAATCGACGGGTTCATCATCCGAAATATTCCCGGTGTCTATATCCTCAATCAAGTGAAAATCAATTTTTTCTGACACCTCATCAAAAGTATGGATATTTATCGATTTAGGTTCTAGAGTGGAGGTGTAAAGATCGAAAGGATTAAGAGTGGTTTCACTCGAAAGGGGTTCTTCACAATCTGGCAAATCAAGAACCACAAATTCACACAACTCGTTTTTATTTTCAACTGGTGAACTATTTTGGACAATCGATGGAAAACCGGAGTTGTGGGCTGGAATTGGGTATGGGTAGGTTTGATTTGGAAATGTGTAGAACTCACTCGCTCCTCTCAAATTCTCACTCTGTTCAACCGCCTCCTCATACATTGGAAAATTTGGAGCTAGTTGGAAACTAGCTGCCGGTTCACTAGGTTGCATAAGGGCGGCAATGGACGCATCCACATTCCTAACCATTTTGTTTGTTGCTAAAATATAAGCTTGCAACGACTGTTCCAAACTAGACATGGGTGGTGAAGGGGTTTCGGTAAAAGATTCGAAATTGTTTGGATACGTGAAACTCCCAAAAGGCTATGTAGAAACAGGGTCTAGTGAAGGTAGGAAAGTCGGGTAGGACTGGTAGGAAGTGGATGGTTGGACAGGATTAGGATCAACATGTGGATAAAAAGGTGGATGGACTTGTTGATTTCTAGAACTAGATGAGGGGAGAGGGGTGAAAGATCGGCTACGAGATTGTGCAATGTGCTCAGCAATAGACATCGTCTTAGGAGTTACAACAGGACTCGAAAAAGTGGTATCAACGTACGAAGGTGGTGAAGGTTGACTTGGTTGACACAAAGTGGGTTGCAAAGTCAAACTGTTTCTCCCAGACGCTTCTATTTGATCTTTCAACGAAATTTTTGGCATGGAGGGATCTTCCTTAAATCGACCGAAACAATTGACGTACGAAGCAAAGTTAGGTTCGGGATACCAAAGTTCGGCAAGAGATTTGTGATGTGGGGTACCCATGATGTCAGAAGGAGAAGAGAAAGAAGGTGGGTGTAAGTGGGGTGTAAGGATTTCTTAGCGACAAGATTTTGCAAGTTTTTATAAAAAAATTTCCTTTTTCCTTTTTCTCTTTATTTAGAACTGTTTGCAAAAAGATTTTCGAGAAAAGAGCTAAGACACACATTCAATCAACCAAAAATGCACAATCAAGCCTAGATCTAGGGTCACCTAGGTCAGCTAGACAGCTCCTAACTGTTCCAAAGGGCTAGAAATAGAACCTCAAACCGCCTCTTCACCGCCAATTGCGGCCAGGTAAGTGCCAGGTAAGTGTCACGTCCCGCTTCCCAGTGTACGGCGAAGTGGACGCGACGAGGCCCGCTACGTATGTACTCAAAAGTACATACGCTAAGAGTAGCTAAGCAATATAAAGTAAATCACAAGAAACAAATAATGTGGGGTATGGGATTTGAACTCTGGTGACTTGGTTCAGCAGTGCAAGGTATTACCAATGAGCTACAAACTCCTTCTTATAATTATTATAAGGAATTAGATACTTAAATTGTTTCCAGCAACATTAATACTCCAAGTGTACACTATATTTAAAGCAAATTTTTGGTATACAAAATTGGAGTTGTTACAATCTACCCTCCTTACAAAAATTTCATCCTTGAAATTTACAACTTTTATTTAAGGACTAATTTACAAAAAGGTGCGGATATCTTGCAATCATCTCATCCTCCCTTTCCCACGTGGATTCTCCTGGAGTGTCTTTCCTCCACATTACCCGGACCAAATTAACTTCTTTGTTCTGAAGTGTCTTCACTTTCCTGTCCAGGATCTCCACAGGTTGTTGCTCACAAGACAAATCGGGCTGTATCGTAAGCTCGGAATGATCAAGTACATGGCTGGGGTCACTCACATACCTTCTGAGTTGGGATATGTGGAACACGTTATGCACTCCTTCCAATGAGGGTGGAAGCGCTAAACGATATGCCACTTCACCGACTCGTTCGAGTATATTGAACGGTCCAATGTATGCTCGACTTCAAAAGATCGTGGGAAGATCACCTACATCTTGTGGAGTTTGCGTACAACAACAGCTACCAAGCAAGCATAGGAATGGCACCTTTTGCAGCATTGTATGGAAGGAAGTGTCGATCGCCATTAAGTTGGGACGACATCGGAGATAGAGAACTCCTTGGACCAGAGATGATCACGCCCCGCTTCCCAGTGTACGGTGAAGTGGACGCGACGAGGCCCGCTACGTATGTACTCAGAAGTACATACGCTAAGCGTAGCTAAGCAATATAAAGTAAATCATAAGAAACAAATAATGTGGGGTATGGGATTTGAACTCTGGTGACTTGGTTCAGCAGTGCAAGGTATTACCAATGAGCTACAAACTCCTTCTTATAATTATTGTAAGGAATTAGATACTTAAATTGTTTCCAGCAACATTAATACTCCAAGTGTACACTATATTTAAAGCAAATTTTTGGTATACAAAATTGGAGTTGTTACAGTAAGTGGGAGGCTCCCCGCTACAAGTAGCGGTCCTAATTAAGTAACCACTTGCCTTAGACACACTTGCCTAGACATCGCAAAGTTAGGTTAGGATAAACGGTCAATGCCTATAACTAGTCCTCTATCCTATTGAGCTCGAAGTCCTTAGGGCTGAGTCTAGTATTTTTTAATTAAGAATGGTCAATGCAAATGCCTTATGTGATTTCTTGGGTCCAGGGAAGGGTGATGAAATCCCCACCCAATCTGAATTGATCAAAAGCCCCTTAAAATCCGATTAAAGATATGCAAAACAGTAAATCAGTTGCAATCAAATCTTTTTTGTGAATTTCAAAGTTTGCAAGTTTTCTAATTAAAATTTTCCTTTTTCCGCTTGCTCTTTATTTGGAAATTTTGCAAAAAGATTTTCGATAAAAGATATGCAAAACAAAAAATATTACTTGCAATCAATTTCTATTTTAAGCGAAGCGCAAAAATACTGCACAAGATTTGTTATTTGGAAAGAGAGAGATTTTTAAAGCGCAACGAATCCTGCAGTCAAAGTTACAGAAGATATATCAAGATTTACAGAGGAGAAAGAGGGAAACTTACAGAGCAATTTTCACGAAATGATGTCAAGAGGCCGCCGCGTTTCCGGGGTAATAGCGAGTTTATGCGGCGGATCCGCGGTGTAGAAGACGACACGATTCCGGAGAAATTTTTGTAGGTGCTGATGTGACGGGAAGGCTGCGGAAACTCGGCGGGAGTGCGCTTGCGCGGCGGAAGGGCGGTGCTTTGGTGGGTTCAGGCCTCTGGAAAAATTATGTTGTTCTGTTGTTCCACTACCTTTCTGTTTCGATCTACTTTTTTCTGTTTCGCTCACTGGATTTTTCCAGATCCGAAGTTGTTTGTAGATCCTGCAAAATTCTCACAAAAATACCCTTTCCAAAAATAACAGATGATATATTTTTATATTTTTTTTTATTTTTCAGATTTTTATGAATTTTTTAATTTTGATTAACCCGAAATTGCAAAGAGGAAATAACACGCCATCCCCGGCAACGGCGCCATTTGATTTGTCTCAAAAACTATCTATTACCGCAATCAAGAACAGCGTCGCATGTAGCTAGCCGGTGAGTACGGGTCGGTCCACAGGGATATTGTGAATTTCCTAATCGCTATTACGAGTTAATTCCAAACGGTGTGAATGGATTAATTAAATCTAAAAACTAAATTAATTTAGGGCAATTGAATTAAAGATCTAACTATCTAACTAGGGCAAGGAATTAAATTTAATCTAGGGCAGAGAATGAAAAATTACCCAGGGCAAGAATTGAAATTACCTACTTACTTTACAGATGGCTCTCTCCAAATATCAACACAAGACTTGTCAGATCTGAATTTCTGAAATCAAAAGAGGCATCGATGCTCTCCAAAAGAAATCTAAATTTTATTGATAAAAAGAGGCATAGGGAGGCATGGCCTTTACAATGATTTAGAGTTCCTTATTATGGAGGATAGGAAACCCTAGGTTACAATTGATTCGCACGTCTACATTTACCAAAATATCCTTAGGAAGACCTAGTCAAAGTAGACTCCAAGCTTTGGTAAAATTTTATGTCTCTGTCTCTTTAAAAGGAAGTATTGGGCCTTGAAATTTCCTTTGTTGGCTCTTCTGTCTTTGGGCTTCCTTATTATTTGGTTCTTTTATTAAAATAGCTTCTATGTTTGTTCCAGATCTCCAGTGAATAATTGCGGTAGACTTTTAACCGTTCGCTTTGTAATCTTGGACCTTGCATTGCCTTGTACTTTGTGAATTTTATCTTTGATGTAGGCTTGATCAAGAGTCTTCTGTTTGTTGGTCAAAGTCCACTTTTGCATCGTCTTTTCATCGTTTTCACTGTTTTCTGTCCAAAAACCTGTAACCTGTAATATGTAGCAGACATGCGTCAAAAGCACCCGTTTATTTATAAAACGAATATGAATGGGGAATATAATAATACAATATTATGGTCTGAACAGCTCCCCGCTACAAGTAGCGGTCCTAATTAAGTAACCACTTGCCTTGACACACTTGCCTAGACACCGCAAAGTCAGGTTAGGATAAACGGCCGATGCCTATAACTAGTCCTCTGTCCTATTGAGCTCGAAGTCCTTAGGGCTGAGTCTAGTATTTTTTAATTAAAGATTTGTCAATCCAAATGACTTATGTGATTTCTGGGGTCCTGGGAAGGGTGGTGAAATCCCCACCCAATCTGAATTGGTCAAAAGCCCCTTAAAGTCCGATTAAATATATGCAAAACAGTAAATCACTTGCAATCAAATCATTTTTATTTTTAGCGCGGCGCAAAGAATCTTGCACAAGATTTGTTAGTTGGAAGGGAAAAGATTTTTAAGCGCAAATAATCCTGCAGGAGATTTTTCAGAAGATATATCAGAGATTTGCAGAGGATGAGAGAGAAAACTCACAGAGATTTGCAGTAGCGGAACTGTTTTTTTTTTCCAAGCCCTGAATCGACCAGGCCGCGGCGGTTCCACGGCCAAAAGGGGGGTGGCGCGGCGGTTCCGCGACCGGTTGGACGGTTCAACAGTTTTTTTTTCACCAGATCTCCGCGGTTGACTTGTAGACTCAGTCCTCCAAATTTCTTCTGTTCCTCGGTTGTTGTGATCTTCTGTTTGTTCGGATTTGATATTTGCTGTTTTGATCTCTGTAGATTTCCAGATCCGAATTTGTTCGTAGATCCTGCAAAATTCACACAAAAATACCCTTCCCAAAAATAACAGATGATATATTTTTATATTTTTTTGATTTTTCGGATTTTTATGATTTTTTTAATTTTGATTAACCCGAAATTGCAAAAAGGAAATAACAAGCCATCCCCGGCAACGACGCCATTTGATTGATCTCAAAAACTATCTAGTAACCGCAATCAAGAACGGCGTCGCTTAGTAGCTAGCCGGTGAGTACGGGTTGGTCCACAGGGATGTTGTGAATTTCCTAGTCGCTCAAACGAGTTAATTCCGATTGTGGTCGGATTGATTATTAAATATAAAAAATAAATTAATTTATATCTAAATCTTGCTAGGGTTAGGTCTAGGTTAAGTTTGGAAAGTCTATAAATCTCACCGCTTTCTATACCCATATTAAGATTTTATTAGGAGTTATGGTAATTATTAATAAAGGGGATTAGAATCATTTGGAAAGATGTTTCTTCCTCTAGGTTCTTGTCCTTTCTTTATCAATCCTTACCCTAAGCTCCATGGAAAACAATCACAACCGGGCCTTTATACTATGGTATCACCTCTACCTCGAGGGATAGGGTGCCGTAGGGAGCGGTATGTGCATGTATGCATAGAGTCCTATTAATTATATATGATGGGCAAGAAAAGGGTGAGAGATCTTCATCTCTCAAACCTTCCCCAAATCTAACCCTAACAAGCGAGGAGACTGCTCACTCATTAGGGAATTGAAGAACATTTATCTAGGGCAGAGAATAAAAGATTAACTAGGGTAAGGAATTAAATTTAACTAGGGCAATAATAGAAAATTAACCTAAGGCAGAAAATAAAGAACTTACAACTTGATGCTCTCCAAAAGAATTCTGAAATTTATTAATGAAAGAGGCATAGGGAGGCATAACCTTTACAATGATTTAGAGTTCTTATTTATAGAGGATAGGAAACCCTACATTACAATTGATTCGCACGTCTACATTTACCAAAATATCCTTAGGAAGACCTGGTCAAAGTAGACTCCAAGCTTTGGTAAAATTTTATGTCTCTGTCTCTTTAAAAGGAAGTATTGGGCCTTGAAATTTCCTTTGTTGGCTCTTCTGTCTTTGGGCTTCCTTATTATTTGGTTCTTTTATTAAAATAGCTTCTATGTTTCTTCCAGATCTCCAGTGAATAATTGCGGTGGACTTTTAACCGTTCGCTTTGTAATCTTGGACCTTGCATTGCCTTGTACTTTGTGAATTTTATCTTTGATGTAGGCTTGATCAAGAGTCTTTTGTTTGTTGGTCAAAGTCCACTTTTGCATCGTCTTTTCATCGTTTTCACTGTTTTCTGTCCAAGAACCTGTAACCTGTAATATGTAGCAGACATGCGTCAAAAGCACCTGTTTATTTATAAAACGAATAAGGATGGGGAATATAATAATGCAATATTATGGTGTGAACAACAGAATACAATATCAAATACAGAAATTCAAGTCAAAACGAAATCGTAAAACAATGAAGCAACTCAAGGAAATGGTCCCAGATTTTAAACCAGGGCAATTTAGTCAATTTTTCATAAATGGAGGGTCTATTTTACTGGAGATAAAACCCTGGACCCAGAATGAACAAATAATTCCCTGCTCTGGCCACAATTCGCAGCCAGAAATGATATATTTGCGGCCTTAGTTAGGAGTTAGGGGCCGGGGTTTCAATGGTAGTCTTTTGGTCACCTGCACACATCACTATGCTTGCTAAATATTTTTCAGGTGACCCGGGTGATAGCAGATGTCAGTATACCCTCACAGAATCCAAAATTCTCCGATATCGGGGTTTCTAAGTTGGGGTTTTGGGTTTAATTCTATGGTTTTAGTCCATGAAACTTACACTAGAGGGGTTATATGGCCTTAACAAACCTCAATTACACTATCTCAACTTAAGTTTTCCTTAAATCCTAACTTAGAATTTCCTATGCTCACTAAACATCACTAAAACACTTCTAATCAAACATGGAAGCTAAAGTGAAAGAAATAAAATGCAAATGGTGTAGGAATTACCTCATTTGGCAACTCAAGAATTTTCTTGAGTTGCCCCAAGTGCTCAAAATCGGATTTTTCTTGGTCCAAAGTGTTTGTGAGAGTCTTGTGCATGCTTTTTGTGAAGTGGGGATGGAGTTTTGAGTTGATTTTGGTGTTGTTTTGTGTCTTGAAGAGAGGGAGAGAGTGAGGGCAACAGCCAAGCTTGAGGGAGAGAGGGGAAATGAAGAAGATGAAGAATGATAAACAATGCCATGGTCAATGAAGACCCCTCCCACTCTCTCTCATGCCCATACCCCATTTCTATATTCATTTTCCTTTTCTTTTTCTGTTCTTGGTTATCTTTTCTCTTCTCATTCCATTTAAACAAAAACATGCTTGAAAATGAAGAAATGCCATGCTAGGAAAAATGTAAAAATGCCCAAAAAAATGACATGTGCATGTCATGTGCACAAAACACGCTTAATACGCGATTAACGATATTTAATCGCGATTAGCATTAAAATAGTGTATAATAAATCATAAAAACTTATAATTTGCATAAATCACATAAAGCACTCTCTTTTTAGTAATTTCTATAATTTTCCAAATATTTTCCAAATTTATCGGTATTCAATTATACCGCATCATCAAATATTCATAATATTTATTATTTAATTTATATAAATTCCTAAAAATAATATTTTATTTTTCTGAAATGTTACATTGAGAAAATCTTAAGTCTTTTCAAACTCGTGTGATCGTTTAGAAGTCTTTCTTGGTCCATATTTGTGACCTGATGATCCCAATCGAAGTTTCTAAAACTTAACGACACTATTCGCACAAATCACGTAAAGACGTATATGAACTTAAGTTAAATGAGATGTGAGGAGTGAAAAATAAGGGTTGGACATTTCTGACTTAGGGTGATAGAATTTCTAGCTTTGATACTGAATCTTAGGATTAGAATCAACAGTTACCTCATGAAACTAGCTTGATAAGATTTTGTGGGTGTAATCCGCTGAAAACCTTCCGGAGACAAAACTTCTCCTACTAGGGACACCTAGAGGTTTAACGGCTTGTTGCATGGGCTCAGTACAATCGTGTTCCTTATGGAAGTGAGGATAGAATTTTTTTTTGCTCAGGACGAGCAAAAGATAGCTTTGGGGGCATTTGTTCGGCACGATTTATTACATTTTAATACCGCTCATTTCCTATCATTTTTTCAATAAACAGTGCTATTTTATCCGTGTCAGCTCATTAGTACAAATTACAGGTACACAGGAG
The DNA here is from genome assembly GCA_030015575.1 of Agapanthus africanus. NCBI lineage: Eukaryota > Viridiplantae > Streptophyta > Magnoliopsida > Asparagales > Amaryllidaceae > Agapanthus > Agapanthus africanus. The sequence continues at coordinate 138,059,167 of JASDDO010000004.1, read as the reverse complement.
AAAACACTGAAGATGGTACACAACATGAACATAAACGACGGTTTTTAGCCGGAACTGCAAACAGGACAGAATACAGATCGAATCAAATGAGTTTGCAACAAATGAAGTTGTGTACAAATAATTCATTCTTTAGGTCCAACATGATCATGTGTGAACGAGTGTGAATAAGTAATGATTTATATGGATCAAGTGGGCATGAACCATCATATGCATCAAGTGGGCATGAGCCATCATAAGGATCAGTGGGCAAACACCATCATGGTGTCATGCAAGTGGGTGTGCAAGTGGATTATTTGATAAAGAGTTGATTTGAAGTGTGAACATATACCCACTTGTTTTCCCTTCTCTGTTCATATCTTCATATTGCACACAAGTGACAATTAAAATAAATTGAGAATACAGAGAGATGCGCTTGTGACCAGAAGACTACTGAACCAAGATGGGGCCCATCCTGTAACAATCCTAAACTTTCTATAAAGATTTTTTTTCTTTCAAAATACAGAAAGGAGAACTTAAGCCTGAGCACAAATTATAAATTTAATTTGCTTTTGCACAGCAAGAAAGAGCTTGTAGCTCACTAGTAAAGCCTTGCACTGCTGTGACATAACCCCTGTGTTCAAATCCCCAGAGCCACATATTATTTTTATTAATTTTTCTTTTAAACTTTTAGAAACTCAAAAGTTTGCACGTGCACTGCACGTAAAATGAAAAGTCATACTAAAATCAAACATATGCACTGAGTTATACCAAGCGACTAGGATACGTGGCAACAATCCCACACCCCACCTCACCTATTGGACCGGAGAGATTCCTTATGGGGCCGGGGCCGCCGAGCCCCCCCTAGGAAATGCTCTGAATTTTTAACCCTAGCACCCCTTGTTGTTTGATTTCTCTGCAATTATCCAGAGAGTGATAATTCCCCTCTTAAATCCATTTTAATGCACATTATAATTCCATTATTCATTACCCTAAACCCTAATTTCTCCTATAAATACAAATATCAAACCCTAGCCTCTTCATTCTGAAAATTATCACAAAACACTCTAAAATTTCCAAGTCAAAAGTTGTACAAGTGGAGTTAGCTCAAGGTAAAGTTCCGGCAATGTTTCGGGACAAATCCGACGACGACGCGACTCTACGACTATTGAAAACCATTCCTCTACCTCTCCCCTCTATTTCCAATCAGTAAGTCCCCTCTCCCCTCCTTTCATTTTAATCTAAAACTCTCTCATTTTAGAACTCGTTGGAAACGGAGTTATTCCGACTTCCGATTCTCTTTTCTTTAAAAACCCAAAATTTTCTTAATAACAAACCTACCAATTCGTTATATAATGTTTAGCAATCAAAACCAAACACTTTATAACAAGTGTCATCTCAAAATAACATGTTATGCAACTTTTATCCCATGTTTATGATTAAATACCACAAACTTTATATTCTACATATTTCATCATATTCCTTCGTATTACCTTTAGAAAACTCAAGAGGTAATGACCTACCTTATCATAACACTCATCTTGATATAGCACGATGGCTTTTGTAATAATTGGGATTAAATACGATATTACATTTAAATACCATAATCTATCAAAAACCGTTTTCTTTAAAAGTGTATTATTTAATTCCTTACGATTATATCCTTACAACCCATTCGTAGGGAATCCGATTTGGTTGGTGCGGGTTATCGCACATCCATCGGACTAGTAGGGCGAGATTCAGACCTCCTCACGGAGCATTCGGTCTCGATAGAATTTTTAATGCAATTTTTAAGAAAAGTGTGATTTCTACTTAATAAATAAAAATTTATTTTTAATAATTATATATATATATTATCAAAATATCTACTTTAAATATATAATATATATTCCATGTTATCCAAATCAATAGAAAGGAATCCCAAATTTCATGAAACTAACATTACAAATCAATACAAGTCAAAATTACATGAAAATACCATATACAATCCTTACTAGGTTTATATCCACTAGAATATACTTCCCATTTAAAATATACATCCATGAAAACTCTAAATACGATAATTAAATACTTGAGGTTATTTTGAAAATATATCAAAACTATTTTTCATAAAACTCCCTCAAGTTATACTAATTTACAATAAGGACCCTAGTAAATATAGGTTTAAGCGAGACAAATTCTCTTGAGCCTCACGGAGCTGGAAAAAGTGGGTGCTTGCCTATTTAAGGTAGACAAACTAAAAATAGTGTTATCAACACGATAATTGTCTTGGAAAAAGACACAAATACTGTCATCCATGTTCAGCAGTTACCGATAACATCAAAACTAATTCAGGACTTCAATTCTGTTTAAAGTGTCTGACTTAGTTTGAGTCACAGTCAAATCGGAATACAATCAATACAAGAATACAATTCCATTATAACTCCATTACAACATAAGTTCATTTATACCAGAATTTCCGCCTATATCTGTCACGACCCAAAAGGTACGGAACATGACTGGCACTTAAATTACGAAACGTCTCAAAGAGTTCGTAAAATAAGTAAGCCAAAGCCCAGAAATCAAAACCAAATAAGCAGAAGAGTGAAGGAAAACCAATCAATTGAAAGCGAGTTTATCAAATAAGTCATATCAAGCCTTTTTAGAAACAATATCAATTTTTCCGAAAATTTCGGCAGAGTCTCCTTTGTAAATACTGTCCCCCAAAATGGGTACAACAAGAATATATATGAATACAACAAATAAGGCATCCCTAAGCGGGAGCTAGCTCTTCGCCATAAGGCGGTCACAAATCCCACGCAATATAAATCAGCAATATGCAAAATAAGCATAAAAAGGGATAAGTAAGAGGCAACATGTCGGCTCAAGTGAGCTCGACCCCCGAATACAGCATAAAAAGCCCACAAATCTCACAGTCTAGTCTCTAGGTCAATATACAACAATACTGGTAGATACAGTAGATGAAGTACTCTAGATACAAAGAATATAAAAGGTGGTATAAAATAATAATACAACCCACCTACGAGCAAAAGAGGCAAAAGAAACAGGTGCGCCCGCCGCTACTGTGCTGACGGAGCGGGCCTGCAAAAGAATGTGGCACAACGGGGGTGAGTTGCCAACTCGTGAGTAATAAATAACATCTATAGGGGCCATCGCAAGCATGTACACAAGCATCCTAGCATCTATAATACAGGTATGGCAGGATATACTAGCAGGTATGTATACAACATGAATATACTAGCAGGTATGTATGCAATATGAATATACTAGCAGGTATGCATGCAATATGAATCAACTCGTGATCTGCATGTGTAAGTATAAGAAATCATCTTTTTCCTTTAGGAATCTCTTTTGAAATATCAGCACAATACCAATAGAATCAACCAGAATCCGTGTCCAGCAACGACACCTTAAAACTGTCTCAAATCTCATATATCCATATTGTAGTATCTCTGGCCTCAGCCGTCCGGCTGTCCCATCTCAAATATCAATATCTCATCATCTCGCGGCCACGGTCGGTATCCTATGGATATCCGCCGTGCCAAAACAGTCACCAGTAGATAATCCATCCCCTACCAGGCTCAACGCCATCATCTGCGATCCTCTTGCCCCGGGGTACCTTACCGGGCCCACCATGTACCCGAGACAGTTCATCCAACTCCTCGAAACGGGTCTCGAAAACCACAGCAAACTCATGGTGGACGACACTTTACATCACTAGAAAACCGCAACTTTTCATATTTTAAAAAAAGTAATAAGTTTGTAAATCTTGCGGCTTTCCCCCGAAATCCAGAAATATCATAAATCTCAAGAATCATCATAAGTGCATGCGCCAATGATAATGAATGCATATGGTATCAATAATCAAGTTGCAATGTATGATTTACAGACTAGGCATGAACAAAAGGTGTAATGGGGTACATGCAAATGAATAGCAATTTTACAATTTCATTTTAAGGGTTTAATGCAATAGCACAGGTTATAAGCATCAATTGATAACATGTTTCAGATTATAGGTTATCCAGTGTTGTGGCATGGTAATTACCAGGGCGTGTGTGTACGCATGAATAGTGCTCGTGCTGCATATAAAAACCCTGGCAATGGTACAGGTGTCCTATAGAATGGGTTCGCATATGCAGGACAATATAAAGCAGGGATGTAGCAAGATGTTACGCAAGCATTTACTCCTTATTACTAATATCACTAGAAATCTTTAAACTACTTAAACTATCGGGCGAATTGCGCCATCCGAACGATAGTCCCCCGTAGATGTTACATCTACTCACCAGAATCCCCAGCTAGCTATGTCCAATCGCCGCTTTACCTTTTCGTGCCGCGTCCGAAGTCTCCGCGACCGAACCTGGAATTTGCGCCAATACAAAACATAAGGTTGCATATCATGAAATGACGCAAATCCCAAACGAAAATATCAACGTTCACGAGTTAGGCACAACGTGCACAAGGTGCGCGGAACATACACGAAAATCACAAAAACTAACTATAATCATCGTTTTGGGGCGCCCGGCAAAACTAAAACCCGAACACACAAAACTCCGCACTCACACATCCTAAATGTCATAGGATATGCTAAAAATACCATCAAGATATCACAAATACATCACCACAATACTTTAATAAAAACTAGTAAGCACAAAAGACTTCCAAATTCGTGCAACTTCACTGATTTGCAACAAAAAGACTACAATCTAGCATAATCACCCAAGTCACACCATTAGATAGCCACTACACAAATTTTCAACACATTAACCATGCTTCAAAACCTAATTTCCACAAGCAAACCCTTTCTTGATTTTTCTAAATAGCAATAGCAATCAAAATCCATACTAGAAAAACTTAAACTAACACTAATTTGAAACCCAATAGCAAGTTAACCTCTTAGATTTAGATTAGCAAAACACTAGATAGCAAAATAAATTAATTAACCTAATAATGGTTTTCTAAATCATAGTTAAAATTCAAGCCATGAACTTTAAAACCTAGACTAGAAATTAACACTAATATTTACACTAAAACAACTCAATTAAAGAAATCTAACCAAAAGAATTTAAATGGTTAAGGATTATACCTCTAGATCTAGAGACCTAGCAAGAATTTTTGACTCCAAAGATGGCCTCCTAGCATCCAAGATCCATGCAAGAAAGGTTAAGAAGGATGGGGATTAATTTGTGAGGTAAAAATCGAAAAAAATTTGAAGCAATTTGTGATGTTTTGTGAAGGAAAAAGAGGGGAAATATGGGGGCTGTTTTTCTGCAGGTGGTTTCGGCTGGAGGGAGTGGGGAGAGTGAAGGAAAAAGTGTGGAAAAAAATTTCAAAGTCAAAAGACCATATCAATCAACAAAACCCATACTCTAATTAATATATTTTAATCCTTCACATATCATTTCATCACAAGAGTTGAAGTCAAAATGGATGGGGGTTTCTTGCTGTGGTGGGGCCAGACACAATAGGAGAGGAATGAGTGTGAGAGATTTATAAAAAGATTCTATGCAAAAAGACCCCCCACAAGTCCAAAATTGCAAGTTTAAGCTTAAATTAATTATATTTTTGTTTTCCATAATAAAAACCAATTAAAACTTGAAATAAAATACTAAAAAATTATATTACAAACTAGATTTTAATTAACATGATTTTAAAGATTAAAATTAGCCCATTTAAATTTGTATTTATCGCTAATTTAATGTATTTTTACCGGCTTAAAATAATATTAAAAATTGAGAAATAGGAAAAAATTTTAAATGACCAGAAATTTATAAGTAACTCATTAGCTACTAAAAACTAGCAATTATCTATCCAAATTAGGTATAATTATGCCTAAACTGCAAAATAACAAAAACGACGATTTACGGAAAAATACTAAATTTTCACCGATTTTCGGGAAAACACCAAAACGACTTTTCAAGGCGCTACAATATCAATATTACTTGCCTTGACCGAACCATGGATATACCTTTGACTTGATTACATGACTATCTTTTTACATCATTATCCGTTTACATGAACAACTGATATCATGGTTTCGACAAGTCTTGCATCTACAATTTATAACAAGACAATACAAGCAATACAATAATACATTACGAGGATAAAGGGATAGACTGATACGGAAGGTGTTAAAGGTGGCACGAGGTGGTCATTAAAAGACGTAACTATACATCCATTGCCGTTGTTCTGTGGTTTTATCGACGGAGCCTTGTACTACGGGTTACCATAGACCACGGTGTAAGTTGGACCCCTCTCGTATACACTAGCATATTCTGTACCAAGCTACAAACTACGTTAGCATAACAAATATAACCCTAGATGTTTCACATGTTCTATTCTCTGTCTATTCTTCTCTTTCTCTCTTTGGGTCTTACCGAGCGATTGTTCGCTGACGACATTCCTATTTCTATTCTTTCTTTGGAATGTTGTCAGGAAGACCCGACTCTGAGGAGCTCGAGACTAGCCAAGAGTACTTGGAGCTGTTCACAGAAGACCCCGAGCATTAGACTTTACTTGTACTCACTTTACTTTCAGTTCATGCCATTGTTTAGGCTTTGCATTCCAAACTTGTATTCACTTTCCAGTATTGTATTGTAAAGAAATGTTTAATAAATAAAAGTTTCTGTTAAATTACATCTCTTGTCATTTTTTTCTTGTGTACTTTATTATATTGCTTATTTACGCTTAGCGTGTTTGCTTCTGAGTAAATACGTAGCGGACCTCGTCACGTCCCTTTCCCCATACACTGGGAAGCGGGGCATGATAGGTTTAGCTGGCGGCCCATGCAGGTTAGTTCTGCATAAAGCCCTACCATGCAGGGTCAGTTGTGCATGAATTTCTAAGCAATATATATCACAAGAACCAGCAACTAAAAATATTCTTTACATTTCATATTCCTTGAATCTTACAATTTCATATTCTTTGAATCTATATTAACCCTATTTTCTTTCATAGTTATGGATTCCCCGAACAACACGAGTACAAACATGAATGGAAACATACCATCACCTCTTCCACTTACACCTACCGTTGTAGCTCCGATCATTGAGCAGACGGTACTGCTCGATGCAATCAAGAGCCTCTTGGAGGGACAGTAGCAGCAGACTGCTATTCTTCTGAACCGTCCAGAAGCGGAAACACCCGGAGTGAAGCAATTCCGGGCACTGCACCCTAAGAACTTTTTTGGGAAAGAGAGCCCTTTGGAAGCTGAGGAATGGGCTCAAAGTTTCGAAGACGATCTGGCAGCAGCACAAGTGCCAGAGATTGCCTGGGTTAGAGTTGCGAAGCTGCAACTTACAGATAACGCCAGAGTTTGGTGGAAAGCGGAAGAAAGCCGTCTTATTAATCCGATCGAATGGAGGATTTTTTTCGAGATGTTCGACGCGAAATAATTCCCCGAGACTGCCCGATTTGATATGGAGCAACAATTCATCCACCTACAACAAGGCTCTATGTGGAGCAAATCAGTGGATGAGTATGATGCCGAGTTCACCATGTTGAGTAGGTTCACGGCACATCTCATACCGACTGCTAAGATCAGGGCCAGACTATTTCAGCAAGGGTTGAACCCGGAGATCCAAGATGCTCTATCTACAAGGGATTTCCCAACCCATGATGTAGCCCTGAAGGCTACCCGTAGATATGAGGCAGTAGTGAAGAAGAAAGGCAGACCTCAATCAATCGGTGTGAAGCGCCCTGCCACCTAGATGGTAGGAGGAGCCTCTTCAATACCAACTTTTGCACCTAGGAGACCGGAAGAAACAATTAACCGGTCAAGTCCAAATTTTTGCTTCTACTTCAAGTAGGATGGATACCTATGGAAGGACTGTAGATGTGCAAAAGGCCGGTGCATAGTTTATGGTGCACATATAGAAAAAAAATTATTGATCATTACATAAAATTCAATTAAGATATTGTATGAAACTATAATTCCTTTCATTCTCAAATGAGAATACAAGGAAAGTTTTTAGATTTGGTTGAGTTCCAAAAGAAAAAGAAGTTTTTTTACCCGCCTTTTCATTTTTCCCCCAGAAAAAGAACTCAACCAAATTTTTTTTCTAATCTACAAGAATGAAATGTTTGTTATGCTTAATATCTTTAGTTTAATCTATACTCTTCGAGAGCCGGACAAGAAAGGTTGGTTCCGATTCGATAAGTCAATAAACAATCTAAAAAAAAGATCTATTATTGATACAGGCAAAAATATCCACTCATGGAATTGGAACATGTCCTTATAGACGCAACCGAGTCCCAACACACATCACTTATCCGCAGAGGCCAGCTATCCAGGCTCCTGCACATCGTCTCTCTCTCCCAGCTCCACCTCTACGTGGACCTCCTGCACAGCCTAATCGCCAATTCCAACAGACACTGAGGAACATGCCTCGAGGGCAGAGGAATGTTCCTCCGGCTAGGAGGAATGTACCCCGGCGTCAGGTTTTCACTTTAGCGGTCGTAGAAGCCGAGACTATAGACAAAGGTAACACTGGTAATTCCCTTCAACTTTTTTTCAAACCCTTGCATCATCTCGTGACTTTTCATGCCAGTATTTCTTTCACCATCACTATCATCAAATTTTTCTTGGATCTGTTACACTTTCCTTCTACAAATTTCGAGAACGAAATTTTTATAAGGAGCTTAGAATGAAACACCCCTAAACTTTCTGTAGAGAATTTTTTCTTTCAAAATACAGAAAGGAGCACTTAAGCCTGAGCATAAGTTATAAATTTAATTTGCTTTTGAACAGCAAGAAAGAGCTTGTAGCTCACTAGTAAAGCCTTGCACTGCTGTGACATAGCCCCTGTGTTCAAACTCCCCCAACCACATAATATTTTTATTAATTTTTCTTTTAAACTTTTAGAAGCTCAAAAGTTTGCACGTGCACTGCAGGTAAAATGAAAAGTCACACTAAAATCAAACATATGCACCGAGCTATACCAAGCGAATAGGACACGTGGCAAGAATCCCACACCCCACCTCACCTATTAGATCGGCGGGATTCCTCATGGGGACGGCGCCGCCGGACCCCTCAGAGGGAATGCTCTGAATTTTTAACCCTAGCACCCCTTGGCCTACCCCACTACCCCTATGTTATTTGATTTCTCTGCAATTATCCAGAGAGTGATAATTCTCCTCTTAAATCCATTTTAATGCACATTTTAATTCCATTCTTCATTACCCTAAACCCTAATTTCTGACTTCCGATTCTCTTTTCTTTAAAATCCCAAAATTTTCTTAATAACAAACCTACCAATTCATTATATATTGTTTAGCAATCATAACCAAATACTTTAGAACAAGTTTCATCTCAAAATAACATATTATGCAACTTTTATCGCATATTTACGATTAAATACCACAAACTTTATATTCTACATATTTCATCATATTACTTTGTATTACCTTTAGAAAACTCACGAGCTAGTGACCTATCTCATCACAACACTCATCTTGACATAGCACGATAGCTTTTGTAATAATTTTTGTGGGATAAAATACGATATTACAATTAAATACCATAAACTATCAAAAACCATTTTCTTTAAAAGTGTATTATTTAATTCCTTACGATTATATCCTTACAACCCATTCGTGGGGAATACGATTTAGTTGGTGCGGGTTATCGCGCATCCATCGGACTAGTAGGGCAAGATTCAGACCTCCTCACGGAGCATTCGGTCTCGATAGAATTTTTAATACAATTTTAAAAAAAATGTGATTTCTAGTTAATAAATAAAAATTTATTTTTAATAATTATATATATAAATATTATCAAAATATCTAATTTAAATATATAATATATATTTCATGTTTTCCAAATCAAAAGAAAGGAATCCCAAATTTCATGAAACTAACATTACAAATCAATTTAAGTCAAAATTACATGAAAATACCATATACAATTCTTACTAGGTTTATATCCACTAGAATATACTTCACATTTAAAATATACATCCATGAAAGCGCTAAAAACGATAATTAAATACTTGAGGTTATTTTGAAAATATATCAAAACTATTTTTCATAAAACCCCCTCAAGTTATACTAATTTACATTAAGGACCCTAATAAATATAGTTTTAAGCAGGACCAATTCTTTTGAGCCTCAGGGAGCCGAAGAAATTGGGTGCTTGCCTATTTAAAGTAGACAAACTAAAAACGGTGTTATCAACACGGTAATTGTCTTGGAAAAAGACACAAATGCTGCCATCCATGTGCAGTAGTTACCGATAACATCAAAACTAATTCAGGACTTCAATTCTGTTTAAAGTGCTGACTCAGCAGTCAAATCGGAATACAATCAATACAAGAATACAATTCCATTATAACTCCATTACAACATGAATCCATTTATTCCAGAATTTTCGTCTATATCAATATAACTTGCTTTGACCGAACCATGGATATACCTTTGACTTGATTACATGAGTATCCGTTTACATCATTATCCGTTTACATGAACAACTGATATCATGGTTTCGGCAAGTCTTTCATCTACAATTTATAACAAGAAAATACAAGCAATACAATAATACATTACGGAGATAAAGGGGTAGACTGGTACGGAAGGTGTTAAAGGTGGCAGGAGGTGGTCATTAAAAGCTGTAACTATACATCCATTGCCGTTGTTCCATGGTTTTATCGACGGAGCCTTATTCTATGGGTTACCATAGTCCACTGTGTAAGTTGGACTCCTCTCGTATACACTAGCATATTCTGTACCAAGCTACAAACAACTACGTTAGCATAACAAATATAACCCTAGATGTTTCACCTGTTCTATTTTCTGTCTATTCTTCTCTTTTTCTCTTTGGGAGTTACCGAGCGATTGTTCGCTGACGACATTCCTATTTCTATTCTTTCTTTGGAATGTTGTCAGGAAGACCCGACTCTGAGGAGTTCGAGACCAGCCAGGGGTGTTTCCCCCAAAAAAGAGCAAAGCTCTGTTCAAAACTCAAGAGGCAGCGCCTCACGTGCCTTCCACAAAGGCGCCAACGCCAGAGTTAAAAACTCTTATATGAGCAGAGCCTGTGTGCAAAGCACACAAAACTCAAGAGGCAGCGCCTCACGTGTCTGCCATGAAGGCGCCAGCGCCAGAGTTAAAAACTCTTATTAGCGCCGCACGTGCTCCTCACGTAGGCACCAATGTGCAAAGCACATGAAGGAACTAAAACCTTAATTAGCACCCACGTGCACAGCACGTGAGCACCGGCGCCTAGTAGAATTAAGTTTCACTCTCTGTTAAACAGAGCCGCTAGATCAAAGATCCAACGGAGATAATAAATCATCAGAATGCAGAATTGAATTTGTTGAGACAATATTCCTTAAATCTTTCTAAACAAGGAAGATTGCCCTCTGTAAAACAGAGTACCGTTGGATTAAAAATCCAATGGTGATTAAAAAATCACCTATCTGCAGAATAAATTCTGTATGGTAAAATATTTCCATGATCTTGTTAAAAACAAGAAGATACTTTCTGTAAAACAGATGTCCTTGGATCAAAGATTCAACGGTGGGTAAAATCTCCTAAATCAATTAGGATCTCTTAACGAGAGATTTCTTCAACTAATCAATAGACTTGCCTCCACTATATAAAGAACCCAAGACTTCAAATTTAATACACAGAGAGAGACGGAGAGGAACCCCCATAAGCTTCGAAAAGACAAAGCAGAAAACTTCAAAAAAGAAGAAAGAAGAAGATCTCCCTTTTCGGAAAAAAGCTCTAGGTAAAAAAAGGAAGAGAGATCAAAATATCTCGTTTACCTATTGAAGGGTTTAACCCTTTTAAAAGAAGAACTAAGTTCTTTCTCTGGATCTGAGATCCACAAGAAAAGTCCACCACAAGTTGAGAATTTAACTCTCATCGGGACGAACTTGATCTTGGAGATCAAAGATTCAGAAAAGAATCAGGAAATTAAACTCCTCGGAACAAAATATACAAGGAAAAATCACCGCCCAGCGTCTCACGTGCCCCTCATGTGGGAGCCACTCAATAAGGAGTGCTTAGGACTCAGTGATTGGCGCTCCGCGCCCAGCGCCCCACGTGCCTCTCACGTAGACGTTACAAAATAAGGAGTGCTTAGCACTCAGTGATTGGCGCTCAGTGCCCAGCGCCCCACGTGCCTCTCACGTGGGCGCTACAAAATAATGAGTGCTTAGCACTCAGTGATTGGCTCAGTGATTGGCGCTTAGTGCCCCTCGCCCCACGCGCCTCTCATGTGGGCGTTACAAAATAAAGGAGTCCTTAGCACTCAGTGAGCGACGCCTAGCACTCAGCGCTCAGCGCTCAGTGCCCAGCGTCCCACGTGACTCTCACATGGGCGCCACAGAACATAAAAAGTGCTTGACACTCACCAGGCAGCACTTACCGCCTAGCACCTCACATGCTTCGCACGTGGGTGCCATAAAGAGTGTCTAGCACTCCATAAAGACACAAAAAGGGGTAAAGTGTTTAACACTTATTGGGTAATTCTCATGACTGAAAACCCCACATGGCTATGTGTGAGCGTCAGAACTTACATAAGTGCTCAGCACTTTTTACATAAAAAGAGTGACTGAGCCTAAACAAATGCTTAGCACTTCTTTCAAATAAAAAGAAAACTGAGTGGACTAATCCCAAGTTGGCTTGGTCCCTAATTCAGATCAACTGAGCCCACGGGTTCACTACTTCCCAAACATGACTAATGACCTTTCGACTGATGATATACAAAATGATGTTCATCCCACGTCTCCTAAGTTAATCTTAGTTTCTAAAAATGGCTAATGATTCTTAAATAATCCACCATGATTGTTTCCGTCAGACACGGGAATTGGTTCAAGGGTACATCTCTCCATACCTCTAATACATGTCGTTGTAATTTCTCAACGTCTTCAGAGAGATGGCGGGTCCCGACAACCAACTGCTTTCGGGTGCACTTCCCAAGCTAACGTGCACACCTTAAACTAAAACCTCACCTCAAAAATGGTGATCTACATACCGAAATGTCCTTAAAATACAACTTCGCCTCCAAAATGGCGATAAGGGACCGAAACGTCCTTAAACTAAAACAATAGAGCCCAAATGCTCTCTTGTTGGATCTAAAACAAAAATGATCCTAAAACCTTGTTAAGTAGATCTTAGTCTCAAATTGGACTAACGTATCCTTAACAAAAAATCAACCAACCCCCCAAATGCTCGTATATATTTAAGTCGATCTTGATCTCAAAACAGATTAACGATCCTTAAATCAACCCAAACCCAAATCTAAGATATACGGATTTGGACTAATCCACGCCCTATGGGCGACAACATAAATTAGTCTCCGTATACAATCCACGGGCAACCAAAAAAAATAAAACAAACACACACGACACGAAGTGAACTTCTGGAGCAGGAGAAAGTGGTTATCGTGATGCGATAACGTAATTAACTGCAGGGGCTTGTGCCTGCAGGGAAGAGCGTCCCCACAATCAAAATTCCCTTGTGCAAACGAGGGGGAATCTGACAAAGTCTGCTACAAGGCCGCATCCATCCAAACCTCCGTTATACAGTGCCATAAATCAATTTGGCATCTTCGGAGAGGTGGACGGATAAATCTAAATAGCATCTGCCCCCAAATTCAGGCAAGACGAACAACGCGGTCTGTCTCCCGTTTTCGGCTGTAAACAGATTCTGGCACACCCAGTGGGACATTTTCCTCTTTCCACTCCACACTTCGTGTGTCATGTTCGCGAACAAAATCGCGGTTTACTATGGTTGCCCATGGATTTGAGGTACTAAGATTTGGTGTCTTGCTCCTATGCAGAAGAGAAGAGAAATCGATGGCTTCCAAGTGTACCTGCAACAGCAACTCTCGCTCCACCCCAACTAGAGGAGTGACATATGTGTAGGGTTACTAGGCACTCTCACAAGGTTCTACAAGGCATCAACCATGCCCGATTCAAAATTTAGACGTGCCGAACAACCCTAACCAAGATCATATACTAGAGATTATGCGAAAACAATAAGCAAGTAAACAACTTTACTTCTAAGAGTTTGGGATTACAACCTTTATAGTCCGGTCCTTCACTTCAAATAGCTCCGTGTAGTAGTCCCCTTCGCCGTGATCGCAAACCCCGGACTTTAGAGAGGCTCTATGAAAAAACGAAGGTGCTTGCATCGTTGACTTCGAGGCCGAAGATGATCTACGTCGAGGAGACACTGATTCAAGCTATTCCTTCACTAGGTCATGAACTTTGTGAAGAGAACACACTCTACTACATAGCAAGTGGTAGAGGATGAAGAAGTAGGAGGTGGGCTCACTTTAGAATTGATTTTCTCACACTTTATCTCAAAACTCCATTAGAGCTAGCAAGCTTTTTCATGGAGCTTGAAGAAGAAGAAGAAGACTTGTGAATAATTCATCCAAATGAATTATTGCACCCATGGTTGAGTTAAGCCCTCATGGCTAACTCATGTAGAGAATTAACTCATGGCTATGGATAAAGTTTGGGTTTGATAAATATCTTAAACTAGACAAAAGGGTTGACTTTGCCAAAGTTTATCCATAAGCTTTTGTGCAAGCTTTAGCATAACAAACTCAATCTCTTTTGAAATAGCTTAACATAAATAGAAACCCTAACTTAACCCTAGCAATGTATTAATCTCATACACCCATCTTTTATGTATCATCAAACATGACACAATCCATGTACACAAATGTACATATCGCGTATATATATACAATGTGCACATCATCTGAGAAAAGAAAACAATCATGAGCTTAATATTAGTTAATGTATTATAATATATCAAATATATAATTATACATTAAATTATCAAATCAACTCTTGATTTAATAATCCGGTTATATCACATATAACCGAGTAATATCAAATGCAACATCTTATCGAATCAACGCTCGATCCGATAACTCGGCTATATCACATATAACCAATCATGTCACGCATCGTGAGAATATAATGCGGTATCACATACTCGTATTAATCTCGTTCCCGCACATATCACATATGCGCTTCTACTCCGTTTCGCTTGAGCCAGGAAACCTCTGTGTAGGACTCTAAAGACTCGTCAATACGCCGGCAGTAGGTGATGATCATATCAAACACCCACAAGCCCCAAGCGGTCTGCCAAACTAACGGCCACCCAGGTATTGAGCGATCAGAAGATCAACAAGCAAGCTTGTACTTTCTCCAGCGAATCCAATCAGCAACACTCCCGTACAGTCCGGTCTCTTCGTCTGATATGTTGCATATCTTGCCTAGGGGTGGTAAACGTCAGACCCCAGTAGATTGATAAGTCGTATCGATATGAGGTCTATAACAGTTTGAGAAACTACAGATAACACTTACCAGTAAATCTCAGCAACCCTGGCCAGGGATTTCCAGTTATAGCCAATCAAATACATCGCAACACCAACTCCCTAAACCGAGAGAGACGAATCCCCTCCTATCGCTCATTGTCTCCATGTGATTCGGGACTGTACCTAAAAGCCACCATTTTGCACGCCCTATTGGACGTGGTATGATGGAAATCAAAGCACAGTGGGAATCACACAAGACTCTATGACGATCTCGGGTCTACAGACTAACCTGTACCGGTGTCACCTGAGAACTGCCATCTGACGTGAGGTATAATATCATCTGGGAGTTCTCGGCGAGTCCGTCCAGTGTACCCAGTTTTCACTGAGCACCCGTATACCTTCTCTGATGTCAAACACCAATGGATATGGGATCATCCATCGCCCATCATATAGGTCAAGAAGCGCATACGCTAGTCTACTCTGGAGTATCGATGCCCTGTCTCGGTACTCCCACGACTAGGAACAATTGAAGGATGTACTTGGCGACTACTCTGTCCCCACTAGTATGATCTGCATCATAGTCCTGGTAGTCAAGTACTTATCCTAAGGGCTTTATCAACATGTAACATAGAGACAATCAGAGTACATGTTAAGATAAAGAGCAACCAGATAGTATACTATCATGTCGAGCAAGAAATTCCTACCTATATATGTCCAAGCATCCACTACAATATACATCGTATGTATAGTAATGGCCTCTAGGGCATACATATAACTAACATTCTCCTACTTGCACTAGGGTCATCTGTTGTGGTATCGCACACCCAACAATCAGCAGTGGTTGAAGTATCTCATACTCAACCATCCCATAAAAGTCTCTACTGGGAAATAGGCCTTTGTGAGTGGATCCGTGCAGTTTTCCTCCGTGTCTACTCTCCTAACCTCGATCTCCCTGGAAATCAACCATCTCCATGATCAGGCGATACTGCCTAAGAATATGTCTAGATCTCTGATGGGACGGGGGTTCCTTGGCAAAAGCCAGAACTCCATTGTCACACAATGGTAGGAATGAAGTTCATCTCATGAACTTATATATATCCAGACTGCCTCTTTGGTAGCATCCTTGGTAACGATGTATCTTGCTTTTAATCGTCTAGTAACTCACGGTATCTAGCTTGGAACTCTTCCAACATACCGTCCCTCCACTGAGGGTAAAGACAATGCCTGCGACTGACATTCAGTCGTCCTTATCACCCTGGAACCTTTCCAGTGATTCTCCCCAGGATCGATTAATACCATCTCTCTACAACTAGTGAGATTCCTAACATCCAATTAGATCTATCCCATAGATCTATAACCCAGGATTTAGGAGGTACCATCTTGATCCTATATGGAGAATCATTTTGATAAGAGGAGATTGACCGAGCGTAGCATAGGAAACTCCTTCCCTATCAAGAGTATGCCATCCACGTACTCTACGAGGATCATCACCATACTCTCTACTACCTTTTTGTATATACAAGGTTCATCTACTATTTTGATGAAGTCAAACTCTTTGACTACCTCATCAAAATAGACGTTCCAACTCAGTGATGACTGATTTATCACATAAAACATCTTGCTCACGTTTCCGCTGCTCCCACTGTCTACGAAGCCCTCTCGCTGTGTACTTATAGACGCTCTCTTCCAAATCATCATTTACAAAAAGCAGTCATGACACCCAACCGCCAGATATCGTAGTCATGGTATGTAGTCGTGGCTAGTAGGATCTGGATGGACTTAAGCATAGCTTTGAAAGTCTCAACTTTTCCATGTACATCAAGTAATCTTCTCAAGATATACTTGCTCCTGATGGGGATTTAACCCTTCAGATAAAGCAACCAAAGTCCATACTTTGTTGGTGCATAAGGATTCCATCTCAGATCGCTAAGCATCCAGCCACTCTTACAGAGTCCCACTCCTGATGGCCAGCTCGAAACTAGTTGGGTCATCATCTCATGATGCAATCCTCGCTCCCACTATCATAGAGAAAACCGAAGTATCTCTCAGGTGGGTGAGGAACCCTACTAGATCGGCGGAGAGGCTGAGGTTCGTTGGAAACTATTGAATCCTTTGGTTCTACCAAATCATCAGCTGCAGTTTGTACAGCTGGAACTCTTTCCAGTTCTACCTCATGACCAATAATTTCTTCACAAGAAATTCCCTTTCACAAAGGTGGCATGCTGAGAAATAAAACATCTATTGTTCCTCGGTTTGGTAGAAGATATTCCCTTGCGAATGCTTGGGATATCCAACAAACTTCCACAGAACTGACTTTGCCTCGAGCTTGTTCGGATTTTGCTTTTAGACATAGGCCGGACAACCCCAAATCTTAACTTACTTAAGATATGGGCTCTTCCCATTCCATATCACATATGATGTGGTAGGCAACTGATTTGATTGGAACCCTATTCAATAGGTATGCAGCTTCACAAGTGCATAACTCCCAAAAGGAAATAAGAAACTCAGTAGTACTCATCATAGAGTGCACCATATCAAATAGGGTGTGATTGCTCCGCCCCGATACACCGACGTGTTGTGGTGTATACGGAGGAGTAATGCTGAGAGAGAATCTCATTCTCCTTTAGAATAGTCCAGGAATCCCGTGCTCAAGTATTCTCCTCCTTGATCTCATTAAAGGACATAATACTTATACCCATTTTTGGTTCTCTACTTCTAACTTATATTCTATGATTATCTCAAAAGTTTCGGACTTGTGTTTCAACAGGAACATAAGTCTGAATCTTGAGAGATCATCAGTGAATGTAATGAAGTACAAAGAACCGGTCCTGGCATGTGTAGACAGGGGACCTTCATACATCAGCATGTATCAATCCCAAGAGTTCACTAACTCTTTCTCTGTTTCTAATAAACGGAGCTGTGGTCATCTTATCTCTGTGACATGATCGGCAAGTTTCACAAGATGTAAATTCAAACTAATTTAAATATGCATCTTTATGTAACTTTAGCTAGTCGAGTCGCATTGATATGACCTAGTCTACAATGCCTCAAGAAGGATTCGTTCATTTCTGAACTCTTCCTCTTATGTGTGTTCTGTACGTTAAGAACTGTGGTTTGATTTAGAACGTCTACGCTTTTAGATAACGTGCCTGAACCGATCAACATTAGATATAGGAAATGTTCAAAACATTATCCAACAATACAAAATTATATCCTTCTTTACTAATAAAGAGACTGATATGATGTTGTATATCAGGTTCGGTATCTAATAACATTCGTTCAGAATCAATGTATTTGCTAATACAGGGTGATAACTACCAACAGACTTGGCTGCAACACTTGCACCGTTTCTATCTCATGAAACTTATCACCCATTCCCAGTCTCTACCTATCTGTAGCCCATATAACAAATTACATATATGGGATCCTGATCCGGTATCAAATACCCAGGACGTAGAGGATACTGAGAAACGGTTCTATGTAATGAACACACCCGAAGAAGATGCATCAGCATGCACTTTCTTCGTTTGGGCGGCATGGGAATTCTGGTAATCCCCAATTTCCTTCTCTGTCTTATAACAATTATAAGTTGGAGCGGGACCAATGTTCCTTAGCGCAGTATAACAAGCGGGTTCGGTCAATACATCCGTATTATTATCTTGATTAAGGCGTGACATGGTCGTAACCAGGAGAAAGAGAGAGAAGAAAACACTCAGCGTATGCTCTTGCAAGATTAGATTGGTTATTAATATATCTAATCAGGATGTCTCCCAATGTTTTAGTCAAATCTTCCTTCAAACCGTAAAAGGAAAGACTAGCCGGGATTAATTACACTCTACAAGTTCGCCAATCTTTCAGCCAGACCAGTGCCGGTACTTTGAGGGAGGTTCCCCGTGCTTTCGCACGGACCTAATTAAAGTAAACCTCGGTTTCCCAGGGGCGTAACCCCGTTAACACCTTTCTAGACACCTACTTGATCGGCTAATTGTAATGTGTAAAACTCTCCCAGGAGTAACTCTTACTCGCAGCGGGTATCGGGATCCAACTATCTCATAGAAGGTATGTAATCTCATTCCAAATTTCAACACTTGAAATTCCCAATATTTTACCCCTAGCACTTATGACCTTAACTAATGCCAACATATCATAAGCACTAGTCAAGTTCTGCCCATCATTTCATGATTAATCAGACCCACCCTACATAACCCTCAACTATGGTCGACATAATCACATGAATGTCCTAACTAATCGCATCATATGATGTGTAGGAAGACATCACTTAGCTACCGTACACTACACCTCAACTAAAGTCGACATACGCAGCATGAATACTAAGTACTCTACTTCCTAAAATGACGGAGGGCTACGATAGGTTTTTAAGAAAACCCTTTGCGTAATGAACTTGATATCGTTGTAGAATCTTGTGATTTTGAATGGAATGTTTTTGAGGCCTTTTCTAGTTTTGCTAAAGAGGTCACTCCCGGTGAAGGGATCTCAGCTCTTTCCTCATCGAATAAGGTGCAGGATATTTCACAAATATCACTATGCAAAGAAAAAACTACAAAAACAATCAAAAGACAAACCGAGTTTGTAGCATCTGCTAGTTTCGCTAAAGAGGTTACTCCCGGTGAAGGGATCTCGGCTCTTTCCTTATCGAATAAGGTGTTGGATGTTCTACAAGGAACACCGCTATGCAAAGCAAGAACTAGAGCTACCTGTTTTTGAGACAAGTTTCTACAACATCTTTAAGTTTCTTTTAGTTTCATTAATCTCATTAATGAAGTCCCATTTTATTATGCTTCACAAGCATTACATTTGAAACGAAATCTGCAATATAACATATATCTCATATATATAATATAAACATTCGTCTCAGGCAGTAATATGATCTCATCACAGAACATAGCAGCAGAAGAACATATAAGAAATATTGGATATACTAGGATGTCCATGTTTTAATACGAGCCTTTATAAAGCACGGATTCCACGGTCGCGATGAATAGCCAAACCCACATCCCTAGACCCCTACGAGAGCGGTAAGCAACTCTACCAATTCTAGGGTTAGGAGACCCGGGCTCGACTCCTCGAGATGGTCTCCCACTGGACCCTAGAACCCGGTTACTTGTGCTCCCCGCCTTGGGTCTACCTAATGCGGAAAAGTAAATAATATACAATGGTGACATCAGCCTCATCCCGGAAGTGCCCCAATAAAAGAATATTACATACAAATGAATTTTATATGAATGAAAAAGAAAAACTCTCATCTCACATAAAACCCCCGGCTATTCAAAACACGACGATCCAATATAATATATCACAGCAACACATAATATCTCATATCATCAACGTAAGCAAGTATGCGTATCCCGATTGTCGTTGATGTATAGCAACAAAGCCGGCGATACACCACATACTACGCTTACAGTTACAGAAAAGAAAGTGTAAAACTACAACAGTTGGAATCCGCAACCTCCTTAGACATCGCATGCCTAACCAAATGAATTCCTTAGACATCGCATGCCTAACAATTATAAACTCCGCATGTTAGTCTCATTATCGAAAGCTCTTTTCAATATCAAGTCAGGCAATTCAACAAGATTCCCAATATCCTGATCGAATGCTCATTGCAAACTATAGTAGATGGCCGCACCCCCCGGATGCCGTCGACGAAGTGCACTATGGCGTAACACCGCTGCCGCGAGCACCCGAACGGATGCTTTTGGCGACGGGGTTCTCCTACAGTCACTTAGTCGGGGCTGTGGGGCGTGGATGTCTATTAAGTTTACCCGGAGAGTATCCGCGTACGCTACGTGATTGCGATGGACTTTTTATTACGTCAAAATTCAATGGCAACCGATCATCTGAGACTAAACTGCTAGATTTATAACATTCAAATTAGTTATCTCATAACTATTTATGGATTCCAAATATTGTATCACATTCCAGATAAATAGACAATGTTAAACTTTTCGATCGAATAAACAAACACCCAAGATTTCCCAAATAGCTCAACACTTGAGCGGAGTTCAAAAAATATCCATCACATGCCACAGTACCGATGGTCCAGTCGTAGAAGGGTCAAACCAATGCCTCACATGTGGCAACGCCGTACTGCCCTAAACCCTAAGGTTTAGAGGCGGTTCAGACGGTTACATAATCGAGTTAAGGTTTGTGTTCTTCTAGAGAGTCCACCGCGTTACTTGCACGACTTAGAACGTTCTTAAACTACGGAAAAATCCAACACTTGGAAATTTTCCGGCAGGGGAAAAAGTGAGTTATTGATATCCGTTCGAACTTTTTAACACGTTCTAAAAATTACCCGGACAAACAAAACGAAGTTATACTTTCCGATCGAATCATCGAGTTCCTAATACAACCCAGAAAACTCAATACTTGAGTAAGATTAAAAATACCCAGAATCATGTACAAGTACCTACGGATGAACCCTGCCAATACGAGGCCATAACTCCCAAGTACGGCCGTGGAACCGCAGCGGGAAGCATGCTCCTGCCGCGGTTCCGCGGCGACTTCAGGGAGTTAGGGTGTCGTATTTTATGGTAATCCTTAGAATTTCCTGCTGATTTTTTTGAGTATTTTTAATGCAGAAAAAATCACTTTTTTACAAAATTTGCAGAGAAGGGTAAAAACCGGGGTTTCGGGGTTCGATCGGACTTTAAACTTCGTCTAGACTTCGCCTAAAGCTCTAGCTTGTCTCTGATACCACTGTAGGGTTACTAGGCACTCTCACAAGGTTCTACTGTTAGTTATATGTATGCCCTAGAGGCCATTACTGTACATTGGATGTATATTGTAGTGGATGCTGGGACGTATATAGGGAGGACTTTCTTGCTCGACATGATAGTATGCTATCTGGTTGATCTTTACCTTAACGTGTACGTTGATTGTCTCTCTGTTACATGTTGGTAAAGCCCTTAGGATGTGTACTTGACTATCTGGACTATGATGCGGTTCATACTAGTGGGGACATGGTAGTCCATAAGTACATCCTTCAAAGTCCCTAGTCGTGGGTATATCGAGACGGGGCATCGATATACCAGAGTAGACTAGCGTGTACCTTCTCGACCCATACAGATGGGCGATGGATGATCCCATATCCATTGGTGTTTGACATCAGAGATGATATACGGGTGCTCAGTAGAGACTGGGTACACTGGACGGACTCGCCGAGAACTCCCAGATGGTATTATACCTCACGTCAGATGGCAGTTCTCTGGTGACACTGGTACAGAGTAGTCTGTTGACCCGAGATCGTCATAGAGTCTTGTGTGGTTCCCACTGTGCTTTGATTTCCATCTTACCACATCCAAGAGGGCGTGCAAAACGGTGGTTTTTGGGTACAGTCCCGAGTCACATGGAGGCAATGAGCGATAGGAGGGGATTCGTCTCTCCCCGTATAGGGGGTTGATGTTGCGCTGTGTTCGATTGGCTATAACAGGAAATCTCTGGCCAGGGTTGCTGAGATTTACTGGTAAGTGTTACCAGTAGTTTCTCGAATTGTTATAGACCTCATATCGACACGACTTATCGAGCTATTGGGGTCTGACGTTTACCACCCCTAGGCGAGATATGCGACATATCAGATGATCAGACCGGACTATACGGTAGTGTTACTGGTTGGATTCACTGGAGTGTAAGCGGGCTTGCTCGTCGATCTTCTAATCGCTCAATACCCGGGTGGCCGTTACGTTTAGCAGACCGCTTGCGGCTTGTGGGTGTTTGATATGATCATCATCTGCTGCCGGCGTATTGAAGAGTCTTTAGAGTCCTACACAGAGGTTTCCTGGCTCAAGCGAAACGAAATAGGAGCGCATATGAGATATGTGCGGGACCGAGAATAATACCAGTATGTGATACTGTATTCGATTCTCGCGATGTGACATTGATCGGTTATATGCGATATAGCCGGGTTATCGGATCAACTGTTGATTCGATAAGTTGTTACTAATGATACTAGTCGGTTATATGCGATATGACCGGATCGTTAAATCAAGTGTTGATTTAACGATTTAATGTATAATTATATATTTGATATATTACTTTGCATTAACTAGTATTGGTTCACTTTAAATCGATTTTCTCACTTGAATTGTGCAAGTTGTATATGTGATATACTTTTGTGCACATGATTGTATCATGTTTGATGATGCATGTTAACTTGGTTAAGTATAAAGATTAAACCATGGTTTACTTAATGATTAGGGTTTTGATTATCTTATTCATTTGTTTATTTATTTATTTATTTGTTTTGGAAAAGATAAAGAAAGAATGGTGGCTTTGTTTGTTTGTTTGTTAAAGATTCATGAAGCTTTGACTTAGTCACCCTTCTTGTCTTCATTCTTAACCCTAACCATTTAAACAAACCATGGTCTATTCTCTACACTTAACTAGGGTTATGTTATGATAAGTATTCATTTACTTTTTATTTTGAATTAACTTATCATAATATTCATCTTCTTCTTCTTCATCTTCTTCACATGAAGAAGCTTGCTTCATCATTGGTGATTGATGAAAACAAGTGAGAAATCCAATTCTAAAGTCTACCCACTTCCAATTTCTTCATCCTCTACCTCTTGCCAAGTAGTAGAGTGTGTTTCCTTCACAAGTTTTCATGGCTTGGTGAAGGTGGAGCTTGATCTAGTGATGCTTCGACGTAGATCATCTTCGGCACGTCGTCGATGACCTAGCCCGTCCATTCTCCGATGAAGCCGACGCTAGAGCCCGGGATCCGTCTTGGACAGCGAGGAGACTTCATTGCGGAGCCTTGGAGGTGGAGCACCGGATCTACAAAGGTTGTATATCCGTATTCTCATAGTTAAGTGTTAACTAGTTTATATTGTCGCCTAGAATTCTAGCAAACGATCCGTAGTCGGGTTTCTCGGCACCTAGATTTTTTGAAATTGGCATGGTTGATGCCTTATGAGACCTCACTAGAGTGCCTAGGAACCCTACAGTGGTATCAGAGCCTAGCTAGAGCCTTAGGCGAAGTCTAGAAGGAGTTTGAAAGCCGGACGAACCGAAACCCAACCCCAAAATAGCTCTCTGGACTTTTTCCAAATTCTGGGTTTTTTCCAGATTAAAAATTGCCAAAAAATTCAGCAGGGAATTTCATGAGTTACTGTGAAGCACGTGCAGCTAACTCGACTTCAGAGGCGCGGAACCGCGGCCCCCACCATGGGCTTAGCGGCGGTTCCGCGGCCACTTTGTTGAGTTAGTGCACGTGGCTTGCACAGTAATTCTTGTTTTTAAGTACTGAGTCTTCGGGAAATTTTTAATATTTACTCTACAGAAGAGTATTCTGGGGTACTATTGGGAATCGAAGTTTCGATCGGATTATCAAATTTCGTCTTTGTGTATTTCCGGATAAATTTTAGAATATGTTAAAAAGTTCGACCGGATATAAATACCCAATTTTTCCCCTGTCGGGAAATTTCCAAGTGTTGGATTTTTCCGTAGTTTAACGACGTTCTAAGTAGTGCAAGTAACGCGATGGACCCTCTAGAAGACAACAAACCTTAACTCAATTATGTGACCGTCTTGAACTGCCCTTTGAACCTTCGGGTTTGGGGCAGTACGGCGTGCCACATGTGAGGCGTTGGCTTGACCCTTCTACGGCTGGACCGTTGGTACTGAGGCACGAACTGAATGTTTTTAGACTTGTTTCATGTGTTGATCTGTATCGGGAAAACTTGGGTGTTCGATTGTTCGATCGGAAAGTTTGACATTTTCTATTTATCCGGAATGGGATACAATAATTGGAATTCACAATAAGTTATGAGATAACTGAATGAATGTTATAAACATAGCAGTTTAGTCTCACTTGATCGGTTGCCATGGAATTTTGATGTGATCAAAATTCCGTCGCAATCACGTAGCGTACGCGGATACTCGCCGGGTAAACTTAATAGACAGCTTCACTCGATAGCCTCGACCAAGTGACTGTAGGAGAACCCCGTCGCCGAAAGCATCCGTTCGGGTGCTCCCGGTAGCGGTGTTCCGCCTTGGTGCACTTCGTCGACGGTATCGGGGGTACGGCCGCCTACTGAAGTTTGCGACGAGCATTCGATCAGGATGTCGGGAATCTTGTTGAATTGCCCGACTTAATATTGAAAAGAGTTTTCGATTTTGAGACTAAAATGCGGGGTTTATAATTGTTTGGCATGTGATGTCTAAGTAATTCATTTGGTCAGGCATGCGATGTCTAAGGTGGTTGCGGATTCCAACTGTTGTAGTTTTACACTTTCTTTTCTGTGACCGTAAGTGTAATATGTGATATCGCCGGTTTCGTTGCTATATGTTAACGACAATTGGGATGCGCATATTTACTTACGTTGATGACATGTGATGTTATGTGTTGCTGGATATGTTATATTGGATCGTCGTGTTTGAATAGCCGGGGGTTTTTTATGTGAGATGAGTGTTTTTCATTTTCATTCATGTAAAAACTTGTATGTAATATTCTTTTATTGGGGCGCTTCCAGGTTGCAGAAGTTGTCACCTTTTGTATATTATTTACTTTTCCGCACTAGGATAGACCCAAGGAGGAGGGCACAAGTAACCGGGTTCTGGAGTCCAGTGGGAGACCAACTCGAGGAGTCGAGGCCGGGTCTCCTAACTCTAGAATTGGTAGGGTTGCTTGCCGCTCTCGTAGGAGTCTAGGGGTGTGGGTTTGGCTATTCATCGCGACCGTGGAATCCGTGTTTTATACTGGCTCGTATTGAAAACACGGATGTCCTAGTATATCTAATATTTAATATGTTTCTTCTGCTGCGATATCTGTGATGTGATCATGTGATGTTCTGTGATAGATACAGTATATAGTTTATATGATATATTATATAGACGTTACTTATGTTTTACACCCGCGCTAGCCCTACCCCGCTCTGCCGTTAGTTACCAAACCTAACGGTGCATGAGGGGACATCGAGGCGAATGCGGATGGCATAAGTGTACGTCGTATTTATCTGTGATGTTTAGGTACCTAATTGATGGGACTTCATTAATGAGATTAATGAAAGAAAAGAAACCTAAGATGTTGTAGAATCGAATTCAAAATAAAACAGGTAGCTACAGTTCTTGCTTTGCATAGCGGTATATGCGATATATCCTGCACCTTATTCGATAAGGAAAGGACCGAGATCCCTTCACCGGGAGTGACTCCTTTAGCAATAACTGGCAGATGCTACACCCTCGGTTTGTTTTTTGATTGCTTTTAAGAATTTTTGCTTTGCACAGTGATATATGTGATATATCCCGCACCTCATTCGACGAGGAAAGGACCGACGATCCCTTCACCGGGAGTGACTCCTTTAGCAAAACTAGAAAAGCCTCAAAAGCACTCCATTTTAAAAATCATTTGATTCTACAACGATATCAAGTTCATTACGCAATAGGTTTTCAGAAAAACCTGTCGTAACCCTCCGTCATTTCAGATAAGTACTAGTTAGTATTCGTGCTGCGGTAGTTTGGCATTCGTCAAGGCGTAGTGTGCGGTAGCTAACTAGTATTTATCTGCTTATGCATATGATGCAGATTGGATTAGGGTATTCGTACGGCGTTGTTTGGCATTCGTCAAGGGTCGTGCGGGTGGGTTTAATTCGATCAAGAAATGTACGGGTTGAACTTGACTAGTGGACTATGGGTTGTTTGGCATTCGTCAAGGTCATAGAACACTAGGGGAAAAATATTATCGGGAATTTCAAGTGTTGAAATTTGCAATGAGATTGCATACCTTCTATGAGATAGTTGGATCCCGATACCCGCTGCGAGTAAGTGTTACTCCTGGGAGAGTTTTATACATTACAATTAGCCGGTCAAGTAGGTGTCTAGAAAGGTGTCAACGAGGTTACGCCTCTGGGAAAACGAGGTTTACATTAATTAGGTTCGTGCGAAAGCACGGGGGACCTCCCTCAAAGTACCGACACTGGCCTGGCTGAAAGATTGGCGAACTTGTAGTGTGTAATTAATCCCGGCTAGTCTTTCCTTTTAGGGTTTGAAGGAAGATTTGATAAAAAGCAGTGGGAGCCATCCTGATTAGATAAAATAATAACCAATCTATTCTCGCAAGAGCGCACGCTGAGTGTTTTCTTCTCTCTCTCTCCACGTAGCGACCATATCACACCTTAATCAAGATAATAATACGGATTATTGACCGAACCCGCTTGTTATACTGAGCTGGGGAACGTTGGTCCCGCTCCCACTTATAATTGTTATAAGACAGAGCAGGAAATTGGGGAATACCAGATTTCCCGTGCCGCCCAAACGAAGAGAGTGCATGCTGATGCATCATCTTCGGGTGTGTTCATTATACATAACTGTTTCTCAGTATCCTCCGCATCCTGGGTATATGATACCAGATAAGGATCCCAGATATGTAATCTGTTACATAGGGCTACAAAAGGGTAGAAAAACTGAGAACGGGTGATAAGTTTCATGAGACAGAAAACGGGGCAAGTGTTGCAGCCAAGTCTGTTGGTCACTGTCACCCTGTATTGTAATATATTGATTCTGAACGAATGTTATTAGATACCGAACCTAATATAAAAAATCATATCAGTCTCTTTATCAGTAAAGAAATGATAAAATTTTGTATTGATGGATAATGTTTTGAACATTTCCTATATCAAAAGTTGATCGGTTCAGGCACGTTATCTAAAAGCATTAATGTTCTAAATCGAACTACAGTTCTTAGTATACAGAACACACACAAGAGGAAGAGTTCAGAAATGAACGAATCCTTCTTGAGGCATTGTAGACTAGGTCATATCAATGCGACCCGACCAGCTGAAGTTACATGTAGATGCATATTTAAATCAGTTTGAATTTACATCTTGTGAAACTTGCCAGTCATGTCACAGAGATAAGATGACCATAGCTCCGTTTACTGGAAACAGAGAAAGAGTTAATGAACTCTTGGGACTGATACATGATGATGTATGTAAGGTCTCCAGTCTACACATGCCAGAACTGATTCTTTATACTTCATTATATTCTCTGATAATCTCTCAAGATTCAGCCATATGTTCCTGTTGAAACATGAGTCCGAACCTTTTGAGATATTCACAGAATATAAGCGAGAAGTAGAGAATCAAAATACGGGTAAAAGTATTATGTCCTTTGATGAGATCAAGGAGAAGAATACTTGAGCATAGAATTTCTGGACTATTCTACAGGAGAATGAGATTCTCTCTCAGCATTACTCCTCCGTATACACCATAGCACGATGGTATATCGGGGCGGAGCAAACACACCCTATATGATAAGGTGTGCTCTATGATGAGTACTACTGAGTTACCTATTTCCTTTTTGGAAGTTATGCACTTATGAAGCTGCATACCTATTGAATTAGGGTTCGAATCAAATCAAAGCCTACCATTTCATATGTGATATGGAAAGGGAAGAGCCCATATCTTAAATTAGTTAAGATTTGGGGTTGTCCAGCCTATGTCTAAAAGCAAAATCCGGACAAGCTCGAGGCAACATCAGTTATGTAGAACTGGAAAGGTTCCAGCTATACAAACTACAGCAGATGATTTGGTAGAACCAAAGGATTCAGTAGATTCTAACGAACCTCAGCCGCTCCGCCGATCTAGTAGGGTTCCTCACCCACCTGAGAGATACTTCAGTTTCTCTATGACAGTGGGAGCGAGGATTGCATCATGAGATGATGACCCAACTAGTTTCGAGCAGGCCATCAGGAGTAAGACTCTGTAAGAATGGCTGGATGCTTAGTGATCTGAGATGGAATCCTTATACACCAACAAAGTATGGACTTTGGTTGCTATATCTGAAGGGTTAAATCCCCATCAGGAGCAAGTATATCTTGAGAAGATTACTTGGTGTAGATGGAAAAGTTGAGTCTTTCAAAGCTAGACTTGTTAAAGGTTTTCGTCATTGACCAGGCATGGATAATGATGAAACCTTTTCAAGTAGCTATGCTTAAGTCCATCCAGATCCTACTTGTCACGGCTACATACCATAACTACGATATCTGGTGGTTGGGTGTCATGACTGCTTTTCTAAATGATGTTTTAGAAGAGTGCGTCTATAAGTACACAGCCAGAGTGCTTCGTAGACAGTGGGAGCAGCAGAAACGTGTGCAAGATGTTTTATCTGATAAAGCAGGCATCGCGGAGTTGGAACGTCTGTTTTGATGTGTTAGTCAAAGAAGTTGACATTATCAAAATGGTAGATGAACCTTGTATATACAAAAAGGTAGTAGGGAGTATGGTGGTGATCCTCGTAGAGTACGTGGATGATATACTCTTGATAAGAAAGGAGTTTCCTATGCTACGCTCGGTCAATCTCCGCTTATCACAAGGATTCTCCAGATAGGATCAATGTGATACCTCCTCCATCCTGAGTTTTCATCTATGAGATAGATGTTATTTGGGTGTTAGTATACTCACTAGTTGTAGTGAGATGGTATCAATCGATCCTGGGGAGAATCACTAGAAGGGTTCCAGGGTGATAAAGACGACTAAATGTCAGTCGCAGGCATTGTCTTTACCCTCAGTAAAGGGATGGTATGTTGGAAGAGTTCCAAGCTAGATACCGTGGCATACTAGACGATAAAGGCTGGATACATCGCTACTTAAGATACTACCAAAGAAGCTGTTTGGATGTATATTAGTTCATGAGATGAACTTAGTTCCTACCATTGTGTGACAATGGAGTTGTGGCTTATGCCAGGAACCCCCGGTCCCATCAGTGATCCAGACTTATTCTAAGGCAGTATCGCCTGATCATGGAGATAGTTGATCTCCAGGATGATCGAGGTTGGGAGAGTAGACCCAGAGGTTAACACGGCGGATCCACTCACGAAGGCCTATTCCTAGAGAGAGACTTTTATGGGATGGTTGAGTATGAGATACTACAACCACTGCTACAGATGGCCCTAGTGCAAGTGGGAGATTGTTAGTTATATGTATCCCCTAGAGGCCATTACTGTACATTGGATGTATATTGTAGTGGATGCTGGGACGTATATAGGGAGGACTTTCTTGCTCGACATGATAGTATGCTATCTGGTTGATCTTTACCTTAACGTGTACGTTGATTGTCTCTCTGTTACATGTTGGTAAACCCCTTAGGATGTGTACTTGACTATCTGGACTATGATGCGGTTCATACTAGTGGGGACATGGTAGTCCATAAGTACATCCTTCAAAGTCCCTAGTCGTGGGTATATCGAGACGGGGCATCGATATACCAGAGTAGACTAGCGTGTACCTTCTCGACCCATACAGATGGGCGATGGATGATCCCATATCCATTGGTGTTTGACATCAGAGATGATATACGGGTGCTCAGTAGAGACTGGGTACACTGGACGGACTCGCCGAGAACTCCCAGATGGTATTATACCTCACGTCAGATGGCAGTTCTCTGGTGACACTGGTACAGAGTAGTCTGTTGACCCGAGATCGTCATAGAGTCTTGTGTGGTTCCCACTGTGCTTTGATTTCCATCTTACCACGTCCAAGAGGGCGTGCAAAACGGTGGTTTTTGGGTACAGTCCCGAGTCACATGGAGGCAATGAGCGATAGGAGGGGATTCGTCTCTCCCGGTATAGGGGGTTGATGTTGCGCTGTGTTCGATTGGCTATAACAGGAAATCCCTGGCCAGGGTTGCTGAGATTTACTGGTAAGT
This sequence comes from Agapanthus africanus, assembly GCA_030015575.1. NCBI lineage: Eukaryota > Viridiplantae > Streptophyta > Magnoliopsida > Asparagales > Amaryllidaceae > Agapanthus > Agapanthus africanus. The sequence continues at coordinate 138,028,239 of JASDDO010000004.1, read as the reverse complement.
GTTACCAGTAGTTTCTCGAATTGTTATAGACCTCATATCGACACGACTTATCGAGCTATTGGGGTCTGACGTTTACCACCCCTAGGCAAGATATGCGACATATCAGACGATCAGACCGGACTGTACGGTAGTGTTACTGGTTGGATTCACTGGAGTGTAAGCGGGCTTGCTCGTCGATCTTCTGATCGCTCAATACCCGGGTGGCCGTTACGTTTAGCAGACCGCTTGCGGCTTGTGGGTGTTTGATATGATCATCATCTGCTGCCGGCGTATTGACGAGTCTTTAGAGTCCTACACAAAGGTTTCCTGGCTCAAGCGAAACGAAATAGGAGCGCATATGAGATATGTGCGGGACCGAGAATAATACCAGTATGTGATACTGTATTCGATTCTCGCGATGTGACATTGATCAGTTATATGCGATATAGCCGGGTTATCGGATCAACTGTTGATTCGATAAGTTGTTACTAATGATACTAGTCGGTTATATGCGATATGAACGGATCGTTAAATCAAGTGTTGATTTAATGATTTAATGTATAATTATATATTTGATATATTACTTTGCATTAACTAGTATTGGTTCACTTTAAATCGATTTTCTCACTTGAATTGTGCAAGTTGTATATGTGATATACTTTTGTGCACATGATTGTATCATGTTTGATGATGCATGTTAACTTGGTTAAGTATAAAGATTAAACCATGGTTTACTTAATGATTAGGGTTTTGATTATCTTATTCATTTGTTTATTTATTTATTTATTTGTTTTGGAAAAGATAAAGAAAGAATGGTGGCTTTGTTTGTTTGTTTGTTAAAGATTCATGAAGCTTTGACTTAGTCACCCTTCTTGTCTTCATTCTTAACCCTAACCATTTAAACAAACCATGGTCTATTCTCTACACTTAAATAGGGTTATGTTATGATAAGTATTCATTTACTTTTTATTTTGAATTAACTTATCATAATATTCATCTTCTTCTTCTTCATCTTCTTCACTTGAAGAAGCTTGCTTCATCAATGGTGATTGATGAAAACAAGTGAGAAATCCAATTCTAAAGTCTACCCACTTCCAATTTCTTCATCCTCTACCTCTTGCCAAGTAGTAGAGTGTGTTTCCTTCACAAGTTTTCATGGCTTGGTGAAGGTGGAGCTTGATCTAGTGATGCTTCGACGTAGATCATCTTCGGCACGTCGTCGATGACCTAGCCCGTCCATTCTCCGATGAAGCCGATGCTAGAGCCCGGGATCCGTCTTGGACAGCGAGGAGACTTCATTACGGAGCCGTGGAGGTGGAGCACCGGATCTACAAACGTTGTATATCCGTATTCTCATTGTTAAGTGTTAACTAGTTTATATTGTCGCCTAGAATTCTAGCAAACGATCCGTAGTCAGGTTTCTCGGCACCTAGATTTTTTGAAATTGGCATGGTTGATGCCTTGTGAGACCTCACTAGAGTGCCTAGGAACCCTACATCTACAAGGCATCAACCATGCCCGATTCAAAATTTAGACGTGCCGAACAACCCTAACCAAGATCGTATACTAGAGATTATGCGATAACAATAAGCAAGTAAACAACTTTACTTCTAAGAGTTTGGGATAGAACCTTTGTAGTCTGGTCCTTCACTTCAAATAGCTCCGTGTAGTAGTTCCCTTCGCCGCGTCGCAAACCCCGGACTCTAGAGAGGCTCTATGAAGAAACGAACGTGCTTGCATCGATGACTTCGAGGCCGAAGATGATCTACGTCGAGGAGACACTGAATCAAGCTATTCCTTCACTAGGTCATTAACTTTGTGAAGAGAACACACTCTGCTACATAGCAAGTGGTAGAGGATGAAGAAGTAGGAGGTGGGCTCACTTTAGAATCTATTTTCTCACACTTTATCTCTAAACTCCATTAGAGCTAGCAAGCTTTTTCATGGAGCTTGAAGAAGAAGAAGAAGAAGACTTGTGAATAATTCATCCAAATGAATTATTGCACCCATGGTTGAGTTAAGCCTTCATGGATAACTCATGTAGAGAATTAACTCATGGCTATGGTTAATGGTTGGGTTTGATAAATATCTTAAACTAGACAAAAGGGTTGACTTTGTCAAACCTTATCCATAAGCTTTTGTGCAAGCTTTAGCATAACAAACACAATCTCTTTTGAATTAGCTTAACATAAATAAAAACCCTAACTTAACCCTAGCAATGTGTTAATCTCATACACCCATCTTTTATGTATCATCAAACATGACACAATCCATGTACACAAATGTACATATCGCGTATATATATACAATGTGAACATCATGTGAGAAAAGAAAACAATCGTGAGCTTAATATTAGTTAATGTATTATAATATATCAAATATATAATTATACATTAAATTATCAAATCAAATCTTGATTTAATAATCCGGCTATATCACATATAACCGACTAATATCAAATGCAACATCTTATCGAATCAACGCTCGATCCGATAACTTGGCTATATCACATATAACCAATCATGTCACACATTGCGAGAATATAATACGGCATCACATGCTTGTATTAATCTCGTTCCCGCACATATCACATATGCGCTCCTACTCCGTTTCGCTTGAGCCGGGAAACCTCTGTGTAGGACTCTAAAGACTCGTCAATACGCCGGCAATAGGTGATGATCATATCAAACACCCACAAGCTGCAAGCGGTCTGCCAAACGTAACGGCCACCCGGGTATTGAGCGATCAGAAGATCAACAAGCAAGCCTGTACTTTCTCCAGCGAATCCAATCAGCAACACTCCCGTACAGTCTGGTCTCTTCGTCTGATATGTCGCATATCTTGCCTAGGGGTGGTAAACGTCAGACCCCAGTAGCTTGATAAGTCGTGTCGATATGAGGTCTATAACAGTTCGAGAAACTACTAATAACACTTACCAGTAAATCTCAGCAACCCTGGCCAGGGATTTCCAGTTATAGCCAATCAAACACATCGCAACATCAACTCCTTATACCGGGAGAGACGAATCCCTTCCTATCGCTCATTGTCTCCATGTAATTCGGGACTGTACCCAAAAGCCACCGTTTTGCACGCCCCATTGGACGTGGTATGATGGAAATCAAAGCACAGTGGGAATCACACAAGACTCTATGACGATCTCGGGTCTACAGACTAACCTGTACCGGTGTCACCTGAGAACTGCCATCTGACGTGAGGTATAATACCATCTGGGAGTTCTCGGCTAGTCCGTCCAGTGTACCCAGTTTTCACTGAGCACCCGTATACCTTCTCTAATGTCAAACACCAATGGATATGGGATCATCCATCTCCCATCATATAGGTCAAGAAGCGCATACGCTAGTCTACTCTGGAGTATCGATGCCCTGCCTCGGTACTCCCACGACTAGGAACATTTGAAGGATGTACTTGGCGACTACTCTGTTCCCACTAGTATGATCTGCTTCATAGTCCTGTTAGTCAATTACTTATCCTAAGGGCTTTATCAACATGTAACATAGAGACAATCAGAGTACATGTTAAGATAAAGAGCAACCAGATAGCATACTATCATGTCGAGCAAGAAAGTCCTACCTATATATTCTAAGCATCCACTACAATATACATCGTATGTACAGTAATGGCCTCTATGGCATACATATAACTAACAATACGGGCCGAATGCGTCCTCTATCTTTTCAATGCCGGTGGAGCAGGTGACTCAAGCCACCACTGGACTGTTATTTGGGACCATGCTCCCGCCAACAAGCTTCAACACCCCAGTGCAACCAGAGGAAGCTCCAAAGAAGTCGGTCTTCAATCGACTTGCAACCACCACAGCCCCTCTCAACGGGTCGTCCAGGTCTGCCACCTCAGTCTTCAACAGGCTGAGCCAAAGCTCAAGTGCAGAGACTCGCAATACCTGAAGGGGTTATCCCGGAATGGATAGTCGTTCCAGCTCCGGCGGGAGAAGTCTTCAAAGGGGTTTCTCTTACAGAGGGTCGGTCTACGCAAGATTGGCCGTTCCAACTCCTGCTATAGGATAAGTCGTCAAAAGTGCTTCCCCGACCAGAAAGTTGGCCTTCGACAGATTGGATGTTCCCTCTCAGGGGACGTAAGTCTTCGACAGGCTAGCACTGATGGTAGCCTTTCACCAAAGCCGGGGGCACGATGGAGCCACTCCCACAATTGAGGCGGTCCCGTCTGCAAGACATGCTAGACCTCGCCACTGGCGCCGAATGAGAAGAGCTGGGGGTAACTCCCCTTTCGGACTTACTCCGCCATCTCCAATGGTGGAAGTTGACGCTGTTGTTCCAACCGGGAACAGTTTCGACCTGCTTAGAAGGGTGCGAAAGAACTCTCTGTAACGCCTTAGATTTACGATTAGTGTTAATTAAGCGATAATGCAGGTTTTTGGTAAAAAGTTTACCAATTTGGGTTCCTAACATTTAATAACATTTAATTAATAATTTATTATTATTTGTTATGGGCTTGAACACACGTGTGCACGTTTATGTGAGTGTTTGTTTGTGCTAATCTAGTTTAGTGACCATGACAACTTAACCTAATCCTAATCCTTTTCTTTAACCTTAACCATAATCCCTTGATATTTTGAGTGAGGAGAAGATATTTCTTTTGTGTTTTTGGAATTGAGTAGGGGTGGCATGGTTCACTTATTGCTTGCATTTATTGCAATGGTGCACTCACCCTCTTACACTCACCCTCTTACACTCACCTCTCTCTCCCTTTTCTTCACACCCTCTCTCATTCTCTCTCACTTCATCTCTTTATCATTTCTTTCATCACTCCCTCTCTTCCCTCAACTGAACACTCACTAATCCATCACTAAACTTTCACTAAACTTCATCAAATCTCACCAAAATCACTTATCTTGCCTTGTTTTGCCTCTTGGATGCCTTGGAGCTTGGAAAGCTAGGATCTTTGAGCTTATGGGTGTAGGTAATGATCTCTTTCTATTAAGTAGGTCCTTTTAATGTTGCGTAGCTTGTTCGTTTCAGTTTAGAACACGTAAAATTTAGTTTTGGGTAAATATCGTATTTTTAGTGTAGATTGGTATCTCGGATGATCTGCTGTCAAACCAGATATTTGTTGGAAAAGTTCCCATCACAGTGACCTTGTTTAGTGACCTAGAACCCACTGTAAAAACCTGAGCCCATTCCTTTTATTTTTGGCCGCAGTTTTATTGGTTCTGGCCGCAAATTGCGGCCAGAGTAGGGTCTGGGTGGTTGTGTTTTGGGGTAGGGGTCTCTGGGGTTGTGTTTGGTCTTGTAGTATGTGCAACTTTTACAAATTGTTTGGGTAGCAAAATCTGGGATCACTTTGCTTGTTTCTAGTGTTTCGATTACGCGCGTTACGTTATCCGATACGGTTCGTGTTCTTGTGTAGATGTTGCTCTTGAGTTGGTTTCGTAGTGTCGCTATACACGTTAGCTACTAAACGGACACTTGAGAGTATATTTGGAGTTGATACGTCGGTTAAACGTAGTTTGTACGCGTTATTGGTCGATTGCTAATATATACACTTGCTTTGTTGTTTTGTGATTTTAGGATCGCAGGCGGGGACTTCGGACGCTGCGAAGAAGGGAAAGCGAGTGGTTGGCTTTACTTAGCCCCAGGATCATCAGTGAGTAGATTTAATATCTACAGGGGAATCTCCCGCATGGCGTTATGCGTCTGGGCTAGATATGATATGATATTAGCTGCATGTTTATTTTGCATATATAGAGATTGTGCATAAAACTTCATTTGCATATTATTACTTATTGTGCTTGGACTTGTACCCTTGGACACTGCACTATTATTGACGGCTCATATTGTACGAGCATTGATTGTATGCCACTCGCACCGTCAATAATTGACATGACACGCACAACACACATACATATATGATATTGTTTGGTTAGGGACATTAAGACATTGATTCATATTCCTTTGTGCATATGACATATAGTATACATGTATACCTACATGCTTACACATATGCCTTGCCATGACTACATGCTAGCTACCCATATACCTATATGGTATTATACCATTAGAGATTGGTATATACACATATGAGACATAGCTACATGTACATCTTGCATACATACTTACATGTACACCCGTATACCTTGAGATAGCTATACATATACCTGGAGGGTATTGTATCATTATTGACATGTATATACACATACTTAGCTTGATATAGCTACACACATACCTGGGGGGTATTACATCATTATTGATAGGTAGATACACATATCTTGCTATACCGACATGGTTACGCATACATGGCTATAGCTAAATGTTCACCTTTATATGATGTATGGATTTGGAGATATTATGAACCGCATGATATATTTCATAACTTGTTGCAGTTAAATAGAGGTTTTTCCTTTATATGCTCATATTACTGTTTCATATTGCATATATTATATTTCATGGATTTACGCATTGAGATATGGATTTCATATGATGTTTTCTGGATTTGAGGACCGTGGGAGTTTCATGAAATTATGCATTATTTGAAAAACCCGGTTTCTCTTGATATGATATTTCAGCGTCCACCATGAGATTTCTCGGTTCTGATATATACCCCATGCGAGGAGTGGTGTGGGCCATGTGTGGGTACATGGTGGAGCTCGGTATGGTACCCCGGGACGAGAACGGATTTGCTATGTAGTAGACGGTGAGCCTGGCAGAAGGACCACTACCTACCGGTGATAGTATTTTGGACTCGGCGGTGATTGTGGAGATATCGACCGAAGTCATGTACGTATGGATACGGGGAATTCGAGTGCCGACAGTTGGGGCACTCGGGTTTCCGATGAACGTATAATACGTACATATCAGGGGCAGTCGTGGTGACGACGCTTGATAGATGAGTATTTATATGTCGATGCTAGACACTAGTTTTCATGATATTTTACCTCTAAGTATATATATCATGGTATGGGACGCTGTTATATATGCATGTATGTATGTGTGTGTATCAGTGGTATGGGAAGCTGTTATATATATATATATATATATATATATATATATATATATATATATATATATATATATATCATCACAATGATCTATGCATGTATTCTTATTCATTACTTGACATGAGGGCCGATATGAGGGCCGATATGGGGGCCGATTTGAGGATATTTAGGATTTGGATTGTCTTGATGGATATTGGTCCTGCCACGATGAGGATGACATGTTTTATCCCATATTCCACATTTATTTTATATGCATTGTTTCATGTATTAGTTGTACCTGATAGAGTACCTTTCATGACTGTTGCATATACATATTGCCATATTATTGCTTCATGTATTAGTTGTACCTGATAAAGTACCTTTCATAACTGTTGCATACATATGGCCATTTATTTTTCTATTAGATTGCATGTGATAGATTCGTGCGGTACGTGCATACTTCTGATTACCTGCATATGTTATTTACTATTCACGAGTTGGCAACTCACCCCCGTTGTGCCACAGGATTTTGCAGGTAGTCCCTCAGGGTAGTCGAGGCAGGGCTTTTCATTATCGTATCATCTTTTGCAGCGGATGCCGCTACGGCTGACTGTGTGCAGTTTTGCTATAGGTGAGTTTTGCGGTTATCCGATGTTGCTCGTTGTTTATCTTTGTACCTTGTACTCTCCATCTACCACTTTCATGTATTGACTAGAGACGTGATGTGAGGACGATATTATATATTATTTGGTGACTTAGAGGTCTTTTATGCAGTTTTATTTATATCGTATTTTTCTTCGCTACGGCGTCGTATATCTGTTATGGTGGTTGTTTTCCACCTTTGGGCGTGGATTTGCTCTCGTTTGAGGATGCTTTACTTATATATTTATATTGTACCCTTTTGGGGGCTTGTTTTACAAAGGAGGTGCTACCAAAATTTTAAAGGAAATAAATTGGGGCTTTAAAGAATTTGATTGAGATTTCAAAAGTTTTAACAATGTTATTATCACTTACTACTTTTGATGGTTTAGATTGCTGGGTTTTCGGCTTACTTGAATTACGTTATGCCTGGAGACATTACGTGGTTTAAGGGCCGTCACGTGCTAATTTTTGGGTCGTGACACTCTCCGACTGCGGTACCGAAGAAATCTCCTCCGCCTGCTGAAAACATGATGCAGGTAAAGCTGGAGCAGCCCCCTCAGCGGCTCTCCTCCCGAATCCACAGGGTCTGGCAGAAAGTCTAAGACTCTGCAATCAATAAAGACTACTCTCGCCGACTCAAGAAAACGAAGGCTCGGTAAGAGGAGGACCATCCCTACGCCGTAAAATGGAAGGCATCGTCCACATGGGCACCTGTTACATCGGCCCCTCCGACTTCAACTTCCCACAAAAGGAGAAGGCCGGAGAAAATCTCACTGCTTGCGGTGAATTCCAAAGGCGCTGGACCCAAACGCCCCAACTCCGGGAGCATGATAGCGCACACCGTCTACATGGCTTCCAGGAAAGAGAAAAGCCGTACTTCCATGGGTCATCGACCACTCACGCGATCATTGACAAAAGATTGGGAGAAACAACAAAAGCTCCAAGAAATGCTGATGAAAATGTCAGCAATCACTGGGCAGAAAGAAAGCTCGGAATCGGCGTCCGAACAGCGCCAGGAGCAGGAGTCCGATACAGAGTTCCTGCGAAGGGTGCTAGAAAGAAAAGATAAGGAGGTCATGGAACAGGCTGCTAATATAAAGCAAATGGCGCTTCTGTTCCAAGATATGGTTGGGATGATGATCCAGCCGGTGTAGGGTTCCTAGGCACTCTCAAGAGGTCTCACAAGGAATCAACCATGCCAATTTCAAAAATACGGTGCCGAGAAACCCTAGACTACGGATCGTTGGCTAGAATTCTAGGCGAAACAAGCAACTAGCTAACAAATTAACTAAAGGAACGGAAATACAACCTTTGTAGATCCGGTGCTCCACCTCCATAGCTCCATGATGATGTCTCCTCGCTGTCCAAAACGGATCCCGGGCTCTAGCATCGGCTTCATCGGAGAAGAAGCGGGCTAGGTCATCGACGACGATGCCGAAGATGATCTACGTCGAGGCATCACTAGATCAAGCTCCAACTTCACCAAGTCAAGAAACTTGTGAAGAAAACACACTCTACTACTTGGTAAGAGGTAGAGGATGAAGAAATAGGAAGTGGGTAGACTTTAGAATTGGATTTCTCACTTGTTTTCATCAATCACCATTGATGAAGTAAGCTTCTTCATGGAAGAAGAAGATGATGAAGAAGAAGAATGTTATGATAAGTATTATCAAAAATGAATAATCAAATCATACTTATCATAATATTAACCATGGTAATGTGTAGAGAGTTAATCATGGTTGAATGGAATGGTTAGGGTTAAGCGTGAGACAAAATGGTCACTTGGTCAAAGTCTTCATGAAGCTTCAACAAGCTTCTCCATTGAAAGCAACCATTTTGTATTATTCTTTTATCTTTTCCAATAAATAAAAAGATAAAAGAATGAATAAATAAATATACATATAAACCCTAACCATTTACTTAACCAAGGTTTAACTCTTTACACAAAACCTAGCATTCATGCATCATCAAACATGATACATCCAAGTGCACAAAAGTATATCACATATACAACTTGTGAACTTCAAGTGAGAAAATCCATTTAAAGTGAACCAATACTAGTTAATGCAAAGTAATATATCAAATATATATAATTATATATTAAATCATTAAATCAACACTTGATTTAACGATCCGGTCATATCGCATATAACCGACTAGTATCCTATGTATGGCTTACCGAACCAACCCTTGATTCGACAACTAGGTTATATCGCATACAACCTTTCGATACATTCATCGCGAGAATGGAATACGGTATCACATACACGAATCATTCTCGGTCCCGCACATATCTCATATGCGCTCCTATTTCGTTTCGCTTGAGCCAGGAAACCTCTGTGTAGGACTCTAAAGACTCGTCAATACGCCGGCAGCAGGTGATGATCATATCAAACACCCACAAGCCGCAAGCGGTCTGCTAAACGTAACGGCCACCCGGGTATTGAGCGATCAGAAGATCGACGAGCAAGCCCGCTCACACTCCAGTGAATCCAACCAGTAACACTACCGTACAGTCCGGTCTGATCGTCTGATATGTCGCATATCTCGCCTAGGGGTGGTAAACGTCAGACCCCAATAGCTCGATAAGTCATGTTGATATGAGGCCTATAACAGTTCGAGAAACTACTGGTAACACTTACCAGTAAATCTCAGCAACCCTGGCCAGGGATTTCCGGTTATAGCCAATCGAATACAGCGCAACATCAACCCCCTATACCGGGAGAGACGAATCCCCTCCTATCGCTCATTGCCTCCATGTGACTCGGGACTGTACCCAAAAACCACCGTTTTGCACGCCCTCTTGGACGTGGTAAGATGGAAATCAAAGCACAGTGGGAACCACACAAGACTCTATGACGATCTCGGGTCAACAGACAACTCTGTACCAGTGTCACCTGAGAACTGCCATCTGACGTAAGGTATAATACCATCTGGGAGTTCTCGGCGAGTCCGTCCAGTGTACCCAGTCTCTACTGAGCACCCGTATATCATCTCTGATGTCAAACACCGATGGATATGGGATCACCCATCGCCCATCTGTATGGGTCGAGAAGGTACACGCTAGTCTACTCTGGTATATCGATGCCCCGTCTCGATACACCCCCGACTAGGGACTTTGAAAGATGTACTTATGGACTACCATTTCCCTATTAGTATGATCCGCATCATAGTCCAGGTAGTCAAGTACACATCCTAAGGGCTTTACCAACATGTAATAGAGAGACAATCTGAGTACACGTTAAGGTAAAGAGTAACCAGATAGCATACTATCATGTCGAGCAAGAAAGTCCTCCCTATATATGTCCCAGCATCCACTACAATATACATCCTCTGTACAGTAATGGCCTCTAGGGCATACATATAACTAACAATCTCCCACTTGCACTAGGGCCATCTGTAGCAGTGGTTGTAGTATCTCATACTCAACCATCCCATAAAAGTCTCTCTCTGGGAATAGGCCTTCGTGAGTGGATCCGCCGTGTTGTCCTCTGAGTCTACTCTCCTAACCTCGATCCCTTAGAGATCAACCATCTCCATGATCAAGTGATACTGCCTTAGAATATGTCTAGATCACTGATGGGACCTGCGTTCCTTGGCATAAGCCACAACTCCATTGTTACACAATGAGAGGAACATAGTTCATCTCATGAACCAATATACACCCAAACAGCCTCTTTGGTAGCATCTTAAGTAGCGATGTATTCTGCCTTTATCGTCTAGTATGCCACGGTATCTAGCTTGGAACTCTTCCAACATACCGTCCCATTACTGAGGGTAAAGACAATGCTTGCGACTGACATTCAGTCGTCTTTATCACCCTGGAACACTTCCAGTGATTCTTCCCAGGATCGATTGATACCATCTCACTACAACTAGTGAGAATCCTAACATCCAATTAAATCTATCTCATAGATCCAAAATTCAGGATTTAGGAGGTATCATTTTGATCCTATATGGAGAATCCTTGTGATAAGCGGAGATTGATCGAGCTTAGCATAGGAAACTCCTTCCCCATCAAGAGTATGTCATCCACGTACTCTACGAGGATCACCACCATACTCCCTACTACCTTTTTGTTTATACAAGGTTCATCTACCATTTTGATGATGTCAAACTCTTTGACTAATCCATCAAAACAGATGTTCCAACTCCGCGATGCCTGCTTTAATCCTATAAAGCATCTTGCACACGTTTCCGCTGCTCCCACTGTCTACGAAGCCCTCTGGCTGTGTACTTATAGACGCACTCTTCTAAAATATCATTTAGAAAAGCAGTCATGACACCCAACCACCAGATATCGTAGTCATGGTATGTAGCCGTGACAAGTAGGATCTGGATGGACTTAAGCATAGGCACTGAAAAGGTTTCATCATTATCCACGCCTGGTCAATGATGCAAACCTTTAACAAGTCTAGCTATGAAAGTCTCAACTTTTCCATGTACACCAAGTAATCTTCTCAAGACATACTTGCTCCTGATGGGGATTTAACCCTTCAGATATAGCAACCAAAGTCCATACTTTGTTGGTGTATAAGGATTCCATCTCAGATCACTAAGCATCCAGCCATTCTTACAGAGTCTTACTCCTGATGGCCAGCTCGAAGCTAGTTGGGTCATCATCTTATGATGCAATCCTCGCTCCCACTGTCATAGAGAAACCGAAGTATCTCTCAGGTGGGTGAGGAACCCTACTAGATCGGCGGAGAGGCTGAGGTTCGTTGGAATCTACTGAATCCTTCGGTTCTACCAAATCATCTGCTGTAATTTGTATAGCTGGAACCTTTCCAGTTGAACATAACAGACCTTGCCTCGAGCTTGTCCGGATTTTGCTTTTAGACATAGGCCGGACAACCCCAAATCTTAACTAACTTAAGATATGGGCTCTTCCCTTTCTATATCTCATATGAAGTGGTAGGCAACTGGTTTGATTTGAACCCTATTCAATAGGTATGCAACTTCTTAAGTGCATAACACCCAATAGGAAATAGGTAACTCAGTAGTACTCATCATAGAGCACACCATATCAAATAGGGTGTATCTGCTCTGCCCCGACATACCATCGTGCAATGGTGTATACGGAGGAGTAATGCTGAGAGAGAATCTCATTCTCCTTTAGAATAGTCCAGAAATTCCATGCACAAGTATTCTCCTCCCTGATCTCATCATAGGACATTATACTTTTACCCATATTTTGGTTCTCTACTTCTCGCTTATATTCTGTGAATATCTCAAAAGGTTCGGACTCATGTTTCAACAGGAACATATGACTGAATCTAAAAAGATCATCAGAGAATGTAATGAAGTACAAAGAACCAGTCCTGGCATGTGTAGACAGGAGACCTTGCATACATCATCATGTATCAGTCCCAAGAGTTCATTAACTCTTTCTCTGTTTCCAATAAACAGAGCTATGGTCATTTTATCTTTGTGACATGACTGGCAAGTTTCACAAGATGTAAATTCAAACTAATTTAAATATGCATCTAAGTGTAACTTCAGCTAGTCGGGTCGCATTGATATGACCTAGTCTACAATGCCTCAAGAAGGATTCGTTCAGATCTGAACTCTTCCTCTTGTGTGTGTTCTGTATACTAAGAACTGTAGTTTGATTTAGAACATCAATGCTTTTAGATAACGTGCCTGAACCGATCAACTTTTGATATAGGAAATGTTCAAAACATTATCCAACAATACAAAATTTTATCATTTCTTTACTAATAAAGAGACTGATATGATTTTGTATATCAGGTTCGGTATCTAATAACATTCGTTCAGAATCAATGTATTGGTAATACAGGGTGACAGTGACCGACAGACTTGGCTGCAACACTTGCCCCATTTTCTTCCTCATGAAACTTATCACCCGATCTCAGTTTTTCTACCCTTTTGTAGCCCTATGTAACAGATTACATATCTGGGATCCTGATCCGGTATCATATACCCAGGATGCGGAGGATACTGAGAAACAGTTCTTTGTAATGAACACACCCGAAGATGATGCATCAGCATGCACTCTCTTCGTTTGGGCGGCATGGGAATCTTGGTATTCCCCTATTTCCTGATCTGTCTTATAACAATTATAAGTTGGAGCGGGACCAACGTTCCCCAGCTCAGTATAACAAGCGGGTTCGGTCAATAATCCGTATTATTATCTTGATTAAGGCGTGATATGGTCGCTACCTGGAGAGAGAGAGAAGAAAACACTCAGCGTGCGCTCTTGCAAGAATAGAATGGTTATTATTTTATCTAATCAGGATGGCTCCCACTGCTTTTTATCAAATCTTCCTTCAAACCCTAAAAGGAAAGACCAGCCGGGATTAATTACACGCTATAAGTTCGCCAATCTTTCAACCAGGCCAGTGTCGGTACTTTGAGGGAGGTGCCCCGTGCTTTCGCACGGTCCTAATTAATGTAAACCTCGTTTTCCCAGAGGCGTAACCCCGTTGACACCTTTCTAGACACCTACTTGATCAGCTAATTGCAATGTGTAAAACTCTCCCAAGAGTAACTCTTACTCGCAGTGGGTATCGGGATCCAACTATCTCATAGAAGATATGCAATCTCATTGCAAATTTCAACACTTGAAATTCCCGATAATATTTTGCCCCTAACGTGCTATGACCTTGACGAAAGCCAACAAACCATAGCCCGCTAGTCAAGTTCAACCCGTACATTTCTTGATCGAATTAAACCCACCCGCACGACCCTTGACGAAAGCCAACAAAGCCGCACGACTACCCTAATCCAATTGCATCGTATGCTACCAGATAAGCAGCATATAGCTACCGCACACTGCACCTTGACGAAAGCCAACAAATGCAGCACGAATACTATATACAACTTATCTGAAATGACGGAGGGCTACGACAGGTTTTTCTGAAAACCTATTGCGTAATGAACTTGATATCGTTGTAGGATCGAATGAATTTTGAAATGGAGTGTTTTTTATGCTTTTCTAGTTTTGCTAAAGGAGTCACTCCCGGTGAAGGGATCGTCAGTCCTTTCCTCGTCGAATGAGGTCCGGGATATATCATATATATCACTGTGCAAAGCAAGAACTGTAGCTACCTGTTTTATTTTGAAATTCGATTCTACAACATCTTAGGTTTCTTTTATTTTATTAATCACATTAATGAAGTCCCATCTTTTAAGTACCTAAACATCACAGATAAATACGACGTACACTTATGCCATCCGCATTCGCCTCGATGTCCCCTTGTGCACCGTTAGGTTAGGTAACTAACGGCAGAGCGGGGCAGGGCTAGCACGGGTGTAAAACATAAGTAACGTCTATATAATATATCATATATACTATATATTGTATCTATCACAGAACATCATATGATCACATCACAGATATCGCAGCAGAAGAAACATATGAAATGTTGGATATACTAGGACGTCCGTGTTTTCAATACGAGCCAGTATAAAACACGGATTCCACGGTCGTGATGAATAGCCAAACCCACATCCCTAGACCCTTACGAGAGCGGCAAGCAACCCTACCAATTCTAGAGTTAGGAGACCCGGCCTCGACTCCTCGAGTTGGTCTCCCACTGGACTCCAGAACCCGGTTACTTGTGCCCTCCTCCTTGGGTCTATCCTAGTGCGGAAAAGTAAATAATATACAAAAGGTGACAACTTCCGCTACCTGGAAGTGCCCCAATAAAAGAATATTACATACAGTTTTTTTACATGAATGAAAATGAAAAACACTCATCTCACATAAAAACCCCCGGCTATTCAAACACGACGATCCAATATAACATATCCAGCAACACATAACATCACATGTCATCAACGTAAGTAAATATGTCCATCCCAATTATCGTTGACATATAGCAACGAAACCGGCGATATCACATATTACACTTACGGTCACAGAAAAGAAAGTGTAAAACTACAACAGTTGGAATCCGCAATCTGCATAGACATCGCATGCCTAGTCAAATGAAATACTTAGACATCACATGCCTAACAATTATAAACCCCGCATTTTAGTCTCATTATCGAAAACTCTTTTCAACATCAAGTCGGGCAATTCAACAAGATTCCCGACATCCTGATCGAATGCTCGTCGCAAACTTTAGTAGGCGGCCGCACCCCCGACGCCGTCGACGAAGTGCACCAAGGCGGAACACCGCTGCCGCGAGCACCCGAACGGATGCTTTCGGCGACGGGGTTCTCCTACAGTCACTTGGTCGGGGCTAAGGAATGTAGCTGTCTAATAAGTTTACCCGGCGAGTATCCGCGTACGCTATGTGATTGCGACGGACTTTTGATCACATCAAAAATCCGTGGCAACCGATCAAGTGAGACTAAACTGCTATGTTTATAATATTCATTCAGTTATCACATAACTTTTGTGAATTCCAATTGTTGTATCACATTCCGGATAAACAGAAAATGTTAAACTTTCCGATCGAACAATCGAACACCCAAGTTTTCCCGATACAGATCAACACATGAAACAAGTCTAAAAACATTCAGTTCATGCCTCAGTACCAACGGTCCAGCCGTAGAAGGGTCAAGCCAACGCCTCACATATGGCACGCCGTACTGCCCCAAACCCGAAGGTTCAAAGGGCAGTTCAAGACGGTCACATAATCGAGTTAAGGTTTGTTGTCTTCTAGAGGGTCCATCGAGTTACTTGCACTATTAGAACGTCTTTAAACCACGGAAAGATCCAACACTTGGAAATTTCCCGACAGGGGAAAAATTGGGTATTTTTATCCGGTCGAACTTTTTAACATATTCTAAAATTTATCCGGAAAGCCACACAGACAAAAATTTGATAATCCGGTCGAACATTCGAATCCCCAAAACAACCCAGAAAATTCAACTCTTGAAAAAATATTAAAAATTCCCAGGAAAACCAGCACAGAAAACTGAGAATTACTGTGAAAATATAAATACACAAAACGACAAAACGACCGCGGAACCGCCGCACGAGCCATGCTCGTGCCGCGGATCCACGGCTCATTGATGGAATTAGTCCATCGAAATTCACAGTAACTCATAGATTATCCTGCTGATTTTTCTGCATATTTTTAATGTGGAAAAATCCCCGAAATTAGAAAAAGTCCAGAGAGCATGGTTTGTGTTAGGGTTTCGGTTCGTTCGGGTTTCAAACTCCGTCTAGACTTCGCCTAAGGCTCTAGCTTGGCTCTGATACCACTGTAGGGTTCCTAGGCACTCTCAAGAGGTCTCACAAGGCATCAACCATGCCAATTTCAAAAATACGGTGCCGAGAAACCCTAGACTACGGATCGTTGGCTAGAATTCTAGGCGAAACAAGCAACTAGCTAACAAATTAACTAAAGGAACGGAAATACAACCTTTGTAGATCCGGTGCTCCACCTCCATAGCTCCGTGACGATGTCTCCTCGCTGTCCAAAACGGATCCCGAGCTCTAGCATCGGCTTCATCGGAGAAGAAGCGGGCTAGGTCATCGACGACGATGCCGAAGATGATCTACGTCGAGGCATCACTAGATCAAGCTCCAACTTCACCAAGTCAAGAAACTTATGAAGAAAACACACTCTACTACTTGGCAAGAGGTAGAGGATGAAGAAATAGGAAGTGGGTAGACTTTAGAATTGGATTTCTCACTTGTTTTCATCAATCACCATTGATGAAGTAAGCTTCTTCATGGAAGAAGAATGTTATGATAAGTATTATCAAAAATGAATAATCAAATCATACTTATCATAATATTAACCATGGTAATGTGTAGAGAGTTAAT
Source organism: Agapanthus africanus (assembly GCA_030015575.1). Classification (NCBI taxonomy): domain Eukaryota; kingdom Viridiplantae; phylum Streptophyta; class Magnoliopsida; order Asparagales; family Amaryllidaceae; genus Agapanthus; species Agapanthus africanus. The sequence goes on along the minus strand of JASDDO010000004.1, from coordinate 138,010,900 downwards.
CATGGTTGAATGGAATGGTTAGGGTTAAGCATGAGACAAAATGGTCACTTGGTCAAAGTCTTCATGAAGCTTCAACAAGCTTCTCCATTGAATGCAACCATTTTGTATTATTCTTTTATCTTTTCCAATAAATAAAAAGATAAAAGAATGAATAAATAAATATACATATAAACCCTAACCATTTACTTAACCAAGGTTTAACTCTTTACATAAAACCTAGCATTCATGCATCATCAAACATGATACATCCAAGTGCACAAAAGTACATCACATATACAACTTGTGAACTTCAAGTGAGAAAATCCATTTAAAGTGAACCAATACTAGTTAATGCAAAGTAATATATCAAATATATATAATTATACATTAAATCATTAAATCAACACTTGATTTAACGATCCGGTCATATCGCATATAACCGACTAGTATCCTATGTATCGGCTTAACGAACCAACCCTTAATTCGACAACTAGGTTATATCACATACAACCTTTCGATACATTCATCGCGAGAATGGAATACGGTATCACATACACGAATCATTCTCGGTCCCGCACATATCTCATATGCGCTCCTATTTCGTTTCGCTTGAGCCAGGAAACCTCTGTGTAGGACTCTAAAGACTCGTCAATACGCCGGCAGCAGGTGATGATCATATCAAACACCCACAAGCCGTAAGCGGTCTGCAAAACGTAACGGCCACCCGGGTATTGAGCGATCAGAAGATCGACGAGCAAGCCCGCTCACACTCCAGTGAATCCAACCAGTAACACTACCGTACAGTCCGGTCTGATCGTCTGATATGTCGCATATCTCGCCTAGGGGTGGTAAACGTCAGACCCCAATAGCTCGATAAGTCGTGTCGATATGAGGTCTATAACAGTTCGAGAAACTACTGGTAACACTTACCAGTAAATCTCAGCAACCCTGGCCAGGGATTTCCGGTTATAGCCAATCGAACACAGCGCAACATCAACCCCCTATACCGGGAGAGAGGAATCCCCTCCTATCGTTCATTGCCTCCATGTGACTCGGGACTGTACCCAAAAACCACCGTTTTGCACGCCCTCTTGGACGTGGTAAGATGGAAATCAAAGCACAGTGGGAACCACACAAGACTCTATGACGATCTCGGGTCAACAGACTACTCTGTACCAGTGTCACCTGAGAACTGCCATCTGACGTAAGGTATAATACCATCTGAGAGTTCTCGGCGAGTCCGTCCAGTGTACCCAGTCTCTACTGAGCACCCGTATATCATCTCTGATGTCAAACACCGATGGATATGGGATCACCCATCGCCCATCTGTATGGGTCGAGAAGGTACACGCTAGTCTACTCTGGTATATCGATGCCCCGTCTCGATACACCCACGACTAGGGACTTTGAAGGATGTACTTATGGAATACCATGTCCCCACTAGTATGATCCACATCATAGTCCAGGTAGTCAAGTACACATCATAAGGTCTTTACCAACATGTAATAGAGAGACAATCTGAGTACACGTTAAGGTAAAGAGTAACCAGATAGCATACTATCATGTCGAGCAAGAAAGTCCTCCCTATATATGTCCCAGCATCCACTACAATATACATCCTATGTACAGTAATGGCCTCTGGGGCATACATATAACTAACAACCGGACCCCCCAGCTGAAGACCAGCCGATAATCATTGAGGACGACAGAGGGAAAACATCAAACCCCCTCCCAGCTTTATTGACAACCATGGAGGAGACAATCTCCAAAGCTTCCCTTAACGATTACTAACCTCAGCAAATACGAGCTTATCAGGCAAGCGAAGCAGCTGGCCAAGTCGTCAGAACCGGGCGATCATACCCAGGCCGGTGCGATCAAATCAAGTACCCGTCGGGATATACGATCCCTAAGTTCCATGTGTACAAGGGGACAGGCAATCCACACCAGCATGTCACCCAGTTCAGAGCTTTATGTGGCAATACTGGAGGCGACAAGAAATTGTTGTTTCTCCAGTTCGTTGGCAGCCTATCCGAGATGGCGTTTGAATGGTACTCAGAACTCCCAAATGACTCCGTCAAAACATTCACAGAGATGGAATTGTTGTTCACACAGCGGTTAGCCAGCGCAAGCGAGCGCACCCCGATCACGGCATTAATCAATGCCAGGATGATGCCAAGAGAGACCTGGTTAAATACGCAATTCGGTGGAGGAACCTATGGTCGAAATGTGAACAACGCATTGAAGAGGCTCCTGCTGTGGGCATGTTCATAGGGACTCTCGATCCTCAAGCGACTGTGTCCCAGTTCATGACGTTGTTTAAGACGACCACCTTCCAGGATTTGATCTACAAGTTGGCCCAAATGGACCAGATGGACCACGGGCCTCCCACTTCAGAGTTGGACCCTCAGATTGCAAAGGGTAAAGGGAAAGCTACCTTCATTGCCAACACTCAACAACAACCAAGTGATCTGAAACCAGTTGCTCTCCAAAACAATGCGCGCCCGCGCCAATCCCTGGAAGAGAAGCTAGGACGTGCTTACTCGTTTCCCCGTGATAAAACGAGGAGACTGTTCGAACTGGCAGTGCGCAACAGACTCATCACTCTGCCGGACCCAAGGCATCTACCGCAGCCCGGCGATGTCAACAATCCCAACTACTGCTCCTACCACAGAATGGTGGACCACCCAATTGAGGATTACTACGTCTTAAAAAACTTGATCGAGGACCGGTACCAACAAGGGAAGTTTATACTGTCCAAAAACTAGAGGGTGAACCCACCTTAGAAGCACGCTCCTAAAAAGGTGGACACGCCGGGGGCTTCATGCTCGTTTGTGGAAGAAGATCCGTGGGAAATTTTCCTTTCAGCTAAAACTAAATGAATGCTGAAGGATCTTCAAGCATGTCCGGCGATCAGGTGGAAAAACCCGTTGGAGTCCGAGATCATTGAAGAGATGCTGAAACCGCGTCCCACACCGAAAATTGTTGACGAGGGGCAAAACCCCCAGGCCAAATCTTCAAAGTCTTCAAAAAAAGAAGAAGACTAAGAAGCCTGTGCAGCCTGCCGAGTATGACGACAAGCACACGGACCAGCAAAAGTGTATCGACGCGCTGGAATACAAGCAGAAGGCGCGTACCCCAGTCACCCTCAAAGGGTTTCTCAACCATATTCTTGAGAAAGGAGACAATGACAATGATGAGGGGAATAACTCATCAGAAGAACCCGAGGATTATGTAGCGAGTTGCCACATGGTCTCGCATTCGTCATTAAAAGACGAAGAAACTCCCTCGGCATCGGAAAGCAACGTAGAGAAACTGGGGGCAGGATCGGTGCTAAAATCCCTGGAACCGTCAGACGACCTGATCGACAGGCTGCTAAATGAAATTTTTCAAAAGAGCAGAGCTGGCCGAGAATGCGAAACGGGTATATACGAAAAGGCCAAGTGTCGACGTCGGGATGAAGAAGAGACGGCAGGGAAGAGTCACAAAGTACTCCAACCAGATCGAAGCACACCTGCGGCAAAAAAAAGCAGGTTTAATACGGAGAAATGGTTCGCCAAATCCCTGTCAATGGGGATGAAGCGCCACCATTCAAAGGAAATATTCCCGGGGCCACATGCCTCAACGGGGAAGATTTACATCCAAATTACTGCTTGTATCATTGGAAGGTCACCCACACAGCGGAAGAATGCAGTGCCTTCAAGAAGTGGTGGCAAGGATACGTTGTATACCGGCAACACTTCAAGCGGATGAAGCGCAAAACCCGTTGACAACAAAGGAGCACTACAGACGAGCATGAAGGAATGGCTGGCAACTGTCATATGGTTGATACCAGTTCGACAAAAGAAAAATCTCAAGTTCTCACATTCGGAGCGATTCTGAGGAAGAAATAACCCTCGACCCTCTCTTCAAAGAATCAACCTCTGGAAAAGAAGAAGAGGAGAAGAACTGCAAGAACATTCATTTGCATAACCGTACGTTGCTTGAAAAGAACCTCGGACCCTGAAACAAAAGTTCGAGCAAAAGAGACAAGGGGAAGGAAAAAGTCCCTGAGGAAATTACCCTCGATGATGGTGCCGTCAAAGAGCTCGCAGCCAAGGACCCATCTAGGAAAAACAAGGTGGATTACAAAATCCTGGCACATCTGAGAAAGATACCCTCACAACTGAGCATACTGGATGCTCTCCTCCTGTCCAAAGAAAAAGAGATTCTCTGATCATGGCGTTACAAGAGCCCGATCAGTTCCAAGCTTTCCTTACAGAAGAAAAGATAAAGCACGAGCTGGCAGAGGTTCATACAGCTGACATTACATTCGGCGATGAAGATCTCCTTCTTGGAATGTGCGAGCACAACCGTCGGCTATATGTCACTGGGTACTGCCATGACATCAAGATAGGGAAGATCCTGGTTGACAACGGGTCCTCCGTCAATCTTCTCAACGTGAGGGTACTGAAGGAGATTTGCATGAACGTTCAGCACCTGTCTCGGGATAAAATTACTATCTCCGGGTTCAACTCCCAGTCATCACGGATGCTTGGGCTGTAATATTGACGCTACGCTTCGGGCTGCTCGTCACTGACATTAAATTTCAGGTCATCGACGCCAAGACTTGCTACAACGCTCTGCTCTGCAGACCTTGGTTACACGAGTACAACGTCATCCCTTATACACAGCATCAGTGTATGAAGTATTTCAAAGATGGCCTTGAGTACACCATGACATGGGAGATAAATCCATTCTCCGTAAATGAAGTCTGAAAATATGAAGACACAAAGTACTTCCTACCAGACTTCGAAGACATGGAAAGATGTCATAAGCCGAAGAATAAACAAAAACCCGTTACCACTATCCCGATCTTTGGGAGCGATACCGAGGAGGACGAAGAGATAGTCTACTTAGGGTAGCCCCAAGGCAACAGGCCCGGACCATCTACCCTATTTGGTCTTCGGCGGTGACTTTGAGGACGAGGCCAACGCAGTGTTCTCTGTCCGCCCGTCAATGCAGACCTTCATTGGAGCTGATCAGAGTTTACAAATTACCATGGTCCCACTACGGCATTATAAAGAACTTGATGTGCTCGATACGTATGACGTGCAAGAGCTGTAGACCTTTTACGTCCCTCTTAGGCGAAGAGATGAAAAGGCGATCCTCTTCTATCAGTCTACGGAAACCAGAGTGGAAAAAGAATTCTGGCATAGTGCCGAACTTGCGCTTGACATGCTTCAACCAATCCGTCTGCCTAGATATTACGCAGAAGGATTGAAAAGGCTATTAAGATGCCAAGGTGTACCTTTCAAACAAACCGCTCGACAAGCCCAGTTCTACAACAAGATTTGGGACGTCCCCGAAACTCAACGAAAGATGCCCAACGGGAGAATGGAAACGATTGGGCTCGGATACATTCAATCAAACAAACGGGAACGATTCCACAATTACCACGTCATAAATGGCTTTGGTAAAGAAGGGAACGTTTTTCCAAATGGTCATAACATTGAACCATAGCGAGATCCCGCCATAAGAATTCCAAGTCTGTCATTCGAAGAATAAGTTGACAGGATAATAAGAGAGGATGGTCAAAAGGTTTGGGATGACCAAAGCCGCGAAATGTCCATCTAAGAAAAGGCCAGGACGCAGCGTCTCCCTAAGTAGTCTGCGGGAAGAGAAGGTTACGATGTCCTTCACCCTCAGCCCTCTGTGCATTCTCATGATAAGGGAAATACCCAACGCAGAGGAAAAAACAAGATAAAGAATGAGAATGATGTTCGAAAACATCAAAGCAGGTCCAAGAAGTCGCGCGATCGAGAAAAAGTCAGCTGGAATCCGTCTTTTATGAAGAAGATGGATTGGGAATACTCTTTCCCTCAAGAAAAGACAAGGAAAATATTCAACCTTGTCATGAAGTATCACATGATGACGCTCCCGAAGTCTCGGCACCCCGAAAAAATAAACGAGGTCCATCGCCCGGATTATTGCTCCTACCACCGAGCAATAGGACATCCTCTTGAAGACTACTTCACCTTCAAAGACTGGGTCGAAGATCAGTATCAACAAGGCAGGTTCACTCTATCCGACAGTTGGAGGATAACCCCACTATGAAAGCATGAGACAAAAGCAACCTACACTACGAGGGTAAGTCTGGATCAACATCGAGCTTGGAAACGAGCTCGTACATGCCACGTGATAACATTATCAAAAGAGGAAGAGCCCGAGAATATGGATGACCTCTCCCGGTGCTTTGCAAATGAGGAGGAGGATGAGATGATCTAAGAATTTCCACCGGCGTCAAAAGAGCTGGTGGATAGGATACACACTATTGCGGACAATCTAAGGAAAATTCACTTGGGAACGGAAAACGATCCGAGGCCAATGTTCGTCAGTAAGCTGTTGTCTAAAAAGAAGGTGGCCACACTAAAAGACGTGCTTATACATTATAAGGATTGCTTCTCATGGAAATATTTTGAGATGCTGGGACTAGATCCAGAAATAGCTGTGCATAAACTGGCAATACCACCGAACGTCAGGCCAGTCAAACAGGCGCCAAGAAGAATGCGGCTCGAACTCGAGATGAGTATCAATGTCGAAGTCAAGAAACTAATCGACTTCGGCTTCATCCAAGAAGTTCAATATCCTGACTGGATCGCCAACATTGTTCCAGTGATGAAGAAAAATGAGATGGTGTGCATCTGCATAGATTTCGGGACCTCAATAAAGCTTGCCCGAAGGATGACTTCCAGTACCGGTCACCGAGCTGATGATCGATAACACGTCCATTCATGAGATCTTCTCTTTTATGGATGGATCTTGGGAGTACAATCAAATAAAGATGCATCCTGAAGATCAAAAGCATACAGCCTTCCGAACTCCGCTAGGCATATTCTGCTATAAGGTGATGCCCTTCGGTTTGAAGAACGCAGGCGCTACCTACCAGAGGGCTCTGAGGAAGATCTTAGATGACCTCATACATGAGATTGTCGAGTGCTATATCGACGACCTTGTGGTGAAAAGAAAATCGTACGAGAAACACTGGGAACATTTGAACATAGTGTTCCAACGTCTTCGGAAATACAATCTGAAAATGAATCCTCTGAAATGTGCGTTTGGAGTCTTCTCGGGAAAATTCCTAGGATTCATCATACGACACCGAGTCATCGAAATAGACCCATCAAAGATCATGGCGATTGATTGACTGTGCTTATGCGTAGTAGTTAACCGCAATCAATAACGGTGTCGCGTGTAGCTAGACCGAGATGAGTACGGGTCGTCCTCAAGGAAACATGAAACCTTTTATTCTTACTTTAGGTGTGTTGAGAAAGAAAGGAGGAAGAATAAAGAATGGTGAAGAATGGTTGTAGGATCTAGATCTACGTTAAATACGGATGCAAAATATAGATCTAGATTAACTACGGAGGTAAGTGTATATGAAAAGGGGGCTTATAGGGTTCATTAGGATTTAGTAGTTATGGATGATTAATTAAATATGACTCTTTTTATCCTTTAATAGATTTAAAACTAGAACGAAAGAGATGCATGTAGATTAGGGTTTCTGGAGGGAAAAGGGTTCCCACTCTTAACCCCTATCCCGACATAGAACTCCGTTCATATCTAGCCTTTACCAAAACAATCATTAATCTAATCTCTAATCGCGGTCAAGACTAACAATAAATTGGTAGCGCGCCCAATTAGGATGTTAATGATTCTTTTGGTAAAGTCTATAAACTTTATAGGACGTAAAAAGAATTTTAAGGATCTTCATCATCCAATAATCTACCTTAATCCTACGAACCCTAACAAGCGGAGAATTACTCGCGCATGTTGGGAGAAGAAGAGATGGAGAGAGAAATTCTATTAAAACTACAAAGAAATAGAATAAGAAAAAGAACTATCTTTATTAATCAACAAAATTCATTTACACTTTAATCCCTTAGAAAATGATTACAAATGCTAGTTTGCTTCTCGATCTCTTCTAAGGAGGTAGACGAACAGTTGATGATCAGCTTGGATGCGTGAGCCTGTCTTGGACTTCGTGATCTCTTCAGCTTGATGATTTTTCCAAGAGGCTCTCGGTCCTTATTTATAGTTCCATAGCCAGAACCCTAGCTTCCTAATTTGGAAACCAGTGGTTAAGATCGCAACAACAAAATCCCAACTCCTAATACATCTGGACCGCGGCGGATCCGCGGCCAATAGGTAGGTTTGGCCGTGGATCCGCGGCCTTATAGGAGGATCATTTGATTTGGTCTTCTGGAGCTTTATCTTCATGACACGCGGTGATCTTTTTAAATCTCTGAAAACTGAAAATATTTTCTATGTCACTGCCAGACTTAATTTCTTTATTTTACTTTCTTAATTAGGCAGGTTTCTTCTAACAACTTTGATTTCCTTGATTTCAGCCCTGAAAATTCTGCACAACAACTCAACAAAAAATATTAGTAGAGTTTGTTTTATTGAGATATTAACTTAACCATTAAGAATTGGTCAAAGGTATTTAATAAGGTAAGCATATTTAAATGGGTCAAATGTTACATGGATATTATATGCTTACTTTTTCCTACAGAATGTTAATTATAATATATAAACACATAAAAATAGTATTTTTACAGATAAACCCTCGCATGTATTATATATTATAATAAACACCTTTCTTTATATAGAAATAGTAGGGAAAATGTCTTATTAAATATGCAGTTTTATCAACTGAACAAATACCTCCAAACTTATCTTTGATCGTCCAGAGAAAACTAGTTTATTCAAGAGAAGGAGAAAAGGAAAGGAGAAAACTAAGCACACTTTCGTAGGCAACACGATTGCACTGAGCACGTGCAACAAGCCGTTAAACCTCTAGGTGTCCCTAGTAGGAGGAGTGTTGTCTCCTGAGGGTTTTCAGCGGATTACACCCACAAAATCCTATAATAAAAGAGAGACGGTGAAAGTTACATATAAAGATAAGAACTATAAAAGAAAGACTTTGAAAATTTAGAGTTTCCAACTATACTAGCTTTTCAGTTGTCATGAGCCCTATCTTAATAGTCATGAAAAGATGTTAGAAATCACATCATCCCTCAATAAAACATCGTCTTTATTCTTCATTCCTACCTTTCATCTAAACATCGATCATATACCCCTACATGTGTGTATAGAACATCCCTACACTCGAAGAATTCAATTCAAGCTATCATACTCTTGTCCATCTAGCTCAGTACTTTTTAATTTGATGAATATTTTGATGGATTTGCTCGCACATTTTTCATGCGACCGTTAATACTTCTTGAGGTACTAACCGACCGATTACTCATGTGCTTACTGATTAGGTGTATTAGTATTTTCCTCTTCTTGCACCACCTAAGGCTTAGGAGTGACTCCCAGACCAGTTGGTCTAAGGCACTAGGTGATGAAGCACCCTCGCTATATTTTTTTATTGCTGCCTTGGTGATAACAAAACCAGTGTTCATTTTTCTTCACCACTTTATTTATTATTCTTTTTTTCTCATACTTTGGCTTTTAGACAAGAGCATTTCAAGATATCCTTTACTATCCCGAGTTTCAAGACGTGTGTAAGTGCGTATAGTAAGGTATCAACATTCAAATGTTTGGTTTTCAGAATAGGAACTATTTTTCAGACTTATTTTTATTCTCAGATTAGTGACTTCTTTCATCTTACTAACCCTTGGGACAACGGCTCATAACTACTTATTACTAGTTCGTTTAAGAAAACTTCTAATTTTCTTGGTTTTCTTAAACTATTCCTATCTTTCATATATAAATTTTCACTTTCTACTCTTTTATTATCAAAAAAAATTTGTGCTTATATATAGTATAATGCAAAGTATCGCGTAAATAAGCACAAACCTCCCCCAAACCTGTTTACAGCAGTGTCCTCACTGATGTCATCCGTTAAGCTCAAAAACCTGTAGACTTGGGAGGAAAAAGGGGACAATAAATAATGAAAGTGAAATCCTCCCCCAAACTTATTTTTGGCTCATAATCTTATAAAAAATTTCTTTTAAGAGCCAAAATATCCCCCCCCCAAACTTGAGTAAAATAGTATTAGGTAATTAAAATCATTGGGCGGTTTAAAGTTATTGGTCAAAGTAAAGCCTTACAAAGACCAAAAGTCAACACCAACCATTCAAAAATTTTATCGATGAAGCACCAAGGTTGGTGGAAGAACATGTCGCCAATTGACGTGAAGAAGTGGGGAGGAGATAAGAAGTGTAATGGAAAAGGTTTACGTCTCGATTTGTAGAGACAAAACAATGGTGATGGATTACTCGCATTCTCATTCTTGATAGGAAGAAGTGGTAATGGTTCAACTTCCTTATGTTGAGGTTGATTCATCACAACACCCATATTTTCTAAGAATGCGAGTTCATCATCGAAAATTTCTTCAAAACTTTCATCGATATCCCGAATAATAATCCCATCGGAAAGAACGGGATGATACTCGGACTCCATAAAACGTCCATATTCAGCGTTAGATGTTGACCCGGACAACAATGTAATAACGGAGTCGAGATCAGTATCGTGAAGCTCTTCAATTTCGCTACTGTCGGAATTTATTGTTTCGACAGAACACATATGAGCATAGGGTTCGGAGGGTTCACTTCCCAACTTGTAAATATTAAGCTCAATTTACTTCTTCCCAAAGGATAGGGTCATAGAGCCGTTACGACAATTGATTACAGCGTTGGAAGTCGCAAGAAAAGGTCGACCTAAAATCACCGGAATTTGGTTTCGTGGGTTCGCTACAGGTTGTATATCTATAACGATAAAGTCCACAGGAAATATAAATTCCCTGACTTTGATTAACACATCCTCTAGCTCACCTCTAGGTTGGATGATAGATCGATCGGCCATCTGAAGAGTGCAATGCGCCGGTTTTAACTCTCTGATCCCTAATTGCTCATAAACAGAATACGGAAGCAAGTTAACACTAGCACATAAATCGAGTAGAGAACGATTGATAATTTTACCCCCAATAGAAATAGAAATTGTAGGACTTCCGGGGTCCTTTGTTTCTTGGGTAGTTGTTGTGTAAAAGCAGTGCTCATATTACTAGCAAGGAAAACTTTTTTAGGTACTTGAACTTTTCTCTTCCTAGTGCACAAGTCCTTTAGGATTTTCGCATAAAACGGAACTTGTTGAATAGCAACTAGGAGAGGAATGTTTATGTTAACTTGCTTAAAAATTTCCACAATCTTCTCCATTTGTGGACTTGGTCTGTTTCCCCTTAACCTGTTTGGATAAGGTGCTTTATCAATAAGGTTTGGGTCCAAAATTGGAGAGGATTGTGGGGATGGAATGGATCCCAGAATTGGAGTGGGGATCGTTTTAGATATATTTATGGAAGTGGGCTGAGGGTTCGAGCCTTGGGGAAAATGGAGAATAGGCTCGGAAGAAGGTGGGAGATTAGACGAATTAGGGGAAGAAGTAGAAGCTGGGGTATCATTGGTGTCACTAACATCATCAAATTGCTCACCCACTCGGTTATTCAGCACTTTTCCCGATCTCAACGTAGTAACGGTATTCACATTATGATTTTGTGAGTGGCCAGGATTCGGTAGGGGTTGAGATGGGAGTTTCCCTTTCTCTCTCGCACTCATTGCGGCGTTTAACTGTGCAATTTGGTTTTCTATTGATTTAATACTCTCACCAAGGGAGGCGGAGTCTTTCTTTATGGTATCAATAGAAGACTTCATATTAGCCGACATTTGAATGGAATGTTTCATAAACAAATCCAATGTTTGTACGAGTGAAGAGTTATCAGTATCGGCCAATTGCGGTACAGAAGTGTTGGCTGGATTTTGAAAATTTTGTGACTGAAAGGGGTGCTGACTTTGTGGTTGCTGTGGAGGAGGTCTTTGATAATTGCTTTGAAACTGGTTTTGATTTTGGGGTTGGTTTCGGTTCAAAAAAAAATTAGGATGATTCCTCCATCCTTGATTGTACGTGGAAGAATAAGGATCGTTTCTAGGTCGCTGCTGAAAAGCAGCATTAGTTTGCTCATGACCTTGAAACGATGCATTCATAGGACATTCTTCCGTCAAGTGTGAAGGATCTGAACAGCAACCACACACGGTCTTGGGAAGCGTGACCTGATTTAGGGAGACTGGAGAGAATTTGTTCTCAATAGCGTCGAGTTTCTTCTGCATCGCTGCCATTTCGGCTTTTACTGCGATGAAACATCGAGCTGATGAATACCTCCCCTAGATGAAGGTTGTCTTACGCTTTCCCACTGCAAAGTGTTTTCAGCGAGGTCTTCCAGATATTTCCAAGCTTCACCATCATCTTTGGACATGAAATTGCATTGACACATTGTTTCAAGCATCTGCTTTGTCGCTGGATTAATGCCCTCATATATAATTCGGCACAAATCCCATCTTTGTATTCCTTGAAACGTTCAAAGCACTTCCAAATTGGTTCATTGGGAAGCTGGGTGAACATGTTAATCTCGCTCCTAACACGGGCGGTCTAATGATTCGGGTAAGATTTCTTAAGGAATGCTATCACGAATTCATCCCAATTGGCAATAGAGTGTGCGGCAGTAATATAAAGCTATTTTCAGCCAAGTCGCACAAAGTGAATGGGAGAAGACGCAAGCGCATAGCATCCACAAACAGTTGTGGCGTACCCATCATTGTGCATACGTTTTAGAATTTAGTGATGAAAACGTACGCGTCTTCAGATTCAAGCCCGTGAAATTTGGGCAACAGATTGATGAGTGGGGTTTAATTTCAAAATTATCCCCGTTGGCTGGTGGAATAGATAAGCAAGTGGGAAGTGGACCACGGATAGGATAGCATCTCTCCTGGAGAGAGATGTGCGGTGGATTCTGCTCACCTACGGGCGGTGGCGGCGTGGTGTTAAAGTGTGATGGAGCACCGTCCATCTCGGCTGATGTGGTGTGTGGTGGGGAAAAAGAAGATGAAGAAGCACCGGCTTCGGAGTCGATAGCAGGAACGCGGACAAGACGAGCACTAGAATCCCGTGTCCAGAAAGCATGCACCAAGCGGGTTTAGCGCAAGTGGCAGCGTGTGTGCTTTTTAAAAATGGTTTGTTTTGAAAAGTGTGTCGGACTTAGACAAATCACACAAAAATGCACAAACAACCCTAGAACTAAGGTTACCTAGGTCAAGTCTCTAGACCGCTCCTAGACTTCCAAAGGACAAATCGCAGGATAAATCCTCTACTGCCTCTTTACTACTCTTGTGGCCAGGTAAGTGGGAGGTTCTCCACTACATAAGTAGTGGGCCTAATTAAGTAACCACTTGCCTTAGACACACTTGCCTAGGCACCACAAAAGTAATGCGGATAAGCGATAGATTACCCACGACCTTCCTCTGTCTTTATTGAGCGCGACAGTCCTTAGAGTCTTGTCTAGATATTTTTTAAATTAATATAGGGTTGATGCAGATGCTCGGTTTGTGATTTGTGGGTCTTAGGAAGGGTGATAAATCCCTACCTAATCTGAATTTGGTCTTTACCCCTTAAAGTCCGTATTAAAATATGCAAAACAAACCAATCACAAAACTTTGCAAAAAGATTTTTGAGCGGCGATATTTTTGCAAAGAATCCTGCAGAAAAGATATTTTATTGGATTTCAGAGGAGAGAGAAGGAGTTGAGAATCTTACCAGAGAAGTTTGGAACCCTAGATCTCCAATTCCGCCGCGCTTCCGCCGTGAATGTTGCTTATTTGCCGCGGTTCCGCCGCAAGTAAGAAGGATCTATTGATGAATTTTTGCTCTGTGGCCTTCTGTACTCCTCTGGATCTCGATGAATGTCTCTGTCTTTCTGTTTCTTCAAGTCTGTGACTCCAGATCTCCTTGCAAAATTCACACACAGTTCGTTAAATATACAATTTGCAGCTTTGTTTTAATTATGATATAGATCGAATAAGAATTCAACACAAATAGTAAGAATAAAAAATTACGCACGTATCCCCGGCAACGGCGCCATTTGATTGATCTGTGTTTATGTGTAGTAGTTAACCGCAATCAATAACGGTGTCACGTGTAGCTAGACCGAGATGAGTACGGGTCGGCCTCAGGGAAACATGGAACCTTTTATTCTTACTTTAGGCGTGTTGAGAAAGAAAGGAGGAAGAATAAAGAATGGTGAAGAATAGTTGTAGGATCTAGATATACGTTAAACACGGATGCAAAATATAGACCTAAATTAACTACGGAGGTAAGTTTATATGAAAAAGGGGCTTGTAGGGTTCATTAGGATTTAGTAGTTATGGATGATTAATTAAAGATTACTCTTTTTATCCTTTAATAGATTTAAAACTAGAACGACAGAGATGCATGTAGATTAGGGTTTCTGGAGGGAAAAGGGTTCCCACTCTTAACCCCTATCACGACATGGAACTCCGTTCATATCTAGCCTTTACCAAAATAATCATTAATCTAATCCCTAATAGCGGTCGAGACTAAAAATAAATTGGTAGCGCGCCCAATTAGGATGTTAATGATTCTTTTGGTAAAGTTTATAAACTTTATAGGACGTAAAAAGAGTTTTAAGGATCTTCATCATCCATTAATCTACCATAATCCTACGAACCCTAACAAGCGGAGAATTACTCGTGCATGTTGGGAGAAGAAGAGATAGAGAGAGAAATCATATTAAAACTACAAAGAAATAGAATAATAAAAAGAACTACCTTTATTAATCAACAAAATTCATTTACACTTTAATCCCTTAGAAAATGATTACAAATGCTAGTTTGCTTCTCGATCTCTTCTAAGGAGGTAGACGAACAGTTGATGATCAGCTTGGATGCGTGAGCCTGTCTTGGACTTCGTGATCTCTTCAGCTTGATGATTTTTCCAAGAGGCTCTCGGTCCTTATTTATAGTTCCAGAGCCAGAACCCTAGCTTCCTAATTTGGAAACCAGTGGTTAAGATTGCAACAACAAAATCCCAACTCCCAATACATCTGGACCGCGGCGGATCCACGGCCAATAGGTGGGTTTGGCCGTGGATCCGCGGCCTTATAGGAGGATCATTTGATTTGGTCTTCTGGAGCTTTATCTTCATGACACGTGGTGATCTTTTTAAATCTCTGGAAACTGAAAATCTTTTCTACGTCACTGCCAGACTTGATTTCTTTAGTTTACTTTCTTAATTAGGCAGGTTTGTTCTAACAACTTTGATTTCCTTGATTTCAGCCCTGAAAATTCTGCATAACAACTCACCAAATAATATTAGTAGAGTTTGTTTTATTGAGATATTAACTTAACCATTAAGAATTGGTCAAAGATATTTAATAAGGTAAGCATATTTAAATGGGCCAAATGTTACATGGATATTATATGCTTACTTTTTCCTACTGAATGTTAATTATAATATATAAACACATGAAAATAGTATTTTTACAGATAAACCCTCACATGTCTCATATATTATAATAAACACCTTTCTTTATATAGAAATAGTAGGAAAAATGTCTTATTAAATATGCAGTTTTTTCAACTGAACAGCGATCATGAAAATGCCCACGCCAAGAACTCTCAAACAACTTCGGTCTCTCTAAGAAAAGCTCGCATATATCCGGCAGTTCATAGCTAACCTCTCCGGAAAATGACGCCCCTACAGCCATTTAATGAAAAAGGGGACCCCGTTCGTCTGGGATCGTAAATGCCAAAGTGCACTAGAAAAAATCAAGCAATACCTACAGAATCCGCCGGTACTAACCGCTCCGGTCAAGGGAAAGCCCCTCATCCTGCACACAACATCCCTTGAAGGTTCTTTAGGCGCGCTATGGGCACAGGAGAACGACCAGGGGAAGGAGAGAGCTCTCTACTATTTGAGTCGAGTTCTTCTGGGGACAAAAAACAACTACTCCCCCATCGAAAAGCATTGTCTGGCACTGATCTTCGCGATAATGAAGCTTCGGCATTACGCCTTAGCACATAAGGTCCATCTTATATCAAAGGTGGATCCTCTCAAATATTTGATGTCAAGAGCCATACTAACAGGAAGGCTTGCCAAATGAGCCCTCCTCCTAATGGAGTTCTCGATAACGTATCGACCGTTCAGGGCAGTGAAAGGCCAAGCCATCGCCGACTTTCTCGCTGAGCACCCGATACCAGCCGACTCTCCCTTAAATTTTGAATTGCCAGATGAACACGCGTTTGACGCAATCGAAGGGGAGAAGGAAGGAAATAATTCCCGATGGGAACTCTACTTCGAAAAAGCATATTCCTTGAAGAAACGAAGGCAAAGCACCCCCATAATCAAAGTCGAGGTAGGCTTTATCTTCGTGACTCCGAAATGAGGGATAATGCATTTCGCCCTTTCATTTACAGAGCCGAGAACAAACAACGAGGCTGAGTACGAAGCTTTGATAGTGTGTCTTGAGATCGTTGTCGACATTGGAATTGAAAACCTCCTTATATATGGAGACTCTGAGTTGGACGTCTGCCAAGTAAATGGCGACTATTAGACGTGCAAACTAGAGTTGGTAAAATATGGAGAAAGAGTGCAGCAACTGCTGACTCAAATCCCCTCCTACATCTTGGAAAGCATACCGCGTGCAGAAAATAACAAGATGGATGCATTAGCCAAACTCGCTAAAGAACTGGCCGACGAAAATCTCGATGACGTAAGGATCAATGTGCAAAGCCGCCGGATTCTCGCGCCAGCAGAAATATCTCCGGAATCGTCTGAAGGAAAAGAAGCGACCAGACAAGTAGCCTTCCAAATAGATGATAAAGAAAAGGCTAAGGATTGGAGAGAAGTCTTCAAAGACTACTTGAAATCCCATCAAACACCCGAAAACGCATCTTTGAGATATCAGCTCATGAAATGGGCTATGTCTTTTTCTTTCGTCGACGATACTTTATATAAGAGATCGTTCGACAGTTTGTGGCTAAGATGCTTAGGACCGGAAGAAGCAAGGAGAGTCGTCCAAGAAACTCACGACGAACTCTGTGGTTCTCATCAAGCCGGGCCAAAGATGAAGCTGAAGATCAAAAGAATGGGTTACTATTGGCCCACAATGATTCAGGACTTCCTTGAATATGGGAAGCAGTATCACTCGTGCCAAATTCATGGGGACTTCATCCATCAGCATCCAAATCCGCTACATCCAACAGTGGCTAGCTGTTCGTTCGAAATGTGGGGAACCGATATAATTGGCCTCATCGAACCAGCATCATCCAAATGACATTGGTTCATACTTACAACAACCGATTACTTCTCTAAGTGGGCAGAGGCGGTACCGCTAAGGGAAGTGAAGACGGAGAACATCCTCCATTTCTTTAGAACACATGTCATCTATCGGTTCGGCACTCCGCGATAGATTATCTCGGATAATGGGCCAGCCTACCGAAACCATAAGATCAGCCGCTTCGCATGGCAGCATAATATAGATTGGAAATACTCTTCAGTCTATAATCCTCGAACCAACGGTCTGGCTGAGGCTTTCAACAAGACTGTGACGAAGATTATAAAGAAAATGGTGTCCAGAAACAAAAAGGACTGGCACAAGAGACTGCATGAAGCGTTCTGGGCGTATCGAACCACGTTCAAAACGGCCATGAATACAATGCCATACGCATTGGTATTTGGCACAGAAGCGGTACTTCCCTTGGAAATAGAGCTACCCTCTCTACGAGTGGCAGTTCGGTACGAGCTGACGGATGAAGAAAATGCTCATCTTCGGCTTGAGGAGATCGATGCCCTCGATGAAACTCATCTCATGGCGCAGAAAAACCTGGAAGCTTACAAAGCAAGGATGACGGGCTCATACGAAAGAATAACCAGGCCGAGAACATTCCACCAAGGCGAACTTGTGCTAGTTGTCAAAAGACCTATGATCCCCAACCGTGCAAAATGGAGGAAATTCGAGCCAAACTATGAGGGCCCGTATATCAAACAAATTCTACCAAGGTGGGGCCTACTTGCTCATGGATATGCATGGCGAAAGACCCTTCCGGCCAATAAACGGCCGATTTCTCAAGAAATACTACACCTGACGAGTCATGACTTAGGTCAATGATAGATGACGATGCCTGTGTCCGCTTGCTATATTCCTGAATCAAAACTCTAAGTGGTATTCGGAAAAACGTTGCCTCAAAAATGGCAACAACGGTCCGAGATGTCCCTAAACTAAACACTGGACCGAAACGTCCTTAAACTACGATGGACCGAAACGTCCTTAAACTGCGATGGACCGAAATGTCCTTAAACTAAACGTTGCCTCCAAAATGGAAACAACGGACCAAGATGTCCTTAAACTAACAATGGACCAGAATGTCCCTAAACTAACAATGGACTGGAACGTCCCTAAACTAGAGCATCGCCCCTGATACGGCGATACAGCCTCTTGAGATCCATATTGCAATCAAAGTCATGGTAGCGAAGATTGCAACTCAAGCGGTGAGCGGCAAAACTATTCTTGAGAGTCCTGCTGTCTAAAAAAAACGGTACGTCCATAAGCAAAATGGACACGGATGAAAACCCGAAAGGGCGCCGTGAGTAAAAACAGCAGGACTGCCGGCGAGTTTGTGAAAACCCGAAAAGGGCACTAACTCGTAAAATAAGAAAAATCTCATGTGCACTTGCAAGGTCCTCTCGACCTTGTGAGGAGAAAATACCAGCGTGAGATCCTTACGACTCAAAAGGGAGCAACGCACTTAGGGATCCCCATGATTCCTAAGGAGAAATTACACTTGCGAGATCCTCGTGACTCATAAGGAGAATTTCCCCCTATAAGACCCTCATGGCTTATAGGATTCAAAAGCCTTAAGATACAGGGATCTGAACCTGTTCTTAAGTCATCACATTCCCTAAATTGCCCTACATGCGGTCCATATTGACCCTTGTACACAATCTACGGGCACAAATGAATATCCCCTCATCAAGTTCTACCACTGGTGAGAAGTTTACCCATATGGTGAACGACACTTATAAGTCCTCTCGACTTGTAAGGAGAAAACACTCTTGCAAGATCCTTATGACTTACAAGAGAAGATGTCACTTAGAAGTCCTCACGACTTCTAAGGAGAATTTACACCTGCGAGATCCTCACGACTCGTTGGGGGAAATAACTTTGTGAGACCCTTACGGCTCATAAAGTCAAAAAGCCTTAGTCGACAGGATCCTAACCCTGTTTACTATGCCATCTTTGTTCAAATCAACAAAGGCACATGATGATTCGCTCCTAGTAACATTCCAGTGGTAGCGATGCTGATGCCTAAATCGGCATCAAATTCCAAGTCCTTTTAAGGCACATGATGATTCGCTCCTGGCAACATTCCAGTGGTAGCGATGTTGATGCCTAAATTGGTATCAAATTCCAAGTCCTCTCAAGGCAAATGATGATTCGCTCCTGGCCATATTCCAGTCTCCACGATACCGATGCTAAGGTTGGTATCAGATCTCAAGTTCCGTACTCGCAACAAAAAATCAGTGAGCAAAAAATGCATAGGAAATAGCTAAAATGATGGGGCAACTCGCAATAAAAATCAGCGAGAAAAATATATGCATATAAAACAACCGAAATGTTTGGGCAACTCGCAATAAAAAGCAGCAAGTAAAAAGAAAAATAGCCGAAATGATTGGGCATCGAGATAAAAAGCCGAAATGATCGGACAATCATGACTTTCGCGATATAAAAAGCTGAAATGATAGAGCATCGTGGAAAGAAATAAAAAATGATGAAACTTTTGCCCTGCTAGTGAGTCCATACTGACCCCTGTATACAATCCATGGGCACAAATGTAAAGGGGAACCATGTTTTTCCACCAGGCTCCGTTAAAGGGAGAGCCAGATCTTGACGGCGACATCTACAGTCTGAAGATCATCGCGGTATTCCTTCTCATTCCAGCAGAATGCAGACGCAACATCAACAAAAGACCCCGGGTCAAAACAAAATGTAGCCATGGCAAAGTCCCTAGCTCTAAGTCTCGACAATTCACAAACAACCTAGAGATCACCTCGACATTCGTCTCGTTACAGCAGACATAGTGTCCACAATAGCGTTTCTTCTTACTCCATCAGGATGCAGATGCGACGCCAACAAATGACCCCAGCGTCAAAACAAAACGAAGCCATGGATAAGTCCCTAGTTCTAAGTCTTGACGGTTTACGAACAACCTAGAGACCACTTTGACACTCGTCTCGTTACAGCAGACATAGTGTCAAAAACGGCGTTTCTTCTCACTTCAGTAGGATGTAGACGCGACGTCAACAAATGACCCCAGGGTCAAAACAGAACGGAGCCATGGCTAAGTCCTTATCTCCAGGTCTCGACGGTTCACAAACAACTTAGAGACCACCTCGACACTCATCTCGTTACAGCAGACATAGTGTCAACAACGGCGTTCCTTCTCACCCCAGCAGGATGCAGACGCGACGTCGACCAACGACCCCAGGGTCAAAGCAAAACAGAGCCATGGATAAGTCCCTAGTTCCAAGTCTTGACGGTTCATAAACAACCTAGAGACCACCTAGACACTTGTTTCGTTACAGCAGACACAGTGTCAACAATGGCGTTTCTTCTCACTCCAGCAGGATGCAAATGCGACGTCAACAAACTACCCTAGGGTCAAAACTGGAGCCTTGGCTAAGTCCCTAGTTCCAAGTTTTGACAGTTCACAAACAACCTAGAGACCACCTCGGCACTCGTCTCGTTACAGCAGGCATAGTGTCAACAAAGGCATTTCTTCTCACTCCAGCAGGATGCAGACGCGACGTCAACAAACGACCCCAGGGTCAAAACAAAATGGAGCCATGGCTAAGTCCATAGTTCCAAGTCTCGACGGTTCACAAACAACCTAAAGACCACCTCGACATTCGTCTCGTTACAGCAAACATAGTATCAACAACGGCGTTTCTTCTCACTCCAGCAAGATGCAGACGCGACGTCAACAAACGACCCGAGGGTCAAAACAGAATGGAGCCATGGTTAAGTCCCTAGCTCCAAGTCTCGACGGTTCACAAACAACTTAGAGACCACCTTGACACTCATATCGTTACAGCAGACATAATGTCAACAATGGCGTTCCTACTCACCCCAGCAAGATGCAGACGCGACGTCAACCAATGACCCCAGTGTCAAGACAAAACAGATCCATGGCAAAGTCCCTAGATCCAAGTCTCGACTGTTCACAAAAAACTTAAAGACCACATCGACACTCATCTCGTTATAGCAGACACAGTGTCAACAACGGCGTTTCTTCTCACTCCAGCAGGATGCAGACGCGACGTCAACAAACGACCCCAGGATCAAAACAAAACGGAGCCATGGCTAAGTCCCTAGCTCCAGGTCTCAACGGTTCATAAACAACCTAGAGATCACCTCGACATTCGTCTCACTACAGCAGACGCAATGTCGACAAAGGAAGAGAAGGCTAAATTCCTAGCTTCAGGGTCTTGATGGCAACTCAAATAAAACCTGAAAGACTATCGGAGATCATCCCACACAAGCGCGGAGTGGTTATAACTCATCGGGGCTCCCAAACTGAGCCTAACCTCAAGTAAAAAGCGACGTGGAAAAATTCCTAACGCGTGATCTTCCGATGGTCAAATTGCCTAGGAAGATTACTTGAAGTCGTCTTGTCCATCCCCTGAAGGGATCAGAGACACGACTGTCGCGGGGCTACTCGAACAGCAGCGTAAAGACTGCATATCAGGGAATGCATCAGCCAAAGTGACGGTACGACGGACAAAAACCCTAGTACCACAAAACCTAACGGACCTCTGTCGCAAAGAGCAGGGATTATCCATGCGTTAGGGCAAGTTTGCCTACAAGCCCAAGTGAGGTAAACTACAAGCTCCGAAATGAGTTCATAAACTAGAGACTCCGGGATAAGTGAATAAACTACAAACTCCGAAATAAGTGCATAAACTAGAGACTCCGGCTCCGAGATGAGTGAATAAACTACAAACTCTGAAATGAGTCCATAAACTAGAGACTCCGAGATGAGTGAATAAACTACAAACTCCGAAATGAGTATATAAACTACTTCACATCAAAAGAGAAATTCCAGTATAAAATAAATTATGTCTTTTATTCATGAATTTAAGTGAATACAAGATACATTTCATTCAGGAATCAAAATGAATACATGTTATTCATGAATCAGAAGTTTAAGGAATACAGTCAGTAAAAGAAGGGGGTACAATGACACTTATTAAAGAGGAGGCGTTTTCAACAAACTGATGAACCGCTCACGCGCTCCCCTCAACTCCTTATCGTGTTCAGCTACGGCGGCCAACTCCGCTTCGATTTGAGCCCGTTGTTGCAAGGAGGAAAGCTTCTCATCGATTTCCTGCTTGGCAGTTTCGCAATCCTGTGTGACCCGCTTGGTGAAGTCAAGCTTCTGCCTTAGCGCCAGCCCGTCAGAAATATATCGTTGGAGGTTTTCAAAAATAGCTTTCAGCTGAGCAGCATTCGCTTCAACCTGGACGCACAATTGGACGGATTTGCCGGAAGCCGCCCCATGCTCCTTTTGCCTCAGGGCCGCCTCTTGTTCAAAATATCGAATGAAAGAGACACTCTGCTCGACCCATGCAACCCGCTGAGAGTTCAAAGTCAATACATCGGGAGCGAGACGCCTAAGCTCAATCTCATGCAGGCAAGCCTTGATCTTCCTGCAATAATCAACCCAAGAACCAACAAGATCTTCATTATGGAAATTCATGAGCGTCGCCAGCATTGGATTGACTTCGTCGGCAAAATCCATAGGAGAGGTGAGGGCCTCGGCGTCGAGATCTTCAATAAACTCGCTTAACATTCGCCGACTATTTACTGCGCGCCTGGAAGATGGGCGTTTAGCGAAGGGTAGGCATAGGAATGCGGGAGTCAAAAGGAGCTGAAGCTAGTGTAATCGCTGCAAAATAAATCACGGTCAGATTTTAACTCGAAAGACAAAGAAAACATCCGAAGGACAGAATCTACCGTACCGGCTGTTGAAGGTGGCAAAACAGAGAGCACTGGAGGCGTGGCTATTCTTTCGCTTCCTCCTCTGAGCCGTGATATTGTGGTCAATATAAGGAAGGCTTAGCAACAAGAAGTCTACTTATAAAAAAAGAAAAAAAAACACTAGGTGAAGAATAATACTGACCAATACCGGAAGATGGAAAGACTTCCGACTGGAAGGAAAAATGCGGGTTTAGCACCTGGTATAAGTGGTCGAAAAGTACTCCTGCAGAGCCGCGATAATGTATAGTCAATACAAAGAGGATTGTATCCAAAGTAAAGCAGCTAAGTGAGAAACCTATACTTTCCAAAATTTGAGGAGGCACAGAAGAAAGTGAAGGAACCGTGACCGTCAAAGTGGCGACCGGAGATAATTTTTCAGCCGGCACAGCTTCAGGGTTTACCATGCCTATGATCAAGACAAACGAAATATCATTAGAGGGGCTTAACAGAATTAAAGAATCAAAGATAATAACCCAAGGAATACCTGGCAAGTCAGAAACCGTGCCCGAAGTGTCACCAGCTGTGACGGCTTCTTCGGTTCTATTGGGAGAACAGATTCAACGCCTACAGCTTCATCTCCTGATTCGACAAGGGCTGTCGTAAAGCTTGCGTCACCCGCCGATATTAATGATCCATAGCAGGAAAGAGTGGCAGTTGGAACGGTCCCAGATTCCATGGAAAGATTGGACGATTCATTCTCTTTAGTTGCCAGCGCTTCGCCTATCCCGCCGTCATCCAAATTTGGTCTTGTAAATAAAAATGTGTATGTTAAATAAATAGACTGGAGGGGAGGAGCTGTTATTAAGGACCGTGCATTGTTCTACTTTGAAGTAGTCGTTCACTCTCTTCACAAGCTATATGCGCAACCTGTCTATAGGCGGTAGACATGGCAGAAGGAATGTCCGTCGAAGGAATGTCAGCAGGTGGAACATTGCTGGAGCCTGCACCCGCAGCCAAGACAGCATCGTATTTTCTTGCCGCATGCTTTCTGCGCTTCCTCTCAGCCTGAGCTGTGAGAACCGACCTCCTTAAGACTTACTACATGGGGATGTCGTCATCCGAACCGAGCTCTGCTTCCGGAGCCACTATGACGTCCATCGTCGGCAGCTTCAGCAACGCCTCCTATGGTGGCCTTAGGAGGGTCACGACCTCGAAGCTTTGCTACGTCACCTCTTAGGATTGACACTACACTTGAAACAACTTGGGTTATGGTAGTTCCTGCAATAAGGTGAAGAAAAGGGTCAGATCATGAATAAAAAGAGTAAAGGTGTAATGAAGCAAATTATACCAAGTCCCAAAGAAGCGCGGAGCCTCTCTTCCTCCTCGAACGTCGTGAGGGAAGCTGCGAGAGCCTCTTCGGCAGAAATACCTATTGAAGAAGAGAGCATTAATAAAAGCATAATAAGGGGAGAAGTGATAGGTGCAGAAGAATGTAAATGAAGTATACCTGACTCCACAATAGTGATCAACGCCGCTTCCTCACTAGCCTATCGCTTGGAAGCTACGATGGCAGCCTGAAGATCAGTATCGCTTGCAGGTGTGTCGAACAAACCCTCATTGGTGCCATATTCGCACAAGCCCTCATTGTAGGGAGCATGGGGCTCCTGGCCAAATACGACGTCGGCGGAAAATAAAGATTTCTTTTTCTTCTGCGAACTGGCACCAACAGCCGATAATAAAAGCTTCCGCTTGATAGGCCTCTTCGGACGGCGGGTTCCAATCTCTTAACCGATGCCTGAGTTTGGAGATGCCACGACTATTGCAGTTGCAGGAACATCCGATTGAAGCTTCTCACGGAAAGCTTATGGGACCACAGCCGTAGTGATTTCTCTTAGAGAAAGACAAATAGTGGTCTGTCACTTCAAACGGACCGCTGGATTACCAGCTGGGAGGGCATCTTTTTGATCGAGTAACAGACGCCTTTCCTCCCTGATAACAGCACCCGTCGCATGCTGGTACCATGTCACGTAAGCGTTCGAAGCTTTCAGCACATAGATCGACTCACTAACGAGAAAATGGGACCCCGTATTTAATCGCATAAAATGGTGCAGCGCGCTATGAATACCCTCCTCCGTAGCAGCCGACTCGACTAAGAATGCCTCGAGAGGAACACCTTGATTATAACCCAGCTGTTGAGCAAAGCGGTGCGGGTTGTACCTCATGAACAGCACCGAGGCGTTCTGTCTAAACACTAGGAAGCCCGGCCCGATAGAGTACAGGTGCATAACCTCCCGGGCCCTCAATGCAGAAGCCCCATCCTTAAAAGTATCGCGCAACGGTTGGACCACATTGGTGGACTCTTTGCCGATAGTCAAGACTTTATCGACAAAGGTCATACTGTCCCCAACCATGCATGGCCGAAGGAGCAATCTCCGAGCCTCTCGCTGTGACGGGTCTGGAGCGGAAGAGTCAACTAGGTACATGACCCGAGGGAAGTTGTAGCTTTCGTAGAATCGAGGTCGTTTGTGAATGCCAAAGGCACCCAACACGTGCATCTCAATCCATGATGTGAAATAATGCGATGGAAGATATAGGGGCTTTACCCCTGGCTGAGTAGTGTCAGCTGCTAAACTCAAGCCATAGTATAGATGAGCTAACCCCGCGAAACCAACGGCCACGCGCGTCCCTGCGACGATGAGATGGGCCGGATAAAAAACAAATGGCCTCATATAGCAGGGGTGTATGGGAAGCACGAACCAACTCAGCCACAGGCCAATGAACCCCAAAAAGAACGACACTTCGTCAACACCCGGGGCAGCGATCTCCGCAAAAGGAACAACTGGAGTGTCCGAAATAAAGAAATTCTTTAGGTCCGCTTCCGCCGTTGGCAATTTATCTAGACCAAACCCAAACAGGTCGTCGAGTTTATCGAATTTCACGGCTTGCTTAGACAGAACTTCCGGACGAAGAAAACGAGCGATAAAATCCGCGAAGCTAACCCCATGCCCGCCAGACTCCAGGAATAGATTTTTGTACATATTCAACACCTTGATCAAGCTGGGGAACTGATGTTGAACGACGTTCTATGGGGTAAGGCCTGTTACCACTAACTTAGTGGAAAAGATGTACTCATCGTGGGGAAGTATCTCCTCATAGTGCTCCCCTTTGACAGGTAAGCCGGAAATCTCCGCGAACTCCTCCAAGGAAATCGAGACCTTCCAGTCCGATAAAAGAAAAGTATGGGTTGGGATATTCCATTGTTCCAAAAATACTTGATTCACCACACATGGGGAGCGTGGTAATAAAAGAGAGACGTGTAGATTGTGGGGTACAACCCGGTCTTCAGCAGCAGTGACTTTTTGACTAACAGGATATACCGAACCCACTGTAGGTAACCGGCCGAATGACGAGGCGTCAATCCTATCATATAAACTTGCCCCTAAGGGTACGACTCGCCTTGACATATGCGTCGCCATAAAATGTCTAAGGCCATCGGTAGCTGTACGGGTATCGATGCTATGGACGGCTGAAGACGACCTTCCGAGGTCCAGTTGACCTCTTCTAAGGCATAAGTCATTTGAGGCGGGTCAACATAGTGAATAGCTGGGATCGGCTCTGAAGGCGCTGCATAAGAAAAACTGCGCCGACCCCGGATAATGTGTCTATACCATGACCCCCACAGGTGAAGAGATTTTTGCTCTGGGTCATGGTCCTTAATAAGCGCAAAAACTTCCCGAACCACGGGCGCGTCGGCAAAACCGCTTTCCGAACGTACGAAGGGAAAAGAGGAAACGGAAGCCATAGTACCTGCACAAAAATGGAGAAGGGTTATCTATCGACACTATGTTCAGAACTTTAACACTCTTTGGTACTTAAAAATTGTACTGCACTACAGTTCAAAAGAAAGGGACAAAGAGGGGCCTACGAAATTAAGGTGATGCCCCATCAATGATAGGGCAGTCACTCATTAAGAATAGAATCCAAACGGATTCTCATTTAATGAGAAACATCATCGGACTGAGGAGTTAAACTCTCTCGAGAGCTGTGCTCTGCAAACAGATTTCAAATTTGTTAAGAAAATTAAGAAGGGGATAAAATTCCCCAAAAATTTTCAGAGCCAAGCTCTTTAGAACAATGGGATAACATCCCAGAACCTTCAAAAGCAAAGCTAAATCCTAAGATCTTTAAGATCCGCAAGAAAGATCTTAGAACTCTGAGAGATCTTTATGAAAGAAGAGCAAAGCTCTGATTAACGGGTTAAGAAACCCTAAAGCATGTTTTTAAGATCTACGATCTAATCACTACAAAAGAAGAGCAAATCTCTGTTAATGGGTTAAAACCCTAGAACATGAAGAGATTCCTTCAAGAGTTCGATCATAATCCTTACCAAATTTTTGACAAAGTTCTGACTCTAAAAGTGTTTCCTTGGACAGAGATCTAAGCTCTGGAAAGAGAATTAAATTCTCAGAAAGAAGTAGGGAAGATGAACAGCAGTCATCTCAAGAGCCAAAGGCCCTACTTATAGGCACAGGAAGACGGTTCAACATCCAAAAATATCCAACGGTGAAAAAGGTGTCACCACTGCACTCACGTGTGAGCCATGTGAGCGCAACGGTGGGAGGGCATTTGTTTCCCCCCCCAAAAAAAAGAGCAAAGCTCTGTTCAAAACTCAATAAGCAACGCCTCATATGCCTTCCACGAGGGCGCCAGCGCCAGAGTTAAAAACTCTTATATGAGCAGCGCTCGTGTGCAAAGTACAAAAAACTCAAGAGGCAGCACCTCACGTGCCTGCCACGAGGGCGCCAGCGCCAGAGTTAAAAACTCTTATTGGCGCCGCACGCGCTTCTCACGTGGACGCCAATGTGCAAAGCATATGAAGGAATTGAAACCTTAATTAGCGCCCGCGTGCACAGCACGTGAGCGCCGGCGCCTAGTAGAATTAAGTTCTACACTCTGTTAAACAGAGCCTCTGGATCAAAGATCCAACGGAGATGGCAAATCATCAGAATGCAGAATTGAATTCTGTTGAGGAAATTTTCCTCAAATCTTTCTAAATAAGGAAGATTTCCCTCTATAAAACAGAGTGCCGTTAGATTAAAAATCCAATGGTGATTAAAAAATCACCTATCTGCAGAATAAATTCTGTATGGGAAAATATTTCCCCGATCTTGTTAAAACAAGAAGATACTTTCTGTAAAACAGAAGTCCTTGGATCAAAGATCCAACGGTGGGTAAAATCCCCAAAATCAATTAGGATATCTTAACGAGATATTTCTTCAACTAATCAACAGAATTACCTCCACTATATAAAGGACCCAAGACTTCAAGTCAAATACACAGAGAGAGGAACCCCCCATATGCTTCGAAAAGACAAAGCAGAAAACTTCAAAAAGGAAGAAAGAAGAAGATCTCCCTTCTCAGAAAAAAGCTCTAGGTAAAAAAAAAGGAAGAGAGGTCAAAACATCTCGTTTACCTATTTGTAACATTTCAAAAAATAAAATATTATTTTTGGGGAAGTTTTATAATTTAAGAATAAAATATTGAATATTTTAATAAGGCGGTATAATTAAATACCGATAAATGGGGGGAAATTTGGAAAATTATGGAAATTACTAAAATGAGGGTGCTTTATTGGATTTATGCAAATTATGAAGTTTTACGATTTATTTGATACTAATTTAGTGCTAATCGCGATTAAAAATCGCTAATCGGGTTTTAAACGTGTTTTGTGCAAAACATGCACAAGTCTTTTTTTTCTTCACTTGTTACATTTTTCTTTTATCATGGCATTCATCATGATTCTTGCATGGATGTAAATTAAAGTGAATGAGAAAATGAAATTGAATAAAGAATGGAATAGTGTGAGGTATGGGTGAGAGAAAGAAAGAGAGAGTGAGGGAAGGGTCAACCTTGGGCATGGACCCTTGAACCATTCAACACCTACATCATTTTTCCCCTCCCTCTTCCTTGTTGCTACTGCTGCTGCTGCACCTCCCCTTCTCCTCCATCTTCAACCCCCAAAACTCCATTAAAAACACTTCAAAACCCAAACCCCATTTCACAAGAAAGATGCACAAGTTCACTAGCTACCCAATGGACCAAGAAAGAGAAGATTTTGAGGACTTTGAGCAACTCAAGAAAATTCTTGAGTTGCAAAATGAGGTATTTTCTGAACCATGAGCTTAGTATTCACATTGCTTTTACATCCATATTAACTTTAAACCGATATTGTGAAGTTTAGTGAACTTTGGGAAACCCTAATAAAGGGTTGAGTGTTTGTTTGAAATTGGTGATGTTGTGGCTGTTAACTACACTTGGGTGCTGTTTAATGACCTGGACCAGAGCTTAGCAAACCCAAAACACAAATATAGAAACCCCGACATCGGATAAATGTATGATTTGAGAGGGTATTTTGGTATCTGGAGCAACCCGGAGACACTAGAAATGATTTTGCAATTACTGGGAGCCGTGCAGGCACCTAGAAAGCTACCAATAAAACCCTAGCCCCATACCCCAACCCAAGGCCGCAGATTTATCAATTCTGGCCGCAATTTGTGGCCAGAGCAGGGAAATAAGGTCCCAGGTTTGGTCCATGGCTTCTTTTGCACTAAAATAGACCCCTCCTATATGCAGAATTGGCTAATTGTCACCTGGGGAAAATCTGGGAGCATTTTGGTGTGTTTTAGGTTATGTTTTCCGTATTTTTAAATGCAATTTCTTGACATTTGTATTTGTATTTGGTTGTTGGATGTTTCTACATCGACAACAGGGGTTGTTTGATTGTTTTGCACGTGTAGGCCATAGGTTCTAACCTATGAGCACACCGTGCGCCGTATCAGTTTTCCGGATTCGATTTTAATACATATTGCGATTGTTTATTATTGTAGGTACCCTCGTATGGATTCCGAAGCGAAGGAGCACGGCGTCATCGATTTCGGCGAGCGAAGACCAGGTGAGTGGATTTATATCTACGGGGGAAGTCGGGTGGATGGCGTATAGCACCCCCGCAAAGTATTGATGGAAAACTGATTATAGAATATGGTTAGGAAATCTAGATTAGGACACTAGGGTTATAGTAAAGGATAGTTAGTGATACTATATTAGAAACTAAGGATAGTTAGAAATGAGATAATACGTCTATTATGTGATGACGGAAATTCGAGGACGACGTTGTTGATATTGCCGTTTAGGGTACTGTAGGACTAGATAGTCTATGTAGATGCGTCATCCGAACCATACCTTTTTCTAAACCGAAGAGTCGTATCTATCGTTTAAAAATATACCTTGAGGGATGTTACGGATTTTCAAATGATATCTTTTTCTTTAAAACACCGTAACCCCTATTTTCAAAACTACGATTCGCTTCTTTAAAAATCTGATTGTATGGTTCGGGTGTGTATGTTAAATTAGATCTTATACTTATAGTAGAGATAGAATGCATAGGTAAAATCGGCTTGATATGAGTTATAAATGCGATGAAAAGATTATAAGACGGATATGATGACCTGATGATATGTTGGTATACGGATGCGAGTCGATCGAATTGATTTATACCCTGTCGGTCCCTTGATGTCAGATTATTACGGATGTGACCTGGGACATAGGTATATATATATATATATATATATATATATATAGAATGTTGTGAATCTTGGATGATAGGCCGTACGTGATTTCAGGCCGTACCCTCATTTGTCATATAGGATCCCTATTAGCTTAATACCGACGTACGATGATTTTTCGTGCGTGATGAGTTTGACTTGATGATTGATCCTTACCCTTAACTAGAGGTTGTAGTACGATGGATCATACTGTACGCGATGTTGTTAGGCTGGATGCCGATTGATAGATTCCCCGACTCGGTCATGTTAGATACGTATACCCGTCAGCATTTGCGTGTGAATTACCTTATGCAGCATTCATGATATTCGTATCGCATTACTTATACTTGTGCTAGTACACTTGCACCATTATCGATGATGCGTATGTTTCACTTACACAGATTTGCCGGCTCACACACTTCATCATCGATAATTGCCATGTCACTATACAGTAGGATTGTTGTATCATGATATGACTCTTCGCATAACATACTTGTGTGTATATATCTTTGTGCATTCATGCCTACATACATACTTATTGCACATACATAGACGATGTTGCATTTGACTTTGGAGAAATTGGGAACCGCAGGATATATTCAAAAACTGGAATCATTTTAAAAGAGCGGTTTTCCCTTAATATGTCATATTACCGTTCCATTTTGCATTTCTATCATATGCCGCATACATCATGCTTTATGATTTTTACGCATTAAGTTATGCTGATTTCATGAGATTTCTGGATTTGAGAACAGGGGCTATTTCAAAAGAAAGTATGTACTGTTTTAAAAACCCGGTTTCTCTTGATATGATATTTTAGTGCGTCCACCATGCGTTTTCTCGGTTCTGAGACGTGTGCTTGAAACCCGATTCGAGGAGTTGGATGATCCGTTTGCGGGTTCATGGTGGACCCGGTATGGTTCCACGGGGCGAGAAATGTTTTTCGTGGAGCAGACGATGAGCCTGGCAGGGTGGAGAGTACCTACCGGTGATAGTATTTGGTCTCGGCGGATATCCGGAGGATACCGACCGGAGTCGAGAGATGAGATGGGACGATCCGGACTGACGGAGCCTATGGGCCGATCCGGACTGACGGAGCCCGATATATGAGGATTTCCGTGCCGATGCTGGGCACGGTTTTCATGATGTTTTCGAGTGTCGATGCTAGGCACTCAGCTTCCATGATTTTAATGTGTCGGGAGGGACACCGTTGATATATATATATATTCTCATACTTTCATGCACACCCCTTTATGATATTTACGTGCATGCAGACATTGATTTTGGGTGGACGAGATCCATATGCATGCATTGATTATTACTGTTGGATGTTATCCACTTGCACATAGGTATTGATTACCCTGTTGGCACGTATACAGATCCGGTCACCCTAGATATCATAGTATTACCTTTATGATATTGTTGACCTAGGAGTCGTTGTTTATTCGATTTCTATCTGTTGATATTTTTCTATTCACGAGTTGGCAACTCACCCCCGTTGTGCCACAGTTCTTGCAGGTTGACCGCTTGGATCCGTAGCGGCTTCGCTGGCACACAGTTGCATTGAGTGTTTTGCATTGGTAGGTGGGATATTTGTATCATTCCCACTCTTGTATCTGCATTTCATATTGTATCTAGTTAACTCCATCAATCAAAAGTTGTAAATTGTATAAGTGATGAGACTTAGTGAGGCTTGTAGTTGCGAGATTTGAGCGATGGGTTTTATATTCACTTTTGGGGTTATATCTTGCTCATTTCTTTATCTTTTTGTGGTGAACTTCGCCGTTGGGCGTCGTATACTCATTTATACTATATTGCGTAGTTGTGATCCGCCGTTTGGCGAAGAGCTAGCTCCCGCTTGGGGATGCCATTATCCTTATTATGTATTTATGGTTTTGGATAAAAATTTACAAAGGAGGTGCTGCCAAAATTTTTAAAAGACCAAACATGTTTTTTTTAAACTAGTAAATTTCACTTGCATCATTCATGTTCCTTTCTATGCATTAAGAAAACTTGATTTCATATACCTTTATTTCAAAAACTCACCTCCTTTTTTTTTCAAAAAAGTTTAGATTTCTGGGTTTCATCTTACTTGAATTCCGTTACGCCTTTAGACGTTGCATGATTCAAGTGCTAGTCACGAGCTAATATTTCGGGTCGTGACAAAGTTGGTATCAGAGCGCTAGGTTTAACCTTGTTCGAGTCTATGTTTGACTATGCGGAGTCTAGGGCGGGAGTGTATTTCGGAACCTAGGCTTGACCTTACGGAACTTAGACTTGGATGTGGGGTATTAGACCCGAACTTTCGTTTCATAGGCTGACCTTGATTGATGGAGTAGGTAGCTTGAGTAGAGTGACGTACCGTACGTATGTTCCGTGGCATATTTACGATACGATACTCCACTTAAGAAACCTTAGGATGTACATATTATTGAGACCAGTGATTCTCTTCGTATCCATAATTATACATCCATTTGGGATTCTCGATTCTACTAGTTTCATGATCATACCTTCACTGAGGTTGTTCCTTCTTATGATCATGTATCCATTCTGGATCTGTCATTCCTTTATTACCGTTGATCTGCTCTCTTCGATACTCGATTGAGGTTCCTGTCACCATAGTTTGAGCGCAGTTTGAGCTGCTACTAGTTTTGCGGTCAGGGTGAGCTGGTCTGGTACGAGGGCCGACCATTGTTTTTTTCTGGTGACATGGGAACGTCTCGAGGTAGCGATTGGGTTGTGACCTCTTGTAGAGGCGAGTGCTTGGTTTTACACCGGATGATCGGGCCATTGTTAGAGCTGCCAGTTGCGAGAGGACTGTTGATGTATAGCATACCTCAGAGATTTTGATGTCACCTACCGTGCAGACAGGTGACCCAGTTGCTGCTGCAAATGACGAGATATCGCCCAGATGTTGGAGCTGTTGCATCATGAGCATATACTTAGAGATATGATGGAAGGTCGCTAGTCACCCGAGGATGAATGACTAAGATATGTGGTCCGTTCGCTTACCCCGATGCGAGGTCATCAGATAGATTGATTCCAGCTAGAGACGACTTCACGCAGATTCGTTGAGGGTCGATAGAGACGATCGAATGTCAGGAACCCATTTCCAAGTTTAAAGTATTCAAAAGACAATGCAAGTAATGCTATCGAACCTCTAGAAGAATGAAACCCTAACTCGACGTAATGACCATGGAACGCCTTCGAACCTTAGGGTTTGCGGCAGTTTAGCAGTGCCATTTGTGAGGCTTGGGTTTGCCCTTCTACGGTTGGTCCACAGGTGTTGTGGTATGTACTGGAATACTATTAAACTGTACTCAAGATGTTGATCTCTTGGGGGATTATGAGGTTCTGACGAATCGATCGGAGGGTTCGACATCATTCGGATATCATGTGATGGGATACGTTGCTTGGGAGACTCCAGATACGAGTATGGCCATTGGAGCGCATTCCATGCAGCCACGAGAAGACAAGTCCGAATCAGTCGACATTACAGAAAAATGGAGTAAGAGGTTCGTACGAGATCTTGATGAAATGGCGTTCCACTCTGCCGACATCAGAGATGCGATACGCAGGCAGAGGCATTGATTATGGATATATCTTCCAGAAGGAGTCGCGATGAGTATGCAGCCGTTCCGGAACAAGAAATGGATGTAGTAAAGGACGACGACTTCCGGGCAATTCGGCAGAAACGAGCTTTGAGAGAAACTTCGACAGGACATTTTTGGAATATTATACGAGAAGACTTGGACCCAGGAGCGGTCATATTGCGCACACCCAGCAGGCCAGAGTTCGGCATTATTGACGAGATAGTTGGCCAGAGATCTGTAGAGGATGCGCCAGAGCGGGACTGTTTCCATCGTCATTCTATTTTGGGTCGTTGAGCCGAGGAGCTATATATCTAGCAATGCACAGTGAGAGACAAGAGCCTAAAAGCACCAGGCGCCAGACCATGAACAAAAGGCAGGTAGATATCTTGCTCTGCTACCATTGGATGCACCGACACCTTCTCGACCTTGAGAGAGGATATATCGACGGCGGTATTTATGATTTGTGATTTGGTGATTCGATTATCACGTATCCGTCATCTTAGATTTCGGTATTTTGGGCGATTTATTCGCATGATTTAGTCTTGATGGCTGAGTTACATGATATTTGTTTTCGTGCATCATGGTTGCACCTACTGGATATTCAAATTGTGCACAGTTAGTGCACCTGATGTCGTTTTGTACCTTGGCTGCACATGCTTATGACTTCATGGATTTCTTACGGTTAAGTTGATTTTGTGCATATGTTACGCACACGATTCGATTTTTGCGCTCGGTATAGTTTATATGTGCTTGTAGTGCATTGTTTGTGTTTTGTGCACGCAGTTGCACACTGATTGATCTCAAAAACTATCTAATAACCGCAATCAAGAACGGCGTCGCTTGGTAGCTATCCAGTGAGTATGGGTCGGTCCACAGGGATGTTGTGAATTTCCTAGTCTCTCAAACGAGTTAATTCCGATTGTGGTCGGATTGATTATTAAATCTAAAAACTAAATTAATCTATATCTAAATCCTGCTAGGGTTAGGTCTAGGTTAAGTTTGGAAAGTCAATAAATCTCACCGCTATCTATACCCATAAGAAGATCTAATTAGGTGTTATGGTAATTATTAATAAAAGGGATTAGAATCATTTGGAAAGATGTTTCTTCCTCTAGGTTCTTGTCCTTCCTTTATCAATCCTTACCCTAACCTCTATGGAAAACAATCACAACCGGGCCTTTATACTACGGTATCACCGCTACCTCGAGGGATAGGGTGCCGTAGGGAGCGGTATGTGCATGTATGCATAGAGTCCTATTAATTATATATGACGGGCAAGAAAGGGGATAAGAAATCTTCGTCTCTCAAACCTTCCCCAGATCTAACCCTAACAAGCGAGGAGACTACTCACTCATTAGGGAATTAAAATACATTTATCTAGGGCAGAGAATAAAAGATTAACTAGGGCAAGAATAGAAAATTAACCTAGGGCAGAAAATAAAGAACTTACAACTTGATGCTCTCCAAAAGAATTCTGAAATTTATTAATGAAGGGAGACATAACCTTTACAATGATTTAGAGTTCCAATTTATAGAGGATAGGAAACCCTAGGTTACAATTGATTCGCACGTCTACATTTACCAAAATATCCTTAGGAAGACCTAGTCAAAGTAGACTTCAAGCTTTGGTAAAATTTTATGTCTCTGTCTCTTTAAAAAGAAGTATTGGGCCTTGAATCTTTGGGCTTCCTTACTATTTGGTTCTTTTATTAAAATAGCTTCTATGTTTCTTCCAGATCTCCAGTGAATAATTGCGGTGGACTTTTAACCGTTCGCTTTGTAATCTTGGACCTTGCATTGCCTTGTACTTTGTGAATTTTATCTTTGATGTAGGCTTGATCATGAGTCTTCTGTTTGTTGGTGAAAGTCCACTTTTGCTTCGTCTTTTCATCGTTTTCACTGTTTTCTGTCCAAGAACCTGTAATCTGTAATATGTAGCAGACATGCGTCAAAAGCACCTGTTTATTTATAAAACGAATAAGAATGGGGAATATAATAATACAATATTATGGTGTGAACAAATACCCCCAAACTTATCTTTTGCTCGTCCTCAAGCAAACTTATTTTTATTCTCTACAAAAAACCTAACCGCACTTTCGCAGGGAAACACGATTGCACTGAGCTCATGCAACAAGCCGTTAAACCTCTAAGTGTCCCTAGTAGGAGGAGTGTTGTCTCCTGAGGGTTTTCAGCGGATACTACCCACAAAATCCTATCAATTAGGCCCATTGACTTTTATTCTCCAATTAGGTTTTCTAACAAGGAATTCTATTATCGTCAACTCATAAATCATCCACCCACATTCTTCACACTTCCTCATCATCTAACTTAAGATTATACATGTTCTATAGACTTACTTAGCTTTCGGCATTTCTTAAGTTTTCCTTGTAGGGTTCCATCTCCACTTAGGAATTTCTATCAACTCTACTAAAGATACAAGTTCTATTCTTCACTCCTTTCTCTCATCTAAACTCCAATCACATATCCCCACGTGTGTGTATAGATCACCCCTACACTTGGAAATTCAAATCAAGCAATCATACTCTTGTCCGTTGTCCAAAGTACTTATTAGTAGGTGAATTTTTAATTGAATTTTTCTTACACATCCTTCATGCGACCGTTAATACTTCTTGAGGTACCAACAACCGATTACAAGATATGTTTGCACTTTAAAGCGTAATTCCTAGTCTTGCAACACCCAAAGCTTTTAGCAGTGACTCCCAAACCAGTTGGTCTAAGGCACTAGGTGATGAAGCACCCTGGCTAAATATTTTTCTATTTTTACAGCCTTAAGTAATCACAAAAACCAGTGTTCATTTTTTTTCTTTATTCACTTTTTTTTTCTTTTATTTTCATCGTATTAAGGACTTTAGACAAGAGCATTTCAAGGTATCTTCTACTATTCCAAGTTTCAAGGTGCGTGATTGTGCAAATTGTAGGGTATACATTTTCAGAATCTAGACTTAAGCTAGGAACTATTTTTCAAACTTATACTCTAATAAAAACATCAATACTTTTCCTTCGTTTTGACTTAGCCCAAGAAGTGAACTCAAAATTTGCGTATTTATAAATAAACTACAAAGACATATACTTTCCACCGCTAAACTTTAAGGAAGATTATCTTTAGGGTTTTTAATTTACTAGGTCTAAAATCTAGTTGTTCCTAGCCAGTTGATCTATTTGTCAAACTCAAATCAATTAGCCAAAATTGAATACAATAATTTTTATAAATTTTCAAAAAATTTCAATTTTTTATGGGTTTTCAAATAGTATGCAAATGCAAAAATATACACAAATGAATGCGAAGGAAGAAGACTTACCAAGCATACCCCCAAACTTAAACTTGACAGTGTCATCACTGTCATGCTACACCAAGAGGGTCAAAATGCTGGCACTCCCCTGTTTATTTATTTATAATTTTTTAAATATTTTTTAATGTTTTGAAAAAAAAAATTATAGAAAAAGAAAACAAAAAATATATATACATATATACAACAAGGTTCCCCCCAAACTTAAGCTTGGCCTTACACAAGCTAAAGGTTAGCACCAACCATTCAAAAATTCTATCGTGGTAATGGTAGAGTTGGTGAAAGAATGGAGTGGAAAGAAAAGAAATGAGAAACACACGAGACCGTGTGGAAAGAAAGGAATAATATGGTCTCGTTGGAGGAGAATGGCGGAGGGGAAGAAGAAATGGTAGGGGTTCTACTTCTTCGAGTGGAGATTGATTAATCACAAAATCCGTATCATTTAAGAATGCGAGTTCGTCGGCGAAAATATCTTCGAAACTTTCCTTGAAGGTCCAATTGAAAATTATCGAACTCAAAATGTCGGATTGTGATTCATCAACACTCGATATTATTAAAGAAAGATTAGAATAACCAAAGAAAGTAGGAATACGAATTTGAGGATGGGGATGGAGCGTATAAATTAGCACAATTTGTAATGACCGATGTGTAAAAAGCGATTGTGCTAATCTATCAACCCGCGAAAAATGAGATTAAATCCCTCAAGAGTCGTGAGCAAACATGGGTACATCGAACTAGGTATTGGAGATGAAAGCATAACGGTCTCTTGCACAGTCGGAACGATAGGAAGGACGGAAGGAAGTGAGTGAGGAAGGGTATCAGTTAAGGATTCAGGAGGGTGTATTGGAAAATTCGACACATCAAACGAAAATGGTTCAACCTCAATATTATCCTCAGTACTATCCTCATAATTCTCCTCAAAAATTTGCTTATCCATGCCAATATCATCAAAATCAAGATGCATATGAAGTTCGGGAGAAACATTTAATGACTCGGGATGATGAATTGGACATAAAATTTTAATTAAATCGACAGGTTCATCATCCGAAATATTCCCGGCGTCTATATCCTCAATCAAGTGAAAGTCAATTTTTTCTGACACCTCATCAAAAGCATGGATATTTATCGATTTAAGTTCTAGAGTAGAGGTATAAAGATCGAAAGGATTAAGTGTGGTTTCACTCGAAAAGGGTTCTTCACAATCTGGAAAATCAAGAACTACAAATTCACACAACTCGTTTTTATTTTCAACTGGTGAACTATTTTGGACAATCGATGGAAAACCGGAGTTGTGGACAGGAATTGGGTATGGGTAGGTTTGATTTGGAAATCCTCTCAAATTCTCACTATGTCCAACCGCTTCCTCATACATTGGAAAATTTGGAGCTAGTTGGAGACTAGCTACCGGTTCACTAGGTTGCATAAGGGCGGCCACGGACGCTTCCACATTCCTAACCATTTTGTTTGTTGCTAAAATATAAGCTTGCAACGACTGTTCCAAACTAGACATGGGTGGTGAAGGGGTTTCGATAAAAGATTCGAAATTGTTTGGATACGTGAAACTCCCAAAAGGTTGTGTAGAAACAGGGTCTAGTGAAGGTGGGAAAGTCGAGTAGGACTGGTAGGAATTGGATGGTTGGACAGGAGTAGGGTCAACATGTGGATAAAAAGGTGAATAGACTTGTTGATCCCTAGAACTAGATGTGTGGAGAGGGGTGAAAGATCGGCTACGAGATTGAGCAATATGCTCAGCAATGGACATAGGTTTAGGAGTTACATCTGGGCTCGAAAAAGTGGTATCAACATATGAAGGTGGTAAAGGTTGACTTGGTTGACACAAAGTGGGTTGTAAAGTAAAACTGTTTCTCCTAGACGCTTCTATTTGATCTTTCAACGAAATTTTTAGCACGGAGGGATCGTCTTTAAATTGACCGAACACATTAACGTACGACGCAAAATTAGGTTCGGGATACCAAAGTTCGGCAAGAGATTTATGATGTGGGGTACCCATGATTGAAGAAAGAGAAGATGAAGAAGGTAGGTGGTGCAAGGATTTCTCAGCGACAAAAGTTGCAAGTCTTTTTAAAAAAAAATTTCCTTTTTCCTTTTTCCTTTTTCTCTTTATTTAGAACTGTTTGCAAAAAGATTTTCGAGAAAAAAGCTAAGACACACTTTTGATCAACCAAAAATGCACAACAGGCCTAGATCTAGGGTCACCTAGGTCAGCTAGACAGCTCCTAACTGTTCCAAAGGGCTAGAAATAGGACCTCAAACCGCCTCTTCACCGCCAATTGCGGCCAGGTAAGTGCCAGGTAAGTGGGAGGCTCCCCGCTACAAGTAGCGGTCCTAATTAAGTAACCACTTGCCTTAGACACACTTGCCTAGACACCGCAAAGTCAGGTTAGGATAAACGGTTGATGCCTATAACTAGTCCTCTGTCCTATTGAGCTCGAAGTCCTTAGGGCTGAGTCTAGTATTTTTTAATTAAAGATTGGTCAAAGCAAATGCTTTATGTGATTTCTGGGGTCTTGGGAAGGGTGATGAAATCCCCACCCAATCTGAATTGGTCAAAAGCCCCTTAAAATCCGATTAAAGATATGCAAAACAGTAAATCACTTGCATGCAAATCTTTTTGTGAATTTCAAAGTTTGCAAGTTTCCTAATTAAAATTTTCCTTTTTCCACTTGCACTTTATTTGGAATTTTTTTTTTTAGAAAAAAGATTAAGGATATGCAAATCAGAAAAGATCACCTGCAATCAATTATTATTTTAAGCGCGCGCAAAGAATCCTGCACAAGATTTGTTATTTGGAAGGGGGAATATTTTTAAGCGCAAAGAAATCCTGCAGGAGATTTTTCAGAAGAGATATCAGAGATTTGCAGAGGAGAAGATCAGATGACTTACAGTTTTTTTTTTTTTACCGCGCTTCTGCCCCCTTTTTTTCCGACCAAAACGCGGCGGTTCCGCGGTCGCAGGCAGGTCGCGCAGCGGTTCCGCGGCCGGAATGGGGTCACCGGCTTTTTTTTTTGTGTGCACCAGATCGCCGCGGTTGCCTTGTAGACTCGGTCATCCAAATTTCTTCAGTTCCTCAGTTGTTATGATCTTCTGTTTGTTCAGATTTGATATTTTCTGTTTTGATCTCTGGAGATTTCCAGATCCGAACTTGATTGTAGATCCTGCAAAATTCAAACAA
The DNA here is from genome assembly GCA_030015575.1 of Agapanthus africanus. Taxonomy (NCBI): domain Eukaryota; kingdom Viridiplantae; phylum Streptophyta; class Magnoliopsida; order Asparagales; family Amaryllidaceae; genus Agapanthus; species Agapanthus africanus. The sequence continues at coordinate 137,970,359 of JASDDO010000004.1, read as the reverse complement.
AGATACCCTTCACAAAATAACAAAATGATAAATTTTTATATTTTTTGTGATTTTTCAGATTTTTATGATTTTTTGAATTTTGATTAACCCGAAATTGCAAAAAGGAAATTACTACGCCATCCCCGGCAACGGCGCAATTTGATTGATCTCAAAAACTATCTAATAACTTTAATCAAGAACGGCGTCGCTGGGTATCTAGCCGGTGAGTACGGGTCGGTCCACAGGGATGTTGTGAATTTCCTAGTCGCTCAAACGAGTTAATTCAGATTGTGGTCGGATTGATTATTAAATCTAAAAACTAAATTAATCTATATCTAAATCTTGTTAGGGTTAGGTCTAGGTTAAGTTTGGAAAGTCAATAAATCTCACCGCTTTCTATACCCATATGAAGATCTAATTAGGTGTTATGGTAATTATTAATAAAAGGGATTAGAATTATTTGGAAAGATGTTCCTTCCTCTAGGTTTTTGTCCTTCCTTTATCAATCCTTACCCTAACCTCCATGGAAAACAATCACAACCGGGCCTTTATACTACGGTATCACCGCTACCTCGAGGGATAGGGTGCCGTAGGGAGCAGTATGTGCATGTATGCATAGAGTCCTATTAATTATATATGACGGGCAAGAAAAAGGATGAGAGATCTTCTTCTCTCAAACCTTCCCCAGATCTAACCCTAACAAGCGAGAAGACTACTCACTCATTAGGGAATTAAAATACATTTATCTAGGGCAGAGAATAAAAGATTAACTAGGGCAAGAATAGAAAATTAACCTAGGGCAGAAAATAAAGAACTTACAACTTGATACTCTCCAAAAGAATTCTGAAATTTATTAATGAAGGGAGGCATAGCCTTTACAATGATTTAGAGTTCCTATTTATAGAGGATAGGAAACCCTAGGTTACAATTGATTCGCACGTCTACATTTACCAAAATATCCTTAGGAAGACCTAGTCAAAGTAGACTTCAAGCTTTGGTAAAATTTTATGTCTCTGTCTCTTTAAAAAGAAGTATTGGGCCTTGAATCTTTGGGCTTCCTTACTATTTGGTTCTTTTATTAAAATAGCTTCTATGTTTCTTCCAGATCTCCAGTGAATAATTGCGGTGGACTTTTAACCGTTCGCTTTGTAATCTTGGACCTTGCATTGCCTTGTACTTTGTGAATTTTATCTTTGATGTAGGCTTGATCATGAGTCTTCTGTTTCTTGGTGAAAGTCCACTTTTGCTTCGTCTTTTCATCGTTTTCACTGTTTTCTGTCCAAGAACATGTAATCTGTAATATGTAGCAGACATGCGTCAAAAGCACCTGTTTATTTATAAAACGAATAAGAATGGGGAATATAATAATACAATATTATGGTGTGAACACACACGTTTATGATTTTCTTTACACCTGGGTACACTCGATGTTTCTGCTTACGCACTTGAGTTATTGTTTGGTATTTCTTGCCCAGGATGCACCAGTTTTATACTTCGTGCGTTTGTCGCACCAGTTTTATGTTTCGTGCGTTTATCGCACCAGATTTATATTTCGTGCCTCTGTTGCACCGGATTTATATTTTGTGCACTACGGTTGCACCTGACTTCGATTTGATGTCATTCGATATGTTGATGTTGATTTCTTGCACTCCGTGCACCTGATTTGGATTTTCGCGCGTGTTGAGCGCATGTTTTGAGATGCGATTTTAGTGCACACCAGATGCACTAATTCGGGATTCTTCGTGCATGTTAGATGCACCTGATGTTGCTGTCAGGCACGCCAGTTACCATTGGCAGATGTTTTGTGCACACCCGTTGCACTTAGATGTTATTTCTGTGCACATGTATGACACATATATAGATTGTGATTTCCGTGCGCACCAGACGCACAGGGTATTCTTATATACATTTTGGGATTGATTTCTTATGGAGCAGTACGTTTTATGATATTTTCTATATGTTTTCGTACTGAGCAGGACTAGTCAGAGGACAGTACCTGATATATTTTGACATGCATTTCTTTCGGTTATTTACATGTATAGACTTGATGTCTACATGTATAATTACGATGTATATCATATCGGTTTTGTTTTGGATTTGTCCTTTGTGTCTTTACCCTGACTCCGATGATTGCGGAATTCTTGACGGAGTTTTGATTTTGAGTTATCTGCTCATTGTTTATGCGCATGCATTGCGCTATGATGCGTTTTATCTATTGATGATTTCGGAGCCCCGACGACTTGGACTTTTACTGAAATGTTTTAGTATTTGAGGGGTTTAAATTTAAATTCGGGGACCGAATTTCTTTAAGGGGGGAAGATTGTAACATTTCAAAAAATAAAATATTATTTTTGGGGAATTTTTATAATTTAAGAATAAAATATTGAATATTTTAATAATGCGGTATAATTAAATACCGATAAATGGGGGGAAAATTGGAGAATTATGGAAATTACTAAAATGAGGGTGCTTTATTGGATTTATGTAAATTATGAAGTTTTACGATTAATTTGACACTAATTTAGTGCTAATCGCGATTAAAAATCGCTAATCGGGTTTTAAACGTGTTTTGTGCAAAACTTGCACAAGTCTTTTTTTTCTTCTCTTGTTACATTTTTCTTTTATCATGGCATTCATCATGATTCTTGCATGGTTGTAAATTAAAGTGAATGAGAAAAGGAAATTGAATAAAGAATGGAATAGTGTGAGGTATGGGTGAGAGAGAGAAAGAGAGAGTGAGGGAAGGGTCAACCTTGGGCATGGACCCTTGAACCATTCAACACCTCCATCATTTTTCCCCTCCCTCTTCCTTGTTGCTGCTGCTGCTGCACCTCCCCTTCTCCTCCATCTTCAAGCCCTAAAACTCCATTAAAAACACTTCAAAACCCAAAACCCATTTCACAAGAAAGATGCATAAGTTCACTAGCTACCCCATGGACCAAGAAAGAGAAGATTTTGAGGACTTTGAGCAACTCAAGAAAATTCTTGAGTTGCCAAATGAGCTACTTTCTGAACCATGAGCTTAGTATTCACATTGCTTGTACATCCATGTTAACTTTAAACCGATATTGTGAAGTTTAGTGAACTTTGGGAAACCCTAGTAAAGGGTTGAGTGTTTGTTTGAAATTGGTGATGTTGTGGCGGTTAACTAGACTTGGGTGTTGTTTAATGACCTGGACCAGAGCTTAGCAAACCCAAAACACGAATTTAGAAACCCCGACATCGGATATATGTATGATTTAAGAGGGTATTTTGGTATCTGGAGCAACCCGGGGACACTAGAAATGATTTTGCAATTACTGGGAGTCGTGCAGGAACCTAGGAAGCTACCACTGAAACCCTAGCCCCATACCCCAACCCAAGGCCACAGATTTATCCATTCCGGACGCAATTTGCGGCCAGAGCAAGGAAATAGGGTCCCAGGTTTGGTCCATGGCTCCTTTTGCACTAAAATAGACCCCTCCTATATGCAGAATTGGCTAATTGTCACCTGGGGAAAATCTGGGAGCATTTTAGTGTGTTTTAGGCTATGTTTTCCGTATTTTTAAATGCAATTTCTTGACATTTGGATTTGTATTTGGTTGTAGGATGTTTGTACATCGACAACAGGGGTTGTTTGATTGTTTTGCACGTGTAGGCCATAGGTTCTAACCTATGAGCACACCGTGCGCCGTATCGGTTTTCCGGATTCGATTTCAATATGTATTGCGATTGTTTATTATTGTAGGTACCCTCGTAAGGATTCCGAGGAGAAGGAGCACGGCGTCGTCGATTTCGGCGAGCGAAGACCAGGTGAGTGGATCTATATCCACGGGGGAAGTCGGGTGGATGGCGTATAGCACCCCCACAAAGTTTTGATAGAAAACTGATTATAGAATATGGTTAGGAAATCTAGATTAGGACACTAGGGTTATAGTAAAGGATAGTTAGTGATACTATATTAGAAACTAAGGATAGTTAGAAATGAGATAATACGACTATTATGTGATGACGGAAATTCGAGGACGACGTTGTCGATATTGCCGTTTAGGGTACCGTTGGACTAGATAGTCTATGTAGATGCGTCATCCGAACCATACCTTTTTATAAACTGAAGAGTCGTATGTATCTTTTAAAAATATACCTTGAGGGATGTTACGGATTTTCAAATGATATCTTTTTCTTAAAAACACCGTAACCCCTATTTTCAAAACTACGATTCGCTTCTTTAAAAATCTGATTGTATGGTTCGGGTGTGTATGTTAGATTAGATCTTATACTTATAGTAGAGATAGTATGTTTAGGTAAAATCGGCTTGATATGAGTTATAAATGCGATGAAAAGATTATAAGACGGATATGATGACCTGATGATATGTTGGTATACGGATGCGGGTCGATCGAGATGATTTATACCCTGTCGGTCCCCTGATGTGAGATTATTGAGGATGTGACCTGGGACATAGGTGTTTGATATAGTGCCCTCAAAGTCAATTATTGGATCGCAGGTACGAGATTGCAATGATTGAGGGAGGATCTATACCGATAGGACAGTCTTGCTCGAGATGATAGTATGCTATCTGGTTTGTCTTTATCATCGTGTACATGTTTTAGTTCACTATTGCATGTTGATAGAGCCCATAGGATTCTTGCTTGACTGCCAGCAGTATGATGGCGATCATATACGTGGGAGCTGGAGTCTATAAGCACATCCTTAAAGTGTCCCTAGTCGTGGGAGTTTCGAGACAGGGCATCGATACTCCAGAGTAGACTAGTGTATACAGTCGAGACCCCGACGAGGGGCGATGGCGGTCTCACAAGCCATTGGTGTCAATTGGTTCACCTAAGATGTATACAGGTGCTCATTGGGTTATGAGTACACCGGACAGGACTCGCCGGGAACATGCTAGTTGGTATTATACATATCGTCAGATAGCAGTTCCCAGGTGACATGTGTACAGGTTAGTCTGTCGACTTGAGATCGTTATTTGTCTCGTGTGAGTTCCCACTGTGCTTTGATTACTACCCTACCACGGCTCAAAGGAGTCGTGCAAACAAGTTTTAGTTGGGTACAGTCCCGAGCCTCATGGAGGCAGTGAGCGGATCGTCGGGGATTCGTCTCTCCCGGTATTGGGGGTGAGATCGCGCTGTGTTTAGGATAGCCGTTACACGAAATCCCTGGCCAGGGTAATCGAGATTTGCTGGTAGGTATTCCAGTAGTATCTCAGGGTGTTCTGGGCTACTCTCTGACACGACTTATACCGCTATTGGGGGTCTGACGTTTACCAGCCCCTAGACCCTATATACGATACTCATAGACGAACAGACCGGACTGTACGGATATTGTCACTGTCAGGCTCAGTAAGGTTTCTGGATGAGTTCACTCGTCAGCTTCCCTTCCGATCAATACATAGGCAACCGTTACGTACAGCTTGTACCTCTGACTGCTAGTGGTTATACCCAGTACCAGTGTATTGATGAGTCATTAGAGTCCCCCGCAGACAGTTTCTCAAGTTCGGGCGAAATGTTGTAGAGGCCGTATTGATATATGGCGTGGTTCGATCATATCCGTGCACTTGGGCACGGATCATGATCGGACGGATAATACTAGCGGGCTTTGGTTTAAGCCGGATCCTAGTACTATATTGTAGGGATATTTTTGTCTCATTGCATTTGTATTCGGTCGGAATAGAAATGCAGGTATATATTTACAGTTGCGGTGTAATCTCGTAATTCGCTACGGGATTATTTTAGGAGTTGCCAGTTTTCTTTTCCGGTTCCAAAACACTTTGTTCCATGATTTTTTCCATGATTACTCATATGTGAGCATTACTTTTTTTCCCTTTGATTTTGACCATTACTGTTGGGGGTCTGCCCAATTCGAGCATGGGTGTGGGGGGCAGCATGGCCCTCATTTAATGAGCATAGGCTTTTGGGGATGAGGTGGCTAATACGGTGGGGGGGCCTTTGCAAATTTCGCATGCTTTGGAGTGCAGTGGGTTTTTTTTTTGGTGGCTGTTTCCCTTGACGGGGGATCCCTGCAAATATGCATAGCTTCCTAAGCGAAGGGGTTTTTCGTTGTGTGAATATTTTAATTTGGGGGTTGCATTTTTGTAAGGTATTCACACTCACAAAATGAATGAGGCTCACCATTTTTAGTATAGACCCTCACCACTTGTAAAGAGATTTCCACAAAGAAAGAAATCACTTCACTGGCCGAGCCCAATTCTTGTAAGCTCATTCTCCTTTTCCTCCAAGCAAAATTCTTTGCTCACATTTCCATTCAAATTGGCAACTTCACCCTTGAGACAAAAGATTCTACACTGTCTCTACTTCATTCTTGGACATGTCGGCTAGCAAACTTCATGTCCGAGTTGCCTCGGTTCGAGGTAGGAGCCCGTATAAAGATTCAATGACGTGGTGCCACATCGACGAGCGAGATCGGGGAGCGGACTTCGTCGGCGCAGCAGCGGGAAGCTTGGTGCGGAGATTAAAGACCGAAGGACACGGATCGATCGGTATAATCTTTCCTAACTGCATTTACATATTGCTAGTTTATGGGTTAATAGAACGATCCGGGTATTTGGGTCGTGGTGGCGCCGGTTCCCTAAAAAGTTTTTGTTCCGCATTTGGCATCGGTTTGACTGCCGGGACGCCGCCGCACCCCAACATGGTATCAGAGCCAAACTATTAACCGCTTACTAGCTTCTTCTAACATGTTTAAAATCCCGATCGAACAAATTTTCTGAAACCGCAATTTCAAAACTTAAGTTTCTGTCGAATTTGTAAACTGGTCTAAAAATATTTTTTTTGCCATGTCAGAAAATCAGGCAGGCTTTTGTTAGACTACTGGAGAAAAATGGGAAGTTGTTCCCTCAGGAACGCCGCGGAACCGCGGCCATACCCACGTATTGGCCGCAGTTCCGCCGCCATTATGGGGATTCAATGCACTAAGTTTCTTCTGGGGGTCTTCATCTTGGAATTGGGGTTTCTGGAATTTTTATTTTTGGCCCAGATTATTTTGAGTACTGGATTTGTACTTGGGGGCCCACTTCGGGAAGTTTTGTCGATCGGAATTTTAAATATGTTAGTTTACAGTGGTTACATTATATCTGCGACCATGAATGTCATTTGATCGGTAAATCTTGTCTAATCGCTATAGCTCTTTTAAACGGGTTTGCGAACGTGACATTCACGTTGATGTTCTGTGTTGTGCTGTGTTTTTGCGGATTTGTCGTGGTGGATAGCTCCTGTGCAATGGTAGTGCAGTTTGTATTTATTTGTACATTTGATATTGCGGGGCGAGCGTCCGACATGTGGATTGTCGTCACTGCCTGTTTGTATATTATTCTTTTGGGGTACGACCGGGATGAGGTCGATGTACCCGTTGTATATATTTTCTTTTCTGTACTAGGATTACCCCGCGGTGGGGTGCACAGATAGCCTGGTTCTAGAGGGCAACGGGCCCGCATCTCATGACGTTGAGATGGAGGGGGCTTCACTCTAGAATTGGCGGGCTATTCGCCGCACTCGTAGGGGGTACAGATTGACCCAAGGAGGGGTGCTCAAGTTACCGGATTCCGTGAAGTGCTGGGTTGTCCATTCACTTTGTTGAAGGGGGCTGTCTTGCTTCAGGTTTTGGCGAGTAACTTGCCGCACTCGTAGGGGTCTAGGATTTCATTGCACGGGCTATCCATACGACCAGGGGAACGTCGGGTTTCATTTGCGGTTCTATGAAACCCGGGGATCCCAGATTATCTGTATTGTTCTGTGATGCTTATTACTTTTCTGTGATGTTGCATTTATCATGCCTGGAGCGATTATTATATATTGATATATATATACTAGTAGATGTTGTATATGTTTTGCACCCGCGCTAGTCCAGTCCCCGCTCTGTCGTTAGTTAAGTAACCTAATGGGTGATGACGGGACCCAGTGGTGAATGCGGATGGCATATACGTACATTTTATTTTCGTTTTTTTCTGGTGTGATTAATTGATGGGACTGCGTTGATTCTTATCAATGCAAGAAAAAACAAACCTATATATGATGTTGTTGGAACCAATTTTTCAAAAAGCTGTTATTACAAGAGCGTTCTCTTTTGTTTTGCACAGTGGTATTCGGTTATGAATATCCAGCACCTCATTCGACGAGGCAAGGGCCGAGATCCCTTCACCGGGAGTGACCCCTTGGACAGAGGTTTGCGTCAGGGTAATAACTTCACTATAGTCGATTACTTTTGCTTTGCATCATGGTATTCAGTTTGGAATATCCTGCACCACATTCGACGAGGAAAGAGCCGAGATCCCTTCACCAGGAATGACCTGTTTAGCAATGGTTTTCGCCACTATATTTTTAAAACCACTTGGATTCCTTCAACGATATCAAGTTCATTACGTTAAAGGTTTTTCGCCAAAAACCAGCCGTAGCCCTCTGTCATTTCGGATAAGTAATGCATAGTATTCGTGCGGTGTTTGTTGGCCAAAGTCAAGGCATCGTGTGCGGTAGCTGTGTGTTGCTTGTCCGTTGCATGGATATGAATTGGTTTAGGACAGTCGTACCACTTTGTTGGCCAAAGTCAAGGGTGTGTGCGGGTGGGTCTAAATCAATCAGGACAATGACGGGTAGAACTTGACTTGCGGGTTATGATTTGTTAGCCAAAGTCAAGATCATAAACCGCTTAGGGTAAAAATCATATCGGGAGTTTCAAACATACAGGAAACTTGCCAGGCTTGCGCATACCTTCTGGAGTGTGATGACGTGAGTGGCTTCCATCACGTTATCATGCGATGATGGTTGGATCCCGATTCCCACTGATGAGTAGTATTACTCCTCGGGTGATTCCGGCTAATTCTTCTTTCAGGTTTGGAGGAGAATTTGAGATAACAGTGGGAGGTTTCCTGATTAGATAAAGTGATTAACCATTCTGATCTAGGTTAGAGTGCATGCAGAGTGTTTCTACTTTTTCTCTCTTTGACTGCGACCATGACCCGACCCTAAACAATAACTCAGTAACTAAGTTAACCGAACTTTCTTGTAACACTGGCTTTTGGATTGTCTGAGTTGCATACATCATTGCCACTCCTTCTCTTACCCTTTGCTTTTCTCCAGAACACCTCGTATCACTACGAACATCCATTTCCATTGGATAAATCCATCGTATGGTTATATACGAACTCGAAGGAATTTCTTCGAGGATGGATTCTGGTTCTGGAGAGATTGAATAGGACTATTCGGTTGGCTTTTCCTTTTACCTTCTCTCCGGTTGTGAGGGCTCCTAGGATTAGGAGAGGGTACACCTATTACGCTTATTGGATAGTCTTCTTCCAAACCATAGGCAGGTGCCGAAAGGTTGGGAATGAAGAAAACCAATTAGCCTAAGTTTGGTGTACAGAAGGTAATAAGTAAAGACAAATAAAGGGATCAGAAAGAGGGCAAAGTAAATTGCGACTGTTAACATTCATGACCAAACCACGTATCTCATTGCCACTCCTAATTCACATTTGTATTTCTCCAGAACACCCTGTATTACTACGAACATCCAATTCCACTGGATAAATCCATCGTATGGTTATATACGAACTCGAAGGAACTTTTTCGAGGATGGATTCTGGTTCAAGAGAAATAAGAATAAGGTTTATTCAGTTGTCTTTTATCTTTACCTTCTCTCAGGTTGCGAGTGCTCCTAGGATTAGGAGAGTACACCTATTATGCTTATTGGATAGTCTTTTTCCAAACCATAGGCTGGTGTCGAACGGTAGGGAAGGAAGAAAACATTTAAGCCTAACGACGGTGTACAGAAGGTAACGACTAAAGACAAATAAAGGGAATTGGAGAGATGGCAGGGAAATATACGGTTACAGTCATGATTCTGATAATGGAAGAGGCATTACTGGGAATACCCGGATACCCCTTCAATACATTTTAATGTTTCAGTTTCACTGCATATTGTTAATAGAAAACTGATTTCCCAATTAGCTCTTGCTCCAGGGTATGTATTTACCAGGTATGATTCTCACATCTGTATGGTTTTACAGATGATGAGTGGGAGTAAGTTATTGGGAATTAGGTGATCATCCTCATTATATCGAAATTCGTTGTAATTGGTGATATTTGAGGAAATCGTCTGGGTACAGTTTTCAACCTACGATGCACAGAGTTTGAGTTATTCAACTCAGGGGACTTATACAAAGTATTGTATATTGTCCAGTGTCCATTAGGACAAAGCGGTTGGTCCTCGTACTTTATTCTGTTTACTTGTGACTTCTCATGTTTTAGACAAGTGTTTCGTAGAAATACAAGGTCCAAGTTTGAGAAGTTATAGGTACCGGAATAAAGTAGAGAACCCTGTGTTGCAAGTATCAGGATTCTTCAAGGTGATCGAAAATGTAGATACTTGTGTATGGTATTCAGTTGATAGTAATGGTTTTGAGAAACTTGTTTCTCTTTCAGGTTACTCATAATTGGATGCACTACTAAGTTGAGTAATGCTGATCGTCCTCTCTCTATTTAGTTAACCTGCACTGGAGACAGCTACATGATTTGAATCTGGTTCCAATTAAATCAGTGCCTCTATTTCTATATTGTATATAGAATGGTTCGTATCTTAACGATGTTAAGGTACGGGGAGTTGTCCGGCTTATGCTTAAAACCAGACTCCGGATAACTCGAGACACGTTTCTGTAATGGCAGTTTGTGGGTTAACCCGGGCTTTGACGAGGGTTGACTTTCTACCATCTGGAAGATCAATAGTGATATTGTTCTTGACTCGCCACAGTTTTAGTAAAATTGATTTCCTCAGAAAACAGTAGTAGGAGTATGGTAGAACTGGAAGTGATTCCAGAACTACAAACGATTACGGAAAATTTAACAGGACTTAAAGATTCAATCAGGATCGACATTCCATTAGCCACTCCGCAGATATTGTGGGTAACCTCAGGCACCCGAGAGGTACTCCGGTAGCCTCAAGGACGGTGACAAGGAGGTTCTAGTTTACCCATACTTTCTATTGCTGCTGTTCCAGACTATGAGACCCGGCAGGAGGATGAGTATAGTGTCGTTCTAAACTAGCTTTAGAAGTGCACGTGTATATGACTCTGCCAGAGGGTTGTTGTAGTCAGTGGGAGCAGCGGAAGCATAGTGGATAAGTAGCTTATGTCTATTTATAGACTAAAGAAGATATAGCGGAGATAGATCATCTATTTTTGATGTGACAGTCATAAGTTTTGACTTCATCAGAATAGGAGATGGATCTGTTAAGAAAGTAGTAGGGTGTGATGTCCTGGTACTTAGATGACATACATATAGTAGGAAGTGAAATTCCTACACTACGATCGGTTATACCGTGGTTGTCACACAGTAGTTTCTCCACATAGGATATGGATATAATATCATATATTGTTTTTGCACTAGATGCAATAAGTTGATATTAATCCAATCCTGGAGAAACGTTCGGAAGCAGTTTTAGAACAAAAGTGGATGTTCTAGGGATTTGATAACGGCAGCATCCTTCGGGAGACGGTTATCATTTCAGGCTTCCAGGGTGACCTGGATGACAGAGTGACTATCAGAGTTATAGTTTTCCCTCTGACGAGGGGCAGTAGTTTGGATAGGTAATCCAAGAGGATACTGAGGGAGGCATGGTGCAGGATACTGATTAAATTCAGTTGACGATACAGTCTAAGAAGTTTGCTGGATTTGGAGTTCACTTGTGAGCTAGGTCCCATCAGATATCCAGACATATTCTAAGACATGTATTACTCAATTCGGGAGATGGCTTTCTCCGCGAACTTGAGAAAAAGAGATACATGGAAATAAACATCAGGGCTGATCCACTCAGTGAGGCTATTTCTCGAACACGACAGTTTTACAAACGAGTTTTGGGAAACTGATTAGTAGAGGAGTTGGATGTTCGGTATCACACGAGCTGTGAATACGTGACATCGCAATAATTAGCCTTAAGTGCAAGTGGAAGATTGTTGGATATAGTGCCCTCAAAGTCAATTATTGGATCGCAGGTACGTGATTGCAATGATTGAGGGAGGACCTATACCGATAGGACAGTCTTGCTCGAGATGATAGTATGCTATCTGGTTTGTCTTTATCATCGTGTACATGCTTTAGTTCACTATTGCATGTTGATAGAGCCCATAGGATTCTTGCTTGACTGCCAGCAGTATGATGGCAATCATATACGTGGGAGCTGGGGTCTATAAGCGCATCCTTAAAGTGTCCCTAGTCGTGGGAGTTTCGAGACAGGGCATCGATACTCCAGAGTAGACTAGTGTATACAGTCGAGACCCCGACGAGGGGCGATGGCCGGTCTCACAAGCCATTGGTGTCAGTTGGTTCACCTAAGATGTATACAGGTGCTCATTGGGTTATGAGTACACCGGACAGGACTCGCCGGGAACATGCTAGTTGGTATTATACATATCGTCAGATAGCAGTTCCCAGGTGACATGTGTACAGGTTAGTCTGTCGACCTGAGATCGTCATTTGTCTCGTGTGAGTTCCCACTGTGCTTTGATTACTACCCTACCACAGCTCAAAGGAGTCGTGCAAACAGGTTTTTGTTGGGTACAGTCCCGAGCCATATAGAGGCAGTGAGCGGATCGTCGGGGATTCGTCTCTCCCAGTATTGGGGTTGAGATCGCACTGTGTTTAGGAGAGCCGTTACATGAAATCCCTGGCCAGGGTAATCGAGATTTGCTGGTAGGTATTCCAGTAGTATCTCAGGGTGTTATGGGCTACTCTCTGACACGACTTATACCGCTATTGGGGGTCTGACGTTTACCAGCCCCCTATGCCCTATATGTGATACTCATAGACGAACAGACCGGACTGTACGGATATTGTTACTGTCAGGCTCAGTAGGGTTTCTGGATGAGTTCACTCGTCAGCTTCCCTTCCGATCAATACATAGGCAACTGTTACGTACAGCTAGTACCTCTGACGTGCTAGTGGTTATACCTAGTACCAGTGTATTAATGAGTCATTAGAGTCCCCCACAGACAGTTTCTCAAGTTCGGGGGAAACGTTGTAGAGGCCGTATGGATATATGGCGGGGTTCGATCATATCCGTGCACTTGGGCACGGATCATGATCGGACGGATAATACTAGCTGGCTTTGGTTTAAGCCGGATCCTAGTATTATATTATAGGGATATTTTTGTCTCATTGCATTTGTATTCGGTCGGAACACAAATACGGGTATGTATTTACAGTTGAGGTGTAATCTCGTAATTCGCTACGGGATTATTTTAGGAGTTGGCAGTTTTCTTTTCCGGTTCCAAAACACTTTGTTCCATGATTTTTTCCATGATTACTCATATGTGAGCATTGATTTTTTTCCCTTTGATTTTGACCATTACTGTTTGGGGTCTGCCCAATTCGAGCATGGGTGTGGGGGGCAGCATGGCCCTCATTTAATGAGCATGGGCTTTTGGGGATGAGTTGGCTAATATGGTAGAGGAGCCCTTGCAAATTTCGCATGCTTTGGAGTGCAGTGGGTTTTTTTTTTTTGGTGGCTGTTTTCCTTGATGGGGGGTCCCTGCAAATATGCATAGATTCCTAAGTGAAGGGGTTTTTCGTGGTGTGAATATTTTAATTCGAGGGTTGCATTTTTGTAAGGTATTCACACTCACAAAATGAATGAGGCTCACCATTTTTAGTATAGACCTTCGCCACTTGTAAAGAGATTTCCACAGAGAAAGAAATTACTTCACTGGCCGAGCCCAATTCTTGTAAGCTCATTCTCTTTTTCCTCCAAGCAAAATTCTTTGCTCACATTTCCATTCAAATTGGCAACTTCACCCTTGAGACAAAAGATTCTACACTCTCTCTACTTCATTCTTGGACATGTCGCTTAGAAAACTTCATGTCCGAGTTGTCTCGGTTCGAGGCGAGAGCCCGTATAAAGATTCAATGACGTGGTGCCACATCGACGAGCGAGATCGGGGAGCGGACTTCGTCGGCGCAGCAGCGGGGAGCTTGGTGCGAAGATTAAAGACCGAAGGACACGGACCGATCGGTATAATCTTTCCTAACTACATTTACATATTGCTAGTTTATGGGTTAATGGAACGATCCGGGTATTTGGGTCGCGGTGGCGCCGGTTCCCTAAAAAGTTTTTGTTCCGTATTTGGCGTCGGTTTGACTGCCGGGGCGCCGCCGCACCCCAACAATAGGTATATAGATATATATAGAATGTTGTGAATCATGGATGATAGGCCGTACGTGATTTCAGGGCGTACCCTCATTTGTCGTATAGGATCCCTATTAGCTTAATACCGACATACGATGATTTTCTGTGCGTGATGAGTTTGACTTGATGATTGATCCTTACCCTTGACTAGAGGTTGCAGTACGATGAATCATACCGTATGCGATGTTGTTAGGCTGGATGCCGATTGATAGATTCCCCGACTCGGTCATGTTAGATACGTATACCCGTCAGCATTTGCATGTGAATTACCTTATGAAGCATTCATAATATTCGTATCGCATTACTTATACTTGTGCTAGTACACTTGCACCATTATCGATGATGCTTATGTTACACTTACACAGATTTGTCGGCTCACACACTTCATCATCGATAATTATCATGTCACTACACAGTAGGATTGCTGTATCATGATATGACTCTTCGCATAACATACTTGTGTATATATATCTTTGTGCATTCATGCCTACATACATACTTATTGCACATACATAGACGATGTTGCATTTGACTTTGGAGAAATTGGGAACCGCAGGATATATTCAAAAACTGGAATCATTTTAAAAGAGTGGTTTTCCCTTAATATGTCATATTACTGTTCCATGTTGCATTTCTATCATATGCCGCATACATCATACTTTATGATTTTTACGCATTAAGTTAAGCTGATTTCATGAGATTCTGGATTTGAGAACCGGGGCTATTTCAAAAGAAAGTATGTACTGTTTTAAAAACCCGGTTTTTCTTGATATGATATTTTAGTGCGTCCACCATGCGTTTTCTCGGTTCTGAGACGTGTGCTTGAAACCCGATTCGAGGAGTTGGATGATCCGTTTGCGGGTTCATGGTGGACTCGGTATGGTTCTCCGGGGCGAGAAATGTTTTTCGTGGAGCAGACGATGAGCCTGGCAGGGTGGCGAGTACCTACCGGTGATAGTATTTGGGCTCGGTGGATATCCGGAGGATACCGACCGGAGTCGAGAGATGAGATGGGACGATCCGGACTGACGGAACCCGTGGGCCGATCCGGACTGACGGAGCCCGATATATGAGGATTTACGTACCGATACTGGGCACGGTTTTCATGATGTTTTCGAGTGTCGATGCTAGGCACTCAGGTTCCATGATTTTGATGTGTCGGGAGGGACACCGTTGATATATATATATATATATATATATATATATATATATATATATCCCCATACTTTCATGCACACCCCTTTATGATATTTACGTGCATGCAGACATTGATTTTGGCTGGACGAGATCCATATGCATGCATTGATTATTACTGTTGGATGTTATCCACATGCACATAGGTATTGATTACCCTGTTGGCACATATACAGACCCGATCACCCTAGATATCGTAGTATTGCCTTTATGATATAGTTGACCTAGGATTCGTTGTTTATTCGATTTCTATCTGTTGATATTTTTCTATTCACGAGTTGGCAACTCACCCCCGTTGTGCCACAGTTCTTGCAGGTTGACCGCTTGGTTCCGTAGCGGCTTCGCTGGCACACAGTTGCATTGAGTGTTTTGTATTCGTAGGTGGGATATTTGTATCATTCCTACTCTTGTATCTACATTTCATATTGTATCTAGTTAACTCCATCAATCAAAAGTTGTAAATTGTATAAGTGATGAGACTTAGTGAGGCTTGTAGTTGCGAGATTTGAGCGATGGGTTTTATATTCACTTTTGGGGTTATATCTTGCTCATTTCTTTATCTTTTTGTGGTAAATTTCGCCGTTGGGCGTCGTATACTCATTTATACTGTATTGCGTGTTTGTGATCCGTCGTTTGGCGAAGAACTAGCTCCCGCTTGGGGATGCCATTATCCTTATTATGTATTTGTGGTTTTGGATCAAAATTTACAATGGAGGTGCTGCCAAAATTTTTAAAAGACCAAACATGATTTTTTTAAACTAGTAAATTTCACTTGCATCATTCATGTTCCTTTCTATGCATTAAGAAAACTTGATTTCATATACCTTTATTTCAAAAACTCACCTCCTTTTTTTTCCAAAAAGGTTTAGATTTCTGGGTTTCAGCTTACTTGAATTCCGTTACGCCTTTAGACGTTGCGTGATTCAAGTGCTGGTCACGAGCTAATATTTCGGGTCGTGACACTATTAAAGGGTTTAACCCTTTTAAAAGAAGAACTTAGTTCTTTCTCTGGATCTGAGATCCGCTGGAAAAGTCTCCCACAGGTTGAGAATTTAATTATCATCGGGATGAACTTGCTCTTGAAGATCAAAGATTCAAAAAAGAACTAGAAAATTGAACTCCTCATAAAAAAATATACAAGGAAAAATCACCGCTCAGCGCCTCGCGTGCCCCTCACGTGGGCGCCACTCAATAAGGAGTGCTTAGAACTCAGTGATTGGTGCTCAGCGCCCAGCGTCCCACGTGCCTCTCATGTGGGTGCTACAAAATAAAGAGTGCTTAGTACTCAGTGATTAACGCTCGGTGCCCAGCGCCCCACGTGCCTCTCACATGGGCGCTACAAAATAAAGGAGCTCTCACGTGGGCGCTACAAAATAAAGGAGTGCTTAGCACTCAGTGATTGACGCTCAGCGTCCAGCGCCCCATGTGCCTTTCACGTGAGCGCTACAAAATAAAGAATGCTTAGCACTCAGTGTTGGCGCTCAGTGCCCAGCGTCCCACATGCCTCTCACGCAGGAGCTATAAAATAAAGGAGTGCTTAGCACTCAGTGAGCGACGCCTAGCGCTCAGCGCCCAGCGTCCCACGTGACTCTCACATGGGCGCCACAGAACATAAAAAATGCTTGACACTCACCATACAACGCCTAGCGCCTCACGTGCTTCGCACGTGGGTGCCATAAAGAGTGCCTAACACTCCATAAAGAGACAAAAAGGGGTAAAGTGTTTAACACTTATTGGGTAATTCCCATGACTGAAAACACCACATGTCTATGTGTGAGCGTCATAACCTACATAAGTGCTAAGCACTTTTTACATAAAAAGAGAAACTGAGCCCAAACAAGTGCTTAGCACTTCTTTCAAATAAAAAGAAAACTGAGTGGACCAAGCCCATGTTGGTTAGGTCCCTAATTCAGATCAACTGAGCCCATGGATTCACTACTTCCCAAACATGACTAATGAGTCTTCGACTGATGATATCCAAAATGATGTTCATCCCATATCTCCTAAGTTAATCCTAGTCTCCAAAAATGGCTAATGATTCTTAGATGATCCACCATGATCTTTTCCCTCAGATACGGGAATTGGTTCAAAGGTATATCTCTCCACACCTCTGATACATGTCGTTGTAATTTCTCAACGTTTTCAGAGAGATGGCGGGCCCCGACAACCAACTGCTTTCAGGTGCACTTCCCAAGCTAACGTGCACACCTTAAACTAAAACCCCACCTCAAAAATGGTAATCTACAGACCGAAATGTTCTCAAACTACAACTTCGCCTCCAAAATGGCGATAAGGGACCGAAACATCCTTAAACTAAAACAACAGGGCCCAAATGCTCTCTTGTTGGATCTGAAACAAAAATGATTCTAAAACCTTGTTAAGTAGATCTTAGTCTCAAATTGGACTAATGTATACTAAACAAAAAAACAAACCGACCCCCCACCAAATGCTCATATATTTTTAAGTTGATCTTGATCTCAAAACAGATTAACAATCTTTAAATCAAACCAAACCCAAATCTAAGATATACGGATTTGGACTAATCCACGCCCTATGGGTGACAACATAAATTAGTCTCCATATACAATCCACGGGCAACCAAAAAAAATAAAACAAACACACACGATACGAAGTGAACTTCTAGAGCATAAGAAAGTGGTTATCGCGATGCGATAATGTAATTAACTGTAGGGACTTGCGCCTGCAAGTAAGAGCATCCCCACAATCAAAAACCCCTTATGCAAACGAGGGGGAATCTGACGAAGTCTGCTACAACGGCCGCATCCATCCAAACCTCCGATATACGGTGTCATAAATCAACTTGGTATCTTCGGGGAGGTGGACGGATAAATCCAAACGATATCTGCCCCTAAATTCAGGCAAGACGACCTATGCGTTCCGTCTCCCATTTTCGGCGGTGAACAAGGAGCACTTGGAGCAGTTCATAGAAGACCCCGAGCATTAGACCGTACTTGTACTCACTTTACTTTCAGTTCATGCCATTGTTTAGGTATTGCATTCCAGATTTGTATTTACTTTCCAGTATTGTATTGTAAAGAAATGTTTAATAAATAAAAGTTGTTAAATTATATCTCTTGTCATTTTTTTCTTGTGTACTTTATTATATTGCTTATTTAAGCTTAGCGTGTTTGCTTCTGAGTAAATACGTAGCGGGCCTCGCCGCGTCCCCTTTCCGTATACTGGGAAGCAGCGTGACACATCCTCCTCAACCTGGCCGCAAATATATTCATCTTGGCCGCAATTTGCGGCCAAGTTATTTCCATTTTGGTTCGTCCAAGTTCTATGGGTCCCTTGTTTTCTTGTCAGTCCACTTGTATAGTTAATTTTTGATATAGAGTATTCTATATATAGCAGATCTCAGATTAAGTTCTGGGTTGGTTTCTTGAGTGAGAAATAGCGTGTAATACATGATAGCTTCTTCTTCCTTCCTATTTGAGCTCTCACTTGAGTGATCCATTAAGAAAGTTGAAGTTGCTATCTACCTTGTAGCTCAAGCCCTCCATTTTGTGAATAAAGAACTTGCACTTTCTTTTTGCTTTAACTTCTTATTCTTGTGTTTTTATGTTGTTCTTTTTTGTGTTTCTCCTTTTATTTTTATGATGTTTGTGTAACTCTTTGGTTGTGGTGATGGTGAGGATGTGAGATGAATGGTTTTTCCTTCCTCCTCCTCTTGTGATAATTAATGTACTTAAACTTGATTATAAGTTCAAGATTGCTTAATGGTAAGTGTTTGATATGATATTTGGTTTCTATGGTTACTTGGTAATCTACAACTTATACCCAATTCTCTCAATTGATCCCTTATGCAATGTTAAGCTTAGAATCAACTAGTGTTAAGGTTGCTAAGTGTTTAGATAGGATATGTTACTTAATGTTGCTTCACATCGTTATTTTAGCATATATCCTATACTATCACCCCACACTAAGCAAGCTTAATTCTAACTCTACTTCTTATGAGCTAATTTGTTTATCTATGATGTTTTATGATTGCTAACCCTTATGCTTAGTGTTGATACACCATGCTGGGATATACAAATGGTAAGTAAGAACGTAACGTAAAGAATTTTTTGTTATTATAGTAAACATTTTTTGATTTGAGAATATTTGAGCAGTTAGGATTGAAAATTTTGAAATATTGTTTTTCCATCGGTCACAAGGATTTTCTTGGCAGGTACTGGAATTTTAATTTGTGAATTGCTCAGGGATTAATTTTTTTTTTGTTTCTTCTTCTTTTCTCATAGATTGCAATCGTGGTATTCATTGAGTTCGAAATGCAATGGAACGATTCTAATCCTCCCTTCTCAACTTGACAAGAAAGGCTTGCTCCAAAGACAATGCCATCCTCCAGAAGGCAATCATCTACCGCCTCCTCCAGAAGGCAAAATCCGAGAAATTACGGGTGACGTCCTTTTCCCCGTAAATTTCAAATGACTTGCAAGGGCGAGATTTTAATGGGTGTCGTCGACAAGATTTTGAAGCATGGGATTTTTCTGAAGTCGGGGCCTTTTATTAGCGTGTTTTTATCGGAGAAGAAGATGGGGGACTATAAGTTTGTCGCGGGTGAGAATTCGATGTTTGTGGATGAGAAGGGGTCGAAGATGGAGAAGAACGTGAATGTGAGGTTTAAGGTTTTAGGGTTTCGGTGGAACGAGGGCGATAGGGCTTTTCAGGTGCTGGCTACTCTTGCAGGGGATTTTCTTGGACCTATTTGATTCGACTTTGGTTTCATGTTTGCTGTAGTGTAAGATCTATGTTATGCATGTTTGTGCAATTTGCTAATTTTGGGGCTAAAACTTTTATAGATGAATGTCTGTCTTGATATGCAAACTGAAAGTTACAATTTTGGTTCTAGTTGCATGCTGTCATATGGTTTTTTAAGGCAAGAAATGAGCTTTGTGAGATCAACACTGATAAAAATGTGCACTTGTTGTTTGTGTTTAGTTAATATTCAAGTAATTGCTAGCAGATTGCTCTAAAAATTGTGTGCATGTATTCAAAATTTCTTCTGTATTCGAGACAAAATACGGAAAATGCTACCAATGAATCCTTCAGGCATTTTGTATGGTGTGATCTAAAAGCCCATGTGGTTGTGTAACTTTCTCTTGTTTGTGGAACAATGCATACAAGTAAAGAAAAAGCCTTTCCTTTTGTGTTTAATGGTCAGTTATGAAGCTAAAAGGTCTACAAGTTAGATCTTACACTGCATTTGAAATACAAAGTAATTTTTGAAAAGTATAATGAAACCTTAAATAAAAATTCTAAATCTCACTAAAAAAATCAAAATGACCAGTTACAAAATGACAAATAAATCATTCTTGATAATATGCATATTTACGAAGTTTGTTTCTTTCAGTTCTTTCTTTCAATATACTTTGCGTCGACTCTCAAACACCTGCAGTAAAATAAAAATCTCCAGTTAAAGCAATCGCCAACTGTTTCAAATTTGAATATTGAGCAGCAGCAACACATTTTATACATACCTGCTTCATTGTGTCACCTTTCTTCTATGCTCTGAAACAACTGGCCATATCGATTCAAACGCCTCGTAAATTTGCTCCCTCGTCTTAAACCACAACAACATTGAAATGAATCAACAATAGTTTCACATCACCAACCATGTCGTAGATTTCCACAAATTACTAATTCTTTCATTGTAAATTTCGATTATGATGTATACATTTGCACCGGTGATGACGATCTTCCCTGAAACGAATATGAGAAGAACGACCTTTGGCTTGACCATTCGGTATATGAGGCCAGGGAATATCTCCGGTTCGTACTATAATATAGAATTTGCGGTTTAAGTCTACTTGATTAGAAAAGAGAAGGTTAATTATACTAAATCCCCATGAACTTTCCCTTTAGAAATTGCAGATTAAATATATTGCACTTCTTTTCTATTACACTTAAGGACCAAATGCCATATCGGTCGCAATCACTTACCAATTGCCGCTAACAAATAAATATTAAATCAATAAGAAATGAAATTTTTTAATCACTTAATTAAAAAAGAATGAGAAGCTGAGTATATGTCACAAATAACAAAGAGCTTTTATCGGCGAAGATCAAGATACCGGCAAAGGTGAGTCTGAGGGGAAGTGTTTTAGTGGAAACATTTAGGGGTTATTTATATTTATTATTTATCTCATGAAATACACATGTTCAATTCAGCGACGTTTACAAACCGATAGAAAATGATGGTATTAAAGTGAAAAGATAAGCAAAAGCTTGATAAAATTATCTTTAATTTATAAAACAACAATAAGAGTTCATGGGGGTTTAGGATAATTAACCCAAAGAAGATATTTAACGAAAATTATATAAACTTACGCTGCAAAATTGAATGTGGCGCATTGCAAGAGTTTCCAGTCTTATTGGAAATCTTACATCACATGATCCAACAATATTCTGTATTTTGAAATCCTGATAAAGAAAAATAAATGAAAAATTAAATTTATCTAGAAATAGAAATAATCATCATATCCTCTCATAAACCATCAATTTTCTTTTAAATACGTTGAACTGTGCTTCGCAGCCAATCTTCTGAATAATTCGAGCATACTACATTAAAAGGAAGAAGACATATCACAATGGATGTAAGATGAAAATTACGGTATAACAAAAGATCATAGAAAGTTCTATTTTTGTATACCGCTTTATGATTTAAATGTGGAAATATTTAATGAAAACAATAATAATGATCTTTTTAGACCGTGTTTTTGTGTCATGTACCCGTGTCTGTGCCTATGATACATAGACTGTAAGTTGTACCTTTCTTGCAGCCAGTTTTGATAGGTGTTCACTCTTGGCTCCTGTGCAAACCTGAGAAAAAGCATACAACATGTATTATAAAACTTGGCAACCTTTAAGCTTTGATTTTCAGGATCATTAAACCTCCTTAATTCATTTATAGTTCATAATGTTCAATTGTGTTCAATTTTAATTACTTTAAGCCTACTCCAGCGAGGAAAGAGACTAGCTTACTAACTCTGTTTGGCTTTTGATTCAATTAGACTCTTTCTTCAAACAGAAGCGGAGAAGATTAAGGCCAGGGTGGAATCAGAAAATCGACCGGGCTCTCTCCCTCTCAGTTGGTCAGTACCTTAAACTAATTAGCCGAAAATTGGATCACTCCCATTGATTTAAGAGCAGGCTGCTCCCAAAAAGATCAAAGACACCGAAAGAAAGGTCAGCATTGGTTTTTCCAACAAAAGCAAAATGGGGTTTGTCAAATCCAACCTCCAACCGAGATTTCGAACTATCTTTCTTAACCTGTTTAGCGCGAGCGAGTTGAAACTCCAGCTTAAACTTCCGGAATGGTTCTTCCTACCCCTGGGCAACTGAATATCCTGATTGAAACTCCAGCTCAAACTTTACGAAAGGTTTAGTTCTCAATAATAATTATCTGCATTGGTGTCCAATGATCTTACCTTGAGCGCTAAGAATTGGGGTATTCTATTTGCATTTTAAACTTTTGCTACCATTTCATAGGATATGTTAGCCATTGATCCCGATCTGGCCCAATATCCGCCCATATGAGTGGGTATCCTATATGTTCATATATAGGAGGGTAGAGTTTCAGACATATGAGAAAGAATATATAATGCAACATTGAGTTTTCTAGCGAGAAAAACTAGAGACTCGTCGTCTCCATCTTCACCCTTTTCTACTTTAAGTTGGTTTACGGGATGATCAAAAGAGGGATTCTCGCTTTCTACCAAGTGTGGTTTCCTTCGGCCGTTGCTTAGAGGCGATAAAGATCAGATCTTCTACGTGACCCTGACGTGGAATGATCTAACCAATCAGATCAGCTATATCGTAAATCTTTAGGGTAGATACATGTATTTTCGTTGTGCTTAATTACTTATTATGTATCTACGTCACCGAAAGTGTACATTGGTATTAGAGTCATGCATTCCACGTTGGTAGAATAATAAATCTGTGATGTTTAAAATATTTGCAATTCAAAATTTGCGGTTTTTTCCTTTAAACCTATATCAAATTTTTTATTTTTCTTTTTTAATGACATTCTTTGATATTAGGGTTATCGTTTTGATGGATCTTCATAAATCTAGCAATTTTGCATCATATTGTCACCATAGATCAGATCTATTTTTATTACACTTTGATATAGTTTTTTAGTTCGTTGATGTGAAATAATCCCTGGAACAAAGATGAGATAAATTTTTGTAAAGATTGGATCTTTTGTATGAATTTTTTTTAAAAAGAATTCTCTCTCTTTCGGTGAGCATTAATGGCGGCAAGGTCGCATTTTTTTCTCTAAACCTTAACCCTATTTTTTTTATGAAAGAAAACTTGTGGGATATATTTTTGGGGAGTTTGGTTGGACCAAATAATTTTTTTGACTTTTTGTTACACCAAAAAGATTTTTGAATTTTAGTTTGGAGCCAAATATTTTTGGGGATTTTGGTTTGGCACCAAATATTTTTTGGATTTTTTGTTTGGAACCAAATATTTTTTGGATTTTTAGTTTGGAACCAAAAATATTTTTCTTGGGATTTTGGTTAGGAACCAAATTTTTTTGGTTGTGGTAGTGGGCCAAATATTTTTTTTAACAAATAAAATAATTTCTGGAATTTTTTTTAGAAAAAGAAAAATTCATTTTTTAAAAAAAAAGTATTTAAAAAAAATTAAGGGGGGCCAGCCATCAGACCCAAGCTGGGCTCGGGCCAGGCCTAGGCCCTTGGGCCGAGTAGAGAGCAGGGTCCATTTTTTATTTAAATATTTTTTCAGAATAATCCTAGAAAATCCAGAAAAATCACAGAAAATTCTAAAAAATACATAAGAAACCAAGAAAATTCCAAAAAAATCAAGATTTTTTTTTAGTTTTCTCATTTTTGGGGAGTTTTGCACTCAAGTTTTGGATTAGTTAAGGGTTTTATTGTTAACTCTAGAAATTATTTTTTTTTCAAAAATTTTGTTTGCTCACCAAAAGTTACAAATTTTTTACTCTCACATAAAATCTTGGAGGTTTTATAGGTAGTTGTTCCAATGGGAGCGTTTGGGGCACATATTAATTTCACGAAAAAATGAAAACCCTAAAAATCGAACTAGATTAGATATGGTGGTTTAAATAAAAAAGATATTTGTTAGATTGATTGTTGCATTTTGTGTTGTGCATGGCATATTATATATACAAAGACACATACTGCATTAATCTGACAAATTTCAAGTCGGAGATTTCGAAAGAAGACGGGAGTTTAGATTCAATTACCCAATCTACCCTAATTTTAGGAAATCTATGATCCGTTATTCAATCATTTTAACAAAATTTTAAATTTTATACTTTTGAAGGATGTGGTTGGGGCCATAAGCCATCTTCTCTTTCTTCGGGGTGCAGGTTTATTATTGTTGTTAAGATGAGTTGAAAACGAAGCGTTCTTTAGGAAAGAACGATACTCCATTATATGTCATAGTTTTAACGCATCCATAATAAAGTCAAGATATCGTCAGTCACACCAGGCGTGAGATGATAGATGACGGTAACATAATAAATAGAAACATTAGTTTAATATTATATGAACAAACTGAAAGACTTGGATTCTAGTGACAAGGTGGCAGCGATGTAGCAAGGCTACATGACACAACACTATCGAGATACATCGATATTTTGAGGATTGGCGCTTCTAGGATCTCTCTACGCATTGGACGTGATGAAGAGCGATATCATTAGTAGTCATATGTTTTATTGCTGAGCACTCGCAGTTTATATTGAGCGGTAGTTATAGGGTATTTACACGCTAAGAGATAAGCTGTGCGATGATTACGGGATAATCTATCTCACGTGGCAACGTCACATTATTTCTTGGTTTGGCATTATTTTCATATAAAGAGTCGAATCACGTAATATGGATACACTTAAGAGTTATATCTTCATTGATCCAGGATCAGAAGAGTGCTGCTCCAGTTAAACTGTAGAGCGACAGCAGTAGACGGTTTCATGTTTTCTACTCGATATATGAAGCAGTTAATTATGCGGAAAGCGAATGTGTTGACATTTGCTAGTATGTTTGAGTAACTGAGACTTAAGGTTTAATCGCCATGAACGATAGAACCAAAAGCACTGCTGATATGTTGACGAGATCAACAATGTGAAAGGGTGGGTGTCTTAACGCAAGAAGAGTTCAATTGAGCTACAAAAATAGGAATAACGCGTCAATAAATTACGTGATTTGACATGGAAAAATATGCTGGCAATAATAAACATACTAAGTCCAACGTTTGACTGTGGGAATTTGAACCGCTCCACTCGTCAGGGTACTGGGTGGAAATAGGCCTTCTGCTTGGAGCAGAAAAGTTTGTGGAAGAAAATCATGTGTTGAGAACATATGAATCTATTCTGTATCGGGGAAGCAAATAGCTATCCATAAATAATCTTCTTGTTAGGGCACTGAGTGGAAGAAGGCTTTTTGCTAGGAGCAGAAAATTTTGTGGAAGCAATTCATGTGTCGAGAACATATGAGTCAATTCTGTATCGGGGATGCATATAGCTATCCACAAATCATCTTCCCATCAGTTGCAGTTTCAGTCTCGGCTTAGGATATTTGGATAGCTTAATGGGACAATCTGTTTTATGAATTCTTTATGGTTTTGAGAATTGACCCTTCTATAAATATCATGAGTGGTATGATAGATTAGGTTAATAGATAGATAAGATGACTTAACCATCTCGGATGGATAAGTTAGCATTTGAGCCAAAATCAAACCATCTGTAACGTTTTAGAAATCGTTTTGCGAATTTTCCATTTTTAGGTAAAATAAATTGTATTTTCCGTAAAACCTATAAGCGATCTTTTTGCAGTATAGAATTCACTGCACCTAGTTTAGCTAGAAAATTGCTAGTTTGTGGGTTTTTGTAACCCACTTGTAATTTTGGTGCATTTTAATATTTTTTCCCTAATTAAATATTATTTAAGGTTGTTAATTATGCACTTAATTAGTGGTAATTACATTTTTACTTGAGTTAATTAATACTAATGTGAATCAATGCTAAGTTAATCACTAGATTAGCACTAATCCATCTTTGAAAATATCCAACCAAAATATCTAGATATTTGTGTGATTTAAAGAAAATTTTAATTAGAAAGTGAAATAGATTAAGAGGTGGCATTGCATTAATTAGCATTTAATATTATTTTTAGCTAGTTTTTTTTCCACACAAATCCAAACTTATCCCCATTTCGACCTCATGGCCGAGCCCCCTCCCCTTGGTGCCCTTTCTCTTTCCTCACCTCATTTCTTCATTCCAAACCCAAAATAAATCATCAAAAATCCTAAATAATTCATACAAACTCAAATAAAAATCATTTCCCTTCATTCTTCTTCACAAAACATGCTTGGATCTTCATGAAAGATAGCTTTTTGGAGGGTTAATTTTGGAGTTGTTGCTTGATCTTGGATCTTTTGTGGAG
The DNA here is from genome assembly GCA_030015575.1 of Agapanthus africanus. Taxonomy (NCBI): domain Eukaryota; kingdom Viridiplantae; phylum Streptophyta; class Magnoliopsida; order Asparagales; family Amaryllidaceae; genus Agapanthus; species Agapanthus africanus. The sequence goes on along the minus strand of JASDDO010000004.1, from coordinate 137,943,549 downwards.
GTATAAAACCCTAACCCTAATCTTTATTTGTTGTTTCTAAATCATTAATTATCATATAATATGTTTAATTAGAGCTTTTAATTTCATGTTTTGAAATTCAAGCAATGGTTTTTGGATAATCAAGTTAGGTTTTGATTAGTGAAAAGGTTAGTTGATAATTTTAGACAAATGAAAACTTAACCTAATTGCTAGAATGTTAATTGATATTTTCCTAATCATCTAGTTAAGCTAATTAGCAAACTAAACTTTTACTAAATCCTAATTAAGTGAGATTAAAATTATAGTATTGTTATGTATGGTTTAATTTTGCTATATTGTGATGTTTGTAAATTCTAGTTTTGGTAAAAACTTGTAGTTTTGTGCTAAAATGATATATTTTGCTTACTAGATTTCGTAAGTTTTGGCATGGGTTTCTTTTGATGTTGCGACGTTATTTATATTGGATTCCACGTTTATTAGTGTGTTGTGAATGCGTGATCGGTACGATCACGGTCTAGGCTTGATGGTTGTATCGTTTAGCGCTCCTAGTTAGGGTTGTGCCGATATCATTCGTGTCTTTGTGTAGCTTTTGCTCTTAAGTTGGTTTCGTAGTGTCGCTACACGCGTTAGCCACTTGACGAACACTTGAGAGTATGTTGGAGTTGGTGCGTCGGTCAAACGTAGTTTGTACGTGTTATTGGTCGATTGCTAATATACACTTGTTATATTGTTATATGCTTTCAGGATCATAGGTGGGGATTTCGGGCGCTGCGAAGAAAGAAAAGCGAGTGGTTGGCTTTACTTAGCCAGGATTGTTGTGAGTAGATTTAACATCTACAGGGGAATCGCCCGCATGGCGTTATGCGTCTGAGCTAGATTAAATGATATGACTATTAGTTAGATGTATATGGATATTGATTGTGCATGCGTACCTTTGTTGCATTTGTTGCATATCTCATTTCCTATTGTGCATGGACTTAGTATTAATGAGACATAACACCATTATTGACGGTTCATGTTTCACGAGCACTAATTGTATGCTACACACACACCATCGATAATTGCTATGACACGCACAACACCTATACATATGTGATATTGTATTGCTTAGAGACATTGAGACATAATCCTCATTTTCATTGTGCATATGACATATAGCATACCTGTATACCTACTTGCCTACACATATGCCTTGACATGCTTACATGCTAATTACCCATATACCTATATGGTATTGTACCATTAGTGATAGGTATATACACATATGAAGCATAGCTATATGTACATCTTGCATACATACTTATACATATACTTGGGGTATTACATCATTATTGATAAGTAGATACGCATATCTTGCTATACCAACATGGTTACGCATACCTGGCTATAGCTACATGTTCACCTTTATTTGATGTTGTATGGACTTGGAGAAATTAGGAACCGCATGATATATATATATATATATATATATATATATATATATATATATATATATATTAACTTGTTGCAGTTAAATAGCGGTTTTTCCTTTACATGCTCATATTACTGTTTCATGTTGCATATATTACATTCATGGATTTCATATGATGTTCTCTGATATTTTTACTCCTGAGTATATATAACAGTGGAATGGGACGTTGTTATATATATATATATATATATATATATATATATATATATATATATATATCTTAGTAGAATGGGACGCTATTATATATGTATTGATTTATGAAGTTATACTTATTCATTACTTGATGTTTTCTGGATTTGAGAACCGTGGTTGTTTCATGAAATTATGCATTATTTGAAAAACCCGGTTCCTCTTGATATGATATTTCAGCTTCCACCATGAGATTTCTCGGTTCTGAGCTTATATATACCCCATGTGAGGAGGTGTCGTGGGCCATGTGCAGGTTCATGGTGGAACCCGGTTGGTTCCCCGGGGAAAGAAGATCGACGGTACATACCGATGAGCCTGGCTGGGGGCGTGTGCCAACCGGTGATAGTATTTGAACTCGACGGATATCTGGGGGATACCGATCGAGGTTATGTACGCACATGCCCTTGTCGATTGCGAGTGGTGGACACTCAGGTTCCATAGGATGTACGTACATGACATAGGAGGGCCAGTCCCTCGTGACGACGCCTCTGAGATGAGTATTTTTGTGTCGATGCTAGACACTTGTTTTCATGATGTTTTTGGGTGTAGATATTGGACACTCAGGTTTCATGAGATATATTCAATATTGGATACTGGATATATGAGATTTACTTGAAATTGGATACTGGATAAATGAGATTTACTTGATATTGGACCCTCAGGATATATGAGACTTACAGGATATGAGGGCCAATTTGGGGGCTGATTTGAGGAAATTTAGGATTTAGATTGTCTTGATGGACTTTGGTCCTGCCACGAGGTCAGGATTCCATGAGGATGACATGTTTTATCCCATACTCCGCATTTACTTTATATGCATTGCTTCATATATTAGTTGTACCTGATAGAGTACCTTTCATGACTGTTGCATATACATATTGCCATTTATTGCTTCATGTATTAGTTGTACCCGATAGAGTACCTTTCATGACTGTTGCATATATATGGCCATTTATTGCTATCAGCTTGCATGTATTAGATTCGCGTTATACGTGCATACTTGCGATTACCTGCATATGTTATTTACTATTCACGAGTTGGCAACTCACCCCTGTTGTGCCACAGTGTTTTGCAAGTAGTCCCTTAGGGCAGTCGCGACAGGCTTTTCATCTTTCGTATCATCTTTTGCAGCGGATACCGTTTCAGCTGACTGTGCGCAGTTTTGCTATAGGTGGGTTTTGCGGCTATCTAATGCTGTTTATTGTTATCTTTTGTACCTTGTACTCTCCATCTACCACTTTCATGTATGACTTAGAGACTTGATGTGAGGACGATATTGTATGTTATTTTGTGACTTGGAGGTCTTTTATGCAGTTTTTATTTATATCGTCTTTTATTTCTTCACTACGGCGTCGTATATCTGTTGTGGTGGTTGTTTCTGCCTTTGGGCATGGATTTTGCTCCCGTTAGGGATGCTTTACTTATATTTATGTTGTACCCATTTTTGGGGTTAGTATTTACAAAGGAGGTGCTGCCAAAATTTTTAAGAAAGTAAAGTTGGACTTTAAAGATTTTGTACTTGAGATTTTCAAAAGTTTTAACAATGTTCTTATCACTTACTACTTTTGATGGTTTAGATTGCTGGGTTTTCGGCTTACTTAAATTGCGTTACGCCTGTAGACGTTGCGTAGTTTAAGGGCCGTCACGTGCCAAATTTTCTGGTCGTGACAAAATTGGTATCAGAGCGCTAGGTTTTACCTTTCGGAGTGTAGGATGACCTTGGTATGATGGAGTAGGTAGCTTAAGCAAAGTAACGTAGTGTGTGTATGTTCGCTGCATACTCACGACATGGTACTCCGTCTAAAGTGGCCTAAGTACTAATTGCTTGAAATTCCTTCCTTGATGATACTTATCCTTGTGATTCGATTTCCGTGTTTATATCGAATCCTATTTCCATTTATAGCTTTTGCCGCCGATGACCATGAGGACTCAGAGTGGTGCAGCGAGAGCCAAGGTCAGATTTGACTCATGTGGGACGAGGACTGACCAGGATGGCACGCTCGTTGCACAGAAGCCGATGGATCCGCCTTCGATAGATCGTATCGCTAAACTTGAGGCAGAGATGCAGGACTTGCACCAGACGATGAGTTCATTGGTTGAGGCCATTCGAGCGCAGCGACAGGAGGTTGCCACCCCTGTTACCCAGTTATTTCTTACGACCAGCACACAGCATTGTGTTACTTACACAGCACCAGTGGACGCAGCCCTATTTGACGAGGAGTGTCTTTCCAAGACTTTGGGAGTTCGAAGACAGAGGAGGGCTCGTGCAGGTGTACCAGCCCAGAGACAGAGGTTCAGTTTCCGTGACAGGTTTCGTGCACATCGCGGGAGTAGCAGAGGCTTGGGACAAGAGACGTGTTAGCTAGATCAGCCGTTTGTTGTGTTAATTTCTGTCAGCGATTCTTTTGTTGCACGACACGTATATCGGTCGTGTGCCAGTCGGATAGGAGATAGAAATTTGTCCGTCTCTTTGATCCTTCTAGAGATGTTGGATTTGACATTCTCCTGGGCACGGACCGGTTAGCTACGTGCTAAGCATCTATGGACTGCCGTGAGGAAACAGTCAGATTTTGTTTTCCCAGCGAGTCAGTTCTTGTTGTGCAGGGGGACAGTAGTGCCGCCCATCACAACTTGAATTCAGCCTTTTTCGCTAGTCGGCTTTTGAAGAGAGGATGTCGAGGATTCTTAGCTTTCATTCGTGATACCGGAGCCACAGTGGGTTGTTGGACCGGGTTCCTATCGTGCAGGAGTTTCCTACTTTGTTCCAGATGAGCCGGCGGAGCTTAGGGAGCTTAAGGATCAGCTGCAGAATTGCTAGATAGGGGGACTTATACGTCCAAGTGTTTCGCTTTGGGGAGCTCCTATTCTGTTCATCAAGAGAAGGAAGGCAGTTTGAAGTTGTGTATTGAGTGATCGTCAATTGAACCGAGTTACGGTGCGGATAGGTATCCTTTATCTCGTATTGACGATTTGTTCTATCAACTCCAGGGTGCGAGGCATTTTTCTATGTTTGTTTTGGGATCAGGTCATCATTAGTTGCGGGTTCAGAGTGATGATATTCCGAAGACTGCTTTTGTGTGCGCTACGGGCAGTATGAGTTTTTGGTGGTGTCATCGGACTCACCAATGCCCTAGCAGCATTCGTGGATGTGATGAACCAGATTTCTCAGGCCGTTCCTCGACCAGTTATTGTTGTGTTATTGATGACATTCTGGTCTATTCCAAGGGTCGTGAGGAACATGAACAACACTTGATGATTTATTTTGCAGAATTTGGGAGAGCGCCAGCTGTTTGCTAGATTCTCGGAGTGTTCCTTCAGGCTTGAATGTGTTGAACTCCTAGGTTTTGTAGTTACGAGAGATGGTATTCGTATGGACCCGAGAAAGATCGAGGCCGTACAGCTTGGCCCAGACTTGCAACGGGGATAGTTGTCCGCAGTTTTAGGCTTAGCAGGTTTTTACCGCCGTTTCGTGCAGGATTGTTTGTGTATCGCTGCACCGTTGACTGGACTGACCGGGAAGGAGGTTCCTTTTCTTGGACTGAGGTATGCGTGCGGAGTTTTCAGCAGTTGAAGACTCGGTTGACAACTGCACCAGTTCTTTCTTTGCTTTCTGGATTGGGCAACTTTGTTGTTTAACTGTGATGTTTCGTGAGTGGGGCTCATTGTGTACTGATGTGGCACTATTGAGTTATCGCTCATGCTTCCCGACAGTTGGAGGAAGTACAAGCAGGATATCCCACTCATGATCTAGAGATGTCCGTGGTGGTCATGCGTTGAAGATTGGAGACACTACTTATGCGGAGAGTCATGTCAGATTTTCACGGACCACCAGAGCTTAGTGTACATCTTTCTGCAGCGGGTTATGATTGTTGAGACAGCGCCGTTGGATGGAGCTTGTAAAGGATTATGATTATGAGATCCTTTATTACCCGTGGTAAGGCGATTGTGGTAGCTGATGCTTGAGTTGTAGGCCCGGGGTTAGCTTGTCCCAGTTGTGCGCAGTTCTGAGACAGTCTTCTGCAAATTTACAATTCTTGTGCGATCGTGGAGTATAGCTTAAGTTCGCCTCTACTGAGGGGACAGCTTGCTCATGTCCGCACCCGTCCACTTTTACTTAATCATTTTCGTGAGGCACAGCCCTCCTATGCTCGTTGTCTGTGATACTTGAGCATGTTTGGCAGGGTAAAGATTCGGAGTCCTTGATTTGTGACTAGGGTGCACTACGATTAGGGACGAGTTGTATGTACCTGATACTGATGGGTAGAGACGCGAAATCCTAGAACAGGCACATCAGTTAGCTTTCTGTGTTCATTCAAGTCCACCAATATGTAACGTAACTTGTGAGATAGTTACAGGTGGGCAGGGATGAAGTGTGAAGTTTCGGATTTCGTTTTGAGGTGTCTGAGTTGTTGCAAGCTAAGGTTGAGCATCTGAGACCGGCTGGAGAGTTGCAATCTTTAACCGTTCCAGAGTGGGAATGGGAGCAGATTTCCATGAATTTCGTTGTGGTGTCTACCCAGGTTTAGGCAGGGCGTGACTCCATTTGGGTGTTTGTTGTCCGGTTATGCTCAATTTGCTTAGTTGTTCTTTGTTCAGTTTGTGCGTTTGCATAGAGTTCCTTCATACGTTGTATCCAATAGAGGCACCCCGTTCACTAGCCGTCGTTGGCAGAAGCTTCAGGAAGCCTTGGGTACTGGTTGAGTTTTAGCTCCACTTTTCCATCTGTAGACCGATGGTCAGTTAGAGCGGACTATACAGACTCTGGAGGATATGCTTGTTTGTACGTACTAATTGTTTGTTGACTGTTGGGATCGTCACTTGCCATGGATAGAGTTCTCCTTCGATATCTGTTATCAGGAGACATTCCAATTCGCAACCTTGAGGCTTTGTTTGGTATGTGGTGTCGAAAGCCAGTCTGTTTTACTAACTCTGCGTGAGTAGGATTTTGGACCCCAGCTAGTCATAAGACTACGGAGAAGATCCAGTTGATTCAGGTCAGGATGAGAGTAGCCCGGTGCAGACAGGAGTCTTATGCCGACAGTAGTTGTCGCAGACTCGAGTTCGCAGTGGAAGATCATGTATTCCTACGGATTTTTTTGATGAAATGGCGTGTTGAGTTTTAGGAAGCTTAGTCCCAAAATTGTAGGTCCTTTGGAGATCCTTGAAGCGAGTTAGTACTGTTGCCTATAATATGGCACTTCTGCCCAGATTTTTGGGTATTCACCCCGTATTCCTTATGTCAATACTTCGCAATTACCTTCATGACCTTTCTCACATGATTCAGTATCAGACCTTTTAGTTTGGACGCGATCTTTCGTTCACTAGTAGCCGATGGTTTATGTGGATCGGCAGATGGAGGGATTTCGGTCAAAGGTCTTGCTATCTGTGAAGGTTCTTTGGCATAGCCGTCTAGTGAGGTGATCACTTGGAAGGCTGCGTGTGAGATTTGAGAGTTTTGTACTCATCTCTTTGAAGGTACGCATAGTGAGAATTTTAAATTCGGGGACCGAATTTCTTTAAGGGGGGAAGATTGTAACGTTTTAGAAATCGTTTTGAGAATTTTCCGTTTTTAGGTAAAATAAATTGTATTTTCCGTAAAACCTAGAAGCGATCTTTTTGCAGTATAGAATTCACTCCACCTAGTTTAGCTAGAAAATTGCTAGTTTGCGGGTTTTTTTAAGCCACTTGTAATTCTGGTGCATTTTAATATTTTTTCCCTAATTAAAATATTATTTAGGGTTGTTAATTATGCACTTAATTAGGGGTAATTACATTTTTGCTTGGGTTAATTAATGCTAATGTGAATCTATACTAAATTAATCACTAGATTAGCACTAATCCATCTATGAAAATATCCAACCAAAATATCTAGATATTTGTGTGATTTAAAGAAAATTTTAATTAGAAAATGAAATAGATTAAGAGGTGGCATTACATTAATTATCATTTAATGTTGTTTTTAGCTAGTTTTTTCCACACAAATCCAAACTTATCCCCATTTCTACCTCATGGCCGAGCCCCTTCCCCTTGCTGCCCTTTCTCTTTCCTCACCTCATCTTCATTCCAAAGCCAAAATAAATCATCAAAAATCCTAAATAATTCATACAAACTCATATACAAATCATTTCCCTTCATTCTTCTTCACAAAACATGCTTGGAACTTCATGAAAGATAGCTTTTTGGAGGGTTAATTTTGAAGTTGTTGCTTGATCTTGGATCTTTTGTGGAGGTATAAAATCCTAACCCTAATCTTTATTTGTTGTTTCTAAATCATTAATTAGCATATAAGATGTTGAATTAGAGCTTTTAATTTCATGTTTTGAAATTCAAGAAATGGTTTTTGGATAATCAAGTTAGGTTTTGATTAGTGAAAAGGTAAGTTGATAATTTTAGACAAATGAAAAATTAACCTAATTTCTAGAATGTTAATTGATATTTTCCTAATCATCTAGTTAAGCTAATTAGCAAACTAAACTTTTACTAAATCCTAATCAAGTGAGATTAAAATTATAGTATTGGTATGTATGGTTTAATCTTGCTATATTGTGGTGTTTGTAAATTCTAGTTTTGGTAAAAACTTGTAGTTTTGTGCTAAAATGATATATGTTGCTTACTAGATTTCGGTAAGTTTTGGCGTGGCTTTCTTTTGACGTTGCGACGTTATTTATATTGGACTCTATGTTTATTAGTGTGTTGTGAATGGGTGATCGGTACGATCAGGGTCTAAGCTTGATGGTTGTGTCGTTTAGCGCTCCTAGTTAGGGTTGTGCCGATGTCATTCGTGTCTTTGTGTAACTTTTGCTCTTGAGTTGGTTTCGTAGTGTCGCTACACGCGTTATCCACTTGACAAACACTTGAGAGTATGTTGGAGTTGGTGCGTCGGTCAAACGTAGTTTGTACGTGTTATTGGTCGATTGCTAATATACACTTGTTATATTGTTATATACTTTCAGGATCGCAGGCTGGGACTTCGGGTGCTGCGAAGAAGGAAAAGTGAGTGGTTGGCTTTACTTAGCGAGGATTGTTGTGAGTAGATTTAATATCTACAGGGAAATCGCCGGCATGGCGTTATGCGTCTGGGCTAGATTAAATGATATGATTATTAGTTAGATGTATATGGATATTGATTGTGCATGTGTACCTTTGTTGCATATCTCATTTCCTATTGTGCATAGACTTAGTATTAATGAGACACGACACCATTATTGACGGTTCATGTTTCACGAGCACTAATTGTATGCTACACACACACCGTCGATAATTGCCATGACACGCACAACACCTATACATATGTGATATTTTATTATTTAGGGACATTGAGACAAGATCCTCATTTTCATTGTGCATATGACATATAGCATACCTGTATACTTACTTGCTTACATATATGCCTTGACATACTTACATGCTAGTTACCCATATACCTATATGGTATTGTACCATTAGTGATAGGTATATACACATATGAAGCATAGGTACATGTACATCTTACATAGATACTTATATATATATATATATATCTGGGGGGTATTACATCATTATTGATAGGTAGATACACATATCTTGCTATGCCAACATGGTTACGCATACCTGGTTATAGCTACATGTTCACCTTTATTTGATGTTGTATGGTTTTGGAGAAATTAGGAACCGCATGACTGATATATATATATATATATATATATATATATATATATATATATATATATATATATATATTAACTTATTGCAGTTAAATAGCGGTTTTTCCTTTACATGCTCATATTACTGTTTCATGTTGCCTATATTACGTTCATGGATTTCATATGATGTTCTCTAATATTTTTGCTCCTAAGTATATATAACAGTAGAATGGGACGCTGTTATATATATATATATGTGTGTGTGTGTGTGTGTGTGTGTGTATGTATATATATATATATATATATATATTAGTGGAATGGGACGCTAATATATATGTATTGATTCATGCAGTTATACTTATTCATTACTTAATTTTTTCTGGATTTGAGGACCGTGGTTGTTTCATGAAATTATGCATTATTTGAAATACCCGGTTTTTCTTGATATTATATTTCAGCTTCCACCATGAGATTTCTCGGTTCTGATCTTATATATACCTCATGTGAGGAGGTGTCGTGGGCCGTATGCGGGTACATGGTGGAACCCGGTTGGTTTCCCGGGGCAAGAAGATCGATGATATATGCCGATGAGCCTGGCTGGGGGAATGTGCCAACCGGTGATAGTATTTGAACTCGACGGATATCTGGGGGATACCGATCGAGGTTATATATGCACATGCCCTTGTCGATTGCGGGTGGTGGACACTCAGGTTCCATAGGATGTACGTACATGACATAGGAGGGCCAGTCCCAGGTGACGGCGCCTGAGAGTTGAGTATTTTTGTGTCGAAGCTAGACACTTGTTTTCATGATGTTTTTGGGTGTAGATATTGGACACTCAGGTTTCATGAGATATACTCGATATTGGATACTGGTTATATGAGATTTACTTGATATTGGATACTGGATATATGAGATTTACTTGATATCGAATACTCAGGATATATGAGACTTACAGGATATGAGGGCCAATTGAGGGCTGATTTGAGGAAATTTGGGATTTAGATTGTCTTGATAGACTTGGTCCTGCCACGAGGTCAGGATTCCGTGAGGATGACATGTTTTATCCCATTCTCCGCATTAACTTTATATGCATTACTTCATGTATTAGTTGTACCTGATAGAGTACCTTTCATGACTGTTTCGTATACATATTGTCATTTATTGCTTCATGTATTAGTTTTACCTGATAGAGTACCTTTCATGACTGCTGCATACATATGGCCATTTATTGCTATCAGCTTGCATGTATTAGATTCACGCTGTACGTGCATATTTGCGATTACCTGCATATATTATTTACTATTCACAAGTTGGCAACTCACCCCCGTTGTGCCACAGTGGTTTGCAGGTAGTCCCTCAGGGCAGTCGCGACAGGCTTTTCATCTTTCGTATCATCTTTTGCAGCGGATACCGTTTCGCTGACTGTACGCAGTTTTGCTATAGGTGGGTTTTGCGGCTATCCGATGTTGTTTATTGTTATCTTTTGTACCTTGTACTCTCCATCTACCACTTTCATGTATAATTTAGAGACTTTATGTGAGGACGATATTGTATGTTATTTTGTGACTTGGAGGTCTTTTATGTAGTTTTTATTTATATCGTCTTTTATTTCTTCGCTACGGCGTCGTATATCTGTTGTGTTGGTTGTTTCCGCCTTTGGGCATGGATTTTGCTCCCGTTGGGGATGCTTTACTTATATTTATGTTGTACCCATTTTTGGGGTTAGTTTTTACAAAGGAGGTGCTGCCAAAATTTTTAAGAAAGTAAAGTTGGACTTTAAAGAATTTGTACTTGAGATTTTCAAAAGTTTTAACAATATTCTTATCACTTACTATTTTTGATGGTTTAGATTGCTGGGTTTTCGGCTTACTTAAATTGCGTTAGGCCTGTAGATGTTGCGTAGTTTAAGGACCGTCACGTGCCAAATTTTCGGGTCGTGACACCTTCAACTTGTGAGAGTTGCCTTAGAGGCAAAACTACTAGAGTAAAACCATTTGGATATCCATTACAGATAATTTACTCCGATAGATACGGACCAATAAACGTGAAGACACATAGTAGAGTTTCCTAATTTAACACCTTTATTAATAATTATCCGATATGACTATTAATCTCATATGGAACTAAAGCGTTGATTTGTATCAAATGTGGTATTAGTGAAGTCAAGAGTCAGTTCACGCAAACAGGGTTGTGCGTGTTTCACAAAGCATTTTTGGGAACTGTAAGCAAGCCATGAGTATTTATTTTAGTAGTTCACGGAACTGAATGAAGGAAAAGAGTCATCAGATAGCTGATGATACCGTAAACTCTACAGCAAAATGGTGTTATAAAGAGGAAAATTAGAAAATCCTAGATATGATAAAGAACATGATGGTAAGGGCCAATCTTACATATTGTTTGGGAGATGCGTTGTTGGCAGCAGCTTATGTTCTTGATCATGTGTTTTCAAAGACAGTACAGTCAACACTCTATGTATAGTGGACAAACAAGAGACCTGGGAGGTCACTTGTGTCCATGAGTCTGTTATAGGACTTTGGCCGACATTTGATCATGCGACGTTGATTTCCTCCGGGAGGATACGGCAAACGATTTCCTCGGGAAGGAATTTATTCAAAAGGAAGAAGTAGGCCAGGATTTGGGATTCTACGGGATTGAGGAGACTGCTAGTCGGTCAGCGATGCAGAAGGAATTAGTTCCTTCAGCGGCTGGCGATAGTGGGAGCGATATTTTGGTTGATGGCTTGGAGCATGGTTACTCCGCATTGGTTGCGGAACCCAAGTCATTTGTGGACACTATTTCTGGGCCTACTGCGAAGGAGTGAATAACGACAATGGAAGAGTTGCAGGAGTCAACGATAAAGGATCAAGTCTGGAATTTGATCGATTATCCTACTAGATGCAAGACTGTTTATAGATACATGGCACACTTGTTGGCGAAGGGATTCACCTAGCGTTGGTGGAAAATGAAGAGACACTTTTCACTCAGGGTGATGATTGCGTCCATTTCACCTTTCCTAACAAATCGTTACACATAAAGATCTTAAACTAGTCCCGGGAACTTAGATTGTACTTCGTTGGAGATTTGGATAAGGAGATCTGGGAGATCTGCCCACGGGTTTCAAAACCAAGAGGACTCGAGTTGACTTAGAGAGTCCATTTATGGTTTGAAATATTTATTCAAGCAGTTGTTGGTTTGATATCATCGATCTATATTGAATAGACCGACGATGATTGAATGCGACAACTGTAAGTTCAGAGATTTTGTTGTAAACGAAGTTGTACTGATCAAAAGTGACTTGGAGACAATGAATTCTACTTGGAGTGGATGTTCTCACTATAGAGGACACATAGTTTGTGCTTAGGAATTGGATCTATGAGAGGTCATTTCAAGAGCATCTTATGTTTGTCTTCGAAGACTTACATGAGGCGTGTCTTAAAACGGTTCCGCTCGCACCAGTTTATTACTCCAGTCACTAATGGATATGTTTTTAGCCTTAATCTTTGCTATAAGACTTTTGACATAGAGAGACAGATTTTGTGGGTTTCTTTTTACATAGTCAGTAGTCAAATATATGCATGTTGTGTACTTAACCAGGCATATAATCCTTACCGATTGGCCTTGGTATTAGGTTCTTCTTGTTGGGATGAAGTGACAAGGATTTTTAGGTATTTATGTGGGACGACCCACTATACCTTATGCTATGAGAAATCAAGCTTGCGGTTATGTGGACATATAAGTGCCGACTGGGCCGGCAATCTGGGTATGCAAACATCCACATACGCACATGCTTTCTTGGCAAGGACATCACTCGGAGTAGTAAGAAGCAGGAAGTTTAGATTTTTCACCATGCGGGTGGAATATGCGGCTACCTCAGTAGCGTCAAAAGGGCGCCGGGCTGAGGTGATTCCTCGGGAGTTCACGCGTGATTTCGCACGCAAAGGAAACATGGTTTCTCTTTATCGTGACATCAGCTCAACGATAGTATACTCAAATAATCCCATATATATGGGAAGTTGAAGCACTTACATATTTAACGACACTTTATTAAAAAGTAAGTGGCATGAGAAGGTGGTCTAAGCTATATGGTTTTTCCTTCAAGTCGGACGATCTGGAATCCGACGACGAAGGAAATAACTGAATAATGCTATGTGCATTTGGGTTTCGTCCTGAGTGATGTATTGCATTTTAGATAACTTGATAGACCTTACGCTTATGTTTGACAATATTATTATGGTTGGCGACTTTATAGATGTATATTTTAAGATTGATGGTGTATAGCTTTCTTTCTTTATTATCTGGGATGGATATTTCTATATTTTGTTTGACTATTTTAAGCATGGAGTATAAGTGTACGGGGTACACGATGTGTGCAGAGCACATATTTAACAAGGACACATCAGCAGGTAGGAACTCTCCCTCACACGAGAGATCCTTTTATGCTAGGGAAGTATATGAAGGTGAGACTAAGTGCTAAACGTCAACTGCTCGGAGCGGTGATCATGGTGTTGCATACTGGGTATGGAGACAGTGGGAGAACTTAATAGAGTCGTCCTAACTGGGTCAAGATGAGGTTGACATGTGCTGTAGGCCGAGCGACCAAAGTGGTTATCCCATGGACACTTTTACTTGTTTACATACAGCCGGACTAGGGGTCTGACTCGTCGTACGGGATGCGATCTTGTTGGGAGATCTCAGGCATATCGCAGGGCAGCATGGCTGGGCAAGTTAATCATAGGGTGATTGGACTTAGGTTTGTACGGTATAAACTTAATGGCGTACGCTCTCAGGGAGAGAATTTTATGCCGTAGCACGTTGCCATACGACGTGCGCTTGGATTGTGCACATAAAGAAGTTGAGGAATGGATCCTATCTCACTCACAGGTAGTCTATACCCTTAGCGACACTGGGCTGTCTGGGCAAGCAAGTTATGAACGTCTGCTACTTTGGCTGCTATTTCCTGCTGCGATGGCAATATACCGCACATATGGGGCAGTGTTAGAAAAGCAGGTGAATAGCAGACCTAATTATTCAGAGCCGGAGGAAGATCGATTGGAATGTCTCCTGATTGCATTGCATAACCAACTCTTATTGACGCCATGGTGGTGAAATTTAAGAGTGCGATGAATCTAGAGGCGCACTTAGGTGTTCAAATACGCTTCTGAGAGGGATTAAAGGTATTTGAGAAGACATGTCAGATCGGATCTGGAGTATGAGATTTCTCAAGCCTAACATATTTTGATTTATGTTGTTTTCTTTTAAGGAGATCCTTGTGTTGGTCCAATGGATCTAGCAGCAAGGCTACCCGCTTGCAGGTTCTCAACAGTCCACACTGCACCAACATATATATGTATGGGTATGAATGAGGAAGAGAAAGAGAAGATTCTCAGGGAGACAATTGATTCAGGAAACCAATGGTTCATGGAACTAGCTCAGGGAGCTATGGACGGCACCCACTCGAATGTGCGAGTGAGAGTATGTTAGCAATTGGGCCCGATCCAGCCCAATATCCGCCCATATGAGTAGGTATCCTATATATTCATATATAGGAGGCCCGAGTTTCATATATGATGTTGGATATAGTGCCCTCAAGGCAATTATTATAATTGCACGTAGGCGATTATAATAATTGAAGGGGGACCTATACAGATAGAACAGCCTTGCTTGAGATGATAGTATGCTATCTGGTGTGTCTTCATCATCGATGAAGCCCGTAGAATTCGTTCTTGACTATCAGCATTATGATGGCGATCATATACTTGGGAGTTGGGTAGTCTATAAGCACATCCTTAAATGTCTCTAGTCGAGGGAGTATCAAGACTGGGCATCGATATTCAGGAGTAGACTGGTGTATACGTTTCTAGACCCCGATGAGGGGCGGTGTCCAGTCTTACAACCCATTGGTGTTGAGTCACCTAAGATGGTATACAGGTGCTCACTGGAGACGAGTACACTAAACAGAGTTGCCGAGAACTGCTGGTTGGTATTATACCTATTGTCAGATAGCAGTCCTCAAGTGACATATGTACAAAGTAGTTCTTCGACCTGAGATCATCATTTTTCTCATGTGAGTTCCCACTGTATTTTGATTACTACCCTACCACGGCTCAAAAGAGTCATGCAAACAGGTTTTAGTTGGGTACAGTCCCGAGCCACATGGAGGCAGGGAGCGATCGTCAGAGATTCGTCTTTCCTAGTATTAGTAATCGATGTCACATAGTGTGCGGTTGGCTATCACTAGAAATCTCTGGCCATAGTGGATGAGATTTACTTCAGTAGTTTCTCGGTAGGTGATAAGCTTGACACCGGCACGACTTATCAGGTTATTAAGGGTCTGACAATACCATCCCCTAGACCTGGTATGAGATACTCTTAGACGAAGAGACACTGTACGGAGACTGTCATATTCAGGCTCAGTCGGATAAGGACGTACTTGATTGTCGACCCTATTCCAGCAAGTACCTTGGTAGCCGTTACGTACAGCTAGTGCCGCTGACGTGCTTGTGTTTAAACCCACTATCGGCGTATTGTCGAGTCTTTAGAGTCTCATACAGAGAGTTTTCCCAGTTCAGGCGATAGATGTAGAGGTCATACGTTGGTATGTGCAGGGGTCCGATTAAATACATGTATGGGATACACGGACTTTAATTGGACGGTTGATAATACTAGCCGGGTTATTAAATAAGGATTTTATTTAATAATTTATATATATATATATATATATATATATATTAGTATTACACTATTCATTTTCTCTCTTTGGTGCTATCCGTATTTTTATACGCATACGCGTATATGTAGCGATACGTATACCGAATGAATTATTTCGTATTTATACATGAATGCTTCTAGAAGGAGTACACCTCATTATTGATTTTCCTTTTTGGAAATTCAAATAATGAGGTGGCATGGTGAGATAGAAAGTGGAGCATGGTAGAGAGGGATAGCTTGCATTTTTATATTGGAAAATGTTGTACATGGTTTTTTAAAAAGAAAAAGAAAAGAATCTCTCTCACACATACATTCTCTACACTCACAAAATGAGAGGAGCCATAGTTGGCTAAAGCTCTCTTCCTCCTTCTTCTTGCTCTCTCTTGAATGAAGATAAAAAGAGAAAAAAGTTAGTGGAAAAATTTCTACATCACACACAATCCATTCCTAACGAGTTTGGAGCGTCGGTTGGAGCTTGGATTGGTTTTCCTCAGGTGGATCATCTTCGGTAAGGGCGGTCATCTCTCAAGTGTGTTCCCGGCGGTTACGAGCTTGGAGGGGTCTTTCACGATTAGGTGGACATGCATCAAAAGTTGTAATCCCTAATCTTGTATGCTTAGCCTATCTAGTTTTAGTGTTTGGAACGATTCTAGGGATTAGGTTTCTAGTGCCGTGAAAATTTTCGTTTTTCGGTTCCGCATCGGCGTGGGTTAGCAGCCAGAGTATTAGGAACTCAACAGTGGTATCAAAACCAACCCAAACACTAGAACTAGTTTAGACAATGTTTTATTTTCGAAACTGAAATATTTCTATAACTAATAACAAGTATCCAAGATTCTGTTGGGATTTTTAAAGTCTTTTAAAAAAAAATTAAACAAGTGGAGAAGTCTGTTCTTGATGTATAAATTACCCAGAACAAAAATGAGACCAAACCAACAAGGAGAAACCTCTAGAATTGGGATTTTCATCGACACTGGCGGTTTTTTATTTTTTGTTTGGCTCTATTTTTCTTCAGTTGCTTGGATACGTGGAATTAGGAATTTTAGACTTGTTTGATTTTGTCCAGATTTTGTTTTGTAATGTTTTTCAATTTGGGCAATCATGGAAAAGCTTCCGATCGAAATTGCAGCATTGTTTTGATTCATAGTTTGTATGTGTGTTGTTGAACGTCGTCTTATTGCTATATGCTCGATTAGACGGGGTTGCACACTTGTAGTTTCTTGCCTCTTGCTGTTATATATATCTGGTTATGGTTTGAGTGGATTGTCGTCATGGATAGCCCTTCTTGCAATGGTTTAGTGCAATTTTATTTATCAGTGTTCTATATTCATTTTTTCGGGACGAGCTCCAACTTGTGGCCTTTGTTTCCATATTATGTATATTATTTTATGGGGCACGACCGGGATGCGGTCGATATCACCGTTGTATATATTTTTTGTTTCTGTACTACGATTAACCCGCGGAGAAGTGCTCGAATAGCTGGGTTCTAGAATGTGCTAGGTGGTCGTCTCGCAGTGGTGAGTTCGAGCCGCCTCACTCTAGAATTGGTGTGATATTCGTCCCACTTATAGGGGTCATAGGATCGACCCACGGAGGAGTGCCCGAGTTACCGGATTCTAGAAAGCGACAGGTGACCAACTCATGTTATTGAGAGTGTGTTACCCAGTTTCTAGAATTGGCAGGTGGCTTGATGCACTCGTAGGGGTCCAGGATCTATGTTGCATGAGCTATCCACATAACCGGGGAATGTCGCGTTTTATTTGCGGCTCAAATGAAATGCGGGACTCCTAATTTATCCGCTATTCCATATTTTTGTTTGTATGCATGTGATGATTATTATCTGCCTGCATCGATGATATATATATATATATATATATATATATATATATATATATAATATTTAGTACATACTTCTAAATGTTTTGCATCTGCGCTAGCCCTGTCTCCGCCCTGCCGTAAGTTAAGTAATTTTACGGTGAAGATCCGGGACCCCGTGGTGAATGCGGATGACATATAAAAACTTGCTATTTTGGTTGTTTCTGGTGTGGCTTGAAAACTTATAATGATGGGACTGCATTATATGTTTAATGCAAGGAAAACAAATCTAAATGATGTTATCGAAACCAATTTTTAAAAGTACTCGGTTTTCTTCAAAACTATAGTCATATTCTTTTACTTTGCATAGAGGTATTTGGTTAGAAATATCTTGCACCTCATTCAATGAGGAAAGAGCCTTGATCCCTTCACGGGGAGTTCGCTCTTAAGCAAAAGTTTATGGTACTAGTTTTAAAATGCGGAGCCTAAACCACTCCTTTTCAAAGCCACTCGAGTTCCTTCAATGAGATCAAGTTCATTACGTTAAAGGTTTTTCGCAAAAAATCAGCCGTAGCCTTCTGTCATTTCAGATAGGTAACACTTAGTATTCATATTGCATTTGTTGACCTCCATCAAAACATAGTGTTCGGTAGCTAAGTGTTATTTTTCTGTTGTATAGAGATGCATTAATTTAGGAAGTCGTATAGTCTTGTTGACCCCATCAAGGGTTTGTACAGGTGCATCTAAATTAATCAGGACAATGACGGCCAGAACTTGACTTGTGACTTATAATTTGTTGACCTCCGTCAAGGTCATAAGGCACTTGGGGCAAAAACTATATCAGGAGTTTCAAATATAAGGGAAACGTGCCAAGTTTGCGCATACCTTCTGGAGTATGGTAATTTTGGTCGCCTTCCATTAAAATTATCATGCAATGATAGTTAGATCCCAATTCCCACAGATGAGTAGGTATTACTCCTCGGGAGATTTTCACTTCACAATTAGTTAACCTATTAGGTGTCTAGAAAGTGTTGACGAGATTACGCCTCTGCGGAAACAGGATAATTCAATTGGAGTCCATGCGAAAGCACGGGAGACCTCTCGCGGAGTACCAACACTGGCATAGATGAAAGGTTAGTGAACTTGTAAGGTGCATATGATACGTAAAACCATACGCAAACTACACAGTTTCGTCTGAACCGGAAAACCCTCTGTGTGGGACTTAAAAGACTCGACAATACGTTGGCAGTGGGTTTAACCACAAGCATGTCAGTGGAACTACCTGCACGTAACGGCTACCTAAGTATCTGTCGAAGGGAAGATCGACACGATAACTCGTCCAAAACCCCTACTGGCCTATAGGTGATATTATCCATACAGTCCGGTCTATTCGTCTAAGAGTATCGTATATCGGGCATAGGGATGGTAAACGTCAGACCCTAATAGCGCAATAAGTCATGTCGGTGTGGAACCCAATACACCCTGAGAAACTACTGGTGGACCTACTAGTAAATCTCACTTGTCCTGACCAGGGATTTTGTGTATCGGCCAGCCGTACACGGCGCGATATCAACTCCTAATACCGGGAGAGATGAATCACTTCTAACCCCTACAGTCTCCAAGTGCTTCGGGACTGCACTCAACTACTAACTGTTTGCACGGCTCATTTGAGCCATGGTAGAGTAGTAATCTAAGTACAATGGAAACGCACTCGAGACGAATAGTGATGTCAAGTCAACGGACTAATCTGTACTCATGTCACCGGGGAACTGCTAACCGACGATAGGTATAATACCAACCAGCAGTTTCCAGCGAGTCCGTCCAATGTAACTTATAACCCAATGAGCACATGTATATTATCTTTGGTACCGTATACCAATGACTGCGGGAAAAGCCATCTCTCCTGACGAGGATAAGAAGCGTATACACTAGTCTACTCCGGAGTATCGATACTCGGTCTTGATAATCCTACGACTGGGGACAAGTTTAAGGATGTGCTTATAGACTACCCAGCCCCACTCGCGTGACTGCTATCACAACGCTGATAGTCAAGCAAAAATCCTAAAGGCCCTATCAACATGAATTAGCGATACGTTAAAGGAAACATATACATATGTTAAGATAGACTGAAATCAGATATCATACTATCATGTTGAGCAAGACTATTATTATATCTGTATATATCCCAAGATTCCAAAATGTAATATATAATCCAGTACTATACAATAATGGCTTTTAGGGCATATATCACTAACAGATTGCTTGTTATGCATCTACGTTATCTAAAGTGTACATGATAAGATATGATTTTTTTTCTTTCCATTTATTAATCAATATCCTTATAAAATCTACTGTTAGAATATAAAAGAATTAGGCTATTCTTCTTGAAGTTGTGAGCAACAGAGAGCAGCGATAATTTGAAAGGCCAAATTGGAAAGTAAAGCAATCGGGATTCACAGTGGCTGAAAATTAAGGAATCAACAAACTTTTTGCCTCAAGATCATTCTAATTTTATATAATTTAGACAATTTTTCGCCTAGTTTTGCGGGTGGCAATGAAAATTGTCGTAATTTTGGTCAGTTAATTAATCTTTTGAATTTTCAGATCTCTATAAAAAAAATTCACTACAGCCCATTAAACTTCTACGTATTAGATCGATGTTGAATCACTACTTTGGTTTTGAATTTTCAGTTCCTTAAACTTCTACGTATTAGATCGATGTTGAATCAGCTTGATGTTATGACGAAAACCAAAGTAAACAACAAACTCACTATCTCAGGAATCAAACCGATGGCCTCTCATTTTGAAGATAAAAGCTATACCGCATGAGCTATGCCCAATTGGTTACTCGCTATCATGTAGCTATAAAAAGAAACTATGTTATAAATAATTAATATAATCATACGAATATGATTGGAAAGTAAATAAAAAGAAATTGATGATCCAATTCATTTCATTCTGGAAGTAAGAGTGGTTAGTATAATAATAAAGTCTGGTTTAAAGTCCACTCACCATATTGCCAGAAGCAAAGATGAGAGCAGTAGTTTTCGGATCTCTTAGCCTCATAATAACTGCCGCAAATCGCTGATAGAAGAATAGAGAAAACAATCATTTAGCAAAAAGATTAACAATTATCGATAACAATTCACTACAAACTCAACACATATAACTTCGAGCGAAATTTATACCTTGGGATTATACTCTGCATTGCGCGCATGTAATGCAATGCTGGTCAGGTTCAATTTGCAACCTAAACTGACTGTCGAGACGATGTTCCTGACGAGAAAATCATAAAAGGAAGCATACAGGTACCATTAACTGTTTTGTTTGTAAAATAATTCTAAACACACGGCCACTAATAATCCGAAACATATAACGGCCACAAAATGGTACATTAAAGATAAATGTGCTAGAGTTTAGTACCATTCAAGTAACCAGCATCGCACATGTGTAAGGGTCAAGATAGAATCACATGCTTCATAGCAAAATAGTTCACTTATTGCAATTTACTATCTTTACAACACAAGTAACCTAAGTTAATTACACCTAAATTCCATTAACCACCACCGTTTTTCTCTGAAAAAAAAACCTTGCCTTTTTTTATTACAAACTTCGGTACTTTGTGGATTTTCAATAAAATACCCTTAAATGCGAAATTTTAGAGAAGCGCAATGTAATTAAAGAAGCTTTATCGTAGTTTAGTGATCTTTTAATGTAAATTAGCCATAAAAGTAAAACAGAAAGCTCACGTCACTGGCAAGAACCGAGAACGAACATATTGTGTTGAATTTAAAAGGAGTGTTACATGGAAAAATTAAAAACAAATGCAGGGCATTATTAGAAGAAAACTCACTGAAGGGTCGGGATGAAGCCGGAAGGGTGCTTAACAGGATCGACTGGCTCGAGTCCCTCAAGATTCAAATCTCCCATTTAGCTTATCTTTTCAACTTCCTATTAATCAAATTCGAGACAAGCATTCCAATAAATTAACTGTTTAAAAACATTCTTGCTTGCATCAGAACAAAAAGCAGAAGTGCAATCACCCATATTTATATACAATCATGGGCTAAATATAATATGTTCCCATATCACAACCTCCAGAATCTTAATAACCAATTTTCAGCAATGAAAACACAAATTAAACATGAAGAAGATGGCCAATTTTGGTTCTTGTCCACCCTTCAATCTATTGGCAATCCAATATGATAAAATACACCATCCATGATTTTTTTCGACGATCGGCATACATTATCTCCATCTTTATCATCTAAGATGTGCATACACCAAATTTCATGTGATTATACCAGTTTTTTCACCGTCGATTTAGTTGGTGCAAAATTAATGGTTTACCGAGAATGGAACTTTTTTACATTGCTAATTCCATGGTGAAAAGGTGGTAGAATCACATGAAATTTTGATCATGCACATCTTGGATGACAACGATGATGATGATGGATGCCAATCGTCAGAAAAAATGGTGGACCTTGTATTTTTTCGACACTATCGGAGGAGAAATGGTGGAGGTTGTATTTTTTCGAGGCCATTTTTGATCATGAGATAAACACAAAAATGCGCGGCTACCTTTGATTTTGATTTTCGTTTTCAGAGAGAGATCAATAAATTGGGGGAGAAAATTAGGGCTTGTATTTTGTTTTGATTTTTTGAGGCAGAGGGTTTAGGGATGGGGGCTTATTTATAGGCGAGGGATTTCTCCTGTTTTTGGAGGATTCGAAGTTGGTGAAATCTTTTTTTTTTTATATAAAAAAGGACAGTTTTCCATAAAAATCTTATTTAGGTATTTCATTCAACATTTTTATTTTTTTAAAAGATCTAAAGTTTATTATAACTCTAAAAATGCTGATCTATGGCAGATTATGGTGTTTTAATCATCATAATTATTATTTTTAAGTAATATCTCTTTTCTGCTGCTATAATGCTAACTTACTGATGCGTCTCACAAAATATAAATTCACTGTGTAGCTAAGTTGATGGCTCTTTTCATAAGAAAAATTCATAAAAAAACAGTTTCAGAGTTTTGAAGAAAACTACCATATAGTTTGAAAACTACCCTTTTTAATGATCGATGACGGTCAACGTCCAAAGTATTTGTTTTGACTATTGTACCCTTTTACTAAATATAATCAATTAACTTAAATAATATTAATTAATTAAATTATTAATAAAGAAAGAGGGTTCATACACATCTTTTTTCTACACAACAAATTACACAATATTCACAAAATCAGCAGGTCACGCAATTAAGTGTGTAGGCCCCACACCAAGGTGTTTCTTTAAGAAGGGAGATCATCATCCTTATATCATCATGATTTCTCAAACAAAATACTTTGAAAAGAAAGAAGTAAATTAGAATTGAAATCAAATCTATCATCTAAATATAGAATCTTGAAAAATATAAATCAGAGAAAAGAACTCGTTGATCGTAATAAAAAGTATATAGGAAAAACAAAAAAAGAAGAAGCGTTTATTTATCTCCACATCGGCTACTCTTCTTCCGTGTTCTTTATCTTTATCTTCTTTTTATTTTTTTACCTGTAAAGAATAATGTTAGTTTAGCGATGGGTGAATGTTGTTTTAACCATGATCTTAAGTTAGTTTTAATAAATCTTAATTATATCGCCCATATAACAATTATTATTACCGATTACATAAGGAATGAATGACATTACAAATATACTGTAACCGAAATGACTATGGGATGATCTTTTATACACATGCATGTTGATACATAGGTTAAGTATTTTTTTTTGTTATAAGCATGCATATATATAAGACACGAAATAAAATTAAAAACTTATTAAGTCTAAATTTAGGATTTATTTATTTATTTATAATGTCAAACATTTTAGGTTTCTTTTGTAAAGATATCTATTAATTAAAAGGAAAAAGAATAAGTATTTAAAAGTGTAAGTTCCATTCTTCTCTTGTTTTTTCCCCTTTTTACTCATCCATTCCTGCTGTTGGGTTTATTGTCTCGCTACAGATTAATAGGTGTGTTTGCAAGGGAATATCTTGCATGATCAACCATGCTAAAATGCACTTGTACATGAAAAATGGAATGAAATTTAATTATCTTCATAAAGATATGAAAGTGAAAAAAAAAATCAAAAGTTTTTATATTAATCTCGAATGTCAAATCAGTCATGAGGACGTTATGTGACATTAAAGGAAATCCAAGGGGCAAAACTGGAAACAAAATGCTTGAATCCAAGCTTGAAAGGTACTCCAGTACATCAAAATGACATATTTTTCATCAGCCTTTTCTTTTTAAGACGGGTGAATCGCACCGAGTTTGTTACTGTTAACCGCAAGTTCACATAACTCAAAATTATATATCAGCTTAGATAATACCTTTATACTTGATCAGTTTCAAACAGAAAAAAGAAAATATGATTAATTGAAATGAAAATTTCTTACATTTTAGCCATGATTAGATAAATTTAAAAAGTCCATCCAATTAAAATTTGAAGCAAAAAGAAGGGAAAAATTAATTAGTTTTCCAATCCTTCTGCTCTCCATAAATAAACAAAAAAGAGGAGAAATGCAAATTTTCAAATTTTTCCATCACCGATCACCATTCATTAAAATGAAGGGGCTACGTGCAAATTTCTTTTAGAAGGAAAGGGTAGAGGATAATTTTACAAAGAAAATGACAAAAATGAGCCGATCCATCTCCCCCCTCTCTCTCTACACACACACGAGTACGGAAAGTTGTCCTAGAATTCAAGAAACATTTTATTGCATAAATGACCAGTATTTCAACTAAATTCTATTATCTCGTAAATTTTTGAAGCTTGACCCAAATTCTTTCAAAACAATTTCTTTATTTTCTTCTAAAACAATTTCATAAAATTCTCTTTTAACATAACGCCTATCATTTTTTGCTTGTATTCCATAGATTCTAAATCACATTTGAAAATTTCTAGATCAACAAACTTATCTTAGGTGAAGATTTCAATTCTTTTTACATATGCATAAGTTCTTATAGTGCATGACTTATAAAATTACACCAAATATATGATGTCTCTTCATTAATGGAAACATAGATAGAATTAAGGCAAATTCATAATAAATGCTATGAGATTTCATCGAATCTATTTTGCATCCTATCATTAATAGAAAACAATAAAAGACTAGGTCCAATCCATACTGAAAGCTTAAGGACCAAATACAAATTTAAAACCCAAAAACAGGCTGAAGAAAATTGTGGCAAACTCATAAGGACAAAATACAAAGTTAAATCCCAAGATGGGGCTTAAGACAATTGTGATGATGATTTGTATGTGAGAACAAAAAAGTCATCGATAAAAGGGCAAAATTGGAAAGCTAAAAAGCTTGAATCAAGCAAAAAAGCTTAAAGTAGAGTTTATATTATGGCTAAATGACAGGAAATACATCTAATATTTACCCTAATAGCAAAAAATACCTCTGTCTTTTTAAGACCAGCACTTTGCCCCTCTCAACTTTATTGATTCCCAAAACACCCTTCATTTAAATATTTAATTAAAATATTTATAACAATGGGTTTTTTAAATACCCCTTAAAATTCTATGCAAATTTGATGTACCTGTTATTCTTTGATATTATCTACACTTCCTAAAATTCTTTAAGTGTTTTTTAAATAACATCATTAAATGATGGTTAAATTTGACAGAGATAAAAAATGTAAATATCCTCATAATCTCTTCTTATTCCTTACATCCTTTCAAATTCCCAGAAAAAAAGTTGCTTTATTGATTTAGGTTTTCTTAGAACATTTGATTGATTTAGGTGTTCTATTTAATTTATAACTGTTGATGGATTTTTATGTTACGATTTGCATAATTCTAGGTTGTTTTTTGTCAGAATTTTATCAAATTTAGGTTCTTTTATATTATGATTTATTAATTTAGAAGTAAATAAAGAAGAATAAATAAAGAGCTTATGAGAACAAAGAGAAAGAGAAGAGAATTATAATGAACAAGGCTAAAGGATGAGAAGAAAGAAGATGAAATTGGGGTTTTGTTGTATTGTGACGAAGAAGAGGATGACAATAATGACAATGAGAGAAAAGTTGGTATTTAAAAAATAAATTAAATTAAAAAATAAACTTGACAGCTACTTAATAAGTTTACGAGTATTTTAAAAAACTTAAAATTTTTTGAAAGATGTGGGTAATATTGAAAAATAATGAAGATATATAAAAAAGAGAGAGTAGGAAATATTTTTTAATTAAATATTTATATAAAGGATATTTTGGGAATCAATTAAAGGCGAGGGGAAAAAGTGCCTGATTTTAGAAAGTTAGGAGTATTTTCTGCTATTGGGGTAAATGTTAGGGGTATTTCCTGTCATTTAGCCTTATATTATATATAATAGCAATATATAACGATGGGCAAAGTGCACTTTGTAATTTGTAGAAAAACATAAGTCCAAACCCAAGTTCTGGAGTCTAAACCCAAGTTCTAGAGTTTTTCTAGAAGAAGTCTAGAAGTTCTAGAGATCTTCTAGAACTAGTTTTAGAATGGCTCTAAATATCTTCTAGAAGAACTTCTAGAAATAGTCTAAAAATTCTAGAGAGGTTCTAGAAGCTTTCTAGAACCATTCATTGGATCCCTATAATACTTTAGGGGTCATTTGAGATGGGGATTATGTTGGATATGTATGCTCTAGAGACCTTCATTGTATAGGATGCTAGGGATATGTATGTACAGGACAATCTTGCTCGATATGATAGTACGCTATTTGGTTTGTCTTTATCTTAACATGTGTGTGTTTTACTTTGTATTTCATATCTTGTATACATGTTGATAAAGCCCGTAGGATCTTTTGCCTGACTACCTGCGTTGTGATGGCAATCATACTTGTGGGAGCTGGGTAGTCGATAGGCACATCCTTAAAGTGTCCCCGGTCGAAGGAGTATCGAGACTGGGCATCGATACTCCAGAGTAGACAAGTGTATATATATCTAACCCGAAGAGTGGCGATGGATTGGTCCCGCAGCCATTGGTGATGTGCGCCTAAGATTGTATACAGGTGCTCACAAGGTGTGAGTATACCGGACAGGACTTGCCAAGAATTGGCTAGATGGTATTATACTTAGCGTCATATAGCAGTTCTCTGGTGACATGAGTGCAGATAGTCTGTCGACCTGAGGTCGTCATTTGTCTCGTGTGAGTTCCTACTATGCTTTGATTACTACCCTACCACGGCTCTACTGAGTCATGCAAACAGATTTTAGTTGGGTACAATCCCGAGCCACATGGAAGCAGGGAGCGACTGTTAGGAATTCGTCACTCCCGGTATAGGGAGTCGATGTCGCGCTGTGATCGTTTGGTCAACACCATAAGTCCCCAGCCAGGGCGGATTGAGAATTACTGGTAGTTAGACCGGTAGATTCTCGAATGGTCTTGAGCCACACTGACACGACTTGTCAGGTTATTAGGGGTCTGACGTTTTCCACCCCCTAATCCTTACATGCGATACTCTCATACGAACATACCAGAATGCACGGAGATTGTCACGGACAGGCTCAGTAGGGGTTCGGATGAGTTCGCTCGTCGATGTAATACCCAAGGTGGAGTTGGGGCTGAATACTACCTACCCCATGAGAAGTGAGATGTTATCCGGTATCGAGGTGGGGATGAACCGATACAGATGCACACGGGGACCCAACAGAACAATGGGGAGTATCGAATTCCATTCCTAAAGAGGGCACGATCTGAACTATAAATGGAATGATACCACTCTTATAACACAGAGGCGCCTTTTGGATGAATCGAAACTCCGGAGTTTGAAAAACTTCGTAGTTAAGCGTGCTTGAGCCAGAGAAATTGTGGGATGTGTGACCTACTGGGAAGTAGCCCCGGGTTCATTCAAAGGGACAAAACCGTTCGGTTTCGGCCAAAGCGGACAATACCATATGTGTTTGGGGGTGGGTCGTGACAAATATGGTATCAGAGCCGGTCCCTCAAAAGTAGGTCTGTGGTTCGAAGACGAACCATTGTTCGAAGTGGGGGGGGATGCAATACCCCAGGTGGAGTTGGGGCTGAATACCACCTATCCCGTGAGAAGTGAGATGTTATCCGGTATTGAGGTGGGGATGTAACCGATACGGATGCACACAGGGGCCCACCAGAACAATGGGGAGTATCAAATTCTATTCCGAAAGAGGGCACGATCTGAACTATAAATGGAATGATACCACTCTTATAACATAGAGGTGCCTTTTGGATGAATCGGAACTCCGGAGTTTGAAAAACACCATAGTTAAGCGTGCTTGAGCCAGAGAAATTGTGGGATGGGTGACCTACAGGGAAGTATCTCCGGATTCATTCAAAGGGACAAAACCGTGTGGTTTCGGCCAGAGCGGACAATACAATCTGTGTTTGGGGGTGGGTAATGACAGTCGACCTTCTTTTCGACATGTACCTGGGTTGCCGTTACGTACAGCTAGTGTCACTGACGGACTTGTGGTTAAACCCACTGCCAGTGTACTATCGAGTCTTTAGAGTCCCACACAGAGGGTTCCCCTGGTTTAGGCGAAACGATGTAGGGCAAAACGATGTAGGGGCCGTATGGTTTTACGGCAGGGTTTCGATCACATACGTGTACTGGCTACACGGATGATGTTCGGGCAGATAATACTCGTGGGTTTTGGTTTAAACTGGATTCTAGTATTATACTGTTGGATTATTTTTGCCTCGATGTATTCGTATTTTTCGGAATACGAATACGGGTATGTATATACAGTGAGGGCATTCTTGTAATTTCATAAGAAAAGATTCTAGAAGGAGATACATCATTACTTGATTTATCCTTTTTTGGAAAAAGGATTAATGGGGTGGAATTTGGAGATATTTGAGCAATGGTTGGAAACATGGCTTTATGAATTATTTATTCATTTGTCTCAACTATTCAAGCATGGTTGATTATTTTGTGAAAAAATAATCCATGCTTGAATTATTGTGTAGAGACTTAGCCATTCTCTCATCCATTATCCTTAGCTCATTTTTCACTTCCTCACCCTCTCTCCTAGTTTTCCTCCTCTTTCTCCCTCAAGCCCTAACCCTTCACATGTGTTGTGATTCATAGGGCTTTTGAGACATAATACTCCATAGATCATTCTCTACATCTACTTAGTAGTCTCTTTTGTTAGTTATATGTATGCCCTAGAGGCCATTATTGTACATGCGATGTATATTATAGTGGAGGCTTGGATATATATATAAAGAGGACTTTCTTGCTCGACATGATAGTATGCTGTCTGGTTGCTCTTTATCTTAATATGTTGACTTGTATATGTGATGCTGTCTTGCTCTCACATGTTGATATAGCCCTTAGGTTGTGTACTTGACTACCAGGACTATGATGGAGATCATACTAGTGGGAGCCAAAGGTAGTCCATAAGTACACCCTAAAACTGTTCCTAGTCGAGGGTGTATCGAGACAGGGCATCGATATTCTGGAGTAGACTAGCGTGTACGCATCTTGACCCATATGATGGGTGATGGATGATCCCATATCCATTGGTGTTTGACATTAAAGATGGTATACGGGTGCTCAGTGGAGACTGGATATACTGAGCGGACTCGTTGAGAACTCCTAGTTGGTATTATACCTATCGTCAGATAGCAAGTCTTTGGTGACACTGGTACATGTTAGTTTATAGACCCGAAATCGTCATAGAGTCTTGTGTGATTCCCATTATGCTTTGATTTTCACCTTACCACGTTCATGAGAACGTGCAAAACGGTGGCTTTTGGGTACAGTCCCGAATCACATGAAGGCAATGAGCGATAGGAGGGGATTCGTCTCTTCCGGTATTGGGGGTTGATGTTGCGCTGTGCTCGATTGGCCATAACAGGAAAGTCCCTGGCCAGGGCTGATACAGAGATTTACTGATAAGTGTTATCAGTAGTTTCTCGACCCGTTATGAGCCTCACATCGGCACGACTTAACGGTTACTGGGGTCTGACGTTTACCACCCCTACACTAGATATGCGACATATCAGACGAAGAGACCGGAATGTATGGCAGTGTTACCGACAGGATTTTGCAGGAGTTAGAGCGGGCTAGCTTGCTGATCTTCTGATCGTTCAATACCCGGGTAGCCGTTACGTCCAGCTAGTACCGCTGACGGCTTATGGGTGCTTGATGTGATCATCACCTATTGTCGGCGTATTGACGAGTCTTTAGAGTCCTACACAGAGGTTTCACTGGCTCAGGCAAAACGAAGTAGGAGCACATATGTGATATGTGCGGGACCGAGATTAATACGAGTATGTGATACCATATTCTATTCTCGCGATATAAAGTATCAATCGATTATATGTGATATAGCCGGGTTATCGAATCAAATGTTGATTCGATAAGTCGATAATGTATCGGTCGGTTATATGTGATATAGCCGGGTTGTCGAATCAAGTGTTGATTCGATATAATGATACAAATAATATTAGTCGGTCATATGAGATATAACCGGATTATTAAATCAAGTGTTGATTTAACGATTTAATGTATAATTATATGTTTGATATATTAATTTACATTAACTAATATTAGCTCACTTAAACATTTATTTTTCTCACATGTGCACACTTAATATATATGTGATATATATTAATTGTGTTTTATTTATGTGTCATGGTTGATGATACATGCAACATGGGTGTATGAGACTTACACCATGATAAAGATAATGTAGGGTTTATTTATTTATTGTAATTCATTTATTAGTTGGAAATTTGTCATATGGCATGAAGCTTTGAGATCCATTGACTTAGTCCATTAGTTTTGTCTCACACTAGATATTTGTTAACCCAACTATTATCTAAACTCATGGTTAAGTCTCTACAAGGGTAATATTAGATATTTTCCCACCCATGGTTGCTATTCACTCTCACAACATTATCTCTCTTCATTTTCTTCATCAAAGCTCAAGAGCTTTCTAGCTTTTGTTAAAAGTGAGAAATAATAGTGAGAAAAAGAAATCCAAAGTGAGCAAAAATCCTACTTCATCATCCTTTACTAGATTAGCACTTTAGTATAGGGTGTTAGCTTCACTAATCCCACATTAGTGAAGATGGTAGCTTGAGTTAGTGTCTCTTCGATGTAGATCATCTTCGGCCTCGAAGACTTCAAGCAAGATCGCTTCTTTCACCTTAAGAAGCCATGCAAGAGTCTGGAAGTTCCATGATCGTAGCGAAGGGACCACTACAAGGAGCAAATGAAGTGAAGGACCGGTCTACAAAGGTTTTATTCCGTTATTACTTAGATGTAAAGATATTTACTTTCTAGTTTAGCTTCTAAAACTCTAGTTAAATCCTTGGTTAGAATTGTTCGGCACACTAAATTTTTAAATATAGCATGTTTGATGACTTGTGAAATCTTGTGGTTGTGCCTAAGAACCCTACAGTGGTATCAGAGCCTTGCTAGAGCATTAGGAGTTGTCTAGGCGGAGTTAGAAGTTCGAACGAACTCCGAAAACCCGAAATTCCCCACTTTCTGGAAATATTTCAAAATGTTGGAATTTTTCACATTAAAAATCCTCAGAAAATCATGCAGGTAAGTGTAATATATGGTGTATTGCCGGTTTCGTTGCTATATGTCAACGACAATTGGGATACGCATATTTACTTACGTTGATGACATATGATGTTATGTGTTGCTGTGATATGTTATATTGGATCATCGCGTTTTGAATAGCCGGGGGTTTTATGTGAGATGAGAGTTTTTATTTTCATTCATGTAAAATTCAATGTATGTAATATTCTTTTATTGGGGCACTTCCAGGTTGAGGAAGATGTCACCGTTGTTGTATATTATTTACTTTTCCGCATTAGGATAGACCAAGAAGGGGAGCACAAGTAACTAGGTTCTAGAGTCCAGTGGGAGACCAACTCGAGGAGTCGAGTCCGGATCTCCTAACTCTAGAATTGGTAGGGTTGCTTGCCGCTCTCGTAGGGGTATAGGGATGGTGGTTTGGCTATTCATCGCGACCGTGGAATCCGTATTTTATGCAGGCTCAAAATAAAATACGGACCTTCTAGTATATCCAATATTTCATATGTTTCTTCTGCTGCTTTGTGATGTGATCACTGTGGACTATAAGACGAATGGATATACATTATATATGAGATATATAGTAGACGTTGCTTATATTTTGCACCCGTGCTAGTCCCGTCCCGGTATGCCGTTAGTTAAGTAACCTAACGGTGCATAGCGGGACATTGTGACGATTACGGATGGCATAAGCGTACGTTGTATTTTCGTTTCTTCTGTGATGCTTAGGAAGCATAAATGATGGGACTTCATTAATGAGATTAATGAAAAGAAAGAAACCTAAAAGATGTTGTGGAATCAAATTTTCAAAAAGGGTAGTTACAATATTTTCTTTGCATAGTGATATATGTGATATATCCTGCACCTTATTCGATAAGGAAAGAGCCGAGATCACTTCACCGGGAGTGACCTCTTTAGCAAAAGCTAGCAAATGCTACAACCAACTCGGTTTTGTCTTCTGATTGCTTCTTTTAGTTTTTGCTTTGCATAGCGGTATTTGTGAAATATCCTGCACCTTATTCGATAAGGAAAGAGCCGAGATCTCTTCACCGGGAGTGACCTCTTTAGCAAAACTAGTAAAAAGCCTCAAAAACATTCCTTTTCAAAAATCACTTATTTCTACAACTATATCAAGTTCATGACGCCAAAGATTTTCTTAAAAACCTGATGTAGCCCTCCGTCATTTCAGATAAGTACTACTCAGTATTCGTGCTATGTTTGTTGACTATGTTAAGGCGTAGTGCGCGGTAGCTAATTAGTGCTTATCTGCTAAAGCATGAGATGCGATTGGATTAGGGTAGTCGTACGACTTTGTTGACTATGTTAAAGGTCGTGCGGGTGGGTTTAATTCAATTAGGAAATGACGGGTTGAACTTAGCTAGCGCTTATGATTTGTTGACTATGTTAAGGTCATAAGTTGCTAAGAGCAAAATATTCGGGAATTTCAAGTGTTGAAATTTGCAATGAGATTGCATACCTTTTATGTGATAGTTGGATCCCGATCCCACTGTGAGCAAAAGTTGCTCCCGGGAGAGTTTTGCACTTTACAATTAGCTAACTCATTAGGTTTCTAGAAAGGTGTCAACGGGACTACGCCTCTGGGAAAATGAGGTTTATTTTAATTAGGTCCGTGCGAAAGCACGAGGAACCTCCCTCAGAAGTACCGGCACTGGCCTGACTGAACGGTTAGCGAAGTTGTAGAATGCAATTAATCCTGGCTGAATTTTCCTTTTAAAGGTTTGAAGGAAAATTTAAGAATAGCAGTGGGAGATATCGATTAGATAAGATAAATAACCAATCTGATCTTTGCAAGAGCATACGCTGAGTTTTCTTCTCTCTCTCTCCAGGTAGCGACCATGTCAGGTCTTAATCAAGATAATAATTTGGATGTATTGACCAAACCCGCTTTTTATGCCCAGCAGAGGAACGTTGGTTCCGCTCCAACTTATAATTGTTATAAGTCTGAGCAGGAAATATGAATATATCCGGATTTCTATGCCACCCAAATGAAGAATGAGCATGTTGATGCATCTTCTTCGGGTGTGTTAGTAACCAAGAACTATTTCTTAGTACACTCTACGTCCTGGGTATTAGATAACTGGTCAGGATCCTACATATGTAACATGCTACATAGGCTACGGAAAGGTAGAGAACTGGAAAAGGGTGATCATTCCGTAAGAGTAGGGAATTGGGCAAATGTTGCAGCCAAAGCATTTGACGAATATCACCTTGTATTACCAAATGGTAATACATTGATTCTGAACGAATGCTATTACATTCCGACCCTGATATGCAATCTTATATCAGTTTCTTTATTAAGTAAATGGGGATATAATTTTGTAGTACAGGATAATATTATTAATATCTTCCTAAATCAAAAGTTGATTGGATCAGGCTCATTAAATAATGGCATATACATTCTAGATCAAACCACAGTTTTGAACGTATAAAACACACACAAGAGGAAAAGTTCAGAAATGAAAGATTCCTTCCTGTGGCATTGTAGACTAGGTCATATCAATGCGACACGACTATCTAAGTTACATAAGGATGGATATTTGAATTCGTTCGAATTTTCATCTTATGACACTTGCCAGTCATGTCTCAAAGGCAAGATGACCAAAACTCCATTTAGTGGACACGGAGGAAGAGTTAC
Organism: Agapanthus africanus; assembly: GCA_030015575.1. Taxonomy (NCBI): domain Eukaryota; kingdom Viridiplantae; phylum Streptophyta; class Magnoliopsida; order Asparagales; family Amaryllidaceae; genus Agapanthus; species Agapanthus africanus. Next base: position 137,909,546 of record JASDDO010000004.1, on the reverse strand, counting down.
GGAACTCTTGGGACTGATACATAGTGATGTATGTGGTCCCATATCTACACATGCCAAGAATGGTTCCTCGTACTTCATTACATTCACTGACGATCTCTCAAGATACGGACATGTGTTCCTGTTGAAAAACAAGTCTGAAGCTTTTGAGAAATTCAAAGAATATAAGCACGAAGTAGAGAACCAAACGGGTAAAAGTATTAAAATCCTAAGATCTGATCAAGGAGGAGAATACTTGAGCACAGAATTCCATGACTATCTAAAAGAGAATAGGATTCTCTCTCAGCTTACTCCTCCATATACACCACAGCACAACGGTGTATCGGAGCGTAGGAATCGCACCCTATAAGATATGGTGCGCTCTATGATGAGCACTGCTGAGTTATCTATTTCCTTTTGGGGTTATGCGCTAGAGACAGCAGCATACCTATTAAATCAAGTTCTATCTAAATCTGTACCTACCACACCATATGAGATATGGAGTGGGAAGAGACCATATTTTAAACGAGTTAAGATATGGGGTTGTCCGGCCTATGTCAAAAGGCAAAATACGGACAAACTCGAGGCACGTTCAGTCCTTTGCAAGTTTGTGGGATATCCAAAGAATTCACAAGGATATATATTCTACCACGCCGAGGAACAATAGGTGTTTGTTTCTCAATATGCCATCTTTTTAGAAAAGGAATTTCTTGCAAAATAAATTAGTGGCGAAGAGGTAGAGCTAGAAGAAGTTCCAGCAGCACAAACTGCAACTGAAGATTTAGTGGAACCGGAGGATTCGATAGTTCCCAACGAACCTCATCCTCTCCGCCGATCTAGTAGGGTTCCTCATCCACCTGAGAGATACTATGGTTTTCTCATTGATGGTGGAAGCGAGGATTGCATCATAGAGGATGATGACCCAACTAGCTTCGAGCAGGCCATCACGAGTGGAGACTCTGTGAAATGGCTGGATGCAATGCGATCTGAGATGGAATCCATGTACACCAACAAAGTATGGACTTTGGAAGTTGCTCCTGAAGGGGTAAAACCCATTGGGAGCAAATGGATCTTTAAGAAGAAACTTGTTGTAGATGGAAAAGTTAAGACTTTCAAAGCTAAACTTGTTGCAAAAAGTTTTCGTCAACGACCAGGTATGGACTATGATGAAACCTTTTCACCAGTGGCTATGCTTAAGTCCATCCAGATCCTGCTTGCCATCGCTGCATACCATGACTATGAAATCTGGCAAATGGATGTTAAGATCGCCTTTCTCAATGGTGATTTAGAAGAGTGCGTGTATATGACTCAGCCAGAGGGCTTCATGGACAGTGGGAGCAGCGGCAAGGTGTGCAAGCTGCTTAAATCCATTTACGGATTAAAGCAAGTATCGCGGAGTTGGAACATCTATTTTGATGATGTAGTCACAGAGTTTGACTTCATCAAAAATGTAGATGAACCTTGCATATATAAGAAGGCTGCAGAGAGTAAAGTTGTCTTCCTCGTATTGTACGTGGATGACATACTCTTGATAGAAAATGATGTTCCTATGCTGCACTCGATCAATCTCTTCTTATCATATAGATTCTCAATGAAAGATTTAGGAGATGCCTCCTACATCTTGGGGATTAAGATCTATAGAGATAGATCTAAACGGATACTGCGATTGTCCCAATCCAGGTATATTGACACCATACTAAAGAGGTTTAGTATGGAAGAATCCAAGCGTGGGTTTTTACCCACGATCTCAGGACTCACTCTCTCCAAAGAGATGTCTCCCAAGACTGATTTGGAGAGAGCTCACAGGCAAGAGATACCCTATGCTTCGGCAGCAGGCTCTATCATGTATGTTATGTTGTGTACCAGACCCGATATAGCATACTTAATAAGTGTAGTGAGTAGGTATCAAGCAGATCTAGGAGAGAGTCACTGGACAGCTGTGAAGAAAATTCTCAAGTACTTGAGAAGGACTAAAGAGATGTTCTTGGTGTATGGTAACGGAGAACTCCAAGTGGAGTCCTTTACCGATTCGAGCTTCCAAAGTGATAAGGACGGCTCTAAGTTGCACTCGGGATTTAACTTTACCCTCAATGGTGTTAGTTATATGTATGCCCTAGAGGCCATTACTGTACATTGGATGTATATAATAGTGGATGCTGGGACATATATAGGTAGGACTTTCTTGCTCGACATGATAGTGTGCTATCTGGTTGCTCTTTATCTTAACATGTATACTTACCGTCTCTCTGTTACATGTTGATAAAGCCCTTAGGATGTGTACTCGACTTTCAGGACTATGATGCAGATCATACTAGTGGGGCCTGAGTAGTCCATGAGTACATCCTTCAATGTTCCTAGTCGTGGGAATATCGAGACGGGGCATCGATATTCCAGAGTAGACTAGCGTATATCTTCTCGATCCATGTGATGGGTGATGGATGATCCCATATCCATTGGTGTTTGACATCGGAGATGGTATGCGGGTGCTCAGTGGAGACTGGGTACACTGAACGGACTCGCCGGGAACTCCCAGATGGTATTATACCTCACGTCAGATGGCAGTTCTCTGGTGACACTGGTGCAGCTTAGTCTGTTGACCCGAGATCGTCATAGAGTCTTGTGTGTCTCCCACTGTGCTTTGATTTCCACCCTACCACGGCTCTACTGAGTTGTGCAAACAGGTGGTTTTTGGGTACAGTCCCGATTCACATGGAGGCAATGAGCGATAGGAGGGGATTCGTCTCTCCCGGTATTGGGGGTTGATGTTGTGCTATGCTCGACTAGCCATAACAGGAAATCCCTGGCCAGGGTTGCAGTGATCTACTGGTAAGTGTTATCAGTAGTTTCACACATGTTATGGACCTCACATCGGCATGACTTATCGAGCTATTGGGGTCTGACGTTTACCACCCCTAGGCGAGATATGCGACATATCAGACGAACAGACTGGACTGTACGGTAAGTGTTACTGGTTGGATTCACAGGAGTGTGAGCGGGCTTGCTCGTCGATCTTCTGATCGCTCAATACCCGGGTAGCCGTTACGCTTAGCAGACCGCTTGCGGCTTGTGGGTGTTTGATATGATCATCACCTGCTGCCGGCGTATTGACGAGTCTTTAGAGTCCTACACAGAGGTTTCCTGGCTCAAGCGAAACGAAATAGGAGCGCATATGAGATATGTGCGGGACCGAGAATAATGCGTGTATGTGATACCGTATTCTATTCTCGCGATGAATGTATCGATTGGTTATATCGCATACACATATGGTAAGGCCGCGGTTTCGCGGCGATCTAGTGGAGTTAGGGGTTCGTTTTCTACAGTAACTCTTACAATTTTCAAAACTGTGGATTTTTGTGAATTAAAAATTCTCAGAAAATAGATGATCAAAAGTCCGTCGCAATTACGTAGTGTACGCGGATACTGTATGCGATATAACCTAGTTATCGAATCGAAGATATACATTGGATACTAGTCGGTTATATGCGACATGACCGGATCATTGAATCAAGTGTTGATTTAATGATTTAATGTATAATTATATATTTGATATATTACTTTACATTAACTAGTATTGGTTCACTCAAGATTGACTTTCTCACTTGAAATGCACAAGTTGTATATGTGATATATTTTTGTGCACTTGTTTGTATCATGTTTGATGATACATGCAAACTTGGGATTGTGTAAGACTTAAACCATGTTTAGTGAATGGTTAGGGTTTCATTTAACTTATTTATTTTGGTTAAAAGAAAAAGGAAAACAAAATGGTTGCTTTTATACAAGAAGCTTCTTGATGCTTCATGCATCTTTGACTAAGTGACCATTTTTGTCTTCATCTCCAACCTTAACCATTCAACTAAACCCTAATTAATTCTCTACACTAAACCATGGTTGCAAATATGATAAGTATCATTTTATTTTCTATTTTAAATAAACTTATCATATTCTTTTTCTTCTTCTTCTTCTTCTTCTTCTTCTTCAACAAGAAGAGAGCTTGCTACCATTAATGGCAACATGAGAAAAAGAGTGAGAAATTCAATTCTAAAGTGAACCCACTTCCTATTTCTTCATCCTCTACCACTTGCCAAGTAGTATAGGGTGTTTTATTCACAAGTTTCATGACTCTACTGAGTTGTGCAAACAGGTGGTTTTTGGGGCAGTACGGCGTGCCACATGTGAGGCGTTGGCTTGACCCTTCTACGGCTGGACCGTTGGTACTGAGGCATGAAATGGATGTCTTTGAACTTATTTCATGTGCCTACAAACCCTAATACGGATCGTTAACTAGATGATAAGGCGATGCAAGCAAGTAAACGACTTTATTGCTAAAGAAAAGTGACTACAACCTTTGTAGATCGGGTCCTCCACTTCTTATGCTCCGTGATGACGTCCCTCCGCTGTACCTATCGGAATCCGGACTCTGGCGAAGGTTTCGTCGGAGAAATGATCGGGCTAGGTCGTCGACTTCGATGCTGAAGATGATCTACGTCGAGGCAACTCAAAATCAAACTCCAACTTCACCAAGTCATGAAACTTGTGAAGAAAACACCCTATACTACTTGGCAAGTGGTAGAGGATGAAGAAATAGGAAGTGGGTTCACTTTAGAATTGAATTTCTCACTCTTTTTCTCATGTTGCCATTAATGGTAGCAAGCTCTCTTCTTGTTGAAGAAGAAGAAGAAGAAGAAGAAGAAAAAGAATATGATAAGTATATTTAAAATAGAAAATAAAATGATACTTATCATATTTGCAACCATGGTTTAATGTAGAGAATTAACTAGGGTTTAGTTGAATGGTTAAGATTAGGAGATGAAGACAAAAATGGTCACTTAGTCAAAGATGCATGAAGCATCAAGAAGCTTCTTGTATGAAAGCAACCATTTTGTTTTCCTTTTTCTTTTAACCAAAATAAATAGATAAATAAATAAGTTAAATGAAACCCTAACCATTCACTAAACATGGTTTAAGTCTTACACAAACCCAAGTTTGCATGTATCATCAAACATGATACAAACAAGTGCACAAAAATATATCACATATACAACTTGTGCATTTCAAGTGAGAAAGTCAATCTTGAGTGAACCAATACTAGTTAATGTAAAGTAATATATCAAATATATAATTATACATTAAATCATTAAATCAACACTTGATTCAATGATCCGGTCATATCGCATATAACCGACCAGTATCCAATGTATCGACTTATCGAATCAATCTTCGATTCGATAACTAGGTTATATTGCATACAACCAATCGATACATTCATCGCGAGAATAGAATACGGTATCACATACACGCATTATTCTCGGTCCCGCACATATCTCATATGCGCTCCTATTTCGTTTCGCTTGAGCCAGGAAACCTCTGTGTAGGACTCTAAAGACTCGTCAATACGCCGGCAGCAGGTGATGATCATATCAAACACCCACAAGCCGCAAGCGGTCTGCTAAACGTAACGGCCACCCGGGTATTGAGCGATCAGAAGATCGACGAGCAAGCCCGCTCACACTCCTGTGAATCCAACCAGTAACACTTACCGTACAGTCCGGTCTGTTCGTCTGATATGTCGCATATCTCGCCTAGGGGTGGTAAACGTCAGACCCCAATTGCTCGATAAGTCATGCCGACGTGAGGTCCATAACATGTGTGAAACTACTGATAACACTTACCAGTAGATCACTGCAACCCTGGCCAGGGATTTCCTGTTATGGCCAGTCGAGCATAGCACAACATCAACCCCCAATACCGGGAGAGACGAATCCCCTCCTATCGCTCATTACCTCCATGTGAATCGGGACTGTACCCAAAAACCACCTGTTTGCACAACTCAGTAGAGCCGTGGTAGGGTGGAAATCAAAGCACAGTGGGAGACACACAAGACTCTATGACGATCTCGGGTCAACAGACTAAGCTGCACCAGTGTCACCAGAGAACTGCCATCTGACGTGCGGTATAATACCATCTGGGAGTTCTCGGCGAGTCCGTTCAGTGTACCCAGTCTCCACTGAGCACCCACATACCATCTCCGATGTCAAACACCAATGGATATGGGATCATCCATCGCTCATCACATGGGTCGAGAAGATATACGCTAGTCTACTCTGGAATATCGATGCCCCGTCTCGATATTCCCACGACTAGGAACATTGAAGGATGTACTCATGGACTACCCAGGCCCCACTAGTATGATCTGCATCATAGTCCTGGAAGTCGAGTACACATCCTAAGGGCTTTATCAACATGTAACAGAGAGACAGTAAGTATACATGTTAAGATAAAGAGCAACCAGATAGCATACTATCATGTCGAGCAAGAAAGTCCTACCTATATATGTCCCAGCATCCACTACTATATACATCCAATGTACAGTAATGGCCTCTAGGGCATGCATATAACTAACAATCTCCCACTTGCACTAGGGCCATCTGTAGCAGTGGTTGTAGTATCTAATACTCAACCATCCCATATAAGTCTTTCTTTGGGAAAAAGCCTTTGTGAGTGGATCCGCCGTGTTGTCCTCTGAGTCTACTCTCCTATCCTCGATCACCCTGGAGATCAACTATCTCCATGATCAGGTGATGCTGCCTCAGAATATGTCTGGGTCACTGATGGGATCATGGTTCCTTGGCCAAAGACACACATCCATTGTCATACAATGGTAGGAACCTAGTTCATCTTATGAACCAATATACACCCAAACTGCCTCTTTGGTCGTATCTTTAATAGCGATGTTACCAGCCTTTATCGTCTAGTTTGCCACGGTATCTAGCTTGGAATTCTTCCAACATACCGTCCCTTTACCGAGGGCAAAGACAATGCCTGTGACTGACACTCAGTCGTCCTTATCACCCTGGAACCTTTCCAGTGATTCTCCCCAGGATCAACTGATACTATCTCACTATAGTTAGTGAGAATCCTAACATCCATTTAGATCTATCTCATAGATCCAAATCCCAGGATTTAGGAGGTATCAATTTGATCCTGCATGGAGAATCTTTGTGATAAGTGGAGATTGACCGATTGTAGCATAGGAAACTCCTTTCCTATCAAGAGTATGTCATCCATGTACTCTACGAGGATCATTACCATACTCCATACTACCCTTTTGTACATACAAGGTTCATCTACCATTTTGATGAAGTCAAACTCTTTGACTACCACATCAAAAACAGATGTTCCAACTCCGCGATGCCTGCTTTATCCTGTAAAGCAACTTGCACACGTTTTCGCTGCTCCCACTATTTACGAAGCTCTCTGGCTGTGTACTTATAGACGTTCTCTTCTAAATCAGTATTTAGAAAAATAGTCATGACACCCAACCACCAGATATCGTAGTCATGGTATGTAGCAATGTTAAGTAGGATCCGGATGGACTTAAGCATAGCCACTTGGAAAAGGATTCATCATTATCCACGCCTGGTCGATGACGAAAACCTTCAACAAGTCTAGCTTTGAAAGTCTCAACTTTTCCATCTACACTAAGTAATCTTCTCAAGATATACTTGCTCCTGATGGGGATTTAACCCTTCAGATATTGCAACCAAAGTCCATACTTTGTTGGTGTATATGGATTCCATCTCAGATCGCTAAGCATCCAGCCATTCTTACAGAGTCCCTACTTTCGATGACCTGCTCGAATCTAGTTGGGTCATCATCTCATGATGCAATCCTCGCTCCCACTGTCATCGAGAAACCGAAGTATCTCTCAGGCAGGTGAGGAACCCTACCAGATCGGCGGAGAGGCTGAGGTTCGTCGGGAACTTTTGAATCCTTTGGTTTTGTCAAATCATCAGCAGTTTTGTATAGCTGGAACCTTTCCAGTTCTACTGAACTGACCTTGCCTCGATCTTGTCCGGATTTTGCTTTTGACATAGGCCGGACAATCCCAAATCTTAACTTACTTAAGAGATAGGCTCTTCCCATACCATATCTTATATGGAGTGGTAGGCATTGATTTGATTCGAATCTAATTCAATAGGTATGCATCTTCTCAAGTGCACAACCCCAAAAGGAAATAGGTAACTCAGTAGTACTCATCATAGAGCACACCATATCTAATATGGTGCGATTGCTCCGCCCTGATCCACCGTTGTGCTGTGGTGTATTCAGAGGAGTAATACGGAGAGAGAATCTCATTCTCCTTTAGAATAATCCAGGAATTCTATGTTGGAGATAGTGCCCTCATAGTCAATTATTGGATCACAGGTACGTGATTGCAATGATTGCGGAGGACCTATACCGGTAGGACAGTCTTACTCGAGATGATAGTATGCTATCTGGTTTGCCTTTATCAGTCGTGTACATGATCAGGTGACTGATTACATGTTACACTTTGATAGAGCCCTTAGGATCTTGCTTTACCACCAACAGTATGATGGCGATCATATACGTGAGAGTTGGGTGGTTTATACGCATATCCTTAATTGTGGTCCCTAGTAGTGGGAGTTTCGAGACAGGGCATCGATACTCCGGAGTAGACTAGTGTGTACAGTCGAGACCCCGACGAGGGGCGGTGGCCGGTCTCACAAGCCACTGGTGTCAGTTGGATCACCTAAGATGTATACAGGTGCACATTAGGTTATGAGTACACCGGACAGGACTCGCCGGGAATCTGCTAGTTAGTATTATATCTATCGTCAGGTAGCAGTTCCCTGGTGACATGTGTACAGGTTAGTTCATCGACCTGAGGTCGTCATTTGTCTCGTGTGAGTTCCCACTGTGCTTTGATTTCTACCCTACCATGGCTCAAAGGAGTCGTGTAAACAGGTAGTTTTTGGGTACAGTCCCGAGCCATATGGAGGCACGTGAGCGGATCGGCAGGGGATTCGTCTCTCCCGGTATTGGGGGCGAGGTCGTGCTGTGTCTAGGAGAGCCATTACACAAAGTCCATGGCCATGGCAGGAGATTTACTGGTAGGTACTCCAGTAGTATCTCAGGGTGTTATTGGGCTTCACTCCGACACGACTTATACTGCTATTGGGGGTCTGACGTTGCTAGCCCCCTAGGCAGATATGCGATACTCATAGACGAACGGACCGGACTGTATATACATTGTCACTGTTAGGCTCAGTAGGGTTTTCCGGATGAGTGCGCTCATCGGCATCCCTTGAGGTCAGTCCATGGGCAGCCGTTACGCATTGCTAGTGCCGCTGACGGTTTGTGGTTAAACCCACTGCCAGGGTACTGACGAGTCATTAGAGTCCCCCACAGACAGTTTCCCAAGTTCGGGCGAAACGTTGTAGAGGCCGTATGGTTTTATGGCAGGGTTCGGAAAATGCACGTGCGTTTACGCACGTGTTATTTTTCGGGCAGATGATACTGGTCGGCTTTGGTTTAAGCCGGATCCGAGTATTATATTGAGTAGGTATAATATCTTTGTCTCAGTTGCATTTGTATTCGGTCGTAATACAAATGCGGGTATATTTATACAGTTTCGGGGTTATCCTGAAAGTCGTTTCAGGATCACTTTTGGAAGTTGCCAGTTTCCAGTTTTCTATCAGCCGTCTTTTAACATTCGGTTAAAGACGGATTTATCTTTTCTTCAGTTGAGGTGAGTCAGTGTTCTAGAAGATTCTAGATGAGGTGACTAGGATTAATTGGTGTTGAGTTTTCATTGGATGCATTTAATGGTTCATTAAAGCATGATGACTAGGTTTATGAGTCATGCTTTAACATTAAAGCATTTTGTTTAGCTAAGGATATTTGTTCATGATATTTTGGCTTAAGGTTACTCTCCCCTCTCCTACACTCACCTCCCTCTACCTATATATGGCCGGCCCTCTCTCTCCTCCCTCACACTCTCTCTCACTTGAGTTTTTCATGGTTGTAAAAGATATGATAGTATTTGGGGTTCATGGAATTTTACAGTTCATTTCATTCCATCACCCAATTCCCTCGGCAACTTCATTAACCGATCGTCCACGGACTTGGACGAAGTGAGACAAAGTCATCTACTCATTCTCTACATCATTCTTGGTCGTCTCTTTTGGCAAATTTGACGATCGAGTTGCCTCAAGTCAGAGGCGGGAGCCCGTTTAAAGAATCGTCGATGTGGTGCCACCTCGACGAGCCGCAACGGAGCGTGGGATGATGGTTGAAGAACGAAGGACTCGGATCGTTCGGTATAACTTTTCTACACTCTTTACAGTTTGTTAGTTTAGCAATAATGGCAGATCCGGGTTAAAGTATACGATAGCTCCAGTTAAAAAGTTTTTGTTCCGCATTTGGTGTCTGTAGACGGCCGGGGCGCTAGCGTAGACTTACATTCTATGCACAAGTATTCTCCTCCCTAATCTTATCATAGGACATAATACTTATACCCGTATTTTGGTTCCCTACTTCTAGCTTATATTCTGTGAATATCTCAAAAGGTTCGGACTTGTGTTTCAACAGGAACATATGTCTGAATCTTGAGAGATTATTAGAGAATATAATGAAGTACAAAGAACCGGTCCTGGCATGTGTAGACAGGGGACCTTACATACATCATCATGTATTAATCCCAAGGGTTTACTAACTCTTTCTCTGTTTCCAATAAACAGAGCTATGGTCATCTAATCTTTGTGACATGACTGGCAAGTTTCACAAGATGTAAATTCAAACTGATTTAAATATGCATCTAAAATGTAACTTCAGCCAGTCGGGTCGCATTGATATGACGTAGTCTACAATGCCTCAAGAAGGATTCGTTCATATCTGAACTCTTCCTCTTGTGTGTGTTCTGTATACTAGGAACTGTAGTTTGATTTAGAACGTCAATGCTTTTAGATAACGTGCCTGAACCGATCAACTTTTGAAATGGGAAATGTTCAAAACATTATCCAACAATACAAAATTTTATCATTTCTTTACTTATAAAGAGACTAATATGATTTTGAATATCAGGTTCGGTATCTAATAGCATTTGTTCAGAATCAATGTATTGGTAATACAGGATGACAGTGACTAACAGACTTGGCTGCAACACTTGCCCTATTTTCTGTCTCATGAAACTTATCACCCGTTCTCAGTTTTTCTACCTTTCGGTAGCCCTATGTAACAGATTACATATCTGGGATCCTGATCCGGTATCAAATACCCAGGATTCAGAGGATACTGAGAATCAGTTCTTTGTAATGAACACACCCGAAGGAGATGCATCATATGCACTTTCTTCGTTTGGGCGGCATAGGAATTCTGGTATTCCCCTATTTCCTGCTCGGTCTTATAACAATTATAAGTTGGAGCGGGACCAACGTTCCCCAGCTCAGTATAACAAGCGGGTTCGGTCAATACATCCATATTATTATCTTGATTAAGCCGTGATATGGTCGCTACCAGGAGAGAGAGAGAAGAAAACACTCTGCGTGCGCTCTTGCAAGATTAGATTGGTTATATATATCTAATCAGGATGGCTCCCACTGTTTTTATCAAATCTTCCTTCAAACCCTAAAAGGAAAGACTAGCCGGGATTAATTACACTCTACAAGTTCGCCAATCTTTCAGCCAGGCCAGTGTCGGTACTTTGAGGGAGGTTCCCCGTGCTTTCGCACGGACCTAATTACAGTAAACCTCGTTTTCCCAGAGGCGTAACCCCGTTGACACCTTTCTAGACACCTACTTGATCGGCTAATTGCAAAGTGCAAAACTCTCCCAGGAGTAACAATTACTCGCAGTGGGTATCGGGATCCAACTATCACATAGAAGGTATGCAATCTCATTGCAAATTTCAACACTTGAAACTCCCGATAAAGGTTTTTACCCCTAGCACCTATGACCTTAACTATGGTCAACAAATCATAAGCACTAGTCAAGTTCTACCAATCATTTCATGATTAATTAGACCCACCCACATGACCCTTAACTAAGGTCAACAAAGTCACGCGACTGTCCTAACTAATCGCATCATATGCGGTGTAGGAAGACATCACTTAGCTACCTACACTGTGCCTTGACTATGGTCAACAAATACAGCACGAGTACTAAGTACTCTACTTCCTAAAATGACGGAGGGCTGCGAATGGTTTTTATAAAAACCTTTAACGCTTTGAACTTGATCTCGTTGCGGAATCAAATGGTTTTTAAATGGAATGTTTTTGAGGCTTTTCTAGTTTTGCTAAAGGGGTCACTCCCGGTGAAGGGATCGTCGGCCCTTTCCTCGTCGAATGAGGTGCGAGATATATCATATATATCTCTGTGCAAAGCAGAAACTATAGAAGCAATCAAATGACAAACCGAGGGTTGTAACATCTGCCAGTTATTGCTAAAGGAGTCACTCCCGGTGAAGGGATCTCGGTCCTTTCCTTATCGAATAAGGTGCAGGATGTTCTACTAGGAACACCGCGATGCAAAGCAAGAACTGTAGCTACCTGTTTTATTTTGAAATTCGATTCCATAACATCAATTAGGTTTATTTTCTTTCATTAATCTCATTAATGAATATCCTATCATTTAAGTCCACCTAAACATCACAGATAAATATAACATACGCTTATGCCATCCGCATTCACCTCGATGTCCCGTCTGCACCGTTAGGTTAGGTAACTAACGGCAGAGCGGGCCAGGGCTAGCGCGGGTGTAAAACATAAGCAACGTCTATATAATATATCATATATACTATATACAATATCTATCTGAACAAATCACATGATCACATCACAGATAACGCAGCAGAAAGTATCATATTAAATATTGGATATACTAGGACGTCCGTGTTTTCAATACGAGCCAGTATAAAACACGGATTCCACGGTCGTGATGAATAGCCAATCCCACACCCCTAGACCCCTACGAGAGCGGCAAGCAACCCTACCAATTCTAGGGTTAGGAGACCCGGACTCGACTCCTCGAGATGGTCTCCCACTGGACCCCAGAACCCGGTTACTTGTGCTCCCCTCCTTGGGTCTATCCTAATGCGGAAAAGTAAATAATATACAAATGGTGACATCATCCGCAACCTGGAAGTGCCCCAATAAAAGAATATTACATACAAGTTTTTACATGAATGAAAATGAAAAACACTCATCTCACATAAAAACCCCCGGCTATTCAAACACGATGATCCAATATAACATATCCAGCAACACATAACATCACATGTCATCAACGTAAGTAAATATGCGCATCCCAATTGTCGTTGACATATAGCAACGAAACCGGCGATATCACATATTACATTTACGGTCACAGAAAAGAAAGTGTAAAACTATAACAGTTGGAATCCGCAACCTCTTTAGACATCGCATGCCTAATTAAATGAAATACTTAGACATCGCATGCCTAACAATTATAAACCCCGCATTTTAGTCTCATTATCGAAAACTCTTTAAAATATCAAGTCGGGCAATTCAACAAGATTCCCGATATTCTGATCGAATTCTCGTCGCAAACTTTAGTAGGCAGCTGCACCCCTGACGCCGTCAACGAAGTGCACCAAGGCGGAACACCGCTGCCCTGAGCACCCGAACGGATGCTTTCGGCGATGGGGTTCTCCTACAGTCACATGAAAAAATTTGGATTAGGCATGTTTGATCTGTTGTGAGACATCATTAGTGTGCCTAGGAACCCTTCAAATGGAGGGCCGGTTTGTTGGAAGAGTTCCAAACTGGAAACTGTGGCAGACTCGACGAGGGAGGCTGAATTGTCACGACCCGCAAGGTACGGAACGTGACTGGCACTTAAGTTTACGAAACGTCTCAAGACGTCCGTAAAATAAGTAAGCCAAAGCCCAGAAAACCAAAACCAAATAAGCAAAAGAGTGAAGAAAACCCAATCAGTTGAAAGCGACTTTTATCAAGTAAGTCATGTAAAACCCTTTTTAAAACAATACAAATTTTTCCGAAAATTTTGGCGGAGTCTCCTTTGTAAATACTGGCCCCCAAAATGGGTACAACAAGAATATATATATATGAATACAACAAAAATGGCATCCCCAAGCGGGAGCTAGCTCTTCGCCACAAGGCGGTCACAAATCCCACGCAATATAAAGCAACAACATGCGAAATAATCATAAGGAAGCATAAGAAAAACAGCATGTCGACTCTAGTGAGCTCGACCCCAAAATACAGCATAAAAGTCCACAAACCTCACAGTCTCATCTCTAGGTCAATATACAACAATACTGGTAGATACAGTAGATGGAGTACTCTAGATACAAAGAATATACAAGGTGGTGCAAAAATAATAATATAACCCACCTAAGAGCAAAACTTCGAGTCCAGGCAAAAGAAGCATGTGCGCCCGCCGCTATTGTACTGACGGAGCGGACCTGAAAAAGGCTGTGGCACAACGGGGGTGAGTTGCCAACTCGTGAGTAATAAATAACATCTACACAGGCTATCGAATGCATGCACACAAGCATCCTAGCATCTAAATACAGGTAAGGCAGGACATAATGGCAAGTATGTATGCAATATGGATATACTAGCAGGTATGAATGCAATGCGAATCAACTCGTGATCTGAATGTGTAAGTATAAGAATCATGTTTTTCCTTTAGGAATCTCTTTTGAAATACCAGCACAATACCAATAGAATCAACAAGAATCTGTGTCCAGCAACGACACCTCAAAACTATCACAAATCTCATATACCCATGTCATAGTATCTCTGGCCTCAGCCATCCGGCTGACCCAGCTCAATATCAAAATCTCATCATCTCGCGGCCACGGTCGGTATCCTCTGGATATCCGCCGTGCCAAACAGTCACCGGTAGGTAATCCGTCCCCTGCCAGGTTCAACGTCAACACCACATTCATCTTGCCCCGGGGTACCATACCGGGCCCACCATGTACCCGTGACGGTTCCTCCACTCCTCGACACGGATATCCAAAACCACCGCAAACTCATGGTGGACGACACTTACATCACTAGAAAACCGCAATTTACATATTTTAAAAATATAATAAGTTTAGAAATTTTGCGGCTTTCCCCCGAAATCCAGAAATCTCATAAAATCTCAAGAAATCCTCATAAGTGCATATGTCAATGATAATGAATGCATATGGTATCAATAATCAAGTTGCGATGTGTGATTAATAGATTAGGCATGAACAAATAATATGATGAAGCACATGCACATGAATAGCAATCCTACGATTTCATTTTAAGGAATTAAAGGCAATAACACAAGTTTAAGTATCATTTATAGTAAAAGGTTTCAATTTAAAGGTTATCGAGTGTGGTGGCATGGCAATTACCAGGGCGTGGGTGTAAGCATGAATAGTGCTCGTGCTGCATATAAAAACCCTGGCAATGGTGCGGTGTCCTATAAAATGGTTTCGCATATGAATGTCAATATAAGGCATGAATGTAGCAAATAATCATACAAGTATTACACCCCTAATTACTAACATTGCTAAGAATCTTTTAAGTTACTAAAACTATCGGACGACTTGCGCCATCCAACGATAGTCCCCCGTAGATGTTACATCTACTCACCGGAATCCCTAGCTAGTCACGTCCAATCACCGCTTTCCCCTTTCGTGCCGCGTCTGACGTCTCCGCGACCGAACCTGGAATTTACATCAATACCAAAAATAAGGTTACATATCAATAACGACGCAAAACCCAAAGGAAACTACTAACGTTCACAAGCTAGGTACAACGTGCACAAAGTGCGCGGAACACACGCGAAAATCGCAAAAACTGCAAAAATCGCCGATTTGGTCGTCCGGCAAAACTAAAACCCGATTACTCAAAAATCCGCACTCACGCATCCTAGAAGTCGTAGGAAAAGCCATTACAATCATCAAGATATCAAAAATAATTCATCACATAATTTTATAACAAAACTAGTAAGCATTTGCATTCCAAAATCGGTGTAAAAATCGCCGATTTGCGACAAAAAGACTACAATCTAGCATAATCACCCAAGTGACACCATTAGATAGCCACTACACAAAATTTCAACACATTAACCATGCTCCAAAACCTAAATTCCACAACCAACCCTTTCTTGATTTTTATCAATAGCAATTGCAAATCAAAATCCATACTAGAAAAACTTAAACTAACACTAATTTGAAACCCAAAAGCAAGTTAACCTCTTAGATTTAGGTTAGCAAAACACTAGATAGCAAAATAAATTAATTAACCTAATAATGGTTTTCTAAACCCTAATTAAAATTCAAGCCATGAACTAAAAAAACTAGATTAGAAATTAGCACTAAAATTAACATTTTCAAGTTCTAATTTAGCAAGTTTAGCTACAAATTAACAATTAGATTAGAATTTTCACCTCACATGTTTTGAACCTCTTGCCCTTAGCCTCCAAAGTTGCCACTTTTCTCCAAAATTTAAACCAATTTGGGCTTGAGAAGGGATAGAATAGGGTTTTGTGTTGAATTTGTGAAGAAATTGATGGATTTTTGTTGAATTTTGATGGAATTGTGATGAATTTTGGAAGAAAAAGAGAAAGGGAAATTGGAGGGGGAGTGGCTGAAGTTTTCCAGCAGAGGAGGGAGTGGGGAGTTGTGGAAATTTTTTTCCAAGTCAAACCCTCATATATCAAAGTACAACCCACCTCCGAATTAATATATTTTAATCCTCCAAATACATTTCACCACAAGAATTGAAACCCAAAAAAAGAAGATGGGATTTCCTGCTATGATGGGCCGGCCTAGGGAGTGTGAGGGTGTGTGAGAGAGAGTGAACAAAAATTTTTATGCAAAAAGACCCCCTACAAGTCCAAAATTGCAAGTTTTAGCTTAAATTCAATAAATTTCGTTTTCTATAATAAAAATTAGTTAAAAATCAAAATAAAATACTAAAAATTTATATTACAACTAGATTTTAATTAACATGATTTTAAAGCTTAAATTTAGCCCATTTAAATTTGTATTTATCGCTAATTTAATGTATTTTCTTACCGGCTTAAAATAATATTAAAAAATTGAAAAATTAGGGAAAAATTTTAAATGACCAGAATTTCATAATTAAATCATTTGCTACTAAAAACTAGCAATTACCTATCCATTTTAGGTATAATTATTCCTAAACTGCAAAATAACAAAAAAGACGGTTTTCGGAAAAATACCGAATTTTCACCGATTTTCAGGAAAACACCAAAACGACTTTTCAAGGCGCTACATGAATACACCGCTGCCAACGATGCTGCCAAAGAAGCTGTCTGGATGAAGAAGTTCATAACTTAACTTTGTGTGGTTCCATCCATTGAGCGTCCAATACCTTTGCATTTCGATAACAATGGAGCCGTGGCCTTGGCCAAGGAACCCAGGTCCCATCAGCGATCCAGGCATATTCTGAGGCGGTATCACCTGATCTGGGAGATAGTTGATCGCCGGGAGATCGAGGTCAGGAGAGTTGACACGAAGGACAACACGGCGGATCCACTCACCAAGGCCATTCCCCAGATACAATTTGAGAGACTCTTCGGGATGTTGGGTATGAGATACTACAACAACTGGCCTTAGTGCAAGTGGGAGATTGTTAGTTATATGTATGCCCTAGAGGCCATTATTGTACATGCGATGTATATTATAGTGGAGGCTTGGATATATATAGAGAGGAATTTCTTGCTCGACATGATAGTATGCTATCTGGTTGCTCTTTATCTTAACATATTGACTTGTATATGTGATGCTGTCTTTCTCTCACATGTTGATAGAGCCCTTAGGTTGTGTACTTGACTAATAGGACTATGATGGAGATCTAGTGTGAGCCAAAGGTAGTCCACAAGTACACCCTAAAACTGTTCCTAGTCGAGGGTGTATTGAGACAGGGCATCAATATTCCGGAGTAGGCTAGCATGTACGCATCTTGACCCATATGATGGGCGATGGATGATCCCACATCCATTGGTGTTTGACATCAAAGATGGTATACGGGTGCTCAGTGGAGACTGGGTACACTGAACGGACTCGTCGAGAACTCCTAGTTGGTATTATACCTATCGTCAGACAGCAGTTCTCTGGTGACACTGGTATGGTTAGTCTGTAGACCCGAGATCGTCATAGAGTTTTGTGTGATTCCCACTGTGCTTTGATTTCCACCTTACCACGTTCATGAGAACGTGCAAAACGGTGGCTTTTGGGTACAGTCCCGAATCATATGGAAGCAATGAGCGATAGGAGGGGATTCGTCTCTCCAGGTATTGGGGGTTGATGTTGCGCTGTGCTCGATTGGCCATAACAGGAAAGACCCTGGTCAAGGCTGATACAGAGATTTACTGATAAGTGTTATCAGTAGTTTCTCAACCCGTTATGAGCCTCACATCGGCATGACTTATCGGTTATTGGGGTCTGACGTTTACCACCCCTATACTGGATATGCGACATATCAGACGAAGAGACCGGACTGTATGGTAGTGTTACCGACAGGCTTTTGCAGGAGTTGGAGCGGGCTAGCTTGCTGATCTTCTGATTGTTCAATACCCGGGTAGCCGTTACATCCAGCTAGTACCGCTGACGGCTTGTGGGTGCTTGATGTGATCATCACCTACTGCCGGCGTATTGATGAGTCTTTAGAGTCCTACCCAGAGGTTTCACAGGCTCAGGCAAAACGAAGTAGGAGCATATATGTGATATGTGCGGGACCGAGATTAATACGAGTATGTGATACCGTATTCTATTCTCGCGATATAAAGTATCGATCGATTATATGTGATATAGCCGGGTTATCGAATCAAATGTTGATTCGATAAGTCGATACTGTATCGGTCGGTTATATGTGATATAGCCGGGTTGTCGAATCAAGTGTTGATTCGATATAATGTTACAAATAATATTAATCGGTCATATGAGATATAACCAGATTATTAAATCAAGTGTCGATTTAATGATTTAATGTATAATTATATGATAGATATATTAATTTACATTAACTAATATTAGCTCACTTAAACATTTATTTTTCTCACATGTGCACACTTAATATATATGTGATATATATTAATTGTGTTTTATTTATGTGTCATGGTTGATAATACATGCAACATGGGTGTATAAGACTTACACCATGATAAAGATAATGTAGGGCTTATTTATTTATTGTAATTCATTTATTAGTTGAAAATTTGTCACATGGCATGAACCTTCATGAAGCTTTGAGATCCATTGACTTAGTCCATTAGTTTTGTCTTACACTAGATATTTGTTAACCCAACCATTATCTAAAATCATGGTTAAGTCTCTACAAGGGTAATATTAGATATTTTCCCACCCATGGTTGCTATTCACTCTCACAACATTATCTCTCTCCATCTTCTTCATCAAAGCTCAAGAGCTCTCTAGGTTTTGTTAAAAGTGAGAAATAATAGTGAGAAAGAAATCCAAAGTGAGCAAAAATCCTACTTCATCATCCTCAACTAGATTAGCACTTTAGTATAGGGTGTTAGCTTCACTAATCCCACATTAGTGAAGAGGGTAGCTTGGGTTAGTGTCTCCTCGACGTAGATCATTTTCGGCATCGAAGATTTCAAGCAAGATCGCTCCTTTCACCTTGAGAAGCCATGCAAGAGTCCGGGAGTTCCATGGTCGTAGCAAAGGGACCACTACAAGGAGCAAATAAAGTGAAGGATCGGTCTACAAAGGTTGTATTCCGTTATCACTTAGATGTAAAGATATTTACTTTCTAGTTTAGCTTCTAAAACTCTAGTTAGATCCTTGGTTAGGGTTGTTCGGCACACTAAATTTTTAAATATAGCATGTTTGATGCCTTGTGAAACCTTGTGGTTATGCCTAAGAACCCTACATCTTTTAGCAAATTATACCATTTGTTACCTCACTTGAGGTTGAAGCTTGGATCATAGACCCTCGGGTGGATCTTTTTCACGCCCCGCTTCCTGGTGTACGGTAAAGGGGACGCGACGAGGCCACTACGTATTTACTCAGAAATAAATACGCTAAGCGTAACTAAGCAATATAAAAAAATATACACAAGAGACAAATGTAATGAACAACAACTTTATTTAATAACATTCTTTTAGAGTACATATGAAAAGTAAATACATGGAATGAAAAGCATTGCCTAAACAGTGGTATAACAGAAATGGAAATTACTGAAACGAAATGTACAAGTATCTAGAGCTCCTGGCCGAAGGTTAGCTGATCGAATTCCTCGCTGGTGGGCTCAATCTCCTGAAGGTCCGAATCACTATACGACATTCCAAAGAAAAAAAAGAGAATGTCGTCAGCGAACAAATTGCTCGGTAAGTCCCAAAGATAAGAGAGAAGTAGAATAGACAAAGAGAGAGAGAGAGAGTGTAGCTTTTAAAGTTGTATTATATTGTTATAATGTTGCATTTAGTGTTAACGCTGTTGTTTGTAACTTAGTACAAAAGAGGCCAGTGTATACGAGAGGAGTCTCACTTACCCCGGAGACTAAGGTATCAGGAGTACAAGGGACCGTTTATGCCACAGAACAACAACAATTGAATTCAGGTTAGGTGTATTATGGTTGCAGTCTCGTGCCACTTCTAACACCTTCCGTACCAATCTACCCCTTAAAAACACCGCGATGTCTTGATTGTATTGTTTGCATTGTTTGAATTGTAAATGTATTGTTTCTACTGTTTTATAAATGTAAATAGAATACTTGGATTGTAAATGGAAGACTTTCCAAAACCATGATATCGTCTAAATGGGAATGAAGGTACTGGATAATCATGTGAATAGAATATATCCATGGTTCGGTTCAGTCAAGTTATATAGATTGATAAATTGAACATATTGAATATATGGATTCATATTGAATTGTTATATATATACTTGAATCTCATTCATGTCAGATTGATTATATTGAGACTCAGTCTGAGTCAGACAATTAGAAAAGAAATTGAATCCTGAATTAGATTTTGGTGTTATCGGTAACCGCTGCACAAGGACGGCAGGATTTGTGTTTTTTTCAAAGACAATTACCGTGTTGATAACACCGTTTGTTAAGTTGTCTACCTTAAATAAGTAAGCACCTATATCTCCAGCTCCCTGAGGCTCAAGAGACTGGTCCCGCTTAAACCTATATTTACTAGGGTTCTTATTGTAATTTATAAAACTTAAGGGGGTTTATGTAAAAATAATTTTGTATAATTTTAAAAATACACCTCAAATATTTAATTATCGTTTTTAGAGTTTTCATAGATATAGATTTTATATATGTGACATTTCTAGTGAATAAAACCTAATTTCATAATATATGGTATTTAATTATAAAGTATTGAACTTGTATGGAATTGCATGTTACTTTCATGTAAAGTGATTCTTTTTTATTTAGAAAAGTTGGAATATTTATACTATATCAAAAATAGATATTTTGATAATACATATATATATTTATAAAAATAATTTAATTTATTATTTTTCTAGAAATCTTATTTTTTAAGATATTTGTATTTTTAAATCGTTTGAGACCGTATGCTCCTTGCAGAGGCCTGCATCTCACACTACTAAGCCCGAGGATGTGCGATAAT
Organism: Agapanthus africanus; assembly: GCA_030015575.1. Lineage (NCBI taxonomy): Eukaryota > Viridiplantae > Streptophyta > Magnoliopsida > Asparagales > Amaryllidaceae > Agapanthus > Agapanthus africanus. The sequence goes on along the minus strand of JASDDO010000004.1, from coordinate 137,888,165 downwards.
CCTCACCATACCGAACGGGTTCCCCAAAATGGGTTGTAGCGGCGCTTTGCAAAGATTTGTTTAAAATACATAATCTTATAGAAAAAGGTTTTTATAAATTTGAGGTAGTTTTGTGTAAAACCGTATTTTCCCAAAAGTATGTTTCCAAAAATCATCGTGTTATATTACATATGAGTGTTGTGAAGAGGTAGGTCATTGCCTCATGAACTATCTAAATGTATAGCAAGGGTAATGATGTTTTATGTCGAAACTAAACTATATGGTATTTTTCTGTAAAAGTGCTATAAAAATTGAAATATGAATTTTTTTGATTTGAAACTTGTCAAGATGTTTTGTTAATGGTTAATGATCATGACGTGAGAGTTTGGTATTATTGTACTTAAGAAAAATATGATTTTTAAGGAAAAACCGAATCGGAAGTCGGATTAACTCCACTTCCGTCGGGTTTTAGAATTCTAAGTTTTTAGAATAGCAAAGAGAAGGGGGAGAAGGGAATTAATGGATTGTAAGATAGAGGAGAGGAAAAGGAAGAAGTGGGAGGTACCGGCGCATCGTTTCGTCGCCGGGAGCTCCTAGGCTTGTCGTCGGAAGTTCGCCGGAGTTTCGCCCTTTGCTAACTCTACTTGAACACTATTGAACTTAGAATTTTCTTGAGAGTTTTTTTTATAGAATTCAGAGTGAGAAGGTGGAAAAGAGTGTGGGTATTTATAGGAGAATTTTAGGGTTAGGGTTTGATAAAAAGATTGCATTTAAATTGCATTAAAATGGAGATTAAAGGGATTTTATGGTCTCTATAATTGTGCAGGGTTTTTTAAACCATACAGGGGTTATGGGGAGACAATACGACACAGGAGTCAAGAAGAAAATCGGCGATCCAACTCGGTCAGACCGGCGTCGCCGGCCCGAGTTGGCTAAGTCGGGCCGGGTCTCGATGCCACCTGTCCATCGTTGCTTGGTCTACCCCCTGGACTCGTTTGTTTTATATATGACTTTTGGTTTTTACGAGTTATGCACGTGTAGGCTCTTGGGCTTCTAAAAATTTAAAAGAAAATTAATTAAAAAATAATGTGGCTAATGGGATTTGAATTTTGGTATTTTAGTTTAGCAGTGCAAGGTCTTACCAGTGAGCTACAAGTTCTTTCTTGCTATTAAAAAGTAAAACAAACTTATAACTTGTGCTCAGGAAAAAGTACCCCTTTCTGTATTTTTTTGAAAAAAAAATTGTACAGAAAGTTTAGGGTTGTTACATTCTACTCTCCTTATAAAAATTTCGTCCTCGAAATTTGTAAAAGGAAAATGTAACAGATTCAAGGTAAGTTTGGTGATGTAACTATTTGTAGTGTATAAAAAAATGTGAAAGAACGAAAGAATGCGAAGGTTTTGGTAAGATTGTAAAAGAGGTGAAGGAATTTTGGGTTAGGACAGATTCAAAATATATGATAAGATTCAAGGGATAGGTATTGTAAGGAATGTTTTCAGTTGCTGGTTCTTGTGTTATATTGCTTAGGTTGTCCATACAGAACTGAACTGCATGGTAAGGTTCCATACAGCTCAGACATGCATGGGCCACCAACAAAACCTATCACGCCCCGCTTCCCGGTATACGGTGAAGGGGACGCGACGAGGCCGCTACGTATTTACTCAGAAGTAAATACACTAAGCGTAACTAAGCAATATAAAAGAAATATACACAAGAGACAAATGTAATGAACATCAACTTTATTGAATAACATTCTTTTAAAGTACATCTGAAAAGTAAATACATGGAATGAAAAGCAATGCCTAAACAGTGGCATAACAGAAATGGAAAGTACTGAAATGAAATGTACAAGTATCTAGAGCTCCTGGTCGAAGGCTAGCTGATCCAAGTCCTCGCTGGTGGGCTCGATCTCCTGAAGGTCCGAATCACCTGACGATATTCCAAAGAAAAGAAAGAGAATATCGTCAGCGAACAAATCGCTCGGTAAGTCCTAAAGATAAGAGAGAATTAGAATAGACAGAGAGAGTGTGTATAGCTTTTAAAGTTGTATTATATTGTTATAATGTTACATTTAGTGTTAACGCTGTTGTTTGTAGTTTGGTACAGAAGAGGCCAGTGTATACGAGAGGAGTCTCACTTACCCCGGAGACTAAGGTATCAGGAGTACAAGGGACCGTTTATGCCACGGTACAACAGCAATTGAATTCAGGTTAGGTGTATTATGGTTGCAGTCTCGTGCCACTTCTAACACCTTCCGTACCAATCTACCCCTTAAAAACCCCGTGATGTCTTTATTGTATTGTTTGCATTGTTTGAATTGTAAATGTGTTGTTTGTACTATTTTGTAAATGTAAATGGAAGACTTGTATTGTAAATGGAAGGCTTGACGAAACTATGATATCGTATAAATGAGAATGGAGGTACTGGATAATCATGTAAATGGAATATATCCATGGTTCGGTTCAGTCAAGTTATATAGATTGATAAATTGAACAGATTGAATATATAAATTCATATTGAATTGTTATATATATACTTGAATCTCATTCAAGTCAGATTGATTATATTGAGACTCAGTCTGAGTCAGACAATTAGAAAAGAAATTGAATCCTGAATTAGGTTTTGGTGTTATCGGTAACCGCTGCACACAGACGGCAGGATTTATGTCTTTTTCAAAGACGATTACCGTGTTGATAACACCGTTTGTTAAGTTTGTTAGTTATATGTATGCCCTAGAGGCCATTACTGTACATACGATGTATATTGTAGTGGATGCTAGGACATATATAGGGAGGACTTTCTTGCTCGACATGATAGTATGCTATCTGGTTGTACTTTATCTAAACATGTACTCTGATTGTCTCTATATTACATGTTGATAAAGCCCTTAGGATATGTACTCGACTACTGGGACTATGATGAGATCATACTAGTGGGGCCACGGTAGTCGACGAGTACATCCTATAGCTGTTCCTAGTCGAGGGTGTATCGAGACAGGGCATCGATGCACCAGAGTAGACTAGCGTATACGCATCTTGACCCATATGATTGGCGATGGATGATCCCATATCCATCGGTGTTTGACATCAAGGATGGTGTACGGGTGCTCAGTGGAGACTTGGTACACTGGACAGACTCGCCGAGAACTCCCAGATGGTATTATACCATACGTCAGATGGCAGTTCTCCGGTGACACCGGTACAGAGTAGTCTGTTGACCCGAGATCGTCATAGAGTCTTGTGTGGTTCCCACTGTGCTTTGATTTCCATCATACCACGTCCAAGAGGGCGTGCAAAAAGGTGGCTTTTGGGTACAGTCCCGAATCACATGGAGGCAATGAGCGATAGGAGGGGATTCGTCTCTCCCGGTATAGGGAGTTGATGTTGTGCTGTGTTCGATTGGCTATAACTGGAAATCCCTGGCCAGGGTTGCTGAGATTTACTGGTAAGTGTTATCAGTAGTTTCTCGAACTGTTATAGACCTCATATCGACACGACTTATCGAGCTACTGGGGTCTGACGTTTACCACCCCTAGGCGAGATATGCAACATATCAGACGACAAGACCGGACTGTACGGGAGTGTTACTGTTTGGATTCACAGGAGAAGTTACAGGCTTGCTTGTTGATCTTCTGAGCGCTCAATACCTGGGTAGCTGTTACGTTTAGCTGACCGCTTGTAGCTTGTGGGTGTTTGATATGATCATCACCTACTGCCGGCGTATTGACGATTCTTTAGAGTCCTACACAGAGGTTTCTTGACTCAGGCAAAACGAAGTAGGAGCACATATGTGATATGTGCGGGACCGAGGATAATAGGATATGAGATACCGTATTCTATTCTCGTGATATTTGATATCAGCCGGGTCATCGGATCAAGTGTTGATTCGATGAATCGGTACGGATTAATATTAGTCGGTTATATGCGATATAGCCGGATTGTCGGATCAAGTGTTGATTCGATAATTTAATGTATAATAATATATATGATATATTAAATTGCATTAACTAATATTTGCTCACTAAAAGATTCTTTTTCTCACCCGGATTAATACATTGATATATATGCGATATATGTTAATTGTATTATTTTCTTTTGTTGCAAATATATAATATATATGTGATATATATTATTGTGACATGAGATGATTTATTATAAAACATGTTTAATGATGATATAATGGGATTAGGGTTTGATTAGGGTTAGCACCTTCTTGTTCTTCTAGAAGGTTTTCTATTTTGTCATGATAAAGATATTTTGTTATGACTCATGCTTTGAACTAACCAAACCTTAACTCTATTTTATTCTCTACATTGGTTTAGCCTCTCATCCTTGACCATGGTTTGATAATCAATCATATATTCTTGATTACTATTCATCACAAAAGGATTGATCAACATTATTCATCTTCTTCTTCCTTCACTCTTCATGAAAAAGCTTGCTTGATTTTTCCAAAGTGATGAATAATTGTGAGAAAAATATAAATAAAGAGAGCAAAAATCCTACTTCATCATCCTCATCTTCCCTTGCCATTTAGATGAGGGTGTTCACATCATTTCATGAGTGTTAGCTTGTGTTAAAGAAACTTCAAGGTAGATCATCTTAGTATCGAAGATCGGAAGCAAAGGTTGCGTCTTTCTCTTCGTGGAACCTCTCGAGAGTCCGGATCCCGATGATCGCAGCGAAGGGACCACAACACGGAGCATATGAAGTGACGGACTGGATCTACAAAGGTTGTAATCCCTCTCACTTAGTGTTAAAGTGTTTAGCATGCTTGTTTTCGCCTAATCTCTAGTTTAAAGTTCCGTATTCGGGTTGTTCGGCACGGCTAAATTTTAAATCGGGCATGGTTGATGCCTCGTAGACCCTTGTGCGCGTGCCTAGCAACCCTACAGTGGTATCAGAGCCAAGCTAGAGCTTTAGGCGAAGTCTAGACGAAGTTTAAAGTCCGATCGAACCCGAAACCCCGACTCCAAAATGCTCTCTGGAAATTTTCTGAAAATTTGGATTTTTGTCGATTAAAAATTTCTAAAAAATTCAGCAGGGTCTTGTTAGAATTACTGTGAAATTCGAGGGGCTAATTTGTCAAAAGTGCGGCGGAACCGCGGCAGAAGCCTGGCTTCTGCGGCGGTTCCGCGGCCATTTGATGACGTCACCCCTCCTATTTTGCACAGTAATTCCTATTACACAGTGCTGAGTTCTCTGGGAATTTTTAATATTTATTCTACAGTTGAGTTTTCTGGGGTTGTTTTGGGGATTCGATGTTTCGATCGGAGTATTAGATTTTGTCTATGTGGCTTTCCGGATAACTTTTAGAAACTGTTAAAAAGTTCGAACGGATATCAATAACTCACTTTTTCCCCTGTCGGAATTTTTTTTCAAAAGTTAGATTTTTCCTCGTGTTTAAGAATGTTCTAAGTCGTGCAAGTAACTCGATGGACCCTCTAGAAGACAACAAACCTTAACTCGATTATGTGACCGTCTTGAACTGCCTTTTGAACCTTAGGGTTTGGGGCAGTACGGCATGCCACATGTGAGGCGTTGGCTTGACCCTTCTACGGCTGGACCATTGGTACTGTGGCATATGATGGATGTTTTTAAACTGATTTCAAGTGTTGAGATATATTGGGGAAATCTTGGGTGTTTGATGATTCGATCGGAAAGTTTAACTTTGTCTATTTATCTGGAATGTGATACAATATTTGGAATCCACAGGTAGTTATGAGATAACTGATCTGAATATTATAAACATAGCAGTTTAGTCTCAGTTGATCGGTTGCTACGGAATTTTGATGTGATCAAAAGTCCGTCGCAATTACGTAGCGTACGCGGATACTCCCTGGGTAAACTTAATAGACAGCTACACCTCTTAGCCCCGGCCAAGTGACTGTAGGAGAACCCCGTCACCGAAAGCATCCGTTCGGGTGCTCGCGGCAGCGGTGTTCCGCCTTGGTGCACTTCGTCGACGGTATCGGGGGTGCGGCCGTCTACTAAAGTTTGCGACGAGCATTCGATCAGGACGTCGGGAATCTTGTTGAATTGCCCGACTTGATATTGAAAAGAGTTTTCGATAAAGAGACTAAAATGCGGGGTTTATAATTGTTAGGCATGTGATGTCTAAGGAATTCTTCTGGTTAGGCATGCGATGTCTAAGGAGATTGCGGATTCCAACTGTTGTAGTTTTACACTTTCTTTTCTTTGACCGTAAGCGTAGTATGTGGTGTATCGCCGGCTTCGTTGCTATACATCAACGACAATCGGGATACGCATACTTGCTTACGTTGATGATATGAGATATTATGTGTTGCTGTGATATGTTATATTGGATCGTCGCGTTTGAATAGCCGGGGGTTTTATGTGAGATGAGAGTTTTTCTTTTTCATTCATGTAAAATTCTTTTGTATGCAATATTCTTTTATTGGGGCACTTCCAGGTAGCGGAAGATGTCACCGTTGTATATTATTTACTTTTCCGCATTAGGTAGATCCAAGGCGGGGAGCACAAGTAACCGGGTTCTAGGGTCCAGTGGGAGACCATCTCGAGGAGTCGAGACCGGGTCTCCTAACCCTAGAATTGGCAGTGTTACTTGCCGCTCTCGTAGGGGTCTAGGGATGTGGGTTTGGCTATTCATCGCGACCGTGGAATCCGTGTTTTATACAGGCTCGTATTGAAAACACGGACGTCCTAGTATATCCAATATTTCATATATGTTCTTCTGCTGCAATGTTCTATGATGAGATCATATTACTGCCTGTGACGAATGTTTATATTATATATATGAGATATATGTTATATTGCAGATTTCGTTTCAAATGTGATGCTTGTGAAGCACAAATAAAATGGGACTTCATTAATGAGATTAATGAAACTAAAAGAAACCTAAGATGTTGTAGAAACTTGTTTATAAAAACTGGTAGCTCTTGTTCTTTCTTTGCATAGCGGTGTTCCTTGTAGAACATCCAGCACCTTATTCGATAAGGAAAGGACCGAGATCCCTTCACCGGGAGTGACTCCTTTAGCAATAACTGGCAAATGCTACAACCCTCGGTTTGTCTTTTGATTGCCTCTATAGTTTCTGCTTTGCACAGTGATATATATGATATATCCCGCACCTTATTCGATGAGGAAAGGGCCGACGATCCCTTCACCGGGAGTGACCCCTTTAGCAAAACTAGAAAAGCCTAAAAAACACTCCATTTAAAATCACTCGATTCTACAACGATATCAAGTTCATTACGCAAAGGGTTTTCTGAAAAACCCGTCGTAGCCCTCCGTCATTTCAGATAAGTACTAGTTAGTATTCGTGCTACGTTTGTTGACCTTAGCCAAGGCGTAGTGTGTGGTAGCTGATTAGTACTTATCTTTATAAGCATATGATGCGATTGAGTTAGGGTAGTCGTGCGACTTTGTTGACCTTAGCCAAGGGTCGTGCGGGTTGGTTTAATTCAATCGGGAAATGACGGGTTGAACTTGGCTAGCACTTATGATTTGTTGACCTTAGCCAAGGTCATAAGATGCTAGGGGCAAAATATTATTGGGAATTTCAAGTGTTGAAATTTGCAATGAGATTGCATACCTTCTATGAGATAGTTGGATCCCGATACCCGCTGAGAGTAAGAGTTACTCCTGGGAGAGTTTTACACATTACAATTAGCCGATCAAGTAGGTGTCTAGAAAGGTGTTAGCGGGGTTACGCCTCTGGGAAAACGAGGTTACTTTAATTAGGTTCATGCGAAAGCACGGGGGACCTCCCTCAAAGTACCGATACTGGCCTGGCTGAAAGATTAGCGAACTTGTAGCGTATAATTAATCCCGGCTAGTCTTTCCTTTTAGGGTTTGAAGGAAGATTTGACTAAAACAGTGGGAGAAATCCTGATTAGATATATTAGATAACCAATCTAATCTTGCAAGAGCATACGCTGAGTGTTTTCTTCTCTCTCTCTCTCCAAATAGCGACTATATCAGAACTTAATCAAGATAATAAAACGGATATATTGACCGAACCCGCTTGTTATACTGAGCTGGGGAACGTTGGTCCCGCTCCAATTTATAATTGTTATAAGACAGAGCAGGAAATTGGGGAATATCAGATTTCACGTGCCGCCCAAACGAAGAAAGTGCATGATGATGCATCATCTTCGGGTGTGTTCATTACAGAGAACTGTTTCTCAGTATCCTTTACGTCCTGGGTATTTGATACCGGATCAGGATCCCGTATATGTAATCTGTTACATGGGCTGCAGATAGGTAGAGAACTGAGAACGGGTGATAAGTTTCATGAGACAGAAAATGGTGCAATTGTTGCAGCCTAGTCTGTTGGTCACTATCACCCTGTATTACCAGAATACATTGATTCTGAACTAATGTTATTAGATACCGAACCTGATATACAAAATCATATCAGTCTCTTTATTAGTAAAGAAGGATATAATTTTGTATTGTTGGATAATGTTTTGAACATTTCCTATATCAAGAGTTGATCGGTTCAGGCACGTTATCTAAAAGCATTGACGTTCTAAATCAAACTACAGTTCTTAGTATAACGAACATACACAAGAGGAAGAGTTCAGAAATGAACGAATCCTTCTTGAGGCATTGTAAACTAGGTCATGTCAATGCGACCCGACTGGCTGAAGTTACATTTAGATGCATATTTAAATAAGTTTGAATTTACATCTTGTGAAACTTGCCGGTCATGTCACAAAGATAAGATGACCACAGCTCTGTTTATTGGAAACAGAGAAAGAGTTAGTGAACTCTTGGGATTGATACATGTTGATGTATGAAGGTCCCCTGTCTACACATGCCAAGATCGGTTCTTTCTACTTCATTACATTCTCTGATAATCTCTCAAGATTCAGACATATGTTTCTGTTGAAACACAGGTCCGAACCTTTTGAGATATTCACAGAATATAAGTTAGAAGCAGAGAACCAAAATACGGGTATAAGTATTATGTCCTTTGATGAGATCAAGGAGGAGAATACTTGAGCACGGAAATCCTGGACTAATTCTAACGGAGAATGAGATTCTCTCTCAGTATTACTCCTCCGTATACACCATAGCACGATGGTATATCGGGACGGAGCAATAGCACCCTATGTGATATGGTGTGCTCTATGATGAGTACTACTGAGATGCCTATTTCCTTTTGGGAGTTATGCACTTGAGAAGCTGCATACCTATTGAATAGGGTTCAAATCAAATCAATTGCCTACCACTTCATATATGATATGGAAAGGGAAGAGCCCATATCTTAAGCTTGTTAAGATTTGGGGTTGTCCGGCCTATGTCTAAAAGCAAAATCCGGACAAGCTCTAGGCAAGGTCTGTTATGTAGAACAGGAAATGTTCCAGCTATTCAAACTACAGCAGATGATTTGATAGAACCAAAGAATTCAATAGTGACCAACGAACCTCAGCCTCTCCGCCGATCCAGTAGGGTTCCTCACCCACCTGAGAGATACTTTGGTTTCTCTATGACAGTGGGAGCGAGGATTGCATCATGAGATGATGACCCAACTAGTTTCGAGCTGGCCATCAGGAGTGGGACTCTGTAAGAATGGCTGGATGCTTATCGATCTGAGATGGAATCCTTATACACCAACAAAGTATGGACTTTGGTTGCTTTATCTGAAGGTTTAAATCCCCATCAGGAGCAAGTATATATTGAGAAGATTACTTGGTGTACATGGAAAAGTTGAGACTTTCAAAGCTAGACTTGTTAAAGGTTTGCATCATAGACCAGGTATGGATTATGTTGAAACCTTTTGTAAGGATCTATGCTTAAGTCCATCCAGATCCTACTTGCCACGGCTACATACCATGACTACGATATCTGGTGGTTGGGTGTCATGACTGCTTTTCTAAATGATGTTTTTGAAAAGAGCGTCTATAAGTACACAGCCAGAGGGCTTCGTAGACAGTGGGAGCAGCGGAAACGTGTGCAAGATGCTTTATAGGATAAAGCAGGCGTCGCGGAGTTGGAACATCTATTTTGATGTGGTAGTCAAAGAGTTTGACTTCATCAAAATGGTAGATGAACCTTGTATATACAAAAAGGTAGTAGAGAGTATGGTGGTGATCCTCGTAGAGTACGTGGATAACATACTCTTGATAGGGAAGGAGTTTCCTATGCTACGCTTGGTCAATCTCCGCTTATCACAAGGATTCTCCATATAGGATCAAAGTGATACCTACTAAATCCTAGGTTTTGGATCTATGAGATAGATCTAATTGGATGTTAAGATACTCACTAGTTGTAGTGAGATGGTATCAATCGATCCTTGGGAGAATCACTGTAAAGGTTCCAGGGTGATAAGGACGACTGAATGTCAGTCGAAGGCATTGTCTTTACCCTTAGTGGAGGGACGGTATGTTGGAAGAGTTCCAAGCTAGATACCGTGACATACTAGACGATTAAATGCAAGATACATCGTTACCAAGGATGCTACCAAAGAGGCAGTCTGGATATATTTAAGTTCATAAGATGAACTTCGTTCCTACCATTGTATGACAGTGGAGTTGTGGCTTCAGCCAAGGAACTACCGTCCCATCAGAAATCCAGATATAATTCTTAGGCAGTATCACCTGATCATGGAGATGGTTGATCTCCAGGGAGATCGAGGTTAGGAGAGTAGACACAGAGGATGCAGCGCGGATCCACTCACAAAGGCCTTTTTCCCAGTAGAGACTTTTACGGGATGGTTGAGTATGAGATACTTCAACCACAGCTAATTGTTGGGTATGCGATACCATAACAGATGGCCCTAGTACAAGTGGGAGATTGTTAGTTATATGTATGCCCTAGAGGCCATTTCTGTACATACGATGTATATTGTAGTGGATGCTAGGACATATATAGGGAGGACTTTCTTGCTCGACATGATAGTATGCTATCTGGTTGTACTTTATCTAAACATGTACTCTGATTGTCTCTATATTACATGTTGATAAAGCTCTTAGGATATGTACTCGACTACTGGGACTATGATGAGATCATACTAGTGGGGCCACGGTAGTCGACGAGTACATCCTATAACCGTTCCTAGTCGAGGGTGTATCGAGACAGGGCATCGATGCTCCAGAGTAGACTAGCGTATACGCATCTTGACCCATATGATGGGCGATGGATGATCCCATATCCAACGGTGTTTGACATCAAGGATGGTGTACGGGTGCTCAGTGGAGACTGGGTACACTGGACGGACTCGCCGAGAACTCCCAGATGGTATTATACCATACGTCAGATGGCAGTTCTCCGGTGACACTGGTACATAGTAGTCTGTTGACCCGAGATCGTCATAGAGTCTTGTATGGTTCCCACTGTGCTTTGATTTCCATCATACCACATCCAAGAGGGCATGCAAAAAGGTGGCTTTTGGGTACAGTCCCGAATCACATGGAGGCAATGAGCGATAGGAGGGGATTCGTCTCTCCCGGTATAGGGAGTTGATGTTCTGCTGTGTTCGATTGGCTATAACTGGAAATCCCTGGCCAGGGTTGCTGAGATTTACTGGTAAGTGTTATCAGTAGTTTCTCGAACTGTTATAGACCTCATATCGACACGACTTATCGAGCTACTGGGGTCTGACGTTTACCACCCCTAGACGAGATATGCAACATATCAGACGACGAGACCGGACTATACGGGAGTGTTACTGTTTGGATTCACAGGAGAAGTTACAGGCTTGCTTGTTGATCTTCTGAGCGCTCAATACCTGGGTAGCTGTTACGTTTAGCTGACCGCTTGTAGCTTGTGGGTGTTTGATATGATCATCACCTACTGCCGGCGTATTGACGATTCTTTAGAGTCCTACACAGAGGTTTCTTGACTCAGGCAAAACGAAGTAGGAGCACATATGTGATATGTGCAGGACCGAGGATAATACGATATGAGATACCGTATTCTATTCACGCGATATTTGATATGAGCCGGGTCATCGGATCAAGTGTTGATTCGATGAATCGGTACGGATTAATATTAGTCGGTTATATGCGATATAGCCGGATTGTCGGATCAAGTGTTGATTCGATAATTTAATGTATAATAATATATATGATATATTAAATTGCATTAACTAATATTTGCTCACTAAAAGATTCTTTTTCTCACCCGGATTAATACATTGATATATATGCGATATATGTTAATTGTATTATTTTCTTTTGTTGCAAATATATAATATATATGTGATATATATTATTGTGACATGATATGATTTATTATAAAACATGTTTAATGATGATATAATGGGATTAGGGTTTGATTAGGGTTAGCACCTTCTTGTTCATTCTAGAAGGTTTTCTATTTTGTCATGATAAAGATATTTTGTTATGACCCATGCTTTGAACTAACCAAACCCTAACTCTAGTTTATTCTCTACATTGGTTTAGCCTCTCATCCTTGACCATGGTTTGATAATCAATCATATATTCTTGATTACTATTCATCATAAAAGGATTGATCAACATTATTCATCTTCTTCTTCCTTCACTCTTCATGAAAAAGCTTGCTTGATTTTTCCAAAGTGATGAATAATTGTGAGAAAAATATAAATAAAGAGAGCAAAAATCCTACTTCATCATCCTCATCTTCCCTTGCCATTTAGATGAGGGTGTTCACATCATTTCATGAGTGTTAGCTTGTGTTAAAGAAACTTCAAGGTAGATCATCTTAGTATCGAAGATCGGAAGCAAAGGTTGCGTCTTTCTCTTCGTGGAACCTCTCAAGAGTCCGGATCCCGATGATCGCAGCGAAAGGACCACAACACGGAGCATATGAAGTGAAGGACCGGATCTACAAAGGTTGTAATCCCTCTCACTTAGTGTTAAAGTGTTTAGCATGCTTGTTTTCGCCTAATCTCTAGTTTAAAGTTCCGTATTCGGGTTGTTCGGCACGGCTAAATTTTAAATCGGGCATGGTTGATGCCTCGTAGACCCTTGTGCGCGTGCCTAGCAACCCTACAAAGTTGTCTACCTTAACTAGGCAAGCACCCATATCTCCAGCTCCCTGAGGCTCAAGAGACTGGTCCCACTTAAACCTATATTTATTAGGGTTCTTATTGTAATTTATAAAACTTGAGGAGGTTTTATGTAAAAATAATTTTGTATAATTTTTAAAATACACCTCAAGTATTTAATTATCGTCTTTAGAGTTTTCATAGATGTAGATTTTATTTATGTGACATTTCTAGTGAATAAAACCTAATTTCATAATATATGGTATTTAATTGTAAAGTATTGAACTTGTATGGAATTGCATGGTATTTTCATGTAAAGTGATTCTTTTTTATTTAGAAAAATTGGAATATTTATACTATATCAAAAATAGATATTTTGATAATATACATATATATTTATAAAAATAATTTAATTTATGATTTTTCTAGAAATCTCATTTTCTTAAGATATTTGTATTTTTAAATCTTTCGAGACCGTATGCTCCTTGCGGAGGTCTGCATCTTGCACTATTAAGGCCGAGGATTTGCGATAATCCTCACCATGCCGAACGGGTTCCCCGAAATGGGTTGTATCGGCGCTTTGCAAAGATTTGTTTAAAATACATAATCTTGTAGAAAAAGGTTTTTATAAGTTTGAGATAGTTTTGTGTAAAACCGTATTTTCCCAAAAGTACGTTCCCAAAGATCATCGTGCTCTGTTACATATGAGTGTTATGAGGAGGTAGGTCATTGCCTCGTGAACTATCTAAAGGTATAGTAAGGGTAATGATATTTTATGTCGAAACTAAACTATATGGTATTTTTCTGTAAAAGTGCTATAAAAATTGAAATATGAATTCTTTTGATTTGAAACTTGTCAAGATGTTTTTGTAATGGTTAATGATCATTATGTGAGAGTTTGGTATTATTGTACTTAAGAAAAATATGATTTTTAAGGAAAAAACGAATCGGAAGTCGGATTAACTCCACTTCCGTCGGGTTTTAGAATTCTATGTTTTTAGAATAGTAAAGAGAAGGGGGAGAAGGGACTTACTATATTGTAGGATATAGGAGAGGAAAAGGAAGAAGTGGGTGGTGCCGGTGCGTCGTTTCGTCGCCGGGAGCTCCTAGGGTTGTCGTCGGAAGTCTGCCGTAGTTTCGCCCTTTGCTAACTCCACTTGTACACTATTGACCTTAGAATTTTCTTGAGAGTTTTTGTATAGAATTCAGAGTGAGGAGGTGGAAAAGAGTGTGGGTATTTATAGGAGAATTTTAGGGTTAGGGTTTGATAAAAAAATTGCATTAAAATGGAGATTAAAGGGATTTTATGGTCTCTGTAATTGTGCAGGGTTTTAAAACTATACAGGGGTTATGGGGAGACAAAACGACACAAGAGTCAAGAAGAAAATCGGCGATCCAACTTGGTTGGACCAGCACCGCCGGCCGAGTCGGCCTTGCCGCCGGCCCGAGTCGGGCCGGGCTCGACGCCACTTGTCCATTGTCGCTTGGTCTAGCCCCTGGACGCGTTTGTTTTATATGTGACTTTTGGTTTTTATGAGTTATTCATGTGTAGGCTCTTAGGATTCTAAAATTTTAAAAGAAAACTAATTAAAAAATAATGTGGCTAATGGGATTTGATCTCTGGTGCTTTGGTTCAGCAGTGCAAGGTCTTACCAGTGAGCTACAAGCTCTTGCTTGCTATTAAAAAGCAAAACAAACTTATAGCTTGTGCTCAGGCAAAAGTACCCCTTTCTGTATTTTTTTGAAAAAAAGTTGTAAAGAAAGTTTAGGGTTGTTACAATCTTCTTCGATAAAAAGGAAACCGACAACCGAGTTCGTTTGGAGCAACCTAAGAGCCAAGGAGAGGAGATCAAAGTTGAAACTTGAACCAAGGAACCAAGAATCAAAGAGAATACCCGAAGGACTTGACATGAAGATATAACTCTCTAGCCGAGTAGTTAGACCCTTCTTGTAGCATATGTTAGCTAGTTATGGTTTAATCAAGATCCAGGTTTTAGGTCGATGTTATTGATTTAAAAATCGTTGTTTGCAAATTCCGCCTCCCCACTTACCATATGGGGTGTGCTACATCGAATTACATGGTATCAGAGCCTAATTAAATCTTAACTAGCTATTTACCAAGTAGTTAGAACTTCGATCGTCGGAAAAACCCGAAATCACAATTTCAAAACCCATGCTTGCTGTCGATTTTAAAAACCGGTCTAAAAATTATTTCAGTAGCATTAAAAATACAAGCAAGGAATTTTAAGAACACAGAAGAATTACGAGATTGTAACTCGCCAAGACCACCATGGAAGCGCGGCGAAACAATGCTTTTCGCAGTGGTTCCGCGGCCGAGTCGAGGCCGAGTTGCCTCGTTTTTCTCCTGTGGGTCTATTTTCTGGAATTGTGATTTCTGTTATATTTTGTTTCTGCCCAGTATTGTTTATGTCCTAGTTTGTATATGGGGTAGACACGAATTTGGTTTATCGATCGAAATTCTAATTTACTTGGCTAATCGGGTTTTCAGTGATTGTCTATGTGTTTAGAAACGTCCGCTAATTGCTATATGTCGATTAGCGAGGGTTGCACATATCTGTAATGTGTTTGTTTGTGGATATAGAATAGTGGATCGTCATGGATAAATAGCTGGAGGATGTGAGAAGAGTGTTTTCTTTTCTTTCATTCATGTAATTTGTAATTTGATGTAATATTATTTTGCGGGGCACATCGGGGTTGAGGTTGTAGCCACCGTTGTATTATTTCATTTACTGTTTTTTGCTCCTAGGATAGACCTAAGGTGGGGTGCACAAACTACCTGGTTCTTGAAGTGCCGAGTAGCCTACTTATTTTACCGAGGGAGGTTGCTTCACTTCGGGAATTTGACAGGTAGTTTGTCGCACCCGTAGGGGTCTAGGGTCGGGTTTGGCTATTCATCACCACCGTGGAATCTGTCTTTCATTATAGGCTTAAATGAAACGCAGAGTTTCTAGTATATCTAATATATTTATCTGTGATCTAGAATGCCTATTATTGCGTGAGACGAATTGATATATATATATATATATATATATATATATATATATATATGATATATAATAGACGTTGCTTATGTTTTGCACCCGCGCTAGTCCAGCCCCCGCTCTCTCGTTAGTTAAGTAACCTAACGGTGTATGACGGGGCCCCGTGGCGAATGCGGATGGAATAAGAGTATGTTGTATTTTTGTTTCTTTTCTATGATGATATGATTAAATGATGGGACCGCATTAATATTGATTAATGCAAGGAAATAAACCTAAAATTTGATGTCGTTGGAACAATTACAAAACCACTCGGTTTTCTTCAAAAAGAACTTTTTAAAAAAGGGCGAAGCTTAAACCACTCCTTTTCAAAAGCTATCATGTTATTTTGACTATATCAAGTTCATTACGTTAACGTTTTTTTCCCCAAAAACCAGCCGTAGCCCTCCGTCGTTTCAAATGAACAACACATCGTATTCATTCTATGTTTGTTAGCCTGCGTCAAGGCATAGTGAATGGTAGCGGTATGTTGCTTGTTTGTAGAATAGATAGATGCATTAGTTTAGAATAGTCGTACATTCTTGTTGGCCTTCGTCAAGGGCGAGTACGGGTGGGTCTAAATTAATCAGGACAACGACGGGAAGAACTTGGCTTACATCTTATGATTTGTTGGCCTTCGTCAAGATCATAAGAGCTTGGGGGCAAAAATCACATCGGGAGTTTCAAATATAAAGAAAACTTGCAGATTTAGCATACCTTTTGAAGTGTGGTGACTAGAGTGTCTTCCATCTAGGTCATCACACAATGATAGTTGGATACCGATCCCACTGATGAGTATGATTACTCTTGGGAGATTTTTTCACTTAACAATCAATGCTATAAACCAAGTAGGTGTCTTGAACGGTGTTAACGGGGCTGCGCCTCCAGGAAAAAGAGGTTATGTAATTAAGGAATTTCGCAAAAGCGTTGGAAAACCACTCTCTAAGTACCGACACTAGCCTGGTTGAAAGTTTAAGTAAGTATTGTGACGTGCGATTAATCCCGACTAGTTCTCCTTTTAAAGGTTTGATGGAGAATTCAAAGAAACAGTGGGAGCCATCCTAGTTAGATAAGATAATAAACCAATCTAATCTTGTAAGAGCATATGCTGAGTGTTTCTTTTCTCTCTCTCTGACAGCTACCATGACGGGACTTAAACTATTACTTGAAAAAAATACACTGACTGGGCTAAACTATAAAGATTGGTCGAGGAACGTTAACATTGCACTTACTTATGACAAAGTGGCATACGTCGTCACCAGTACTGCTCCCCCTATCCCAGGACTAGATTCCTCAATTGCGGACAAAGAGGTCCGCAAAACTTGGGATCTGGATTGCGAGAAAGCTAAGTGCATCGTGCTGGCATCCATGAACAATGAACTCTAGAAGAAGCACGGGGGTATGGATATCAAATCCATTTTTCTCCATTGCATGAAATTGTATGGAAAGAACTCTCATATCACAAGGTATGAGACCTCAAGGAAACTATTTTAGATGAGATTAGCTCCAGGATCACCTATAAGAGAGCACGTCTTAAAGATGATCAGTCTCATTAAGGAACTCGCAAACCTAGGATGCGTGCTGGAAAACGAGTTATACATTGACTTGATTCTGAATCCCTTCCCCACACATTCTCTCAGTTCGTGCTAAACTTCAACATGCACGATATGGAAGCTGATCTTCCAAAGTTTCTCAACATGTTGAGGGTAGCGGGGAGCTCCTTGAAAAAAGAGAAGTCACCTGTTCTTATTGTTGGCCAATCATCCTCTTTTAAATCCAAAGCGAAAGCTAAGGGGAAGAAGAAGATGATCACCACCAAGATGAAAGGAGGCGTCAAAAAGGTGCAGGGAACGAACAAATTAGGGAGAGTAAAAGTGGACAAGGATGAATGTTACTACTGTAACAAGAAGGGGAACTGGAGAAATGATTGTAGGGCTTTCAAAGCCCAGGACACGAAGAAAGCTGATGCTTCTGCTTCAGGTGTGTTCGTAATCGAAAACTGTTTTTCAGTTAACTTTACATCATGGGTACTAGATACCGGTTCCGGTTCTCACATATGTAATTCTTTGCAGGCTATGAGAAACCGTAGAGCACTGAAGGCAGGTGATATGACCCTCCGGGTTGGCAACAGAGAAAACGTTGATGCAGTTGCGGTATGCGATTATCACCTGGGGTTGACTAGTGGGCACATTTTGGTGTTGTATAGTTGTTTTTGTATTCCCAGTATGCTTTGTAATATTATATCATTATCTTTATCGTCTAATGAAGGATATAATTTTGCAATGGAAAGAAATGTCATGAACATTCACCTAAATTAAGAATTGATTAGGTCTGGCACACTGGAAAGCGGCATGTACGTACTCGATCAACATCAAGTTTTCAATATCCAAAACACACTTAAAAGAAAGATTCCAGATTCAAACCAAGCTTTCTTATGGCATTGTAGACTTGGTCATATTAATGAAACAAGGTTGATGAAGTTGTATAAAGATGGATATTTAATTCCGTTTGAATATGTATCATATACAACTTGTCAATCATGTATCAAAGGAAAGATGACCAAATCCCCGTTCACAGGACACGGAGAAAGAGCCACTGATCTCTTGGAACTCATACACAGCGATGTATATGGTCCGATGTCTACACATGCACGAAGCAGTTACTCCTACTTCATCACTTTTACTGATGATTTCTCAAGGTATGGATATGTGTTCTTAATATAGCATAAATCCGAGGCCTTTGAGAAATTCAAAGAGTATAAAAATGAAGTGGAGAAACAAATTGGTAAAAGTATCAAGATATTTCGATCTGATCAAAGAGGAGAATACTTAAGTACCAGTTTCCTTGAATGCTTAAAAGAGAATGGAATCATCTCTCAGCTTACTCCTCCATATACACCTCATTATAACGGTGTATCAGAAAGAAGGAATCGCACGCTACTCGATATGGTACGTTACATGATGAGTAGTGCTGAGTTGCCACTTTCCTTCTGGGGTTTAGCGCTAGAATCAGCAGCATACCTATTGAATAGGGTTCTAACTAAGTCTGTGCCTATCACTCCATATGAAATATGAAGTGTGAAGAGACCCTGTCTCAAGTATCTAAAGATATGGGGGTCCATCGTTTGTCAAAAATCAGAATCCGGACAAGCTCGAGGCACGATCGGTTTTGTTCAAGTTTGTAGGATACCCCAAGAATTCAAGGGGATATCTAGTCTACCACACTGAAGAACAAAATGTGTTCGTGGCTCGCTACATAGTCTTTGTAGAGTGCGAATTTCTTGCAAAAGAAATTAGTGGGAGCGCGGTTGGAAAAAATTCCATAACCCCAAACTACTGTTGAGGATTTAATAGAACCTCATGTTTCAATAGAGCCCGACGAACTGATGCCACTCCCCAAATCTAGTAGGCTTTCTCATCCGCCTGAAAGATACTATGGGTTTCTCGTAGATAGGGATCGAGAGGATTGAATTATCAATGATGATAAGCTAACTAATTTTCGGCAGGCTATCACGAGTAAAGACTCAGTGAAGTGGCTGGATGCTATGAGATCCGAAATGGAATCCATGTACACCAACAAAATATGGACTTTGGAAGTTGATCCTCCTGGCGTAAAACCAGTTGGATGCAAATGGATCTTCAGGGACGGTATGTTGGAAGAGTTCCAAATAAGACACCGTCGCAGACTCAACGATGGAAGCTGAGTATATAGCTGCTAACGATGCCGCAAAAGAGGCAGTCTGGATGAGAAAGTTCGTCTCTGAACTTCAGGTGGTTCCGTCCATTGCCAATCCAATACCCTTGTATTGCGATAACAATGGGGTTGTAGCTTTAGCGAAGAAACCAAGGTCCCATCAGAAATCCAGACATATCTTGAGATGGTATCACCTGATCAGGGAGATCGTGGATCGCCAGGAGATTGAGGTGTGGAGAGTGGACACAAAAGACAACACCGTAGATCCATTCACCAAGGCCATCCCTCAAGTCCAGTTCGAGAGACTGTTCGAGATGTTGGGCATGCTGTACGCCAGCAACTGGATCTAGTTCAGACAGTGGGTACTTATTGTGTCAATTACAGGCCTTAGTACAAGTGGGAGATTGTTGGATATGTATGCCCTAGAGGCCTTCATTGTATAGGATGCTAGGGATATGTATGTACAGGACAATATTGCGCGATATGATTATACGCTATTTGGTTTGTCTTTATCTTAACATGTGATGTG
Source organism: Agapanthus africanus (assembly GCA_030015575.1). Lineage (NCBI taxonomy): Eukaryota > Viridiplantae > Streptophyta > Magnoliopsida > Asparagales > Amaryllidaceae > Agapanthus > Agapanthus africanus. The sequence continues at coordinate 137,867,965 of JASDDO010000004.1, read as the reverse complement.
TTTTACTTTGTATTTCATATCTTGTATACATGTTGATAAAGACCGTAAGATTTTTTTCCTGACTACCAGCGTCGTGATGACAATCATACTTATGGGAGCTGGGTAGTCGATAGGCACATCCTTAAAGTGTCCCTAGTTGAAGGAGTATCGAGACTGGGCATCGATACTCCAGAGTAGACTAGTGTATATATATTAAGGCCCTGGGCGATGGATTGGTCCCGCAACCATTGGTGATGTGCGCCTAAGATTGTATACAGGTGTTCACAGGGTGTATGTACACCGGACATGACTCGCCGAGAACTGGCTAGATGGTATTATACCTAGCACCAGATAGCAGTTCTCTGGTGACATGAGTGTAGATTGTCTGTCAACCTGAGATTGTCATTTGTCTCGTGTGAGTTCCCACTATGCTTTGATTACTACCCTACCACGGCTCAACTGAGTCGTGCAAACAGGTTTTAGTTGGGTACAGTCCCAAGCCACATGGAGGTAGTGAGCGACTGTTAGGGATTCGTCACTCCCGGTATACGGAGTCGATATCGCGCTGTGATGGGTTGGTCAACACCATATGTCCCTGGCCAGGGCGGATTGAGCATTACTGGTAGTTATACTAGTAGATTCTCGGATGGTCTTGAGCTATACTAACACGACTTTTCTGGTTATTAGGGGTCTGATGTTTTCCACCCCTAGACCTTATATGCGATATTCTCAGACGAATAGACCGGACTTCACGGAGATTGTCACGGATAGGCTCAGTAGGGGTTCAGATGAGTTCGCTCGTCGGTTTTCTTTTCGACATGTACCTGGGTTACCGTTACGTACAGCTAGTGCCGCTAATGGACTTGTGGTTAAACCCACTGCCAGCGTATTGTCGAGTCTTTAGAGTCCTACACAGAGAGTTTCCTTGGTTCAGGCGAAACGATGAAGGGGCATATGGTTTTACGGCAGGGTTTCGATCACATACGTATACTGGCTACACAGATGATGTTCGGACGGATAATACTAGTGAGCTTTGGTTTAAGACGGATTCTAGTATTATGCTGTTGGATTATTTTTGTCTCGATGTATTCGTATTTTTCGGAATACGAATACATGTATGTATATACTGTAAGGGCATTCTTGTAATTTCCTAAGAAAAGCTTCTAGAAGGAGACACATCATTACTTGATTTATCCTTTTTTGGAAAAAAGGATTAATGAGATGGAATTTGGAGATAGTTGGGGAATGGTTGCAAGCATGGCTTTATGAATTATTTATTCATTTGTTTCAACTATTCAAGCATGGTTGATTATTTTGTGAAAAAAATAATCCATGCTTGAATTATTGTGTAGAGACTTAGCCATTCTCTCATCTATTATCCTTAGTGTAAGCCCGCGGGGGCGCCCCGGCCGTCGATCCGACGCCGGAAACGCGGAAACAAAAACTTTGCGAACTTTGCAAAACCGGCACCACCGCGGACTTTCTACCCGGATCGGGCCATTAACCTAGCTAACTAGCAAACTAGAAAAGAGTAGAGAAGTCATACCAAGCGATCCGTGTCCTTCGGTCTTCATCTCCACTCCGATCTCCTGCGGAAACTCCGTCACCTCCTCGCTCGTCGGAAAGGGCACCACGTAGCCGGAATCTTTTACGGGCTCCCGCCTCTTGACCGAGGCAACTCGGGCGCGAAGTTGGCTAGCCGACGCGTCCAAGGCTTGCAATAGAATAGTGTAGAATTCTTGTCTCTTTGGGGTTCTTGAAGTTGCCTTTGATGGAGGTATGGAATGAACTTTGGAGTGATAAGGAATTTTGTACCAAGCTAGAAATGTAATGAATCATTTTCCTTTACTCAAAAATGAAACCTCTCTCTCCTCCCTCACAAAAGTGGCCGGCCTCTCCATGAAGAATGGTGGACGAGAAAAAAAACCCAAGGAATTATCAAGAGAAGGAAAAAAGATAAATCCAAAGAAAACCTTTCTCATCCAAATCCACTTCAAATCCTTTCCAACTCTAATCTCATAATTGCAAGTGATGAGACCATAATGGAATCTCATGATGATAAAAGCACAAATGCAATAAAGCCCTCAACATATAAGTTAATTGCAAACATGCAATTAACCCCCTCCAACGGAAATTCCGGTCGTGAAGGAACAAAGAAAAACCGGCCGGAACGGAATGCAAACTGGCAACTTCAGAAAACCGATCCCGTAATAAATTACAGGAAAACCCCGCAACTGCAAATACATGCCCGCATTTGTATTCCCACTGAACACAAATGCAAAGAGACAAAACTACACTATCTAATACTAGAATCCGGCTTAAGCCAAAGCCGGCTAGTAAAAACCGTCCGATCACGATCCGTGCAATACCGCACGTATCTGATCGAACCCTGCCATATCTCCATACGGCCTCTACAGCGTTTCGCCCGAAACCTGAGTAACTGAGTGTGGTGGACTCTAAAGACTCGTTAATACCTTGGTTGTGGATTTAACCACTAGCACGTTAGAGGTATAAGCCAATACGTAACGGGCTACCAGATACTGACCAAAAGGGACGTCGATGAGCGAACTCATCCTGACACCATACTGAGCCTGTCAGTGACAATATCCGTACAGTCCGGTCCGTTCGTCTATGAGCATCGCATGGCGGGCCTAGGGGGTTGGTAAAAGTCAGACCCCCAAAAGCGGTACAAGTCGTGTCGGAGTGTAGCCCAGAACACCCTGAGATACTACTGGAATACCTACCAACAAATCTCCTGCCTTGGCCAAGGACTTTTCATGTTCTGGCTCTCCTCGACACAGCGCGACCTCACCCCCAATACCGGGAGAGACGAACCCCTGCAGATCCGCTCACTGCCTCCATGTGGCTCGGGACTGTACCCAACTAAAACCTGTTTGCACGACTCCTTTGAGCCGTGGTAGGGTAGTAATCAAAGCACAGTGGGAACTCACACGAGACAAATAACGATCCCAGGTCGATGAACTAACCTGTACACATGTCACCAGGGAACTGCTATCTGACGTCTGGTATAAAACCCAACTAGCAGGTTCCCGGCGAGTCCTGTCCGGTGTACTCATAACCCAATGAGCACCTGTATACATCTTAGGTGAACCAACTGACACCAGTGGCTTGTGAGACCGGACACCGCCCCTCGTCGGGGTCTCGACTGTATACACTAGTCTACTATGGAGTATCGATGCCCTGTCTCAAAACTCCCACGACTAGGGACCATTTAAGGATGTGCTTATAGACTACCAGCTCCTGTAAGTACGCGGCGGCGCCCCGTCCGTCAAACAGACGCCGATATGCGGAACAAAACTTTTAACGAAACTGGCGCTATCGCGTACTTTCTCCCGGATCGTCCATTAAAGCTAAACTAACAAATTGTAAAGAGGGTAGAATTGTTATACCGAATGATCCGAGTCCTTCGGTCTTCAACCATCATCCCACTCTATGTTGCAACTGATCCGAACTCGCTCGATCTCCGGTCTCGTCGTCCAGGTGGCACCACGTCGACGGATCTTTAAACGGGCTCCCGCCTCTGAACCGAGGCAACTCGCTCGTCAAGTTTGCTAAAAGAGACGACCAAGATGAAGTAGAGAATGGGTAGAATACTTTGTCTCGTTACGTCCAAGACTATGGACGAACAGTTAACAGAAGTTGCCAATTGGAAATCGGGTGAATGGAAATTGAACTATATGAAATTTCCATACACTAGTATCATAATCTTTTCTAATGAGAATGAATCAAAAATCACACACACACACAAAGAGGGGGCCGGCCACAATTTATGAAGAGGAGGGTGAGTGTAGGAGCAAGGAGGAGGGTGACCATATCCCTTCATGCTTATCACAAAGAATGAATCATCAAAAGACATTAAAAGCAACCAATGACAATTAACTTAGTCATCCTCCATCATTAATGAACCATTAATGACCTAAGTGAGTCACAAGCCTTGTCATCACTTCTAGAACCTTCTAGAAGCATGACTCACCCGGAAGACGAAAAGACAAATCCGTATTTAACCGAATGACAAAATACGGCTGATAGAAAACTGGAAACTGGCAACTTCCAAAAATCATCCCGAAACGAATTTCAGGATAACTCCGTATCGGTATAAACATACCCGCATTTGTATTACGACTGAATACAAATGCAACTGAGACAAAGATATTATATCTACACAGTATAATACTGGGTTCCGGCTTAAACCAAAGCCTACCAGTATTATCTGCCCGAAAACTGACACGTGCGAAAACGCACGTGCATTTTCCGAACCTTGCCATAAACCCATACGGCCTCTACAACATTTCGCCCGAACTTGGGAAAGTGTCTGTGGGGGGACTCTAATGACTCATCAGTACACTGGCACTGGGTATAACCCCTAGCACGTCAGAGGTACAAGCTGTACGTAACGTTTTGCCTATGTATTGATTGGAAGGGAAGCTGACGAGCGAACTCATCTATAAACCCTACTGAGCCTGACAGTGACAATAACCGTACAGTCCGGAACATTCGTCTATGAGTATCGCATATTAGGCCTAGGGGGTCGGTATACGTCAGACCCCCAATAGCTGCATAAGTCGTGTTAAAGAGCATCCCAGAACACCCTGAGATTCTACTGGTATACCTACCAGTATATCTCGATTACCCTGGCCAGGGATTTCATGTAATGGCTCTCCTAAACACAGCGCGATCTCACCCCCAATACCGGGAGATACGAATCCCCGAAGATCCGCTCACTTGCCTCCAATGTGGCTCGGGACTGTACCCAACTAAAACCTGTTTGCACAACTCCTTTGAGCGTGGTAGGGTCGTAATCTAAGCACAGTGGGAACTCACACGAGACAAATGACGACCTCAGGTCAATGAACTAATCTGTACACATGTCACCAGGGAACTGCTATCTGACGATATGTATAATACCAACTAGCATGTTCCCGGCGAGTCCTGTCCGGTGTACTCATAACCCAATGAGCACCTGTATACATCTTAGGTGATCCAACTGACACCAGTGGCTTGTGAGACCGGCCACCGCCCCTCGTCGGGGTCTCGACTGTATACACTAGTCTACTCTGGAGTATCGATGCCCTATCTCGAAACTCCCACGACTAGGGACTCTTTTAAGGATGTGCTTATAGACCCCAGCTCCCACATATATGATCGCCATCATACTGCTGGTAGTCAAACAAGAATCCTATGGGCTTTATCATGATGATAAAGACAAACCAGATAGCATACTATCATCTCGAGTAAGACTGTTTTATCGGTATAGGTCCTCCCTCAATCATTGCAATCACGTACCTGCGATCCAATAATTGACTTAGAGGGCATTATATCCAACAGCTCCCACGTATATGATCGCCCTCATACTGCCGGTAGTCAAGCAAGAATACTAGGGGCTCTATCAACGTGCAATAGTGACCTATAAGGTCACTTAAAGCAGTACACGATGATAAAGGTAAACCAGATAGCATACTATCATCTTGAGTAAGACTGTCCTACTGGGATAGGTCCTCCCCTCAATCATTGCAATCACGTGCCTGTGATCCAATAATTGACTCTGAGGGCACTATCTCCAACAATCTCCCACTTGCACTCAAGGCTAATTATTGCGATGTCGCATACTCACAGCCCGTGTGATACCGAACACCCAACTCCTCTACTAGTCCGTCTCTCGTTTGCGAAACTATTGCGTTCGAGGAATAGCCTCAGTGAGTGGATCCGCTCTGGTGTTTCTTTCTATGTCTCTCTCTATCTCAAGTTTGCAGAGAAAACTATCTCCCGAAATGAGCAATACCTGTCTTAGAATGTCTGGATGTTTGATGGGACCTAGCTCATAAATGAACTCCAAATCCAAACTTCTTAGACTGTATCGTCAACTGAAATTAATCAGTATTCTGCGCCATGCCTTCCCTCAGTATCCACCTGGACCACCTGTCCAAAATACTGCCCCTCGTCAGAAGGAAAACTATAACTCTGACAGCCACTCTGCCATCCATGTCACCTTGGAAGCCTGGAATGATAACTGTCTCCCGAAGGAGAATGCTGTTATCATATCCCTAGAACATCAACTTATGTTCTATAACTGCTTCCGACTGTTTCCCCAGGATTGGATCAATATCAACTTATTGCATCTACTGCAAGAACAACATCTGGTGTGGTACTTGACATCTCATGATTGACTCAATTGCCTAAGTAAGTGATCTGCCAATCATGCGTATCCCTCTCCCCTTTAGTCTGTAAGACACCTTTAGAGAGTGTGACTCCATCACCTGCAGGTATACTACCGTGCCAGGAGTCGTCCATTCTAAATACTCATAGAATGCGGTCAAAGTACCCAGATTGGGAAACCACCCAAATCTAGATCTAAAACCATAGATCTAGTAACCAGAATGTCTGATATAATATCCAAATCCTATGTGGAGAAACTACTGTGTGACGACCAAAGTATAACCGATCGTAGTATGGGAATATCACTTCCTACTCTGTGTATATCATCAAATATCAGGACATTACACCCTACTACCTTCTCAACAGATCCATCCCCTATTCTGATGAAGTCAAACCTATGACTGTCATATCAGAAATAGATGATCTATCTCTGCTATATCTGCTTTAGTCTATAAATAGACATAAGCCTGATGTCCACCAATGCTTCCCCTGCTCCCACTGACTACGACAACCCTCTGGCAGAGTCATATACACGTACGCTTCTAAAACCAGTTTAGAACGACGCTATACTCATCCTCCTGCCGGGTCTCATAGTCTGGAATAACAGCAATAGCAAGTCTGGGTAAACAAGAACCTCTCTGCCACCGTCCTTGAGTATACCGAAGTACCTCTCGGGTACCTGAGGTTACCCACTTTATCTGCGGAGTGGCCAATGGAATGTCAATCCAAAATTGAATCTTTATGTTCTTATCAAATCTTCAGTAATCGTTTGCGGTTCTGGAATCACTTCCAGTTCTACCATACTCCCACGACTGTTTTCAGAAAAAATCCATTTTATTAAAACTGTGGCGAGTCAAGAACAATATCACTATTGATCTTCCAGATGGTAGAATATCAACCCTCTGCATAGCCCGGGTCAACCCACAAACAGCCATTACAGCAACGTGCCTTGAGTTATCCGGAGTCTGGTCTTAAGCCTAAGTCGGAAAACTCCCCGTATCTTAACAAAGTCAAGATATGAACTGTTCTATATCCAATATAGAAACAGAGGCACTGATTTAATTGAACCAGATTCAAATCATGCAACTGTCTCCAATGCATGTCAACTAAATGGAAGGAGGCCGATCAGCGTTACTCAACTTAGGAATGCTTCCAATTATGAGTAACCTGAAAGAGAAGCAAGTTCTCTTAACCATTACTATCAACTGAATACCATGTACAAGTATCTACATCTTCCATCAATTTGAAGAATCTCGATACTTGCAACACCTGGTTCTCTACTTTATTCTTATACCTATAACTTCTCAAAACTTCGACCCTGTGCTTCTACGAAACACTTGTCTAAGAACTAGAGAAGTCATAAGTAAACAGAATACAGTACGAGGACCAACCCCTCTGTCCTAGTAGACACTGGACAATATACAATACTCTGTATAAGTCCCCTGAGTCTTGCGACTCAATCACTGTGTGTCGTAGGTTGAAAATTGTACTTTTGGTTAAGAAGAATCACACCGTTGTTCAATGCTCCTTACCTAACCATCCACTGGTATAGGTAAATGTCATAGACATAATTTCAAAAAGGTATGTCTCACTCTATAAAAATAGACGTACAGATATATCAATTTGAAATTGGTGCACAACAACGGATATTCAAAACCAAATATTTGCCGACCAGCAAACAACCCAGGTGGCTTCCTCAAATATCACCAATTCCAACGAATCCCGATATAATGAGGATGGTCACCTAATTCCCAATAACTTACTTCCACTCATCATCTGTAAAACCATACAGATGTGAGAATCCAACCTGGTAAATACATACCCTGGAGCAAGTGTCTAATTGGGAAATCAGTTTTCTATTAACAGTACACAGTGAAACTGAAACATTGAAATGTTTCGACGGGGTTTTCTGGTATTCCTAGTAATGCCTCTTCCGTTATCCAGATTCACAACTATAACCGTATAATTCTTTGACACTTCAACAAATCCCTTTATATGTCTTTAGTCATTACCTTCTGTACACCCTTTTAGGCCAAATGGTTTTCTTCCTTCCCTTCCGTTCGGCACCAGCCTATGGTTTGGAAGAAGACTATTCAATAAGCATAAAGGGTGTACTGTCCTAATCCTAGGAGCACTCGCAACGCGAGAGAAGGTGAAGATAAAAGACACCTGATTGTACTTTATTCATTTTTCTCCTGAACCAGGATCCAACCCCGAACTGGAACAAGTTCCTTTCGAGTTCGTATATAACCATACGATGGATTATCCAATAAACTGGGATCTTCGTAGTGATACGGAGTGTCCTGGAGAAATACAAAGGTGATTTAGGATTGGCGAAGAAATACTTGGTTTGGTCGTGAATAGCAGTCGCAGTTTACTTTGCCCTCTTACTAATCCCTTGCTTTGTCTGAACTTAATACCTTCTGCACACCGTTTAGGCTAACTGGTTTTCTTCATTCCCTACCGGTCGGCACCAGCCTATGGTTTGGAAGAAGACTATCCAATTTGCGTAATAGGTGTACTACTCCTAAACCAAGGAGTACTCGCAACCTGAGAGAAGGTGAAAAGAAAAGACAACTGAATAGTCCTATTCGTTTTCTCCAGAACCAGAAACCATCCTCGAAGTCCTTCGAGTTCGTATATAACCATACGATGGTTTTGTCCAATAGAAGTGGACGTTCGTAGTAATACGGGGTGTCCTGGAGAAAAGGGTAAAAGTAGGAGTGGCAATGAGGTCTGCAACTCCGACAATCCAAAAGCCAGTGTTAAGTAGATTCGGTCAACTTGGCCACTGAGTCATAGTCTAGGGTCGGGTCAATGGTCGCTGCCAAAGAGAGAGAGAAAAGAAACACTCAGCGTGCACTCTAACCTAGATCAGAATGGTTATCACTTTATCTAATCTGGAAACCTCCCACTGTAACGTCAAATTCTTCCCCAAACCTGAAAGAAGAATTAGCCGGGATCACCCGAGGAGAAAACCAACTCGTCAGTGGGAATCGGGATCCAACTCTCATCGCATGATAACGTGACGGAATCCGCTCACGTTATCACACTCCAGAAGGTATGCGCATATCTGGCAAGTTTCAGTTCTTTTGAAACTCCCGATGTGGATTTTTACCCCATGCTCTTATGACCTTGACTAAGGCCAACAAATCATAAGTCACATGTCAAGTTCTACCCGTCATTGTCCAGGTTGATTTGAACCCATCCGTACAAGCCCTTGACTAGGGCCAACAAGGCTATATGACTGTCCCAAACCAACGCATCTATCTATGCAGCATATGAATACCCAACAGCTACCAAACACTGTGCCTTGACTATGGCCAACAAACACAGCTTGAATACTATTGACTACCCATATGAAACGACGGAGGGCTACGAATGGTTTCTGGCGAAAACCTTTAACGTAATGAACTTGATATCGTTGAAGGAACTGATAGTTTTAAAAAATATAGTGACGAAAACCTTTACTAAAGAGGTCACTCCCGGTGAAGGGATCTCGGCTCTTTCCCCGTAGAATGAGGTGCAGGATATTCCAACTGAATACCACGATGCAAAGCAAAAGTAATCGGCTATAGTGAAGTTATTGCCCTGACGCAAACTTCTGTCCAAGGGGTCACTCCCGGTAAAAGGATCTCGGCCCTTGCCTCGTCGACTGAGGAGCAGGATATTCCAACTGAATACCACGATGCAAAACAAAAGTGAACGTCCTTGCAATAACAGCTTTTAAAAAAAAAGGGTTCCAACAACATCAGAATAGGTTTGTTTATCTTGCATTGATCCGAATCAACGCAGTCCCATCAATTGATCACACCAATAAAGAACGAAAATATACTGACGTAAGTATATGCCATTCGCATTCGCCACTGGGTCCCGTCATCACCCGTTTGGTTAGCTAACTAACGACAGAGCGGGGACTAGACTAGCGCGGATGAAAAACATATACAACATCTACTAGTATATATACAATATATAATCTTCGCTCAAGGCGTGAAAAAAATGCAACACAGAAATGTATAGCAACACAGATCAATACAGATATCTGGGATCCCCGGGTTTCACAGAGCCGCTGCTGAAACCCGACGTTCCCCTGGTCGTGCGGATAGCCTGTGCAATGAAATCCTAGACCCCTACGGGCGCGGCAAGTTACCCGCCAAAACCTGAAGCGAGGCAGCCCCTTCAGCAACGTGAATGGACCACCCAGCACTTCACGAAATCCGGTAACTTAGGCACCCCTCCTGGGTCAACCTGTACCCCCTACGAGTGCGGCGAATAGCCCGCCAATCCTAGAGTGAAGCCCCCTCCGTCTCAAAGTCATGAGATGCGGGCTCGTTGCCCTCTAGAACCCGGCTTTCCGTGCACCCCTCCTTGGGGTAATCCTAGTACAGAAAGTAAAATATACATACACCGGGTACATCGACCGCAACTTGGTCGTGCCCCAAAAGAATAATACATACAGGCAGTGACGGCAGTCCACATGTCGGACGCTCGCCCCGCAATATCAAATGTACATATAAAACAAAACTGTACTACCACTGCAACCAGGCTATCCCCCACGACCGATCCGCAACAACACAGTAAAACACAGAACATCAACGTGAAGGTCACGTTCGCAAATCCGTCTAACCGGGCTATAGCAGTTAGACAGGACTTACCGATCAAGTGACATTCACGGTCGCAGATATAATGTAGATACTGTGAACTGGCATGTTTAAAATTTCTGATCGAACAAATTTATCAAGTGGGCCCCTAAGCAATACTGTAGCACTTACAGAAAATCTGGGCCCAAAATTAATATCCCAAAACCCCTATTTCATATTCATAAGCTCACTGGAAAAATTTGGTTCGACGATTCCTCTTAACCACCGCGGAACCGCGGCCAAACCAGGGGTTTGGCCGCGTTTCTGCAGTCGAAGTAATGAATCACTGAACCGTATTTTTCCAGAATTCTTAGAATTTTATGCTTGTGTTTCTGCAATGACCTGAAAAATTTTTGGAGCTTGAAAAAATTCAACAGAGAACACATGTGCACTAAAATACGGTTTTTGGGGATTTTTGTTCGATCGAGTTCTAAACATACTAGAGCAAGCTAGGCTAGGTTAATGGCGTGGCTCTGATACCATTGTAAGCCTGCGGGGGCGCCCCGGCCGTCGATCCGACGCCGGAAACGCGGAAACAAAAACTTTGCGAACTTTGCAAAACCGGCACCACCGCGGACTTTCTACCCGGATCGGGCCATTAACCTAGCTAACTAGCAAACTAGAAAAGAGTAGAGAAGTCATACCAAGCGATCCGTGTCCTTCGGTCTTCATCTCCACTCCGATTTCCTGCGGAAACTCCGTCACCTCCTCGCTCGTCGGAAAGGGCACCACGTAGCCGGAATCTTTTACGGGCTCCCGCCTCTTGACCGAGGCAACTCGGGCGCGAAGTTGGCTAGCCGACGCGTCCAAGGCTTGCTATAGAATAGTGTAGAATTCTTGTCTCTTTGGGGTTCTTGAAGTTGCCTTTGATGGAGGTATGGAATGAACTTTGGAGTGATAAGGAATTTTGTACCAAGCTAGAAATGTAATGAATCATTTTCCTTTACTCAAAAATGAAACCTCTCTCTCCTCCTTCACAAAAGTGGCCGGCCTCTCCATGAAGAATGGTGGAGAGAAAAAAAACCCAAGGAATTATCAAGAGAAGGAAAAAAGATAAATCCAAAGAAAACCTTTCTCATCCAAATCCACTTCAAATCCTTTCCAACTCTAATCTCATAATTGCAAGTGATGAGACCATAATGGAATCTTATGATGACAAAAGCACAAATGCAATAAAGCCCTCAACATATAAGTTAATTGCAAACATGCAATTAACCCCCTCCAACGGAAAGTCCGGCCGTGAAGGAACAAAAAAAACCGGCCGGAATGGAATGCAAACTGGCAACTTCAGAAAACCAATCCCGTAATAAATTACAGGAAAACCCCGCTACTGCAAATACATGCCCGCATTTGTATTCCCACTGAACACAAATGCAAAGAGACAAAACTACACTATCTAATACTAGAATCCGGTTTAAGCCAAAGCCGGCTAGTAAAAACCGTCCGATCACGATCAGTAAAATACCGCACGTATCTGATCGAACCCTGCCATATCTCCATACGGTCTCTACAGCGTTTCGCCCGAAACCTGAGTAACTGAGTGTGGTGGACTCTAAAGACTCGTCAATACCTTGGTTGTGGATTTAACCACTAGCACGTCAGAGGTATAAGCTAATACGTAACGGGCTACCAGATACTGACCAAAAGGGACGTCGATGAGCGAACTCATCCTGACACCCTACTGAGCCTGTCAATGACAATATCCGTACAGTCCGGTCCGTTCGTCTATGAGCATCGCATGGCGGGCCTACGGGGTTGGTAAAAGTCAGACCCCCAAAAGCGGTACAAGTCGTGTCGGAGTGTAGCCCAGAACACCCTGAGATACTACTGGAATAACTACCAGTAAATCTCCTACCTTGGCCAAGGACTTTTCATGTTCTGGCTCTCCTCGACACAGCGCGACCTCACCCCTAATACCGGGAGAGACGAACCCCTGCAGATCCACTCACTGCCTCCATGTGGCTCGGGACTGTACCCAACTAAAACCTGTTTGCACGACTCCTTTGAGCCGTGGTAGGGTAGTAATCAAAGCACAGTGGGAACTCACACGAGACAAATGACGATCCCAGGTCGATGAACTAACCTGTACACATGTCACCAGGGAACTGCTATCTGACGTCTGGTATAAAACCCAACTAGCAGGTTCCCGGCGAGTCCTGTCCGGTGTACTCATAACCCAATGAGCACCTGTATACATCTTAGGTGAACCAACTGACACCAGTGGCTTGTGAGACCGGCCACCGCCCCTCGTCGGGGTCTCGACTGTATACACTAGTCTACTCTGGAGTATCGATGCCCTGTCTCGAAACTCCCACGACTAGGGACCATTTAAGGATGTGCTTATAGACTACCAGCTCTCACGTATATGATCGCCCTCATACTGCCGGTAGTCAAGCAAGAATCCTAGGGGCTCTATCAACGTGCAATAGTGACCTATAAGGTCACCTAAAGCAGTACACGATGATAAAGGTAAACCAGATAGCATACTATCATCTTGAGTAAGACTGTCCTACTGGGACAGGTCCTCCCCTCAATCATTGCAATCACTTGCCTGTGATCCAATAATTGACTCTGAGGGCACTATCTCCAACACTTAGCCCATTTTTCACTTCCTTACTCTCTCTCCTAGTTTTCCTCCTCCTTCTCCCTCAAGCCCTACCCTTCACATGTATTGTGATTCATAGGGCTTTTGAGACATAATACTCCATAGATCGTTCTCAACATCTACTTAGTATTCTCTTTTAGCAAATTAGACCACTTAGTTATCTACTTGAGGTTGAAGCTTGGATCATTGACCCTCGGGTGGATCTTCTTCGACAAAAAAGAGACTGGCAACCGAGTTCGTTTGGAGCAACCTGGGATCCAAGGAGAGGAGATCAAAGTTGAAGCATGAACCATGGAGACAAGAACCAAAGAGAAGACCAGAAGGACTTGACACGAAGGTATAACTCTCTAGCTGAGTAGTTAGACCCTTCTTGCAGCATATGTTTGCTAGTTACGGTTTAATCAAGATCCGGGTTTTAGGTCGATGTTGTTGGTTTAAAAATCGTTATTTGCAAATTCCGCCTCCCTACTTACCATATGGGGTGTGGTACATCGACTTGCAGATTAAGCAAACACAAACAATTGTGAGGTATAGTGAGATTTTGTGAGAGATTGAGAGCTTTTGTAAAAATTTTTAGTCCTCAAATTCTTTTGTAAAATAGTTTTCTATTCATTAGTGTATTTCACCGATAAGACCCTCTTCTCATTTCTCCCTTGGTTTCTATATTCCATTAAAAACTGGCGTTTCCACCAACAACTGGTATCCGAGCTTGGTTCAATTCTGGATTTGATTCCGGAATATGGCATCGACGAATTTCAAGGTAGAGAAATTCGTTGGCCGAAATAGTTTCAGCTTCTGGAGGATCAAGATGATCGCCCTTTTGAAGTAGCATGGCATGTACAAGATTGTGTTCGAGTTGGACAAACTTCCGAAGGAGACTACGCCGGAGGCGAAAGAAGAGATAGAGATGAAGGCCCATAGTGTGATCCAATTATCATTGGCGGATGAGGTGCTCCGTGAGGTTGCCAAAGAGGAGACCTCGTCCAAGCTATGGAAGAAGTTGGAGTTACTTTATTTGAAGAAGTCTCACAAATCGTTTATACCTGATGCAGCGCCTATATACTTTTCGGATGAAAGAAGGTACGTTTATTAAAGATCATTTAGACGAGCTGAATATGATCGTGATGGATTTGAAGAATATCAATGTAAAAATTGAAGACGAGGATCAAGCTATATTCTCCTATGCTCGCTAATCCATCATATGGTCAGTTCATCAAAAGCACGGTATATGGACAACGCACCCTTTCACTACAAGATGTGAAAGCCGGACTGCACTTAGAAGAGCTCTGAGACAAGGTGTCATCGGATCTTGGAGAAAATTAGAAAAATGGATTGCTCGCCAGAGGACGCTCACCGAGGCGTGACAGCAGAGGCCGCTCACCGAGGTGTGACAGCAGAGGCTTCAGAGATAAATCTAGTGAAAGATCGAAATCGAGAAACCTTAAAGACAAAAATTGCCACTACTGCAAGAAAAATGGGCACTGGAAGAAGCAATGTCCTCAATTGAAAGATAAGCAGAAGAAGAATCCTTCGGAAACGGCAAGTGTTGCCGAGGAAACTTCAGATTATGGTAGTGACGATTCGGTACTCACTATTTGAATATATTCCGATGTGCAAAGCTCGTGGATCCTAAATTCACGATGTTCTTATCATATGACCCCAAACCAAAGTCACTTTGCGACATATCGTGACATTGATAGTGGAACGGTTCTTATGGGCAATGATGCGGCATGTAAAGTCGTTGTGATAGGGACGGTCTGAATCAAGATGCATGATGGGATTGAAAGGACATTGACAGGCGTCAGGTACATGCCTAATCTGAAGAAGAATCTCATTTTCTTAGGTACTCTAGATTCTCTTGGTTGCAAGACCGTGATCGAGGGCTGTATTATGAAGATCCTTCGAGGATATATGGTCGTCAAAAAAGGAAGGAAGACCGGTAACTTATATTGCTTCAAGGGTACACTATTGTTAGTTATATGTATGCCCTAGAGGCCATTACTATACATAGGATGTATATTGTAGTGGATGCTTGGACATATATAGGGAGGACTTTCTTGCTCGACATGATAGTATGCTATCTGGTTGCTCTTTATCATAACGTGTACACTGATTGTCTCTCAGTTACATGTTGGTAAAGCCCTTAGGATGTGTACTTGACTACCTGGACTATGATGCGGATCATACTAGTGGGGACATGGTAGTTCATAAGTACATCCTTCAAGGTCCCTAGTCGTGGGTGTATCGAGACGGGGCATCGATACACCAGAGTAGACTAGCGTATACTTTCTCGACCCATACAGATGGGCGATGGATGATCCCATATCCATTGGTGTTTGACATCAGAGATGATGTACGGGTGCTCAGTGGAGACTGGGTACACTGGACGGACTCGCCGAGAACTCCCAGATGGTATTATACCTTACGTCAGATGGCAGTTCTCTGGTGACACTGGTACAGAGTAGTCTGTTGACCCGAGATCGTCATAGAGTCTTGTGTGATTCCCACTGTGCTTTGATTTCCACCTTACCATGTCCAAGAGGGCGTGCAAAACAGTGCCTTTTGGGTACAGTCCCGAATCACATGGAGGCAATGAGCGATAGGAGGGGATTCGTCTCTCCCGGTATAGGGAGTTGATGTTGTGCTGTGTTCGATTGGCTATAACCGGAAATTCCTGGCCAGGGTTGCTGAGATTTACTGGTAACTGTTATCAGTAGTTTCTCGAACTGTTATAGACCTCATATCGACACGACTTATCGAGCTACTGGGTCTGACGTTTACCACCCCTTGGCGGGATATGCGACATATCAGACGAACAGACAGGACTGTACGGTAAGTGTTACTGGTTGGATTCACAGGAGTGTGAGCGGGCTTGCTCATTGATCTTCTGATCGCTCAATACCCGGGTGGCCGTTACGTTTACCAGACCGCTTGCGGCTTGTAGGTGTTTGATATGATCATCACCTACTGCCGGCGTATTGACGAGTCTTTAGAGTCCTACACAGAGGTTTCCTGGCTCAAGCGAAACGAAATAGGAGTGCATATGAGATATGTGCGGGACCGAGAATAATACCAGTATGTGATACTGTATTCCATTCTCGCGATTTATATCATCGGTCGGTTATATGTGATATAGCCGGGTTACCGAATCAAGTGTTGATTCGATACATTGATACACTTGATATTAGTCGGTTATATGCAGTATGACCGGATCATTAAATCAAGTGTTGATTTAATGATTTAATGTATAATTTTATATTTGATATATTACTTTACATTAACTAGTATTTGTTCACTTAAAATTGATTATCTCACTTGATTGTGCACATTGTATATATGATATAGGTTTGTGCACTAGCTTGTATCATGTTTGATGATACATGCAAACTTGGGTGTGTGTTTACTTTAAACCATGTTTAGGTAAATGGTTAGGGTTTTAATTTATTTATTCATTTATTTATTTATTCTTTTGGGCAAGAAATAAAATGGTGGCTTCTTTTGTTTTCACTTGAAGCTTCATGAAGCTTTGACTATTTTGTTTCTTTCCTAAACCTAACCATTCACCTAAACCCTAGTTTAGTCTCTACACTAATTATACTCACCCATGGTTGCATTATGATAACCATCACTTGATTTTCTTTTTGGATAATTTTATTTTCTTTTCTTTCTTCTTCTTCTTCTTCATGAAGAGAAGAAACCATTGCTAGAAATTTCCAAGTGATGATTCCAAGTGAGAAATCCAAATCCAAAGTGAACCCACTTCCTATTCTTCATCCTCTACCACTTGCCATATTGTAGAGTGTGTTATCTTCACAAGTTTCATGACCTAGTGAAGGTGGAGGTTGAGTTTGAGTCGCCTCGACGTAGATCATCTTCGGCATCGAAGTCAATGACCTAGCCCGCCCATTTCTCCGATGAAATCGACGCAAGGGTCCGGGATTCCGATGATCGCAGCGGAGGGACGCCAACACGGAGCTAGAAGTGGAGGACCGGATCTACAAAGGTTGTAGTCCCTTTCATTTAGCAATAAAGATGTTTACTTGCTTGTTTGATTCGCCTATCCTCTAGTAACGATCTAGCATTAGGGTTTCTCGGCTCCGGAAAATTTGAATTTGGCATGGTCGATGCCTTGTGGAACCTCTTGGGTGTGCCTAGGAACCCTACAGTTGTATCAGAGCCTAGCTAGAGCTTTAGGCGATTGGTAGACGATGTTAGAAACCCGATCGAACCCGAAACCCTAATTTTTCAACCCTCTCTGTACAATTTTTAAAACAGTGGATTTTTCCAGATTAAAAATTTCCAAAAAATTCAGCAGGGAATTGTAGGAGTTACTGTGCAGCACGTGCACTTAACTCGATAGAAGCGTCGTGGAACCGCGGCCCCACCCTGGTTTGTGCGGCGGTTCCGCGGCCAGTTTGTTGAATTAGTGCACGTGGTTTGCACAGTAATTTGTTTATGTTAGTGCTGTGTTTTATGGGAATTTTTAATATTTACTCAAGATTTGAGTTTTCTGGGTTGTATTGGGGACTCGATGTTTCGATCGGGAAGTTTAACTTCGTCTGTGTTTTTACGGATAATTTTAGAAAATGTTGAAAAGTTCGACCGGATATAAATACTCAATTTTTCCCCTGTCGGGAAATTTCCAAGTATTGGATCTTTCCGTAGTTTAAGAACGTTCGAAGTAGTGCAAGTAACGCGATGGACCCTCTAGAAGACAACAACCCTTAACTCGATTATGTGACCGTCTTGAACTTCCCTTTGAACCTTAGGGTTTGGGGCAGTACGGCGTGTCACATGTGAGGCGTTGGCTTGACCCTTCTACGGCTGGACCGTTGGTACTGTGGCATGAACTGAATGTTTTTAAACTTGTTTCATGTGTTGAGCTGTTTTGGGAAAACTTGGGTGTTTGATTATTGGATCGGAAAGTTTAACATTGTCTAATTATCTGGAATGTGATACAATATTTGGAATTCACAAGTAGTTATGAGATAACTAATATGAATGTTATAAACATAGCACTTTAGTCTCAATTGATCGGTTGCCACGGAATTTTGATGCGATCAAAAGTCCGTCGCAATCACGTAGCGTACGCGGATACTCGCCAGATAAACTTAATAGACAGCTACACCCCTTAGCCCCGACCAAGTGACTGTAGGAGAACCCCGTCGCCAAAAGCATCCGTTTGGGTGCTCGTGGCAGCGGTGTTCTGCCTTGGTGCACTTCGTTGACGGTATCGGGGGTGCGGCCGCCTACTAAAGTTTGCGACGAGAATTCGATCAGTTTTTCGGGAATCTTGTTGAATTGCCCGACTTGATATTGAAAAGTGTTTTCGATATAGAGACTAAAATGCGGGGTTTATAATTGTTAGGCATGTGATGTCTAAGGAATTCATTTGGTCAGGCATGCGATGTCTGAGGAGATTGCGGATTCCAACTGTTGTAGTTTTACACTTTCTTTTCTGTGACTGTAAGTGTAACATGTGATATCGCCGGTTTCGTTGCTATATGTCAACGACAATTGGGATACGCATGTTTACTTACGTTGATGACATGTGATGTTATGTGTTGCTGGATATGTTATATTGGATCTTCGCGTTTTGAATAGCCGGGGATTTTATGTGAGATGAGTGTTTTTCATTTTCATTCATGTAAAAACTTGTATGTAATATTCTTTTATTGGGGCACTTCCAGGTTGCGGAAGATGTCACCTTTTGTATATTATTTACTTTTCCGCACTAGGATAGACCCAAGGAGGAGGGCACAAGTAACCGGGTTCTAGAGTCCAGTGGGAGACCAACTCGAGGAGTCGAGTCCGGGTTTCCTAACACTAGAATTGGTAGGGTTGCTTGCCGCTCTCGTAGGGGTCTAGGGGTGTGGGTTTGGCTATTCATCGCGACCGTGGAATCCGTGTTTTATACAGGCTCGTATTGAAAACACGGACATCCTAGTATATCCAATGTTTCATATGTTTCTTCTGCTGCGATATCTGTGATGTGATCATTTGATATGTTGCGATAGATGTTGTATATAGTATATATGATATATTATATAGGCGTTACTTATGTTTTACACCCGCGCTAGCCCTGCCCCGCTCTGCCGTTAGTTACCTAACCTAACGGTGCACGAGGGGACATCGAGGCGAATGTGGATGGCATAAGTGTACGTCGTATTTATCTGTGATGTTTAGGTAACTTAAATGATGGGATTTCGTTAATATGATTAATGAAAGAAAAGAAACCTAAGATGTTGTGGAATCAAATTTTCAAAAACAGGTAGCTACAGTTCTTGCTTTGCATCGCCGTGTTCCTTGTAGAACATCCTGCACCTTATTCGATAAGGAAAGGGCCGAGATCCCTTCACCGGGAGTGACCCCTTTAGCAATAACTGGCAGATGCTACAACCCTCGGTTTGTCTTTTGATTGCTTCTATAGTTTTTGCTTTGCACAGTGGTATATATGATATATCCTGCACCTTATTCGATGAGGAAAGGGCCGACGATCCCTTCACCGGGAGTGACCCCTTTAGCAAAACTAGAAAAGCCTAAAAAACACTCCATTTTAAAATCATTTGATTCTACAACGATATCAAGTTCATTACGCAATAGGTTTTCAGAAAAACCTGTCGTAGCCCTCCGTCATTTCAGATAAGTAGTAGTTAGTATTCGTGCTACGTTTGTTGGCCTGCGTCAAGGCGTAGTGTGCGATAGCTAACTAGTATTTATCTGCTTATGCATATGATGCAGATTGGATTAGGGTAGTCGTGCGACTTTGTTGGCCTGCATCAAGGGTCGTGCGGGTGGGTTTAATTCAATCAGGAAATGACGGGTTGAACTTGACTAGCGCATTATGGTTTGTTGGCCTGCGTCAAGGTCATCGGACGCTAGGGGCAAAATTATCGGGAATTTCAAGTGTTGAAATTTGCAATGAGATTGCATACCTTCTATGAGATAGTTGGATCCCGATACCCACTGCGAGTAATTGTTACTCCTGGGAGAGTTTTACACATTACAATTAGCCGATCAAGTAGGTGTCTAGAAAGGTGTTAACGGGGTTACGCCTATGGGAAAATGAGGTTTACTTTAATTAGGTCCGTGCGAAAGCACGGGGAACCTCCCTCAAAGTACCGACACTGGCCTGGCTGAAAGATCGGCGAACTTGTAGCGTGTAATTAATCCCGGCTAGTCTTTTCTTTTAGGGTTTGAAGGAAGATTTGATAAAACAGTGGGAGCCATCCTGATTAGATAAAATAATAACCAATTTGATCTTGCAAGAGCGCACGCAGAGTGTTTTCTTCTCTCTCTCTCTACGTAGCGACCATGTCACACCTTAATCAAGATTATAAAACGGATATATTGACCGAACCCGCTTGTTATACTGAGCTGGGGAACGTTGGTCCCGCTCCAACTTATAATTGTTATAAGACAGAGCAGGAATTTGGGGAATACCAGATTTCCCATGCCGCCCAAACAAAGAAAGTGCATATGATGCATCTCCTTCGGGTGTGTTCATTACAAAGAACTGTTTCTCTGTATCCTCTCCGTCCTGGGTATTTGATACCGGATCAGGATCCCAGATATGTAATCTGTTACATAGGGCTACAGAAAGGTAGAGAACTGAGAACGGGTGATAAGTTTCATGAAGACAGAAAACGATGCAAGTGTTGCAGCCAAGTCTGTTGGTCACTGTCACCCTGTATTCCAAATACATTGATTCTGAACGAATGTTATTAGATACCGAACCTGATATACAAAATCATATCAGTCTCTTTATTAGTAAAGAAATGATAAAATTTTGTATTGTTGGATAATGTTTTGAACATTTCCTATATCAAAAGTTGATCGGTTCAGACACGTTATCTAAAAGCATTGATGTTCTAAATCAAACTACAGTTCTTAGTATACGGAACACACACAAGAGGAAGAGTTCAGAAATAAACGAATCCTTCTTGAGGTATTGTAGACTAGGTGATATCAATGCGACCCGACTAGCTAAGTTGCACATAGATGCATATTTAAATCTGTTTGAATTTACATCTTGTGAAAACTTGCCGGTCATGTCACAAAGATAAGATGACCACAGCTCTGTTTATTGGAAGCAGAGAAAGAGTTAGTGTACTCTTGGGATGATACATGTTGATGTATGAAAGTCCCCTGTCTACACATGCCAAGACGTGTTCTTTGTACTTCATTACATTCTCTGATGATCTCTTTAGATTCAGACATATGTTCCTGTTGAAACACAAGTCCGAACCTTTTGAGATATTCACAGAATATTAGTTAGAAGTAGAGAACCAAAACGGGTATAAGTATTATGTCCTTTGATGCGATCAAGGAGGAGAATAATTAAGCACGAGATTCCTTGATTATTCTAAAAGAGAATGAGATTCTCTCTCAACATTACTCCTCCGTATACACCACAGCACGTCGGTGTATCGGGGCGAAGCTATTACACCCTATATGATATGGTGCGCTCTATAACGAGTACTACTGAGTTTCCTATTTCCTTTTAGGGAGTTATGCACTTATGAAGTTGCATACCTATTGAATAGGGTTCCGATGAAATCAGAAACTACCATTTCATATGAGATATGGAAAGGGAAGAGCCCATCTCTTAAGTCAGTTAAGATTTGGGGTTGTCCAGCCTATGTCTAAAAGCATAATCCGGACAAGCTCGAGGCAAAGTCAGTTCTGCAGAAGTTTGTTGGATATCCCAAGCATACGCAATGGAATATCTTCTACCTAACCGAGGAACAAAAATGTTTTGATTCTCAGCATGCCACCTTTGTGAAGAAATTAGTGGACATGAAGTAGAACTGGAAGGAGTTCCAGCTATACAAACTGTAGCTGATGATTTGGTAGAACCGAAGGATTCAATAGTTTCCAACGAACCTCAGCCTCTCCGCCGATCTAGTAGGGTTCCTCACCCACCTGAGAGATACTTCTGTTTCTCTATGACAGTGGGAGCGAGGATTGCATCATGAGATGATGACCCAACTAGTTTCGAGCTGGCCATCAGGAGTAGGACACTGTAAGAATGGCTGGATGCTTAGTGATCTGAGATGGAATCCTTATACACCAACAAAGTATGGACTTTGGTTGCTTTATCTGAAGGGTTAAATCCCCATCAGGAGCAAGTATATCTTGAGAAGATTACTTGGTGTACATGGAAAAGTTGAGACTTTCAAAGCTAGACTTGTTAAAGGTTTGCATCATTGACCAGGTATGGATTGTGATGAAACCTTTTCTAAGTACCTATGCTTAAGTCCATCCAGATCCTACTTGCCACGGCTACATACCATGACTACGATATCTGGCAGTTGGGTGTCATGACTGCTTTTCTAAATAAAGATTTCGAAGAGAGAATCTATAAGTACACAGTCAGAGGGCTTCGTAGACAGTGGGAGCAGCGAAAACGTGTGCAAGATGTTTTATGTGATAAAGCAGGCATCGCGGAATTGGAACATCTGTTTTGATGTGTTAGTCAAAGAGTTTGACTTCATCAAAATGGTAGATGAACCTTGTATATACAAAAAGGTAGTAGGGAATATGGTGACGATCCTCGTAAAGTACGTGGATGACATACTCTTGATAGGGAAGGAGTTTCCTATGCTACGCTCGATCAATCTCCGCTTATCACAAGGATTCTCCAAATAGGATCAAAATGATACCTACTAAATCCTGGGTTTTGGATCTATGAGATAGATCTGATTGGATGTTAGGATTCTCACTAGTTGTAGTGAGATGGTATCAATGGATCCTGGGGAGAATCACTGGAAAGGTTCCAGAGTGATAAGGACGACTGAAAGTCAGTCACAGGCATTGTCTTTACCCTCAGTGAAGGGACGGTATGTTGGAAGAGTTCCAAGCTAGATACCGTGACATACTAGATGATAAAGGCTGGATACATCGCTACTTAAGACGCTACCAAAGAGGCAGTCTGGATGTATATTAGTTCAAGAGATGAACTTCGTTCCTCCCATTGTGTGATAATGGAGTTGTGGCTTATGCCAAGGAACGCCCGACACATCAGTGATCTAGACATATTCTAAGGCAGTGTCACCTGATCATGGAGATGGTTGATCTCCAGGGTGATCGAGGTTGGGAGAGAAGACTCAGAGGACAACACGGCGGATCAACTCACAAAGGCCTTTTCCCAGAGAGAGACTTTTATAGGATGGTTGAGTATGAGATACTACAACCACTGCTACAGATGGCCCTAGTGCAAGTGGGAGATTGTTAGTTATATGTATGCCCTAGAGGCCATTACTATACATAGGATGTATATTGTAGTGGATGCTTGGACATATATAGGGAGGGCTTTCTTTCTCGACATGATAGTATGCTATCTGGTTGCTCTTTATCTTAACGTGTACACTGATTGTCTCTCAGTTACATGTTGGTAAAGCCCGTAGGATGTGTACTTGACTACCTGGACTATGATGTGGATCATACTAGTGGGGACATGGTAGTCCATAAGTACATCCTTCAAGGTCCCTAGTCGTGGGTGTATTGAGACGGGGCATCGATACACCAGAGTAGACTAGCGTATACCTTCTCGACCCATACAGATGGGCGATGGATGATCCCATATCCATTGGTGTTTGACATCACAGATGATATACGGGTGCTCAATGGAGACTGGGTACACTGGACGGACTCGCCGAGAACTCCCAGATGGTATTATACCTTACGTCACACGGCAGTTCTCTGGTGACACTGGTACAGAGTAGTCTGTTGACCCGAGATCGTCATAGAGTCTTGTGTGATTCCCACTGTGCTTTGATTTCCACCTTCCCACGTCCAAGAGGGCGTGCAAAACGGTGGCTTTTGGGTACAGTCCCGAATCACATGGAGGCAATGAGCGATAGGAGGGGATTCGTCTCTCCTGGTATAGGGAGTTGATGTTGTGCTGTGTTCGATTGTCTATAACCGGAAATCCCTAGCCAGGGTTACTGAGATTTACTGGTAAGTGTTATCAGTAGTTTCTCGAACTGTTATAGACCTCATATCGACACGACTTATCGAGCTACTGGGGTCTGACGTTTACCACCACTAGGCGAGATATGCGACATATCAGACGAACAGACCGGACTGTACGGTAAGTGTTACTGGTTGGATTCACAGGAGTGTGAGCGGGCTTGCTCGTTGATTTCTGATCGCTCAATACCCGGGTGGCCGTTACGTTTAGCAGACCGCTTGCGGCTTATGGGTGTTTGATATGATCATCACCTACTGCCGGCGTATTGACGAGTCTTTAGAGTCCTACACAGAGATTTCCTGGCTCAAGCGAAACGAAATAGGAGCGCATATGAGATATGTGCGGGACCGAGAATAATACCAGTATGTGATACTGTATTCCATTCTCGCGATTTGTATCATCGGTCGGTTATATGTGATATAGTCGGGTTACCGAATCAAGTGTTGATTCGATACATTGATACACTTGATATTAGTCGGTTATATGCAGTATGACCGGATCATTAAATCAAGTGTTGATTTAATGATTTAATGTATAATTATATATTTGATATATTACTTTACATTAACTAGTATTTGTTCACTTAAGATTGATTATCTCACTTGATTGTGCACATTGTATATATGATATAGGTTTGTGCACTAGCTTGTATCATGTTTGATGATACATGCAAACTTGGGTGTGTGTTTACTTTAAACCATGTTTAGGTAAATGATTAGGGTTTTAATTTATTTATTCATTTATTTATTTATTCTTTTGGGCAAGAAATAAAATGGTGGCTTCTTTTGTTTTCACTTGAAGCTTCATAAAGCTTTGACCATTTTGTTTCTTTCCTAAACCTAACCATTCACCTAAACCCTAGTTTAGTCTCTACACTAGTTATACTCACCCATGGTTGCATTATGATAACTATCACTTGATTTTCTTTTTGGATAATTTTATTTTCTTTTCTTTCTTCTTCTTCTTCATGAAGAGAAGAAACCATTGCTAGAAATTTCCAAGTGATGATTCCAAGTGAGAAATCCAAATCCAAAGTGAACCCACTTCCTATTTCTTCATCCTCTACCACTTGCTATGTTGTAGAGTGTGTTATCTTCACAAGTTTCATGACCTAGTGAAGGTGGAGCTTGAGTTTGAGTCGCCTCGACGTAGATCATCTTCGGCATCGAAGTCAACGACCTAGCCCGCCCATTTCTCCGATAAAATCGACGCAAGGGTCCGGGATTTCGATGATCGCAGCGGAGGGACGTCGACACGGAGCTAGAGAAGTGGAGGACCGGATCTACAAAGGTTGTAGTCCCTTTCATTTAGCAATAAAGATGTTTACTTGCTTGTTTGATTCGCCTATCCTCTTGTAACGATCTAGCATTAGGGTTTCTCGGCACCGGAAAATTTGAATTTGGCATGGTCGATGCCTTGTGGAACCTCTTGGGTGTGCCTAGGAACCCTACAACTATCACAGGTGAGTCCGCATTTACATCTTCTATTACAGATCTAGATTCGTCACGATTGTAGGATCTACGACTTGGACACATGAGTGAATGAAATCTAAAGGTGCTCCATAAGAGATGTTTGATTGGGGGTGTAAATTTTGAGAAGCTAGACATCTGTGAAGAGTGTGTATTGGAAAAGAAACATTGGGTGAAGTTCAGCACAAGTGTGCATGATACTAAAGGTATCTTGGATTATATTCACACCGGCGTGTGGGGGATCGACACCGATTCCTTATCGTGGAGGAGCAGGATATTTTGTATCTTTCATTGATGACTTTTCAAGGAAGCTTTGGATATATTTAATGAAGGACAAATCTGAAGTATTTGAGAAGTTCTAGCTTTGGAAAGCCATGGTGGAAAAGCAGACAGGCAAGTCCATAAAGGTCATAAGGTTCGATAATGACGGTGAGTACACCTATGATGAATTCAAGGTGTTCTGCAAAATTGAGGGTATTGTACGCCACTACACCACACCCGAAGATCGACAATCAAATGTTGTTGCAGAACGTATGAATCAGACGATGTTGGAGAAGACGCGATACTTACGAATTACTGCTAGACTTCTGAAGGAGTTTTACGCTGAGGCCTTAACTACTGCTGCTTACCTCATCAACAGGTCACCATCATCAGTGATAGTTTTGAAGACTCTCGAGGAAGTATAGACTGGAAAGGCTGTTGATTACTTGATACTCTGAGTATTTGGGTGCCTAACTTATGTTCATGAGAAGAACAATAAGATTGATCCGAGAGCAAGGAAGTGTATTTTTCTTGATTATGGAGATGGAGTAAAGGGTTACAGGTTGTGGTGTCCTAAAACCAGTAAATTCATAATCAGCAAAAATGTGACCTTCAATGAATCTGTGATACCCAACAAGCATGTTCAAAGTGAAGATGATGAGAGGACGGCGAAATCACTGAATCGGGTGGTGATGAAGGTTCCTGTCCAGGGTATTAGAGATGAGGTACCAAGAACTCAGACTTAGGAGGAACTGGTTTAATAGGTGCAGCCAGGGCCACAACAAGATAAGCGTTCACTAGTTCAGCAGGTGTTGCAAAGGCTACAATGAGACAAGCGTCCACTGGAATGGTATGGAGATTGGTCAACCTACGGTTTTGAAGACATGCCTACAAATGCGTTGAATATTGCAAATGAAGAACCACTCTCTTACAAAGAGACTACCCAGTCACAAGACTTTGAAAAATGGAGACTCACTATGGAGGAGAAGATATAATCTCTTTAAAGGAACGATATATGGGATCAAGCTAAAGGAGGGTTCTTTAGAAGAGGGCGGTGTCCAATACAAGGCAAGACTTGTGGTTAAAGGGTACACTCAAAAGGAAGGAGTATACTTTAATGAAAATTTATCCTCAGTGGTAAGAAACACTTCGATATGTATTCTCTTAACTATGGTACCCATCTACGACATAGAGTTGGAGAAGCTCATTGTCAAGACTATGTTCTTTCATGGCGATCTGGAAGAAGATATCTATATGCACTAGCTCGAAGGATTTGGAGTCGAAGGAAAAGAGGTTCATGTATGCAAGGTTAAGAAATTGCTGTACGGATTGAAGCAACCCCCAAGGCAATGGTGCAAGCGATTTCACCATTTCATAGAGATGATCGGGTTCGGGAGGAGTTTGCGAGACCATTGCGTATAATTCAAGACGCTTAATGTCACGACCCAAGTTAGGCACATGACCGGCACTTAGACTACATAACGTCAACAGGCATAACGCAATTTAAGTAAGTCGAAAACACAACAATCTAAACCATTACAAGAAGGAAAAGATAGGAACATTTGGAAATCTCAAGCAAAACCTTAAAACTTAAGTTTTTTTTCATAAAAATTTCGGTAGAACCTCCTTTGTAAAAACTAGCCTCAAAACGGGTACAAACATAAGATATAAGTAAAGCATCCCCAAACGGGAGCAAATCTCGCCCAAAGGCGGAAATAACCACCACAAAAGATATACGACGCCGTAGCGAAGGAACAACATAAAAGAGATAATCAACATAAAACAAAGGCCGGCTCACACGAACACGACACCCAGAGTCACAAGAATATACAACATCGATCCTCACAACTCGTCTCTAAGTCAATACATGAAGGTGGTAGATGGAGAGTACTAGATACAAAAGATATACAATGAACATCATCGGATAACCGCAACCCACCTATAGCAAAAGGCCTCACAACCAACCGTAGCGGTATCCGCAAAAGTAGAGATAGTAAGATGCCCTGTCGCGACTACACTGATGGTCAGACCTGCAAAACACTGTGGCACAACGGGGGTGAGTTGCCAACTCGTGAATAGTAAATAATATCATACTGTAATCGCAAGTATGCACGAACAACGATAAATCTATCACATGCAATCTGATAGTATAAGTTTGGCAATATGGATACGCAACAATCATGATATTCTATCAAGTACTACAAATACATGAAACAATGCATATCAAATAAATCATGAGTGTAGGATAAATAATAAACCTCATGCACAAATCACCAGCATGGGAAAACCCTGGTGACCATTAATGACATCCCAAATCCCAAAATCCTCAGGTGCCATCACTTGGACCGGCCCTCATATCTGCAAATCTCATAGAACCTGAGTGCCCAACAACGACAATCGAAACCTCATGAAAACATGTGCCTGTGTGTGTGTGTGAGGATATCCACCTCGTGTGTCCATCAACGACACATCAAATCATGAACCTAAGTGTCCAACATCGACACTCGAAATATCATGAAACCCGTGTCCAGCATTGACACGTAAATCCACATATCTCAGGTACCACATCCTCAGATCGGTCCTCATATCCATCTCATATCATAACTCCAAAACAGTGTCCTTCGGACATCCGTAGAGTTCTATACAATCACCGGTAGGTAGTATTCCCTCTGCCAGGCTCATCGTCTATACCACGAAAATCACCTCTTGCCCCGGGGAACCATACCGGGTCCACCATGTACCCGCAGACGGTGCCTCCCGCTCCTCGAATCGGGTTTCTAACACAAGTCTCAGAACCGAGAAAACTCATGGTGGACGCATCGAAATATCATATCAAGAGAAACCGGGTTTTCAAACAATACATAAATTCTTGAAATACCCCCACAGTTCTCAAATCCATAAATCATATGAACTCCATATCTCAATGTGTAAATCCATGAAACATGATATATGCAACATAGAATAGTAATATGAGCATATCAAGGGAAAACCGTTATTTAAATGCATCAAGTTATTAAATATATCATGCGGTTCCAAATTCCTTCGAAATCAAGTGCAACATCATATGAGGCGTACATGTAGCTATAGCAAGATATGTGTATCTACATGTAAACATGTATGTATGATGCATTTTATATGCGCAATAGCACAATAATCAACGTCTCAATGTCAATGACAATACAATACCACATAGGGGTGTGTGTAGTTATCGTAAGGTATGTGGGTGTACATGTAAGTATGTATGCATGATGTACATGTACCTATAGGAAGGTATGTATTGCGCGTGCCATGGCAATTACCAACGGTGTGGGTGTAGCATACAATTAGTGCTCGTGCAACATGAACCGTCAATAATAGTGTAGTGTTCAATGGTTACAAGTCAAGGCACAATAAGTAATAATATGCAATGATGTTCATGCACAATCTCTATATGTGCATATAACATGCGGCTAATATCATATCCAGCCCTGACGCATAACGCCATACGGGCGATTTCCCCGTAGATGTCAAATCTACTCACCGACGATCTCGAGCTAGGTAAATCCAGTCACCTGCTTCCCTTTCTTCGCAGCGTTCGAAGTCCCCACCTGCGATCCTATAAACACAAAACATAACAAGTGCAAATCTCAAAAATCGACCAATATCACGTACAAACTACGTTTAACGGACGCACTAACTCCAATCCAACTCTCAAGTGTCCGTCTAGTGGCTAACGTGTGTAGTGACACTCCGAATCCAACCCAAGTGCAGCAGCTACAAAAGATCACGAACCGTGTCAGATAACGTAACACGCGTAGTCAAAACAATAGATTATAGCAAAGTGATCCCAGATTTCGTATACTGTAAAAACTAAAAATCAAGCAGTACCAAACACCTCTAAATAACTGCAGACAACTACCCTACAAAACCCAAGCCCCAACTCCCCCAAATACCCGAGGTCGCCAGATTTCCCTATGTTGTCGCCGGCCAAAACCGCCCAGGTGGGGTTCGTGCTTCAGGTGTACACTCAGGGTCACTAGTACAATAATACTACATTGCTAGATTTTACAGTAAAGATTCCAGGTCATAGCAGATCACAGAGGCTCCAATATGACACTAAAAATAGGATATGTGCACGAAACTATACCTTTAGTGTTCTAAACCACAACCACATGGCAACACAACAATATAAACACCTAATTATCAGTTAGAGGTCATTACCTAGCCACTCTTGCTCAAAAATCCAATCTTTCCAAGCTCCAAGTCAATTTAGTTGCTAAATCAAGACTTGTGAAGTGTTTTAGTGGGATTTAATGAAGTTTTGCAAGGTTTTGTGATGAAGTAGTGAGGGTTTTCAGTTGAGGGTTGAGGAGATGAAATAATTGAGAAGAGATAATAATGAGAGAGTGAGGTGAGATAATGATGAGAGGTGAGTGTAGGGTGAGTATTAGCCTTACACTTATTCTCTCCCTCACCTCTATTAATGCAAGCATTAATGCCCTCCATGACTCACCTAGCCACCTCTCCTCAATCTAAAGCAAGAAGATAACTCTACACAACAATACTAAGTGTAAGGTTAACATGGCAAGAATTAGCTAAAGGTGTCATGGCTACTTAACAAGATTAACACTAACTAACCCCCACATTAACATGCACAAGTGTGTGCAAGCCATAACAAGTAATAATAAAATATTAATTAATTGTTATAAAATGTGAGGAAACCAATTTGGTAAACTTTTCCTTAAAAACCCGCATTATCGCTTAATTAACACTCATCGCATTCTAAGGTGTTACAATCTCCCCCCTTAAAGAAATTCGTCCTCGAATTTAAAATCCTTACTATGCGTACCTTCAAAGAGATGAGCGAATTTCTTCCGCATCTCGCTCTCGGCCTCCAAGTGATCTCCTCACCAGTTGGGGTACTCCAAAGAACCTTCACTGATGGCAAGACCTTTGATTGAAGTTTCTTCACCTGCCGATCCAATATAACTACCGGATGCTCGGTGAACGAAAGATCGGGCTCAAGCTGAACGGTCTGGTGCTGAATCATGTGAGAAGGATCATGAAGGTATCTACGAAGCATCGACACATGGAATACGGGGTGAACATCCAGAAAACTGGGCGGGAGTGCCAAACGATAGGCAACGGTACCAACTCGCTCAAGGATCTCGAAGGGACCTACAAATCTGGGACTAAGCTTCCCTTTTTTCCCAAATCTCATAACGCCCTTCATCGGAGAAATCCGCAGGAATACATTATCCCCCGTTGCGAACTCAAGTCTGTGACGACGACGATCGGCATAAGACTTCTGTCTGCACTGGGCTGCTCTCATCCTGTCCTGAATCAGATGGATCTTCTCCGTAGTCTCCTGAACTAGCTGGGGTCCCAAAACCCTACTCTCGCTGAGTTCGGTCCAACAGACTGGCGATCGACACTTCCTACCATATAAAGCCTCAAAATGTGCCATCTGAATAGTCTCCTGAAAGCTGTTGTTGTAGGAGAACTCAATCAACGGCAAGTGACGATCCCAACTGCCACCAAAATCAAGCACACATGCACGAATCATATCCTCCAGAGTTTGTATAGTCCGCTCTGACTGACCATCGGTCTGCGGATGTAAAGCGGTGCTAAAACTTAACCGGGTACCCAAAGCTTCCTGACGCTTCTGCCAAAGACGGCTAGTAAACTGGGTGCCTCTGTCGGATACGATGCATGCGGGAACGCCGTGCAAACGCACAATCACATCTATATACAACTGAGCATACTGAGTATAACCGAAAGTGGTCTTCACTGGAAGGAAGTGAGACACTTTCGTCAACCGGTCAACAATCACCCAAATGGAGTCATACCCCCGATTGGCCCTAGGTAGACCCATAACAAAGTCCATGGAAATCTGCTCCCATTTCCACTCTGGAACGGGTAAAGGCTGCAACTCTCCAGCCGGTCTCTGATGCTCAGCCTTGACTTGCTGACAAGTCAGGCATCTCGAAACAAAGTCCGAAACATCGTGCTTCATCCCTTCCCACCAGTAAATGTCTCTCAAGTCACGGTACATCTTGGTGGAACCTGAATGAACGCTAAAAGCCGACTGATGTGCCTGCTCTAAGATCTCGCGTCTCAACCCATCGGTATCTGGTACACACAAGCGAGTCCCGTAACGTAGCACACCCTGGTCATCAATCAAGAACTCCGAATCTGTATCCAGCCGAACAAGTCCAAGAATCTCAGACAAACGGGCATCACTGGGCTGCGCCTCACGGATATGATCAAGTAGAAGTGGACGGGCGCGGACATGAGCAAGCTGTCCCCCAGTGGAAGTGAACTCAAACTGTACTCTACCATCGCACAAGGTCTGCCAATCTGCAGAAGACTGTCTTTGAACTGCGCTCAACTGGGACAAGCTACCCCCGGGCCTACGACTCAAAGCATCAGCTACCACATTCGCTTTACCCGGGTGATAAAGGATCTCACAATCATAATCCGTCACAAGCTCCATCCACCGGCGCTGTCTTAGATTCAGGTCCCGTTGCTGGAAGATTTACTTCAAGCTCTTATAGTCGTGAAAATCTGACACGACTCCCCGTATAAGTAATGTCTCCAAATCTTCAGTGCAAAGACCACCGCGGACATCTCAAGATCGTGAGTGGGGTAATTCTGCTCGTGCTTCTTCAGCTGCCTAGAAGTATAAGCAACCACTCTATCATGCTGCATCAGTACATAACCGAGCCCCACTCGAGAAGCATCACAGTAAACGATAAAGACACCCGATCCAGAAGGCAAAGATAGAACTGGTGCAGTCGTCAACCGACTCTTCAACTGCTAAAAACTCTGCTCGCATACATCAGTCCAAAGAATAGGAACCCCCTTCCGGGTCAGTCCGGTCAGCGGTGCAGCGATATTCGAGAAATCTTGCACGAAACGGTGGTAATAACCAGTTAAGCCCAAAAAAGCCATGGACCTCTGTCACAGATACAGGTCTGGGCCAAAACTATACAGCCTCGATCTTCCTCGGGTCTACACGAATACTGTCTCCCGTCATCACATTGTTGGATATAGTGCCCTTAAAGTCAATTATTGGATAGCAGGTACGTGATTGCAATGATTGAGGCGGGACCTATACCGATATGACAGTCTTGCTCGAGATGATAGTATGCTATCTGGTTTGTCTTTATCATCGTATACATGCTTTAGTTCACTATTGCATGATGATAGAGCCTATATGATTCTTTCTTGACTACCAGCAGTATGATGGCGATCATATACGTGGGAGCTGGGGTTTGTAAGCACATCCTTAAAGTATCCCTAGTCGTGGGAGTTTCGAGACAGGGCATCGATAATCCAGAGTAGACTAGTGTATACAGTCGAGACCCTGACGAGGGGCGGTGGCCGGTCTCACAAGCCATTGGTTTCAGTTGGTTCACCTAAGATGTATACAGGTGCTCATTGGGTTATGAGTACACCGGACAGGACTCGCCAGGAACATGCTAGTTGGTATTATACATATCGTCAGATAGCAGTTCCCTGGTGACAAGTGTACAGGTTAGTTTGTCGATCTGAGATCGTCATTTGTCTCGTGTGAGTTCCCACTGTGCTTTGATTTCTACCCTACCACGCTCAAAGGAGACGTGCAAACAGGTTTTTTTTGGGTACAGTCCCGAGACACATGGAGGCAGTGAGGGGATCATCGGGGATTCTTCTCTACCGGTATTGGGGGTTGATGTCTCACAGTGCACGGGTGGCCATCACTAGAAATCCTCTGCCGAGGTAGTGGAGAATTACTGATTTGGATCAGTAGTTTCTCAGATGGTGATGGGCTTCATGCCGACACGATTTATCGCGTTATTAGGGGTCTGACTTTATCCACCCCCCTAGACTCGATATGCGATACTCTTTAGACGAACGGACCGGACTGTACGTTTATTGTCACTGTTAGGCTCAGTAGGGTTTATGGATGAGTTCGCTCGTCAGCTTCCCTTCCAATCAATACATAGGCAACCGTTACGTACAATTAGTACCTCTGACATGCTAGAGGTTATACCCAGTGCCAGTGTGTTGATGAGTCATTAGAGTCCCCCACAGACAGTTTCCCAAGTTCGGGCGAAACGTTGTAGAGGCCGTATGGTTTTATGGCAGGGTTAGGAAAATGCACGTGCGTTTTCGTACGTGTCATTTTTCGGGCAGATAATACTGGTAGGTTTTGGTTTAAGCCGCATCCCAGTATTATACTGTGTAGATATAATATCTTTGTCTTAGTTGCATTTGTATTCGGTCGTAATACAAATGCGGGTATGTTTATACTGATACGGGGTTATCCTGAAATTCGTTTCAGGATCACTTTTGGAAGTTGCTAGTTTCCAGTTTTCTATCACCCGTATTTAACATTCGGTTAAATACGGATTTATCTTTTCGTCACTTGGGTGAGTCATGAGGGTGAGTCGTGCTTCTAGAAGTTTCTAGATGATGACTAGGATTAGTGACTCATGGTTGCATTTAATGTTCATTAAATGTTTGTGGTGACTAGGTTTGTGAATCATGGTTTTGCATTTATTGCTTAAGTGAGTCATTGTTATGATAAGCTTCATATCCTTTATGGTCACCATTTTTCTCCACTCCTACACTCACCCCTCCTCTTCATAACTTGGCCGGCCCCCTCTTGATAATGGTGATTGATTTCATTTGAGAAAAGATGATAGTTATTTGGTTTATGGAAATTAGATAGAAAAGTTCTCATTTCATTCCAATCCAAAAAGGCAACTTCATTAACCGTTCGTCCATAGCTTTGGATGTAACGAGACAAAGTGTTCTACTCATTCTCTACATCAATCTTGGTCATCTCTTTTAGAAAACTTGATGATCGAGTTGCCTCGGTTCAGAGGCGGGAGCCCGTTTAATGATCCGTCGACGTGGTGCCACCTGGACGAGAAGACTGGAGATTCAGGAGATCGGAGCAGCTGCAACAAAACATGGGATGATGGTTGAAGACCGAAGGACTCAGATCGTTCGGTATAACATTTCTACCCACTTTGTAGTTTGTTAGTTTAGCTCTAATGGCAGATCCGGGTTATAGTACGCGATAACGCCGGTTGTAAAAGTTTTTGTTCCGTATTTGGCGTCTGTTAGACGGCCGGGGCGCTACCGTGGACTTACAGTGGTATCAGAGCCTCACCATTAAGCTATACTAACTTGTGCTAACGCGTTTAAAATATCGTTCGAACCGAATTTCAAAAACTGCAATTTCCATGTTCAAAGTTTCTGTCGATTTTAAATCATGTTTAAAAATTATTTTGATCATCCCAGAAAATTGAGCAGAGTTTTTTAAGCTAACTGTAGAAATTTGGTCACGTGACCCTACAAGACCGCCGCGGATCCGTGGTCAAACCTAGGGTTTAACCGCGCATCCGCGGCAAGTCTGTGGGTTTAGTGGTCCAAATTTGTACAGTGGCTTCTTTAGTGGAAATTGTGGTTTTTGGTATATTTATTTTGGGCCCAGATTTTGTTACTGTACAGCAGATGTACGTGGGGCCCACTTCGGGAAATTTTGTCGATCGAAATTTTAAACTTGTTAGTATTCAGTACTTACTTTATATCTCCGAACGTGAATGTCATTCGAGCGGTAAACCGCGTCTAATTGCTATAGTCCTTTTAGACGGGTTTGCGAACGTGACATTCGCGTTGATGTTCTGTGTTGTGCTGTGATGTTGCGGATATGTCGTGGTAGATAGCAGGGTGCAATGATAGTGCTGTTTGGATTTATTTGTACATTTGATATTGGGGGGCGAGCTTCCAACATGTGGACAGTCGTCACTGCCTGTTTGTATAATATTCTTTTGGGGAACGACCGGGCTGAGGTCGATGTACCCGTTGTACATATTTTTATTTCTGTACTAGGTTTATCCCGTGAAGGAGTGCACGGATAGCCGGGTTCTGTAGGGCAACGGGTCCGTATCTCATGGTTTTGAGAGGCAGAGGGACCTCACTCTAGAATTGGCACTCTATTCGCCGCACTCGTAGGGGTACAGGTTGACCCGAGGAGGGGTGCTCAAGTTACCGGATTCCATGAAGTGCCGGGTGGTCCATTAATTTTGCTGTAGGGGGCTGCCTCGCTTCAGGTTTTGGCGGGTAACTTGCCGCACCCATAGGGGTCTAGGTTTCATTGCAAAGGCTATCCACACGACCAGGGGAACGTCGGGTTTCAGTAGCGGCTCTGTGAAACCCGGGGATCCCGGGTTATCTGTATTGTTCTGTGATGCTTATTACTTTTCTGTAATGTTGCATATTATCACGCCTGGAGCGATTATTGTATATTGGTATATATACTATTAAATGTTGTATATGTTTTACACCCGCGCTAGTCCAGTCCCCGCTCTGTCGTTAGTTAAGTAAATTAACGGGTGATGACGGGACCCTATGGCGAATGCGGATGGCATATACGTATATTTTATTTTTCATTCTTTTCTGGTGTGATTGATTGATGGGACTGCATTGATTCTTATCAATGCAAGGATAAAACAAACCTATATTTGATGTTGTTGGAACAAATTTTAAAATGTGTTATTACAAAGATGTTTCCTTTTGTTTTGCATAGCGGTATTCAGTTGGAATATCCCGCACATCATTCGACGAGGCAAGGGCCGAGATCCCTTCACCAGGAGTGACCCCTTGGGCAGAAGTTTACGTCAGGGTAATAACTTCAATATAGTCGATTACAAGTTGCTTTGCATCGCGGTATTCAGTTAGAATATCCTGCACCTCATTCCACGAGGAAAGAGCCGAGATCCCTTCACCGGGAGTGACCTCTTTAGCAAAAGGTTTTCGTCACTTTATTTTTATAAAAAGCTATCAGGTTCCTTCAACGAGATCAAGTTCATTACGTTAAAGGTTTTTCGCCAAAAACCAGCCGTAGCCCTCCGTCATTTCTTATGGATGGTCAGTAGTATTCAAGCTATGTATATTTGGCCCTTAGTCAAAACATAATGATTGGTAGCTGCTGGGGTGTTCACATGTTGCATAGATAGATGCGTTGGTTTGGGACAGCCGTTCTGCCATTTTGGCCAAAGTCAAGGGCATGTGCGGGTGGGTTCAAATTGACTTGGATAGTGACGAGAAGAACTTGACATGTGACTTATGTGATATTTGGCCCTTAGTAAAGTCATAAGAGCATGGGGCAAAAATATATATCGGGAGTTTCAAACACACAGGAAACTTGCCAGGCATGCGCATACCTTCTGGATTGTGATAACTTGAGTGGCTTCCATCGAGTTATCATGCGATGAGAGTTGGATCCCGATTCCCACTGATGAGTTAGTTTACTCTTCGGGTGATCCCGACTAATTCTTCTTCCAGGTTTGGAGGAGAATTTGAGAAAACAGTGGGAGGTTTCGTGATTAGATAAAGTGATAACCATTCTGATCTAGGGTAGAGTGCACGCAGAGTGTTTCTTTTCTCTCTCTCTCTTGGGCAGCGACCTTTGACCGACCTTAGACTATGACTCAGTGACCAAGTTGACCGAACCTTCTTAAAATACTGGCTTTTGGATTGTCTAAAGTTGCATAAGTCATTTTCGCTCCTTCTTTTACCCTTTGTATTTCTCAGAACACCCCGTATTACTACGGACATCCACTTCCATTGGATAGATCCATCGTATGGTTATATACGAACTCGAAGGGACTTCTTCGAGGATGGATCCAGGTTCAGGAGAAATAGAATTGGTTTATTCAGATGTCTTTTATTATCACCTTCTCTCAGGTTGCGAGGGCTCCTTAGTTTAGGAGAGTACACCTATTACGCTTATTGGATAGTCTTATTCCAAACCATAGGCTGGTGCCGAAAGGTAGGGAATGAAGAAAACCAATTAGCCTAAGTAGGGTGTATAGAAGGTAATAACTAAAGACAAAATAAAGGGATTAGAAAGAGGGCAAAGTAAATTGCGACTGCTATCATTCACGACCAAACCCCGTACTTCATCGCCACTCCTATTTCACCTTTGCTTTTTTCCCCAGTTCGGGAGAAATAGAATAAGGTATTATTCAGTTGTCTTTTATCATCACCTTCTCTCAGGTTACGAGTACTCCTTGGTTTAGGAGGGTACACCTATTATGCTTATTGGATAGTCTTCTTCCAAACCATAGGCTGGTGCCGAACGGTAGGGAAGGAAGAAAACCATTTAGCCTAACGATGGTGTACAGAAGGTAACGACTAAAGACAAATAAAGGGATTTGGAGAGATGGCAATAAAATATACGGTTATAGTCATGAATTGGATTATGGAAGAGGCATTACTAGGAATACCAGGATACCCCTACGAAACATTTTCATGTTTCAGTGCATTGTTAAAGAAAACTATTTTCCCGATTAGATAATTACTCCAGGGTATGTATTTACCAGGTATGATTCTCACATCTGTATGGTTTTACAGATGATGAGTGGGAGGAAGTTATTGGGAATTAGGTGATCATCCTCATTACATCGGAACCCGTTGTAATTGGTGATATTTGAGGAAGTCGCCTGGGTTATTGTCGGCAGGCATGTATTTGGTTTTGTGTATCGATTGTTGTGCACCAATTTCAAAATGATATATCTGTACGTTTATTTTTATAAAGTGAGATATAACTTTTTGATATTATGTCGATGACATTTACCCATATCAGTTGGCGATTGGGTAAGGAGCATTGAACATCGGAGTAGTTCTTAACCATAAGTACGGTTTTCAACCTACGATGCACAGGTTATGAGTTATTCAACTCAGCGGACTTATACAGAGTATTGTATGTTGTCCAGTGTCCGTCAGGACAAAGGGGTAGGTCCTCATACTATGTTCTGTTTACTTATGACTTCTTTAGTTTTTAGACAAGTGTTTCGTAGAAATACAATGTCTAAGTTTTGAGAAGTTGTGGGTATATGAATAAATTAGAGAACCAGGTGTCGCAAGTATCAGGATTCTTCAAAGAAATTGAAGATGTAGATTCTTGTGACGGGTATTCAGTTGATAGTAACGGTTTTAAGAAACTTGTTTCTCTTTCAGGTTACTCATAATTGGATGGATTCCTAAGTTGAGTAATGCTGATTAGCCTCTCTCCATTAAGTTGATATGCACTGGAGACAGTTGCATGGTTTGAATCTGGTTCCGGTTAAATTTGTGCCTCTATTTCTATATTGTATATAGAATGGTTCATATCTTAACGATGTTAAGATACGGGGAGTTGTCCGGCTTATGCTTAAAACCAGACACTGGATAACTCAAGGCACGTTTCTGTAATGGAAGTTTGTGGGTTGACCCTGGCTTTGACGAGGGTTGACATTTCTACCATCTGGAAGATCAATAGTGATATTGTTCTTGACTCGCCACAGTTTTATTAAAATAGACTTTTTCAGAAAACAGTCGTGGGAGTATGGTAGAACTGGAAGTGATTCCAGAACCGCAAACGATTACGGAAAATTTAATAGGACCTATATATTCAATCAGGTTTGATATTCCAATAGCCACTCCGCAGATATGGTGGGTAACCTCAGACACCCGAGAGGTACTCCGGTAGCCTCAAGGACGGTGACAGGGAGGTTTTTGTTTACCCAGACTTGACACTACTGTTGTTCCAGACTATGAGACTCGGCAAGAGGATAAGTATAGCGTCGTTCTAAACTAGCTTTAGAAGTGTACATATATATTATTCTGCCAGAGGGTTGTTGTGGTCAGTGGGAGCAGCGGAAGCATAGTGGAAAAGTTGCTTATGTCTATTTATAGGCTTGAGAAGATATCGCGGAGATAAGATCATCTATTTTTGATGTAAAAGTCATGGGTTTGACTTCATCAGAATAGGGGATGGATCTGGTGAGAAGGTAGTAGAGTGTAATGTCCTGGTATTTGGGTGACATACATAGAGTAGGAAGTAAAATTCCTATACTACGATCGGTTGTACTGTGGTAGTCACACAGTTGTTTCTCCACAAAGGATATGGATATAATATCTGACATTCTGGTTACTAGATCTATGGTTTTAGATCTAGATTTGGGTAGTTTCCCAATGTGGGTACTTTGACTATTCTAATAGTATTTTAGAATAGTTGACTCCTGGCATGGTAGTGTACCTGATGGTGATGGAGTCACCCTATCTAAAGGTGTCTTACAGACTAAAGGGGAGAGGGATGTGCATGATTGGCAGATCACTTGCTTAGGCAATTGAGTCAATCATGAGATGTCAAGTACCACACCAGATGTTGTTTTTTGCACTAGATGCGATAAGTTTATATTAATCCAATCTTGGAGAAACATAAGGAAGCAGTTTTAGAACATAAGTGCATGTTCTACGGATTTGATGACAACAGCCTCCTTCGGGAAACGGTTATCATTCCAGGCTTCCAAGGTGATATGGATGACAGAGTGATTGTCAGAGTTATAGTTTTCCCTCTGATGAGGGACAATATTATGGACAGGTGGTCCAAGAGAATACTGTAGGAGGCATGGTGCTGGATACTGATTATGTTCAGTTATCGATACAGTCTAAGAAGTTTGGATTTGGAGTTCATTTATGAACTAGGTCCCATCAGATATTCAGACATATTCTAAGACAAGTATTACTCGATTCGGGAGATGGCTTTCTCCGCGAACATGAGATTAAGAGAGACATAGAAAGAAACATTAGGGTGGATCCACTCATTGAGTCTATTTTTCGAACACAATAATTTTACAAACGAGCTTTGTGAAACTGATTAGTAGAGGAGTTGGATGTTCGGTATCACACGGGCTGTGAGTATGCGACATCGCAATAATTAGACTTAAGTGAAAGTGGGAGATTGTTGGATATAGTGCCCTCAAAGTCAACTATTGGATCGTAGGTACGTGATTGCAATGATTGAGGCAGGACCTATACCGATATGACAGTCTTGCTCGAGATGATAGTATGCTATCTGGTTTGTCTTTATCATCGTATACATGCTTTAGTTCACTATTGCATGATGATAAAGCCCATAGGATTCTTGCTTGACTACCAGCAGTATGATGGCGATCATATACGTAGGAGCTGGGGTTTGTAAGCACATCCTTAAAGTGTCCCTAGTCGTGGGAGTTTCGAGACAGGGCATCGATACTCCAGGGTAGACTAGTGTATACAGTCGAGACCCCTACGAGGGGCGGTGGCCGGTCTCACAAGCCATTGGTTTCAGTTGGTTCACCTAAGATGTATACAGGTGCTCATTGGGTTATGTGTACATCGGACAGGACTCGCCGGGAACATGCTAGTTGGTATTATACATATCGTCAGATAGCAGTTCCCTGGTGACATGTGTACAGGTTAGTTTGTCGACCTGAGATCGTCATTTGTCTCGTGTGAGTTCCCACTGTGCTTTGATTTCTACCCTACCACGCTCAAAGGAGACGTGCAAACAGGTATTTTTTGGGTACAGTCCCAAGCCACATGGAGGCAGTGAGCGGATCGTCGGGGATTCGTCTCTCCCGGTATTGGGGGTTGATGTCGCACAGTGCACGGGTGGCCATCACTAGAAATCCTCGGCCGAGATAGTGGAGAATTACTGATTTGGATCAGTAGTTTCTCAGTTGGTGATGGGCTTCATGCCGACATGATTTATCGCGTTATTAGGGGTCTGACTTTATCCATCCCCTAGACTCGATATGCGATACTCTTTAGACGAACGGACCGGACTGTACGGATATTGTCACTGTTAGGCTCAGTAGGGTTTATGGATGAGTTCGCTCATCAGCTTCCCTTCCAATCAATACATAGGCAACTGTTACGTACAGTTAGTTCCTCTGACGTGCTAGAGGTTATACCCAGTGCCAGTGTGTTGATGAGTAATTAGAGTCCCCTACAGACAGTTTCCCAAGTTCGGGCGAAACGTTGTAGAGGCCGTATGGTTTTATGGCAGTGTTCGGAAAATGCACGTGCGTTTTCGCACGTGTCATTTTTCGGGCAGATAATACTGGTAGGTTTTGGTTTAAGCCGGATCCCAGTATTATACTGTGTAGATATAATATCTTTGTCTCAGTTGCATTTGTATTCGGTCGTAATACAAATGCGGGTATGTTTATACTGATACGGGGTTATCCTGAAATTCGTTTCAGGATCACTTTTGGAAGTTGCCAGTTTCCAGTTTTCTATCACCCGTATTTAACATTCGGTTAAATACGGATTTATCTTTTCATCACTTGGGTGAGTCATGAGGGTGAGTCTTGCTTCTAAAAGTTTCTAGATGATAACTAGGATTAGTGACTCATGGTTGCATTTAATGTTCATTAAATGTTTGTGGTGACTAGGTTTGGGAATCATGGTTTTGCATTTATTGCTTAAGTGATTCATTGTTATGATAAGCTTCATATCCTTTATGGCCACCATTTTTCTCCACTCCTACACTCACCCCTCCTCTTCATAACTTGGCCGGCCCCCTCTTGATAATGGTGATTGATTTCATTTGAGAGAAGATGATAGTTATTTGGTTTATGGAAATTAGATAGAAAAGTTCTCATTTCATTCCAATCCAAAAAGGCAACTTCATTAACCGTTCGTCCATAGCTTTGGACGTAACGAGACAAAGTGTTCTACTCATTCTCTACATCAATCTTGGTAATCTCTTTTAGCAAACTTGATGATCGAGTTGCCTCGGTTCAGAGGCGGGAGCCCGTTTAAAGATCTGTCGACGTGGTGCCACCTGGACGAGAAGACTGGAGATTCAGGAGACCGGAGCAGCCGCAACAAAGCGTCGGATGATGGTTGAAGATCGAAGGACTCGGATCGTTCGGTATAACATTTCTACCCACTTTGTAGTTTGTTAGTTTAGCTTTAATGGCAGATCCGGGTTATAGTACGTGATAGCGCCAGTTGTAAAAGTTTTTGTCCGCATTTGGCGTCTGTTAGACGGCCGGGGCGCTACCGTGGACTTACACACATGACCCAAGAAGTCAACTCTATCTAGCCAAAATGCGTATTTTGAGAATTTAGCATACAGCTGGTGCTCTTTCAATGTCTGCAAAGAAATCCTTAAGTGCTGCTCATGCTCCTCTCGACTTCTAGAGTAGACTAGAATGTCATCAATAAACACAATAATAAACTGGTCGAGGAACGACCTAAAATTCCGGTTCATCAGATCCATGAACGCTGCTGGGGCATTGGTGAGTCCGAACGATATCACCAAAAACTCATAATGCCCGTAGCGTGTACGAAAAGCAGTCTTCGGAATGTCATCCTTCCGAACCCGCAACTGATTATAACCCGAACGCAAATCAATATTCGAAAAATGTTTCACACCCTGGAGATGATCAAACAAATCGTCAATGCGAGGTAAAGGATACCTATTCCGCATCGTAACTCGGTTCAATTGACGATAATCAATACACAACCTCAAACTGCCGTCCTTCTTCTTGACGAACAGAACATGAGCTCCCCAAGGCGAAACACTCGGACGCATAAGTCCCCTATCAAGCAACTCTTGCAATTGATCTTTAAGCTCTCTAAGCTCCGCCGGGGCCAACCGGTAAGGCGGTATGGAAATAGGCCCCGCGCCGGGAATCAGATCAATGCAAAATTCAATATCGCGCTCTGGCGGCAAACCAGGTAACTCATCTGGAAAAACGTCGGGAAACTCTTGCATGATAGGAACCCGGTCCAACGACTCTACTGTGGTTCCAGTATCTCGAATGAAAGCCAATAATCCCCGACATCCTCTCCTCAAAAGCCGACTAGCGCAAAGAACTGAAATCAAACTGTGAGGGGCGGCACCACGGTCTCCCTGCACAACTCGAATAGACTCGCCCGAAAAACTAAAACCGACTGTTTTCTCACGTCAATCCACAGAAGCATAGCAAGCAGCGAACCAGTCCATGCCAAGGAGAACGTCGAAGTCCAACATATCTAGAAGGATCAAGTCGACTGATGAATCTCTATCTCCAATACAAACGGCACACGACCGAAACACATGCCGCCTAACAAAAGAATCGCCAACAGGAGTAATCATAACAAGCGGCTGATCTAGCAAACACGACTCTTGGCCCATCCTTGGCACGAAGTGTGTAGAAACATACGAGTGCGTAGATCTCGGATCAAATAAAACATGTGCATCAAAAGAACATACAGAAAGAGTACCTGAAACCACTGCATTGGACGCCTGCACGTCCTGATGAGTCTAGGCAAACACTCGAGCCTGCCCTCTACCGGCGAT
This sequence comes from Agapanthus africanus, assembly GCA_030015575.1. NCBI lineage: Eukaryota > Viridiplantae > Streptophyta > Magnoliopsida > Asparagales > Amaryllidaceae > Agapanthus > Agapanthus africanus. Next base: position 137,823,723 of record JASDDO010000004.1, on the reverse strand, counting down.
TGGCTGACCTCCGCCTCTACCACCCCGCCCTCTCGGAACAAAAACACCGTGACCACGGCCTCTCTGAGCATGAGTCTGATGTAAGTGCACGGCGGCACCCCGGCCGTCGATCCAACGCCGGAAACGCGGAAACGAAAAACTTTGTGAAACTTGCAAACCGGCACCACCGCGCACAATCAACCCAGATCGGGCCATTAACCTAGCTACTAGCAAACTAAAAGACGGGTAGAGAGTTATACCAAGCGATCCGTGTCCTTCGGTCTTCGTCTCCACTCCGATCTCCCGCGGATTCTCCGTCCGTCACCTCCTCGTCGGAAAGGGCACCACGTAGCCGGATTCTTTTACGGGCTCCCACCTCTGGACCGAGGCAACTCGGGTGCGAAATTGCTTAGCCGACGCGTCCAAGATTTGCTGTAGGCAAGTGTAGAAAAACATGTCTCTTTGGGGTTTATGTAGTTGCCATGGTGGAGGAAGTGAAGAATGAACTTTGGAGAGGTGAGGGATTTTTTGGAAGACATAGAATGAAATGAGATGAATGATTTCCCTCACAAAATGAACTCTCTCCTCTCCCGTCTAATGTGGCCGGCCCCTATAAGAAATGGGTGGTGGAAAAAATTGCCAGCAAATGCAAGTGAAAAGAATCCATAAACAAGAATAATGATCACAACAATATCAACCTCGACATCCAACTCAATCCAATCTCAATCCATCATAATAAATGCAAGTGAAAAGATGCAAAAAAAATCTCATGATGAATAAACTATCATGGAGCCACACATATGCAAGAAACCCCTCCACAATAAGTTATTTGCACTCTTGCAAATAACCCCCTCTATCGGAAAGTCCGGCCGCGAAAGAACAAAGGAAAACCGGCCGGAACGGAATGCAAACTGGCAACTTCAGAAAACCGATCCCATAATAAATTACAGGAAAACCCCACTACTGCAAATACATGCCCAAATTTGTATTCCCACTGAACACAAATGCAAAGAGACAAAATCTACACTGTCTAATATTAGAATCCGGCTTAAGCCAAAGCCGGCTAGTAAAATCCGTCCGATCACGATCCGTGCAATACCGCACGTATCTGATCGAACCCTGCCATATCTCCATACGGCCTCTACAGCGTTTCGCACGAAACCTGAGTAACTGTGTGTGGTGGACTCTAAAGACTCGTCAATACTATGGCTGTGGATTTAACCACTAGCACGTCAAAGGTATTAGCCATACGTGACGGGCTACCAGCTATTGACTAAAAGGGACGTCGATGAGCGAACTCATCCTGACACCCTACTGAGCCTGTCAGTGACAATATCCGTACAGTCCGGTCCGTTCGTCTATGAGCATCGCATGGCGGGCCTAGGGAGTTGGTAAAAGTCAGACCCCCAAAAGCGGTACAAGTCGTGTCGGAGTGTAGCCCAGAACACCCTTAGATACTACTGGAATACCTACCAGCAAATCTCCGGCCTTGGCCAAGGACTTTTCATGTTCTGGCTCTCCTAGACACAACGTGACCTCACCCCCAATTCCGGGAGAGACGAACCCCTGCAGATCCGCTCACTGCCTCCATGTGGCTCGGGACTGTACCCAACTAAAACCTGTTTGCACGACTCCTTTGAGCCGTGGTAGGGTAGTAATCAAAGCACAGTGGGAACTCACACGAGACAAATGACGATCTCAGGTCGATGAACTAACCTGTATACATGTCACTAGGGAACTGCTATCTGACGTCAGGTATAATACCAACTAGCAGGTTCCCGGCGAGTCCTGTCCGGTGTACTCATAACCCAATGAGCACCTGTATACATCTTAGGTGAACCAACTGACACCAGTGGCTTGTGAGACCGGCCACCGCCCCTCATCGGGGTCTCGACTGTATACACTAGTCTACTCTGGAGTATCGATGCCCTGTCTCGAAACTCCCACGACTAGGGACCTTTTAAGGATGTGCTTATAGACCCCAGCTCCCACGTATATGATAGTCCTCATACTGCTGGTAGTCAAGCAAGAATCCTAGGGGCTCTATCAACGTGCAATAGCGACTCGTAAGGTCACCTAAAGCAGTACACGATGATAAAGATAAACCAGATAGCATACTATCATCTTGAGTAAGACTGTCCTACCGGGATAGGTCCTCCCTCAATCATTGCAATCACGTGCCTATGATCCAATAATTGACTATGAGGGCACTATCTCCAACAATCTCCCACTTGCAGTCAAGGCTAATTATTGCGATGTCGCATACTCACAGCCCGTGTGATACCGAACACCCAACTCCTCTACTGGTCAGTCTCACAAAGCTCGTTTGCGAAACTATTGCGTTCGAGGAACAGTCTCAGTGAGTGGATCCGCTCTGATGTTTCTTTCAATGTCTTTCTTTATCTCAAGTTCGCGGAGAAAGCCATCTCCCGAAATGAGCAATACCTGTCTTAGAATGTGTCTGGATATCTGATGGGACCTAGCTCATAAGTGAACTCCAAATCCATACTTCTTAGACTGTATCGTCAACTGAACTTAATCAGTATCCTGCGCCATGCCTTCCCTCAGTATCCACCTGGACCACCTGTCCAAAATACTGCCCCTCGTAAGAGGGAAAACTATAACTCTGACAGCCACTCTGCCATCCAAGTCACCTTGGAGCCTGGAATGATAACTGTCTCCCGAATGAGGCTGCCGTTATCATATCCCTAGAACATCCACTTATGTTCTAAAACTTCTTCCGATCGTTTCTCCAGGATTGGATCAACATCAATTTATTGCACCTACTGCAAGAACAACATCTAGTGTGGTACTTGACATCTCATGATTGACTCAATTGCCTAAGCCAGTGATCTGCCAATCATGCACATCCCTTTGCCCTTTAGTCTGTAAGACACCTTTAGAGAGGGTGACTCCATTACCTGCAGGTACACCACCATGCCAGGAGTCGTCCATTCTAAATACTCTTAGAATGCTGTCTAAGTACCCTGATTGGGAAACCACCCAAATCTAGATCTAAAACCATAGATCTAGTAACCAGAATATACGATATAAGATCCAATTCCTATGTGGAGAAACTACTGTGTGACAACCAAAGTATAACCGATCGTAGTATAGGAATATCACTTCCTACTCTGTGTATGTCATCAAATACCAGGACATCACACCCTACTACCTTCTTAACAGATCCATCCCCTTATTCTGATGAAGTCAAACCTATGACTGTCACATCAGAAATAGATGATCTATCTTCGCTATATCCGCTTTAGTCTATAAATAGACATAAGCTACTTGTCCACCAATGCTTCCGCTGCTCCCACTGACTACGACAACCCTCTGGCAGAGTCATATAGACGTACACTTCTAAAGCCTGTTTAGAACGACGCTATACTCATCTTCCTGCCGGGTCTCACAGTCTGGAACAACAGCAATGGAAAGTCTGGGTAAACAAGAACCTCCCTGCCACCGTCCTTGAGCATACCGAAGTAACTCTCGGGTGCCTGAGGTTACCCACTTTATCTGCGGAGTGGCCAATGGAATATCAATCCAGATTGAATCTTTAGGTTCTTATCAAATCTTCAGTAATCGTTTGCGGTTCTGGAATCACTTCCAGTTCTACCATACTCCCACTACTGTTTTCTGAAAAAATCCATTTTTAATTAAAACTATGGCGAGTCAAGAACAATATCACTATTGATCTTCCAGATGGTAGAAAGTCAACCCTCGTCATATTCCGGGTCAACCCACAAACATCCATTACAGAAACGTGCCTTGAGTTGTCCAGTGTCTGGTTTTAAGCATAAGCCGGACAACTCCCCGTACCTTAACAATGTCAAGATATGAACTGTTCTGTATCCAATATAGAAACAGAGGCACTGATTTAATTAAACCAGATTCAAATCATGCAGCTGTCTCCAGTGCATGTCAACTAAATGGAAGGAGACCGATCAGCGTTACTCAACTTAGGAATGCTTCCAATTATGAGTAACCTGAAAGAGAAGCAAGTTCTCTTAATCATTACTATAAACTGAATACCATACACAAGTATCTACATCTTCGATCATCTTGAAGAATCCCGATACTTGCAATACCTGGTTCTTTACTTTAATCTTATACTTATAACTTCTCAAAACTTGGACCCTACGTTTCTACGAAACACCTGTCTAAGAACTGGAGAAGTCACAAGTAAACAGAATATAGTACGAGTACCTACCCCTCTGTCCTAATGGACACTGGACAATATACAATACTCTGTATAAGTCCCTTGAGTCAAATGACTCATTCACTGTCTGGCGTAGGTTGAAAACTGTACTTATGGTTAAGAAGAATTACACCGCTGTTTAATGCTCCTTACCTAACCATCCACTGATATAGGTAAATGTCATAGACATAATTTCAAAAAGGTATATCTCACTCTATAAAAATAGACGTACAGATATATCAATTTGAAATTGGTGCATTATAACGGATATTCAAAACCAAATATTTGCCGTCCGGCAAACTACCCAGGTGACTTCCTCAAATATCACCAATTACAACGAATTCCGATATAATGAGGATGATCACCTAATTCCCAATAACTTACTCTCACTCATCATCTGTAAAACCATACAGATGTGAGAATCATACCTGGTAAATACATACCCTGGAGCAAGTGTCTAATGAGGAAATCAGTTTTCTTTTAACAGTACACAGTGAAAATGAAACATTGAAATGCTTCGATGGGGTATACTGGTATTCCTAGTAATGCCTCTTCCATTATCCAGATTCACAACTGTAACCGTATAATTCTTTGCCATCTCTCCAAATCCCTTTATTTGTTTTTAGTCATTACCTTCTGTGCACCCCTTTAGGCCAAATGGTTTTCTTCCTTCCCTACCGTTCGGCACTAGCCTATGGTTTGGAAGAAGACTATCCAATAAGTATAATGGGTGTACTGTCCTAATCCTAGGAACACTCGCAATGCGAGAGAAGGTGAAGATAAAAGACAACCGAATAAACCTTATTCCTATTTCTCCTGAACTAGAATCCATCCCCGAACTGGAACAAGTTCCTTTCGAGTTCGTATATAACCATACGATGGAGTATCCAAATAAACCGTGGATCTTCGTAGTGATACGAAGTGTCCTGGAGAAATACAAAGGTGATTTAGGATTGGCGAAGAAATACTTGGTTTGGTCGTGAATAGCAGTCGCAATTTACTTTGCCCTCTTACTAATCCCTTTCTTTGTCTTAACTTAATACCTTCTGTACCCCGTTTAGGTTAATTAGTTTTCTTCATTCCCTACCGGTCGGCACCTGCCTATGGTTTGGAAGAAGACTATCCAATTTGCGTAATAGATGTACTATCTCCTAAACCAAGGAGTACTCGCAATCTGAGAGAAGGTAAAAGGAAAAGACAACTGAATAGTCTTATTCGTTTTCTCCAGAACCAGAAACCATCCTCGAATTCCTTCGAGTTCGCATATAACCATACGATGGTTTTGTCCAATGGAAGTGGATGTTCGTAGTAATACGGGGTGTCCTGGAGAAAAGGGTAAAAGTAGGAGTGGCAATGAGGTTTGCAACTATGACAATCCAAAAGCCAATGTTAAGAAGGTTCGGTCAACTTGGTCACTGAGTCATAGTCTAGGGTCGGGTCAATGGTCGCTGCCAAAGAGAGAGAGAAAAGAAACACTCAGCGTGCACTCTAACCTAGATCAGAATGGTTATCACTTTATCTAATCTGAAAACCTCCCACTGTAACCTCAATTCTTCTCCAAACCCGAAAGAAGAATTAGTCCGGATCACCCGAGGAGTAAACCAACTCATCAGTGGGAATCGGGATCCAACTATCATCGCATGATAATATGACGGAATCCGCTCACGTCATCACACTACAGAGGGTATGCGCATATCTGGCAAGTTTCAGTTTCTTTAGAAACTCCCGATGTGGATTTTTTTTTACCCTATACTCTTATGACCTTGACTTTGGCCAACATATCATAAGTCACATGTCAAGTTCTACCCGTCATTCTCCAGCTTAATTTGAACCCACCCGTACAAGCCCTTGACTTTGGCCAACAAGGCTATACGACTGTCCCAAACCAACGCATCTATCTATGCTGCATATGAATACCCAATAGCTACCAATCACTGTGCCTTGACTTTGGCCAACATACACAGCTTGAATACATATTGACTATTCATATGAAACGACGGAGGGCTACGAATGGTTTCTGGCGAAAACCTTTAACGTAATGAACTTGATATCGTTGAAGGAACCGGATAGCTTTTAAAAATATAGTGACGAAAACCTTTGCTAAAGAGGTCACTCCAGGTGAAGGGATCTCAGCTCTTTCCCCGTAGAATGAGGTGCAGGATATTCCAACTGAATACCACGATGCAAAGCAAAAGTAATCGGCTATAGTGAAGTTATTGCCCTGACGCAAACTTTTGTCCAAGGAGTCACTCCCGGTGAAGGGATCTCGGCCCTTGCCTCGTCGACTGAGGAGCAGGATATTCCAACTGAATACCACGATGCAAAACAAAAGAGAATGCCCTTGCAATAACAGCTTTTTGAAAAAGTGTTCCAACAACATCAGAATAGGTTTGTTTAGCTTGCATTGATCCGAATCAACGCAGTCCCATCAATTGATCACACCAATAAAGAACGAAAATAATGATGTACGTATATGCCATCCGCATTCGCTACTAGGTCCCGTCATCACCCGTTAGGTTACTTAACTAACGACAGAGCGGGGACTGGACTAGCGCGGATGCAAAACATATACAACATCTACTAGTATATATATCAATATATAATATTTCGCTCAAGGCATGATAAAATGCAACATCAAGGAAATGTACAGCATCACAGAACAATACAGATATCTGGGATCCCCGGGTTTCATAGAGCCGCTACTGAAACCCGACGTTCCCCTGGTCGTGTGGATAGCCCGTGCAATGAAAATCCTAGACCCCTATGGGCGCGGCAAGTTACCCGCCAAAACCTGAAGCGAGGCAGCCCCCTTCAGCAATGTGAATGGACCACCCAGCACTTCACGGAATCCGGTAACTTGGGCACCCCTCCTGGGTCAACCTGTACCTCCTACGAGTGCAGCGAATAGCCCTCCAATTCTAGAGTAAAGCCCCTCTGTCTCAAAGCCATGAGATGCGGGCTCGTTGCCTTCTAGAACCCGGCTATCCGTGCACCCCTCCGCGGGGTAATCCTAGTACAGAAAGTAAAATATACATACAACGGGTACATCGACCTCGACCCGGTCGTGCCCCAAAAGAATAATATACAATCAGGCAGCGACGGCAGTCCACATGTCGGACGCTCGCCCCGCAATATCAATAGTACATATAAAACAAAACTATACTACCATTGCATCCAAGCTATCCCCCTCGACCGATCCGCAACATCACAGCACAACACAGAACATCAAAGTGAATGTCACGTTCGCAAATCCGTCTAAATGGGCTATAGCAGATAGACTGGATTTACCGATCGAGTGACATTCACGGCCGCAGATATAATGTAAATACTGTGAACTAACATGTTTAAAATATCCAATCGAACAAATTTAGCGAAGTGGGCCCCTAGCAGTACTGTAGCACTTACAGAAAATTTGGGCCCAAAAAGAATGTCCCAAAACCCCTATTTCCTATTCAAAAGCCCACTGGAAAACTTTGGTGCAATGAGGACATTTCCCACCGCGGAACCGCGGCCAAACCAGGAGTTTGGCTGCGTTTCCGCGGTCGTACTAAAGAATCACTGCATCGAATTTTCCCAGAATTCTTAGAATTTCCTGCATGTGTTTCTGCAATGACCCGAAAAATTTTTGGAGCAAAAATTTTTTTCGACAGAAACACGATGCACTAAAAATACGGTTTTTGGGATTTTTGTTCGATCGAGTTCTAAACATACTAGAGCAAGCTAGACTAGGTTAACGGCGTGACTCTGATACCAATGTAAGTGCACGGCGGCGCCCCGGCCGTCGATCCGACACCGGAAACGCGGAAACGAAAAACTTTGCGAAACTTGCAAACCGGCACCACCGCACACAATCAACCCGGATCGGGCCATTAACCTAGCTACTAGCAAATTAAAAGATGGGTAGAGAGTTATACCAAACGATCTGTGTCCTTCGGTCTTCGTCTCCACTCCGATCTCCCGCGGATTCTCCGTCCGTCACCTCCTCGTCGGAAAGGGCACCACGTAGCCGGATTCTTTTACGGGCTCCCACCTCTGGACCGAGGCAACTCGGGCGCGAAGTTGTCTAGCCGAAGCGTCCAAGATTTGCTGTAGGCAAGTGTAGAAAAACATGTCTCTTTAGGGTTTATGTAGTTGCCATGGTGGAGGAAGTGAAGAATGAACTTTGGAGAGGTGAGGGATTTTGTGGAAGACATAGAATGAAATGAGATGAATGATTTCCCTCACAAAATGAACTCTTTCCTCTCCCCTCTAATGTGGCCGGACTCTATAAGAAATGGGTGGTGGAAAAAAATGCAAGCAAATGCAAGTGAAAAGAATCCATAAACAAGAATAATGATCACAACAATATCAACCTCACAATCCAACTCAATCCAATCTCAATCCATCATAATAAATGAAAGTGAAAAGATGCAAAAAGAATCTCATGATGAATAAACTATCATGGAGCCACACATATGCAAGAAACCCCTCCACAATAAGTTATTTGCACTCTTGCAAATAACCCCCTCCATCGGAAAGTCCGGCCGCAAAAGAACAAAGGAAAACCGGCCGGAATGGAATGCAAACTGGCAACTTCAGAAAACTGATTCCGTAATAAATTACAGGAAAAACCCACTACTGCATATACATGCCCACATTTGTATTCCCACTGAACACAAATGCAAAGAGACAAAATCTACACTGTCTAATACTAGGATCCGGCTTAAGCCAAAGCCGGCTAGTAAAATCCGTCCGATCACGATCCGTGCAATACCGCACGTATCTGATCGAACCTTGCCATATCTCCATACGGCCTCTACAGCGTTTCGCCCGAAACCTGAGTAACTGTGTGTGGTGGACTCTAAAGACTCGTCAATACTATGGCTGTGGATTTAACCACTAGCACGTCAGAGGTATTAGCCATACGTGACGGGCTACCAGCTATTGATTAAAAGGGACGTCGATGAGCGAACTCATCCTGACACCCTACTGAGCCTGTCAGTGACAATATCCGTATAGTCCGTTCCGTTCGTCTATGAGCATCGCATGGCGGGCCTAGGGGGTTGGTAAAAGTCAGACCTCCAAAAGCGGTACTAGTCATGTCGGAGTGTAGCCCAGAACACCCTGAGATACTACTGGAATACCTACCAGCAAATCTCCTTCCTTGGCCAAGGACTTTTCATGTTCTGGCTCTCCTAGACACAGCACGACCTCACCCCCAATACCGGGAGAGACGAACCCCTGCAGATCCGCTCACTGCCTCCATGTGGCTCGGGATTATACCCAACTAAAACCTGTTTGCACGACTCCTTTGAGCCGTGGTAGGGTAGTAATCAAAGCACAGTGGGAACTCACACGAGACAAATGACGATCTCAGGTCGATGAACTAACCTGTATACATGTCACCAGGGAACTGCTATCTGACGTCAGGTATAATACCAACTAGCAGGTTCCCGGCGAGTCCTGTCCGGTGTACTCATAACCCAATGAGCACCTGTATACATCTTAGGTGAACCAACTGATACCAGTGGCTTGTGAGACCGGCCACCGCCCCTCGTCGGGGTCTCGACTGTATACACTAGTCTACTCTGGAGTATCGATGCCCTGTCTCGAAACTCCCACGACTAGGGACCTTTTAAGGATGTTCTTATAGACCCCAGCTCCCACGTATATGATCGCCCTCATACTGCTGGTAGTCAAACAAGAATCCTAGGGGCTCTATCAACGTGCAATAGCGACTCGTAAGGTCATCTAAAGCAGTACACGATGATAAAGATAAACCAGATAGCATACTATCATCTTGAGTAAGACTGTCCTACCGGGATAGGTCCTCCTTCAATCATTGCAATCACGTGCCTGTGATCCAATAATTGACTCTGAGGGCACTATCTCCAACATCTGACGCGGGGCAACAACATGCATAAGAGGCAACGCTCTCTGAGGTGGAGAAGGTGGTAAGGTAATATGCGGTACAGCTGCCTCTCTCTGGCGTATCACAGTAAAATCCCTAACGAGGTGATGTAGACTGCCACACCCAAAGCACCCATACGTCGACCGCTGACCCTCCTGGGATAAGTGCTGAATAACTGGCCTCGTCCCAAGTCTCTGCTACTCCCCATTCCTGAACGAACACTGTCGCGGCGTCTAAACATCTGTCTCCGGGCTGATATACCAGCACAAATCCTCTTCGGTTCCGGAACAACCGACGTCTCGGAAATACGCTCCTCAACTAATAGGGTTGCGTCCACCGCTGCTGCATACATGTTACAATGCTGAACGCTGATAGTGAGGAGCAACTGGGTAAGCAGGCCTCGAACAAACCTCTTGACCCGCATCTCCTCAGTAGCTACCAAGTAGGAGCATACACAGACAGCTCTGTAAACTGCACATCGTATTCTGACACCGTCATCCCCAGAGTCTGGCGTAAGAGCATCCTGGACGCTCTGCGGAAGAAAACGGGCAAGAAACACTGTGAAGAACTCATCCCAGGTCATAGGAGAAAGACCTGCGGCTCTGCCCTTCTCTAAAGACTCGCACCACTTCTGGGCCAAACCCTCCAGACGAAAACTCACAAACTCTACCCATCTCGCGCCGGAGCATCTCAGCGAATGACATATCCTGGACATCCAATCGATAAACGACTGGGGATCCTCAGCTGCATCGGTTCCAGTGAAAACCGGAGGCTTCAGCTGTAGGGTTACTAGGCACTGTCACAAGGTTCTACAAGGCATCAACCATGCCCGATTTAAATTTTAGACGTCCCGAACAACCCTAACCAAGATCTTAGACTAGAGATTAGGTGAAACAAATAGCAGGTAAACTACTTTACTTCTAAGAGTTAGGGATTACAACCTTTATAGTCCGTTCCTTCACTTCTAAAGCTCCGTGTTGAGGTCCCTTCGCTGCGATCATCGCGTACGCGGACTCTAGAGAGGCTCCATGAAGAGAAAGATGCAAGCTTGCTTCCGATCTTCGATAACAAAGATGATCAACCTGGAAGAAACTCAAACCCAAGCTCTTGCTTTGCTAATCAAGTATTAGCAATGCAAACACCCTAATCTAAGTGGCTAGAATAGATGAGGATGATGAAGTAGGAATTTAGCTCTCATTTATTTTCTATTTCTCACTCAAAATCATCACTAATCAAAAAGCTAGAAAGCTTTTCCATCCAAAAGAAGAAGGAAGAAGAAGAAGCATTCACTTTGTGATGAATAATGAAACTATGTCTAAGGTTAGAAATACAACCATGGGTTAAGAATAATCACTTAACCCTTGTAGAGATTTTACCATAGTAAAGGGTTTGGGTTGAGTTAAGGAAATATCAACAAAATATCATAACAAATATATTTGCTTAAAACAAAAGCAAAGCCTCTAGAAGCTACTAGAAGGTTTAACCCTAATCCAAATCCTAACCATGTTTAATGTTGGATATATGTATGCCCTAGAGGCCATTATGAGATAGTGGATGTATTTATACATACATACATACATACATATATATATATATATATATATATATATTCAGTGTACATTCTTTCTCGACATGATAGTATGCTATCTGGTTCTTCTTTATCTGACATGTTGATTTGATCATGCTTTTACTCATTCACACATGTTGATAAATCCCTGAGGATATTGGCTTGACTACAGTGATTATGATAGAGATCATACTAGTGGGACATCTGTAGTTTATAAGCATATCCTGAAATGTCCTTAGTCGTAGGTGTATCGAGACGGGGCATCGATATCAGAGTAGACTAGCGTATATGATACTAGACCCATATGATGGGCGATGAATGTTCCCACATTCATCGATGTTTGACATCGAGATCATATACGGGTGCTCAGTGGTGACTGGGTATACTGGACGGACTCACCGAGAACTCCTATATGGAATTATATCTATCGTCGGATAGCAGTCTCAGGTGACACTGGTGCAGGTTAGTCTGTAGACCCGAGATCGTCATAGAGTCTTGTGTGCTCTCCCACTGTACTTTGATTACCACCCTACCACGGCTCTACTGAGTCGTGCAAACAGGTGGCCGTTGGGTACAGTCCCGAGACACACGAAGGCGATGAGCGATAGGAGGGGTTTCTTCTCTCCCGGTATTGGTAGTTAATGCTGTGCTGTGATCGACTGGTTATATCAGTAAGTCCCTGGCCAGGGCTGCTGAGATTTATTGATAAGTGTTATCAGTAGTTTCTCGATCTGTTATAGACCATTCACCGGCACGACTTATTGAGTTATTGGGGTCGACGTGACCATCCCTAGGCACGATATGCAGGATATCTGACGAAGAGACCGGACTGTACGGTAGTGTTGCCGGTTGGCTCGACGGGAGTTGTAGCAGGTTCGCTTGTTTTCTTCTGATCGCTTAATACCCGGGTGGCCGTTACGTTTAGCTGACCGCTTGCGGCTTGGGGGTGCTTGATATGATCATCATCCACTGCCGGCGTATTGACGAGTTTTAGAGTCCCACAAAGGAGTTACCTAGTCCAGGCGAAACGTTGTGGTGCGCGTATGCGATATGCGCATGGACCCGGTTAAAATGCGCGTATGAGATACCGTATATTAATCGGGAGGCTTGCTTTTGGTTGGGTCGTATGTGATATGGCCGGATTGCTAAATCAAGTGTTGATTTATCATTTAACCATTAGTTTCTCAATAGAAATCCTTTCTTGTATTATTGGATGTAATCATGCATGTATGCGTTTTTTCTTGTTCATGCACATATGGATGTGCATGCACACATACATACATACTTCATCCTTCATGGTTGTATATACATTGAAAATGATGGCACTATAAGAATCACACACTATGTTTATATATATGGATATATATTTGTTTGCATTTGTTTTAAAACAAAACAAAAGATAAAGATTAATACATGGTTTCTACACTCTTCTTCAACTAACCATGCTCACCTACCATTTAACCATATGTTAATCTTTTCTTTTATGTTTTAACTCAAGTGAAATAATATCCATATGATATAACCATGGTTTGAGATGAGAAGTGAAATATATATACATATATTTTCTTTTTTCTTTCATAAGAGATTATCTTTTCTCTTGTTCTAAAAAGGCCATCATCTTCTTCCTCCTTCTTCTTTTGCTCTCTAGATTTCTCTAGTGAGCAAATTACTCACCAAGTTAGGAGTTTGAAGTGAGAATAGCCACCACAACATCATTCTACACAAGTCTTGCCCACTTATTTAGAGTGTTAGCTTCATTTCTTTCTTTTGATCAAGTGAAGTTGCAAGCTTGGACAAAGGAGCTTCGGGTGGATCTTCGTGGACACTAGAAGACTTCAAGCGAACCCTTCTCCAACCCTCAAGTGGCCAAGGAGTCTAGCGTAGGGAGCTACAAAGGTTGTACTCTCAAAACCCTAGCCTTTGTTGCTTGTGATGTTGATTAAAGTTTTGAAACCCTAATTTTCTAGGATTGATTCTTTGTATGCTTACTTAGCACCCTAAAAATTTAATCTTTGGCACATGCGATGCTTCCAAACCCTTCATGAGGTGCTAGGTAAACCTAACATTGGTATCAGAGCCGACCTAGAACATAAGGCGACACTTTAACGAAGTAAAAACTCCGATCGAACCAAAATACGGTTTTTTAGAACCCTCTCTGGAGAATTTTTGAAACTGTGGTTTTTCCAGAATTAAAAATACTTAAAAAATACAGCAAGAAAATCTAAGAAACACTGTGAAATACGAAGCCATGAGCCGTTCAAGCCGCCGCGGAACCTCGGCCAATCCTTGCTTGGGCCGCGGCTCCACGGCCGTACAGAGGCTTCATAGCTTCTTATTTATACAGTAATTCCTATACCTGCTTGTATATTGTTTTAGGTATGTTTAATCTGATTCATGTGCTGAATGTTCTGGGGATGGTTTTGAGTTCAATGATTCGATCGGAATTTTGATTTCGTGTCTTTTCCTGGTAAATTAGAAAGTATTGAATTGTTCGAACGAGTATCATTTGCTCACTTTTCACGGGGTTTAAATCTTTCGGAGATACGTGCAAGTTTTGTGGTGGACCCTCTAAAAGACAACAAACCTTAACTCGATTATGTGACCGTCTTGAACTGCCTTTTGAACCTTAGGGTTTGGGGCAGTACGGCGTGCCACATGTGAGGCATTGGCTTGACCCTTCTACGGCTGGACCGCTACTGCTGTGTCACACTCCGGGTTTTTTGAACTCCGCTCAAGTGTTGAGCTTTAGGGAATTTTGGGTATTTGATCATTCGTTCGATAACTTTAATACTGTCTACTTATCTGGAATGTGATGCAATGTGTGGAATTCATATAGCTAGACATGAAATACGAAGTATGTGATATTTCGCATTTACGATGTCTAAAGAGAATGCAGATTCCAGATATTGCAGTTTTACACTTTCTTTTCTGTGACCGTAAGTGTAGTATGTTCGATATCGCCGGTTTCGTTGCTATACATCAACGACAATCGGGGTACGCATACTTACTTACGTTGATGATATGAGATATTATGTGTTGCTGAGATATGATGTGCAGGATTGTCGCGATTGAATAGCCGGGGGGGTTTTATGTGAGATGAGAGTTTTATATTTTCATTCTTGTAAATTCAAATGGAATGTAATATTCTTTTATTTGGGGCACTTCCGGGTTGAGGTTGATGCCACCAGTGTTGTATATTATTTACTTTTCCGCATTAGGATAGACCCAAGGAGGGGAGCACAAGTGACCGGGTTCTTGGGTTCAGTGGGAGGCCATCTCGAGGAGACGAGACCGGGTCTCCTAAACTCCAGGATTGGTAGGGTCGCTTGCCGCTCTCGTAGGGGTCTATGGGTGTGGGCTTGGCTATTCATCACGACTGTGGAATCCATATTTTTTTATTGTTGGCTAAATACTAAATACGGACGTCCTAGTATATCCCACATTATATATATTTGTTTCTGCTGCCTGTGTTCTGTGATATCCGAGACGAATGATATATTATATATGAGATATATAATAGACGTTGCTTATGTTTTGCACCCGTGCTAATCCCGTCCCGGTATGCCGTTACTTAAGTAACCTAATGGTGCATAACGGAACATTGCGGCGAATGCGGATGGCATAAGCATACGTTGTATTTTCGTTTCTTTTCTGTGATTGGCTTAAGAACTTAAATGATGGGATTACATTAATATGATTAATGCAAAGAAAATAAACCTAAAAAGATGTTGTAGAATCGGATTTGAAAACCACTCGGCTCTTTATGAAAAAGTTGTATTTCAAAAACTGCGGAGCACAAGCCACTCCTTTTGAAAACCATTTGATTCTACGACGATATCAAGTTCAAAGCGTCAAAGATTTTCTTAAAAATCATCCGCAACCCTCCGTCATTTTAGGAAGTAGAGTACTTAGTATTCGTGCTACGTTTGTTGACTTTAGTTAAGGCATAGTGTACGGTAGCTAAGTGATGTCTTCCTACACTGCATATGATGCAGATTAATTAGGACATTCATACGACTTTGTTGACCATAGTTTCATATGGGTGGGTCTAATTGATCAAGAAATGACGGGTAGAACTTGACTGGTACTTATGATTTGTTGACCGTAGTTAAGGTCATAGGTACTAGGGGTAAAAATCATATCGGGAATTTCAAGTGTTGAGATTTGCAATGAGATTGCTTACCTTCCATATGATGGTTGGATCTCGATCCCACTGTGGGCAATAGTTGCTCCTAGGAGAGTTTTGCAGTTTACAATTAGCTAACTCATTAGGTGTCTAGAAAGGTGTTAACGGGGCTATGCCTCTGGGAAAACGAGGTTTACTTTAATTAGGTTCGTGCGAAAGCACGGGGAACCTCCCTCAAGTACCGACACTGGCCTGGCTGAACGGTTAGCGAAGTTGTAGACTGTAATTAATCCTGGCTAGTTTTCTTTTTAAGGTTTGAAAGAAAAACTTGATTAAAGCAGTGGGAGACATCGATTAGACAAGATAATAACCAATCTGATCTATGCAAGAGCTTTCGCTAAGTGTATTCTTTTCTCTCTCTTAATGGCAGATACCAATGACTGGACTCAAGCTTCTACTAGATAAAAACAAACTGAATGGGACCAATTATAAAGACTGGCTGAGGAATCTGAAAATAGCCTTGACTTATGATAAAGTATCATATGTCCTCACGGCTTCAGCCCCGCCCACCCCAGGTCCAAAATCCTCAGTTGCGGACATTGAAGTCCGCAAGACATGGGACGCTGACTGTGCCACGGCCAAATGCCTCACGTTTGCATCGATGGACAATACACATCAAAAGCAACACGAGAATATGGACATTCATGACATATTCCTCCATACAAAGGAGTTGTATGGAGAGCAATCCCGCGTATTACGATACGAAGCATCAAAGAAATTGTTTCAGATGCGAATGGCCCCTGGCACATCAGTAAGAGACCATGTTCTGAAGATGATAGCTCTTATAGAAAAGCTCGAGGACCTTGGATGGACGATGGAAAATGAACAATATACGGATATTATTCTGCAGTCCCTCCCCTCCACCTTTGCTCAGTTCATAGTTAACTTCAACATGCACAACATGGAGAGGGAACTACCTGAACTCCTTAAAATGTTAAGGAGTGCAGAGAGCACACTGAAATCAGTGAAAACTCCCGTTATGACTGTTGGACAATCTTCTTCATCTCGCCCAAAGGCTAAGGCCAAGGGAAAGTAAAAGAAGAAGCCCACCAATCCTGAGGGTGGAGTTAAAAAGGTGAAGGGAAAGGAAAAGTCCAAAGCTGGAGACTCGAGGAAAGGTGAATGTTTTCATTGCCACAAAACAGGACATTGGAAGCGCAACTGTACGGAGTACTTGAACCTCAAGAAGAAGCATGGAGATGCTTCCGCTTCAGGTGTGTTTTTGACAGAAAACTGTTTTTCAATAAACTCTGCTTCCTGGGTATTAGATACCGGTTCAGGTTCTCACATTTACAATTCTATGCAGGGGCTGAGAAATAGCAAGGTTTTGAAGACAGGTGGCCATACTCTCCGCGTTGGAAATGGTTCCAATGTACATACAGTCGCAGTGGGAGAGTATCACTTGGGGTTTCCATCTGGGTGTATATTGGTTTTGAACCCATGTTATTTTGTACCAAGTATGCTTTGTAATATAATATCTGTTTCTTTGTTAGACAATGAAGGATATAATTTTGTATTGCAGAACAATGTTATGAACATTCACCTGAATCAAATGTTGGTTGGGTATGGTACACTTAATAATGGGATATACGTCCTAAATCAACACACAGTTTTCAGCATACAACACACTAATAAAAGAAAACTTTCAGAAATAAATGAAGCTTTTCTTTGGCACTGTAGACTTGGTCATATTAACGAAACAAGACGAAACAAGTTACACAAAGATGGATATTTAAACTCCTTTGAATATAAATCTTATGCGACTTGCCAGTCCTGTATCAAGAGTAAAATGACCAAAACTCCGTTTACCGGACACGGAGAAAGAGCTACCGAGCTCCTGGGACCCATACATAGTGATATATGTGGGCCAATGTCTACACAGGCTAGAGGCGGTTTTTCTTACTTCATTACTTTCACTGACGATTTCTCTAGATTCGGTCATGTATTTTTATTAAAGCACAAGTCCGAAGTTTTCGAGAAATTCACTGAATATAAATAAGAAGTAGAAAAACAAACCGGCTTGAGTATCAAGATACTTCGATCAGATCGAGGTGGGGAGTACCTTAGTACAGAATTTGCAAACTTCCTAAAAGAGAATGGGATTCTCTCTCAGCTCACTCCTCCTTACACACCACAGCACAACGGTGTGTCTGAACGACGGAATAAGACCCTATTAGATATGGTCCGGTCCATGATGAGTGACGCTGGGTTACCTGTCTCATTTTGGGGGCATGCATTGGAGACTGCAACGTTTCTTTTGAACAGGGTTCTAACCAAAACCGTATCTACCACCCCATATGAGATATGGCATGGGAAGAGACCATCTCTTAAAAAAATTAAGATTTAGGGTTGCCCGGCCTATGTTAAAAAGCAGAATCCGGACAAACTCGAGACACGGTCGGTCATGTGTAACTTTGTGGGATATCCAAAGAACTCTTATGGATATCTATTCTACCACAAGGAGGAACAAAAGGTGTTTGTTTCTCAGTATGCCACATTCTTAGAAAAAGAGTTTTTCACGGATAAAGATGATGGCAATGTGGTGGATCTAGAAGAGGTTCTAGAGACACAAACTACAAATGACGATTTGGTTGAACCGGCTGTTGCAATAGAAACTGAGGAACCTCAGCCACTCCGTAGGTCTGGTAGGATTTCTCGCCCACCGGAGAGGTACTACGGTTTCCTCATTGATGGTGACAGAGAAGACTGCATCATAGAGGATGATGATCCTACCAATTTTTAGCAAGCTATCACGAGTGGTGACTTTGTGAAGTGGCTGGATGCCATGAGATCCGAAATGGAGTCTATGTACACCAACAAAGTTTAGACTTTGGACGTTGTACCCCCTGGGGTAAAACCTGTGGGATGCAAATGGATCTTTAAAAGAAAGATTGGTGTAGATGGGCAGGTAGAAACCTACAAGGCAAGACTTGTGGCGAAGGGTTTTCGTCAAAGACCAGGTTTGGACTATGACGAGACTTTTTCGCCCGTAGCCATGCTTAAATCCATTCGGATCCTACTTGCTATTGCTGCTCACTATGACTATGAAATCTGGAAGATGGACGTTAAAACGGCATTTCTAAATGGGGATTTAGAAGAATGCGTTTATATGGATCAGCCGGAGGGCTTCATTGACAGTTGGAGCAGCGGGAAAGTATCTAGATTGCTTAAATCCTTATATGGGTTAAAGCAGGCATCACGGAGTTGGAACATCTGTTTCGATGATGTTATCAAAGAGTTTGATTTCATCAAAAATCCAGATGAACCTTGTGTTTATAAGAAGGCTGTAGGGAGAGCTGTCACATTCCTCGTATTGTACGTGGATGACATTCTTCTGATAGGAAATGATATTCCTATGCTATAGTCGGTCAAATATTTCTTATCACTAAGGTTCTCCATGAAGGACCTGGGTGATGCCACATACATCCTGGGCATAAAGATCTATAGGGATAGATCCAAGAGATTATTGGGATTGTCCCAAACCAAGTACATAAACACCATCCTAAAAAGGTTTAGTATGGAAGACTCCAAGCGGGGTGCCTTACTCGCTTGCCATGGGGTCACTCTCTCCAAGGATTCTTGTCCAAAGACCGATGAAGAGAGAGCTCGCATGAGCATTATACCCTATGCTTCGGCAGTAGGATCTATAATGTATGCGATGTTATGTACACGCCCAGATGTAGCTTATGCACTTAGTGTTGTGATCAGGTATCAATCCAACCCAGGGGAGAATCACTGGATAGCTGTGAAAAACATTCTTAAGTACTTGCGAAGGACTAAAGAATTGTTCTTGGTGTATGGTAATGGAGATCTCCAAATGGAGGCCTTTACTGATTCGAGCTTCCAGAGAGATAAGGACAACAGCAAATCTATCCCAGGGTTTGTATTTACCCTCAATGGAGGGGCGGTAAGTTGGAAGAGTTCCAAACAAGATACCGTTGCACACTCTACGATGGAGGCTGAGTACATTGCTGCAAATGATGCCGCCAAGGAAGCCGTCTGGATGAGGAAGTTCGTCTCGGATCTAGGTGTAGTTCCAACCATTATTGATCCAATACCATTGTATTGTGATAATAATGGGGCTATGGCGTTAGCCAAAGAGCCCAGGTCCCATCAGCGATCCAGACACATCCTGAGGCGCTTTCATTTGATCCGGGAGATTGTAGATCGCCGCGAGATCGAGATTAAGAGAGTAGACACAAAGAATAACGCCGCGGATCCACTCACCAAGGCCCTCCCTCAGCCGCAGCATGAGCGACTTTTTGAGATGTTGGGTATGAGATACGCCAATAACTGGCCTTAGTGCAAGTGAGAGATTGTTGGATATATGTATGCCCTAGAGGCCATTATGAGATAGTGGATGTATTTATACATACATACATACATACATATATATATATATTCAGTGTACATTCTTGCTCGACATGATAGTATGCTATCTGGTTCTTCTTTATCTGACATGTTGATTTGATCATGATTTTACTCATTCACACATGTTGATAAATCCCTGAGGATATTGGCTTGACTACAGTGATTATGATAGAGATCATACTAGTGGGACATCTGTAGTTTATAAGCATATCCTGAAATGTCCCTTGTCATAGGTGTACCGAGACGGGGCATCGATATACCAGAGTAGACTAGCGTATATGATACTAGACCCATATGATGGGCGATGAATGTTCCCACATTCATCGATGTTTGACATCGAGATCATATACGGGTGCTCAGTGGTGACTGGGTACACTGGACGGACTCACCGAGAACTCCTATATGGAATTATATCTATCGTCGGATAGCAGTTCTCAGGTGACACTTGTGCAGGTTAGTCTGTAGACCCGAGATCGTCATAGAGTCTTGTTTGCTCTCCCACTGTACTTTGATTACCACCCTACCACGGCTCTACTGAGTCGTGCAAACAGGTGGCCATTGGGTACAGTCCCGAGACACACGAAGGCGATGAGCGATAGGAGGGGTTTCGTCTCTCCCGGTATTGGGAGTTGATGCTGTGCTGTGCTCGACTGGTTATATCAGTAAGTCCCTAGCCAGGGCTGCTGAGATTTACTGATAAGTGTTATCAGTAGTTTCTCGATCTGTTATAGACCATTCACCGGCACGACTTATTGAGTTATTGGGGTCGACGTGACCATCCCTAGGCTCGATATGCAGCATATCTGAGGAAGAGACCGGACTGTACGGTAGTGTTGCCGGTTGGCTCGACGGGAGTTGTAGCAGGTTCGCTTGTTTTCTTCTGATCGCTCAATACCCGGGTGGCCGTTACGTTTAGCTGACCGCTTGCGGCTTGGGGGTGCTTGATATGATCATCATCCACTGCCGGCGTATTGACGAGTTTTAGAGTCCCACAAAGGAGTTACCTAGTCCAGGCGAAACGTTGTGGTGCGCGTATGCGATATGCGCATGGACCCGGTTAAAATGCGCGTATGAGATACCGTATATTAATCGGGAGGCTTGCTTTTGGTTGGGTCGTATGTGATATGGCCGGATTGCTAAATCAAGTGTTGATTTATCATTTAACCATTAGTTTCTCACTAGAAATCCTTTCTTGTATTATTGGATGTATGCATGCATGTATGCGTTTTTTCTTGTTCATGCACATATGGATGTGCATGCACACATACATACATACTTCATCCTTCATGGTTGTATATACATTGAAAATGATGGCAATATAAGAATCACACACTATGTTTATATATATGGATATATATTTATTTGCATTTGTTTTAAAACAAAACAAAATATAAAGATTAATACATGGTTTCTACACTCTTCTTCAACTAACCATGCTCACCTACCATTTAACCATGTGTTAATCTTTTCTTTTATGTTTTAACTCAAGTGAAATAATATCCATATGATATAACCATGGTTTGAGATGAGAAGTGAAAAATATATATACATATATTTTCTTTTTTCTTTCATAAGAGATTATCTTTTCTCTTGTTCTAAAAAGGTCATCATCTTCTTCCTCCTTCTTCTTTTGCTCTCTAGTGAGCAAATTACTCACCAAGTTAGGATTTTGAAGTGAGAATAGCCACCACAACATCATTCTACATAAGTCTTTCCTACTTGTTTAGAGTGTTAGCTTCATTTCTTTCTCTTGATCAAGTGAAGTTACAAGCTTAGACAAAGGAGCTTCGGGTGGATCGTCATGGACACTAGAAGACTTCAAGCGAACCCTTCTCCAACCCTCAAGTGGCCAAGGAGTCTAGCGTAGGGAGCTACAAAGGTTGTACTCTAAAAACCCTAGACTTTGTTGCTTGTGATGTTGACTAAAGTTTTGAAACCCTAATTTTCTAGGATTGATTCTTTGTATGTTTACTTAGCACCCTAAAAATTTAATATTTGGCACATGCGATGCTTGCAAACCCTTCATGAGGTGCTAGGTAAACCTAACATTTAAACTCCACAAAACATGTTGTATTTGTAACCTTAACTTGTTACAATATTATATATCACATATATAATATATTTTGTAACAAAATAAACTAATACAATTAACATATATCACATATATATCAATGTATTACCCGAGTGAGAAAAAGAATCTTTAAGTGAGCTTATGTTAGTTAATGTAATTTAATATGTCAAATATATAATTATACATTAAATTATCGAATCAACACTAGATCCGATAATCCGGCTATTTCACAAATAACCGACTAAAATAATCTTTATCAATTCATCGAATCAACACTTTATCCGATGACCCGGCTATATCATATATACCCGGCCGATATCACATATCGTGAGAATCAAATATGGTATCACATACACGTATTGTTCTCGGTCCCGCACATATCACATATGTGCTCCTACTCCATTTTGCCTGAGCCAGAAAACCTCTGTGTAGAACTCTAAAGAATTGTCAATACGCTGACAGTAGGTGATGATCATATCAAACACCCACAAGCTGCAAGCGGTCAGGTAAACGTAACAGCCACCCAGGTATTGAGCGATCAGAAGATCAACAAGCAAGCCTGTACTTTCTCCTGCGAATCCAATCAGTAACACTCCCGTACAGTCCGGTCTCTTCGTCTGATATGTCGCATATCTCGCCTAGGGGTGGTAAACGTCAGACCCTAGTAGCTTGATAAGTCATGTCGATATGAGGTCCATAATAGTTCAAGAAACTACTGATAACACTTACCAGTAAATCTCAGCAACCCTGGCCAGGTATTTCCAGTTATAGCTAATCGAACATAGCGCAACATCAACTCCCTATACCGGGAGAGACGAAACCCCTCCTATCGCTCATTGCCCCCATGTGATTCAGGACTGTACCCAAAAGCCACCTTTTTGCATGCCCTCTTGGACATGGTATGATGGAAATCAAAGCACAATGGGAATCATACAATACTCTATGACGATCTCGGGTCTACAGACTAGCCTGTACCAGTATCACCAGAGAACTGCCATCTGACGTGAGGTATAACACCATCTGGGAGTTCTCGGCGAGTCCGTCTAGTGTACCCAGTTGACACTGAGCACCCGTATACCTTCTCTGATGTCAAACACCAATGGATATGGGATCATCCATCGCCCATCATATGGGTCAAGAAGCGCATATGCTAGTCTACTCTGGAGTATTGATGCCCTGTCTCGGCACTCCCACGGCTAGGAATATTTGAAGGATGTACTTGGCGACTACACTGTCCCCACTAGTATAATCTGTATCATAGTCCTGGTAGTCAAGTACTCTTCCTAAAGGCTTTATCAACATGTGACATAGAGACAATCAGAGTACATGTTAAGATAAAAGGTAACCAGATAGCATACTATCATGTCGAGGAAGAAAGTCCTCCCTATATATGTCCAAGCATCCACTACAATATACAATGTATGTATAGTAATGGCCTCTAGGGCATACATATAACTAACAATCTCCCACTTGCACTAGGGCCATCTGTTGTGATATCGCATACCCAACAATCAGCTGTGGTTGAAGTATATCATACTCAACCATCCCATAAAAGTCTCTACTGGAAAATAGGCCTTTGTGAGTCGATCCGCGCTATTGTCCTCTGTGTCTACTCTCCTAACCTCGATCTCCCTGGAGATCAACCATCTCCATGATCAGGTGATACTGCCTAAGAATATGTCTGGATCTCTGATGGGACGGGGGTTCCTAGGCCTAAGCCACAACTCCATTGTCACACATTGGCAGGAACGAAGTTCATCTCATGAACTAAATTATATCCAGACTGTCTCTTTGGTAGTATCCTTGGTAACGATGTATCTTGCCTTTAATCGTCTAGTAAGTCATGGTATCTAGCTTGGAACTCTTCCAACATACCGTCCCTCCACTGAGGGTAAAGACAATGCCTGCAACTGACATTCAGTCGTCCTTGTCACCCTGGAACCTTTCCAGTGATTCTCCCCAGGATCGATTGATACCATCTCACTACACTAGTGAGAATCCTATCATCCATTTAGATCTATCTCATAGATCCATAACCCAGGATTTAGGAGGTATCACCTTGATCCTATATGGAGAATCCTTGTGATAAGAGGAGATTGACCGATCGTAGCATAGGAAACTCCTTCCCCATCAAGAGTATGTCATCCACGTACAATACGAGGATCACCACCACACTCCCTACTACCTTTTTGTATATACAAGGTTCATCTACCATTTTGATGAAGTCAAACTCTTTGACTACTACATCAAAACAGACGTTCTAACTCCACGATGCCTGATTTATCACACAAAACATCTTGCACACGTTTCCGCTGCTCCCACTGTCTACGAAGCCTTCTGGCTATGTACTTATAGACGCTCTCTTCCAAATCAACATTTAGAAAAGCAGTCATGACACCCAACCGCCAGATATCGTAGTCATGGTATGTAGCCGTGACAAGTAGGATCTGGATGGAATTAAGCATAGCTTTGAAAGTCTCAACTTTTCCATGTACACCAAGTAATCTTCTCAAGATATACTTGCTCCTGATGGGGATTTAAACCTTCAGATAAAGCAACCAAAGTCCATACTTTGTTGGTGTATAAGGATTCCTTCTCAGATCGCTAAGCATCCAGCCATTCTCACAGAGTCCCCACTCATGATGCCCTGCTCGAAACAAGTTGGGTCATCATCTCATGATGCAATCCTCGCTCCCACTGTCATAGAGAAACCGAAGTATCTCTCAGGTGGATGAGGAACCCTACTAGATCGGCGGAGAGGCTGAGGTTCGTTAGAAAATATTGAATCCTCTGGTTCTACCAAATCATCAGCTGCAGTTTGTATAACTGGAACTTTTTCCAGTTCTACCTCATGACTACTAATTTCTTCACAAGAAATTCCCTTTTCAAAAGATGGCATGCTGAGAAAACAAAACATCTTTTGTTCCTCAGTTTGGTAGAAGATATTCCCTTGCGAATGCTTGGGATATCCAACAAACTTCCACAGAACTGACCTTGCCTCGAGCTTGTCCGGATTTTGCTTTTGACATAGGCCGGACAACCCCAAATCATAACATACTTAAGATATGGGCTCTTCCCATTCTATATCATATATGAAGTGGTAGGCAACTGATTTGATTGGAACCCTATTCAATAGGTATGCAGCTTCTCAAGTGCATAACTCCCAAAAGGAAATAGGAAACTCAGTAGTACTCATTATAGAGCACACCATATCACATAGAGTACGTTTGCTCTGCCCCGATACACCGACATGCTGTGGTGTATTCGAAGAAGTAATGCTGAGAGAGAATCTCATTCTCCTTTAGAATAGTCCAGGAATCCCGTGCTCAAGTATTCTCCTCCCTGATCACATCAAAGGACATAATACTTATACCCGTTTTGGTTCTCTACTTCTAACTCATATTCATTGAATTTCTGAAAAGGTTCAGACTTTTGTTTCAACAGGAACACATGTGCGAATCTTGAGAGACCATCAGTGAATATAATAAAGTACAAAGAACCAGACCTGGCATGTGTAGACAAGGGACTTTCATACATCATCATGTATCAATCCCAAGAGTAATTAACTTTTTCTCTGTTTCCAATAAACAGAGCTGTGGCCATCTTATCTTTGTGACTTGACCGACAAGTTTCACAAGATATAAAATTCAAACAAATTTAAATATGCATCTCTATGTAACTTAGCTAGTCGGGTCGCATTGAAATGACTAGTCTACAATACCTCAAGAAGGATTTGTTCATTTCTGAACTCTTCCTCTTGTGTGTGTTCTGTACGTTAAGAACCGTGGTCTGATTTAGAACGTTTATGCCTTTAGATAACGTGCCTGAACCGATCAACTCTTGATATAGGAAATGTTCAAAACATTATCCAACATTACAAAATTATATCCTTCTTTACTAATAAAGAGACTGATATGATGTTGTATATCAGGTTCGGTATCTAATAACATTCATTCAGAATCAATGTATTCAGGTAATGCAGGGTGATAACTGCCAACAGACTTGGCTCTAACACTTGCACTGTTTCCAACTCTTTAAACTTATCACCCGTTCTCAATTCTCTACCTATCTGTAGCCCATGTAACAGATTACATTTGCGGGATCCTGATCCGGTATCTCATACCCAGGACGTAAAGGATACTGAGAAACAGTTCTCGGTAATGAACACACCCGAAGAAGATGCATCAGCATGCACTTTCTTCGTTTGGGTGGCACGGGAATTCTGGTAATCCCCTATTTCTTGCTCTGTCTTATAACAATTATAAGTTGGAGCGGGACCAACGTTCCCTAGCGCAGTATAACAAGCGGGCTCGGTTAATACATCCGTATTATTTTCTTGATTAAGGCGTGACATGGTCGCTACCTACAGAAAGAGAGAGAAGAAAACACTCTGCGTGCGCTTTTACAAGATTAGATTGGTTATCAATTTATCTAATCAGGATGGCTCCCACTATTTTAGTCAAATCTTCCTTCAAACCCTAAAAGGAAAAACTAGCCAGGATTAATTACACTCTACAAGTTCGCCAATCTTTATGCAAGGCCAGTGCCGGTACTTTGAGGGAGGTTCCCCGTGCTTTCGCACGGACATAATTAAAATAAACCTCGTTTTCCCAGAGGCATAACCCCTTTGACTGTAAGTGCACGGCGGCGCCCCTGCCGTCAATCCGACGCCGGAATGCGGAAACGAAAAACTTTTCAAAAACTATTGAACCGGCACCACCGCGCACTAAAAACCCGGATCGGGCCATTAACCTAACACTAGCAAACTAGAAAATGAGTAGAGAGCTATACCAAGCGATCCGTGTCCTTCGGTCTTCGCCTCCACTCCGATCTCCTCGCGGAATCTCCGGTCGTCGCCTCCTCGTTGAAACGGGCACCACATCGCCGGGTTCTTTTACGGGCTCCCACCTCTGGACCGAGGCAACTCGGGCACGAAGCTGGCGAGTCGCAGTGCTCAAGAATTGCTGTAGGCAAGTGTAGAATCCATTGTCTCTAGGGGCTGTGAAGTTGCCTTTGTAGATGGAGGGAAGAAGAAGAATAAGCTTTGGAGATAGGTATGGATTTTTGTGGCAAAGCATAATGTGATATGATAATTTTCTCCCACACAAAAATGAACCCTCTCTCCTTCTCTCATGTGGCCGGCCTCCCTTTGCCCCCTCAAAAATGGTGGAGCTGAAAACGAGGGAGAAAAAGAATGATAATCAAGAAGGAAAAAATGGTCACACCATTTCTCATCAATATCAAATACAAATCCAATCTCTTTAATGCAAAGGATAAGATGGAAAAAGAATCTCATCATCGTAGAACCATCATGAAGCCACAATAACAAATAACCCCTCCACAAAAGATAATTTGCACACTTGCAAATAACCCCCTCCAACGATAAAGTCCGGCTGGGAAGGAACAAAGGAAAACTGGCCGGAACGGAATACAAATTGGCAATTTCAGAAAACTGATCCCGTAATAAATTACAGGAAAACACCGCGACTGCATATACATGCCCGCATTTGTATTGCGACCGAATACAAATGCAAAGAGACAAAATCTACACTGTCTAATACTAGGATCCGGCTTAAACCAAAGCCCACTAGTATTATCCGTCTGATCACGATCTGTGCAATACCGCACGTATCTGATCGAACCCTGCCATATCTCCATACGACCTCTACAGCGTTTCGCCCGAAACTTGAGAAACTGGTCTGTGGGGGACTCTAAAGACTCGTCAATACTTTGGTTGTGGATTTAACCACTAGCACGACAGAGGTATTAGCCAATACGTAATGGGCTACCAGGTATTGACCAAAAGGGACGTCGATGAGCGAACTCTTCCTGACACCCTACTGAGCCTGTCAGTGACAATATCCGTACAGTCCGGTCCGTTCGTCTATGAGTATCGCATGGCGGGCCTAGGGGGTTGGTAAAAGTCAGATCCCCAAAAGCGGTACAAGTCGTGTCGGAGTGTAGCCCAGAACACCCTAAGATACTACTGGAATACCTACCAGTAAATCTCCTGCCTTGGCCAAGGACTTCGTGTAATGGCTCTCCTAGACAAAGCGCGACCTCACCCCCAATACTGGGAGAGACGAACCCCTGCAGATCCGCTCACTACCTCTATGTGGCTCGGGACTGTACCCAACTAAAACCTGTTTGCACGTCTCCTTTGAGCGTGGTAGGGTAGTAATCAAAGCACAGTGGGAACTCATACGAGACAAATGACGATCTCAGGTCGATGAACTAACCTGTACACATGTCACCAGGGAACTGCTATCCGACGTCAGGTATAAGACCAACTAACATGTTCCCGGCGAGTCCTGTCCGGTGTACTCATAACCCAATGAGCACCTGTATACATCTTAGGTGAACCAACTGACACCAGTGGCTTGTGAGACCGGCCACCGCCCCTCGTCGGGGTCTCAACTGTATACACTAGTCTACTCTGGAGTATCGATGCCCTGTCTCGAAATTCCCACGACTAGGGACCTTTTAAGGATGTGCTTATAGACCCTAGCTCCCACGTATATGATCGCCCTCATACCGCTGGTAGTTAAGCAAGAATCCTAAGGGCTCTATCAACGTGCAATAGTGACCTGTAAGGTCACCTAAAGCAGTACACGATGATAAAGATAAACCAGATAGCATATAATCATCTTGAGTAAGACTGTCCTACCGGGATAGGTCCTCCCTCAATCATCACAATCACGTGCCTGTGATCCAATAATTGACTCCGAGGGCACTATCTCCAACAATCTCCCACTTGCACTCCAGGCTAATTATTGCGATGTCGCATACTCACAGCTCGTGTGATACCGAACACCCAACTCCTCTACTAGTCAGTCTCACAAAGCTCGTTTGTGAAACTTTTGCGTTCGAGGAATAGCCTCAGTGAGTGGATCCGCTCTGATGTTTCTTTCTATGTCTCTCTTTATCTCAAGTTCGCGGAGAAACCCATCTCCCGAAATGAGCAATACCTATCTTAGAATATGTCTGGATATCTGATGGGACCTAGCTCATAAATGAACTCCAAATCCAAACTTCTTAGACTGTATCGTCAACTGAACTTAATCAGTATCCTGCGCCATGCCTTCCCTCAGTATCCACCTGGACAACCTGTCCAAAATACTGCTCCTCGTAAGAGGGAAAACTATAACTCTGACAGCCACTCTGCCATCCAAGTCACCTTGGAAGCCTGGAATGATAACTGTCTCCCGAATGAGGCTGCCGTTATCATATCCCTAGAACATCCACTTATGTTCTAAAACTTCTTCCGATCGTTTCTCCAGGATTGGATCAACATCAATTTATTGCACCTACTGCAAGAACAACATCTGGTGTGGTACTTGACATCTCATGATTGACTCAATTGCCTAAGCAAGTGATCTGCCAATCATGCACATCCCTCTCCACTTTAGTCTGTAAGACACCTTTAGAGAGGGTGACTCCATCATCTGCAGATACACCACCATGCCAGGAGTCGTCCATTCTAAATACTCTTAGAATGCTATCAAGTACCATGATTGGGACACTTTCCAAATCTAGATCTAAAATCATAGATCCAGTAAGCAGAATGTCTGATATAATATCCAATTCCTATGTGGAGAAACCACTGTGTGACAACCAAAATATAACCGATCGTAGTATAGGAATATCACTTCCTACTCTGTGTATGTCATCCAAATACCAGAACATCACACCCTACTACCTTCTTAACTGATCCATCCCCTATTCTGATGAAGTCAAATCTATGATTGTCACATCAGAAATAGATGATCTATCTCCGCTATATCTTCTTTAGTCTGTAAATAGATATAAGCCACTTGTCCACCATGCTTCCGCTGCTCCTACTGACTATGACAACCCTCTGGCAGAGTCATATACACGTGCACTTCTAAAACTAGTTTAGAACGACGCTATACTCATCCTCCTGCCGGGTCTCACAGTCTGGAACAACAGCAATGGCAAGTCTGGGTAAACAAGAACCTCCCTGCCACCATCCTTGAGCATACCGAAGTACCTCTCGAGCGCCTGAGGTTACCCACCATATCTGCGGAGTGGCCAATGGAATGTCAAACCAGATTGAATCTTTAGGTTCTTATCAAATTTTTAGTAATCGTTTGCGGTTCTGAAATCACTTCCAGTTCTACCATACTCCCACTACTGTTTTCTGAAAAAATCCATTTTTATTAAAACTGTGGCGAGTCAAGAACAATATCACTATTGATCTTCCAGATGGTAGAAAGTCAACCCTCGTCATAGCCTGGGTCAACCCACAAACAGCCATTACAGAAACGTGCCTTGAGTTATCTAAAGTCTGGTTTTAAGCATAAGTTGGACAACTCCCCGTACCTTAACAATGTCAAGATATGAACTGTTCTATATCCGATATAGAAATAGAGGCACTGATTTAATTGAACCAGATTCAAATCATGCAGCTATCTCCAGTGCATGTCTACTAAATGGAGAGAAACCGATCAACATTACTCAACTTAGGAATACTTTCTATTATGAGTAAGCTGAAAGAGAAGCAAGTTCTCTTAATCATTACTATCAACTGACTACCATTCACAAGTATCTACATCTTCGATCACCTTGAAGAATCCCGATACTTGGAATACCTGGTTCTCTACTTTACTCTTATACCTATAACTTCTCAAAACTTGGACCTTGTGTTTCTACGAAACACTTGTCTAAGAACCAGAGAAGTCATAAGTAAACCGAATATAGTACGAGGACCAACCCCTCTGTCCTAATGGACACTGGACAATATACAATACTTTGTACAAGTCCCTTGAGTCTAATGACTCATTCCCTGTGTGTCGTAGGTTAAAAACTGTACTTATGGTTAAGAAGAATTACACCGCTGTTTAATGCTCCTTACCTAACCATCCACTGATATAGGTAAACGTCATAGACATAATTTCAAAAAGGTATATCTCACTCTATAAAAATAGACGTACAGATATATCAATTTGAAATTGGTGCATAACAACGGATATTCAAAACCAAATATTTGCCGTCCGGCAAACAGCCCAGGTGATTTCCTCAAATATCACCAATTACAACGAATTCCGATATAATGAGGATGATCACCTAATTCCCAATAATTTACTCCCGCTCATCATCTGTAAAACCATACAGATGTGAGAATCAAACCTGGTAAATACATACCCTGGAGCAAGTGTCTAATTGGGAAATCAGTTTTCTTTTAACAGTACACAGTGAAACTGAAATATTGAAATGTTTCCATGGGGTATCCCGTTATTCCTAGTAATGCCTCTTCCATTATCCAGATTCACAGCTGTAACAGTATAATTCTTTGCCATCTCTCCAAATCCCTTTATATGTCTTTAGTCATTGCCTTCTGCACAACCCTTTAGGCCATATGGTTTTCTACCTTCCCTACCGTTCGGCACCAGCCTATGGTTTGGAAGAAGACTATCCAATAAGCATAATGGGTGTACTGTCCTAATCCTAGGAGCACTCGCAATGAGAGAGAAGGTGAAGATAAAAGACACCTGAATAAACCTTATTCCTATTTCTCCTGAACCAGAATCCATCCCCAAACTGGAACAAGTTCCTTTCGAGTTCGTATATAACCATACGATGGAGTATCCAATAAACTGTGGATCTTCGTCGTGATACGGAGTGTCCTGGAGAAATACAAAGATGAAGTGGGAGTGGTAATGAAATACTAGGTTTGGTCGTGTATAGTAGTCACAGTTTACTTTGCCCTCTTACTAATCCATTGATATGTCTTTACTTAATACCTTCTATACACCATCGTTATGCTAATCGGTTTTCTTCATTCCCCACCGTTCGGCACCAGCCTATGGTTTGGAAGAAGACTATCCAATTTGCGTAATAGGTGTACTATCTCCTAAACCAAGGAGTACTCGCAACCTGAGAGAAGGTAAAAGGAAAAGACAACTGAATAGTCCTGTCCGTTTTCTCCAGAACCGGAAACCATCCTCGAATAAATTCCTTCGAGTTCGTATATAACCATACGATGGTTTTATCCAATGGAAGTGGACATTCGTAGTAATATGGGGTGTCCTGGAGAAAAGGGTAAAAGTTGGAGTGGCAATGAGGTATGCAACTCTGACAATCCAAAAGCCAGTGTTTAAGAAGGTTCGGTTAATATTGGTCACTGAGTCATAGTCTAGGATCGGGTCATGGTCGCTGCCAAAGAGAAAGAGAAAAGAAACACTCAGCGTGCACTCTAACCTAGATCAGAATGGTTATCACTTTATCTAATCAGGAAACCTCCCACTGTAACGTCAAATTCTCCTCCAAACCTGAAAGAAGAATTAGTCGGAATCACCCGAGGAGTAAACCAACTCATCGGTGGGAATCGGGATCCAACTATCATCGCATGATAACGTGACGGAATCCGCTCACGTTATCACCCTCCAGAAGGTATGCGCATATCTGGCACGTTTCAGTTTCTTTAGAAACTCCCGATGTGATTTTTACCCCGTGCTCTTATGACCTTGACGAAGGTCAACAAATCATAAGTCACATGTCAAGTTCTACCCGTCATTGTCCAGGTTAATTTGAACCCACCCGTACAAGCCCTTGACGAAGGTCAACAAGGCTATACGACTGTCCCAAACCAACGCATCTATCTATGCAGCAGAAAGGTAACAAGCAGCTACCATACACTATGCCTTGACGAAGGTCAACAAACATAGCATGAATACTACGTGTTACCCGTCTGAAATGACGGAGGGCTACAAATGGTTTCTGGCTAAAAACCTTTAACGTAATGAACTTGATATCGTTGAAGGAACCGGATAGCTTTTAAAATTATAGTGACGAAAATCTTTGCTAAAGAGGTCACTCCCGGTGAAGGGATCTCGGCTCTTTCCCCGTAGAATGAGGTGCAGGATATTCCAACTGAATACCATGATGCAAAGCAAAAGTAATCGGCTATAGTGAAGTTATTGCCATGACGCAAACTTCTGTCTAAGGGGTCACTCCCGGTGAAGGGATCTCGGCCCTTGCCTCGTCGACTGAGGAGTAGGATATTCCAACTGAATACCACGATGCAAAACAAAAGAGAACGTCCTTGCAATAACATCTTTTTGAAAAGTGTTCCAACAACATCAGAATAGGTTTGTTTAGCTTGCATTGATCCGAATCAACGCAGTCCCATCAATTGATCACACCAATAAAGAACGAAAATAATGATGTACGTATATGCCATCCGCATTCGCCACTGGGTCCCGTCATCACTCGTTAGGTTACTTAACTAACGACAGAGCGGGGACTGGACTACCGCGGATGCAAAACATATACAACATCTACTAGTATATATATATCAATATACAATATTCACTCAAGGCGTGATAAAATGCAACATCACATAAATGTAATAAGCATCACAGAACAATACAGATATCTGGGATCCCTGGGTTTCATAGAGCCGCTACTGAAACCCGACGTTCCCCTGGTCGTGTGGATAGCCTGTGCAATGAAATCCTAGACCCCTACGGGTGCGGCAAGTTACCCGCCAAAACATGAAGAGAGGCAGCCCCCTTCAATAACGTGAATTGACCACCCAGCACTTCACGGAATCCGGTAACTTGGGCACCCCTCCTGGGTCAACCTGTACCCCCTACGAGTGCGGCGAATAACCCGCCAATTCTAGAGTGAAGCCCCCTCCGTCTCAATGCCATGAGATGCGGGCCCGTTGCCCTCTAGAACCCAGCTATCCATGCACCCCTCCGCGGGGTAATCCTAGTACAGAAAGTAAAATAAACAACGGGTGCATCGACCTCACCCCGGTCGTGCCACAAAAGAATAATATACAAACAGACAGTAACGGCAGTCCACATGTCGGACCCTCGCCCCGCAATATCAAATGTACATAATAAACCAAACTGTACTACCATTGCATCCAGGCTATCCCCCACGACCAATCCGCAACATCACAGCACAACACAGAACATCAACGTGAATATCACGTTCGTAAATCCGTCTAAAAGGGCTATAGCAGATAGACTGGATTTACCTATCGGGTGACATTCACGGTCGTAGATATAACGTAAATACTATGAACCAACATGTTTAAACTTTTCAATCGATCAAATATACCTAAGTGGGCCCGAAGCAGAACTGTAGCACTCAGAAAAAATCTGGGCCCAAACAGTATAAACCAAAAACCCCAATTTCATCATAGAAAGCCACTGTAGAAATTTGGTGCAGAGAGGGGTCAAAATGGCGGCGGAACCGCGGCACAAGCATGGGTTTGGCCGCGGTTCCACGGTGGGATGATGATGTCACGCAACCAAATTTTTACAGAATGCTTATAATTACCTGCACGTGTTTCTGCAACAACCTGAAAAAATTTTCGAGCACAAAAAAATTTCGACAGAAACATATGCAATGAAAATGCGGTTTTGGGATAAATGTTCGATCGAACTTATAAACACATTAGAGCAAGCTAGACTAGGTTAATGGCGAGGCTCTGATACCACTGTAAGTGCACGGCGGCGCCCCGGCCGTCATTCCGACGCCGGAATGCGGAAACGAAAAACTTTTCAAAAACTATTGAACCGGCACCACCGCACACTAAAAACCTGGATCGGGCCATTAACCTAACACTAGCAAACTAGAAAATGAGTAGAGAGCTATACCAAGCGATCCGTGTCCTTCGGTCTTCGCCTCCACTCCGATCTTCTCGCGGAATCTCCGGTCGTCGCCTCCTCGTCAAAACGGGCACCACATCACCGGGTTCTTTTACGGGATCCCACCTCTGGACCGAGGAAACTCGGGCATGAAGCTGGCGAGTCGACGTGCTCAAGAATTGCTGTAGGCAAGTGTAGAATCCATTGTCTCTAGGGGTTGTGAAGTTGCCTTTGTAGATGGAGGGAAGAAGAAGAATAAGCTTTGGAGATGGGTATGGATTTTTGTGGCAAAGCATAATATGATATGATAATTTTCTCCCACACAAAAATGAACCCTCTCTCCTTCTCTCATGGGGCCGGCCTCCCTTTGCCCCCTCAAAAATGGTGGAGCTGAAAACAAGGGAGAAAAAGAATGATAATCAAGAAGGAAAAAATGGTCACACCATTTCTCATCAATATCAAATACAAATCCAATCTCATTAATGCAAAGGATAAGATGGAAAAAGAATCTCATCATGGTAGAACCATCATGAAGCCACAATAACAAATAACCCCTCTACAAAAGATAATTTGCACACTTGCAAATAACCCCCTCCAACGTAAAGTCCGGCCGGGAAGGAACAAAGGAAAACTGGCCGGAACGGAATACAAACTGGCAACTTCAGAAAACTGATCCCGTAATAAATTACAGGAAAACCCCGCGACTGCATATACATGCCCGCATTTGTATTGCGACCGAATACAAATGCAAAGAGACAAAATCTACACTGTCTAATACTAGGATCCAGCTTAAACCAAAGCCCACTAGTATTATCCATCCGATCACGATTCGTGCAATACCGCACGTATCTGATCGAACCTTGCCGTATCTCCATACGGCCTCTACAGCGTTTCGCCCAAAATTTGAGAAACTGGTCTGTGGGGGACTCTAAAGACTCGTCAATACTTTGGTTGTGGATTTAACCACTAGCACGACAGAGGTATTAGCCAATACGTAACGGGCTACCAGGTATTGACCAAAAGGGACGTCGATGAGCGAACTCATCCTGACACCCTACTGAGCCTGTCAGTGACAATATTCGTACAGTCTGGTCCGTTCGTCTATGAGCATCGCATGGCGGGCCTAGGGGGTTGGTAAAAGTCAGACCCCCAAAAGCTGTACAAGTCGTGTCGGAGTGTAGCCCAGAACACCCTAAGATACTACTGGAATACCTACCAGTAAATCTCCTGCCTTGGCCAAGGACTTCGTGTAATGGCTCTCTTAGACACAGCGCGACCTCACCCCCAATACCAGGCGAGACGAACCCCTGCAGATCCACTCACTGCCTCCATGTGGCTCGGGACTGTACCCAACTAAAACCTATTTGCACGTCTCCTTTGAGCGTGGTAGGGTAGTAATCAAAGCACAGTGGGAACTCACACGAGACAAATGACGATCTCAGGTCGATGAACTAACCTGTACACATGTCACCAGGGAACTGCTATCTGACGTCAGGTATAAGACCAACTAGCATGTTCCCGGCGAGTCCTGTCCGGTGTACTCATAACCCAATGAGCACCTGTATACATCTTAGGTCAACCAACTGACACCAGTGGCTTGTGAGACCGGCCACCGCCCTTCGTCGGGGTCTCGACTGTATACACTAGTCTACTCTGGAGTATCGATGCCCTGTCTCGAAACTCCCACGACTAGGGACCTTTTAAGGATGTGCTTATAGACCCCAGCTCCCACGTATATGATCGCCCTCATACTGCTGGTAGTCAAGCAAGAATCCTAGGGGCTCTATCAACGTGCAATAGTGACCTGTAAGGTCACCTAAAGCAGTACACGATGATAAAAATAAACCAGATAGCATACTATCATCTTGAGTAAGACTGTCCTACCGGGATAGGTCCTCCCTCAATCATCGCAATCACGTGCCTGTGATCCAATAATTGACTCTGAGGGCACTATCTCCAACATTGACACCTTTCAAGACATCTACTTGATCGGCTAATTGTAATGTGTAAAACTCTCCCAGGAGTAACACTTACTCGCAGCGGGTATCGGGATCCAACTATCTCATAGAAGGTATGCAATCTCATTGCAAATTTCAACTCTTGAAATTCCCAATTATATTTTGCCCCTAACGTGTTATGACCTTGACGAATGCCAAACAACCCATAGTCCGCTAGCCAAGTTCAACCCGTACATTTCCTGATTGAATTAAACCCATCCGCACGACCCTTGACGAATGCTAAACAACGCCGTACAAATACCCTAATCCAATCGCATCCTATGCTAGCAGATAAGCACTAATTAGCTACCGTACACTACGCCTTGACGAATGCCAAACTACCGCAGCACGAATACTAAGTAGTACTTATTTGAAATGACGGAGGGATACGACAGGTTTTTAAGAAAACCCTTTGCGTAATGAACTTGATATTGTTGTAGAATCGAGTGATTTTTGAAAGGAATGTTTTTGAGGATTTTCTAGTTT
Organism: Agapanthus africanus; assembly: GCA_030015575.1. Lineage (NCBI taxonomy): Eukaryota > Viridiplantae > Streptophyta > Magnoliopsida > Asparagales > Amaryllidaceae > Agapanthus > Agapanthus africanus. The sequence continues at coordinate 137,786,349 of JASDDO010000004.1, read as the reverse complement.
TGCTAAAGAGATCACTCCCGGTGAAGGGATCTCGGCTCTTTCCTTATCGAATAAGGTGCAGGATATTTCGCAAATACCACTGTGCAAAGCAAAAACTATAGAAGTGTCACATCCCGAAAGTACGGAACATGACCAGCACTTAAACTACGAAACGTCTCGAGGCGTACGTAATTTAAGTAAGCCGAAAACCCAGAAATTCAAACCAAGAAAAGTAGTAGAGTGAAGGAAAAACCAATTTAAATCAAGTAGTTTTATTAGCATAAACCGAATTATGCGTTTTTAAAAAACATCAAATATTACTTGAAAATTTCGGCAGAGTCTGCTTTGTAAATACTGGCCCCCAAACGGGATACAACATGAATAGTATACGAAATCAATAAAAGGAATCCCCGAGCGGGAGCTAGCTCTTCATCAATCGACGGTCACAACCACATAAGTAATATAATATACAACGCCAAGGGCGAGGATCAAAACTCAAAAGGAAACTCAAAACCACAAGAAATCCACAGAAATATAACGCGCGACTCGAAGGTCGAAAGAATAACATCACTGGTCTCTATCTCAAAATAAATATATGTTTGGTTGATGGAATTTACTAGATACAACTGAATAATATTATACAAAGTAATATGATGGGTACGATACCAATAAACCCACCTACTAGCAAGTCAACCGAAAGAAGCAGTTCCAGCAAAGCCGTAATGAAACCTGTACGGCAAAACCTGCAAGAAACTGTGGCACAACGGGGGTGAGTTGCCAACTCGTGAGTAGAAAAGCATTTACGAACAGAAATCATATGAACAACGCAATCCTAGGTCAACGATCATAATATATCCTCAAATATATAACATGCAGCCTATAACAATGGCTAGGGTAAATATCTAACCCGTGTGTAATCCCATGTGCCAGTGTCAGTGCCTCAGGTAGCAATATATCATATGGATGATGTATGAATGCATGAAACAGAATGCATGTACTGATGAAAACTGCTGTCATAAATTAGTGAGATTTATGTATCTTTTTAAAAACGAGGTATCATAAATGAAATCAGCATAAACAGTGCCTAGCATCGACACAAAACAAGTGTCCAAATCTCTCGATATCTATGTGTCGCAATCTCTGTACCTCAATATCTCAAAATCTCTGTATGTCAATCTCACTATCTAGGGCGCCGTCAGTCCAGACCGGCCCCTACCATCAATCTCAAGACCACGACGGTATCCTCCGGATATCTGACGCGTCGGGTAAAATCACCAGTAGGTAGTGCTCCCCTGCCAGTCTCACATCGTCATCATCACGCGCTTCTTGCCCCGGGGTACCTTACCGGGTCCACCATGTACCCGAAACGGTTCATCCGTCTCCTCGAATCGGGTCTCGAAATCCATCAGCAAACTCATGGTGGACGACTCATACATCATGGGAAAACCGCGCTTTTCATTTAAAAAGAGAGAGAAGAAGTTTGTATAAGTTTTGCGGTTTTCCCCCAAATCCAGAAAACCTCATGGAAATCCGAATCCAAAACCTCAATAGCACGTAAAATAGTGAATATATGCATGAGAATCCATGAATGCGGCATAACAATGAATAACAGTATGCATGAAGTAGCAGGTAATAACTACAATGTCTAAACTAGCATATAAGGCAAGTACACTAATATCATGTCTAAACTATTAGCTAACAGGCTATGTCAATGTAATAGTATTTTCTAAGTGTACGTGACATGGCAATTACCGATGAAGATGTGTGTGAGCCGGCAAGTGAGTGTACGTGGTACATACGCATCATCGGTAATGGTGATGGTGTCCTAACAGCATGATATCAATAATGAAATATGAATTAAAATAAGTATCCGATACAGAGCAACAACAATAATATGCGGGAGCTGAATTCTAGACACCACGATAACTAAACTGCATTACCCTAATATAAGTCATACAATAGTGCCTTTTGAAATAACACGAATCGCGGTGTTTTGAAAATAAGGGCTACGGTGTTTTTAAGAAAAGATACGTCTTTTGAAATATCCGTAGAATCCCTTGACCTGTCTTTTAAAATACCCAAGATTCGTTAGTTTTGAAATAGGTAGGAGTCTAATCTAATCTAACAACTACACTAAACTATATGGCTGAACTAACAAGCTGAACTACATGTAAGGAAACCGCCTAACATCTGAGTCGATACGTATACAGACCTGTATATATATTAGTCGGTGATCCTACCTCAATAATATCATATCCGATACCATATCTATAATCAGACATCCCAAGTTAAGAGTGCGGATCAATCATCAATATATAGCTCGTACGTAAATCCGTCGTACGGCATCCCCAAATCTGGGTACGGGTCAATATCATACTCATCACACTGTTCATCTGGTATCCTCTTTATCAAGATCATCATCTGGGGTACTGACCTACGTCTAGTACACTACTAATATCATTATTCACATGGCATTGTCATTCAAAGATCCGCTATAATATTAGGACGTATCTCAAGTACGAATCCTGCCATATCACCGATCTCACGGCCTCAACTCAAATCTCATCGACTCATCTCAATCCCAAGTATCATCCGCAAATCCAGTATGTGAACACCTAGTCCCATACCCAGGTGAACACATAAACACATCTCCCCATATACGCACAGGTAATAACCTAGATGTATGCATGTGTGCGTGTGCGTGTGGGTGTAACAACTACTCTAGGGTTTCGCAACTAACACTAAACTAATCCATGAACACCTAGAATCTACCTTTATCATCAAGTCTCATATCAACATAAAATATATAATCAAAATATATGTGTGTATACGTATTCGTATACATCACCACGAACTGCGGGGGTGTTATACGCCATCCACCCGACTTCTCCCCGTAGATATAAATCTGCTCACCTGGTCCTTGCTCGCCAGTGCCGATGTCGCCACGCGCTTGCTTGTCGTCTCGAAGTCCACATGGGGTACCTACATATCATAACGCACCGTATCGCATGAAAACCAAATTCTAAATCGAAACGACATACGAAAATCAAATCGGCACGCGTATCACGCATAAGTCAAAACCTATCGCCTACGCATGCAAGAATAGCCAAACCAACCCTCGATGTCGATGTACAAACGTCAAACCATCGAGAAAAACCCAAACACACTCATTTGCGCATTCACGAACACTAATTATAATATAAAATAGGTTAAAATTCACAAAAACCCTAAACTCACTGCAAAAGCCATTTTTCCGAAAATCTAGCAAGCAAAAATTTACAGTTTTAGTACAAAACTTGATGTTTTAACAATTCTAATGGCCGTAATACATATTAAATAACTTAAATAAGCCATACAAACCATTTCCACGATTTAATTTCACCAAACCATATACATTCAAAAAAACTAGTTTGGAAAAATACCGATTTTAACTCTTTTTAAAGTAAAATTTGCAATTTTACAATTAAGCTTGGTTTTGCATATACTAAAATATTAAACCACAATTTATAATGGTAATAATGCCATGAAACCCTAATTAGAATTTTATCTCACCAAAATATATATATTTTTAAAACCTAGTTTGCAATTTATATAATTATCACAATTTAAATTGACAAGAATGCAAACTAGCAACTAGATTTGATTTAGCATGCCCACTACATGTTAACTATATCAAAAAACCCCAATCTCATCACTAAAAACCTAACTTGACTTTTGAAACCCTTCTCTTGAATTCACAAGTTTTAAATTTAAAACCTAATTAAGCATCTAATTTAGTCGAATTGAAGTATTAAAGCAACAATTTAACTATAGGGCAAACATTTATACCTCACAATTTCAAGAGATCTAACATGAATCTAGCACCAAAATATTGGCCTCCAAAATGAAAACTTTTCACCAAAAACCATGCTTGAGAGGCTAAGTAAAAATGGGCAGGAGTTAGATTTTGATTTTGTGGGATTTTTTTGGTGGATTTTTGATACATTTTGTGCGGGTTTTGATGACGAAATTGAGTGGGGAAATTGGGGGCTGTTGTAGAGGGAGGACTCGGCCAGAAAATGGCGAGGAGAGGAGAGAGAGTGAGGTGGGGAAAATAGGGTCAAGTCTACACAAAAGTCAAAGCCCACTCACTTATCTATTTTCTTTCTTCTTTTCCTTTCTTTTCTTTTGGCAAAACAAATGGGGAAAATGAAGGGGGCCACTTGGGCTGCTAATTTGGGGAGAGGAGAGAGGGTGTGGGTGAGTGTGGGTGAGGGAAAAATGATAAATGTATTACCCCAATTCCCATTAACACTAATTTCTCCGAAAAAAGCCTTTTTCTTCGATATTTTCTAAACCGTTTTGGCAAACCATTTTATTTCAAAAACCACATGATAAAATTTTGTTTAATGTGTTATGATTAACAAAATTTGTTTCAACTCATTCCAATTTGTAATTTTCCCTAATTAAATGTATTAGTGACGGCTTAAAATAATATTAAAATAATTAATTTCGGAAAATTTTTCAGAAAATTTGAAATTTCACCAGTGGCTCAATAAACACCAATTAATAGCAATTACATAGCTAGAATATGTATATTTAATTTTATAATAAAGATATTTGTATTTTGAATTTTTACGGAAAACCTCATTTTACCGATTTTCCGAAATTTCACCGAAACGATTTTCAAAACGTTACAATCTTCCCCCCTTAAAGAAATTCGGTCCCCGAATTTAAATTAAAACTCCCCCAAATACCAAAACATCTAAGCAAAACCATCAAGTCGTCGGGGCTCCGAAATCGTAAATACATAAAACAAATCGTAGCGCAGCGCATGCGCATGAAAAATGAGCATATAACTCAAAATCAAAACTCTGTCAAGCATCCCGCAATCATCGGAGTCATGGTAAAGACACAATTGTCAAATCCAATACAAAACCAATATGATATAACTCGAAACTATACACGTAAATATCAAATCTATATATGTAAATATCTGAAGGGAATGCATGCCAAATCTCTTAAAGTCGCTGTGCAATGCGCATAACACTGCACAGTGGCGGACGTCTATCATAAGAAAATAATCATATACATATATACCTTTTGTTTGAACTGTACGTTCCGCCATTTTGGGAAACAATTTGGAAAGGTTTTCTTGTTTTAAACGTTTCGTGTCATATCAGACACGTAGGTAAATACTGAGACTATAGCTCGCTTTTTGGAATTCCCTTCGATAGCTATCAATGCATGCAAAATACATTCAGGTACTGTCCTCTGACTAGTCCTGCTCAGTACGAAAACACATAGCAAATATCATAAAACGTACTGCTCTATAAGAAATCAATCCCAAAATATGCATACGAATACTACGTGTGTCTGGTGCGCACGGAAATCAAAATCCATATATGTGCCAACATGTGCACAGAAACAAGATCTAAGTGCATCGGGTGTGCACAAAACATCTGTCATAGGCAACGTGGGTGCCTGACAGCAAAATCAGGTGTATCTGACATACACGAAGAATCTCGATTTAGTGCATCTGGTGTGCACCAAAATCGCACCTCAAAACATGCGCCCAACATGCGCGAAAATCCAAATCAGGTGCATCCATCGTGCACGAAATCATGAAATCCAATATCAAGTGCCGAATATGCGCAAAATCCAATCAGGTGCACAAGGTGCACAAAACAAATATCAAACATCACAATCGAAATCGAAGTCCAGTGCATCTAAATGCACAACATACGTAACACTGCACTGCAAGCATATATGAACTATACCGAGTGCAAAAACCAAATCGTGTGCGTACATACGCACAAAATCAACTCAACTGTATGAAACCCATAAAATCATAAACATGCGAAACAAAGGCACGAAAATGATATTAAGTGCAACAACTGTGCAAAAATAGTAAATACTCAGTAGGTGCAACCATGGTACATGAAAACAAATATCATGAAACTCAATCATCAAAATCAGTCATGCGAATAGATCATTCAAAATACCGAAATCAAATATGGCGGAATAGTCCCGCTCAAGCACATCCTCCAAGAATCTCTGGCCAACTATCCTGGTCACTCATAGCATGTCTCGTCGACGATCCTGAACTCTGGCCTGCCGGTGTGCATAATATGACCACTCCTGGGTCCAAGTCTTCTCGTAATTTATTCCAGAAAGGTCCTATCGAGATCTCTTCCAAATCTCCTCTCTACCGAACTGTCCGGAAGTCATCGTCCCTTACTAGATCTGTTCTCGTTCTGGAACGGTTGCATACTCATCGCGACTCCTTATGGAAGGTATATCCAAGTACAATGCCTCGGCATGCGTATCACATCTCTGATGTCGGTGGAGTGGAACGTCATCTTATCCAGATCTTGTACGGACCTCTTTACTCCACTTTCTTTAATGTCGACTGCTTCGGACTCGTCTCGTCGTGGCTGCATGGACTGAGCTACTACGACTATCCTCGTATCTGGAGTCTCCTAAGAAATGCATCTCACCACCTGGCATCCGAATGAAGTCGAACCATCCGATCGATTCGTCAAAACCTCATAATCCCCCAAGAGCTCAACATCTTGGGTACAGTTCAACAGTATTGAGTACGTACCACGCATCGATGGTCCAGCCATAGAAGGGCAAACCTAAGCCTCACTAATGGCGCCGCAGAACTGCCGCAAACCCTAAGGTTCAAAGGCTTTCACATGGTCATTAAGTCGAGTTAGGGTTTCATTCTTCTAGAGGGTCCATAGAATTGCCTGCATGTCTTTCCGAATACTTTAAACTTGGAATAATAGGTTGCTGACATTCGATCGTCTTTGTCAACTCTCAACGTCTCCGCGTGAAGTCGTCTCTAGCTGGAATCAATCTATCTAATGACCTCGCATCGGGGTAGGCGAACAAACCACCTGTCCTAGTCATTCATCCTCGGGTGACTAGCGACCTTCTATCATCTATTAGTACAACTCGTCCTGCAATAGCTCTAACATCTGGAGCGATATCTCGTCGTTCGCAGCAATGATTGGCTCACTCGTCTGCACGCTGAACAATGCCTCAATCATCATGAATAAGCAATACACCAACGGTCATCAAAATCTGGTTGGTCTCTGTCATTGGCTCAATCCTCTGGGGCTGATCTGCACGTCTGAGTAATCTCATACAGCAATCCACCCAACGCTCGTGGCGCGAAAACACAATAAAAAGACACATCTCCGCAATCGTGTGTCGCCGAAATTACGCCCTGGTCAGTCCTCGTTCGTGATGAGCTCATGCTGACCGCAACTCTAGCCGTAGCTCTCCCTGCCCGTAATCGTGGCAGCAAACCATAACTGGTACCGATGAGGCTAAATCAGGAATGAATATAATACTGAACAAAGAAATGTACATCCTAAGGCTTCTTAAGTAGAGTAGCGTATCGTAAGTATGCCGCGGAACATACCCACGGTACGTCACTCTACTTTAGTCACCTATTCCATCAACCAAGGGTCATCCTACGCTCCGAAGGTAAAACCTAACGCTCTGATACCAACTTTGTCACGTCCCGAAAGTACGGAACATGACCGGCACTTAAACTACGAAACGTCTCGAGGCGTACGTAATCTAAGTAAGCCGAAAACCCATAAATCCAAACCAAGAAAAGTAGTAGAGTGAAGGAAAAACCAATTTAAATCAAGTAGTTTTATTAGCATAAGCCGAATTATGCGTTTTTAAAAAACATCAAATATTTCTTGAAAATTTCGGCAGAGTCTCCTTTGTAAATACTGGCCCCCAAACGGGATACAACATGAATAGTATACGAAATCAATAAAAGGAATCCCCGAGCGGGAGCTAGCTCTTCGTCAATCGACGGTCACAACCACACAAGTAATATAATATACAACGCCAAGGGCGAGGATCAAAACTCAAAAGGAAACTCAAAACCACAAGAAATCCACAGAAATTTAACGCGCGACTCTAAGGTCGAAAGAATAACATCACTGGTCTCTATCTCAAAATAAATACATGTTTGGTTGATGGAATTTACTAGATAAAACTGAATAATATTATACAAAGTAATATGATGGGTACGATACCAATAAACCCACCTACTAGCAAGTCACCCGAAAGAAGCAGTTCCAGCAAAGCCGTAATGAAACCTGTACGGCAAAACCTGCAAGAAACTGTGGCACAACGGGGGTGAGTTGCCAACTCGTGAGTAGAAAAACATCTACGAACAGAAATCGCATGAACAACGCAATCCTAGGTCAACGATCATAATATATCCTCAAATATATAACATGCAGCCTATAACAATGGCTAGGGTAAATATCTAACCCGAGTGTAATCCCATGTGCCAGTGTCAGTGCCTCAGGTAGCAATATATCATATGGATGATGTATGAATTCATGAAACAGAATGCATGTACCGATGAAAACTGCTGTCATAAATTAGTGAGATTTCTGTATCTTTTTAAAAACGAGGTATCATAAATGAAATCAGCATAAACAGTGCCTAGCATCGACACAAAACAAGTATCCAAATCTCTCGATATCTATGTATCGCAATCTCTGTACCTCAATATCTCAAAATCTCTGTATGTCAATCTCACTATCTAGGGCGCCGTCAGTCCAGACCGGCCCCTACCATCAATCTCAAAACCACGACGGTATCCTCCGGATATCCGACGCGTCGGGTAAAATCACCGGTAGGTAGTGCTCCCCTGCCAGGCTCACATCGTCATCATCACGCGCTTCTTGCCCCGGGGTACCTTACCGGGTCCACCATGTACCCGAAACGGTTCATCCGTCTCCTCGGTCTCGAAATCCATCAGCAAACTCATGGTGGACGACTCATACATCATGGAAAAACCGCGCTTTTCATTTAAAAAAAGAGAGAAGAAGTTTGTATAAGTTTTGCGGTTTTCCCCCAAATCCAGAAAATCTCATGGAAATCCGAATCCAAAACCTCAATAGCACGTAAAATAGTGAATATATGCATGAGAATCCATGAATGCGGCATAACAATGAATAACAGTATGCATGAAGTAGCAGGTAATAACTACATTGTCTAAACTAGCATATAAGGCAAGTACACTAGTATCATGTCTAAACTATTAGCTAACAGGCTATGTCAATGTAATAGTATTTTCTAAGTGTACGTGACATGGCAATTACCGATGAAGATGTGTGTGAGCCGGCAAGTGAGTGTACATGGTACATACGCATCATCGGTAATGGTGATGGTGTCCTAACAACATGATATCAATAATGAAATATGAATTACAATAAGTATGCGATGCGGAGCAACAACAATAATATGCGGGAGCTGAATACTAGACACCACGATAACTAAACTGCATTACCCTAATATAAGTCATACAATAGTGCCTTTTGAAATAACACGAATCGCGGTGTTTTGAAAATAAGGGCTACGGTGTTTTTAAGAAAAAATGTGTCTTTTGAAATATCTGTAGAATCCCTTGACCAGTCTTTTAAAATACCCATGATTCGTTAGTTTTGAAATAGGCAGGAGTCTAATCTAGTCTAACAACTACACTAAACTATACGGCTGAACTAACAAGCTGAACTACATGTAAGGAAACCGCCTAACATCTGAGTATACAGACCTGTATATATATTAGTCGGTGATCCCGCTTCAATAATATCATATCCGATACCATATCTATAATCAGACATCCCAAGTAAAGTGTGCGGATCAATCATTAATATATAGCTCGTACGTAAATCCGTCGTACGGCATCCCCAAATCTGGGTACGGGTCAATATCATACTCATCACACTGTTCATCTGGTATCCTCTTTATCAAGATAATCATCTGGGGTACTGACCTACGTCTAGTACACTACTAATATTACTATTCAAATGGCATTGTCATTCAAAGATCCGCTATAACATCAGGACGTATATCAAGTACGAATCCTGCCATATCACCGATCTCACGACCTCAACTCAAATCTCATCGACTCATCTCAATCCCAAGTATCATCCGCAAATCCAGTATGTGAACACCTAGTCCCATACCCCGGTGAACACATAAACACATCTCCTCATATACGCACAGGTAATAACCTAGATGTATGCATGTGTGCGTGTGCGTGTGGGTGTAACAACTACTCTAGGGTTTCGCAACTAACACTAAACTAATCCATGAACACATAGAATCTACCTTTATCATCAAGTCTCATATCAACATAAAATATATAATCAAAATATATGTGTGTATACGTATTCTTATACATCACCACGAATTGCGGGGGTGATATACGCCATCCACCCGACTTCTCCCCGTAGATCTAAATCTACTCACCTGGTCCTTGCTCGCCAGTGCCGATGTCGCCACGCGCTTGTTTGTCGTCTCGAAGTCCACATGGGATACCTACATATCATAACGCACCGTATCGCATTAAAACCAAATTCTAAATCGAAACGGCATACGAAAATCAAATCGGCACGCGTATCACGCATAGGTCAAAAGCTATCGCCTACGCATGCAAGAATAGCCAAACCAAACCTCGATGTCGATGTACAAACGTCAAACCATCGAGAAAAACCCAAACACACTTATTTGCGTATTCACGAACACTAATTATAATATAAAATAGGTTAAAATTCACACAAACCCCAAACTCACTTTAAAAGCCATTTTCCGAAAATCTAGCAAGCAAAAATTTACCGTTTTAGTACAAAACTTGATGTTTTAACAATTCTAATGGCCTTAATATATATTAAATAACTTAAATAATCCATACAAACTATTTCCACGATTTAATTTCACCAAACCATATACATTCAAAAAAACTAGTTTGCAAAAATACCGATTTTAACTCTTTTTAAAGTAAAATTTGCAATTTTACAATTAAGCTTGGTTTTGCATATACTAAAATATTAAACCACAATTTATAATGGTAATAATGCCATTAAACCCTAATTAGAATTTTATCTCACCAAAATATATATATTTTTAAAACCTAGTTTGCAATTTATATAATTATCACAATTTAAATTGACAAGAATGCAAACTAGCAACTAGATTTGATTTAGCATGCCCACTACATGTTAACTATATCACAAAACCCCAATCTCATCACTAAAAACCTAACTTGACTTTTGAAACCCTTCTCTTGAATTCACAAGTTTTAAATTTAAAACCTAATTAAGCATCTAATTTAGTCGAATTGAAGTATTAAAGCAACAATTTAACTATAGGGCAAAGATTTATACATCAGAATTTCAAGAGAACTAACATGAATCTAGCACCAAAATCTTGGCCTCCAAAATGAAAGCTTTTCACCAAAAACCGTGCTTGAGAGGCTAAGTAAAAATGGGTAGGTGTTAGATTTTGATTTTGTGGGATTTTTTTGGTGGATTTTTGATACATTTTGTGAGGGTTTTGATGAGGAAATTGAGAGGGGAAATTGGGGGCTGTTGTAGAGGGAGGGTTCGGCCAGAAAACGGGGAGGAGAGGAGAGAGAGTGAGGTGGGGAAAATAGGGTCAAGTCTACAAAAAAGTCAAAGCCCACTCACTTATCCATTTTCTTTCTTCTTTTCCTTTGTTTTCTTTTTCTTTTCTTTTGGCAAAACAAATGGGGAAAATGAAGGGGGCCACTAACCCCCTTATTTTACCGATTTTCCGAAATTTCACCGAAACGATTTTCAAAACGTTACAAGAAGCAATCAAAAGACAAACCGAGTGTGTAGCATCTGCTAGTTTCGCTAAAGGGGTCATTCCCGGTGAAGGGATCTCGGCTCTTTCCTTATCGAATACGGTGTTGGATATTCTACAAGGAATACTGCTATGCAAAGCAATAACTAGAGCTACCAGTTTTTAAACAAGTTTCTACAACATCTTTAGGTTTCTTTTATTTCATTAATCTCATTAATGAAGTCCCATTTTATTATTCTTCACAAGCATCACATTTGAAACTAAATCAACAATATAAAATATATATATCTCATATATAATATAAACATTCTTCTCAGGCAGTAATATGATCTCATCACAGAACATTGCAGTAGAAGAACATATATGAAATATTAGATATACTAGGAGGTCCGTGTTTTAATACGAGCCTGTATAAAGCACGGATTCCACGGTCGCGATGAATAGCCAAACCCACATCTCTAGACCCCTACGAGAGCGGCAGGCAACTCTGCCAATTCTAGGGCTAGGAGAGCCGATCTCGACTCCTCGAGATGGTCTCCCACTGGACCCTAGAACCCGGTTACTTGTGCTCCCCGCCTTGGGTCTACCTAATGCGGAAAAGTAAATAATATACAATGGTGACATCATCCTCAGCCCAGAAGTGCCCCAATAAAAGAATATTACATACAAATGAATTTTACATAAATGAAAAAGAAAAACTCTCATCTCACATAAAACCCCCGGCTATTCAAAACACGACGATCCAATATAACATATCACAACAACACATAATATCACATATCATCAACGTAAGTAAATATGCGTATCCCAATTGTCGTTGATGTATAACAACGAAACCGGAGATACACCACATATTACACTTACGGTCGTAGAAAAGAAAGTGTAAAACTACAACAGTTAGAATCCGCAACCTCCTTAGATATCGCATGCCTAACCAAATGAATTCCTTAGACATCGCATGCCAAACAATTATAAACCCCGCATTTTAGTCTCAATATCGAAAACACTTTTCAATATCTAGTCGTGCAATTCAACAAGATTCCGGACATCTTGATCGAATGCTCGTCGCAAACTTTAGTAGACGGCCGCACCCCCGGATGCCGTCGACGAAGTGCATTAAGGCGGAACACCGCTGCCGCGATCACTGGAACGGATGCTTTTGGTGACGGGATTCTCCTACAGTCACTTGGTCGGGGCTATGGGGCATGGCTGTCTATTAAGTTTACCCGGCGAGTATCCGCGTACGCTATGTGATTGCGACGGACTTTTGATCACATCAAAATCCTGTGTCAACCGATCAAATGAGACTAAACTGCTGGATTTATAACATTCAAATTAGTTATCTCATAACTACTTGTGGATTCCAAATATTGTATCACATTCCAGATAAATAGACAATGTTAAATTTTCCGGTCGAATAAACAAACACCCAAGATTTCCCAAATAGCTCAACACTTGAGCGGAGTTCAAAAAGTATCCATCACATGCCACAGTACCAATGGTCCAGCCGTAGAAGGGTCAAACCAACGCCTCACATGTGGCAACGCAGTACTGCCACAAACCCTAAGGTTTAGAGGCGGTTCAGACGGTCACATAATCGAGTTAAGGTTTTTGTTCTTCTAAAAGGTCCATCGCGTTACTTGCTCGACTAAGAACGTTCTTAAACTACGGAAAAATCCAACACTTGGAAATTTTCCGGCAGGGGAAAAAGTGAGTTATTGATATCCATTCGAACTTTTTAACACGTTCTAAAATTACCCGGAAAAACATAAACGAAGTTAAACTTTCCGATCGAATCAACAAGTTCCCAATAATTCCCAGAAGGCTCAACACTTGATTAGAATTAAAAATTCCCAGAATTATGAAAAATTACCTAAGAATAAATACCTGAAGTAGTGGGCCCCAACTCCAAATCTTGGTCGCGGAACCGCCGCCAAACGCGTGGTTTGGCCGCGGTTCCGCGGTCACGTGAGGGAGTTGGTGGTCTGTACTTCACAGTAATTCTTATATTTTCCTGCATGATTTTCTGAGTATTTTTAATATGAAAAATGTCAACTTTTGAAATTTTTTTCAGAAACTAGGATTTAACGGGTATTCGGAGTTCGATCGGACTTTAAACTTCGCCAACACATCGCCTAAAGCTCTAGCTTGGCTCTGATACCACTGTAGGGTTACTAGGCACTGTCACAAGGTCCTACAAGGCATCAACCATGCCCGATTTAAATTTTATACGTGCCGAACAACCCTAACCAAGATCTTAGTCTAGAGATTAGGTGAAACAAATAGCAAGTAAACTACTTTACTTCTAAGAGTTAGGGATTACAACCTTTGTAGTCCGTTCCTTCACTTCTAAAGCTCCGTATTGAGGTCCCTTCGCTGCGATCATCGCGTACCCGGACTCTAGAGAGGCTCCATGAAGAGAAAGATGCAAGCTTACTTCCGATCTTCGATAACAAAGATGATCTACCTTGAAGAAACTCAAACCCAAGCTCTTGCTTTGTTAATCAAGTATTAGCAAAGCAAACACCATAATCTAAGTGGCTAGAATAGATGAGGATGATGAAGTAGGAATTTAGATCTCATTTATTTTCTATTTCTCACTCAAAATCATTACTAATCAAAAAGCTAGAAAGCTTTTCCATCCAAAAGAAGAAGGAAGAAGAAGAAGCATTCACTTTGTGATGAATAATGAAACTATGTCTAAGGTTAGAAATACAACCATGGGTTAAGAATAATCACTTAACCCTTGTAGAGATTTTACCATGGTAAAGGGTTTGGGTTGAGTTAAGGAAATATCAACAAAATATCATAACAAATATCTTTGCTTAAAACAAAAGCAAAGCTTCTAGAAGCTACTAGAAGGTTTAACCCTAATCCAAACCCTAACCATGTTTAAACTCCACAAAACTTGTTGCATTTGTAACCTTAACTTGTTACAATATTATATATCACATATATAATATATTTGTAACAAAATAAAATAATACAATTAACATATATCACATATATATCAATGTATTACCCGAGTGAGAAAAAGAATCTTTAAGTGAGCTTATGTTAGTTAATGTAATTTAATATATCAAATATATAATTATACATTAAATTATCGAATCAACACGATCCGATAATCCGGCTATTTCACAAATAACCGACTAACATAATCTTTATCAGTTCATCGAATCAACACTTGATCCGATGACCCGGCTATATCACATATACTCGGTCGATATCACATATCGTGAGAATCTAAAACGGTATCACATACACGTATTGTTCTTGGTCCCACACATATCACATATGTGCTCCTACTCCTTTTTTCTTAAGCCAGGAAACCTCTGTATAGGACTCTAAGGAATCGTCAATACGCCGGCAGTAGGTGATGACCATATCAAACACCCACAAGCTGCAAGCGGTCAGCTAAACGTAACAGCCACCCAGGTATTGAGCGATCAGAAGATCAATAAGCAAGCCTGTACTTTCTCCTGCGAATCCAATCAGTAACACTCCCGTACAGTCCGGTCTCTTTGTCTGATATGTCGCATATCTCGCCCAGGGGTGGTAAACGTCAGACCTCAGTAGCTTGATAAGTCGTGTCGATATGAGGTCCATAACAGTTCGAGAAACTACTGATAACACTTACCAGTAAATCTCAGCAACCCTGGCCAGGGATTTCCAGTTATAGCCAATCGAACACAGCGCAACATCAACTCCCTATACCGGGAGAGACGAAACCCCTCCTATCGCTCATTGCCTCCATGTGATTCAGGACTGTACCCAAAAGCCACCTTTTTGCATGCCCTCTTGGGTGTGGTATGATGGAAATCAAAGCACAGTGGGAATCACACAAGACTCTATGACGATCTCGGGTCTACAGACTAACCTGTACCAGTGTCACCAGAGAACTGCCATCTGACGTGAGGTATAACACCATCTGGGAGTTCTCGGCGAGTCCGTCCAGTATACCCAGTCTCCACTGAGCACCCGTATACCTTCTCTGATGTCAAACACCAATGGATATAGGATCATCCATCGCCCATCATATGGGTCAAGAAGCGCATACGCTAGTCTACTCTAGAGTATCGATGTCCTGTCTCGACACTCCCACGACTAGGAACATTTGAAGGATGTACTTGGCGACTATACTGTCCCCACTAGTATGATCTGTATCATAGTCCTAGTAGTCAAATACTCATCCTAAAGTCTTTATCAACATGTGACATAGAGACAATCAGAGTACATGTTAAGATAAAAGGTAACCAGATAGCATACTATCATTTCGAGCAAGAAAGTCCTCCCTATATATGTCCAAGCATCCAATACAATATACAACGTATGTACAGTAATGGCCTCTAGGGCATACATATAACTAACATCAGCCTCATGAACTCAGATAACGATACGGTGATCACCTCCGTAGCTGTTGTTCCTCTTCGAAACACGGAGACACGACCGCGTGGGTCCATCTTTCCTGAATTTCGGGGCAGATGCTAATTGGTGCTATCCGTCCACCTCTCCGAAGTTGCCAAGTTAATTTATGACACCATGTATCGAAGGTTTAAACGGATGCGGCTGATGTAGCAGACTTCGTCAGATTCCCCCTCGCTGAGGGGTTTTTGATTGTGGGGACGCTCTTCCCTGTAGGCGAAAGCCCCTGCAATTAATTACGCTACCGCATCGCGGTAACCACTTTCTCCTTCTCCAGATGGTCACTTCGTGTCGTGGGTGTTTGTTTTATTTTTGGTTGCCCGTGGATTGTATACGGAGACTAATTTATGTTGTCACCCGTAGGGCGTGGATTAGTCCAAATCCGTATTTTCTTAGATTTGGGTTTGGGGGTTGGGATTAAGAATACGTTAGTCTCATTTGAGAATAAGATCAAATTAAACGTTACTTAAGGATACGTTAGTCTAATTTTAGACTAAGATCAACTTAACAGGTTCATTTAGATCCAACAAAAGAGCATTTGGACTCTATTGTTTAGTTTAGGGACATTGCGGTCAATTACCAGTTTAAGGACATGGTGGTCCATTGTTAGTTTAAGGACATCTCGGTCCGAGGTCAAGGACATCATAGTCCGTGGGCTTAAGGACCCCATAGTCCGAGGTTAAGGACATCATAGTCCATGGGTTTAAAGGGACCCCACAGTCCGAGGTTAAGGACATCATAGTCCATGGGCTTAAGGACCCCACAGTCCAGTTTAAAGACGTCATAGTCTATGAAATGTATGGTTGTCGGGACCCGTCACCTCTCTGAAGACGTTGAAGGATTACAACGACATATATCAGAGGGGTTCGGAGATGTACCCTTGAACCAATTTTGGTTGAGATCTATAGTCCAATTTAGGGCTAAGATCTGTTAAAAGATTTATGAGCATATGGACTCAATTAATCTGAGTTGAGGACTTCTGTCCGATCTTGGGCTAAGTCCAATTAGGTTAAAAATGTTCAAACATTAATTTTGGGTTGTTGAGCATTTATTAGGGCTTGGCCCTTTTAACAATGCTGAGCATTTCCTCGCATTCTGACAATGTTTTGTCTTCTATTGAATGCTGAGCATTCATCAGAGCTCTAGGCTTATTAAAGAAAAATTTATGTTCTATCATCGCAGCACATGGTGCGCTTGGCGCTTTGCACTAATCAAAAGAGCGCAGTGCGCTTCTACTGGGTAGCGCACACGTGAGGGACACGTGGCGCGCTTGGTGCTTTGCGCCAGTCCATAAGCGCGTTGCGCTGATTTATAAGCGCATTGCGCTATTGGTTCAGTGGCGCACATGCGAGGAGCACGTGGTGCGCTTGGCGCTGAGCGCCAGTCCATGAGCGCAAAGCGCTAGTTCAAGAGCGCAAAGCGCTAACTGTTGAGTGGCACACACGTGAGTGACACGTGGTGCGCTTGGCGCTGAGCGCCAGTCCAAGAGCGCAGAAGCGCATTCGATCAATTTTATGATCCGGGAAGTAAATTCTCCCTTAGAAGAGATTTTGTCTCGAGATCCTAAGAACAAAAGTTCTTATTTTGTAGGAGATGTTTCAATCTCTTATATTCATGAAAGGCTTTGCCTTTATGGATCTGTGATCCTTAAGAGAATTGAATTATTCTCCCCCCTTTTTATAATAAGATGTTCATGATCCCTTTGAGAAAGACTTTAGTCTTATAGATCTATGATCTGTGAGAAAGAAGTAAATTCTTCTTTTATTTTATGATGAGATGGTTTGATCTCTTTGTAAAAGACCTTGGTCTTATAGATCTATGATCTTTAAAGAAGTGGATTCTTCTTTTTAATTATGAGATGGTTTCATCTCTCTGTTCATCATCATTTTTTTACCTTGAAGAAACTCTTCTATTGAGAGCTTGGCTCTTCTTTCTGAGATTTTCTCAAAACTTCTAGGGGGTTCCTCTCTTTGTTTCTGTATATTGAGACTTGAAGTATGGGAGCCTTTTTATAGGGCAAGCTGATTTGTTCAATCAGTTAAGCAGATCTTTTCTCCAATTGATTTGGGGATTTCCCCACCGTTGGATTTTTATCCAAGGGCTTCTGATTTATAGAAGGCAATCTTCTTGTTTTTAACAAGATTGAGAAATCTTTTCCATACAGAATTTATTCTGTATTTTGGTGATTTTTAATCACCCTTGGATCATTGATCCAACGGTGTTCTGATTTACAGAGCACAATCTTATTGTTTGGAAAGATTTTGAGGAATCTTTTCTTAATAGAATTTAATTCTGATTAATTAATGATTTATCATTATTATTGGATTTTAGATCTGTCGGCGAGAGCTTTTAGTTCCAGTCAATGTTTAAAATAACTCGCTACGTAGCTCGCTATTTTGCGCTACGTAGCATACCTTAGTATATTCGCTACGTAACTTTGGAAAAAAACTCAAATACAAAGTAGCTAACGTTTTTTCTTCAAATAGCTTACGTTTTTTTAACAAATAGTATACGCTACGCTATGCGTACGCTATTTTCATATAAAATTTTCTATTGAACTTCTTAAGATTTCAGTATCTAATCCTAAACTATACGAACACAGTTTCATTAAAGTTCTGACCTCTTAATTTGAAATCATATTTAGTAGACATGATTCTCAAACAGAGATTATTTAATTGATTTTTGATAGGTTTGATCTAGTATGAATCATATATATGAACTCAAGTATTGAAAATTTTGAAAATAATTTTTTTTAGAATTTCGAGGAGCAGAGAGACTACTACTGTAAAAAATATTGTTATATTACTTATTTTTCTATATTCCCAAGCCAATTTTATATCTTTATAATAATATAATATATTGTAAATTGGATGATTATAGTAATAATTAATAATTCATGTAGCTTACGCTATGCGCAACGTTTTTTGCGTTTTTGCTATTTAGTAATAGAACGCTACGCAACACGCTATCGCTATTTTGAACATTGGTTCCAGTGTTAGCGCACCGGTGCTTTGCACGTGATACGCTGCTTAGAGCGCAGCGCACCTAGCGCTAGCGCACACGTGCTTTGCACGTGGTGCGCTGCTTAGGGCGCCGCGCACTTGGTGCTACTTCTGCAGTATTGCTTCATTTCAAAATTTAAATTTTAAACAGAGCTTTGCTCTGATTGGGAGAAACAAATGCCCCCCCACCATTGCGCTCACGTGGCTCACACGTGAGTGCAGCGGTGGCAACATCTCCACCATTAGATCAACTTAGAAGTTTAAACGACACTCAGTGCCTATAAATAGGACCATTGGCCCTTGAGATGTTTTCTATTCATCTTCTTCCTCTTGAGAATTTTCATTCTCATGCAGAGCATAGCTCTTTGGCTTAAGAACTTCCTCAAGGACAGAACTCTGTCAAAATTTTTAGGTAAAGATTAAATCTATTAAAGAACCTTTTAATAATCTAAGGTTTCACCAATTAACAGAGCTTTGCTCTTCATAGATCTTTGATCTAAAGAAAACCCTTTTAGGGTTTCATTAACAGAGCTTTGCTCTCTTGGAATCATAGATCTAAAAGATCTTTTTTGGGGTTTCTTAACCCATTAATGGAGCTTTGCTCTTTTCAAATCACATAGATTTATTAATCTTTCATAAAGAACTCTGAAGAGTTTGTTCATAGGTCTGAAAGATCATGGAATTTTATTTTATTAAAAAATTTATTTTAAATTTTTCTGATGGTTATTCTATTATTTCTTCAGAGCAAAGCTCTTTAGGAATTTTTATTCCTTCATCATTAGAGTTTGTGTTGGAGATAGTGCCCTCATAGTCAATTATTGGATCGCAGGTACGTGATTGCAATGATTGCGGAGGACCTATACCGGTATGACAGTCTTACTCGAGATGATAGTATGCTATCTGGTTTGCCTTTATCAGTCGTGTACATGTTCAGGTGACTGATTGCATGTTACACTTTGATAGAGCCCTTAGGATCTTGCTTTACTACCAACAGTATGATGGCGATCATATACGTGAGAGTTGGGTAGTTTATATGCATATCCTTAATAGTGGTCCCTAGTCGTGGGAGTTTCGAGACAGGGCATCGATACTCTGGAGTAGACTAGTGTGTACAGTCGAGACCCCGACGAGGGGCGGTGGCCGGTCTCACAAGCCACTGGTATCAGTTGGATCACCTAAGATGTATACAGGTGCTCATTGGGTTATGAGTACACCGGACAGGACTCGCCGGGAATCTGCTAGTTAGTATTATATCTACCGTCAGATAGCAGTTCCCCTGGTGACATGTGTACAGGTTAGTTCATCGACCTGAGGTCGTCATTTGTCTCGTGTGAGTTCCCACTGTGCTTTGATTTCTACCCTACCACGGCTCAAAGGAGTCGTGCAAACAAGTAGCTTTTGGGTACAGTCCCGAGCCATATGGAGGCACGTGAGCGGATCGGCAGGAGATTCGTCTCTCCCGGTATTGGGGGCGAGGTCGTGCTGTGTCTAGGAGAGCCATTCACAAAGTCCATGGCCATGACAGGAGATTTACTGGTAGGTACTCCAGTAGTATCTCAGGGTGTTATTGGGCTTCACTCCGACACGACTTATACTGCTATTGGGGGTCTGACGTTACTAGCCCCCTAGGCGGATATGCGATACTCATTGACGAACGGACCGGACTGTATATACATTGTCACTGTTAGGCTCAGTAGGGTTTCTGGATGAGTTCACTCATCGGCCTCCCTTGAGTGCGCTCATCAGCTTCCCTTGAGGTCAGTCCATGGGCAGCCGTTACGCATAGCTAGTGCCGCTGACGGTTTGTGGTTAAACCCACTGCCAGGGTACTGACGAGTCATTAGAGTCCCCCACAGACAGTTTCCCAAGTTCGGGCGAAACGTTGTAGAGGCCGTATGGTTTTATGGCAGGGTTTGGAAAATGCACGTGTGTTTACGCACGTGTTATTTTTCGGGCAGATGATACTGGTCGGCTTTGGTTTAAGCCGGATCCGAGTATTATATTGAGTAGGTATAATATCTTTGTCTCAGTTGCATTTGTATTCGGTCGTAATACAAATGCGGGTATATTTATACAGTTTCGGGGTTGTCCTGAAATTCGTTTCAGGATCACATTTGGAAGTTGCCAGTTTCCAGTTTTCTATCAGCCGTCTTTTAACATTCGGTTAAAGACGGATTTATCTTTCTTGAGATGAGTGTGGATTCTTCTAGAAGTTTCTAGATGAGGTGACTAGGATTAATTGGTGTTGGATTTTCATTGGTTGCTTTAATGGTTCAATTAATGCATAATGACTCATGCTTTGTTATTAAAGCTTTTTGTTTTCCTTAAGATATTTTCTTCATGATAAGCTTCATCTTAGGGTGCACCACTTGCTCCTACGGTCACCTCCCTCCTTGCATAAAAGTGGATGGCCCTCTCTCTCCTCCTCACTTCACTTGTTGATTTCATTTTAGAGAGAAAAGATTATGATAGGTTTTATCGTGTATGGAATTTCACAGTCCATTTCATTCCATCACCCGATTTCTACGGTAACTTCATTAACCGATCGTCGACGGATTTGGACGAAGTGAGAAAAAGTCATCTACTCATTCTCTACATCATTCTTGGTCGTCTCTTTTAGCAAACTGACGATCGAGTTGCCTCGAGTCAGAGGCGGGAGCCCGTTTAAAGAACCGATCATGTGGTGCCACTTCGACGAGGAGATCGGAGATCGACGAGATCGGAGCAGCCGCAACGGAGCGTGGGATGATGGTTGAAGAACGAAGGACTCGGATCGTTCGGTACAATCTTTCTACACTCTTTACAGTTTGTTAGTTTAGCAATAATGGCAGATCCGGGTTAAAGTATACGATAGCGCCAGTTTAAAAGTTTTTGTTCCGCATTTGGCGTCTGTAGACGGCCGGGGCGCTAGCGTAGACTTACAGTGGTATCAGAGCCTCACCATTTTACTATACTAACTTGTGCTAACGCGTTTAAAACATCGATCCGACCGGAAATCGAAAATTGCAAAATCCTTGCTTGACAGTTTCTGTTGTTTTTAAACGGTCTCAAAAATTAATTCTGCATGTCTTAAAAATCCGTGCAGGGAATTCTAAGAACCACGACAAAATTTGGTATTGTGATTCCTCCAACTTGCCGCGGAAACGCGGCCAAACCCCTGGTTTGGCCGCGCATTCGCGGCCACTTGGGGAGTTCATTATCCCAATTTTTTCCAGTGGGTTTTCTGTTAGATTTTGTGATTTTTGGTATATATCATTTTGGCCCAGGTTTTGTTACTGTTCACCAGTAAGTCGTAGGGCCCACTTTTTGATATTTGGTCGATCGAAATTTAAACACGTTAGTTTACAGTGCTTACATTATATCTCCGACCGGGAATGTCATTTGATCGGTAAACTGCGTCTGATTGCTATAGTTCTTTTAGACGGGTTTGCGAACGTGACATTCGCGTTGATGTTCTGTGTTGTGCTGTGATGTTGCGGATTTGTCGTGGTGGATAGCAGTGTGCAATGGTAGTACAGTTTGTGTTTATTTGTACATTTGATATTGCGGGGCGAGCGTCCAACTTGTGGACAGCCGTCACTGCCTGTTGTATAATATTCTTTTGGGGCACGACCAGGTTGCGGTCGATGTACCTATTGTACTATTTTTCATTACTGTACTAGGTTTTGCCCCGCGACGGAGTGCACGGATAGCCGGGTTCGGGAAAGCAACGGGTCCGCATCTCATGGCTTTGAGAGGCAGAGGGGCCCCACTTCAGAATTGGCAGACTATTCGCCGCACTCGTAGGGGGTACAGGTTGACCCAAGGAGGGGTGCTCAATTTACCGGATTCCGTGAAGTGCCGGGTGTTCCATTCACTATGCTGTGGGGGACTGCCTCGCTTCAGGTTTTGGCGGGTAACTTGCCGCACCCGTAGGGGTCTAGGTTTCATTGCACAGGCTATCCACACGACAGGGGAACGTCGAGTTTCAGCAGCGGCTCTGTGAAACTCGGGGATCCCAGATTATCTGTATTGTTCTGTGATGCTTATTACTTTTCTGTAATGTTGCATATTATCACGCCTGGAGCGATTATTGTATATTGGTTTATATACTATTAGATGTTGTATATGTTTTACACCCGCGCTAGTCCAGTCCCCGCTCTGTCGTTAGTTAAGTAACCTAACGGGTGATGACGGGACCCAGTGACGAATGCGGATGGCATATACGTACATTTTATTTTCGTTCTTTTCTGGTGTGATTAATTGATGGGACTGCGTTGATTCTGATCAATGCAAAGTAAAAACAAACCTGTTTGCAGTTGTTGGAACAAATTTAAAAAGTGTTATTACAAAGACGTTTCCTTTTGTTATGCATAGCGGTATTCGGTGTGAATATCCAGCACCTCATTCGACGAGGCAAGGGCTGATATCCCTTCACCGGGAAAGACCCCTTGGACAGAAGTTTGCGTCAGGGTAATAACTTTACTATAGTCGATTACAAGTTGCTTTGCATAGCGGTATTCAGTGGAATATCCTGCACCTCATTCCACGAGGAAAGAGCCGAGATCCCTTTACCGGGAATGACCTCTTTAGCAAAAGGTTTTCGCCACTATATTTTTATAAAAAGCTATCAGGTTCCTTCAGCGATATCAAGTTCACTACGTTAAAGGTTTTTCGCCAAAAACCAGTCGTAGCCCTCCGTCGTTTCTTATGGATGGTCAGTAGTATTCAAGCTATGTTTGTTGGCTTTCGTCAAGGCATAGTGTTTGGTAGCTGCTGGGTATTCATTTGTTGCATAGATAGATGAGTTGGTTTGGGACAGTCGTATTACCTTGTTGGCTTTCGTCAAGGGTATGTACGGGTGGCTTCAAATTAACAAGATAATGACGGGCAGAACTTGACATGTGACTTATGATTTGTTGGCTTTCGCCAAGGTCATAAGAGCATGGGCAAGAAAATGATGTCGGGAGTTTCTAAAGAAACTGAAACTTGCCAAGTATGCGCATACCTTCTGGAGTATGAATAACGTGGATGCATTCCATCACGTTAACATGCGATGAGAGTTGGATCCCGATTCCCACTGATGAGTTGGTTTACTCTTCGGGTGATCCCGATTGATTCTTCTTTAGGTTTGGAGGAGAATTTGACAGGACAGTGGGAGGTTTCCGGATTAGATAAATTGATGACCATTCTGATCTAGGTTAGAGTGCACGCAGAGTGTTTCTTTTCTCTCTCTCTCTCTATGGCAGCGACCTTTGACCGACCCTAGACTATGACTCAGTGACCAAGTTGACCGAATCTTCTTAAAATACTGGCTTTTGGATTGTCTGAGTTGCATAAGTCATTGCCACTCCTTCTTTTACCCTTTGCATTTCTCAGAACACCCGTATTACTACGGATATCCACTTCCATTAGATAGATCCATCGTATGGTTATATAAGAACTCGAAGGGACTTCTTCGAGGATGGATCCAGGTTCAGGAGAAATAGAATTGGTTTATTCAGTTGTCTTTTATTATCACCTTCTCTCAGGTTGCGAGAGCTCCTTGGTTTAGGAGAGTACACCTATTACGCTTATTGGATAGTCTTATTCCAAACCATAGGCTGGTGCCGAAAGGTAGGGAATGAAGAAAACCAATTAGCCTAAGTAGGGTGTGCAGAAGGTAATATGTAAAGACAAAATAAAGGGATTAGAAAGAGGGCAAAGTAAATTGCGACTGATATCATTCACGACCAAAACCGCGTACTTCATCGCCACTCCTATTTCACCTTTAAAAGAATAAGGTATTATTCAGTTGTCTTTTATCATCACCTTCTCTCGAGATGCGAGTACTCCTTGGTTTAGGAGGGTACACCTATTATGCTTACTAGATAGTCTTCTTCCAAACCATAGGCTGGTGCCGAACGGTAGGGAAGGAAGAAAACCATTTAGCCTAACGATGGTGTACAGAAGGTAACGACTAAAGACAAATAAAGGGATTTGGAGAGATGGCAATAAAATATACGGTTGAAGTCATGAATTGGATTTTGGAAGAGGCATTACTATGAATACCAGGATACCCCTACGAAACATTTTCATGTTTCAGTGCATCGTTAAAGAAAAACTGTTTTCCCGATTAGACACTTACTCCAAGGGTATGTATTTACCAGGTTTCATTCTTATATCTGTATGGTTTTACAGATGATGAGTGGGAGTAAGATATTGGGAATTAGGTGATCATCCTCATTATATCGGAATTCGTTGTAATTGGTGATATTTGAGGAAATCGCCAGGGTACAGTTTTCAACCTACGACGCACATGTTTTGAGTTGTTTATTCAGCGGACTTATACAGAGTATTGTATGTTGTCCAAGTGTCCATCAGGACAAAGGGGTAGGTCCTCGTACTATGTTCTGTTTACTTATAACTTCTCTAGTATTTAGACGAGTGTTTCGTAGAAATACAAGGTCTAAGTTTTGAGAAGTTGTGGGTATAAGAATAAAGTAGAGAACCAGGTGTCACAAGTATCGGGATTCTTCAAAGAGATCGAAGATGTAGATTCTTGTGATTGGTATTCAGATGATAGTGATGGTTTTGAGAAACGAGTTTTCTCTTTCAGGTTACTCATAATTGGATGGATTCCTAAGTTGAGCAATGCTGATTAGCCTCTTTCCATTAAGATGATATGCACTGGAGATAGCTGCATGATTTGAATCTGGTTCCAATTAAATAAGTGCCAAAGTTTCTGTATTGGATATAGAATGGATCGTACCTTAAAAGAAATTAAGGTACGGGGAGTTGTCCAGCTTATGCTTAAAACCAGACTCTGGATAACTCAGGGCACGTTTCTGTAATGGCTGTTTGTGGGTTGACCCTGGCTATGACGAGGGTTGATATTCTACCATTTGCAAGATCAATAGTGATATTGTTCTTGATTTGCCAGAGTTTTAGTAAAAATGGATCTTTTTCAGAAAACAGTAGTGGGAGTATGGTAGAACTGGAAGTGATTCCAGAACCGCGAACGATTACGGAAAATTTAATAGGACCTATATATTCAATCAGGTTTGACATTCCAATAAGCCACTCCGCAGATATGGTAGGTAACCTCAGACACCCGAGAGGTACTTCGGTAGCCTCAAGGACGGTGACAGGGAGGTTCTTATCTACCCAGACTTGACACTACTGTTGTTCCAGGCTATGAGACCCGGTAGGAGGGTTGTCGTAGTCAGTGGGAGCATCGGAAGCATAGTGGGCAAGTAGCTTATGTCTATTTATAGACTAGAGCAGTTATAGCGGAGATAGATCATCTAATTTTGATATGACAGTCATGGGTTTGACTTCAATCAGAATAGGGGATGGATCTGTTAAGGAGGTAGTAGGGTGTGATGTCATGGTATCTGGATGACATACACAGAGTAGGAAGTAAAATTCCTATACTACGATCGGTTGTACTGTGGTCGTCACACAGTTGTTTCTCCAGACAGGATATGGATATAATATTAGACATTCTGGTTTCTAGATCTATGGTTTTAGATCTGGATTTGGGTAGTTTCCCAATGTAGGTACTTTGACAGTATTCTAATGGTTTTTGGAATAGTTGACTCCTAGCATGGTGGTGTACCTGCAGGTGATGGAGTCACCCTCTCTAAAGGTGTCGTATAGACTAAAGGGGAGAGGGATGTGCATGATTGGCAGATCACTTGCTTAGGCAATTGAGTCAATCATGAGATGTCAAGTACCACACCAGATGTTGTTTTTGCACTAGATGCAATAAGTTTGTATTAATCCAATCCTGGAGAAACATAAGGAGGCAGTTTTAGAACATAAGTACATGTTCTACGGATTTGATGACGGCAGCCTCCTTCGGGAGACGGTTATCATTCCAGGCTTCAAAGGTGACATGGATGACAGAGTGATTGTCAGAGTTATAGTTTTTCCCTCTGACGAAGAGGGACAATATTATGGACAGGTGGTCCAAGAGGATACTGTGGGAAGCAAGGTGCCCGATACTGATTAGGTTCAGTGATCGATTCAGTCTAAGAAGTTTGGATATGGAGTTCATTTATAAACTAAGGTCCCATCAGATATCCAGACATATCCTAAGACAGGTATTACTCGATTCGGGAGATGGCTTTCTCCGCGAACTTGAGATTTAGAGAGATATAGAAAGAAACTTCTAGGCGGATCCACTCACTGAGGCTATTTCTCGAACACAATAGTTTTACAAATGGGCTTTGTGAAACTGATTAGTAGAGGAGTTGGGTGTTGGTTTCACACCGGCTGTGAGTACGCAACATCGCAATAATTAGCCTTGAGTGCAAGTGGGAGATTGTTGGAGATAGTGCCCTCATAGTCAATTATTGGATCGCAGGTACGTGATTGCAATGATTGCGGAGGACCTATACCGGTATGACAGTCTTACTCGAGATGATAGTATGCTATCTGGTTTGCCTTTATCAGTCGTTTACATGTTCAGGTGACTGATTGCATGTTACACTTTGATAGAGCCCTTAGGATCTTGCTTTACTACCAACAGTATGATGGCGATCATATACGTGAGAGTTGGGTAGTTTATATGCATATCCTTAATAGTGGTCCCTAGTCGTGGGAGTTTCGAGACAGGGCATCGATACTCCGGAGTAGACTAGTGTGTACAGTCGAGACCCCGACGAGGGGCGGTGGCCGGTCTCACAAGCCACTGGTGTCAGTTGGATCACCTAAGATGTATACAGGTGCTCATTGGGTTATGAGTACACCGGACAGGACTCGCCGGGAATCTGCTAGTTAGTATTATATCTACCGTCAGATAGCAGTTCCCTGGTGACATGTGTACAGGTTAGTTCATCGACCTGAGGTCGTCATTTGTCTCGTGTGAGTTCCCACTGTGCTTTGATTTCTACCCTACCACGGCTCAAAGGAGTCCTGCAAACAGGTAGCTTTTGGGTACAGTCCCGAGCCATATGGAGGCACGTGAGCGGATCGGCAGGGGATTCGTCTCTCCCGGTATTGGGGGCGAGGTCGTGCTGTGTCTAGGAGAGCCATTACACAAAGTCCATGGCCATGGCAGGAGATTTACTGGTAGGTACTCCAGTAGTATCTCAGGGTGTTATTGGGCTTCACTCCGACACGACTTATACTGCTATTGGGGGTCTGACGTTACTAGCCCCCTAGGTGGATATGCGATACTCATTGACGAACGGACCGGACTGTATATACATTGTCACTGTTAGGCTCAGTAGGGTTTCTGGATGAGTTCACTCATCGGCCTCCCTTGAGTTCGCTCATCAGCTTCCCTTGAGGTCAGTCCATAGGCAGCCGTTACGCATAGCTAGTGCCGCTGACGGTTTGTGGTTAAACCCACTGCCAGGGTACTGACGAGTCATTAGAGTCCCCTACAGACAGTTTCCCAAGTTCGGGCGAAACGTTGTAGAGGCCGTATGGTTTTATGGCAGGGTTCGGAAAATGCACGTGCGTTTACGCACGTGTTATTTTTCGGGCAGATGATACTGGTCGGCTTTGGTTTAAGCCGGATCCGAGTATTATATTGAGTAGGTATAATATCTTTGTCTCAGTTGCATTTGTATTCGGTCGTAATACAAATGCGGGTATATTTATACAGTTTCGGGGTTGTCCTGAAATTCGTTTCAGGATCACTTTTGGAAGTTGCCAGTTTCCAGTTTTCTATCAGCCGTCTTTTAACATTCGGTTAAAGACGGATTTATCTTTTCTTGAGATGAGTGTGGATTCTTCTAGAAGTTTCTAGATGAGGTGACTAGGATTAATTGGTGTTGGATTTTCATTGGTTGCTTTAATGGTTCAATTAATGCATAATGACTCATGCTTTGTTATTAAAGCTTTTTGTTTTCCTTAAGATATTTTCTTCATGATAAGCTTCATCTTAGGGTCACCACTTGCTCCTACGGTCACCTCCCTCCTTGCATAAAAGTGGATGTCCCTCTCTCTCTTCCTCACTTCACTTGTTGATTTCATTTTAGAGAGAAAAGATTATGATAGGTTTTATCGGTGTATGGAATTTCACAGTCCATTTCATTCCATCACCCGATTTCCACGGCAACTTCATTAACCGATCGTCCACGGATTTGGACGAAGTGAGACAAAGTCATCTACTCATTCTCTACATCATTCTTGGTCGTCTCTTTTAGCAAACTTGACGATCGAGTTGCCTCGAGTCAGAGGCGGGAGCCCGTTTAAAGAACCGATCATGTGGTGCCACCTCGACGAGGAGATCGGAGATCGACGAGATCGGAGCAGCCGCAACGGAGCGTGGGATGATGGTTGAAGAACGAAGGACTCGGATCGTTCGGTACAATCTTTCTACACTCTTTACAGTTTGTTAGTTTAGCAATAATGGCAGATCCGGGTTAAAGTATACGATAGCGCCAGTTTAAAAGTTTTTGTTCCGCATTTGGCGTCTGTAGACGGCCGGGGCGCTAGCGTAGACTTACAGCTTGACAGATGTCACTCTACCACAGAGCATTGCTCTCAAGGAGAGATTTACTCCTTAGCCCGAGGGGTTCTCATTAAATGAGAATCAATTGAGGATTTCCTCATTTAATTGACAGTCTCATCAAACGATGAGGCTGTTTTATTAATGATGCAATGTCATCTGGATTATGTGGGTCCCCTTTGATCCCTCTCTACTGCATTGCAATGCGATACGAAATTTAAAGTACCAAGTGTCAGAATTTAAATTATAGCACTGACGATTGACTTTTGTTCTTTTTCGCGCAGGTGACATGTCTTTCGACACTTCCTTCCCGTTCGTCCGCTCAGAAGGCGGATTCCCTGAAGCGCCCATAGACCGAGAGGTTATTGCGCTGATCGAAGACCATGACCCGGAGTACAAGAATCATCATCTATGGGGTAGATGGTACGATCAAATTATCAGAGGCCGCCGGAGCTTTTCTTATGCGACACCCTCGGAGCCTATCTCTGCGATCCCTTATGCAGATGCACCCCCGATAAGCTAAAATGTAGAGGAGGTGAATTGGACTTCAGAAGGTCTCTTTCGGCCTTCTATTGCCGCAGTACCCGTGCAGCCGCCAGTTTCTTTGGACACTCTAGGGCGGTGCATATGTCAGGGCGAGTCACGCCCTTGGGGACAACCCTACAACATAGGACTAAATCCCCGTCACCCGGCTGGATACCAGCAGTGAGCCCGATATATCTTATCGGCAAAGAAATCACAGCTGCTGAAGCTTGGATTGTACCCTGCGATATACGCTTCCTTGTTCCAGTATTCTGCACCTCCGACATGGTGGATCAAGGCATTTCTCGAACAATGGAACATCCCGACCCACACCTTCCTCTTATTGGATAGGGAAGTCTCCATTTCTCTAGAGGAATTTGCCGAGGTTTCTAGTTTACCCGTTAGGGGAGAGCATTATGAGAAGCTGCTTCCTCCGGATGAGTATATTTTTGCCACAAAATCAGTGGTAATGGGTCTTACCCCAGAGAACGCCATTTAACACCAGTTCTCAAGTTTGATAAAGGTGTTGAATATGTATGAGAGCCTCTTTCTCGAATCCGGAGGCTGGGGGGTCATCTTTGCGAACTTCGTTGCCCGTTTTCTTCACCCAGAAGTTTTATCGCGACAAGGTGAAAAGTTTGCCAAACTTGATGATCCTTTCGGCTTTGGCTTGGATCGCCGGCTAATATTGGATGCCAATCAAAAGGATTTCTTTCTCCCAAACGTCGCGATCGTCCCTTTTTCAGAAATTTCCACTCCGGGCATCGATGAGGAAGCGTTCTTTCTAGGGTTCCTCGGTTTGTGGTTGAGCTGGTTTGTGCTTCCCATGCACCCTCTCTACATGAGGCCGTCTGTCTTCTACCCCGCGCATCGAATGGTTGTCGGGATACAAGTGGCCATTGGGATTGCTGAGTTAGCCCACCTGTATCACGGCCTCAGCTTGGCAGTGGATACTGCTGAGCTAGGGTTGCAGCCTGCCAACTTCTCAATGCATTATTTCACCCCATGGCTCGAGTTGCACGTGCTTGGGGTCTTCGGTATCCACAGAAGATCTTCATTTTATGACAGATGTAAGTTCCCTCGGTTAATATGGCTGGCCGACGCATCCATCGTAAGTCCGACACCGCGGGAAGCTAGGGGTTTACTCCTTCGTCCACGCACGGTTGGAGATGGTATGTCCTTCACCAATAAAATTTTGACCGTCGGCCAGGAATCTACAAAAGCGGTACTGCCATTGCAAGATATCTTTAAAGACGGGGCCTCTGTGTTGAAAGCTCGGGAAATTCTTCATCTGTATTCCATCAGGCCGGGCTTTCTCGTATTTAGGCAAAATGATGCCGCGTTATTCATAAGATATGACTCGCATCGTTTCGCCCGGCAGCTGAGCTATAATCAGGATATCCCACTTGAGGCTTTCTTGGCAGAACCTGCTACTACCGAAGAAGGTATATGAAGCGCGCTGCATCATTTTATGCGCCTGAACACAGGTTCCAACTTCTTTATCAGCGAACCGAGCTGTGTTCCGAAGGCCCTGAATGTGTATGTTGCATGGTATCAACATTCGATGGGCGCTGTCATTAGGGAGGAGAAGCGATTGCTGCTTGATCGCAAGGGCACCGCTCCGGCTGGTAACCCAAATGTTTTTATGAAGCGACAGACCATTGTCCGTCCTCCCTTAAGAGAAGTTGCTGCGGTCGAGGTCCCGCATGGTCGGCCCGAACTACCGATACCACGTGCTCCCATGGAAATGGTGACTATGGCGTCCCCCGAGTCTGGCGCGGGTTCAGATATCGGGACTCGTCGTCCCAAGGTGCCCACCAAGCGTAAGCTTGTGTTAGCGGCTACAGGTAGTCGATCACAAAAGAAGAAGAAGTCGATTCTTTCTTCCGATGTTGAACTTGGCCACGAGCCTCATGCTCCTTAAAACAAGGGCTTGGGCGAATATGGGACTAACGAGGGTCTATTCATAGCGCCGGATGATACTGATCTGGAGGCTGCTATTGAAGCTTCTGTGCGATCAGCAAGCCACAAAGCGGGACTGGTCATTCTCGCACAATCAAGTAAGCTTCAATCGTACCTTTTTGCTGCTATCCTTTTGTTATCATGTTTTGACTGACACTCCTTCTTTAACAGGCATTTCTACTGAAGAGGCTCTCGCGGCCTCCCTCAATACCTTTAAGGAGGAGGAGAGGGTTCGCGCTTCACTGGGCGTTGGTATATTTCGGCTCATTGTGCCTTCATTCCCCTTTCTTATGGGTAATCTGACCCCCTTTTTCATCTTATCGCAGGGACTACCTCAACTCAAGTCATGACTAGTACAGTGCCAATCCCGCAGGGTGATGCGGAGATGCTTCCAGGGCCAACTATTGAAAACCCGGCCTCCTCAGAATTG
Source organism: Agapanthus africanus (assembly GCA_030015575.1). Classification (NCBI taxonomy): domain Eukaryota; kingdom Viridiplantae; phylum Streptophyta; class Magnoliopsida; order Asparagales; family Amaryllidaceae; genus Agapanthus; species Agapanthus africanus. Next base: position 137,753,966 of record JASDDO010000004.1, on the reverse strand, counting down.
CTAAAAGAGGCTTTACTTAAGCAACCGATGACGGACGCCATAACGGCTCCAGAGGTAGCTCCTGGCATGGACGATGACGTCCCGTTGACAGAGGTCTTGAGAAGATCGGCTTTCACGGCCCGAGCGGAAAGGAAGCGCAAGAGGCATGCGGCAAAAGAGAGTAACGCCACCTTGGCCGTAGGTGCAGGTCCGAGCGCTGCTTCTCCTGCCCCTGCTTCTTTAGAGATTGCTCTGGTTGCCCTGTCTATCACTCATAGGCAGGCGATACGCGTGGCTCGGGAAGCAGCTGAAAGGCTGTCTCAAGGTAACATAACTTTGGGTCTTTTTTTTATTAAAATTTGGTCCTCAGATTCTCATACGTCATTCCCTGCAGGGCCGAGTCCAGATGAGGAAGTGGTAGGCGAGACGGCGGCAACCACTGGGCCTGAAGTGGCCACTCATTCTCAAGAGTCTGCAACTGCCCCAATTGTCACTCTTTCCCCTTGCGGCTCCTTGCCGTTGCCGGGCGCTGCAAGTGTCACGACGGTGCTCGTGGAGTCGGGTGATGAGGCTACGGGTGGCGAAACCATTCCGATGGAGGAGGGTGAAGCAGTCGCTGCATCTAGTGATGCCCTTGTCGCGGTTTCAACCGGTGACTCACCAGGTAGATTTTAGGTTATTGCTTTCCTTTTCATTCTGCAATCCCTTTTCAATCTCTTCTGATAGTACTTCTCTTGTTTCGGATGCAGGTGCGGTGAGCGTTGAGGTTGTGCCACCCGAGGAAGCATCACCAGTTGCCGCTTTGACGGTGGTCACCCCTTTGCCTTCTCTCATATCCTCCCAAATGCTGGAAGGTACGGATTTGTGATCCATCGATTTCATTGTAGGCAGTATACTTTATGTACTGACATTGCATTATTACATCCTTGTAGGAGTCCTTTTTGATCACCTGTATCAGGTGCCGCACCCACATTTCTCCTTCCGGTCAGAGATTGCCTCATCCAGTGGCGTTGGTGAGTACAACCTTTAGCTAATATCTTCTCTTTTCTTTTACGGGCAGCCAAATCATTTCTAATTCTTCTTTTTTTTGACTGTAGCACTACAGATTGAAGGAGGAGATGAAAGAACAGTTGCACCACCGGTACTCCTGGCCTTGCCACCTGCTGCAGCTGGTATGGTAAACTCCGTTGTTCATGAACCTTCTCTATTTCTTGAACCATCATTTGACTGTGATTTGTTTTGCAGCGGTGATACCGACTTCAGCTTCGTTCAAGTCTCGAATTATAATGCCAACGGGCCCCTTTTCCAGACGTCCATCTTCAAAAGGCGCTGTGAATAGTCTGTGCATGTTGAGCGATTACATCGAGGAGCTTGACGCGGAGGCTCCTACATTCGCTGCAGATTTTGCTACCGACGTTAATCCTATACTAGTGACGTTCGTGAACTTTCATAGTGAGGGCGTCGTTGAGTCTTGGGTTAATCACTGCAGGAAAATTGAGGCCTGTCTGCATGAGCTCGAGCTCGGATGTCCTATTCCTGAGGTTCTGGCTGTGAACTCCCAACGGGCCGCGTGGGTCGAGCATAACACTCCCTACTTCCGCCATCTTGAACAAGAAGCGGCTTTAAAGCATAAGGAGTGTGAAGATACTTCAAGCGAATCTGCCCGATTGCATGCTCAGGTTGATGCAAACGCTGTACAGCTGAAAGCTATCTTTGAGGGCCTTCTACGATGTATCTCTGACGGGCTAACGCTGAGGCAGAAACTTGACCTTATCGAGCGAGATGCGCAGAGTCATGGGGCAGTTCAGCGGGTCATCGATGAGCAACTTTCATCGTATTTGGAGCAACGGGCTTAGGTTGAAGCGGAGTTGGCCGCGACAGCTGACCGTGAAAAGGGGCCGAGGGGAGTGCGCGAGCAACTAATTGGCATATTGAAAACGCTTCCCTCCCAATAGTCGTTTTTGTATCAATTAACATTTGTAATTTCTGAATAAAATGTATCCATTTTTTTTTATCCTTTCATATGATGTAACTTGTACTCAATTGAATTTATAAATAAAAGATACATTTCTTTCAAACTATCTTGTGTTATCTCTTGCTTTCTTCTCTTTTCTTTATTGTCGGCATGTTACCTTAGTAAGCGTAGCCTGTAGATGATAGAGAAAATTCCGTCTTGAATTCTTCGAAAGGTAGTGATGGCTTAGGAAGCAGGTTCAGATCTGCTGCCTAAGGCTTTTCAACTTTATGAGCTGTGAGGGTCTCATAAAGACTTTTCTCCCTACGAGTCGAGAGGATCTCGTAGGTGTATTTTCTCATTAGGAATCGTGAGGTTTCCTAAGTGTATTTTTCTCTTGGGAGTCGTAAGGATCTCAAAAGAGAGTTTTCTTCCTTACGAGTCGAGTGGACCCGTAAGTATTTGATGAGATTGACATTATCCACATTTCATGGAGTCAGGAGTTGCTCTGGGCATTTCCCACGGGGTCAAGATTGACTTTAGCCATGTTCCACGGGACCAGGATTTGCTCTGGACGCTTTCCACGGGGTCAGGATTGACAATAGCCGTGTTCCGCAAGGACCAGGATCCGCTCTGGACGCTTCCCATGGGGTTAGGATTGACATAAGACGTGTTCCGCAAGGACCACGATCCACTCTGGACGCTTCCCACGGGGTCAGGATTGACATAAGTCGTGTTCCACTAAACCAGGATTTGCTCTGGATGCTTCCCACGGGGTCAGGATTGACATAAGCCGTGTTCCACTAGACCAGAATTTGCTCAGGATGCTTCCCATGGGGTCAGGATTGACATTTGCCGTGTTCCGCAAGGACCAGGTTCCGCTCTGGACACTTCCCACGGGGCCAGGATTGACATAAGCCGTGTTCCACTAGACCAGGATTTGCTCTGGATGCTTCCTACGGGGTCAGGATTGACATTTGCTATGTTCCACTAGATCAGGATTTGCTCAGGATGCTTCCCACGGGGTCAGGATTGACATTAGCCGTGTTCCGCAAGGACCAGGATCCGCTCTGGACGCTTCCCACGGGTCAGGATTGACATTAGTCGTGTTCCACTAGACCAGGATTCGCTCTGGACGCTTCCCACGGGGTCAGGATTGACATTAGCCGTGTTCCACTAGACCAGGATTTGCTCTGGATGCTTCCCACGGGGTCAGGATTGACATTAGCCGTATTCCGCAAGGACCAGGTTCCGCTCTAGACGCTTCCCACGGGGTCAGGATTGACATTAGCCGTGTTCCGTAAGGACCAGGATCCGCTCTGGACGCTTCCCACGGGTCAGGATTGACATAAGCCGTGTTCCACTAGACCAGGATTTGCTCTGGATGCTTCCCACGGGGTCAGGATTGACATTAGTCATGTTCCGCAAGGACCAGGTTTCGCTCTGGACGCTTCCCACGGGGTCAGGAATGATATTAGCCGTGTTCCGTAAGGACCGGGATTTGCTCTGGATGCTTCCCACGGGGTTAGGATTGACATTTGCCGTGTTCCACAAGGACCAGGTTCTTCTCTGGGCGCTTCCCACGGGGTCAAGATTGACATTAGCCGTGTTCCACTAGACCAGGATTTGCTCTGGATGCTTCCCACGGGGTCAGGATTGACATTAGCCGTGTTCCGCAAGGACCAGGATCCGCTCTGGACGCTTCCCACGGGGTCATGATTGACATTAGCCGTGTTCCGCAAGGACCAGGATCGGTTGACTTTATCCGCATTTCACGGAGTCGGGGGTTGACTCTCGGTTGTCTGTGCACCGCCAAGTCATGGAACTGGGAATTGCCATGGTTCCGCTTTGCTGATGCTGCGTCTGCTGTAATGAGACGAATGTTGAGATGATCTCCAGGTTGTTTGTAAACCGTCGAGACTTGGCTCTCTTTCGGATGGAGCCTGGGGGGGGAGGTATGGTTCCTTCTTTGTTTGTGCCCCTGGATTGTATACAGGAATCGATGTGATCTCACCTGTAGAGTAAAAAGTTTTATTTTATATATTTTTCTTTCCGCGATGCTCTATCATTTCTGCTTTTTATATCGCGAAAGTCGCGATTGCCCAATCATTTCGGCTATTTTCCGCGGTGCCCAATCATTTCGGCTATTTGTTTTATTTACTCGCTGCTTTTTATTGCGAGTTGCCCAATCATTTCGGCTATTTTGTATGCATATATTTTACTTGCTGATTTTATTGCAAGTTGTCCTATCATTTAGGCTATTTCATATGCATTTATGGCTCGCTGAATTTTCGCTGCGAGTTTGGGATTTGATACCGATTTAGGCATCAGCATCGCTACAACTGGGATATTGCCAGGAGAGAATCATCATTTGCCTCTGTCGATGTCGAACAAAGGTGGCTTAGCGAACAGGGTTAGGATCCTGTCGACTAAGGCTTTTGACTTTACGAGCCGTAAGGGTTTCATAAAAGTATTTCTCCCTACATGTCGTGAGGATCTCGTAGGTGCGTTTTCTCCTTAGGGATCTTGAGGATTCCTAAGTGTATGGTCTCTTATAAGTCGTAAGGATCTTACAAGAGTGTTTTCTTTTTATAAGTCGAGAGGACTTACAAAGGTTGTTCGCCATATGAACATATACCCAGTTGCGGGTGGCACTTTGTCAGGGAGATGTTTATTCGTGCTCGTGGATTGTATACAAGGGTCAATACTGAACCACTTGTAGGGAAACACTGGAGGATGTGATGGCTTAAGAACAGGTTCAATTCCTATAGCTTTAGGCTATTGAATCCTCTGAGCCGTGAGGGTCTCAAAGGGGAATTCTCCTTACAAGTCGTAAGGATCTCGTAAGTGTAATTTCTCCTTAGGAATCATGGGGTTCCCTAAGTGTGTTGCTCCCCTGTAAGTCGTAAGGATCTCACGCAGGTGGTTTCTCCTCACGAGGTCGAGAGGGCCTTGCAAGTGTCTTTTAACGAGATTGCGCCCTTTCGGGTTTTCACAAAACTCGCCGGTAGCCCTGCTGTTTTTACTCACGGAGCCCTTTCGGTCCGTCGTTTGTTTAAGGACGTTTCGGTCCATTGTTAGTTTTAGGACATTTCGGTCCGTCGTTAGTTTTAGGACATTTCCCTCCGCGACCGTTTATTGGCCTGAAAGGTCTTTCACCATGCATGTCCATGAGTAGATAGGCCCTAGTAAACTTTGTCTATGATATACGAGCCTTCATAGTTCGGCTCGAATTTCCCCCGCTTGGCACGATTGGGGATCATAGATCTTTTGACCACTAGCACGAGTTCGCCTTGGCAGAATGTTCTCGGCCTAGTCAATCTCTCATATGAGTGCGTCATCTTCGCTTTGTAAACCTCCAGATTTTGTTGCGCCATGAGACAGGTTTCATCAAGGGCGTCAAGCTCCTCAAGGCGAAGGTGAGTATTTTCTTCGTCTGTTAGCTCGTAGTGAACGGCCACTCATAGAGAGGGTAACTCTATCTCGAGGGGGAGTACCGCTTCTGTGCCGAATACCAATGCATACAACGTTGTGTTCGTGGTTGTCTTGAACATAGTTCGATACGCCCAAAGAGGTTCATGCAGTCTCTCATGCCAGTCCTTTTTATTCTTGGACACCGTCTTTTTCACGATCTTCGTCAAGGTCTTGTTGAAAGCCTCAGCTAGATCGTTAGCTCGGGGATTATAGACCGAAGAGTATCTCCAGTCTATATTATGTTGTTGTGCGAAACGGCTGATCTTGTGGCTTCTATAGGCTGGCCCGTTATCGGAGATAATCTATCGTGGTGTGCCGAACCGATAAATGACGTGTGTCTTGAAGAAATGGAGGATATTATCCGTCTTCACTTCACTTAGTGGTACTGCTTCAGCCCATTTAGTGAAGTAATCGGTTGTTGCCAGTATGAACCGATGTCCTCTAGACGATGCTGGTTCGATGGGGCCGATTATGTCAGTTCACTACATTTCGAACGGCCAGCTAGCCACCATTGGATGTAACGGATTTGGATGCTGGTGGATAAAGTGCCCATGAATATGGCACGAGTGACACTGCTTTGCGTATTCGAGGCAGTCTTGGATCATTGTGGGCCAATAATAGCCCATCCTTTTGATCTTCAGCTTCATCTTCGGCCCGACTTGGTGAGAACCGCAAAGTCCGTCATGAGTTTCTTGGACGACTCTCCTTGCCTCTTTAGGTCCTAGGTATCTTAGCCATAAAGAATCAAATGATCTCTTATACAGCGTATCATTGACGAAGGCGAAGGATAGAGCTCGTTTCATGAGTTGATGTTTTGACGACGCATCTTCAGGTGCTCGACGGGATTTGAAGTAGTCTATAAAGACTTCTCTCCAATCCTTAGCCTTTTCCTGATCTTTTATTTGTAGGGTCGTTTGCTCGGTCGCTTCCTTTTCTTTGGACGACTCCGGAGATATTTCTACCGGCACAAGAACCCGACGGCTTTGTACCACGATCCTTACATCATCGAGGTTTTCGTCAGCCAGTTCTTTAGCGAGTTTGGCTAACGCATCCGCTTTACTATTTTCCACGTGCGGTATGCTTTCCAGGGTGTAGGAAGGAATTTGAGGCAGTTGCTGCACTCTCTCGCCGTACTTCACCAGCTCTGGCTCGCACGTTTGATAGTCGCCGTTTACTTGACTAACGATCAGCTGGGAGTCTCCGTATATGAGGAGGTTCTCAATTCCCATGTCGACGGCGATCTCAAGACCTGCTATCAAAGCTTCATATTCGGCTTCATTGTTTGTCCTCGGTTCGGTTAAGGAGAAAGCAAAGCGCATTATCCCTCCTTGTAGAGTCACGAAGATGAGGCCCACCCCGGATTTGATTATGGGGGTGCTTTGTTTGCGCTTCTTCATGGAAGATGCTCCATCAAAGTAGAGTTCCCATTGGGTATCATTCTCTCCTCTCTCCCCGTCGATCGTGTCGAACGCGTGTTCGTCTGGCAATTCGCAGTTCAAGGGAGAGTTGGCAGGTATAGGATGCTCGGCGAGGAAATCAGCAATGGCCTGGCCTTTCATTGCTTTAAGGGGTCGATATACCACCGAGAATTCCATTAAAAGTAGGGCACATTTAGCGAGCCGTCCCTTCAATATGGCCTTTGACATTAAATACTTGAGAGGATCCACTTTTGGTATGAGATAGACCTCATATGCTAACGCATAGTGCCTAAGCTTCGTTATCGCAAAGATCAACGCCAGGCAGTGTTTTTCAATGGGAGAGTAATTGTTTTCTTCCCCCAGGAGAACTTGACTCAAATAGTAGAGGGCTCTCTCCTTCCCTTGGTCATTCTTTTGTGCCCACAGCGCGCCTAAAGAACCTTCGAGGGCTGTTGTATACAGGACGAGAGGTTTTCCTTTAACGGGAGCGGCCAATACTGGCGGATTCTGCAAGTATTGCTTGATTTCTTCCAGTGCGCTTTGGCATTTGCGATCCCAGATGAACGGCGTCCCCTTCTTCATTAGGTGACTGTAAGGACGGCACTTTCCGGAGAGATTAGCTATGAATCGTCGGATATATGCGAGTTTCCCTTGGAGAGACCTCAATTGCTTGAGAGTCTTTGGCGGAGGCATTTCCATGATCGCCTTGATCTTCGACGGGTCTATCTCGATGCCTCGGTGTCGGACGACGAATCCTAGGAACTTTCCCGAGGAAACTCCGAACGCGTATTTGAGAGGGTTCATCTTCAAATTTTATTTCCTAAGGCGCTGAAACACGATCTTAAGATGCTCTAAATTTTCCTCGTATGATTTTCTTTTAACTACGAGGTCGTCGATATAGCATTCGACGATTTCATGTATGAGGCCATCGAAAATCTTCGTCATGGCCCTCTGATAGGTGTCACCGGCGTTCTTTAGACCGAAATGCATCACCTTGTAGCGGAAGATTCCCAGGGGAGTCCAAAAAGCGGTATGTTTTTTTATCTTCGGGATGCATTTTTATTTGATTGTACCCCGATGAGCCGTCCATAAAGGAGAAAACTTCATGAGTGGATGTATTGTCTATCATCAGCTCGGTAACCGGTACTAGAAAGTCATCCTTTAGACAAGCTTTATTGAGATCCCGGAAGTCTACGCATATGGGGACATCCCATTTTTCTTCATCACTGGGATGATGTTGGCGATCCAGTTAAGATACTGAACCTCTTGGATGAAGCCGGAGTCGATCAGCTTCTTGACCTCGGCATTGATGCTCATTTCAAGCTCGAGCCGCATTCTTCTTGGTGCTTGTTTGATCGGCTAGACGTCCGGAGGTATCGCCTATTTTTGCACCGCAATCTTTGGATCTAGTCCCGGCATCTCGGAATAGTTCCATGCGAAGCAATCTTTGTACTGCATGAGCACATCTTTGAGCGTAGCCACTTTTTCTTTAGACAACAGCTCACTGACGAACGTCGGCCGTGGGTCGTTTGTCGTTCCCAAGTCAATTTTCTTGAGGTTATCTGCAGTATTATGTATCCCATCTTCCAGCTTTTTTAGCGCCGGTGGAAATTCTGAGATCACCTGTCACGCCCCGCTTCCCAGAGTACGCTAAGATGGGCACGTGACATAGCCAACCATGCTACCTGTGGGTAGGAAAAATCCTTCCACAGTCACATTACGGCTATCAAGAACACGAAAGTAAACTAACTATCTAGTACATGTCCATAAGCCAGAGTAAATGAGTCAAGAAATAACAAGATGCGGAAGCCATAATATACAATAAATGAAACACCTGGAAGTGAAACTACATACCGACAGGAACTTCACCGCTCGTCTAATAGCGGCAATACTCCTGATCAGTCTGCAACAAGGTAGAAGGATATGGGCCATGCCAAAACCCAGACGTCAGCACGTCACGTCATCAAGTAATAAAATACAAACAGGGTAACAGGCAATGCAAAATATAATCATGAATGGAAAATTAGGTGTAACAGAATGTAAATCAGGGTAGTGCAGGGTAGCGTGCAGCGAGTAAAATAAACTGTTCTATTGAGTTTTCTATTCTAAAGTCTTTGAAATCAATTTGATGAATCATCGATGTAACTCAATAGTATCCCGTGCATACCCGGGACCACGGTCCAGATTCTCGGGCTAAAACCGAGATATGCCGCTAGGCACTAAAACAGGAATATGTACAGATGAATGATGTCAGCGACATCATTCCAAGGCTGGCCTAGCCTCTAAAACTGATCAGAACAGGTATCGAACTGTTGAGTTACAAGTCAGGTTTCATCATTGATTTCCCCATACCCCAAAGTTGTATGTGTAAGTCAAGTCAGGTATTCAGTAATCGAGAACTAATGCCAACACAAGATCAGGTAAGCAGGTTTTTCTGGATAGACAACAGGAACGGTCCGTGAGGACTACATGTCAGGTTTGTTGGCATTGGACACAAGATCAGGTAACGGGTCAAGTCATGGTACATCAGGTCAAGTCAAGCAGTATACGGTACCATGTCGGGTCAATCAATATGTAAGTAGTAAGTCATGTCAAGGTGTAACGATATCATGGGTGTGCTCATAATCAGCTAGCATGATCATGGTTAAGTAATCAAGCATGGTTATCAACAACATAATCTAAGAAATGAATTATGCAATAAGCAGATTCAATTAACTAGCTGTACAGTTATCAGTGGTGTTTAACAGACAGTGTCAGCATTATATGAATACAGTATGATAGATGTGAATGCAGAAAAACATGTTAATGAATCTGGATGCGACGACATGTATAATCTATTTAATGGCTGCAGTTGTAATTAGACCGGTTTAAGTTGCACATGGATGTCTGATAGGCTAAACTGGATAAAGGGGATCATGGCAATAAACAATATGATCTATCATGTACAGGTGATTGTTAGTTATAAATAATCAGGTGCAAGATTAAGCTTCAAGTCCGGAATTATAAAAATGTGTAACGGAACTTTATACGGTTAATCTTGAAATCCATTTCTATCAATTCTAATTAGGGATTTAACAGGAAATAATTAATTTAGCATATGAATAGTTTAAAATAGCATGTAGCAAGTTTCACTTGCCTCGATCGATCACACGATGGGGTGCGCACGCGGAAAAAAGCGAGAAATGACGGAAATCTCGTTTGAAGCATTTCATCGAACACTTCGCACAAAAATCGAAACTTTGTTGGAACGGAGATCCTGAGGCATGGAAACGATCGTCACACCACCATGGACTCGGGCCAAAACCTGAAGCCTCAGTTCATGTTTCTGAACAATATCTAACAGGCTTTCGAAGTCGAGATTGGTGTTGCCGCGGTGACCGCTACTGCTGTTGATGTCGCAGTTGACGATGGCAACGACGGAGAACGAGGAGATGATGGCTGGAGTTGAAGAAGGAGGCGATGGTCTCGATGGATGGAGTAGCACCAGAGCACCAGAGGAAGAAGAAGACGATGAAGATGCAGTAGCCCCGACGGTAGAGGGGAAATGGGTTCGGTGTGTAGTGGGTTGTAGTTGATAGTGGTGATGGTTGGAGGCGGGGAAGAGAAGGTGGAGACGAGGCGATGGAGGTGAGTTGACGAGGGTCGGCCGACGAGATGGTCGGCAGCAGCGAAGGCTGAGTCGAGGATGGTTGCAGGAAACCTTAAACGAAGGTGGAGGTGAATGAGAAGAGAGGAGAGGGATGGAGACGAGGTGGAGGGGATGACGAGGGTGAGGAGGCGACAATGAGGTGATGAGGGTGATGGGGTACGGTCGTCGACGGCGAGGCAGGCGAAGCGTCCGGCACGCAGTTAGGTTAGGGTTAAAGTGGGTTGTGAGGCTCGGGAGGAGAGAGAGACGAGAAGGTTGGAGGCGAGGGTGTTGGCTATGAGGGGCTGAGGAGAGAGCAGAGGCGAAGCGAGGAGGTCGGGGTCGCAGGCATGGGTTAGGGCAGCAGCGAAAAAGAAAAGAAGAAGAAGATGGAGAGAGAGAGAGAGACGTGCTGATTTATTAGGGGAAAAGAAAATATATGAAAGAATATTTAGAGAGAGAAATGGAGAGAGAGAGAGAGAGACAGATCTGAGAGATAGATTTAGGATAAAACATATATAATATATTATTGAGACAGAGAGAACTCTGTGAATCTCTGAGAATATTTTAAGAATATATTTTCGTTATAAAATATTTATTTTTCCTGTTACAACATATTAATATTAGAAGAATAAAGAATATAATAATAGTCCGTTTTGAGATTTGGCAAACTATGAACTTACTCCAAAACATGCCCGGGTCGGGTCTAAAAATTCAGATTAAAAATATGAAAAATATATGCGACGTCCAAATTTTAAAACAAGTACTCAGGTAACGAAAATGCGTACCCCCAAGAACGGATGCACGTACGTGCGCGTAGCCATCCAAACACGTCCGTTTCACTGATCGGGTCGAGAACAAGAAGCGCAGATGCTACCACAGGGTTTGGGGTATCAAGCAGGCTATGTTAACGATTTTTAAAATATTTTATGTGACTCAAAAAATGTTATATGATAAAAGATGCGATACTAGATAAAATACCAGTATGTACTAAACATGAGATGCACGTGTCCATGCATCAAGTCAAGGTAATCTAGAAATAAGAATCAAACAGGTTCAAGCAAGCGGGTCAGGTCAAATGCAAAGTAATATGTAAAATACCATTAGCATCCACAATACATTAAATCAAGAATAAAGAAATACGAGAACTGGAATTTGTATACAAGAATAGATGTGGAAACTTCTACCGGGTTTCATCTTCTCGTTCCCAAGTTGATTCTCCATGTGAGCGGTTTCCCTAAGAAACAAGTACAAGAGGGATAACTTTGTTCTTAAGAACCTTTTCCCTTCGATCCACAATCGACATCGGTCGCTCCTCAAAAGTCAAATCTTCTCGGACAGTCAGCTCCGAATGATCCAACACCTGTGTTTCATCTCGAACATACCTACGGAGTTGAGATACATGAGACGCTTCATGACATTCGCCAAAGATTGCGGTAACGCCAAACGATCAGCCACATCTCCAACACGTTCCGAGATCTCAAAAGGTCCAACGAATCGAGGACTAACTTTCCCCGACTTCCAAAACGGATCACCCCTCTAGTCGGTGATATCTTCAAGAATACCAAATCACCAACGACGAACTCTAGAGGTCTTCTCGATGTATCTGCCCAACTCTTTGTCAGTCTTGTACTGCTTTCATATGATTCCGGATAGTATTAACCTTCTCCACTGTCTGTACGACCAAATCCGGTCCCAACAATCTTCGTTCACTGACATCGTCCCAACAAACAGGTGAACGACACTTGCGGCCATATAAAGCCTCGAATGGAGTCATATGAATAGTCGCCTGAAAACTGTCATTGTAAGAAAACTCCACTAAGTGTAGATGATCCTCCCATGAACCCTTGAAGTCTAACATGCAAACTCTCTACATGTTCGCAAGAGTTTGGATCGTTCTCTCCGACTGGCCATCTGCCTGAGGAGATAGGCTATGCTAAACTTCAATCGAGTCCCAAACTTTCCTGTAAGCTCCTCCAAAAGTGTGATAAAAACGGGTGTCACGGTCGGACACGATGCTCACCGGTACTCCATGAAATCTTACAATCTTCTGTCTGTATCGTTCTGCCAAAGCTTCTGTTGATCGACCAACTCAAAATGGTATGAAATAAGCCGCCATGGTCAATCACCCAACTGCATTGTTGCCTTTCGGACTCCTCGGTAGAGCCGTCACGTAATCCGTGGTTATATGTTCCCACTTTCACTGAGGAATCGGAAGCGGTTGCACTAAACCAGCAACCTTTTGATGTTCAGCCTTAACTTGCTGACACACCAAGCTCTTTTCCACAAAGCGAGCAATCTCCCGTTTCATGCCTTCCCACCAGAAATGCTGTTGTATATCTCGGTACATCTTCGTGCCTCCTAGATGTACGGAACATGCAGAACTGTGCGCCTCCTTCACAACTTCTTCGCGAATATCTCCCTTTGGCACATACAAACGGCTACCGCATTGCAACAAACCATCTTCATGAATTAACAAGTCCATTCGAAGTCCAGCTTCAACCTGTTCTCGAAACTTTTGCAATCTTGGGTCCTGCAATTGCGCTGCTTTAATTTTCTCGATCAACGACGACTGTACTTGCAGCTGCATCAACTGTCCCAAAGAATGCGGTAGCACAATCTCCAAGTCAAATCTTCGAAAGTCTTCAATAAGTTCCTTCTGAGTAGTCAACGTCTGAATTGCTGGAAACCAACTAAGCGTATCTGGTACAATATTAACTTTCCCCGGATGGTACTTAAGATCGAGATCGTAGTCAGCCGTCATCTTCAACCATCTACGCTGTCTCACAATTAGCTCCTTCTGAGCGAACACGTACTTTAGGTTTTTGTGATCGGTGAATATTTCGACCCCTTTCGCCCAATAAGTAGTGTCTCCAAATCTTCAAAGCGAAAAATCCCAGCTGCTAACTCCAAGTCATGAGTTGGGTAATTCTTCTCATGGGTCTTCAACTGTCTCGATGTGTAAGTTGTAACCTTCCCATGCTGCACCAAAACATATCCTAATTCTTTCTCCGGTGCGTCGCTGTGAATCACCAATTCTCCAGAACCGTCTGGTACGGTCAAAATAAGAGTGGTTATCAACCTCTATTTCAACGTCTCGAAAGCTGACGCACACCTACCAGTCCCCACAAATGGTACTTCCTTGCACGTAAGCTTAGTCAAAGGCTGTGCCAGACGAGCAAAGTTCTCCACGAACCTCCTGTAATACCCGGCAAGTCCAAGAAAGCTTCTTATCTCTGCAACATTCTTCGGAATGGGCCAATCTCGAACTGATGCAAGTACATGTCCATAAGCCAGAGTAAAAAAGTCAAGAAACAACAAGATGCGGAAGCCATAATATACAATAAATGAAACACCTGGAAGTGAAACTACATACCGACAGGAACTTCACCGCTCGTCTAACTGCGGCAATACTCCTGATCAGTCTGCAACAAGGTAGAAGGATCTGGGCCATGCAAAACCCAGACGTCAGCGCGTCACGTCATCAAGTAATAAAATACAAACAGGGTAACAGGCAATGCAAAATATAATCATGATTGGAAAATCAGGTGTAACAGAATGTAAATCAGGGTAGTGCAGGGTAGCGTGCAGCGAGTAAAATAAACTATTCTATTGGGTTTTCTATTTTAAAGTCTTTGAAATAAATTTGATAAATCATCGATATAACTCAATAATATCCCGTGCATACCCGGGACCACAGTCCAGATTCTCGGGCTGAAACCGAGACATGCCGCTAGGCACTAAAACAGGAATATGTACAGATGAATGATGTCTGCGGCATCATTCCAAGGCTGGCCTAGCCTCTAAAACTGATTAGAACAGGTATCGAACTGTCGAGTTACAAGTCAGGTTTCATCATTGATTTCCCCATACCCCCAAGTTGTATGTGTAAGTCAAGTCAGTTATTCAGTAATCGAGAACTAATGCCAACACAGGATCAAATAAGTAGGTTTGTCTGGATAGACAACAGGAACGGTCCGTGAGGACTACATGTCAGGTTTGTTGGCATTAGACACAAAACCAGGTAACGGGTCAAGTCATGCTACATCAGGTCAAGTTAAGCAGTATACGGCACCATGTCGGGTCAATCAATATGTAAGTAGTATGTCATGTCAAGGTGTAACGATATCATGGGTGTGCTCATAATCAGCTAGCATGATCATGGTTAAGTAATCAAGCATGGTTATCAACAACATAATCTAAGAAATGAATTAAGCAATAAGCAGATTCAATTAACTAGTTGTACAGTTATCAGTTGTGTTTAACAGACAGTGTCAGCATTATATGAATACAGTATGATAGATGTGAATGCAGAAAAACATGTTAATGAATCTCGATGCGACGACATGTATAATTTATTTAATGGTTGCAGTTGTAATTAGACCGGTTTAGGTTGCACATGGATGTCTGATAGGCTAAACTGGATAAAGGGGATCATGGAAATAAACAATGTGATCTATCATGTACAGGTGATTGTTAGTTATAAATAATCAGGTGCAAGATTAAGCTTCAAGTTCGGAATTATAAAAATGTGTAACGGAACTTTATACGGTTAATCTTGAAATCCATTTCTATCAATTCTAATTAGGGATTTAACAGGAAATAATTAATTTAGCATATGAATAGTTTAAAATAGCATGTAGAAAGTTTCACTTGCCTCGATGGATCACACGATAGGGTGCGCACGCGGCAAAAAGCGAGAAATGACGGAAATATCGTTTGAAGCATTTCATCGAACACTTCGCACAAAAATCGAAACTTTGTTGGAACGGAGATCCTGAGGCATGGAAACGATCGTCACACCACAATGGACTCGGGCCAAACCCTGAAGCCTCGGTTCATGTTTCTGAACAATATCTGACAGGCTTTCGAAGTCGAGATTGGTGTTGCCGCGGTGACCGCTACTGCTGTTGATGTCGCAGTTGACGATGGCAACGACGGAGAACGAGGAGATGATGGCTGGAGTTGAAGAAGGAGGCAATGGTCTCAACGGATGGAGTAGCACCAGAGCACCAGAGGAAGAAGAAGACAATGAAGATGCAGTAGCCCCGACGGTGGAGGGGAAATGGGTTCGGTGTGTAGTGGGTTGTAGTTGATGGTGGTGATGGTTGGAGGTCGGGAAGAGAAGGTGGAGATGAGACGATGGATGCGAGTTGACGTGGGTCGGCTGACGAGATGGTCGGCAGCAGCGAAGGCTGAGTCGAGGATGGTTGCAGGAAACCTTAAACGAAGGTGGAGGTGAATGAGAAGAGAGGAGAGGGATGGAGACGAGGTGGAGGGGATGACGAGGGTGAGGAGGCGACAATGAGGTGATGAGGGTGATGGGGTACGGTCGTCGACGGCGAGACAGGAGAAGCGGCCGGCACGCGGTTAGGTTAGGGTTAAAGTGGGTTGTGAGGCTCGGGAGGAGAGAGAGACGAGAAGGTTGGAGGCGAGGGTGTTGGCTACGAGGGGCTGAGGAGAGGGCAGAGGCGATGCGAGGAGGTCGGGGTCGCAGGCATGGGTTAGGGCAGCAGCGAAAAAGAAAAGAAGAAGAAGATGGAGAGAGAGAGAGAGAGAGAGACGTGCTGATTTATTAGGTGAAAAGAAAATATATGAAAGAATATTTAGAGAGAGAGAGAGATCTGAGAGATAGATTTAGGATAAAACATATATAATATATTATTGAGAGAGAGAGAGAACTCTGTGAATCTCTGAGAAAAGTTTAAGAATATATTTTCGTTATAAAATATTTATTTTTCCTGTTACAACGTATTAATATTAGAAGAATAAAGAATATAATAATAGTCCGTTTTGAGATTTGCCAAAATATGAACTTACTCCAAAACATGCCCGGGTCGGGTATAAAAATTCAGATTAAAAATATGAAAAATATATGCGACGTCCAAATTTTAAAACAAGTACTCAGCTAACGAAAATGCGTACCCCCAAGAACGGATGCACGTACGTGCCCGTAGCCATCCAAACACGTCCGTTTCACTGAACGGGACGAGAACAAGATGCGCAGATGCGACCACAGGGTTTGGTGTATCAAGCAGGCTATGTTAACTATTTTTAAAATATTTTATGTGACTCAAAAAATGTTATATGATAAAAGATGCGATACTAAATAAAATACCAGTATGTACTAAACATGAGATGCACGTGTCCATGTATCAAGTTAAGGTAATCTAGAAATAAGAATCAAACAGGTTCAAGCAAGCGGGTCAGGTCAAATGCAAAGTAATATGTAAAATACCATTCGCATCCATAATACGTTAAATCAAGAATAAAGAAATACGAGAACTGGAATTTGTATAAATGAACTCGGGTGTTACATCACCTCGTCATCATTGTTTTCGAAGCACCAGGGGAGGTCATCCATATTCTCGGGTTCTTTTTCTGACAGCGTTATCATATGACAGGTACGAGATCGCTTCCAAGACCGATGTTGGTATGGTTCTACTCTCGCTGCATGCGCGGCTTTCGGTTCATGCTTCTGCGGCTGGGTTACCCTCCAGCTGCTGGATAGAGCGAACCTGCCTTGCTGATACTGGTTTTCTACCCAGTCTTTGAATGTGAAGCAGTCTTCGAGGGGATGTCCTGTTGCCTGGTGATAAGAGCAATAGTCTGGGTGAGAGACCTCTCCTGCTTGCTCGGGGTGCTTGGACTCCGGGAGGGTAATCATCTGATGTTTTATGACAAGATCAAGTATCTTTCTTGTCTTTTCTTGGGAAAAAGAATACGCTCGACCCTTCTTCTTTATAAGAGACGAATCCTGGTTGCTCGATTCTCGCTCGCGTGGCTTCTTGGTCCCTCTTTATTGCTGTCGAACGCTTTTTTCGTTCTTAGGTTTATTTCTTCCTCTGCGTCAGGTCATTTGTATGACGGATTGGCGACAAAGGGCATCGTCACTTTTTGCAGCCTGCTGAAGGAGGCACTGTGTTCTGGCTTTCTCGTAGATGGACATTTCGCGATTATGGTCGTTTCGAACCTTTTGACCCGCTTCCCTTATAAGCTTGTCCATTTGTTCTTCGAATGACGGACTTGGCATTTTCACGACGGGTGCTCGTTTTGGTTCAGGGTTAGCATCTTCCCACAAAGCATCTCCTTCTTCATCAAAGTCATGTATGACGTAGCAGCCGCGGAATCGCTCTCGTTTATTGGATTGAACATATCCAAGCCCGATCGTTTCCATTTTTCCGTTGGGCAACTTTCGTTGAGTTCCGGGGACGTTCCAGATCCTGTTATAGAACTGGGCTCGTCGAGCAGTCTGTTTGAAGGGTACGCCTTGGCGCCTCAACAGTCTTTTTAATCCGTCTGTGTAGTATCTGGGCAAACTGATGGGCTGGAGCCCGTCAAGTGTAGAATCCGCACCATGCCAAATTTCTTTCTCCACTTGGTTTCCCCGGATCGGTAGAATAGGATCGCCTTTTCACCTTTTCGCCTGGGAGGGACATAGAACGTCTGCAGTTCTTGCACACTGTAGGTGTTAAGTGCGTCGAGCTCTTTGTAATGCTCTCGCGGAACCATGGCGATCTGCAAAACTCTGATCATCTCTGACGAAGGCTTGCACTGATGGACGAGCCGAGAATACTGCGTTGACCTCGTCTTCAGAGTCACTACCAAAGATCAGAATAGAAGTTGACTGTCCCGATTTGTTGTATTGGGGCAGTCCCGAATAGACTATCTCTTCTTCCTCCTCGGTATCACTCTCGAAGACCGGAGTAGTGGTGATAGCTTTGTTCTTGTCCTCCAGTTTGCGACATCTTTCTGTGTCTTCGAAATCTGGCAGGAAGTACTTGGCATGCTTATATTTGCGGACTTCGTTCACGGAGAATGGGTTTAGTTCCCCTATCACAGTGTACTCGAGACCATCTTTGAATTACTTCATACACTGATGTTGTGTAGAAGGGATGATGTTGTACTCATGTAACCAAGGCCTGCCGAGCAAAGCGTTGTAGCAAGTCTTGGCGTCAATGGCATGAAACTTGATGTCCGTGACGAGCAGCCCAAAGCATAGTGTCAATATTATAGACCCGAGCGTCCATGATGACTGAGAGTCAAACCCGGAGATGGTGATTTTGTCACGAGCGAGGTGCTAAACGTTCATGCAGATTTCCTTCAACACTCTTACATTGAGTGTAAGTACACGGTAGCAACCCGGCCGTCTAAAAGACGCCAAATGCGGAACAAAACTTTTTGACTGGCGCTATCGTATACTATAACCCGGATCTGCCATTAAAGCTAAACTAACAAACTACAAAGTGGGTAGAAATGTTATACCGAACGATCTGAGTCCTTCGATCTTCAACCATCATCCCACGCTTTGTTGCGGCTGCTCCGATTTCCTGAATCTCCAGTCTTCTCGTCCAGGTGGCACCACGTCGACGGATCTTTAAACGGGCTCCCGCCTCTGAACCGAGGCAACTCGATCATCAAGTTTGCTAAAAGAGATGACCAAAATTGATGTAGAGAATGAGTAGAACACTTTGTCTCACTTCGTCCAAAGCCATGGACGAACGGTTAATGAAGTTACCATTTGAATCGGGTAAATGAGAAATGAGCAATTCTAATTTTCATGAACCAAATTCCATATACTTTTTTCCCAATGAATCAATCTCTCTCTCACTCACAAGGGGTCGGCCACTATAAAGAGGAAGGGGTGAGTGTAGGAGGAAAAATGGTGACCATAAGAAGAAAGCTTATCACTTCACATTAATGAATTAATGAATCACTAAAATCATAAAATGCAAAATGGTGATTTATAATAACACATCACCATTTCATTTAATGCTAAGAAAGATACATGAATCTAGTCACTATTTCTAGAACCTTTTAGAACCATGACTCACCCAAGAAAAGATAAATCCGCATTTAACCGAATGTTAAAGACAGGTGATAGAAAACTGGAAACTGGCAACTTCCAAAAGCGATCCCGAAACGAATTTCAGGGTAACCCCGTAACAGTATAAACATACCCGCATTTGTATTACGACCGAATACAAATGCAACTGAGACAAAGATATTATATCTACACAGTATAATACTCGGATCCGGCTTAAACCAAAACCCACCAGTATTATCTGCCCGAAATATGACACGTGCGTAAACGCACATGCATTTTCCAAACCCTGACATAAAACCATACGGCCTCTACAACATTTCGCCCGAACTTGGGAAACTGTGTGGGGGGGACTCTAATGACTCATCAACACACTGGCACTGGGTATAACCACTAGCACGTCAGAGGTACTAGCTGTACGTAACGGCTTCCTATGTATTGATTGGAAGGGAAGCTGACGAGCGAACTCATCCAGAAACCCTGCTGAGCCTGACAGTGACAATATCCGTACAGTCCGGTCCGTTCGTCTAAGAGTATCGCATATCGAGTTTAGGGGGGTGGATAGAGTCAGACCCCTAATAACGCGATAATTCGTATCGGTATGAAGCCCATCACCTCTTGAGAAACTACTGATCCAAATCAGTAATTCTTCACTACCCGGCCGAGGATTTCTAGTGATGGCCACCCATGCACTATGCGACATCAACCCTTAATACCGGGAGAGACGAATCCCCGACGATCCGCTCACTGCCTCCATGTGGCTCGGGACTGTACCCAACTAAAACCGGTTTGCACGTCTTCTTTGAGTGTGGTAGGGCAGTAATCAAAGCACGGTGGGAACTCACACGAGACAAATGACGATCTCAGGTCGACAAACTAACCTGTACACATGTCACCAGGGAACTGCTATCTGACGATATGTATAATACCAACTAGCATGTTCCCGACGAGTCCTGTCCGGTGTACTCATAACCCAATTAGCACCTGTATACATCTTAGGTGATCCAACTGACACCAGTGGCTTGTGAGACCGGCCACCGCCCCACGTCGGGGTCTCTACTGCATACACTAGTCTACTCTGGTGTATCGATGCCTTGTCTCGAAACTCCTACAACTAGGGACACTTTAAGGATGTGCTTATAGACTCCAGCTCCCACGTATATGATCGCCATCATACTGTTAGTTATATGTATGCCCTAGAGGCCATTACTGTACATACGATGTATATTGTAGTGGATGCTAGGACATATATAGGGAGGACTTTCTTGCTCGACATGATAGTATGCTATCTGGTTGTACTTTATCTTAACATGTACTCTGATTGTCTCTATATTACATGTTGATAAAGCCCTTAGGATATGTACTCGACTACTGGGACTATGATGAGATCATACTAGTGGGGCCACTGTAGTCGACGAGTACATCCTATAATTGTTCCTAGTCGAGGGTGTGTCGAGACAGGGCATCGATGCACCAGAGTAGACTAGCGTATACGCATCTTGACCCATATGATGGGCGATGGATGATCCCATATCCATCGGTATTTGACATCAAGGATGGTGTACGGGTGCTCAGTGGAAACTGGGTACACTGGACGGACTCGCCGAGAACTCCCAGATGGTATTATACCTCACGTCAGATGGCAGTTCTCCGGTGACACTGGTACAGAGTAGTCTGTTGACCCGAGATCGTCATAGAGTCTTGTGTGATTCCCACTGTGCTTTGATTTCCATCATACCACGTCCAAGAGGGCGTGCAAAAAGGTGGCTTTTGGGTACAGTCCCGAATCACATGGAGGCAATGAGCGATAGGAGGGGATTCATCTCTCCCCGGTATAGGGAGTTGATGTTGTGCTGTGTTCGATTGGCTATAACCGGAAATCCCTGGCCAGGGTTGCTGAGATTTACTGGTAAGTGCTATCAGTAGTTTCTCGAACTGTTATAGACCTCATATCGACACGACTTATCGAGCTACTGGGGTCTGACGTTTACCACCCCTAGGCGAGATATGCAACATATCAGACGATGAGACCGGACTGTACGGGAGTGTTACTGTTTGGATTCACAGGAGAAGTTACAGGCTTGCTTGTTGATCTTCTGAGCGCTCAATACCTGGGTAGCTGTTACGTTTAGCCGACCGCTTGCAGCTTGTGGGTGATTGATATGATCATCACCTATTGCCGGCGTATTGACGATTCTTTAGAGTCCTACACAAAGGTTTCTTGACTCAGGAAAAACGGAGTAGGAGCACATATGTGATATGTGCGGGACCGAGGATAATGCGGTATGTGATATCGTATTGTATTCTCGTGATATTTGATATCAGCCGGGTCATCGGATCAAGAGTTGATTCGATGAATCGGTACGGATAAATATTAGTCGGTTATATGTGATATAGCCGGATTGTCGGATCAAGTGTTGATTCGATAATTTAATGTATAATAATATATATGATATATTAAAAGACATTAACTAATATTAGCTCACTAAAAGATTCTTTTTCTCACTCGGATAATACATTGATATATATGCGATATATGTTAATTGTATTATTTTATTTGGTTACAATAAATATTATATATGTGATATATAATATTGTAACATGATATGATAAATAATGCAACATGTTTAGAGATTAAACATGATTAGGGTTTGGATTAGCGTTAAGCTTTCTAGATGTTTCTAGAAGGTTTTGGTTTTGTTTTGTGAAAGATATTTGTAAGTGACTCATGCTTTAACCCAACCCAAACCCTAACCCTAGTTAATTCTCTACATGGGTTTAGTCAACCATGGTTGCATTATTCATCATATTATTCTTTTCCTATTCATCACAAAAGGTTTCTTATCATGTTCATCTTTTTCTTCCTTCATTCTTTCATGGAAAAAAGCTTTCTTGATTTTTTCCAAGTGATGAATAATTGTGAGAAAAATATAAATAAAGAGAGCAAAAATCCTACTTCATCATCCTCATCTTCCCTTGCCATTTAGATGAGGGTGTTCACATCATTTCATGAGTGTTAGCTTGTGTTAACGGAACTTCAAGGTAGATCATCTTAGTATCGAAGATCGGAAGCAAAGGTTGCATCTTTCTCTTCGTAGAACCTCTCGAGAGTCCGGAACCCGATGATCGCAGCGAAGAGACCACAACACGGAGCATATGAAGTGAAGGACCGGATCTACAAAGGTTGTAATCCCTCTCACTTAGTGTTAAAGTTGTTAACATGTTAGTTTTCGCCTAATCTCTAGTTTAAAGATCCGTATTTGGGTTGTTCGGCACGGCTAATTTTTAATCGGGCATGGTTGATGCCTCGTAGACCCTTGTGCACGTGCATAGCAACCCTACAGTGGTATCAGAGCCAAGCTAGAGCTTTAGGCGAAGTCTAGACGAAGTTTAAAGTCCGATCGAAACCCGAAACCCTGATAAAACCCGCTCTCTTGACTTTTTCTAAAAACTGGGATTTTTCCACATTAAAAATGCTTAAAAAATTCAGCAGAGAATTATAAGAATTACGGTGCAAAACGTTTCTAATGAACAGTAAAAAGTGCGGCGGAACCGCGGCAGAAGCATGCCTTCTGCGGCGGTTCCGCGGCTAACTGATGACGTCATCATTCCCTGTTTGCACAGTAACTCCTAATATATTATTCTGGATTTTCTGGGAATTGGGAATTTTTATTCAAGAGTTGAATTTTCTGGGGTTGTTTTGGGGATTCGGTGTTTCGATCGGAGTATCAGATTTTGTCTATGTGGCTTTCCGGATAACTTTTAGAAACTGTTAAAAAGTTCGAACGGATATCAATAACTCACTTTTTCCCCTGACGGAAAATTTTTCAAAAGTTGGATTTTTGCTCGTGTTTAAGAACGTTCTAAGTCGTGCAAGTAACGCGGTGAACCCTCTAGAAGAAAACAAACCTTAACTCGATTATGTGACCGTCTTGAACTGCCTTTTGAACCTTAGAGTTTGGGGCAGTACGGCGTGCCACATGTGAGGCGTTGGCTTGACCCTTCTACGGCTGGACCATTGGTACTGTGGCATGTAATGGATGTTTTTAAACTGTTTTCAAGTGTTGAGATATATTGGGGAAATCTTGGGTGTTTGATTATTCGATCGGAAAGTTTAACTTTATCTATTTATCTGGAATGTGATACAATATTTGGAATCCACAGGTAGTTATGAGATAACTAATTTGAATATTATAAACATAGCAGTTTAGTCTCAGATGATCGGTTGCTACGGAATTTTGATATGATCAAAAGTCCGTCGCAATCACGTAGCGTACGCGGATACTCGCCGGGTAAACTTAATAGACAGCTACGCCCCATAGCCCCGACCAAGTGACTGTAGGAGAACCCCGTCGCCGAAAGCATATGTTCGGGTGCTCGCGGCAGCGGTGTTCCGCCTTAGTGCACTTCGTCGACGGCATCTAGGGGCGCGGCCGTCTACTAAAGTTTGCGACGAGCATTCAATCAGGACGTCGGGAATCTTGTTGAATTGCCCGACTTGATATTGAAAAGAGTTTTCGATAATGAGACTAAAATGCGGGGTTTATAATTGTTAGGCATGAGATGTTTAAGAAATTCATTTGGTTAGGCATGCGATGTCTAAGGAGGTTGCGGATTCCAACTGTTGTAGTTTTACACTTTCTTTTCTTTAACCGTAAGCGTAGTATGTGGGGTATCGCCGGCTTCGTTGCTATAGATCAACGACAATCGGGATACGCATACTTGCTTACGTTGATGATATGAGATATTATGTGTTGCTGTGATATGTTATATTGGATCGTCGCGTTTTGAATAGCCGGGGGTTTTATGTGAGATGAGAGTTTTTCTTTTTCATTCATGTAAAATTCATTCGTATGTAATATTCTTTTATTGGGGCACTTCCAGGTAGCGGAAGATGTCACCGTTGTATATTATTTACTTTTCCGTATTAGGTAGACCCAAGGCGGGGAGCACAAGTAACCGGGTTCTAGGGTCCAGTGGGAGACCATCTCGAGGAGTCAAGACCGGGTCTCCTAACCCTAGAATTGGCAGTGTTACTTGCCGCTCTCGTAGGGGTGTAGGGATGTGGGTTTGGCTATTCATCGCGACCGTGGAATCCGTGTTTTATACAGGCTCGTATTGAAAACACGGACGTCCTAGTATATCCAATATTTCATATATGTTTCTTCTGCTGCAATGTTCTGTGATGAGATCATATTACTGCCTGTGACGAATGTTTATATTATATATATGAGATATATGTTATATTGCAGATTTCGTTTCAAAAGAGATGCTTGGGAAGCATAATAAAATGGGACTTCATTAATGAGATTAATGAAATAAAAGAAACCTAAGATGTTGTAGAAACTTGTTTAAAAACTGGTAGCTCTAGTTCTTGCTTTGCATAGCGGTGTTCCTTGAAGAACATCCAGCACCTTATTCGATAAGGAAAGGACCGAGATCCCTTCACCGGGAGTGACTCCTTTAGCAATAACTGGCAGATGCTACAAACTCGGTTTGTCTTTTGATTGCTTCTATAGTTCTTGCTTTGCACAGTGATATATATGATATATCCCGCACCTCATTCGACGAGGAAAGGGCCGACGATCCCTTCACCGGGAGTGACCCCTTTAGCAAAACTAGAAAAGCCTAAAAAACACTCCATTTAAAATCACTCGATTCTACAACGATATCAAGTTCATTACGCAAAGGGTTTTCTTAAAAACCTGTCGTAGCCCTCCGTCATTTTAGCTAAGTACTAGTTAGTATTCGTGCTGCGGTAGTTTGGCATGCGTCAAGGCGTAGTGTACGATAGCTAACTAGTGCTTATCTGCTAGCATACGATGCGATTGGATTAGGGTATTCGTACGGCGTTGTTTGGCATGCGTCAAGGGTCGTGCGGGTGGGTTTAATTCAATCAAGAAATGTACGGGTTGAACTTGACTAGCGGACTATGGGTTGTTTGGCATGCGTCAAGGTCATAGCACACTAGGGGTAAAATATTATTTGGAATTTCAAGTGTTGAAATTTGCAATGAGATTGCATACCTTCTATGAGATAGTTGGATCCCGATACCCGCTGCGAGTAACAGTTACTCCTGGGAGAGTTATACACATTACAATTAGCCGATCAAGTAGGGTTCTAGAAAGGTGTTAACGGGGTTACGCCTCTGGGAAAACGAGGTTTACTTTAATTAGGTTCGTGCGAAAGCACGGGGGACTTCCCTCAAAGTACCGACACTGGCCTGGCTGAAAGATTGGCGAACTTGTAGCGTGTAATTAATCCCAGCTAGTCTTTCCTTTTAGGGTTTGAAGGAAGATTTGATTAAAACAGTGGGAGACATCCTGATTAGATATATTAGATAACCAATTTAATCTTGCAAGAGCATACGCTGAGTGTTTTCTTCTCTCTCTCTCCAGATAGCGACCATATCACGCCTTAATCAAGATAATAAAACGGATATATTGACCGAACCCACTTGTTATACTGAGCTGGGAAACGTTGGTCCCGCTCCAACTTATAATTGTTATAAGACAGAGCAGGAAATTGGGGAATACCAGATTTCCCGTGCCGCCCAAACGAAGAAAGTGCATGCTGATGCATCATCTTCGGGTGTGTTCATTACAGAGAACTGTTTCTCAGTATCCTTTACGTCCTGGGTATGTGATACCGGATCAGGATCCCGTATATGTAATCTGTTACATAGGCTACAGATAGGTAGAGAACTGAGAACGGGTGATTAGTTTCATGAGACAGAAAACGGTGCAAGTGTTGCAGCTAAGTTTGTTGGTCACTATCACCCTGTATTACCAGAATACATTGATTCTGAACAAATGTTATTAGATACCGAACCTGATGTACAACATCATATCAGTCTCTTTATTAGTAAAGAAAGGATATAATTTTGTATTGTTGGATAATGTTTTGAACATTTCCTATATCAAGAGTTGATCGGTTCAGGCACGTTATCTAAAAGCATTGATGTTCTAAATCAAACTACAGTTCTTAGTATACGGAACACACACAAGAGGAGGAGTTCAGAAATGAACGAATCCTTCTTGAGGTATTGTAGACTAGGTCATATCAATGCGACCCGACTAGCTAAGTTACATATAGATGCATATTTAAATTAGTTTGAATTTACATCTTGTGAAACTTGCCGGTCATGTCACAAAGATAAGATGACCATAGCTCTGTTTATTGGAAACAGAGAAAGAGTTAGTGAACTCTTGGGATTGATACATGCTGATGTATGAAAGTCTCCTGTCTACACATGCCAAGACCGGTTCTTTGTACTTCATTACATTCTCTGATGATCTCTCAAGATTCAGACATATGTTCCTGTTGAAACACAAGTTCGAAGCTTTTGAGATATTCACAGAATATAAGTTAGAAGTAGAGAACCAACAACGGGTATAAGTATTATGTCCTTTGATGAGATCAAGGAGGAGAATACTTGAGCACGGAATTCCTGGATTATTCTAAAGGAGAATGAGATTCTCTCTCAGCATTACTCCTCCGTATACACCATAGTGAGATGGTGTATCGGGGTGGAGCAATATCACCCTATGTGATATGGTGTGCTCTATGATGAGTACTACTGAGTTTCCTATTTCCTTTAGGGAGTTATGCACTTGTGAAGTTGCATACTTATTGAATAGGGTTCAAATCAAATCAGAAGCCTACCACTTCATATGTGATATGGAAAGGGAAGAGCCCATATCTTAAGCTGGTTAAGATTGGGGGTTGTCCGGCCTATGTCTAAAAGCAAAATCAGGACAAGCTCGAGGCAAGTTTTGTTATGTAGAACTGGAAGGGTTCCAGCTATACAAACTGCAGCTGATAATTTGGTAGAACCAAAGGATTCAATAGTTTCCAACGAACCTCAGCCTCTCCGCCGATCTAGTAGGGTTCCTCACCCACCTGAGAGATAATTTGGTTTCTCTATGACAGTGGGAGCGAGGATTGCATCATGAGATGATGACCCAACTAGTTTCGAGCAGGCCATCAGGAGTAGGACTCTGTAAGAACGGCTGGATGCTTAGCGATCTGAGATGGAATCCTTATACACCGACAAAGTATGGACATTGGTTGCTTTATCTGAAGGGTTAAATCCCCATCAGGAGCAAGTATATCTTGAGAAGATTACTTGGTGTACATAGAAAAGTTGAGACTTTCAAAGCTAGACTTGTTAAAGGTTTGCATCATTGACCAGGTATGGATTATGATGAAACCTTTTCTAAGGAGCTATGCTTAAGTCCATCCAGATCCTACTTGCCACGGCTACATACCATGACTACGATATCTGGTGTTTGGGTGTCATGACTGCTTTTCTAAATGATGTTTTAGAAGATAGCGTCTATAAGTACACAGCCAGAGGGCTTCGTAGACAGTGGGAGCAGCGGAAACGTGTGCAAGATGTTTTATATGATAAAACAGGCATCGCGGAGTTGGAACATCTGTTTTGATGTGGTAGTCAAAGAGTTTGACTTCATCAAAATGGTAGATGAACCTTGTATATACAAAAAGGTAGTAGGGAGTACGGTGGTGATCCTCGTAGAGTATGTGGATGGCATACTCTTGATAGGGAAGGAGTTTCCTATGCTACGCTCGGTTAATCTCCGCTTATCACAAGGATTCTCCATATAGGATCAAAGTGATACCTCCTATTTCCTGGGTTCTTGGATCTATGAGATAGATCTAATTGGATGTTAGGATACTCACTAGTTGTAGTGAGATGGTATCAATCGATCCTGGGGAGAATCACTGGAAAGGTTCCAGGGTGATAAGGACGACTGAATGTCAGTCGCAGGCATTGTCTTTACCCTCAGTGGAGGGACGGTATGTTGGAAGAGTTCCAAGCTAGATACCGTGACATACTAGACGATTAAAGGCAAGATACATCGTTACCAAGGATACTACCAAAGAGGCAGTCTGGATATATATATAAGTTCATAAGATGAACTTCGTTCCTACCATTGTGTGACAATGGAGTTGTGGCTTTAGCCAAGGAACTACCGTCCCATCAGAAATCCAGATATAATTCTTAGACAGTATCACCTGATCATGGAGATGGTTGATCTCCAGGGAGATCGAGGTTAGGAGAGTAGACACAGAGGACAACAGCGTGGATCCACTGACAAAGGCCCTTTTTCCCAGTAGAGACTCTTTACGGGATGGTTGAGTATGAGATACTTCAACCGCAGCTAATTGTTGGGTATGCGATACCATAACAGATGGCCCTAGTGTAAGTGGGAAATTGTTAGTTATATGTATGCCCTAGAGGCCATTACTGTACATACGATGTATATTGTAGTGGATGCTAGGACATATATAAGGAGGACTTTCTTGCTCGACATGATAGTATGCTATCTGGTTGTATTTTATCTTAACATGTACTCTGATTGTCTCTATATTACATGTTGATAAAGCCCTTAGGATATGTACTCGACTACTGGGACTATGATGAGATCATACTAGTGGGGCCACGTTAGCCGACGAGTACATCCTATAATTGTTCCTAGTCGAGGGTGTGTCGATACAGGGCATCGATGCACCAGAGTAGACTAGCGTATACGCATCTTGACCCATATGATGGGCGATGGATGATCCCATATCCATCGGTGTTTGACATCAAGGATGGTGTACGGGTGCTCAGTGGAGACTGGGTACACTGGACGGACTCGCCGAGAACTCCCAGATGGTATTATACCTCACGTCAGATGGCAGTTCTCCGGTGACACTGGTACAGAGTAGTCTGTTGACCCGAGATCGTCATAGAGTCTTGTGTGATTCCCACTGTGCTTTGATTTCCATCATACCACGTCCAAGAGGGCATGCAAAAAGGTGGCTTTTGGGTACAGTCCCGAATCACATGGATGCAATGAGCGATAGGAGGGGATTCGTCTCTCCCGGTATAGGGATTTGATGTTGTGCTGTGTTCGATTGGCTATAACCGGAAATCCCTGGCCAGGGTTACTGAGATTACTGGTAAGTGTTATCAGTAGTTTCTCGAACTGTTATAGACCTCATATCGACACGACTTATCGAGCTACTGGGGTCTGACGTTTACCACCCCTAGGCGAGATATGCAACATATCAGACGACGAGACCGGACTGTACGGGAGTGTTACTGTTTGGATTCACAGGAGAAGTTACAGGCTTGCTTGTTGATCTTCTGAGTGCTCAATACCTGGGTAGCTGTTACGTTTAGCCGACCGCTTGCAGCTTGTGGGTGATTGATATGATCATCACCTACTGCCGGCGTATTGACGATTCTTTAGAGTCCTACACAGAGGTTTCTTGACTCAGGCAAAACGGAGTAGGAGCACATATGTGATATGTGCGGGACCGAGGATAATGCGGTATGTGATATCGTATTATATTCTCGCGATATTTGATATCAGCCGGGTCATCGGATCAAGAGTTGATTCGATGAATCGGTACGGATAAATATTAGTCGGTTATATGTGATATAGCCGGATTGTCGGATCAAGTGTTGATTCGATAATTTAATGTATAATAATATATATGATATATTAAAAGACATTAACTAATATTAGCTCACTAAAAGATTCTTTTTCTCACTCGGATAATACATTGATATATATGCGTTATATGTTAATTGTATTATTTTATTTGGTTACAATAAATATTATATATGTGATATATAATATTGTAACATGATATGATAAATAATGCAACATGTTTAGAGATTAAACATGATTAGGGTTTGGATTAGGGTTAAGCTTTCTAGATGTTTCTAGAAGGTTTTGGTTTTGTTTTGTGAAAGATATTTGTAAGTGACTCATGCTTTAACCCAACCCAAACCCTAACCCTAGTTAATTCTCTACATGGGTTTAGTCAACCATGGTTGCATTATTCATCATATTATTCTTTTCCTATTCATCACAAAAGGATTCTTATCATGTTCATCTTCTTCTTCCTTCATTCTTTCATGGAAAAAAGCTTTCTTGATTTTTTCCAAGTGATGAATAATTGTGAGAAAAATATAAATAAAGAGAGCAAAAATCCTACTTCATCATCCTCATCTTCCCTTGCCATTTAGATGAGGGTGTTCACATCATTTCATGAGTGTTAGCTTGTGTTAACGGAACTTCAAGGTAGATCATCTTAGTATCGAAGATCGGAAGCAAAGGTTGCATCTTTCTCTTCGTGGAACCTCTCGAGAGTCCGGAACCCGATGATCGCAGCGAAGGGACCACAACACGGAGCATATGAAATGAAGGACCGGATCTACAGAGGTTGTAATCCTTCTCACTTAGTGTAAATGTTGTTAACATGTTAGTTTTCGCCTAATCTCTAGTTTAAAGATCCGTATTTGGGTTGTTCGGCACGGCTAATTTTTAATCGGGCATGGTTGATACCTCGTAGACCCTTGTGCGTGTGCATAGCAACCCTACACATACTGCTGGCAGTCAAGAAAGAATCCTATGGGCTCTATCAACATGCAATAGCGAACTAAAGCATGTATATGATGATAAAGACAAATCAGATAGCATGCTATCATCTCGAGCAAGACTGTCATATCGGTATAGGTCCTCCCTCAATCATTGCAATCACGTACCCGCGATCCAATAATTGACTTTGAGGGCACTATATCCAACAATCTCCCACTTACGTTATTGCAATGTCGCATACTCACAGCCCGTGTGATACTGAACATCCAAATCCTCTACTAATCAGTTTCACAAAAGCCCATTTGTAAAACTATTGTGTTCGAGAAATAGCCTCAGCGAGTGGATCCGCCCTGATGTTTCTTTCTATGTCTCTCTTAATCTCAAGTTCGCGGAGAAAGCCATCTCCCGAATTGAGTAATACATGTCTTAGAATATGTCTGGATATCTGATGGGACCTAGTTCATAAATGAACTCCAAATCCAAACTTCTTAGACTGTATCGATAACTGAACCTAATCAGTATCCTGCACCATGCCCCCCACAGTATCCTCTTGGACCACCTGTCCATAATACTGTCCCTTGTCAGAGGGAAAACTATAAATCCGACAATCACTCTGTCATCCATGTCACGTTTGAAGTCTGGAATGATAACCGTCTCCCGAAGGTGGCTGCCGTTATCAAATCCGTAGAACATCCACTTATGTTCTAAAACTGCTTCCTTATGTTTCTCCAGGATTGGATTAATATAAACTTATCGCATCTAGTGCAAAAACAACATCTGGTGTGGTATTTGACATCTCACGATTGACTCAATTGCCTAAGCAAGTGATCTGCCAATCATGCACATCCCTTTCCCCTTTAGTCTGTAAGACATCTTTAGAGAGGGTGACTCCATCACCTGCAGGTACACTACCATGCCAGGAGTTATCTATTCTAAAATACTATTAGAATACTGTCAAAGTACCCACATTGGGAAACTACCCAAATCTAGATCTAAAACCATAGATCTAGTAACCAGAATGTCTGATATTATATCCATATCCTGTATGAAGAAACAACTGTGTGACTACCACAGTATAACTGATTGTAGTATAGGAATTTTACTTCCTACTCTGTGTATGTCATCCAATTACCAGGACATCACACCCTACTACCTTCTCAAGAGATCCATCCCTATTCTGATGAAGTCAAACCCATGACTGTCACATCAAAAATAGATGATCTATCTCCGCTATATCTGCTCAAGTCTATAAATAGACATAAGTTCCTTGCCCACTTTGCTTCCGCTGCTCCCACTGACTACGACAACCCTCTGGCAGAATAATATATACGTGCACTTCTAAAGCTAGTTTAGAACGACGCTATACTTATCCTCCTGCCGGGTCTCATTGTCGGGAACAACAGTAGTGTCAAGTCTGGGTAAACAAGAACCTCCCTGTCACCGTCCTTGAGGCTACCTGAGTACCTCTTGAGTGTCAGAGGTTACCCACCATATCTGTGGAGTGGCTAATGGAATGTCATACCTGATTGAATATATAGGTTCTATTAAATTTTCCGTAATCGTTTGCGGTTCTGAAATCACTTCCAGTTCTACCATACTCCCACTACTGTTTTCTGAAAAATCCATTTTACTAAAACTGTGGCGAGTCAAGAACAATATCACTATTGATCTTCCAGATGGTAGAAAATCAACCCTCGTCAAAGCCAGGGTCAACCTACAAACTGCCATTACAGAAACGTGTTTTGAGTTATCCAGTGTCTGGTTTTAAGCATAAGCTGGACAACTCCCCGTACCTTAACATCGTTAAGATATGAACCATTCTATATTCAATATAAAAACTTTGGCATTTATTTAATTGGAACCAGATTCAAATCATGCAGTTGTCTCCAGTGCATATCAACTTAATGGAGAGAGGCTAATCAGCATTACTCAACTTAGGAATACATCCAATTATGAGTAACCTGAAAGAGAAACAAGTTTCTCAAAACCATTACTATCATCTGAATACCAATCACAAGAATCTACATCTTCGATCTCTTTGAAGAATTCCGATACTTGTGACACCTGGTTCTCTACTTTATTCTTATACCCACAACTTCTCAAAACTTACACCTTGTATTTCTACGAAACACTTGTCAAAAATCTAGAGAAGTCATAAGTAAACAGAACATAGTACGAGGACCAACCCTTTTGTCCTGACGGACTCTGGACAACATACAATACTCTGTATAAGTCCGCTGAGTCGAATAACTCAAAACTTGTGCATCGTAGGTTAAAAACTGTACCCAGGTGATTTCCTCAAATATCACCAATTACAACGAATTCCGATATAATGAGGATGATCACCTAATTCCCAATAACTAACTCTCTCTCATCATCTGTAAAACCATACAGATGTGAGAATCTTACCTGGTAAACCCTGGAGTAAGTATCTAATCGGGAAATTAGTTTTCCATTAACAATGCACAGAAACAAAAAATATTTCGTAGGGGTATCCTGGTAGTCCTAGTAATGCCTCTTCCATAATTCAATTCATGAATTTAACCGTATATTTCTTTGCCACCTCTCCAAATCCCTTTATTTGTCTTTAGTTGTTACCTTCTGTACACCATCGTTAGGCTATATGGTTTTCTTCCTTCCCTACCGTTCGACACCAGCCTATGGTTTGGAAGAAGACTATCCAGTAAGCATAATGGGTGTACTCTCCTAAACCAAGGAGTACTCGCAACTTGAGAGAAGGTGATGATAAAAGACAAATGAATAATACCTTATTCTATTAAAGGTGAAATAGGAGTGGCGATGAAGTACGCGGTTTGGTCGTGAATGATAACAGTCGCAATTTACTTTGTCCTCTTTCTAATCCCTTTATTTTGTCTTTAGTTATTACCTTCTGTACACCCTACTTAAGCTAATTGGTTTTCTTCATTCCCCAACTTTCGGCACCAGCCTATGGTTTGGAATAAGACTATCCAATAAGCGTAATAGGTGTACTCTCCTAAACTAAGGAGCCCTCGCAACCTGAGAGAAGGTGATAATAAAAGAAAACTAAATAAACCAATTCAATTTCTCCTGAACCCGGATCCATCCTCGAAGAAGTCCCTTCGAGTTCGTATATAACCATACGATGGATCTATCCAATGGAAGTGGATGTCCGTAGTAATACGGGGTGTTCTGAGAAATTCAAAGGGTAAAAATGAGCGGCAATGACTTACTCAATTCGGACAATCCAAAAGCCACTATTTAAAAAAGTTCGGTCAACTTGGTCATTGAGTCATAGTCTAGGGTCGGTCAAAGGTCGCTGCCAAAGAGAGAGAGAAAAGAAACACTCTGCGTGCACTCTAACCTAGATCAGAATGGTTATCACTTTATCTAATCAGGAAACCTCCCACTGTAATCTCAAATTCTCTTCCAAACCTGAAAGAAGAATTAGTCGGGATCACCCGAAGAGTAAACCAACTCATCAGTGAGAATCGGGATCCAACTATCATCGCATGATAACTTGATGGAAGCCACTCAAGTTATCACACTCCAGAAGGTATGGGCATGCCTGGCAAGTTTCAGTTTCTTTAGAAACTCCCGATATGATTTTTACCTCATGCACTTATGACTTTGACTTTAGTCAACAAATCATAAGTCACATGTCAAGTTCTACCCGTCATTATCCAGGTTAATTTGAACCCACCCGTACCTACCCTTGACTTTAGTCAACAAGGCAGTACGACTGTCCCAAACCAACGCATCTATCTATGCAACAGATGAATACCCAACAGCTACCAAACACTATGCCTTGACTTTAGTCAACAAACATAGCTTGAATACTACTGACCATCCATAAGAAATGACAGAGGGCTACAGCTGGTTTTTGGCGAAAAACCTTTAACGTAATGAACTTGATCTCGTTGAAGGAACCTGATAGCTTTTTATAAAAATATAGTGGCGAAAATCTTTTGCTAAAGAGGTCACTCCTGGTGAAGGGATCTCGGCTCTTTCCTCGTGGAATGAGGTGTAGGATATTCGAACTGAATACCGCGATGCAAAGCAACTTGTAATCGACTATAGTGAAGTTATTACCTTGACGCAAACTTCTGCCCAAGGGGTCACTCCCGGTGAAGGGATCTCGGCCCTTGC
This sequence comes from Agapanthus africanus, assembly GCA_030015575.1. Taxonomy (NCBI): domain Eukaryota; kingdom Viridiplantae; phylum Streptophyta; class Magnoliopsida; order Asparagales; family Amaryllidaceae; genus Agapanthus; species Agapanthus africanus. The sequence goes on along the minus strand of JASDDO010000004.1, from coordinate 137,719,162 downwards.
CTCGTCGAATGAGGTGCAGGATATTCTAACTGAATATCACTGTGCAAAACAAAATGAAACGTCTTTGTAATAACACTTTTTAAAACTGTTCCAACAACATAAATATAGGTTTGTTTTATCCTTGCATTGATAAGAATCAATGCAGTCCCATCAAATAATCACACCAGAAAAGAACGAAAATATAATGTATGTATATGCCATCTGCATTCGCCACTGGGTCCCGTCATCACCCGTTAGGTTACTTAACTAACGAAAGAGCGGGGACTGGACTAGCGCGGGTGTAAAACATATACAACATCTAATAGTATATATACAAATATACACTAATCGCTCCAGGCGTGATAATATGCAAAATTACAGAAAAGTAATAAACATCACAGAACAATACAGATAATCTGGGATCCCCGGGTTTCACAGAGCCGCTACTGAAACCCGACGTTCCTTTGGTCGTGTGGATAGCCTGTGCAATGAAACCTAGACCCCTACGGGTGCGGCAAGTTACCCGCCAAAACCTGAAGAGAGGCAGCCCCCTACAGCATAGTGAATGGACCACCCGGCACTTCACGGAATCCGGTAATTTGAGCACCCCTCCTTGGGTCAACCTGTACCCCCTACGAGTGCGGCGAATTGTCTGCCAATTCTAGAGTGAGGCCCCTCTGCCTCTCAAAGCCATGAGATACGGACCCGTTGCCCTCCAGAACCCGGCTATCCATGCACTCCGTCGCGGGGTAAACCTAGTACAGAAATAAAAATATGTACAACGGGTACATCGACCTCAGCCCGGTCGTGCCCCAAAAGAATATTATACAAACAGGCAGTGACGGCAGTCCACATGTTGGACGCTCGCCCCGCAATATCAAATGTACAAATAAATTCAAATTGCACTACCATTGCACACTGCTATCCACCACGACAAATCCGCAACATCACAACACAACACAGAACATCAACGCGAATGTCACGTTCGCAAATCCGTCTAAAAGGACTATAGCAATTAGACGCAATTTACTGCTCGAATGACATTCCCGGTCGGAGATATAATATAAGAACTGCATACTAACAAGTTTAAAATTTCGATCGACAAAACTTCTCGAAGTGGGCCCTACGTACATCTGGTGTACAGTAATAAAATCTGGGCCCAAAAGTAATATACAAAAAACCACAATTTCCTAAGATGAAACCCCAGAAGAAAAATGGCCCACTAAATCAACAAGACGGCCGCGGTTCCGCGGTCAAAGCTAGGCTTCGACCGTGTTTTCGCGGCCGTAGGGTCGATTTAGTGGATCGTTTTTCTGCAGTTTTCATTTAAAAGCCTGCTCTATTTTCTGGTATATGCAAAATAATTTTTAGGCTTGATAAAAAATCGACAGAAACTTTAACCCAGAAAATTATAGTTTTCGAAATTCCGTTCGATCGATGTTTTAAATGCGTTAGCACAAGTTAGTAAAGCTTAATGGTGAGGCTCTGATACCACTGTAAGTACACGGTAGCGGTTCGGCCGTCTAACAGACGCCAAATGCGGAACAAAACTTTTTGACTGGCGCTATCGTATACTCTAACCCGGATCTGCCATTAAAGATAAACTAACAAACTACAAAGTGGGTAAAAATGTTATACCGAACGATCTGAGTCCTTCGGTCTTCAACCATCATCCCACGCTTTGTTGCGGCTGCTCCGATCTCTTGAATCTCTAGTCTTCTCGTCCAGGTGGCACCACGTCGACGGATCTTTAAATGGGCTCCCGCCTCTGAACCGAGGCAACTCGATCATCAAGTTTGCTAAAAGAGATGACCAAAATTGATGTGGAGAATGAGTAGAACACTTTGTCTCACTTCTTCCAAAGCCATGGACGAACGGTTAATGAAGTTGCCATTTGAATCGGGTAAATGAGAAATGAGCAATTCTAATTTTCATGAACAAAATTCCATATACTTTTTTCCCAATGAATCAATCTCTCTCTCACTCACAAGGGGCCGGCCACTATAAAGAGGAAGGGGGTGAGTGTAGGAGGAAAAATGGTGACCATAAGAAGAAAGCTTATCACTTCACATTAATGAATGAATGAATCACAAAAATCGTTAAATGCAAAATGGTGATTCATAATAACACATCACCATTTGTCACGACCCGAAAAGAGCACGTGACTGGCACCTGAACCATATGAAGTCTATAGGACTCCATCTGATCCAAGTAAGCCAAAAGCCCAGAAATCTAAAACCATTTTAAGAGTAAATAAGAAAACTGGTTTTGAAAAGTAAGGAAATCATGTTTCGAAAATCAAAGTTTTTAAATAACTAAGCCGAATGTGTATTTTTAAAATGTGTAACCTTTCCTGAGAATTTCGGCAGAGTTTCCTTTGTAAAAACTGGCCCCAAACGGGGTACAACAAGAATAATATATATGAAATGATAAAAGGCATCCCCAAGCGGGAGCTAGCTCTTCGTCAATCGACGGTCACAACCACGCAAGCAATAATAATATACAATGCCAAAGGGCGAGGATCAAAACCCAAAAAGAAACTCAAAACAGCCAGAAAACCGTAATACTAAAAGCGCGACTCTAAGGTCGAAATAATACAACACTGTTTTCTAAGTCTGAAACAATATACAAGTTTTGGTTGATGGAATTACTAGATACAATGAATAATACAGGAGCAATGGCGGTTCTGATACAAAAGAACCCACCTACCAACGCAAGTCACCCATATGGAAGCAGTGTGCCAGAAATACCGCTATGGAATCTGTACGGCAAAAACCTGCAAGGACTGTGGCACAACGGGGGTGAGTTGCCAACTCGTGAATAGAAAATATCTACAAGCAGAGATCGAATGCATGACCCAACCTAGGTCAATACGATCAGATATATAAAAACCTCAATATGAATAAGACTGAAACATGCTAAACTGGCAATGTAATCTCTGTACATGAGTGTAATGCCAAAAGCTCGTGCCAGTGCCTCAGGTAATAGCATATCATAAATGTGAGGTACAATCAATGAAATCAATCTGCATGTATGTGGATCCCGTCCACTCGTCACCTAATGACAATAACCATCATGCATGTAAATGTCATAAAGCATATGCATGGAAAATATGAGGATATAACCAAAAGCATGGAACCTGAGTGCCTAGCATCGACACTCGAAAACATCATGAAAACCTGTGCCTAGCATCGGCACGTAAATCCTCACATACCGGGCATCCGTCAGTCCGGGTCAGCCCACTCTCAATATATATCGGGCATCCGTCAGTCCGGGTCAGCCCTCTCTCAATATATCGGGCATCCGTCAGTCCGGGTCAGCCCTCTCTCAATATATTGGGCATCCGTCAGTCCGGGTCAGCCCTCACTCAATATATCGGGCATCCGTCAGTCCGGGTCAGCCCTCTCTCAATATCTCGGGAATCCGTCAGTCCGGGTCAGCCCTCTCTCAAAATATCGGGCATCCGTCAGTCCGGGTCAGCCCTCTCTCAATATATCGGGCATCCGTCAGTCCGGGTCAGCCCTCTCTCAAAACCAGAAATATCATAGAAACAAACTATCTCAATGCGCAAATCAGAAAGCAGGATGAATGTGACAATATAAGTGAAATGCAAGTAACAATATATCCTGCAGCATGGAATAATAGTATGCGCATATAAACATATGCAAGCAATGCGAATAGCATGAATATGCGGAAATCGAGTAGTCAACGCAACAGTAGAGAACCTGCCTCAATAGATATATCATGCAACCTTGCCTTTTGAAATAAGACGAATCAGGGCTTTTGGTAAAATAAGAGCTACGGTGTTTTAAGAAAAGATGCGCCTTTTGAAAATATCCGTATAAACCCTTATGCCTATCTTTAAAATATCCCTGATTCGTTAGTTTTGAAATAGGTATGACTCGGGTCTAGTCTAACGCCTACTATGCGAACTACGAACCCACAATCAAGTCAATAGAGAGGGGTATGGAAACCACCTAAATCTGAGTCGATATCACACTATCTCATCACATGACAGGTATCACTACCATCATATCACATCTCCAATACAAACTCTGTCATGTCGCCAAATCTCACGGCCTCAATCGAATCTCATCGACTCATCTTAATCCCACGTATCATCCTCAAAACTCGTATATGAACACATAGTCCCATACCCATGTGTAGATATACCCACCATCATATGCGCACAGATATATGAAAGAATGTATGCAAGTATGTGTGTATGTGTGAGTGTGGGTGCAACCACTACTCTAGGGTTTCGCACTACTCAACCAATACATCCTTATCACCAATAATCCATTATTACCATCAATAACCCTAAACAACACATAATAAATATATGTGTGTATACGTATCCGTATACATCACCACGGACTGCGGGGGTGCTATACGCCATCCACCCGACTTCTCCCCGTAGATATAAATCTACTCACCTTGCTTCTCATGTGTCGGTGCCGATGTCTCCATCTTCATCTTCTTTGCCTCAACATCTCGTAGGGTACCTACAAGTATAACACAACGCTAAAGCACATGAAAATCACATCGGAAACCAAAATAGCACACGCTACCCTCATAGGTAAAAACCTATCGACTCGCATGTAAACACGTTCACTATCCACTTGTCGTTGACGTCCAAACGCCACCCGACAGGAATGAATCACCAAATACCAAAATCCATGCTAAATCAAGTCGTAAACCATGCACCAACATAGGAAAATCAACCCAGATTTCACCCTAGATGGAATCAGTCAAAACTAGACATACCCAGGGTCAAGAATAGAGGAAATGGGGCCATGCACAAAAATCGAGGCAGATCCCTCCTACTCTGGCCGCAAATTGCGGCCAGAATGGAAAAATTGGCGGCCTGGAAAAGGAGTTGGGGGCTAGGGTTTGGTGTGGTGGTTCTATAGTGCCTGCACATCTCACTGTCAACTCAGTTTCATTTTTGGGGTCTCGGGGTGATAGCAGATTCCACAAAACACTTCCAGATTTACAGTTTTCCCCGATATCGATTCCGTAATTCCGTATTCTGGTTTCAAGTTCAGGTTTGGGTTCAAATTAGCATCACATAAGGGGTTCTAAGGTCACCACAATCCTCAATTTCATCTTTGATTTCAGTTTTACCCTAAACCCTAACTTGAATTCTCTAAAGTCCACAAACAACACAATATCGATATGAAACTAGAATAGATGCACAAGGAAATGAAATACTACTCTAATAGGTGCAGAAATTACCTCCTTTGGCAACTCAAGAAAATTCTTGAGTTGCTCAAAGTCCTCCAAATCCAATCTTGCTAGGTTCAATGTGTAGCTAGTGAGCTTGGGAGTAAGTTTTGTGAAGTGGGAATGGGGTTTTGGCTTGGATTTCATGGTGGATCTATGAAGTGAAGGGAAGGGAAATGAGAGGGATGGAAGCAGCAGCAGCAACAAGGGGAGAGGGGAGAGAAAATGAGAAGGGAATGATGGGGGGGCATGGGTCAAAAGAGGTTAAGGTTTACTTGTCCCTTTCTCTCTCTCATCATGAAACCTTTTCTTTTCTTTTCCTCACTAAACTCTTCTCACTTGAATAGTAGACCCAAAAGAAAAACCATGGCAAAAGAAATGTAACACAAGTGTAACAAGTGTGGAAAATGATATGTGCACATTTTTGCTCAAAAGTGCTAAAAATCCAATTAGCGATTCTTAATCGCGATTAGCACTAAATTAGCATATAACTAATCTTAAAAACTTTAAAATGGCATAATTCCATAAAATGCCTTATTTTAGAATTTTCCATAATTTTTCCCCATTTATTTGTATTTAATTATACCAGAATATTAAAATATTCATTAAAATAATATTAAATTATAAATTTTCCCAAAAATCATATTTTATTATTTTGAAAACGTTACACCATTTCATTTAATGCTAAGAAAGATACATGAATCTAGTCACCATTTCTAGAACTTTCTAGAACCATGACTCACCCAAGAAAAGATAAATCCGCATTTAACCGAATGTTAAAGACGGGTGATAGAAAACTGGAAACTGGCAACTTCCAAAAGCGATCCCGAAACGAATTTCAGGATAACCCCGTAACAGTATAAACATACCCTCATTTGTATTACGACCGAATACAAATGTAACTGAGACAAAGATATTATATCTACACAGTATAATACTCGGATCCGGCTTAAACCAAAGCCCACCAGTATTATCTGCCCGAAATATGACACGTGCGTAAACACTTAGGTTTACCCAGCAACTCAAGAAGGGTTTGGAAGCATCACATGTCACAAAATCAAATTTTTAAGGTGCTATGTAAACATACAAAGAATCATCACTAGAATTTTAGGGTTTCTTAAACTTGACAACATCACAAGTAGGAAAAACTAGGGTTTTGAGAGTACAACCTTTGTAGCTCCACACGCTAGACTCCTTGGCCACTTGAGGGTTGGAAAAAGGTTCGCTTGAGGTCTTCTAATATCCACGACGATCCACCCGAAGCTCCTTTGTCCAAAGCTCCTTGCTTTACCCGATATGTGAAAGAAGTAAAGCAAACACCCTACACAAAGCGGCTAGATGTGTGTAGTATGATGATGTGGTTGTTTTTCTATAATCAAAACACTTTCTTTTATCAACCTCACTTAAAGAAAATAACCAAGAGAGGAAAAAGAAGATGGTAGCTTTTCTTTCTCACAGAAGGAAAAGAGATTATAATGAATAATAATGAAATGAGAAAGAATAATAATATATATATTTTAATTCCTTCTCACTTCAACCAAGGTTAGAATTATCTAGATCTTTTCCAAAATGAGTTCAAAGCAAAAGGATAATTAACTTAAGGTTAATAAGTGGTTGAAGCATGGTCAAAGATGATAAACTCTAACCTCTTGTGAATTATCCTTTTCTTTTAACAAAAAATGAAAAATAAATAGATAATTCTATCATGTAAGTCTTGCATTGCCACCAAACTTGTATCAACAACCATGATACTATGTATGTATGTATGTATCCATGCACATCATCATGTGCAAACATGTATGCATACAAAATAGAAAAAGAGTTTGATTAAAGAATTAATCTAAAAGTCATTTGTAAAATCAAAACTTGATTTTGCAAACCGGTCATATCACATACGACCTGACCAATAGAAAATGCCCGATTAATATATGGTATCACATATCCGTATTTAATCGGGTCCCCGCGCATATCTCATATGCACACCACATCTTTTCGCCTGAGCCAGAAAACTTCATTGTGGGACTCTAAGACTCGTTAATACGCCGGCAGTAGGTAATGATCATATCAAATACCTACAAGCCGCAAGCGGTCAGCTAAACGTAACGACCACCCGGGTATTGAGCGATCAGAAGAAAACAAGAGAACATGTTACAACTCCCGTCGAGCCAACCGGCAACACTACCGTACAGTCCGGTCTCTTCGTTAGATATGCTGCATATCGAGTCTAGGGATGGTAACGTCAACCCCAATAACTCAATAAGTCGTGCCGATGAATGGTCTATAACAGATCGAGAAACTACTGATAATACTTATCAGCAAATCCCAACAGCCCTGGCCAGGGACTTACTGATATAGCTAGTCGAGCACAGCACAGCATCAACTCCCAATACCGGGAGAGACGAAACCCCTCCTATTGCTCATCGCCTTCGTGTGTCTCGGGACTGTACCCAATGGCCACCTGTTTGCACGACTCAGTAGAGCCGTGGTAGGGTGGTAATCAAAGTACAGTGGGAGAACACATAAGACTCTATGACGATCTCGGGTCTACAGACTAACCTGCACCAGTGTCGCCTGTGAACTGCTATCCGACGATAGATATAATTCCATATAGGAGTTCTCGGCGAGTCCGTCCAGTGTACCCAGTCGCCACTGAGCACCCGTATACGATCTCGATGTCAAACATCGTTGAATGTGGGAACATCCATCGCCCATCATATGGGTCTAGTATCATATACGCTAGTCTACTCTGGTATATCGATGCCCCGTCTCGATAAACCTGCAACTAGGGACATTCCAGGATATGCTTATAAACTACTGATGTCCCACTACTATGATCTCTATCATAATCACCGTAGTCAAGTCAATATCCTCAGGGCTTTATCAACATGTATGAATGAATAAAAGCATGGTCAAATCAACATGTCAGATAAAGAATAACCAGATAGCATACTATCATGTCGAGCAAGAATGTACACTGAATATATATAAATATATATATATATATATATATATATATATATATACATGTATAAATACATCCACTATCATATAATAGCCTCTAAGGCATACATATATCCAACAATCTCCCACTTGCACTAAGGCAAGTTATTGGCGTATCTCATACCCAACATCTCAAAAAGTCCCTCATGCTGCGGCTGAGGGAGGGCCTTGGTGAATGGATCCGCGGTGTTATTCTTTGTGTCTACTCTCTTAATCTCGATCTCGCGGCGATCTACAATCTCCCGGATCAAATGAAAGCGCCTCAGGATGTGTCTGGACCGCTGATGGGATCTGGGCTCCTTGGTAACGCCATAGCCCCATTATTATCATAATACAATGGTATTGGATCAATAATGGTTGGAACTACTCCTAGCTCCGAGACGAACTTCCTCATCCAGACGGCTTCCTAGGCGGCATCATTTGCAGCAATGTACTCAGCCTCCATCGTAGAGTCTGCAACGGTATCCTGTTTGGAACTCTTCCAACTTACCGCCCCTCCATTGAGGGTAAATACAAACCCTGAGATATATTTGATGTCGTCCTTATCACTCTGGAAGCTTGAATCGGTAAAGGCCTCCATTTGGAGATCTCTATTACCATACACCAAGAACAATTCTTTAGTCCTTCGCAAGTACTTAAGAATGTTCTTCACTTCTATCCAGTGATTCTCCCCTGGGTTGGATTGATACCTGCTTACAACACTAAGTGCATAAGCTACATCTGGGCGTGTACATAACGTCGCATACATTATAGATCCTACTGCCGAAGCATAGGGTATAATGCTCATGCGAGCTCTCTCTTCATCGGTCTTTGGAAAAGAATCCTTGGAGAGAGTGATCCCATGGCAAGCGGGTAAGGCACCCCGCTTGGAGTCTTCTGTTCCCCTCCGAACGGCGGCCGACGACGCGAGGACGTCTTGGCCTGAGATTCGGGGCAGATGCTTTATGGTTTTATCCGTCCACCTCTCCGAAGATGCCAAGTTGATTTATGGCACCGTGTATCGGAGGTTTAGATGGATGCGGCCGATGTAGCAGACTTCGTCAGATTCCCCCTCGCTTGAGGGGTTTTTGATTGTGGGGACGCTCTTCCCTGCAGGCGCAAGCCCCTGCAATTAATTACGCTACCGCATCGCGGTAACAACTTTTCCTTCTCCAGAATTTCACTTCGTGTCGTGTGTGTTTGTTTTGTTTGTGGTTGCCCGTGGATTGTATACGGAGACTGAGTAATGCCGTCGCCCGTAGGACGTGGATTAGTCCAAATCCGTATTTACTTAGATTTGGGTTTGGTATTTTGGTTTAAGGATACGTTAGTCGTATTGAGACTAAGATCGACTTAAACGTCCGTCAAGGATACGTTAGTCCTGTTTTGGACTAAGATCGACTTGACATGGTGATCCATTTAATATATGACCGTCGGGACTCATCACCTCTCTGACGTCGTTGAAGGATTACAACGATGGATGTCAGAGGAGTTCAGAGATGTACCCTTAAACCAAAGTTGATTTGGAATTTTATCATTCATTTAAATGTCTAAGGATACGTTAGCCATATTTGGGGCTAAGATCAACTTAAACGGGATCGTTTAGATCCGGCAAAAGAGCATTTGGAGGCTCTATTGTTCCAGTTTAGGGACGTAGTGGTCCATGTTCCAGTTTAAGGACGTGGCGGTCTATATTCCAGTTTAGGGACGTGGTGGTCCATATTCCAGTTTAGGGACGTGGTGGTCCATATTCCAGTTTAGGGACGTTTCGGTCCGATATTAGTTTAGGGACATTTCGGTTCGATATTAGTTTAAGGACGTTTCGGTCCACGAGTTTAAGGACCCCGCAGTCCATATACATGTGTGATCGTCGGGACCCGTCACCTCTCTGACGTCGTTGAAGGATTACAACGACGGGTGTCAGAGAAGTTCGGAGATGTACCCTCGAACCGGAGGTAAATTTATTTAAGAGAGCAATCTTGCTCAGTCAATTTAATTTAAGGACTTACGGCCAAAATTGGGCTAAGTCCAGTTGAAAATGTTCAACATTTTATTTGCTTTTGCATTGCATTCCTTTTTATTTTTATTTGGGCTTTGCCCAGAAAGGATGCAGAGCATCAATTTGTTTTGGGCTCTGCCCTTTATAAATGATGCAGAGCATCAATTTTATTTGGGCTTTGCCCTTTTATTGCTTTGCAATTTATTTTGTCCTGCTTGGTCTTTTTGATTTGGGCCTGGCCCTTTTAGGAAATGCATTGCATTTATCAGGCGCTTTGCGCCAATCAGAGAGCGCAAGCGCTTGTGACGACGACACGTGTCATGAAAGCGCAGTGCGCTACGCTAGTGCTCTGCGCTTGCGCTGCTGACACGTGGCGCCCTCTGGTGAGTTGCGCCAATCACAGAGAGCAAAGCTTTATTTCAAAAGCGCATAGCGCAATTGGTTCGGATGCTGACACGTGGCGCTCTCTGGTGGCTTGCGCCAATCATAGAGCGCAACAGTGCAGTTTTGCAAGTGTAAGGCACTATGATTTAGAAATCTTTTAGATTCAATGAACAGAAGTGCGAAGCACTATTAGATTTTTTTTTGATCTAATTTAGATCAAAGGAAAAGATAAGTTTTTTTCTTATCTTAAAGAACCAAAGGTTCATGAAAAAGTGCAAAGCACTATTTTTATTTAGCCTTTATTTAGTTATGTTTAAAGATCAATGATCTTGTTTTTAGATCACTGATCTATTCATAAGAGAATTTTCTCTTTTCTCAAAGGTTTTTACCTTCTGTTGTTCTTGAGGAGTTCTCGAGAGTTCTCTTCTCTTTTTTTTTTAGAAAGATGTTGATGCCTTTGAATTGAGGTCTGGGGTCTCTTTTATAGTGCCCAAAAATTAGTTAAATTTGTTAAAAAGATCTTTCTCTGAGTGATTTGGGGAATTTTCCCCACCGTTGGATCTTTGATTCAAAGGCCTCTGTTTTACAGAAGAAAATCTTCTTGTTTTAACAAGAACAGAAAAGATTTCTCAGAATTTTAATTCTGCTTGGCGCAAATGCTCCAGAGCGTGACACGTGTCGCGCAGCGCACAGCAGCTGACACGTGTCGCGCAGCGCACAGCGCAGCGCTGCAGCGATTGCGCAACTGCGCTGACACGTGTCGCGCAGCGCAGTGCTTGCGCAAAAGCGACTGCGCTGACACGTGTCGCGCAGCGCAGCACTTGCGCAACTGAACCTTTTTTTTTTGAGCTTTGCTCTGATGGAGTGCGCTACCTTGGGCGCTGCGCTCCCTGCGCTGGTGTGTCTGATTTTGACACGTGGCGCTCTGTGCGCAGCGCAGGGGATCTGAAGCGTTGCTTCATTTATTTTAATTTTAATTTTCAATACAGAGCTTTGCTCTGATTGGGGTAAATAAATGCCCCCTCCACCGTTGCGCTTACGTGGCTCTAAACGTGAGCGCAACGGTGGTGGAATTCCAACCGCCGCGGTAACTCTTAGGAGTTGAAAGGGTATTTGATGCCTATAAATAGGACCTTTGGTCCTTTAGATGATTTTCATCTTCACAATTTTACTTTCAGAACTCAGAGCCCTGCTCTCTTGTTTAAACACTTTTAAAATTTCAACTTTAGAGAATTTTAGGTAAAAATATTAATTTTGATTAAATTAAATTAATTTTAAGAGCTTTGCTCTTAATAGATCCCTGATATAAAGATGACCCATTTAGGGTTTCACTTAGCAGAGCTTTGCTCTAAGGGGGTCTAAAGAGAACTAAATGGAATCCTATTAGGGTTCCATTAACAGAGCTCTGTTCTCTAAAAGATTTTCCTTGGATTTTCTTAATTAATGGAGCTTTGCTCCTTCCAAATCATATAGAAGAACTCATAAGAGTTCTTCATGGCATTTGATACTATTATTATTATTATATCATTTTTTCCCAGAGCAGAGCTCTCAATGTTTTTAGGGAATTTTCCTCAAATTCTCCTCATAACTGATTTTGACTGGTGTCACTCCTGTCTGCAGAGCATTGCTCTCGAGAAGTTTAACTTTTAACTTTCTGTATTTTCTTATTTGTTAATCTCCCTGTACTGTTTTCTTCAGGTATTATGGCGGTGCGTCTATACAGCATGCACGAGTTCATCATGTTAGTGTTTATGCCCTAGAAGGCCATTACTGTATCATACTAGCTTGTATATTACTTAATGGAAGCTTGGGATATTCACATGTATATAACAGTCTTGCTAAACATGGTAGTATGCTACTTGGTTTTTTTTATCTTAATATGTGAGCGTACGTATTGATAGAGCTCTTAGGATCTTGCTTGTCTACCAGCGTTGTGATGGCAGTCACACTAGTGGGGGCTGGGTAGTCTACAAGCACATCCTTATTCAGGTCCCTGGTCGTTGGATTATCGAGACAGAGCATCGATACTCCGGAGTAGACTGGTGTGTACGCTTCTCATCCCAGTTGGGGAGATGGTTTGTCCCACAGCCGTCAGTACGTCGTACTGGAGATAGTATACAGGTGCTCGTTAGGTTACGGGTACACCGGACAGGACTCACAGGGAACTGTTGGTTGGTTTGATACCAGTCGTCAGTGAACAGTTCCCAGGTGACATGAGTACAGCATAGTCCGCAGACTTGACACTGCTACTTCGCCTCGAGTGTGTCCCACTGTTCTTAGATTGCTACCCTACCACGGCTCAAATGAGTCGTGCAAACAGGTAGCAGTTGGGTGCAGTCCCGAGCACTTGGAGGCAGTGGCGGTTAGACAGGATTCGTCCCTCCCGGTATTGGGAGTAGATATCGTGCTGTGTCAGAGAGCCATTACGCAAAGTCCCTGGCCAGGGCAAGCGAGATTTGCTGGTAGGTTCCAGCAGTTTCTCAGGGTGTAATGGGCTTTACTCCGACACGACTTATACCGCTATTAGGGGACTGACGCTTGCCGCCCCCCTAGGCCCGATATGCGATAGTCTTGGACGAACGGACCGGACTGTATGGAGATTGTCACATCAGACACAGTAGGAGTTCGGATGGGTTTACTCATCGGCCTTCTTATCGACAACTACCTGGGGACCGTTACGTACAGCTAGTGCCGCTTGCGGTCTGTGGTTAAACCCACTGCCAGCGTAGTAGTCGAGTCTCTAGAGTCCCACACAGAGAGTTTCCTACTCCAGGCGAAACGATATAGAGGTTGCATGGTTTTGCGACAAAGGGTTCGGACGCATACGTGCGTTTACGCGCGTACGACTTTCGGACAGTTTTTACCAGTCGGCTTTGGTTTAAGCCAGTTACTGGTATCTGGTTATTGGATTTTTACAGTCTAAAGTTTTTCCGTATTTTTACGGATCGGAGGGGCGTTCTCGTAATTACTCGAGAAGCTTCTAGAAGATGTGACTAAGGAGGTTTCTTTTGGATAAGAGAGTGAGTCATGGTGGTGATTCATTCACTTCATTAATGCACATTTATTGCTTAATGACTCATGCTAATGAATCACCACAAGATATTTTATGAAGCATGCTTATTCATTTCCTTTATTGATTATTCTAAAATAAGAATGCTTCATAATATTATGATACACTCTCTCTCTTCTCTCATTATCATATCTCACATTCTCTCTCCTCAAGCTCTCATCTTCAAACCCTAATCCTTAATCCTCATGTGTTGAGATCAAAGGATTAGTTAGACTAAACAATCCATAACCTTCACTCTTTATCATCCTTTCATCTTTGATTAGCAATCAAAGTTGATTAGTTACCTCAAGTTAGAGGTTTAGCTTGGTGTTTTGCTCTCGGGTGGATCGTCTACTACCTAGAGAAGGTCGAGGAGAACAAAGGAGGACGTAAAGAAGAAGGACCGGTTTCATTAGGTATAATCCCTAATCACTTGTGAAAAGAAACTCATAAGATACGGTTATTTATAGTTTAGCTTCGATTCAAGCGGTTAGTCGATGTTCGTTGTTTAAACTTGATTGTTTTTGAAAATTCCGCCTCCCCATAAGTACTGGGGTGAAGTACATCGACTTACAGTGGTATCAGAGCCTCGCTAAACACTAAATAACTTAATCGCAAATTTGTACGAATTTCGAACGAAAAAACGAAGCCGGAAAACCCTAATTCTGTTTAGTTTCTGTCGAACTTAAAATGAAGTCCTAAAATTTTTCTGGTGTGTTCAGAGAGCTTGACATGACCACAGGAGAACACCCAAGAAATTCGAGCCCATGATTCGACTAAAGCGCCGCGGAAGGGCGGCGGATCCCACCGATCCGCCGCGCTTCCGCGGCCGAGTTGCCGAGTCATGAGCTCATTTTTCATGGGTGGGTCCCCTGTGATATTTGGGGTTTTCTGGAATATTTAATTATTGCTCAGGTTACTGTTTAACAGAGCAGATTTTGGAGCAATATTGATGTTGTTTATTCGATCGAAAAGTACAGTATTTGCGTATTGGATTATATCTGTGATTGTGTAATGTGTTCGTAAACCTCCCCTAACTGCTAGTATGTCGGTTGGCAGGGGGTTGCACATTTCTGAAATGGTTATATCTGTTTGTGCATATAAACTGTATTGGACTGTTGTGGTGTATAGCCGGGGTTCGCAATGGGTTATTGGTTAATTCATTTGTTGTAAATGTAATTTGTTGTAATATTATTTTCGCGGGGCACTTCCAGGTTGCGGTTGTAGCCACCGTTGTATTATTTCATTTTACTGTTTTTGCTCCTAGGACTGACCCAAGGTGGGGTACACAGACTGCCGGGTGGGTAGTTTGCCGTACCCGTAGGGGTCGAGGGTGGGGTAAACGGCTATTCATCACAACTGTGTAATCTGTCTTTTCTTCCAGGCTCAAAAGAAATACAGATTGCTTGTAAATCCAATATTGTTTATCTGTGTTCTGGAATGAATATCATTGCGTCAGACGAATGTAAAATATCTATATTTATTATAGCTATTTAGACGTCACTTATGTTTTACACCCGCGCTAGCCCAGCCCCCGCTCTGTCGTTAGTTAAGTAACCTAACGGGTGATGACGGGACCCCGTGGCGAATGCGGATGGCATAAGAGGACGTTATATTTTCGTTGTTTTCTGCAATGATAGGTTAATGATGGGACGCATTATCTATAATGCAAAGTAAAATAAACCAAAGTTTAAACCGTTGGAACAATTTAAAAGAAACCACTCGGTTATTTTTAAACAGATATTTTTAAATGCGGAGCTTTAACCACTCCTTTTAAAAGCTATCAGGTTCCTTCGGTTATATCAAGTTCACTACGTTCACGGTTTCGCCAAAACCAGTCGTAGCCCTCCGTCATTTCTTATGAATGGTCAGTAGTATTCAAGCTATGTTTGTTTGGCCCTTAGTCAAGACATAGTGATTGGTTGCTGCTGGGGTATTCATTTGTTGCATAGATAGATGAGTTGGTTTGGGACAGTCGTATTACTTTGTTGGCCCTTAGTCAAGAGTATACGGATGGGTTCAAATCAACAGGATAATGATGGGCAGAACTTGACATGTGACTTATGATTTGTTGGCCCTTAGTCAAGGTCATAAGAGCATGGGGCAAAAACTAATATCGGGAATTTCTAAAGAAACTGAAATTTGCAAAGAGATGCATACCATTTTGAGTTTGATGAATGTTGGTAGCATTCCTACAACATTATCAGACGATGATATTTGGATCCCGATCCTACTGTGAGTACTTGCTACTTATCAGGATATTCGTCGCTTAACGATCAATGCTATAAACCTAGTAGGTGTCCAGAAAAGTGTCAGCGGGGTTACGCCCCCAGAGAAAAGAGGTTACTTAATTAAGGAACTTCGCGAAAGCGTTGGAAAACCTCCCTCGAAGTATCGACACCGGCCTGGCTGAACGGTTAAGCAAGTATTGTACGGTGAGAATAGTCTTGGCTAATTCTTCTTTTATGGTTTGAGGAAGGATTCGAGAAACAGTGGGAGCCATCCAGTTTAGATAAATTAAAAACCACTCTAAACTTGCAAGAGCATCATGCTAAAGTGTTTTCTTCTCTCTCTCCTAATTGCAGCGACCCTGAAAATGACTGGACTTAAGTTACTTTTAGAGAAAAATATACTGACGGGGCCAAACTATAAAGATTGGCTGCGGAATGTCAAGATGGCTTTGACCTATGACAAACTGGGGTACGTCCTCACCGCTACGGCACCTGCTGTCCCTGGTCCCAAATCCAGCAATGCGGATAAGGAAATCCGCAAAACCTGGGATTTAGATTGCGCGAGAGCCAAGTGCATCGTGCTTGCCTCGATGAATAATGAACATCAGAGGAGGCACGAGGATATGTCCCTAGATGGCATATTTCTCCATACAAAGGAACTTTATGGAGAGCAATCTCGTATAGCAAGATACGAGACCTCAAAGAAATTGTTTCGAGCGAGGTTGGCTGTCGGATCATCAGTAGGTGAACATGTCCTACAGATGATTGGCTATATAGAAGAGCTCGCAGACCTTGGGACGACTTTGGATAATGAGCTCTATACAGACCTTGTTCTCCAGTCCCTTCCTCCCACCTACGCCCAGTTTATCCTCAACTTCAATCTTCAAGGAAAAGAAGTTGAACTTGCGGAACTCCTGAACATGTTAAGGAGTGCAGAGGGCACCTTGCAGAAGGCAAGGGAAACACCCGCTATGTTTGTTGGCGGTTCATCTTCTTCCGGGTCCAAGGCTAGGGCCAAAGGAAGGAAGAAGAAGGCCGCACCCAGACCTAGAGGAGGTGTTAGTAAGGTGGGAGGGAAGGGAAAGAAAAAGAAAGCAGCACCGGTAGTTGGCCTGGATGAGTGCTTCCATTGTCACAGGAAAGGGCACTGGAAGAAGGATTGCAAGGCGTGGAACGCCAAGAACCAGGAACCGAAGCAGGCTGTGGCTTCGACTTCAGGTGTGTTTGTAATTGAGAATTGTCTGTCGATCAACTCTACTTCCTGGGTATTGGATACCGGGTCAGGATCTCATATTTGCAATTCATTGCAGGCACTGAGAAACCGTAGAGTGCTGAAGGAAGGTGATATGATCCTCAGGGTTGCTAACGGAGCTAGCGTGGGAGCTGCGTCCGTCGGGGATTATCACCTAGGATTGACGAGTGGACACATTTTGGTTTTACATAACTGTTATTTTGTACCCAGCTTAACGTGTAATATCATATCAGTTTCCTTGTTATCAAATAAAGGTTATGATTTCACGTTTGTAAGAGATGTTGTCAACATCCACCTTAATCATGGTTTGATTGGGTCCGGTACTCTAAATAACGGCATATATGTGTTAAACCAACTCCAAATTTTCAATGTCCAGAACACACTAAAAAGAAAGTCTCCAGATTTAAATAAAGCTTTCTTATGGCATTGTAAACTGGGTCACATCAATGAGAGAAGGTTGACTAAGTTGCATAGAGAAGGATATTTGGACACGTTCGAATATCAAACTTATGACACTTGTCAATCTTGTCTCAAAGGAAAGATGACAAAGACTCCATTCACTGGACAAGGAGTAAGAGCGAGCGAGCTCTTAGGACTCATACATAGTGATGTATGCGGTCCAATGTCTACACATGCGAGAGGTGGTTATTCCTACTTCATTACTTTTACAGATGATTTCTCTAGGTATGGATATGTTTTCTTAATGAAGCATAAATCAGAGGCCTTTGAGAAATTCCTGGAATTCAAGAATGAAGCGGAAAACCAAACAGGCAAAAGTATTAAGACACTAAGATCTGATCGAGGTGGAGAATACTTAAGTGCCGAGTTCCTAGGTTACCTAAAAGAGAAAGGAATTCTCTCTCAGCTTACTCCTCCGTACACTCCACAGCACAACGGTGTATCGGAGAGACGGAATCGAACCCTATTGGATATGGTACGATCCATGATGAGTAATGCTGAGTTACCGCGATCTTTCTGGGGTTATGCGCTAGAATCAGCGGCATATCTTTTGAACCAGGTTCCAACCAAGACTGTGCCTACCACACCATATCAGATGTGGAGTGGGAAGAAACCCTGTCTAAAACATTTTAGGACATGGGGGTGTCCAGCTTTTGTAAAAAAGCAGCATGTGGACAAGCTCGAGGCACGATCAGTACTGTGTAAGCTTGTGGGATATCCAAAGAACTCCAAGGGATATTATTTCTATTACGCAGAGGAACAAAAGGTCTTTGTTTCTCGTCATGCCACCTTCTTAGAAACTGAATTTTTAGAAAATCAGAAGAGTGGGAGCGCAATAGAACTGGAAGAAATTCCAGAACCACAAGCTGTTACTGAAAGTTTGGTAGAACCAGAGGTTCAAGAAGAACAGAACATTCCCGCACCCCTCCGCAGGAGTAGTAGGCCGTCTCGTCCGCCTGAGAGATACTACGGTTTTCTCATAGACGGGGATAGAGAGGATTGCATCATAGATGATGATGAACCTACTGACTTCCAGCAGGCCATCCAGAGCGGCGACTCGGTACGATGGCTAGATGCAATGCGGACCGAGATGGAGTCCATGTACACCAACAAAGTATGGACTTTGGACTTTGCTCCAGATGGGGTAAAACCCATAGGATGCAAATGGATCTTCAAGAAAAAGATTGGTGTAGATGGACAGGTGGAAACCTATAAGGCTAGACTTGTTGCAAAGGGTTTTCGTCAAAGACCTGGTTTGGACTATGACGAAACTTTTTCTCCAGTGGCTATGCTCAAATCCATTCGGGTCCTTCTTGCTATTGCTGCCTTCCATGATTATGAAATCTGGCAGATGGACGTAAAGACGGCTTTTCTGAATGGAAATTTAGAAGAGAGGGTCTATATGGATCAGCCAGAGGGTTTCAATCAGAGTGGGAGCAGCGGGAAAGTATGCAAGCTGCTTAAGTCCATTTACGGACTAAAGCAGGCATCGCGGAGTTGGAACATCTGTTTTGATGAGACAGTCAAAGAATATGACTTTATCAAAAATCCAGATGAACCGTGCATATATAGTAAAGTTGTGGCCAGAAGTGTCGTATTCCTCGTCTTGTACGTGGATGACATTCTATTGATAGGAAATGACATTCCTATGCTACAATCTGTCAAAGGATTCTTGTCACACAGGTTCTCCATGAAAGACCTGGGTGATGCCTCTTACATTCTGGGGATCCGGATCTATCGTGATAGATCCAAGAGGATGTTGGGACTTTCGCAGTCCAGGTATATCGACACTATACTGAAAAGATTCAGTATGGAAGATTCTAAGCGCGGTAATCTACCGGCTTGTCACGGAATCACCCTCTCCAAAGAGATGTCTCCCAAGACTGATTTGGAAAGGGAACGCATGTCTATTATACCCTACGCTTCTGCGGTAGGCTCTATAATGTATGCGATGTTGTGTACCAGACCAGATGTAGCTTACGCACTGAGCGTGGTAAGCCGGTATCAGTCAGACCCAGGGGAGAAACACTGGATAGCAGTAAAGAACATTCTCAAGTACCTGAGGAGGACTAAGGAGATGTTCTTGGTTTACGGCGGAAAAGACCTCAGGTTAGAGGCCTTTGCTGATTCCGGCTTCCAGAGTGATAAGGACGATTCCAAGTCCATGTCGGGTTATGTCTTTACCCTCAATGGAGGGGCGGTGTGCTGGAAGAGCTCCAAGCAGGACACCGTTGCTGACTCGACGATGGAAGCGAAGTATATAGCTGCTTGCGATGCCGCAAAAGAAGCAGTCTGGATGAAGAAGTTCCTAACAGAACTTCAGGTGGTTCCTACCATAGTTGATCCAATACCTCTGTATTGCGACAACAACGGAGCTATAGCTTTAGCGAAGGAACCAAGGTCCCATCAGAAGTCCAGACACATCTTGAGGCGGTATCACCTGATCAGGGAGATCATTGATCGTCAGGAGATCGAGGTTCGGAGAGTTGCTTCAGAAGAGAACATTGCTGATCCATTCACGAAGGCCCTTCCTCAGATTCAGTTCGAGAGGCTACTCGAGATCATTGGTCTGCGATATGCCAGTACATGGCCCTAGTGCAAGTGGGAGATTGTTAGTGTTTATGCCCTAGAAGGCCATTACTGTATCATACTAGCTTGTATATTACTTAATGGAAGCTTGGGATATTCACATGTATATAACAGTCTTGCTAAACATGGTAGTATGCTACTTGGTTTTTTCTATCTTAATATGTGAGCGTACGTATTGATAGAGCTCTTAGGATCTTGCTTGTCTACCAGCGTTGTGATGGCAGTCACACTAGTGGGGGCTGGGTAGTCTACAAGCACATCCTTATTCAGGTCCCTGGTCGTTGGATTATCGAGACAGAGCATCGATACTCCGGAGTAGACTGGTGTGTACGCTTCTCATCCCAGTTGGGGAGATGGTTTGTCCCACAGCCGTCAGTACGTCGTACTGGAGATAGTATACAGGTGCTCGTTAGGTTACGGGTACACCGGACAGGACTCACAGGGAACTGTTGGTTGGTTTGATACCAGTCGTCAGTGAACAGTTCCCAGGTGACATGAGTACAACATAGTCCGCAGACTTGACACTGCTACTTCGCCTCGAGTGTGTCCCACTGTTCTTAGATTGCTACCCTACGACGGCTCAAATGAGTCGTGCAAACAGGTAGCAGTTGGGTGCAGTCCCGAGCACTTGGAGGCAGTGGCGGTTAGACAGGATTCGTCCCTCCCGGTATTGGGAGTAGATATCGTGCTGTGTCAGAGAGCCATTACGCAAAGTCCCTGGCCAGGGCAAGCGAGATTTGCTGGTAGGTTCCAGCAGTTTCTCAGGGTGTAATGGGCTTTACTCCGACACGACTTATACCGCTATTAGGGGACTGACGCTTGCCGCCCCCCTAGGCCCGATATGCGATAGTCTTGGACGAACGGACCGGACTGTATGGAGATTGTCACATCAGACTCAGTAGGAGTTCGGATGGGTTTACTCATCGGCCTTCTTATCGACAACTACCTGGGGACCGTTACGTACAGCTAGTGCCGCTTGCGGTCTGTGGTTAAACCCACTGCCAGCGTAGTAGTCGAGTCTCTAGAGTCCCACACAGAGAGTTTCCTACTCCAGGCGAAACGATATAGAGGTTGCATGGTTTTGCGACAAAGGGTTCGGACGCATACGTGCGTTTACGCGCGTACGACTTTCGGACAGTTTTTACCAGTCGGCTTTGGTTTAAGCCAGTTACTGGTATCTGGTTATTGGATTTTTACAGTCTAAAGTTTTTCCGTATTTTTACGGATCGGAGGGGCGTTCTCGTAATTACTCGAGAAGCTTCTAGAAGATGTGACTAAGGAGGTTTCTTTTGGATAAGAGAGTGAGTCATGGTGGTGATTCATTCACTTCATTAATGCACATTTATTGCTTAATGACTCATGCTAATGAATCACCACAAGATATTTTATGAAGCATGCTTATTCATTTCCTTTATTGATTATTCTAAAATAAGAATGCTTCATAATATTATGATACACTCTCTCTCTTCTCTCATTATCATATCTCACATTCTCTCTCCTCAAGCTCTCATCTTCAAACCCTAATCCTTAATCCTCATGTGTTGAGATCAAAGGATTAGTTAGACTAAACAATCCATAACCTTCACTCTTTATCATCCTTTCATCTTTGATTAGCAATCAAAGTTGATTAGTTACCTCAAGTTAGAGGTTTAGCTTGGTGTTTTGCTCTCGGGTGGATCGTCTACTACCTAGAGAAGGTCGAGGAGAATAAAGGAGGACGTAAAGAAGAAGGACCGGTTTCATTAGGTATAATCCCTAATCACTTGTGAAAAGAAACTCATAAGATACGGTTATTTATAGTTTAGCTTCGATTCAAGCGGTTAGTCGATGTTCGTTGTTTAAACTTGATTGTTTTTGAAAATTCCGCCTCCCCATAAGTACTGGGGTGAAGTACATCGACTTACACATCACTTATGAGGATATCCGTGTACAGGGCCGTCAACAGAACCAGGAGTTTACGGACGCCCAGTGTGCGGAGGTCATGGGTCGCCTCAACGCAAGTGGTGGTTGGCTGCTTCCTCGTCGTTCAGCTCTCTTAAAGGTCGTGCTGGGAGCAATATGGAGAGCACTTCCGGGGTTTCTCGAGGCCCTACCGCTCAATGCGCTGGATGATGCCGAAGACAAGGTGCATTCAGTGTACCTGACAGGGCTGATCTCGAAGAAATGGTGGGACAGCCTCATCGACATCCTACATCAAGTCTTCCAGCAGATGACGATAATCGCTGCTTATCAAAGGATAGGGGGCCTTGCTGAAGACCTTGACACCCAGGAGCGCGAGAGGCTGCGTACGAGAATCATCAGAAAGGCCAGGAGAACTCTGGATGGCCTTACTTTTGAATTCCTCAATCCGTGCCCCGGATCCGAAGTCATACCTTTGTAAACATTTTAATAATGTTATTATTTATTTCTCCGTGATTGTAAGAACCCCCTTTTTTATGATATGAATAGAAAATTTTCATTTCATCTTGTCTTATTCCTCATCCCGAACCGTTTGCACGTGCATGAATGAGTATGTCTTAAACGCTTGATCAGGTGTAAATCGGATGTTCTTTCTATCACTCTCTTATTATCAGTATACTGTCACAATTAGCTGGTAAGCACTTGATTTCTCCATGCAATAATAATGGCTTAGGCCACAGGTTCATATCTGTCGCCTAAGACTTTTCAACTCTATGAGCCGTGGGGTTCTCATAGAGACTTTTCTCCCTACGGATCGAGAGGATCTCGTAGGTGGTTTTTTTCTCCTTATGAATCGTGAGGATTCCTAAGTGTGGTTTTCTCTTATAAGTCGTAAGGATTTTATAAGAGATTTTTTTCCCTCTTACGAGTCGAAAGGACCCGTAAGCGGTTGTTTCCCTCCCTGTCGAAACTCGACTTTGAAGAGTGAGACCCGTGGATAGTATGCAAGAGACCGTTTTGGGTCAACTTGTAGGGTCCCAGTGCTTAGGAAATAGGCTTCTTTTATGCCTACTGCATAAGGCTTTATCTCATGAGTCGAGCCGCCTCAACAATTTCTTCACAAGTCGAGACGAATCGAGCGTTTCTCGCAAGAACCTCTTAACGTCGCATTTAACCTCTGTTCTTTATGACAGAAGCCCGTTAAGGTTGGTGGTACTTAGGGTTTTGGCCATCGTACCGTCGCATAAGCCGATATAGTCCTCGATAGGCAATCGTGCTGTTCGAGTAGCCCTGCGACTGCCGTGTCTCTGATCCCTTCGGGGGCTGGACAAGACGTCTTCAAGCAATCTTCCTAGGCAGTTTGACCGTCGGAAGAGCAAGCGTTAGGAATTTTCCATTCCGCTTTTTACTTGAGGTTAGGCTCATTTTGGCGAGCCCCGATGAGTCATAACCACTCCGCGCTGGTGTGGGGATGATCTCCGATAGTCTTTCGGGCTTTATGTGAGTTGCCGTCAAGACCCTGAAGCTAGGAATTTGGCCTTTGCTTCATTTGCTGGCATTGCGTCTGCTGTATCGAGACGAATGTCGTGGTGGGAACTAGGGATTTTGCCATGGCTCCGTTTGTTTGATTATCGCGTCTGAACCTTGCTGGGGGAAGAACGCTGGGGTGACAACTCGTCTGCTGTATTGAAACGAATGTCGAGATGGAGCTGGAATTTTGCCGTGGCTCTGTTTGTTTGATTGTCACGTTCGAATACCGCTGGAGGAAGAACGCTGGGGTGACAACGCGTTTGCTGTATCGAAACGAACGTCGAGGTAGAGCTGGAATTTTGTCGTGGCTCCGTTTGTTTGATTGTCGCGTCCGAATCCCGCTGGAGGAAGAACGCTGTGGTGACAATTCGTCTGCTGTATCGAAACGAATGTCGAGGTGGAGATGGAATTTTTCCGTGGCTCCGTTTGTTTGATTGTCGCGTCCGAATCCCGCTGGAGGAAGAACGTTGTGGTGACAATTCGTCTGCTGTATCGAAACGAACGTTGGGATGGAGCTGGGATTTTGCCATGGCTCCGTTTGTTTGATGATGTTGCGTCTGCTGTGTCGAGACGAACGTTAGGGTGACATCTCCTCTGCTGTATCGAGACGGACGTCGAGGTTGTCTCTAGGTTGCTGATGAACCGTCGACGTTTGGAACTAGGGATTTTTCTGTGGCTCCATTTGTTTGATGATTGTTGCGTCTGCTGTGTCGAGACGAACGTCGAAGTGGTGACCATTCCGCATTGGTGTGAGATGATCTCCAGTTGTCTTTCAGGATTTATATGACTCGCCGTTAAGACCTTGAAGCTAGGAATTTGGCCTTCGCTTCGTTTGCTTTGACACGTCTGAATCTCCGCTTGTTTGATGATGTTGCGTCTGCTGTGTCGAGACGAACGTCGAGGTGGTGACCATTTCACGCTGACATGAGACGATCTCCAGTTGTCTTTCTGGCTTTATATGACTCGCCGTTAAGACCTTGAAGCTAGGAATTTGGCCTTCGCTTCGTTTGCTTTGTCACTTCCGAATCCTGTAGGAGGAAGAACGCTGGGGTGACAATTCGTCTGCTGTATCGGAACGAACGTCGGGGTGGAGCTGGGATTTTGCCGTGGCTCCGTTTGTTTGATGATGTTGCGTCTGCTGTGTCGAGACGAACGTTGGGGTGACATCTCGTCTGCTGTATCGAGACGGACGTCGAGATTTTCTCTAGGTTGCTGATGAACCGTCGAGGTTTGGATCTAAGGATTTTGTCATGGCTCCATTTGTTTGATGATTGTTGCGTCTGCTGTGTCGAGACGAACATCGAAGTGGTGACCATTCCGCACTGGTGTGAGATGATCTCCAGTTGTCTTTCAGGCTTTATATGGCTCGCCGTTAAGACCTTGAAGCTAGGAATTTGGCCTTCGCTTCGTTTTCTTTGTCACGTCCGAATCCTGTAGGAGGAAGAACGCTGGGGTGACATCTTGTCTGCTGTATCGAGACGAATGCCGTGGTGGAGCTGGGATTTTGCCGTTGCTCCGTTTGTTTGATGATGTTGCGTCTGCTGTGTCGAGACGAACGTCGAGGTGGTGACCATTTCACGCTGACATGAGACGATCTCCAGTTTTCTTTCTGGCTTTATATGACTCGTCGTTAAGACATTGAAGCTAGGAATTTGGCCTTCGCTTCGTTTGTTGACATTGTGTCTGCAATATTGCGACAAATGTCGAGATTGTCTTTAGGTTGTCTATGAACCGTCGAGATTTGGCTTCGCTTTCTGATGGAGCCTGTTGGGAAGGTATGGTTTCTTCTTTGTTTGTACGCCTGGATTGTATACAGGGATCGATGTGATCTAACCTGTAGGGAAAAAGTTTTATCATCATTTTTTTATGTCCGCGATGCTCTATCATTTCAGCTTTTATATCGCGAAGGTCGCGATTGCCCAATCTTTTCGGCTGTTTATTTTTTTTTTTACTCGCTGCTTTTTATTGCGAGTTGCCCAATCATTTCGGCTGTTTATTTTTTTTTTACTCGCTGTTTTTTATTGCGAGTTGCCCAATCATTTCGGCTATATTTTTTTTATTTTTACTCGCTGTTTTTTATTGCGAGTTGCCCAATCATTTCGGCTATTTCGTGTGCATACGCTTTTACTTGCTGCTTTTGTTGCAAGTTGCCCCATCATTTCGGCTATTTAATATGCATTTTCAGCTCGCTGATTTTTATCGCGAGCGTAGAACTTGGAATCTGGTGCCAATCTCAGCATCA
This sequence comes from Agapanthus africanus, assembly GCA_030015575.1. NCBI lineage: Eukaryota > Viridiplantae > Streptophyta > Magnoliopsida > Asparagales > Amaryllidaceae > Agapanthus > Agapanthus africanus. Next base: position 137,693,344 of record JASDDO010000004.1, on the reverse strand, counting down.
GCATCGCTACAACCGGAATATTGCCAGGAGCGAATCATCATCTTCCATGAAAGGACTTGGAATTTGATACCGATTTAGGCATCAGTATCACTACAACTGGGATATTGCCAGGAGCGAATCATCATCTGCCTCTGTCGATGTCGAACAAAGGTGGCTTAGCGAACATGGTTAAGGTCCTGTTGACTAAGGCTTTTGACTTCATATGCCGTAAGGGTTTCACAAAGGTATTTCTCCCTACAAGTCGTGAGGATCTTGTAGGTGTATTTTCTCCTTAGGAGTCGTGAGGATTCCTAAGTGTATGTTCCTCGGTAAGTCGTAAGGATCCTACAAGAGGGTTTTGTCCTTGTAAATCGAGAGGACTTACAAGTCTTGTTTCCTGTACGAGTATATCCCTAGTCACGGATGGGACTTTGTTAGGGAAATGTTTATTCACGCCCGTGGATTATATACAAGAGCCAGTATTGGACCACTTGTAGGGCCATAACGAAAGTTGTGGGGGTTGCTTAAGCACAGGTTTAGGTCTCTGTAGCTTAAGGCTTTCGAATCTTATGAGCCGTGAGGGTCCCATAAGAGAGTTCTCCTTACGAGTCGTGAGGATCTCGCAAGTGTATTTTCTCCTTAGGAATCGTAGGGATCCCTAAGTATGCTTCTCCCTTGTGAGTCGTAAGGATCTCACGCGGGTAGTTTCTCCTTACAAGGTCGAGGGGACCCTGTAGGTGTCTTTTAACGAGGTTGCGCCCTTTCGGGTTTTCACAAACACTCGCCGGTAGTCCTGCTGTTTTTACTCAAGGAGCCCTTTCGGGTTTTCATCCGTACCCTTTTTGCTTATGGACGTATCCTTTTTTTTTTATAATTTTATTCTCTCTTTTTTTTACGAGGTCGCGCCCTTTCGGGTTTTCACGAACACTCGCCGGTAGCCCTGCTGTTTTTACTCACGGAGCCCTTTCGGGTCTTCATCCGTGCCCATTTTGCTTATGGACATACCGTTTATCTTTTTTTTTTGGCCAGCTTGAGGATGCTGCGGTAGTAGTTTAAAGACGTTTCGGTCGTTTGCAAGTTTTAGGACATTGTGGTCCATCATTAGTTTAAGGACGTTTCGGTCCGCTTGCAAGTTTTAGGACATTGCGGTCCATCATTAGTTTAAGGACGTTTCGGTCCGCCGTCGCCGTATTTGAGGCAAATCTCTAGTTTACCGACTTTTCGGTCTATGAGTCCTTCCCCATGAATGAGCATGATGCCCCCGGCGTATCCATCTTTCTCGGAGCGTGCGGTTGTGGCGGGCTCACCTTCCAGTTTTCAGACAGCGCTAACTCGCCCTGTTGGTATTGATCTTCAACCCAGTTTTTGAAGACGTAGCAGTCCTCGATCAGGTGACCTACTATTTGGTGGTAAGGGCAATAATTAGGATTATTAACATCGCCTGGCCGCAACGGACGTTTTGGACTTGGCAGATTGATGAGTTTGTCGCGCACTGCCAGATCGAACAGTCACCTTGTTTTATCTTGCGGAAAGGAGTAAGGACGTTTCAACTTTTCTTGGAGGGGTTGCTTCTTGTTGTTTCGGCAAACAACCGGTCTAGGGCCACCTGATAGCTGTTGAGCATTGGCTACGAGGGCTGTTTTCCCCTTCCCTTTATCCTTTTTGTTCGATCTCTTATTTGCGGGGCCGAGATTTTTTCCGAGCAGCGTGCGATTACACGGTTGAACGTTATCGCAACTTCTCAATTCTTTCATCTTTGAAATGGATTCCTTGAGGAGAGGGTTGAGGGCAGCTTCCTCGTCAGAGTCGCTTCCAAAGGTGATAATTTGCGATCCCTTGGATTCGGCTATATGACAATCGTCGGCGGCTCTTTTGCGCTCATCTATCACATTTTTCTGATGTCTACGAGCTCCACACTTTGTCCTGTTGAAGTGTTGCTTTTGAGCGACATATCCTTGCCACCAACACTTAAAGGAGTCGCAGTCTTCGGTAGGATGTGTGATCTTCTGATGATATAAGCAGAAGTTAGGATGCATCTCTACTTCACCGAGAGTATTTTCTTCAGAGGGTGGTAGCACCATTCCTGCTGACAGGGCTTTAGCGAACCTTTTCCTCGTCTTGAATTTGTCTTTATCCGCAGCGGATGGCTCTTGATTTGACGGGAGTGCTTCAACTGTTTGGTCTAGTAGTCGGCGTTTGGCTCCTTCCAATATGGCCATCTCACGCTCTTGATCGGCTTTAACTTTCAAACGAATCTCATTCAGGGAGGCATCGATCAACTCGTCTGACGGCCGCGGAATTTCTGGTTCAGGGTCCGCCCTCGGTTTTTTGGCGCAAGGAGCCTCTTTATTATCTGTCAGTGAGTGAGAGATCACATGACAAGTTTCCCCCGACGTATTCGTCTTCTTTGGAGTATGCGGCTGTGGTGGGTTTACCTTCCAGTTTTCAGACAGCGCAAACTTGCCTTGTAAGTAGTGATCCTCGATCCATCCCTTAATGACAAAACAATCCTCGATCGGGTGACTTACCGTTTGGTGATAAGGGCAGTAATCGGGATTATTAAGATCGCCTGGTTGCAACGGACGTTTTGGATTCGGCAGATTGATGGGTCTGTTGCGTACTGCCAGTTCAAACAATCTTCTCGTTTTATTCTGAAGAAACGAGTAAGGACGTTTTAGTCTCTGCTCGAGGGACGGGCGTGGATGCGCGTTATTTTGGCGAACGACCGGCTTTGAGTTGCTCGGCTGTTGTTGAGCGTTGGCAACGACAGTCGCCTTCCCTTTTCCTTTCTCATTTCGAGAGTCTGGTTTTGGAGGAGACGGTCCGTGGCCCATCTGGTCCATCTGGGCTAATTTGTCGATCAATGCTTGGAAGGTGGTCGGCCTGAAGAACATCATGAATTGTGAGATGGTCGCTTGCGGATCAAGAGTGCCCACGAACATGCCTACCGCAGGTGCCTTTTCTATGCGCTGTTCGCATTTCGACCATAGGTTCCGCCATCGTGTTGCGTATTGGACCCATGTTTCGCCTGGCTTTATCCTGGCATTTATCAGTGCTGTTATCGGGGTGCGTTCACTAGCACTCGCGAATCTTTGCGTGAACAATAACTCTATCTCCGCAAATGTTTTGACAGAGTCGTTAGGTAGCTCCGAATACTATTCAAAAGCTGTTTCTGCTAAGCTGCCGACGAATTGGCGAAGCAACAATTTATCATCGCCTCCAGTATTGCCGCATAAGTCCCTGAATTGAGCGACATGCTGATATGGATTCCCTGTCCCTTTATATACGTGGAACTTAGGGATCGTATATCCCGGCGGGTAACTGATTTGGTCATACCTGCCCGGATAGGGTCGTCCAGTTCTAACAGTTTGCCCAGCTGCTGCACTCGCCTGATGAGCTCGTATTTGCGGAGCTATATAGTCATCAAGCGCGGCCTTGGAAATGGTTTCTTCCTTGGCTGCTGAAAGAGCCGAAGGAGGATCAGATGTTTCCCCTCCGTCATTTCCGACAATGACTGGAGGGTCTTCAGCTGAAGGGTCCGGCTGTAACATCATCCCTACCATGTCTTGGAAGAGGAGTGCCATTTGTTTTATGTTAGCCGCTTGTTCTGCGGCTCCTCTGTCCTTCTTTTCGAGGATTCTACGTAAGAAGTCAGCATCAGTTTCTTGTTCGTGACGCTGCTCTGATGATACTTCCGAACTTTCTTTCGGTTCGGTAAGTGCAGCCATCACAGTCATCATTTCCTGAAGCTTCTGTTGCTGCTCCTGGGCTTTTGTCACGGATCGGGTGAGCGGTCGGTGACCCGTCGAAGCACGGCTTTCCTCCTTTCCAGAAGCCATATAAACGGTGTGCACCACCATGCCACCAGACTTGGGGCGTTTGTGTTCAGTGTCTTTGCGATTTGCCAAAGACACAGGGGATTTTTGCGGCCTCCTTTTTTGAGCGATTAGAGTTGAGGGGGCCGTTGTAGTGGGCACCCAAGTAGCTTTTGCTTTTTGTGGCTTGACAGAGTAATCCTTCTCCTGCCGCACCTTCATCTTTTTCTGTCGGCGGAGATAGTTTTCATCAATCACCGACTCTTGGACCTGTCGCCAGACTTTATAAATTTTAGACGACAGCCGTTGAGGGGGCCACTCTAGCTTCTTCTCTGGAGTATTCTTCACAGATGAAGGAGTTCGTTTCAACATCGCAGTAGGAGAATTTCTGCGCACCGTATTCAGCAATTCAAAGCTGTTCCCGGTTGGAACAGCAGCATCGATCCTCACCGTTGGAGCTGGTGGTGTAAATCCAGAGGGGGCGTTGCCCCCAGCCTTTCTTACTCGACGCCAGTGGCGACGTCGGGCGTGTCTTGCGGATGGAGTCACCTCCGTTGTTTGATAAGCTTCTTCATGCCCCCTGCCCTGGGTAGGGGAAGCAGCTTTGAGGACCTCGCCTGGAGCATCAACCGGAATAGCCAGCCTTGTAAAAACTGACTTCTCGGAAGGAGAAACCCTTCCAATGATTTCGTCCGCTTGAGCCGGGATAGCTATCCGCTTTGGGATGGCAGCTTCGGGTATCGCAGGTTTGCAGACGTTCTGGCCCAGTCCGTTGAAAACTGAGGTACTGAAACTGGGCGACCCGTTGAGAGGGGTCGTGGTAGTGGTAAGACGATTAAAGACCAACTTCTCCGGGATTTCTTGCAACGTCATTGTGGCATTGAAGCTCAACGGTGGGAGCATGGTCCCGAAGAATAATCCAGTGGTGGCTTGAGTTACCTGCTCCACTGGTATCTTGAAAAGAGAGGCCGCTCGGGGCCCATAAGTCACTCGTCTAGCGTGGACGGAGCGAGAGTTGCAGTTGCAGGCAGTGCAGTTTGAAGCCATCGATCTTCAGTTCTCTGCACGGAGCAAGACACCAAATCTTAGTACCTCGAATCCATAGGCAACCACAACAAACCGCGATGTGTTCGCGAACACGACACACAAAGTGTGGAGTAGAAAGAGGAAAAGGTCCCACCGGGCGTGCCAGAATCTGTTCCCCTCCGAACGGCGGCCGACGACGCGAGGACGTCTTGGCCTGAGATTCGGGGCAGATGCTATATGGTTTTATCCATCCACCTCTCCGAAGATGCCAAGTTGATTTATGGCACCGTGTATCGGAGGTTTAGACGGATGCGGCCGATGTAGCAGAGTTCGTCAGATTCCCCCTCGCTTGAGGGGTTTTTGATTGTGGGGACGCTCTTCCCTGCAGGCGCAAGCCCCTGCAGTTAATTACGCTACCGCATCACGGTAACAACTTTCTCCTTCTCCAGAATTTCACTTCGTGTCGTGTGTGTTTGTTTTGTTTGTGGTTGCCCGTGGATTGTATACGGAGACTGAGTAATGCCGTCGTCCGTAGGACGTGGATTAGTCTAAATCCGTATTTACTTAGATTTGGGTTTGGTGTTTTGGTTTAAGGATACGTTAGTCGTATTGAGACTAAGATCGACTTAAACGTCCGTCAAGAATACGTTAGTCCTGTTTTGGACTAAGATCGACTTGACGTGGTGATCCATTTAATATATGGCCGTCGGGACTCATCACCTCTCTGACGTCATTGAAGGATTACAATGATGGATGTCAGAGGAGTTCAGAGATGTACCCTTAAACCAAAGTTGATTTGGAATTTTATCATTCATTTAAATGTCTAAGGATACGTTAGCCGTATTTGGGGCAAAGATCAACTTATACGGGATTGTTTAGATCCGGCAAAAGAGCATTTGGAGGCTATATTGTTCCAGTTTAGGGACGTAGTGGTCCATGTTCCAGTTTAAGGACGTGGCGGTCCATATTCCAGTTTAAGGACGTGGTGGTCCATATTCCAGTTTAGGGACGTTTCGGTCCGACATTAGTTTAGGGACGTTTCGGTCCGAAATTAGTTTAGGGACGTTTCGGTCTGATATTAGTTTAGGGACGTTTCAGTCCGATATTAGTTTAAGGACGTTTCGGTCCACGAGTTTAAGGACCCCGCAGTCCATATACGTGTGTGGTCGTCGGGACCCGTCACCTCTCTGACGTCGTTGAAGGATTACAACGACGGGTGTCAGAGGAGTTCAGAGATGTACCCTCGAACCGGAGGTAAATTGATTTAACAGAGCAATCTTGCTCAGTCAATTTAATTTAAGGACTTACGACCAAAATTGGGCTAAGTCCAGTTGAAAATGTTCAACATTTTATTTGCTTTTGCATTGCATTCCTTTTTATTTTTATTTGGGCTTTGCCCAGAAAGGATGCAGAGCATCAATTTGTTTTGGGCTCTGCCCTTTATAAATGATACAGAGCATCAATTTTATTTGGGCTTTGCCCTTTTATTGCTTTGCAATTTATTTTGGCCTGCTTGGTCTTTTTGATTTGGGCCTGGCCCTTTTAGGAAATGCATTGCATTTATCAGGCGCTTTGCGCCAATCAGAGAGCGCAAGCGCTCGTGACGACGACACGTGTCATGCAAGCGCAGTGCGCTGCGCTAGTGCGCTGCGCTTGTGCTGCGCTTGCACTGCTGACACGTGGCGCCCTCTGGTGAGTTGCGCCAATCACAGAGAGCAAAGCTTTATTTCAAAAGCGCATAGCGCAATTGGTTCGGATGTTGACACGTGGCGCTCTCTGGTGGCTTGCGCCAATCCAAGAGCGCAACAATGCAGTTTTGCAAGTGCAAGGCACTATGATTTAGGAATCTTTTAGATTCAATGAACAGAAGTGCAAAGCACTGTTAGATTTTTTTTGATCTTATTTAGATCAAAGAAAAAGATAAGTTTTTTTCTTATCTTAAAGAACCAAAGGTTCATGAAAAAGTGCAAAGCACTATTTTTATTTATCCCTTTATTTAGTTATGTTTAAAGATCAATGATCTTGTTTTTAGATCACTGATCTATTCATAAGAGAATTTTCTATTTTCTCAAAGGTTTTTACCTTCTGTTGTTCTTGAGGAGTTCTCGAGAGTTCTCTTCTCTTTTTTTTTAGAATGTCACGACCCGAAAGTACGGAACGTGACCGGCACTTAGATTACGAAACGTCTAGAGGCGCAACGTAACCTAAGTAAGCCGAAGCCCAGAAATCTAAACCATAAAAGAAGAAGAAGAAGTAAAGAAACATGAAGGAAACAAGTATAAAATCATCAGCAAATTTTCTCAAAAATTTCAGTAGAGTCTCCTCTATAAAAACTGGCCCCCAAACGGGTACAACAAGTATAATATACATAAACAATAAAAAGCATCCCCAAACGGGAGCTAGCATCAACGCCAACAGGCAGAAACAACCACAGCAAGCACAATAATATACAACGCCAAAAGGCGAGGCTCAAAACTCAAAAGAAAATAAAACCACCAGATCAGAATAATACATGCGCGACTCTAAGGTCGAAATAAAAGACTGGTCCAATAACTTATCAAGTAATACAAATATGGTTGATGGAGCTTACTAGATACAAATGAATGAATAAAAGTACAATGGTGGTTCGGATACAAGTGAACCAACCTACCGTGCAAATCACCCTGGAGAAAAGATGTGCCAACAAGCTGCCACGGAGACCTGTACATCGAACCTGTAAAGAATTTGGCACAACGGGGATGAGTTGCCAACTCGTGAGTAGAAGACATCTACGAAAATAAATCGATTGCACGACGCTATCCTAGGTCATAATAATACACTACTATATCCCAAACATCTAGTAATAGCAGGGTAATACTACGTATAAGTGCAAATACTCCGTGTCGTGTCAGTGCCTCATATAGTACTATGTCATATGAAATGAAATGCATGCACCATGAATGTAAAGTAACAAATCCTGAAATCCAGATATATATGTATGAGAACTCTTTAGCTGTTATCATAGTAAAGTGTGTATAAGCATCTGAAATCTCAACAATGAAATCCATGGAAATCCGTGTCAAGCATCGACACAACACATGTAACCTCAAGTCTCAATATGTCGGGCTCCGTCAGTCCGGATCGGCCCATATCATCAAATCCCACGACAACGGTCGGTATCCTCCGGATATCCGCCGCGCCAGACATCACCGGTAGGTAGCCTTCCCCTGCCAGGCTCATCGTCTACAACTCGATCTTCTTGCCCCGGGGTACTATACCGGGCCCACCATGTACCCGAGACGGTTCATCCACTCCTCGAATCGGGTCTCGAAATCCAACAGAAAACATGAAATCTCATGGTGGACGACACATACATCACGAGAAAACCGCATCTTATTTTGAAAAAAGAGAGGAGGAGAGAGAGAGAGGAGGTATTATAATTTATTGCGGTTTTCCCCAAAAATCCAGAAATCTCATAGAAATCCAAATCTCAAAATCATGAGTAAGTATATGATAAGTGTCGGCATATGCCCATACTACTGTGCGATAACATGAAATATGAATGCATGAATGTCTAAGTAATAATTATCATGTCTTATACTAATGTCAGAGAATAATCACAATATTATATCTGTCTAGTTGTTAACTGATTCTATCCATAAAATACAATATGATCTAGAGTGTACGTGACGTAGCAATTACCGATGATGATGTGTGTGAGCCGGCAAATAAGTGTGCGTGGAATATGCGCATCATCGGTAATAGTGCTGGTGTCCAAACAAGTAAAGTTTATACTGATTATAGCAACATATAAAAGAACATGCACCATGATGATTACAGTATGAATGCAAATACAGGTGTGCATTATCCACTCCTCTGCGAGATACGAGTACAACTACCACTGTGTGAGTCGAACCTAAACCAGTGTCCATCTAACATCCTAAGGAACTAAACCTAATAGACTAGACAGTATGAAACTAGAGTCTACCTAAGGTCTGAATCAATATCTCTAATAGTCAGCGATCCCGCCTCAATAGCGTTACATACGTAGTACGGCTTCCTCGAATCAAAAGTGCGGATCAATCATCAAATCTAAGCCTCGTACGGTAAAATCCATCGTACGGCATCCCAATATCGGGGTACGGTCAAGTATCTCCTAGGTGTCTACTCATTCGTATAATGTCATATGTATCATATTGTGATTAAGTCATACTTATATGATATCGGCATCAGGTCACACCAATATAATGTCGTAATCAAGTTATACATATATCATATCGTGATCAATCACAAGTTACAGTCCGGGTACTATTCTAGCGTCCCATGTACTTCAATATCACCACCACTCTTTATAATTTATATATTCATGTTCATTATCTCATTCTCTAATGATCCGCTAACACTTTATTACGACTGTATAGTCAAGAATCACGGCATCAAGCCCAGTTATACTGTTTCATCATACCTCGGATATCATATCACATCAATGAATCACCTATACGTGTTGTATATATATGTATATATCTATACCTAGTTCTATATATATACACATACACGTACCCCAAGTCGAGTTTCAGTGTTTGCGTGGGTGTGTTTCTATCTGAAACCTACGAACCTCTTCCAAGGTACTCATCCTCTGATATGGTTTTCCTAAATCAGTCTAGTCCAACCTAGGGTCAATACTAGGGTCCTACTAGGGTCACGTCTGGTTTCCTAATGTCAATAAGTACTATTCCTATTCTACGTTGCGGGGGTGATAAACGCCATCCACCCGACTTCCCCCCGTAGATATGCATCTACTCACCTGGTCCATGTCTGCCGAAGACAGTGTCGCCATCCTCCTCTTCATCGCCCGCAGTCCACGTGGGGTACCTAGACGCAAACATATAAATAGCATCGTAATCTGAATCATATACAAAAGTCAAACGATACAAGGAACAAGCATAGGTTAAAACCTATGTCCCGTCCACGCAAAAGAACCAAATACCGCTCGATATCGGCGTACAAAATCCGATGGATCGAGATAACATCATCAAACAACTTGTTGTTTTAAAACACATTACTTATACCATAAAACACGATTAAATCCATCGAAACCCTAAAATCTATCAAACCGTCCAATTTCGCAAAAACCCGAAAATTGCCAATTTACCGTTTTTCATCAAAACTTGACATTTAAATGAAAACAATAGTTATAAAACTCATTAAATAGCATTACTAAACTATACAAACCATTACTATATTTTTATTACCCAATTTTGCATTTATTTGAAATTTCTAGTTTGCAACATTTAACAATTTTCAACATTTTCCAAGCAAAATACCACAATTCCACCTCAAAACATGATTTTGCATAAATTAATCACTTAAACCACAATTTATGATGATAATGATATAATGAAACCATAATTATATTTTTAATCACATTTATTTAGAAATTCCTAAAATCTAGTTTACAAAATAATAGCATTTTATTGCAATTTTTCCAATTATCAAAGTAATCTAGTGATCAACTAAGTTTTTCATTCAATTAATATGCTAATATTCTCATTAAAATTACCATCTAATGATAACACCCTTAATAAGAATTTTATTTTACCCACAAACACATTTTAGAAAAATCTAGTTAGCTAAATAGTTTAATTAAAACAATTTCAATAAACTATTTATTATACCACCACCATGCAAGAATTTTCCACTCTAAAAGATGTTAAACTAGCTATTATAACCCTAATTAATTAACAAAAACCACCTCTTGAATTTGCAAACCCTAACTTGAATTTTAGAATTTGCAACTAGAATTAATCGAATTAATCTAATTATGATTTAAAAGAAATATCTAATAGAAATAAAACAAAAGAGAAGGATTTATACCTCCACAACCTCATGTCCAAACTTGAAAATGAGCCTCAAAAATACAAGCTTTCCCACTCCAAAATCCATGTAAAGAAGAGTAGAGAATAAAGGGTATGAAATAATTAGGATTTTGTGGAATTTTAATTGGATTTTTGAAGTATTTTTGATGAATTTTGAAATAAAATGAAGTGGGAAATGGGGGGGGGGCTGCCATGGATGAGGCCGGCCATGTATGAGAGAGAGGGAGCAAGAGAAAAGAGTGAAGAAAAGTGTGGAAGTTTCAAGAAAAGAATCATCATTTAAAGTCTTTTCATGCTTTTAATTATTTATTTATTTATTCCTTCACTATAGCAACTCAAGAAAACTCTAGAAAATAGCAAAAATTTGCAAATAATTTTTGCATGATACATACTAAATTCTAACATGCCATGGTTCATTTTTACAAATTAAAACCATTTAAATTTGTAATTTACACTAATTTAGTGTAAAAATAAAGCTTATGTTAATATTTAAAATAATTAATTTAGGAAATTTTTTTAATTAAACTAAAAATTTATAAGTGGATAAATAAACACTATTTAATAGTAATTACATAATTTAATAGGTATTTTTGAATTTATAATGTAAAACGATTTCGGTTTGATTTTACGAAAAATACATTTTGCTTTACCGAAAATCATAAAATTCATTTAAACAATTTTATTCATTTAATTATTTATTTAATTATTTTTAAAACGTTACAATCTTCCCCCCTTTAGGAAATTCGGTCCCCGAATTTAAATTAAAACTCCCCTTCCAAATACTAAAACATTTAGCAAAACACTCAAATCGTCAGGGCTCTGAAATCATTAATACATAACAAAAATCAACTCCGTCAAGCATGACGCAATCATCGGAGTTATGGCGATAATGAAATATCATAACCCAATGTGAAAACCATCATAATATACATCAATCTATAACTTATATATAGTTCGCATCCTAGTAAAATCGTCGAATCATCATAATAAAGCAGCATACAAAAACCCCTTCTTGAAAATCGCCGTGCAATGCACGTGTCACGGTCTAAGTAGCGGACGTTTAATTTTTAAAAAAATAGCTATATATATATATATCTTTTATTTAACATACACGTCCTGCCTGGTTACTAACTCAAATAATAATGATTATGAAAACATACTGCTCAAACTAAAATCAATCCCAATCACATCAATAAAATGTCATGTGCGTCCGGTGCGCACTGAAATCGAAACCAAATGCAGAAACCATGAATACCCACAAAACAAAACTAAGTGCAACAGGTGTGCACCAAAAACATCTGTCAAGTGCAACGGGCGTGCACGACTCACTATCAGGTGCATCTAATCTGCACAAAACCCCGATTTAGTGCATCTGGTGTGCACAAAATCGCATCAAGTGCGCCAAGTATGCGCAAGAATCCTAATCAGGTGTACATGGAGCATGAAAACATACATTGAATATCAGACTCGAATCACAGTACGAAAATGGATAAAAACTAGGTCGAAGCATATATCAAAATCATGTGTAACCCATATGCACGAAATCAAATCAAAATCTCAAAATATATATAACCAATTCAAGTGTACTGGGTGCGTACTAAACCACATCAATACAACTGATATATGAAACACAGATAGAATGAAGGTACACACAGGAAATACCAATCGTAGAACAAAGTCCTCAAAATACAAAAATCCAATCAACGAAAATAGGAAATTCAAATCACTAAATCACAATCGTAAACACTATCGTCAATGTGCGCCTCTTTCCTCTGTTGTCGACCGCTTCGAACTCGTTCTTTCATAGGTGTGCTGACTGCGCTACCAACGGCAATACTCATGTCTAGAGTCTCCCACATAGTCGATCCCTTCACTTGATATCTGGACTACATTAAACTTTTCGATCGATCCATCAAAATCCCATAATTCCTCGAGAGCTCAACACTCAAGTACAGTTTAAAAATATCCGGTACATACCCCAGCATCGATGATCCAGCTGTAGAAGGGCAAACCCAAGCCTCACTAATGGCACAGCGGAACTGCCGTAAACCCTAAGGTTCAAGGGCGTTCTCGTGGTCATTATGTCGAGTTAGGGTTTCATTCTTCTAGAGGGTCCATCGAAATACCTGCATGTTCTTCCAAATACGTTAAACTTAGGAAAATGGTTTTCTGATAATCGTTCGAACCCTTTAACTTCATCCGGACGGCATGTGAATACCCTTCGTCCGCACGCTAAGCAATGCTTCAATCCTCAAGAATAACCAATACTCTAATGGTTATCGCATTCGAGCCGCAGCTCCCTCTGCTTGTGCGTCCGTGGTAACAGAACCACCCTCCGACATCGACGAAGATAGATCAAAGGAACGAATGAAATACGGTGCAAACAAATATACATCCTAAGGCTCCTTAAGCAGAGTAGCGTATCGTAAGTATGCCGCGGACCATACCCACGGTACGTTACTCTACCTAAATCGCCTACTCCATCAACCAAGGGTCACCTAGACTTATACAGGGTTAAACCTAGCGCTCCGATACCAACTTTGTCACGACCCGAAAGTACGGAACGTGACCGGCACTTAGATTACGAAACGTCTAGAGGCGCAACGTAACCTAAGTAAGCCGAAGCCCAGAAATCTAAACCATAAAAGAAGAAGAAGAAGTAAAGAAACATGAAGGAAACAAGTTTAAAATCATCAGCAAATTTTCTCAAAAATTTCAGTAGAGTCTCCTCTATAAAAACTGGCCCCCAAACGGGTACAATAAGTATAATATACATAAACAATAAAAAGCATCCCCAAACGGGAGCTAGCATCAACGCCAACAGGCGGAAACAACCACAACAAGCACAATAATATACAACGCCAATAGGCGAGGCTCAAAACTCAAAAGAAAACAAAACCACCAGATCAGAATAATACATGCGCGACTCTAAGGTCGAAATAAAAGACTGGTCCAATAACTTATCAAGTAATACAAATATGGTTGATGGAGCTTACTAGATACAAATGAATGAATAAAAGTACAATGGTGGTTCGGATACAAGTGAACCAACCTACCGTGCAAATCACCCTGGAGAAAAGATGTGCCAACAAGCTGCCACGTAGACCTGTACATCGAACCTGTAAAGAATTTGGCACAACGGGGATGAGTTGCCAACTCGTGAGTAGAAGACATCTACGAAAATAAATCGAATGCACGACGCTATCCTAGGTCATAATAATACACTACTATATCCCAAACATCTAGTAATAGCAGGGTAATACTACGTATAAGTGCAAATACTCCGTGTCGTGTCAGTGCCTCATATAGTACTATGTCATATGAAATGAAATGCATGCACCATGAATGTAAAGTAACAAATCCTGAAATCCAGATATATATGTATGAGAACTCTTTAGCTGTTATCATAGTAAAGTGTGTATAAGCATCTGAAATCTCAACAATGAAATCCATGGAAATCCGTGTCAAGCATCGACACAACACATGTAACCTCAAGTCTCAATGTTTCGGGCTCCGTCAGTCCGGATCGGCCCATATCATCAAATCCCACGACAACGGTCGGTATCCTCCGGATATCCGCCGCGCCAGACATCACCGGTAGGTAGCCTTCCCCTGCCAGGCTCATCGTCTACAACTCGATCTTCTTGCCCCGGGGTACCATACCGGGCCCACCATTTACCCGAGACGGTTCATCCACTCCTCGAATCGGGTCTCGAAATCCAACAGAAAACATGAAATCTCATAGTGGACGACACATACATCACGAGAAAACCGCATCTTATTTTAAAAAAAGAGAGGAGGAGAGAGAGAGAGGAGGTTTTATAATTTCTTCCGGTTTTCCCCAAAAATCCAGAAATCTCATAGAAATCCAAATCTCAAAATCATGAGTAAGTATATGATAAGTGTCGGCATATGCCCATACTACTGTGCGATAACATGAAATATGAATGCATGAATTTCTAAGTAATAATTATCATGTCTTATACTAATGTCAGAGAATAATCACAATATTATATCTGTCTAGTTGTTAACTGATTCTATCCATAAAAGACAATATGATCTAGAGTGTACGTGACATAGCAATTACCGATGTGATGTGTGTGAGCCAGCAAATAAGTGTGCATGGAATATGCGCATCATCGGTAATAGTGCTGGTGTCCTAACAGGTAAAGTTTATACTGATTATAGCAACATATAAAAGAACATGCACCATGATGATTACAGTATGAATGTAAATACAGGTGTGCATTATCCACTCCTCTGCGAGATACGAGTACAACTACCACTGTGTGAGTCGAACTTAAACCAGTGTCCATCTAACATCCTAAGGAACTAAACCTAATAGACTAGTCAGTATGAAACTAGAGTCTACCTAAGGTATGAATCAATATCTCTAATAGTCGGCGATCCCGCCTCAATAGCGTCACGTACGTAGCACGGCTTCCTCGAATCAAGAGTGCGGATCAATCATCAAATCTAAGCCTCGTACGGTAAAATCCATCGTACGGCATCCCAATATCGGGGTACGGTCAAGTATCTCCTAGGTGTCTCCTCATTCGTATAATGTCATATGTATCATATTGTGATTAAGTCATACTTATATGATATCGGCATCAGGTCACACCAATATAATGTCGTAATCAAGTTATACATATATCATATCGTGATCAATCACAAGTTACAGTCCGGGTACTATTCTAGCGTCCCATGTACATCAATATCACCACCACTCTTTATAATTTATATATTCATGTTCATTATCTCATTCTCTAATGATCCGCTAACACTTTATTACGACTTTATAGTCAAGAATCACGGCATCAAGCCCAGTTATACTGTTTCATCATACCTCGGATATCATATCACATCAATGAATCACCTATACGTGTTGTATATATATGTATATATCTATACCTAGTTCTATATATATACACATACACGTACCCCAAGTCGAGTTTCAGTGTGTGCGTGGGTGTGTTTCTATCTGAAACCTACGAACCTCTTCCAAGGTACTCATCCTCTGATATGGTTTTCCTAAATCAGTCTTGTCCAACCTAGGGTCAATACTAGGGTCCTACTAGGGTCACGTCTGGTTTCCTAATATCAATAAGTACTATTCCTATTCTACGTTGCGGGGGTGCTAAACGCCATCCACCCGACTTCCCCCCGTAGATATGCATCTACTCACCTGGTCCATGTCTGCCGAAGACAGTGTCGCCATCCTCCTCTTCATCGCCCGCAGTCCACGTGGGGGTACCTAGACGCAAACATATAAATAGCATCGTAAACCGAATCACATACAAAAGTCAAACGATACAAGGAACAAGCATAGGTTAAAACCTATGTCCCGTCCACGCAAAAGAACCAAATACCGCTCGATATCGGCGTACAAACTCCGATGGATCGAGATAACATCATCAAACAACTTGTTGTTTTAAAACACATTACTTATACCATAAAACACGATTAAATCCATCGAAACCCTAAAATCTATCAAACCGTCCAATTTCGCAAAAACCCGAAAATTGCCAATTTACCGTTTTTCATCAAAACTTGACATTTAAATGAAACCAATAGTTATAAAACTCATTACATAGCATTACTAAACTATACAAACCATTACTATATTTTTATTACCCAATTTGGCATTTATTTGAAATTTCTAGTTTGCAACATTTAACAATTTTCAACATTTTCCAAGCAAAATACCACAATTCCACCTCAAAACATGATTTTGCATAAATTAATCACTTAAACCACAATTTATGATGATAATGATATAATGAAACCATAATTATATTTTTAATCACATTTATTTAGAAATTCGTAAAATCTAGTTTACAAAATAATAGCATTTTATTGCAATTTTTCCAATTATCAAAGTAATCTAGTGATCAACAAAGTTTTTCATTCAATTAATATGCTAATATTCTCATTAAAATTACCATCTAATGATAACACCCTTAATAAGAATTTTATTTTACCCACAAACACATTTTAGAAAAATCTAGTTAGCTAAATAGTTTAATTAAAACAATTTCAATAAACAATTTATTATACCACCACCATGCAAGAATTTTCCACTCTAAAAGATGTTAAACTAGCTATTATAACCCTAATTAATTAAAAAAAACCACCTCTTGAATTTGCAAACCCTAACTTGAATTTTAGAATTTGCAACTAGAATTAATCTAATTAATCTAATTATGCTTTAAAAGAAATATCTAATAGAAATAAAACAAAAGAGAAGGATTTATACCTCCACAACCTCATGTCCAAACTTGAAAATGAGCCTCAAAAATACAAGCTTTCCCACTCCAAAATCCATGTAAAGAAGAGTAGAGAATAAAGGGTATGAAATAATTAGGATTTTGTGGAATTTTAATTGGATTTTTGAAGTATTTTTGATTTATTTTGAAATAAAATGAAGTGGGAAATGGGGGGGGGGGGCTGCCATGGATGAGGCCGGCCATGTGTGAGAGAGAGGGAGCAAGAGAAAAGAGTGAAGAAAAGTGTGGAAGTTTCAAGAAAAGAATCATCATTTAAAGTCTTTTCATGCTTTTAATTATTTATTTATTTATTCCTTCACTATAGCAACTCAAGAAAACTCTAGAAAATAGCAAAAATTTGCAAATAATTTTTGCATGATACATACTAAATTCTAACATGCCATGGTTCATTTTTACAAATTAAAACCATTTAAATTTGTAATTTACACTAATTTAGTGTAAAAATAAAGCTTATGTTAATATTTAAAATAATTAATTTAGGAATTTTTTTTAATTAAACTAAAAATTTATAAGTGGCTAAATAAACACTATTTACTAGTAATTACATAATTAAATAGGTATTTTTGAATTTATAATGAAAAACGATTGCGGTTTGATTTTACGAAAAATACATTTTGCTTTACCGAAAATCATAAAATTCACTTAAACAATTTTATTCATTTAATTATTTATTTAATTATTTTTAAAACGTTACATAGAAATATATTGATGCCTTTGAATTGAGGTCTGGGGTCTCTTTTATAGTGCCCATAAATTAGTTAAATTTGTTAAAAAGATCTTTCTCTGAGTGATTTGGGAAATTTTCCCCACCGTTGGGTGTTTGATCCAAAGGGTTATGTTTTACAGAAGAAAATCTTCTTGTTTTAACAAGAACAGAAAAGATTTCTCAGAATTTTAATTCTTCTTGGTGCAAATGCTCCAGAGCGCACAGCGTAGCACAGCGCAGCTGACACGTGTCGCGCAGCGCACAGCGATTGCGCATCTGCGCTGACACGTGTCGCGCAGTGCAGCGCTTGCGCAAAAGCGACTGCGCTGACACGTGTCGCGCAGCACAGCACTTGCGCAACTGAAGTTTTTTTTTTGAGCTTTGCTCTGATGGAGTGCGCTACCTTGGGCGCTGCGCTCCCTGCGCTGGTGTGTCTGATTTTGACACGTGGCGCTTTGTGCGCAGTGCAGGGGATCTGAAGCGTTGCTTCATTTATTTTAATTTTAATTTTCAATACAGAGCTTTGCTCTGATTGGGGTAAACATCTTCCATACTAAACCTTTTTAGGATGGTGTTGATGTACTTGGTTTGGGACAATCCCAATAACCTCTTGGATCTATCCGTATAGATCCTTATGCCCAGAATGTATGTGGCATCACCCAGGTCCTTCATGGAGAACCTTAGTGATAAGAAAGATTTGACCGACTGTAGCATAGGAATGTCATTTCCTATCAGAAGAATGTCATCCACGTACAATACGAGGAATGCGACAGCTCTCCCTACAATCTTCTTATAAACACAAGGTTCATCTGGATTTTTGATGAAATCAAACTCTTTGATAACATCACCGAAACAGATGTTCCAACTCCGTGATGCCTGCTTTAACCCATATATGGATTTAAGCAATCTACATGCTTTCCCGCTGCTCCCACTGTCAATGAAGCCCTCTGGCTGATCCAAATAAACGCATTCTTCTAAATCTCCATTTAGAAATGCTGTTTTAACGTCCATCTGCCAGATTACATAGTCATAGTGAGCAGCAATAGCAAGTAGGATCCGAATGGATTTAAGCATGGCTACGGGTGCAAAAGTTTCGTCATAGTCCAAACCTGGTCTTTGACGAAAAGCCTTCGCCACAAGTCTTGCCTTATAGGTCTCTACCTGCCCATCTACACCAATCTTTCTTTTAAAGATCCATTTGCACCCCACAGGTTTTACCCCAGGGGATACAACGTCCAAAGTCCAAACTTTGTTGGTGTACATAGACTCCATTTCGGATCTCTTGGCATCCAGCCACTTCACAGAGTCACCACTCATGATAGGTTGCTGAAAACTGGTAGGATCATCATCCGCTATGATGCAGTCTTCTCTATCACCATCAATGAGGAAACCGTAGTACCTCTCCGGTGGGCGAGAAGTCCTACCAGACCCACGGAGTGGCTGAGGTTCCTCAGTTTCTATTGCAACAGTCGGTTCAACCAAGTCGTCATTTATAGCTTGTGTCTCTAGAACCTCTTCTAGATCCACCACATTGCCATCATCTTTATCTGTGAAAAACTCTTTTTCTAAGAATGTGGCATGCTGAGAAACAAACACCTTTTGTTCCTCTTTGTAGTAGAATAGATATCTATAAGAGTTCTTTGGATATCCCACAAAGTTACACATGACCGACCGTGTCTCGAGTTTGTCCGGATTCTGCTTTTTAACATAGGCCGGGCAACCCCAAATCTTAATTCTCTTAAGAGATGGTCTCTTCCCATGCCATATCTCATATGGGGTGGTAGATACGGTTTTGGTTGGAACCCTGTTCAAAAGAAACGCTGCAGTCTCCAATGCATGCCCCCAAAATGAGACAGGTAACTCAGCGTCACTCATCATGGACCGAACCATATCTAATAGGGTCCTATTCCGTCGTCCAGACACACCGTTGTGCTGTGGTGTGTAAGGAGGAGTGAGCTGAGAGAGAATCCCATTCTCTTTTAGGAAGTTTGCAAATTCTATACTGAGGTACTCCCCACCTCGATCTGATCGAAGCATCTTGATACTCAAGCCAGTTTGTTTTTCTACTTCTTGTTTATATTCAGTGAATTTCTCGAAAGCTTCGGATTTGTGCTTTAATAAAAATACATGACCGAATCTTAAGAAATCGTCAGTGAAAGTAATAAAGTAAGAAAAACCGCCTCTAGCTTGTGTAGACATTGGCCCACATACATCACTATGTATGAGTCCTAGGAGCTTGGTAGCTCTTTCTCCGTGTCCGGTAAACGGAGTTTTGGTCATTTTACCCTTGATACAAGACTAGAAAGTCGCATAAGATTTATATTCAAAAGGGTTTAAATATCCATCTTTGTGTAACTTGTTTAGTCTTGTTTCATTAATATGACCAAGTCTACAGTGCCAAAGAAAAGCTTCATTTATTTCTGAAAGTTTTCTTTTATTATTGTGTTGTATACTGAAAACTGTGTGTTGATTTAGGACGTATATCCCGTTATTAAGTGTACCATACCCAACCAACATTTGATTCAGGTGAATGTTCATAACATTGTTCTGCAATACAAAATTATATCCTTCATTGTCTAACAAAGAAACAGATATTATATTAAAAAGCATATTTGGTACAAAATAACATGGGTTCAAAACCAATATACACCCAGATGGCAACCCCAAGTGATACTCTTCCACTGCGACTGTATGTACATTGGAACCATTTCCAACGCGGAGAGTATGGTCACCTGTCTTCAAAACCTTGCTATTTCTCAGCCCCTGCATAGAATTGCAAATGTGAGAACCTGAACCGGTATCTAATACCCAGGAAGCAGAGTTTATTGAAAAACAGTTTTCTGTCACAAACACACCTGAAGCGGAAGCATCCCCATGCTTCTTCTTGAGATTCAAGTACTCCGTACAGTTGCGCTTCCAATGTCCTGTTTTGTGGCAATGAAAACATTCCCCTTTCCCCGAGTCTCCAGCTTTCGATTTTTCCTTTCCCTTCACCTTTTTAACTCCACCCTTAGGATTGGTGGGCTTCTTCTGTTTCTTTCCCTTGGCCTTAGCCTTTGGGCGAGAAGAGGAAGACTGTCCAACAGTCATAATGGGAGTTTTTACTGACTTCATAGTGCTCTCTGCACTCCTTAACATATTAAGGAGTTAAGGTAGTTCCTTCTCCATGTTATGCATGTTGAAGTTCACTATGAATTAAGCAAAGGTGGAGGGGAGGGACTGCAGAATAATATCCGTATATTGTTCATTGTCCATCGTCCATCCAAGGTCCCCAAGCTCTTCTATAAGAGCTATCATCTTCAAAACATGGTCTCCTACTGGTGTGCCAGGGGCCATTCGCATCTGAAACAATTTCTTTGATACTTCGTATCGTAATACGCGGGATTGCTCTCCATACAACTCCTTTGTATGTAGGAATATGTCATGAATGTACATATTCTCGTGCTGCTTTTGATGTGTGTTATCCATCGATGCAAGCGCGAGGCATTTGGCCGTGGCACAGTCAGCGTCCCATGTCTTGCGGACTTCAATGTCCGCAACTGAGGATTTTGGACCTGGGACGGGCGGGGCTGAAGCCGTGAGGACATATGATACTTTATCATAAGTCAAGGCTATTTTCAGATTCCTCAGCCAGTCTTTATAATTGGTCCCATTCAGTTTATTTTTATCTAGTAGAAGCTTGAGTCCAGTCATTGGTATCTGCCATTAAGAGAGAGAAAAGAATACACTCAGCGAAAGCTCTTGCAAAGATCAGATTGGTTATTATCTTGTCTAATCGATGTCTCCCACTGCTTTAATCAAGTTTTTCTTTCAAACCTTAAAAAGAAAACTAGCCAGGATTAATTACAGTCTACAACTTCGATAACCGTTCAGCCAGGCCAGTGTCGTACTTGAAGGAGGTTCCCCATGCTTTCGCACGGACCTAATTAAAGTAAACCTCGTTTTCCTAGAGGCGTAGCCACGTTAACACCTTTCTAGACACCTAATGAGTTAGCTAATTGTAAATTGCAAAACTCTCCTAGGAGCAACTATTGCCCACAGTGGGATCGGGATCCAACCATCATATGGAAGGTATGCAATCTCATTGCGAATCTCAACACTTGAAATTCCCGATATGATTTTTACCCCTAGTACCTATGACCTTGGCTATGGTCAACAAATCACAAGTACCAGTCAAGTTCAGCCCGTCATTTCTTGATTAATCAGACCCGTTTACATGACCCTTGGCTAAGGTCAACAAAGTCATATGCCCGTCCTAATTAATCTGCATCATATGCATTGTAGGAAGACATCACTTAGCTACCGTACACTACGCCTTGGCTAAGGTCAACAAACGTAGCACGAATACTAAGTACTCTACTTCTTAAAATGACGGAGGGTTGCAGATGATTTTTAAGAAAATCTTTAACGCTTTGAACTTGATACCGTCATAGAATCAAATGGTTTTCAAAAGGAGTGGCTTGTGCTCCGCAGTTTTTGAAATACAGCTTTTTCATAAAGAGCCGAGTGGTTTTCAAATCCGATTCTACAACATCTTTTTAGGTTTATTTTCTTTACATTAATCATATTAATGTAATCCCATCATTTAAGTCCTTAAGCCAATCACAGAAAAGAAACGAAAATACAACGCACGCTTATGCCATCTGCATTCGCCGCAATGTTCCGTTATGCACCGTTAGGTTACTTAACTAACGGCATACCGGGACGGGACTAGCGCGGGTGTAAAACATAAGCAACGTCTACTATATATCTCATATATAATATATCATTCATCTCAGATATCACAGAACACAGGTAGCAGAAACATATATATAATGTCCGATATACTAGGACGTCCGTATTTAGTATTTAGCCAACAATAGAAAATACGGATTCCATAGCCGCGATGAATAGCCAAGCCCACACCCCTAGACCCCTACGAGAGCGGCAAGCGACCCTACCAATCCTGGAGTTTAGGAGACCCGGTCTCGACTCCTCGAGATGGCCTCCCACTGAACCCCAGAACCCGGTCACTTGTGCTCCCCTCCTTGGGTCTATCCTAATGCGGAAGAGTAAATAATATACAACACTGGTGACATCAACCTCAACCCGGAAGTGCCCCAAATAAAAGAATATTGCATTACATTTGAATTTTACATGAATGAAAAATAAAACTCTCATCTCACATAAAACCCCCGGCTATTCAATCGCGACAATCCTGCACATCATATCTCAGCAACACATAATATCATATATCATCAACGTAAGTAAGTATGCGTACCCCGATTTTCGTTGATGTATAGCAACGAAACCGGCGATATCGACATACTACACTTACGGTTACAGAAAAGAAAGTGTAAAACTACAATATTTAGAATCCGCATTCTCTTTAGACATCGTAAATCCGAGATATCTCATACCTCGCATTTCATGCCTAGCTATATGAATTCCACATATTGTATCACATTCCAGATAAATAGACAGTATTAAACTTTTCGATCGAATGATCAAATACCCAAAATTTCCTAAAGCTCAACACTTGAGCGGAGTTCAAAAAATCCGGAATGTGTCACAGTAGTAGCGGTCCAGCTGTAGAAGGGTCAAGCCAACGCCTCACATGTGGCACGCCGTACTGCCTCAAACCCTAAGGTTCAAAAGGCAGTTCAAGACGGTCACATAATCGAGTTAAGGTTTGTTATCTTCTAGAGGGTCCACCACAAAACTTGCACGTATTTCCGAAAGATTTAAACCCCGTGAAAAAGTGATTTAATGATATCCGTTCGAACTTTTTAATACTTTCTAAGTTACCCGGAAAAAAGCACGAAATTGAAATTCCGATCGAATCATAGAATCCAAAACAATCTCCAAAATATACAACACTAGATTTAGATTAAAAATACCCAAAACTATATACAAGCAGGTAGGAAGAACAGTGTACAAAAACGAGGCCTTAAAGCCTCTGTACGACCGCGGAACCGCGGCACAAGCAAGCTTTGGTCGCGGTTCCGCGGTGGGAAGTAAGGATTAGGGCTTTGTTTTTTTACTACAATTCTTAGAATTCCCTGATGAATTTTTTAAGGATTTTTAATACTGAAAAATAACAGTTTTAAAAATATGTCCAGAGAGTGCTAAAAAACCGTATTTTTCGGTTCGATCGGAGTTTTAACTTCGTTAAAATGTCGCCTAAAGTTCTAGGTCGGCTCTGATACCAATCTTAGGTTTACCCAGCACCTCAAGAAGGGTTTGGAAGCATCACATGTCACAAAATCAAATTTTTAAGGTGCTATGTAAACATACAAAGAATCATCACTAGAATTTTAGTGTTTCTTAAACTTGACACCATCACAAGTAGGAAAAACTAGGGTTTTGAGAGTACAACCTTTGTAGCTCCCCACGCTAGACTCCTTGGCCACTTGAGGGTTGGAAAAAGGTTCGTTTGAGGTCTTCTAATATCCACGATGATCCACCCGAAGCTCCTTTGTCCAAAGCTCCTTGCTTTACCCGATATGTGAAAGAAGTAAAGCAAACACCCTACATAAACTGGCTAGATGTGTGTAGTTTGATGATGTGGTTGTTTTTCTATAATCAAAACTCTTTCTTTTATCAACCTCACTTAAAGAAAATAACCAAGAGAGGAAGAAGAAGATGGTAGCTTTTCTTTCTCACAAAAGTAAAAGAGATGAGAATGAATAATAATGAAATGAGAAAGAATAATAATATATATATTTTAATTCCTTCTCACATCAACCATGGTTATAATTATCCAGATCTTTTCCAAAATGAGTTCAAAGCAAAAGGATAATTAACTCAAGGTTAATAAGTGGTTGAAGCATGGTCAAAAATGATAAACTCTAACCTCTTGTGAATTATCCTTTTCTTTTAACAAAAAATGAAAAATAAATAGATAATTCTATCATGTAAGTCTTGCATTGCCACCAAACTTGTATCAACAACTATGATACTATGTATGTATGTATGTATCCATGCACATCATTATGTGCATACATGTATGCATACAAAATAGAAAAAGAGTTTGACTCAAGAATTAATCTAAAAGTCATTTGTAAAATCAACACTTGATTTTGCAAACCGGTCATATCACATACGAACCGACCAACAGAAAATGCCCAATTAATATATGGTATCACATATCCGTATTTAATCGGGTCCCCGCGCATATCTCATATGCACACCACATCTTTTCGCCTGAGCCAGGAAATTTCATTGTGGGACTCTAAGACTCGTCAACACGCCGGCAGTAGGTAATGTACATATCAAATACCTACAAGCCGCAAGCGGTCAGCTAAACGTAATGGCCACCCGGGTATTGAGCGATCAGAAGAAAACAAGCGAACCTGTTATAACTCCCGTCGAGCCAACCGGCAACACTACCGTACAGTCCGGTCTCTTCGTCAGATATGCTACATATCGAGTCTAGGGATGGTAACGTCGACCCCAATAACTCAATAAGTCGTGCCGATGAATGGTCTATAACAGATCGAGAAACTACTGATAACACTTATCAGCAAATCCCAACAGCCCTGGCCAGGGACTTACTGATATAGCCAGTCGAGCACAACACAACATCAACTCCCAATACCGGGAGATACGAAACCCCTCCTATCGCTCATCGCCTTCGTGTATCTCGGGACTGTACCCAACGGCCACCTGTTTGCACGACTCAGTAGAGCCGTGGTAGGGTGGTAATCAAAGTACAGTGGTAGAACACACAAGACTCTATGACAATCTCGGGTCTACAGACTAACCTGCACCAGTGTCACCTGAGAACTGCTATCCGACGATAGATATAATTCCATATAGGAGTTCTCGGCGAGTCCGTCCAGTGTACCCAGTCACCACTGAGCACCCGTATACGATCTCGATGTCAAACATCGATGAATGTGTGAACATCCATCGCCCATCATATGGGTCTAGTATCATATACGCTAGTCTACTCTGGTATATCGATGCCCCGTCTCGATACACCTGCGACTAGGGACATTCCAGGATATGCTTATAAACCACTGATGTCCCACTAGTATGATCTATATCATAATCACAGTAGTCAAGTCAATATCCTCAGGGCTTTATCAACATGTATGAATGAATAAAAGCATGGTCAAATCAACATGTCAGATAAAGAATAACCAGATAGCATACTATCATGTCGAGCAAGAATGTACACTGAATATATATATATATATATATATATATATATACATGTATAAATACATCCACTATCACATAATGGCCTCTAGGGCATACATATATCCAACATAAACGCACGTGCATTTTCCGAACCCTGCCATAAAACCATACGGCCTCTACAACGTTTCGCCCGAACTTGGGAAACTGTGTGGGGGGGATTCTAATGACTCATCAACACACTGGCACTGGGTATAACCACTAGCACGTTAGAGGTACTAGCTGTACGTAACGGTTGCCTATGTATTGATTGGAAGGGAAGCTGACGAGCGAACTCATCCAGAAACCCTACTGAGCCTGACAGTGACAATATCCGTACAGTCCGGTCCGTTCGTCTAAGAGTATCGCATATCGAGTCTAGGGGGGTGGATAGAGTCAGACCCCTAATAACGTGATAATTCATGTCGGTATGAAGCCCATCACCTCCTGAGAAACTACTGATCCAAATCAGTAATTCTCCACTACCTCGGCCGAGGATTTCTAGTGATGGCCACCCGTGCATTGTGCGACATCAACCCCCAATACCGGGAGAGACGAATCCCCGACGATCCGCTCACTGCCTCCATGTGGCTCGGGACTGTACCCAACTAAAACCTATTTGCACGTCTCCTTTGAGCGTGGTAGGGTAGTAATCAAAGCACAGTGGGAACTCACACGAGACAAATGACGATCTCAGGTCGACAAACAAACTTGTACACATGTCACCAGAGAATTGCTATCTGACGATATGTATAATACCAACTAGCATGTTCCCGGCGAGTCCTGTCCGGTGTACTCATAACCCAATTAGCACATGTATACATCTTAGGTGATCTAACTGACACCAGTGGCTTGTGAGACCGGCCACCGCCCCTCGTCGGGGTCTCGACTGTATACACCAGTCTACTCTGGAGTATCGATGCCCTGTCTCGAAACTCCTACGACTAGGGACACTTTAAGGATGTGCTTATAGACCCCAGCTCCCACGTATATGATCGCCATCATACTGCTGGCAGTTAAGCAAGAATCCTATGGGCTCTATCAACATGCAATAGTGAACTAAAGCATGTATATGTATTGAGAAGGTTGACGGAGGACCCATTATCGACCAGGATTTTGCCTATCTTGATATCATGACAGTATCCGGAGATATAATGGGGACGGTTATGCTCACACGTCTCGAGGAGGAGATATTCATCGCCGAAAGTGATATCGGCCGTGTGCACTTCTTCTAGCTCGTCGTTCATCTTTTCTTCGGCGAGGAAAGCTTGGAATTTCTCGGGCTCTTGCAGTACCTTGATCAAAGAATCTCTCGCCTCTTTGGATAGCAGAAGGACGTCGAGAATGCTTAGCTGCGAAGGTAGCTTCCTCAAGTGTGCCAGAACGTTGTAATCCACCTTGTTTTTCTTTGGCGGGTCCTTGGCTGTCAGCTCTTTGACGACTTGATCATCTAAGGAGATGTCCTCAGGGATTTTTTCTTTCCCCTTATCTTTTCTATTCGACCCACTATTCACGGCCCCGAGATTCTTTTCGGGCAGCGTACGATTGCGCAGCTGAATGTTCTCACGGGTTTTCATTTCTTCCGTTTTAGATGTGGGTTCTTTGAAGAGAGGGCCAATGGCTATTTCTTCATCAGAATCGCTCCCAAAGGTGAAAACTTGCGATCTATTTCTATCAACCACGTGACAGTTGCCGGTAGTTCTTTTGCGCTCCTCGGACGTATTTCTTTGTTCCCGACGAGTTTTGCATTTCATCCGCTTGAAATGTTGTCGGTGAGTAACATATCCCTGCCACCAGCTTTTAAAAGAGTTGCACTCTTCAGTGGGGTGCGCAATCTTTCGATGATATAAGCAGTAGCTAGGATGTATATCCGCTTCATCAGGAGTGTTTCCTTCGGAGGGTGGCAGCTTCATTCCCATCGATATGGCTTTGGCGAACCTTGTCCTTGTCTTGAATCTGCTTTTATTTACGGCCGATGCACTTTGATATGTCGGGAGTGTCTCGACCCTTTTGTCCAGTCGCCGGTGTTTGGCCTTTTCAAATATGGTCATCTCGCGCTCTCGATCAGCTTTGCTTTTAAGAAGAGCTTCGTTCAGGAATGCATCAATCATTTCGTCTGATGGTCCTAAAAATCACGGCTCAGGATTTGCCCCCAATTTCTCTGCGTCAGGAGCTTCTTCACCGTCTATTGACGAGTGAGAGATCACATGGCAGCTTTCCACGTAATCCTCAGGTTCATCCGAAGAGTCTTCTCCCTCATCGTTGTCGCTATCTCCGTCTTCAAGGATGTGGTTGAGAAACTCCTGAAGCGTGACCGGGGTTCGCGCCTTTTGGTTATATTCTTCCAGCGTGTCGATATATTTTTGCAGGCCCGTGCGCTTGTCACCATGCTTCACGGGCTTTTTGATCTTCTTCTTCTTCTTCGAAGATTTTAACGGCTGGGTGTGAGCACTTTGACTATGACCACCAATTTTTGGAGTTGGGCACGGTTTCAGCATTCCCTCGATGATCTCGGGCTCCAGTGGATTTTTCCACCTGATTGATGGACATGTTTGGAGATTCTTCAGCATTCTTTTCGTTTCGGCTGAAAGAGCGACCTCCCATGGACCTTCTTTAACAAAAGAGCACAATGCCCCCGGTGTCCCCCCTTTTAAGAGCATGTGGCTGAGGCAGGTTTACTTTCCAATTCTCGGCCAGTGCGAATTTGCCCTGTTGGTACCGGTCCTCAATCCAGCCCTTGTAGACGAAGCAATCCTCAATTGGATGGCCTATCGCTTGATGATAGGGACAATAGTTAGGATTATTAGCCTCACCAGGTTGTAGTGGGCATTTTGGATCTGGCATGGTGATGAGCCTGTTGCGCACTGTCGGCTCAAATAGTTTTTTCATTTTATCCCGGGGAAACGAATAAGGGCGCTTCAGCTTCTCGTTAAAGAATCGCTGCCTATCCTCTTGGTGAGCAATTGATCTTGGACCACCGGGTTGTTGTTGAGCATTAGCGATGAAGGTCGCTTTCACTTTTCCCTTTTCATTTTGAGGTTCCATCTTTAAAGAAGAAGGTATGTGACCCATCTGGTCCATTTGGGCAAGTTTGTCAATCAAGGCTTGGAAGGTGGTGGGCTTGAAAAACATCATAAATTGGGAGATGGTCGCCTGCGGATCAAGAGTACCTACAGACATGCCCACTGCTGGCACTTCTTCGATGCGCTGCTCACATTTCAACTACAGATTCCGCCATCGTATTGCATATTGAACCCAAGATTCTTCCGGCTTCACCCTGGCATTGATCAAAACTATGATTGGGGTGCGTTCGCTAGCACTCGCAAAACGTTGGGTGAATAGAAGCTCCATCTCTGCAAATGTCTTAACAGAGTCGTTCGGGAGTTCAGAGTACCATTCGAACGTTGTTTCCGACAAGCTGTCGACGAACTGGCGAAGTAGCAGTTTATCGTCACTTCCGGTGTTACCACATAGAGCCTTGAACTGGGAGACATGTTGGTGAGGATTGCCCGTCCCTTTTTATACATAGAATTTAGGGATCGTATATCCCGGCGGGTACCTTATTTGGTCATACCAGCCTGGATAGGGTCATCCAGTCTTAACGATCTGCCCGGTCGTTTCGCTCGCCTGATGAGCTCGTATTTGCTGGGTGATGTAATCATCCAGAGCGGCCTTGGATATGGTCTCCTCCTTGGCTGCAGAAAGAGCCGGAGGAGGGTTCAATGTCTCCGCTCTGTCGTCTTCAATGATAATCGGGGGGTCTTCAACTGGAGGTTCCGGCTATAACATCATCCCGGCCATGTCTTGGAACAAAAGAGCCATTCGTTTTATGTTGGTCGCCTATTCCACGGCCTCTTTTTCTTTCCTCTAGAGCATTCTTCGGAGGAATTCAGTATCAGTTTCTTGTTCCCGACGCTGCTCTGAGGTCTCTGGATTTTCTTTTGACCCAGTGAGTGCGGCCATTGTAGTCAGCATCTCCTGAAGTTTTTGCTGCCGTTGCTCCTGAGCCTTTGTTATCGATCGGGTAAGCGGCCGATGACCCATAGAAGCACAGCTTTCTTCTTTTCCAGAAGCCATATAAATGGTATGTGTTACCTTGCCCCCAGACTTGGGGCGTTTAGGTTCAGCGTCCTTGCGGTTCGCCGCGGTCACAGGGGCTTTCGCCGGCCTCCTTCTCTTGTGAGTGGTTGACATTGAGGGAGCTGTTGCAGCGGGCACCCAGACGGATGACATCTTCTATGGTACCATGGGATGGCTCTCTTCTTACCGAGCTTTAATCTTCTTTGGTCGGCGAGAGTAGTCTTGATCAATCACCGATTCCTGGACCTGTCCCCAGGCTTTGTAAATTTTGGAGGACAGCCGCCGAGGGGGCTGCTCCGGCTTCTTCTCTGTAGAATTCTCCACAGGTGGATGAGATCTCTTCAGCACGGCAGTCGGAGAGTTTTTGCGCACCCTCCTCAGCGGTTCAAAGCTGTTCCCTGTTGGAACAGCAACATCGATTTCCACCGTTGGAGCTGGCGGAGTCAGTCCAGAAGGGGAATTGCCACCCGCCTTCCTTACTCGACGCCAGTGATGACGTCGAGCGTGTCGAGCCGTTGGGATTGTCTCTGCTGTAGGGGTGACTTCATCGCGCCCCCTGTTTTGGCGAAAGGTTGTCGCCGACGTCAGCTTCTTAAAGACCGATGTCTGTTGAGAGCAATGTCCAATCTGTCAAAGACAGACCTCTGGGCAGGAGAAGCGGCTTTGAGGACTTCGCCTGGAGCGGGAGCTGGAATGGCCAACCTTATGAAGACTGACTTCTTAGCAGAAGAAGCCGCTTTGACGATTTTGTCCGCTTGAGCCTGGATGGCTATCCGCTTTGGGATGGCTGCTTCAGGTATCGCGGGTTTGTTGGCGTTCTGGCCCAGTCTGTTGAAAACTGAGACATTGGATTTGGGCGACCCGTTGTGAGGGGACATGGAAGTGGTAAGTTGATCAAAGACCGACTTCTTTGGGGCTTCTTGCGATAGCAGCGAGGAATTGAAGCTCATCTGTGGGATCATGGTCCCAAAGAATTGCCCAGTGGTGGCCTGAGTTACTTGCTCCACCGGCATCTTGAACAGTGAGGCTGCTTGGGGCCTGTAGGTTACACCTCCAGATGAGGCGGAACGGGAGTTGCAGTTGCAGTTGGAGCAGTTGGAGGCCATAGATATTCTTTTTTCTGCACGAGAGCAAAACCAAATCTTAGTACCTCGAACCCAAGGGCAACCATATCAAACCACGATTCGTTCGCGAAACGCGACACACGAAGTGTGGAGTGGAAAGAGGAAAAGGTCCCACCGGGCGTGCCAGAATCTGTTCCCCTTCGAAACACGGAGACGCGACCGCGTGGATCCGTCTTGCCCGAATTTTGGGGCGGATGCTAATTGGTGCTATCCGTCCACCTCTCCAAAGATGCCAAGTTGATTTATGACACCATGTATCAAAGGTTTAAACGGAAGCGGCCGATGTAGCAGACTTCGTCAGATTCCCCCTCGTTGAGGGGTTTTTGATTGTGGGGATGCTCTTCCCTGCAGGCGCAACCCCCTGCAGTTAATTACGCCACCGCATCACGGTAACTACTTTCTCCTTCTCCAGATGGTCACTTCGTGTCGTGGGTGTTTGTTTTGTTTTTGGTTGCCTTTTGATTGTATACGGAGACTAATTTATGTTATCGCCTGTAGGGCGTGGATTAGTCCAAATCCGTATTTTCTTAGATTTGGGTTTGGGGGTTGGGTTTAAGGATACGTTAGTCTCATTTGAGACTATGATCAACATAAACGTTAGTCTAATTTTAGACTAAGATCAACTTAACAGGATCGTTTAGATCAAACAAAAGAGCATTTGGACTCTATTATTTAGTTTAGGGACGTTGCGGTCGATTACCAGTTTAAGGACATGGTGGTCCATTGTTAGTTTAAGGACATTTCGGTCCGAGTTTAAGGACATCATAGTCCGTGGGCTTAAGGACCCCACAGTCCGAGGTTAAGGACATCATAGTCCGTGGGTTTAAAGGGACCCCACAGTTCGAGGTTAAGGACATCATAGTCCGTGGGTTTAAAGGGACCCCACAGTCCGAGGTTAAGGACATCATAGTCCATGGGCTTAAGGACCCCACAGTACAGTTTAAAAACGTCATAGTCTATGAAATGTATGGTTGTCGGGACCCGTCACCTCTCTAAAGACGTTGAAGGATTACAACGACATATATCAGAGGGGTTCCGAGATGTACCCTTGAACCAATTTTGGTTGAGATCTATAGTCCAATTTAGGGCTAAGATATGTTAAAAGATTTATGAGCATATGGGCTGAATTAAACTGAGTTGAGGACTTATGGCCTATCTTGGGCTAATTCCAATTAGGTTAAAAATGTTCAAACATTAATTTTGTGTTGTTGAGCATTTATTTGGGCTTGGCCCTTCTAACAATGCTGAGCATTGCCTTGCATTCTGACAATGTTTTGTCTTTTATTGAATGCTGAGCATTCATCAGAGCTCTGGGCTTATTAAAGAAAAATTTATGTTCTATCAGCGCAGCACATGGTGCGCTTGGCGCTTTGCACCAATCAAAAGAGCGCAGTGCGCTTCTGCTAGGTAGCGCACACGTGAGGGACACACGGCGCGCTTGGCGTTTTGCGCCAGTCCATGAGTGCGTTGCGCTGATTTATGACCGCATTGCGCTATTGGTTCAGTGGCGCGCACGTGAGGAGCACGTGGTGCGCTTGGCACTGAACGCCAGTCCATGAGTGCAAAGCGCTAACTGTTCAGTGGCGCACACGTGAGTGACACGTGGTGCGCTTGGCGCTGAGCGCCAGTCCAAGAGCGCAGAAGCGCATTCGATCAATTTTATGATCTGGGAAATAAATTCTCCCTTAGAAGAGACTTTGTCTCGAGATCCTAAGAACAAAAGTTCTTATTTTGTAGGAGATATTTCAATCTCTTATATTGATGAAAGGCTTTGCCTTTATGGATCTGTGATCCTTAAGAGAATTGAATTATTCTCCCCCTTTTTTTATAATGAGATGTTTATGATCCCTTTGAGAAATACTTTATTCTTATAGATCTATGATCTGTGAGAAAGAAGTAAATTCTTTTTTATTTTATGATGAGATCTTTTGATCTCTTTGTAAAAGACCTTAGTCTTATAGATCTATGATCTTTAAAGAAGTGGATTCTTCTTTTTAATTATGAGATGGTTTCATCTCTCTGTTCATCATCATTTTTTTACCTTGAAGAAACTCTTCTATTGAGAGCTTGGCTCTTCTTTCTGAGATTTTCTCAAAACTTCTGGGGGTTCATCTCTTTATTTCTGTATATTGAGACTTCAAGTCTGGGAGCCTTTTTATAGGGCAAGCTGATTTGTTCAATCAGTTAAGGAGATCTTTTCTCCAATTGATTTGGGGGTTTCCCCACCGTTGGATCTTTGATCCAAGGGCTTCTGATTTACGGAAGGCAATCTTCTTGTTTTTAAAAAGATTGGGAAATCTTTTCCATACAGAATTTATTCTGTATTTTGGTGATTTTTAATCACTATTGGATCATTGATCCAACGGTGCTCTGATTTACAGAGCACAATCTTGTTGTTTGGAAAGATTTTGAGGAATCTTTCCTTAACAGAATTTAATTCTGATTAATTAATGATTTATCATTATTATTGGATCTTGGATCTGTCGGTAGGGAGCTTTTAGTTCCAGCGCTAGCGCACCCGTGATTTGCACGTGGTACGCTACTTAGAGCGCAGCGCACCTAGCGCTAGCGCACACATGCTTTGCACGTGGTGCACTGCTTAGGGCGCAGCGCACTTGGCGCTGCTTCTGAAGTATTGCTTCATTTCAAAATTTGAATTTTTAACAGAGCTTTGCTCTGATTAGGGGAAACAGCTGTAGGTACAACTGCCTGAACAGTAGGCACCATCGCGGTCCCCACAACTGGTGGAACAATCTCCTGTCTCTACGCTCGACTGGCCTTAACCAACGTCCCCATCATCTGGCGCATATCCTGCATACCGGCCTCAAGTCTAGTAATACGGTCCATCGAAGGTGGATCAATCTGCTCCTGCACAATGGGCGTACCGCCCGAGTCAGTCGTCGTCTCAGACGAGTCAACACTGACCTCGGCTCTCGCAGCCGCTCTCTGCGCCCTCGTAGTCTTCGGCGTCATAAAGGCTAGAAAATGAAACATGATTTGATAAGGACGTAGAAATCGAATCACAAGGATGTATATAATCACGGAAGGAATTACAAGCAATAAGTCCTGAGGTCACTTACGCGGAGTACCATGTTGTAGGTATGCCGCGGAACATACACACGCTATGTCACTCTGCTTAAGCTACCTACTCCATCATACAAGGTTATTCTACACTTCGAAAGGTAAAACCTAGCGCTCTGATACTAACTTTGTCACGACCCAAGTTAGGCACATGACCGGCACTTAGACTACGTAACGTCAACAGGCGTAACGCAATTTAAGTAAGCCAGAAACCCAGCAATCTAAACCATTACAAGAAGGAAAAGATAGATACATTTGGAAATCTCAAGCAAAACCTTGAAACTTAAGTTTGTTTTCATAAAAATTTCGGCAGCACCTCCTTTGTAAAAACTAGCTTCGAAACAGGTACAAACATAAGATATAAGTAAAGCATCCCCAAACGGGAGAAAATCTCGCCTAAAGGCGGAAACAATCACCACAACAGATATACGACGCCGTAGCAAAGGAACAACATAAAAGAGATAATCAACATAAAATAAAGGCCGGCTCACACAAACACGACACCCGGAGTCATAAGAATATACAACATCGATCCTCACAACTCATCTCTAAGTCAATACATGAAGGTGGTAGATAGAATGTACTAGATACAAAAGATATACAATAAATATCATCGGATAACCGCAACCCACTTATAGCAAAAGGCCTCACAGCCAACCGTAGCGGTATCCGCAAAAGTAGAGATAGTAAGACGCCCTGCCGCAACTACACTAATGGTCAGTCCTGCAAAACACTGCGGCACAATGGGGGTGAGTTTCAAACTCGTGAATAGTAAATAACATCATACTGTAATCGTAAGTATGCACGAACAGCGATAAATCTATCACATGCAATCTGATAGCATAAGTATGGCAATATGGATGTGCAACAATCATGATAGGTACTCTATCAGGTATTACAAATACATGAAGCAATTAAAATCAAATAAATCCTGAGTGTGGGATAAATAATAAATCTTATTCACAAATCATCAGGATGGGAAAACCCTGGTGTCCATCAATGACACCCCAAATCCCAAAATCCTCAGGCGCTGTCACTCGGACCGGCCCTCATATCTGCAAATCTCATGGAACCTGAGTACCCAGTATCGACACTCGAAACCTCATGAAAACATGTGCCTGTGTATGTATGTATGTATGTATGTATGTATATATATATATATATATATATATATATATATATATATATATATATATATATGAGGATATCCACCTTGTGTGTCCATCAATGACACATCAAATCATGGAACCTGGGTATCCAACATCGACACTCGAAACATTATGAAACCCGTGTCCAGCATCGACATGTAAATCCTCATATCTTAGGCACCGCATCCTCAGATCGGTCCTCATATCTATCTCATATCATAACTCCAAAATGGTGTTCTCCGGACATCCGCTGAGTTATATATAATCACCGGTAGGTAGTACTCCCTCTGTCAGGCTCATCGTCTACACCACGAAAATCACCACTTGCCCCGGGGAACCATATCGGGTCCACCATGTACCCAAAGACGGTGCCTCCCGCTCCTCGAATCGGGTTTCTTACACAAGTCTCAGAACTGAGAAAACTCATAGTGGACGCATCGAAATATCATATCAAGAGAAACCGGGTTTTCAAACAATACATAAATTCTTGAAATACCCCCACGGTTCTCAAATCCATAAATCACATGAAATCCATATCTCAATACTTAAATCTATGAAACATGATATATGCAACATAGAACAGTAATATGAGCATATCAAGGGAAAACCGTTATTTAAATGCATCAAGTTATTAAATATATCATGCGGTTCCCAATTCCTCCGAAATCAAGTACAACATCATATGAGGTGTACATGTAGCTATAGCAAGATATGTGTATCTACATGTAAGCATGTATGTATGATACATTTCATATGCGCAATAGTACAATAATCAACGTCTCAATGTCAATGACAATACAATACCACATATGGGTATATGTAGCTATAGCAAGGTATGTAGGTGTACATGTAAGTATGTATGCATGATGTACATGTAGCTATAGCAAGGTATGTGTTGCGCGTGTCATGGCAATTACCAACGGTGTGGATGTAGCATAAAATTAGTGCTCGTGCAACATGAACCGTCAATAATAGTGTAGTGTTCAATGGTTACAAGTCCAGGCACAATAAGTAATAATATGCAACGATGTTCATGCAATCTCTATATGTGCATATAACATGCGGCTAATATCATATCTAGCCCTGACGCATAACGCCATACGGGCAATTTCCCCATAGATATCAAATCTACTCACCGACGATCTCGAGCTAGGTAAATCCAGTCACCTGCTTCCCTTTCTTTTCAGCATTCGAAGTCCCCACCCGCGATCCTATTAACACAAAACATAACAAGTGCAAATCTCAGAAATCGACCAATATCATGTACAAACTATGTTTGACCGACGCACTAACTCCAATCCAACTCTCAAGTGTCCGTCTAGTGGCTAACGTATGCAGTGACACTCCGAATCCAACCCAAGTGCAGCAGCTACACAAGATCACAAACCGTGTCGGATAACGCAACACGCGTAGTCAAAACATTAGATTATAGCAAAGTGATCCTAGATTTCATATACTGTCAAAACCTAAAAATCAAGCAGTACCAAACACCTTTAAACAACTGCAGACAACTACCCTACAAAACCCAAGCCCCAACTCCCCCAAATACCCAAGGTCGCTGGATTTCCCTATGTTGTCACCGGCCAAAACTACCCAGGTGGGGTTCGTGCTTCAGGTGTACACTCAGGGTCACTAGTACAACACTACTATATTGCTAGATTTTACAGTAAAGATTCCAGGTCATAGCAGATCACAGAGACTCCAATATTACTCTAAAAATACGATATGTGCACAAAACTATACATTTAGTGTTCTAAACCACAACCACAAGGCAACACAACAATATAAACACCTAATTATCAGTTAGAGGTCATTAACTAACCACTCTTGCTCAAAAATCCAATCTTTCCAAGCTCCAAGTCAACTTAGTGGCTAAATCAAGACTTGTGAAGTGTTTTAGTGTGATTTAATGAAGTTTTGCAAGGTTTTGTGATGAAGTAGTGAGGGTTTTCAGTTGAGGGTTGAGGAGATGAAAAAATAATTGAGAAGAGATAAGAATGAGAGAGTGGGTGAGATAATGATGAGAGGGTGAGTGTAGGGTGAGTATTAGCCTTACACTTACTCTCTCCCTCACCTCCATTAATGAAAGCATTAATGCCCTCCATGACTCACCTAGCCACCTCTCCGCAATCCAAAGCAAGAAGATAACTCTACACAATAATGCTAAGTGTAAGGTTAACATGGCAAGAATTAGCTTAAGGTGTCATGGCTACTTAACAAGATTAACACTAACCAACCCCCACATTAACATGCACAAGTGTGTGCAAGCCATAACGAATAATAATAAAATATTAATTAATTGTTATAAAATGTGAGGAAACCAATTTAGTCAACTTTTTCTTAAAAACCCGCATTATCGCTTAATTAACACTAATCATATTCTAAGGTGTTACACTTAATGATGGTACGCGGATATATCTCCTCCTATATGTTGACGACATGCTGATCGCCTCCAAAAGCAAATCAGAAGTCTAAAAATTAAAGCAACAACTGAGTCGGGAGTTCGAGATGAAGGATCTGGGAGCTGCGAAGAAGATCCTTGGCATGGATATTGTTATGGATAGAAAGAGAAGAGAATTGCGCTTTTCGCAGAAGAATACATCGAGAAAGTCCTCACTTGATTCGGGATGGACAAGGCTAAGCCCGTAGCTACTCCGTTGGCGGCGCATTTCAAACTGTCGGCAAAATAGTCACCCAGTACAGATGCGGAAAAAGAATATATGTCTCGAGTACCGTATGCGAGTGTAGTCGGAAGTCTCATGTATGCGATGGTGTGCACTCACCCGGATCTAGCACATGCAGTCGGGGTCGTGAGTCGATATATAGCTAACCCGGGCAAGGAGGATTGATAAGCGGCAAAATGGATCCTACGAAATTTGAAAGGGACTTCTAGTTTCGGATTATAGTTCGGAGGACACAATATGGAAGACTGCGTCCTAGTTGGATATGTGGATGCTAACTTTGCGGGTGATCAGGACAGGTGAAGGTCAATGAAGGGTTATGTATTTACAGTAGGCACAGGTGTAGTGTCTTGTAGTTCGACGCTTCAGACTGTCATCACATTATCAATGACTGAGGCCGAGTATATAGCTGCAGTTGAAGCAGTTAAGGATGCGATCTGGCCACGGGGTTTACTTGAAGATTTGGGCATGAGTCAAGAGATCAAAAAGGTCTATTGCGACAGTTCGAGCGCCATTTATCTAGCCAAGAACCAGACTTTCTACCAGAGGACGAGACATTTTGATGTAAGGCACTGCTTTATTGACGCAATGGAAGAAGACAAGGCGGTCATCCAATCGAAGATAGATATCAAAGAGAACCTGGCATACGCATTGACCAAGATCATTTCATAGGACATGTTTACGCTCTTTTTAGACAAGTTCCATATAGTTGATTGTAGAGATAGTACCAAAAGACGCACCGGAGAA
Source organism: Agapanthus africanus (assembly GCA_030015575.1). NCBI lineage: Eukaryota > Viridiplantae > Streptophyta > Magnoliopsida > Asparagales > Amaryllidaceae > Agapanthus > Agapanthus africanus. The sequence continues at coordinate 137,654,649 of JASDDO010000004.1, read as the reverse complement.
AGAGAGAGTTTGGAGATTTGGTGATTTTGCATCAAGGAGGAAAATGTTGATTTGTGATGCAAAATCACATAAGTCCAAGCCCAAGTTCTTGAGCCCAAACCTAATTTCTAGAGTGTTTCTAGAAGAAGTCTAAAAGTTCTAGAGATCTTCTAGAAATTGTTGTAAAATGGCTCTAAATATCTTCTAGAAGAACTTCTAGAAATAGTGTAGAAATTCTAGAGAGGTTCTAGAGCATTTATAGAACCATTCATTGGATCCCTATAAATACCTGAAAGGTCATTTGAGACGGGGATTAAGCAAACACAAACAATTGTGAGCTTTTGTAAGAAATTGAGAATTTGAGAGCTTTTGTAAAATTTTGTAGCCTTCCTTTGTAAAATAACTTTCTCTTCATTAGTACAGAGCATTCTTTCGCCGATAAGATCCTCTTCTCATTTCTCCCTTAGTTTCTATATTCCATCCAAAACCGACATTTCCACCAATATATATTATATACAACAATAATATATAACAATGGGCAAGGTGCACTTTGTAATTTGTAGAGAAACATAGGGTCGAGCATCAATTATGCAGTTAAATATGTAAGATGTAAACATATCAGATACAGATCGGATATATGTCTAACTATATCCATATCCTTGTCATCGGCGGATACGATACAAATAAGGATAATGAAAACCACTATCCGTATTTAAAAAAGAACTCGAATACTGATACATACATATATAAAACGAATATTATAAAAATAAGAGAAAATTGTTTTCAAGTCCAATTTTAAAAGGGGACTTATTTTAAAACCTACGTATTTTCAAAATTGTGCAAAAACCCGATACTTATAAAATACGGATTTCTTAGAACCAAAATAGATAATACGGAGAATACTTTGATTATTTTTTCTAAATTCCAAGTTTACCGTAAAGAACATACACATGTTTATTTTCTCTCTTTCTCTCTTCACAACTCCCTCTCATCTCTCCTCTCTCGTTCTCGTTCCCAAGACTCCCCCTTCCTTGCCCCTCTTCGAATCTGGCGTATTCTCATTTTCATTTTCTATTGTCCTCTCATCTCTTAATTTATGTCCATGTTTTCTTATATTCGCTTTCAATTTATTGTCTTCTTCCCTAATCTACAACGCTCTCAATTCTTCATCTTCTCTTTCAATCTCCGTCTTTCTTTTAACTTCTTGTCTCATCCCCAAATTTCTACATCTCCATACCCAATTCTAAGATCACCTTAACCAATTTCTCTATCGCTCTCAATTTTTCGTGTTGCCTTAGGGTCACACCCCGCTTCCTAAGATACGTAAACTACGGCACATGACAGAGCCAACTATGGTACCTGTAGCTAGAAATTATCCCACCACAGTCACATTACGGCTGTCTATCGAATATCAAGAATAGTAAAATATATAATCTAGCTAATACATGTCCATCTTCCACAGTAAATAAAATCAAGAAAATGCATAAAGCAGAAATGAATTAAGATCTAATAAACAATATCTGAATCATGTCCCAATATGGGCTCACATCAATAAACAAAACTACGGAAATAAATAAACTAAACATCTCTAACAATACACGTTCAATTCCTCATTGCTCGGCTTGATTGCTAAAGTACTCTTGATCCGCCTGCTATAAAGGTAGAGAAACTGGGCCATGCAAAATCGAGACGTCAGTGCGTCATAAATATAAAAATAATAGAAGTAACCAGGATATGATGATATAATGCTACGATTAAACAAGAATATAAATAAATAACACAGATATAAAGCAGTGAGTTGTTTGTATGTGATGTGTATCCTAAAGTCTGTGCTTCTAGGTTATCTATTCTAAAAGTTTTTGAAATCAATTAATGTAATTCTCATTGTAACTCAACAGTATATATCCCGTTCATTCCCCATAGGACCATGGTAACAATGATTTATTCCGTAATTCCCGGAAACACGACAAACAATGATTTATTTCGTAACGTCCGGAAACACGACAAACAATAATGCTTATTCTGTAATGCCCGGAAACATGGCTACCAATGATTTATTCCGTAACGCCCGGAATCACGGCAAACAATAATAATATCCTCTTGAGTTACGTTTCGGTTACATTCTTGATTTCCAATTTTCCCCCAGGTTTGTGTTCAAGTCAGGTATTAACGATATAAATCTAATGCCAACACAGGATCAAGCAGGTATAGGTCTGTCTATGCAGACAACAAGTCATGTCTGTCAGGACAACAAGTCGGTATTGTTGGTATTAGCAATAAGATCCAAGTAACAAGTCAGGTAGTGTGTCGTGAACATGTCATGTGATATATATTAACCAAATAGATACCCAATGTGAAACTGTAATCAATATAGGAACATGGTAAACACAACTGATGCCATGATGGATATGTATCTATCTGTAATAACCATTATACGTCTATTACCATGTATGATGCAAACTAGATAACATATTGTACTGGTATAGTAGTATAAGGATATCATGATGATTCGGCATGCAACTAGATATGCTATTATCAATACGGATACAGACGGATACCGTAAAACTGTAAATCTGTAATATTTGCTGAATAATAAAGTACATGCATTATTCTTTTTCATATAGATATCGATATAATAACATAGCATGTTGCAAGTTTAAAACTTGCTTGATCGGATCTCACGTCGAGATACGGATGCTATGTCCTACGTCGAAATAACGTTGCGATGCTAAACTTGTGTACACAGGACTGGACCTGGCTGAGCATTGATGTTGTTAGTTATATGTATCCCTAAAGGCCATTACTATACATAGGATGTATATTGTAGTGGATGCTTGGACATATATAGGGATGACTTTCTTGCTCGATATGATAGTATGCTATCTGGTTACTCTTTACCTTAACGTGCATACTGATTGTCTTTCTGTTACATGTTCGTAAAGCCCTTAGGATGTGTACTTGACTACCTGGACTATGATGCGGATCATACTAGTGGGGACATGGTAGTCCATAAGTACATCCTTCAAGGTCCCTAGTCGTGGGTGTATCGAGACGGGACATCGATATACCAGAGTAGACTAGCATGTAGCTTCTCGACCCATATAGATGGGCGATGGATGATCCCATATCCATTGGTGTTTGACATCAGAGATGATATACGGGTGCTCAGTAGAGACTGGGTACACTGGACGGACTCGCCGAGAACTCCCAGATGGTATTATACCTTACGTCAGATGGCAGTTCTCTGGTGACACTGGTACAGGTTAGTCTGTAGACCTGAGATCGTCATAGAATCTTGTGTGATTCCCACTGTGCTTTGATTTCCACCTTACCACGTCCAAGAGGGCGTGCAAAACGGTGGTTTTTGGGTACAGTCCCGAATCACGTGGAGGCAATGAGCGATAAGAGGGGTTTCGTCTCTCCCGGTATAGGGAGTTGATGTTGCGTTGTGCTCGATTGGCTATAACAGGAGGTCCTTGGCCAAGGTTGCTTTAGGGATTTACTGGTAAGTGTTACCAGTAGTTTCTCGACCCGTTATGAGCCTCATATCGACACGACTTATCGAGTTATTGGGGTCTGACGTTTACCACCCCTAGACGAGATATGCGACATATCAGACGAACAGACCGGACTGTACGGTAGTGTTACTGATTGGATTCACAAGAGTGTGAGCGGGCTTGCTCGTTGATCTTCTGATCGCTCAATACTCGAGTGGCCGTTACGTTTAGCAGACCGCTTGCGGCTTGTGGGTGTTTGATATGATCATCACCTACTGCCGGCGTATTGACGAGTTTTTAGAGTCCTACACAGGGATTTCCTGGCTCAAGCGTAACGAAATAGGAGCGCATATGAGATATGTGCGGGACCGAGAATAATACTAGTATGTGATACTGTATTCTATTCTTGCGATGTGACATTGGTCGGTTGTATGCGATATAGCCGGGTTATCGGATCAAGTGTTGATTCGATAGGTTGTTACTATTGATATTAGTCGGTTATATGCAATATGACCGGATCGTTAAATCAAGTGTTGATTTAATGATTTAATGTATAATTATATATTTGATATATTACTTTACATTAACTAGTATTGGTTCACTTAAGATTTGTTTTCTCACTAGTATGTGCATAAGTGTATATATGATATATATTTGTGTACATATGTTTGTATCATGTTTGATGATACATACAAGATGTGTGTATGAGAATTATATCAAGATTAAGTTTAAGATTACGGTAATGCTTTATCAAGAGAATTAACAAAAGAAATGAACTTGGTCAAAGTTGTCAAGCTTGAAGAAGCTTGGAGAAACTTTGACAAAGTCCACTCTTTTGTCATTTCTATTGATAATTCTTTATCCTAACCCATAACCTAATGCCTTGGTCAATTCTCTACATGAGTTAAGCATGAGGTCTTAACTCAACCATGGTGCTATAATTAAAAGGATAAGTATCATATTATTCTTTTAATTCTTTTCTTCTTCTTCTCCTTCATCAAGCTCACAAAAGCTTGCTAGCTCCAATGGCGCCATGAGAAAAAGAGTGAGAAATCCAATTCTAAAGTGAACCCACTTCCTATTTCTTCATCCTCTACTACTTGCCATGTAGTATAGGGTGTTCTCTTCACAAAGTTTTTGACCAAGTGAAGGAATAGCTTGAGTTTGAGTCCCCCCGACGTTGATCATCTTCGGCCTCGAAGTCAATGACCTAGCCCGATCATTTCTCCGACGTAACCATCGTTAGAGTCTGGAATCCGATGATCGCAGCGGAGGGACGTCAACACGGAGCTTTAGAAGTGGAGGACCGGATCTACAAAGGTTGTAATCCCTTTCACTTGTTAGCAAAGTAGTTTGTTTGCTTGTAGTTTCGCCTAATCTCTAGTTAACGATCTAGTTTAGGGTTTCTCGGCACCGGAAAATTTGAATTTGGCATGGTTGATGCCTTGTGGAACCTCTTGTGTGTGCCTAGTAACCCTACTGTGGTATCAGAGCCTAGCTAGAGCTTTAGGCGAAGTGTAGACGATGTTAGAAATCCGATCGAACCCCGAAACCCTAATTCAAACCCTTCTCTGGACATTTTCTGAAAATGTGGTTTTTTACAAATTAAAAATATTCAAAAAATTCAGCAGGGTTTTCTAGGAGTTACTGTGGAGCACGTGCCTCTAATTCATCTAATGCGCCGCGGAACCGCGGCCCCACTCTAGCTTGTGCGGCGGTTCCGCGGCCATAAAAACGAATCTTGGCACGTGCCTTGCACAGTAATGCCCGTCTGTAATTCCTCTGTTTCCTGGGTATTTTTGATTTATACTCAAGAGTTGAGTTTTCTGGGTTGTATTGGGAGTTCGTTGTTTCGATCGAAAACTTTAACTGCGTCTATGTGTTTTTCCGGGTAATTTTAGAATATGTTAAAAAGTTCGACCGGATATAAATACCCAATTTTTCCCCTGCCGGGAAATTTCCAAGTGTTGGATTTTTTCCGTAGTTTGAGAACGTTCTAAGTAATGTAAGTAACGCGATGGGCCCTCTAGAAGACAACAAACCTTAACTCGATTATGTGACCGTCTTGAACTGCCATTTGAACCTTAGGGTTTGGGGTAGTACGGCGTGCCACATGTGAGGCATTGGCTTGACCCTTCTACGGCTGGACCGTTGGTACTGTGGCATGAAGTGGATGTTTTTAAACTTATTTCATGTGTTGAGCTGTTTCGGGAAAACTTGGGTGTTTGATTGTTCGATCGGAAAGTTTAACATTTTCTATTTATCTGGAATGTGATACAATATTTGGAATCCACAAGTAGTTATGAGATAACTGATTTGGATGTTATAAACATAGCAGTTTAGTCTTGAATGATAGGTTGCCACGGAATTTTGATGCGATCAAAAGTCCGTCGCAATCACGTGCGTACGCGGATACTCGCCGGGTAAACTTAATAGACAGACATGCCCCATAGCCCCGACCAAGTGACTGTAGGAGAACCCCGTCGCCAAAAGCATCCGTTCGGATGCTCGCGGCAACGGTGTTGCGCCTTAGTGCACTTCGTCGACGGCATCCGGGGGTGCGGCCGTCTACTAAAGTTTGCGACGAGCATTCGATCTGTTTATCGGGAATCTTGTTGAATTGCCCGACTAGATATTGAAAAGTGTTTTCGATATAGAGACTAAAATGTGGGGTTTATAATTGTTAGGCATGCGATGTCTAAGGAGGTTGCGGATTCCAACTGTTGTAGTTTTACACTTTCTTTTCTGTGACCGTAAGTGTAATATGTGATATCACCGGTTTCGTTGCTATATGTTAACGACAATTGTGATACTAATGTTTAGTTACGTTGATGACATGTGATGTTATGTGTTGCTGCATATGTTATATTGGATTGTCGCGTTTTGACTAGCCGGGGGGGAGGGTTTATGTGAGATGAGAGTTTTTATTTTCATTCATGTAAAAATAAATTGTATGTAATATTCTTTTATAGGGGCACTTCCGGGTTGAGGTTGATGTCACCATTTGTATATTATTTACTTTTCCGCACTAGGATAGACCCAAGGAGGAGGGCACAAGTAACCGGGTTCTGGAGTCCAGTGGGAGACCAACTCGAGGAGTCGAGTCCGGGTCTCCTAACTCTAGAATTAGTAGGGTTGCTTGCCGCTCTCGTAGGGGTCTAGGGGTGTAGGTTTGGCTATTCATCGCGACCGTGGAATCCGTGTTTTATACAGGCTCGTATTGAAAACACGGACGTCCTAGGATATCCAATGTTTCATATGTTTCTTCTGCTGCGATATATGTGATGTGATCATTTGATATATTATGATAGATACTGTATAAAGTATATACGATACATTATATAGAAGTTACTTATGTTTTACATCCGCGCTAGCCCTGCCCCGCTCTGCCGTTAGTTACCTAACCTAACGGTGAACGAGGGGACATCGAGGCGAATGCGGATGGCATAAGTGTACGTCGTATTTATCTGTGATGTTTAGGTGATTTAAATGATGGGAATTCATTAATATGATTAATGAAATAAAAGAAACCTAAAAGATGTTGTGGAATCGAATTTTCAAAAACAGGTAGCTACAGTTCTTGCTTTGCATCGTGGTGTTCCTTGTAGAACATCCTGCACCTTATTCGATAAGGAAAGGGCCGAGATCCCTTCACCGGGAGTGACCCCTTTAGCAATGACTGGATGATGCTACACCCCTCGGTTTGTCTTTTGATTGCTCCTATAGTTCTTGCTTTGCACAGCGGTATATATATGATATATCCTGCACCTTATTCGATGAGGAAAGGGCCGACGATCCCTTCACCGGGAGTGACCCCTTTAGCAAAACTAGAAAAGCCTCAAAAACACTCCATTTTAAAATTATTTGATTCTACAACGATATCAAGTTCATTACGCAATAGGTTTTCAGAAAAACCTTTCGTAGCCCTCCGTCATTTCAGATAAGTAGTAGTTAGTATTCGTGCTGCGTTTGTTGGCCTTTGTCAAGGTGTAGTGTGCGGTAGCTGACTGGTGCTTATCTGCTTATGCATATGATGCAGATTGGGTTAGGGTGGTCGTGCGACCTTGTTGGCCTTTGTCAAGGGTCGTGCGGGTGGGTTTAATTCAATCAGGAAATGACGGGTTGAACTTGACTAGCATCCTATGGTTTCTTGGCCTTTGTCAAGGTCATAGGAGGTTAGGGGAAAAATTATCGGGAATTTCAAGCGTTGAAATTTGCAATGAGATTGCATACCTTCTATGAGATAGTTGGATCCCGATACTCACTGCGAGTAATTGTTACTCCTGGGAGAGTTTTACACATTAAAATTAGCCGATCAAGTAGGTGTCTAGAAAGGTGTCAACGGGGTTACGCCTCTGGGAAAACGAGGTTTACTTTAATTAGGTCTTTGCGAAAGCACGGGGAACCTCCCTCAAAGTACCGACACTGGCCTGGCTGAAAGATTGGCGAACTTGTAGCGTGTAATTAATCCCGGCTAGTCTTTCCTTTTAGGGTTTGAAGGAAGATTTGATAAAAACAGTTGGAGCCATCCTGATTAGATAAAATAATAACCAATCTGATCTTGCAAGAGCGCACGCAGAGTGTTTTCTTCTCTCTCTCTCCAGGTAGCGACCATGTCACGCCTTAATCAAGATAATAAAACGGATATATTGACCGAACCCGCTTGTTATACTGAGCTGGGGAACGTTGGTCCCGCTCCAACTTATAATTGTTATAAGACATAGCAGGAAATTGGGGATTACCAGAATTCCCGTGCCGCCCAAACGAAGAAAGTGCATACCGATGCATCATCTTCGGGTGTGTTTATTACAAAGAACTGTTTCTCAGTATCCTCTGCGTCCTGAGTATCTGATACCGGATCAGGATCCCAGATATGTGATCTATTACATAGGGCTACAGAAAGGTAGAGAACTGAGAACGGGTGATAAGTTTCATGAGGCAGAAAACGGTGCAAGTGTTGCAGCCAAGTCTGTTGGTCATTGTCACCCTGTATTCCAAATACATTGATTCTGAACGAATGTTATTAGATACCGAACCTGATATACAAAATCATATCAGTCTCTTTATTAGTAAAGAAATGATAAAATTTTGTATTGTTGGATAATGTTTTGAACATTTCCTATATCAAAAGTTAATCGGTTCAGGCACGTTATCTAAAAGCATTGATATTCTAAATCAAACTACAGTTCTTAGTATACGGAACACATACAAGAGGAAGAGTTCAGAAATGAACGAATCTTTCTTAAGGCATTGTAGACTAGGTCATATCAATGCGACCCGACTAGCTGAAGTTACATTAAGATGCATATTTAAATTAGTTTGAATTTACATCTTGTGAAACTAGCCAGTCATGTCACAGAGATAAGATGATCATAGCTCTGTTTATTGGAAACAGAGAAAGAGTTAGTGAACTCTTGGGATGATACATATTGATGTATGAAGGTCCCCTGTCTACAAATGCCAAGACCGGTTCTTTGTACTTCATTAAATTCTCTGATGATCTCTCGAGATTCAGACATATATTCCTGTTAAAACAAAAGTCCGAAATTTTTGAGATATTCACAGAATATAAGTTAGAAGTAGAGAACCAAAATACGGGTATAAGTATTATGTCCTTTGATGTGATCAAGGAGGAGAATACTTGAGCACGGAATTCCTAGATTATTCTAAAGGAGAATGAGATTCTCTCTCAGCATTACTCCTCCGTATACACCATAGCACGATGGTATATCGGGGCGGAGCAATAACACCCTATGTGATATGGTGTACTCTATCATGAGTACTACTGAGTTTCCTATTTCGTTTTGGGAGTTATGCACTTGAGAAGCTGCATACCTATTGAATAGGGTTCCGATCAAATCAGATGCCTACCATTTCATATGAGATATGGAAAGAGAAGAGCCCATATCTTAAATTTGTTAAGATTTGGGGTTGTCCAGCCTATGTCTAAAAGCATATTCCGGACAAGCTAGAGGCAAAATCAGTTCTGTGGATGTTTGTTGGATATCCCAAGCATACGCAAGGGAATATCTTCTACCTAACCGAGGAACAAAAGATGTTTTGTTACTCAGCATGCTACCTTTGTGAAAGAAAATTTCTTATGAAGAAATTATTGGTCATAAGGTAGAACTGGAAACAGTTCCAGCTATACAAACTGCAGCTGATGATTTGGTAGAACCAAAGGATTCAATAGCAACCAACGAACCTTAGCCTTTCCGACGATCTAGTAGGTTTCCTCACCTACCTGAGAGATACTCCGGTTTCTCTATGACAGTGGGAGCGAGGATTGCATCATGGGATGATGACCTAACTAGTTTTGAGCTGGCCATCAGGAGTGGGACACTGTAAGAATGGATGGATGTTAAACGATCTGAGATGGAATCCTTTTACACCAACAAAGTATGGACTTTGGTTGCTTTATCTGAAGGGTTAAATCCCCATCAAGAGCAAGTATATCTTGAGAAGATTACTTGGTGTACATGGAAAAGTTTAGACTTTCAAAGCTAGACTTGTTAAAGGTTTGCATCATTGACCAGCTATGGATTGCGATGAAACCTTTTGTCACGACCCGAAAGTACGGAACATGACCGGCACTTAGGCTACGAACGTCTCAAGGCGTACGTGCTCTAAGTAAGCCGAGCCCAGAAATCCAAACCAAGAAAAGTAGTGGAGTGAAGGAAAAACCATATTTAAATCAACCAGTTTGCAACATAATATACAACGCCTAAAGGCGAGGATCACAACAGAAAAGGGAACTCAACAGCACGAAACCCAGAGAAATATAACGTGCGACTCTAAGGTCGAAAGAAAGATCAATACTAGTTTTTATCTCAAATAAGTACATGTTTGGTTGATGGAACTTCTAGATACAACTGAAATATAATACAATGTATAGTGATGGGTACGATACAAATAAACCCACCTACTAGCAAGTCACCTGAAAGACGATGTGCCCGCAAAGCCGTAATGAAATCCGTACGGCAACACCTGCGAGAAACTGGGGAAAAACGGGGGTGAGTTGCCAACTCGTGAATAGAAAAACATCTACGAACAGAAGTTTGCATGTATGACGCAATCCTAGGTCATACGATCATAATATAATCCTCAAATATATAACCAGCATTCTATAACCATGACCAGGGTAACTATCTAACCCAAATATAATCCCATGTACCCGTGTCAATGTCAGTGCCTCAGGTAGCAATATATCATATGAATGATGTATGAATGCATGAAAAGTATGATCAATGTAATCAAGTCTGTATGTGATCAATGTCTGTATATAGGTGGATCCCATCCACGTATCACCCAATGACAATAAGCATCATGCAAGTAAATATGAGGATATAGTCAAAATCATGGAAACACATCATGAAACCTGTGCCCAACATCGGCACGAAACATAGCCTCAATCTCAATATCTCAATATCTCTGATAAGTCTCACCATCTAGGGCGCCTTCAATCCAGATCGGCCCCTACCATCAATCTCAAGACCACGACGGTATCCTCCGGATATCCGACGTGTCGGGTAAAATCACCGGTTGGTAGTGCTCCCCTGCCAGGCTCAACGCCATCTCCTGCGATCTTCTTGTCCTGGGGTACCGCACCGGGCCCACCATGTACCCGCAATCGGCCTCATCCGCCTCCTCGAATCGGGTTTCACATGTCGCTCTCAGCACCGAGAAAACACATGGTGGACGCACTGAAATATCATATCAGGGGTAACCGGGATTTTACAACAACTACATAATCTCTTTGAAATACCCACGGTTCCTAAATCCAGAAATATCATAGAACAACATATCTCAATGCGCATAATCAGAAAACATGATGTATGTGACATATCAATGAAGTGCAAGTATAACAGTATATCATGCAATATGGAATAATAGTATGCACATACAAGGGTCATATCCTGCAGCAATAATACTACTGTGTAGTGACATGGCAATTACCGATGAAGATGTGTGTGAACTGGCAAGTAAGTGTACGTGGTACATACGCATCATCGGTAATGGTGCTGGTGTCCTAACAGCATGATGTCAACAATAGAATATGAATCACAATAAGTATGCGATGCAGAACAACAATAATAATAAGCGGGAGCAGAATACCAAATACTAGGATAACTAAACTGCATCTAATGTCATAAGAGTCGTATAGCTACACCATTATAAGGCTGAGCTAAAGCTAACAGTAGGTAAGGGAAATCGCCTAACCTCTAAGTCGATACATATATACACATATAGTCGGTGATCCCGCCTCGATAATATCACATCCGATACTGTATTGCTATAATCGGTTATCCCCAAGTCAAGAGTGCGGATCAAACATCAAATTACAGCTCGTACGTAAATCCGTCGTACGACATCCCCAAATCTGGTTACGGTCAATATCACATTCGTCATATCATCCATCTAGTATTCTCTATATCAAATATCATAATCTGGGTACTGACCTACGTCTAGTACAAAGCTAATATCATCACTATCATCATGATCAGACTACTGATCAACAGTCTTATGAATCGATATCATCATCACAAATCGTCACAAGGAGTAAACATCGCCGAATGCGGCCTATCATACTAATCTTGTCATATTATATCATGTCACATCTCGTAACGTACTCACATGTCGATCATTTTGTATATATCACTATTCCTATGGCATCATTATCCCAAAAATCTGCTAAAGCATCAAGACATAACTCAAATATGAATTATACCATATCACCGACATCATAATCTCGGATCAAATATCATCATCTCAAACCCAAGTATCATCCTCAAATCCGTATGTGAACACATAGTCCCATACCCACGTGAACACATATCTATATAGAATCCCATAACCACATGTGTAATAAGGATGTATGCAAGTATGTATGTGTGAATATGTATGTGTAGTGCACCCACTACCTAAAGTTTCGTAACCTTTATCAATCCAACACACCAATATCCATTTTAACATTATTATTGATCCCAAATGACATATAATATTTGTAAATGTGTATACTCATCCGTATACATCACGACGAATTGCGGGGGTGCTATACGCCATCCACCCGACTTCTCCCCGTAGATATAAATCTACTCACCTTTCTTTATACGTGCCGGTACCGATGTCTCCATTTGCATCTCCAACGCTCCGACGCCACGTGGGTACCTACAAGGATATCACACGCTAAAACAAATGAAAACCATGTCGGAAACCAAAATGGTGCGCGCTACGCTCATAGGTAAAAACCTGTAGCCTTGCGTGCAAACACGGCCAACAACCTGCTGCCGTTGGCGTTCAAACGCCACCCGACGGTTACGAATCATCGAATACTAAAACCCATGCTAAAACAAGTCGTAAATCATACGCCAACTCATGAAAATCAACCCAGATTTTACCCTAACTGGAATCAGTCAAAACTAGACATACCAGGGGTCAAGTTTACATGAAATAGGGCTGTGCACGCAAAACGAGGCGGTTTCACCCAGGTCTGGCCGCAAATTGCGGCCAGGGGGATTTAATTTGCGGCCTGAAAAATGAGGTGGGGGCTAGGGTTTTGGGTGATGGTTCCAGGGTGCCTGCACAACCTACTGCCAAGTCAATTTTATTTTAGGAGGTCCGGGTTGATAGCAGTTTCCAGAAAGGTCAAAAGTCGACAAAATTGCTAAATTACGCCAAGTATAACAAATCTGATAACTAACTGGAAATCTGGGGCAATCTTGGGTAAACCGGTCTCAAATACACCTAATAAGGTTATACCAACCATCAAAACCAACACTTGGTCAAGTCTCACTCAAATTTATCCAAACTAGCACTAATCCACATAATAACACTAAGTTTTCAGCTATAAAACCAGAACTAGGCAGGATACGAGTTGGGTTGTGAGATTATACCTCAAAGGGCTATAGGATGAAGGAGAAGGGAAGGAGGAGGAAAGAAGAAGGGTGGGTTGCTGCTGCTGAGTTCCTGCTTGTGGCTGATCTCCTTGTGTTGCTGCTGCTGCTGCTTGAAATTTTCTTTCTTTGTTGCAGAGCAGCAGCTACTGCTGTGGCTTATGAGGTTGGGGTGTTGTGTTGGGCTGAAGTTGCTGTGTTGGGGGTTGATGTGGTGGTATATGATGGTGTAGGGCTGTTTCTAATGCTGTTGCAGCAGCTACTGCTGTGGTTGATGTAGCAGCAGATGTAGGGTGGCTGATGGGTGTTATCAGCTGATGTGATAACTATTGGGGCTGATGTAGCTGCTGATGTGAGTGTGTAGGTATTGGGTTAAGGTGTTAGGGGCTGGTGTAGGGTTGGCTGGACTGTTGTTTCAGCTGCTGATGTTGGCTGAAGTTGGATATTGGGCTGATGTGTGAGAGGGAGTAAAAGAGCACAAGGGGTTTGTGAAGTGGAATGGATCATGGCACACCCTAACCATCTCTCTCTCTCTCTCCAAAATAATGCACAACCAACATGGCTCTCTCTCTCTCTCTCACACACACACAAGGTCAACTAACCCTAATCTTAACCAATTGGTTCAACCTACCATGGTCATCTCAACATGGTAACCCTAGACTTCACCCAAGCTAACATGCACAAGTGTGTGCAGTCCAGATAAAATTCCGATAAAATATTCATAAAACCAGATAAATCATCAGAAACCAATTTTGGTAAACTTTTTACCAAAACCTTACATTAAACATATTTTAGAATTTCCATGATTTTTTTGTCTAGAATTTTCCCAAAATAATATTATATTTTCCTGAAATGTTACACCTTTTCTAAGTACCTATGCTTAAATCCATCCAGATCCTACTTGCCACGGCTACATACCATGACTACGATATCTGGCGGTTGGGTGTCATGACTGCTTTTCTAAATGATGTTTTAGAAGAGAGAGTCTATAAGAACACAGTCAGAGGGCTTCGTAGACAGTGGGAGCAGCGGAAACGTGTGCAAGATGTTTTATGTGATAAAGCAGGCATCGCGGAGTTGGAACATCTGTTTTGATGAGTTAGTCAAAGAGTTTGAATCATCAAAATGGTAGATGAACCTTGTATATACAAATAGGTAGTAGGGAGTATGCTGGTGATCCTCGTAGAGCACATGGATGACATACTCTTGATAGGGAAGGAGTTTCCTATGCTACGCTCGGTCAATCTCCGCTTATCACAAGGATTCTCCATAAAGGATCAAAGTGATACCTCCTAAATCCTGGGTTTTGGATCTATGAGATAGATCTAATTGGATGTTAGGATACTCACTAGTTGTAGTGAGATGGTATCAATTGATCCTTGGGAGAATCACTGGAAAGGTTCCAGGGTGATAAGGACGACTGAATGTCAGTCGCAGGCATTGTCTTTACCCTCAGTAAAGGGACGGTATGTTGGAGGAGTTCCAAGCTAGATACCGTGGCATACTAGAAGATAAAGGCTGGATACATCGCTACTAAAGATGCTACAAAAGAGGCAGTCTGGGTGTATATTAGTTCATGAGATGAACTTCGTTCCTCCCATTGTGTGACAATGGAGTTGTGGCTTATGCCAAGGAACGCCCGTCCCATCAGTGATCCAGACATATTCTAAGGCAGTGTCACCTGATCGTGTAGATGGTTGATCTCTAGGGGATCAAGGTTAGGAGAGCAGACTCAGAGGACAACACGGCGGATCCACTCACAAAAGCCTTTTCCCAGAGAGAGACTTTTATAGGATGGTTGAGTATGAGATACTACAACCACTGCTATCAGATGGCCTTAGTGCAAGTGGGAGATTGTTAGTTATATGTATGCCCTAGAGGCCATTACTATACATAGGATGTATATTGTAGTGGATGCTTGGACATATATAGGGATGACTTTCTTGCTCGATATGATAGTATGCTATCTGGTTACTCTTTACCTTAACGTGCATACTGATTGTATCTCTGTTATATGTTGGTAAAGCCCTTAGGATGTGTACTTGACTACCTGGACTATGATGCGGATCATACTAGTGGGGACATGGTAGTCTATAAGTACATCCTTCAAGGTCCCTAGTCGTGGGTGTATCGAGACGGGGCATCGATATACCAGAGTAGACTAGCGTGTAGCTTCTCGACCCATATAGATGGGCGATGGATGATCCTATATCCATTGGTGTTTGACATCAGAGATGATATACGGGTGCTCAGTGGAGACTGGGTACACTGGACGGACCCGCCGAGAACTCCCAGATGGTATTATACCTTACGTCAGATGGCAGTTCTCTGGTGACACTGGTACAGGTTAGTCTGTAAACCCGAGATCGTCATAGAATCTTGTGTGATTCCCACTGTGCTTTGATTTCCACCTTACCACGTCCAAGAGGGCGTGAAAAACGGTGGTTTTTGGGTACAGTCCCGAATCACTTGGAGGCAATGAGCGATAAGAGGGGTTTCGTCTCTCTCGGTATAGGGAGTTGATTTTGCGCAGTGCTCGATTGGCTATAACAGGAAGTCCTTGGCCAAGGCTGCTTTAGGGATTTACTGGTAAGTGTTACCAGTAGTTTCTCGACCCGTTATGAGCCTCATATCGACACGACTTATCGTGTTATTGGGGTCTGACGTTTACCACCCCTAGACGAGATATGCGACATATCAGACGAACAGACCGGACTGTACGGTAGTGTTACCGATTGGATTCACAGGAGTGTGAGCGGGCTTGCTCGTTGATCTTCTGATCGCTCAATACCCGGGTGGCCGTTACGTTTAGCAGACCGCTTGCGGCTTGTGGGTGTTTGATATGATCATCACCTACTACCGGCGTATTGACGAGTCTTTAGAGTCATACACAGGGGTTTCCTGGCTCAAGCGAAACGAAATAGGAGCGCATATGAGATATGTGCGGGACCGAGAATAATACTAGTATGTGATACTATATTCTATTCTCGCGATGTGACATTGATCGGTTGTATGCAATATAGCCGGGTTATCGGATCAAGTCTTGATTCGATAATTTGTTAGTATTGATATTAGTCAGTTATATGCAATATGACCGGATCGTTAAATCAAGTGTTGATTTAATGATTTAATGTATAATTATATATTTGATATATTACTTTACATTAACTAGTATTGGTTCACTTAAGATTTGTTTTCTCACTAGTATGTGCATAAGTGTATATATGATATATATTTGTGTACATATGTTTGTATCATGTTTGATGATACATACAAGATGTGTGTATGAGAATTATATCAAGATTAAGTTTAAGATTAGGGTATTGCTTTATCAAGAGAATTAACAAAAGAAATGAACTTGGTCAAAGTTGTCAAGCTTGAAGAAGCTTGGAGAAACTTTGACAAAGTCCACTCTTTTGTCATTTCACTTGATAATTCTTTAACCTAACCCTTAACCTAATGCCTTGGTCAATTCTCCACATGAGTTAAGCATGAGGGCTTAACTCAACCATGGTGCTATAATTAAAAGGATAAGTTTCATATTATTCTTTTAATTCTTTTCTTCTTCTTCTCCTTCATCAAGCTCACAAAAGCTTGCTAGCTCCAATGGTGCCATGAGAAAAAGAGTGAGAAATCCAATTCTAAAGTGAACCCACTTCCTATTTCTTCATCCTCTACTACTTGCCATGTAGTATAGGGAGTTCCCTTCATAAAGTTTTTGACCAAGTGAAGGAATAGCTTGAGTTTGAGTCTCCCCGACGTAGATCATCTTCGTCCTCGAAGTCAATGACCTAGCCCGATCATTTCTCCAACGAAACCATCGCTAGAGTCCGGAATCCGATGATCGCAGTGGAGGGACGTCAACACGGAGCTTTAGAAGTGGAGGACCGGATCTACAAAGGTTGTTATCCCTTTCACTTGTTAGCAAAGTAGTTTGTTTGCTTATAGTTTCGCCTAATCTTTTGTTAACGATCTAGTTTAGGGTTTCTCGGCACCGGAAACTTTGAATTTGGCATGGTTGATGCCTTGTGGAACCTCTTGTATGTGCCTAGTAACCCTACAGACGTGACATGGTGACTAGGTTGGACGACGACGGTGACTGGATCGTCGGCCACACGCGCAACTCCGACGAGCCGATTGGAGAATCAATAAACGATCGAGAAGAGAAAGAAATGAAGAAGAAGAAGAGTGAGTGGCTGTTGTGTTGGGTTCTAGGGTGGCGAGGACAGAGGCAAGATGACGGCGACGACGGTCGACGGCGACGTGCTGCGTCGGCAAGGTGGCTATGGGTTTCTTGGGTTGGTGTTCGGGGTCGGGGATTGTGAGGTTGGTGGCGGCGGCGGTCTGGTGTGTCGAGAGAGGAGAGGGAGGTGAGGAGGTGAAGGCAGAGGTGATGATTAGTGTCGATGATGAGGTCTCCGGTGAAGGGTGTAGGGGTTTCCGGGGTTGGTGTCATGGGAGATTGCTGTAGGGTTGTCATCAAGATGCATGGGTGCTCGGGAAGTTAATGAGGAGGTGGAGGTGGTGACGGAGGTGATGAAGGTGAGGACGAGGGCGAGCTCGAAGTGAGGTCGGCGATGGTTTGGCGAGGGCGAGGTCTAGGGTTTGGGTTTCTCACGGGAGAAGAAGGAAAAGAAATGAGAGGAGAGAGAGAGGCTTTGGTGAGGGTTTATATATTAGGTTATATAAAATTTTATATCTATATATATATAATGAGAGAGAGAGAGATACAACGGGGGGAGAGAGAGAGTGTGACAGAGGGGGGGAGATGCTGAGAGATATATTAGTGTTTATATATATATATATATATTGGAAGGACGGGCGCGCTCCGCGTGTGCGTGCATCAGAAGCGGGAACGGACGGAGAGCAAAAATTCCGTAGGAGCGCGATCAACCATACGCCAAAATCGTCCAAATAATAGTTTCTAGCTAAACTAAAGAGCATAAAGAAAGAGTTCAGATGTGCTACAACCTTTGTAGCATGTCCGGCTGATCTCGAAAGACCCCGTCTAAACTCCGTGAGCTCTCGAACGCTTCTGCACGCCGACCGCCTCACCGTAGATGATCCGCATTGAAAGCAGACAGCCCGAGATCCAACTCAGCCGTCGGTCGGAGAGACTTCCTCTAGAGGCTTGCTAGGCGTGGAGAAAGGTGATGCAAACAATAGGCAATCTCTACATTTTGCAAACCTTCACTATGGAAACACCTGCCATTTTTCTGGTGAGCTCAAGCTCTTATTATGAGGGAGAAGAAGAAGTATTTTGATAAAATGGATGGCATTCTTGAAAAAGAAAATTGTCTCTTCCCTTTTTACCAACCATGTCATGTATATCATGACACATACCCTCACTCCTACTCTCTTTCATGTGTGTGTCAACACATAAGAGAGAGGGTGGGTATTAAATAAATAATTTATTTATATATATATATATATATACTTTAATATATATATATATAAAGATAAATATAAAGATATATATATATATATATATTTGTATATTTATTTATACTTAATTTATAAAGGTGGGAATTAATATATAATATATATATCAAACATATATATATATATATATATATATATATATATATATATTAAATAAGTATTAGTACATGTATCCTATACATGTACACATCATGTATCACATACACGAAATGCCATCAATATCTTCCCAGTATCATATACTGTAGAGAGTGTGTGTATTATATACACTATACTAGAAAACATATCATAAATACGGTTATCAAGTCAACACTTAACTTGGTATTTCTTCTTTGAAAACGGGTAGTATAACAGTCGTCCGATTGATTATGTATATCCAATATACATGTTTTATCGAACTCATCTATGTATCCCTATACGTACATCACATCACGTTTTGCCCGGGCAGGCACTTTTGTTGCGGGACTCTAAAGACCTATCAATACACTGGCAGTAGGTTATACAAGATCGTATCCGATTGAATCTTAAGCACTTTCAGATTCAACCCCTTTCGGATTAACCCACAAGCTCGTCAGCTGTACTAGCTGTACGTAACGGCTATCCAGGTATGAGCAAGATAAATACAGGTCGACGAGCGAACTCGTCCGGACCCAACAAAGTCTATAAGTGACAGTCACTGTACAGTCCGTTCTCTTCGTCAAAGAGTATCGCATACCTGGTCTGGGGTGGAATCTGTTAGACCCCTAACAACCCGATAAGTTGTGCTCGCAGAGGACTCATAACTAAAGAGATACAACCGGTAACACTTACCAGTTTATCGCTACCCGTGGCCACAGACTTCTGGCTATATTCGTGTCCTGCACTATGCGATATTGACTCCCAATACCGGGAGTGATGAATTCCAGCGGCCGCTCACTGCCTCCATGTACTTCGGGACTATACCCAACTAAAACCTATTAGCATGACTTAGTAGAGCCATGGTAGGGTAATAATCAAAGTACAGTGGGAACACACATGAGACACTGTGGCGATTTCAGGTCTAAGGACTACCATGTACTCATATCACCAGAGAATTGCTATCTGACATGGGTATAATACCAACTAGGAGTTCTCGGTGAGTCCGTCTAGTGTAACTCATCCAATGAGCACCTATATACAATCATCAGTGTCAAACACCAATGGCCATGGGATTAGCTATGGCCCCGTACAAGTTCATGAAACGTATACACTAGTCTAAACTGGAGTACCGATGCATTGTTTCGATACTCCTACGACTAGGGACGTTTAAAGATGTGCTTATAAACTACCATGCCCTACTAGTATGATCCTTAACATAATCATGATAGTCAAGCAAAGATTCTATGGGCTTTATCTCATGTATTTGTGATACGCGATAACTAGTAATACACATACACATAATAGATAAATACAAACCAGATAGCTCACTATCATCTCGAGTAAGACTGTTCTTGGTATAGGCCCTCCTCGAATTCAGTAATTGCATTCCCGCAACTACGAAAATTTCCTTGAGGGCACCAATATCCAACATGTAGGGTTACTAGGCACAGTCACAAGGTTCTACAAGGCATCAACCATGCCAAAATAAAATTTATCATGTGTTGAACAATCCTAACCAAGATCTTAGACTAGAGATTAGACGAAACAAAGAGCAAGTAAACAACTTTACTTCTAAGAGTTTTGGATTACAACCTTTGTAGTCCATTCCTTCACTTCTAAAGCTCCGTGTTGAGGTCCCTTCGCTGCGATCATCGAGTAACCGGACTCAAGAAAGGCTCCATGAAGAGAAATATGCAAGCTTGCTTCCGATCTTCAATAACTAAGATGATCTACCTTGAAGAAACTCAAACCCAAGCTCTTGCTTTGCTAATCAAGTATTAACAAAGCAAACACCCCAATCTAAGCATCTAGAATAGATGAGGATGATGAAGTAGGAATTTATCTCTCATTTGTTTTCAATTTCTCACTCATTTTCATCACATTAGAAAAAGCTATAAAGCTTTTCTCATCAAAAGAAGAAGGAAGAAGAAGATGAATCTCTTTTGTGATGAATAATGAATCAAGTGAGGTTAGAAATGCAACCATGAGTTAAGTATGAATACTTAACCCATGTAGAGAATTAACTATGGTTAAAGGGTTGGGTTGGGTTAAAGAAATATCTTTGCAAAATATCACAAAATATCAAGGTCAAAGTCAAAGCTTCAAGAAGCTTCTTGAAAGCTTCATGAAAGTTTAACCCTAATCCAAACCCTAACCATATTTAAACTCCACAAATCATGTTGCATTTATAACCATAACATGTTACAATATTATATATCACATATACAATATTTATTGTAACAAAATAAAATAATACAATTAACATATATCACATATATATCAATGTATTACCCGAGTGAGAAAAAGAATCTTTAAGTGAGCTCATAGTAGTTAATGTAATTTAATATATCAAATATATAATTATACATTAAATTATCGAATCAACACTTGATCCGATAATCCGGCTATTTCACAAATAACCGACTAATATAATCTGTATCAGTTCATCGAATCAACACTTGATCCGATGACCCGGCTATATCACATATACCCGGCCGATATCTCATATCGCGAGAATCTAATACGGTATCACATACACGTATTGTTCTCGGTCCCGCACATATAATATGTGTGCTCCTACTCCGTTTTTCCTGAGCCAGGAAACCTCTGTGTAGGACTCTAAAGAATCGTCAATACGCCAGCAGTAGGTGATGATCATATCAAACACCCACAAGCTGCAAGCGGTCAGCTAAACGTAACAGCCACCCAGGTATTGAGCAATTAGAAGATCAACAAGCAAGCCTGTACTTTCTCCCGTGAATCCAACCAGTAACACTCCCGTACAGTCCGGTCTCTTCGTCTGATATGTCTCATATCTCGCCTAAGGGTGGTAAACGTCAGACCCCAGTAGCTTGATAAGTCGTGTCGATATGAGGTCCATAACAGTTTGAGAAACTACTGATAACACTTACCAGTAAATCTCAGCAACCCTGGCTAGGGATTTCCAGTTATAGCCAATCGAACACAGCGCAACATCAACTCCTTATACCGGGAGAGACGAATCCCCTTCTATCGCTCATTGCCTCCATGTGATTTGGGACTGTATCCAAAAGCCACCATTTTGCACGCCCTCTTGGACGTGGTATGATTGAAATCAAAGCACAGTGGGAATCACACAAGACTCTATGACGATCTCGGGTCTACACACTAACCTGTACCAGTATCATCAGAGAACTGCCATCTGACGTGAGGTATAATACCATCTGGGAGTTCTCGGCGAGTCCGTCCAGTATACCCAGTCTCCACTGAGCACCCATATACCTTCTCTGATGTCAAACACCAATGGATATGGGATCATCCATCGCCCATCATATGGGTCAAGAAGCGTATACGCTAGTCTACTCTTGTATATCGATGCCCTGTCTCGATACACCTACGACTAGGAACATTTGAAGGATGTACTTGGCGACTACACTGTCCCCACTAGTATGATCCGCATCATAGTCCTGGTAGTCAAGTACTCATCCTAAGGGCTTTATCAACATGTGACATAGAGACAATCAGAGTACATGTTAAGATAAAGAGTAACCCGATAGCATACTATCATGTCGAGCAAGAAAGTCCTCCCTATATATGTCCAAGCATCCACTACAATATACAATGTATGTACAGTAATGGCCTCTAAGGCATACATATAACTAACACAACAAACTCCCACTTGCACTCAAGGCTAATAATTGCGGTATCACATGCATATAGCTTATGTGGTACTGCATATCCAACTTCTGTACTAACAGTTTCGCAAACTGTGTTCGAGAAATAGCATCAGTGAGTGGATCCGCTAATATGTTTCTAACTATATCTCTCTGAATCTCAATTTCGCGGAGATCAACTAGCTCCCGAAATGAGCGATACTTACCATAGAATATATTTTGGATAGCTGATGGGACATTGTTCACAAATGAACATATTTATCCAAACAAATATATAGGATGTATCTTCTGCTGATTCACAATTAGCATCTAGCGCCTTGACTATCCTAGTATCTCGATTGGAACTTTTCCAATACACCGCTCCTCATAAGAGGGTAAACTAATAACTCACGACAGACACTCTGTTACCCTTGTCACTACGGAAGCTAGAATCGGTAATTGCCTCCCGAAAGATTCTGCTATTACCATACACCAAGAACATCACATATGCTCTTCACTTCTTCCTATGATTCTCCAAGATTGGATTAATATCTGCTTACTACACCAAGTGTAAAAGCAATATCTGGTCTGGTATTTAACATCGCATGATTGACCTCATAGCCGAAGCATGTCTAATGTTATTCTTGTGAGTCTCTCTCTTCATTAGTCCTGAAAGACATCATTTTAGAGAGAGTGACCCCATTAACTGTGGGTACATTACCTCGCTAGGAGTCTTCCATTCTAAACACTTTAGAATGGTGTCATTATACCTGAATTTGGATAATCTCAAAACCCCTACCAGGTCCAACTCTATAGACATGGTCACCAGAATCATTGACATGTGCAATCCACAAAAAAAAAGAGAAACAAAAGTGACTATCAACGTTTGACCGAATCGTAGTATAGGAATATCACTTCCTATTAAGAGGATGTTATCCACATCAGTATGCAGAATCTGACAGTACTCCTTACAGCTTTCTTACAAATATTTGGTTCATATCTTATTTTGATGAAGTCAATCACTTTGACAGTTGCATCAAAAGCAGATGATCCACCTCCGCTATACATGCTTTTTTCTATAAATAGACTTAAGCAACTTTGCACACTTTCCGCTGCTCCCACTGACTAAGACAATCCTCTGGTAGAGTCATATACACGTACACTTCTAAATCCAATTTAGAAAGACGTTATAATCATACTCATACTAGATATCAAGGTCATGAAAACAACAGTTAGAAAATTTTATCCGTATGGACTTCAACACAGACTTTGAAGTAACAGTACAATCACAATCCACATCGGGTATTTGATGAATACTGTATACTACAAGTCTATCCTTTATTAGGTTAATATCTTTCCATTTGTAATGATCTCGAAAGATGTGCTTGCTTCTTATGGGTTTTACCCCTTTCAGGAGCACACAACAAAATCTATAATTTGTTGTAGTACATGAAGTCCAACTTGGATAACTTGGCTTCCGGCCATCATTCGAAAGTCACCACTTCCTATGTCATGCTGATAACTAGTAGGGTCATCATCACATGATGCAAGCCTCCTAGTCACTGTCTATGAGAAAACCGAAGTATCTCTCGGGTGGCTGAGTTCACCTACTAGATCTGCGGAGTAGCTATGGTCTGTTAGGGTCAATTGGATCATCAAGTTCTACTAAACTTTCGGTAACTGTTTGTGGTTCTGGAAACATTTCTAGTTCTACCATACTCCCACTAATTTCTTTTGCAAGAAATTCCTTAACCAAGGATGTGGTGAGTCAAGAACAAAACACTTCTGAACTTGAAAAATGGTAGAAGCTATCCCTCGCGAAATCTTGGGATAACCCACAGACTGCTATTTTTGAAACGTCCCTCGAGTTTATCCGGATTATGACTTTAAACACAAACTGGATAGCCCCATATCTTAACAATATTAAGATGAACACTATTCTATATCACATATAGAAAAGAGTCACTTCTTTAGGTAGAACCAGTATCAATTGATATGCATCTATTTTCTAACGCATCTTCTAAATTGAATAAGGCAACTCAACATTACTCATCATGGAGCGCACCCGCGGATGAGTAATCTGAGAGAGAATCACATTCTCAATATGGAATACTTAGAACCAACCCCTTGTTCGTATGGACATAGGACAACATACAACAATATGTATAAGTCCCTAAAGTTCACTAACTCATTTTCTGTATGCTGTTAATTGAAAAACATTCTTTTGGTTAAAAGAAACCAAAAGATTGCTATTTTAGGCAAAACTTGATGATTTTCATCAATAGAAACAATTGCTCCGAAAACCGACATTGAGGAAAAAATAATCCATTCTCAACTCTCTGCTCTTTCTCAACATCTGTAACGCCCTACAGATGTGAGATTCTAATCCAGTATCTTTATACCCAGGAGTTAGAGTTTATTGAGAAATAGTTTCTCAAGACACAGATGCATGGGAAATTTGGAACATTAAAAATGTTTCAGTTGGATTAGACGAGTATTCACAATATTTCCTTTTTCATTGCCCAGGTTCATGACAGTAGTTGCAATTTTCTTTTCTCACTTCAACCCCTTTTGATGTCTCTCAATTTTACCTTCATGTATACAACTTATACTAGTTGGTTTTCTCCTTTCCATTCTTTCAACACCAGCTTTGGGAATTGGAAGAAGACTATCCAATAAGCGTAACTGGTATGCACTCCTTATATGTAAGGAGCTCTCGAGCTTGAGATAAGGTAGGATGGATAAACTGTTGGCTATAGTGCCTTCAAGTCAATTATTGAATCGCGGGCACGCGATTGTGATGATTGAGGAAGAACCTATACCGGTAGAACAGTCTTACTCGAGATGATATTATTGTAGGGATGTTCAGAATGACAGCAAGGTTTCGGGAGGTATCGTCCATGCCAATTTCAAAAATTTGCCGTACTAAAGAACCCTAATCTAGAATCTTAACTAGAGATTTAGACGAATCAAGCATGCAAACAACTTTACATACAAAGTGAACAAGGAATACAACATTTAAAGACCGGTCCTTCACTTCAATAGCTCCGTGTAGTAGTCCCTTCACTCCAAGTAGTGAACTCCCGGACTCTAAAAAGGCTCCACAAGATGAACGGAACAAGCTTGCATGAAGTCTTCGAGGCCGAAGATGATCTACGTTGAGGAGACACCAACCCAATCTACCTCTTCACTAAATTAGGGTTTAGTGAAGCAAACGCCCAAAACTAAATGGCTAATCTAGTAGAGGATGATGAAGTAGGAATTTTTCTCACTTTGGATTTATTTTTCTCACAATATTTCATCGCCTTGAGAAAAGCTAGAAAGCTTTTTCATGAGGAAGAAGAAGATGAAGTGGAGATGAGAATGAAACTCATGAGATGAGAATAGAAACCATGAGTGAGTTTATGTCATACACTAACTCATGTAGAGACTAAACTATGGTTAAGAATAATGGTTAGGTTAATAAATATCTATAAGTAAAACAAAATTAGTGGACTTGGTCAATGGTTCCTTAAGCTTCTACAAGCTTGTAGCCATAACAAATTTCTAACCAATTTTGATTTACTTTGATAAATAAAAACCCTAAGATTATCATAAGCATGGTGTGAGTCTCATATACCCATGTTGAATGTGGCATCTAGCATGACACAAAATAATGTACATAAATATATATCACATATATACTAAGTGTATACTAGTGAGAAAAAGAAAACTTAAGTGAGCTAATATTAGTTAATGTAATTCAATATATCAAATATACAATTACACATTAAATTATTAAATCGACATTTGATTTAATAATCCGGCTATATCACATACAACCGGCTAATGTCAAATGTAACAACCTATCGAATCAACACTTGATCTGATAACCTGGCTATATCACATATAACCGTCCGATATCACATATAGCGAGAATAGAACACGGTATCACATACACATATTAATTTCGGTCCCGCACATATCACATATGTGCTCCTACTTCGTTTCTCTTGAGCCAGGAAACCTCTGTGTAGGACTCTAAAGACTCGTCAATACTCCGGCAGTAGGTGGTGATCATATCAGTCACCCACAAACCGCAAACGGTCTGCTAAACGTAACGACCACCTAGGTATTGAGCGATCAGAAGATCAACAAGCAAGCCTGCTCATACTCCTGTGAATCCAATAAGTAACACTACCGTACAGTCCGGTCTTTTCGTCTGATATGTCGCATATCACAGCCTGGGGGTGGTATAACGTTAGACCCCAATAGCCTGATAAGTGATGTCGATGCAAGGTCCATAACGGTTCGAGAAACTACTGATAACACTTACCAGTAGATCTCAGCAACCCTGGCCAGGGAATTCCTGTTATGGTCAATCGTACATAGCGCAACATCAACCCCCAATACCGAGAGAGACGAATCCCCTCCTATCGCTCATTGCCTCCATGTGACTCGGGACTGTACCAAAAAACCACCTGTTTGCACGACTCAGTAGAGCCATGGTAGGGTAGAAATCAAAGCACAGTCGAAGACACACAAGACTCTATGACGATCTCGGGTCGACAGACTATCTTGTACCAGTGTTACCAAAGAACTGCTATCTGACGTGAAGTATAATACCATCTAGGAGTTCTTGGCGAGTCCTGTTCAGTGTACCCAGTCTCCACTGAGCACCCGTATACCTTCTCTGATGTCAAACACCAATGGATGTGTGATCATCCATCGCCCATCATATGGGTCAAGAAGCGTATACGCTAGTCTACTCTGGAATATCGATGCCCCATCTCGATGCTCCCACGACTAGGAACAATTGAAGGATGTACTCACAGACTACCCAGAACCCACTAGTATGATCTCTATCATAATCCTGGAAGTCAAGTACATATCTTAAGGGTTTTATCAACATATAACAGAGAGACAATAAGTGTACATGTTAAGAAAAAGAGCAACCGGATAGCATATTATCATGTTGAGCAAGAAAGTCCTCCCTATGTATGTCCAAGCATCCACTATAATATACATCATATGTACAATAATGGCCTCTAGGGCATACATATAACTAACAATCCCCCACTTGCACTAGGGCCATTTGTTGTAGTATCTCATACCCAACGTCCCATAGAAGTCTCTTTAGGGAAAGGCCTTTGTGAGTGGATCCGCCGTGTTATCCTTCGCTTCAATTCTCCTAACCTTGATCCCTTGGAGATCATCCATCTCCCTAATCAGGTGATAATGTCCTCAGAATATGTCTGGAACGCTGATGGGACCTGGGTTCCTAGGCCAAAGCCACAACTCCATTGTTGTCACAATAACATTTATTGGACGCTCAATGGTAAGAACCTTGTTCATCTCATGAACAAGAAATGACCAGACAGCCATGATTGATTGCAAAAACGTGCGTTCCGCCTTATCCTATTTGTCATACTTACCTCAATCAAGATGGTGTCGCTTTGCAACTAGCCGGTTGAGCACGGGTCGTCCGCAGGGAGATGGTAGTATATTCGTTCTTGTTTAGACGAGTCAATAAAGAATGTGTATGAGTTTGTTCAAAACTATCTTAAGTGTTTGTATGTATATTCAAGTAAGCTTGTTAGGGTTAAGGTTGGTTAGTAGAGTTAGGATTAGTCTTGTACTTTTCTTTTGCCATTCTTAAAACGATGTTGGGATAATCGAACGTAGCGGGGATTAGGAGGACATAGGAATGGGATTTGCGAGTTTAAGCAAGCTTTCCAACGCTAAATCCATTCTTAGTGCCCCTTGTCCTTCCGCTACGTGCGCTTATTTCCAACCCTCGGCCAAACACCCGCAGTCATGTATCCAATTGGGTCACAACTACATGTCACGTTGTAGTGCGCCCAAAGGACTTCTCGGCTTAGGTCGCGGATATATATCACGTATAGTGCGCCTACGTGAGGGGGTTGCGTTTGTTTGGTCGAGGTTCATTTTAGAATGTTTGGCGAAGAGAAACATAAGGGATTTTTCTGTCCCTCATACTAACCTTCCTTAGCCCCTAACAAGTGGAAATTATTCACACATTTAAAAAGAAAAGAAAACAAGAAAAGAAGAAAAGAATGAAAGGAAAAATACGGTTTTACAAAATGGTAGCAAGCTAACTACTTGGGCTCTCACCTAAGCAAGGAACTTCGTCTAGTATCATGGCTTGAAAATAATACGGATAAGAAGGGAAGGAAAATAAAACAAGCAAAGAAATATTAACAACTACTTAACAACAAGAAACAAAATTACACTTAGGAATTAAAATTACAATACAAGAATTAAAAGATACATGTTAAATAAAAACCCTGTCACGACCCGAAAAGAGCACGTGACTGGCACCTGAACCATATGAAGTCTATAGGACTCCATCTGATCCAAGTAAGCCAGAAGCCCAGAAATCTAGAACCATTTTAGGAGTAAATAAGAAAACTGGTTTAAAGAAGTGAAGAAAAACATATTTGAAGTCAAGGTTTTTAAATAACTAAGCCGAATATGCATTTTAAAAAAAGTAAAGTCCTTTCTAAAAATTTCGGCAGAGTTTCTTTTGTAAAAACTGGCCCCAAATGGGGTACAATAAGAATAACAATATATATGCAATGATAAAAGACATCCCCAAGCGGGAGCTAGCTCTTCGTCAAACGACGGTCATAACCACACAAGCAATAATAATATACAACGCCGAACGGCGAGGGTCAAACCAAAAGAACTCAATAAGCATGAAAACCGCAATACTACTAAGCGTGACTCTAAGGTCGAATAATACATCACTAAAGTCTGAGTCTGAAACAATATACAAGTTTTGGTTGAGGGAAATTCTAGATACAATGAATAATATAAGTACAATGGTGGTTCTTGATGCAAAAGAAACCACCTACCAAATGCAATTCACCCTGAAGGAAGCAATGTGCCAGAAATGCCGCAAAGGAACCTGTACGGCAAAACCTGCAAGAACTGTGGCACAACGGGGGTGAGTTGCCAACTCGTGAATAGAGAATATCTACAAGCAGAAACCGAATGCAAGACATGATCCTAGGTCAACAATCAGTAATAAACCTCAAAGAATAAGCCTGATACATGATAAGGTGGCAAAGCAACATCTAAACAGGTATGTGGTGCCAAGTACTCAGGTAATAACATGTCATCAGTATAAGGTATGTCTGCATGAAGTAAATATGATGAAGTATCAAAAATAAACATCATGGAACCTGTGCCTAGCATCGGCACTCGAAAACATCATGAAACATGTGCCTAGCATCGGCGCGTAAATCCTCGTCTATCAGGCGTTGTCACCAATACTGGCCCTGATAGGTACGTATCATACGCTACCTCGAAAACCCGAGTGCCCAGCTTCGACCCTCGAATTCCGACGTATCCATACGTACATACTCCGGTCGGCATCCCCACGATAACCGCCGAGTCCAAATACTATCACCGGTAGGTAGTGCTCCCCAGCCAGGCTCACCGTCTACTACACAGCGAAACCGTTCTCGCCCCGGGTACCATACCGGGTCCACCATGTACCCGCAATCGGCCTCATCCGCCTCCTCGAATCGGGTTTCACATGTCGCTCTCAGCACCGAGAAAACACATGGTGGACGCACTGAAATATCATATCAAGGATAACCGGGTTTTTAACACAATTATATATTCTCTTTTGAAATACCCACGGTTCCCAAATCCAGAAATATCATGGAAACAACATATCTCAATGCGTATAATCAAAACATGATGTATGCGACATGTAAGAAAGGTAAGCATATCATAAGTCATGCAACATGGAATAGTAATGTGCACATGTCGAGGGAAACCGCTCCTTTAAAACGAATCAGTTTTGAAGAACATCTTGCGGTTCCTAAATCTCTAATCAAGTCAGAATCATCTATGTTTGTGTACAAGTATAAGTGTACAATATGCCATGCAAGAATCATATCATGAACGCAACAATACTACAGTGTAGTGGCATGGTAATTATCGATGATGAAGTGTGTGAGCCGGCAAATAGTGTACGTGGAACATACGCATCATCGATAATGGTGCTGGTGTCCTAACAGCATGATAATAATATAGCAATAATCATATGCAAAGCAATGTGAATAGCATGAATATGCGGAAATCAAATAATCAACACCACAGTGAAGAATCTACATCAATATGTATATATCATGCAGTTATGTCGTTTGAAGTAAGACAAATCGGGATTTTTAGTAAAATAAGGGCTACCGTATATTTTAAGAAAGATACGTCCTTTGAAAAATACCCGTAGAATCTCTTTACTTGTCTTTTAAGATATTCCTGATTTGTAGCTTTTGAACTAGGTATGACTCGGGTCTAGTCTAACATCTACTATGCAAACTACAGATCTAAGTATCAAGTAAATCAGGAGGGGTATGGAAACCACCTAAATCTGAGTCGATATATATAGACATACTATTCTGTGATCCCGCCTCAATAATATCGCGTACAATACAGTATATCGTAAGACATCCTCTAGTCATGAGCGCGGATCTATTATCAGTATAGGCTCGTGCGGTAAATCATCGTACGGCATCCCAATAGCTGGGTACGGGTCAATATCACACTATCTCATCACATCTCAGGTATCACTATCATCATATCACATAATCTGGGGTACTGATCTAAGTCTAGTACAACTGATACCATCAAAATACTGTGCGTGCAAGCACACGTCCCAAGGCCCGCTAGAGATCACGTATCGTATCCCAAATACGAATCACATCAAATCACCGATCTCACGGCACAATGCCCAACATCATCGACTCATCTCCAATGTCATCCAATATCATCAAACACAGTGCAAGTATAAGGAATATGCAAGGGTGTGCGTGTAGGTGTAATTCTATTCTAGGGTTCGCGACTATGAACTACACTAGTCACTTCTAACCCTACACTATCCATAATACACCTAACTATCATATATAATATAACAACTACGGACTGCGGGGGTGCTATACGCCATCAACCCGACTTCCTCCAGTAGATATAATCTACTCACCTTGCGTCTCCATCTTTCGATGTCACCACGCGTTTGCTTGTCGTCCCATAGTCTTCATGGGGTACCTACACATCAAAGTGTCGTATATGCGCATTAAAACCAAATCAAAGCTAACACAGCACACGAAACCCAAAACGATACGATAAGAGGCCTATAGGTTAGAACCTATGGCACGCCTTCAAAACCATCAATAAATCCTCTATATCGTCGTATAAATGCCAAATAGTCGAGGTAAAACATAACACACAAATTTAGACTTAAAAATACGGAATACGGAAACCCAAATCCAAAACAGCAACTTAGGAAATATGTTACAGATTTCACCCTAGGTCCAATTAGGCAAATCTATATATACCAGGGGCCTAATCTACAGATAAGGGAACACCAAAACCAAAACGACACAATTTGGTGGGGTCCAGGCCGCAAATTGCGGCCAAATGGGTTAAATTTGCAGCCGGGAAAAGGAAGTAGGGGCTGGGGTCTTGGTGGTATCTTTCTGGGTGCCTGAGCATACCACTGTCCAATCAATTTTAATTTAGGATGTCTCGGGTGATAGCAGATTCAATATACCCTTCACAGATTTCACAAATTCCCCGATATCGGTTTCTAAAATCCGTATTCTGGGTTTAAGCTTCAGGTTAGGGTCTCAATTCATACACTAGGGTGTTTATATAACCTCAACTGAGCTCAATTTCACAATTTCCTCAAACCCTAACTAGATTTTTCCCATGTTCACAAAATTACCCGATATCGATTCAATCTTAACATAGGGTTAAAAACTAATACTAAAACTAAGCTAATGGTTCAGTAATTACCTCATTTGGCAACTCAAGAATTTTCTTGAGTTGCCCCTAGTGGCCAAAATCCATGCTTTCTTGGTCCATCGTGTAGGTCTTGAGCTTGTGCACACTTTTAATGAAATGGAGATTGGGTTTTGGAGTTGTTTTTAAGGTGTAATGGGGCATTGAAGTTGGAGGAAGGGGGAGGAAGCAGGAGCAGCAGCAGCCATAAGAGGGAGAGGGAGGGAAAATGAATGAGGAATGAAGGGAATGGCCAAGTCTTGGTCAACACATCTCACCCTCTCATTCTCTCACTTGCCCATACCCAATATTATAATCCTTTCCCATTTCTTTTCTTTTTCTCTTCAAAAACCCTTCTCACATAAATAGTAACCCCAAAGCAAACCATGGTGAAAATGCATAAGTGTGAAAAAGAATGATATGTGCATGTTTTGCACAAAAATGCTAAAAAGACGATTAGCGATTTTTAATCGCGATTAGCACTAATTTAGTGTATAACTAATCAATTAAACTTAGAAATGGCATAATTCTCTAATTTACCCTATTTTAGAATTTTCCAAAAATTTTCCAAAAATTTTCCCCATTTATTTGTATTTAATAATACCAAAATATTAAAATATTCAATAAAATAATATTAAATTATAAAAATTCCTAAAATTAATATTTTATCTTTTATTATTATTTTGAGATGTTACAATCTTCCCCCCTTAAAGAAATTCGATCCCCGAATTTAAATTTAAACCCCCAATACTAAAACATTTCAGTAAAAATCCAATTTGTCGGGGCTCCGAAAACATCAATACATAGCGAATATCATAAAAATGTACTGCTCTACTAGAAATCAATCACCAAAATGCATATATAAGAATATCCTGTGCGTCTGGTGCGCAAGGAATCAAAATCCATATATGTGTCAAACAGGTGTACAAAACAACATCTAGGTGCAACTGTGTGCACGAAACATCTGTCGTAGGCAACGTGTGTGCCTGACAGTAACAAAAAAAAATCAGGTGCATGTGACATGCACGAAGAATCCCGATTTAGTGCATCTGGCGTGCACCAAAATCGTATCTCAAAATATGCGCCCAACATGCGCGAAAATCCAAATCGGTGCATCCATCGTGCACGAATGAAAATCTAAACCCTGCGTACTCAACATGCACGGAATCACAAAATCCAATAGCAACGCCGAACATACGTAAGTCCAGTCAAAAGCACGGAGTGCAAGAACCCATATCAATATCAGAATCAAAATCGACATATCGAAAGATATCAAATCGAAGTCAGGTGCAACCGTAATGCACAAAATATAAATCCGGTGCAACAAAGGCACGAAATATAAATCTAATGCGATAAACGCAAGAAACATAAAACTGGTGCGACAAACGCACGAAGTATAGAACTGGTGCATCCCATGCACAAATACCAGCAATAACTCAAATGCGTAAGCAGCAACACTAAGTGTGCCCAGATATAAAGAAAATCATAAACGTGTGCAACTGCATGCACAAAACACATATCAATGCACTACAAGCACATATAAGCTATACCGAGTGCAAAATCGAAACACTAAAAGTACATGAAACTAGGCTGGAAGCGTAAATCAAATCACCGGCATAAAATAAGCATGAAATCACAATCAATAGCTCAAATGTAATAACTTATGCGCAAAATATAAATATCCAGTGGGTGCATGAAACAATATCATGAAACCCAGTCATCAAAACTAAATCATGCAATAGAACGCCCAAAATACCAAAATCTAAGATGACGAATACGTGATAATTGAATCACAAAATCACAAATCATAAATACCGTCGTCGGTAGTTCCTCCAAGGTCGAGAAGGAGTCGGTGCATCCAATGCTAGCAGCGCAAGATATCTACTTGCCTCTTGCTCACGGTCTGGCGTCCTCTGACTCTGGGTCCTTATCTTCTCTGCGGATTACCTATCTCGCAGTCAATCGGCTCATCGGCCCTGTCAGGTGTGCTAACGAGGACGATTCTGTTCTGGCACTTCTCTGCTCATCTCCCGGTCGATCCTCATAACCACTCATAAAGCAGCATATCACTGGCGTCGGCCTCTGGCTCTTTTAATGCACATCACACATCTGATCCTGGGTGCAAGTATCATTGCAGCAGTGTCCTGGAAGGAATCCTTCTCGAGGTCTCTTCCAATCTTGCCTATGCCGAACTGTACGGAGGCTGGCTCTCTTTCATAATCTCTTCTCACTCGATAGACATCTGTGTCCTCAGCACAATATTTCTCGGAAATTGGTCGCATCCCAATG
Source organism: Agapanthus africanus (assembly GCA_030015575.1). Taxonomy (NCBI): domain Eukaryota; kingdom Viridiplantae; phylum Streptophyta; class Magnoliopsida; order Asparagales; family Amaryllidaceae; genus Agapanthus; species Agapanthus africanus. Next base: position 137,620,008 of record JASDDO010000004.1, on the reverse strand, counting down.
CCTCTGTAAGCATATCAGGTCTGTAGTCTCGACGGGAAGTAATGACAGCTCGTCAGCGTCTTGCCCGAACCTCTGGTTCCACCTGTCTCTATCGTCGTCCACTATGACGTCACGCCATGCTATCTACGCACTGCACTGTTCTCGGCCACGGTCAATCTGAAGTCTCTCGCACGGACTCGAAATCACGTACTCTGTAGCTTCATCATTCTATAGAATATTTCTGGCCGAACAGGTCCTCGGGAACGCGTCCCAACCATCGGAGGAATGCTCAATACTCGTCCGTCTTGATAAATTCGCAACGCATCTGGGTAAGTTCCCTTATCCGAACCTGGTCAACTACCTCGTCGACGATTCCGAACTCTGTCCTGCTGGGTGTGCGCATCGTTTTCCAGAAAGGTCCTGTCGAGGTTTCTCTCTCAAATCTCATTCCTGCCGAATTGCCCGGAAGTCACCATCCATTGCTGAAGTAAATTCTTATTCCGGAACGACTACATACTTATCGCGCTTCTTTCTGGAAGATATATCCATATACAACGCCTCTGGGTGCGTATCACACCTCTGATGTCAGCGGAGTAAGACGTCATCTCGTCGAAATCTCTTGCGAACTCTTTTCTTCACTCTGCTTCAATGTCGACTGATTTCGGACTCGTCTCATCGTGGCTGCATGGACTGTGCTCCAATGGCTATACTCGTATCTGGAGTCTCCCAAGCAATGCATCCCATCACATGATATCCGAATGATGTCGAACATTCGATCGACTCGTCAGAACCTTATAATCCCCCAAGAGATCAACATCTTGAGTACAGTTTAATAGTATCGAGTACATGCCACAGCGTCGGTGGTCCAGCCGTAGAAGGGCAAACCCAAGCCTCACTAATGGCGCCGCGGAACTGCCGCAAACCCTAAGGTTCAAAGGCTTTCACACGGTCATTAAGTCGAGTTAGGGTTTCATTCTTCTAGAGGGTCCATAGAATCACCTGCATGTCTTTCCTTATACTTTAAACTTGGAAAATGGGCTCCTGACATTCGATCGTCTCTATCGACTCTCAACGAACCTGCGTGAAGTCGTCTCTAGCTGGAAATAATCTATCTGATGACCTCGCATCGGTAAACGAACGAACCACATGTCCTAGTCATTTATCCTCAGGTGACTAGCGACTCGCTATCATCTCTCTAAGTATGTACTCATGCTGCAGTAGCTCCAACCATCTGGGCGATATCTCGTCATTTGCAGCAACAACTGGCTCATTCGCTTGCACGCCAAACAACGCCTCAATCCTCCAGGAAAGGCGATACATTGGCGGTCATCTCAGAATCGGTCTGCTCTAGATCTGAGTAAGACTCTCCACACTGGAAATCTTCAACTCAACTGGGGCCCGCTCCGGCGCATAATTCGGACGAATCACCTTCGTCTCTCAAATCGGGTAGACTAGCTATCATCTGTCTCATATCTGCCTGAAAGCTCCGGCAATCTCAGCTCGTAAGCTCCGGAAGCGACATCCTGTCAATCTCAGCAACAACTGGTCCATCTGTTTGCACGGTAGGCGACATCATAATCTCTGAGGTATGTCGTACATCAACAGTCCTCTCTCAACTGGCAGCTCTAACAATGGCCCGATCATCCGGTGCAAAACCAAGCACTCGCCTCTACTAGAGGTCACAATCACCAATACTAACTCGAGACGTTCCCATGTCACCAGAAAACACAATGGTCGGCCCTCGTACCAGACGAGCTCGCCCTGACCGTAACCCTAGCAGTAGCCCAAACTGCGCTCAAACATGGCGACAAGAACCTCAATCGAGTATCGAAGAGAGCAGATCAATGGCAAGAAAGAAAACAACAGATCCAGAGTGGATACATGATCATAGGAAGGAACAACATCAATGAAGGTATGATCATGAAACTAATAGAATCGGGGATCTCAAATGGATGTATAATCATGGATATGAAGAGAGTCACTGATCTCGAAAATATGTACATCCTAAGGTTCCTTAAGCGGAGTGGCGTGTCGTAAGTATGCCGCGGAACATACCCACGGTACGTCACTCTACTTTAGTTACCTATTCCATCAACCAAGGGTCATCCTATACGACGAAAGTTCGGGTCTAATACCCCCTCGACTAAGTCTAAGTTCCGTAAGGTCAAGCCTAAGTTCCGTATATATATATATATATATAAACGCCCTAGGCTCCACATAGTCAAACATAGACTCGAACCAAGGTCAACCTAGCGCTCTGATACCAACTTTGTCATGACCCGAAAAGAGCACGTGACTGGCACCTGAACCATATGAAGTCTATAGGACTCCATCTGATCCAAGTAAGCCAAAATCCCAGAAATCTAAAACCATTTTAAGAGTAAATAAGAAAACTGGTTTAATGAAGTGAAGAAAAACATGTTTGAAGTCAAGGTTTTTAAATAACTAAGCCGAATATGCATTTTAAAAAAAGTAAAGTCCTTTCTAAAAATTTCGGCAGAGTTTCTTTTGTAAAAACTGGCCCCGAACAGGGTACAACAAGAATAACAATATATATGCAATGATAAAAGGCATCCCTAAGCGGGAGCTAGCTCTTCGTCAAACGACGGTCACAACCACACAAGTAATAATAATATACAACGCCGAACGGTGAGGGTCAAACCAAAAGAACTCAATAAGCATGAAAACCGCAATACTACTAAGCGCGACTCTAAGGTCGAATAATACATCACTAAAGTCTGAGTCTGAAACAATATACAAGTTTTGGTTGATGGAAATTCTAGATACAATGAATAATATAAGTACAATGGTGGTTCTTGATGCAAAAGAAACCACCTACCAAATGCAATTCACCCTCAAGGAAGCAATGTGCCAGAAATGCCGCAAAGGAACCTGTACGGCAAAACCTATAAGAACTGTGGCACAACGGGGGTGAGTTGCCAACTCGTGAATAGAGAATATCTACAAGCAGAAACCGAATGTAAGACATGATCCTAGGTCAACAATCAGTAATAAACCTCAAAGAATAAGCCTGATATATGATAAGGTGGCAAAGCAACATCTAAACAGGTATGTGGTGCCAAGTACTCAGGTAATAACATGTCATCAGTATAAGGTATGTCTGCATGAAGTAAATATGATGAAGTATCAAAAATGAATATCAATACACATATATTAGCGTCCCATTCCACTAATATTGGTGTAAGGGTATATATAACAGCGCCCTCATACCCTGTTATAAATACAAATGAAGTAAGATCAATGTAATAAAAGTCTGTATGTATGTGGATCCCGTCCACCTGTTACCCAATGACAATAAGCATCATGCATGCAAATATCGTAAAGCATATGCATAGAAATATGAGGATATAATCAAATCATGGAACCTGAGTGCCTAGCATCGACACTCGAAAACATCATGAAACTTGTGCCTAGCATCGGCACGTAAATCCTCGTCTATCAGGCGCTGTCACCAAGACTGGCCCTGATAGGTACGTATCATACGCTACCTCGAAAACCCGAGTGCCCAGCTTCGACCCTCGAATTCCGACGTATCCATACGTACATACTCCGGTCGGCATCCCCACGATAACCGCCGAGTCCAAATACTATCACCAGTAGGTAGTGCTCCCCTGCCAGGCTCACCGTCTACTACACAGCGAAACCGTTCTCGCCCCCGGTATCATACCGGGTCCACCATGTACCCGCAATCGGCCACATCCGCCTCCTCGAATCGGGTTTCACATGTCGCTCTCAGCACCGAGAAAACACATGGTGGACGCACTGAAATATCAAATCAAGGGTAACCGGGTTTTTAACACAATTATATATTCTCTTTTAAAATACCCACGGTTCCCCAATCCAGAAATATCATGAAAACAACATATCTCAATGCGTATAATCAAAACATGATGTATGCGACATGTAAGAAAGGTAAGCATATCATAAGTCATGCAATATGGAATAGTAATGGGCACATGTCGAGGGAAACCGCTCCTTTAAAACGAATCAGTTTTGAAGAACATCTTGCGGTTCCCAAATCTCTAATCAAGTCAGAATCATCTATGTTTGTGTACAAGTATAAGTGTACAATATGCCATGCAAGTATCAAATCATGAACGCAACAATACTACAGTGTAGTGGCATGGCAATTATCGATGATGAAGTGTGTGAGCCGACAAATAGTGTACGTGGAACATACGCATCATCGATAATGGTGCTGGTGTCCTAACAGCATGATAATAATATAGCAATAATCATATGCAAAGCAATGTGAATAGCATGAATATGCGGAAATCAAATAATCAACACCACAGTGAAGAATCTACATCAATATGTATATATCATGCAGTTATGTCGTTTGAAGTAAGACAAATCAGGATTTTTAGTAAAATAAGGGCTACCGTATATTTTAAGAAAGATACATCCTTTGAAAAATACCCGTAGAATCTCTTTACTTGTCTTTTAAGATATTCCTGATTCGTAGCTTTTGAAATAGGTATGACTCGGGTCTAGTCTAACATCTACTATGCAAACTACGGATCTAAGTATCAAGTAATTCAGGAGGGGTATAGAAACCACCTAAATCTGAGTCGATATATATAAACATACTAGTCGGGGATCACGCCTCAATAATATCGCGTACAATACAGTATATCGTAAGACATCCTCTAGTCATGAGCACAGATCTATCATCAATATAGGCTCGTACGGTAAATCATCGTACGACATCCCAATAGCTGGGTACGGGTCAATATCACACTAACTCATCACATCTCAGGTATCACTATCATCATATCACATAATCTGGGGTACTGATCTAAGTCTAGTACAACTGATACCATCAAAATACTGCGCGTGCAAGCACACGTCCCAAGGCCCGCTAGAGATCACGTATCGTATCCCAAATACGAATCACATCAAATAACCGATCTCACGGCACAATGCCCAACATCATCGACTCATCTCCAATGTCATCCAATATCATCAAACACAGTGCAAGTATAAGGAATATGCAAGGGTGTGCGTATAGGTGTAATTCTATTCTAGGGTTCGCGACTATGAACTACACTAGTCACTTCTAACCCTACACTATCCATAATACACCTAACTATCATATATAATATAACAACTATGGACTGCGGGGGTGCTATACGCCATCCACCCGACTTCCCCCAGTAGATATAATCTACTCACCTTGCGTCTCCATCTTTCGATGTCACCGCGCGTTTGCTTGTCGTCCCGTAGTCTTCATGGGGTACCTACACATCAAAGTGTCGTATATGCGCATTAAAACCAAATCAAAGCTAACACAGCACACGCAACCCAAAACGATACGATAAGAGGCCTATAGGTTAGAACCTATGGCACGCCTTCAAAACCATCAATAAATCCTCTATATCGTCGTATAAACGCCAAATAGTCGAGGTAAAACACAAGACACAAATTCAGACTTAAAAATACGGAATACGGAAACACGAATCCAAAACAGCAACTTAGGAAATATGTTCCAGATTTCACCCTAGGTCCAATTAGACAAATCTATATATACCAGGGGCCTAATCTACAGATAAGGGAACACCAAAACCAAAACGAGACAATTTGGTGGGGTCCAGGCCGCAAATTGCGGCCAAATGGGTTAAATTTGCGGCCGGGAAAAGGAAGTAGGGGCTGGGGTCTTGGTGGTATCTTTCTGGGTGCCTGTACATACCACTTTCCAATCAATTTTAATTTAGGATGTCTCGGGTGATAGCAGATTCAATATACCCTTCACAGATTTCACAAATTCCCCGATATCGGTTTCTAAAATCCGTATTCTGGGTTTAAGCTTCTGGTTAGGGTCTCAATTCATACACTAGGGTGTTTATATAATCTCAACTGAGCTCAATATCACAATTTCCTCAAACCCTAACTAGGTTTTTCCCATGTTCACAAAATTACCCGATATCGATTCAATCTTAACATAGGGTTAAAAGTATGCTAAAACTAAGCTAATGGTTCAGTAATTACCTCATTTGGCAACTCAAGAATTTTCTTGAGTTGCCCCTAGTGGCCAAAATCCATGCTTTCTTGGTCCATCTTGTAGGTCTTGAGCTTGTGCACACTTTTAATGAAATGGAGATTGGATTTTGGAGTTGTTTTTGAGGTGTAATGGGGCATTGAAGTTGGAGGAAGGGGGAGGAAGCAGGAGCAGTAGAAGCCATAAGAGGGAGAGGGAGGGAAAATGAATGAGGAATGAAGGGAATGGCCAAGTCTTGGTCAACACATCTCACTCTCTCATTCTCTCACTTGCCCATACCCAATATTATAATTCTTTCCCATTTCTTTTCTTTTTCTCTTCAAAAACCCTTCTCACATAAATAGTAACCCCAAAGCAAACCATGGTGAAAATGCACAAGTGTGAAAAAGAATGATATGTGCATGTTTTGCACAAAAATGCTAAAAAGCCGATTAGCGATTTTTAATCGCGATTAGCACTAATTTAGTGTATAACTAATCAATTAAACTTAGAAATGGCATAATTATCTAATTTACCCTATTTTAGAATTTTCCATAATTTTCCAAAAATTTTCCCCATTTATTTGTATTTAATAATACCAAAATATTAAAATATTCAATAAAATAATATTAAATTATAAAAATTCCTAAAATTAATATTTTATATTTTATTGTTATTTTGAGATGTTACAAACCCTCATCTTCATTAATTTTCCACTCAAGAGCTCTCACTACACTTTAATAGAGAATAGATGAAGGTTACAGGTTCTCGGAACAAAACAGTGAAAATGATGAAAAGACGATACAAAAGTGAGACTACGACCGAGAAATGGAAGAATCTTGATCACGCCTACAGTTTGAAGAATAAACGAAGATCAATGGAAAATTTCACAAAGCAAAAAGGCAGCGCAAGGTTCAAGACTTCGACACGAAGCAAATGGTAAAAGTCCACGACATTATGCACTGTGGAAATCTGGAAGAAAACTAGAAGATAATCTGAGAAACCAAGTGAAGAAACAAGTACCCAAATGCAACCAGACCAAGACCAAAAAATTTCACTCATTGAACCCACCATATGGCCGTGGTTCCGCGGCCATGAGGAGCCCGTGTCGGTGCAAATTTTGTGACGTGTGGTGGTGCGTTGACTAGTCTTCTTAGGGTATATTTGTAAATGCGGATGTTAATCGAATGTAACCCTAGGGTTTCTATGATCTATAAATAGAAACCCTAAACCTCTTTTTGAGGTATGCCTCTTCTTGTGCCTCAATATATTTATCAAAATTCAGAATTCAATTCTTGTAATGTTGAAGAGTGCATCAAATAAAGTAAGTCTTTTTCTTTATCTTGCCCTAGTTAAATTTTCTTTCCTGCCCTAGTATAGATTTTCTTTATCTGCCCTAGTTATAATTTTAATTATTTGCCCTAGTTTAGATAATTAGGTTATTGAATTAAAATCATAAAAATGTCTCTTTTTATCAATTCCCTAATAAGTGAGTAGTTCCTCACTTGTTAGGGTTAGGAATAGGGAAGGTTTGAGAGATGAAAATCCCTCACCCCATTTTTGCCCATCACATATTTTTATAGGACTCCTTGCATACATACACACATCGCTCCCTACGGCACCCTATCCCACGAGGTAGCGGTGATACCGTAGTATAAAAGACCGGTTGCGCATGTTTTCCATGGAGGTTAGGGTAAGAATTAAGAAAGGAGGGACAAGAACCTGGAGGAAGAAATATCGTTTCTTCCCGATGGTACTAATCCACTTTATTAATTATTAACATAACATATCATAGATCTTAATTAGGGTATAGAAAGCGGTGAGGAATATTGACTTTCCAAACTTAACCTAAACCTAACCCTAGCAAGATTTTAATCCTAGTCTAGATCAAAGTTAGTTTTTAGATTTAATCAATCCGACAACAATCGGAATTAACTCGTTAGAACAATTTGAGAATACACAAAATCCCTGTGGACCGACCCGTACTCACCGGCTAGCTACCAAGCGTCGCCGTTCTTGATTGCGGTTAACAAATATTTTTGATTCATCTTTTAAAAGCGCACGCACGCTAAATATATATAAATCAAATGGCGCTGTTACCGGGGATGGCGTGTTATTTTCTTTTTGCAATTTCGGGTTAATATAAAATTGAAAAATCATAAAAACTGAAAAATAAAAAATATAAAAAATTTATCATCTTGTTATTTTGTGAAGGGTATTTTCGTTTGAATTGTGCAGGATCGAAGAACAAATTTTGATCTGGAAAAATCCAGAGAGAAAAACAGAAAACAACAAATCTGAACAAACAGAGGAGGATCGTAACAGAAAACAGAAGAAGTTGGTGGGAACGCAACATTGGCGGCGGATTCGCGGCTCTGTGGTGATTTCAGCACGAGGAAAAATCACTGTAAGTTTTCTCTTCTTCTCTGCAACCCCAATATCTCCTCTCTAAAAATTTCCTGTAGGGTTCTTTGCGCAAAAAAAAAAAAAATCCTCCCCCTTCTCAATAACTTGATCTTGTGCAGGATTCTTTGCGCCGCGCTAAAAAAAATTGTTTGCAAGTGTTTGAATGTTTTTACTGCTTTGCATACTTTAACTGACTTTAAGGGGCTTGAACACCAATCCAGATTGGGTGGGGATTTCATCACCCTTCATAGGACCCCAAAAATCACATAAGGCATATTGCATTGTCCATCAATTAATTAAAAAAGATTAGACTCAGCCCTAAGGACTTCGCGCTCAATAGGACAAAGGAATAGTTGTAGGCATCAACCGTTGATCCTAACCTGACTTTGTGGTGCCTAGGATAGACAGGTAGTGAAAGGTAGCTTTAAAAGGCCCGTCTCATGGTGATTCGTAAGCGGATCCCTCCTTTCTCTACTTGTGCTTACTTGGCCACAATTGGCGGTGAAGAGGCGGTTTGAGGTCCTCACATCTTGCCCTTTGGAACAGTTAGGAGTTGTCTAGCTGACCTAGGTGACCCTAGATCTAGGCTTGATTGTGCATTTGTGATTGATTGAACGTGTGTCTAAGCCTTTTATTGAAAATCTTTTTGCAAAAAGCTCCTAAAAAACACAAAAAGAAATTTTTTTTTACAAAAACTTGCAACTTGTCGCTAAGAAATCCGTGCACCCCGCATATTTTTTTCTTCTCCTTTCTTACATCATGGGTACCTCACCTCACAAAACTCTTGCCGAACTTTGGTACCCTCATCCAAACATTGCTTCATACGCGAATTGTTTTGGTCGAATTACGGACGACCCCTCCATGCCCAAAATTTCTTTGAAAGATCGAATAGAAGCGTCTAGGAGAAACAGTTCGACTCCGCAATCCACTTTGTATCAACCATTTCAACCTTCACCACCTTCTTACGTTGATACCCCTTTTTCGAGTCCTGTTGTAACTCCAAAACCCATGTCTATCGCTGAACATATTGAACAATCTCGTAACTGATCTTTCACTCCTTTCAACACTTCTAGTTCTTGGGATCAACAAGTCCATTCACCATTTTATCCAAATGTTGATCATACTCCTGTCCAACCATTCAATTCCTACCAGTCCTACCCGACTTCCACACCTTCCCAAGACATTGCTTCTACACAACCATTTGGGAGTTTCACGTATCCAAACAACTTTAAATCTTTTACTGAAACCCCTTCACAACCCATGTCTAGTCCGGAACAGTCGTTGGAAGTGTACATTGCAGCAACAAACCGACAGATAAGGAATTTGGATGCGTCCATTGCCGCCCTTATGCAACCTAGTGACCCGGTAGCTAGTTTCCAACTAGCTCCAAATTTTCCAATGTATGATGAGACGGTTGGACAGAGTGAGAATTTGAGTGGTGAGAGTGAGCTGTACACACTTCCTGTTGGATATAGTGCCCTCAGAGTCAATTATTGGATCACAAGCATGTGATTGCAATGATTGAGGGAGGACCTATACCGGTAGGACAGTCTTACTCGAGAGTTTTGTATGCTATCTGGTTTTTCTTTATCATCGTGTACATGCTTTAGGTGACATTGTAGTTCACTATTACACGTTGATAGAGAATAGTATGCTACCATGGTTTGTCTTTATCATCGTGTACTGCTTTAGGTGACCTTATAGGTCGCTATTACACGTTGATAGAGCCCATAGGATTCTTGTTTGACGGCCAGCAGTATGATGGCGATCATATACGTGGGAGCTGGGGTCTATAAGCACATCCTTAAAAGGTCCCTAGTCGTGGGAGTTTTGAGACTGGGTATCGATACTCCATTAGTAGACTAGTGTATACAGTCGAGACCCCGAAGATGGGCGGTGGCCGGTCTTACAAGCATTGGTGTCAGTTGGTTCACCTAAGATGTATACAGGTGCTCATTGGGTTATGAGTACACCAGACAGGACTCGCCGGAAACATGCTAGTTGGTATTATACCTGACGTCAGATAGCAGTTCCCTGGTGACATGTGTATAGGTTAGTTCATCGACCTGAGATCGTCATTTTTCTCGTGTGAGTTCCCACTGTGCTTTGATTACTACCCTACGACGGCTCAAAGGAGTCGTGCAAACAGGTTTTAGTTGGGTACAGTCCTGAGCCACATGGACGCAGTGAGCAGATCGGCAGGGGTTTCGTCTCTCCTGGTATTGGGGGTGAGATCGCGTTGTGTCTAGGAGAGCTATTACACGAAGTCCTTGGCCAAGGCAGGAGATTTACTGGTGGTATTCCAGTAGTATCTCAGGTTGTTCTGGGCTACACTCCGACACGACTTGTACCGCTTTTGGGGGTCTGACTTTTACCAACCCCCTAGGTTTGCCATGCGATGCTCATAGACGAACGGACCGGACTGTACGGATATTGTCACTGACAGGCTCAGTAGGGTGTCAGGATGAGTTCGCTCATCGAACTCCCTTTTGGTCAATACCTGGTAGCCCGTTACGTACAGCTAGTACCTCTGACGTGCTAGTGGTTAAATCCACATCCAAATTATTGATGAGTCTTTAAAGTCCCCCACAGACAGTTTCTCAACTTTCGGGCGAAACGTTGTAGAGGCCGTATGATATATGGCAGGGTTCGGTCATATACGTGCAGTAGTGCACGGATCATGATCGGACGGATCATACTAATTGGCTTTGGTTTAATCCTGTAACGTTTCAGAAATCGTTTTGCGAATTTTTCCGTTTTAGGGCAAAATTATTGGTTTTTCCCGATTTTGATTAAACTTCCGTAGAAACTTACCGGCACCTAGTTTAGCAAAAATAAAGCTTGTGCGCAAATTTTAGGGGTATTTGGGAGGTTTTGGTCCAATTTGAATTTTTCCCAATTTTAATGCGGTATTCACATTTTGGGAAATTTCTCTTTAAGCGATCTTTTCTTCAATTATTCTTGTGTAAACCTAAACCACATAATATCTAGATTATTGTGTGGACAAGGATTTAAGAGTAAAAGAAAAGAAAAGAAAAGAAAAGAAAAGGGAGATGCATGCATGTGTGTATGTGTAATGTGAATGCATTTAATGCATTATTTGTTAGGAAATTGCTAGGAAACCCTCACCCATTCCCTCCCCTCTTCCTTTGGCCGAGCTCTCCCTCTTTCTACTGCCCTTATCAATTTCTTTATCTCTTTTCTTCACAAAACCCTTCACAAATCCTTATATCTTCACAATTCTTCACAAAAATCCCATTTTTCTTCACTTTTGCCTCTTTCTAGCTTTGGAGTGCCTAAAGCTTGGATCTTTGGCTTCTTTGGTGTAGGTAATAGTCCCTATTTGTTCTTTTAGTGTTTTTAGTGTTGCTTTGCTTGTTAATTCAGTTTAGATTAGTTAAAGTTAGGTTTTTGTGCGAAATATCGTATTTTAGTGTCGGTTTGTGTAGTTTGTTCGTGTAATGTAGCTGTTATTAATATATATATTTGGTTTAAGAAATTCATGGTATGGTTAAATTTTGTTAAATGTTTAGTGTTCATTTGAAGTGTTAATTTGTGTTTTGGAGATGATTAACCTAGTAGGAAATGTTAATTTTTGTTAATGAACACTTTGTTTAATTATGCAATTAGCTTACTAGGTTTTTTTCTAAAACATAATTAGCGAGTGTTAAAAATATAGGAATGGTTTAGAAAGCTTAGTTAAGCTATTTTAAGGTGTTTCTAATTGCTAGATATGCATTAGCTTGAAACTAGTGCGAAATATTGCGATAGGTTGTTTACTAGTTTTCGTAGTTTTTCCGACGTGCGTTCGATTGATTGTTGTGAGGTTATGTCTATTGTATTCCTCATAATTCTTGTGCTGTGTTGCGCGATCGGGACGATCGGGGCCCAGACTTGGTGTTTTGTAGTTTAGCGACCCCAATTAGGGTTTTTGGCCGGTATCGTGCGCTATAGATGCGCTAAGCGCGCAGTGTAATTTTCCGGGCGTTTTCTTCGCATTTCGTTGTCTTTTCGTCATTGTAGGATTTTTTTCTTATGTGTTTGTGAAATTTTAGGTTCGCAAGCGGGGACTTCGGACGCTACGACAAGGGGAAAACATGTGGTAGGCTTCACCTAGCTTGGAGCGTTGGTGAGTAGATTTAACATCTACAAGGGAATCGCCCGCATGGCGTTATGCGTCTGGGCTAGAGATTTTAACTTGTCGCATATTCTTTGTCATGTTTAGAATTGCGTATTTACCCTATTAATTAGATGTAGTGTGCCTGGACTGGTAGTAGTAGGACACTGCACATATTATTGACGATTTATGTTGCACGGGCACTGTTTGTATGCTACACACACCGTCAATAATTACCATGTCACACACAATCCACTTATAGATGTTATAATGCTTGGTTAGGGACATTGTGACATTGATTCATATTTCTTATCGCATTTGACATATAGTTACCTGTATACTTATAGGGTATTGTACCATTAGTGATAGGTACATACACACCTAAGGACATAGCTACAGGTGTACTTTACATTTCATACTTCACTTATACCTGATTGGTATATCACATCATTACAAATAGGTAGATACCTATATTTTCTGCTATACCTTCATGTGTTTACATATATCTGGTTATAGCTATGTATTTACCCTTATTGTTGTATCATTAAGAATTGGAGATATTAGGAACCGCATGATATTTATATTAACTGGTTGCAGTTAATTAGCGGCTTTTCCTTTATACGCTTACATTACAGTTTTTTATGTTGCGTATACTTTATTCATGGATTTTCGCATTGTTATATAGATTTTTCATGATGTTTTCTGGATTCGGGAACCGTGGGAGTTCATGAAATTATGCATTATTTGAAAAACCCAGTTTTCTTGATATGATATTTTAGCAGCCACCACGAGATTTATCGTTTACGATGTGTATACCCCATGCGAGGAAAGGAGGGATCCGTATGCGGGTACATGGTGGGGCCCGGAGGTACCCCGAAGCAAGAACGATGTCGTGGTGTCAGGCGATGAGGCTTAGGGGAACCATACTATCCGGTGACAGGACCAATGACTCAGCGGCTATCATGTGGATACCGACGGGAGTCATGTACGTATGGATACGTCGAGAGGCGAGGGTCAGAGCTAGGCACTCGAGCTTTCGGGATAGCATATGATACGTACCTATCAGAAGGCCAGTCATGGAGACAGCACCTGATGGATCAGTATTTCTGTGTCGATGCTTGGCACATTGGTTTCATGATATTTCTAATTACTCCTTTGTATATATAACAGGGGATTGAGCCGCTGTTATATATACCCTTACACCAATATTAGTGGAATGGGACGCTAATATATGTGTATTGAACTCATCATATTTATTTATGTCATTATATTTAGGATGTTAGAATTTTGCTGGAGGATTGATTCGGGATATAAGAGATTCATTTGAGATTGGATACTGAATATATATGTGAGATATACTTGATATTGTACATACGAGATATGTGAGATCTACTTGATGTTGTACATTCGATATATGTGAGATATACTTGATATTGTACATACGAGATATGCGAGATCCACTTGATATTGTACATTTGATATATATACGAGATATACTTGATATTGTGCAGTTGAGGAGATGTGACACTTAGATGATATGAGAGCCAATTTGGAGGCTGATTTGAGGAAGTGGGATTTGAATTGTCTTGCTGGATTGTGATCCTACCACGATATCAGGATTCCGTGGAAATGACATACTTCACTCCATACCCCACCTTTATCTATTTGTGCACTGCTTCATGTATTAGTAGTACCTGTCAGAGTACCTTTCATGATTATTGCACATTTACATTCTCATATCCCTATCGCATGATTATTGCATACTGTTGTCCTATCATTATTACTTTATATATATTGGTTGTACCTGCTAGTGTACTTTCCATTATTCCGCATTCATATGACATGTTATTACTGGTAATTGCATATCTTAGATTCACGCATTACGTGCATACTTGCGATTACCTGCATATGTTATTTACTATTCACGAGTTGGCAACTCACCCCCGTTGTGCCACAGGTATTGTAGGTGTTTCCCCAGAGTAGTCGAGGCAGGCTATTCACCTATCTATCATCTTTTGCTCCAGATACCGCATCGACTCACAGTGTGCCGTTTGCTTAGGTGGGTTTTGGTGGTTATCTGTATTTTGTATTGTATATTCGTTGTATCTTGTACTCTCCATCTACTACTAGTATGTTGGGACTTAGAGACTTGGTGAGGACGATATTGTATATTATTGTGGATTTGTTGCTTTTTATACAGTTTCCTTTCTTTTGTCTCTTATTTCTTCGCTACGGCGTCGTATATCTGTTGTGGTGTTTGTTTTCCGCCGTTGGGCATTGATTTTTTTGCTCCCGTTTGGGATGTTTTACTTTATATTCATGTTGTACCCATTTGGGGGTTAGTTTTTACAAAGGGGGTGCTGCCAAAATTTTAAAGAAAAAGTGGACTCTTTTAAAGAATTTGGGTTGTGATTTCAAACGTTTCAAAAACTTTTATTATATTTTCCGTATTTTCATGGTTTAGATTTCTGGGTTTGGCTTTCTTTTACTGCGTTACGTCTGTAGGCGTTGCGTAGTATTAGGGCCGTCACGTGCCAATTTCGGGTCGTGACAAAGTTGGTATCAGAGCGTTAGGTGTTACTTTTCGGAGTGTAGGATGACCTTGGTATGATGGAGTAGGTAGCTTAAGCAGAGTAACGTAGTGTGTGTATGTCTGCAACATGCTCACGATGCGGTACTTCGCCTAAAGTGCCTAAGTACAAATTACTTGAAATTCCTTCCTTGATGATTCATATCCTTGTGATTCGATTTCTGTGTTCTTATCGAATCCTATCTCTATTTATAGCCTTGCCACCGATGACTATGGGGACTCAGAGTGATGCAGCGAGGGCTGAGGTCAGAGTTAGCTCGGGTGAGACGAGCACTGACCAGGATGGCACTCTTGTTGCACAGGTACAGACGGATCAGCCTTCGACAGAGCAGCTCGCTAGGCTTGTGGCAGAGATCCAGGACTTGCGCCAGACGATGAGATCGATGATGCCGTTCGAGTGCAGCGACAGGAGGTTGACACCCTTGTTACTCAGTTGTTCCTTGGGATCAGCATGCAGCAGTCCGTCACCTACGTAGCACCAGTGGATGTAGCCCCAGTCGACGAGACACGTATTTCAGAGACTTTGCGAGTTCCAGGACAGTAGAGGACCCGTACCGGTGTGCCAGTCCAGGGACAGAGGCCTAGTCGTCGAGACAGTTTTCGTGACCGTCGTGGGAGTGTCAAAGGCTTAGGACGAGGTCAGTCGTTCAGCTCTCATCCCAGGAGGGCCAGCAGCCGTCGTATGGATGTTTTCGATGCGGGAGCCTTCATTACTTCATCAGGGATTGTTCCTTAGCGCCGCGTCAGAGTCGTGTTCTCAGAGTTCGTGGGCGCGGAAGGTTTGCTCAGAGGGGTCAGTCTGGCAGAGGAAGAGTTTTGATAGTTCCGGGTAGAAGGCAGACACGAGGGTTTGTTTCTACTCATCGGGACGCACAGGCGTCCAATGCAGGGTTTTCAGGTATCCTTAATTTACATGTTCTTTTGATATACTTGTTGGTTTTTCACTCTTTGTGCCGTGGTTGGGACGAGGATCGTGTTAGCTAGATCAGCCGTTTTGTTGTGTTAATTTCTGTCAGCGATTCTTTTGTTGCGCGACACGTATTTCAGTCGTATGCAAAACAGTGAGGAGATTTTGCCGTCATTGGATCCTTCTTAAGATGTTGGATTTGACGTTCTCCTGGGCATGGATTGGTTAGCTACGTGTTAGGCATCTGTGGACTACCGTGAGGAAACAGTCAGGAATTGTTTTCCAGGCGAGTCAGTTCTTGTTGTGCAGGTGGATAGTTGTGCCGCCTCTCACAGCTTGAATTCAGCCTTTTCCGCTAGTCAGCTTTGGAGGAGATATCGTGGATTCTTGGCGTTCATTCTTGATACCGAAGCCACAGTAGATTTGTTGGACCGGTTTTCTATCGTGCAAGAGTTTTCCGACGATGTTCCAAGGGAGCTAGTGAAGCTTAGGGAGCTTAAAGATCTGCTGCAGAGTTATTGTTGGGGAGTTTTGTGTGTCTGAGTGTTTCGCCTTAAGGAGCTCCTATTTCTATTCGTCAAGGAGAAGGACGACAGCTGAGGTTGTGAATTGATAGATCGTCAATTGAACCGGCTTACGGTGCGGTTAGGTATCATTTACCTCGCTTTAACGATTTCTTCGATCGGCTCCTAAGTGCGAGACTTTTTCTAAGTTGTTGGGGATCAGGTCATCATCGTTGCTGGTTCGGAGTGATGGCATTCCGAATACTGCTTTTGTGCGTGCTACGGGCAGTTTGTGTCTTGGTGGTGTCGTTGGACTCGCCAATGCCCTAGCAGCATTCGTAGATATGATGAACCAAATTTCTTCAGGCCGTTCCTCGACCAGCTATTGTTGTGTTATTGACGACATTCTGTTCTATACTTTGTGTCTTGAGGAACAGGAGCATCACTTGAGGATTTGTTTTGCAGACATTGGGAGAGCCCCAGCTGTTTGCTAGATTCTTGGAGTGTTCCTTTAGGCTTGTCTGTGTTGACTCCTAGGTCTTGTAGTTACGGGAGACGGTTTCGTATGGTTCCGAGGAAGATCGAGACCGTATAGCTTAGGCCCAGATTTGTGTGCGGACAGAGGTCCTTTGATTTTGGGCTTAGCAGGTTTTTACCACCGTTTCGTGCAGGATTACTAGCGTATTGCTGCACAGTTGACTGGAATGACCGGAATGGAGGTTCTTTTCTTTGGACTGAGGCATGTGTACGGAGTTTTCGGCAGTTGGAGATTCGGTTAGCAACTGCATCAGTTCTTTGCTTTTGGTTCGGGCGACTTTGTGATTTAACTGTAATGTTTCACGAAAGTGGCTCGATTGTGTGTGGTTGTGACACTGCCCGCCGACGCTCGTTCGTTAGAGATACTTGAGCATACTCGGCTGGGTAATGATTCGGAGTCTTTGATTGTGAAAAGGGTATGCTAAGTTAAGAATGCGTTTGTGTACCTGATATTATCGGGTAGAGACGTGAAATCCTAGAGCTGGCACATCTGTCAATTCTCTGTATTCATTCAAGTTCCACCAACATTGATGTGACTTGTGAGATAGTTACGGGTGGGCAGGAATGTAAAGAGAAATTTCAGGTTTCGTTTCAAGGTGTTTTTCTTGTTGTGTTTTTTGGGTTGAGCATCTGAGACCGGCTGGAGAGTTGCAACCTTTAACCGTTCCGAAGTAGGAATGGGGGCAGATTTCTACGAATTTCGTTATGGGTATACCCAGGTTTAGTCAGGGTGTGTCTCCATTCGGATGCTTGTTTTCCGGTTTTACTCGGTTTGCTTAGTTGTTCTTTGTTAAGTTGTGCATTGCACAGAGTTCCTTCGAGGGTCGTGTCCAATGAAGGCACCCTGTTCGCTTGCCGTCTTGGGCAGAAGCTCCAGGAAGCCTTGGGTACTGGTTAAGCTTTAGCTCCATCTTTCCATCTGCAGGATGATAGGTTTGTGAGAGCGGGCTATACCAGACTCTGGAGGATATGTTTGTGCGTTCGTGTTGTTGTTGTCGGCAGTTGGGATCTTCACTCGCCATTGTTAGGATTCTCCTTCGATAGTTGTTATCAGGAGACACTCCAATTGGCAACCTCTAGGTTTAGACAGGTCGTGTCGATCACTGGTCTGTTTTCTGACTCTGCGTAGTAGGATTTTTGGATCTCATCTAGTCTAGAGACTTCGGAGATGATCCAGTTGGTTCAGGTCAGGATGAGAGTAGCCCAGTACAGACAGAGGTTTTATGCCGACCATGTTGGTCGCAGACTTGAGTTCGCAGTGGGAGATCATGTATTCCTATGGATTTTCCGATGAATGACATGTTGAGTTTTGGGAAGCTTATCCCAGGATTATAGGTCCTTTTGAGATCCTTTAAGCGTGTTAGTTTTCGTTGTCTTTAATTTGGCACTTCCGCCCAGATTATCGATGATTCACCCTGTTTTCTTTGTGTTAATACTTTGCAATTACCTTCATGACCTTCTCACATGATTCAGAACAGACCATTAGTTAGGACTCAATCTTTTCATTCACCAGGAGCCATGTGTGTTAGTGGCTCGGCAGGTGGAGAAACTTCGGTCAAGAGTCTTGCCATCTGTGGAGAGTTTTCTTGGACGTAGCCGTATAGTGAGGGGATCACTTGGGAGGCTGCGAGCGAGAATTGGGAGTTTTGTACTCTTCTTTTTGAAGGTACGCTTAGTGAAAATTTTAAATTCGGGGACGAATTTTTAAAAGTGGGGGAGATTGTAACGTTTCAGAAATCGTTTTGCGAATTTTTCCGTTTTAGGGAAAAATTGTCTGTTTTTCCCGTTTTATCCCGATTTTGATCAAACATCCGTAGAAACTTACTGGCACCTAGTTTAGCAAAAATAAAGCTTGTGCGCAAACTTTAGGGGTATTTGGGAGGTTTTGGTCCAATTTGAATTTTTCCCAATTTTAATGTTATTTTAATGCGGTATTCATATTTTGGGAAATTTCTCTTTAAGCGATATTTTCTTCAATTATTCTTGTGTAAACCTAAACCGCATAATATCTAGATTATTGTGCGGACAAGGATTTAAGAGTAAAATAAAAGAAAAGAAAAGAAAAGAGAGATGCATGCATGTGTGTATGTGTAATGTGAATGCATTTAATGCATTAATTGTTAGGAAATTGCTAGGAAACCCTCACCCATTCCCTCCCCTCTTCCTTTGGCCGAGCTCTCCCTCTCTCTACTGCCCTTATCAATTTCATTATCTCTTTTCTTCACAAAACCCTTCACAAATCCTTATATCTTCACAATTCTTCACAAAAATCCCATTTTTCTTCACTTTTGCCTCTAGCTTGCTTTGGAATGCCTAAAGCTTGGATCTTTGGCATCTTTGGTGTAGGTAATAGTCCCTATTTTTTCTTTTAGTGTTTTTAGTGTTGCTTTGCTTGTTAATTCAGTTTAGATTAGTTAAAGTTAGGTTTTTGTGCGAAATATCGTATTTTATTGTCGGTTTGTGTAGTTTGTTCATGTCTTGTAGTTGTTATTAATATATATATTTGGTTTAAGAAATTCATGTTAGGGTTAAATTTTGTTAAATGTTTAGTGTTCATTTGAAGTGTTAATTTGTGTTTTGGAGATGATTAACCTAGTATGAAATTTTAATTTTTGCTAATGAACACTTTGTTTAATTATGCAATTAGCTTACTAGGTTTTCTTCTAAAACATAATTAGCGAGTGTTAAAAATATAGGAATGGTTTAGATAGCTTAGTTAAGCTATTTTAAGGTGTTTGTAATCGCTAGATATGCATTAGCTTGAAACTAGTGCGAAATATTGCGATAGGTTGCTTACTAGTTTTCGTGGTTTTTCCGACGTGCGTTCGATTGGTTGTTGCGAGTTATATCTATTATATTCCTCGTAA
Organism: Agapanthus africanus; assembly: GCA_030015575.1. Taxonomy (NCBI): domain Eukaryota; kingdom Viridiplantae; phylum Streptophyta; class Magnoliopsida; order Asparagales; family Amaryllidaceae; genus Agapanthus; species Agapanthus africanus. Next base: position 137,600,104 of record JASDDO010000004.1, on the reverse strand, counting down.
TTCTTGTGTTGTGTTGCGCGATCGGGACGATCGGGGCCCAGACTTGGTGTTTTGTAGTTTAGCGACCCCAATTAGGGTTTTTGGCCAGTATCGTGCGCGATAGATGCGCTAAGCGCGCAGTATAATTTTCCGGGCGTTTTCTTCGCATTTCGTTGTCTTTTCGTCATTGTAGGATTTTTTTCTTATGTGTTTGTGAAATTTTAGGTTCGCAAGAGGGGACTTCGGACGCTACGACAAGGGGAAAACATGTGGTAGGCTTCACCTAGCTTGTAGCGTTGGTGAGTAGATTTAACATCTACAAGGGAATCGCCCGCATGGCGTTATGCGTCTGGGCTAGAGATTTTAACTTGTCGCATATTCTATGTCATGTTTAGAATTGCGTATTTACCCTATTAATTAGATGTAGTGTGCCTGGACTGGTAGTAGTAGGACACTGCACATATTATTGACGATTTATGTTGCACGAGCACTGTTTGTATGCTACACACACCGTCAATAATTACCATGTCACACACAATCCACTTATAGATGTTATATTGCTTGGTTAGGGACATTGTGACATTGATTCATATTTCTTATCGCATTTGACATATAGTTACCTGTATACTTATAGGGTATTGTACCATTAGTGATAGGTACATACACACCTAAGGACATAGCTACAGGTGTGCTTTACATTTCATACTTCACTTATACCTGATAGGTATATCACATCATTACAAATAGGTAGATACCTATATTTTCTGCTATACCTTCATGTGTTTACATATATCTGGTTATAGCTATGTATTTACCCTTATTGTTGTATCATTAAGAATTGGAGATATTAGGAACCGCATGATATTTATATTAACTGGTTGCAGTTAATTAGCGGCTTTTCTATTATACGCTTACATTACAGTTTTTATGTTGCGTATACTTTATTCATGGATTTTCGCATTGTTATATGGATTTTTCATGATGTTTTCTGGATTCGGGAACCGTGGGAGTTCATGAAATTATGCATTATTTGAAAAACCCGGTTTCCTTGATATGATATTTTAGCAGCCACCATGAGATTTATCGTTTACGATGTGTATACCCCACGCGAGGAAAGGAGGGATCCGTGTGCGGGTACATGGTGGGGCCCGGAGGTACCCCAAAGCAAGAACGATGTCGTTGTGTCAGGCGATGAGGCTTAGGGGAACCATACTATCCGGTGACAGGACCAATGACTCAGCGGCTATCATGTGGATACCGACGGGAGTCATGTACGTATGGATACGTCGAGAGGCGAGGGTCAGAGCTAGGCACTCGAGCTTTCGGGATAGCATATGATACGTACCTATCAGAAGGCCAGTCATGGAGACAGCACCTGATGGATCAGTATTTCTGTGTCGATGCTTGGCACATTGGTTTCATGATATTTCTAATTACTCCTTTGTATATATAACAGGGGATTGAGCCGCTGTTATATATACCCTTACACCAATATTAGTGGAATGGGACGCTAATATATGTGTATTGACCTCATCATATTTATTTATGTCATTATATTTAGGATGTTAGAATTTTGCTGGAGAATTGATTCGGCATATAAGAGAATCATTTAAGATTGGATACTGGATATATATGTGAGATATACTTGATATTGTACATACGAGATATGTGAGATCTACTTGATGTTGTACATTCGATATATGTGAGATATACTTGATATTGTACATACGAGATATGTGAGATCCACTTGATGTTGTACATTCGATATATATACGAGATATACTTGATATTGTGCAGTTGAGGAGATGTGACACTTAGATGATATGAGAGCCAATTTGGGGGCTGATTTGAGGAAGTGGGATTTGAATTGTCTTGCTAGATTGTGATCCTACCCCGATGTCAGGATTCCGTGGAAATGACATACTTCACTCCATACCCCACCTTTATCTATTTGTGCACTGCTTCATGTATTAGTAGTACCTGTCAGAGTACCTTTCATGATTATTGCACATTTACATTCTCATATCCCTATCGCATGATTATTGCATACTGTTGTCCTATCATTATTGCTTTATATATATTGGTTGTACCTGCTAGTATACTTTCCATTATTCTGCATTCATATGACATGTTATTACTGGTAATTGCATATCTTAGATTCACGCATTACGTGCATACTTGAGATTACCTGCATATGTTATTTACTATTCACGAGTTGGCAACTCACCCCCGTTGTGCCACAAGTATTGTAGGTGTTTCCCCAGAGTAGTCGAGGCAGGCTATTCACCTATCTATCATCTTTTGCTCCAGATACCTCATCGACTCACAGTGTGCCGTTTGCTTAGGTGGGTTTTGGTGGTTATCTGTATTTTGTATTGTATATTCGTTGTATCTTGTACTCTCCATCTAATACTAGTATGTTGTGACTTAGAGACTTGGTGAGGACGATATTGTATATTATTGTGGAATTGTTGCTTTTTATACAGTTTCATTTCTTTTGTCTCTTATTTCTTCGCTACGGCGTCGTATATCTGTTGTGGTGTTTGTTTTCCGCCGTTGGGCATGGATTTTTTTTCTCCCATTTGGGATGCTTTACTTTATATTCATGTTGTACCCATTTGGGGGTTAGTTTTTACAAAGGGGTTGCTGCCAAAATTTTAAAGAAAAAGTGGACTCTTTTAAAGAATTTGGGTTGTGATTTCTAACGTTTCAAAAACTTTTATTATCTTTTCCTTATTTTCATGGTTTAGATTTCTGGGTTTGGCTTTCTTTTACTGCGTTACGTCTGTAGGCGTTGCATAGTATTAGGGCCGTCACATGCCAATTCCGGGTCGTGACAAAGCCGGATACTAGTATTAGATTTGTTGGATTACTTTAGTCCCATCGCATTCGCATTCAGTCGGAATGCGGATGCAGGTATGTATATGCATGTGAGGGGTCTCCTTGTGATCCGTCACGAGTTTACTTTAGATGTTGCCATTCTCTTTTTAATGTTGCAAACATTTGGATTAATGTTTGCATATGGAAATAATGAGCTAGAAATAATCATGAGGTGCATTTATTGTGACACATGCAACCTAGTGACTCATGGTCTCTTTTATTGTGCATATGTCATATTTTGTGATGGATTTGAGTGATGAAATGAGAGGAAGAGAGAGAAGGGCAGCCATATCCCTTTGGGTTTGCTCTTGTATTATACATTCTTGCTCTCATTTCTATCATACAACTCAAGAAAGAAAAGGCTTCTTCTTCTTCTTGCTCTAGCTCACAACCTCCATTGATGGATTCATCTTCAACCTCCATCCATGCAATGGATGCAAGAGACAAAGTTGTCACACACATTCTCTACTTCGCCTTGGACACGTCGGCTAGCGAACTTCGGGCCCGAGTTGCTTCGGATGAAGCGGGAGCCCATAAAAAGTCTCGAAGATGTGGTGCCCTTTCCGACGAGGAGATCAAGATCGGAGATGCCGTGAGGAGTTTGGGATGGTGGCCAAAGACCGAAGGACACAGATCGATCGGTATAGCTTTTCCAACCCTTTCTCTAGTTGCTAGTTATAGGTTAATGGTTCGATCCGGATTTAAAGTATACGATAGCGCCGGTTTCAAGTTTTGAAAAAGTTTTTGTTTCCGTATTTTGGCCTCGGACAGACGGCCGGGGCGCTACCGTAGACTTACATGGTATCAGAGCCACGCCATTAACCTTTACTAGCTTGCTCTAACGTGCTTAGAACTTCGATCGGACGAAATTTCCAAAAACTGCATTTCCAATTCTGAGTTTCTGTCGAATTTTTTTTGTCGTCGAATTTTTTTTTTGAGTACGTCAAAAAATCATGCAGGCTTTTCTAAGACCACTGCAGAAAATTGGTAGCCTAAGCCCACTGTAGCGCCGCGGAACCGCGGCATGACCCTTTTTTTGGCCGCGGTTCCGCCGCACCACTGTAGCATTAGGGCACCAAAATTTCTACAGTGGTCTCTGAGTTGGAATTGGGGTTTCTGGTATTTTTTGTTTGGGCCCAGATTTGTTTGAGTACTGGGAATTGTGCCTGGGGCCCACTTCGGGAAATTTTGTCGATCGAAAATTTTAAACATGTTAGTTCACAGTATTTACATTATATCTGCGACCGTGAATGTGATTTGATCGGTAAATCTTGTCTAATTTCTATAGTTCTTTTAGACGGATTTGCGAACGTGACATTCACGTTGATGTTCTGTATTGTGCTGTGATGTTGCGGATTTGTCGTGGTGGATAGCCTGGATGCAATGGTAGTACAGTTTGGTTATATTTGTACATTTGATATTGCTGGGCGAGCGTCCAACATGTGGACTGCCGTCACTGCCTGTTTGTATATTATTCTTTTAGGGCACGACCGGGCTGAGGTCGATGTACCCGTTGTATATATATTTTACTTTCTGTACTAGGATTACCCCGCGGTGGGGTACACGGGTAGCCGGGTTCTAGAGTGCAACGGGCCCACATCTCATGGCTTTGAGACGGAGGGGGCTTCACTCTAGAATTGGCGGGCTATTCGTCGCACTCGTAGGGGGTATAGGTTGACCCAAGGAGGGGTGCACAAGTTACCGGATTCCATGAATTGTTGGGTGATCCATTCACTTTGCTGAAGGGGGCTGCCTCGCTTCAGGTTTTGGCGGGTAACTTGCCACGCCAGTAGGGGTCTAGGATTTCATTGCACAGGCTATCCATACGACCTGGGGAACTTCGGGTTTCCGTAGCGGCTTTATGAAACCCGGGGATCCCAGATTATCTATATTGTTCTGTGATGCATATTACATTTCTGTGTTGTTGCATTTTATCACGCCTTGAGCGAATATTATATATTGATATATATACTAGTAGATGTTGTATATGTTTTACACCCGCGCTAGTCCAGTCCCCGCTCTGTCGTTAGTTAAGTAACCTAACGGGTGATGACGGTACCTAGTGGCGAATGCGGATGGCATATACGTACATCATATTTTCGTTCTTTTGTGGTGTGATTAATTGATGGGACTGCATTGATTCAGATCAATGCAAGCTAAACAAACCTATTCTGATGTTGTTGGAACAATTTTCAAAAATCTGTTATTGCAAGGACATTTTCTTTTGTATTGCACAGTGGTATTCGGTTACGAATATTGAGCACCTCAGTCGATGAGGCAAGGGCCGAGATCCCTTCACCGGGAGTGACCCCTTGGACAGAAGTTTGCGTCAGGGTAATAACTTCACTACAGCCGATTACTTTTTTCTTTGCATCATGGTATTCAGTTGGAATATCTTGCATCTCATTCTACGGGGAAAGAGCCGAGATCCCTTCACCGGGAGTGACCTCTTTAGCAAAGGTTTTCGCCACTATATATTTATAAAAAGTTATGCATTTCCTTCAACGATATCAAGTTCGTTACGTTAAAGGTTTTTCGCCAAAAACCAGCCGTAGCCCTCCTTCATTTCTTACAAGTATTACTTAGTATTCGTGCTGCGTTTGTTGACTGTGTCAAGGCGTAGTGTGCGGTAGCTAAGTAGTGTTTGTTTGTGGCATATTAATGCGATTGGTTAGGACAGTCGTGCGGCCTTTTTGACTGTGTCAAAGGCTCGTACGGGTGGGTTTAATGCAATCCAGTATAATGACGGGTTGAACTTGACTAGGACTCTTTGATTTGTTGACTGTGTCAAGGTCACTTGGGTCCTAGGGGTAAAAATCACATCGGGAGTTTCTAAAGAAACTGAAACTTGCCAGGCATGCGCATACCTTCTGGAGTGTGATAACATGAGTGGATTCCATCACGTTATCATGCGATGATAGTTGGATCCCGATTCCTACTGATGAGTTGGTTTACTCCTCGGTTGATCCCGAATAATTCTTCTTTCAGGTTTGGAGGAGAATTTGATGATACAGTGGGAGGTTTCCTGATTAGATAAAGTGATAACCATTCCGATCTGGGTTAGAGTGCACGCAGAGTGTTTCTTTTCTCTCTCTCTTTGGCAGCGACCATGACCCAGCCCTTGACTATGACTCAGTGACCAGTTAACCGAACCTTCTTAAAACACTGGCTTTTGGGTTATCTGGTTGCATACCTCATTGCCACTCCTACTTTTACCCTTTTCTCCAGAACACCCCGTATTATTATGAATGTCCACTTCCATTGGATAAAACCATCATATGGTTATATACGAACTCGAAGGAACATGTTCCAGATTCGAGGATGGTTTCCAGTTCTGGAGAAAATGAATAGGACTATTCATATATCTTTTCCTTTTACCTTCTCTCAGGTTGCGAGTGCTCCTTGGATTAGGACAGTACACCTATTACGCTTATTGGATAGTATTCATCCAAACCATAGGCAGGTGCCGATCGGTAGGGAATGAAGAAAACCATTTATCCTAAAAGGTGTACAGAAGGTATTAAGTAAAGACAAATAAAGGGATTAGTAAGAGGGCAAAGTAAATTGAGACTGCTATTCACGACCAAACCAAGTATTTCATCGCCACTCCTACTTCACCTTTGTATTTCTCCAGGACACTCCGTATCCCTACGAAGATCCACAGTTATTTGGATACTCCATCGTATGGCTATATACGAACTCGAAGGAACTTGTTCCAGTTCAGGGATGGATTCTGGTTCAGGAGAAATAGGAATAAGGTTTTATTCAGTTGTCTTTTATCTTTACCTTCTCTCGGGTTGCGATTGCTCCTAGGATTAGGACAGTACACCCATTATGCTTATTGGATAGTCTTCTTCCAAACCATAGGCTGGTGCTGAACGGTGGGGAAGGAAGAAAACCATTTAGCCTAAAGGGGTGTACAGAAGGTAATGACTAAAGACATATAAAGGGATTTGGAAAGATGGCAAAGAAATATACGATTACAGTTGTGAATTTGATAATGGAAGAGGCATTACTAGGAATATCCGGATACCCCTTCGAAAGATTTACATGTTTCAGTTTCACTGTGTATTATTAAAAGAAAACTGATTTCCTAATTAGTCCTTGCTCCAGGGTATGCATTTACCAGGATTGATTCTCGCATCTGTATGGTTTTACAGATGATGAGTGGGAGTAAGTTATTGGGAATTCGGTGATCATCCTCATTATATCGGGATTCGTTGTAATTGGTGATATTTGAGGAAATCGCCTGGGCTGTTTGCCGGACGGCAGATATTTGGTTTTGAATATCCGTTGTTATGCACCAATTTCAAATTGATATATCTATACGTTTATTTTTATAAAGTGAGATATAACTTTTTGAAATTATGTCTATGACATTTACCTATATCAGTGGATGGTTAGGTAAGGAGCATTAAACAGCGGTGTAATTCTTCTTAGCCATAAGTACATTTTTCAACCTACGACACACAGGGAATGAGTTATTAGACTCAGAGGACTTATACAGAGTATTGTATGTTGTCCAGTATCCATGAGGACAGAGGGGTTGGTACTCATACTATATTCTGTTTACTTGTGACTTCTTTAGTTCTTAGACATGTGTTTCGTAGAAATGCAAGGTCTAAGTTTTGAGAAGTTATAGGTATAAGAATAATGTAGAGAACCAGGTGTTGCAAGTATCAGGATTCTTCAAGGTGATCGAAGACGTAGATACTTGTGTATGGTATTCAGTTGATAGTAATGGTTTTTGAGAAACTTGTTTCTCTTTCAGGTTACTCATATCTGGATGCATTCCTAAGTTGAGTAACGCTGATCGGCCTCCTTCCATTTAGTTTACATGCACTGGAGACAGCTGCATGATTTGAATCTGGTTCCAATTAAATCAGTGCCTCTGTTTCTATATTGGATATAGAACGGTTCATATCTTAACGATGTTAAGGTACGGGGAGTTGTCCGGCTTATGCTTAAAACCAGACTCTGGATAACTCAAGGCACGGTTCTATGATGGCTGTTTGTGGGTTGACCCGGGCTATGACGAGGGATGACTTTCTACCATCTGGAAGATCAATAGTGATATTGTTCTTGACTCGCCACAGTTTTAATAAAAATGGATTTTTTCAGAAAACAGTAGTGGGAGTATGGTAGAACTGTAAGTGATTCCAGAACCGCAAACGATTACTGAAAATTTAATAGGACATAAAGATTCAATCTGGTTTGACATTTCATCGGCCACTCCGCAGATAAGGTGGGTAATCTCAGGCACTCGAGAGGTACTTCGGTATGCTCAAAGACGGTGACAGAGAGGTTCTTGTTTACCCAGACTTGACACTACTGTTGTTCCAGACTATGAGACCCGGCAGGAGGATGAGTATAGCGTCGTTCTGAACTGGCATTAGAAGTGCACGTGTATATTATTCTGCCAAAGGGTTGTCATAGTCAGTGGGAGCAGCGGAAGCATAGTGGACAAGTGGCTTATGTCTATTTATAGACTAAAGCAGATATAGCGGAGATAGATCATCTATTTCTGATGTGACAGTCATAGGTTTGGCTTCATCAGAATAGAAGATGGATCGGTTAAGAAGGTAGTAGAGTGTGATGTCCTGGTATTTGGATGACATACACAGAGTAGGAAGTGAAATTCCTATACTACGATTGGTTATACTTTGGTTGTCACACAGTGGTTTCTCCATATAGGACTTGGATATTATATCAGATATTCTGGTTACTAGATCTATGGTTTTAGATCTAGATTTGGGTAGTTTCCCAATCTTGGTACTTAGACATCATTCTAAAGGTGCTTTAGAATGGACGACTCCTGGCACGGTAGTGTACCTGCAGGTGATGGAGTCACACTCTCTAAAGGTGTCTTACAGACTAAAGGGGAGAGGGATGTTCATGATTGGCAGATCACTTGCTTAGGCAATTGAGTTGATCATGAGATGTCAAGTACCACACCAGATGTTGTTTTTGCATGAGATGCAATAAATTGATATTAATCCAATCCTGGAGAAACGATCGGAAGCAGTTTTAGAACATAAGTGCATGTTCTAGGGATCTGATAACCGCAGCCTCCTACGGGAGATGGTTATCCTTCCAGGCTTCCAAGGTGACCTGGTTGACAGAGTGACTGTCAGAGTTACAGTTTTCCCTCTCGACGAGGGGCAGTAGTTTGGACAGGAGGTCTAAGCGGATATTGAGGGAGGCGTGGCGCAGGATACTGATTAAGTTCAGTTAACGATACAGTCTAAGAAGTTTTGGATTTGGAGTTCATTTACGAGCTAGTTCCCATCATATATCCAGACATATTCTAAGACAGGTATTGCTCAATTCGGGAGATGGCTTTCTCCACGAACTTGAGATAAAGAGGGACATAGAAAGAAACATTAGGGTGGATCCACTCACTGAGGCTATTCCTTGAACGCAATAGTTTCGCAAACGGGCTTTATGAGACTGATTAGTAGAGGAGTTGGGTGTTTGGTATCACACGGGCTGTGAGTATGCGACATCGCAATAATTAGCCTTGAGTGCAAGTGGGAGATTGTTGGATATAGTGCCCTCAGAGTCAATTATTAGATCGCAGGCACGTGATTGCAATGATTGAGGGAGGACCTATACCGGTAGGACAGTCTTACTCGAGAGTTTTGTATACTATCTGGTTTGTCTTTATCATCGTTTACATGCTTTAGGTGACATTGTAGTTCACTATTACACGTTGATAGAGAATAGTATGCTACCATGGTTTGTCTTTATCATCGTATACTGCTTTAGGTGACCTTATAGGTCGCTATTACACGTTGATAGAGCCCATAGGATTCTTGCTTGACGGCCAGCGGTATGATGGCGATCATATACGTGGGAGCTGGGGTCTATAAGCATATCCTTAAAAGGTCCCTATTCATGGGAGTTTCGAGACTGGGCATCGATACTCCATTAGTAGACTAGTGTATACAGTCGAGACCCTGACGAGGGGCGGTGGCCGGTCTCACAAGCCTTTGGTGTCAGTTGGTTCACCTAAGATGTATACAGGTGCTTATTGGGTTATGAGTACACCGGACAGGACTCGCTCGGAACATGCTAGTTGGTATTATACCTGACGTCAGATAGCAGTTCCCTGGTGACATGTATACAGGTTAGTTCATCGACCTGAGATCGCCATTTGTCTCGTGTGAGTTCCCACTGTGCTTTGATTACTACCCTACCACCGCTCAAAGGAGTCGTGCAAACAGGTTTTAGTTGGGTTCAGTCCCGAGCCACATGGAGGCAGTGAGCGGATCGGCAGGGGTTTCGTCTCTCCCGGTTTTGGGGGTGAGATCGCGCGGTGTCTAGGAGAGCCATTACACGAAGTCCTTGGCCAAGGCAGGAGATTTACTGGTAGGTATTCCAGTATTATCTCAGGGTGTTCTGGGCTACACTCCGACACGACTTGTACCGCTTTTGGGGGTCTGACTTTTACCAACCCCCTAGGCCCGCCATGCGATGCTGATAGACGAACGGACCGGACTGTACGGATATTGTCACTGACAGGCTCAGTAGGGTGTCAGGATGAGTTCGCTCATCGACCTCCCTTTTGGTCAATACCTGGTATCCCGTTACGTACAGCTAGTACCTCTGACGTGCTAGAGGTTAAATCCACAGCCAAAGTATTGATGAGTATTTAGAGTCCCCCACAGACAGTTTCTCAAGTTTCAGGCGAAACGTTGTAGATGCCGTATGATATATAGCAGGGTTCGATCATATACGTGCAGTAGTGCACGGATCATGATCGGACGGATCATACTAGTGGGCTTTGGTTTAAACCGGATCCTAGTATTAGATTTGTTGGGTTACTTTAGTCTCATCGCATTCGCATTCAGTTGGAATGCGGATGCAGGTATGTATATACAGGTGAGGGGTATCCTTGTGATCCGTCACGAGTTTTCTTTAGATGTTGCCATTCTCTTTTCATTGTTGCAAACATTTGGATTAATGTTTGCATATGGAAATAATGAGCTAGAAATCATCATGAGGTGCATTTATTATGACACATGCAACCTAGTGACTCATGGCCTCTTTTATTGTGCGTATGGCATATTTTGTGATTGATTTGAGTGATGAAATGAGAGGAAGAGAGAGAAGGGAAGCCATATCCCTTTGGGTTTGCTCTTTTATTATACATTCTTGCTCTCATTTCTATCATACAACTCAAGAAAGAAAAGGCTTCTTCTTCTTCTTGCTCTAGCTCACAACCTCTATTGATGGCTTCATCTTCAACCTCCATCCATGCAATGGATGCAAGAGACAAAGTTGTCACACACATTCTCTACTTCGCCTTGGACACATCGGCTAGCGAACTTCGTGCCCGAGTTTCTTCGGATGAAGTGGGAGCCCGTAAAAAGACTCGAAGATGTGGTGCCCTTCCAACGAGGAGATCAAGATCGAAGATGCCGCTAGGAGTTTGGGATGGTGGCCAAAGACCGAAGGACACGGATCGATCGGTATAGCTTTTCTAACCCTTTCTCTAGTTGCTAGTTATAGGTTAATGGTTCGATCCGGATTTAAAGTATACGATAGCGCCGGTTTCAAGTTTTGAAAGAGTTTTCGTTTCCGCATTTTGGCCTCGGACAGACGGCCGGGGCGCTACCGTAGACTTACACTTCCAAATCAAACCTACCCATATGCAATTGAATCCCACAACTCCGGTTTTCAAACAAGTTTCCCAAATGATTCACCAGTTAAAAATAAAATGTGTAATGAGTTGTGCGACTTTGTAGTGTTTGATTTACCTGATTGTGAAGAGCCCTTTTCGAGTGAACCCAAACCTAATCATTTTGAACTTTACACCTCCAATCTAGAACCTGAATTGTTAAATATCCATGCTTTTGATGAGGTGTCCGATAAAATTGATTTTCACTTGATTGATGATATTGAAGCAGGGAATATTTTGGATGATGAACCCGTAGATTTGACTGAAATTTTCTCTCCAATTCATCATCCCGAGTCATTAAATGTTTCTCCCGAACTTCATATGCGTCTTGATTTTGATGATAATTGGATGGATGAGATAACTTTTGAGGAGAATTATAAGGATAGTATTGAGGATAGTGTTGAGGATGAACCAGTTTTGTTTAATGTGTCGGATTTTCCAATTCATCCTCCTGAACCTTTAACTGTTATACTTCCTAAATCAACCCCCCTCCTTTCCATCGTTCCGACCACACAAAAGATCACGCAGGAAGACTGTGAGCTTGAAAAATTTCTGTTCGATCACAGCGGTTTGGACGCCACTAGTGCGTTCCTCTTTGAATCTGACACAGTTCTCACAGCTGATAACGATTACGAGTGTTTCACTTTTTCGGACGATTTTGAATACTCACCGCCCGAGTTTGAGTCCTTTGAATTTTCAGATGAGTTAGTTGAACCATCAGACTCGGTTGCTTACAGTCATTTCGAACCATTGATGGAATCCTTCAAGTTCGAGACAGTTTACTTAGGTGAGAATAAGACTATCCCTAAATCACTCCCCTTCGTCCTTTCCATCATTTCGACCGCGCAAGAATCCGTCGCGCTTCCATCTTCAATGGATGGTTTACCAAGTTCAACGTATCCATGTTTTCTTGCGAATCTTGAGGGATTTGACCCCATTTCTCGACGGGTTGATAAATTAGCACAATCGCTTATAACACATCGGTCATCAAATTTTGCGCTAATTTATTCACTCGATTTACACCCTCAAGTTCGTACTACACTTCTTACTCTTTTCCGCCATTCTTCTCCGAATATACCGAGACCATATTCTACCCTTCTTCCCATACGGTCTCGTGTATTTCTCAACTCCTTTCTCTACACTCCATTCTTCCACCAACCCTACCATTATAACGATAAAAATTTTGAATGGTTGGTGCTAACCTTTGGCCTATGTAAGGCCTTGTATAGTTTAATTTTTCTCCTCCCTAACTCTGAACTTTAACGTTTAAAACAGTGGAAACATTGTCTCACTTAAGTTTGGGAGGGGACCGTTTTGTATATATATTTTGTTTTTTTTTAACAATAAAAAAAATTATAAATAAATAAACAGGGGAGTGCCGACAATTTTGACCCTCTTGGTGTAACCTGACAGTGAGGACACTGTCAAGTTTAAGTTTGGGGGTGTACTCGGTAAGCTTTCTTCCTTCGCATTCATATGTATATTTTTGCAATTGAATACTTATTTTAAAACCCATAAAAATTGAAAAAATTTAAAAATTATAAAAATAGAAAAATTCAATTTTGGCCATAATTGACTTGAGTTTTACAAGACGGTTAACTTGCTAGGAAAAACTAGATCCCAAAACTTAGTAAATTAAAAACCCTAAAAAATAACCTTTCTTAAAATTTAATGGTAGAAAATATATGTCTTTGTAGTTTACTTAGAAATAGGCAAATTTTGAGTTCACTTCTTGGACTAAGTTAAAACAAGGGAAGAGTATTGAAATTTTTATTAAAGTATAAGTCTGAAAAATAATCCCTATGCTTAGGTCTAAATTCTGAAAATATATACCCTACAAATTGCACAAACACGAACCTTGAAACTTGGAATAGTAGAAGAGACCTTGAAATGCTCTTGTCTAAAGTCCTTAGTATGAAGGAAAATAAAATAAAAATACAAGTGTGAATAAAAAGATAAAAAAATGAACACTGGTTTTGTAATTACTTAAGGCTGCGTAAAATAAAAAAAATATATAGCGAGGGTGCTTTATCACCTAGTGCCTTAGACCAACTGGTTTGGGAGTCACTGCTAAAGCCTTAGATATTACAAGACGAGGAATTATGCCTTAATGAGCAAACACATTTTGTAATCGGTCGTTGGTACCTCAAGAAGTATTAAAGGTCGCATGAAGAATGTGTGAGCAATTTCATCTAAAAATTCACCAATTGAAAAGTACTTTGGACGATGGACAAGAGTATAATAGCTTGATTTGAATTTCCAAGTGTAGGGGTGATATATACACACACGTAGAGGTATGTGATTGGGGTTTAGATAAGAGATAGGAATGAAAAATAGGACTTATATCTTTAGTAGAGATGATAAAAATTCCTAAGTTGAGATGGAACCTTAGAAGGAAAACTTAAAAGATGCTGAAAGCTAAATAAATCTACAGAACATATGCAATCTTAAGTTAAATAATAAGGAAGCGTGAAAAATACTGGTTGATAATTTCTGAGTCAAAGATAATAGAGTTTCTTGTTAGAAAACCTAATTGGAGAATAAAAGTCAATGGGCCGAATTGATAAGATTTTGTGGGTAGTATCCGCTGAAAACCCTCAGGAGACAACACTCATCCAACTAGGGACACCTACATGTTTAACGGCTTTGTCACGACCCGCAGGGTACGGAACGTGACTGGCACTTAAGTTTACGAAACGTCTAAAGACGTCCGTAAAATAAGTAAGCCAAAGCCCAGAAAACAAAACCAATTAAGCAAAAGAGTGAAGAAAACCCAAACATTTGAAAGCAAATTATCAAATAAGTCATGTAAAACCCTTTTTAAAAACAATACCAATTTTTCCGAAAATTTCGGCAGAGTCTCCTTTGTAAATACTGGCCCCCAAAATGGGTACAACAAAAATATACATGAATCCAACAAAATAGGGCATCCCCAAGCGGGAGCTAGCTCTTCGCCACAAGGCGGTCACAAATCCCACGCAATATAAAATGACAATAAGCAAATAATCATAATGAAGCATAAGAAAACATCATGTCGACTCAAGTGAGCTCGACCCCAAAATACAGCATAAAAGTCCCCAAACCTCACAGTCTCATTTCTAGGTCAATATACAATAAATCTGGTAGAAACAGTAGATGGAGTACACTAGATACAAAGAATATACAAGTGGTACAAAAATAATAACATAACCCACCTATGAGCAAATCTCGAGCTCAGGCAAAAGAGGCAAAAGACAAGTGCGCCCGCCGCTACTGAACTGACGGAGCGGACCTGCAAAAGACTGTGGCACAACGGGGGTGAGTTGCCAACTCGTGAGTAATAAATAACATCTACAAAGGCTATCGTATGCATGCACACAAGCATCCTAGCATCTAAAATACAGGTATGACGGGATGCACTAGCAGGTGTGTATACAACATCAGTGTACTAATATGTATGCAACATGGAAATCTGAGGTCTCGATAGGTATATATAAGAAATATTTTATCTCCTTTTGTTTTTGAAACTCTTTTAGAATGCCAGCATAATGTCAATGAATCGACGAAAATCGGTGTCCAGCAACGACACCCAAAAGCTGTCTCAAATCTCATAAATCCATGTCATAGTGTCTCTGGCCTCAGCCATCCGGCTGACCCATCTCAGTATCAATATATCATCCTCTCGCGGCCCCGGTCGGTATCTTCTGGATATCCGCCGTGCCCAATGAAGTCACCGGTAGGTAATCCGTCCCCTGCCAGGCTCAACGTCATCACCACATTCCTCTTGCCCCGGGGTACCTTACCGGGCCCACCATGTACCCGTGCCGGTTCCTCCACTCCTCGACACGGATTTCCAAATCCACAGCAAACTCATGGTGGACGACACTTACATCACTAGAAAACTGCAATTTACATATTTTAAAATTATAATAAGTTTAGAAATTTTGCAGCTTTCCCCCGAAATCCAGCAATATCATAAAATCTCAAGAAATCCTCATAAGTGCATATATCAATGATAATGAATGCGTATGATATCAATAATCAAGTTGCGATGTGTGATTAATGTATTAAGCATGAACAATTAATATGATGAAGTACATGCACATGAATAGCAATACTACGGTTTCATTTTTTAAGGAATTAAAGGCAATAGTACCAGTTTAAGTATCAATTAGTAAAAGGTTTCAATTTAAAAGTTATCTAGTGTGGTGGCATGGCAATTATCAGGGTGTGTGTGTAAGCATGAATAGTGCTCGTGCTGCATATAAAAACCCTAGTAATGGTGCAGGTGTCCTATGAAATGGTTTCGTATAGGTATGTCAATATAATGCATGGATGCAGCAAATAGTCAATTAAGCATTTCACCCCTAATTACTAACATTACTAAGGATCTTGTAAGTTACTAAAACTATCGGGCGGCTTGCGCCATCCAACGATAGTCCTCCGTAGATGTTACATCTACTCACCGGAATCCCTGGCTAGCTGTGTCCAATCACCGCCTTTCCCTTTCGCGCCGCGTCTGACGTCTCCACGACCGAACCTGGAATTAACATCAATACCAAACATAAGGTTACATATCAAGAACGACGCAAAACCCAAACGAAACTACTAACGTTCGCTAGCTAGGTACAACGTGCACAAAGTGCGCGGAACACATGCGAAAATCGCAAAAACTGCCAAAAACGCCGATTTGATCGCCCGGAAAAACTAAAACCCGACTACCCAAAAATCCGCACTCACGCATCCTAAAAGTCGTAGGACAAGCCATTACAATCATCAAGATATCAAAAATAATTCACCACCAAAAGTTTATAACAAAACTAGTAAGCAATTGCATTCCAAAATCGGTGCAAAAATCGCCGATTGGCTACAAAAGACTACTATCAAGCTTGAACACCCAACCACACTACAAGAAATCTACAAACACTAATTACAACACAATAGCAATGATTCCAATCCTATTTTCCATAAACAACCATTTCTTGAATTTATAACCTAGCATATTCCAAATCAATTTCCACACTTGCAAACTTAAATTAACACAACAAAAGCCCACATAAGAAGATTAACCTCATAGATTAGGTTAGCAAAATACTAGATAACAAATTGGGTTTAAATCAGCTAAATAATGTTTTCTAAACCTTAATCAACTCACTAATCATGTTTCACAATCCATTTCCAAACATAAACCCTCTCTTGAAAATCCTAAAACAACAATTTACAACTAAAATCAAACTTCTAAAATTACCTAAATTAGCAAAATTGAAGACTACATAACAAGGTAACCATATAGATTAGTTCATTAACAACTAGATTAACTATAAAACAACATAATTAACTATTATGGCTTCAAAACCCTAGTTAAAATTTTCAAGCATAACCTAAGAAAACTAGATTAGAACTACACTAAATTTAACACTACAACAATCTACTTAAGAATCTTAAACAAAATAATTAATTAGCAAGGGATTATACCTCAATTTGGGATCTAGCAAGAATAGATTTTGCTCCAAATGATGGCCTCAAGCATCAAGATCCAAGCTTGGGAGGTGAAGGAAAAGAAAGATGAAGGATGGTTTTAAATTTGCAAGCTTTAATTTGCAATTTTCTTTGAATTAAACTTGAAGAATTGTGAGGAAAATGAGAAGAAAAGAGATGAAGAGGGGGAAGTGCAGGTTTCGGCCAGCAAGAGGTGAGGGGGAGGGTGTGGGCAAGTGGGGAAAGTCAATGGTCAAGTCCACAAAGTCAAATGCACCATACCTTATTCATATAATTAAAAAAAATCAAAAAAACCCCTAAATCAACTCAAGAAAGCAACCAAGGAAAAGAGGCCAGAAATTTCTGGACTTGGTCAGGGTTGGGCTGTCCTAGGGCTGAGGGAAAAGAGAGAGGGGTTTTACAAAAAAAATTTTATGCAAAAAGGCCCCCTACAACTCAAAAATTGCAAGTTTTAGCTCAAAATTCAATAAATTCGTTTCATATCATAAAAATTTGTTAAAAAATCAAAATAAATTACTAAAAATTTATGTTACCACTAGATTTTAATTATCATAATTTTAGAGATTAAAATTAGCCCGGAAAAATTTGTATTTATCGCTTATTTAATGTATTTTCTTACCGGCTTAAAATAATATTAAAAAATTGAAAAATAGGGAAAAAATTTTAAATGACCAAAATTTCATAATTAACTCATTATCCAGTAAAAACAAGCAATTACCTATCCATTTTAGGTATAATTAGCCCTAAACTGCAAAATAACAAGAAAGAAGGTTTTCGGAAAAATACCGAATTTTCACCGAATTTCAGGAAAACACCAAAACGACTTTTCAAGTCGCTACAATCTCCCCCTTAAAGAAATTCGGTCCCCGAATTTAAAAATATAGCTACGCGTACCTTCGAAGAGATGGTGATATTTCTTCCTCATCTCACCCTCGGTCTCCCAGGTAACCTCCTCGCTGCTCGGGCTACACCAAAGGACCTTGACGGTTGGTATAACCTTCGACCTCAACTTCTTCACCTGCCGATCCAGGATGGCCACCAGCTGCTCTGCAAAAGAAAGGTCGTGCTCTAGCTGGACTGTCGAGTGCTGAATCGCATGCGAAGGGTCGTGAAGGTACTTGCGGAGCATCGAAACATGGAAGACGGGGTGAACATCGGGAAAGCTGGGAGGAAGAGCCAAACGATATGCAACAGCGCCAACCCGCTCGAGGATCTCGAAGGGACCTACGAATCTAGGGCTAAGCTTCCTCTTTCGCCCAAAACGCATCACGCCCTTCATCGGAGAGACTTTCAGAAAAACATGGTCACCAACTGCGAACTCTAATCTGCGACGGCGCCTGTCTGCATAGGATTTCTGTCTGCTCTGAGCCGCTCTCATCCGGTCTCGGATCAACTGTATCTTCGCTGTCGTCTCCTCAACAAGCTGCGGCCCCAAAATGCTGCTCTCGCTGAGCTCTGTCCAACAAACGGGCGATCTGCATCTCCTCCCATACAATGCCTCGAAAGGTGCCATCTGAATCGTATCCTGGAAGCTGTTGTTGTAGGAGAACTCCACTAGAGGTAAATGACGATCCCAGCTACCACCAAAGTCTAAAACGCACGCTCTGAGCATGTCCTCGAGAGTCTGAATGGTCCGCTCTGACTGTCTGTCGGTCTGCGGATGAAACGCTGTGCTGAAGCTCAAACGAGTGCCCAAAGCCTCCTAAAGTCTCTGCCAAAGTCGGCTGGTGAACTGAGTGCCTCGATCTGACACGATACAAGTCGGTACGCCATGTAGTCGCACGATCTCGTCAATATAGAGCTGAGCATACTGAGCGAAGCTGAAAGTCGTCTTCACTGGCAGGAAGTGAGCCGCTTTCGTCAAACTATCCACGATCACCCAGATGGAGTCGTACCCTCGACTGGTCCTGGGTAGACCCACAACGAAATCCATCGAAATCTGCTCCCATTTCCACTCTGGAATGGGTAACGGCTGTAGCTCTCCTGCGGGCCTCTGGTGCTCGGCCTTGACTTGCTGACAAGTCAGGCATCTCGAAACGAACTCCGCAATGTCCCTCTTCATCCCGTCCCACCAGTAGGTCTCTCTCATATCATGGTACATCTTGGTGGAACCGGGGTGGACACTATACACTGATCGGTGTGCCTCCTCGAGAATGTCGCGCCGTAATCCTTCAGCATCTGGTACGCACAGTTTAGATCCATATCGTAAAATCCCCTGATCGTCAACCACGAACTCGGAAAATCTGCCCTGTCCCATCTGTGCCATGATCTCTGAGCAACGGTCGTCACTGCGCTGTGCCTCATATATACGGTCAAGCAACTGTGGGCGTGCACGAACATGCGCGAGCTGTCCCCCTGCCTGAGTGAACTCGAACTCAACTCGGCTGTCACATAACATCTGCCAATCTGCTGATGACTGCCTCTGCACTGCGCGCAAAAAGGATAGACTACCCCGGGCCTCCTACTCAACGCATCTGCCACCACATTCGCCTTGCCTGGGTGATATAAGATCTCGCAGTCGTAGTCTTTCACCAACTCCATCCAACGACGCTGTCTGAGGTTCAGGTCTCGCTGCTGAAATATGTACTTCAAGCTCTTGTGATCGGTGAATATCTGACACGACTCGCCGTATAGGTAATGTCGCCAAATCTTCAGTGCAAAGACCACTGCAGCCATCTCCAAATCATGAGTGGGGTAGTTCTGTTCATGCTTCCTCAACTGCCGAGAAGCATAAGCGATCACCCGGCCATGCTGCATCAATACGCATCCTAATCCCACCCGCGAAACATTACAGTAGACAACAAATCCGCCTGATCCCGAAAGTAAAGATAATACCGGCGCCGTAGTCAAACAAGTCCGTAGCTGCTGAAAACTGCGCTCGCACTCCTCTGTCCAAACGAAAGGAACTCCCTTCCGGGTCAAACTGGTCAACGGTGCAGCTATACGGGAGAAGTCCTGAACAAAACGCCTGTAGTAGCCCGCCAAGCCTAGAAAACTACGGATCTCAGTAACCGATGTAGGTCGGGGCCACTGTTGAACAGCCTTAATCTTCTTCGGGTCCACACAAATGCCGTCTCTCGTAACCACGTGACCCAAGAATCCAACGCTGTCCAGCCAGAAAGCACACTTGGAGAACTTCGCGAACAGCTGGTGCTCCCTCAGATTCTGTAACGTAATCCGCAAGTGCTGCTCGTGCTCCTCTCTGCTCCGGGAGTACACCAAGATATCGTCGCTAAACACGATGATGAACAAGTCAAGATACGGCCTGAATGTACGGTTCATCAAATCCATGAATGCTGCTGGGGAATTGGTGAGTCCGAACGACATCACCAAAAACTCGTAGTGGCCGTAGCGCGTGCGGAAAGCTGTCCTCGGTATATCCTCCTGTCGAACTCGCAGTTGATGGTATCCTGATCGCAAGTCGATCCTCGAAAAATACCCCGCACCCTGAAGCTGGTCGAACAAATCATCAATGCGCGGCAACGGATATCTGTTCCGAACGGTAACTTTGTTCAGCTGGCGGTAGTCGATACATAAGCGCAAACTTCCATCCTTCTTCTTGACAAACAGGACCGGAGCACCCCACGGAGAAACACTCGGTCGAATAAGCCCCTTATCTAACAAATCCTGCAACTGATCCTTCAGCTCTCGAAGCTCTGCCGGGGCCATCCGATAAGGCGGTATAGAAATAGGCCCTGAACCGGGAATCAAATCAATGCAGAACTCAACATCGCGCTCAGGAGGTAGCCCAGGAAGCTCATCAGGGAAAACATCAGGGAACTCACAAACTACCGGGACCCGGTCTAACGGAACCTCTGCAGCTCGAGTATCACAAATACACGCTAAGAATCCCTGACATCCCTTCCGCAAGAGCTGACCAGCGCGAAGAGACGAAATTAAGCTGGGAAGGGTGACACCGCGGTCTCCCTGAATAACAAGGACTGGCTCTCCCGGAAAGCTAAATCTGACTGCCTTCTCACGGCAGTCCACCGAAGCATAACAAGTGGCTAGCCAATCCATGCCCAGAAGCACATCAAAGTCCAACATATCGAGGAGTATCAAATCAACTGATGAATCCCTCTCCCCGATACGAACGAAACACAAACGAAAAACAAAACGAGCGACAAACGACTCGCCTACCGGAGTAACAACAACAAGCGGCTGATCTAACGACGACGACTCATGGCCCAACACCGGTGCAAAGTATGTAGATACGTACGAATGTGTGGAACCTGGGTCAAATAATACCCGTGCGTCGAAAGAACAAACTGGCAAGGTACCTGTCACAACGGCATTGGATGCCTGCGCATCCTGCGGTGTCAAAGCAAAAACTCGGGCCTGTCCTCCACCGATAGCGGGCTGACCTCGACCTCGGCCTCTGCCTCCTCGTCCTCTCTGAACAGGACTGCCGCGTCCACGGCCTCTCGGTGCACCTAACTGGCGTGGAGCATCGCCTGGGGTAGGAAGTAGGGCTCTCTGAGGAGGGGATGGTGATGGTGGTAAGGTAACATGTGGAACTGTCGCTGCTCCCTGTCGTCTCACCGGACAGTCTCTGATACGATGATGCAGGCTACCACACCAAAAACATCCTAACCATGGCTGCTGACCATATGGGTGAAGGCGATACAACTGGCCCCTAAAGAATCTGCCACGGCCTCTGCGAACACGCCTAGGTGCTAACATATCAGTGCGAATCCGACTCGGTCTCGAAACGACCGTAGGGGGAGTAGTATCCGATCTCTGTGCTCGATTGACCTCTACTAACGATTCCACCATCTGTCGTAACTCCTGCATGCCTCCCATCATCTGTCGCAGCTCCTCCATACCGGACTCAAGCCTATCCATGCGACCTGGGGAATGCGGATCAGTCTGTCTCTGAGGCATAGGTATACCACCCTGCTCAGTCCTAGTCTCGGACGAGCCAGCTCGAATCTCGTCTCTAGCGGCAGCCCTCTGTGCCCTCGTAGCCTTCGGCGGCATAGTGGCTGTTACAGGAAAACGGATAGTAAGGACAGTGCAATAGGATCATAGGATACACAGAATTGAAGAAGAAATTTTTCAAGCAAGTATATCGTAAAGTCACTTAGGCGGAGTACCGTATCGTAAGTATGCCGCGGACATACGCACGCTACGTTACCCTGCTTAAGTCACTTACTCCATCTACCAAGGGTCATCCTACACTCACAAAGGTAAAACCTATCGCTCTGATACCAACTTTGTCACGACCCGCAGGGTACGGAACGTGACCGGCACTTAAGTTTACGAAACGTCTAAAGACGTCCGTAAAATAAGTAAGCCAAAGCCCAGAAAACAAAACCAATTAAGCAAAAGAGTGAAGAAAACCCAAACATTTGAAAGCAAATTATCAAATAAGTCATGTAAAACCCTTTTTAAAAACAAAACCAATTTTTCCGAAAATTTCGGCAGAGTCTCCTTTGTAAATACTGGCCCCCAAAATGGGTACAACAAAAATATACATGAATCCAACAAAATAGGGCATCCCCAAGCGGGAGCTAGCTCTTCGCCACAAGGCGGTCACAAATCCCACGCAATATAAAATGACAACAAGCAAATAATCATAATGAAGCATAAGAAAATATCATGTCGACTCAAGTGAGCTCGACCCCAAAATACAGCATAAAAGTCCCCAAACCTCACAGTCTCATTTCTAGGTCAATATACAATAAATCTGGTAGAAACAGTAGATGGAGTACACTAGATACAAAGAATATACAAGTGGTACAAAAATAATAACATAACCCACCTATGAGCAAATCTCGAGCTCAGGCAAAAGAGGCAAAAGACAAGTGCGCCCGCCGCTACTGAACTGACGGAGCGGACCTGCAAAAGACTGTGGCACAACGGGGGTGAGTTGCCAACTCGTGAGTAATAAATAACATCTACAAAGGCTATCGTATGCATGCACACAAGCATCCTAGCATCTAAAATACAGGTATGACGGGATGCACTAGCAGGTGTGTATACAACATCAGTGTACTAATATGTATGCAACATAGAAATCTGAGGTCTCGATAGGTATATATAAGAAATATTTTATCTCCTTTTGTTTTTGAAACTCTTTTAGAATGCCAGCATAATGTCAATGAATCGACGAAAATCGGTGTCCAGCAATGACACCCAAAAGCTGTCTCAAATCTCATAAATCCATGTCATAGTGTCTCTGGCCTCAGCCATCCGGCTGACCCATCTCAGTATCAATATATCATCCTCTCGCGGCCCCGGTCGGTATCCTCTGGATTTCCGCCGTGCCCAATGAAGTCACCGGTAGGTAATCCGTCCCCTGCCAGGCTCAACGTCATCACCACATTCCTCTTGCCCCGGGATACCTTACCGGGCCCACCATGTACCCGTGCCGGTTCCTCCACTCCTCGACACGGATTTCCAAATCCACAGCAAACTCATGGTGGACGACACTTACATCACTAGAAAACCGCAATTTACATATTTTAAAAATATAATAAGTTTAGAAATTTTGCGGCTTTCCCCCGAAATCCAGCAATATCATAAAATCTCAAGAAATCCTCATAAGTGCATATATCAATGATAATGAATGCGTATGATATCAATAATCAAGTTGCGATGTGTGACTAATGTATTAAGCATGAACAATTAATATGATGAAGTACATGCACATGAATAGCAATACTACGGTTTCATTTTTTAAGGAATTAAAGGCAATAGTACCAGTTTAAGTATCAAATAGTAAAAGGTTTCAATTTAAAAGTTATCTAGTGTGGTGGCATGGCAATTACCAGGGTGTGTGTGTAAGCATGAATAGTGCTCGTGCTGCATATAAAAACCCTGGTAATGGTGCAGGTGTCCTATGAAATGGTTTCGTATAGGTATGTCAATATAATGCATGGATGCAGCAAATAGTCAATTAAGCATTTCACCCCTAATTACTAACATTACTAAGGATCTTGTAAGTTACTAAAACTATCGGACGGCTTGCGCCATCCAACGATAGTCCCCCGTAGATGTTACATCTACTCACCGGAATCCCTGGCTAGCTGTGTCCAATCACCGCCTTTCCCTTTCGCGCCACGTCTGACGTCTCCGCGACCGAACCTGGAATTAACATCAATACCAAACATAAGGTTACATATCAAGAACGATGCAAAACCCAAACGAAACTACTAACGTTCGCTAGCTAGGTACAACGTGCACAAAGTGCGCGGAACACACGCGAAAATCGCAAAAACTGCCAAAAACGCCGATTTGATCGCCCGGCAAAACTAAAACCCGACTACCCAAAAATCCGCACTCACGAATCCTAAAAGTCTTAGGACAAGCCATTACAATCATCAAGATATCAAAAATAATTCACCACCAAAAATTTATAACAAAACTAGTAAGCAATTGCATTCCAAAATCGGTGCAAAAATCGCCGATTGGCTACAAAAGACTACTATCAAGCTTGAACACCCAACCACACTACAAGCAATCTACAAACACTAATTACAACACAATAGCAATGATTCCAATCCTATTTTCCATAAACAACCATTTCTTGAATTTATAACCTAGCATATTCCAAATCAATTTCCACACTTGCAAACTTAAATTAACACAACAAAAGTCCACATAAGAAGATTAATCTCATAGATTAGGTTAGCAAAATACTAGATAACAAATTGGGTTTAAATCAACTAAATAATGTTTTCTAAACCTTAATCAACTCACTAATCATGTTTCACAATCCATTTCCAAACATAAACCCTCTTTTGAAAATCCTAAAACAACAATTTACAACTAAAATCAAACTTCTAAAATTACCTAAATTAGCAAAATTGAAAACTACATAACATGGTAACCATATAGATTAGTTCATTAACAACTAGATTAACTATAAAACAACCTAATTAACTATTATGGCTTCAAAACCCTAGTTAAATTTTTCAAGCATAACCTAAGAAAACTAGATTAGAACTACACTAAATTTAACACTACAACAATCTACTTAAGAATCTTAAACAAAAGAATTAATTAGCAAGGGATTATACCTCAATTTGGGATCTAGCAAGAATGGATTTTGCTCCAAATGATGGCCTCAAGCATCAAGATCTAAGCTTGGGAGGTGAAGGAAAAGAAAGATGAAGGATGGTTTTAAATTTGCAAGCTTTAATTTGCAATTTTCTTTGAATTAAACTTGAAGAATTGTGAGGAAAATGAGAAGAAAAGAGATGAAGAGGGGGAAGTGCAGATTTCGGCCAGCAAGAGGTGAGGGGGAGGGTGTGGGCAAGTGGGGAAAGTCAATGGTCAAGTCCACAAAGTCAAATGCACCATACCTTATTCATATAATTAAAATAAATTAAAAAAAACCCCTAAATCAACTCAAGAAAGAAACCAAGGAAAAGAGGCCAGAAATTTCTGGACTTGGTCAGGGTTGGGCTGTCCTAGGGCTGAGGGAAAAGAGAGAGGGGTTTTACAAAAGAAATTTTATGCAAAAAGGCCCCCTACAACTCAAAAATTGCAAGTTTTAGCTCAAAATTCAATAAATTCGTTTCATATCATAAAAATTTGTTAAAAAATCAAAATAAATTACTAAAAATTTATGTTACCACTAGATTTTAATTAACATAATTTCAGAGATTAAAATTAGCCCGGAAAAATTTGTATTTATCGCTTATTTAATGAATTTTCTTACCGGCTTAAAATAATATTAAAAAATTGAAAAATAGGGAAAAAAATTTAAATGAACAAAATTTCATAATTAACTCATTAGCCACTAAAAACAAGCAATTACCTATCCATTTTAGGTATAATTTGCCCTAAACTGCAAAATAACAAGAAAGACGGTTTTCGGAAAAATACCGAATTTTCACCGAATTTCAGGAAAACACCAAAACGACTTTTCAAGTCACTACAGGCTTGTTGCACGAGCTCAGTGCAATCGTGTTTCCCTGCAAAAGTGGGGGTAGGTCTTTTTCGAGAATAAAACTAGTTTTGGTCGAGGACGAGCAAAAGATAAGTTTGGGGGTATTTGTTCATATCATAATTTTGTATTATTATATTCCCCATTCTTATTCATTTTACAAATAAACAGGTGCTTTTGATCCATGTCTGCTACATAGTTGCAGGTTACAGGTTCTCGGAACAAAACACTGAAAATGATGAAAAGACGATACAAAAGTGAGACTACGACCGACAAATGGAAGAATCTTGATCACGCCTACAGTTTGAAGAATAAACGAAGATTAATGGACAATTTCACAAAGCAAAAAGGCAGCGCAAAGTTCAAGACTTCGACATGAAGCAAACGGTAAAAGTACACGACATTATGCACTGTGGAAATATGGAAGAAAACTAGAAGACAATCTGAGAAACCAAGTGAAGAAACAAGTACCCAAATGCAACCAGAACAAGACAAGAAAATTGCACTCATTAAACCCACCATATGGCCGCGGAACCGCGGCCAAACATGGGTTTTGGCCGCGATTCCGCGGCCATGAGGAGCCCGTGTCGGTGCAAATTTTGTGACGTGTGGCGGTGCGTTGACTAGTCTTCTTAGGGTATATTTGTAAATGCGGATGTGAATCGAATGTAACCCTAGGGTTTCTATGATCTATAAATAGAAACCCTAAACCTTTTTTTGAGGTATGCCTCTTCTTGTGCCTCAATGTATTTATCAAAATTCAGAATTCAATTCTTGTAATGTTGAAGAGTGCATCAAATAAAGTAAGTCTTTTTCTTTATCTTGCCCTAGTTAAATTTTCTTTCCTGCCCTAATACAGATTTTCTTTATCTGCCCTAGTTATAATTTTAATTATTTGCCCTAGTTTAGATAATTAGGTTATTGAATTAAAATCATAAAAATGTCTCTTTTTATCAATTCCCTAATAAGTGAGTAGTTCCTCACTTGTTAGGGTTAGGAATAGGGAAGGTTTGAGAGATGAAAATCTCTCACCCCTTTTTTGCCCATCACATATTTTTATAGGACTCCATGCATACATACACACACCGCTCCCTACGACACCCTATCCCACGAGGTAGCGGTGATACCATATTATAAAAGACCGGTTGCGCATGTTTTCCATGGAGGTTAGGGTAAGAATTAAGAGAGAAGGGACAAGAACCTAGAGGAAGAAACATCATTTCTTCCCGATGGTACTAATCCACTTTATTAATTATTTACATAACACCTCATAAATCTTAATTAGGGCATAGAAAGCGGCGAGGAATATTGACTTTCCAAACTTAACCTAAACCTAACCCTAGCAAGATTTTAATCCTAGTCTAGATCAAACTTAGTTTTTAGGTTTAATATATCTGACAACAATCGGAATTAACTCGTTAGTACAATTTGAGAATACACAAAGTCCCTGTGGACCGACCCGTACTCACCGGCTAGCTACCAAGCGACGCCGTTCTTGATTGCGGTTAACAAATATTTTTGATTCATCTTTTAAAAGCACACGCACGCTAAATATATATAAATCAAGTCTCGTATTTTCTAGGATTCCTTGTGTTTCTATCTTCTGTTGTTCTACATGTCCCAAATTGCAAAATGCTTCCAAAGTTTCTTCAGATTTGCAACAGTGCAAAATGGCTTCACTTTTAATTCGTTTAACATTATCTCCCTCGAGCTCCGCGCACCCATTGAATCTTGTGCTGCCCCTTTCGTGCTCTGTGCTTATCCGAGACACGAATGACCACTGTTATTTGTCTTGTCTCTTGAACTAGTAAGCGGCACTGGACTTATACGGATGACTGAAACCCGGCTTTTATCTGTTGGCAACAGATGTTCTGGATTTTGGCGTAACTGTGGAAATTTTGTATGATTTGCATTATTTTGGACTAGAAACTTGTAACCTGTAAATATGTAGCAAACACGGATCAAAAGCACCTGTCTATAAACAAAAGAGTAGAAGAATGGACGGTATTAAATGCATTATTCTGGTATGAACAGGCCACTTTGGTAGTATCGTTGCTAGTGATGTATCCAACCTTTATCGTCTAATTTGCCACAGTATATAGCTTGGAACCCTTCCAACATACTATCCCTTCACTGAGGGTAAAGACAAAGCCCGTGACTGACTTTCAGTCGATTTTATCACTCTGGAAGCTGGAATTGGTAAAAGACTCCCACTGGAGTTCACCGTTACCAAACACCAAGAACATTTTTTCAGTGCTTCTCAAGTACTTAAGAATGTCCTTCACAACCTTCCACTGATTCTCCCAAGATCCGATTGATTCCTGATCACTACACCTAGTGAGTAAGCTACATCTGGTCTGGTACATAACATCGCATATATGATAGAGCCTACTGCCAAAGCATAGGGTATCCCTTACACGCGAGCTCTCTCTAAACCAGTCTTGGAAGACATCTTTCAGGAGAGAGTGATTCCTGAATAAGTGGGCGAACCACCACGCTTAGAATCCTCCATATTAAACCCCTTTAGTATAGTGTTAATGTTCCTGGATTTGGGACACTCCCAACATCCACTTAGATCTATCACCATAAATCATAATCCACAAGATGTAGTAGGTATCGTCCAGATCTTCTATGGAGAATCCTCGTGATAAGAGGAGCTTGACCGAGTGTAGCATAGGAAACCATTTCCTATCAAGAGTATGTCATCTATGTACAATACGTGGAAGACAACCTTACTCTCTACAACCTTCTTGTATATACAAGGTTCATCTACCTTTTTGATGAAGTCAAACTCTTTGACTTCTACATCAAAATAGATGTTCCAACTCCGTGATGCTTGCATTAATCCTGATGGACTTAAGCATAGCCACTGGAGAAAAGGTTTTATCATAAACCACTCCTGGTTATTGACGATAGCCTTTTTCTACAAGTCTAGGTTTGAAAATCTCAACTTTTCCATTTACACCAAGAATCTTCTCAAGATCCATTTTCTCTCGATGGGTTTTACCCCTTTAGGTGCAACATTCAAAGTCAAACTTTGTTGGTGTATATGGAATCCATCTTTGATCGCATAGCATCCAGCCATTTGCGTAGAGTCCCCACTCATGATGGCCTGCCTGAACCTAGTTGGGTTATCATCTACCATGATGCAATCCTCGCTCCCACCGTCAACGAGAAAACCGTAGTATCTCTTAGGTG
Source organism: Agapanthus africanus (assembly GCA_030015575.1). NCBI lineage: Eukaryota > Viridiplantae > Streptophyta > Magnoliopsida > Asparagales > Amaryllidaceae > Agapanthus > Agapanthus africanus. Next base: position 137,570,990 of record JASDDO010000004.1, on the reverse strand, counting down.
GATGAGGAACCCTACCAGATTCGCGGAGAGGCTGAGGCTCGTTGGAAACTATTGAATCCTTTGGTTTTACAAAATCATCAGCTGTTAGTTTGTCCAGCTGGAACTTCTTCCAGTTCTACCTCATGACCACTAATTTCTTCCATAAGAAATTCCTTTTCTAAAAAGATGGCATGCTGAGAAACAAAACATCTTTTGCTCCTCAGTATGGTAGAAGATATTCCCTTGCAAATGTTTGGGATATCCAACAAACTTACAGAACTGACCCTGCCTCGAGTTTGTCCGGATTTTTCTTTTCAACACAGGCTGGATAACACCATATCTTAACTTGTTTAAGATATGGTCTCTTCCCATACCATATCGCATATGTAGTGGTAGGCACTAATTTGGATGGAACCCTATTCAATAGGTATGTAGTTTCTCAAGTGCATAACTCTAAAAGGAAACAGGTAACTCAACAATACTCATCATAGAGTGCACCATATCTAATACGGTGCGATACCTCTGCCTCGATACACCGTTGTGCTGTGGTGTACTCGAAGGAGTAAGCTGAGAGAGAATCACATTCTCTTTTAAATAATCCAGGAACTCCATGCCCAAGTATTCACTTCTTCGATCATATCAAAGGACATTAATACTTTTACCCGTCTGGTTCTCAACTTCAAGCTTATATTCCTTGAATTTCTCAAAAGTTTCAGACTTGTGTTTCAACAGGAACATATGTCCGAATCCTGAGAGATGATCAGTGAATATAATGAAGTACGAAGAACCAACCTTGGCATTTGTACACGTATGACCGTATACATCATCGTGTATCCGTCCCAAGAGTTTAGTAACTCTTTCTCTGTTTCCAGTAAATGGAGTATTGGTCATTTTACCTTTGAGATAAGACTGGCAAGTATCATAAGATGAAAATTCGAACGGATTCTAATATTCATCCTTATGTAACTTAGCTAGTTGTATCGCATTGATATGACCTAGTCTATAATGTCTCAAGAAGGATTCATTCATTTCTGAACTACTCCTCTTGTGTGTGTTTTACATACTTTGAACCGTGGTTTGATTTAGAACGTATATGCCATTACATAACGTGCCTGATACAATCAACTCTTGATTCAGGAAAATGTTCACAACATTTATCTAGCAATTCAAAATCATATCTTTCTTTTACTCAATAAAGAATTTGATGTAATGTTGTATATCAGGTTCGGTATCTAATAACATTTGTTCAGAATCAATGTATTAACCATTTGGTTATACAAGGTGATATTTGCCAACTGATTTCGCTAAAATAATTGCACCATTCTCGATACTTAGAGATATATAACCAATTCCCAGTTCTCTACCTTTCTGTAGCCCATGTAACATATTACATATACGGGATCCTGTTCCGGTATCTTTTACCCAGGACGCAGAGGATACTAAGAAAACAATTCTCGGTAATGAACACACCCGAAGATGCATTAATATGCACTTTCTTCGATTGGGTGGCATGGGAATTCGGATATTCCCTTATTTCCTGTTCAGATTTATAACAATTATAAGAAAGAAAGGTACCAACGTTCCCCAGCACAGTATAACAAGCAGGTTCGGTCAATACATCCATATTTTTATCTTGATTAAGGCATGACATGGTCGCTACCAAGAGAAAGAGAGAAGAAAACACTCAGCGTATACTCTTGTAAGATCAGTTGGTTATGATTTTATCTAATCAGGATGGCTCCCATTGTTTTTATCAAATCTTCCTACAAACCTTAAAAGGTTAGACTAGCCGGGATTAAGTACACCCTACAAGTTCGCTAACTGTTCAGCCAGGCTAGTGTCGGTACTTTGAAGGAGGTTCCCTGTGCTTTCACACGGACCTAATTAAAGTAAACCTCATTTTTCCAGAGGCATAACCTCGTTGACACCTTTCCAGACACCTAATAGGTTAGCTAATTGTAAAGTGTAAAACTTTCCCAAGAGTAACACTTACTCGCAGTGGGTATCGGGATCCAACAATCACATAGAAAGTATGCAATCTCATTGCAAATTTGAACACTTGAAATTTCCGATAATGGTATTTACCCCTAGTACTTATGAACTTGGCTATGGTCAATATATCATAAGTCCTAGTCAAGTTCTACCCGTCATTTCATGATTAATTAGACCAACCCATATGACCCTTGGCTATAGTCAACATAATCACATGAATGTCCTAACTAATCGCATCATATGCTGAGTATAAAGACATCACTTAGCTACCATACACTACGCCTTGACTATGGTCAACACACGCAGTACGAATACCGTAATCTACTTCCTAAAATGATGGAGGGTTGCGGATGGTTTTTAAGAAAACCTTTTAATGCTTTAAACTTATATCGTTGTAGAATCGAATGGTTTTAAAAGAAGGGGCTTAAGCTCCGCATTTTGAAACTTGCTTTTTCATAAAAAGGCTGAGTGAGTTTCAAATTCGATTCTGCAACATCTTTCAGGTTTATTTTCTATCATTAATTTCATTAATGAATTCCCATCAATTTATGCTTCCTAAGCATCATTAGAAGAAACGAAAATATAAATATTTATTATATATCATATATATAATATAAGCATTCGTCTTAGAACATCAAGTGATCACATCATAAAATATCAGCAGCAGAAGAACACATATGAAATATTGGATATACTAGAAATTCCGTGTTTTAATTAAGCCAATAAAAAACGCGGATTCCACGGTCGCGATGAATAGCCAAACCCACATCCCTAGACATCGATGAGAGCGGCAAGAAACCCTACCAATTCTAGAGTTAGGAGACCCGTCCTCGACTCCTCGAGATGGTCTCCCATTGAACCCTAGAACCCGGTTACTTGTGCTCTCCACCTTGGGTCTATCCTAATGCGGAAAAGTAAATAATATACATCAATGGTGATATCATCCTCAACCCGGAAGTGCCCCAATAAAAGAATATTACATACAAGCTTTTACATGAATGAAAATGAAAAACTCTCATCTCACATAAAAAAAAAACCCGGCTATTCAAACACGACGATCCAATATAACATATCATAGTAACATATAACATCGCATGTCATCAACGTAAGTAAATATGCGTATCCCAATTTTAGTTGACATATACCAACGAAACCGGCTATACACCACATATTACACTTACGGTCGCAGAAAAGAAAGTGAAAAACTACAACAATTGGAATCCGCAACCACCTTAGACATCATACGCCCAATGTATCACATACTTTGGATTTCATGCCTTACCAAATAAATTCCTTAGACATCATATGCCTAACAATTATAAACTCCGCATTTTAGTCTCGATATTGAAAACACTTTCCAATAACCAGTCGGGTAATTCAACAAGATTCCCGATAATCTGATCGAATGCTCGTCGGAAACTTTAGTAGACAGCCGCACCCCCGATGCCGTCGACGAAGTGTACTAAGGCGGAACACCGCGGCCGTGAGCACCCGAACGGATGCTTTTGGCGACGGGGTTCTCCTACAGTCACTTGGTCGGGGCTATAGGGCGTTGCTATCTAGTAAGGTTATCCGATGAGTATCCGCGTATGCTACGTGATTGCGACGGACTTTTGATCCACATCAAAATTAAGTGGCAACCGATCAATTGAGACTAAATTGCTATATTTATAAAATTCTAACCAGTTATCACATAACTAATTATTATGGATTCCAAATATTGTATCACAATCACAGATAGCTAGACAATGTTAAACTTTTCGATCGAATAAATAAACACCCAAAATTTCCCAAAGAGTTCAACACTTGAGCGGAGTTTAAAAAATACCTAGAACATGCCACATCACCTATGGACCAACCGTAGAAGGGTCAACCCTTGCCTCACCTATGGCGCCGCAGAACTACCACAAACCCTATGGTTTGGTGGTGGTTTCAACGGTCATAGAATCGAGTTAGGATTTCGTTTTTCTGGAGGGTCCACCTGCATAATTTTCTGAAGATTTTAAACATGGAAAAATCCAACCCTTGGAAAATTCTAGCGAGGGAAAATATGGGTTATTGATATCCGTTCGATCTTTTTAACGTCGTATAAATAACCCGAAAAGATGTTAGAATTACGATTATGAAACACTCTGAATTGCCTTTACAGAAAGTTGACATCTCATGCGATTTCAGCAAAAACAAGCAACACCTGAAACACCAAAACCCAGAGACTGGAACACCCTAAAAAATTCAACCTGAAATGATGCACGAAAACCGAGCAGGCCGGTTTTATCCTTGATGTAGCCGGCCAAATTCCGGCGTGGAGGGCTATATTTAATATGGTGTTCATATTACATCCCATATAACATTCTGTAATTGCTTTAAAAAAATTTAGAGGCCATTTAAAATTCGACAGAAACTAGATTTTCTTGTTTCTAGTTTCGGAGTAGTTTCAGTTTCGTAATCTAACAAACATCTTCTAATTCTCTAGCATGGCTCTGATACCACAGTAGGGATGTTCAGCACAACAGCAAGGTTTCGGGAGGCATCGTCCATGCCAATTTAAAAAAATTGCCGTACTAAAGAACCCTAACCTAGAATCTTAACTAGAGATTTAGAAGAATCAAGCATGCAAACAACTTTACATACAAAGTGAACAAGGAATACAACCTTTGTAGACCGATCCTTCAGTTCAATAGTTTCGTGTAGTAGTCCCTTCGCTCCAAGTAGTGAACTCCCAGACTCTAGAAAGGTTCCACAAGATGAAAGGAACAAGCTTACTTGAAGTCTTCGAAGCCGAAGATGATCTACATCGAGGAGACACCAACCCAAGCTACCTCTTCACAAAATTAGGGTTTAGTGAATCAGACACCCTAAATTAAAGAGGATCATGAAGTAGAAATTTTGCTCACTTTGGATTTATTTTTTGTTAGTTATATGTATGCCCTAGAGGCCATTACTGCACATGCGATGCATATTGTAGTAGATGCTTGGACATATATAGGGAGGACTTTCTTGCTCGACATGATAGTATGCTATCGGGTTGCACATTATCTTAACGTGTACACTTATTGTCTCTCTATTACATGTTGATAAAGCCCTAAGGATGAGTACTTGACTAACATGATTATGATGCGGATCATACTAATAGGGCAGAGGTAGTCGGCAAGTACAGCCTTCAAATGTTCCTAGTCGTGAGAGTATCGAGATAGAGCATCGATACTCCAGAGTAGACTAGCGTATGCGCTTCTTGACCCATATGATGGGCGATGGATGATCCTACATCCATTGGTGTTTGATATCAGAGAAGGTATACAGGTGCTTAGTGGAGACTGGGTACATTGGACGGACTCGCCGAGAACTCCTAGATGGTATTATACCTATCATCAGATAGCAGTTTGGTGAAACCGGTACAGGTTAGTCTGTCGATCCGAGATCGTTATAGAGTCTTGTGTGATTCCTACTGTGCTTTGATTTCCACCTTACCAAGTTCAAGAGATCGTGCAAAACAGTGGTTTCTGGGTACAGTCCCGAGTCATATGGAGGCAATTAGCGATAGGAGGGGATTAGTCTCTCCCGGTATTGGGGGTTGATGTTGTGCTATGCTTGATTGGCCATAACAGGAAATCCCTGGCCAAGGTTGCTGAGATTTACTGGTAAGTGTTATCAGTAGTTTCTCGAACCGTTATGGACCTTAAATCGGCATGACTTATCAGGCTATTGGGGTCTGACGTTATACCACCCCCAGGCTGTGATATGCGACATATCTGACGAAGAGACCGAACTGTACGGTAGTGTTACTGATTGGATTCGCAGGACTATGAGCAGGCTTGCTTGTTGATCTTCTGATCACTCAATACCCACGTGGCCGTTACTTTTAGCAGACTGCTTGCGGCTTGTAGGTGTCTGATATAATCATCACATACTGCCGGCGTATTGACGAGTCTTTAGATTCCTACACAGAGGTTTACTGGTTCATGTAAAACGAAGTAGGAGCACATATGTGATATGTGCGGGACCGAGATTAATGTGCATATGTGATACCGCATTCTATTAATGCGATGTATGATATCGGTCGGTTATATGTGATATAGCCGGGTTATCGGACCAAGTTTTGATTCGATAGATTGTTACATTTGATATTAGTTGGTTGTATATGATATAACCAGATTATTAAATCAATTGTTGATTTGATAATTTAATGTATAATTATATATTTGATATATTAACTAATATTTGCTCACTAAACGTTTCTTTTTCTCACTTGTGTGCATATAGTATATAAGTGATATATATTAATGTACATTTTATTGTGTCATGCTTGATGCCACATGCAGCATGGGTGCATGAGACTTACACCATGGTTATGATAATCCTAAGGTTTTTATTTATTTTGGTAATTCACAAATTGGTGGAAATTTGTCATGGCTAGAAGCTTGGAGAAGCTTGTTGTCTCCATTGACTTAGTCCACTAATTTGTTTTACTCAAGATATTTATTAACCTAACCATTATCCTAAGCCATAGTTTAGTCTCTACATGAGTTAGTGTATGACACTAACTCACCCATGGTTGCTATTCTCACCTCATGAGTTTTATTCTCATCTCCACTTCATCTTCTTCTTCCACATTAGAAAGCTCACTAGCTTTTCAAATGGTGAAGAGATCATGTGAGAAAAATTAATCTAAAGTGAGCCTAATTCCTACTTCATCATCCTCTACTATATTAGCCATTTAGTTTAGAGTGTTTTCTTCACTAATCTAAAATTAGTGAAGAGGTAGCAAAAGCTTGAGTCTCCTCGACGTAGATCATCTTCGGCCTCGAAGACTTCGAGCAAGCTTGTTCATTTCTTCATGTAAACCCATACTAGAGTTCGGGTGTTCACTACTTGGAGTGAAGGGACTACTACACGGAGCTTTAGAAGTGAAGGACCGGTCTACAAAGGTTGTATTCCTCATTCAGTTAGATGTAAAGTTGTTTGCATTGTAGTTCGTCTAAATCTCTAGTTAAGATTCTAGGGTTAGGGTTCTTTAGAACAGCAAAAATTTGAAATTGGCATGGACGATGCCTCCCAAAACCTTGCTGCCGCCCTAAGGATCCCTACAGTGGTGTCATAGCCAAGCTAGAGAATTAGACGATATTTGTTAGATTACGAAACCGAAACTACTCCGAAACTTAAAACAATGAAATCCAGTTTTTGTCGAATTTTAAATGGCCTCTAAAAATTTTTTTAGCAGCTGCAGAATGTTGTATGTGATATAGCTTGAACACCATGAAAATTTGAAGCAATTTGGTCGGTTTTTGTCCGGACACATCACCATTAATTCCGAGCCGGCCGGCCCTGGTTCAGTGTTCTGGCTTCAAATTTTTTCGGTGTTCCAGGCTCTGGGTTTTGGTGTTTCAGGTGTTGCTTGTTTTTCTAAGATTGCATGTGATGTGGTCTTACTGTTTAAGCAATTCGGAGTGTTTCATAATCATAATTCTAACATCTATTCGGGTTATTTAGACGACGTTAAAAATTTCGAATGGATATCAATAACTCATATTTTCCCTCGCTGGAAATTTTCCAATAGTTGGATTTTTTCCAAGTTTAAAATCTTCAGAAAATCATGCAAGCGATTCTGTCGACCCTCTAGAAGAACGATACCCAAACTCGACTTTTTGGATCGCGGAACCGCGGTCATACCCTAGGGTTTATGGCAGTTCCGCGGCGATATGAGTGAGGCATGGGTCGGCCCTTCTACGTTTGGTTCATAGGTGTTGTGGCATGTTCCGGGTACTTTTTAAACTCCGCTCAAGTGTTGAGCTTTTTTGGAAATTTTGGGTGTTTGTTTATTCGATCGAAAAGTTTAATATCGTCTAGCAATCTGTGATTGTGATACAATATTTGAAATCCACAAAATTAGTTATGTGATAACTAGTTTGAATTTTATAAATCTAGCAATTTAGTCTCATTTGATCGATTACCACGAGATTTTGATATGGATCAAAAGTCCGTCGTAATTACGTAGTGTACGTGGATACTCACCGGGTAACCTTACTAGATAGCCACGCCCCATAGTCCCGACCAAGTGACTGTAGGAGAATCCCGTCGCCAAAAGCATCCGTTCGGATGCTTGCGACCGCGGTGTTCCGCCTAAATGCACTTCGTCGACAGCATCGGGTGTGCGACCGTCTACTAAAGTTTCCGACGAGCATTCGATCAGGTTATCGGGAATCTTATTGAATTACCCGACTGGATATTGGAAAGTGTTTTCAATATCGAGACTAAAATGCGGGGTTTATAATTGTTAGGCATGTGATGTCTAAGGAATTCATTTGGTTGGGCATGAAATCCAAAGTATGTGATACATTGGGTTTATGATATCTAAGGTGGTTGTGGATTCCAATTATTGTAGTTTTTCACTTTCTTTTCTGCGACTGTAAGTGTAATATGTGGTGTATCGCCGGTTTTCATTGCTATATGTCAACGATAATTGGGATACACATATTTACTTACATTGATGGCATGTGATGTTATGTGTTGTTGTGATATGTTATATTGGATCGTCGTGTTTTGAATAGCCGGGGGTTTTTATGTTAGAGGAGAGTTTTTCATTTTCATTCATGTAAAAGCTTATATGTAATATTCTTTTATCGGGGAACTTCAGGATTGAGGATCATGTCACCATTGATGTATATTATTTACTTTTCCGCATTGGGATAAACCCAAGGAGGAGAGCACAAGTAACCGAGTTCTAGGGTCCAGTAGGAGACCATCTCGAGGGGTCGAGACTGGGTCTCCTAACCCTAGAATTGGTAGGGTTGCTTGCCGCTCTCGTAGGGATCTAGGGATGTGGGTTTGTCTATTCATCGCGATCGTGGAATTCGTGTTTTATACTGCTTAATTCAAAACACGGAATTCCTAGTATATCCAATATTTCATATATGTCCTTCTGCTGCTGATATTCTGTGATGTGATCACTTTATATGTTGAGACGAATGCTTATATTATATATGATGATGATATATAGTAAATAGTGTCGCATTCGTTTCTTCGGTGATGCTTAGGAAGCATAACTTGATGGGACTTCATTAATTAGATTAATGAAAAGAAAAGAAACCTAAAGATGTTGTAGAAACTTGTTTTAAAAACTGGTAGCTCTAGTTCTTGCTTTGCATAGCGGTATTCCTTGTAGAATATCCAGCACCTTATTCGATAAGGAAAGAGTCGAGATCCCGTCACCGGGATTGACCTCTTTAGTGAAACTAGCAGATGCTACAACCCACGCGGTTTGTCTTTTGATTGCTTCTATATTTTTTGCTTTGCATAGTGGTATTTATGAAATATCCAGCATCTCATTCGATGAGGAAAGAGCCGAGATCCCTTCACCGGGAGTGACCTCTTTAGTGAAACTAGCAAAAGCCTAAAAAACACTCATTTTCAAAATCACTCGATTCTACAACAATATCAAGTTCATTACGCAGAGGGTTTTCTTAAAAACCTGTCGTAGGCCTCCGTCATTTCAAATAAGTAGTATTTAGTATTCGTGCTGTGTTTGTTGACCTTGTCAAGACGCAGTGTGCGGTAGCTGATTAGTGCTTATCTGTTAGCATATGATGCGATTGGATTAGGGTAGTTGTACGACCTTGTTGACATTTTCAAGGGTCGTGCAGGTGGGTTTAATTCAATCAGGAAATGACAGGTTGACCTTGACTTGAGGTCTATGATTTGAGGACCTTGTCAAGGTCATAGATCGCTTGGGGCAGAATATTATCGAGAATTTCAAGTGTTGAAATTTGCAATGATATTGCATACCTTCTATGATATAGTTGGATCCCGATACCCACTGCGAATAAGAGTTACTCCTGGGAAAGTTTTACACATTACAATTAGCCGATCAAGTAGGTGTATAGAAAGGTGTTAACGGGGTTACGCCCCTGGAAAAATGAGGTTTATTTTAATTAGGTCCGTATGAAAGCACGGGGAACCTCCCTCAAAGTACTGACAATGGCCTGGCCGAAAGATTGGCGAACTTGTAGGGTGTAATTAATCCCTTCTAGTCTTACCTTTTAGGGTTTGAAGGAAGATTTGATAATAACAGTGGGAGCCATCCTGATTAGATAAAATAATAACCAATCTGATCTTGCAAGAGCGTACGCAGAGTGTTTTCTTCTCTCTCTCCTGGTAGCGATTATGTCACGCCTTAATCAAAACAATAAAATGGATGCATTGACCGAACCTGCTTATTATACTGAGCTGGGGAACGTTGGTTCCGCTCTATCTTATAATTGTTATAAGTCCGAGCAGGAAATAGGGGAATATCCGGATTCCTATGCCACCCATTCGAGGAATAAGCATGTTGATGCATATTCTTCAGGTGTATTCATTACCAAGAACTGTTTCTCAGTATCCTCTACGTCATAGGTATGAGATACCGATTAGGATCCTACATATGTAATCTGTTATATGGGCTGCAGAATGGTAGAGAACTGAGATTGGGTAATATGTCTCTAAGTGTTAGAGAATGGTGAAATTGTTGCAGCCAAATCAGTTGGCAAATATCACCTTGTATTACCAAAAGGTAAATACAATGATTCTGAACAAATGTCATTAGATACCGAACCTGATATACGACATTACATCAGTTTCTTTATTAAGTTAAAGAAGGATATAATTTTTTATTGCAGGATAATGTTGTGAACATTTTTCTTAATCAAGAGTTGATTGGATCAGGCACGTTATGAAATGGCATATATGTTCTAAATCAAACCACAGTTCAAAGTATACCGAACACACACAAAAGGAATAGTTCAGAAATGAAAGAATCCTTCTTGTGGTATTGTAGACTACGTCATATCAATGCGACACGACCAGATAAGTTACATAAGGATGAATATGAGAATCTGTTCGAATTTTCATCTTATGATACTTGCCAGTCTTGTATCAAAGATAAAATGACCAATACTACGTTTACTGGAAACAGAGAAAGAGTTACTGAACTCTTGGGATGCATACATGACGATGTATACGGTCCTATGTCTACAAATGCCAAGGTTGGTTCTATGTACATCATTACATTCATCGATGATCTTTCAAGATTCGGACATGTTCTCCTGTTGAAACACAAGTCTGAAACTTTTGAGAAATTCAAGGAATATAAGCTTGAAGTTATGAACCAGACAGGTAGAAGTATTAAGTCCTTCGATGTGATCGAGGAGGAGAATACTTGCACATGGAGTTCCTGGAGTTTCTAAAATAGAGAATATGATTCTCTCTCAGCTTACTCTTTCGTGTACACCACAGCACAACGGTGTATCTGGGTGGAGGTATCATGCTGTATGAGATATGGCACGCTCTATTATGAGTACTGCTGAGCTGCCTGTTTCTTTTTGGAGTTATGCACTTGAGAAGATGCATACCTATTGAATATGATTCTATCCAAATCAGTGCCTACCACTCCATATGAGATATGGAATGGGAAGAGACCATGTCTTAAACAAGTTAAGATATGGGGTTGTCCGGCCTATGTTGAAATGCAAAATCCGGACAAGCTCGAGACAAGGTCAGTTCTGTATAAGTTTGTTGGATATCCCGAACATTCATGAGGGTATATCTTCTACCACACTGAGGAGCAAAATGTGTTTTGTTTCTCAGCATGCCACTTTTTTAGAAAAAGAATTTCTTATGAAGAAATTTGTGGTCATGAGGTAGAACTGGAAGGAGTTCCAGCTAGACAAACTAACAGCTAATGATTAGGTGAATCCAAAGGATTCAATAGTCTTCAACAAACCCCAGCCTCTCCGCGAATCTGGTAGGGTTCCTAATCCACTTGAGAGATCTACGGTCTTCTCGGTGACAGTGGGAGCAAGGATTGCATCATGGTAGATGATGGCCCAACTAGGTTCAGGCAGGCCATCACGAGTGGAGACTTTGTGAAATGGCTGGATGCTATGCGATCAAAGATGGAATCCATGTACATCAACAAAGTATGACTTTGCATGTTGCACCTAAAGGGGTAAAACCCATCGGGAGCAAATGGATCTTGAGAAGATTCCTAGTGTAGATGGAAAAGTTGAGACTTTCAAAGCTATGCTTAAGTCCATCAGGATCAATGCGAGCATCGCGGAGTTGGAACATCTGTTTTGATGTGGCACTCAAAGAGTTTGACTTCATCAAAAAGATAGATGAACCTTGTATATACAAGAAGGTTGCAGAGAGTAAGGTTGTCTTCCACGTATTGTACGTAGATGACATACTCTTGATAGGAAATGGTTTCATATGCTACACTCGGTCAAGCTTCTCTTATCACGAGGATTCTCCATGGAAGATCTGGATGATACCTACTAAATCTTGTGGATTATGATCTATGGTGATAGATCTAAGTGGATGTTGGGAGTGTCCCAAATCCAGATACATTAACACGATACTAAGAGGTTTAGTATGGAGGATTCTAAGCATGGTGGTTCTCCCACTACCTCAGGAATCTCTCTCTCCAAAAAGATATCTTCCAAGACTGATTTGGAGAGAGCTCGCGTGCAAGGGATACCCTATGCTTCGAAAATAGGCTCTATATTGTATGTGATGTTATGTACCAGACCAGATGTAGATGACTCAATAAGTGTACTGATCAGGAATCAATCTGATCTTGGGAGAATCACTGGACATCTGTAGAGGACATTCTTAAGTACTTGAGAAGTACTGAATGAATTTTCTTGGTTCGAGCTTCTAGAGTGATAAGGTCGACTGAAAGTCAGTCTCGAGCTTTGTCTTTACTCTCAGTGGAGGGACGGTATGTTGGAAGAGTTCCAAGATAGATACCGTGGCAATCTAGATGATAAATGCTGGATACATCGCTACCAACGATGCTACCAAAGTGGATGTCTGGATAATTCTTGTTCATGAGATGAACATGGTTCCTACCATTGAGTGTCCAATAACTGTTATTGTGACAACAATGGAGTTGTGGATTTGCCTAAGAAACACCGGTCCCATCAGTGATCCAGACATATTCTGAGGACAGTATCACCTGATCAAGGAGATGGTTGATCTCCAAGAGATTGAGGTAAGGAGAGTTGACACGAAGGATAACACGACGGATCCACTCACAGAAGCCTTTCCCTAGAGAGAATTCTATAGGGCGTTGAGTAAGATATACTACAACAAATGGCCTTAGTGCAAGTGGGAGATTGTTAGTTATATGTATGCCCTAGAGGCCATTGTTGTACATGCGATGTATATTGTAGTGGATGCTTGGACATATATAGGGAGGAATTTCTTGCTCGACATGATAGAATGCTATCTGGTGGCACTTTATATTAACATATACACTTATTGTCTCTCTATTACATGTTGATAAAGCCCTTAGGATGAGTACTTGACTACCAGGATTATGATGTGGATCATAATAGTGGGGCAGAAGTAGTCGGCAAGTACATCCTTCAAATGTTCCTAGTCGTGGGAGTATCGAGACAAGGCATCGATACTCCAGAGTAGACTAGCGTATGCGCTTCTTAACCCATATGATGGGCGATAGATGATCCCAAATCAATTGGTGTTTGACATCATAGAAGGTATATGGGTATTCAGTGGAGACTGGGTACACTGGACGGACTCACCGAGAACTCCTAGATGGTATTATACCTATCGTCGATAGCAGTTCTCTGGTGACACTGGTACAGGTTAGTCTATCGATCCGAGATCGTCATAGAGTCTTGTGTGATTCCCAATGTGCTTTGTTTTCCACCTTACCATGTTCAAGAGATCGTGCAAAATGGTGGTTTTTGGGTACAGTCCCGAGTTACTGGAGGCAATGAACGATAGGAGGGGATTCGTCTCTTCCAGTATTGGGGGTTGATGTTGCGCTATGCTTGATTGGCCATAACAGGAAATTCCTGGCCAGGGTTATTGAGATTTACTGGTAAGTGTTATCAGTAGTTTCTCGAACCATTATGGACCTTCCATCGGCATGACTTATTAGGCTATTGGGGTCTGACGTTATACCACCCCCAGGCTGCGATATGCGACATATCTGTCGAAGAGACCGGACTATATGGTAGTGTTACTGATTGGATTCACAAGAGTATGAGCAGGCTTGCATGTGCATGTTGATCTTCTGATCGCTCAATACCCGGGTGTCCATTACGTTTAGCAGACCGCTTGCGGCATGTGGGTGTTTGATATGATCATCACCTACTGCCGGCGTATTGACGAGTCTTTAGAGTCCTACACAGAGGTTTCCTGGTTCATGTGAAACGAAGTAGGAGCATATATGTGATATGTGCTGGACCGAGGTTAATGCGCGTATGTCATACCGTATTCTATTCTTGTGATATGTGATATCGGTCGGTTATATGTGATATAGCCGGGTTATCGGATCTGTTCGATATATGTATGCCTTAGAGGCCATTATATGATAGTGGATGTATTTATACATGTATATATATATTCAGTGTACATTCTTGCTCGACATGATAGTATGCTATCTGGTTCTTCTTTGTCTGACATGTTGATTTGATCATGCTTTTATTCATTCATAAATGTTGATAAAGCCCTGAGGATATACGCTTGACTACTGTGATTATGATGGAGATCATACTAGTGGGACATCTGTAATTTATAAGAATATCCTGAAATGTCCCTAGTCGTAGGTGTATCGAGACGGGGCATCGATATACCAGAGTAGACTAGCGTATATGATACTAAACCCATATGATGGGCGATGGATGTTCCCACATTCATCGATGTTTGACATCGAGATCGTATATGGGTGCTCAGTGGTGACTGGGTACACTGGACGGACTCGCCGAGAACTCCTATATGGAATTATATCTATCGTCGGATAGCAGTTCTCAGGTGACACTGGTGCAGGTTAGTCTATAGACGCGAGATCGTCATAGAGTCTTATGTGTTCTCCCACTGTACTTTGATTACCACCCTACCACGACTCTACTGAGTCGTGCAAACAGGTGGCCGTTAGGTACAGTCCCGAGATACACGAAGGCGATGAGCGATAGGAGGGGTTTCGTCTCTCCCGGTATTGGGAGTTGATGTTGTGCTGTGCTCGACTGGTTATATCAGTAAGTCCCTAACCAGGGCTGTTGAGATTTGCTGATAAGTGTTATCAGTAGTTTCTCGATCTGTTATAGACCATTCATTGGCACGACTTATTGAGTTATTGGGGTCGACGTTACCAACCCTAGACTCGATATGCAGCATATCTGACGAAGAGACCGGACTGTACGGTAGTGTTGCCGGTTGGCTCGACGGGAGTTGTAACAGGTTCGCTTGTTTTCTTCTGATCGCTCAATACCCGGGTGTCCGTTACGTTTAGCTGACCGCTTTGCGGCTTGTAGGTATTTGATATGATCATTACCTACTGCCGGCGTATTGACGAGTCTTAGAGTCCCACAATGAAGTTTCCTGGCTCAGGCGAAAAGATGTGGTGTGCATATGAGATATGCGCGGGGACCCGATTAAATACGGATATGTGATACCGTATATTAATCGGGCATTTTCTATTGGTCAGGTCGTATGTGATATGACCGGTTTGCAAAATCAAGTGTTGATTTAACAAATGACTTTTAGATTAATTCTTTAATCAAACTCTTTTTCTATTTTTGTATGCATACATGTATGCATATGATGATGTGCATGGATACATACATGCATACATAGTATCATGGTTGTTGATATAAGTTTGGTGGCAATGCAAGACTTACATTGTAGAATTATCTATTTATTTTTCATTTTGTAAAAAGGAAAGGATAATTCACAAGAGGTTAATGTTTATCATCTTTGACCATGCTTCAACCACTAATTAACCTTGAGTTAATTATCCTTTTACCTTTAACTCATTTTGAAAAGGATCTAGATGATTCTAACCATGGTTGAAGTGAGAAGGGATTAAGATATATTATTCTTTTCTCATTTCAATTATTACCCACTCTCATTTTCTTTTTTCCTTTGGTGAGAAAAAGCTTAGCCATCATCTTCTTCTTCCTTTCTTGATAATTTTCTTTAAGTGAGGTTGATAAAAGAAAGAGTTTTGATTATAGAAAATAAACCACATCATCATACTATACACATCTAGCCCATTTGTGTAGGGTGTTTGCTCTACTTCAATCACATATCGAGTAAAGCAAGGAGCTTTGGGTAAAAGAGCTTCGGGTGGATCGTCGTGGACTTAGAAGACCTCAAGCGAACCTTTTTCCAACCCTCAAGTAGTCAAGGAGTCTATCGTAGGGAGCTACAAAGGTTGTACTCTCAAAACCCTAGTCTTTATTACTTGTGATGTTGTCTTTGTAATGAAACCCTAATTTTCAATTGATGATTCTTTGTATGTTCACTTAGCACCTTAAAAATTTGATTTTGAGACATGTGATGCTTCCAAACCCTTCATGTGGTGCTAGGTAAACCTAACATTGGTATCAGAGCCGACCTAGAATTTTAGGCGACGTTTTAACGAAGTTAAAAATCTGATCGAACCAAAAATACGGCTTTTTGAGCCTTCTCTGGACATTTTTTCAAAACTGTGTTTTTTCAGAATTAAAAATACGTAAAAAATTCAGCAGGGAATTCTAAGAAATTATGTGAAATACGAAGCCATGAGCCGTACAAGCCGCCGCGGAACCGCGGCCATACCTTGCTTGGGCCACGGCTCCGCGGCCGTACATAGGCTTTATAGCTTCGTATTTATACAGTAATGTCTTGACTTGCTTGTATATTTTTTTTGCGTATGTTTAATCTGATTCATGTGTTGGATGTTTTGGGGATGGTTTTGGATTCGGTGATTCGATCGGAATTTTAATTTCGTGCCTTTTTCGGATAATTTAGAAAGTATTAAAAAGTTCGAACGGATATCATTAACTCACTTTTTCCCGGCACGAAAAAATTTCAAGTGTTGATTTTTTCTCGGGTTTAAATCTTTCGGAAATAGTGCAAGTTAAGTGGTGGACCCTCTAGTAGACAACAAACCTTAACTCGATTATGTGACCGTCTTGAACTGCCTTTTGAATCTTAGGGTTTGGGGCAGTATGGTGTGCCACATGTGAGGCGTTGGCTTGACCCTTCTACGGCTGGACCACAACTACTGTGACACATTTTGGGTTTTTTGAACTCCACTCGAGTGTTGAGCTTTTGGAAATTTTGGGTATTTGATTATTCGATGGAAATGTTTAATACTGTCTATTTATCTGGAATGTGATACAATATGTGGAATTCATATAGTTAGGCATGAAATGCGAAGTATGTGATATTTCGGATTTACGATGTCTAAAGAGAATGTGGATTCCAAATGTTGTAGTTTTACACTTTCTTTTCTGTGACCGTAAGTGTAGTATGTCGCTTATCGCCGGTTTCGTTGCTATACATCAACGACAATTGGGGTACGCATACTTACTTATGTTGATGATATATGATATTATGTGTTGCTGAGGTATGATGTGCAGGATTGTCGCGATTGAATAGCCGGGGGGGGGGGGTTTATGTGAGTTGAGACTTTTATTTTTCATTCATGTAAAATTCAAATGTAATGTAATATTCTTTTATTTGGGGCACTTCCGGGTTGAGGTTGATGTCATCAGTGTTGTATATTATTTACTTTTCCGCATTAGGATAGACCCAAGGAGGGGAGCACAAGTGACCGGGTTCTGGGGTTCATTGGGAGGCCATCTCGAGGAGTCGAGACCGGGTCTCCTAAACTCCAGGATTGGTAGGGTCGCTTGCCGCTCTCGTAGGGGTCTAGGGGTGTGGGCTTGGCTATTCATCGCGACTGTGGAATCCGTATTTTCTATTGTTGGCTAAATACTAAATACGGACGTCCTAGTATATCCCACATTATATCTATGTTTCTGCTGCCTGTGTTCTGTGATATCTGAGACGAATGATATATTATATATGAGATATATAGTAGAAGTTGCTTATGTTTTACACCCGCGCTAGTCCCGTCCCGGTATGCCGTTAGTTAAGTAACCTAACGGTGCATAACGGAACATTGCGGCGAATGCGGATGGAATAAGCGTACGTTGTATTTTCGTTTCTTTTCTGTGATTGGCTTAAGGACTTAAATGATGGGACTACATTAATATGATTAATGTAAAGAAAATAAAACCTAAAAAGATGTTGTAGAATCGGATTTGAAAACCACTCGGCTCTTTAGGAAAAAGCTAACATTTCAAAACTGCGGAGCACATGCAACTCCTTTTGAAAACCATTTGATTCTACGACGATATCAAGTTCAAAGCGTTAAAGATTTTCTTAAAAATCATCCGCAACCCTCCGTCATTTTAGGAAGTAGAGTACTTAGTATTCGTGCTACATTTGTTGACTTTAGTTAAGGCGTAGTGTACGGTAGCTAAGTGATGTCTTCCTACACTGCATATGATGCAGATTAGTTAGGACATTCATGCGACTTTGTTGACCATAGTTAAGGGTCATATGAGTGGGTCTAGTTAATCAAGAAATAACGGGTAGAACTTGACTGGTACTTATGATTTATTGACCATAGTTAAGGTCATAGGTACTAGGGGTAAAAACCGCATCGGGAATTTCAAGTGTTGAGATTTGCAATGAGATTGCATACCTTCCATATGATGGTTGGATCCCGATCCCACCGTGGGCAATAGTTGCTCCCAGGAGAGTTTTGCGGTTTACAATTAGCTAACTCATTAGGTGTCTAGAAAGGTGTTAACGGGGCTACGCCTCTGGGAAAACGAGGTTTACTTTAATTAGGTTCGTGCGAAAGCACGGGAAACCTCCCTCAAGTACCGACACTGGCCTGGCTGAATGGTTAGCGAAGTTGTAGACTGTAATTAATCCTGGCTAGTTTTCTTTTTAAGGTTTGAAAGAAAAACTTCATTAAAGTAGTGGGAGACATCGATTAGACAAGATAATAACCAATCTAATCTTTGCAAGAGCTTTCACTGAGTGTATTCTTTTCTCTCTCTTAATGGCAGATACCAATGACTGGACTCAAGCTTCTACTAGATAAAAATAAACTGAATGGGACCAATTATAAAGATTGGCTGAGGAATCTGAAAATAGCCTTGACTTATGATAAAGTATCATATGTCCTCACGGCTTCATCCCCGCCCGTCCCAGGTCCAAAATCCTCAGTTGCGGACAAAGAAGTCCGCAAGACATGGGACGCTGACTGTGCCACGGCCAAATGCCTCGCGCTTGCATCGATGGACAACACACATCAAAAGCAGCACGAGAATATGGACATTCAAGCCATATTCCTCCATACAAAGGAGTTGTATGGAGAGCAATCCCGCGTATTACGATACGAAGCATCAAAGAAATTGTTTCAGATGCGAATGGCCCCTGGCACACCGGTAGGAGACCATGTTCTGAAGATGATAGCTCTCATAGAAGAGCTTGAGGACCTTGGATGGACGATGGACAATGAACAATATACGGATATTATTCTGCAGTCCCTCCACTCCACCTTTGCTCAATTCATAGTTAACTTCAACATGCACAATATGGAGAGGTAACTACCTGAACTCCTTAATATGTTAAGGAGTGCAGAGAGCACACTGAAATCAGTGAAAACTCCCGTTTTGAGTGTTGGGCAATCTTCTTCTTCTCGCCCAAAGGCTAAGGCCAAGGGAAAGAAAAAGAAGAAGCCCACCAATCTTAAGTGTGGAGTTAAAAAGGTTAAGGGAAAGGAGAAGTCCAAAGCTGGAGAATCGGGGAAAGGGGAATGTTTTCATTGCCACAAAACAGGACATTGGAAGCGCAACTGTACCGAGTACTTAAATCTCAAGAAGAAGCATGGGGATGCTTCCGCTTCAGGTGTGTTTGTGACAGAAAACTGTTTTTCAATAAACTCTGCTTCCTGGGTATTAGATACCAGTTCAGGTTCTCACATTTGCAATTCTATGCAGTGGCTGAGAAATAGCAATGTTTTGAAGACATGTGACCATACTCTTCGCGTTGGAAATGGTTCCAATGTATATACAGTCGCAGTGGGAGAGTATCACTTGGGGTTGCCATCTGGGTGTATATTGGTTTTGAACCCATGTTATTTTGTACCAAGTATGCTTTGTAATATAACATATGTTTCCTTGTTAGACAACGAAGGATATAACTTTATATTGCAGAACAATGTTATGAACATTCACCTGAATCAAATGTTGGTTGGGTATGGTACACTTAATAACGGGATATACGTCCTAAATTAACACACAGTTTTCAGCATACAACACACTAATAAAAGAAAACTTTCAGAAATAAATGAAGCTTTTCTTTGGCACTGTAGACTTGGTCATATTAATGAAACAAGACTAAACAAGTTACACAAAGATGGATATTTAAACTCTTTTGAATATAAATCTTATGCGACTTGCCAGTCTTGTATCAAGGGTAAAATGACCAAAACTCCATTTACCGGACACGGAGAAAGAGCTACCGAGCTCCTAGGACTTATACATAGTGATGTATGTGGGCCAATGTCTACACAGGCTAGAGGCGGTTTTTCTTACTGTTGCGCCACGGCAGCGCCCCGGCCGTCTATCCGAGGCCAAAATGCGGAATCAAAATTTTTTCTTAACTTTTAAACTGGCGCTACCGCGGACAATAAACCCGGATCGTAACCATTAACATAATGCTAGCTATCAAGAGAAGGGTAGAGAAGTATACCGAGCGATCCGTGTCCTTCGGTCTTCTCGTCGTCGTCCCGATCTCCCGCGGAATCACCATTCGTCGTCTTCTCGTCGGAAAGGGAACCACGTAGCCGATTTCTTTTACGGGCTCCCACCTCTGAACCGAGGCAACTCGGGCGCGAAGTTGGCTAGCCGACGCGTCCAAGAAGTGCTGTAGGCTAGTGTAGAATGGTTGTCTCATTTGGGGTAGTGAAGTTGCCATTGGTGATGGAGGAATGAGGTTAAGGAAAGATGGTGCTTTCATTTTTCCTAGCAATAGATGAGATGAAGAAAAATTGCCACATACAAAATGAAACTCTCTCATCCTCCTCTAAAATGTGGCCGGCCCCCTCTCTTGAACAAATGGTGGAGGAAGAATCTCAAAAACAAGAAGAAAGGTGAGTGTAGGAAAAGCAAGAGGTGACCACATCCAAAGTAAACCTCACATCTACTCCTAATCAACTCCAATCTATTCTAATCACCATTAATGCAAAAGAAATGATGATAGAAAAGAATGGTATCAAAAGATGCTTTCATAATCAATCCATATGCAAGAAACCCCTCCACAATATGTTATTTGCAAACTTGCAATTAACACCCTCCATCAAAAAGTCCGGCCGTGAAAGAACAAAGGAAAACCGGCCGGAACGGAATGCAAACTGGCAACTCCAGAAAACTGGTCCCGTAATAAATTACAGGAAAACCCCGATACTGTGCATACACACCCGCATCTGTATTCCGACTGAACACAAATGCAAAGAGACAAAATCTACACTGTACTATACTACGATCCGGCTTAAACCAAAGCCGGCTAGTAATATCCGTCCGATCCTGATCCATGCAATACCGCACGTATCTGATCAAACCCTGCCATATAACCATACGGCCTCTAGTACAAACGTCCGATCCTGATCCGTGCAATACCGCACGTATCTGATCGTACCCTGCCATATCTCCATACGGCCTCTACAGCGTTTCGCCCGAAACTTGAGTAACTGAATGTGTGGTGGACTCTAAAGACTCGTCAATACTATGGCTGTGGATTTAACCACTAGCACTTCAGAGGTATAAGCCAATACGTGACGGGCCACCAGCTATTGACCAAAAGGGACGTCGATGAGCGAACTCATCCTGACACCCTACTGAGCCTGTCAGTGACAATATCCGTACAGTCCGGTCCGTTCGTCTATGAGTATCGCATGGCGGGCCTAGGGGGTTGGTAAAAGTCAGACCCCCAAAAGCGGTACAAGTCGTGTCGGAGCGTAGCCCAGAACACCCTGAGATACTACTGGAATACCTACCAGTAAATCTCCTGCCTCGGCCGAGGGCTTTGTGTAATGGCTCTCCTAGACACAGCACGACCTCACCCCCAATACCGGGAGAGACGAACCCCTGCAGATCCGCTCACTGCCTCCATGTGGCTCGGGACTGTACCCAACTAAAACCTGTTTGCACGACTCCTTTGAGCCGTGGTAGGGTAGTAATCAAAGCACAGTGGGAACTCACACGAGACAAATGACGATCTCAGGTCGATGAACTAACCTGTACACATGTCACCAGGGAACTGCTATCTGACATCTGGTATAAGACCAACTAGCATATTCCCGGCGAGTCCTGTCCGGTGTACTCATAACCCAATGAGCACCTGTATACATCTTAGGTGAACCAACTGACACCAGTGGCTTGTGAGACCGGCCACCGCCCCTCGTCGGGGTCTCGACTGTATACACTAGTCTACTAATGGAGTATCGATGCCCTGTCTCGAAACTCCTACGACTAGGGACCATTTAAGGATGTTCTTATAGACTACCAGCTCCCACGTATATGATCGCCCTCATACTGCTGGCAGTCAAGCAAGAATCCTAGGGGCTCTATCAACGTGCAATAGCGACCTGTCAGGTCACCTAAAGCAGTACACGATGATAAAGGTAAACCAGATAGCATACTATCATCTTGGGTAAGACTGTCCTCCTGGGATAGGTCCTCCCTCAATCATTGCAATCACGTGCCTGTGATCCAATAATTGACTTTGAGTGCACTATCTCCAACAATCTCCCACTTGCACTCAAGGCTAATTATTGCGATATCGCATACTCACAGCCCGTGTGATACCGAACACCCAACTCCTCTACTAGTCAGTCTCACAAAACCCGTTTGCGAAACTATTGCGTTCGAGGAATAGCCTCAGTGAGTGGATCCGCCTTGAAATTTCTTTCTATGTCTCTCTATATCTCAAGTTCGCGGAGAAAGCCATCTCCCGAAATGAGCAATACCCGTCTTTGAATGTCTGGATGTCTGATGGGACCTAGCTCATAAATGAACTCCAAATCCAAACTTCTTAGACTGTATCGTCAACTGAACTTAATCAGTATCACGCGCCATGCCTTCCCTCAGTATCCGCGTGGACCACCTGTCCAAAATACTGCCCCTCGTCAGAAGGAAAAACTATAACTCTGAAAGCCATTCTGCCATCCAGGTCACCTTGGAAGCCTGGAATGATAACCGTCTCCCGAAGGAGGCGGTCGTTGTTATATCCCTAGAACATCTACCTGTGTTCTAAAACTGCTTCCGACTGCTTCTCCAGGATTGGATCAATATCAACTTATTGCATCTAGTGCAAAAACAACATCTGGTGTGGTACTTGACATCTCATGATTGACTCAATTGCCTGAGCAAGTGATCTGCCAATCATGCACATCCCTCTCCCCTTTAGTCTGTAAGACACCTTTAGAGAGGGTGACTCCATCACCTGCAGGTACACTACCGTGCCAGGAGTCGTCCATTCTCAATACTCTTAGAATGCTGTCTAAGTACCCATATTGGGAAACTACCCAAATCTAGATCTAAAACCATAGATCTAGTAACCAGTATGTCTGATATAATGTCCAAGTCCCATGTGGAGAAACCACTGTGTGACGACCAAAGCGTAACCGATCGTAGTATAAGAATATCACTTCCTACTCTGTGTATGTTATCCAAATACCAGGACATCACACCCTACTATCTTCTCAATAGATCCATCCTCTATACTGATGAAGTCAAACCTATGACTGTCACATCAGAAATAGATGATCTATCTCCGCTATATCTGCTTTAGTCTATAAATAGACATAAGCCTCCTGTCCACCAATGCTTCCGCTGCTCCCACTGACTACGATAACCCTCTGGCAGAGTCATATACACGTACACTTCTAAAGCTAGTTTAGAACGACGCTATACTCATCCTCCTGCCGGGTCTCACAGTCTGGAACAACAACAATGGCAAGTCTGGGTAAACAAGAACCTCCCTGCCACCGTCCTTGAGCATACCGAAGTACCTCTCGAGTGCCTGAGGTTACCCACCATATCTGCGGAGTGGCCAATGGAATGTCAAACCAGATTGAATCTTTAGGTTCTTATCAAATCTTCAGTAATCGTTTGCGGTTCTGGAATCACTTCCAGTTCTACCATACTCCCACTACTGTTTTCTTAAAAAATCCATTTTTATTTAAAACTGTGGCGAGTCAAGAATAATATCACTATTGATCTTCCAGATGGTAGAAAATCAACCCTCGTCATAGCCTGGGTCAACCCACAAACAGCCATTACAGAAACGTGCCTTGAGTTGCCAAGTGTCTGGTTTTAAGCATAAGCCGGACAACTCCCCGTACCTTAACATCGTTAAGATATGAACTGTTCTATATCCAATATAGAACCAGAGGCACTGATTTAATTGAACCAGATTCAAATCATGCAGCTGTCTCCAGTGCATGTCAACTAAATGGAAAAAAGGCCGATCAGCGTCACTCAACTTAGGAATGCTTCCAATTATGAGTAACCCGAAAGAGAAGCAAGATCTCTTAATCATTACTATTAACTGAATACCATACACAAGTATCTACATCTTCGATCACTTTGAAGAATCCCGATACTTGCAATACCTGGTTCTCTACTTTATTCAAATACCTATAACTTCTCAAAATTCGGACCCTGTGTTTCCACGAAACACCTGCCAAAAAACTAGAGAAGTCATAAGTAAACCGAATATAGTACGAGGACCAACCCCTCTGTCCTGATGGACCCTGGACAACATACAATACCCTGTATAAGTCCCTTGAGTCAGATAACTCATTCACTGCGTGTGGTAGGTTGAAAACTGTAGTTATGGTTAAGAAGAATTACACCGCTGTTTAATGCTCCGTACCTAACCATCCACTGATATAGGTAAATGTCACTGACATAATTTCAAAAAGTATATCTCACTCTATGAAAATAGACGTACAGATATATCGATTTGAAATTGATGCATAACAGCGGATATTCAAAACCAAATATTTGCCGACCGGCAAACAGCCCAGGTGATTTCCTCAAATATCATCGATTACAACGAATCCCGATATAATGAGGATGATCACCCAATTCCCAATAACTTACTCCCACTCATCATCTGTAAAACCATACAGATGTGAGAATCATACCTGGTAAATACATACCCTGGAGTAAGTATCTAATCGGGAAATCAGTTTTCTTTTAACATTACACAGTGAAACTGAAACATTGAAATGTCTCGATGGGGTATCCTGGTATTCCTAGTAATGCCTCTTCCATTATCCAGATTCACAAATGTAACCTTGTAATTCTTTGCCATCTTCTAAATCCCTTTCTATGTCTTTAGTCATTACCTTCTGTACACCCCTTTAGGCCAAATGGTTTTCTTCCTTCCCTACCGTTCGGCACCAGCCTATGGTTTGGAAGAAGACTATCCAATAAGCATAATGGGTGTACTGTCCTAATCCTAGGATCACTCGCAAAACGATAGAAGGTGAAGATAAAAGACAACCGAATAAACCTTATTCCTATTTCTCCTGAACCAGAATCCATCCCCGAACTGGAACAAGTTCCTTTCGAGTTCGTATATAACCATACGATGGAGTATCCA
This sequence comes from Agapanthus africanus, assembly GCA_030015575.1. Lineage (NCBI taxonomy): Eukaryota > Viridiplantae > Streptophyta > Magnoliopsida > Asparagales > Amaryllidaceae > Agapanthus > Agapanthus africanus. The sequence continues at coordinate 137,545,493 of JASDDO010000004.1, read as the reverse complement.
ATAAACTGTGGATCTTCGTAGTGATACGGAGTGTCCTGGAGAAATACAAAGGTGATTTAGGATTGGCGAAGAAATACTTGGTTTGGTCGTGAATATCAGTCGCAATTTACTTTGCCCTCCTAGTAATCCCTTGCTTTGTCTTAACTTAATACCTTCTGCACACCATCGTTATGCTAATTGGTTTTCTTCATTCCCCACCGTTCGGCACCAGCCTAAGGTTTGGAAGAAGACTATCTAATTTGCGTAATAGGTGTACTACTCCTAAACCAAGGAGTACTCGCAACCTGAGAGAGAAGGTAAAAGGAAAAGACAACTGAATAGTCCTATTCGTTTTCTCCAGAACCAGAAACTATCCTCGAATTCCTTCGAGTTCGTATATAACCATACGATGGTTTTGTCCAATGGAAGTGGACGTTCGTAGTAGTACGGGGTGTCCTGGAGAAAAGGGTAAAAGTAGGAGTGGCAATGAGGTTTGCAACTCTGACAATCCAAAAGCCAGTGTTTAAGAAGGTTCGGTCAACTTGGTCATTGAGTCATAGTCTTAGGGTCGGGTCAAAGGTCGCTGCCAAAGAGAGAGAGAAAAGAAACACTCAGCGTGCACTCTAACCTAGATCAGAATTGTTATCACTTTGTCTAATCTGGAAACCTCCTACTGTAACGTCAAATTCTTCCCCAAACCTGAAAGAAGAATTAGCCGGGATCACCCGAGGAGTAAACCAACTCATCAGTGGGAATCGGGACCCAACTATCATCGCATGATAACGTGATGGAATCCACTCACGTCACCACACTCCAGAAGGTATGCGCATGCCTGGCAAGTTTCAGTTTCTTTAGAAACTCCCGATGTGATTTTTACCCCTAGGACCCAAGTGACCTTGACGAATAATCAACAAATCAAAAGGTCCTAGTCAAGTTAAACCCGTCATTATATTGATTGCGTTAAACCCACCCGCACGACCCTTGACGAATAATCAACAAAGTCGTACGACTGTCCTAACCAATCCACATATCCATGCGACAGAAAGCATTACAGAGCTACCGCACACTACGCCTCGGCGAATAGCAACGACAAACGTAGCGCGAATTCTATGCAATACTAATCCGAAATGACGGAGGGCTACGAATGGTTTTTGGCGAAAAACCTTTTACCGTAATGAACTTGATATCGTTGAAGGAACTGGATAACTTTTTATAAAAATATAGTAACGAAAACCATTGCTAAAGAGGTCACTCCCGGTGAAGGGATCTCGGCTCTTTCCCCATGGAATGAGGTGCAGGATATTCCAACTGAATACCACGATGCAAAGCAAAAGTAATCGGCTATAGTGAAGTTATTGCCCTGACGCAAACTTCTGTCCAAGGGGTCACTCCCGGTGAAGGGATCTCGGCCCTTGCCTCGTCGACTGAGGAGCAGGATATTCCAACTGAATACCACTGTGCAAAACAAAAGTGAACGTCCTTGCAATAACAGCTTTTTGAAAAATTGTTCCAACAACATCAGAATAGGTTTGTTTATAACTTGCGTTGATCCGAATCAACGCAGTCCCATCAATGGATCACACCACAAAGAACGAAAATAATATGACGTACGTATATGCCATCCGCATTCGCCACTGGGTCCCGTCATTACTCGTTAGGTTAGCTAACTGACGACAGAGCGGGGACTGGACTAGCGCGGATGCAAAACATATACAACATCTACAAATATATATACCAATATATTATATTCGCTCAAGGCGTGATAAGAATGCAACATCACAGAAATGTACAGCATCATAGAACAATACAGATATCTGGGATCCCCGGGTTTCATAGAGCCGCTGCTGAAACCTGACGTTCCCCTGGTCGTGTGGATAGCCTGTGCAATGAAATCCTAGACACCTACGGGCGTGGCAAGTCACCCGCCAAGACCTGAAGCGAGGCAGTCCCCTCCAGCACCGTGAATGGACCACCCAGCACTTCACGGAATCCGGTAACTTGGGCATCCCTCCTGGGTCAACCTGTACCCCCTACGAGTGCGGCGAATAGCCCGCCAATCCTAGAGTGAAGCCCCCTCCGTCTCAATGCCATGAGATGCGGGCCCGTTGCCCTCTAGAATCCGGCTATCCGTGCACCCCTCCGCTGGGTAATCCTAGTACAGAAAGTAAAATATACATACACCGGGTACATCGACCGCAACCAGGTCGTGCCCCAAAAGAATAATACAAACAGGCAGTGACGACAGTCCACATGTCGGACGCTCGCCCCGCAATATCAAATGTACATAATACAACAAAACTGTACTAGCATTGCATCCAGGCTATCCCCCACGACCGATCCGCAACATCACAGCAATACATAGAACATCAACGTGAAAGTCACGTTCGCAAATCCTTCTAACCGGGCTATAGCAGTTAAACAGGATTTACCGATCAAGTGACATTCACGGTCGCAGATATAATGTAAATACTGTGAACTAACATGTTTAAAATATTCGATAGAACAAATTTACCAAGTGGGCCCCAAAACATTACTGTAGCACTTACAGAAAATCTAGGCCCAAAAATAATATTCCAGAAACCCTATTTTTTAGTATAAGACAATCTGAAAAAATTTGGTGCAGTGAAGAGGCTAAACGGCGGCGGAACCGCGACCCAAGCATGGCTTTGGCCGCGGTTCCGCGGTGGTATGATGGAATCAAGCGACCAAATTTTACCAGAATTCTTATACTTCCCTGCATATCATTCTGCAACTACCTGAAAAATTTTTAGAGTCCAAAAAATTTCGACAGAAACCTGATGCACACGAAATACGGTTTTTGGGATTTTTGTTCGATCGGGTCTTTAAACATACTAGAGCAAGCTAAACTAGGTTAATGGCGTGGCTCTGATACCATGTTGCGCCACGGCAGCGCCCCGGCCGTCTATCCGAGGCCAAAATGCGGAATCAAAATTTTTTCTTAACTTTTAAACTGGAGCTACCGCGGACAATAAACCCGGATCGTAACTATTAACATAATGCTAGCTATCAAGAGAAGGGTAGAGAAGTATACCGAGCGATCCGTGTCTTTCGGTCTTCTCGTCGTCGTCCCGATCTCCCGCGGAATCACCATTCGTCGTCTTCGCGTCGGAAAGGGAACCACGTAGCCGATTTCTTTTACGGGCTCCCACCTCTGAACCGAGGTAACTCGGGCGCGAAGTTGGCTAGCCGACGCATCCAAGAAGTGCGGTAGGCTAGTGTAGAATGGTTGTCTCATTTGGGGTAGTGAAGTTGCCATTGGTGATGGAGGAATGAGGTTAAGGAAAGATGGTGCTTTCATTTTTCCTAGCAAGAGATGAGATGAAGAAAAATTGCCACATACAAAATGAAACTCTCTCATCCTCCTCTAAAATGTGGCCGGCCCCCTCTCTTGAACAAATGGTGGAGGAAGAATCTCAAAAACAAGAAGGAAGATGAGTGTAGGAAAAGCAAGAGGTGACCACATCCAAAGTAAACCTCACATCAACTCCTAATCAACTCCAATCCATTCTAATCACCATTAATGCAAAAGAAATGATGATAAAAAAGAATAGTATCAAAAGATGCTTTCATAATCAATCCATATGCAAGAAACCCCTCCATAATATGTTATTTGCAAACTTGCAAATAACACCCTCCATTAAAAAGTCCGGCCGTGAAAGAACAAAGGAAAACCGGCCGGAACGGAATGCGAACTGGCAACTCCAGAAAACTGGTCCCGTAATAAATTACAGGAAAACCCCGATACTGTGCATACACACTCGCATCTGTATTCCGACTGAACACAAATGCAAAGAGACAAAATCTACACTGTACTATACTAGGATCCGGCTTAAACCAAAGCGGGCTAGTAATATCTGTCCGATCCTGATCCGTGCAATACCGCACGTATCTGATCGAACCCTGCCATATAACCATACGGCCTCTAGTACAAACTGTCCGATCCTGATCCATGCAATACCGCACGTATCTGATCGGACCCTGCCATATCTCCATACGGCCTCTACAGCGTTTCGCCCGAAACTTGAGTAACTGAATGTGTGGTGGACTCTAAAGACTCGTCAATACTATGGCTGCGGATTTAACCACTAGCACGTCAGAGGTATAAGCCAATACGTGACGGGCCACCAGCTATTGACCAAAAGGGACGTCGATGAGCGAACTCATCCTGACACCCTACTGAGTCTGTCAGTGATAATATCCGTACAGTCTGGTCCGTTCGTCTATGAGTATCGCATGGCGGGCCTAGGGGGTTGGTAAAAGTCAGACCCCCAAAAGCGGTACAAGTCGTGTCGGAGCGTAGCCTAGAACACCCTGAGATACTACTGGAATACCTACCAGTAAATCTCCTGCCTCGGCCGAGGGCTTTGTGTAATGGCTCTCCTAGACACAGCGCGACCTCACCCCCAATACCGGGAGAGACGAACCCCTGCAGATCCGCTCACTGCCTCCATGTGGCTCGGGACTGTACCCAACTAAAACCTGTTTGCACGACTCCTTTGAGCCGTGGTAGGGTAGTAATCAAAGCACAGTGGGAACTCACACGAGACAAATGAGGATCTCAGGTCGATGAACTAACCTGTACACATGTCACCAGGGAACTGCTATCTGACATCTGGTATAAGACCAACTAACATGTTCCCGGCGAGTCCTGTCCGGTGTACTCATAACCCAATGAGCATCTGTATACATCTTAGGTGAACCAACTGACACCAGTGGCTTGTGAGACCGGCCACCGCCCCTCGTCGGGGTCTCGACTGTATACACTAGTCTGTTAATGGAGTATCGATGCCCTGTCTCGAAACTCCTACGACTAGGGACCATTTAAGGATGTGCTTATAGACCACCATCTCCCACGTATATGATCGCCCTCATACTGCTGGCAGTCAAGCAAGAATCCTAGGGGCTCTATCAACGTGCAATAGCGACCTGTCAAGTCACCTAAAGCAATACACGATGATAAAGGTAAACCAGATAGCATACTATCATCTTGAGTAAGACTGTCCTCCTGGGATAGGTCATCCCTCAATCATTGCAATCACGTGCCTGTAATCCAATAATTGACTCTGAGGGCACTATCTCCAACACTTACTTCATTACTTTCACTGACGATTTCTCAAGATTCGGTCATGTATTTTTATTAAAGCACAAATCCGAAGATTTCGAGAAATTCACTGAATATAAACAGGAAGTAGAAAAACAAACCGGCTTGAGTATCAAAATGCTTCGATTAGATCGAGGTGGGGAGTACCTCAGTACAGAATTTGCAAACTTCCTAAAAGAGAATGGGATTCTCTCTCAGCTCACTCCTCCTTACACACCATAGCACAACGGTGTGTCTGAATGACGGAATCGGACCCTATTAGATATGGTCCGTTCCATGATGAGTGATGCTGAGTTACCTGTCTCATTTTGGGGGCATGCATTGGAGACTGCAGCGTTTCTTCTGAACAGGGTTCCAACCAAAATCGTGTCTACCACGCCATATGAGATATGACATGGGAAGAGACCATCTCTTAAGAGAATTAAGATTTGGGGTTGTCCGGCCTATGTTAAAAAGCAAAATTCGGAAAAACTCGAGGCACAGTCAGTCATGTGTAACTTTGTGGGATATCCAAGGAACTCTTATGGATATCTATTCTACCACAAGGAGGAACAAAAGGTGTTTGTTTCTCTGTATGCCACATTCTTAGAAAAAGAGTTTTTCACAGATAAAGATGATGTCAATGTGGTGATCTAGAAGAGGTTCTAGAGACACAAACTACAAATGACGACTTGGTTGAACCGGCTGTTGCAATAGAAACTGAGGAACCTCGGCCACTCCGTAGGTCTGGTAGGACTTCTCGCCCACCGGAGAGGTACTACGGTTTCCTCATTGATGGTGACAGAGAAGACTGCATCATGGAGGATGATGATCCTACCAGTTTTCAGCAAGCTATCACGAGTGGAGACTCTGTGAAGTGGCTGGATGCCATGAGATCCGAAATGGAGTCTATGTACACCAACAAAGTATGGACTTTGGACGTTGTACCCCCTGGTGTAAAACATGTAGGGTGCAAATGGATCTTTAAAAGAAAGATTGGTGTAGAAGGGCAGGTAGAGACCTATAAGGAAAGACTTGTGGCGAAGGGTTTTTATCAAAGACCAGGTTTGGACTATGACGAGACTTTTCCACCCGTAGCCATGCTTAAATCCATTCGGATCCTAATTGCTATTACTGCTCACTACGACTATGAAATCTGGCAGATGGACGTTAAAACGGCATTTCTAAATGGAGATTTAGAAGAATGCATTTATATGGATCAGCCAGAGGGCTTCATTGACAGTGGGAGCAGCGGGAAAGCATGTAGATTGCTTAAATCCATATATGGGTTAAAGCAGGCATCACGGAGTTGGAACATCTGTTTCGATGATGTTATCAAAGAGTTTGATTTCATCAAAAATCCAGATGAACCTTGTGTTTATAAGAAGGCTGTAGGGAGAGCTGTCACATTCCTCGTATTGTACGTGGATGACATTCTTCTGATAGGAAATGATATTCCTATGCTGCAGTCGGTCAAATCTTTCTTATCACTAAGGTTCTCCATGAAGGACCTGGGTGATGCCACATACATTCTGGGCATAAGGATCTATAGGGATAGATCCAAGAGGTTATTGGGATTGTCCCAAACCAGGTACATCAACACCATCCTAAAAAGGTTTAGTATGGAAGACTCCAAGCGGGGTGCCTTACCCGCTTGCCATGGGGTCACTCTCTCCAAGGAAACTTGCCCAAAGACCGATGAAGAGAGAGCTCGCATGAGCATTATACCCTATGCTTCGGCAGTAGGATCTATAATGTATGCGATGTTATGTACACGCCAAGATGTAGCTTATGCACTTAGTGTTGTAAGCAGGTATCAATCCAACCCAGGGAAGAATCACTGGATAGCTGTGAAGAACATTCTTAAGTACTTACGAAGGACTAAAGAATTGTTCTTGGTGTATGGTAATGGAGATCTCCAAATGGAGGACGTTACCGATTCGAGCTTCCAGAGCGATAAGGACGACAGCAAATCTATCTCTGGGTTTGTATTTACCCTCATTGGAGGGGCGGTAAGTTGGAAGAGTTCCAAATAGGATACCGTTGCAGACTCTACGATGGAGGCTGAGTACATTGCTGCGAATGATGCCGCCAAGGAAGCCGTCTGGATGAGGAAGTTCGTCTCGGAGCTAGGAGTAGTTCCAACCATTATTGATCCAATACCATTGTATTGTGATAATAATGGGGCTGTGGCGTTAGCCAAGGAGCCCAGGTCCCATCAGCGATCCAGACACATCCTGAGGCGCTTTCATTTGATCCGGGAGATTGTAGATCGCCGCGAGATCGAGATTAAGAGAGTAGACACAAAGAATAACGCCGCGGATCCACTCACCAAGGCCCTCCCTCAACCGCAGCATGAGCGACTTTTTGAGATGTTGGGTATGAGATACGCCAATAACTGGCCTTAGTGCAAGTGGGAGATTGTTGGATATATGTATGCCCTAGAGGCCATTATATGATAGTGGATGTATTTATACATGTATATATATATTCAGTGTACATTCTTGCTCGGCATGATAGTATGCTATCTGGTTCTTTTTTGTCTGACATGTTGATTTGATCATGCTTTTATTCATTCATACATGTTGATAAAGCCCTGAGGATATAGGCTTGACTACTGTGATTATGATGGAGATCATACTAGTGGGACATCTGTAGTTTATAAGCATATCCTGAAATGTCCCTAGTCGTAGGTTTAGGGAGACGGGGCATCGATATACCAGAGTAGACTAGCGTATATGATACGAGACCCATATGATGGGCGATGGATGTTCCCATATTCATCGATGTTTGACATCGAGATCGTATACGGGTGCTCAGTGTTGACTGGGTACACTGGACGGACTCGCCGAGAACTCCTATATGGAATTATATCTATCGTCGGATAGCAGTTCTCAGGTGACACTGGTGCAGGTTAGTCTGTAGACCCGAGATCGTCATAGAGTCATGTGTGTTCTCCCACTGTACTTTGATTACCACCCTACCACGATTCTACTAAGTCGTGCAAACCGGTGGCCGTTGGGTACAGTCCCGAGACACAGGAAGGCGATGAGCGATAGGAGGGGTTTCGTCTCTCCCGGTATTGGGAGTTGATGTTGTGCTCGACTGGCTATATCAGTAAGTCCCTGGCCAGGGCTGTTGAGATTTGCTGATAAGTGTTATCAGTAGTTTCTCGATCTGTGATAGACCATTCATCGGCATGACTTATTGAGTTATTAGGGTCGACGTTACCATCCCTAGACTCGATATGCAGCATATCTGACGAAGAGACCGGGATGTACGGTAGTGTTGCCGGTTGGCTCGACTGGAGTTGTAACAAGTTCGCTTGTTTTCTTCTGATCGCTCAATACCCGGGTGGCCGTTACGTTTAGCTGACCGCTTGCAGCTTGTAGGTATTTGATATGATCATTACCTATTGCCGGCGTATTGACGAGTCTTAGAGTCCCACAATGAAGTTTCCTGGCTCAGGCGAAAAGATGTAGTGTGCATATGAGATATGCGCGTGGACCCGATTAAATACGGATATGTGATACCGTATATTAATCGGGCATTTTATATTGGTCAGGTCGTATGTGATATGACCGGTTTGCAAAATCAAGTGTTGATTTAACAAATGACTTTTAAATTAATTCTTTAATCAAACTCTTTTTCTATTTTTGTATGCATACATGTATGCAGATGATGATGTGCATGGATACATACATGCATACATAGTATCATGGTTGTTGATACAAGTTTTGTGGCAATGCAAGACTTACATTGTAGAATTATCTATTTATTTTTCATTTTGTAAAAAGGAAAGGATAATTCACAAGAGGTTAATGTTTATCATCTTTGACCATTCTTCAACCACTTATTAACCTTGAGTTAATTATCCTTTTACCTTTAACTCATTTTGAAAAGGATCTAGATGATTCTAACCATGGTTGAAGTGAGAAGGGATTAAGATATATTATTCTTTTCTCATTTCAATTATTACTCACTCTCATTTTCTTTTTTCCTTTGGTGAGAAAAAGCTTAGCCATCATCTTCTTCTTCCTCTCTTGATAATTTTCTTTAAGTGAGGTTGATAAAAGAAAGAGTTTTGATTATAGAAAACAAACCACATCATCATACTACACACATCTAGCCCATTTGTGCAGGGTGTTTGCTCTACTTTAATCACATATCGAGTAAAGCAAGGAGCTTTGGGCAAAGGAGCTTCGGGTGGATCGTCGTGGACTTAGAAGACCTCAAGCGAACCTTTTTCCAACGCTCAAGTAGCCAAGGAGTCTAGCGTAGGGAGCTACAAAGGTTGTACTCTCAAAACCCTAGTCTTTATTACTTGTGATGTTGTCTTTGTAATGAAACCCTAATTTTCTAGTGATGATTCTTTGTATGTTCACTTAGCACCTTAAAAATTTGATTTTGAGATATGTGATGCTTCCAAACCCTTCATGAGGTGCTAGGTAAACCTAACAGGATCAAGTATTGATTCGATAGATTGTTACTTTTGATATTAGCCGGTTGTATGTGATATAGCCGGATTATTAAATCGATTGTTGATTTGATAATTTAATGTATAATTATATATTTGATATATTAATTTACATTAACTAATATTTGCTCACTAAACATTTCTTTTTCTCACTTGTGTGCATATAGTATATGTGTGATATATGTTAATGTACATTTTATTGTGTCATTCTTGATGCCACATGCAACATGGGTGTGTGAGGCTTACATCATGGTTATGATAATTCTAAGGTTTTTATTTATTTTCGTAAATCACAAATTGGTGGAAATTTGTCATGGCTAGAAGCTTGTTGTCTCCATTGACTTAGTCCACTAATTTTTTTTACTTAAGATATTTATTAACCTAACCATTATTCTTAGCCATAGTTTAGTCTCTACATGAGTTAGTGTATGACACTAACTCATCCATGGTTGCTATTCTCACCTCATGAGCTCCATTCTCATCTCCACTTCATCTTCTTCTTCCTCATGAGAAAGCTCACTAGCTTTTCAAATGGTGAAGAAATAATGTGAGAAAAAATTAATCTAAAGTGAGCCCAATTCTTACTTCATCATCCTCTACTATATTAGCCATTTAGGTTAGAGTGTTTGCTTCACTAATCTACAATTAGTAAAGAAGTAGCATGACCTTGAGTCTCCTCGACGTAGATTATCTTCGTCCTCGAAGTCTTCGAGCAAGCTTATTCATTTCTTCATGTGAACCCTTACTAGAGTTCGGGTGTTCACTACTTGGAGCGAAGAGACTACTACACGGAGTTTTAGAAGTGAAGGACCGGTCTACAAAGGTTGTATTTCTCATTCACTTAGATTTAAAGTTTTTTGCATTGTAGTTCGTCTAAATCTATAGTTAAGATTCTAGGGTGAGGGTTCTTTAGTACGGAAAAAATTTGAAATTGGCATGGACGATGCCTTCTGAAACCTTGCTGCCACCTTAGGGATCCCTACATTTTTCTCACAATATTTCATCACCTTGAGAAAAGATAGAAAGCTTTTTTATGAGGAAGAAGAAGATGAAGTGGAGATGAGAATGAAACCCATGAGATGAGAATAGCAACCATGGGTGAGTTTATGTCATACACTAACTCATGTAGAGACTAAACTATGGCTAAGGATAATTGTTAGGTTAATAAATATCTATACGTAAAACAAAATTAGTGGACTTGGTCAATGGTTCCTTAAGCTTCTACAAGTTTTTAGCTATGACAAATTTCCAACCAATTTTGATTTACTTTGATAAATAAAAACCCTAAGATTATCATAAGCATGGTGTGAGTCTTATACACCCATGTAGCATGTGGCATCTAGCATGACACAAAATAATGTACATTAATATATATCACATATATACTATGTGTACACTAGTAAGAAAAAGAAAACATAAGTGAGCTAATATTAGTTATTGTAACTCAATATATCAAATATACAATTATACATTAAATTATTAAATCAACACTTGATTTAATAATCCGGCTATATCACATACAACTTGCTAATATCAAATGTAACAACCTATTGAATCAACACTTGATCCGATAACCCGGCTATATCACATATAACCGTCCGATATCACATATCGCGAGAATAGAATACGGTATCACATACACGTATTAATCTCGGTCCCGCACATATCATATATATGCTCCTACTTCGTTTCGCTTGAGCCAGGAAACCTCTATGTAGGACTCTAAAGACTCGTCAATACTCCGGCAGTAGGTGGTGATCATATCAGTCACCCACAAGCCGCAAGCGGTCTGCTAAACGTAACGGCCACTCGGGTATTGAGCGATCAGAAGATCAACAAGCAAGCATGCTCATACTCCTGCGAATCCAATAAGTAACACTACCGTATAGTCCGGTCTCTTCGTCTGAAATGTCGTATATCACAGCCTGGGGGTGGTACTGTTGGGTTCCTAGGCACACTAGTGAGGTCTCACAAGGCATCAACCATGCCAATTTCAAGTTTTAACGGTGCCGAGAAACCCTAATAAGATCGCTGGCTAGATTTTTAGGCGAAACAAGCAACTAGTTAACAAATTAACTAAGTGAACGGAAATACAACCTTTGTAGATCCGGTCCTCCACCTCCACGGCTCCGTAATGAAGTCTTCTCCGCTGTCCAAATGAAATCCCGGGCTCAAGCGTCGGCTTCATCGAAGAAATGGCGGGCAAGGTCATCGACGACGATGCCGAAGATGATCTACGTCGAGGCATCGCTAGATCAAGCTCCAACTTCACCAATCCTTGAAAACTTGTGAAGGAAACACACTCTACTACTTGGCAAGAGGTAGAGGATGAAGAAATAGGAAGTGGGTTCATTTTAGAATTGGATTTCTCACCCATTTTCATCAATCACCATTGATGAAGCAAGCTTTCTTCATGTGATGAAGAAGAAGAAGAAGAAAATGAATATTATGATAAGTATATCTAAAATAAGAAATAAAATGATACTTATCATAATAGTAACCAAAGTTAGGTGTAGAGAATAAACCATGGTTAGGGTTAATCGTTAGGTTTAGGAAAAGAACAAGAATGGTCAAGCTTTCAACACTTCAAGAAGTTTCTACAAAACAACAAAATAAGCCACCATCCTTTTTATTTTCCATAATGAATAAATAAATAAATAAATGAATAAGAAATTTAAACAAAACCCTAACCATTTACTTAACCAAGGTTTAAACTAAACATACACCTAAAGAAGCATGTATCATCAAACATGATACAATCTAATGCACAAAAGGATATCACATATACAATGTGCACATCAAGTGAGAAAATCCATTTAAAGTGAACCAATACTAGTTAATGCAAAGTAATATATCAAATATATAATTATACATTAAATCATTAAATCAACACTTGATTTAACGATCCGGTCATGTCCAACATAACCGACTAGTATTCAATGTATCGACTTATCGAATCAACGCTTGAATCGATAACTAGGTTATATCGCATACAACCATTCGATACATTCATCCCGAGAATAGAATACTGTATCACATACACGCATTATTCTTGGTCCCGCACATATCTCATATGCGCTCCTATTTCGTTTCGCTTGAACCAGGAAACCTCTGTGTAGGATTCTAAAGACTCGTCAATACGCCGGCAGCAGGTGATGATCATATCAAACGCCCACAAGCCGTAAGCGGTCTGCTAAACGTAACGGCCACCCAGGTATTGAGCGATCAGAAGATCGACGAGCAAGCCCGCTCACACTCCAGTGAATCCAACCAGTAACACTACCGTACAGTCCGGTCTCGTCGTCTGATATGTCACATATCTTGCCTAGGGGTGGTAAACGTCAGACCCCAATAGCTCGATAAGTCGTGTCGATATGAGGTCTATAACAGTTCGAGAAACTACTGGTAACACTTACCAGTAAATCTCAGCAACCCTGGCCAGCGATTTCCAGTTATAGCCAATCGAACACAGCGCAACATCAACTCCCTATACCGGGAGAGACGAATCCCCTACTATCGCTCATTGCCTCCATGTGATTCGGGACTGTATCCAAAATCCACCGTTTTGCACGCCCTCTTGGACGTGGTAAGGTGGAAATCAAAGCACAGTGGGAATCACACAAGACTCTATGACGATCTCAGGTCTACAGACTAACCTGTACCAGTGTCACCAGAGAACTGCCATCTGACGTGAGGTATAATACCATCTGGGAGTTCTCGGCGAGTCCGTCCAGTGTACCCAGTCTCTACTGAGCACCCGTATATCATCTCCGATGTCAAACACCAATGGATATGGGATCATCCATCGCCCATCTGTATGGGTCGAGAAGGTATACGCTAGTCTACTCTGGTATATCGATGCCCCGTCTCGATACACCCTCGACTAGGGACCTTGAAGGATGTACTTATGGACTACCTAGTCCCCACTAGTATGATCCGCATCATAGTCCAGGTAGTCAAGTACACATCCTAAGGGCTTTACCAACATGTAATAGAGAGACAATCTGTGTACACGTTAAGGTAAAGAGCAACCAGATAGCATACTATCATGTCGAGCAAGAAAGTCATCCCTATATATGTCCCAGCATCCACTACAATATACATCCAATGTACAGTAATGGCCTCTAGGGCATACATATAACTAACAGGTATAAGGTCAGACCCCAATGGCCTGATAAGTCATGCCGATGCAAGGTTCGTAACGGTTCGAGAAACTACTGATAACACTTACGAGTAGATCTCAGCAACTCTGGCCTGGGATTTCCTATTATGGCCAATCGAGCATAGCGCAACATCAACCCCCAATACCGGGAGAGATGAATCCCCTCTTATCGCTCATTGCCTCCATGTGACTTGGGATTGTACCCAAAAACCACCTGTTTGTACGACTCAGTAAGCCTTGGTAGGGTGGAAATCAAAGCACAGTAGGAGACACATAAGACTCTATGGCGATCTCGGGTAAACAGACTATCCTGTACCAGTGTCACCAGAGAACTGCTATCTGACGTGAGGTATAATACCATCTAGGTGTTCATGACGAGTCTTGTTCAGTATACCCTGTCTCTACTGAGCACACGTATTGTTAGTTATGTATATGCCCTAGAGGCCATTATTATACATATGATGTATATTTTAGTGGATGCTTGGATATATATAGAGAGGACTTTCTTGCTCGACATGATAGTATGTTATCTGGTTGCTCTTTGTCTTAACATGTTGACTTGTATTGTGATACTGTCTTTCTCTCACATGTTGATAAAGCCCTTAGGATGTGTACTTGACTACTAGGACTATGATGGAGATCATACTAGTGGGACCAGGATAGTCCACAAGTACATCCTATAATTGTTCTTAGTCGAAGGTGTATCGAGACAGGGCATCGATATTCCAGAGTACACTAGCATATACGCTTCTTGACCCATATGATGGGCGATGGATAATCCCACATCCATTGGTGTTTGACATCAAAGATGGTATACGGGTGCTCAGTGGAGACTGGGTAAACTGAACGGACTCGCCGATAACTCCTAGTTGGTATTATACCTATTGTCAGATAGCAGTTCTCTGGTGACACTAGTACAGGTTAGTCTGTATACCTGAGATCTTCATAGAGTCTTGAGTGATTCCTATCATTCTTTGATTTCCACCTTACCATGTTCAAGAGAACGTGCAAAGCGGTGGCTGTTAGGTACAGTCCCTAATCACATGAAGGCAATGAGCGATATGAGGTGTTTCGTCTCTCCCGGTATTGGAGGTTGATGTTGCGCTGTGCTCGATTGGCTATAACCGGAAGTCCTTGGCCAGGGCTGATATAGAGATCTACCGGTATATGTTATCAGTAGTTTCTCGACCCGTTATGAGCCTCACATCGGCACGACTTATCGGTTACTGGGGTCTGAAGATAACCACCCCTAGACTGGATATGCGACATATAAGACAAAGAGACCGGACTGTACGGTAGTGTTGCTTATTGGATTCACAGGGATATGAGCAGGCATGCTTGATGATCTTTTGATAGATCAATACCCGGGTGGCCGTTACATTTAGCTGACCGCTGACGGCTTGTGGGTGACTGATATGATCATCACCTACTGCCGGCGTATTGACGAGTGTTTAGAGTCCTACACAGAGGTTTCCTGGCTCAGGAGAAACAGAGTAGGAGCACATATGTGATATGTGCGGGACCGAGATTAATACGTGTATGTGATACCGTATTCTAATTCTCGCGATATGTGATATCGGCCGGTTATATATGATATAACCGGGTTATCGGATCAAGTGTTGATTCGATAAAATGATACATATTATATTACTCGGTTATATGTGATATAGACGGATTATTAAATCAAGTGTTGATTTAATAATTTAATGCATAATTATATATTTGATATATTAAATTACATTAACTAATATATGCTCACTTAAGTATTTCTTTTTCTCACTTTTGATACATTTAACATATATGTGATATATGTTTATTGTATTATTTTCTTTTGTTACATAAATAATATATATTAGATATATATTATTGTGACATGCTAGGTTACACATGCAACATGGGTGTATGAGACTAACACCAAGGTTATGATAATGTTATATTTATATTTATTTTAAGTAATTCAAAAACATTTGGATATTTGTCATGGTTAAGCTTGGATGAAGCTTGTAGAACCATTGACTAAGTCAACTTGTTTTTTTTTACCTAAGATATTTATTAACCCAACCCTAATCACATAGCCATGGTTTATTCTCTACATGGGTTAGTGCATGACATAAACTCACCATGGTTGCATTTCAAACCTCATATCATTATTCATTCATCTTCTTCTTTCTTCATCTCCTTCAAGCTCTCTCTCTTTGATTTGAAGAGATAAAGTAAAATAGTGAGAAATTAAATTCTAAAGTGAGAAAAATTCTACTTCATCATCCTCTTCTAAACTAGTCATTTAGATTAGGGTGTTAGCTTAACTAATTCCATATTAGTGAAGTGATAGCTTGAGTCCGTGTTTCCTCGACGTAGATCATCTTGGACTTTGAAGACTTCAAGGAAGCATGCATCATTCACCTTGTGGAGCAACTCAAGTGTCCGGGAGTTCGATGATCACAGCGAAGGGACCACTACAAGGAGCTATAGAAGTGAAGAAACGGACTACAAAGGTTGTAATCCCTACGCACTTAGATGTAAAGTTGTTTACATTTAGTTTTCGTATGATTCTCTAGTTAAACATCCTTGGTTAGGGTTCTTTTAGCATGGAAAAATTTTAATTTGGCATGGAAGATACCACCCGAAACCTTGCTGTCGTGCTTACGAACCCTACAGTGGTATCAGAGCCAAGCTAGAGAATTAGATGGATTGTGTTGGATTACGAAACCGAAACAACTCCGAAACACCCGATTCAAAACCCTGGTTTCTGTCGAATTTTTTTGAGAGTCAAATTTTTTTTAAGCAACTGCATAATATTGTATGAGATACAACATGAACACTAAAGAAAATTGAAGCCCCCTCGCCGAAATTTGGCAGGCCACAATGCTAGAAAAACTGGATTGCTCGGCCAAAATACAGGGTTCTGGGTTCAATTTTTTACCGTGTTCTAGTCTCTGGGTTTTGGTATTTTAGGTGTTTCTTGTTTTTGCTAAATTTTCATGTGATGTTATCTTTATACAAAGGCAATTTAGAGTGTTTCGTATTCGTAATTCTAGCTTTGTTTCGGGTATTTTAGATGGTGTTAAAAAGTTCGAACGGATATCAAATACCCACTTTAACCCTCGCTGGAAATTTTTTCAAGAGTTGGATTTTTTTTCATAGTTAAAGAACATTCAAATATCGTGCAAGTGATTTGATGGATCCTCTAGAAGAACGAAACCCTAACTCGATTCTGTGACCGTAAGAACGGCCGCCAAACTCTAAGGTTTGCGGTAGTTCCACGGTGCCATAGGTGAGGCAAGGGTTAACCCTTCTACGGTTGGTCCATAGGTACTGTGGCATGTTCTGAGTATTTTTAAACTACGCCAAGTGTTGAGCTTTTTGGGAAATTTTGGATGTTTTTGATTCGATCGGAATGTTTAATATCGTTTAGCTTTTTCTAGAATGTGATATAATATTTGGAATTCATATTGTTAGGCATGAAATCCGAGGTATGTGATATTTCGGGTTTATGATGTCTAAGGTGATTATGGATTCCAAATGTTGTAGTTTGACATTTTCTTTTCTGCGACCGTAAGTGTAATATGTGGTGTATCGCCGGTTTCGTTGTTATATGTCAACGACAATTGGGATACGCATATTTACTTACGTTGATAACATGTGATGTTATGTGTTGCTGTGATATGTTATATTGGATCGTCGTGATTTGAATAGACGGGGTTTTATGTGAGATGAGAGTTTTTATTTTTATTCATGTAAAATTCATTGTATGTAATATTCTTTTATTGGGGCACTTCCGGGTTGAGAATGATTTCACCATTGTTGTATATTATTTACTTTTCCACATTAGGATAGACCCAAGGTGTGGAGCACAAGTAACCGGGTTCTAGAGTCCACTGGGAGACCATCTCGCGGAGTCGAGTCCGGGTCTACTAACTCTAGAATTGGTAGGGTTGCTTGCCGCTCTCGTAGGAGTTTAGGGATGTGGGTTTGGCTATTCATCGCGACCGTGGAATCCGTGTTTTATACAGGCTTAATGTAACGTTTTAGAAA
The DNA here is from genome assembly GCA_030015575.1 of Agapanthus africanus. Taxonomy (NCBI): domain Eukaryota; kingdom Viridiplantae; phylum Streptophyta; class Magnoliopsida; order Asparagales; family Amaryllidaceae; genus Agapanthus; species Agapanthus africanus. The sequence goes on along the minus strand of JASDDO010000004.1, from coordinate 137,527,739 downwards.
TAAATAAATAAATAAAATCATTTAGGTGAATTTTCTGATAATCGGTAAAATAAACCATATTTTCCGTAAAACTTAACTATAATTACTTTTCATCATAGATTTAAAAACACATATTTTAACTATTATTTGCTAGTATGTGGTAATTATTTAGTCGCTTATAAATTTGTAGTTTAATTAAATATTTTTTCTTAATTAATTAATTTAAATAATATTTTTAGGTCTATATTATACATTTAATTAGTGCTAATTACAAATGAGAATTGGTTAATTACATTTTAATGAACCATGACAACATGGTAATAAGTTGATAATGTGCCCATTTTCTCATTTGTCTCCATGTTTCTAGATATTTCTATGATTTAATTTAATTAGTAAAATAAAATAATTAATGAAAAGACAAGAAAAGAGGCATTAATTGAAGAAGTTTTCTACACACTTCTACACTCTCACCCTCACTTCTCTCCTCCCTCATTGCCAAGGCCGAAACCCCCCATGGCAGCCCCTCATTTCTCCACCTCCTTTTCTCATCAAAACTCTTCAAAAATATTCATGAAAAATCAATAAAATAATCCCACAAATTCCTAATTTAATCTTTATCCATGATTCTTGGGCCAAACAAGCTTGGATCTTGGAGCAAAGGAAACATTTTGGAGGTCAAGTTGCATGTTGATCTCATGAATTGGAGGTATAATCCTAAGTCCATGTTTTGATTGTTGATTAATTACTTTAATTTAACTAATTAAGTGTTTAAATATGGTTCTAACTGCTAACTTAAGTTTTTCAGGAAAAGGGTTTTGAATTAAATTAGGTTTTTCACATCATTTCTAGGTTAGTAAAGTGTACTTTAACATCCTAAGAAATGCACAATCTAGTTTAGATGTTAAATTGTAAAGTGTTACTTTAAAATTGTTCAATCTAGTTAATTTTGTAAACTAGATTTTTATATTAATGCCAATAGGTGACATAAAATTTTAATGATAGTTTTTTTGACTTAATTAAGATGTTTAATGAACATTATAGACACAAGAATTGCTAAAACATTTAGATTGGTTAAAACATCAAGTTTTGAACTAAAATGGAAATTTAAGCTTACTAGGTTTTTGGAAATTAACCGATTTCAATTAAATTGAAATTTTAATGACCTACAACCTAATTCCTATAATATTTAATGGTTTATGAATGCGCAATTGTTACGTTTGAGTTTTAGACTCGGTAGTTATTATGTTTTGCGGCCCTAGTGGTAGTTTGTGGCGTTGTCGCGGCACGTTCTGTGCACCAAGTGTATGCGTGTCTAGTTAGTACGCGTGACTGAATGGTGTCGTTTGTCCCGCGACTATTCGTATATTTATCCTTTTTATTGCTTGTGTACGTTCCTAGGGTCGGGTGCCGAGTGTCGGACGCGGCGCGGAAAGACAGATGGAGATCGAATCAGTTTAGCCGAGGCGTCCCAGTGAGTAGATGTATACATCTATGGGGGGATCGTCTGGATGGCGCGAGGCGCCCGATGGTTTAGTATTACTTATAGTATTTACATTATATGCGTAGTTTCTTAGTTAGCCATCTCATTGCATCGCATCGTTATATGTATAAATGTATATGTGATATCATCTTATAAGACACTTGCACCATTACCATTGGTTCCTGCCGCACGTGCACTATTTATGCGAACACACAGGCCATTGGTAATTGCTATGTCACGAACACTATAGAACTTGCTTAGAATAGATATTTGTGCATTAGCATCGTATATGATCCGTATATTTATACCTGCATATTCATTTCATTAAGATGTATGCGTAGGATTGTTAGTCATATATACATACATCATTGCATCATGATTCATGCATAGTTTTTGGCCGTACTTCGCGTGGTATATACTACCGTATCATAGATTTCCACATCATTGGTATGTTTATATATTGTGATTCTTCTCGAGGATTTCAGTATTTATGAGATTTCTGGATTTTGGGGAAAACCGCAAGAATTTATAAACTTATTATGTTTTTAAAAAAAATGCAAGTTGTGGTTTTCTCATGATTTATGTGTCGTCCACCATGAGTTTTCCTGATTGTTGTTTGTTTTCGAGACCCGATTCAAGGAGAGGATAAACCGTTTCGGGTACATGGTGGGCCCGGTATGGTACCCCGGAGCAAGATAGTTTTCGTGGGGATGACGATGAGCCTGGCAGGGGCACGGACTACCTACCGGTGATGTCTGACGCAGCGGATATCCGGAGGATACCGACCGTAAATCGTGAGATTTGATGATATGGGCCGATCCGGACTGTCGGAGCCCGAGATATTGAGATATTGAGACTTTGAGACACGGAGATATTAAGATATTGAAATCTTGAGATATAGAGATATTGAGACATTGAGATACAAATATTGTGTCGATGCTGGACATGGATTTCTGTGATTTCATTGATGTTACTTCAGTTATTTCACAGGAGTTTTTCTAAGATAAAAGGAAAGATTTTCTCCTATTAAACATACTCAGGTTTCATGTTGATTATGCATTCATGTTGCATACATACTAATGCATCGCATCATATCGGTATATGCATAGGTTGTGACGCATTTGTGTGCATACTTACGATAGCCTTATTAGATGTTACTTACTACTCACGAGTTGGCAACTCACCCCCGTTGTGCCACAGTATCTTGCAGGTCTAACCCATCAGTACAGTAGCGGCGGGTGTACCTTCTTTTCCGCTTCATTTGCTTTGGCTTGCAGCTTGCTCATAGGTGGGTTTGGAGGATTTTCTTCTGCCCCCACCGTGTATTTTATTTGTATCTAGTATACTCCATCTACCCTTCGTACATCGGATTTAGATGGTGAGACTGTGAGAATTGAATGTATTCTACTTCTGGTGTCGATGCTCACTTGAGCCGACGTGTTGTTTTCTTACTTTCGTGTTTTCATATGCTTGTTTTCGCATTTGATGATATATATATATATATATATATATATATATATATATATATATATATATAGATATAGTATGTGGTTGTGATCCGCCTTTGGCGAAGAGCTAGCTCCCGCTTGGGAATGCCTCATTCTTTATTTATATGTATTTTCTTGTTTGTACCTATTTCGAGGCCAGTATTTACAAAGGAGACTCTGCCGAAATTTTCGGGAAAAATTGTTGTTTTAATAAAATGTTTAATGCGACTTGTCTTGGCTAAATTCGCTTTCTTTTAACAAGTTTTCCTTCACTCTACTTCTAGTTTGGTTTAGATTTCTGGGCTTTGGCTTACTTTAATTATGTTACGCCTTTAGACATTTCGTAATTTAAGCGCCAGTCACGTTCCGTACCTTCGGGTCGTGACACTTAAAATAAAACACGGACCTCCTAGTATATCCAATATTTCATATGTTATCTTCTGCTGCTGATATTCTGTGATGTAATCACTTTATATGCGTAAGACGAATGCTTTATTATTATATATATGATATATAATAAATATTGTTTATGTTTTGCAACCGCGCTAGTCCCGCCCCGCTATGCCGTTAGTTAAGTAACCTAACGGTGCATAACGGGACACTGTGGCGAATGTGGACGGCATACGCGTATGTTGTATTTTCGTTTCTTCTGTGATGCTTAGGAAACATAAATGATGGGACTTCATTAATAAGATTAATGAAACAAAAGAAACCTAAAAGATGTTGTAGAATTAAATTTTCAAAAAGGGTAGCTCTAGTTTTTGCTTTGCATAGCGGTATTCCTTGTAGAATATCCAGCACCTTATTCGATAAGGAAAGAGCCGAGATCCCTTCACCGGGAGTGACCGCTTTAGTGAAACTAGCAGATGCTACAACTCACTCGGTTTTGTTTTTGATTGCTTCTATAGTTCTTGCTTTGCATAGTGATATTTGTGAAATATCCTGCACCTTATTCGATAAGGAAAGAGCCGAGATCCCTTCACCGGGAGTGACCTCTTTAGCGAAACTAGTAAAAGCCTAAAAAACACTCGTTTTCAAAATCACTTGTTTCTACAACGATATCAAGTTTATTACGCAAAAGGTTTTCTTAAAAACCTGTCATAGCCCTCAGTCATTTCGGATAAAGATTATTTAGTATTCGTGCTGCGTTTGTTGGCCTTTGTCAAAGTATAGTGTGCGGTAGCTGACTAGTACTTATCTGCTTATGTATATGATGCAATTGGATTAGGGTTGTCGTACGACCTTATTTGCCTTTGTCAAGGGTCATACGGGTGGGTTTAATTCAATCAGGAAATGACGGGTTGAACTTTACTAGCATCCTATAGTTTGTTGACCTTTGTCAAGGTCATAGGAGGTTAGGGGCAAAAGTATTATCGGGAATTTCAAGTGTTGAAATTTACAATGAGATTGCATACCTTTTATGAGATAGTTGAATCCCGATACCCACTGCGAGTAAGAGTTACTCTTGGGAGAGTTTTACACATCATAATTAGTCGATCAAGTAGGTGTCTAGAAAGGTGTTAACGGGGTTATGCTTCTGGGAAAACGAGGTTTATTTTAATTAGGTTCGTGTGAAAGCATGGGGAACCTCCCTCAAAGTACCAACGCTGGCTTGGCTGAAAGATTGGCGAACTTGTAAGGTGTAATTAATCCCGGCTACTCTTACCTTTTAGGGTTTGAAGGAAGATTTAATAAAACCAGTGGGAGCCATCCAAATTAGATAAGATAATAACCATTCTAATCTTGTAAGAGCATACGCTAAAGTGTTTTCTTCTCTCTCTCTCTCTAGGTAGCGACCATATCAGGCCTTAATCAAGATAATAATATGGATGTATTGACCGAACCCGCTTGTAATACTGAGCAGGGGAACGTTGGTTCCGTTCTTTCTTATAATTGTTATAAGACTGAGCAGGAAATAGGGGCATATCCGGATTCTCACACCGCCCAAAAGAAGAATAAGCATGTTGATGCATCTTTTTCGGGTGTGTTAATTATCGAGAACTGTTTCTCAGTTCACTCTACGTCCTAGGTATTAGATACCAGATCAGGATCCCACATATGTAATATGTTTCATGGCCTAAGGAAAGGTAGAGAACTGGGAATGGGTGATCATTTCGTAAGAGTAGGGAATGGTGCAAATGTTGCAGCCAAAGCAGTTGGCAAATATCACCTTGTATTACCAAACGGCAATACATTGATTCTGAACGAATGCTGTTACATACCGAACCTGATATGCAATCTTATATCAGTTTCTTTATTAAGTAAAAAAGGATATAATTTTGTAGTACAGGATAATGTTATGAACATCTTCCAAAATCAAAAGTTGATTGGATCAGGCTCGTTAAATAATGGCATATACGTTCTAAATAAAACCACAGTTCTTAATATACAAAACATATACAAGAGAAAGAGTTCAGAAATGAACGAATCCTTCTTATGGCATTGTAGACTAGGTCATATCAATGCGACACGACTAGCCAAGTTATATAAGGATGGATATTTGAATCCGTTCGAATTTTCATCATATGACACAAGCCGGTCATGTCTCAAAGGAAAGATGACCAAAACTCCATTTTTTGGAAACGTAGAAAGAGTTACGGAACTCTTGGGACTGATACATAGTGATGTATGTGTAAGGTTAGCTTAGCACCTTAGTAAGGTTTTGGCAAGCATCAATCATGCTACTTTAAAATTTTAGGGTGCTAAACAAACCCTAACCAAGATCTTAACTAGAGAATTAGGGTTAAACATGATATGTAAACTCTTTACATCTAAGTGAACAAGGAATATAACCTTTGTAGACCGGTCCTTCACTTCAATAGCTCCGTGTAGTAGTCCCTTCGCTGCGATCACGAACATCCGGACTCTAGAGAGGCTCGCATGAAGAAACGAACAACCTTGCTTCGAAGTCTTCGAAGCCGAAGATGATCTACGTCGAGGAGATACTAGCTCATGCTATGTCTTCACTAATTGTGTAGATTAGTGAAGCAAAGACCTTAAACTAAATGGCAAGTAGTAGAGGATGATGAAGTAGGAAGTGGGTTCACTTTAGTTTTATTTTTCTCACAATAAATCATCACCTAGAAAAAGCTAGCAAGCTTTTTCTCTTGAAGAAGAAGAAGTGATGAAGCAAATGAATGAGAGAGTGAGGTTAGAATTACAACCATGGGTGAGTTAGTGTCATGCATAACTCATGTAGAGAATAAACCATAGCTATGAGTTAAGGGTTAGGTTAAAAAATATCTTAAGCAATGACAAAAGAGTGGACTTGGTCAATGTTTTCTACAAGCTTCATCCATGACTCATTTTCAATCTTTTGTGAATTACTTAATGATAAATAAAACCCAAATATAAACCCTAGCATGGTATAAGTCTCTTACATACATGTTGCAAGTGTAACCAATCATGACACAACAATATATGTCACACACACACACACACGCATATATATATGTGTGTGTGTGTGTGTGTGTGTGTGTGTAAGTGAGCTAATATTAGTTAATTTAATGTAATATATCAAATATATAATTATACATTAAATTATCAAATCAACTCTTGATTTAATAATCCGGCTATATTACATATAACCGGCTAATATCATTTAAGTCAACTTATAGAATCAACACTTGATCCGATAACCGGGCTATATCATATATAACCGACCGATATCACATATCGCGAGAGTGGAATGCGGTATCACATACTCGCATTAATCTCGGTCCCACACATATCACATATGTGCTCCTACTCCATTTCGCATGAACCAGGAAACCTCTGTGTAGGACTCTAAAAACTTGTCAATACGCCGGCAGTAGGTGATGGTCATATCAAACACCCACAAGCCGCAAGCGGTCTGCTAAACGTAACGGCCACCCGGGTATTGAGCGATCAGAAGAACAACAAGCAAGCTGCTCATACTCCTGTGAATCCAATCAGTAACACTACCGTACAGTCCGGTCTCTTCGTCTGATATGTCGCATATCAACAACCTGGGGCTAGTATAACGTCAGACCCCAATAGCCTGATAAGTCATGCCGATGCAAGGTCCATAACGGTTCGAGAAACTACTGATAACACTTACCAGTAAATCTCAGCAACCCTGGCCAGGGATTTCCTGTTATGGCCAATCAAGCATAGCGCAACATCAACTCCCAATACCGGGAGAGAAGAAACCCCTCCTATCGCTCATTGCCTCCATGTGACTCGGGACTGTACCCAAAAGCCACCGTTTTGCACGATCTCTTGACCTTGGTAAGGTGGAAATCAAAGCACAGTGGGAATCACACAAGACTTTATGACGATCTCGGATCTACAGACTAACATGTACCAGTGTCACCAGAGAACTGCTATCCGACGATAGGTATAATACCATTTAGGAGTTCTCGGCGAGTCCGTCCAGTGTACCCAGTCTCCACTGAGCACCCGCATACCTTCTCTGATGTCAAACACCAATGGATTGTAGGGTTCCTAAGCACTCTCAAGGGGTCTCACAAGGCATCAACCATGCCCGTTTCAAAAATTGCTGTGCCGAGAAACCCTAAGAAGATCGTTGGCTAGAAGTTTAGGCGACAAAAGCAAACTAGTTAACACTTAACTACAAGAACGGAAATACAACCTTTGTAGATCCGGTGCTCCACCTCCATAGCTCCGTGATGATGTCTCCTCGCTGTCCAAAACGGATCCCGGGCTCTAGCGTCGGCTTCATCGGAGAATGGACGGGCTAGGTCATCGACGACGTGCCGAAGCTGATCTATGTCGAGGCATCGCTAGATCAAGCTCCAACTTCACCAAGTCAAGAAAAATTGTTAAGGAAACACACTCTACTACTTGGCAAGAGGTAGAGGATGAAGAAATAGGAGGTGGGTTCACTTTGGAATTGGATTTCTCACTCATTTCATCAAGTCGCCATTGATGGAGGCATGCTTTCTTCAAGTGAAGAAGAAGAAGAAGAAGATGAATAATATGATAAGTGTTTTCAAAATGAATAATAATCTCAATACTTATCATATGGAAACCATGATTAGGTGTAGAGAATAGACCATGGTTAATTGCAAGGGTTAGGGTTAAACATGAAGACAAAATGGTCATTAGGTCAAAGCTTCAAGAAGCTTCATAAACAAACAAAGAAAGCCACCATTATCTCTTCATTATTTTCTTTTGCTAAAATAAACAAAATGGATAAATAAATGAATAAATGAAGCAAAAGAAACCCTAACCATTGACCAACCATGGTTTAATCCATACACCAAACTATCATGTATCATCAAACATGATACAATCAAATGCACAAAAGTATATCATATATACAATGTGCACATCAAGTGAGAAAATCCTTTTTAAGTGAACCTATATTAGTTAATGTAAAGTGATATATCAAATATATAATTATACATTAAATCATTAAATCAACACTTGATTTAACGACCCGGTCATATCGCATATAACCGACTAATATCAATAGTAACAACTTATCGAATCAACACTTGATCCGATAACCCGGTTATAACGCATATAACCGATCAATGTTACAAATCGCGAGAATGGAATACGGTATCACATACACGCATTATTCTCGGTCCCGCAGATATCTCATATGCGCTCCTATTTCGTTTCGCTTGAGCCAGGAAACCTCTGTGTAGGACTCTAAAGACTCGTCAATATGCCGGCAGCAGATGATGATCATATCAAACACCCACAAGCCGCAAGCGGTCTGCTAAACGTAACGGCCACCCGGGTATTGAGCGATCAGAAGATCGACGAGCAAGCCCGCTCACCCTCCTGTGAATCCAACCAGTAACACTACCGTACAGTCCGGTCTCGTCGTCTGATATGTCGCATATCTCGCCTAGGGGTGGTAAAACGTCAGACCCCAATAGCTCGATAAGTCGTATCGATATGAGGTCTATAACAATTCAAGAAACTATTGGTAACACTTACCAGTAAATCTCAGCAACCCTGGCCAGGGATTTCCTGTTATAGCCAATCGAACACAGCGCAACATCAACCCCCTATACCGGGAGAGACGAATCCCCTCCTATCGCTCATTGCCTCCATGTGATTTGGGACTGTACCCAAAAACCACCGTTTTGCACACCCTCTTGGACGTGGTAAGATGGAAATCAAAGCACAGTGGGAACCACACAAGACTCTATGACGATCTCGGGTCAACAGACTACTCTGTACCAGTGTTACCTGAGAACTGCCATCTGACGTGAGGTATAATACCATCTGGGAGTTCTCGGCGAGTTCGTCCAGTGTACCCAGTCTGTACTGAGCACCCGTATATCATCTCTGATGTCAAATACCAATGGATATGGGATCATCCAACGCCCATCTGTATGGGTCGAGAAGGTACACGCTAGTCTACTCTGGTATATCGATGCCCCGTCTCGATACACCCACGACTAGGGACTTTGAAGGATGTACTTATGGACTACCATGTCCCCACTAGTATGATCCGCATCATAGTCCAGGTAGTCAAGTACACATCCTAAGGGCTTTACCAACATGTAACAGAGAGACAATCAATATACACATTAAGGTAAAGATCAACCAGATAGCATACTATCATGTCGAGCAAGAAAGTCCTCCCTATATATGTCCCAGCATCCACTACAATATACATCCTATGTACAGTAATGGCCTCTAGGGCATACATATAACTAACAATCTCCCACTTGCACTAGGGTCATCTATAGCAGTGGTTGTAGTATCTCATACTCAACCATCCCATAAAAGTCTCTCTCTGGGAATAGGCCTTCATGAGTGGATTCGCCGTGTTGTCCTCTGAGTCTACTCTCCAAACCTCGATCACCCTGGAGATCAACTATCTCCATGATCAGGTGATACTGCCTTAGAATATGTCTGGATCACTGATGGGACCTGCGTTCCTTGGCATAAGCCACAACTCCATTGTCACACAATGGGAGGAACATAATTCATCTCATGAACCAATATACACCCAAAAAGCCTCTTTGGTAGCATCTTAAGTAGCGATGTATCGTGCCTTTATCGTCTAGTATGCCACGGTATTTAGCTTGGAACTCTTCCAACATACCGTCCCTTTACTGAGGGTAAAGACAATGCCTGTGACCGACACTCAGTCGTTTTTATCACCCTGGAACACTTCCAGTGATTCTTCCCAGGATCGATTGATACCATCTCACTACTGCTAGTGAGATTCCTAATATCCAAATAACATCTATCTCATAGATGAAGACTCAGGATTTAGAAGGTATCACTTTGATCCTATGTGGAGAATCATTGTGATAAGCGGAGATTGATCGAGCGTAGCATAGGAAACTCTTTCCCTATCAAGAGTATGTCATCCACGTACTTTACGAGGATCGTCACCATACTCCCTACTACCTTTTTGTTTATACAAGGTTCATCTACCATTTTGATGATGTCAAACTCTTTGACTAATCCATCAAAACAGATGTTCCAACTCCGCGATGCCTGCTTTATTAGATAAAGCATCTTGCTCACGTTTCCGCTGCTCCCACTGTCTCCGAAGCCCTCTGGCTGTGTACTTATAGACGCTCTCTTCCAAAACATCATTTAGAAAAGCAGTCATGCCACCCAACCACCAGATATCGTAGTCATGGTATGTAGCCGTGACAAGTAGGATCTGGATGGACTTAAGCATAGCTACTTGAAAAGGATTCATCATTATCCGCACCTGGTCAATGATGCAAACTTTTAACAAGTCTATCATTGAAAGTCTCAACTTTTCCATGTACACCAAGTAATCTTCTCAAGATATACTTGCTCCTGATGGGGATTTTACCCTTCAGATATAGCAACTAAAGTCCATACTTTGTTGGTGTATAAGGATTCTATCTCAGATCGATAAGCATCCAGCCATTCTTACAGAGTCTTACTCCTGATGGCCAGCTCGAAGCTAGTTGGGTCATCATCTCATGATGCAATTCTCGCTCCCACTGTCATAGAGAAACCAAAATATCTTTCAGGTGGGTGAGGAACCCTACTAGATCGGCGGAGAGGCTGAGGTTCGTTGGTATCTACTGAATCCTTTGGTTGTACCAAATCATCCGCTGTAGTTTGTATAGCTGAAACACTTCCAGTTCTACATAATGGACCTTGCCTCGAGCTTGTCCGGATTTTGCTTTTTAGACATAGGCCGGACAACCCCAAATCTTAACTAGCTTAAGACATGGGCTCTTCCCTTTCCATATCACATATGAAATGGTAGGCTTTGATTTGATTCGAACCCTAATTCAATAGGTATGCAGCTTCATAAGTGCATAACTCCCAAAAGGAAATAGGTAACTCAGTAGTACTCATCATAGAGCACACCATATCGAATAGGGTGCAATTGCTCCGCCCCGATATACCATCGTGCTATGGTGTATACGGAGGAGTAATGCCGAGAGAGAATCTCATTCTCCTTATGAATAGTCCAGAATTTCCGTGCTCAAGTATTCTCCTCCTCGATCACATCAAAGGACATAATACTTATACCCGTATTGGTTCTCTACTTCTAACTTATATTCTATAAATATCTCAAAAGGTTCGGACTTATGTTTCAACAGGAACATATGTCTGAATCTAAAGAGATCATCAGAGAACGTAATGAAGTACAAAGAACCGGTCTTGGCATGAGTAGACAGGGGACCTTATATACATCAAAATGTATCAACCCAAGAGTTCACTAACTCTTTCTTTGTTTCCAATAAACAGAGCTATGGTCATTTTATCTTTGTGACATGACTGGCGAGTTTCACAAGATGTAAATTCAAACTGATTTAAATATGCATCTAAATGTAACTCCAGCTAGTCGGGTCGCATTGATATGACCTAGTCTACAATACCTCAAGAAGGAATGGTTCAATTCTGAACTCTTCCTCTTGTGTGTGTTCTATATACTAAGAACTGTAGTTTGATTTAGAACGTCAATGCTTTTAGATAACGTGCCTGAACAGATCAACTTTTGATATAGGAAATGTTCAAAACATTATCCAACAATACAAAATTTTATCATTTCTTTACTAATAAAGAGACTGATATGATTTTGTATATCAGGTTCGGTATCTAATAACATTCATTCAGAATCAATGTATTGGTAATACAGGGTGACAGTGACCGACAGACTTGGCTGCAACACTTGCCCCGTTCTCTGCCTCATGAAACTTATCACCCGTTCTTAGTTTTTCTACCCTTTTGTAGCCCTATGTAACAGATTACATATGTAGGATCCTGATCCGGTATCATATACCCAGGATGCAGAGGATACTGAGAAACAGTTCTTTGTAACGAATACACCCGAAGGAGATGCATCATCATGCACTTTCTTCGTTTGGGCGGCACGGGAAATCTGGTATTCCCCAATTTCCTGCTCTGTCTTATAACATTTATAAGTAGGAGCGGGACCAACGTTCCCCAGCTCAGTATAACAAGCGGGTTCGGTCAATAATCCGTATTATTATCTTGATTAAGGCGTGATATGGTCGCTACCATGAGAGAGAGAGAAGAAAACACTCAGCGTGCGCTCTTGCAAGAATAGATTGGTTATTATTTTATCTAATCAGGATGGCTCCCACTGCTTTTTATCAAATCTTCCTTCAAACCCTAAAAGGAAAGACTAGTCGGGATTAATTACACACTACAAGTTCGCCAATCTTTCAGCCAGGCCAGTGTCGATACTTTGAGGGAGGTCCCCCGTGCTTTCGCACGAACCTAATTAATGTAAACCTCGTTTTCCCAGAGGCGTAACCTCGTTAACAACTTTCTAGACACCTACTTGATCGGCTAATTGTAATGTATAAAACTCTCCCAGGACTAACTCTTACTCGCAGCGGGTATCGGGATCCAACTATCTCATAGAAGGTATGCAATCTCATTGCAAATTTCAACACTTGAAATTCCCGATAATATTTTGCCCCTAGCGTCCTATGACCTTGACGCAGGCCAACAAACCACAGTCCGCTAGTCAAGTTCAACCCGTCATTTCCTGATTGAATTAAACCCACCCGCACGACCCTTGACGCAGGCCAACAAAGTCGCACGACAACCCTAATCCAATCTGCATCATATGCATAAGCAGATAAATACTAGTTAGCTACCGCACACTACGCCTTGACGCAGGCCAACAAACGTAGCATGAATATTAACTACCACTTATCTGAAATGATGGAGGGCTACGACAGGTTTTTCTGAAAACCTATTGCGTAAAGAACTTGATATAGTTGTAGAATTGAATGAATTTTAAAATGGAGTGTTTTTTAGGCTTTTCCAGTTTTGCTAAAGGAGTCACTCCCGGTGAAGGGATCGTCGGTCCTTTCCTCGTCGAATGAGGTGCGGGATATATCATATATATCACTGTGCAAAGCAAGAACACTTAAAAGCAATCAAAAGACAAACTGAGGGGGGTAGCATCTGCCAGTTATTGCTAAAGGAGTCACTCCCGGTGAAGGGATCTCGGTCCTTTCCTTATCGAATAAGGTGCAGGATATATCACATATACCGCTGTGCAAAGTAAGAACTGTAGCTACCTGTTTTATTTTGAAATTCGATTCTACAACATCTTAGGTTTCTTTTATTTCATTAATCACATTAATGAAGTCCTACCATTTAAGTACCTAAACATCACAGATAAATACGACGTACACTTATGCCATCCGCATTCGCATCGATGTCCCCTCGTGCACCGTTAGGTTAGGTAACTAACGGCAGAGTGGGGCAGGGCTAGCGCGGGTGTAAAACATAAGTAACGTCTATATAATATATCATATATACTATATATATTATCTATCACAGAACATCACATGATCACATCACAGATATCGCAGCAGAAGAAACATATGAAATATTGGATATACTAGGACGTCCGTGTTTTCAATACGAGCCAGTATAAAACACGGATTCCACGGTCGTGATGAATAGCCAAACCCACACCCCTAGACCCCTACGAGAGCAGCAAGCAACCCTACCAATTCTAGAGTTAGGAGACCCGGACTCGACTCCTCGAGTTGGTCTCCCACTGGACTCCAGAACCCGGTTACTTGTGCCCTCCTCCTTGGGTCTATCCTAATGCGGAAAAGTAAATAATATACAAAGGGTGACTACTTCCGCAACCTGGAAGCGCCCCAATAAAAGAATCTTACATACAAGTTTTTACATGAATGAAAATGAAAAAAAACACTCATCTCACATAAAAAAAACCCCGGCCATTCAAACATGACGATCCGATATAACATATCCAGCAACACATAACATCACATGTCATCAACGTAAGTAAACATGTGCATCCCAATTGTCGTTGACATATAGCAACGAAACCGGCGATCTCACATATTACACTTACGGTCACAGAAAAGAAAGTGTAAAACTACAACAGTTGGAATCCGCAACCACCTCAGACATCGCATGCCTGACCAAATGAATTACTTAGACATCGCATGCCTGACCAAATGAATTACTTAGACATCGCATGCCTAACAATTATAAACCCCGCATTTTAGTCTCAAAATCGAAAACACATTTCAATATCAAGTCGGGCAATTCAACAAGATTCCCGACATTTTGATCGAATGCTCGTCGCAAACTTTAGTAGACGGTCGCACCCCCGATACCGACGACGAAGTGCACCAAGGCGGAACACCGCTACCGCGAGCACCCGAACGGATGCTTTCGGCGACGGGGTTCTCTTACAGTCACTTGGTCGGGGCTGTCTATTAAGTTTATCCGGCGAGTATCCCCGTACGCTACGTGATTGCTACGGACTTTTGATCACATCAAAATTCCGTGGCAACCGATCAAGTGAGACTAAAGTGCTATGTTTATAACATTCATTCAGTTATCCCATAACTATATGTGAATTCCAATTATTGTATCCCATTCCGGATAAATAGAAAATGTCAAACTTTCCGATCGAACAATCGAACACCCAAGTTTTCCCGATACAGCTCAACACATGAAATAAGTCTAACAACATTCAGTTCGTGCCTCAGTACCAACGGTCCAGCCGTAGAAGGGTCAAGCCAACGCCTCACATGTGGCACGCCGTACTGCCCCAAACCCGAAGGTTCAAAGGGCAGTTCAAGACGGTCACATAATCGAGATAAGGTTTGTTGTCTTCTAGAGGGTCCATCGCGTTACTTGCACTACTTAGAACGTCGTTAAACTACGGAAAAATCCAACACTTGAAAATTTCCTGACAGAGGAAAAATTGGGTATTTATATCCGGTCGAACTTTTTAACATATTCTAAAATTTATCCGGAAAACCACACTGACAAAATTTGATAATCCGATCGAATGTTTGATTCCCAATACAACCCCAGAATACTCTTCTGTAGAGTCACAATAAAAATACCCCAGAAAATATAGCATTAAATTATATGAGTTACTGTGCAGAAATCATCATACAAGGGAACAGTACGGCCGCGGAACCGCCGCACCATGCATAGCACGTGCCGCGGTTCCGCGGTGGAAAAGTCGATTTAGGCCCTCGTATTTCACAGTAATTCAAATAACACCCTGCTTATTTTTCTGTATATTTTTAATTGACAAAAATCCAAAATTTTAGAAAATTTCCAGAGAGCATTTTGGGAATGGGTTTCGATGTTCGTTCGGATTTCAAACGTCGTCTAGACTTCGCCTAAGGCTCTAGCTAGGCTCTGATACCACTGTAGGGTTCCTAGGCACTCTCAAGGGGTCTCACAAGGCATCAACCATGCCCGTTTCAAAAATTGCGGTGCCGAGAAACCCTAAGAAGATCGTTGGCTAGAAGTTTAGGCGACAAAAGCAAACTAGTTAACACTTAACTACAAGAACGGAAATACAACCTTTGTAGATCCGGTGCTCCACCTCCATAGCTCCGTGATGATGTCTTCTCGCTGTCCAAAACGGATCCCGGGCTCTAGCGTTGGCTTCATCGGAGAATGGACGGGCTAGGTCATCGACATCGTGCCGAAGATGATCTACGTCGAGGCATCGCTAGATCAAGCTCCAACTTCACCAAGTCAAGAAAACTTGTGAAGGAAACACACTCTACTACTTGGCAAGAGGTAGAGGATGAAGAAATAGGAGGTGGGTTCACTTTGGAATTGGATTTCTCACTCATTTCATCAAGTTGCCATTGATGGAGGCATGCTTTCTTCAAGTGAAGAAGAAGAAGAAGAAGATGAATAATATGATAAGTGTTTTCAAAATGAATAATAATCTCAATACTTATCATATGGCAACCATGATTAGGTGTAGAGAATAGACTATGGTTAATTGCAAGGGTTAGGGTTAAACATGAAGACAAAATGGTCACTAGGTCAAAGCTTCAAGAAGCTTCATAAACAAACAAAGAAAGCCACCATTATCTCATCATTATTTTCTTTTGCTAAAATAAACAAAATGGATAAATAAATGAATAAATGAAGCAAAAGAAACCCTAACCATTGACCAACCATGGTTTAATCCATACACCAAACTATCATGTATCATCAAACATGATACAATCAAATGCACAAAAGTATATCATATATACAATGTGCACATCAAGTGAGAAAATCCTTTTTAAGTGAACCTATATTAGTTAATGTAAAGTGATATATCAAATATATAATTATACATTAAATCATTAAATCAACACTTGATTTAACGACCCGGTCATATCGCATATAACCGACTAATATCAATAGTAACAACTTATCGAATCAACACTTGATCCGATAACCCGGCTATAACGCATATAACCGATCAATGTTACAAATCGCGAGAATGGAATACGGTATCACATACACGCATTATTCTCGGTCCCGCACATATCTCATATGCGCTCCTATTTCGTTTCGCTTGAGCCAGGAAACCTCTGTGTAGGACTCTAAAGACTCGTCAATACGCCGGCAGCAGATGATGATCATATCAAACACCCACAAGCCGCAAGCGGTCTGCTAAACGTAACGGCCACCCGGGTATTGAGCGATCAGAAGATCGACGAGCAAGCCCGCTCACCCTCCTGTGAATCCAACCAGTAACACTACCGTACAGTCAGGTCTCGTCGTCTGATATGTCGCATATCTCGCCTAGGGGTGGTAAAACGTCAGACCCCAATAGCTCGATAAGTCGTATCGATATGAGGTCTATAACAATTCGAGAAACTACTGGTAACACTTACCAGTAAATCTCAGCAACCCTGGCCAGGGATTTCCTGTTATAGCCAATCGAACACAGCGCAACATCAACCCCCTCTACCGGGAGAGACGAATCCCCTCCTATCGCTCATTGCCTCCATGTGATTCGGGACTGTACCCAAAAACCACCGTTTTGCACGCCCTCTTGGACGTGGTAAGATGGAAATCAAAGCACAGTGGGAACCACACAAGACTCTATGACGATCTCGGGTCAACAGACTACTCTGTACCAGTGTCACCTGAGAACTGCCATCTGACGTGAGGTATAATACCATCGGGAGTTCTTGGCGAGTCCGTCCAGTGTACCCAGTCTGTACTGAGCACCCGTATATCATCTCTGATGTCAAACACCAATGGATATGGGATCATCCATCGCCCATCTGTATGGGTCGAGAAGGTACACGCTAGTCTACTCTGGTATATCGATGCCCCGTCTCGATACACCCACGACTAGGGACTTTGAAGGATGTACTTATGGACTACCATGTCCCCACTAGTATGATCCGCATCATAGTCCAGGTAGTCAAGTACACATCCTAAGGGCTTTACCAACATGTAACAGAGAGACAATCAGTATATACGTTAAGGTAAAGATCAACCAGATAGCATACTATCATGTCGAGCAAGAAAGTCCTCCCTATATATGTCCCAGCATCCACTACAATATACATCCTATGTACAGTAATGGCCTCTAGGGCATACATATAACTAACATGGATATGGGATCATCTATCGCCCATCATATGGGTCAAGAAGCGCATATGCTAGTCTACTCTGGAGTATCGATACCCTGTCTCGATACTCCCACGACTAGGAATGTTTGAAGGATGTACTTATCGACTACCCTGTCCCCACTAGTATGATCTGAAAGGTTCCTAGGCACTCTAGTGAGGTCTCACAAGGCATCGAACATGCCAATTTCAAATTTTAACGGTGCCGAGAGACCCGACAACGGATCGTCGGCTAGATTTCTAGGCGAAAATGCAAACTAGTTAACTCTTAACTAAGAGATACGGAAATACAACCTTTGTAGATCCGGTGCTCCACCTCCATAGCTCCGCAAAGAAGTCCCCTCGCTGTCCATTTGAGTTCCCGGGCTCTAGCGTCGGCTTCGTCGGAGAATGGGCAAGCTAGGTCGTCGATGTCCATGCCGAAGATGATCTACGTCGAGGCATCGCTAAATCAAGCTCCGACTTCACCAAGTGAAGAAACTTGTGAAGTAAACACACTCTACTACTTGGCAAGAGGTAGAGGATGAAGAAATAGGATGTGGGTAGACTTTAGTTTTGGATTTCTCACTCATTTGCTCAATTCACCATTGATGAAGTAAGCTTTCTTCTTTGAAGAAGATGAAGAAGAAGAAGATGAATATTATGATAAGTTATGCTAAAAAGGAAATAATAAGAATACTTATCATAATGTAACCATGGTAATGTGTAGAGAGTTAATCATGGTTGAATGGAATGGTCAAGGTTAAGCATGAGACAAAATGGTCACTTGGTCAAAGTCTTCATGAAGCTTCATGAAAACAACAAATGAAAGCCACCATTTCATTTCATTTTCTTTTATTCATTTATCAAAAATAAATGGATAGCTAAATAAGATAAATGAATAACAAATAATAAACCCTAACCATTTCATTAACCAAGGTTTAATACTTTACACTTAACCAAAAAGCATGTATCATCAAACATGATACAAGCAAGTGCACAAAATCATATCACATATATAATGCGCACATCAGAGTGAGAAAATCCATTTAAAGTGAACCGATACTAGTTAATGCAAAGTAATATATCAAATATATAAATATGCATTAAATCATTAAATCAACACTTGATTCAATGATCCGGTCATGTCGCACACAACCGACTAGTATACAATGTATCGGCTTATCGAATCAACGCATGAATCGATAACTAGGTTATATCGCATACAACCATTCGACACATTGATCGCGAGAATGAAATAAGGTATCACATACACGCATTATTCTCGGTCCCGCACATATCTCATATGCGCTCCTATTTCGTTTCGCTTGAACCAGGAAACCTCTGTGTAGGACTCTAAAGACTCGTCAATACGCCGGCAGCAGGTGATGATCATATCAAACACCTACAAGCCGCAAGCGGTCTGCTAAACGTAACGGCCACCCGGGTATTGAGCGATCAGAAGATCGACAAGCAAGCCCGCTCAAACTCCTGTGAATCCAACCAGTAACACTACCGTACAGTCCGGTCTGATCGTCTGATATGTCGCATATCTTGCCTAGGGGTGGTAAACGTCAGACCCCAATAGCTCGATAAGTCGGGTCGATATGAGGTCTACAACAATTCGAGAAACTACTGGTAACACATACCAGTAAATCTCAGCAACCCTGGCCAGGGATTTCCTGTTATAGCCAATCGAACACAGCGCAACATCAACCCCCTATACCAGGTGAGACGAATCCCCTCCTATCGCTCATTGCCTCCATGTGACTCGGGACTGTACCCAAAAACCACCGTTTTGCACGCCCTCTTGGACGTGGTAAGGTGGAAATCAAAGCACAGTGGGAACCACACAAGACTCTATGACGATCTCGGGTCTACAGACTAACCTGTACCAGTGTCACCTGAGACTGCCATCTGACGTGAGGTATAATACCATCTGGGAGTTCTCGGCGAGTCCGTCCAGTGTACCCAGTCTCCACTGAGCACTCGTATATCATCTCTGATGTCAAACACCAATGGATATGGGATCATCCATCGCCCATCTGTATGGGTCGAGAAGGTATACGCTAGTCTACTCTGGTATATCGATGCCCCGTCTCGATACACCCACGACTAGGGACTTTGAAGGATGTACTTATGGACTACCATGTCCCCACTGGTATGATCCGCATCATAGTCCAGGCAGTCAAGTACACATCCTAAGGGCTTTACCAACATGTAATAGAGAGACAATCTGTGTACACGTTAAGGTAAAGAGCAACCAGATAGCATACTATCATGTCGAGCAAGAAAGTCCTCCCTATATATGTCCAAGCATCCACTACAGTATACATCCTATGTATAGTAATGGCCTCTAGGGCATACATATAAATAACAATCTCCCACTTGCGCTAGGGCCTTCTGTAGCAGTGGTTGTAGTATCTCATACTCAACCATCCCTTAAAAGTCTCTCTCTGGGAATAGGCCTTTCTGAGTGGATCCGCCGTGTTGTCCTCTGAGTCTGCTCTCCTGTCCTCGATCACCTTGGAGATCATCCATCTCCATGATCAGGTGATACTGCCTTAGAATATGTCTGGATCACTGATGGTACGGGTGTTCCTTGGCATAAGCCACAACTCCATTGTCACACAATGGGAGAAACGAAGTTCATCTCATGAACTATTATACACCCAGACTTCCTCTTTGGTAGCATCTTAAGTAGCGATCTATCCAGCCTTTATCGTCTAGTATGTCACGGTATCTAGCTTGGAACTCTTCCAACATACCGTCCCTTTACTGAGGGTAAAGACAATGCCTGCGACTGACACTCAGTCGTCTTTATCACCCTGGAACCCTTCCAGTGATTCTCCCCAGGTCCAACTGATACCATCTCACTACAGCTTGTGAGTATCCTAACATCCATTTAGATCTATCTCATAGATCCAAAATCCAGGATTTAGTAGGTATCATTTTGATCCTACGTGGAGAATCATTGTGATAAGCGGAGATTGATCGAGCGTAGCATAGGAAACTCCTTCCCTATCAAGAGTATGTCATCCACGTACTCTACGAGGATCACCACCATACTCCCTACTACCTTTTTGTTTATACAAGGTTCATCTACCATTTTGATGATGTCAAACTCTTTGACTAATCCATCAAAACAGATGTTCCAACTCCGCGATGCCTGCTTTATCATATAAAACATCTTGCACACGTTTCCACTGCTCCCATTGTCTACGAGGCCCTCTGGCTGTGTACTTATAGACGCACTCTTCTAAAACATCATTTAGAAAAGCAGTCATGGCACCCAACCGCCAGATATCGTAGTCATGGTATGCAGCCGTGGCAAGTAGGATCTGGATGGACTTAAGCATAGCTACTTGAAAAAGGTTTCATCATCATCCATGCCTGGTCAATGACGAAAACCTTTAACAAGTCTAGCTTTGAAAGTCTCAACTTTTCCATTTACACCAAGTAATCTTCTCAAGATATACTTGCTCCTGATGGGGATTTAACCCTTCAGATATAGCAACCAAAGTCCATACTTTGTTGGTGTACATGGATTCCATCTCAGATCGCTAAGCATCCAGCCATTCTTACAGAGTCTTACTCCTGATGGCCAGCTCGAAACTAGTTGGGTCATCATCTCATGATGCATTCCTCGCTCCCACTGTCATAGAGAAACTGAATTATCTCTCAGGTGGGTGAGGAACCCTACTAGATCGGCGGAGAGGCTGAGGTTCGTTGGAATCTACTGAATCCATTGGCTCTATCAAATCATCTGCTGCAGTTTGTATAGCTGGAACATTTCCAGTTCTACATAACAGACCTTGCCTCGAGCTTGTCCGGATTTTGCTTTTAGACATAGGCCGGACAACCCCAAATCTTAACTAACTTAAGATATGGGCTCTTCCCCTTCCATATTACATATGAAGTGGTAGGCAATTGATTTGATTGGAACCCTATTCAATAGGTATGCAGCTTCTCAAGTGCACAACTCCCTTAAGGAAAAAGGTAACTCAGTAGTACTCATCATAGAGCACACCTTATCATATAGGGTGTGATTGCTCCGCCCCGATATACCATCGTGCTATGGTGTATACAGAGGAGTAATGCTGAGAGAGAATCTCATTCTCCTTTAGAATAATCCAGAATTTCCGTGCACAAGTATTCTCCTCCTTGATCTCATCATAGGACATAATACTTTTACCCGTATTTTGGTTCTCTACTTCTAAATCAAATTCTGTGAATATCTCAAAAGATTCGGACTCATGTTTCAACAAGAACATATGATTGAATCTTGAGAGATTATCAGAAAATATAATGAAGTATAAAGAATCAGTCCTGGCATGTGTAGACTGGAGACCTTACATACATCATCATGTATCAGTCCAAAGAGTTCATTAACTCTTTCTCTGTTTTCATTAAACGGAGCTATGGTCATCTTATCTTTGTGACATGACTGGCGAGTTTCACAAGATGTAAATTCAAACTAATTTAAATATGCATCTTTATGTAACTCTAGCTAGTCGGGTCACATTGATCTGACCTAGTCTACAATGCCTCAAGAAGGATTCGTTCATTTCTGAACTCTTCCTCTTGTGTGTGTTCCATATACTAAGAACTGTAGTTTGATTTAGAACATTAACGCTTTTAGATAACGTGCCTGAACCGATCAACTTTTGATATAGGAAATGTTCAAAACATTATCCAACAATACAAAATTATATCATTTCTTTACTTTTAAAGAGACTGATATGATTTCGTATATCAGGTTCGGTATCTAATAGCATTTGTTCAGAATCAATGTATTGGTAATACAGGGTGACAGTGACCGACAGACTTGGCTGCAACACTTGCCCCGTTTTCTGCCTCATGAAACTTATCACCCGTTCTCAGTTTTTCTACCTTTTTGTAGCCCTATGTAACATATTACATATCTGGGATCCTGATCCGGTATCATATACCAGGGATGCGGAGGATACTGAGAAACAGTTCTGTATAATGAACACACCCGAAGATGATGCATCAGCATGCACTCTCTTCGTGTGGGCGGCACGGGAAATCTGGTATTCCCCAATTTCCTGCTCTGTCTTATAACAATTACAAGTTGGAGCGGGACCAACGTTCCCCAGCTCAGTATAACAAGCGGGTTCGGTCAATAATCCGTATTATTATCTTGATTAAGGCGTGATATGGTCGCTACCAGGAGAGAGAGAGAAGAAAACACTCAGCGTGCGCTCTTGCAAGAATAGATTGGTTATTATTTTATCTAATCAGGATGGCTCCCACTGCTTTTTATCAAATCTTCCTTCAAACCCTAAAAGGAAAGACTAGCCGGGATTAATTACACACTACAAGTTCGCCAATCTTTCAGCCAGGCCAGTGTCGGTACTTTGAGGGAGGTCCCCCGTGCTTTCGCACGAACCTAATTAATGTAAACCTCATTTTCCCAGAGGCGTAACCTCGTTAACACCTTTCTAGACACCTACTTGATCGGCTAATTGTAATGTATAAAACTCTCCCAGGAGTAACACTTACTCGCAGCGGGTATCGGGATCCAACTATCTCATAGAAGGTATGCAATCTCATTGCAAATTTCAACACTTGAAATTCCCGATAATATTTTGCCCCTAGCAGCTATATGACCTTAACATAGTCAACAAATCATAAGTGCTAGTCAAGTTCAACCCGTCATTTCCCGATTGAATTAAACCCACCCGCACGACCCTTAACATAGTCAACAAAGTCGCACGACTACCCTAATCCAATCACATCATATGCTTATACAGATAAGCACTAATTAGCTACCACACACTACGCCTTAACATAGTCAACAAACGTAGCACGAATACTAACTAGGACTTATCTGAAATGACGGAGGGCTACGACAGGTTTTTCTGAAAACCTATTGCGTAATGAACTTGATATCGTTGTAGGATCGAATGAATTTTGAAATGGAGTGCTTTTGAGGCTTTTCTAGTTTTGCTAAAGGAGTCACTCCCGGTGAAGGGATCGTCAGTCCTTTCCTCGTCGAATGAGGTGCGGGATATATCATATATATCACTGTGCAAAGCAAAAACTCTTAAAAGCAATCAAAAGACAAACCGAGTGTGTAGCATCTGCCAGTTATTGCTAAAGGAGTCACTCCCGGTGAAGGGATCTCGGTCCTTTCCTCATCGAATAAGGTGCAGGATATATCATATATACCGCTGTGCAAAGCAAGAACTGTAGCTACCTCTTTTATTTTGAAATTCGATTCTACAACATCTTAGGTTTCTTTTATTTCATTAATCTCATTAATGAAGTCCCATCATTTAAAGTACCTAAACATCACAGATAAATACGACGTACGCTTATGCCATCCGCATTCGCCTCGATGTCCCCTCGTGTACCGTTAGGTTAGGTAACTAACGACAGAGCGGGGCAGGGCTAGCGCGGGTGTAAAACATAAATAACGTCTATATAATATATCGTATATACTATATAAAGTATCTATCACAGAACATCACATGATCACATCACAGATATCGCAGCAGAAGAATCATATGAAATATTGGATATACTAGGACATCCGTGTTTTCAATACGAGCCAGTATAAAACACGGATTCTACGGTCGTGATGAATAGCCAAACCCACACCCCTAGACCCCTACGAGAGCGGCAAGCAACCCTACCAATTCTGGAGTTAGGAGACCCGGACTCGACACCTCGAGTTGGTCTCCCACTGGACTCCAGAACCCGGTTACTTGTGCCCTCCTCCTTGGGTCTATCCTAGTGCGGAAAAGTAAATAATATACAACGGGTGACAGCTTCCGCAACCTGGAAGTGCCCCAATAAAAGAATATTACATACAAGTTTTTACATGAATGAAAATGAACAACACTCATCTCACATAAAAACCCCCGGCTATTCAAACACGACGATCCAATATAACATATCCAGCAACACATAACATTACATGTCATCAACGTAAGTAAACATGCGTATCCCAATTGTCGTTGACATATAGCAACGAAACCGGCGATATCACATATTACACTTACGGTCACAGAAAAGAAAGTGTAAAACTACAACAGTTGAAATCCGCAACCTGCATAGACATCGCATGCCTAATCAAATGAATTCCTTAGACCTCGCATGCCTAACAATTATAAACCCCGCATTTTAGTCTCATTATCGAAAACACTTTTCAATATCGAGTCGGGCAATTCAACAAGATTCCCGACAGTCTGATCGAATACTCGTCGCAAACTTCAGTAGACGGCCGCACCCCCGATACCGTCGACGAAGTGCACCAAGGCGGAACACCGCTGCCGCGAGCACCCGAACGGATGCTTTCGGCAACGGGGTTCTCCTACAGTCACTTGGTCGGGGCTATGGAGCGAGGCTGTCTATTAAGTTTACCCGGCGAGTATCCGCGTACGCTACGTGATTGCGACGGACTTTTGATCACATCAAAATTCCGTGGCAACCGATCAAGTGAGACTAAACTTCTATGTTTATAACATTCATTCAGTTATCTCATAACTTATTGTGAATTCCAATTATTGTATCACATTCCGGATAAATAGAAAATGCTAAACTTTTCGATCGAAAAATCGAACACCCAAGTTTTCCCGATACAGATCAACACTTGAAACAAGTCTAAAAACATTCAGTTCGTGCCTCAGTACCAACGGTCCAGCCGTAGAAGGGTCAAGCCAACGCCTCACATGTGGCACGTCGTACTGCCCCAAACCCGAAGGTTCAAAAGGGCAGTTCAAGACGGTCACATAATCGAGTTAAGGTTTGTTGTCTTCTAGAGGGTCCATTGCGTTACTTGCACTACTTAGAACGTCGTTAAACTACGGAAAGATCCAACACTTGGAAATTTCCCGACAGGGGAAAAATTGGGTATTTATATCCGGTCGAACTTTTTAACATATTCTAAAATTTATCCGGAAAGCCACATAGACAAAGTTTGACAATCCGATCGAAACACCGAGTCCCTAAAACAACCCAGAAAATTCAACTCTTGAAAAAATATTAAAAATTCCCAGAAAAAGAAGCACTGGAAACTAAGAATTACTGTGGAAAATAATTTAAATACTATGGCCGTACGGCTGCGGATAGTCAAACTTTGTCTATGTGGGAAAGTTGAATTAGGTCCAAGAAATTTACAGTAATTCCTAGAAAACCCTTCTTGATTTTCTGCATATTTTTAATACTGAAAAATCCCTGTTTTTGAAAATTGGACAGAGAGCATGGGTGTGTTAGGATTTCGGGTTCGTTCGGAGTTCAAAATCCGTCTAGACTTCGCCTAAGGCTCTAGCTAGGCTCTGATACCAGTGAAAGGTTCCTAGGCACTCTAGTGAGGTCTCACAAGGCATCGAACATGCCAATTTCAAATTTTAACGTGTGCCGAGAGACCCGACAACGGATCGTCGGCTAGATTTCTAGGCGAAAATGCAAACTAGTTAACTCTTAACTAAGAGATACGGAAATACAACCTTTGTAGATCCGGTGCTCCACCTCCATAGCTCCGCAAAGAAGTCCCCTCGCTGTCCATTTGAGTTCCCGGGCTCTAGCGTCGGCTTCGTCGGAGAATGGGCAAGCTAGGTCGTCGATGTCCATGCCGAAGATGATCTACGTCGAGACATCGCTAAATCAAGCTCTGACTTCACCAAGTGAAGAAACTTGTGAAGTAAACACACTCTACTACTTGGCAAGAGGTAGAGGATGAAGAAATATGAAGTGGGTAGACTTTAGTTTTGGATTTCTCACTCATTTGCTCAATTCACCATTGATGAAGTAAGCTTTCTTCTTTGAAGAAGATGATGAAGAAGAAGATGAATATTATGATAAGTTATGCTAAAATGGAAATAATAAGAATACTTATCATAATGTAACCATGGTAATGTGTAGAGAGTTAATCATGGTTGAATGGAATGGTCAAGGTTAAGCATGAGACAAAATGGTCACTTGGTCAAAGTCTTCATGAAGCTTCATGAAAACAACAAATGAAAGCCACCATTTCATTTCATTTTCTTTTATTCATTTATCAAAAATAAATGGATAGCTAAATAAGATAAATGAATAACAAATAATAAACCCTAACCATTTCATTAACCAAGGTTTAATACTTTACACTTAACCAAAAAGCATGTATCATCAAACATGATACAAGCAAGTGCACAAAATCATATCACATATATAATGCGCACATCAGAGTGAGAAAATCCATTTAAAGTGAACCGATACTAGTTAATGCAAAGTAATATATCAAATATATAAATATGCATTAAATCATTAAATCAACACTTGATTCAATGATCCGGTTATGTCGCACACAACCGACTAGTATACAATGTATCGGCTTATCGAATCAACGCTTGATCGATAACTAGGTTATATCGCATACAACCATTCGACACATTGATCGCGAGAATGAAATACGGTATCACATACACGCATTATTCTCGGTCCCGCACATATCTCATATGCGCTCCTATTTCGTTTCGCTTGAACCAGGAAACCTCTGTGTAGGACTCTAAAGACTCGTCAATACGCCGGCAGCAGGTGATGATCATATCAAACACCCACAAGCCGCAAGCGGTCTGCTAAACGTAACGGCCACCCGGGTATTGAGCGATCAGAAGATCGACAAGCAAGCCCGCTCAAACTCCAGTGAATCCAACCAGTAACACTACCGTACAGTCCGGTCTGATCGTCTGATATGTCGCATATCTTGCCTAGGGGTGGTAAACGTCAGACCCCAATAGCTCGATAGGTCGTGTCGATATGAGGTCTACAACAATTCGAGAAACTACTGGTAACACTTACCAGTAAATCTCAGCAACCCTAGCCAAGGATTTCCTGTTATAGCCAATCGAACACAGCGCAACATCAACCCCCTATACCGGGAGAGACGAATCCCCTCCTATCGCTCATTGCCTCCATGTGACTCGGGACTGTACCCAAAAACCACCGTTTTGCACGCCCTCTTGGACGTGGTAAGATGGAAATCAAAGCACAGTGGGAACCACACAAGACTCTATGACGATCTCGGGTCAACAGACTACTCTGTACCAGTGTCACCAGAGAACTGCCATCTGACGTGAGGTATAATACCATCTGGGAGTTCTCGGCGAGTCCGTCCAGTGTACCCAGTCTCCACTGAGCACCCGTATATCATCCCCGATGTCAAACACCAATGGATATGGGATCATCCATCGCCCATCTGTATGGGTCGAGAAGGTATACGCTAGTCTACTCTGGTATATCGATGCCCCGTCTCGATACACCCACGACTAGGGACTTTGAAGGATGTACTTATGGACTACCATGTCCCCACTAGTATGATCCACATCATAGTCCAGGTAGTCAAGTACACATCCTAAGGGCTTTACCAACATGTAACAGAGAGACAAACAGTATACACGTTAAGGTAAAGGGTAACAAGATAGCATACTATCATGTCGAGCAAGAAAGTCCTCCCTATATATGTCCCAGCATCCACTACAATATACATCCTATGTACAGTAATGGCCTCTAGGGCATACATACAACTAACATGATCTACATCATAATCCTGGTGTAGGGTTCCTGGGCACTCTAGTGAGGTCTCACAAGGCATCAACCATGCCAATTTCAAAAATTACACGTGCCGAGAAACCCTAATACGGATCGTTAACTAGATTTTAGGCGATAAAATGAAACTAGTTTACAACTAAACTAAAAGAACGAAAATACAACCTTTGTAGATCCGTTTCTCCACCTCCATAGCTCCATGATGAAGTCCTCTCCGCTGTCCAAATCGAACCATGACTCTAGCATCATCTTCATCGGAGAAAAAGCGGGCTAGGTCATCGACGACGATGCCGAAGATGATCTACGTCGAGGCATCACTAGATCAAGCTCCACCTTCACCAAGCAATGAAAACTTGTGAAGGAAACACCCTATACTACTTGGCAAGGGGTAGAGGATGAAGAAATAGGAAGTGGGTTCACTTTAGAATTGGATTTCTCACTCAATTTCACTAGTTGCCATTGATGAGGCAAGCTATCTTCATCTTGAAGAAGAAGAAGAAGAAGATGAATATTATGATAAGTGTTGGAATAGAAAAGAAAAATCAATCCTTATCATAATTTTAACTATAGTTATGTGTAGAGAATTGACCAAGGTTAAAGGAATGGTTAGGGTTAAGGAGATGAAGACAAAATGGTCACTTTGGTCAAACCTTCATGAAGCTTCAACAAGCTTCATCTTTTAAAAGCAACCATTATGTTTTCTTTTCTCATTATTTTAATCCAAAAATAAATAGATAAATGAATGAATAATCAAATAAAAACCCTAACCATTTATTTAACCAAGGATTAATTCTTTACACAAAACCCTAGCAATCTTATATCATCAAACATGATACAATCAAGTGAACAAAATATATCACATATACAATGTGCAAATTCGAGTGAGAAAATCCATCTTAAATGAACCGAACTAGTTAATGCAAAGTAATATATCAAATATATAATTATGCATTAAATCATTAAATCAACACTTGATTTAATGATCCGGTCATATCGCATATAACCGACTAATATCAAAACCTAGGATTTAGTAGGTATTTCTTTGATCCTATATGGAGAATCTATGTGATAAGCGGAGATTGACCGAGCGTAGCATAGGAAACTCCTTCCCTATCAAGAGTATGTCATCCACGTACTCTACAAGGATCACCACCATACTCCCTGCTAACTTTTTGTATATACAAGGTTCATCTACCATTTTGATGATGTCAAACTGTTTGACTAACTCATCAAAACAGATGTTCCAACTCCACGATGCCAGCTTCATCACATAAAACATCTTGCACACGTTTCCGCTGCTCCCACTGTCTACGAAGCCCTCTGGCTGTGTACTTATAGACGCTCTCTTCCAAAACATCATTTTAGAAGAGCTGTCATGATACCCAACCACCAGATATCGTAGTCATGGTATGTAGCCGTGGCAAGTAGGATCTGGATGGACTTAAGCATAGCTACTTGAAAAAGGTTTCATCATAATCCACACCTGGTAAATGATGCAAACTTTTAACAAGTCTAGCTTTGAAAGTCTCAACTTTTCCATGTACACCAAGTAATCTTCTCAAGATATACTTGCTCCTGATGGGGATTTAACCTTTCAGATATAGCAACTAAAGTCCATACTTTGTTGGTGTATAACGATTCTATCTCAGATCGCTAAGCATCCAGCCATTCTTACAGAGTCTCACTCCTGATGGCCAGCTCGAAGCTAGTTGGGTCATCATCTCATGATGCATTCCTCACTCCCACTGTCATAGAGAAACCTAAGTATCTCTCAGGTGGGTGAGGAACCCTACTAGATCGGAGGAGAGGCTGAGGGTCGTTTGTTACTATTGAATCCTTCGGTTCTACCAAATCATCAGCTGCAGTTTGTATAGCTGGAACATTTCCAGTTCTACATAACAAACCTTGCTACGAGCTTGTCCGGATTTTGCTTTTAGACATAGGCCGGACAGCCCCAAATCTTAACTAACTTAAGATATGGGCTCTTTCCTTTCCATATCACATATGAAGCGGTAGGCAACTGATTTGATTCGAACCCTATTCAATAGGTATGCAACTTCTTAAGTGCATAACACCCAATAGGAAAAAGGTAACTCAGTAGTACTCATCATAGAGCACACCTTATCATATAGGGTGTGTTTGCTCCGCCCCGATATACCATCGTGCTATGGTGTATACGGAGGAGTAATTCTGAGAGAGAATCTCATTCTCCTTTAGAATAAACCAGGATTGTCGTGCTCAAGTATTCTCCTCCTCGATCTCATCAAAGGACATAATACTTATATCCGTATTTTGGTTCTCTACTTCTAACTTATATTCTATGAATATCTCAAAAGGTTCGGACTTGTGTTTCAACAAGAACATAGATCTGAATCTCGAGAGATTATCAGAGAATGTAATGAAGTACAAAGAACCGGTCTTGGCATGTGTAGACAGGGGACCTACATACATCAACATGTATCATCCCAAGAGTTCACTAACTCTTTCTCTGTTTCCAATAAACAGAGCTATGGTCATTTTATCTCTGTGACATGACTGGCAAGTTTCACAAGATGTAAATTCAAACTGATTTAAATATGCATCTACATGTAACTTCAGCTAGTCGGGTCGCATTGATATGACCTAGTCTACAATGCCTCAAGAAGGAATCGTTCATTTCTGAACTCTTCCTCTTGTGTGTGTTCCGTATACTAAGAACTGTAGTTTGATTTAGAACATCAATGCTTTTAGATAACGTGCCTGAACCGATCAACTTTTGATATAGTAAATGTTCAAAACATTATCCAACAATACAAAATTTTATCATTTTTTTATTAATAAAGAGACTGATATGATTTTGTATATCAGGTTCGTTATCTAATAGCATTTGTTCAGAATCAATGTACTGGTAATACAGGGTGATAGTGACCGACAGACTTGGCTGCAACTCTTGCCCCATTTTCTGCCTCAGGAAACTTATCACCCGTTCTCATTTCTTTACCATTCTGTAGCCCTATGTAACAGATTACATATCTGGGATCCTGATCCGGTATCATATACCCAGGACGTAAAGGACATTGAGAAACAGTTCTGTATAATGAACACACCCGAAGATGATGCATCATCATGCATTCTCTTCGTTTGGGCGGCACGGGAAATCTGGTATTCCCCTGTTTCCTGCTCTGTCTTATAACAATTATAAGTTGGAGCGGGACCAACGTTCCCCACCTCAGTATAACAAGCGGGTACGGTCAATTTTCCGTTTTATTATCTTGATTAAGGCGTGATATGGTCGCTACCTGGAAAGAGAGAGAAGAAAACACTCAGCGTGCGCTCTTGCAAGAATAGATTGGTTATTAATTTTATCTAATCAGGATGGCTCCCACTATTTTTATCAAATCTTCCTTCAAACCCTAAAAGAAAAGACTAGCCGGGATTAATTACACACTACAAGTTCGCCAATCTTTCAGCCAGGCCAGTGTCGGTTCTTTGAGGGAGGTCCCCCGTGCTTTCGCACGAACCTAATTAATGTAAACCTCGTTTTCCCAGAGGCGTAACCTCGTTAACACTTTTCTAGACACCTACTTGATCGGCTAATTGTAATGTGTAAAACTCTCCCAGGAGTAACTCTTACTCGCAGCGGGTATCGGGATCCAACTATCTCATAGAAGGTATGCAATCTCATTGCAAATTTCAACACTTGAAATTCCCGATAATTTTGCCCCTAGCGTCCTACGACCTTGACGGAGGCCAAACAACCCATAGTCCGCTAGTCAAGTTCAACCCGTACATTTCTTGATTGAATTAAACCCACCCGCACGACCCTTGACGGAGGCCAAATAACGCCGTACGAATACCCTAATCCAATCGCATCATATGCTAGCAGATAAGCACTAGTTAGCTACCGTACACTACGCCTTGACGGAGGCCAAACAACCGTAGCACGAATACTAACTAGTACATATCTGAAATGACGGAGGGCTACGTCAGGTTTTTCTGAAAACCTATTGCGTAATGAACTTGATATCGTTGTAGGATCGAATGAATTTTGAAATGGAGTGTTTTTTAGGCTTTTCTAGTTTTGCTAAAGGAGACACTCCCGGTGAAGGGATCGTCGGTCCTTTCCTCGTCGAATGAGGTGCGGGATATATCATATATATCACTGTGCAAAGCAGAAACTCTTAAAAGCAATCAAAAGACAAACCGAGTGTGTAGCATCTTCCAGTTATTGCTAAAGGAGTCACTCCCGGTGAAGGGATCTCGGTCCTTTCCTTATCGAATAAGGTGCAGGATATATCATATATACCGCTGTGCAAAGCAAGAACTGTAACTACCTGTTTTATTTTGAAATTCGATTCTACAACATCTTTAGGTTTCTTTTATTTCATTAATCTCATTAATGAAGTCCCATCATTAAAGTACCTAAACATCACAGATAAATACGACATACACTTATGCCATCCGCATTCGCCTCGATGTCCTCTCGTGCACCGTTAGGTTAGGTAACTAACGGCAGAGCGGGGCAGGGCTAGCGCGGGTGTAAAACATAAGTAACATCTATATAATATATCATATATACTATATACTGTATCTATCACAGAACATCACATGATCACATCACAGATATCGCAGCAGAAGAATCATATGAAATATTGGATATACTAGGACGTCCGTGTTTTCAATACGAGCCGGTATAAAACACGGATTCCACTGTCGCGATGAATTGCCAAACCCACACCCCTAGACCCCTACGAGAACGGCAAGCAATCCTACCAATTCTAGAGTTAGGAGGCCCGAACTCGACTCCTCGAGTTGGTCTCCCACTGGACTCCAGAACCCGGTTACTTGTGCCCTCCTCCTTGGGTCTATCCTAGAGCGGAAAAGTAAATAATATACAAATTGTGACAACATCCGCTACCTGGAAGTGCCCCAATAAAAGAATATTACATACAAGTTTTTACACGAATGAAAATGAAAAACACTCATCTCACATAAAAACCCCCGACTATTCAAACACGACGATCCAATATAACATATCCAGCAACACATAACATCACATGTCATCAACGTAAGTAAATATGCGCATCCCAATTATCGTTGACATATAGCAACGAAACCGGCGATATCACATATTACACTTACGGTCACAGAAAAGAAAGTGTAAAACTACAACAGTTGGAATCCGCAACCACCTCAGACATCGCATGCCTGGCCAAATGAATTACTTAGACATCGCATGCCTAACAATTATAAACCCCGCATTTTAGTCTCAAAATCGAAAACTCTTTTCAATATCAAGTCGGGCAATTCAACAAAATTTCCGACATCCTGATCGAATGCTCGTCGCAAACTTCAGTAGGCGGCCGCACCCCCGACGCCGTCGACGAAGTGAACCAAGGCGGAACACCGCTGCCGCGAGCACCCGAACGGATGCTTTCAGCGACGGGGTTCTCCTACAGTCACTTGGTCGAGGCTATGGAGTGAGGCTGTCTATTAAGTTTATCGGCGAGTATCCGCGTACGCTACGTGATTGCGACGGACTTTTGATCGCATCAAAATTCCGTGGCAACCGATCAAGTGAGACTAAAGTGCTACGTTTATAACATTCATTCAGTTATCTCATAACTTATTGTGAATTCCAATTATTGTATCACATTCCGAATAAAATAAAAAATGTTAAACTTTCCGATCGAACATCCAAACACCCAAGTTTTCCCGATACAGTCCAACACATGAAATAAGTCTAACAACATTCAGTTCGTGCCTTAGTACCAACGGTCCAGCCGTAGAAGGGTCAAGCCAACGCCTCACATGTGGCACGCCGTACTGCCCCAAACCCTAAGGTTCAAAGGGCAGTTCAAGACGGTCACATAATCGAGTTAAGGTTTGTTGTCTTCTAGAGGGACCATCGCGTTACTTGCACTACTTAGAACGTCGTTAAACTACGGAAAAATCCAACACTTGGAAATTTCCCGACAGGGGAAAAATTGGGTATTTATATCCGGTCGAACTTTTTAACATATTCAAAAAATTATCCGTAAAACCCATAGACAAAATTAGACATCCCGATCGAAACATCGAATCCCCAAAACAACCCCAGAAAATTCAACTCTTGAATAAATATTAAAAATTCCCAGAAAACTCAGCATCTGGAAAAATGAATTACTGTGCAAATTTTAATGGCTGACATCATACTTTAGCCGCGGAACCGCCGCATAAGCTAGGCTTATGCAGCGGTTCCGCCGCGCATTAGAGGGATCATGAGATAAATTTTGCGCCGTAATTCATAGAATTCCCTGCTGAATTTTTTAAGCATTTTTAATCTGGAAAAAACCCAGTTTTTGGAAAAAGTCCAGAGAGCATGTAAAAGTTAGGGTTTCGGTTTCGATCGGGTTTCAAACATCGTCTAGACTTCGCCTAAGGCTCTAGCTAGGCTCTGATACCACTGTAGGTCAGGCAGCCACCCCATCCAATGGGGTCGCCGTGGCACCAACGGGTCCCTCAGCCGCTACTTTTTACGCATGCCCCCTCGCGAGGACTACAACCCGCCGGAACACCTTCCGGTCTCGGGACACCCTGGGGGTAAGAGCCTATGCTTCACCACACTGTCACACAGTGAGAACCCCCCATAGGTCGACATCCAATGCCTAGTAGCTCTGATACCTTCTCACTGTAGGGTTCCTGGGCACTCTAGCGAGGTCTCACAAGGCATCAACCATGCCAATTTCAAAAATTACACGTGCCGAGAAACCCTAATATGGATCGTTAACTAGATTTTAGGCGATAAAATGAAACTAGTTTACAACTAAACTAAAAGAACGGAAATACAACCTTTGTAGATCCGTTTCTCCACCCCCATAGCTCCATGATGAAGTCCTCTCCACTGTCCAAATCGAACCATGACTCTAGCATCGTCTTCATCGGAGAAAAAGCGGGCTAGGTCATCGACGACGATGCCGAAGATGATCTACGTCGAGGCATCACTAGATCAAGCTCCACCTTCACCAAGCTATGAAAACTTGTGAAGGAAACACCCTATACTACTTGGCAAGAGGTAGAGGATGAAGAAATAGGAAGTGGGTTCACTTTAGAATTGGATTTCTCACTCAATTTCACTAGTTGCCATTGATGAGGCAAGCTATCTTCATCTTGAAGAAGAAGAAGAAGAAGATGAATATTATGATAAGTGTTGGAATAGATAACAAAAATCAATCCTTATCATAATTTTAACTATAGTTATGTGTAGAGAATTGACCAAGGTTAAAGGAATGGTTAGGGTTAAGGAGATGAAGACAAAATGGTCACTTTGGTCAAACCTTCATGAAGCTTCAACAAGCTTCATCTTTTAAAAGCAACCATTATGTTTTCTTTTCTCATTCTTTTAATCCAAAAATAAATAGATAAATGAATGAATAATCAAATAAAAACCCTAACCATTTATTTAACCAAGGATTAATTCTTTACACAAAACCCTAGCAATCTTATATCATCAAACATGATACAATTAAGTGCACAAAATATATTACATATACAATGTGCACATTCGAGTGAGAAAATCCATCTTAAATGAACCGATACTAGTTAATGCAAAGTAATATATCAAATATATAATTATGCATTAAATCATTAAATCAACACTTGATTTAATGATCCGGTCATATCGCATATAACCGACTAATATCAACAGTAACTACTTATCGAATCAACACTTGATCCGATAACCCGGCTATATCGCATATAACCGATCAGTGTCACAAATCGCGAGAATCGAATACAGTATCACATACTGGCATCATTCTCGGTCCGGCACATATCTCATATGCACTCCTATTTCGTTTTGCTTGAGCCAGGAAACCTCTGTGTAGGACTCTAAAGACTCGTCAATACGCCGGTAGCAGATGATGATCATATCAAGCACCCATAAGCCGCAAGCGGTCTGCTAAACGTAACGGCCACCCGGGTATTGAGCGATCAGAAGATCGACGAGCAAGCCCGCTCACACTCCAGTGAATCCAACCAGTAACACTACCGTACAGTCCGGTCTCGTCGTCTGATATGTTGCATATCTTGCCTAGGGGTGGTAAACGTCAGACCCCAATAGCTCGATAAGTCGTGTCGATATGAGGTCTATAACAGTTCGAGAAACTACTGGTAACACTTACCAGTAAATCTCAGCAACCCTGGCCAGGGATTTCCGGTTATAGCCAATCGAACACAGCGCAACATCAACTTCCTATACCGGGAGAGACAAATCCCCTCCTATCGCTCATTGCCTCCATGTGATTCGGGACTGTACCCAAAAGCCACCGTTTTGCATGCCCTCTTGGACGTGGTAAGGTGGAAATCAAAGCACAGTGGGAATCACACAAGACTCTATGACGATCTCGGGTCTACAGACTAACCTGTACCAGTGTCACCTGAGAACTGCCATCTGACGTGAGGTATAATACCATCTGGGAGTTCTCGGCGAGTCCGTCCAGTGTACCCAGTCTCC
Source organism: Agapanthus africanus (assembly GCA_030015575.1). Lineage (NCBI taxonomy): Eukaryota > Viridiplantae > Streptophyta > Magnoliopsida > Asparagales > Amaryllidaceae > Agapanthus > Agapanthus africanus. Next base: position 137,490,908 of record JASDDO010000004.1, on the reverse strand, counting down.
ACTGAGCACCCGTATATCATCTCTGATGTCAAACACCAATGGATATGGGATCATCCATCGCCCATCTGTATGGGTCGAGAAGGTATACGCTAGTCTACTCTGGTATATCGATGCCCCGTCTCGATACACCTACGACTAGGGACTTTGAAGGATGTACTTATGGACTACCATGTCCCCACTGGTATGATCCACATCATAGTCCAGGTAGTCAAGTACACATCCTAAGGGCTTTTCCAACATGTAATAGAGAGACAATCTGTGTACACGTTAAGGTAAAGAGCAACCAGATAGCATACTATCATGTCGAGCAAGAAAGTCCTCCCTATATATGTCCAAGCATCCACTACAGTATACATCCTATGTATAGTAATGGCCTCTAGGGCATACATATAACTAACACCTGGTAGTCAAGTAATCATCCTAAGGGCTTTATCAACATGTGATCACAAAACAGTATTTGTTAACATGTTAAGATAAAGTGCAACCAGATAGCATACTATCATGTCGAGCAAGAAATTCCTTCCTATTTATGTACAAGCATCCACTACAATATACATCGCATGTACTGTAATGGCCTCTAGGGCATACATATAACTAACAATCTCCCACTTGCACTTAGGACATCTGTTGTAGTATCAAATACCCAACAATACAGCAGTGGTTGTAGTATTCCATACTCAACCATTGTAGAGAAGTCTCTCTAGGGGTAAGGCCTTTGTGAGTGGATCCACTGTGTCAATCTTCTGGTCTACTTTCCTAACCTCGATCTCTTGGAGATCAGCTATCTCCCTGATCAGGTGATACTTCCTCAGTATATGTCTGGATCGCAGATGGGAAAGGTGTTCCTTGGCCAAAGCCACAACTCCATTGTTGTCACAATAACAGTTATTGGACGCTCAATGGTAGAAACCTTGTTCATCTTATGAACAAGAAATGTACACACAGTTACTTTTGTAGTATTGTTGGTAGTAATGTATTCAGCCTTTATCGTCTAGTATGTCACGGTATCTAGCTTGGAACTCTTCCAACATACCGTCCTTCCACCGAGGGTAAAGACAATGCCTGTGACTGACTCTCAGTCGAACTTATCACTCTGGAAGCTGGAACCAAGAACTTTCTTTTAGTGCTTCTCAAGTACTTAAGAATGTCCTCCACAGCTATCAAGTGATTCTCCCAAGATCCAATTGATTCTTGATCACTACACCTAGTGAGTCATCTATATCTGGTCTGGTACATAACATCGCACACTCTGATAGAGCCTACTGCCGAAGCATAGGGCATCTCTCGCACGCGAGCACTCTTCAAATCAATTTCGGGAAATGTCTTTTTGGAGAGAGTGATCCAAGAGTAAGTGGGTGAACCACCACGCTTAGAATCTTCCATACTAAGCCCTTTTAGTATGGTGTTAATGTACCTGGATTTGGGACACTCCCAATATCCACTTAGATCTATTACCATTGATCATAATCTACGAGATGCAGTAGGTATCATCCAGATCTTCAATTGAGAATCCCCGTGATAAGTGGAGCTTGACCGAGTGCAGCATAGGAAACCATTTCCTATCAAGAGTATGTCCTCTACGTACAGTACGTGTAAGACAACCTTATTCTCTACAACCTTCTTATATATACATGGTTCTACCTTTCTGATGAAGTCAAACACTTTGACTGTCACCTCAAAAACAGATGTTCCAACTCCGCGATGCTTGCATTGATCCTGATGGACTTAAGCATAGCTTTGAAATTCTCAACTTTTCCATTTATACCAAGAATTTTCTCAAGATCCATTTGCTCCCAATGGGTTTTACCCCTTCAGGTGCAACATGCAAAGTCATACTTTGTTGGTGTACATGGATTCAATCTTTGATCGCATAGCATCAAGCCATTTCACAGAGTCGCCACTTGTGATGGCCTGCCTGAACCTAGTTGGTCCATCATCTCATGATGCAATCTTTGCTCCCACTGTCACCGAGAAGACCGTAGTATCTCTCAAGTGGATGAGGAACCCTACTAGATTTGCAAAGAGGCTGACGTTCGTTGGAGACTATTGAATCCTTTGGTTTCACCAAATCATCAGCTGTTAGTTTGTCTAGCTGAAACTCCTTCCAGTTCTACCTCATGACCACAAATTTCTTCACAAGAAATACCTTTTCTTAAAAGGTGGCATGCTGAGAAACAAAACACCTTTTGCTTTTCAGATTGGTAGAAGATATTCCCTCACAAATGTTTGGGATATCCTAACAAACTTATACAGAACTGACCTTGCCTCGAGCTTTTCTGGATTTTGTTTTTCAACATAGGCCGGAAAACCCATATCTTAACTCATTTAAGACATGATCTCTTCCCATTCCATATCTCATATGTAGTGGTAGGCCCTGATTTGGATGGAACCCCATTCAATAGGTATGCAGCTTCTCAAGTGCATAACATCCAAAAGAAAACAGGTAACTCAGCAATACTCATCATGGAGCACGCCATATCTCATAGGGTGCGATACCTCCGCCCCGATACACCGTTGTGTTGTGGTGTATACGAAGGAGTGAGCTAAGAGAGAATCACATTCTCCTTTAAGAAAGACCAGGAACTCCATGCCCAAGTATTCGCCTCCTCGATCACATCGTAGGACTTTAATACTTCTACCTGTTTGGTTCTAAAAAGAACCAACCTTGGCATTTATAGACATGGGACCATATACATCATCATGTATCATTCCCAAGAGTTCACTAACTCTTTCTCTGTTTTCAGTAAACGGAGTATTGGTCATTTTATCTTTGAGACAAGACTGGCAAGTATCATAAGATGAAAATTCGAACAGATTCTCATATTCATCCTTATGTAACTTAGCCGGTCGTGTTGTATTGATATGACCTAGTTTACAATGCCTCAAGAAGGATTCGTTAATTCCTGAATTGTTCCTCTTGTGTGTATTCTACATACTTTGAACTGTGGTTTGGTTTAGAACGTATATGCTATTATATAACGTGCCTGATCGAATCAACTCTTGATTCAGGAAAATGTTCACAACATTATCCTCCAATACAGAATTATATCCTTCTTTAACTCAGTAAAGAACATGATGTAATGTTGTATATCAGGTTCGGTATGTAATAACATTTGTTCAGAATCAATGTATCAAATACAAGGTGATATCTGCCAACAGACTTGGCTGCAACAATTGCATTATTTTCTAACTCTTAGAGATATATCACATATTTTCAGTTCTCTACCTTTTAGTAGCCCATGTAACAAATTACATATACGGGATCCTGATCTTGTATCACATACCCAGAACGTAGAGGATACTGAGAAACAATTCTCGGTAATTTAGGACACCCGAAGAATATGCATCAACATGCACTTTCTTCGATTGGGTGGCTAGGGAATCCGGATATTCCCCTATTTCCTGCTCGGACTTATAAAAGTTATAAGAAAGAGCGGAACCAACGTTCCCTAGCTCAGTATAATAAGCAGGTTCGTTCAATGCATCCATATTATTATCTTGATTAAGGCGTGACATGGTCGCTACCAGGAGAGAGAGAGAAGAAAACACACTGCGTGCGCTCTTGAAAGATTAGATTGGTTATCAGAATATCTAATCAGGATGGCTCCTACTGTTTTAGTCAAATCTTCCTTCAAACCTTTAAAAGGTAAGACTAGCTGGGATTAATTACACCCTACAAGTTCGCCAATCTTTCGGCCAGGTCAGTGCCGGTTCTTTGAGGGAGGTTCCCCGTGCTTTCGCACGGACCTAATTAAAATAAACATCATTTTCCCAGGGGCAGAACCCCGTTAACACCTTACTAGACACCTACTTTATCGACTAATTATAATGTGTAAAACTCTCCCAGGAGTAACTCTTACTCGCAGTGGATATCGAGATCCAACTATCTAAGGTATCCAATCTCATTGAAAATTTCAACACTTGAAATTCCCGATAATATTTTTCCCCTAGCAACTTATGACCTTAACATAGTCAACAAATCATAAGCGCTAGCCAAGTTTAACCCGTCATTTCCCGATTGAATTAAACCCACCTGCACGACCCTTAATATAGTCAACAAAGTCGTACGACTACCCTAATCCAATCACATCTCATGCTTTAGAAGATAAGCACTAATTAGCTATCGCACACTACGCCTTAACATAGTCAACAAACGTAGCATAAATACTAAGTAGTACTTATTTGAAATGACGGAGGGCTACGACAGGTTTTATGAAAACCTTTTGCGTAATGAACTTGATATCGTTGTAGAATCGAGTGAATTTTAAAAGGAATGTTTTTGAGGCTTTTACTAGTTTTGCTAAAGAGGTCACTCCCGGTGAAGGGATCTTGGATCATTCCTTATCGAATGAGGTGCTGGATATTTCATAAATACCACTATGCAAAGCAAAAAATATAGAAGTAATCAAAAGACAAACCGCATGGGTTGTAGCATCTGCTAGTTTCACTAAAGAGGTCAGTCCCGGTGAAGGGATCTCGGCTCTTTCCTTATCGAATAAGGTGCTGGATATTCTACAAGAAATACCGCTATGCAAAGCAAGAACTAGAGCTACCAGTTTTTAAACAAGTTTCTACAACATCTTTAGGTTTCTTTTAGTTTCATTAATCTCATTAATGAAGTCCCATTTAATTATGCTTCCTAAGCATCACATATGAAACGAAAGCAGCAATATTAATTATATCTCATATATATAATATAGGCATTCATCTCAGGCATATAAAATGATCACATCATAGAATATTAGCAGCAGAAGAACATATACGAAATATTGGATATACTACGAATTCCGAGTTTTAAGTTAAGCCAGTATAAAACAAGGATTCCACGGTCGTGATGAATAGCCAAACCCACATCCCTAGACCCCTACGAGAGCGGCAAGTAACCCTTCCAATTCTAGTGTTAGGAGACCCGGTCTTGACTCCTCGAGATGGTCTCCCACCGTACCGTTGAACCCGGTTACTTGTGCTCCCCGCCTTGGGTCTATCCTAATGCGGATATGTAAATAATATACAATGGTGACATCATCCTCAACCCGGAAGTTCCCCAATAAAAGAATATTACATACAAGCTTTTACATAAATGAAAATGAAAAACTCTCATCTCACATAAAAAAAAACCCGGCAATTAAGAACACGATGATCCAATATAACATATCACAGCAACACATAACATCACATGTCATCAACGTAAGTAAATATGTGTATCCCAATTGTAGTTGACAAATATCACCGAAACCGGCGATACACCACATATTACAGTTACGGTCACAGAAAAGAAAGTGAAAAACTACAACAGTTGGAATCCGCAACCACCTTAGACATCATAAACCCAATATATCACATACATTGGATTTCATGCCTAACGAAATGAATTCCTTAGATATCGCATGCCTAACAATTATAAACCCCGCATTTTAGTCTCGATATTGAAAACACTTTCCAATAACCTGTTGGGTAATTCAACAAGATTCCCGATAACCTGATCGAATACTCGTTGGAAACTTTAATAGACGGCCGCATCCCCGGTGCCGTCGACGAAGTGCACTAAGGCGGAATACCGCAGCCGCGAGCACCCGAATGGATTCTTTTGGCGATGGTGTTCTCCTACAGTCATTTGGTCGCGGCTATGGGGCGTGGCTATCTAGTAAGGTTACCCGGCGAGTATCCGCGTACACTACGTAATTGCGACGGACTTTTGATCAACATCAAAATTCCGTGGCAACCGATCAAATGAGACTAAACTGCTAGATTTATAAAATTCAAACTAGTTATCACATAACCAATTATGTGGATTCCGAATATTGTATCACAATCACAGATAGCTAGGAGAAATTAGATAATTCGATCGATGCAATGAATTCCCAAAAATTCCCAGAGAGCTCAACACTTAAGCCCAATTAAAATTTCCCAGAAGCATGCCCCAGTACCTACGGACCAACAGCTGAAGGGCCCGACCCAAGCCTCTCAAGTGGAGCCGCGGATCCGCCAACAAAACCATGTTTTAGCCGCGGATCCGCAGTCACATGGACGAGTTAGGGTTTCGTTCTTCAGGTGTGTCTATAGAATTCCCTGCATGATTTTCTGAGTATTTTTAACATGGAAAACTCCAACTTTTGGAAAAATTTCCAGAAAAGGGGTCGTTTCGGGCTTTCGGAGTTCGATCGGACTTTAAACTTCGCCTACGCAATGCCTAATGCTCTAGCTTGGTTCTGATACCACTGTAGGGTTAGCTTAGCACCTTAGCAAGGTTTTGGCAAGCATCAATAATGCTACTTTAAAATTTTGGGATGCTAAACAAACCCTAGCCAAGATCTTAACTAGAGAATTAGGGTTAAACATGACATATAAACTCTTTACATCTAAGTGAACAAGGAATACAACCTTTGTAGACCGGTCCTTCACTTCAATAGCTCCGTGTAGTAGTCCCTTCACTGCGATCACGAACTTTCGGACTCTAGAGAGGCTCGCATGAAGAAACGGACAAGCTTGCTTCGAAGTCTTCGAGGCCGAAGATGATCTACGTCGAGGAGACACTAGCTCATGCTATCTCTTCACTAATTGTGTAGATTAGTGAAGCAAACACCCTAATCTAAATGGCAAGTAGTATAGGATGATGAAGTAGTAAGTGGGTTCACTTTAGTTTTATTTTTCTCACAATAAATCATCACCTACAAAAAGCTAGCAAGCTTTTTCTCTTGAAGAAGAAGAAGAAGTGATGACGCAAATGAATGAGAGAGTGAGGTTAGAATTGCAATCATGGGTGAGTTAGTGTTATGCCTAACTCATGTAGAGAATAAACCATAGTTATGAGTTAAGAGTTGGGTTAAAAAATATCTTAAGCGATGACAAAAGAGTGGACTTGGTCAATATTTTCTACAAGCTTCTCCAAGCTTCATCCATGACTCATTCTCAATCTTTTGAGAATTACTTAATGATAAATAAAACCCTAGCATGGTATAAGTCTCTTACATACATGTTGCAAGTGTAACCTATCATGACACAACAATATATCACACACACACACACACACACACACACACATATATATATATATATATATATATATATATATTTATGTACAAAAAGAATATAATACAATTAACATATATCACATATATATTAATGTATCATTAAGTGAGAAAAAATAATACGTAAGTGAGCTAATATTAATTAATGTAATGTAATATATCAAATATATAATTATACATTAAATTATCAAATCAACCCTTGATTTAATAATCCGGCTATATTACATATAACCGACTAATATCATTTGAATCAACTTATCGAATCAACACTTGATCCGATAACCCGGCTATGTCATATATAACCGACCGATATCACATATTGTGAGAGTAGAATGTGGTATCACATACTCGCATTAATTTCGGCCCCGCACATAACACATATGTGCTCCTACTCTGTTTCGCATGAACCAAGAAACCTCTGTGTAGGACTCTAAAGATTCTTCAATACGCCGGCAGTAGGTGATGATCATATCAAACACTCACAAGCTGCAAGCGGTCTGCTAAACGTAATGGGCATCCGGGTATTGAGCGATCAGAAGAACAACAAGCAAGCCTGCTCATACTCCTGTGAATCCAATCAGTAACACTACCGTACAGTCCGGTCTCTTCGTCTGATATGTCGCATATCAACAGCCTAGGGCCGGTATACCGTCAGACCCCAATAGCCTGATATGTCATGCCGATGCAAGGTCCATAACGGTTTGAGAAACTACTGCTAAGACTTACCAGTAAATCTCAGCAACCCTGGCCAGGGATTTTCTGTTATGGCCAATCAAGCATAGCGCAACATCAACTCCCAATACCGGGAGAGACGAAACCCCTCCTATCGCTCATTGCCTCCATGTGACTCGGGACTGTACCCAAAAGCCACCATTTTGCACGATCTCTTGACTATGGTAAGGTGGAAATCAAAGCACAGTGGGAATCACACAAGACTCTATGACGATCTCAGGTCTACAAACTAACTTGTATCAGTGTCACCAGAGAACTGCTATCCGACGATAGGTATAATACCATCTAGGAGTTCTCGGCTAGTCCTTCCAGTGTACCCAGTCTCCACTGAGCACCCGTATACCTTCTCTGATGTCAAACACCAATGGATATGGGATCATCCATCGCCCATCATACGGGTCAAGAAGCGCATATGCTAGTCTACTCTGGAGTATCAATGCCCTGTCTCGACACTGCCACGACCAGGAACATTTTAAGGATGCGCTTATCGACTACCCTGTCCCCACTAGCATGATCTACATCATAATCCTGGTAGTCAAGTAACTATCCTAAGGGCTTTATCAACATGTGATCACAAAACAGTATTTGTTAACATGTTAAGCTAAAGTGCAACCAGATAGCATACTATCATGTCGAGCAAGAAAGTTGTCACGACCCGAATATTTCGACTCGTGACCGGCACTTAACCACGCAACGTCTAAAGGCGTAGCGCGACTAAGTAAGCCGAACCCAGAAATTAAAACCATTTAAAGTAGTGAGTGTCGAAAACATTCAATTAAAACATTTAGAAAACCTTAAATAGTTCAATAAAGTTCTTTTTAAAGTTAAGTTATCCTTATAATAATTTTGGCAGCATTTCCTTTGTAAAAGTAACCCCGAAATCGAGTACAAAACAGGGTATAAGTGAAATGATATATATAATGAAATAAAGCATTCCCAAGCGGGAGCAATCACACCCAACGGCGGAAAACAACATCACAAGAGTAATATACGACGCCGTAGCGAAGAATGAGAAATAAGTAAGACATCACAGAATAATAAGCTGCATAAATACAGTCGGCTCCCACGAGCTCGACACCAGAATACAAATAATATACATCATCGTCCTCACACTGTCTCTAAGTGAAGTACATATATGGTAGATGGAGAATACTAGATACAAAAGTGTATACAATAAATGTAACCAGATACCACAACCCACCTAATAGCAAAATAGCTCTCACACCAGCTGTAGTGGTATCTGTAGCCAAAAGATGCAAAAAGGCAGCCTGCCGCGACTACTCTGAGGGGCAACCTGCAAATACTGTGGCACAACGGGGGTGAGTTGCCAACTCGTGAATAGAGATAACATATAAATGTAATCGCGAGCATGCACGTACTGCGCTACTCTATCATATGCCAGCAGGTAAATCTATATGCGACAAGCAGTAGGTGCGATAATCATGCAAGTGCTCTATCAAGTAATATAACTACAGGATGAGATACAATAATGAATACTGAGCATGGGAAATATAAACATCCACACGAAATATCAATCGTGGAAAATAATCGGTGCCCAAAACTGCACCCAAATCCCAAATAAACTCAGGCGCCGGCACTCTCCTCGGCCCTCAAATCCTGTAAATCTCTGAGAATCACGAGTGCCCATCATCGGCACTCAAAATATCATAAAATACTCGTGTCCAGTATCGACACGCAAATCCTTAAATATCGGGCTCTATAAGTCCGGATCAGCCCACGGGCTCCGTCTGCGGTATCGACCCTCGTCCCCGGCAGTACGGATCATCCCGCATCCATCTCTCGACTCGGGTCAGTACCCTCCGGATAACCGCCAGGTCCAACCAATCACCGGTAGGTACTCGCCCACCTCCAGGCTCAATCGGAAAAGTCCATCGATCATCTTACCGAGGTGAACCATACCGGGTCCACCACGAACCCGCAAACGGATCATCCAACTCCTCGAATCGGGTTTCAAGCACACAACTCAGCACCGAGAAAATGCGTGGCGGATGCACCAAAATATCATATCACGAGGAACCGGGTTTTCAAATCGTGCATCTTTTCTTAAATAACTCCACGGTCCTCAAAACCAGAAATCACATGAAATCCAACACCAATGAGTAAATCAAATGTGATGTGATATGTACATCAGGTCGTACTATAAGTAAAAGGGAGAAACCGCTCTTTAAAATAGTTTCAATTTTTCAAAAGGCATCATGCGGCTCCCAATTTCTATGATAATCATATCTAATCATATGTGAGATGAACTACAGTATAATGATCATGGCAATCTACAGTGAGAGTATCATGGTAATTACTAACGGTGTGTGTATAACATGCAGATTAGTGCTCGTGCAACATGAACCGTTAGTAATAGTGCGGTGTCCTATCAATTCTAAGTTATATACATATAGCAGGGAATGCAGTATGCAACAACAGTATCCATGAACAGTCAATGTAGGTAATGCAATATATAGCTATAAGGTCCTATCAGCCCTGACACATAACGCCATGCGGGCGATATCCCCGTAGATGTTAAATCTACTCACCGAAGTCTCGTGCTAAGTGTAGCCGACGACTTGTTTCCCCTTCTTCGCCGCGTCCGTCGCACTCGCCTGCGAACCTAGAATTACACAATATATCACACATAAGCTCAAAACCATACAAACACGACATTTAAAGTCAAACTAGAAACCCGTGTCACAAACCAAGCGCGTGTGTGCGCGATACGCTAAAACGTGTGATTAAGCGTCTGAAACTACCTCGACGCGTCGCGATACGCAGAACACCCCAAACCCACACACGTATCACGTGTGTCGCGAAGATTTAAAATACGAGAAACAGGTAATTAGATCCATATTTTGATACAGAAAGAGTTTTATAAAACTATATATACCATAAAACCCCACATATCAGCAGACACCAACCATCAAAACCCCAACCCACAGTTCTCCCATCTGGCCGCAATTTGCGGCCAGAATGTGTTTTTCGGCGTCCTGGGTAGGGGGTGGGCTTTTGGGTTTGGTTTGTGCACTCCATACATACTGTGTATGCCCCAGTAAATATAATTTTAATTTAAGGCAACTCGGGTAGCAGCAGATTCAACAGATCCCAAATTCAAGTTAAAAATCACACTTTTGCACTAAAATGATACTATAGGGTATTTTTGTGAAATCTGAAATAAACCCAAGTCTAAAACCACATTAATATCACATTACCAAGCTAATCAAGCCATAAAAAGTTAGTTTTTAACATAACCTCACTAAAACCCTTATATAGCACAAAACATGCATAAAAATGTGATATTTTGCTAAAACACAACAAGTTATGAAATGGGATGTTAAATATGAGTTTAATACCTTCAAAAGACTTTAGAAAAACCCAAAAGTTCCAGCTCTAGCCTCAGGTGCACTGATTTGCTCCAAACACCTCAAAAGAGCCACTAAACCAAGGTTTTGAGTGAAAGAATGAGAGGTTTTTGTGTAGGATTGTGTATGGATTCAAGAGAGATGAAAGAAAAAGAAAAGATGATGAGATGTTGCTGCTGGAGCTGCTGAATTCTGCTGGACATTTCAGCAAGAAAAAAAAAGAGAAAAGAGAGGGAGAAAGAAAAGAAAGAGAGAGAGAAAAGCCACATTAATTGCCTCCATGCCTCATTAATGCTCACCATACCTCTCTATTTTCTCTCAAAAACAATTTCTTTTTGTTTTAAAAGGAAAAAGAAAATGAAAATTTGAAAAGGGTGAGAAGGAAATAAGTATGTGCCACCAAAATGCTAAGTATGCAAGCAAGCACACCAATCCTCATTAGGAAAGTAATTAAGAAAAATAATTCTAATTAAAAGAACACATAGCTAATTTAAAATAAATTAAAGATAATAAACCCCGTTTAAATATATGAAACCCCAATTCATCTCAATTGGACAAGATAAAAAGGAAATTAAGATTTACGGGTTTTCATGAAAACACGCATCAATATTATCTAACGCGAAATAACCCTAAACGAGTTTTCAAAGTGTTACAAAAGTCCTCCCTATATATGTCCAAGTATCCACTACAATATATATCGCATGTACAGTAATGGCCTCTAGGGCATACATATAACTAACAGTATGTGGTCCTATGTCTACACATGCCAGGACTGGTTCTTCGTACTTCATTACATTCACTGACGATCTCTCAAGATACGGACATGTGTTCCTGTTGAAACACAAGTCTGAAGCTTTTGAGAAATTCAAAGAATATAAGCACGAAGTCGAGAACCAAACGGGTAAAAGTATTAAAATCTTTCGATCTGATCGAGGAGGAGAATACTTGAGCAATGAGTTCCTGGACTATCTAAAAGAGAATGAGATTCTCTCTCAGCTTACTTCTTCATATACACCACAGCACAACGGCGTATCGGAGTGGAGGAATCACACCCTATTAGATATGGTGCGCTCTATGATGAGCACCGTTGAGTTGCCTATTTCCTTTTGGGGTTATGCATTTGAGATAGCAGCATACCTATTGAATCAAGTTCCATCTAAATCTATACCTACCACACCATATGAGATATGGAGTGGAAAGAGACCATGAATTAAGCGAGTTAAGATATGGGGTTGTTCGCCCTATTTCAAAAGGGAAAATCTGGAAAAACTCGAGGCATGGTTAGTTCTTTGCAAGTTTATGGGATTTCCCAAACATTCACATGGATATCTTTTCTACCATGGCGAGGAACAAAAGGTGTTTGTTTCTCGACATGCCACCATTTTAGAAAAGGAATTTCTTGCAAAGGAAGTTAGTGGCAACGAGGTAGAACTGGAAGAAATTCCAGTTACACAAACTGCAACTGAAGATTTAGTGGAACCAGAGGATTCGATAGCTCCCAACGAACCTCAGCCTCTCCGTCGATCTAGTAGGGTTTCTCATCCACCTGAGAGATACTATGGTTTTCTCATTGATGGTGGGAGCGAGGATTGCATCATGGAAAATGATGACCCAACTAGCTTCGAGCAGGCCATCACGAGTGGGGACTCTGTGAAGTGGCTGGATGCAATGCGATCCGAGATGGAATCCATGCACACCAACAAAGTATGGACTTTGGAAGTTGCTGATCGCACGCTTTTGGCGTGTCGAGTTTTAAGAGTTCTAAAGTTTACCGCGATCAGGACGGTGTCGCTTTGCAGCTAGCCGGTTGAGCACGGGTCGGTCCACAGGGAGATAGTGGTATTTTACCTTCTTGTCTTAGACGAGTCAATAAAGAATGAGTATATGTTTGTGTGATTCTAACCTATGTGTATTATTTGCAAGTATAAAGTTGTTAAGAAAAGATACGAGATTGTAAGCTAAGAATCCGTACTCAAAACTTTTGAGCCGAGTCTTGACCAATTGAAGCTAGAGCAATCGGCAACAACGTGGATTAGGGAATTTAAGCGCGGTATTCGTGGAATCCGGCTTATTTACCCTTGTCCTTCCGTTCTTGTCTCTTGCTTTTGCCTCCGGCCAAACCGAACGCAACCGGTCGCGGTTAGGAATCACCGTTACCTTGTTAGGGTAGGGTGCCTAACGGAGCGCTTGCGTATGGTTTGGGCGGAGTTCAATGGAAAATAACGGGAAAAGGAAAAGAGAAAAGAAAATCTTTAACTTATAATATCGTATTTCTTCTTAACAATAATAATTACAACATTCACAAAATGAACAACAAAGAGCAAAAGAAAAGAACAAAGAAAAGAAAAGATTACAAGAAAGTAAGTGCATGAATTAAATTGCAAGAAAATAAAGCAAGGTAATAAAAAGCAAGTAATAAATAAGAAATAAAAAGAACAAGAAAGTAATTACAAGAACATAGAACTCAAGACAAGCATGTGATCAATAGCCAACCCTTAAACTTGCAAGCTCAATTAAGAGGTTGCAAGATCAAGAGAAGGGTAGAGAACGCATGTGAAGTGAAGAACTAGTCCCGTGAGAAAATACGACCCTTGAGATCAATAACTAACCCTTAACCATTCAAGCTCAATGAAGAGGTTGAATGATCAAGAGAAAGCAAGAATCTCAAGGGGAAGAAGAAACAAAAGAGAATGATACAAAAAAGCCCTCATCTTCATTGATCTCCCACTCAAAAAGCTCTCACTACAATTTTCATGGAAAAAGAATGAAGAAGAAGAAGAAAAAAGACTAAATCCTAACAAAAAGAGGAACAAAAGAATGACCCTTGGCTTAGCTCAATTCTGGAGTATTTATAGGCAGAGGGTTGAAGATCTAGGGCAACCACCAGAACACATATACAAAGACACAAATACCCCCCAAAGCCCATGCCCTGACTCCACAGTATAGCCGCGGATCCGCCGCCAATACCCACTATTGGCCGCGGATCAGCGGCCCTATGATGGAGTCAGGGTATGGTGTTTCTTGTACGGCCCTGATCTGCTGTCCCCTGTTGTTTGGTACACATATTTTCTGAAAATACTTTCACATTTCTTCCAGAATTTCTGTTGAGGAAAGGTGGACTTTTTTTGGATGTTTTTGTCATGATTGCCTCGAGCTCCGCGTAGATTTCTTGGAACTTGGTGTTGCCAATGAGCCTTGTGCATGAAAACGACATTGATTTGACATTTCGTCTCCCTAAACTGGTATCTGGCAACATACGGATGAAGAGCGGAGACCGTGTTTTATCTGTGGTTGGCAGGAACCCGGATTTTGTCGTGTTTTCCATGAATTTCACCGTTTTAGAACCGAGAACCTGTATCCTGCAAATATGTAACAAACACGGATTAAAGCACCTACCTATAAACACACGAGCATAAGAATGGGCGGTATAAAATGCAGTATTCTGTTATGAACAGTTGCTCCTGAAGGGGTGAAACCCATTCGGAGCAAATGGATCTTTAAGAAAAAACTTGGTGTAGATGGAAAAGTTGAGACTTTCAAACCTAGACTTGTTGCAAAAGGTTTTCGTCAACGACCGGGTGTAGATTATGATGAAACATTTTCTCCAGTGTCTATGCTTAAGTCCATCCAGATCCTACTTGCAATTTCTGCATACTATGACTACGAAATCTGCAAATGGATGTTAAGACCGCCTTTCTAAATGGTGATTTAGAAGAGAGCGTATACATGACTCAGCCAGAAGGCTTCGTAGACAGTGAGAGCAGCAGTAAGGTGTGCAAGCTGCTTAAATCCATCTACGGGTTAAAGCAAGTATCGTGGAGTTGGAACATCTGTTTTGATGTGGTAGTCAAAGAGTTTGACTTCATCAAGAACGTAAATGAACCTTGTATATACAAGAAGGTGGCAGAGAGTAAGGTTGTCTTCCTCGTATTGTACGTGGATGACATACTCTTGATAGGAAATGATGTTCTTATGCTGCACTCGGTCAAACTCTTTTTATCATAAAGATTCTCAATGAAAGATCTAGGTTATGCCTCCTACATCTTAGGGATTAAGATCTATAGAGATAGATCTAAACGGATACTGAGATTGACCCAATCCAGGTACATTGACACGATACTAAAGAGGTTTAGTATAGAAGAATCCAAGCATGGGAATTTACCCATGATCTCTTGACTCACTCTCTCCAAAGAAATCTCTCCTAAGACTGATTTGGAGAGAGCTCGCATGCAAGGGATACCCTATGCTTCGGCAGTAGGCTCTAAAATGTACGTGATACTATGTACCAGACCTGATGTAGCATACTCACTATGTGTAGTGAGTAGGTATCAAGAAGATCCAGGAGAGAGTCACTGGACAGCTGTGAAGAACATTCTCAAGTACTTGAGAAAGACTAAAAAGATGTTCTTGGTGTATGGTAACAGAGAACTCCAAGTGGAGTCCTTTACCGATTCGAGCTTCCAAAGTGATAAAGACGACTCTAAGTCGGTCTCGGGATTTGTCTTTACCCTCAATGGAGGGACGGTTTGTTGGAAGAGTTCCAAACAGGAAACCGTGGCAGACTCGACGATAGAGGCTGAATACATCACTGCCAACGATGCTGCCAAAGAGGTTGAATGGATGAAGAAGTTCATAAACGAACTTGGAGTGGTTCCATCCATCGAGCATCTAATACCTTTGTATTGTGATAACAATGGAGCAGTGGCTTTGGCCAAGGAACCCAGGTCCCATCAGAGATCCATGCATATTCTGAGGCGGTATCACCTGATCCGGGAGATAGTTGATCGTCGGGAGATCGAGGTCAGGAGAGTTAACACGAAAAACAACACAGCAGATCCACTCACAAAGGCCATACCCCAGATACAATTTGAGAGACTCTTCGGGATGTTGGGTATGAGGTACTACAACAACTGGTCTTTGTGCAAGTGGGAGATTGTTAGTTATGTATATGCCCTAGAAGCCATTATTGTACATATGATGTATATTATAGTGGATGCTTGGATATATATATAGAGGAATTTCTTCCTCAACATGATAGTATGCTATCTGTTGTTGTTCAGTCGAAATTATTGCAATCTTTAACATAATAATTTCCTCACTTTTCTAATCATCTAAGGATGTTTGATATAAATATAACATATATTACAAGTTCGTCTTGAAAATATCAATTACCATGTGTTATACATTATAATCAACATTTTTAGAGGAAATTGTATGTTTATTATTTCACGTGTAATATTGTATATCTCTAACACTCTTCATTGAGATCTTGTGTAAGAATTAGCTCAGTTCAGATATCGGAATCGGAAATTCGCAGATGAAAATACAAGAAATCAAAGAGTTAAATTCTGGCAGAGATTCAAAAGAGATAAAAAGATTCCAGATATCACATAACTACCCAGAGATCAACACCAGAAGACCATAGATTTTTGAGGCAACGAGCTCACCAATCGGCCGTGGATCCGCGGCCGAGTCAAACCGAGTCGCCGCGGATCCGCGGCCGAGTTAGGGGGTCGAAGGTCGAGATTTCTCCAGAAGCTTCATTGCAACGTCTTATCTTGCTGAGGACGCTTCGTTGTAACAACCTTGTTCTGGAAACTTCTCTATAACAACCTAGCTTTTTGAGGAAGGTTCATAACTACCTAGTTTATTCTAGAAGCCTCTTCATAACTACCTAGATTATTGGGGAAGCTTGATTATGGGCTATAAAAAGGACTTAGGCCTACATTAAAAGGGTTGTTGGTTGTTGTTGATTTTTTAGTGGGAAATTTTAGACCCAATTCCAAATCAAGATCCAAAATAAAGAATCATTGAGAAATTCATCAAGTGAGTTCATTCAAGATCCTTTACGCGAAGCCAATCGTCATCAACGAGCATGTGATCCTCGATAGATCCAAGCCTCACGGTGATCGAGCGAAGTGAAGATCAACGGAGAAATTACCACTTCAAGGGAGTTGATCGCACGCCGATGGCGTGTCGGATGTTCAAAAAATTAAAGTGTAACCGCGATCAGGACGGTGTCGCTTTGCTGCTAGCCGATGAGCACGGGTCGGTCCACAGGGAGATGGTGGTATCTTACCTTCTTGTTTTAGACGAGTCAATAAAGAATCTGTATGTTTGTTTAAGCTAACCTATGTGTTTATTTGCAAGTATAAAGTTGTTAAGAAAAGATACGAGATTGTAAGCTAAGAAATCCGTACTCAAAACCTTTGAGCCGAGTCTTGACCAATTGAAGCTAGAGCAATCGGCAACAACGTGGATTAGGGGATTTAAGTGCGGTATTCGTAGAATCCGGCTTATTTACCCTTGTCCTTCCATTCTTGTCTCTTGCTTTCGCCTCCGGCCAAACCGAACGCAACCGGTCGCGGTTAGGAATCACCGTTACCTTGTCAGGGTAGGGTGCCTAACGGAGCGCTTGCGTATGGTTTGGGTGAAGTTCAAATGGAAAATAACGGGAAAAGGAATTGGCAAAGAAATGTTAACTTATAATACCGTATTTCTTCTTAACGATAATAATTACATTCATTCACAAGAAAGAACCAAAAAGAGAGAACAAAAAGAAAAGAACAAAGAAAAGAAAAGATACAAGTAATTAAAGTACATTGAATAAAAGTGCATGAAATAAATTCCAAGTAATAAAAGTCCATGGAAATAAATTGCAAGTAATTAAAGACAAGAATGAAAAATGCAAGAAAGTAATTACAAGAACCGTAGAACTCAAAACAAGCATGGGATCAATAGCCAACCCTTAAACTTGCAAGCTCAATCAAGAGGTTGCAAGATCAAGGGAAGGGTAGAGAACGCATGTGAATTGAAGTACTAAGGAGTGAACAAAATACGACCCTTGAGATCAATAACTAACCCTTAACCATTCAAGCTCAATGAAGAGGTTGAATGATCAAGAAAAAGCAAGAATCTCAAGGGGAAGAAGGAACAAAAAAGAATGATACAAAACCCTCATCTTCATTGCTCTCCCACTCAAAAGCTCTCACTACAATTTCATGGAAAAAGAATGAAGAAGAAGAAGAAGAACTATACAAAAAACTACAAAAGAGGCTACAAGAATGAACAAAAGAATGCAAAGAATGACCCTTTGGCTTTGCTCAGATCTGTTGTATTTATAGGCAGGGAAATGAAACCCTAGAGGCAAATTCTGACACTATATGAAGTCCCCAAAATACCCCCAAAAGACGACAAGGTGAGGACCCCACATGGCCGCGGATCCGCGGCCAAGACCCCCCTTTGGCCGTGGATCCACGGCCTTATTGATGAGTTGGGTCGTGGGGTTTTGGTACTTTTCCTGGTTTGTTGTCCCCTGTTGTCTGGTATACATATTTTCTGAAAATACTTTTACATTTCTTCCAGAATTTCTGTTGAGGAAAGGTGGACTTTTTGTGGATGCTTTTGTCATGATTGCCTCGAGCTCCGCGTAGATTTCTTGGAACTTGTTGTTGCCATTGAGCCTTGTGCATGAAGGTGACATTGATTTGACATTTTGTCTTCCTAAACTGGTATCTGGCAACATACGGATGACGAGCGGAGACCGTGTTTTCTCAGTGGTTGGCAGGAACCCGGATTTTGTCGTGTTTTCCATGAATTTCACCGTTTTAGAACCGAGAACCTGTATCCTGCAAATATGTAACAAACACGGATTAAAAGCACCTACCTATAAACAACCGAGCGTAAGAATGGGCGGTATAAAATGCAGTATTCTGTGATGAACAAATACCCCCAAACTTAACTTTTGCTCGTCCCGAGCAAAACCAATTATTCGCAAAAAAGAAAATCCTAACCGCACTTTCGCAGGGAACGCGATTGCACTGAGCATGTGCAACAAGCCGTTAAACCCCTAGGTGTCCCTAGTAGGAGGAGTGTTGTCTCCTGAGGGTTTTCAGCGGATACTACCCACAAAATCCAGTCAAGCTAGTTTTGTAAAATAACTAAGATTCAAACCCCCTCAAGTTTGTTTCAGAAAATAACAATTCTATTATCCTAAGTCTAGACTATTGAACCTTTATTTTTCGCACCTCGCTTCTTATTTAACTACAGATTTTATATGTCTTTACGTGCAGTGCAAATAGTGTCGTTAAGTTCCCGAAAGGTCGAATAAAGTCATTATGTCACACAATAAAGCCCAGATAACAATTTTAAAAGGATCACATAAGTTTTATAAAGAGTTAGGCAATTTTCAAGTTTCGTTTTCCAGTAAAGTTTCAACTTCAGAATTTCTATCTTCCCTAACAGGAAACTAGGTCTTATTCTTCACTCCACCTTTTTCTTGTTTTCATTTCACACACCTCTGTGAACGTGCAATAGTCTTTATCATAGAATAAAACCTTCATATCTCCGTTAAAATTTTTTATAAAAGCCTGTCTTTTATTAAGATTATTCTCACACAAAGAACCGTTAGGAATTTTAACTCGGAGAGAACACTTGCTTGACCTTGTTTTTATCTGGACTTTCTAGGCTTCTTAGCGAGCTTTGGGCCAATGCACCCAAACCAGTTGGTTTTAGGGCATTAGGTGTAGAAACACCCCAGCGGACTTAATTACTCAAGTTACCTAGGTCCAAAAAACAAAAGACAGTTTGGCGTGAAAATCATGATGATTCAATACGAACGGAGATATAACCGGTAGTTCAATTATTTTTTTGGATAAAAGACGTGTTTAGTGGGTTCGGTGTGTAATCATTCCAATCAAGTTTCAGATGGGTTATTTCTCAGACTTAGTTCCAATTAAGGCATCAATAACATTCCTTCATATTCACTCACTTCATAAACTATTCTTGATATATTACTTATTTCAGAACAAACCTATTTGATCCTCAGAAAATCATTTATCTATTTAAAAGTTTTTAAACATAAAAGACTTGTCATCTAATTTCCAAGACTCACAACACGTGTAGTGTGATGTAAAGACGTATATCAGCTATAGTTAACTTCAAAGGAGAGTTATCTTTCAGGTTTTCAATATCTAAACATAAGATTTAGTTATTCCTATTTTTTCAAACAAAAACCGTCGAATGTTGAATCAGAGTTCTTCCACAAGCTAACTTGACAAAAAAGTTTTTATATTTTTAGAAAATTTTCAGATTTTTATGGATTTAATATGCAGATGCAAAATATACATATGAATGCGAAGGAAGAAAGCTTACCGAGCACACCCTCAAACTTAAACTTGACAGTGCCCTCACTGTCAGGCTATACCAAGAGGGTCAAAATTGCCGGCGCTCCCTAAAAACAAATTATATACAGAACCAAAAAGGAAAACAAAAAATATATACAAAAAAAAATGTCCCCCCCCCCAAACTTAAGTGAAACAGTGTTTCCACTGTTAAGCGATGAAGTTCAGGATTATGGGGGAAAGAACAGTGTCAATTTATACAAGGCCTTACACAGGCCAAAGGTGAGCACCAACCATTCAAAGATCTTATCGCTATAATGTACAGGTTGGTGGAAGAAGGCGTAGAGAAAAGAGAGGGAGAATACGCGAGACCGTATGCGGAGAGAAGCGGGATACGGTCTCGCTATATGAGAGGAAGAAGAATGGCGGAAGGGAAAAAGAAGTGGAATACGAACTTGAGGGTGCAAATGGAGTAAATAAATTAGCACAATTTGTGATGAGTGATGTGCAAACAGCGATTGTGCTAATCTATTAACCCGTCGAGAGATGGGGTCAAATCCCTCAAGATTCGTGAGAAACCATGGGTACGCCGAACTTGGTAAACCAGACATATGAAATGAAAGTGAGACAGGTTCTTGCAAGGTCGGAACGATGGAAAGGATGGAGGGAAGTGGTTGACGAAGGTTATCGGTTAAAGGTTCAGGAGGGTGTACACAGTCAGTGGAAGGAACAGGATGAATTGGAAAATCCGACTCATCATCTAGAACTGTTTCATCCTCAAAAATATCCTCAAAATTCTCCTCAAAGTTAAGCTCATCCATGCATATTTCATCAAAGTCCAGACGCATATGTTGTTCGGGAAAAACATTTAATGACTCGGGATGATGAATTGGAGAGAAAAACTCAGTCAAATCTACGGGTTCATCATCCAAAATAGTCCCAGCGTCAATATCCTTAATCAAGTGAAAGTCAATTTTCTCAGACACCTCATCAAAAGCATGGATTTCAATCAATTGAGGTTCTAAGATGGGGGTGTAGAGGTCAAAAGGATTGGGTGTGGTTTCACTTGGCAAGGTCCCTTTACAATTTGGGACCTGAATTGATTGCGGTTATTATACGACTAAAACATTACATCACTTCTTTACTACATCATCTTTTCTTCAAAATCAAAGAAGTGGAAAGCGAAATATGAGACCAATCAAATGGCACCGTTGCCGAGGATGTGTTAAGGGGAAACAGACCAAGTCCATAAATGGAGAAGATTATGGAAATATTTAAACAGGTTAACATCAATATCCCTCTCCTAGATGCTATACAACAAGTTCCGTCTTATGCGAAAATTCTAAAGGACTTGTGCACTAGAAAGAGGAAAACTCAAGTGCCGAAAAAGGTGTTCATGTCGAGTAATTTAAACACAGCTTTTACCTATCAATTACCAAAGAAACGTAAGGATCCTGGCTGTCCTACAATTTCTATTTCTATTTGGGGTAAAAATATCAACCATGCTCTACTCGATCTTGGCGCTAGTGTTAACTTGCTTCCATACTCTGTCTATGAGCAGTTAGGTATCGGAGAGTTAAAACCGTCGCACTGCACTCTTCAAATGGCAGATCGATCTATCACCAAACTTCGGAGTGAGCTTGAGGATGTGTTGATAAAAGTCGGGGAATTTATATTTCTTGTGGACTTTATTGTTCTAGATACACAACCTGTAGAGAACCCACGGAACCAAATTCCGGTGATTCTACGTCGACCATTTTTGGCCACTTCCAACGCTGTAATCAATTATCGAAACGGCTCTATGAACCTATCCTTCAAGAAGATGTCAATTGAGCTTAACATTTACAAGTTGGGAAGTGAACCCTCCGAATCTTCTGCTTAATTATGTTCTGTCGAATTAACGGATGTCGACAGCAGCGAATTTGAACAGCTTCACGATACTGATCTAGACTCCCTCAATACGTTATTGTTTGACCCTGCTATTTGTTATACACATACGGACTCTTCTATCGAGCTGTTCGGGTCAACATCTAACACTTGTTATGAACCTTTTATGGAGTCTGAGTATCATCATATTTTTTCCGATGAGATTATTCTTCGGGGTATCGATGAATGCTTTGAAGAAATTTTTGCTGATGAACTCGCCTTTTTAGAAAACACGGGAGTTGTGATGAATCAACCCCAAAACAAAGAAGTTGAACCAAAACCCCTTCTTCTTGACAATAACGAAAATGCGAGTAATCCATCATCATCATTGTGTCGTCTCTCTAAATCGAGACGCAAACCATTTCTATTACACCACTTATCTCTTCCCTACTTCTTCTTGGCTCTATATAACATGTTCCTCCACCAACCGATGTGTTACATCGATAAAATCTTCAAATGGTTGGTCTTGACTTTCGGTCTTTGTAAAGCTTTGCGCATTGACCGATAACTTTACCCTCTCTTATGATTTTCAAAGCTTAATATTGTTTAACTCAAGTTTGGGGGTATATTTTTATCTCTTGAAAATAAAATTTGTACACAAACTTGTGAGCCAAAAATAAGTTTGGGGGAGGTTTTCACGTTCATTCATTCTTGTACCCCGTTAATAACTTTTCCTCCCAAGTCTACAGGTTTTTGAGATTTAAAAGATGATAACAGTGAGGACATTATTGTAAACAGGTTTCGAGGAGGTTTGTAATTATTTACGCATTACCTTGTATTACACTTTGCATAAGCACAAAATTTTGTCTTTTATAATGAGAGATTAGAAAGTGAAAAATTACATTTAAAAGATTGGAAAAGTTTAAGAAAACCAAGAAAGTTAGATGTTTTCTTAAACGAAACTAATAATAAGTAGTTATGAGCCGTTGTCCCAAGGGTTAATAAGATGATGGAAGTCACTAATCTGAGGATAAAAATAAGTCTGAAAAATAGTTCCTATTCTGGAAGCCAGACATTTGAACATTGATACCCTATTATACGCACTTACACACGTCTTGAAACTCGGGATAGTAGAGGATACCTTGAAATGCTCATGTCTAAAATCCAAAGTACGAAGAAAATATAAATGAAGCATAAAAATATAAAATGGTGAAGAAAAATGAACACTGGTTTTGTAATCACCAAGACAGCATAAAAAAATATAGCGAGGGTGCTTCATCACCTAGTGCCTTAGACCAACTGGTTTGGGAGTCACTGCTAAACCTTAAGTGTTGCAAGACGAGGAAATTGCTACTTACGCCTAATAAGCGAGAAAATTTAGTAATCGGTCGGTTAGTACCTCAAGAAGTATTAACGGTCGCATGAAAAATATGTGAGCAAGTCCATCCAAAATATTCACCGACTAAAAAGTACTGAGGTAGATGGACAAGAGTATGATAGCTTGAATTGGATTCTCCGAGTGTAGGGATGTCTTTTACACACACGTAGGGTATATGATCAGTGTTTGGAGGAAAGGTAGGGATGAAAAACAAAGGCGATGTTTTATTGAGGGATAATGTGATTTCGAACATATTCTCATGACAATTAAGATATAGCTCATAACAACCGAAAAACTAGTGTAGTTGAAAACTCTGATTTTCAAGTTCTTTCTTTTATATTTCTTATCTTTATATGTAACTTTCACAGTCTTTCTTTTATTATGGGATTTTGTGGGTGCAATCCGCTGAAAACCCTCAAGAAACAACACTCCTCTTACTAGGGACACATAGAGATTTAAAGGCTTGTTGCACGTGCTCAGTGCAATCGTGTTGCCTACGAAAGTGTGCTAGTTAGTTTTTCTTTTTCTTTTCTACTTCTCCTGAATAAAAGAAGTTTGCTCGGGACGATCAAAGTCAAGTTTGGGGGAATTTGTTGAGTCAAAATTATTGCAATCTTTAACATAACAATTTTGTCACTTTTCTAATCATCTAAGAATGTTTGATATAAATATAACACATATTACAAGTTCGTCTCGAAAATATCAATTACCATGTGTTATACATTATAATCAACATTTTTAGAGGAAATTGTATGTTTATTATTTCACGCATAATATTGTATATCTCTAACACTCTTCATTGAGATCTTATGTAAATTAGCTCAGGTCAAATATCGGAATCGGAAATTCGCCGATGAAAATATAAAAAATCAAAGAGTTAAATTCTGGCAGAGATTCAGAAGAGATAAAAAGATTCCTGATATCACATAAATACCCAGAGATCAACACCAGAAGACCATAGATTTTTGAGGCAACGAGCTCACCAATCAGCCGCGGATCTGCGGCCGAGTCAAGCTGAGTCGCCGCGGATCCGCGGCCGAGTTAGGGGTCGAAGGTTGAGATTTCTCCAGAAGCTTCATTGCAACATCTTAGTTTGCTGAGAACGCTTCTTTGTAACAACCCCTGGAAACTTCTCTATAAAAACCTAACTTGTTGAGAAAGCTTCATAACTATCTAGCTTATTCTAGAAGCGTCTTCATAACTACCTAGCTTATCAGGAAAGCTTGATTAGGGGCTATAAAAAGGACTTAAGCCTACATTAAAAGGGTTGTTGTTTGTTGTTGATTAGTTGTTGATTTTTTAGTGGGAAATTTTAGATCCAATTCCAAATCAAGATCCAAAATCAAGAATTATTGAGAAATTCATCAAGCGAGTTTATTCAAGATCCTTTACGTGAAGCCTTCGTCAAGCCTCACGGTGATCGAGCGAAGCGAAAATCGATGGAGAAATTACCTCTTCAAGAGACTGATCGAGAGCAAATTTTCTTGTAATCTCGTATTGAAGAAGTTGTAATTTTAAGTTGAATAATAAAGATGACCATTACTTTTAATCTCGCGTTCTTTAAATTTTCGTATTATGAAATCTCTATTTTTGGATTCTTCTATTTTCATAAAGTGTGAGTAAATCTCCGCTTGTTAAGGATTCGAAGGAATTTGGTAGATCTAATGGTGAGAGAATTCTATATTCATCTTAAGTCTTATGGAGATTATAAATTTTAGCAAAAAGAATCATTAATGTCCAAATGTGAGTGAGATCAATTTATTGAGAATTTCAACACAATTTGGAAATTAGATTGATGATTCTTCTTGTTAAAGACTAGATATGAATGACAATTAATGAAGGGACAAGGGGCAATGAAGGAGAAACCCTAGTTTCTTTAAAGGATCTCTAATTCTCATTAATAGGCATCGATCTAGTAGTAATTCTACCAATAGATAACATGAATCATCTTGAATCATCATCCATGGATACTAATTCCGTTCGAATCCTACAAGCTTTCTTCAATTTTCTAGATAACTAAATCTTGAATATTTTCTTGAAAACAATTTCTTGAATTTCTTGAAACTATTACTTCAAACAAATATTAAAACGATTTGTTGATTTTCTTTACTATTTCTTTCGACTCAACTAAAGCAAAAATTTACGTGTTCCATGAATCCCAGAGGACGACCCGTACTCACTAACGCTCGCTACACGTGACACCGTTATTGATTGCGGTTATTATACGACTACAACATTACATCACTTCTTTACTACTATATCTTTTCTTCAAAATCAAAGAAGTGGAAAGCGAAATATGAGATCAATCAGTTGCTCTTTGTCTTAACATGTAGACTTGTATTGTGATACTGTCTTTCTATCACATGTTGATAAAGCTCTTACGATGTGTACTTGACTACTAGGACTATGATGGAGATCATACTAGTGGGGCCAGGGTAGTCCACATGTACATCCTATAATTGTTCCTAGTCGAGGGTGTATCGAGACAAGGCATCGATATTCCAGAGTAGACTAGCGTATACGCTTCTTGACCCATATGATGGGCGATGGATGATCCCACATCCATTGGTGTTTTACATCAAATATGGTATACGGCTGCTCAGTGGAGACTAGGTACACTAAACGGTCTCGCCGAGAACTCCTAGTTGGTATTATACCTATCGTCAGATAGCAGTTCTCTGGTGACACTGGTACATGTTAGTCTGTAGACCCGAGATCGTCATAGAGTCTTGTATGATTCCCACTATGCTTTAATTTCCACCTTACCATGTTCAAAATAACATGCAAAACGGTGACTTTTGGGTACAATCCCGAATCACATGAAGGCAATAAGCGATAGGAGGGGTTTCGTCTCTCCCGGTATTGGGGGTTGATGTTGCGCTGTGCTCGATTGGCTATAACTGGAAGTCCTTGGACAGGGCTGATATGGAGATCTACTGGTAAGTTTTATCAGTAGTTTCTCGACACGTTATGAGCCTCACATCGGCATGACTTATCGGTTACTGGGGTCTGACGATAACCACCCCTAGACTGGATATGTGACATATCAGACGAAGAGACCGGACTATACCGTAGTGTTGCTTATTGGATTCATAGGGATATGAGCAGGCATGCTTGATGATCTTCTGATCGCTCAATAGTCGGGTGGCCGTTACGTTTAGCTTACCGCTGACGGCTTGTGGATGACTGATATGATCATCACGTACTGCCGGCGTATTGACGAGTCTTTGGAGTCCTACACAGAGGTTTCCTGGCTCAGGCGAAACGGAGTATGAGCACATATGTGATACGTGCGGGACCGAGATTAATACGTGTATGTGATACCGTATTTTATTCTCGCGATATGTGATATCGTCCGGTTATATATGATATAACCGGGTTATCGGATCAGGTGTTGATTCGATAAAATGACACATATTATATTAGTCGGTTATATGTGATATAGCCGGATTATTATTAAATCAAGTGTTGATTTAATAATTTAATGTATAATTATATATTTGATATATTAAATTACATAAACTAATACATGCTCACTTAAGTATTTCTTTTTCTCACTTTTGATACATTTAACATATATGTGATATATGTTTATTGTATTGTTTTCTTTTGTTACATAAATAATATATATGTGATATATAATATTGTGACATGTTAGGTTACACATGCAACATGGGTGTATGAGACTAACACCATGGTTATGATAATGTTATGTGTTAGTTATATGTATGCCCTAGAGGCTATTACTGTACATACGATGTATATTGTAGCGGATGCTAGGACATATATAGGGAGGACTTTCTTGCTCGACATGATAGTATGCTATCTGGTTGTACTTCATCTTAACATGTACTCTGATTGTCTCTATGTTACATGTTGATAAAGCCCTTAGGATATGTACTCGACTACTGGTACTATGATGAGATCATACTAGTGGGGCCACGGTAGTCGACGAGTACATCCTATAACTGTTCCTAGTCGACAGGGCATCGATACACCAGAGTAGACTAGCGTATGCACATCTTGACCCATATGATGGGCGATGGATGATCCCATATCCATCGGTGTTTGACATCAAGGATGGTGTACGGGTGCTCAGTGGAGACTGGGTACACTGGACGGACTCGCCGAGAACTCCCAGATGGTATTATACCCCACGTCAGATGGCAGTTCTCCGGTGACACTGGTACAGAGTAGTCTGTTGATCCGAGATCGTCATAGAGTCTTGTGTGATTCCCACTGTGCTTTGATTTCCATCATACCACGTCCAAGAGTGCGTGCAAAAAGGTGGCTTTTGGGTACAGTCCCGAATCACATGGAGGCAATGAGCGATAGGAGGGGATTCGCCTCTCCCGGTATAGGGAGTTGATGTTGTGCTGTGTTCGATTGGCTATAATCGGAAATCCCTGGCCAGGGTTGCTTAGATTTACTGGTAAGTGTTATCAGTAGTTTCTCGAACTGTTATAGACCTCATATCGACACGACTTATCGAGCTACTGGGGTCTGACGTTTACCACCCCTAGGCGAGATATGCGACATATCAGACGACGAGACCGGACTGTACGAGAGTGTTACTATTTGGATTCACAGGAGAAGTTACAGGCTTGCTTGTTGATCTTCTGAGCGCTTAATACCTGCGTAGCTGTTACGTTTAGCTGACCGCTTACAGCTTGTGGGTGTTTGATATGATCATCACCTACTGCCGGCGTATTGACGATTCTTTAGAGTCCTACACAGAGGTTTCTTGACTCAGGCAAAACGGAGTAGGAGCACATATGTGATATGTGCGGGACCGAGGATAATGCGATATGTGATACCGTATTATGTTCTCGCGATATTTGATATCAGTCGGCTCATCGGATCAAGTGTTGGTTCGATGAATCGGTACGGATAAATATTAGTCGGTTATATGCGATATAGCCGGATTGTCGGATCAAGTGTTGATTCGATAATTTAATGTATAATAATATATATGATATATTAAATTACATTATCTAATATTAGCTCACTAAAAGATTCTTTTTCTCTCTCGGGTAATACATTGATATATATGCGATATATGTTAATTGTATTATTTTTTTTGGTTACAATAAATATTATATATGTGATATATAATATTGTAACATGATATGATAACTAATGCAACATGTTTTGTGGAGTTTAAACATGATTAGGGTTTGGATTAGGGTTAAGTCTTCTAGTTGATTCAAGAAGCTTTTCATTTTGTCATGATAAAGATATTTGTGTGTGACTCAGTCTTAACCTAACCCAAACCCTAGCCTTGGTTAATTCTCTACAAAGGTTTAGTCAACCATGGTTGCATAATTCATCATTATCTCCTTTGCATTATTCATCACAAAAGGATATTCTAATTATTATTCATCTTCTTCTTCCTTGAGTTCTTCTTGAAAAGCTTTCTTGCTTTGATAAAAGTGATGAATAAATATGAGAAAAATATAAATAAAGAGAGAGAAAATCCTACTTCATCATCCTCATCTTCCCTTGCCATTTAGATGAGGGTGTTCACATCATTTCATGAGTGTTAGCTTGTGTTAACGAAACTTCAAGGTAGATCATCTTTGTATCGAAGATCGGAAGCAAAGGTTGCATCTTTCTCTTCGTGGAACCTCTCGAGAGTCCGGAACCCGATGATCGCAGCGAAGGGACCACAACACGGAGCATATGAAGTGAAGGACCGGATCTACCAAGGTTGTAATCCCTCTCACTTAGTGTTAAAATGTTTAGCATGTTAGTTTTCGCCTAATCTCTAGTTTAAAGATCCGTATTCGGGTTGTTCGGCACGGCTAAATTTTTAATCGGGCATGGTTGATGCCTCGTAGACCCTTGTGCGCGTGCATAGCAACCCTACAGTGGTATCAGAGCAAGGTTAGAGCTTTAGGCGAAGTCTAGACGAAGTTTGAAACCCGATCGAACCCGAAACCCCAATTTTACGAGCTCTCTGGACTTTTTCTAAAAACTGGGCTTTTTCCACATTAAAAATGCTTAAAAAATTCAGCCGAGAATTATAAGAATTACGGTGCAAAAAGTTTTCGATGAACGGTATAAAGTGCGGCGGAACCGCGGCAGAAGCATGCCTTCTGCGGCGGTTCCGCGGCTAAAGAATGACGTCATCATTCCCTGTTTGCACAGTAACTCCTATTTTATTATGCTGGATTTTCTGGGAATTTTTAATATTTATTCAAGAGTTGAATTTTCTGGGGTTGTTTTGGGGATTCGATGTTTCGACCGGGATGTCTAATTTTGTCTATGTGGTTTTCCGGATAATTTTTAGAAACTGTTAAAAACTTCGAACGGATATCAATAACTCACTTTTTCCCCTGTTGGAAATTTTTTCAAAAGTTGGATTTTTTCTCGTGTTTAAGAACGTTCTATGTCGTGTAAGTAACGCGGTGGACCCTCTAGAAGACAACAAACCTTAACTCGATTATGTGACCGTCTTGAACTGCCTTTTGAACCTTAGGGTTTGGAGCAGTACGGCGTGCCACATGTGAGGCGTTGGCTTGACCCTTCTATGGCTGGACCATTGGTACTGTGGCATGTGATGGATGTTTTTAAACTGATTTCAAGTGTTGAGATACATTGGGGAAATCTTGGGTGTTTGATGATTCGATCGGAAAGTTTAACTTTTTCTATTTATCTGGAATGTGATACAATATTTGGAATCCACAGGTAGTTATGAGATAACTAATTTGAATATTATAAACATAGCAGTTTAGTCTCAGATGATCGATTGCCACGGAATTTTGATGTGATCAAAAGTCCGTCGCAATCACGTAGAGTACGCGGATACTCGCCGGGTAAACTTAATAGACAGCTACGCCCCATATCCCCGACCAAGTGACTGTAGGAGAACCCCGTCGCCGAAAGCATCCGTTCGGGTGCTCGCGGCAGCGGTGTTCCGCCTTAGTGCACTTCGTCGACGACATCTTGGGGTGCGGCCGTCTACTAAAGTTTGCGACGAGCATTCGATCAGGACGTCGGGAATCTTGTTGAATTGCCCGACTTGATATTGAAAAGAGTTTTCGATAATGAGACTAAAATGCGGGGTTTATAAATGTTAGGCATGCGATGTCTAAAGAATTCATTTGGTTAGGCATGCGATATCTAAGGAGGTTGCGGATTCCAACTGTTGTAGTTTTACACTTTCTTTTCTGTGACCGTAAGCGTAGTATGTGGTGTATCGTCGGCTTCGTTGCTATACATCAACGACAATCGGGATACGCATACTTGTTTACGTTGATGATATGAGATATTATGTGTTGATGTGATATGTTATATTGGATCGTCGCGTTTTGAATAGCCGGGGGTTTTATGTGAGATGAGAGTTTTTTCTTTTTCATTCATGTAAAATTCATTTGTATGTAATATTCTTTTATTGGGGCACTTCCAGGTAGCGGAAGATGTCACCGTTGTATATTATTTACTTTTTCGCATTAGGTAGACCCAAGGCGGGGAGCACAAGTAACCGGATTCTAGGGTCCAGTGGGAGACCATCTCGATGAGTCGAGACCGGGTCTCCTAACCCTAGAATTGGCAGTGTTACTTTCCGTTCTCGTAGGGGTCTAGGAATGTGGGTTTGGCTATTCATCGCGACCGTGGAATCCGTGTTTTATACAGGCTCGTATTGAAAACACGGATGTCCTAGTATATCCAATATTTCATATATGTTCTTCTGCTGCAATGTTCTGTGATGAGATCATATTACTGCCTGAGACGAATGTTTATATTATATATATATGAGATATATGTTATATTGCAGATTCCGTTTCAAAAAGAGATGCTTGCGAAGCATAATTAAAATGGGACTTCATTAATGAGATTAATGAAATAAAAGAAACCTAAAGATGTTGTAGAAACTTGTTTATAAAAACTGGTAGCTCTAGTTCTTGCTTTGCATCGCGGTGTTCCTTGTAGAACATCCTGCACCTTATTCGATAAGGAAAGGACCGAGATCCCTTCACCGGGAGTGACTCCTTTAGCAATGACTGGCAGATGCTACAAACTCGGTTTGTCTTTTGATTGCTTCTATAGTTCTTGCTTTGCACAGCGGTATATATGATATATCCTGCACCTTATTCGATGAGGAAAGGGCTGACGATCCCTTCACCGGGAGTGACACCTTTAGCAAAACTAGAAAAGCCTCAAAAACACTCCATTTAAAATCACTCGATTCTACAACGATATCAAGTTCATTACGCAAAGGGTTTTCTGAAAAACCTGTCGTAGCCCTCCGTCATTTCAGATAAGTACTGGTTAGTATTCATGCTACGTTTGTTGACCTTAGCCAAGGCGTAGTGTGCGGTAGCTGATTAGTGCTTATCTGTATAAGCATATGATGCGATTGAGTTAGGGTAGTCGTGCGACTTTGTTGACCTTAGCCAAGGGTCGTGCGGGTGGGTTTAATTCAATCGGGAAATGACGGGTTGAACTTGGCTAGCACTTATGATTTGTTGACCTTAGCCAAGGTCATAAGCTGCTAGGGGCAAAATATTATTGGGAATTTCAAGAGTTGAAATTTGCAATGAGATTGCATACCTTCTATAAGATAGTTGGATCCCGATACTCGCTGCGAGTAAGAGTTACTCCTGGGAGAGTTTTACACATTACAATTAGTCGATCAAGTAGGTGTCTAGAAAGGTGTTAACGGGGTTACGCCTCTGGGAAAACGAGGTTTACTTTAATTAGGTTCGTGCGAAAGCACGGGGGACCTCCCTCAAAGTACCGACACTGGCCTGGCTGAAAGATTGGCGAACTTGTAGCGTGTAATTAATCCCGGCTAGTCTTTCCTTTTAGGGTTTGAAGGAAGATTTGATTAAAACAGTGGGAGACATCCTGATTAGATATATTAGATAACCAATCTAATCTTGCAAGAGCATACGCTGAGTGTTTTCTTCCCTCTCTCTCCAGATAGCGACTATATCACGCCTTAATCAAGATAATAATACGGATATATTGACCGAACCCACTTGTTATACTGAGCTGGGGAACGTTGGTCCCGCTCCAACTTATAATTGTTATAGGACAGAGCAGGAAATTGGGGAATACCAGATTTCTCGTGCCGCCCAAACGAAGAAAGTGCATGCTGATGCATCATCTTCGGGTGTGTTCATTACAGAGAACTGTTTCTCAGTATCCTTTACGTCCTAGGTATGTGATACCGGATCAGGATCCCGCATATGTAATTTGTTACATGGGCTACAGAAAGGTAGAGAACTGAGAACGGGTGATAACTTTCATGAGACAGAAAACGGTGCAAGTGTTGCAGCCAAGTCTGTTGGTCACTGTCACCCTGTATTACCGGAATACATTGATTCTGAACAAATGTTATTAGATACCGAACATGATATACAAAATCATATCAGTCTCTTTATTAATAAATAAAGGATATAATTTTGTATTGTTGGATAATGTTTTGAACATTTCCTATATCAAGAGTTGATCGGTTCAGGCACGTTATCTAAAAGCATTGACGTTCTAAATCAAACTACAGTTCTTAGTATAAGGAACATACACAAGAGGAAGAGTTCAGAAATGAACAAATCCTTCTTGAGGTATTGTAGACTAGGTCATATCAATGCGACCAGACTGGCTGAAGTTACATATAGATGCATATTTAAAATAGTTTGAATTTACATCTTATGAAACTTGCCGGTCATGTCACAAAGATAAGACGACCACAACTCTGTTTATTGGAAACAGAGAAAGAGTTAGTGAACTCTTGGGATTGATACATGCTGATGTATGAAGGTCCCCTGTCTACACATGCCAAGACCGGTTCTTTTTACTTCATTACGTTCTCTGATAATCTCTCAAGATTCAGACATGTGTTCCAGTTGAAACACAAGTCCGAACCTTTTGAGATATTCACAGAATATAAGTTAGAAGTAGAGAACCAAATACGGGTATAAGTATTATGTCCTATGATGAGATCAAGGAGGAGAATACTTGAGCATGGGATTCCTGGACTATTCTAAAGGAGAATGAGATTCTCTCTCAGCATTACTCCTCCGTATACACCATAGCACGATGGTATATCGGGGCGGAGCAATAGAACCCTATGTGATATGGTGTGCTCTATGATGAGTACTACTGAGTTTCCTATTTCCTATAGAGAGTTATGCACTTGTGAAGTTGCATACCTATTGAATAGGGTTCAAATCAAATCAGTTGCCTACCACTTCATATGTGATACGGAAAGGGAAGAGCCCATATCTTAAGCTTGTTAAGATTTTGGGTTGTCCGGCCTATGTCTAAAAGAAAAATCCGGAAAAGCTCGAGGCACGGTCTGTTATGTAGAACTGGAAATGTTCCAGCTATACAAAATGCAGCTGATGATTTGGTAGAACCAAAGGATTCAATAGTTTCCAACGAACCTCAGCCTCTCCGCCGATCTAGTAGGGTTCCTCACCCACCTGAGAGATACTTCGGTTTCTCTATGACAGTGGGAGCGAGGATTGCATCATGAGATGATGACCCAACTAGTTTCGAGCTGGCCATCAGGAGTGGGACTCTGTAAGAATGGCTGAATGCTTAGCGATCTGAGATGGAATCCTTATACACCGACAAAGTATGGACTTTGGTTGCTTTATCTGAAGGGTTAAATCCCCATCAGGAGCAAGTATATCTTGAGAAGATTACTTGGTGTACATGGAAAAGTTGAGACTTTCAAAGCTATGCTTAAGTCCATCCAGATCCTA
Organism: Agapanthus africanus; assembly: GCA_030015575.1. Taxonomy (NCBI): domain Eukaryota; kingdom Viridiplantae; phylum Streptophyta; class Magnoliopsida; order Asparagales; family Amaryllidaceae; genus Agapanthus; species Agapanthus africanus. Next base: position 137,456,696 of record JASDDO010000004.1, on the reverse strand, counting down.
ATTGCCACGGCTACATACCATGAATACGATATCTGGTGGTTGGGTGTCATGACTGCTTTTCTAAATGATGTTTTAGAAATGAGCGTCTATAAGTACACAACCAGAGGGCTTCGTAGACAGTGGGAGCAGCAGAAACGTGTGCAAGATGTTTTATGTGATAAAGCAGGCATCGCGGAGTTGGAACATCTGTTTTGATGTGGTAGTCAAAGAGTTTGACTTCATCAAAATAGTAGATGAACCTTGTATATACAAAAAGGTAGTAAAGAGTATGGTGGTGATCCTCGTAGAGTACGTGGATGGCATACTCTTGATAGGGAAGGAGTTTCCTATGCTACGCTCGGTCAATCTCCGCTTATCACAATGATTCTCTATATAGGATCAAAATGATACCTCCTAAATCCTGAGTTATGGATCTATGAGATAGATCTAATTGGATGTTAGGATACTCACTAGTTGTAGTGAGATGGTATCAATCGATCCTGGGGAGAATCACTGGAAAGGTTCCAGGGTGATAAGGACGACTGAATGTCAGTCGCAGGCATTGTCTTCACCCTCAGTGGAGGGACGGTATGTTGGAAGAGTTCCAAGCTAGATACCGTGACATACTAGACGATTAAAGGCAAGATACATTGTTACCAAGGATGCTACCAAAGAGGCAGTCTGGATATATATAAGTTCATAAGATGAACTTCGTTCCTACCATTGTGTGACAATGGAGTTGTGGCTTTAGCCAAGGAACTACCGTCCCATCAGAAATCCAGATATAATACTTAGGCAGTATCACCTGATCATGGAGATGGTTGATCTCCAGGGAGATCGAGGTTAGGAGAGTAGACACAGAGGACAACAGCGCGGATCCACTGACAAAGGCCTTTTTTCCCAGTAAAGACTTTTATGGGATGGTTGAGTATGAGATACTTCAACCGCAGCTAATTGTTGGGTATGTGATACCACAACAGATGGCCCTAGTGCAAGTGGGAGATTGTTAGTTATATGTATGCCCTAGAGGCCATTACTGTACATACGATGTATATTGTAGTGGATGCTAGGACATATATAGGGAGGACTTCCTTGCTCGACATGATAGTATGCTATCTGGTTGTACTTCATCTTAACATGTACTCTGATTGTCTCTATGTTACATGTTGATAAAGCCCTTAGGATATGTACTCGACTACTGGGACTATGATGAGATCATACTAGTGGGGCCACGGTAGTCGACGAGTACATCCTATAACTGTTCCTAGTCGACAAGGCATCGATACACCAGAGTAGACTAGCGTATACGCATCTTGACCCATATGATGGGCGATGGATGATCCCATATCCATCGGTGTTTGACATCAAGGATGGTGTACGGGTGCTCAGTGGAGACTGGGTACACTGGACGGACTCGCCGAGAACTCCCAGATGGTATTATACCCCACGTCAGATGGCAGTTCTCCGGTGACACTGGTACAGAGTAGTCTGTTGATCCGAGATCGTCATAGAGTCTTGTGTGATTCCCACTGTGCTTTGATTTCCATCATACCACGTCCAAGAGGGCGTGCAAAAAGGTGGCTTTTGGGTACAGTCCCGAATCACATGAAGGCAATGAGCGATAGGAGGGGATTCGCCTCTCCCGGTATAGGGAGTTGATGTTGTGCTGTGTTCGATTGGCTATAACCGGAAATCCATGGCCAGGGTTGCTGAGATTTACTGGTAAGTGTTATCAGTAGTTTCTCGAACTGTTATAGACCTCATATCGACACGACTTATCGAGCTATTGGGGTCTGACGTTTACCACCCCTAGGCAAGATATGCGACATATCAGACGACGAGACCGGACTGTACGGGAGTGTTACTGTTTGGATTCACAGGAGAAGTTACAGACTTGCTTGTTGATCTTCTGAGCGCTCAATACCTGGGTAGCTGTTACGTTTAGTTGACCGCTTACAGCTTGTGGGTGTTTGATATGATCATCACCTACTGCCGGCGTATTGACGATTCTTTAGAGTCCTACACAGAGGTTTCTTGACTCAGGCAAAATGGAGTAGGAGCACATGTGTGATATGTGCGGGACCGAGGATAATGCGATATGTGATACCGTATTATGTTCTCGCGATATTTGATATCAGCCGGGTCATCGGATCAAGTGTTGATTCGATGAATCGGTACGGATAAATATTAGTCGGTTATATGCGATATAGCCGGATTGTCGGATCAAGTGTTGATTCGATAATTTAATGTATAATAATATATATGATATATTAAATTACATTATCTAATATTAGCTCACTAAAAGATTCTTTTTCTCACTCGGGTAATACATTGATATATTTGCGATATATGTTAATTGTATTATTTTATTTGGTTACAATAAATATTATATATGTGATATATAATATTGTAACATGATATGATAACTAATGCAACATGTTTTGTGGAGTTTAAACATGATTAGGGTTTGGATTAGTGTTAAGTCTTCTAGTTGATTCAAGAAGCTTTTCATTTTGTCATGATAAAGATATTTGTGTGTGACTCATTCTTAACCTAACCCAAACCCTAGCCTTGGTTAATTCTCTACAAAGGTTTAGTCAACCATGGTTGCATAATTCATCATTATCTCCTTTGCATTATTCATCACAAAAGGATATTTTAATTATTATTCATCTTCTTCTTCCTTGAGTTCTTCTTGAAAAGCTTTCTTGCTTTGATAAAAGTGATGAATAAACATGAGAAAAAGATAAATAAAGAGAGCAAAAATCCTACTTCATCATCCTCATCTTCCCTTGCCATTTAGATGAGGGTGTTCACATCATTTCATGAGTGTTAGCTTGTGTTAACGAAACTTCAAGGTAGATCATCTTTGTATCGAAGATCGGAAGCAAAGGTTGCATCTTTCTCTTCGTGGAACCTCTCGAGAGTCCGGAACTCGATGATCGCAGCGAAGGGACCACAACACGGAGCATATGAAGTGAAGGACCGGATCTACCAAGGTTGTAATCCCTCTCACTTAGTGTTAAAATATTTAGCATGTTAGTTTTAGCCTAATCTCTAGTTTAAAGATCCGTATTCGGGTTGTTCGGCACGGCTAAATTTTTAATCCGGCATGGTTGATGCCTCGTAGACCCTTGTGCGCGTGCATAGCAACCCTACATTATGTTTATATTTATTTTAAGTAATTCAAAAACGTTTGGATATTTGTCATGGTTAAGCTTGGATGAAGCTTGTAGAACCATTGACTAAGTCCACTTGTTTTGTTTTACCTAAGATATTTATTAACCTAACCCTAATCACTTAGCCATGGTTTATTCTCTACATGAGTTAGTGCATGACATAAACTCACCATGGTTGCATTTCTAACCTCATATCATTATTCATTCATCTTCTTCTTTCTTCATCTCCTTCAAGCTCTCTCTCTCCCTCTTTGATTTGAGGAGATAAAGAAAAATAGTGAGAAATTAAATTCTAAAGTGAGCAAAATTCCTACTTCATCATCCTCTTCTAAACTAGCCATTTAGATTAGGGTGTTAGCTTCACTTATTCCATATTAGTGAAGTGATAGCTTGAGTCCGTGTTTCCTCGACGTAGATCATCTTGGATTTTAAAGACTTCAATCAAGCATGCATCATTTACCTTGTGGAGCCACTCAAGAGTCCGGGAGTTCAATGATCGCAGCGAAGGGACCACTACAAGGAGCTGTAGAAGTGAAGGAATGGAGTACAAAGGTTATAATCTCTACTCACTTAGATGTAAAGTGGTTTACATTTAGTTTTCGTATGATTCTCTAGTTAAACATTCTTGGTTAGGGTTCTTTTAGCATGGCAAAATATTAATTTGTCATGGACGATGCCACCCAAAATCTTGATGTCGTGCTTAGGAAAACAAGCGTACTAGTACTATGTCGAAACTACCAACTAGCATATGAAAACAAGCGTACTAGTACTATGTCGAAACTACCAGCTAGCAATTTATATCAATGAAGTAGTGTTTTCTAATGTGTACGTGACACGAAAATTACCGATGATGATGTGTGTGAGCCGGAAAGAAAGTGTACGTAGAGCATATGCATCATCGGTAATGGTGCTAGTGTCCTGACAACAGGGTCATAATAACTAAGGAAAACACAGATATAAGCATACAATGCGATAAGAACAACATGAATATACGGGAAAAGGTGTAGTAACCGCAACATATAAGCATATACATTTATATATACGGGTCATACAGTTTTGGCATTTGAAATAGCACAAATCGTGGTTTTTAGAAAATAGGGCTATGGTACTTTTAAGAAAAGGTATGTCCTTTGAAAAATCTGTAATATCCCTCGGATTGTCTTTAAAGATACTCACGATTTGTTAGTTTGAAAAATAAGTATGACTTGAACCCAGTCTAACATGTACTTAATAATTTACAGGACTAAACCAAGAGACTAATCGAAAGGGTAAGGAAATCCACCTAAGTCCGAGTCGATATATCTAGTAGTCGGTGATCCCGCCTCAATAGCGCCACGTACGAATAAATATAGAATACGACATCCTCGAATCATGAGTGCGGATCAATCATCATATTTATACATCGTACGGTAAAAATCCATCGTACGGCATCCCAAATCGGGGTATGGGTCAAATATCATATATACCTCATTATTTATCTGGTATCATCATCATAATATCATGAACTAAGGGTACTGATCTAAAGTCTAGTACATTCCAATACCATCAATATATATCCGCGTGTGTATGAAAACACATCGCCTAACGATCCACTCATATAGCATGTCGTATATCATAAGACGACCCAATTCACATCACCGATCTCACGGCATCATGCCCAATCACATCGACTCATCTCCAAGTATCATATACTATCCTCATCATCCGTGTATATGTATATATATATATATATATATATATATGCACCAACGCATCCACATCTATATATATATACATATAACCATATACACCCCATACATATCACGTGTGTGCATGTGTGTGTGTAACAACTATACTCTAGGGTTTCGCGACTAAGAACTTGACTAAAGTATTAACTTTCAATTACGCTAAAACTAACACATGATCTCCTAAAGCCTTCTTGCTAATTATCCACGTATCACAATACATATAATTATATATATAACATATTATATGCTACACTACGAAACTGCGGGGGTGCTATACGCCATCCACCCGACTTCCCCCATAGATATACATCTACTCACTTGATCCTTACTTGCCGAGGTCGATGTCGCCATGCTCCTCCTTGTCATCCGAAGTCCACATGAAAGTGCCTACATATATAAACACATTGTATCGTAAACAGAAATCGCGTACGAAAACCAAAACGGCACACGAATCACACATAGGTTAGAACATATGGTTAGAACACATGTAAGAATAACCAAACAACCCTCGACGTCGACATACGAATACCAATCGATCGAGACAAAACACAAACACCCAAGTCCAAGTCATTAAAAGTCAGAAAACCAAATCATAAACTCGAGAAAACAACTCCAGATTTTGTTCCAGCTGAAATTAGCCAATTCTGCATATGGGGTAGGTCTAATTTGCCTGAAATGGAGCCATAGACCAAGCACGAGGCGATTCCATCGTACCAAGGCCACAATTTGCGGCCAAACCTTGATTATTTATGGCCACAGTAAAGGATTAGGGTCTCGAGTGATGGGTATAATTTCTAGGTTGCTTGCAGACCTCTCAGTAATTGCTATTTTACTTATAGAGCCCCGGGTGATAGCAGATCTCGAAACAACATCACAATTCCTACACAAATCCGATATCGGGGATTTCTAAGTTTGTGAATTGGTGTTTTAGTCTCATGTTAGGTCCAAGTTTATGACACTAGAGGGTTATAATCAACAATTACACTCAATTATACCATCACAACTCATGAAATCCTCAAAACCTCATCTTGGAATTTTCAAACCTCACTAAACTTCACTTAATCACTTCTAAACTAATGTAGATGCTAAAGGAAATGAATTACTACTCTAATGGTGAAGGAAATATCTCATTTGGCAACTCAAGAATTTTCTTGAGTTGCCCCAAGTGCTCAAAATCCAAACTTTCTTGATCCACCATGCTTGTAGTGAGCTTGTGCATGATTTTTGTGAAGAGGATGCAAGGTTCTGATGTAGTTTTGGTGGTGTTGTGAGGAGGCAGAGATGGTGGAGGGAGAGGGCAGCCAAGGAGGAAGAGGAAGATGAATGAAGAAAAAATCAAGTGTTGAAACAAATGAGCTAAGGTCAAGGCAACACCCCTCATTCTCTCTCTTGCCCATACTTCTTTCTTTATTCTTTTTCTTTATCTTTTCTTTTTCAAATAAAAACCAAACCCCAAATATGTAAAAGGAAAACAACATGCCATAGACAATTAAGGATTTAAGTCAATTTTTTTCAAAAATGTAACAAGTGTTAGAAATGTGACATGGTGCATGTCATATGCAAAAATCAAGCTTAATGCACGATTAGTGATAATTAATCAAGCTTAGGCATGAACTTGTATATAATAAATTATATAATTCATAAAATGTCTAAATCTCACAAATTCTTTTAAAAAAAACATTCAAATGTAATTTCCCAATATTTTTCCAATCTATCGGTATATGATCATACCATAACATTAAACTAATATCCACACATTAAAATATTCACAATATTCATTATTCAATAGATAAATTCCTTAAAATAATATTTTGTTTTTCTGAAATGTTACAGTCTTCCCCCCATAAATAAATCCGGTCCCCGAATTTAAATTTAAACCCCTCAAATACTAAAACATTTCAGTAAAAAGATCAAGTCGTCGGGGCTCCAAAATCATACATACATAATACATATCGTAGCGCAATACATGCGCATAAAAAACAGGTATATAACTCAAATCAAAACTCCGTCAAGCATCACGCAATCATCGGAGTTATGTGTAGATACCAATGTCAAAGTCCAATACGAAAACCAACATGATATACATCAAAACTATAACATGCACATAGTACACATCGTTGTAAACTCGTCAAAATATCTGAAAGGAAATGCATGCCAAACCTTTTTCAAGTCGTTGTGCGATGCGCATAGCACAGCACAAGTAGCGGACATTTATTGTAAGAAAGATAACCATATAAATATATATCCTTTGTTTAACATACACGTTCCGCCGTTTTGAAAATAATTTAGAAGGGTTTCCTTTGTAAAATGTTTCGTGTCATCCCGAACACATAAGAAAAATATTGAGACTGTAGCTCCTTTTTGGAAATCCCTTCGGTAACTATCGATGCATGCAAAAACACCTAGGTACTGTTCTCAGAACAGTCCTGCTCAGCTACTATACCAAATAGAAAATATTATAAAACATACTTCTCCAAAAGAAACCAATCCCAAAATGTGTATAAGAATGTCACGTGCGTCTGGTGCGCATGGAAATCGAAATCAACGAATGTGCCATACATGGGCACAGAAACAAAATTTCAGTGCAACGGGTGTGCACGAAAACACCTATCAAGGGCAACGAGTGTGCCTGACAACAATATCAGGTGCATCTGATATGCACAAAGAATCCCCGATTTAGTGCATCTGGTATGCACCAAAATCGCATCAAGCGCGCCAAGTATGCGCAGGAATCCAAATCAAGTGCACAAGGTGCACAAAAACAAATAACGAATATCACAATCGAAATCGACGGTATACAACATACCTCAATCCAAATCAGGTAAACCGTGGTACAAAACCTTACAACCACGTGCATCAGCGTGCACAAAAGCCGAATCGAAGTACTAAAAGTGCATGAAAACAACACCGAAGGCACAAGTCAAATCACATGCATACCATCGGCATGAAATCAAATCAACCATCTCGAATGATATCAAATCGAAATCGAGTACAACTGTGGTGCACGAAAACTCAATCATGCAAATAAATCGCCCAAAATACCGAAATCCAAAATGACGGACACGTGATATTCGAATGACCAAATCGCAAATTGTAAACACTGTCGTCGATGTGTCCTTCCTTCAAAGTCGAGAAGGTTTTGGTGCATCCAAAGCTAGCATAGCAAGATATCTACTTGCCTCTTGTTCATAGTTTGGCGCCTTGTGCCCTTAGGCTCTCATCTCATACTGTGGATTTTCCAGTTACGTAACTCCTCAGCTCAACGGCCCACTATGGAATGATGACGGAAAACAGTTCCGCTCTGGCACCTCCTCAAAAGATCTCTGGCCAACTATCATGGTCACTCGTAACACGTCTCGTCGATGATGTCGAACTCAGGCCTACTAGGTGTGCATGATAAGACCGATCCTGGGTCTAAATCTTCTCGTGTAGTATTCCAGAAAGATTCTGTCGGGGTCAATCCTAATCTCATTTATGCCGAACTTTCCGGAAGTTAACACCCTTTAATAAATCCATTTCTCTTTTCGGAACAGCTGAATACTCATCACGACTTTTTCTAAAAGGTATATCCATATTTAATGCCTCTGCATGCGTATCACATCTCTGATGTCGACGGAGTGAAACGTCGTCTCGTCAAAGTCTCGTACGAACCTTTTACTCTACTTTTCTCTAATGTGGACTGATTCGGACTCGTCTCTTCGTAGCTGTATGGACTGCGCTACAAACAGCTATACTCATATCTAGAGTCTCCCTGCTGAAACTACGAACTCGACAGCTCAAATATCCTGTGGTAGGTATCTGGCTAACTACGCCCTCGGAAACTTTTCCAATTCGTCGGAGGAATACTCTTCATTCGTCCGTTATCTATCGACTCTCAACGTGCCTGTGTGAAGTCTTCTCTAGCTGAAATCAATCTGATGACCTCGCATCGGGGTATGCAAACGAACCACATATCCTAATCATTCATCCATGGGTGACTGTCAATCTTCTATCATATCCCTATGTACAACTCGTGCTGCAATAGCTTCAAACATCTGGGGCAATATCTTGTCAGTCGCAGCAACAACTGGTTCATTTGTCCGCACGCTAAACAATGCCTCAATCCTCAAGAAAAGGCGATACATTAACGGTCATCACATTCCTGCTGGCCTCTAACAGTGGCCCAATCCTCTGGTGCTGATCTAAACGTTCGAGAAATCTTAGTAAAAACAATCCATCACAACGCGTATATCACGAAAAACACAATAAAACGACATATCTACACAATCATATGTCACCGGAATTACGCCCTGGTCAGTCCTCGTCCAAGACGAGCTCATGCTGACCGCAACTCTAGCCGCAGCTCTCTCTGCCCGTGCAACCGTGGTAACAGAAACCACAAACCGATATCGATAAGGATAGATCAAATGAACGAATAGAATACTGTGCAAATAAATGTACATCCTAAGGCTTCTTAAGCGGAGTAGCGTATCGTAAGTATGCCACGGAACATACACACAGTACGCCACTCTACGTAAGTCACCTACTCCATCAACCAAGGTTAAGCTATGGGACAAAAGTTCGGGTCTAATACCCCATCGACTAAGTCTATGTTTCGTAAGATCAAGCCTAGGTTCCAAATATAAATATACTCCCTAGACTCCGCATAGTCAAACCTAGACTCGAAACAAGGTTAAACCTAGCGCTCTGATACCAACTTTGTCACGACCCGAAATAGCACGTGACTGGCACTTGAATCATGTGAAGTCTATAGGACCCCACCTAATTCAAGTAAGCCAAAAGCCCAGAAATCTAAACCATTTACAAGAAGAAGTGGAGGAAAACATGTTTGAAGCAAGTGGTTTTAACAAAATAAGTGGCATTAAACATTTAAAAGCAACATCATATTTTCCCGAAAAATTCGGCAGAGTCTCTTTTGTAAATATTAGCCCTAAATGGGTACAACACATGAAATACATATAAATGATGAATAAGGCATCCCCAAGCGGGAGCTAGCTCTTCGCCAATTGGCGGAAACAACCATGCAAGCAATATAATATACAACGCCGAAGGCAGGGATCAAAACTCAGAAAGAAAATCAACATCCTCAAGAAAACCATAATAATACAAGCGCGACTCTAAGGTCGAAAGAATATACATACTGGTCTTCTAAGTCTATCAAATAATACAAGTCTGGTTGATGGAGTTTACTAGATACAACTGAAATAAAGTACAATGGTGGTCACGATGCGAGTGAATCCACCTAACAAAGCAATCACCCGGAAGAAAGCAGTGTACCAGTAAGCCGCAACGAAACCTATACGGCCAAACTTGCAAGAAACTGTGGCACAACGAGGGTGAGTTGCCAACTCATGAGTAGAAAACATCACCGAGAAGAAATCGCATGTATGACTCTCTCCTAGGTCATACAATAATATCCTCATAATAATATAACCTGAAGCATCTAATAATGGCAAGGGTAATCATCTAAAATATAAGTGAAATACCAAGTACTCGTGTCAGTGCTTCAGGTAGCAACATATCACATATATGATATATGAATGCGTGAAAACAGAATACATCATGAATGAGAAAACTATTTCTTATCTCAGTGAGGTTTGTGTAAAAATATAACGTTTTGGAAATCGTTTTGTGAATTTTCCCGTTTTAGGGCAAAATTGTCGGTTTTTCCCGTTTTAACCCGATTTCGATCAAACGTCCGTATAAGCTTGCCGGCACTTTTTTTTAGCTAAAATAAAGCTTGTGCGCGAACTTTAGGGGTATTTAGGAGGTTTTGGTTCAGATAAAATTTTTCCCAAATAAAATATTATTTTAAGCGGTATTTGGTGCACGTAAATCGGGAAATTTCTTTTCTTAAGAATAAATTTATTTTTTTTGTCACTAGAATATTTTTGAAACTTCTTTTTAAATATCTAGATATTTTTTTGAGTGCAAAAGGTTTTATTTTAAAAAGAAAAGAAAATGTGTAAAGGTGGAAAAGTGCATTTATTAGCATTTATTACTCTTTTTCCAAGCAATTTCTTCACAAAAAATTCACAAAAATACCCCCCCCCCTCACCCACTTGGCCGGCCCTTCCCTTCCCCTCGCTGCCCTCCATCATTCCCACTCTTTTTCAACTCATTTTGCATCAAATAAATCATGAAAAATCCAAATAAAATCACAAAAAATCAAATATAATCATTTTCCTTCATTTCCTTCACTAATCCTTCATGGGTCTTCAATAAAGCTTGGTTTTTTATGCTAAGATGTTGGATTAAGATTCATTTTGTGTTCTTGGTGAGGTATAATTCTTACCTTAATCCTTTTATATTTGCTTTAATCTTATTCTAGCTAATTATGTGTTTAGTTTAGTTTTTAAATTATGATTAATTCATTTATATTTGGTTTAAGAAATTCATGTTAGGGTTAAATTTTGTTAAGTGTTTAGTGTTCATTTGAAGTGTTAATTTGTGTTTTGGAGATGATTAACCTAGTAGGAAATGTTAATTTTTGCTAATGAACACTTTGTTTAATTATGCAATTAGCTTACTAGGTTTTTGCTAAAACATAATTAGCGAGTGTTAAAAATATAGGAATGGCTTAGATAGATTAGTTAAGCTATTTTAAGGTGTTTGTAATCGCTAGATATGCATTAGCTTGAAACTAGTGCGAAATATTGCGATAGGTTGCTTACTAGATTTCGGGGGTTTTCCGACGTGGGTTCGTTTGGTCGTTGCAAGGTTATATCTATTGTATTCCTCATAATTTTTGTGTTGTGTTGCGCGATTGGGACGATCGGGGTCTAGACTTAGTGTTTTGTAGTTTAGCGACCCCAATTAGGGTTTTTGGCCGATGTCGTGCGCGATAGATGCGCTAGGCGCGCAGTGTAATTTTCCGGGCGTTTTCATCGTGTTTCGTTGTCTTTTCGTCATTTTAGGATTTTTTCTTATGTGATGTGTTTGTGAAATTTTAGGTTCGCAAGCGGGGACTTCGGACGCTACGACAAGGGAAAACAGGTGGTAGGCTTCACTTAGCCAGGAGCGTTGGTGAATAGATTTAACATCTACAGGGGAATCGCCCGCATGGCGTTATGCGTTTGGGCTAGAGATGTTATTTATGTCGCATATTCTATGTCATATTTAGAATTTGCGCATTTACCCTATTACTTAGATATTGTTGTGCTTGGACTAGTATCCTTAGGACACTGCACATATTATTGACGATTCATGTTACACGAGCACTGATTGTATGCTACACACACCGTCAATAATTGGCATGTCACGCACAACCCACTTATAGATATGATATTACTTGGTTAGGGACATTGAGACTTTGATTCATATTTCTTTACGCGTTGACTTATAGCATACATGTATACCTACATGCTTACACATATGCTCTGACATACTTACATGCTAGTTACATGTATACCTATAGAGTATTGTACCATTAGTGATAGGTACATGCACACTTTATGACATAACTACAGGTATACCTTGCCCACCTATTTCACTTATACCCAGGGGGTATACTAAATCATTACTTATAGGTAGATACATATATCTTTCTATACCTTTATGTTTTCACATACATCTGGTTATAGCTACATGTTTACCTTTACCTAATGTTATTTTAGAATTGGAGAAAATTAGGAACCGCGTGATATTTATATTAACTTGTTGCAGTTAATTAGCGTCTTTTCCTTTATATGCTTACATTTCCTTTTATGTTGCATATATTATATTCATGGATTTTCGCATTGAGATATGGATTTTTCATGATGTTTTCTGGATTTGGGGACCGTGGGAATTCATGAAATTATGCATTATTTGAAAAACCCGGTTTCCCTTGATATGATATTTCAGCAGCCACCATGAGATTTATCGGTTCAGATATATATATATACCCCACGCGAGGAACGGAAGGGTCCGTGTGTGGGTACATGGTAGGGCCCGGAGGTACCCCGTGGCAAGAATCTCAGTGAGGAGATGAGTTAGTGGGGGAACCATATTTTCCGGTGACATTACCAATGACTCGGCGGTAATCATGGGGATACCGTTGGGAGTCATGTACGTATAGATACGTGGAAAGATGAGGGTCAGAGCTAGGCACTCGTGCTTTTTGGATAGTGTGTGATACATACCTATCAGGGGGCCAGTCGTGGTGACAGCACCTAATAGACCAACATTTCTGTGTCGATACTTGACACATTGGTTTCATGATATTTCCTTTTTACTCCTTTGTATATATAACAGGGGTTTAGGCCACTGTTATATATGCCCTTACACCAATATTACTGGAATGGGACGCTAATATATGTGTATTGACATTAAATTATATACATCATCATATTTATTCATTCAAATATATTTAGGATGTTAGATTTTTACTTGATAATTTGATTTGGGATATAGGTGATTCATTTGATATTGGATACAGGATATTTATGAGATTGCTGATTTGTATATTCAGGATATATGAAATTTATTCGATATTGTACATTCAGGATTTGTGAGACTTATATGATATGAGAGCCAATTTGGGGGCTGTTTTGAGGAATTGGGATTTGGATTTGTCTTGATGGATTGTGATCCTACCACGATGTCAGGATTCCGTGGAAATGATATATTTCATTCCATACTTCACATTTATTGTTTATGCACTGCTTCATGTATTAGTAGTACCTGTTAGAGTACCTTTCATGATTGTTGCATTTACATACCTTTATTTATATGCATTGCTTCATGTATTAGTTGTACCTGCTAATGTACCTTTCATGATTATTGCATTCATATGACTTTTTATTGCTATTAATTGCACATGTTAGATTCACGCTGTACGTGCATACTCGCGATTACCTGCATATGTTATTTACTATTCACGAGTTGGCAACTCACCCCCGTTATGCCACGGTGTTTGTAGGTGTTCCTCAAGATAGTCAGAGGCAGGCTATTATCACACACCTTATCATCTTTTGCTACGGATACCGCATCAGCTCACAGTGTGCAGTTTGCTTAGGTGGGTTTGTGGTTATTCATTGTATTGTATATTCGTTGTATCCCTGTACTCTCCATCTACTATTTTCATATTGACTTAGAGACTTGGTGAGGACGATGTTGTATATTATGTTGTGACTTGTTGTCTTTTATACAGTTTCCTTTCTATCGTCTTCTATTTCTTCGCTACGGCATCGTATATTTGTTGTGGTGGTTGTTTTCCGTCTTTGGGCGTGGATTTGCTCCCGTTGGGGATGCTTTACTTTATATTTATGTTGTACCCATTTTTGGGGTTGGTTTTTATAAAGGAGGTGCTGCCGAAATTTAAAGGAAATAAAGTTGGACTTTTAAAGAATTTGGGTTGTGATTTCAAAGACTTTTAAACAATGCTTCTTATCTTTTCTGGTATTTTAATGGTTTAGATTTCTGGGTTTTGGCTTTCTTTTACTGCGTTACGCCTGTATACGTTGCGTAGTATTAGGGCCGTCACGTGCCTATTTCGGATCGTGACAAAAAACCGAAGTATCATCAATGAAATCAACAGAGAATCCGTGTCAAGCATCGACACAAAACATATATCTCAATATCTCAATGTCTCGGGCTCCGGCAATCCGGACTGGCCCATATCATCAAATTGCAATATCTTAGGCTCCGGCAATCCGGACTGGCCCATATCATCAAATCTCACGACTACGTCGGTATCCTCCGAATATCCGCCGCGTCACAAATAACCGGTCGGTAGTGCTCCCGTGCCGGGCTCAACGCCATCATCTGCGACCATCTTGCCCCGGGGTATCGCACCGGGTCCACCATGCACCCGCAGACGGTTCATCCTCCTCCTCGAATCGGGTGTATGATATCGCTCAAGAGCTGAGAAAACTCATGGTGGACACATTTCACATCATATCACGAGAAAACCGCAATTTTCTATCTTTTAGAAATGAAAATGAGTTTATAAAATTCTTGCGGTTTCTCCAAATCCAGAAATCTCATGGAAAATCCAAAATCTCAAACTCGAGAGTAAATAAACAGTGATTTACTGGCATAAAGCCCCATAATATTTCATGACAAATGAACGTATAAATGCTTGAAGTATCTCAGTAATAAATGCAATATCTAAACTAGCATATGAAAACAAGCGTAATAGTACTATGTCGAAACTACCAGCTAGCAATTTATAACAATGAAGTAGTGTTTTATAATGTGTACATGACATGAAAATCACGGATGATGTGTGTGTGAGCCGGCAAGCAAGTGTACGTGGAGCATACGCATCATCGGTAATGGTGTTGGTGTCCTGACAACAGGGTTATAATAACTAAGGAAAACACAGATGTAAGCATACAATGTGATAAGAAAAACATGAATATATGGAAAAAGGTGTAATAACCGCAACATATAAGCATATACATTTATATATACGAGTCATACAGTTTTGGCATTTGAAATAGCACGAATCGTAGTTTTTAGAAAATAGGGCTACAGTACTTTTAAGAAAAGGTATGTCCTTTGAAAAATCCGTAATATCCCTCAGATTTTCTTTAAAGATACTCACGATTCGTTAGTTTGAAAAATAAGTATAACTTGAACCCAGTCTAACATATACCTAATAAACTATAGGACTAAACCAAGAGACTAATCGAAAGGGTAAGAAAATCCACCTAAGTTCGAGTCGATATATCTAGTAGTCAGTGATCCCGCCTCAATAGCGCCACGTACGAATAAATATATAATACGACATCCTCGAATCACGAGTGCGGATCAATCATCATATTTAATCATCGTACGGTAAAAATCCATCGTACGGCATCCCAAATCGGGGTACGGGTCAAATATCACATATACCTCATTATTTATCTGGTATCATCATCATAATATCATAAACTAGGGGTACTGATCTAAAATCTAGAACATTCCAATACCATCAACATATATCCGCGTGTGTATGAAAACACATTGCCCAACGATACACTCATATATCATGTCATATATCATAATACGACCCAATTCACATCACCAATCTCACGGCATCATGCCCAATCACATCGACTCATCTCCAAGTATCATATACTATCCTCATCATCCGTGTATACGTATATGTATATATATATGCACCAACGAATCCACACACACACACACACACACACATATACACATATAACCATATACACACCATACATATCACGTGTGGGCATGTGTGTGTGCGTAACAACTATACTTTAGGGTTTCGCGACTAAGAACTAGACTAAAGCATTAACTTTCAATTATACTAAAACTAACCCATGATCTCCTAAAGCCTTCTTGCTAATTATCCACGTTTAACAATACATATAATTATATATATAACATATTATATGCTATACTACGAAACTGCGGGGTACTATACGCCATCCACCCGACTTCCCCCGTAGATATACATCTACTCACTTGATCCTTGCTTACCGAGGTCGATGTCACCATGCTCCTCCTTATTATCCGAAGTCCACGTGAAAGTGCCTACATATATAAACACATTGTATCGTAAACAGAAATCACGTACGAAAACCAAAACGTCACACGAATCACACATAGGTCAGAACCTATGGTCTACGCATGCAAGAATAACCAAACAACCCTCGACGTCGACATACGAATGCCAATCGATCAAGACAAAACACAAAAACCTAAGTCCAAGTCATTAAGAGCCACAAAACCAAATCATCAACTCAAGAAAACAACTCCAGATTTTGTTCCAGGCGAAATTAGCCAATTCTGCATATGGGGTAGGTCTAATTTGCCTAAAATGGAGCCATGGACCAAGCACGAAGCGATTCCATCGTACCAAGGCCGCAATTTGCGGCCAAAACTTGATTATTTGCGGCCACAGTAAAGGGTTAGGGTCTCGGGTCATTGGTATAGCTTCTAGATTGCCTGCACAACTCTCAGTAATTGCTACTTTACTTATAAAGCCCCTGGATGATAGCAGATCTCGAAACATCATCACAATTCCTACACAAATCCGATATCAGGGATTTCTAAATTTGTGAATTAGGGTTTTAGTCTCATGTTAGGTCCAGGTTTATGACACTAGAGAGTTATAATCAACAATTACACTCAATTACACCATCACAACTCATGAAATCCTCAAAACCGCATCTTGGAATTTTCAAACCTCACTAAACCTCACTTAATCACTTTTAAACTAATGTAGATGGTAAAGGAAATGAATTACTACTCTAATGTTGAAGGAAATACCTCATTTGGAAACTCAAGAATTTTCTTGAGTTGCCCCAAGTGCTCAAAATCCAAACTTTCTTGATCCACCATGCTTGTAGTGAGCTTGTGCTTGATTTTTGTGAAGAGGTTGCAAGGTTTTGATATAGTTTTGGTGGTGTTGTGAGGAGGTAGAGATGGTGGAGGGAGAGGGCAGCCAAGGAGGAAGTGGAAGATGAATGAAGAAAAAATCAAGTGTTGAAACAAATGAGCTAAGGTCAAGGCAACCCCCATCACTCTCTCTCTCTTTCCCATACTGCTTTCTTTATTCTTTTTCTTTATCTTTTCTTTTTCAAATAAAAACCAAACCCCAAATATGTAAAAGGAAAATAGCATGCCATGCACAATTAAGGATTTAAGTCAAGTTTTTTCAAAAATGTAACAAGTGTTAGAAATGTGACATGGTGCATGTCATATGCAAAAATCAAGCAGAATGCACGATTAGTGATAATTAATCAAGCTTATGCATGAACTTGTATATAATAAATTATATAATTCGTAAAATGTCTAAATCTCACAAATTCTTTAAAAGAAACATTCAAATGTAATTTCCCAATATTTTTCTAATCTATTGGTATATGATCATACCATAATATTAAACTAATTTCCACACATTAAAATATTCATAATATTCATTATTCAATTATATAAATTCCCAAAAATAATATTTTATTTTTCTGAAATGTTACTGGCCATTATTGTATATGTATACATATGGATGCTTAGACATATATATGTACATGACAGTCTTGCTCGATATGATAGTATGCTATCTGGTTTGTCTTTATCTTAACATGTGCATGTTTTACTTGTTGTTACATATCTTTTATACAAGTTGATAAAGCCCGTAGGATCATTGCTAGACTACCTGCGTTGTGATGGCGATCATACTTGTAGGAGCTGGGTAGTCGGTATGCACATCCTTAAATGGTCCCTAGTCGTGGGAGTATCGAGACTGGGCATCGATATTCCGGAGTAGACTAGTGTATACATTTCTAAACCCCGACGAGGGGCAATGGCTTGGTCCCGCAACCATTGGTCTTTAGACCTACGATCGTATGCAGGTGCTCACTGGGGGTGAGTACACCGGAAGGACTCGCCGAGGACTTCCAGATGGTACTATACCTATCGTCAGATGGAAGTTCTTAGGTGACATGAGTACAGGTTAGTCCTTAGACCTGAGATCGTCATTTGTCTCGTGTGAGTTCCTACTGTGCTTTTATCACTACCCTACCATGGCTCTACTGAGTCGTGCAAACAGGTTTTGGTTGGGTACAGTCCCGAGCCACATGAAGGCAGTGAGCGATTGTCGGGGATTCGTCTCTTCCGGTATTTGGATTCGATATCGCACTGTGTTCAATTGGTCAGGACCATAAGACCTTTGCCAAGGCAGTTTGGATTTACAGATAGACTGATCAGTAGTTTCCCGGATTGGTCCTAAGCCGCATCAGCACGAATTACCAGGTTATCAGGGTCTGACATTTACCATCCCCTGGACCCGGTATGCGATGCTCTTAGACGAAGAGACCGGACTATACGGAGATTGTCACAGATAGGCTCAGTAGGGATTCAGATGAGTTTGCTCGTCGGCTTTCCTTTTCGACAGGTACCCGGGTAGCCGTTATGTACAGCTAGTGCCAGTGACGTGCTTGTGGTTATGGATTCTTCCATTAACTCACTGCCGGCATACTGTCGAGTCTTTAGAGTCCCACACAGAGGGTTTCCCTGGTTCAGGAGAAATGATGTAGTGGTCGTATTAGATACGTGCAGTGTCTCGATCGATTGATGTACTTTGTACTCGGACTTTCGATCGGACAGTTGGTAATACTAGCCGGCTCGGGTTTGAGCCGGATTATTAAATCAGGTATTGATTTAATAGTGTACATATATGTATTTCGGTATGTATATTCTAGTATTACGTTCTTCGTGTTATTCCATCTCTTTGGGCATTCGTGTTTTTATCCGAATGCTGGTATGTATATATAATAGACTGTAATCCGCATTTTATTACAGATTACCTTTTAGAAAGTGGACACCACATCATGGACTTTTCCATTTATTGATAAATGGAAATGAGGTGGAAATTAAGGAGAGGGAGGCATGGTGAGTGGCATGGCTTCAATAGTTTACAAATGAATTCTGTATTCATTTGTGGTTACTATTGAAGCATGGCTACACTTGTTTTTTCATGAAAATTGATACACAAAATCTTTGTGTTGATTTTCTCTCATATGGATGCTTCATTATTCTTGAGCTCCCATTTTTGCTTCACCCTCCTCCCTCCTCTTGAGTTTCCCCAACCTTCATCATCTTCCTCTTCACAACCCTCTCATGAGTTGAGAAACAAGTGAAGATGCAAGAAAGAGATAGCAAAACACTTAGATCATCGCACTACATCCTAGACCACTTGGTTTAGCAACCTAAGTTCTCTAGTTGCTTCACTTGACATATAGTGTGGAGCTAAAGCCATGGATCATAACCCTCGGGTGGATCATCTACGAAAAAGGAGGACCGGAGAACAAGCTCGATCCCGGAGAACCGATGGAGCGGGAAAAGAAGATCAAGTATGTTCAAGGTGGTCACTTGGAGCTAACGACGAGGAAAGAAGACCGAAGGACTTGGATCGTTTGGTGAGACTTCTTTCATAGTAGTTAGTTCATCTCTTTTAGTTTTGCTAGATAGGTTTATGGAAAGATCCGGGTTTTTCATTAGGTTAACTTAGCATCGTTTTTAAACTAGTAAGAAAATTTTTGTTCTGTAAACCGCCACGTTCGGTGGCTCCGGCGTTGAGGTAACCCAACATGGTATCAAAGCCAGCCCGTAAACCCTACACTAGCAAGTTTAAACAATGTTAAAACAACGAAACCGAAACATCTCCAAAAGATTGAAACCAAAACTCCAGTTTCTGTTGTTTTTTCAAAGGCTTCAAAAAAACTTTTAAGCAAGTGCAGAGTGATCCTTTGACTATGAGATGAACCCAGAACAAAAACGATGCAATTCTACCAAGTTTGGACCGGCCAAACCATGAATATTCCCGGCCTCACCGGTTTTAGAGTGGAGAATTGGGTCGAGTTTTGTTTTGGGTTCTTATCTCGTGGAGTTTGGGTTTCAGGTGTTGTTTGTTTTTGCCCAAGTTTGATGTTCTGTTGTTTTCAGTTTGGGGCAATTCGGAGTGTTTTGAAGTCGTTATATTTTAACAACTGTTTAATTGTTATCAGTACTTAGATTAACATCTGCGACCGTGAATGTCATTTGATCGGTAAACTCGTCTATCTACTATATGTCTTTTTAGACGAGTTTGCGAACATGACATTCACGTTGATGTTCTGTGATTGTGCTGATATTGTGGTTGGATTGTCGTGGTGGATAGCCGGTGGTGCACTGATTTAGTACAGTTTGTATTCATTTATACATTTTTTATTACGGCGCGAGCGTCCGACATGTGGATTGTTGTCTTTGCCGGGTTGTATATTATTTGTTTGGGGCACGACCGGGTTGAGGTCGATGTCACCATTTTTATATATTATTTTCATTTTCTATACTAGGATTACCCTACGGTGGAGTGCACGAAAAGCCAGGTTCTAGAAGGCAACAAGCCCGCATCTCATGGCGTTGAGACGGAGGGGGCTTCATTCTAGAATTGGCGGGCTATTCGCCGCACTCGTATGGGGTGTAGGATGACCCACGGAGTGGCGCCCAAGTTACCGGGTTCCGTGAAGTGCTAGGTGGCCCATTCACTTTGTTGAAGTGGGTTGCCTCACTTCTGGGATTGGCGGGTAACTTTCCGCGCTCGTAGGGGCCCAAGTTTTCATTGCACAAGCTATCCACACGACCGGGAACGTCGGGTTTTATTTGCGGCTCAAATGAAACCCGGGGCTCCAAGATTATCCACCATTTTGTATTGTTGGTTGTGATTCTGTGATGTTGCTTATTATCATGCCTGGGACGAATGTTATAGATACTTATATATATATACTAGTATATGTTGTATATGTTTTGCACCCGCGCTAGTCCAGCCCCCGCTCTGTCGTTAGTTAAGTAACCTAACGGGTGATGACGGGGCCCAGTGGCGAATGCGGATGGCATATACGAACATCATATTTTCGTTCTTTTTGTGGTGTGATAGGATTAACTGATGGGACCGCATTAATTTTGATTAATGCAAGATAAGAAAACCTAAAAGATGTTGTTGGAACAAATTTCGAAAAACTATAGCTATATTCTTTCGCTTTGCATTGTGTTATTCGATCATGAATATCCAGCACCTCATTCCAGGAGGCAAGAGCCGAGATCCCTTCGCGGGGAGTGACCTCTTGAGCAAAAGTCTATACTGTAGATTACTCGGGTTTTTCAAAACCACAAGTTTTTAAAAGCAGAGCCTAAACCACTCCTTTTCAAAACTACTCAGGTTCCTTCAATGATATCAAGTTCATTACGTTAACGGGGTTTTTGCCAAAAACCCAGCCGTAGCCCTCCGTCATTTCAAATGGGTACCACCTAGTATTCGTGCTATGTTTGTTGGCAAGCGTCGAGATATAGTGAACGGTAGCTGAGTGATATGTATCTGTTGCATGGATATGCGATTAATCGAGACAGTCGTGCAACTTTGTTGGCAAGCGTCAAGAGTTTGTACGGGTGGGTTCGAGTTAATCCAGGACAATGACGGGTTGAACTTGACTAGTGGCCTATGACTTGTTGGCAAGCGTCAAGGTTATAGGTCGTTAGGGGAAAAAACCACATCGGGAGTTTCAAATATACAGGAAACTTGCTAGTACTTCATACCTTCTGGATTATGGTGACTAGAGTTGATTCCTTCTAGTCCATCACACAATGATAGTTGGATCCCGATCCCACTGATGAGTAGGATTACTCCTGGGAGATTTTTTCACTTAACAATAAATGCTATAAACCAAGTAGGTGTCTAGAATGGTGTTAGCGGGGCTACGCCTCCAGGGAAAAGAGCTTATATAATTAAGGAACTTCGTGAAACCGTTGGAAAACCTCTCTCGAAGTACCAACACTAGACTGGCCGAAAGTTTAAGCAAGTATTGTGACGTGCGATTAATCCCAACTAATTCTTCTTTTTAGGTTTGAAGAAGAATTCAAGGAAACAGTGGGAGCTATCCTGATTAGATAAACTAATAACCAATCTAATCTTGCAAGAACGCACGCTAAGTGTTTCTTTTCTCTCTCTCCAGGTAGCAACCAATTCATGCCCTAATCAATTTAATAAAATGTTTCGCTTGACCAATCTGAATTCTTATTCGGGGCTGGGGAACGTCAGTTTGACTCTAACTTATGAAAACAGTCATAAGTGTGAGCAGAGAAAAGAGGATTGCATGAATTCCTTGATGACCACATCGAAGAAGAAGAATAAAATTACGTCTTCTTCAGGTGTTTTTGTTATAGAGAACTGTTTTTCGGTTAGTCCTACCTCCTGGGTACTCGATACCGGATCAGGATCTCACATCTGTAATTTATTACAGGGACTGAGAAAAAGTAGGATGGTTGGACCTGGTGATATGTCCCTCAGAGTAGGGAACGGAGCACAAGTTGATGCTTCTGCCGTCGGTGAATATCACCTAGCATTGCCAAATGGCAATTCTATTATTTTGAACAATTGCTACTATGTACCTTTCATGATTTGCAACATCATATCAGTTTCTTTACTCGATAAAGATGGATATAAGTTTGTTCTTGATAGAAATATCATGAACATTTACCTTAATCGGGTATTGGTTGCAAAAGGTACACTATGTAATGGTATCTATGTTCTTAATCAAAACACAGTTCTTAGTATACAAAACACATGCAAGAAGAAGAGTTCAAAAGTGAACGAATCCTACTTGTGGCATTGTATTCTTGGTCATATCAGAGAGAAAAGACTAAGTAAGTTGTATAAAGATGGACTTTTGAATACGTTCGAATTTTCATCTTATGAAACTTGTCAGCCTTGTCTCAAGGGAAAAATGACCAAATCTCCGTTCACAGGACACGGAGAAAGAGCAGTAGAGCTCTTTGGACTCATACACAGTGATGTATGTAGTCCAATGTCTATACATGTAAGGGGTGGGTTCTCGTACTTCATCGTATTCACTGACGATCTCTCTAGGTTCGGATATGTGTATCTTATGAGACACAAATCTGACGCTTTTGAGAAATTCAAAGAATTCAGAAACGAAGTAGAGAACCAGACTGGAAAAAGTATTAAGATCCTCCGATCTGATAGAGGAGGGGAGTACTTAAGCACGGAATTCCTAGAATACCTAAAAGAGAATGGAATTCTCTCTCGGCTTACTCCTCCGTATACACCACAGCACAATGGTGTATCGGAGCGGAGGAACCGTACCCTATTGGATATGGTTCGCTCCATGATGAGTAATGCCGAGTTGCCTCTTTCATTCTGGGGATATGCCCTTGAAACGGCAATATATGTATTGAATAGGGTTCCTACCAAAGCAGTGCCTACTACTCCACATGCACTGTGGGAGAGGAAGAGACCATACCTTAATTTTATTAAGATATGGGGTTGTCCAGCTTATGTAAAGAAGCAAAACCCGGAAAAACTCGAGGCACAGTCAATTTTGTGAAAGTTTCTAGGATATCCTAAGCATTCGCAAGGGTATCTGTTCTACCACACTGAGGAACAGAAAGTGTTTGTTACTCACTACGCCGTCTTTTTGGAGAAGGAATTTCTTGCAAAAGAAATTAGTAGGACCGCAGTAGAACCGGAAGAAATTCCAGAGGGACAAATTATAACTGAAGGTTTGGTGGAACCAGAAGATTCAATAGTCCCAGACGAACCTCAGTCATTCCGCAGATCTGGTATGATTTCTCATCCTCCCGAGAGATACTACGGTTTTCTCATAGATGGTGATCAAGAAGATTGCATCTTGGAAGAAGATGATCCTACTAGTTTCAGACAGGAAATTATCTGTAGGGATTCTGATAAGTGGCTGGATGCTATGCGATCTGAAATGGAGTCCATGTACACCAATAAAGTGTGGACCTTGGATATTGCTCCACCTGGGGTAAAATCCGTTGGATGCAAATGGATCTACAAAAGGAAATTTAGTGTAGATGGGCAGGTGGAAACCTATAAGGCAAGACTTTTTGCAAAAGGTTTTCGTCAAAGACCAGGTGTGGACTATGACAAAACTTTTTCCCCAGTTGCTATGCTCAAATCCATTCGGATCCTACTTGCCATTGCTGCCTTCCATGACTATGAGATCTGAAAGATGGACGTAAAAATGACATTTCTAAATGGAAGTTTGGAAGAGTGCGTTTATATAGATCAGCGAGAAGGTTTTGAAGACAGTGGGAGCAGCGATGGTGTGCATGTTGCTTAAATCCATTTATGGATTAAAGCAGACACCGCGGAGCTGGAACATCTATTTTGATGAAACAGTCAAATAATTTGACTTCATTAAGAATGAGGATGAGCCTTGTATATATAAGAAGATTGTAGGCCGAACTATCATGATCCTAGTCTTGTACGTGGATGATATTCATTTGACAGGATATGACATTCCTATGCTACAATCGGTCAAGCTATTCTTATCACAAAGGTTCTCCATGAAGGACCTGGGTGATGCCTCGTACATTCTGGGGATTAAGATCTACAAAGATAGATCCAAGAGATGACTGGGACTTTCACAGTCCAGGTATATAGAGACCATACTAAAGAGATCTAGTATGGAAGATTCCAAGCGCGGTAACATACCCGCATTGCGCGTAATCACCCTCTCCAAGGAGATGTCTCCCAAGACTGACGAGGAGAGGGTTCGCATGAGCACTATACCCTACGCTTCAGCGGTAGGATTATAATGTATGCGATGCTATGTACAAGGCCAGATGTAGCTTATGTGCTAAGCGTGGTGAGTCGGTATCAGTCGAACCTAAGTGAGGACCACTGGACATCAGTAAAGAACATTCTCAAATACCTGAGAAGGACTAAGGAGATATCTTGGTTTACGGTAATGGAGACCTAAAGGTCGAGTCCTTTACCGATTCAAGCTTCCAGAGTAACAAGGATGACAGCAAGTCTGTCTCGGGTTTTGTGTTTACCCTCAACGAAGGGGCGGTGTGTTAGAAGAGCTCCAAACTGGATACCATCGCAGACTCGACGATGGAGGCTGAATACATTGCTGCAAGCGATGCCGCAAAAGAGGCGGTCTGGATGAAGAAGTTCATTAGTGAACTTCAGGTAGTTCCTGAAAGGTTCCTAGGCACTCTCAAGAGGTCTCACAAGGCATCAACCATGCCAATTTCTAATTTAACGGGTGCCGAGAAACCCTAATACGGATTGTTGACTAGAGATTAGGCGACATATGAAACTAGCTAACTACTTTAACTAAGTGAACGGAAATACAACCTTTGTAGATCCGGTGCTCCACCTCCATAGCTCCGCAATGATGTCTCTCCGCTGTCCAAAATGAATCTCGGACTCTAGCATCGGCTTCATCGGAGAAATGGGCGGGCAAGGTCGTCGGCTTCGTGCCGAAGATGATCTACGTCGAGGCATCACTAGATCAAGCTCCACCTTCACCAAACCATGAAAGCTTGTGAAGGAAACACCCTATACTACTTGGCAAGAGGTAGAGGATGAAGAAATAGGAAGTGGGTTCACTTTAGAATTGGATTTCTCACTCATTTTCATCAATCACCATTGATGGAATCTAGTTTTTCTTCTTGAAGAAGAAGAAGAAGAAGATGATAATGTTATGATGAGAATAATAAAAATAGAAAAGAAAATGAATTCTTATCATAATTTTAACCATGGCAAAGTGTAGAGAATTTACTTGAGTTAGGTTGAATGGTTAGGGTTAGAGAAGAAGACAAGAATGGTTGCTTTGGTCAAAGTTGCATGAAGCTTGAAGAAGCTTCTAAGAAAGCAACCATTTGTTTTCTTTTCTCATTCTTTTCATCCAAAAATAAATAGATAAATGAATGAATAAATGAATAAATAAAACCCTAACCATTTACTTAACCTAGGTTTAATTCTATACACAAACCCTAGCAATCTTGCATCATCAAACATGATACAATCAAATGCACAAAACTATATCATATATACAATGTGCATAAGTGAGTGAGAAAAGCCATCTTAAGTGAACCGATACCAGTTAACGCAAAGTAATATATCAAATATATAATTATGCATTAAATCATTAAATCAACACTTGATTTAATGATCCGGTCATATCGCATATAACCGACTAATATCTACAGTAACAACTTATCGAATCAACACTTGATCCGATAACCCGGCTATATCGCATATAACTGATCAATGTCACAAATCGCGAGAATCGAATACAGTATCACATACCGGTATCATTCTCGGTCCCGCACATATCTCATATGCACTCCTATTTCGTTTCGCTTGAGCCAGGAAACCTCTGTGTAGGACTCTAAAGACTCGTCAATACGCCGGCAGCAGGTGATGATCATATCAAACACCCACAAGCCGCAAGCGGTCTGCTAAACGTAACGGCCACCCGGGTATTGAGCGATCAGAAGATCGACGAGCAAGCCCGCTCACACTCCAGTGAATCCAACCAGTAACACTACCGTACAGTCCGGTCTTGTCGTCTGATGTGTCGCATATCTTGCCTAGGGGTGGTAAACGTCAGACCCCAATAGCTCGATAAGTCATGTCGATACGAGGTCCATAACAGTTCGAGAAACTACTGATAACACTTACCAGTATATCTCAGCAACCCTGGCCAGGAATTTCCGGTTATAGCCAATCGAACACAGCGCAACATCAACTCCCTATGCCGGGAGAGACGAATCCCCTCCTATCGCTCATTGCCTCCATGTGATTCGGGACTGTACCCAAAAGCCACCGTTTTGCACGCCCTCTTGGACGTGGTAAGGTGGAAATCAAAGCACAGTGGGAACCACACAAGACTCTATGACGATCTCGGGTCAACAGACTACTCTGTACCAGTGTCACCAGAGAACTGCCATCTGACGTGAGGTATAATACCATCTGGGAGTTCTCGGCGAGTCCGTCCAGTGTACCCAGTCTCTACTGAGCACCCGTATATCATATCTGATGTCAAACACCAATGGATATGGGATCATCCATCGCCCATCTGTATGGGTCGAGAACGTATACGCTAGTCTACTCTGGTATATCGATGCCCCGTCTCGATACACCCACGACTAGGGATCTTGAAGGATGTACTTATGGACTACCATGTCCCCACCAGTATGATCCGCATCATAGTCTAGGTAGTCAAGTACTCATCCTAAGGGCTTTACCAACATGTAACAGAGAGACAATCAATGTACACGTTAAGGTAAATAGTAACCAGATAGCATATTATCATGTCGAGCAAGAAAGTCCTCCCTATATATGTCCCAGCATCCACTACAATATACATCCTATGTATAGTAATGGCCTCTAGGGCATACATATAACTAACAATCTCCCACTTGCACTAGGGCCATCTATAGCAGTGGTTGTAGTATCTCATACTCAACCATCCCATAAAAGTCTCTCTCTGGGAATAGGCCTTTGTGAGTGGATCCGCAGTGTTATCCTCTGAGTCTACTCTCCTAACCTCGATCACCTTGGAGATCTGCCATCTCCATGATCAGGTGATACTGCCTTAGAATATGTCTGGATCACTGATGGGACCGGCGTTCCTTGGCATAAGCCACAACTCCATTATCTCACAAAGGTAGGAACGTAGTTCATCTCATGAAATAATATATACCCAAACATCCTCTTTGGTAGCATCTTTAGTAGCGATGTATCGTTCCTTTATCGTCTAGTATGTCACGGTATCTAGCTTGGAACTCTTCCAATATACCGTCCCTTTACTGAGGGTAAAGACAATGCTTGCGACTGGCATTCAGTCGTCCTTATCACCCTGGAACCTTTCCAGTGATTCTCCCCAGGACCAATTGATACCA
This sequence comes from Agapanthus africanus, assembly GCA_030015575.1. Taxonomy (NCBI): domain Eukaryota; kingdom Viridiplantae; phylum Streptophyta; class Magnoliopsida; order Asparagales; family Amaryllidaceae; genus Agapanthus; species Agapanthus africanus. The sequence goes on along the minus strand of JASDDO010000004.1, from coordinate 137,428,654 downwards.
TCTCACTACAACTAGTGAGTATCCTAATATCCAATTAGATCTATCTCATAGATCCAAAACCTAGGATTTAGTAGGTATTTCTTTGATCCTATATGGAGAATCTATGTGATAAGCGGAGATTGACCGAGCGTAGCATAGGAAACTCCTTCCCTATCAAGAGTATGTTTTCCACGTACTCTACGAGGATCACCACCATACTCCCTACTACCTTTTTGTATATACAAGGTTCATCTACCATTTTGATGATGTCAAACTGTTTGACTAACTCATCAAAACAGATGTTCCAACTCCACGATGCCAGCTTCATCACATAAAACATCTTGCACACGTTTCCGCTGCTCCCACTGTCTACGAAGCCCTCTGGCTGTGTACTTATAGACGCTCTCTTCCAAAACATCATTTTAGATGAGCTGTCATGATACCCAACCACCAGATATCGTAGTCATGGTATGTAGCCGTGGCAAGTAGGATCTGGATGGACTTAAGCATAGTTACTTGAAAAAGGTTTCATCATAATCCATGCCTGGTAAATGATGCAAACTTTTAACAAGTCTAGCTTTGAAAGTCTCAACTTTTCCATGTACACCAAGTAATCTTCTCAAGATATACTTGCTCCTGATGGGGATTTAACCCTTCAGATATAGCACCCAAAGTCCATACTTTGTTGGTGTATAAGGATTCCATCTCAGATCACTAAACATCCAGCCATTCTTACAGAGTCCCACTCTTGATGGCCAGTTCGAAACTAGTTGGGTCATCATCTCATGATGCATTCCTCGCTCCCACTGTCATAGAGAAACTGAAGTATCTCTCAGGTGGGTGAGGATCCCTACTAGATCGGCGGAGAGGTTGAGGTTCGTTGGTTACTATTGAATCCTTCGGTTCTACCAAATCATCAGCTGCAGTTTGTATAGCTGGAACATTTCCAGTTCTACATAACAAACCTTGCTACGAGCTTGTCCGGATTTTGCTTTTAGACATAGGCCGGACAACCCCAAATCTTAACTAATTTAAGATATGGGCTCTTCCCTTTCCATATCACATATGAAGCGGTAGGCAACTGATTTGATTCGAACCCTATTCAATAGGTATGCAACTTCTTAAGTGCATAACACCCAATAGGAAAAAGGTAACTCAGTAGTACTCATCATAGAGCACACCTTATCATATAGGGTGTGTTTGCTCCGCCCCGATATACCATCGTGCTATGGTGTATACGGAGGAGTAATTCTGAGAGAGAATCTCATTCTCCTTTAGAATAAACCAGGATTGCCGTGCTCAAGTATTCTCCTCCTCGATCTCATCAAAGGACATAATACTTATATCCGTATTTTGGTTCTCCACTTCTAACTTATATTCTATGAATATCTCAAAAGGTTCGGACTTGTGTTTCAACAAGAACATAGATCTGAATCTCGAGAGATTATCAGAGAATGTAATGAAGTACAAAGAACCGGTCTTGGCATGTGTAGACAGGGGACCTACATACATCAACATGTATCATCCCAAGAGTTCACTAACACTTTCTCTGTTTCCAATAAACAGAGCTATGGTCATTTTATCTCTGTGACATGACTGGCAAGTTTCACAAGATGTAAATTCAAACTGATTTAAATATGCATCTACATGTAACTTCAGCTAGTCGGGTCGCATTGATATGACCTAGTCTACAATGCCTCAAGAAGGAATCGTTCATTTCTGAACTCTTCCTCTTGTGTGTGTTCCGTATACTAAGAACTGTAGTTTGATTTAGAACATCAATGCTTTTAGATAACGTGCCTGAACCGATCAACTTTTGATATAGGAAATGTTCAAAACATTATCCAACAATACAAAATTTTATCATTTCTTTATTAATAAAGAGACCGATATGATTTTGTATATCAGGTTCGGTATCTAATAGCATTTGTTCAGAATCAATGTACTGGTAATACAGGGTGACAGTGACCGACAGACTTGGCTGCAACTCTTGCCCCGTTTTCTGCCTCATGAAACTTATCACCCATTCTCAGTTCTTTACCTTTCTGTAGCCCTATGTAACAGATTACAAATCTGGGATCCTGATCCGGTATCATATACCTAGGACGTAAAGGACATTGAGAAACAGTTCTGTATAATGAACACACCCGAAGATGATGCATCATCATGCATTCTCTTCGTTTGGGCGGCACGGGAAATCTGGTATTCCCCTATTTCCTGCTCTGTCTTATAACAATTATAAGTTGGAGCGGGACCAACGTTCCCCAGCTCAGTATAACAAGCGGGTACAGTCAATTTTCCATTTTATTATCTTGATTAAGACGTGATATGGTCGCTACCTGGAGAGAGAGAGAAGAAAACACTCAGCGTGCGCTTTTGCAAGAATAGATTGGTTATTATTTTATCTAATCAGGATGGCTCCCACTGTTTTAATCAAATCTTCCTTCAAACCCTAAAAGGAAAGACTAGCTAGGATTAATTACACGCTACAAGTTCGCCAATCTTTCAGCCAGGCCAGTGTCGGTACTTTGAGGGAGGTCCCCCGTGCTTTCGTACGAACCTAATTAATGTAAACCTCGTTTTTCCAGAGGCGTAACCTCGTTAACACCTTTCTAGACACCTATTTGATCGGCTAATTGTAATGTGTAAAACTCTCCTAGGAGTAACTCTTACTCGCAGTGGGTATCAGGATCCAACTATCTCATAGAAGGTATGCAATCTCATTGCAAATTTCAACACTTGAAATTCCCGATAATATTTTACCCCTAGTGTTCTATGACCTTGACGAATGCCAAACAACCTATAGTCCACTAGTCAAGTTCAACCCGTACATTTCTTGATCGAATTAAACCCACCCGCACGACCCTTGACGAATGCCAAACAACGCCGTACGAATACCCTAATCCAATCTGCATCATATGCGTAAACAGATAAATACTAGTTAGCTATCGTACACTACGCCTTGACGAATGCCAAACTACCGCAGCACGAATACTAACTAGTACTTATCTGAAATGACGGAGGGCTACGTCAGGTTTTTCTGAAAACCTATTGCGTAATGAACTTGATATCGTTGTAGGATCGAATGAATTTTAAAATGGAGTGTTTTTTAGGCTTTTCTAGTTTTGCTAAAGGAGTCACTCCCGGTGAAGGGATCGTCGGTCCTTTCCTCGTGGAATGAGGTGCGGGATATATCATATATATCACTGTGCAAAGCAAAAACTCTTAAAAATAATCAAAAGACAAACCGAGTGTGTAGCATCTGCCAGTTATTGCTAAAGGAGTCACTCCCGGTGAAGGGATCTCGGTCTTTTCCTTAACGAATAAGGTGCAGGATATATCGTATATACCGCTGTGCAAAGCAATAATTGTAGCTACCTGTTTTATTTTGAAATTCGATTCTACAACATCTTAGGTTTCTTTTATCTTCATTAATCACATTAATGAAGTCCCATCATTTAAGTACCTAAACATCACAGATAAATACGACGTACACTTATGCCATCCGCATTCGCCTCGATGTCCCCTCGTGCACCGTTAGGTTAGGTAACTAACGGCAGAGCAGGGCAGGGCTAGCGCGGGTGTAAAACATAAGTAACATCTATATAATATATCATATATACTATATACTGTATCTATCACAGAACATCACATGATCACATCACAGATATCGCAGCAGAAGAAACATATGAAATATGGGATATACTAGGACGTCCGTGTTTTCAATACGAGCCAGTATAAAACACGGATTCCACGGTCGTGATGAATAGCCAAACCCACACCCCTAGACCCCTACGAGAGCGGCAAGTAACCCTACCAATTCTAGAGTTAGGAGACCTGGACTCGACTCCTCGAGTTGGTCTCCCACTGCACTCCAGAACCCGGTTACTTGTGCCCTCCTCCTTGGGTCTATCCTAGTGCAGAAAAGTAAATAATATACAAAAGTGACAACTTCCGCAACCTGGAAGTGCCCCAAATAAAAGAATATTACATACAAGTTTTTTACATGAATAAAAACGAAAATCACTCATCTCACATAAAAAAACCCCGGCTATTCAAACACGACGATCCAATATAACATATCCAGCAACACATAACATCACATGTCATCAACGTAAGTAAATATGCGCATCCCAATTGTCGTTGACATATAGCAACGAAACCGGCGATATCACATATTACACTTACGGTCACAGAAAAGAAAGTGTAAAACTACAACAGTTGGAATCCGCAATCTCTTTAGACTTCACATGCCTAGCCAAATGAATTCCTTAGACATCGCATGCCTAACAATTATAAACCCCGCATTTTAGTCTCATTATCGAAAACACTTTTCAATATCAAGTCGGGCAATTCAACAAGATTCCCGAAAATCTGATCGAATGCTCGTCGCAAACTTTAGTAGGCAGCCGCACCCCCGATACCGTCGACGAAGTGCACCAAGGCGGAACACCGCTGCCGCGAGCACCCGAACGGATGCTTTCGGCGATGGGGTTCTCCTACAGTCACTTGGTCGGGGCTATGGGGTGAGGCAGTCTATTAAGTTTACCCGGCGAGTATCCGCGTACGCTACGTGATTGCGACGGAGTTTTGATCACATCAAAATTCCGTGGCAACCGATCAAGTGAGACTAAACTGCTATGTTTATAACACTCATTCAGTTATCTCATAACTTCTTGTGAATTCCAATTATTGTATCCCATTCCGGATAAATAGAAAATGTCAAACTTTCCGATCGAACAATCGAACACCCAAGTTTTCCCGAAACAGATCAACACATGAAACAAGTCTAAAAACATTCAGTTCGTGCCTCAGTACCAACGGTCCAGCCGTAGAAGGGTCAAGCCAACGCCTCACATGTGGCACGCCGTACTGCCCCAAACCCGAAGGTTCAAAGGGCAGTTCAAGACGGTCACATAATCGAGTTAAGGTTTGTTGTCTTCTAGAGGGTCCATCGAGTTACTTGCACTACTTAGAACGTCTTTAAACCACGGAAAAATCCAACACTTGGAAATTTCCCGACAGGGGAAAAATTGGGTATTTATATCCGGTCGAACTTTTTAACATATTCAAAAATTATCCGGAATCCACATAGACAAAATCTGATACTCCGATCGAAACACCGAATCCCCAAAACAACCCCAGAAAATTCAACTCTTGAATAAATATTAAAAATTTCCAGAAAATCCAGCATAATAAAATAGGAGTTACTGTGCAAACAGGGGATGATGATGTCATCCTTTAGCCGCGATACCGTCGCAGACTCGACGATGGAGGCTGAATACATTGCTGCAAGCGATGCCGCAAAAGAGGCGGTCTGGATGAAGAAGTTCATTAGTGAACTTCAGGTAGTTCCTGAAAGGTTCCTAGGCACTCTCAAGAGGTCTCACAAGGCATCAACCATGCCAATTTCTAATTTAACGGGTGCCGAGAAACCCTAATACGGATCGTTGACTAGAGATTAGGCGACATATGAAACTAGCTAACTACTTTAACTAAGTGAACGGAAATACAACCTTTGTAGATCCGGTGCTCCACCTCCATAGCTCTGCAATGATGTCTCTCCGCTGTCCAAAATGAATCCCGGACTCTAGCATCGGCTTCATCGGAGAAATGGGCGGGCAAGGTCGTCGGCTTCGTGCCGAAGATGATCAACGTCGAGGCATCACTAGATCAAGCTCCACCTTCACCAAACCATGAAAGCTTGTGAAGGAAACACCCTATACTACTTGGCAAGAGGTAGAGGATGAAGAAATAGGAAGTGGGTTCACTTTAGAATTGGATTTCTCACTCATTTTCATCAATCACCATTGATGGAATCTAGTTTTTCTTCTTGAAGAAGAAGAAGAAGAAGATGATAATGTTATGATGAGAATAATAAAAATAGAAAAGAAAATGAATTCTTATCATAATTTTAACCATGGTAAAGTGTAGAGAATTAACTTGAGTTAGGTTTGGTTAGGGTTAGAGAAGAAGACAAGAATGGTTGCTTTGGTCAAAGTTGCATGAAGCTTGAAGAAGCTTCTAAGAAAGCAACCATTTGTTTTCTTTTCTCATTCTTTTCATCCAAAAATAAATAGATAAATGAATGAATAAATGAATAAATAAAACCCTAACCATTTACTTAACCTAGGGTTAATTCTTTACACAAACCCTAGCAATCTTGCATCATCAAACATTATACAATCAAATGCACAAAACTATATCATATATACAATGTGCATAAGTGAGTGAGAAAAGCCATCTTAAGTGAACCGATACCAGTTAACGCAAAGTAATATATCAGATATATAATTATGCATTAAATCATTAAATCAACACTTGATTTAATGATCCGGTCATATCGCATATAACCGACTAATATCTACAGTAACAACTTATCGAATCAACACTTGATCCGATAACCCGGCTATATCGCATATAACTGATCAATGTCACAAATCGCGAGAATCGAATACAGTATCACATACCGGTATCATTCTCGGTCCCGCACATATCTCATATGCACTCCTATTTCGTTTCGCTTGAGCCAGGAAACCTCTGTGTAGGACTCTAAAGACTCGTCAATACGCCGGCAGCAGGTGATGATCATATCAAACACCCACAAGCCGCAAGCGGTCTGCTAAACGTAACGGCCACCCGGGTATTGAGCGATCAGAAGATCGACGAGCAAGCCCGCTCACACTCCAGTGAATCCAACCAGTAACACTACCGTACAGTCTGATATGTAGCATATCTTGCCTAGGGGTGGTAAACGTCAGACCCCAATAGCTCGATAAGTCGTGTCGATACGAGGTCCATAACAGTTCGAGAAACTACTGGTAACACTTACCAGTATATCTCAGCAACCCTGGCCAGGGATTTCCGGTTATAGCCAATCGAACACAGCGCAACATCAACTCCCTATGCCGGGAGAGACGAATCCCCTCCTATCGCTCATTGCCTCCATGTGATTCGGGACTGTACCCAAAAGCCACCGTTTTGCATGCCCTCTTGGACGTGGTAAGGTGGAAATCAAAGCACAGTGGGAACCACACAAGACTCTATGACGATCTCGGGTCAACAGACTACTCTGTACCAGTGTCACCTGAGAACTGCCATCTGACGTGAGGTATAATACCATCAGGGAGTTCTCGGCGAGTCCGTCCAGTGTACCCAGTCTCTACTGAGCACCCGTATATCATCTCTGATGTCAAACACCAATGGATATAGGATCATCCATCGCCCATCTGTATGGGTCGAGAAGGTATACGCTAGTCTACTCTGGTATATCGATGCCCCGTCTCGATACACCCATGACTAGGGACCTTGAAGGATGTACTTATGGACTACCATGTCCCCACTAGTATGATCCGCATCATAGTCTAGGTAGTCAAGTACTCATCCTAAGGGCTTTACCAACATGTAACAGAGAGACAATCAATGTACACGTTAAGGTAAATAGTAACCAGATAGCATACTATCATGTCGAGCAAGAAAGTCCTCCTTATATATGTCCCAGCATCCACTACAATATACATCCTATGTACAGTAATGGCCTCTAGGGCATACAAATAACTAACAGTTCCGTCCATTGTTGACCTAATATCTTTGTATTGCGATAACAATGGGGCTATAGCTTAAGCGAAGGAACCACGGTCCCATCAGAAATCCAGGCACATCTTAAGGCGGTATAACCTGATCAGGGAGATCGTAGATCGCCAGGAGATCGAGGTCCGGAGAATGGATACAAAAGACAACACTGCGGATACATTCACCAAGGCCCTTCCTCAAGTACAGTTCTAGAGACTTTTTGAGATGTTGGGTATGCGGTACGCCAACAGTTGGCCCTAGAGCAGACGTTGGATACTCAGTACGCCAATATATGGCCTTAGTGCAAGTGGGAGATTGTTGGATATGTATGCCCTAGAGGCCATTATTGTATATGTATATGGATGCTTGGACATATATATGTACAGGACAGTCTTGCTCGATATGATAATATGCTATCTAGTTTTTCCTTATCTTAACATGTGCATGTTTTACTTGCTATTACATATCTTTTATACATATTGATAAAGCCCGTAGGATCATTGCTAGACTACTTGCGTTGTGATAGCGATCATACTTGTGGGAGCTGGGTAGTCGGTACGCATATCCTTAAATGGTCCCTAGTCGTGGGAGTATCGAAACTGGGCATCGATATTCCGGAGTAGACTAGTGTATACATTTCTAGACCCCGACGAGGGGCGATGGTTTGGTCCCGCAACCATTGGTCTTTAGACCTAAGATCGTATACAGATGCTCACTGGGGGTGAGTACACCGGATGGACTCGCTAAGGACTTCCAGATGGTATTATACCTATCGTCAGATGGAAGTTCTCAAGTGACATGAGTACAAGTTAGTCCTTAGACCTGAGATCGTCATTTGTCTTGTGTGAGTTCCCACTGTGCTTTGATCACTACCCTACCACGGCTCTACTGAGTCGTGCAAACAGGTTTTGGTTGGGTACAGTCCTGAGCCACATGGAGGCAGTGAGCGATTGTCGGGGATTCGTCTCTCCCGGTATTGGGAGTCGATATCGCACTGTGTAAGATTGGTCAGGACCATAAGACCTTGGCCAAGGCAGTTGGGATTTACTGATAGACTGACCAGTAGTTTCCCAGATTGGTCCTGAGCCGCATCAGCACGAATTACCAGGTTATTAGGGTCTGACATTTACCACCCCCTGGACCCGGTATGCGATACTCTCAGACGAAGAGACCGGACTGTACGGAGATTGTCACAGATAGGCTCAGTAGGGATCCGGATGAGTTTGCTCGTCGGCCTTCCTTTTCGACAGGTACCCGGGTAGCCGTTACGTACAGCTAGTGCTGCTGACGTGCTTGTGGTTATGGATTCTTCCAGTAACTCACTATTGGCGTATTGTTGAGTTTTTAGAGTCCCACAGAGGGTTTTCCTGGTTTAGGAGAAATGATGTAGTGGCTGTATTGGATACATGTAGGGTCTCGATCGATTGATGTACTTTGTACTCGGACTTTCGATCGGACAGTTGGTAATACTAGCCGGCTCGGGTTTGAGCCGGATTATTAAATCAAGTATTGATTTAATAGTTTACATATATGTATTTCGGTATGTATATTCTAGTATTACGTTCTTCGTGTTATTCTATCTCTTTGGGCAATCGTGCTTTTATCCAAATGCAGGTATGTATATACAGTTGACTGTAATCCGTATTTTATTACAGATTACCTTCTAGAAGGTGGACACCTCATCATGGACTTTTCCATTTATTGATAAATGGAAATGAGGTGGAAATTAAGGAGAGGGGGGCATGGTGAGTGGCTTGGCTTCAATAGTTCACAAATGAATTCTTATTCATTTGTGGTTACTATTGAAGCTACACTTATTTATTCATGAAAAGTGATACACAAAATCTTTGTGTTGAATTTCTCTTGCATGGATGCTTCATTATTCTTGAGCTCCCATTTTTGCTTCACCCTCCTCCCTCCTCTTGAGTTTCCCCCTCCTTCATCATCTTCCTCTTCACTACCCTCTCATGAGTTGAGAAATAAGTGAAGAGGCAAGAAAGAGATAGCAAAACACTTAGATCATCACACTACATCCTAGACCACTTGGTTTAGAAACCCAGGCTCTCTAGTTGCTCCACTTGACATATAGTGTGGAGCTAAACCCATGGATCATAACCCTCGGGTGGATCATCTATGACAAAGAAGGACCGGATAACAAGCTCGATCCTGGAGAACCGCTGGAGAGGGAAAAGAAGATCAAGCATGTTCAAGGCGGTCACTTAGAGCTAACGACGAGGAAAGAAGGCCGAAGGACTTGGATCGTTTGGTGAGACTTCTTTCATAGTAGTTAGTTCATCTCTTTTAGTTTTGCTAGATAGGTTTGTGGAAAGATCCGGGTTTTTCATTGGGTTACTTAGCGTCGTTTTTAAACTAGTAAGAAAAAAATTCCGCAAACCGCCATGTTTGGTGGCTCCGGCGTTGAGGTAACCCAACAATACATATTCCTAACAATCTCCCACTTGCACTAAGGCCATGTGTTGTAGTATCTCATTCACAACATCCCAAAAAGCTCTCAAACTGCATCTGGGGGAGGGCCTTCGTGAGTGGATCCGCTACGTTTTCCTTCGTGTCGACTCTCCTGACCTCGATCTCCTGGCGATCTACTATCTCCCTGATCAGGTGATACAGCCTAAGAATATGTCTGGATCTCTGATGGGACCTGGGTACCTTGGCCAAGGCCACAGCTCTATTGTTATCACAATACATAGGTATTGGATGCTCAATGGATGGAACCACACCAAGCTCAGCAATGAACTTCTTCATCCAGACAGCCTCTTTGGCAGCATCGTTGGCAGCGATGTATTCAGCCTCCATCGTCGAGTCTGGTGTCTTGCTTGGAACTCTTCCAACACACCGCTCCTCTATTGAGGGTAAAGACAAAATCCTAGACCGACTTACTGTCGTCCTTATCACTCTGGAAGCTCGAATCGGTAAAGGACTCCACCTGGAGTTCACCGTTACCATACACCAAGAATATTTCTTTAGTTCTTCTTAAGTACTTAAGAATGTTCTTCACAGCTGTCCAGTGTTTCTCCCCAGGATCTGATTGATACCTTCTCACTACACCTAGTATGTAAGATACATCTAGTCTGGTACACAACATCGCATACATGATTTACCCGACTGCCGAAGCATAGGGTATCCCTAGCATGCGAGCCCTCTCCAAATCAGTCTTGGGAGACATCTCTTTGGAGAGAGTGATTCCTGAGCAAGCGGGTAAATTACCTCGCTTAGAATCTTCCATACTAAACCACTTTAGTATTGTGTCTATGTACCTGGATTGGGACAACCCCAATATCCGTTTAGATCTATCTCTATAGATCTTTATCCCCAGGATATAGGAGGCATATCTTTCATGGAGAACTTATGTGATAAGAAGAGTATGACCGAGTGTAGCATAGGAAAATTGTTTCCTATCAAGAGTATGTCATCCACGTATAATACGAGGAAGACCACCTTACTCTCTACAGCCTTCTTATATATACAAGGTTCATCTACATTTTTGATGAAGTCAAACTCTCAGATGTTCAGCTCCGCGATGCCTGCTTCAATCCATAGATGGATTTAAGCAGCTTGCACACTTTTCCGCTGCTCCGACTGTCTACGAAGCCCTCTGGCTGTGTCATGTACACGCTCACTTCTAAATCACCATTTAGAAAAGCGGTCTTGACATCCATCTGCCATATATCGTAGTCACGGTTTGCAGCAATGGCAAGTAGGATCCTGATGGACTTAAGCAAAGTGACGGGAGAAAAGATTTCATCATAGTCAATGCTAGGTCGTTCACGAAAACCTTTTGCTACAAGTCTAGATTTGAAAGTCTCAACTTTTCCATCTACACCTATCTTCTTTTTGAAGATCCACTTGCTCCCAATGGGTTTTACCCCTTCAGGAGCAACTTCCAAAGTCTATACTTTGTTGGTGTACATGGATTCCATCTCGGATCTCATAGCATCCAGCCATTTCACAGAGTCTCCACTTGTGATGGCCTGCTCGAAACTAGTCGGGTCATCATCTTCCATGATGCAATCTTCACTCCCACCGTCTACGAGAAAACCGTAGCATCTCTCAGGTGGATGAGGAACCCTACTAGATCTGCGGAGTGGCTGGGGTTCGTTGGGTAATATTGGATCCTCCGGTTCTATTAAATCGTCAGTTGCAGTCTGTGCTGCTGGAACTTCTTCCATTTCTACCTCATTGCCACTAATTTCTTTTACAAGAAATTCTTTTTCTAAAAAGGTGGCATGTTGAGCAACAAACACCTTTTGTTCCTCGGTGTGGTAGAAGATATGCCCTTGCGATTGTTTGGGATATCCTACAAACATGCACGAAACTGACCTTGCCTCGAGCTTGTCCAGATTTTGCTTTTTGAAATAGGCCGGACAACCCCATATCTTAATGAAATTAAGATATGCTCTATTCCCATTCCATATCTCAAATGGAGTGGTAGGCACATATTTGGTCGGAACTCTATTCAATAGGTATGCAGCTGTCTCAAGCGCATATCCCCAAAAAGAAATAGGTAACTCAGCAGTACTCATCATAGAGCGCACCATATCTAATAGGGTGCGATTCCTCCGCTCCGATACACCGTAGTGCTGTGGTGTATACAGAGGAGTAAGCTGAGAGAAAATCCCATTCTCTTTTAGATAATCACGGAATTCCATGCTCAAGTATTCTCCTCCATGATCAGATCAAAGGACTTTAATACTTTTGCCCGTCTGGTTTTCAACTTCGTACTTATATTCCTTAAATTTTTCAAAAGCTTCAGACTTGTGTTTCAACAAGAACACATGTCCGAACCTTGAGAGATCATAGGTGAATGTAATAAAGTACCGAAAAACCATTCCTGGCATGTGTAGACATAGGACCACATACATCACTATGTATCAGTCCCAAGAGTTCAGTAGCTCTTTCTCCGTGTCCAGTAAACGGAGTTTTGGTCATCTTGCCTTTGAGACATGACTGGCAGGTTTCATAAGATGAAAATTCGAACGGATTTATATATCCATCTTTATGCAACTTAGCCAGACTTGTCGTGTTAATATAACCTAGTCTACAGTGCCACAAGAAGGCTTCGTTCATTTCTGAACTTTTCCTCTTGTTCGTGTTCTGTATGTTGAGAACTTTACCTTGATTCAGAACATATATACCGTTACATAATGTACCAAATCCAATCAACACTTGATTTTGGAAAATGTTCATAACATTATACTCTAATGTGAAATTATATCCTTCTTTAGATAGTAAATAAACCGATATAATATTGCACATCATTTTTGGTACGTAATAACAGTCGTTCAGAACCAATGTATTACCAGTTAGCAATAAAAGGTGATATTCGCCAACTGCCTTGGCTGCAACAATTGCACCATTCCCTAATGTTAGAGATTTATCACATTTTCCCAGTTCTCTACCTTTCTTTAGCCCATGTAACAAATTACATACGTGGGATCCTGATCCGGTATCCAATACTCAGGACGTAGAACAAACTGAGAAACAGTTCTCGATAACGAACACACCCGAAGAAGATGCATCAACATGTTGTTTCTTCATACAGGTGGCACGGGAATCCTGATATTCCCCTATTCCTATGGAACCAACGTTCCCCATCTTAGTATAATAAGCGGGTTCGGTCAATACATCCATATTATTATCTTGATTAAGGTGTGACATTGGTTGCTTCCTGGAGAGAGAGAGAGAAGGAAACGCATTAGCGTGCGCTCTTTGCAAGATTAGATTGGTTATTAACTTATCTAATTAGGATGGCTCCCGCTATTTTTATCAAATCTTATTTCAAAACATAAACGGTAAGATTCGTCTTGATTAATTACACCCTACAGGTTTGCCAATCGTTCGGCCAGGCAGGTATCGGTACCCCGAGAGAGGTTCCCCGTGCTTTCGCATGGACCTAATTAAAATAAATCTCGTTTCCCTAGAGGCATAACCCCGTTGACACCTTTCTAGACACCTACTAGATTAGATAATTGTAAAGTGCAAAACTCTCCAAGGAGTAACTCTTACTCGCAGTAGGTATCAGGATCCAACTATCATATAGAAGGTATGCAATCTCATTGCAAATTTAAACACTTGAAATTCCCGATAATGGTTTTCACCCCTAGCTTCCTATGACCTTGTCGGAGGTCAATAAACCATAGGCCGCTAGTCAAGTTCAACCAATTCATTTCTTGTTTGAATTAAACCCACCCGCACGACCCTTGACGGAGGTCAACAAGGTCGTACGACTACCCTAATCCAATCGCATCACATACGGCAGATAAGCACTAATCAGCTACCAAGCACTACGCCTTGACGAAGGTCAACAAACGCAGCATGAATATTATATAGTACTTATCTGAAATGACGGAGGGCTACGCAGGTTTTTAAGAAAACCATGAGCGTAATGAACTTGATATCGTTGTAGAATCTAATGATTTTTAAAAGGAGTGTTTTTTAGGCTTTTGCTAGTTTTGCTAAAGAGGTCACTCCCAGTGAAGAGATCTCGGCTCTTTTCTCATCGAATAAGGTGCAGGATATTCAGGAATACCACTATGCAAAGCAAGAACTAGAGAAGCTATCAAAAGACAAAACTGAGTAGGTTGTAGCATTTGCTAGTTTCGCTAAAGAAGTCACTTCCGGTGAAGAGATCTCGGCTCTTTCCTCATCAAATGAAGTGCTGGATATTCATCAAGGAATACCACTATACAAAGCAAGAACTAGAGCTACCTTGTTTAAAAATTTGATTCTACAACATCTTTAGGTTTCTTTCTTTTCATTAATCTCATTAATTAAGTCCCATCATTTAATGCTTCCTAAACATCACAGAAAATGAAATGAAAATAGAACGTACGCTTATGCTATCTGCATTCTCCACTGGGCCCCATCATGCACCGTTAGGTTACTTAACTATCGGCAGAGCGGGGGCTAGACTAGCGCGGATGCAAAACATAAGCAACGTTTATTATATATCATATATATAATATAACATTCGTCTCACGTAGTTATATGATCACATCACAGAATCAAGCAGCAGAAGCAACATATGAAATATTGGATATACTAGGATTTCCGTGTTTTAAATTTAGCAAGTAATGTAAAACACGAATTCCACGGTCGTGATGAATAGCCAAACCCACATCCCTATACCCCTACGAGAGCGGCAAGTAACCCTACCAATTCTAGAGTTAGGAGACCCGGTCTCAACTCCTTGAGATGGTCTCCCACTGGACTCTAGAACCCGGCTACTTATGCTCCCCGCCTTGGGTTTATCCTAATGCGGAAAAATAAATAATATACATCAATGGTGATATCATCCTCAACCCGGAAGTGTCCCAATAAAATAATATTACATATAGATTTTACATGAATGGAAAAAAAAAAAACCATCTCACATAAACCCCCAGCTATTCATTCACAACGATCCAATAAATCATATCAACAGCAACACATAACATCACATGTCATCAACGTAAGTAAATATGCGTATCCCAAAAATTCGTTGACATATAGCAACAAGATCGGGATACCCCACATATTACACTTACGGTCGCAGAAAATAAAATGGAAAACTACAATAATTAGAATCCATATATCCTTAGACATCATAAACTCGGAATATCTCATATTCCGGATTTCATGCCTAACATATAAACCTTGTATTTTAGTCTCAAATTGAAAACACTTTTCAATTACTTTAGTCAGGTAATTCAACAGGATTCCCGACTACATTATCGAATACTCGTCGGAAACTTTAGCAGATGGTCGCACCCCCGATACCGACGACGAAGTGCACTAAGGCGGAACACCGTGGCCGGAAGCACCCGAGTGGGTGCTTTTGGCAACGGGGTTCTCCTACAGTCACTTCGTCGCGGCTATGGGGCATGGCTGTCTACTAGAGTTACCCGGCCAGTGTTCGCGTACAATACGCGATTGCGACGGAGTTTTGACACGAATCAAAACTCTGTAGCAACCGATTAACCAAGACTAAAATATTAGATTTACAATATACTAACTAGTTTTCACAAAATGAATTATTTAGATTCTAAATATTGTATCACATATCATCAAGATTTATACAACGTTAAACTTTTCGATCGATTTAGGAAACTCCCACAAAATCCAGAGACCTCAACAACTTGAGAAGTATCAAAAATGCCCAGAAAATGATAAATAAAACCGCAGAGCAGCACAAGAAAAATGGACCCCCAATTCACCAAATCGGCGGCGGAACCGCGTCCAAACAAGTGTTTTGGCGGCGGTTCCGCGGCGCTTTAAATGAATTGGGGCTCCAAATTTCTTGGGGCTCCATAGAAAACCCTGCACGATTTTTTGGATATTTTTAATCACGAAAATTCCAACATTTGAAAATTTTGACCGAAAGTAATAATTTTTGCTGGTTTCGAAACCGATCGAACACTTTAACGTCGTAAAAACCTACCCAAATGCTCTAGCTTGGCTCTGATACCATGAAAGTCTACCCTACCACCACCATGAGGTTTTAGTAGTATCAAGCATGCCAAATTTTAATTTTTACTAGGTGATAAGTTAGACTAACAAGATCTTTACTAGAATATTAGGGTTAAAACCTATGATGATATGAAAACTAAAGAGAAGGGAAGATGGCTATATCCTCGTAGATCGAGTCCTTCTCTTCTAAAGCTCCGGGTTGTAGCCCACACGACTCCACTAAGTTCATCTTCGAGTTGAATGGGCCTCCTTCATGATCTTCACGCCGAAGACGATCCACCAGAAGTCCCTCTAGCTCAAGCTACCTCTACACTAAACTCTTTTAGTGTAGAAAACACGCTACACTTGATCGCTAATCAAGTGTAGGATGGTGAAGTAGGGGTTTAGAAAGCTCACAAGGGATCTCACAAGCTCAATGATTCATATCACATGTGAGGGTTTTGAGCTTGGAGATGTGGTGAGAAAATTTGGAGAGCAAGAGAGAGCAAGAGCTCATGAAAATGACTAAGGAAAAAATGACCAAGTGAAGTATGAATGATGAATGGCTAGTCAATTATTCAAGCATGGAATAAATTGCAATTCTAAATTGCAACCATGCTTGAATAGTGAGTCAAGACCAATATAATATGATAAAAACCATGCCTTAGACCATACCCAAAATATCTCCACATTTTACACCTCATTTTTCTATTTTCTCAAAATAGAATAACATGCCATGCTTCATATAATATATATATATATCAAATATATATATATATATATATATATATCAAATATATATTAACATATATATATATATAAAGCAATTAGTGAGCTAATGATATTAGTTAATATATAATTATATCAAATATAAATATATATCAAATTATTAAATCAACATTTGATTTAATAATCCGGTTATATCACATATGACCGACTAATATCATTTATCTGTATATCACATTATCAAATCAACACTTAATTCGATAATCTGGTTATATCACATATAACCTAACTTGATAACAGATAACTTTCAGATTACAATACGGTATCACATACACATATTTAATCAGGCCCACGCACATATCACATATGTTGGGATACGGCAACGCCCCGGCCATCTTTCCATGGCCAAATGTGGAACAAAAACTTTTCAAAACGGCGCTAACGTAACCCTAAACTACGGATCGTGCCACTAACCCTATACTAGTAAACTGTAAAGTGGTTTAAGAGATTATACCGATTGATCCGTGTCCTTCGGTCTTCAATCTCTTCCCAAGCTCCTCACCGGCTGCACCGAACAAGTCCGCCCTCCGGTCTCCCTTGTCGAAGACAATCCACCTCGAGGATTCATGATACGGGCTCCCGCTTCAAACCGAAGCAACTCGAACAACTAGTTTGCTAACCTAGGTGCTCAAGATGAAGTAGAGATAGTGTGTAATCATTTTGTCTCAAGACATCCATTGATTCTCAACACATGAGAGGGTATGGATGGAGGTTGAAGAAGATGCCCATGGAGTGTGAAGAGTGTGAGCTCAAGACTTTTCATACAAAGCAAAAAATTAGCAACCCTTGAAAGAATGAAGTGGCTGCCCTCTTATTGTTGTGTTGATATTTTGAGGTATTTGTGATAAATACAAAAGAAAAAACATCACACAATATCCACCACAGAAACCCTCACAAATATCTTACAATAATAAAAAAATTAAACAATAAAGCACGGTCTATGCTTTATCAATTAATGCCACAAGACAAAACTCAACCTCACACTTTACACCTCACAAAATATTAAACATTTGCAAAAACCCTAAATGTTTAATACAACAAAAAGAAATGGCATCTTCAAAAGTAATCTTGTAACGGATTACAAGAATACCCATCATCTGTATATGCAAACCTGCAATCGTATTCCGACTGAATACGAATACAACGAGACAAAAATAATCCAACAATCTAATAGTAGGATCCGGCTTAAACCAAAGCCCACTAGTATGATCCATCCGATCATGATCCGTGCACGTGTGTACGTATATGATCGAACCCTGCCATAAAACCATACGGCCTCTACAACGTTTCGCCTGAACTAGGGAAACCCTCTATGTGGGACTCTAAAGACTCGTCAATACGCTAGAAGTGGGTTTAACCAAAAGCACGTCAGTGGCACTAGCTGTACGTAACGGCTACCCACGTATTGAGCGAAAGGGAAGCCGACGAGCGAACTCATCCTGAAACCTTACTGAGCCTGACAGTGACAATATCCGTACAGTCCGGTATGTTCGTCTAAAAGTATCACATATCGGGCCTAGGGGGATGGTTAACGTCAGACCCCTAATAGCGGTATAAGTCGTGTCGGAGTATAGCCCGGAACACCTTGAGAAACTACTGGAATACCTACCAGTAAATCTCACTTGCCTTGGCCAAGGACTTTGTGTAATGGCTCTCCAAACACAGTGCGATATCAACCCCCAATACCGGGAGATACGAATCCTATCTAACCGCCACTGCCTCTAAGTGCTTTGGGACTGCATCCAACTACTACCTGTTTGCACGACTCCTTTGAGCCGTGGTAGGGTAGCAATCTAAGAACAGTGGGAACACACTTGAGGCGAAGTAGCAGTGTCAAGTAAACGGACTATGCTGTGTCATGTCACCTTGGAACTGCTACCTAACGATATGTATAGTACTAACCAGCAGTACCACTGCGAGTCCGTCCGGTGTACTCATAACCAAATGAGCACCTGTATACATCATAGCTGAACCAACTGACACCAATGGCTTATGAGACCGGCCATCGCCTCTCGTTGGGGTCTCGATCCGTATACACTAGTTTACTCTCGGAGTATTGATGCCCAGTCTCGAAACTCCCACGACTTGGGACACTTTAAGGATGTGCTTATAGACTACCCAACTCTCACGTATATGATCGCCATCATACTGCTGGTAGTCAAGCAAGAATCCTAAGGACTCTATCAACATGTAATAGTGATTTGTAATGTCACCTGAAGCATGTACATGATGATAAATACAAACCAGATAGCATACTATCATCTCGAGTAAGATTGTTCTACCAGTATAGGTCCTCCCTCAATCATTGCAATCACGTGCCTGCGATCCAATAATTGACTTGAGGGCACTATAGCCAACAATCTCCCACTTGCACTTAAGGCTAATTATTGCGATACCGCATACCCACAGCCCGTGTGATACCGAACACCCAACTTCTATACTGATCAGTCTCACAAAGCCTGTTTGTGAAACTTTTGCGTTCGAGAAATAGCCTCAGTGAGTGGATCCGCTCTAATGTTTCTTTCTATGTCTCTCTTTATCTCAAGTTCACGGAGAAAACCATCTCCCGAAATGAGCAATACCCGTCTTAGAATATGTCTGGATATCTAATGGAACCCAGTTCACAAATGAACTCCGAATCCAGCAAACTTCTTAGACTGTATCGTCAACTGAATTTAATCGGTATCTTGCGCCATGTCTCCCTCGGTATCCGCTTGGACCACCTGTCCAAACTACTGTCCCTCGTCAGAGGGAAAACAATAACTCTGACAGTCACTCTGTCATCCAGGTCACCTTGGAAGCCTGGAATGATAACCGTCTCCCGAAAGAGGTTGCCGTTATCATATCCCTAGAACATCCACTTATGTTCATAAACTGATTCTGAATGTTTCTCCAGGATTAGATTAATATAAACTTATTGCAGCTAGTGCAAAAACAACATCTGGTATGGTACTTAACATCTCATGATTGACTAAATTGCCTAAGCAAGTGATATGCCAATCATGCACATCCCTCTCCCCTTTAGTCTGTAAGACACCTTTAGAGATGGTGACTCCATCACCTGAAGGTACACCACCATGCTGGAGTCATCCATTCTAGAACACCTTTAGAATGATGTCTAAGTACCCAGATTGGGACACTTCCCAAATCTAGATCTAAAACTATAGATCTAGTGACCAGAATGCCTAATATTATATCCATATCCTATGTGGAGAAACTATTATGTGACAGCCACAGTATAACCGATAGTAGTATATGAATTTTACTTCATATAAAGTGCATGTCATCCATATACCAGGATATCACACCCTACTACCTTCTTAATAGATCTATCTCATATTCTGATGAAGTCAAAGCCCATGATTGTCACATCAAAAATAGATGATCTATCTCCGCTATATCTGCTTTAATCTATAAATAGACATAAGCTACGTGTCCACTATGCTTCCGCTGCTCCCACTGACTACAACAACCATCTGGCAGAGTCATATACAAGTGCACTTCTAAAGCTAGTACGCTATACTCATCCCCTGCCGGGTCTCATAGTTTGGAACAACAGTAGTGTCAAGTTTGGGTAAACAAGAACCTCCCTGTCACCGTCTTTGAAGATACCGAAGTACCTCTCGGGCGCCTGAAGTTACCCACCATAACTACAGAGTGGCTAATGGAATGTCAAACCCGACTGAATCTTTAGGTTCTTATTAAATTTTCAGTAATCGTCTGTGGTTCAGAAATCACTTCCAGTTCTACCATACTCCCACTACTGTTTTTTGAAAAATTACATTTTACTAAAACTGTGGCAAGTCAAGAACAATATCACTATTGATCTTCCAGATGGTAGAAAGTTAACCCTCGTCATAGCCTGGGTTAACCCACAAACTGCCATTACAGAAACGTGCCTTGAGTTATCCAGAGTCTGGTTTTAAGCATAAACCGGACAACTCCATATACATTAACATCGTTAAGATATGAACCATTATATATACAATATAGAAACAGAGGCACTAATTTAATTGGAACCAGATTCAAATCATGCAGCTGTCTCCAGTGCATGTCATCCAAATGGAGAGAGGCCGATCAGCATTACTCAACTTAAGAGTGCATCCAGATATGAGTAATCTGAAAAAGAAGCAACTTCTCAAAAACATTACTATCAACTGAATACCAAACACATGTATCTACTTCTTCGATCACCTTGAAAAATCCTGATACTTGCAACACATGGTTCTCTACTTTATTCTTGTACCTATAACTTCTCAAAACTTGGACCTTGTATTTCTACGAAACACTTGTCTAAAACTTGAGAAGTCACAAGTAAACAGAATATAGTACAAGGACCAACCCTTTTGTCCTAATGGACACTAGACAACATACAATATTTTGTATAAGTCTCCTGAGTTGAATAACTCAAACACTGTGCGTCGTAAATTGAAAACTGTACTATGGTTATGAATAATTACACCACTGTTTAATGCTCCTTACCTAACCATCAACTGATATAGATAAATGTCATGGACATAATTTCAAAAGGTTATATCTCACTTTATAAAATAAACGTATAGATATATCAGTTTGAAATTGGTGCATAACAACGGATATTCAAAACTAAATATTTGCCGTCAGGCAAAACCCCAGGCGATTTTCTCAAATATCACCAATTACAACGAATTCCGATATAAAGAGGATGATACCTAATTCCCAATAACTTACTCCCACTCATCATATGTAAAACTATACAGATGTGAGAATCAAACCTGGTAAATACATACCCTGGAGTAAGGATCTAATTGGGAAATCAGTTTTCAATTAACAACACATAGTGAAACTGAAACATGAAAATGTTTCGAAGGGGTATCCGAGTATTCCTAGTAATACCTCTTCCATTATTAGATTCATGACTGTAACCGTATATTTCATTGCCATCTCTCCAAATCCCTTTATTTTTCTTTACTCATTACCTTCTGTACACCACACTTTGTTAGTTATATGTATGCCCTAGAGGCCATTACTGTACATACGATGTATATTGTAGTGGATGCTTGGACATATATAGGGAGGACTTTCTTACTCGACATGATAGTATGCTATCTGGTTACACTTTATCTTAACATGTACTCTGATTGTCTCTATGTTAGATGTTGATAAAGCCCTTAGGATGAGTACTTGACTACCAGGACTATGATGTGGATCATACTAGTGGGGCCACGGTAGTTGACGAGTACATCCTATAACTGTTCCTAGTCGAGGGTGTATCGAGACAGGGCATCGATACACCAGAGTAGACTAGCGTATACGCATCTTGACCCATATGATGGGCGATGGATGATCCCATATCCATCGGTGTTTGACATCAAGGATGGTGTACGGGTGCTCAGTGGAGACTGGGTATACTGGACAGACTCGCCAAGAACTCCCAGATGGTATTATACCTCACGTCAGATGGCAGTTCTCCGGTGACACTGGTACAGAGTAGTCTGTTGACCCGAGATCGTCATAGAGTCTTGTGTGATTCCCACTGTGCTTTGATTTCCATCATACCATGTCCAAGAGGGCGTGCAAAAAGGTGGCTTTTGGGTACAATCCCGAATCATATGGAGGCAATGAGCGATAGGAGGGGATTCGTCTCTCCCGGTATAGGGAGTTGATGTTGTGCTGCGTTCGATTGGCTATAACCGGAAATCCCTGTCCAGGGTTGCTGAGATTTACTGGTAAGTGTTATCAGTAGTTTCTCGAACTGTTATAGACCTCATATCGACACGAATTATCGAGCTACTGGGGTCTGACGTTTACCACCCCTAGGCGAGATATGCAACATATCAGACGACGAGACAGGACTGTACGGGAGTGTTACTAATTGGATTTGCAGGAGAATGTACAGGCTTGCTTGTTGATCTTCTGATCTCTCAATACCTGGGTGGCTGTTAAGTTTAGCTGATTGCTTGCAGCTTGTGGGTGTTTGATGTGATCATCACCTACCGCCGGCATATTGACGATTCTTTAGAGTCCTACACAGAGGTTTCTTGACTCAGGAAAAATAGAGTAGGAGCACATATGTGATATGTGTGGGACCGAGAATAATACGTGTATGTGATACCGTATTAGATTCTCGCGATATGAGATATCGTCCGGGTATATGTGATATAGCCGGGTCATCGGATCAAGTGTTGATTCGATGAACTGATACAGATTATATTAGTCGGTTATTTGTGAAATAGCCGGATTATCGGATCAAGTGTTGATTCGATAATTTAATGTATAATTATATATTTGATATATTAAATTACATTAACTAATATAAGCTCACTAAAAGATTCTTTTTTCACTCGGGTAATACATTGATATATATGCGATATATGTTAATTGTATTATTTTATTTTTTTACAATAAATATTGTATATGTGATATATAATATTGTAACATGTTAGGGTTATTAATGTAACATGATTAGTGGAGATTAAACATGATTAAGGTTTGATTTGGGCTAATTTTTCTAGAAGCTTTTTGTTTTGTTTTTGCAAAGACATTTTTGTAGATATTTGTTAACCCAACCCAACCCTTGACCATGGTTAAGTCTCTACATGGGTTAATTTATCATACTTAATCCATGGTTGCATTTCTAACCTCACTATGGATTCATTATTCATCACAAAGTAATTCTTCTTCTTCTTCCTCCTTGCAAAGCTTTCTAGCTTTGATTTTAGTGATGAAAATGAGTGAGATTAAGAAAACAAATGATAGTATAAATCTTGCTTCATCATCCTAATCTATTCTTGCCAATTATATTAGGGTGTTCACTTCATTAGTAAGTGAGAGCTTGTGTTAATGAACCTTCAAGGTAGATCATCTTTGTTATCGAAGATCGGAAGCAAGCTTGCATCTTTCTCTTCGTGGAGCCTCTCTAGAGTCCGGGTATTCGATGATCGCAGCGAAGGTACCTCAACACGGAGCTTTAGAAGTTAAGGACCGGACTACAAAGGTTGTAATCCCAAACTCTTAGAAGTAAAGTTTTTTACTTGCTTTGTTTCGCCTAAGATCTTGGTTTGGGTTATTCGGCACGTCTAAATTTTAAATCGGGCATGGATGATACCTTATAGACCCTTGTGAGAGTTCCTAGTAACCCTACACACTTAGGCTAAATGGTTTTCTTCCTTCCCTGCCGTTCGGCACCAGCCTATGGTTTGGAAGAAGACTATCCAATAAGCATAATAGGTGTACTCTCCTAATCCTAGGAGTACTCGCAACCTGAGAGAAGGTAATGATAAAAGACAACTGAATAAAACTTATTCTATTTCTCCTGAACCAGAATCCATCCTCGTACTGGAACAAGTTCCTTCGAATTCGTATATAACCATACGATGGATTATCCAATAATTGTGGATCTTCGTAGTGATACAGTGTGTTCTTGAGAAATTCAAAGGTGAAGTAGGAGTGGCGATGAAATACGTGGTTTGGTCATGAATGATAGCAGTCGCAATTTACTTTGCCATCTTTCTAGTCCATTTATTTGTCTTTACATATTACCTTCTGTACACCACACTTAGGCTAATCGGTTTTCTTCATTCTCTACCTTTCGGTACCTGCCTATGGTTTGGAAGAAAGCTATCCAATAAGAGTAATAGGTGTACCTTCTCCTAATCCAAGGTGTTGGATATATGTATGCCCTAGAGGCCATTATATGTATAGTGGATGCTTGGACTTGTATATATATATATATATAGATTTCTTTCTTGCTCGACATGATAGTATGCTATCTGGTTTACTTTATCTGACATGTTGACTTGATCATGCTTTTATTCATTTGCACATGTTGATAAAGCCCTAAGGATATTTGCTTGACTACTGTGACTATGATGCGGATCATACTAGTGGGGCACGTGTAGTTTATAAGCATATCCTTGAACTGTTCCTAGTCGTGGGTGTATCGAGACGGGGCATAGATATTCCAGAGTAGACTAGCGTATACCATTCTTGATGGATCATCCCATATCCATCTGGTGTGCTGGCACCAAAGATTGTATGCGGGTGCTCAGTGGAGACTGGGTACACTGAACGGACTCACAGAGAACTCCTATGTGGTATTATATCTATCGTCAGATAGCAGTTCTCAGGTGACACTGGTACAGGTTAGTCTGTAGACCCAAGATCGTCATAGAGTCTTGTGTGTCCTCCCACTGTACTTTGATCTCCACCCAACCACGGATCTACTGAGTCGTGCAAACAGGTGGTCTTTGGGTACAGTCCCGAGGCACATGGAGGCAATGAGCGATAGGAGGGATTTCGTCTCTCCCGGTATTGGGGGTTGATGTTGTTCTATGCTTGATTGGCTATAACAGGAATTCCCTGGCCAGGTCTACTGAGATTTACTGATAAGCGTTATCAGTAGTTTCTCGATCTATTATCAGCTATATACCGGTATGACTTATTGAGTTATTGGGGTCAACGACACCATTACCAGACTTGATATGCAACATATTTGACGAGGAGACCGGACTGTACGGTAAGTGTTTCCAGATGGCTCGACGGGAGTTTTGACAGCTTTGCTGGTTTTCTTCTGATCGTTCAATACCCGGGTGGTCGTTACGTTTAGCTGACCGCTTGCGGCTTGTGGGTGTTTGATATGATCATCACCTACTACCGGCGTATTGACGAGTCTTAGAGTCCCACACAGAAGTACCCTAGCCCAGGCAAAAAGATGTGGTGAGCATATGGGATATGCACGGGGACCCGATCGAATACGATTATGTGATACCGTATGTTAATCAGGCGTTTTACTATTGGTCAGGTCGTATGTGATATGACCGGATTGTTAAATCAATTGTTGATTTAACATTTTAACTTTTAGTTTTATTTTATTCTTTATTCAAAACTCTTTTTAGTAAAGAGGAAGAATGCATGCATGTATGTATGCACATGTTGATGTGCATGGCACATACATACAAAGTGTCATGGTTGTTGATACACATATGAAGGCAATATAAGACTTGCATGGAACTTAATTTATATATATTCATTTTGCATTTAAATTAAAAAAGAAAAGAAAAGGAATATTTATCCATGGTTATCTTCTACACTCTTCTTGAAGTTAACCTTTGTTCACCCACTTTTTAACCATGGATTAATATTCCTTTTGCCTTTTAACTCAAGTGCAATAATATCTAAATTAAGTGACCATGGTTAGTGATGACAAATAGAAAATATATATACATATCTTTTCTATTTTGATCTTATGAAGCTTTATCATTTTCATTTTGACAAAACCTTTTGCCTTCATCTTCTTCTTCCTCCTTGCTCTCTTGATTTTTCCAAAGAGAGAGAGATAAAAAAGAAAGGATTTTGATAAAAGAAAACAAACCACCTCATCATTCTACTCTAATTTAGCCAATTAGTTTAGAGTGTTTAGCTTCATCATCTTGTTTGATCATTTGAAGCTAGGAGCTTGGACTAAGTAGACTTTGGGTGGATCATCATGGACAAAGGAGCTAACTTGCAAGCTTTTCCGACTCTCAACGATCCTAGGAGTCACTACAAAGAGGACTACAAAGGTTGTATTCCTTTCACTTAGTGATAGAATAGTTTTTGTATGTGATACATGTGTTGTTACCCTAGTATTCTAGTTAAAGATCCATGCTTAGTTTGCTTAGCACCTCTTTAAAATTTTAAAGTTGCATGTGTGATGCTTCCATACTCATAAGTAGGTGCTAGGTAAACCTAACAATGGTATCAGAGCCACGCTAGAATTCTGGACTTGGTGTTATAACAAATACGAAAACGAAACCGACTACGAAAATATGATATTACGGAACCCTTGATATGCTCTCTGGATATTTTTTTAAAAGTCGTCTAAAATTTTTTTTAACAACTGCAGAATCATATTTGGGCTTTTATAAGAACACTGGGGAAATACGGAGGGGAGTGCTCGGATTTTTGCCGAGCACACACCCCCCCAAAACCGAGCTGGCCGGCCCCCTTCCTTCAGAACCCTCCCATATTGCTCCAGTGCTCTTTTGGGTTCATTTTGGGGTTTCTAGTATTGTTTACTTAGCCCAATTTTCATGTGATGATTGTTTAGACTTGGGGCTAATTTGTAGTGATTCGTAGTCATATTATTTAACATTAAATTGGTAACCTTGACTATTTTTAACAGTTCGAACGAACATCGAACACCACACTTTCTACCCCGCTGAAATTTCCAAGTGTTGTGTTTTTCATAAGTTACCTTGGTATTCAATAGTAGCGCAAGTATTCTATGGACCCTCTAGAAGATCATAATAACCTTAACTCGATTCTATGCCCACGGAACCGCGAACGAACCTTCGGGTTTGCCGTAGTGCCGTGGTGTCATAGGTGAGGCGTTGGTTAACTCCTTCTATGGCTGGATCATAAGACACTGTGGCGCGGTTTTTGAGTATTTGTAACTTTGCTCAAGTGTTGAGCTCTTGGGGTAAAACGTGGGTGTTAGTTGATTCGATCGAAACGTTAAACATCGTCTTGATTTCTGTGATTGCAATTGTTGTTTTTCACTTTCTTTTCTGCGACCGTAAGCGTAGTATGTGGTGTATAGCCGGATTCGTTGCTATACATTAATGACAATCGGGATACGCATACTTGCTTACGTTGTTGATATGAGATATTATGTGTTGCTGAGATATGATGCAGGATTGTCGCGATTGAATAGCCGGGGGTTTTATATGAGATGAGAGTGTTTATTTTCATTCATGTAAAAGTTAAATGTATGTAATATTCTTTTATTTGGGGCACTTCCGGGTTGAGAATGATGTCACCATTATTATATATTATTTACTTTTCCACATTAGGATAGACCCAAGGAGAGAGCACAAGTGATCGGGTTCTAGGGTTCAGTAGGAGGCCATCTCGAGGAGTCGAGACCGGATCTCCTAAACTCTAGAATTTGCAGGATCACTTGTCGCTCTCGTAGGGGTCTAGGGGTATGGGCATGGCTATTCATCGCGACCGTGGAATCCGTATTTTCTATTACTGGCTGAATACAAAATACGGACCTCCTAGATATCCTTTTTATTTTCATATGCGCTTCTGCTGCTGTTGATATTCTGTAATGTGATTACTTAGTATCTGAGATGAATGGATTATTATTATATATATGATATATAATAAACATTGCTTATATTTTACACCCGCGCTAGTCCCGCCCCGCTATGCCGTTAGTTAAGTAACCTAACGGGACATTGAGGCGAATGAGGATGGTATAAGTATACGTTCTATTTTCGTTTCTTTTCTGTGATGGCTTAGGAACTTAAATGATGGGACCACATTAATGAGATTAAAGTAAAGTAAAAGAAACCTAAATATGTTGTAGAATCAGATTTGAAACCTACTCGGCCTTTTTATGAAAAATGCAAGTTTCAAAAGATGCGGAGCTTAAGCCACTCCTTTTCTAAACCATTTTAATTCTACAACGATATCAAGTTCAAAGCCTTAAAGGTTTTCATAAAAACCATCTGCAACCCTCCGTCATTTTAGGAAGCAGAGTACTTAGTATTCGTGCTACGTATGTCGACTATAGCCGAGGCGTATTGTACGGTAGCTAAGTGATGTCTTCCTACACCGTATAAGATGCGATTAGTTAGGACATTCATGTGATTATGTTGATCATAGTTAAGGGTCATATGGGTGGGTCTAGTTAATCTCGAAATGACGGGTAGAACTTGACTAGTGCTTATGATATTTTGACCATAGCCAAGGTCATAAGTTACTAGGGGTAAAAACTTTATCGGGAGTTTCAGGAGTTGAAATTTGCAATGAGATTGCATACCATCTATATGACAGTTGGATCCCGATCCTACTGTGAGTAAGAGTTACTCGCAGGAGAGTTTTGCATTTTTGCAATTAGTTAATCCAGTAGGTGTCTAGAATGGTGTCAACGAGGTTTGACCTCTGGGAAAACAAGGTTTATTTTAATTAGGTCCATGCGAAAGCACGGGGAACCTCCCTCAAAATACCGACACTGGCCTGGCTGACCGGTTAGCGAAACGGTAGAATGTAATTAATCCTGGCTAGTTTTCTTTTCAGGTTTTGAATGAAAATTTGATAAAAGCAGTGGGAAACATCGATTAGATAAGATAATAACCAATTTAACTCTTTGCAAGAGCATTTCGCTGAGTGTATTCTTTTCTCTCTCCTAATGGCAGATACCGATGACGGTACTTAAGCTTCTACTAGAGAAAAACAAATTGACAGGACCGAACTATAAAGAATGGTTGAGGAACTTGAACATTGCACTCACATATGATAAAGTATCATATGTCCTCACTACCAAAGCCCCACCCGTCCCATGACCTGAATCATCTGTTTCAGATAGGGAGATCCGAAAAACATGGGATATTAACTGCAACACGGCCAAGTGCTTCGCGCTTGCTTCTATGGACAACATCCATCAGAAACAGCACGAGAAGATGGATGTGCAATCCATCTTTCTTCATACAAAGGAGTTGTATGAAGAGCAATCTCGTACTTTGAGATACAAGGCATCTCGAAAGTTGTTTCAGATGCGAATGGCCCCTGGTGCATTAGTAAGAGAATATGTTTTGAAAATGATTGGTCTTATAGAAGAACTCAAGAAACTGGGATGGACAATGGATAATGAGCAATATACGGATATTGTTCTGCAGTCTCCCCCCCGGTAAGTCGATGTACAACAACCCACGACTTGCGGGGAGGCGGAATAATGAAAAACGATCTTGTTTAATGCGTAAACATCGACTAACCGAGAATCTTTGCATAAACAATAACTAACAACAAACATAGAAGTTAACAATATTATGAAAAGTGATTATACCTAAAGATCCGAGTCCTTCGTCTTGTCGTTCTCCACATCCTCTCCGGCCTTCTCTAAGTAGTAGAAGATCCACCCGAGAGCTTTACTACAAGCTTCACCTCAAACTAGAGGTAACTAGGTTTCTCAAACCGATAATCTAAGCAACCTAGGTGATATAGAGATTGGTTAAGGATTAAGTAGTCTAATCTAATCCTTGTACTCAACACATGAGAGGGGAGGATTAGGGTTTGAAGAGGGAGAGCTTGAGGAGAGAAAAGGTGAGCAAGAGAATGGAATGAGATAATGAGCTCTCATAATATATATGAAGCATAAATCAAAACAAGATAAATCAAGTAAATGATTTAACAACCATGCTCCATAAATATCTAATGGGTGATTCATCTCCATGAGTCATTAAGCATTTATGATGCATTAATGACATGGATGAATCACTCAAATGAGTCACTAATCCCATTTAATGCATATGCCACCTTAACCCCCAAGTCACCATCTTCTAGAAGCTTCTCACGCAATTACGAGAACGCCCCTCCTATCCGTGAAAACACGGAAAAACTTTAGACTGTATAAATCCAATAACCGGATACTAGAAACTGGCTTAAACCAAAGCCGACTAGTAAAAACTGTCCGGATGTCGTACGTGCGTAAACACACTATGTGTCCGAACCCTTGTCGTAAAACCATACGACCTCTATATCGTTTCGCCTGGAGTAGGGAAACTCTCTGTGTGGGACTCTAGAGACTCGACTACTACGCTGGCAGTGGGTTTAACCACAGACCGCAAGAGGCACTAGCTGTACGTAACGGTCCCCAGGTAGATGTCGATAAGAAGGCCGATGAGGAAACCCATCCGAACTCCTACTGCGTCTGATGTGACGATCTCCGTACAGTCCGGTCTGTTCGTCTAAGACTATCGCATATTGGGCCTAGGGGGAAGCAAGCGTCAGTCCCTTAATAGCGATATAAGTCGTGTCGAAGTGAAGCCCATTACACCCTGAGAAACTACTGGAACCTACCAGCAAATCTCGCTTGCCTTGGACAGGGACTTTGCGTAATGGCTCTCTGACACAGCGCGATATCAACCCCCAATACCGGGAGAGACAAATCCTGTCTAACCGCCACTGCCTCCAATTGCTCAGGACCGCACCCAACTGCTACCTGTTTGCACGACTCCTTTGAGCCGTGGTAGGGTAGCAATCTAAGAACAGTGGGACACACTCGAGGCGAAGTAGCAGTGTCAAGTCTGCGGACTATGCTGTACTCATGTCACCTGGGAACTGTTCACTGACGACTGGTATAAAACCAACCAACAGTTCCCTATGAGTCCTGTCCGGTATACCCGTAACCTAACGAGCACCTGCATACTATCTCCAGTACGACGTACTGACGGCTGTGGGACAGACCATCTCCCCAACTGGGATGAGAAGCGTACACACTAGTCTACTCCGGAGTATCGATGCCCTGTCTCGATAATCTTATGACTAGGGACCTGAATAAGGATGTTCTTGTAGACTACCCAGCCCCTACTAGTGTGACTGCCATCACAACACTGGTAATCAAGCAAGATCCTAAGAGCTCTATCAATACGTATACTCACATATTAAGATAGAAAAACCAAGTAGCATACTACCATGTTTAGCAAGACTGTTATATACATGTGAATATCCCAAGCTTCCATTAAGTAATATACAAACTAGTATGATACAATAATGGCCCCTAGGGCATATACACTAACAATCTCCCACTTGCACTAGGGCCATGTACTGGCATATCGAAGACCGATGATCTCGAGTATCCTCTCGAACTGAATCTGAGGTAGGGCCTTTGTGAATGGATCAGCAATGTTCTCTTCAGTAACAACTCTCCGAACCTCGATCTCCCGATGATCAATGATCTCTCTGATCAGGTGATACCGCCTTAAGATGTGTCTGGACATCTGATGGGACCTTGGTTCCTTCGCTAAAGCTATAGCTCCGTTGTTGTCGTAATACAGAGGTATTAGATCAACAATGGTAGGAACCACCTGAAGTTCTGTTAGGAACTTCTTCATCCAGACTGCTTCTTTTGCGGCATCGCAAGCAGTTATATACTCCACTTCCATCGTCGAGTCAGCAACGGTGTCCTGCTTGGAGCTCTTCCAGCACACCGCCCCTGCATTGAGGGTAAAGACATAACCCGACATGGACTTGGAATTGTCCTTATCACTCTGGAAGTCGTAATCAGCATAGGCCTCCATCCTGAGGTCTTTTCCGCTGTAAACCAAGAACATCTCCTTAGTCCTCCTCAGGTACTTGAGAATGTTCTTTACTGCTATCCAGTGCTTCTCCCCTGGGTCTGACTGATACCGGCTTACCACGCTTAGTGCGTAAGCTACATCTGGTCTGGTGCACAACATCGCATACATTATAGAGCCTACCGTAGAAGCGTAGGGTATAATAGACATGCGTTCCCTTTCCAAATCAGTCTTGGGAGACATCTCTTTGGATAGGGTGATTCCGTGACAAGCCGGTAGATTACCGCGCTTAGAATCTTCCATACTGAATCTTTTCAATACAGTGTCGATATACCTGGACTGCGAAAGTCCCAACATCCTCTTGGATCTATCACGATAGATCCGGATCCCCAGAATGTAAGAGGCATCACCCAGGTCTTTCATGGAGAACCTGTGTGACAAGAATCCTTTGACAGATTGTAGCATAGGAATGTCATTTCCTATCAATAGAATGTCATCCACGTACAAGACGAGGAATACGACAGTTCTTGCTACAACTTTACTATATATGCACGGTTCATCTGGATTTTTGATAAAATCATATTCTTTGACTGTTTCATCAAAACAGATGTTCCAACTCCGCGATGCCTGCTTTAGTCCATAAATGGACTTAAGCAACTTACATACTTTCCCGCTGCTCCCACTTTGATTGAAACCCTCTGGCTGATCCATATAGACGCACTCTTCTAAATTACCATTCAGAAAAGCCTTCTTTACGTCCATCTTCCAGATTTCATAATCATGGAAGGCAGCAATAGCAAGAAGGACCCGAATGGATTTGAGCATAGCCACTGGAGAACAAGTTTCGCCATAGTCCAAACCAGGTCTTTGACGAAAACCCTTTGCAACAAGTCTAGCTTTATAGGTTTCCACCTGTCCATCTACACCAATCTTTTTCTTGAAGATCCATTTGCATCCTATAGGTTTTACCCCATCTGGAGCAAAGTCCAAAGTCCATACTTTGTTGGTGTACATGGACTCCATATCGGTCCGCATTGCATCTAGCCATTGTACCGAGTCGCCGCTCTGGATGGCCTGCTGGAAGCCAGTAGGTTCATCATCATTTATGATGCAATCCTCTCTATCCCCATCTATAAGAAAACCGTAGTATCTCTCAGGCGGATGAGACGGCCTACTACTCCTGCGGAGGGGTGCGGGAATGTCCTGTTCTTCTTGAACTACTTGTTCTACCAAACTTTCAGTATTAGTTTGTGGTTATGGAATTTCTTCCAGTTCTATTTCGCTCCCACTTATTTCCTTTTCTAAAAGCTGTTGTTCCAGAAAATGGGCATTACGAGAAACAAAAACCTTTTGTTCCTCTGCGTAATAGAAATAATATCCCTTGGAGTTCTTTGGATATCCCACAAACTTACATTTTACTGATCGTGCCTCAAGCTTGTCTACATACTGCTTTTTAACAAAAGCTGGACATCCCCAAATCTTTATATGCTAAAGATGGGGTTTCTTCCCACTCCACATCTGATATGGGGTGGTAGGCACAGTCTTGGTAGTGTAAGTCCACGTTGCACACCCCGGTTCTTACGGGGAGGCGGAAACGGCGAAAAACAATAATTTGGCGCAAGGCAACATGGACTCAAAAGCAAGGATCTTGGCTAAACTAGAAACTAGCAAACAAGTAGAGGCTTTAACTACTATGCTGTAGAAAATATACCTCACGAAACCGGTCCTTCGGGTCTTCTCTCCGCTGTCTGGCTCGTCCATCCAAGCTCTAAGGAACGATCCGGATCTAGGTCACCTCCGCGGCCTTCTTGAGTCGAAGACGATCCACCCGAGAGTTGTATACCGAGCTCCACCTCAAGCCGAGGCAAATAGGACAAAGAGATCGCTAATCTAAATGCCTTAGGTTGTGTAGAAGAGAAAGATGGAAGTGTTTGTCTATATGGATTCTTTTTCTCTCAGCACATGAGATCAAAAGAATTTTCAAGAGGAGGAAGATGAAGGAGAAGACTTAGCAACCATGGAGCTTTTCTTGTCTTCTCATTTTAAGAGAGAGAATGAGAAGAAAATAATGAAAAAATTAACTCAAAGGAAATGAACCATGGTTGCAATAATACACCCATAACCATCATTACTAATCCTATCATGATAAAGTTGATGCTACATTGAATTGACCATTTTCATAACTCAAGAATTAAAAAGAAAATCAAAGAAGAGTGTAGATCTCTCTTGAAGGTCAATGGTCAACACGGTCAACGGGTCAACAAAGTCAAGAGAGGTCTAAGTGGTCAAATGGTCAATGCAATTAGCCATCACTAAACTATCACTAAAAGGATTAGTAAACAATGTCTCCGGCTCATAATGGTTTCGACCAAACGAATTGTCAAAACCCTAATGAGTCTGCCACATTACAGTTTTTTCCGAACCAACTGCCAAAACCCTAATGGGGCACCTTCTCCTTTATCGCTCCTCAAAACTGTGCATACACACCCGCATCCGCATTCCGTAGAATGCGAATGCACAGAAGACAAAACAAATTCATCTGTGCAATACTAGGATCTGGCTTAAACCAAAACCCACTAGTATTGCCTGCCCGAACAGCATACGCACACAAGTGCACGTAACTGATCGTAGCCCTGCCGTAAAACCATACGGCCTCTACACATTTCGCTCAATGCAGGGAAACTCTCTGTATGGGACTCTAAAGACTCGACACTACGCTGGCAGTGGGTTTAACCACAGACCGCAAGCGGCACTAGCTGTACGTAACGGTCCCCAGGTAGATGTCGATAAGAAGGCCGATGAGGTAAACCCATCCGAACTCCTACTGAGCCTGTATGTGACAATCTCCGTACAGTCCGGTCTGTTCGTCTGATACATCGCATGGCAGGCCTAGGGGGGCGGTGAACGTCAGTCCCCTAATAGCGGTACAAGTCGTGTCGGAGTGTAGCCCAGAACACCCTGAGATAACACTGGAAACCTACCAGTATATCTCGCTTGCCCTGGCCAGGGACTACTTGTGTAATGGCTCTCCTAGACACAGCGCGATGTCAACCCCCAATACCGGGAAAGACGAATCCTGTCTAACCGTCACTGTCTCCAAGTGCTTCGGGACTGCACCCAACTACTACCTGTTTGCACGACTCCCTTGAGCCATGGTAGGGTAGTAATCTAAGTACAGTGGGAACACACTCGAGACGAAGTGACAGTGTCAAATCAGCGGACTAAGCTGTACTCATGTCACCTGGGAACTGATAACTGACGATAGTTATAATACCAACCAACAGTTCCTGACGAGTCATGTCCAGTGTACTCGTAACCTAACGAGCACCCGCATACTATCTCAAGTACGACGTACTGACGGCTGTGGGACAGACCGTCTCCCCCGCTGAGATGAGAAGCGCATACGCTAGTCTACTCCGGAGTATCGATGCCCTGTCTCGATAGTCCTACGACTAGGGACCTGTATAAGGATGTGCTTATGGATTACCCAGCCCCCACGAGTATGACTGCCATCACAACGCTGGTAATCAAGCAAAGATCCTAAGGGCTCCACTAATATGTATATAAGCGATATGCTAAAAGAAACACATGCACATATTGAAGTAGAGACAAACCAAGTAGCATACTACCATTTTGAGCAAGATTGTCTATACAACTGTGAATATCCCAAGCTTCCATTAAGTAATATACAAGCTAGTATGATACAGTAATGGCCTCTTGGGCATATACACTAACAATCTCCCACTTGCACTAAGGCCATGTACTGGCGTATCGAAGACCTATCATCTCGATCAGCCGCTCGAACTGAGTCTGGGGTAGGGCCTTCGTGAGTGGATCTGCAGTGTTGTTCTCCGTATTTACTCTCCTCACCTAGATCTCCCGGCGATCTACGATCTCCCTGATCAGGTGGTACCGCCTCAAAATGTGCCTGGACTTCTGATGGGACCTGGGTTCCTTCGCTAAAGCTATAACGCCGTTGTTGTCGCAATACAGCGGTATTGGATCAACAACGGTAGGAACCACCTGAAGCTCCGTAAGGAACTTCTTCATCCAGACAGCTTCCTTTGCGGCATCGCAAGCAGCTATGTACTCCGCTTCTATAGTTGAGTCAGCAACGGTCTCCTGCTTGGAACTCTTCCAGCAGACCGCCCCTCCATTGAGGGTAAAGACATAACCCAACATGGACTTGGAGTCATCCTTGTCACTCTGGAAGCTGGAGTCAGCAAAAGCCTCGAGCTGGAGGTCTTTTCCGCCATACACCAAGAACATCTCCTTAGTCCTTCTCAGGTACTTGAGAATGTTCTTTACCGCTATCCAGTGTTTCTCCCCTGGGTTTGACTGATACCGGCTTACAACGCTCAATGCGTATGCTACATCTGGTCTGGTACATAACATCGCATATATTATAGAGCCTACCGCAGAAGCGTAGTGTATAATAGACATGCGATCCCTCTCCAAATCAGTCTTGGGAGACATCTCTTTGGAGAGGGTGATCCAGTGACAAGCTGGTAAATTACCGCGCTTGGAATCTTCCATACTGAATCTTTTCAGTATGGTGTCGATGTACCTTGACTGTGAAAGTCCCAACATTCTCTTAGATCTATCACGATAGATCTGGATCCCCAGAATGTAGTTGGCATTGCCCAGGTCCTTCATGGAGAACCTCTGCGACAAGAATCCTTTGACTGACTGTAGCATAGGAATATCATTTCCTATTAGGAGAATGTCATCCACAAACAAGACGAGGAATACCACAGTTCTCCCTACAATCTTACTGTAAATGCATGGTTCATCTGGGTTTTTGATAAAGTCGAATTCTTTGACAGTATCATCAAAGCAGATGTTCCAACTCCGCGATGCCTGCTTAAGTCCATAGATGGACTTTAGCAATTTGCACACTCTACTGCTGCTCCCACTCTGAATGAATCCCTCCGGCTGATCCATATAGACGCACTCTTCCAAATTTCCATTTAGGAAAGCCGTCTTTACGTCCATCTGGCAGATTTCATAATCGTGGAAGGCAGCAATGGAAAGAAGGATCCGAATGGATTTCAGAATAGCCACTGGAGAAAAGGTTTCGTCATAGTCCAAACCAGGTCTTTGACGAAAACCCTTTGCAACAAGTCTAGCTTTATAGGTCTCAACCTTCCCATCTACACCAATCTTCTTTTTGAAGATCCATTTGCAGCCTACGGGTTTTACCCCTTCTGGAGCAAAGTCCAAAGACCAAACTTTGTTGGTGTACATGGACTCCATCTCGGCCCGCATTGCATCCAGCCATTTTACCGAGTCGCCTCTCTGAATGGCTTGCTGGAAGCAAGTAGGCACACCATAATCCATAGTGCAATCCTCTCTATCCCCATCTATGAGAAAACCGTAGTATCTCTCGGGCGGATGAGACTGCCTACTACTCCTGCGGAGTGGCGCTGGGATGTCCGGTTCTCTTGAAACTTCTGGTTCTTCCAAGCTTTCAGTAATAGCTTGTGGTTCTGGAATTTCTTCCAGTTCTACTACGCTCCCACTTTCTTCTTTTTCTAAGAACTGATGTTCTATAAAGTGGGCATGACGAGAAAAAAAAACCTTTTGTTCCTCTGCGTAATAGAAAAAATACCCCCTGGAGTTCTTTGGGTATCCCACAAACTTACACAGTACTGAGCGTGCCTCGAGTTTGTCCGCATGCTGTTTTTTTACAAAAGCTGGACATCCCCATGTCTTAAGGTACTTGAGACAGGGTTTCTTCCCACTCACATCTGATATGGGGTGGTAGGCACAGTCTTGGTTGGAGCCTTGCTCGAAAGATATGCAGCTGATTCTAGTGCATAACCCCAGAAGGATCGCGGTAACAAAGCCTTACTCATCATGGAACGAACCATATCCAATAGGGTTCGATTCCTCCTTTCCGATACACCGTTGTGTTGTGGTGTGTATGGAGGAGTAAGCTGAGAGAGAATTCCATTCTCTTTTAATAAGCCCAGAAACTCGGCACTCAAGTATTCACCACCTCGATCAGATCTCAGTGTCTTGATACTTTTGCCTGTTTGTTTTTCAACTTCATTCTTATATTCCTGAAATTTCTCAAAGGCCTCGGATTTGTGCTTCATCAAGAAGACATGCCCATACCTAGAGAAATCATCTGTGAAAGTAATGAAATATGAATTACCATTTCGCGCATGTGTAGACATTGGACCACACACGTCACTGTGTATGAGTCCCAAGAGCTCGCTCGCTCTTTCTCCGTGTCCAGTGAACGGAGTCTTTGTCATCTTTCCTATGAGACAAGATTCACAAGTGGCATAAGACTGATACTCGAACGGATCCAAGTATCCTTCTTTATGTAACTTTGTTAACCGTGTCTCATTTATGTGACCCAGTCTACAATGCCATAAGAAAGCCTGATTTAAATCCGGAGACTTTCTTTTAAGTGTGTTCTGGACACTGAAGACCTGAGCTTGATTCAAAACGTATATACCGTTTTTCAATGTACCTGACCCAATCAGAACTTGATTTAGGTGGATGTTTACTACTTCGCTTACAAAAGTAAAATCATATCCTTCCTTAGAAAGTAAGGATACAGATATGATGTTACAAGTCGCACCTGGTACATGAAAACAGTCACGCAGAATCAATATCTGCCCAGTTGTCAGTCCTAGATGATATTCCCCTACGGATTCTGTTAGAGATAGTGCCCTCAGAGTCAATTATTGGATCACAGGCACGTGATTGCAATGATTGAGGGGAGGACCTGTCCCAGTAGGACAGTCTTACTCAAGATGATAGTATGCTATCTGGTTTATCTTTATCATCGTGTACTGCTTTAGGTGACCTTACGAGTTGCTATTACACGTTGATAGAGCCCCTAGGATTCTTGCTTGACTACCAGCAGTATGAGGGCGATCATATAAGTGAGAGCTGGAGTTTATAAGCACATCCTTAAAAGGTCCCTAGTCGTAGGAGTTTCGAGACAGGGCATCGATACTCCAGAGTAGACTAGTGTATACAGTCGAGACCCCGACGAGGGGCGGTGGCCGGTCTCACAGGCCACTGGTGTCAGTTTGTTCACCTAAGATGTATACAGGTGCTCATTGGGTTATGAGTACACCGGACAGGACTCGCCGGGAACCTGCTAGTTGGGATTATACCTGACGTCAGATAGCAGTTCCCAGGTGACATGTGTACAGGTTAGTTCATCGACCTGAGATCGTCATTTGTCTAGTGTGAGTTCCCACTGTGCTTTGATTACTACCCTACCACGGCTCAAAGGAGTCGTGCAAACAGGTTTTAGTTGGGTACAGTCCCGAGCCACATGGAGGCAGTGAGCGGATCTGCAGGGGTTCGTCTCTCCCGGTATTGGGGGTGAGGTCGCGCTGTGTCGAGGAGAGCCAGAACATGAAAAGTCCTTGGCCAAGGCAGGAGATTTGCTGGTAGGTATTCCAGTAGTATCTCAGGGTGTTCTGGGCTGCACTCCGACACGACTTGTACCGCTTTTGGGGGTCTGACTTTTACCAACCCCCTAGGCCCACCATGCGATGCTCATAGACGAACGGACCGGACTGTATGGATATTGTCACTGACAGGCTCAGTAGGGTGTCAGGATGAGTTCGCTCATCGACGTCCCTTTTGGTCAATACCTGGTGGCCCGTCACGTATTGGCTTATACCTCTGACGTGCTAGTGGTTAAATCCACAGCCAAGGTATTGACGAGTCTTTAGAGTCCACCACACTCAGTTACTCAGGTTTCGGGCGAAACGCTGTAGAGGTCGTATGGAGATATGGCAGGGTTCGATCAGATACGTGCGGTATTGCACGGATCGTGATCGGACGGTTTTTACTAGCCGACTTTGGATTAAGCCGGATCCTAGTATTTGATAGTGTAGTTTTGTCTCTTTGCATTTGTGTTCAGTGGGAATACAAATGCGGGCATGTATTTGCAGTAGCGGGGTTTTCCTGTAATTTATTACGGGATCAGTTTTCTGATGTTGCCAGTTTGCATTCCGTTCCGGCCGGTTTTCTTTTATTCTTTCGCGGCCGGACTTTCCGATGGAGGGGGTTATTTGCAAGAGTGCAAATAACTCTTTTGTGGAGGGCTTTGTTGCTTTTGTGCCTTTGTCATGATGAGATGCTTTTTGCATCACCTCATTATCTTTTCTTGTGATGGTTTGTGAATGGATTGAAAAGAGAAATGAGAGTGACCCTTTTTCTTTGCATTATCTTTTCTTTTTCTTATTGGATTTTGATTCCACATCTCCACCATGGAGAGATATGGCCGGCCACTTATTTTGAGGGGAGAGAGAGAGAGGTTCATTGGTGATATGTTTATTCTTCATCTCATTTCATGCTTTTATGCTTGCAAAATTCCAAGCTTCTCTCCTTCATTCATTCTCCTCCTCAAATCCCTCCATCAAGGCAACTTCCATAAACCCTAAAGAGACAAGTTTACTACACTATTCTATAGCAAGCCTTGGACGCGTCGGCTAGCCAACTTCGCGCCCGAGTTGCCTCGGTCAAGAGGCAGGAGCCCGTAAAAGATTCCGGCTACGTGGTGCCCTTTCCGACGAGCGAGGAGGTGATGAAGATTCCGCAGGAGATCGGAGTGGAGACGAAGACCGAAGGACACGGATCGCTTGGTATAGCATCTCTACTCTTTTCTATTTTGCTAGTTGCTAGGTTAATGGCCCGATCCGGGTGAAAAGCGCGCGGTGGTGCCGATTTGCAAAGTTCGCAAAGTTTTTGTTTCCGCGTTTCCGGCGTCGGATAGACGGCCGGGGCGC
This sequence comes from Agapanthus africanus, assembly GCA_030015575.1. NCBI lineage: Eukaryota > Viridiplantae > Streptophyta > Magnoliopsida > Asparagales > Amaryllidaceae > Agapanthus > Agapanthus africanus. Next base: position 137,388,060 of record JASDDO010000004.1, on the reverse strand, counting down.
CCCCGCGGGCTTACATTGGTATCAGAGCCACGCCGTTAACCTTGCCTAGCTTGCTCTAGTATGTTTAGAACTCGATCGAACTAAAATCCCCAAAAACCGTATTTTCTATGCATTGTGTTTTCTGTTGAAATTTTTCAAGCTCCAAAAATTTTTCAGGTCATTGCAGAAAGACATGCAAGAAATTCTAAGAATTCTGGTAAAATTTGGTCGCGAGATCACTCCATACCGCCGCGGAACCGCGGCCAAACCCATGCTTGGGCCGCGGTTCCGCCGCGCTTTTAACTGTTCATCGTGGAAAATTTTTCCAGTAGGCTTCTGATTAGGAAATAGGGGTTTTGGGATATTTTCTTTGGGCCCAAATTTTCTGTAAGTGCTACAGTACTCCTTGGGGCCCACTTCGATATATTTGTTCGATCGGATATTTTAAACATGCCAGTTCACAGTATTTATATTATATCTGCGACCGTGAATGTCACTCGATCGGTAAATCCAGTCTATCTGCTATAGCCCTTTTAGACGGATTTGCGAACGTGACATTCACGTTGATGTTCTGTGTTTTGCTGTGTTGTTGCGGATCGGTCTTGGGGGGTAGCCTGGATGCAATGTTAGTACAGTTCTGTTTTATATGTACATTTGATATTGCGGGGCGAGCGTCCGACATGTGGACTGCCGTCACTGCTTGTTTGTATTATTCTTTTGGGGCACGACCAGGTTGCGGTCGATGTACCCGTTGTATGTATATTTTGCTTTCTGTACTAGGATTACCCCGCGGAGGGGTGCACGGATAGCCGGGTTCTAGAGGGCAACAAGCCCGCATCTCATGGCGTTGAGACGGAGGGGGCTTCACTCTAGAATTAGCGGGCTATTCGCCGCACTCGTAGGGGGTACAGGTTGACCCAGGAGGGGTGCCCAAGTTACCGGATTCCATGAAGTGCTGGGTGGTCCATTCACGTTGCTCAAGGGGGCTGCCTCGATTCAGGTTTTGGCGGGTAACTTGCCGCGCCCGTAGGGGTCTAGGATTTCATTGCACAGGCTATCCAGACGACCAGGGGAACGTCGGGTTTCAGCAGCGGCTCTGTGAAACCCGGGGATCCCAGATATCTGTATTGATCTGTGTTGCTATACATTTTTGTGTTGCTGCATTTTTATCACGCCTTGAGCGAAAATTATATATTATATATATACTAGTAGATGTTGTATATGTTTTTCATCCGCGCTAGTCCAGTCCCCGCTCTGTCGTTAGTTAGCTAACCTAACGGGTGATGACGGGACCCAGTGGCGAATGCGGATGGCATATACGTACATCAGTATATTTTCGTTCTTTTTGGTGTGATCAATTGATGGGACTGCGTTGATTCGGATCAATGCAAGATAAACAAACCTATTCTGATGTTGTTGGAACACTTTTCAAAAAGCTGTTATTGCAAGGACGTTCACTTTTGTTTTGCACAGTGGTATTCAGTTAGAATATACTGCTCCTCAGTCGACGAGGCAAGGGCCGAGATCCCTTCACCGGGAGTGACCCCTTGGACAGAAGTTTGTGTCAGGGCGATAACTTCACTATAGCCGATTACTTTTGCTTTGCATCGTGGTATTCAGTTGGAATATCCTGCACCTCATTCTACGCGGAAAGAGCCGAGATCCCTTCACCGGGAGTGACCTTTTTAGCAAAGGTTTTTGTCACTGTATTTTTAAAAGCTATCCGGTTCCTTCAACGATATCAAGTTCATTACGTTAAAGGTTTTCGCCAGAAACCATTCGTAGCCCTCCGTCGTTTCAGACTGGTAGCACGTAGTATTCATGCTATGTTTGTTGGCCTTCGTCAAGGCATAGTGTATGGTAGCTGCTTGTTGCCTTTCTGCTGCATAGATAGATGCGTTGGTTTGGGACAGTCGTATAGCCTTGTTGGCCTTCGTCAAGGGCTTGTACGGGTGGGTTCAAATCAACCTGGACAATGACGGGTAGAACTTGACATGTGACTTATGATTTGTTGGCCTTCGTCAAGGTCATAAGAGCATGGGGTAAAAATCCACATCGGGAGTTTCAAAAGAACTGAAACTTGCCAGATATGCGCATACCTTCTGGAGTGTGATAGCGTGAGCGGATTCCGTCACGTTATCATGCGATGATAGTTGGATCCCGATTCCCACTGATGAGTTGGTTTACTCCTCGGGTGATCCCGGCTAATTCTTCTTTCAGGTTTGGGAAAGAATTTGACGTTACAGTGGGAGGTTTCCTGATTAGATAAAGTGACAACCATTCTGATCTAGGTTAGAGTGCACGCTGAGTGTTTCTTTTCTCTCTCTCTTTGGCAGCGACCATTGACCCGACCCTAGACTATGACTCAGTGACCAAGTTGACCGAACCTACTTAACACTGGCTTTTGGATTGTCAGAGTTGCAAACTTCATTGCCACTCCTACTTTTACCCTTTTTCTCCGGGACACCCCGTATTACTACGAACGTCCACTTCCATTGGACAAAACCATCGTATGGTTATATACGAACTCGAAGGACTTCGAGGATGGTTTCTGGTTCTGGAGAAAACGGATAGGACTATTCAGTTGTCTTTTCTTTTCACCTTCTCTCAGGTTGCGAGTACTCCTTGGTTTAGGAGTAGTACACCTATTACGCAAATTGGATAGTCTTCTTCCAAACCATAGGCTGGTGCCGACCGGTAGGGAATGAAGAAAACCAGTTAGCCTAAACGGTGTACAGAAGGTATTAAGTTCAGACAAAGCAAGGGATTAGTAAGAGGGCAAAGTAAATTGCGACTACTATTCACGAACAAACCAAGTGTTTCTTCGCCAATCCTAAATCACCTTTGTATTTCTCTAAGACACTCCGTATCACTACGAAGATCCCAGTTTACTGGATAATCCATCGTATGGTTATATACGAACTCGAAAGGAACTTGTTCCAGTTCGGGGATGGATCCTGGTTCAGGAGAAATAGGAATAAAGTACATTCAGGTGTCTTTTATCTTCACCTTCTCTCGCGTTGCGAGTGCTCCTAGGATTAGGACAGTACACCCTTTATGCTTATTGGATAGTCTTCTTCCAAACCATAGGCTGGTGCCGAACGGTAGGGAAGGAAGAAAACCATTTGGCCTAAAGGGGTGTACAGAAGGTAATGACTAAAGACAGATAAAGGGATTTGGAGAAGTGGCAAAGAATTATACGGTTATAGTTGTGAATCTGGATAATGGAAGAGGCATTACTAGGAATACCAGGATACCCTATCGAAACATTTCAATGTTTCAGTTTCACTGTGTACTGTTAATAGAAAACTGATTTCCCAATTAGACACTTGCTCCAGAGTATGTATTTATCAGGTATGATTCTCACATCTGTATGATTTTACAGATGATGAGTGGGAGTAAGTCATTGAGAATTAGGTGACCATCCTCATTATATCGGGATTCGTTGGAATTTATGATATTTGAGGAAGCCACCTGGGTTGTTTGCCGGTCGGCAAATATTTGGTTTTGAATATCCGTTGTTGTGCACCAATTTCAAATTGATATATCTGTACGTCTATTTTTATAGAGTGAGACATACCTTTTTGAAATTATGTCTATAACATTTACCTATACCAGTAGATGGTTAGGTAAGGAGCATTGAACAGCGGTGTAATTCTTCTTAACCATAAGTACAGTTTTCAACCTACGACACACAGTGAATGAGTTGTAAGACTCAGCGGACTTATACAGAGTATTGTATGTTTTCCAATGTCCATTAGGACAAAGGGGATGGTCCTCGTACTGTATTCTGTTTACTTATGACTTCTCTAGTTCTTAGACAGGTGTTTCGTAGAAACACAGGGTCGAAATTTTGAGAAGTTATAGGTATAAGAATAAAGTAGAGAACTAGGTGTTGCAAGCATCGGGATTCTTCAAAGTGATCGAAGATGTAGATACTTGTACATGGTATTCAGTTGATAGTAGTGGTTAAGAGAACTTGCTTCTCTTTCAGGTTACTCATAATTGGAAATATTCCTAAGTTGAGTAACATTGATCGGACTCCTTCCATTCAGTTGACATGCACTGGAGACAGCTGTATGATTTGAATCTGGTTCAATTAAATCAGTGCCTCTGTTTCTATATTTGATATAGAACAGTTCATATCTTAACGATGTTAAGATACGGGGAGTTGTCCGGCTTATGCTTAAAACCAGACTCCGGATAACTCAAGGCACGTTTCTATAATGGCTGTTTGTGGGTTGACCCGGGCTATGACGAGGGTTGATATTCTACCATCTGGAAGATCAATAGTGATATTGTTCTTGACTCGCTACAGTTTTATTAAAAATGGATTTTTCAGAAAACAGTAGTAGGAGTATGGTAGAACTAGAAGTGATTCCAGAACCGCAAACGATTACTGAAGATTTGATAAGAACCTAAAGATTCAATCTGGTTTGACATTCCATTGGCCACTCCGTAGATTTGGTGGGTAACCTCAGGTACCCAAGAGATACTTCGGTAGCCTCAAGGACGGTGGCAGACAGGTTCTTGTTTACCCAGACTTTCCATTGCTGTTGTTCCAGACTATGAGACCCGGCAGGAGGATGAGTATAGCGTCGTTCTAAACTAGTTTTAGAAGCGTACATGTATATAACTCTGCCAGAAGGTTGTCGTAGTCAGTGGGAGCAGCGGAAGCATTGGTGGACATCAGGCTTATGTCTATTTATAGACTAAAGAAGATATAGCGGAGATAGATCATCTATTTCTGATATGACAGTCATAGGTTTGACTTCATCAGAATAGGGGATGGATCTGTTGAGAAGGTAGTAGGGTGTGATGTCCTGGTATTTGATGACATACACAGAGTAGGAAGTGATATTCCTATACTACGATCGGTTTTACTATGGTCGTCACACAGTAGTTTCTCCACATAGGATTTGGATATTATATCAGACATTCTGGTTACTAGATCTACAGTTTTAGATCAAGATTTGGGTGGTTTCCCAATCTGGGTACTTTGACCACATTCTATGAGTATTTAGAATGGACGACTCCTGGCACGGTAGTATACCTGCAGGTGATGGAGTCACCCTCCCTAAAGGTGTCTTACAGACTAAAGAGGAGAGGGATACGCATGATTGGCAGATCACTTGCTTAGGCAATTGAGTCAATCATGAGATGTCAAGTACCACACCAGATGTTGTTCTTGCAGTAGGTGCAATAATTTGATATTGATCCAATCCTGGAGAAACAGTCGGAAGCAGTTTTAGAACATAAGTTGATGTTCTAGGGATATGATAACAGTATTCTCCTTTAGGAGACCGTTATCATTCCAGGCTTCCAAGGTGACATGGATGGCAGAGTGGCTGTCAGAGTTATAGTTTTCCCTCTGATGAGGGGCAGTATTTTGGACAGGTGGTCCAGGTGGATACTGAGGGAAGGCATGGCGCAGGATACTGATTAAGTTCAGTTGACGATACAGTCTAAGAAGTTTGGATTTGGAGTTCATTTATGAGCTAGGTCCCATCAGACATCCAGACATTCTAAGACAGGTATTGCTCATTTCGGGAGATAGCTTTCTCCGCGAACTTGAGATAGAGAGAGACATAAAAAGAAACATCAAAGCGGATCCACTCACTGAGGCTATTCCTCGAACGCAATAGTTTCGCAAACGAGCTTTGTGAGACTGACTAGTAGAGGAGTTGGGTGTTCGGTATCACACGGGCTGTGAGTATGCGACATCGCAATAATTAGCCTTGAGTGCAAGTGGGAGATTGTTGGAGATAGTGCCCTCAGAATCAATTATTGGATCACAGGCACATGATTGCAATGATTGAGGGGTGGACATGTCCCAGTAGGACAGTCTTGTTAGTTATATGTATGCCCTAGAGGCCATTACTGTACATACGATGTATATTGTAGTGGATGCTAGGACATATATAGGGAGGACTTTCTTGCTCGACATGATAGTATGTTATCTGGTTGTACTTTATCTTAACATATACTCTAATTGTCTCTATGTTACATGTTGATAAAGCCCTTAGGATGTGTACTCGACTACTGGGACTATGATGAGATCATACTAGTGGGGCCAAGGTAGTCGACGAGTACATCCTATAACTGTTCCTAGTCGAGGGTGTATCGAGACAGGGAATCGATACACCAGAGTAGACTAGCGTATACGCATCTTGACCCATATGATGGGCGATGGATGATCCCATATCCATCGGTGTTTGACATCAAGGATGGTGTACGGGTGCTCAGTGGAGACTGGGTACACTGGACGGACTCGCCGAGAACTCCCAGATGGTATTATACCTCACGTCAGATGGCAGTTCTCCGGTGACACTGGTACAGAGTAGTCTGTTGATCCGAGATCGTCATAGAGTCTTGTGTGATTCCCACTGTGCTTTGATTTCCATCATACCACGTCCAAGAGGGCGTGCAAAAAGGTGGCTTTTGGGTACAGTCCCGAATCATATGGAGGAAATGAGCGATAGGAGGGGATTCGTCTCTCCCGGTATAGGGAGTTGATGTTGTGCTGTGTTCGATTGGCTATAACCGGAAATCCCTGGCCAGGGTTGCTGAGATTTACTGGTAAGTGTTATCAGTAGTTTCTCGAACTGTTATAGACCTCATATCGACACGACTTATCGAGCTACTGGGGTCTGACGTTTACCACCCCTAGGCGAGATATGCAACATATCAGACGACGAGACCGGACTGTACGGGAGTGTTACTGTTTGGATTCACAGGAGAAGTTACAGGCTTGCTTGTTGATCTTCTGAGCGCTCAATACCTGGGTAGCTGTTACGTTTAGCTGACCGCTTGCAGCTTGTGGGTGTTTGATATGATCATCACCTACTGCCGGCGTATTGACGATTCTTTAGAGTCCTACACAGAGGTTTCTTGGCTCAGGCAAAACGGAGTAGGAGCACATATGTGATATGTGCGGAACCGAGGATATTACGATATGAGATACCGTATTCTATTCTCGCGATATTTGATATCAGCCGGGTCATCGGATCAAGTGTTGATTCGATGAATCGGTACGGATAAATATTAGTCGGTTATATGCGATATAGCCGGATTGTCGGATCATGTGTTGATTCGATAATTTAATGTATAATAATATATATGATATATTAAATTACATTAACTAATATTTGCTCACTAAAAGATTCTTTTTCTCACTCGGGTAATACATTGATATATATGCGATATATGTTAATTGTATTATTTTATTTGGTTACAATAAATATTATATATGTGATATATAATATTGTAACATGATATGATAACTAATGCAACATGTTTTGTGGAGTTTAAACATGATTAGGGTTTGGATTAGGGTTAAGTGTTCTAGTTGATTCTAGAAGGTTTTCATTTTGTCATGATAAAGATATTTGTGTGTGACTCATTCTTAACCTAACCCAAACCCTAGCCTTGGTTAATTCTCTACAAAGGTTTAGTCAACCATGGTTGCATAATTCATCATTATCTCCTTTGCATTATTCATCACAAAAGGAATTCTATTATTATTCATCTTCTTCTTCCTTCACTCTTCATGAAAAAGCTTGCTAGATTTTTCCAAAGTGATGAATAAATATGAGAAAAAGATAAATAAAGAGAGCAAAAATCATACTTCATCATCCTCATCTATCCTTGCCATTTAGATGAGGGTGTTCACTTCGTTTAGTGAGTGTTAGCTTGTGTTAACGGAACTTCAAGGTAGATCATCTTAGTATCGAAGATCGGAAGCAAAGGTTGCATCTTTCTCTTCGTGGAACCTCTCGAGAGTCCGGAACCCGATGATCGCAGCGAAGGGACTACAACACGGAGCATATGAAGTGAAGGACCGGATCTACAAAGGTTGTAATCCCTTTCACTTAGTGTTAAAATGTTTAGCATGTTAGTTTTCGCCTAATCTCTAGTTTAAAGATCTTGTATCGGGTTGTTCGGCACGGCTAAATTTTTAATCGGGCATGGTTGATGCCTCGTGGACCCTTGTGCGCGTGCATAGCAACCCTACAGTGGTATTACAGCCAAGCTAGAGCTTTAGGCGAAGTCTAGACGAAGTTTAAAGTCCGATCGAAACCCGAAACCACGATAAAACCCGCTCTCTAGACTTTTTCTAAAAACTGGGATCTTTCCACATTAAAAATGCTTAAAAAATTCAGCAGAGAATTATAAGAATTACGGTGCAAAAAGTTTTCGATGAACAGTACAAAGTGCGGCGGAACCACGGCAGAAGCATGCCTTCTGCGGCGGTTCCGCGGCTAAAGGATGACGTCATCATTCCTTGTTTGCACAGTAACTCCTATTTTATTATGTTGGATTTTCTGGGAATTTTTAATATTTATTCAAGAGTTGAATTTTCTGGGGTTGTTTTGGGGATTCGATGTTTCGACCGGGATGTCTAATTTTGTCTATGTGGTTTTACGGATAATTTTTAGAAACTGTTAAAAAGTTCGAACGGATATCAATAACTCACTTTTTTCCCTGTCGGAAAATTTTTCAAAAGTTGGATTTTTTTCTCGTGTTTAAGAACGTTCTAAGTCGTGCAAGTAACGCGGTGGACCCTCTAGAAGACAACAAACCTTAACTCGATTATGTGACCGTCTTGAACTGCCTTTTGAACCTTACGGTTTGGGGCAGTACGGCGTGCCACATGTGAGGCGTTGGCTTGACCCTTCTACGGCTGGACCATTGGTACTGTGGCATGTGATGGATGTTTTTAAACTGATTTCAAGTGTTGAGATACCTTGGGGAAATCTTGGGTGTTTGATGATTCGATCGGAAAGTTTAACTTTTTCTATTTATCTAGAATGTGATACAATATTTGGAATCCACAGGTAGTTATGAGATAACTGATTTGAATATTATAAACATAGCAGTTTAGTCTCAAATGATCGGTTGCCACGGAATTTTGATGTGATCAAAAGTCCGTCGCAATCACGTAGCGTACGCGGATACTCGCCGGGTAAACTTAATAGACAGCTACACCTCTTAGCCCCGACCAAGTGACTGTAGGAGAACCCCGTCGCCGAAAGCATCCGTTCGGATGCTCGCGGCAGCGGTGTTCCGCCTTAGTGCACTTCGTCGACGGTATCGGGGGTGCGGCCGTCTACTAAAGTTTGCGACGAGCATTCGATCAGGACGTCGAGAATCTTGTCGAATTGCCCGACTTGATATTGAAAAGCGTTTTCGATAATGAGACTAAAATGCGGGGTTTATAATTGTTAGGCATGTGATGTCTAAGGAATTCATTTGGTTAGGCATGTGATGTCTAAAGAGGTTGCGGATTCCAACTGTTGTAGTTTTACATTTTCTTTTCTGTGACCGTAAGCGTAGTATGTGGTGTATCGCCGGCTTCGTTGCTATACATCAACGACAATCGGGATACGAATACTTGCTTACGTTGATGATATGAGATATTATGTGTTGCTGTGATATGTTATATTGGATCGTCGCGTTTTGAATAGCCGGGGGTTTTATGTGAGATGAGAGTTTTTTCTTTTTCATTCATGTAAAATTCATTTGTATGTAATAATCTTTTATTGGGGCACTTCCAGGTTGCGGAAGATGTCACCGTTGATGTATATTATTTACTTTTCCGCATTAGGTAGACCCAAGGCGGGGAGCACAAGTAACCGGGTTCTAGGGTCCAGTGGGAGACCATCTCGAGGAGTCGGGACCGGGTCTCCTAACCTTAGAATTGGCTGTGTTGCTTGCCGCTCTCGTAGGGGTCTAGGGATGTGGGTTTGGCTATTCATCGCGACCGTGGAATCCGTGTTTTATACAGGCTCGTATTGAAAACACGGACGTCCTAGTATATCCAATATTTCATATATGTTCTTCTGCTGCAATGTTCTGTGATGAGATCATATTACTGCCTGTGACGAATGTTTATATTATATATATGAGATATATGTTATATTGCAGATTTCGTTTCAAAAAGAGATGCTTGCGAAGCATAATTAAAATGGGACTTCATTAATGAGATTAATGAAATAAAAGAAACCTAAGATGCTGTAGAAACTTGTTTATAAAAACTGGTAGCTCTATTTCTTGCTTTGCATCGCGGTGTTCCTTGTAGAACATCCTGCACCTTAATCGATAAGGAAAGGACCGAGATCCCTTCACCGGGAGTGACTCCTTTAGCAATAACTGGAAGATGCTACAAACTCGGTTTGTCTTTTGATTGCTTCTATAGTTCTTGCTTTGCATAGTGATATTTGTGAAATATCCTGCACCTTATTCGATGAGGAAATGGCCGACGATCCCTTCACCGGGAGTGACCCCTTTAGCAAAACTAGAAAAGCCTCAAAAACACTCCATTTAAAAATCACTCGATTCTACAACGATATCAAGTTCATTACGCAAAAGGTTTTCTTAAAACCTGTCGTAACCCTCCATCATTTCAGATAAGTACTAGTTAGTATTCGTGCTACGTTTGTTGACCATGTTAAGGCGTAGTGTGCGGTAGCTGATTAGTGCTTATCTGTATAAGAATATGATGCGATTGGATTAGGGTAGTCGTGCGACTTTGTTGACCATGTTAAGGGTCATGCGGGTGGGTTTAATTCAATCGGGAAATGACGGGTTGAGCTTGACTAGCACTTATGATTTGTTGACCATGTTAAGGTCATATAGCTGCTGGGGGTAAAATATTATTAGGAATTTCAAGTGTTGAAATTTGCAATGAGATTGCATACCTTCTATAAGATAGTTGGATCCCGATACCCGCTGCGAGTAAGAGTTACTCCTGGGAGAGTTTTACACATTATAATTAGTCGATCAAGTAGGTGTCTAGAAAGGTGTTAACTGGGTTACGCCCCTGGGAAAACGAGGTTTACTTTAATTTGGTTCGTGCGAAAGCACGGGGGACCTCCCTCAAAGTACCGACACTGGCCTGGCTGAAAGATTGGCGAACTTGTAGCGTGTAATTAATCCCGGCTAGTCTTTCCTTTTAGGGTTTGAAGAAAGATTTGATTAAAACAGTGGGAGACATCCTGATTAGATATATTAGATAACCAATCTAATCTTGCAAGAGCATACGCTGAGTGTTTTCTTCTCTCTCTCTCCAGGTAGCGACCATATCACGCCTTAATCAAGATAATAATACGGATATATTGACCGAACCCGCTTGTTATACTGAGCTGGGGAACGTTGGTCCCGCTCCAACTTATAATTATTATAAGACAGAGCAGGAAATTGGGGAATACCAGATTTCCCGTGCCGCCCAAACGAAGAAAGTGCATGTTGATGCATCATCTTCGGGTGTGTTCATTACAGAGAACTGTTTCTCAGTATCCTTTACGTCCTGGGTATGTGATACCAGATCAGGATCCCGTATATGTAATCTGTTACATGGGCTACAGATAGGTATAGAACTGAGAACGGGTGATAAGTTTCATGAGACAGAAAACGGTGCAAGTGTTGCAGCCAAGTCTGTTGGTCACAGTCACCTTGTATTACCAGAATACATTGATTTTGAACAAATGCTATTAGATACCGAACCTGATATACAAAATCATATCAGTCTCTTTATTAGTAAAGAAAGGATATAATTTTGTATTGTTGGATAATGTTTTGAACATTTCCTATATCAAGAGTTGATCGGTTCAGGCACGTTATCTAAAAGCATTGACGTTCTAAATCAAACTGCAGTTCTTAGTATACGGAACACACACAAGAGGAAGTGTTCAGAAATGAACGAATCCTTCTTGAGGTATTATAGACTAGGTCATGTCAATGTGACCCGACTAGCTAAGTTACATTGAGATGCACATTTAAATCTGTTTGAATTTACATCTTGTGAAACTTGCCAGTCATGTCACAAAGATAAGATGACCATAGCACTGTTTATTGGAAACAGAGAAAGAGTTGGTGAACTCTTGGGATTGATACATGTTGATGTATGAAGGTCCCCTGTCTACACATGCCAGGACCGGTTCTTTGTACTTCATTATATTCACTGATGATCTCTCAAGATTCAGACATATGTTCCAGTTGAAACACAAGTCCGAACCTTTTGAGATATTCATGGAATATAAGTTAGAAGTAGAGAACCAACAACGGGTATAAGTATTATGTCCTTTGATGAGATCAAGGAGGAGAATACTTGAGCACGGAATTCCTGGACTATTCTAAAGGAGAATGAGATTCTCTCTCAGCATTACTCCTCCGTATACACCATAGTGAGATGGTGTATCGGGGTGGAGCAATAGCACCCTATGTGATATGGTGTGCTCTATGATGAGTACTACCGAGTTTCCTATTTCCTTTAGGGAGTTATGCACTTGTGAAGTTGCATACCTATTGAATAGGGTTCAAATCAAATCAGAAGCCTACCACTTCATATGTGATATGGAAAGGGAAGAGCCCATATCTTAAGTTGATTAAGATTTGGGGTTGTCCGGCCTATGTCTAAAACCAAAATCCGGACAAGCTCGAGGCAAGGTCTGTTATGTAGAACTGGAAATTGTTGCACCACGGCAGCGCCACGGCCGTCTATCCGAGGCCAAAATGCGGAATCAAAATTTTCTTATCTTTTAAACTGGCGCTACCGTGGACAATATACCCGGATCGTAACCATTAACCGATACTAGCTATCAAGAGAAAGGGTGAGAGATATACCGAGAGATCCGAGTCCTCCGGTCTTCTCATCATCGTCCCGATCTCCCGCGGAAACTCCGGTCGTCGCCTCCTTGCCGGAAGGGCACCACATCGTCTGTATCTATTACGGGCTCCCACCTCAATGCCGAGGCAACTCGGGCACGAAGCTGGCAAGTCGACGTGCCCAAGATGTGCTGTAGAATGTAGTGTAGATGATGCTTGTCTCTTTGGGGTTATGTTGCCTTGATGGAGGAATGAAGAACATTGAAGGGAGCTAGAAATAGTGTAGCAAGAAAAATGAGAGGTGAATAATTTTTCTCATGCAAATGAACTACTCTCATTTTCTCTCCTCTTGACCAAATGTGGCCGGCCATTTCATCCAAGGAAATGGTGGAGGGAATATGAAACAAATACAAGAGGGAGGTGAGTGTAGGAGAAAGAGAATGGTGACCATATCAAAAGCAAAGCTCACATCACTAAACAAATCAATCCTAATCCTTTCTCATCACCATAAAGCAAAAGAAAAGACTAAGAAAGCATCTCATCATGAGAAACTATCATGATGCCACCAATATGCGAGATACCCCCTCCACAAATGTTATTTGCAAACTTGCAAATAACCCCCTCCATCGGAAAAGTCCGGCCGGGAAAGAACAAAGGAAAACCGGCCGGAACGGAATGCAAACTGGCAACTCCAGAAAACTGGTCCCATAATAAATTACAGGAAAACCCCGATACTGTGCATACACACCCGCATCTGTATTCCGACTGGATACAAATGCAATGAGACAAATCTACATTGTACTAAACTAGGATCCGGCTTAAACCAAAGCCGGCTAGTAATATCCGTCCGATCCTGATCCGTGCAATACCGCACGTATCAGATCGAACCCTGCCATATATCCATACGGTCACTAGTACAAACCGTCCGATCCTGATCCGTGCAATACCGCACGTATCTGATCGGACCCTGCCATATCTCCATACGGCCTCTACAGCGTTTCGCCCGAAAGCTTGAGTAACTGAAAGTGTGGTGGACTCTAAAGACTCGTCAATACTATGGCTGTGGATTTAACCACCAGCACGTCAGAGGTATATGCCAATACGTGACGGGCCACCAGCTATTGACCAAAAGGGATGTCGATGAGCGAACTCATCCTGACACCCTACTGAGCCTGTCAGTGACAATATCCGTACAGTCTGGTCCGTTCGTCTATGAGCATCGCATGTCGGGCCTCGGGGGGTGGTAAAAGTCAGACCCCCAAAAGCGGTACAAGTCGTGTCGGAGTGTAGCCCAGAACACCCTGAGATACTACTGGAATACCTACCAGTAAATCTCCTGCCTCGGCCGAGGGCTTTGTGTAATGGCTCTCCTAGACACAGCGCGACCTCACCCCCAATACCGGGAGAGACGAACCCCTGAAGATCCGCTCACTGCCTCCATGTGGCTCGGGACTGTACCCAACTAAAACCTGTTTGCACGACTCCTTTGAGCCGTGGTAGGGTAGTAATCAAAGCACAGTGGGAACTCACACGAGACAAATGAAGATCTCATGTCGATGAACTAACCTGTACACATGTCACCAGGGAACTGCTATCTGATATCTGGTATAAGACCAACTAGCAGGTTCCCGGCGAGTCCTGTCCGGTGTACTCATAACCCAATGAGCACCTGTATACATCTTAGGTGAACCAACTGACACCAGTGGCTTGTGAGACCGGCCACCGCCCCTCGTCGGGGTCTCGACTGTATACACTAGTCTACTAATGGAGTATCGATGCCGTGTCTCGAAACTCCTACGACTAGGGACCTTTTAAGGATGTGTATAGACTACCAGCTCCCACGTATATTATCGCCATCATACTGCTGGTAGTCAAGCAAGAATCCTAGGGGCTCTATCAACGTGTAATAGCGACATGCCAGGTCACCTAAAGCAGTACACGATGATAAAGATAAACCAGATAGCATACTATCATCTCGAGTAAGACTGTCCTACCGGGATAGGTCCTCCCTCAATCATTGCAATCACGTGCCTGTGATCCAATAATTGAATCTGAGGGCACTATTTCCAACAATCTCCCACTTGCACTCAAGGCTAATTATTGCGATGTCGCATACTCACAGCCCGTGTGATACCGAACACCCAACTCCTCTACTAGTCAGTCTCACAAAACCCGTTTGCGAAACTATTACGTTTGAGGAATAGCCTCAGTGAGTGGATCCGCAGGATGTTTCTTTCTATGTCTCTCTATATCTCAAGTTCGCGGAGAAAGCCATCTCCCGAAAAGAGCAATACCTGTCTTAGAATGTGTCTGGATGTCTGATGGGACCTAGCTCATAAATGAACTCCAAATCCAAACTTCTTAGACTGTATCGATAACTGAACTTAATCAGTACCCAGCGCCATGCCTCCCTCAGTATCTCCTTGGACCACCTGTCCAAAATACTGCCCTTCGTCAGATGGAGAAACTATAACTCTGACAGCCACTCTGCCATCCATGTCACCTTGGAAGCCTGGAGTGATAACCGTCTCCTAAAAGAGGCTGCCGATATCATATCCCTAGAACATCAACTTATGTTCTAAAACTGCTTCCGACTGTTTCTCCAGGATTGGATCAATATCAACTTATTGCATCTACTGCAAGAACAACATCTGGTGTGGTACTTGACATCTCATGATTGACTCAATTGCCTAAGCAAGTGATCTGTCAATCATGCGTATCCCTCTCCCCTTTAGTCTGAAAGACACCTTTAGAGAGGGTGACTCCATCACCTGCAGGTACACTACCGTGCCAGGAGTCGTCCATTCTAAATACTCATAGAATGCTGTCAAGGTACCCAGATTGGAAAACTACCCAAATCTAGATCTAAAACCATAGATCTAGTAACCAGTGTGTCTGATATAATGTCCAAGTCCTTTGTGGAGAAACCACTGTGTGACGACCAAAGTATAACCGATCGTAGTATAGGAGTTTCTTTTCTTACTCTGTGTATGTCATCCAAATCCCGGATATCACACCCTACTACCTTCTCAACAGATCCATCCCCTATTCTGATGAAGTCAAACCTATGACTGTCACGTCAGAAATAGATGATCCATCTCCGCTACATCCGCTTTAGTCTATAAGTAGACATAAGCTACCTGTCCACCAATGCTTCCGCTGCTCCCACTGACTACGACAACCCTCTGGCAGAGTCATATACACGTACACTTCCGAAGCTAGTTCAGAACGACGCTATACTCATCCTCCTGCCGGGTCTCACAGCCTGGAACAACAGCAATGGCAAGTGTGGGTAAACAAGAACTTCCCAGTCACCGTCCTTGAGGCTACCGGAGCACCTCTCGGGTGCCTGAATTTACCCACCTTATCTGCGGAGTGTCCAATGGAATGTCAAACCAGATTGAATCTTTAGGGTCCTTATCAAATCTTCAGTAATCGTTTGCGGTTCTGGAATCACTTCCAGTTCTACCATACTCCCACTACTGTTTTTGAAAAATCCATTTTTAATAAAACTGTGGCGAGTCTAGAACAATATTCTATTGATCTGCCAGATGGTAGAAAATCAACCCTCGTCATAGCCTGGGTCAACCCGCAAACAGCCATTACAGAAACGTGCCTTGAGTTGTCCAGTGTCTGGTTTTAATCATAAGCCGGACAACTCCCCGTACCTTAACATCGTTAAGATATGAACTGTTCTATATCCAATATAGAACCAGAGGCACTGATTTAATTGAACCAGATTCAAATCATGCAGCTATCTCCAGTGCATGTAAACTAAATGGAAGGAGGCCGATCAGCGTTACTCAACTTAGGAATGCTTCCAATTATGAGTAACCTGAAAGAGAAGCAATTTCTCTTTATCGTTACTATCAACTGAATACCATACACAAGTATCTACATCTTCGATCACTTTGAAGAATCCCGATACTTGCTACACCTGGTTCTCTACTCTATTCAAATACCTATAACTCCTCAAAACTTAGACCCTGTGTTTCTACGAAACACATGTCTAAGAACTAGAGAAGTTAAAAGTAAACAGAATATAGTATGATGACCAACCCCTCTGTCATAATGGACACTGGACAACATACAACACTCTGTATAAGTCCGCTGAGTCTAACAACTCTTTCACTGTGCGTCGTAGCTTGAAAACTGTACTTATGGTTAAGAAGAATTACACCGTTGTTTGATGCTCCTTACCTAACCATCCACTGATATAGGTAAATGTCATCGACATAATATCAAAAGGTATATCTCACTCTATGAAAATAGACGTACATATATATCAATTTGAAATTGGTGCACAACAGCGGATATTCAAAACCAAATATTTGCCGACCGGCAAACAGCCCAGATGATCTCCTCAAATATCACCGATTACAACGAATCCCGATATAATGAGGATGATCACCCTATTCCCAATGACTTACTCCCACTCATCATCTGTAAAACCATACAGATGTGAGAATCATACCTGGTAAATACATACCCTGGAGTAAGTATCTAATCGGGAAATCAGTTTTCTTTTAACATTACACAGTGAAACTGAAACATTGAAATGTTTCGGTGGGGTATTCCGGTATTCTTAGTAATGCCTCTTCCATTATCAGATTCACAATTATAACCGTATAATTCTTTTCCACCTCTCCAAATCCCTTTATATATCTTTAGTCATTACCTTCTGCACACCCCTTTAGGCCAATTGGTTTTCTTCCTTCCGTACCGTTCGGCACCAGCCTATGGTTTGGAAGAAGACTATCCAATAAGCATAATGGGTGTACTGTCCTAATCCTAGGAGCACTCGCAAAGCGAGAGAAGGTAAAGATAAAAGACAACCGAATAAACCTTATTCCTATTTCTCCTGAACCAGAATCCATCCCCGAACTGGAACAAGTTCCTTTCGAGTTCGTATATAACCATACGATGGATTATCCAATAAACTTGGGATCTTCGTAGTGATACGGAGTGTCCTGGAGAAATACAAAGGTGATTTAGGATTGGCGAAGAAATACTTGGTTTGGTCGTGAATATCAGTCGCAATTTACTTTGCCCTCTTACTAATCCCTTGCTTTGTCTTAACTTAATACCTTCTGTACACCATCGTTATGCTAATTGGTTTTCTTCATTCCCCACCGTTCGGCACCTGCCTAAGGTTTGGAAGAAGACTATCCAATTTGCGTAATAGGTGTACTATCTCCTAAACCAAGGAGTACTCGCAATGAGAGAAGGTGAAAAGAAAAGACAACTGAATAATCCTATTCGTTTTCTCCAGAACCAGAAACCATCCTCGAAGTCCTTCGAGTTCGTATATAACCATACGATGGTTTTGTCCGATGGAAGTGGAGGTTCGTAGTAATACGGGGTGTCCTGGAGAAAAGGGTAAAAGTAGGAGTGGCAATGAGGTTTGCAACTCTGACAATCCAAAAGCCAGTGTTAAGAAGGTTCGGTCAACTTGGTCACTGAGTCAAAGTCCAGGGTCGGGTCAGTGGTCGCTGCCAAAGAGAGAGAGAAAAGAAACACTCAGCGTGCACTCTAACCTAGATCAGAATGGTTATCACTTTATCAAATCAGGAAACCTCCCACTGTACCGTCAAATTCTCCTCCAAACTTGAAAGAAGAACTAGTCGGGATCACCCGAGGAGTAAACCAACTCATCAGTAGGAATCGGGATCCAACTATCATCGCATGATAACTTGACGGAATCCACTCAAGTCACCATACTCCAGAAGGTATGCGCATATCTGACAAGTTTCAGTTCTTTTGAAACTCCCGATGTGTGTTTTTACCCCTAGGACTCAAGTGACCTTGACGGAGTCAACAAATCAAAGAGTCCTAGTCAAGTTCAACCCGTCATTATCTGGATTGCATTAAACCCACCCGTACGTGCCCTTGACGGAGTCAACAAGGCCGCACGACAGTCCTAACCAATCCCATTTATGCAACAAACAAGCATCACTTAGCTACCGTACACTACGCCTTGACGGAGTCAACAAACGCAGCACGAATACTAAATAATACCCATAGGAAATGACGGAGGGCTACGACTGGTTTTTGGCGAAAAACCTTTAACGTAATGAACTTGATATCGTTGAAGGAACTGCATAGCCTTTTATAAAAATATAGTGACGAAAACCTTCGCTAAAGAGGTCACTCCCGGTGAAGGGATCTCGGCTCTTTTCCCGTAGAATGAGGTGCAGGATATTCCAACTGAATATCACGATGCAAAGCAAAAGTAATCGGCTATAGTGAAGTTAATGCCCTGACGCAAACTTCTGTCCAAGGGGTCACTCCCGGTGAAGGGATCTCGGCCCTTGCCTCGTCGACTGAGGAGCAGGATATTCCAAATGAATACCACTATGCAAAACAAAAGTGAACGTCCTTGCAATAACAGCTTTTTGAAAAATGTTCCAACAACATCAGAATAGGTTTGTTTAGCTTGCATTGATCCGAATCAATGCAGTCCCATCAATTGATCACACCACAAAGAACGAAAATATACTGATGTACGTATATGCCATCCGCATTCGCCACTGGGTCCCGTCATTACCCGTTAGGTTAGCTAACTAACGACAGAGCGGGGACTGGACTAGCGCGGATGCAAAACATATACAACATCTACTAATATATGTACCAATATATTATATTCGCTCAAGGCATGATAAAATGCAACATCACAGAAATGTACAGCATCACAGAACAATACAGATATCTGGAAGCCCCGGGTTTCACAAAGCCGCTGCTGAAACCCGACGTTCCCGTGGTCGTGTGGATAGCATGTGCAATGAAATCCTAGACCCCTACGGGCGCGGCAAGTCACCCGCCAAAACCTGAAGCGAGGCAGCACCGTGAATGGACCACCCAGCACTTCACGGAATCCGGTAACTTGGGCACCCCTCCTGGGTCAACATGTACCCCTTACGAGTGCGGCGAATAGCCGGCCAATCCTAGAGTGAAGCCCCCTCCGTCTCAATGCCATGAGATGCGGGCTCGTTGCCCTCTAGAACCCGGCTATCCGTGCACCCCTCCGTGGGGTAATCCTAGTACAGAAAGTAAAATATACAAACAACGGGTACATCGACCGCAACCAGGCCGTGCCCCAAAAGAATAATACAAACAGGCAGTGACGGCAGTCCACATGTCGGACGCTCGCCCCGCAATATCAAATGTACATAATACAACAAAACTGTACTAGCATTGCATCCAGGCTATCCCCCACGACCGATCCGCAACAACACAGCATAAACACAGAACATCAACGTGAAAATCACGTTCGCAAATCTGTTTAACCGGGCTATAGCAGTTAGACAGGATTTACCGATCAAGTGATATTCACGGTCGCAGATATAATGTAAATACTGTGAAATAATGTGTTTAAAATATCCAATCGATCAAATTTTACCAAGTGGGCCCCAAAGCATTACTGTAGCACTTGCAGAAAATCTGGGCCCAAACAGAATATTCCAAAAGCCCTAAAAACAGCCCAAAAGCCCACTACAAAAAATTGGTATAATGAAACCAATATACTGCGGCGGAACCGCGGCAAAAGAGGGGTCTTTGCCGCGGTTCCGCGGTCCTATAAAGGGATCAGTTTACCAAATTTTTGCAGTTTTCTTATAATTCCATGTACATCAGTTTTCTACAACCTGAAAAATTTTTAGAGCCCGGAAAAAAACGACAGAAAACTGATGCAAGCAAAACACGGTTTTTGGAATTTTGGTCGATCGGATAAGTAAAACACGTTAGAACAAGCTAGGCAAGGTTAATGGCGTGGCTCTGATACCATGTTGCGCCACGGCAGCGCCCCGGCCGTCTATCCAAGGCCAAAATGCGGAATCAAAATTTTCTTATCTTTTAAACTGGCGCTACCGCGGACAATATACCCGGATCGTAACCATTAACCGATACTAGCTATCAAGAGAAAGGGTGAGAGATATACCGAGTGATCCGAGTCCTCCGGTCTTCTCGTCATCGTCCCGATCTCCCGCGGAAACTCCGGTCGTCGCCTCCTTGCCGGAAGGGCACCACATCGTCTGTATCTTTTACGGGCTCCCACCTCAATGCCGAGGCAACTCGGGCACGAAGCTGGCAAGTCGACGTGCCCAAGATGTGCTGTAGAATGTAGTGTAGATGATGCTTGTCTCTTTGGGGTTATGTTGCCTTGATGGAGGAATGAAGAACATTGAAGGGAGCTAGAAATAGTGTAGCAAGAAAAATGAGAGGTGAATAATTTTTCTCATGCAAATGAACTCCTCTCATTTTCTCTCCTCTTGACCAAATGTGGCCGGCCATTTCATCCAAGGAAATGGTGGAGGGAATATGAAACAAATACAAGAGGGAGGTGAGTGTAGGAGAAAGAGAATGGTGACCATATCAAAAGCAAAGCTCACATCACTAAACAAATCAATCCTAATCCTTTCTCATCACCATAAAGCAAAAGAAAAGACTAAGAAAGCATCTCATCATGAGAAACTATCATGATGCCACCAATATGCAAGATACCCCTTCAACAAATGTTATTTGCAAACTTGCAAATAACCCCCTCCATCGGAAAAGTCCGGCCGGGAAAGAACAAAGGAAAACCGGCCGGGAAAGAACAAAGGAAAACCGGCCGGAACGGAATGCAAACTGGCAACTCCAGAAAACTGGTCCCGTAATAAATTACAGGAAAACCCCGATACTGTGCATACACACCCGCATCTGTATTCCGACCGGATACAAATGCAATGAGACAAATCTACACTGTACTAAACTAGGATCTGGCTTAAACCAAAGCCGGCTAGTAATATCCGTCCGATCCTGATCCGTGCAATACCGCACGTATCAGATCGAACCCTGCCATATATCCATACGGTCACTAGTACAAACCGTCCGATCCTGATCCGTGCAATACCGCAGGTATCTGATCGGACCCTGCCATATCTCCATACGGCCTCTACAGCGTTTCGCCCGAATGCTTGAGTAACTGAAAGTGTGGTGGACTCTAAAGACTCGTCAATACTATGGCTGTGGATTTAACCACCAGCACGTCAGAGGTATATGCCAATACGTGACGGGCCACCAGCTATTGACCAAAAGGGACGTCGATGAGCGAACTCATCCTGACACCCTACTGAGCCTGTCAGTGACAATATCCGTACAGTCCGGTCCGTTCGTCTATGAGCATCGCATGTCGGGCCTCGGGGGGTGTTAAAAGTCTGACCCCCAAAAGCGGTACAAGTCGTGTCGGAGTGTAGCCCAGAACACCCTGAGATACTACTGGAATACCTACCAGTAAATCTCCTGCCTCGGCCGAGGGCTTTGTGTAATGGCTCTCCTAGACACAGCGCGACCTCACCCCCAATACCGGGAGAGACGAACCCCTGAAGATCCGCTCACTGCCTCCATGTGGCTCGGGACTGTACCCAACTAAAACCTGTTTGCACGACTCCTTTGAGCCGTGGTAGGGTAGTAATCAAAGCACAGTGGGAACTCACACGAGACAAAAGACGATCTCAGGTCGATGAACTAACCTGTACACATGTCACCAGGGAACTGCTATCTGACATCTGGTATAAGACCAACTAGCAGGTTCCCGGCGAGTCCTGTCCGGTGTACTCATAACCCAATGAGCACCTGTATACATCTTAGGTGAACCAACTGACACCAGTGGCTTGTGAGACCGGCCACCGCCCCTCGTCGGGGTCTCGACTGTATACACTTGTCTACTATTGGAGTATCGATGCCCTGTCTCGAAACTCCTACGACTAGGGACCTTTTAAGGATGTGCTTATAGACTACCAGCTCCCACGTATATGATCGCCATCATACTGCTGGTAGTCAAGCAAGAATCCTAGGGGCTCTATCAACGTGTAATAGCGACATGTCAGGTCACCTAAAGCAGTACACGATGATAAAGATAAACCATATAGCATACTATCATCTCGAGTAAGACTGTCCTACCGGGATAGGTCCTCCCTCAATCATTGCAATCACGTGCCTGTGATCCAATAATTGACTCTGAGGGCACTATCTCCAACAGAAATGTTCCAGCTATACAAACTGCAACTGATGATTTGGTAGAACCAAAGGATTCAATAGTTTCCAACGAACCTCAGCCTCTCCGCCGATCTAGTAGGGTTCCTCACCCACCTGAGAGATACTTCGATTTCTTTATGACAGTGGGAGCGAGGATTGCATCATGAGATGATAACCCAACTAGTTTCGAGCTGGCCATCAGGAGTGGGACTCTGTAAGAATGGCTGGATGCTTATCGATCTGAGATGGAATCCTTATACACCAACAAAGTATGGACTTTGGTTGCTTTATCTGAAGGGTTAAATCCCCATCAGGAACAAGTATATCTTGAGAAGATTACTTGGTGTACATGGAAAAGTTGAGACTTTCAAAGCTATGCTTAAGTCCATCCAGATCCTACTTGCCACGGCTACATACCATGACTACGATATCTGGTGGTTGGGTGTCATGACAGCTTTTCTAAATGATGTTTTAGAGGATAGCGTCTATAAGTACACAGCCAGAGGGCTTCGTAGGCAGTGGGAGCAGCGGAAACGTGTGCAAGATGCTTTATAGGATAAAGCAGGCATCGTGGAGTTGGAACATCTGTTTTGATGTGGTAGTCAAAGAGATTGACTTCATCAAAATGGTAGATGAACCTTGTATATACAAAAAGGTAGTAGAGAGTATGGTGGTGATCCTCGTAGAGTACGTGGATGACATACTCTTGATAGGGAAGGAGTTTCATATGCTACGCTCTGTCAATCTCCGCTTATCACAAGGATTCTCCATATAGGATCAAAATGATACCTCCTATATCCTGGGTTCTTGGATCTATGAGATAGATCTAATTGGATGTTAGGATACTCACTGGTTGTAGTGAGATGGTATCAATTGATCCTGGGGAGAATCACTGGAAAGGTTCCAGGGTGATAAGAACGACTGAATGTCAGTCGTAGGCATTGTCTTTACCCTCAGTGGAGGGACGGTATGTTGGAAGAGTTCCAAGCTAGATACCGTGACTTACTAGACGATTAAAGGCAAGATACATCGTTACCAAGGATGCTACCAAAGAGGCAGTCTGGATATATATAAGTTCATAAGATGAACTTCGTTCCTACCATTGTGTGTCAATGGAGTTGTGGCTTTTGCCAAGGAACTACCGTCCCATCAGAAATCTAGATATAATTCTTAGGCAGTATCACCTGATCATGGAGATGGTTGATCTCTAGGGAGATCGAGGTTAGGAGAGTAGACACAGAGGACAACAGCGCGGATCCACTCACGAAGGCCTTTTTCCCAGTAGAGACTTTTATTGGATGGTTGAGTATGAGATACTTCAACCGCAGCTAATTGTTGGGTATGTGATACCACAACAGATGGCCCTAGTACAAGTGGGAGATTGTTAGTTATATGTATGCCCTAGAGGCCATTACTGTACATACGATGTATATTGTAGTGGATGCTAGGACATATATAGGGAGGACTTTCTTGCTCGACATGATAGTATGCTATCTGGTTGTACTTTATCTTAACATGTACTCTGATTGTCTCTATGTTACATGTTGATAAAGCCCTTAGGATGTGTACTCGACTACTGGGACTATGATGAGATCATACTAGTGGGGCCAAGGTAGTCGACGAGTACATCCTATAACTGTTCCTAGTCGAGGGTGTATCGAGACAGGGCATCGATACACCAGAGTAGACTAGCGTATACGTATCTTGACCCATATGATGGGCGATGGATGATCCCATATCCATCGGTGTTTGACATCAAGGATGGTGTACGGGAGCTCAGTGGAGACTGGGTACACTGGACGGACTCGCCGAGAACTCCCAGATGGTATTATACCTCACGTCAGATGGCAGTTCTCCGGTGACACTGGTACAGAGTAGTCTGTTGACCCGAGATCGTCATAGAGTCTTGTGTGATTCCCACTGTGCTTTGATTTCCATCATACCACGTCCAAGAGGGCGTGCAAAAAGGTGGCTATTGGGTACAGTCCCGAATCATATGGAGGCAATGAGCGATAGGAGGGGATTCGTCTCTCCTGGTATAGGGAGTTGATGTTGTGCTGTGTTCGATTGGCTATAACCGGAAATCCCTGGCCAGGGTTGCTGAAATTTACTGGTAAGTGTTATCAGTAGTTTCTCGAACTGCTATAGACCTCATATCGACACGACTTATCGAGCTACTGGGGTCTGACGTTTACCACCCCTAGGCGAGATATGCAACATATCAGACGACGAGACCGGACTGTACGGGAGTGTTACTGTTTGGATTCACAGGAGAAGTTACAGGCTTGCTTGTTGATCTTCTGAGCGCTCAATACTTGGGTAGCTGTTACGTTTAGCTGACCGCTTGCAGCTTGTGGGTGTTTGATATGATCATCACCTACTGCCGGCGTATTGACGATTCTTTAGAGTCCTACACAGAGGTTTCTTGGGTCAGGCAAAACGGAGTAGGAGCAAATATGTGATATGTGCGGGACCGAGGATATTACGATATGAGATACCGTATTCTATTCTCGCGATATTTGATATCAGCCGGGTCATCGGATCAAGTGTTGATTCGATGAATCGGTACGGATAAATATTAGTCGGTTATATGCGATATAGCCGGATTGTCGGATCAAGTGTTGATTCGATAATTTAATGTATAATAATATATATGATATATTAAATTACATTAACTAATATTTTCTCACTAAAAGATTCTTTTTCTCACTCGGGTAATACATTGATATATATGCGATATATGTTAATTGTATTATTTTATTTGGTTACAATAAATATTATATATGTGATATATAATATTGTAACATGATATGATAACTAATGCAACATGTTTTGTGGAGTTTAAACATGATTAGGGTTTGGATTAGGGTTAAGTCTTCTAGTTGATTCTAGAAGCTTTTCATTTTGTCATGATAAAGATATTTGTGTGTGACTCATTCTTAACCTAACCCAAACCCTAGCCTTGGTTAATTCTCTACAAAGGTTTAGTCAACCATGGTTGCATAATTCATCATTATCTCCTTTGCATTATTCATCACAAAAGGAATTCTATTATTATTCATCTTCTTCTTCCTTCACTCTTCATGAAAAAGCTTGCTAGATTTTTCCAAAGTGATGAATAAATATGAGAAAAAGATAAATAAAGAGAGCAAAAATCCTACTTCATCATCCTCATCTATCCTTGCCATTTAGATGAGGGTGTTCACTTCGTTTAGTGAGTGTTAGCTTGTGTTAACGGAACTTCAAGGTAGATCATCTTAGTATTGAAGATCGGAAGCAAAGGTTGCATCTTTCTCTTCGTGGAACCTCTCGAGAGTCCGGAACCCGATGATCGCAGCGAAGGGACCACAACACGGAGCATATGAAGTGAAGGACCGGATCTACAAAGGTTGTAATCCCTTTCACTTAGTGTTAAAATGTTTAGCATGTTAGTTTTCGCCTAATCTCTAGTTTAAAGATCTTGTATCAGGTTGTTCGGCACGGCTAAATTTTTAATCGGGCATGGTTGATGCCTCATAGACCCTTGTGCGCGTGCATAGCAACCCTACAAGTCTTACTCAAGATGATAGTATGCTATCTGGTTAAACTTTATCATCGTGTACTGCAATAGGTGACCTTACGAGTCGCTATTACACGTTGATAGAGCCCCTAGGATTCTTGCTTAACTACCAGCAGTATGAGGGCGATCATATAAGTGAGAGCTGGAGTTTATAAGCACATCCTTAAAAGGTCCCTAGTCGTGGGAGTTTCGAGACAGGGCATCGATTCTCCAGAGTAGAATAGTGTATACAGTCGAGACCCCGACGAGGGGCGGTGGCCGGTCTCACAAGCCACTGGTGTCAGTTGGTTCACCTAAGATGTATATAGGTGCTCATTGGGTTATGAGTACACCGGACAGGACTCGCCGGGAACCTGCTAGTTGGGATTATACCAGATGTCAGATAGCAGTTCCCAGGTGACATGTTTACAGGTTAGTTCATCGACCTGAGATCGTCATTTGTCTCGTGTGAGTTCCCACTGTGCTTTGATTACTACCCTACCACGGCTCAAAGGAGTCGTGCAAACAGGTTTTAGTTGGGTACAGTCCCGAGCCGCATGGAGGCAGTGAGCGGATCTGCAGGGGTTCGTCTCTCACGGTATTGGGGGTGAGGTCGCGCTGTGTCGAGGAGAGCCAGAACATGAAAAGTCCTTGGCCAAGGCAGGAGATTTGCTGGTAGGTATTCCAGTAGTATCTCAGGGTGTTCTGGGCTGCACTCCGACACGACTTGTACCGCTTTTGGGGGTCTGACTTTTACCAACCCCCTAGGCCCGCCATGCGATGCTCATAGACGAACGGACCGGACTGTACGGATATTGTCACTGACAGGCTCAGTAGGGTGTCAGGATGAGTTCGCTCATCGACGTCCCTTTTGGTCAATACCTGATGGCCCGTCACGTATTGGCTTATACCTCTGACGTGCTAGTGGTTAAATCCACAGCCAAGGTATTGACGAGTCTTTAGAGTCCACCACACTCAGTTACTCAGGTTTCGGGCGAAACGCTGTAGAGGCCGTATGGAGATATGGCAGGGTTCGATCAGATACGTGTGGTATTGCACGGATCGTGATCGGACGGTTTTTACTAGCCGGCTTTGGCTTAAGCCGGATCCTAGTATTTGATAGTGTAGTTTTGTCTCTTTGCATTTGTGTTCAGTGGGAATACAAATGCGGGCATGTATTTGCAGTAGCAGGGTTTTCCTGTAATTTATTACGGGATCAGTTTTCTGAAGTTGCCAGTTTGCATTCCGTTCCGGCCGGTTTTCTTTTATTCTTCCGCGGCCGGACTTTCCGATGGAGGGGGTTATTTGCAAGAGTGCAAATAACTCTTTTGTGGAGGGCTTTGTTGCTTTTGTACCTTTGTCATGATGAGATGCTTTTTGCATCACCTCATTATCTTTTCTTGTGATGGTTTGTGAATGGATTGAAAAGAGAAATGAGAGTGACCCTTTTTCTTTGCATTATCTTTTCTTTTTCTTATTGGATTTTGATTCCACATCTCCACCATGGAGAGATATGGCCGGCCACTTGTTTTGAGGGGAGAGAGAGAGAGGTTCATTGGTGATATGTTTATTCTTCATCTCATTTCATGCTTTTATGCTTGCAAAATTCCAAGCTTCTCTCCTTCATTCATTCTCCTCCTCAAATCCCTCCATCAAGGCAACTTCCATAAACCCTAAAGAGACAAGTTTACTACACTATTCTATAGCAAGCCTTGGACGCGTCGGCTAGCCAACTTCGCGTCCGAGTTGCCTCGGTCAAGAGGCGGGAGCCCGTAAAAGATTCCGGCTACGTGGTGCCCTTTCCGATGAGCGAGAAGGTGACGGAGATTCCGCAGGAGATCGGAGTGGAGACGAAGACCGAAGGACACGGATCGCTTGGTATAGCATCTCTACTCTTTTCTATTTTGCTAGTTGCTAGGTTAATGGCCCGATCCAGGTGAAAAGCGCGCGGTGGTGCCGATTTGCAAAGTTCGCAAAGTTTTTGTTTCCGGGTTTCCGGCGTCGGATCGACGGCCGGGGCGCCCCCGCGGGCTTACAGATTCAGCATACATGCTCATTCCGTTAGCAACCCTGAGAGTCATATCACCTTTCTTGATAACCCTACGGTTTCTCAGTGCCTGTAACGAATTATAGATATGAGATCCTGATCCGTTATCCAATACCCAGGAAGTAGGGTTAACTGACATACAGTTCTCTATAACAAACACACCCGAAGCCGAAGCCACAACATGCTTCGAATTCTGGCTACTGGCTTTGCAATCCCTGCAATCCTTCTGCCCATGTTCATTCCCGTAACAATAGGAACATCCATCTTTTACTACATGCAGTCCCGAAACTTCTGCCCTTCCCTTTCTTTCTACTTCCCTGGTTTCCTTCAGGGTAGTAGGTAGAGACTGTTGAACTAAGTCAGCATCTGACCCGTTCTTCAACGTGGTCTTCAGGTCCGAGAGCTCAAAAGAGCTGGTCTCTATAAGGACGTTGCCCCTTACAGATGACCCGATAGCCAACCTCGCTGGAAGCAATTCGTTCGAGGTCTCATATCTTGCGATACGAGATTGCTCTCCATATAAATCTTTGTTATGGAGGAAGATAGAAACTGAGTCCATCTTCTCGTGCTGCCTCTGGTATGTACCATCAACTGAGGCTAACACGAGGCACTTGGCTTTCGCACAGTCTTCTTCCGATGTCCTACGGATATCAATATCCGTGACAGGGGAAACTGGACCTGAGACGGCAGGGGTTAGATCAGTCAAGAGGTGTCCCAGCTTGTCATGGGCAATGGACATCTAGACAGACCTTTGCCAGTCATAACAGTCAGATTCAGTCATTTTATTATCTAGATGTAACCTAGGTGCTGTCACTGGGTCGCTGCAATTAAGAGAGAGAGAAGACAACACTTAGCATGATGCTCTTGCAAGCTTAGATTGGTTTTTAATTTATCTAAACAGGATGGCTCCCACTGTCTCTCGAATCCCTCCTCAAACCATAAAGGAAAAATTATTCGGGATCAATCTCACCGTACAATACTTGCTTAACCGTTCAGCCAGTCTGGTGTCGGTACTTCGAGGGAGGTTTTCCAACGCTTTCGCGAAGTTCCTTAATTAAGTAACCTCTTTTCCCTGTGGGCGTAGCCCCGCTAACACCTTTCTAGACACCTACTAGGTTTATAGCATTGATCGTTAAGTGAAAAAGTTCCTGAGGAGTAGCATATACTCACAGTAGGATCGGGATCCAAATATCATCGCGTGACAAAACTGAAGGAATCCTACCAGAATCATCACACTCCAAATGGTATGCAGCGCTAGCAAGTTTCAGTACTTTTGAAACTCCCGATGTGGATTTTTTCCCCATGCTCTTATGACCTTGACGAAGGCCAACATATCATAAGTCACATGTCAAGTTCTACCCGTTATTGTCCAGGTTAATTTGAACCCACCCGTACATACCCTTGACGAAGGCCAAAATAGTAGTACTACTGTCCCAAACCAACGCATCTATCTATGCTACAGATAAATATTCAGCAGCTACCAATCACTATGCCTTGGCGAAGGTCAAAATACATAGCTTGAATACTACTGAATATTTAACCGAAATGACGGAGGGCTACGAATGGTTTTGGCTAAACTGTGAACGTAGTGAACTTGATATAATCGATGGAACGAGATAGATTTTAAAAGGAGTGGTTCAAGCTCCGCGTTTAAAATGCTGGTTTTTGAAAAGAACTGAGTGGTTTTCAAAGTGTTCCAACGACTTTTACTTGGTTTATTTTCTTGCATTAATTCTAATGCGTCCCATTATTTAACCCTACCATTGCAGAAAACAACCAAAATACGGTGTACGCTTATGCCATCCGCATTCGCCATGGGGCCCCGTCATCACCCGTTAGATTACCTAACTAACGACAGAGCGAGGGCTGGACTAGCGCGGATGCAAAACATAAGCAACACCTAAATAGTTATCATATATAGATATATAGCAATGATAGCTATTACAGATCACAGATGAACACTTTGGATATACTAGGAATCCGCGATTCGTTCGAGCCTGCAACGAAAAGCAGATTACTCAGTCGCGATGAATAGCCAAACCCCACCCTAGACCCCTACGGGTGTGGCAAACTACCCGCCAAGTACCCGAAGCGAAGCAACCTCCCTCAACACGGTGAGTAGGCCACTCGGCACTTCGAGGTACCCGGTAGTTTGTGCACCCCTCCTTGGGTCTATCCTAGGAGCAAAAATAGTAAAAAGAAATTATACAATGACGGCTACAACCCCGACCCGGTTGTGCGGCCAAACAAATAATATTACATCAATTTACATATTTTACAATGAATGAAAGAAAAAAGAAACTCTCATCTCACACCCATTCCCGGCTATTCATCCGCGACAATCCACCGAGTTCATATACACAAACCATCAACATTACAGATCACAGATATGTATAACCCCCACTAATCGACGTATAGCGATTAGCGGACGTTCAATACATATATCACATCACAGAAAATATGCATTAGCCAAAGTCTACGGAATATCTATCAAAATACGGATTTATAACCACCCCAAAAGTCAATTTGCTCTCTGGAAATTCTGGGTGGAAAAAACATGTATTAAAAATCTCAAAACAGCAAGCCAAGAACACTGCAGCAAAACGGAGTCGCGGCCAAGTCAACTCGGCCGCGGATCCGCGGCCAAACCCATGGTTTGGCCACGTTTCCGCAGTGAGTTGGCCGAGTCAGATGCTCCGTTTTGCTGTGTGTTCTATAAAATCCCTGAGACCAATTTTCATGTATATCAAATAATTTTTTGAACAGTATAAAATTTGACAGAAAGTTGGTTTTTGTCGGATGTGTTTTGCGACTTTTTTCCGATCGATATTCTTAACACTTTGCTAACTTGCTGGTTTATGTTTAGCTAGGCTCTGATACCACTGTAAGTCCACGTTGCTCACCCCGGTTCTTACGGGGAGGCGGAAATGGTGAAAAACAATAATTTGGCGCAAGGCTACATGGACTCAAAAGCAAGGATCTTGGCTAAACTAGAAACTAGCAAACAAGTAGAGGCTTTAACTACTATGCTGTAGAAAATATACCTCACGAAACCGGTCCTTCGGGTCTTCTCTCCGCTGTCCGGCTCGTCCATCCAAGCTCCAAGGAACGATCCGGATCTAGGTCACCTCTGTGGCCTTCTTGAGTCGAAGACGATCCACCCAGAGAGTTGTACACCGAGCTCCACCTCAAGCCGAGGCAACTAGGGCAAAGAGATCGCTAATCTAAATGCCTTAGGTTGTGTAGAAGAGAAAGATGGAAGTGTTTGTCTATATGGATTCTTTTTCTCTCAACACATGAGATCAAAAGAATTTTCAAGAGGAGGAAAATGAAGGAGAAAACTTAGCAACCATGGAGTTTTCTTTTCTTCTCATTTCAAGAGAGAGAATGAGAAGAGAATAATGAAAAAATTAACTCAAAGGAAATGAACCATGGTTGCAATAATACACCCATAACCATCATTACTAATCCTATCATGATAAAGTTGATGCTACATTGAATTGACCATTTTCATAACTCAAGAATTAAAAAGAAAATCAAAGAAGAGTGTAGATCTCTCTTGAAGATAAATGGTCAACACGGTCAACGGGTCAACAAAGTCAAGAGAGGTCTAAGTGGTCAAATGGTCAATGCAATTAGCCATCACTAAACTATCACTAAAAGGATTAGTAAACAATGTCTCCGGCTCATAATGGTTTCGACCAAACGAATTTTCAAAACCCTAATGAGTCTGCCGCATTACGGTTTTGTCCGAACCAACTGCCAAAACCCTAATGGGACACCTTCTCCTTTATCACTCCTCAAAACTGTGCACACACACCCGCATCCGCATTCTAAAGAATGCGAATGCACAGAATACAAAACAAATCCATCTGTGCAATACTAGGATCTGGCTTAAACCAAAGCCCACTAGTATTGCCTGCCCGAACAGCATACGCACACAAGTGCACGTAAGTGATCGTAGCCCTGCCGTAAAACCATACGGCCTCTACACATTTCGTTTAATGCAGGGAAACTCTCTGTGTGGGACTCTAAAGACTCGACACTACGCTGGCAGTGGGTTTAACCACAGACCGCAAGCGGCACTAGCTGTACGTAACGGTCCCCAGGTAGATGTCGATAAGAAGGCCGATGAGGTAAACCCATCTGAACTCCTACTGAGCCTGTATGTGACAATCTCCGTACAGTCCGGTCTGTTCGTCTGATACATCGCATGGCGGGCCTAGGGGGCGGTGAACGTCAGTCCCCTAATAGCGGTACAAGTCGTGTCAGAGTGTAGCCCAGAACACCCTGAGATAACACTAGAAACCTACCAGTATATCTCGCTTGCCCTGGCCAGGGACTACTTGTGTAATGGCTCTCCTAGACACAACGCGATGTCAACCCCTAATACCGGGAGAGACGAATCCTGTCTAACCGTCACTGCCTCCAAGTGCTTCGGGACTGCACCCAACTACTACCTGTTTGCACGACTCCTTTGAGCCGTGGTAGGGTAGTAATCTAAGTATAGTGGGAACACACTCGAGGCGAAGTGACAGTGTCAAGTCAGCGGACTAAGCTGTACTCATGTCACCTGGGAACTAATAACTGACGATAGGTACAATACCAACCAACAGTTCCCGACGAGTCCTGTCCAGTGTACTCGTAACCTAACGAGCACCCGCATACTATCTCAAGTACGACGTATTGACGGCTGTGGGACAGACCGTCTCCCCCGCTGGGATGAGAAGCGCATACGCTAGTCTACTCCGGAGTATCGATGCCCTGTCTCGATAGTCCTACGACTAGGGACCTGTATAAGGATGTGCTTATGGATTACCCAGCCCCCACGAGTATGACTGCCATCACAACACTGGTAATCAAGCAAAGATCCTAAGGGCTCCACTAATATGTATATAAGCGATATGCTAAAAGAAACACATGCACGTATTGAAGTAGAGACAAACCAAGTAGCATACTACCATTTTGAGCAAGATTGTCTATACAACTGTGAATATCCCAAGCTTCCATTAAGTAATATACAAGCTAGTATGATACAGCAATGGCCTCTAGGGCATATACACTAACAGGTAGGAGCCCTTTTCAGAAGATATGCCGCTGAATCTAGCGCATAACCCCAAAAGGATTGCGGTAACTCAGCATTACTCATCATGGATCGTACCATATCCAATAGGGTTCGTTTTCGTCTCTCCGATACACCGTTATGCTGTGGAGTGTATGGAGGAGTAGGCTGAGAGAGAATTCCTTTCTCTTTTAGGTAACCTAAGAACTTGGCACTCAAGTATTCACCACCTCGATCAGATCTTAGTGTCTTTATACTTTTGCCGGTTTGGTTTTCTACTTCATTCTTATACTCTTGGAATTTCTCAGAAGCCTCGGATTTATGTTTCATCAGATAAATGAATCCGTACCTTGAGTAATCATCCGTGAATGTAATGAAATAGGAAAAACCACCTCTTGCATGTGTAGACATTAGACCACATACATCGCTGTGTATGAGTCCTAAGAGCTCGCTCGCTCTTACTCCATGTCCAGTAAATGGAGTCTTTGTCATCTTTCCTTTGAGACAAGATTGACAAGTGTCATAAGTTTGATATTCGAACGAGTCCAGATATCCTTCTCTATGCAACTTAGTCAACCTTCTCTCATTGATGTGACCCAGTCTACAATGCCATAAGAAAGCTTTATTTAAATCTGGAGACTTTCTTTTTAGTGTGTTCTGGACATTGAAAATTTGGAGTTGGTTTAACACATATATACCGTTATCCAGTGTACCGGACCCAATCAAACCATGATTAAGGTGGATGTTAACAACACCACTTCCAAACGTGAAATCATAACCTTTATTTGATAACAAGGAAACAGATATGATATTACACGTTAAGCTGGGTACACAAAAACAGTTATGTAAAACCAAAATATGTCCACTCGTCAATCCCAGGTGATAATCCCCTACGGACACAGCTCCCACGCTAGCTCCGTTAGCAACCATCAGGATCATATCACCTTCCTTCAGCACTCTACGGTTTCTCAGTGCCTGTAATGAATTGCAAATATGAGATCCTGATCCGGTATCCAATACCCAGGAAGTAGAGTTGATTGACA
Organism: Agapanthus africanus; assembly: GCA_030015575.1. Classification (NCBI taxonomy): domain Eukaryota; kingdom Viridiplantae; phylum Streptophyta; class Magnoliopsida; order Asparagales; family Amaryllidaceae; genus Agapanthus; species Agapanthus africanus. The sequence goes on along the minus strand of JASDDO010000004.1, from coordinate 137,353,771 downwards.
GACAATTCTCAATTACAAACACACCTGAAGTCGAAGCCACAGCTTGCTTCAGTTCCTGGTTCTTGGCGCTCCACGCCTTGCAATCCTTTTTCCAGTGCCCTTTCCTGTGACAATGGAAGCACTCATCCTGGGCCACTACCGGTACCGTAAACTTTTTCTTTCCCTTCCCTGCCACCTTACTAACACCTCCTCTAGGTCTGTTGGGGGCCTTATTCTTCCTTCCTTTGGTTTTAGCCTTGGACCCGGAAGAAGAAGTACCGCGAACAAACATAGCGGGTGTTTCCCTTGCCTTCTGCAAGGTGCCCTCTGCACTCCTCAACATGTTAAGGAGTTCTGAAAGTTCAACATATTTTCTTTGAATGTTGAAGTTCAGAATAAACTGGGCGTAGGTGGGAAGGAGGGACTGGAGAATAAGGTCTGTATAGAGCTCATTATCCAAAGTCGTCCCAAGGTCTGCGAGCTCTTCTATATAGCCGATCATCTTTAGGACATGTTCTCCTACCGATGACCCGACAGCCAACCCGTTTGAAACAGCTTCTTTGAGGTCTCGTATCTTGCTATACGAGATTGCTCCCCATACAGATCTTTTGTATGGAGAAATATGGAGTCAAGATCCATATCCTCGTGCCTCCTCTGATGTTCATTGTTTATCGAGGCAAGCACGATGCACTTGGCTTTCGCGCAATCTAAATCCCAGGTTTTGCGGATTTCCTTATCCGCATTACTGAATTTGGGACCTGGGACTTCAGGTGCCACAGCGGTGAGGACGTACCCCAATTTGTCATAGGTCAAAGCCATTTTGACATTCCGCAGCCAATCTTTATAGTTTGGCCCTGTCAGTATATTTTTCTCTAAAAGTAACTTAAGTCCAGTCATTTTCTGGGTCGCTGCAATTAGGAGAGAGAGAAGAAAGCTCTTTAGCATGATGCTCTTGCAAGTTTAGAATGGCTTCTAATTTATCTAAACTGGATGGCTCCCACTGTTTCTCGAATCCTTCCTCAAACCATAAAAGAAGAATTAGCCAGGACTATTCTTACTGTACAATACTTGCTTAACCGTTCAGCCAGGCTGGTGTCGGTACTTCGAGGGAGGTTTTCCAACGCTTTCGCGAAGTTCCTTAATTAAATAACCTCTTTTCTCTTGGGGCGTAACCCCGCTGACATCTTTCTTGACACCTACTTGGTTTATAGCATTGATCGTTAAGCGACGAATATCCTGATGAGTAGCATATACTCACAGTAGGATCAGGATCCAAATATCATCGTATGATAATGTTGAAGGAATGCTACAAACATTCATCAAACTCCAAATGGTATGCATCTCTTTGCAAATTTCAGTTTTTTTAGAAATTCCCGATATAAGTTTTTGCCCCATGCTCTTATGACCTTGGCTTTGGTCAAAATGTCATAAGTCACATGTCAAGTTCTACCCGTCATTATCTTGTCAATTTGAACCCATCCGTACATACCCCTGACTTTGGTCAAATGATAATACGACTGTCCCAAACTAACTCAACTATCTATGCAACAAATGAATACCCAGCAGCTACCAAACACTATGCCTTCACTTTGGCCAAAATGCATAGCTTGAATACTACTGAATACCCAAATGAAATGACGGAGGGCTACGAATGGTTTTGGCGAAACCGTGAACGTATTGAACTTGATATGACCGAAGGAACCTGATAGCTTTTTAAAAGGAGTGGTTAAAGCTCCGCAATTAAAAATATCATCTGTTTTTAAAATAACCGATTGGTTTCTTTTAAATTGTTCCAACGATTCAACTTTTGGTTTATTTTCTTTGCATTATAAATAATGCGTCCCATCATTAACCTATCATTGCAGAAAACAACGAAAATACAACGTCCTCTTATGCCATCCGCATTCGCCACGGGGTCCCGTCATCACCCGTTAGGTTACTTAACTAACGGCAGAGCGGGGGCTGGGCTAGCGCGGGTGTAAAACAGAAGTGACGTCTAAATAGCTATCATATATAGATATTGTACATTCGTCAGACGCAATAAAAGGCATTCCAGATCTCATATGAACTTTATTGGATTTGTAAGTAATCCGTGTTTGTTTAGAGCCTGCAACAAAAGACGGATTACACAGTTGTGATGAATAGCCATTACCCCGCCCTAGACCCCTACGGGTACGGCAAACTACCCGCCTAATACCCGAAGTGAAGCGGTCTCCCTCAACAAAGTGAGTAGGCCACTAAACACTTCAAAGTACCCGGTAGTTTGTGCACCCCATCTTGGGTCTATCCTAGGAGCAAAAACAGTAAAATGAAATAATACAACGGTGGCTACAACCGCAACCTGGATGCGCCCCGCAAAATAATATTACAACATATTACAGTTACATCGAATGAATTAAAATAATAACCCATCAAAAAACCCGGCTAATCATCATAACAGTCCAATACAGTTCACATCCACAAACAGTAAAAACCATTACAGAAATGTGCAACCCCCTGCCAACCGACATACTAGCAGTTAGGGGAGGTTTACGAACACATTATACAATCACAGATATAATCATATTAGCAAACATCGCAAAATTTCGATCGAGCAAAACACTTTAGATTCTACTGCAAAACTTCTCTGTGCACCTGAGATATTAGCAGAAAATAAAATATCCATAAATATCACTGTTAACACAAAGGGCTCACTGGAAAAATTTGGGCCGACTCGGCCCTAACTCGGCCGCGGATCCGCGGCGGATCGCATGGATCCGCCGCGGTTCCGTGGTGAGTTAGCCGAGTTGGGGGGTCCAAATTTCTTCAGTAGCCCTATAATTTCATGCTTGTTATTCTGCAGGTCCCTGAAAAATTTTTAGGGCCTGTTTTAAATTCGACAGAAACTGTGTTAATGCGACGATGTTTCCGGTTCTTTTTGCGTTCGAAATTCTTACGACTTTGCTAATGAGTAAATTATTGTTTAGCGAGGCTCTGATACCACTGTAAGTCGATGTACAACACCCCACGACTTGCGGGGAGGCGGAATAATGAAAAACGATCTTGTTTAAAGCGTAAACATCGACTAACCGAGAATCTTTGCATAAACAATAACTAACTACAAACATAGAAGTTAACAACTACTATGAAAAGTGATTATACCTAAAGATCCGAGTCCTTCGTCTTGTCGTTCTCCACGTCCTCTCCGGCCTTCTCTAAGTAGTAGAAGATCCACCCGAGAGCTTTACTACAAGCTTCACCTCAAACTAGAGGTAAATAGGTTTCTCAAACCGCTAATCTAAGCAACCTAGGTGATATAGAGATTGGTTAAGGATTAAGTAGTCTAATATAATCCTTGTACTCAACACATGAGAGGGGAGGATTAGGGTTTGAAGAGGGAGAGCTTGAGGAGAGAGAAGGTGAGCAAGAGAATGGAATGAGATAACGAGCTCTCATAATATATATAAAGCATAAATCAAAACAAGATAAATCAAGTAAATGATTTAACAACCATGCTCCATAAATATCTAATGGGTGATTCATCTCCATGAGTCATTAAGCATTTATGATGCATTAATGACATGGATGAATCACTCAAATGAGTCACTAATCCCATTTAATGCATATGCCACCTTAACCCCCAAGTCACCATCTTCTAGAAGCTTCTCGCGCAATTACGAGAACGCCCCTCCTATCCGTGAAAACACGGAAAAACTTTAGACTATATAAATCCAATAACAGAATACTAGAAACTGGCTTAAACCAAAGCCGACTAGTAAAAACTGTCCGGATGTCGTACGTGCGTTAACACACGTATGCGTCCGAACCCTTGTCGTAAAACCATACGGCCTCTATGTCGTTTCGCCTGGAGTAGGGAAACTCTCTGTGTGGGACTCTAGAGACTCGACTACTACGCTGGCAGTGGGTTTAACCACAGACCGCAAGCGGCAGTAACTGTACGTAACGGTCCCCAGGTAGATGTCGATAAGAAGGCCGATGAGGAAACCCATCCGAACTCCTACTGAGTCTGATGTGACAATCTCCGTACAGTCCGGTCTGTTCGTCTAAGACTATCGCATATCGGGCCTAGGGGGCGGCAAGCGCCAGTCCCCTAATAGCGGTATAAGTCGTGTCGGAGTGAAGCCCATTACACCCTGAGAAACTACTGGAGCCTACCAGCAAATTTCCCTTGCCCTGGCCAGGGACTTTGCGTAATGGCTCTCTGACACAGCGTGATATCAACCCCCAATACCGGGAGAGACAAATCCTGTCTAACCGCCTCTGCCTCCAAATGCTCGGGACTGCACCCAACTGCTACCTGTTTGCACGACTCCTTTGAGCCGTGGTAGGGTTGCAATCTAAGAACAGTGGGACACACTCGAGGCGAAGTAGCAGTGTCAAGTCTGCGGACTATGCTGTACTCATGTCACCTGGGAACTTTTCACTGACGACTGGTATAAAACCAACCAACAGTTCCCTGTGAGTCCTGTCCGGTGTACCCGTAACCTAACGAGCACCTGCATACTATCTCCAGTACGACGTACTGACGGCTGTGGGACAGACCATCTCCCCAACTGGGATGAGAAGCGTACACACTAGTCTACTCCGGAGTATCGATGCCCTGTCTCGATAATCCTACGACTAGGGACCTGAATAACGATGTGCTTGTAGACTACCCAGCCCCCACTAGTGTGACTGCCATCACAACGCTGGTAGTCAAGCAAGATCCTAAGAGATCTATCAATACGTATACTCACATATTAAGATAGAAAAACCAAGTAACATACTACCATGTTTAGCAAGACTGTTATATACATGTGAATATCCCAATCTTCTATTATGTAATATACAAACTAGTATGATGCAATAATGGCCCCTAGGGCATATACACTAACACCCCCCCCCCCCCCGCCGCCTTTGCTCCATTAATAGTGAATTTCAATATGAACGATTTGGAGAAATCATTACCTGAACTTCTCAATATGTTGATAAGTGTAGAGAGAACGCTGAAAACAGCGAAGACTCCCGCTCTGATTGCTAGGCCATCTTCCTCTTCCGTCCCAAAAGCCAAGGCCAAGGGAAAGAAGAAGAAGAAACCCATCAAATAGAAAGGTGGAGTTAAAAAGGCGAAGGGGAAAGACATATCTAGGGCCGCGGGAAGTGGAAAAGGAGAATGTTTTTACTGCCACAAGTCGATACATTGGAAACGCAACTGTGCTGTGTATCTTGCTGATCTCAAGAAGAAGAAGCATGCTGATGCTTCCGCTTCAGGTGTGTTTGTAACTGAGAACTATTTTTCAATTAACTCTGCATCTTGGGTATTAGATACCGGTTCTGGTTCTCACATCTGCAATTGTGTGCAGGGGTTGAGAAACAGTAGAGTTTTGAAGACTGGAGACCATACTCTGCGGGCTAGAAATGGTTCCAATGTACATGTTGTATCCGTAGGAGAGTATCATCTGGGTTTGCCTTCGGGTTATATATTGGTTTTGAACCCGTGTTATTTTGTACCAAGTATGCTATGTAATATAATATCCGTTTCTTTGTTGGACAATGAAGGATATCATTTTGTATTGCAAAATAATGTTATGAACATTAACTTGAATCAAGAGTTGATTGGGTATGGTACATTAAATAACGGTATTTACGTCCTGAACCAACACACAGTTTTCAATATACAACATACCAATAAAAGAAAGTTTTCAGATATAAATGAAGCATTTCTTTGGCATTGTAGACTTGGTCATATTAATGAAACAAGACTAAGCAAGCTATATAAAGATGGATATTTAAATCCTTTTGAATATAAATCTTATGCGACTTGTCAGTCCTGTATCAAAGGTAAAATGACCAAAACTCCGTTTACTAGACACGGAGAAAGAGCTCTGGAACTCTTAGGCCTCATACATAGTGATGTATGCGGACCAATGTCTACACATGATAGAGGCGGTTTTTCATACTTCATTACTTTTACTGATAATTTCTCAAGATTTGGACACGTGTTTTTAATAAAGCACAAATCCAAAGCTTTCGAGAAATTCAAGGAGTACAAACTTGAAGTAGAAAAACAAACAGGCTTGAGCATCAAGAAACTTTGATCAGATCGAGGTGGAGAATACTTAAGTACAGAGATTTCAGACATCTTGAAAGAGAATGGGTTTCTCTCTCAGCTCACTCCTCCTTACACACCACAGCACAACGATGTGTCAGAACGGAGGAATCGTACCCTATTAGATATGGTACGATCCATGATATGTGATGCTGAGTTACCGCTTTCCTTTTGGGGGCATGCATTGGAGACAGCAATGTATCTATTAAACAGGGTTCCAACCAAGACCGTGTCTACCACTCCATATGAGATATGGAGTGGAAAGAGACCATCTCTTAAAAGAGTTAGGATTTGGGGTTGTCCGGCTTTTGTTAAAAAGCAGAATCCAGACAAACTTGGGACACGATCCGTCTTGTGTAAATTTGTGCACTCGTATGGATATTTATTCTACCACAAGGAGGAACAAAAGGTGTTTGTTCCTCAGCATGCCACATTTTTGGAAAATGAAATCTTTACAGACAGTACTGATGGCAATGCGGTAGAACTAGAAGAGGTTCCAGAGACACAAATTACTCAGGACGAATTGGTTGAAACTGATGTTGTAGTAGAACTTCAAGAACCTCAGTCGCTCCGGAGATCAAGTAGAACTTCTCGCCCACCAGAGAGATACTATGGGTTTCTCATTGATGGTGATAGAGAAGATTGCATCATGGATGATGATGACCCTACTAGTTTTCAACAAGCTATCGCGAGTGGTGACTCAGTGAAGTGGCCAGAATCCATGAGATCCGAAATGGAGTCCATGTACACCAACAAAGTATGGACTTTGGACGTTGCGTGTCACGACCCGAGAAGTACGGAACATGACCGGCACTTAAATTAAGAAACTTCTCGAGGCGTACGTAATCTAAGTAAGCCAAAACCCAGAAATCAAAACCAAAGAAGCAGTAGAGTGAAGGGAAAAAAACAATTTAAAGCAAGTAGTTTTAACAACATAGGCCGAAGTATGGATTTTTAAAATCTCAAGTATTTTCTGAAAATTTCGGCAGAGTTTCCTTTGTAATTACTGGCCCCCAAACGGGATACAACATGAATAGTATACGAAATACAAAAAAGCATCCCCAAGCGGGAGCTAGCTCTTCGTCAAACGACAGTCACAACCACACAAGCAACATAATATACAATGCCGATGGGCGAGGATCAAAACTCAAAAGAAAACCCAAAATCAGCATGAAAACCATAATAATACAACGCGCGACTCTAAGGTCGAAATAATAACAAGTCTGGTCTTCTATCTCTATCAAATATACAATCTGGTTGATGGAGTTTCTAGATACAACTGAAATAATAAATAAACAATCATGGTCCTGATGCAAAGAACCCACCTACCAAAGCAATCACCCGGAAGGAACAGTGTGCCAGCAAAGCCGCAACGAAACCTGTATGGCAAAATCTGCAAGGAACTGTGGCACAACGGGAGTGAGTTGCCAACTCGTGAGTAGAAAACATCTACCAGCAGAAATCGCATGTATAAAGCAATCCTAGGTCATACAATTAGTAATATCCACAAAATAATAATAATAAGGCCGGAAGCATAATATATAAGGGAAAAAGGTAAACATCTATCCATATAGTGTAATACCAAGAACTCATGTCAGTGTCTCATGTAAAAACATGTCACTAATATGATGTACAAATGTCAGGTAGCAATATATCACTAAAATGATATGCAGATGCATATAATGAGAACAAAGTACATCATGAATCAAAGAACTGTTTTTCTTTATTTAATGAGATTTCTGTATGTATATAAATCGAGATATCATCAATGAAATCAACATCAAAACCGTGTCAAGCATCGACACAAAACATAAACCTCAATATCTCAATATCTCAGGCTCCGGCTATCCGTACTGGCCTGTATCATCAAATCTATATATCTCGGTGTCTCAAATCTCAATATCTCAATACCTCAGGCTCCGTCAATCCGGATCGGCCCATATCATCAATCATACGACCACGAACGGTATCCTCCGGATATCCGCCGCGCCAGGTAAAATCACCGGTAGGCAGTCTGCCCCTGCCGGGCTCGTCGTCTACAACTCGAGCTTCTTGCCCCGGGGTACCAAACCAGGTCTACCATGTACCCGAGACGGTTCATCCAACTCCTCGAATCGGGTCTCGAAAACATCTCAGAACCGAGAAAACATCATGGTGGACGATACTCAACATATCAAGGAAAACCACATTTTTCTCTTTAAAATGGTTCATCAGTTTACAAAACTTTCACATGCGGTTTCCAAATCCAGAAAATATCAAGAAAAATCCGAAATCATCAAGTCACCATGTCAATAGCAATGAAAACCGGCATAAATTTCCATAATACCGCATAACCAATGAATATGTGGATGCATCTGATATCATGCAATAATTAAATTAGCATATGAAAGCTATAACATGTAGCAACTATCAGTTAGCAAGCTATGTCAATGAAATAATATTTTCTAAAGTGTCTGTGACATGGCAATTACTAATGATGATGTGTGTGAGCCGGCAAGTAAGTGTATGTGGAACATACGCATCATCGGTAATGGTGTTGGTGTCCTGACAGCATGGTTCATAATCACTAAGTATACAATAAACATGCAATGAGACGATAACAACATGATAAATGGCAATGAATAGTAATTGCAACAATAATATGCGGAACAGGAATGATAACGTAACAATAAGGAATCTACATCGCTACACCTGCGTTATACTGTTCTGCCGTTTGGAAATTGTACGAATCATGGTGTTTTGAAAATAAGGACTACGGTATTTTTTAAAAAGGTACGTCTTTTGAAATATCCGTAGTATCCCTTGACATGTCTTTAAAATTCTCACTATTCGTTAGTTTTGGAAATAGGTATGACTCGGGTCCAGTCTAACATCTACTAGGTAACAACAGGTCTAACTAACAACCAATCGGAAGGGTTATGGAAACTACTTAATTCTGAGTCGATATATATATATGAATATAACAGTCGGTGATCCGCCTCATTAGTATCCCATCCGATACCCTAATATAATATGACATCCACTAGTCAAGAGTGCGGATCTATCATCAATATATAGCTCGTACGGTAAATCCATCGTACGGCCTCCCAAGTCTGGGTACGGGTCAAAAGTCACATCTATCACATTATTCATCTGGTATCCTCTTTATCAAACATCATGATCTGGGGTACTGATCTATGCCTAGTACAATACCGATACCATCTATGTATGTGCATGCGTGTGTATGAAAACACCATGTCAACAGGACCCGCTAAAACATCATGTCGTATCTAAAATACGAACCATGTCACATCACCGATCTCACGGCCTCAAGCCAAACCTCATCGACTCATCTCCAATCCCAAGTATTATCTGTAAGTCCATGTTGCCAACCCCGGTTCTTGCGGGGAGGCAGAAACGGTATAAAAATCAAATTTTTAGCGCATTAGGCAACATAGACTAACAAAAGTCGGGATCTTTTCTAAACTAAACTAGCTACCAAGCTAAAGAGAGTTAGCTACTCGTAAAAGATGTTATACCTAACTTGAACTCCTTCTTCTTGAAACCTTTGTAGAGCTTGGATGGTGCTTTCCTCGTCGCCTTCTTCTGTCAAAGATGGATCCACCTGAGGGTTCAACCTTCGGGCTCCTTTCTCGAACTTTGAGAGAACTAGGATCTTTGGCTTGCTAGACCTCTAACCCTAGAGTGAGTAGAGAGTGGTTTTGGGGTGTTCTTATCTCAAGGAGAGAGTTTCTCAACACATGAGAGTGAGTCTCCTTGAACTAGAGGAGGAGGAAGAAGAAGGGAGGAGAGAGAAGTGTTGTGATAGAATGAATAACTTTTTTACAACCATAACATAATATGAAATTAATTATCAAATTAATAACAATAATCTAAATGAAATAGTTGATGGATGGTTTGGAATGACAATTATCATTACACACATTAAATGGTTTTGCTAGAATCAAAGAGCATCTTTGATATGTAATGATGATAGTCAAAGTTTCAACCATGGTCAACAAGTCAACCTTGGTCAAGAAGTCAACAAACCCAACCATGACACAATTTCATTTAATTAATATTATTAATTGATATATCATAAATTCATTAGGGTTTGGAAAAAGACGACTGTCAACTATGCATACACACCCGGTCCGAAACCCTAATGAAAATCCTCTTCCTCCGCCTCAAACAACTGTGCATACACACCCGCATTCTTGTTCCGAGGAACATGAACACAAAGAGATAAAACTAACCCCCAAACCATATACTAGTATCTGGCTCAAGCCAGAGCCTGCTAGTAATATCCTTTCGGACTCCAAACGTGCACAAGTGCGCGGATGAGAACGAACCCTGTCTCAAAACCATGCGACCTCTACTCTGTTTTGCCCAAAAGCTAATAGCCCTCTGTGTGGGACTCTAAAGACTCGACACTACGCTGGCAGTGGGTCTAACCACAGACCGCAAGCGGCACTAGCTGTGCGTAACGGTCCCCAGGTAGATGTCGATAAGAAGACTGACGAGGTGAACCCCATCTGAACTCCTACTGAGTCTGAATGTGACAGTCTCCGTACAGTCCGGTCTGTTCGTCTGATACATCGCATGGCGGGCCTAGGGGGTGGTAAACGTCAGTCCCCTAATAGCGGTACAAGTCGTGTCGGAGTGAAGCCCAAAACACCCTGAGATAACACGGGAAGCCTACCAGTATATCTCGATTGCCCTGGCCAGGGACTACTCGTGTAATGGCTCTCCTAGACACAGCGCGATGTCAACCCCCAATACCGGGAGAGACGAATCCTGTCTAACCGTCACTGCCTCCAAGTGCTTCGGGACTGTACCCAACTACTGCCTGTTTGCACGACTCCTTTGAGCCGTGGTAGGGTAGTAATCAAAGTACAGTGGGAACACACTCGAGGCGAAGTGACAGTGTCAAGTCAGCGGACTAAGCTGTTGTCACGACCCGTAGGGTACGGAACGTGACTGGCACTTAAGTTACGAAACATCTCAAGACATCCGTAAAATAAGTAAGCCAAAGCCCAGAAACCAAAACCAAAAAGCAAAAGAGTGAAGAGAACCCAATCAATTGAAAACGAGTTTATCAAATAAGTCATATAAAACCTTTTTAAAAACAATATCAATTTTTCCGAAAATTTCAGCAGAGTCTCCTTTGTAAATACTGGCCCCCAAAATGGGTACAACAAGAATATATATGAATCCAACAAATAAGGCATCCCCAAGCGGGAGCTAGCTCTTCGCCACAAGGCGGTCACAAATCCCACGCAATGTAAAGCAACAACATGCGAAATAATCATAAGGAAGCATAAGAAAAACAGCATGTCGACTCAAGTGAGCTCGACCCAAAAATACAGCATAAAAGTCCACAAACCTCACAGTCTCATCTCTAGGTCAATATACAAGAATACTGGTAGATACAGTAGATGGAGTACACTAGATACAAAGAATATACAAGGTGGTGCAAAAATAATAATAATACCCACCTAAGAGCAAAACCTCAAGTCCAGGCAAAAGAAGCAAGTGCGCCCGCCGCTACTGTACTGACGGAGCGGACCTGAAAAAGGCTGTGGCACAACGGGGGTGACTTGCCAACTCGTGAGTAATAAATAACATCTACACAGGCTATCGCAAGTATGCACACAAGCATCCTAGCATCTATAATACAGGTATGGCAGGATATAATAGCAGGTATGTATGCCATATGACTATACTAGCAAGTATGTATGCAATAAAAATATACTCGTGATCCGCATATGTAAGTATAAGAAATCATCTTTTTCCCTTTAAGAATCTCTTTTGAAATACCAGCACAATACCAATAGAATCAACAAGAACCTGTGTCCAACAACGACACCTCAAAACTATCACAAATCTCATATATCCATGTCATAGTATCTCTGGCCTCAGCCATCCGGCTGACCCAGCTCAATATCAAAATCTCATCATCCCGCGGCTACGGTCGGTATCCTTTGGATATCCGCCGTGCCAAACAGTCACCGGTAGGTAATCCGTCCCCTGCCAGGCTCAACGTCAACACCACATTCATCTTGCCCCGGGGTACCATACCGGGCCCACCATGTACCCGAGACGGTTCATCCAACTCCTCAAAACGGGTCTCGAAAACCACAGCAAACTCATGGTGGATGACACTTACATCACTAGAAAACCGCAATTTACATATTTTAAAAATATAATAAGTTGAGAAATTTTGCGGCTTTCCCCCGAAATCCAGAAATATCATAAAATCTCAAGAAATTCTCATAAGTGCATATGTCAATGATAATGAATGCATATGGTATCAATAAACAAGTTGCGATGTGTGATTAATAGACTAGGCATGAACAAATAATATGATGAGGTACATGCACATGAATAGCAATCCTACGATTTCATTTTAAGGAATTAAAGGCAATAGCACAAGTTTAAGTATCAATTATAGTAAAAGGTTTCAATTTATAGGTTATCTAGTGTGGTGGCATGGCAATTACCAGGGTATGGGTGTAAGCATGAATAGTGCTCGTGCTGCATATAAAAACCCTGGCAATGGTACAGGTGTCCTATAGAATGGGTTCGCATATGTATGTCGATATAAGGCATGAATGTAGCAAATAATCATACAAGTATTACACCCCTAATTACTAACATTACTAAGAATCTTTTTAAGCTACTAAAACTATCGGGCGACTTGCGCCATCCAATGATAGTCCCCCGTAGAAGTTACATCTACTCACAGAAATCCTCAGCTAGCTACGTCCGATCACCGCTTTCCCTTTTCGTGCCGCATCCGAAGCCTCCGCGACCGAACCTGGAATTTACATCAATACAAGTCATAAGGTTACATATCATGAAACGACGCAAATCCCGAACGAGAATATCTACGTTCACAAGCTAGGCACAACGTGCACAAGGTGCGCGGAACGCACGCGAAAACCGCAAAAACTAACTAGAATCGTCGATTTGGTCGCCCGGGAAAGCTAAAACCCGATCACTCAAAAATCCGCACTCACACATCCTAAAAGTCGTAGGAGAAGCCATTACAATCATCAAGATATCAAAAATAATTCATCATATAATTTTATAACAAAACTAGTAAGCATTTGCATTCCAAAATCGGTGCAAATATCGCTGATTTGCGACAAAAAGGACTACAGCCTAGCATAACATCCAACCGCATAACTAGTTAACCACAATCACATTGATTAAAACACATTACAAAGCTTCAAATCCTATGTTTCCATAAACAACCCTTCTTGATTTTTCAAACTTAGCAAAATCCAACCCAAATCATACATGATACACTAATTTAACTCTAATTTAAAGTCCAAAAGGCAAGTTAACCACTTAGATTAGGCTAACAAAATAACTAGATAAAAAAATAGATTTAATTAACCTATTAATGTTTTCTAAAACCCTAGTTTAAATTCAAACCATGAACTAAAAAAACTAGATTAGAAATTAGCACTAAAATTAACACTTTCAAGTTCTAATTTAGCAAGTTTAGCTACAATTTAACAATTAGATTAGAATTTTCACCTCACATGTTTTGAACCTCTTGCAATTAGCCTCCAAGGTTGCCACTTTTCTCCAAAATTTAAACCAATTTGGCTTGAGAAGAGATAGAACAAGGTTTTGTGTTGAAATGGTGAAGGAAATTGTTGATTTTTGGAGCAATTTTTGGATTAACTTTGATGAAGAAAAGAGATGAGGAAAAAAATGGGGGAGGGGCTGCTGCAAACTGCAGGAATTCGGTGGAGAGAGAGGGGATGGGGGATGTGAGGGGATGGTGCAAAAAGTCTTAGTCAAAACCCCCCCCCAAAATACCATAATACCCCCACCTAAATACTATATTTAAATCCTATTCAAAACCATTCATTCACAAGACTTAAGGTCAAAAAAGAGAGGGATGGGGGCTGCTTCAGCAGTGGTGGGGCCGGCCTTAGGGAGTGGGGGTGAGTGGGAGTGAATACAAAAAGGTTCTATGCAAAAAGACCCCCCACAAGTTCATATTTGCAAGTTTTAGTTCAAAAAAAATTATATTTTTGTTTTCCATCATAAAAACCCATTAAAACTTGAAATAAAATACTAAAAGTTTATATTACAATTAGATTTTAATTATAATGATTTTAAAGATTAAAATTAGCCCATTAAATTTGTATTTATCGCTAATTTAATGTATTTTTTTACCGGCTTAAAATAATATAAAAAATTGAAAAATTAGGGAAAAATTTTAAACGATCAGAATTTCATAAGTAACTCATTAGATACTAAAAACAAGCAATTACCTATCAAATTAGTTATAATTAGGCCTAAACTGCAAAATAGCAAAAAAGACGATTTACGGAAAAATACCGAATTTTCACCGATTTTCAGGAAAACACCAAAACGACTTTTCAAGGCTTTACAATCTTCCCTCCTTAAAGAAATTCGGTCCCCGAATTTAAAAATATAACTACGCATACCTTCAAAGAGATGGGGATATTTCTTCCTCATCTCGCCCTCGGTCTCCCAGGTAACCTCCTCGCTGCTCGGGCTACGCCAAAGGACCTTGACGGTTGGTATAATCTTCGATCTCAACTTCTTCACTTGCCGATCCAGGATGGCCACCGACTGCTCTGCAAACGAAAGGTCGCGCTCTAGCTGGACTGTCGGGTGCTGAATCGCATGCGAAGGGTCGTGAAGGTACTTGCGGAGCATCGAAACATGGAAGACGGGGTGAACATCGGGAAAGCTGGGTGGAAGGGCCAAACGATATGCAACAGCGCCGACACGCTCGAGGATCTCGAAGGGACCTACGAATCTAGGGCTAAGCTTCCCCTTTCGCCCAAAACGCATCACACCCTTCATCGGAGAGACTCTCAGAAAAACATGGTCGCCAACTGCGAACTCAAATCTGCGACGGCGCCTGTCCGCATACGATTTCTGCCTACTCTGAGCCGCTCTCATCCGGCGGATCAACTGTATCTTTTCTGTCGTCTCCTCAACAAGCTGCGGCCCCAATATACTACTATCGCTGAGCTCTGTCCAACAGACGGGCGATCTGCATCTCCTCCCATACAACGCCTCGAAAGGTGCCATCTGAATAGTATCCTGGAAGCTGTTGTTATAGGAGAACTCCACTAGAGGTAAATGACGATCCCAACTACCGCCGAAGTCTAAAACGCACGCTCTGAGCATGTCCTCGAGAGTCTGAATGGTCCGCTCTGACTGTCCGTCGGTCTGCGGATGAAACGCTGTGCTGAAGCTCAAACGAGTGCCCAAAGCCTCCTGAAGTCTCTGCCAAAGTCGGCTGGTGAACTGGGTGCCTCGATCTGACACGATACAAGTCGGTAAGCCATGCAACCGCACGATCTCGTCGATGTAAAGCTGGGCATACTGAGCGAAGCTGAAGGTCGTCTTCACTGGCAGGAAGTGAGCCGCTTTCGTCAATCGATCTACGATCACCCAGATGGAGTCGTACCCTCGACTGGTCCTGGGTAGACCCACAACGAAATCCATCGAAATCTGCTCCCATTTCCACTCCGGAATGGGTAACGGCTGTAGCTCTCCTGCGGGCCTCTGGTGCTCGGCCTTGACTTGCTGACAAGTCAGGCATCTCGATACAAACTCCGCAATGTCCCTCTTCATCCCGTCCCACCAGTAGGTCTCTCTCATATCATGGTACATCTTGGTGGAACCGGGGTGGACACTATACACTGATCGGTGTGCCTCCTCAAGAATGTCGCGCCGCAATCCATCAGCATCTGGTACGCACAGTCTAGATCCATATCGTAAAATCCCCTGATCGTCAATCACGAACTCGAAAAATCTGCCATGTCCCATCTGTGCCATGATCTCTGAGCAACGGTCGTCACTGCGCTGTGCCTCATATATATGGTCAAGCAACTGTGGGCGTGCACGGACATGCGCGAGCTGTCCCCCTGTCTGAGTGAACTCGAACTCAACTCGGCTGTCGTATAAAGTCTGCCAATCTGCTGACGACTGCCTCTGCACTGCGCGCAAATAGGATAGACTACCCCCGGGCCTCCTACTCAACGCATCTGCCACCACATTCGCCTTGCCTGGGTGATATAAGATCTCGCAGTCGTAGTCTTTCACCAACTCCATCCAACGACGCTGTCTGAGATTCAGGTCTCGCTGCTGAAATATGTATTTTAAGCTCTTGTGGTCTGTGAATATTTGGCATGACTCGCCATATAGGTAATGTCGCCAAATCTTTAATGCAAAGACCACTGCAGCCATCTCCAAATCGTGGGTGGGGTAGTTCTGTTCATGCTTCTTCAACTGCCGAGAAGCATATGCGATCACCCGGCCATGCTGCATCAATACGCATCCTAATCCCACTCGCGAAGCATCACAGTAGACCACAAATCCGCCTGATCCCGAAGGCAAAGATAATACCGGCGCCGTAGTCAAACGAGTCCGTAGCTGCTGAAAACTGTGCTCGCACTCCTCCGTCCAAACGAAAGGAACTCCCTTCCGGATCAAACCGATCAAAGGTGCAGCTATACGGGAGAAGTCCTGAACAAAACGCCTGTAGTAGCCTGCCAGGCCTAGAAAACTATGGATCTCAGTAACCGATGTAGGTCGGGGCCACTGCTGAACAGCCTCAATCTTCTTCGGGTCCACACATATGCCGTCTCTCGTAACCACGTGACCCAAGAATCCGACGCTGTCCAGCCAGAATGCACACTTGGAGAACTTTGCGAACAGCTGGTGCTCCCTCAGAGTCTGTAACGTAATCCGCAAGTGCTGCTCGTGCTCCTCTCTGCTCCGGGAGTACACTAAGATATCGTCGATAAACACGATGATGAACAAGTCAAGATACGGCCTGAATGTACGGTTCATCAAATTCATGAATGCTGCTGGGGCGTTGGTGAGTCTGAACGACATCACCAAAAACTCATAGTGGCCGTAGCGCGTGCGGAAAGCTGTCCTCGGTATATCCTCCTGTCGAACTCGCAGCTGATGGTATCCTGATCGCAAGTCGATCCTCAAAAAATATCCCGCACCCTGAAGCTGGTCGAACAAATCATCAATGCGTGGCAGCGGATATCTGTTCCGAACGGTAACTTTGTTCAGCTGGCGGTAGTCGATACATAAGCGCAAACTTCCATCCTTCTTCTTGACAAACAGGACCGGAGCACCCCACGGAGAAACACTAGGTCGAATAAGCCCCTTCTCTAACAAATCCTGCAACTTATCCTTCAGCTCTCGAAGCTCTGCCGGGGCTATCCGATAAGGCGGTATAGAAATAGGCCCCGAGCCGGGAATCAAATCAATGCAGAACTCAACATCGCGCTCAGGTGGTAGCCCAGGTAGCTCATCAGGGAAAACATCAGGGAACTCACAAACAACCTGGACCCGGTCCAATGGAACCTCTGCAGCTCAAGTATCACAAATATACGCTAAGAATCCCTGACATCCCTTCCGCCAGAGCTGACCAGCGCGAAGAGAGGAAAACAAGCTGGGAAGGGTGACGCTGCGGTCTCCCTGAATAACAAGGACTGGCTCTCCCGGAAAGCTAAATCTGACTGCCTTCTCACGGCAGTCCACCGAAGCATAACAAGTGGCTAGCCAATCCATGCCCAGAAGCACATCAAAGTCGAACATATCGAGGAGAATCAAATCAACCGATGAATCCCTCTCCCCGATACGAATGGAACACAAACGAAATACAAAACGAGCGACAAATGACTCGCCTACCGGAGTAACAACAACAAGCGGGGGATCTAACGACGACGACTCACGACCCAACATTGGTGCAAAGTGTGTAGAGACGTACGAATGTGTGGAACCTGGGTCGAATAATACCCGTGCGTCGAAAGAACAAACTGGAAAGGTACCTGTCGCAACGGTGTTGGATGCCTGCGCATCCTACGGTGTCAAAGCAAATACTCGGGCCTGTCCTCCACCGATAGCGGGCTGACCTCGACCTCGGCCTCTGCCTCCTCGTCCTATCTGAACAGGACCGCCGCATCCACGGCCTCTGGGTGCACCTAACTGGCGTGGAGCATCGCCGGTGGTAGGAAGTAGGGCTCTCTGAGGAGGGGGTGGTGATGGTGGTAGGGTTACATGCGGAACTGTCGCTGCTCCCTGTCGTCTCACCGGACAGTCTCTAACAAGATGGTGCGGACTCCCGCACCCAAAACACCCTGGCGACGGCTGCTGTCTCTTGGGATAAGAACCATATAACTGTCCCCGTCCAAATCCTCTGCCAGGCCTATCTCTCGGAAAAAATCTGGCGCACTGCCTCTGAGACGGTACATCGGTGCGAATCCTCTTCACCATCTTCTTTTCGGTATCCACCAAATACGGAGCATATCGGGATAACTGTGTAAACTGGATGTCATACTCAGACACCGTCATCCCAGGTGTCTTGACTAAGGCCTCGAAGCTACGAGCTCTGGCGTCACGAACGCTCTCTGGGAGGAAACGAGCTAGAAAGACCGCTGTAAACTCCGCCCACGTCATAGGCGGTAGACCTGCAGCTCGACCTCTCAAGACTGACTCCCACCATGTCTGCGCGAGACCCTCTAGTCGGAAACTCGCAAGCTCTACCCATCGATCATCCGAACATCTCAGCGAACGGCAGATCCTGGCTAAACTGTCAAGGAACGTCTGTGGGTCTTCCGCTGCTTCGGTGCCGGTGAATACTGGAGGTCTCAGCCTCATGAAATCCTGTAGTGAAACCGGGATGGTCACGGCGGTAGTAGTAGAAGCAGGTATCATAGCAGTCTGGGATGTAGTAGGTGCGTCATCCGGCCTCGGTGTACGACTGGCTGCAACTAGGGATCCTACCATCTGACGTAGCTCCTGCATGCCCCCCACCATCTGTCGCAACTCTTCCATACCAGTCTCGAGCCTATCCATACGGCCTGGGGAAGGTGGATCGGTCTGTCCCTGAGGCGTAGGTATACCACCCTGCTCAATCCTAGTCTCGGACGAGCCAGCTCGAATCTCGTCTCGGGCGGCAGCCCTCTGTGCCCTCGTAGCCTTCGGTGGCATAGTGGCTGTTACCGGAGAACGGATAATAAGAACAGTGCAATAGGATCATAGGATACACGGAATTGAAGAAGGAATTTTCAAGCAAGTATATCCTAAAGTCACTTAGGCGGAGTACCGTATCGCAAGTATGCCGCGGACATACACACGCTACGTTACCCTACTTAAGTCACTTACTCCATCTACCAAAGGTCATCCTACACTCAAAAAGGTAAAACTTATCGCTCTGATACCAACTTTGTCACGACCCGCAGGGTACGGAATGTGACTGGGACTTAAGTTACGAAACATCTCAAGACATCCATAAAATAAGTAAGCCAAAGCCCAGAAACCAAAACCAAAAAGCAAAAGAGTGAAGAGAACCCAATCAATTGAAAACAAGTTTATCAAATAAGTCATATAAAACCTTTTTAAAAACAATATCAATTTTTCCGAAAATTTCGGCAGAGTCTCCTTTGTAAATACTGGCCCCCAAAATGGGTACAACAAGAATATATATGAATCCAACAAATAAGGCATCCCCAAGCGGGAGCTAGCTCTTCGCCACAAGGCGGTCACAAATCCCACGCAATGTAAAGCAACAACATGCGAAATACTCATAAGGAAGCATAAGAAAAACAGCATGTCGACTCAAGTGAGCTCGACCCAAAAATACAGCATAAAAGTCCACAAACCTCACAGTCTCATCTCTAGGTCAATATACAAAAATACTGGTAGATACAATAGATGGAGTACACTAGATACAAAGAATATACAAGGTGGTGCAAAAATAATAATAATACCCACCTAAGAGCAAAACCTCGTGTCCAGGCAAAAGAAGCAAGTGCGCCCGCCGCTACTGTACTGACGGAGCGGATGACGGAGCGGACCTGAAAAAGGCTGTGACACAACGGGGGTGAGTTGCCAACTCGTGAGTAATAAATAACATCTACACAGGCTATCGCAAGTATGCACACAAGCATCCTAGCATCTATAATACAGGTATGGCAGGATATAATAGCAGGTATGTATGTGTAACATTTTCTAAAATATAAAATATTAATTTTGGGAATTTTTATTATTTAATATTATTTTATTGATTATTTTAATATTAAATGCAAATAAATAGGAAAAATGTTAGAAAAATTATGAAAAATTATGGAAAATTCTAAAATAGGGTAAATTAGTGAATTATGACATTTTTAAGTTTTTGTGATTAGTTTGACACTAATTTAGTGCTAATCGCGATTAAAATCGCTAATCGGGTTTTTTGGCAATTTTGTGCAAAACTTGCACATATCACATTTTCTACACTTGTGCATTTTTCTTGCCATGATTTATCATTTGGGTTTACTATTGAGGTGAGAAGGTTAGGGTTAAGGATTAGAAAAGAAAAAGAAAAGAAAAGGATTATAGAATGGAGTTGGTGAGAGAGAGGCATGGGACTTTGACTTATACCCTTAGCCATTCTTCTTCATTCTCATTTCTCTACCTCTCTCACTTCTCTTGCTGCTGCTGCCCCCTTCCTCATCTCCCTCCCCTCTTCAAAGCCCAAAAGCATCTCAAAAGCAACCCCAAAACCTCATGTCCGTTTCATTAAAAATGTGCACAAGCTCGAGATCTACAAGATGGACTAAGAAAGCATGGATTTTGGCCACTAGGGGCAACTCAAGAAAATTCTTGAGTTGCTAATGGAGGTAATTACTGAACCCTTAGCTCAATTATAGCCTTTCCTATAACCCCATGTTAAGATTATATCGATATTGTGTGATATTATGGACTTGATGAAAACCTAGTTAGGGTTTGAGGGAAACTTAAGTTGTAATGTGAAATTGAGCTCAGTAGAGGACTTGTAAACACCCTAGTACATGAATTGGAACCCAAAACCTGAAGCTAGAACCAGAAATACGGATTTTAGAAACCGATATCGGGGAAATTGTGTAATCTGTGCAGGTTAATTTGAATCTGCTATCACCCCGAGGACCCTAAAATAATATTGAGTGGAAATTGAGACGTGCAGGCACCATAGAACCAACACCCCAAACCCCAGCTCCCCACTCCATTTCCCGGCCGCCAAAACCTCCTTTCTGGCCGCAATTTGCGGCCAGACCAGTAAGGAATCGCCTCGTTTTCTGTGCACAGCCCCAGTTCCTCTAGTGTTGGCCCAGGGTACTTCTAGTTTTGACAGATTCTATCTAGGGTGAAATCTGGGACGTATATCCTAAGTTGTTATTTTGGATTCGTGTTTCCGTATTCCGTATTTTCATTTCTGAAATGGTGGTTTGTGTTTTGCCTCGACTATTTGGCGTTTATACGACGATATAGAGGATTTATATGTGGTTTTGAAGGCGTGCCATAGGTTCTCACCTATAGGCCCCCTTATCGTATCGTTTTGGATTTCATGCGCCGTTTTAGCTTGGATTTGGTTTTAATGCGCATATGCGATATTTGATGTGTAGGTACCCATGAAGACTTCGGGACGACAAGCAATTGCGTGGTGATGTCCGCAAATGATGTTTCAGGTGAGTAGATTATATCTACAGGGGGAAGTCGGATGGATGGCATATAGCACCCCCGCAGTCCGTAGTTAGTATAATATATATAGTAGATGTGTGATAGTTTTAGTGTGTTGTAGCCTTGTGTTAGAAGTATTGTGGATAGTGTAGGGTAGAAGTGACTAGTGTAGTTCATAGTCGCCAACCTAGGGTAGAATTACACCTACACACACCCTTGCATATTACTTGTACTTACACGGCGTTTGATGATATGGGATGACGTTGGTAATGAGTCGATGATGTGGGCTTGATGACGTGAGATCGGTGATTGGATACGATTCATTGTGAGATATGACTTGTGATCTCTTGCGGGCTTGGGATATGTGTTTACCCCGCATATATACTTCACTGATGGTATCGTTTGGTGCTAGACATAGAGTAGTACCCCAGGCTATGTGATCTGATGATAGTGATACCTGTTATGTGATGAGATAGTGAGATGTTGACCCGTACCCAGCTATTGGGATGACGTACGATGATTACCGTACGAGCCGATATTGATGATAGATCCGCACTCATAACTCGAGGATATCTTATGATATGACATTGAGGCGAGATCACCGACTATATACCTTTATATATGTATCGACTCAGATTTAGGCGGTTTCCATACCCCTCCAGACTTGCATGATACTTAGATCAGTAGTTGCATAGTAGATGTTAGATTAGACCAGAGTCATACCTATTTCAAAACTAACGAATCGGGAATATTGCAAGATAGGGAAAAAGGGGATTCTACGGATATTTTCAAATGTGTAGAGTCTATTTTCTAAACACCGTAGCCCTTGTTTTACCAAAGACCCCGATTCGTCTTATTTCAAAAGGCAAGGTTGCATGATATAGCTTTGGAGTTAGATTCTTCATTGTTGCGTTGCTTATTTCGATTGCACCTGTTTATACTATTTGTATGGCATTACTTGTGCTTATTGTTATATTGCCATCATGCTGTTAGGACACCAGCACCATTATCGATGATGCGTATGTTCCACGTACACTGATTACCGGCTCACACACTTCATCATCGATAATTGCTATGCCACTACACTGTAGTACTGCTGCATTCATGGTATGATTTCCGCATAGCATATTGTACACATAGACTTGTACACAATTATATGTGACTTGACTTGATACTCACATTTGACACATATGTCACACCTGATCATCTTATTATAGCTCATTTATATGTGACATGACTTGATACTCACATTTGACACATATGTCACACCTGATCATCTTATTATAGCTCATTTATATGTGACATGACTTGATACTCACATTGATGCTTATATCACATCTGATCATCATATTGTAGCTCATTTATATGTGACATGACTTGATACTCACATTGGACACATATGTCACACCTGATCATCTTATTATAGCTCATTTATATGTGACATGACTTGATACTCACATTGGACACATATGTCACACCTGATCATCATATTGTAGCTCATTTATATGTGACATGACTTGATACTCACATTGATGCTTATATCACATCTGATCATTATATTGTAGCTCATCTATATGTGACTTGACATGATATTTATGTTTGACGCACATATCATATCAGATTAGTGACTTACATTTTGGTTTGGATTATATGTGATTTCTGGATTTGGGAACCGTGGCTATTTCGAATATGTAATCATTTAAAAACCCGGTTCCCTTGATATGATATTTCGGTGCGTCCACCATGTGTTTTCTCGGTGCTAGAGTGATATATAAAAACCCGAATCGAGGAGGCGGTTGAGGCCGATTATGGGTACATGGTGGACCCGGTATGGTACCCCGGGGCGAGAACGGTTTCGCTGTGTGATAGACGGTGAGCCCGGCAGAGGGACTACTACCTACCGGTGATTGTACTTGAGCTCGGAGGATATCTGGAGGATTCCGACCGGAGCACAGAGATGGACATGGGTTGACCCGTACTGCCGGGGCCGAGGGCCGATACCGCAGACGGAGCCCAGAGATGGACATGGGTTGACTCGTACTGCCGGGGCCGAGGGCCGATACCACAGACGGAGCCCCATATGGATGAGGATTTACGTGTCGATGCTTGGCACGGGTTTCATGATGTTTTACCATGATGTTGTTTATATCCTCATATTGCATGCATGATGCTTATTGTCATTGGGTGACGGGTGGACGGTTCCATGCATATACAGACATGGATCATATACAGATATGGATCATATACAGACATAGATCATATACAGACATGGATTATATATATACAGACTGGATTTACACTTATCATACTTCATTTGTATATATAACAGGGTATGAGGGCGCTGTTATATATACCCTTACACCAATATTAGTGGTATGGGACGCTAATATATGTGTATTGATATCATTGATACTTCATCATATTTACTTCTTGCAGACATACCTTATACTGATGACATGTTATTACCTGAGTACTTGGCACCACATACCTATTTAGATGTTACCTTGCCACCTTATCACACTCAGATGTACTCTTGTGGATTATATTACTGATTGTTGACTTAGGTTTATGTCTTGCATTCGGTTTCTGCTTGTAGATGTTTCTATTCACGAGTTGGCAACTCACCCCCGTTGTGCCACAGTTCTTGCAGGTTCTGTCGTACAGGTTCTATTGCGGCATTTCTGGCACACTACTTTCTTGCGGGTGGTTTGCTTTTGGTAGGTGGATTCTTTTGCATCAAGAACCACCCTTGTATTTATTTATTTCATTGTATCTAGAAATTGTCCATCAACCAAAACTTGTATATTCTTTCAGACTTAGAGACAGTGTTGTATTATTCGACCTTAGAGTCGCGCTTAGTAGTATTGCGGTTTCTTGTTGCTTGAGCTTTCTTTTGGGTTTGATCCTCGCCACTTGGCGTTGTATATTATTGTTGCATGTGTGGTTGTGACCGTCTATTGACGAAGAGCTAGCTCCCGCTTGGGGATGCCTTTATCATTGCATATATATTGTCATTCTTGTTGTACCCCATTCGGGGCCAGTTTTACAAAAGAAACTCTGCCGAAATTTTTAGAAAAGACTGTACTGTTTTAAATTGCATATTCGGCTTAGTTATTTAAAAACATTGTTTTTTTAAACATGTAGTTCTTTACTTATTCTTAAAAAGGGTTTTAGATTTCTGGGTTTTCGGCTTACTTAGTCGCGTTACGCCTGTAGACGTTACGTGGTTAAGTGCCGGTCACGGGCCAAACTTTGGGTCGTGACAAAGTTGGTATCAGAGCGCTAGGTTGACCTTGGTTCGAGTCTGAGTTTGACTATGTGGAGCCTAGGGCGTTGTTTATATACGGAAACTTAGGCTTGACCTTACGGAACTTAGACTTGGTCGAGGGGGTATTAGACCCGAACTTTCGTCGTATTAGGATGACCCTTGGTTGATGGAATAGGTGACTAAAGTAGGGTGACGTACCGTTGGTATGTTCCGCGGCATACTTACGACACGCCACTCCGCTTAAGGAACCTTAGGATGTGCATACTTTTGAGATCAGTGATTCTTTTTATATCCAGGATTATACATCCATTTGAGATCCCCGATTCTATTAGTTTCATGATCATACCTTCATTGATGCTGTTCCTTCCTATGATCATGTATCCACTTTGGATCTGTTGTTTTCCTTCTTGTCACTGATGTGCTCTCTTTGATACTCGATTGAGATTCCTGTCACCATGGTTGAGCGCAGTTTGGGCTGCTGTTAGGGTTACGGCCGGTGTGAGCTCGTTTGGTACGAGGGCCGACCATTGTGTTTTCTGGTGACATGGGAATGTCTCGAGTTAGTATTGGTGATTGTGACCTCTAGTGGAGGCGAGTGCTTGGATTGCACCGGATGATTGGGCCATTGTTAGAGCTGCCTGTTGTGAGAGGACTGTTGATGTACAGCATACCTCAGAGATTGTGATGTCGCCTACCGTGCAGACAGATGGACCAGCTGTTGCTGAGATCGACAGGATGTTGCTTTCGGAGCTTACGAGCTGAGATTGCCGGAGCTTTCAGGCAGATGATAGCTAGTCTACCCGATTTGAGAGACGAAGGTGATTCGTCCGATTTTGCGCCAGAGCGGGCCCAGTTGAGTTGAAGAATTCCAGTGTGGAGAATCTTACTCGGATCTAGAGCAGACCGATCCAGAGCTGACCGCCTATGTATTGCCCTTCCTGGAGGATTGAGGCATTGTTCGGCGTACAGGCGTATGAACCAGTTGTTGCTGCAAATGATGAGATATCGCCTAGATGATTGGAGCTGTTGCAGCGTGAGCATATACTCAGAGAGATGATGGCGAGTCGCTAGTCACCTGAGGATGAATGACTAGGACATGTGGTGAGTTCGCTTACCCCGATGCGAGGTCATCAGATAGATCGTTTCCAGCTAGAGACGACTTCACGCAGGTTCGTTGAGAGTCGATAGAGACGATCGAATGTCAGGAGCCCATTTTCCAAGTTTAAAGTATACGGAAAGACATGCAGGTGATTCTATGGACCCTCTAGAAGAATGAAACCCTAACTCGACTTAATGACCGTGTGACAGCCTTTGAACCTTAGGGTTTACGGCGGTTCCGCGGCGCCATTAGTGACGCTTGGGTTTGCCCTTCTACGGCTGGACCACCGACGCTGTGGCATGTACTCGATACTATTAAACTGTACCCGAGATGTGAGCTCTTGGGGGATTATGAGGATCTGACGAGTCGATCGGATGGTTCGACATCTTTTGGATATCGTGATGGGACACTGCTTGGGAGACTCCAGATGCGAGCATAGCCGTTGGAGCACAGTACATGCAGCCAGGATGAGACGAGTCCGAATCAGTCGACATTGACGCAGAGCAAAGAAAAGAGTTCGTAAGATATTTCGACGAGATGGCATCCCACTCCGCTGACATCAGAGATGTGATACGCACCCCGAGGCGTGGTATGTGGACAGATCTCCCAGAAAGAAGTGCGATAAGTATGTAGCCGTTCCGGAATAAGCTTTAGCTTCAGCATTGGATGACGACTTCCGGGCATTTCGGCAGGAATGAGATTTGAGAAAGGGACCTCGACAGGACCTTTCTGGAGTACGATACGAGAAGACCTAGACCAGGAGTGGTCGTATTGCGCACACCCAGCGGGACAGAGTTCGGCATTATCGACGAGGTAGTTGACCAGGATCGAATAAAGGGACTTACCCAGATGCGTTGCGAATTGATCAAGGGCGGACGAGTGACGAGTATTCCTCCGATGGTTGGGACGTGTTCCCGAGGATCTGTTCGGCCTGACATCTTCTACAGAATGGTGAAGCTACAGAGTACGCGATTTCGAGTCCGTGCGAGAGACTTCAGATTGGCCGTGGCCGAGAACAGTGCAGTGCAAGGTGGCTTGGCGTGACGTCATAGTGAAAGATGATAGAGACATGTGGAACCAGAGGTTCGTGTGAGACACTGACGAGCTGTCATTGCTTCTCGTCGAGACTAGAGACCTGATATGCTTACAGAGACGTTGGAATGTGACCAATTTCCGAGAAAAGGTTGTGCTGAGGACACAGATGTCTATCAAGCGAGAAGAGGTAGTACAAGAGAGACAGCCTTTGTGCAGATCGGCATAGACATGATTGGAAAAGACCTTGAGCAGGATTCCTTCCAGGACATTGCAGCAATGATGTTTGCACCCAGGATCAGATGTGTGACGTGCATTCAGAGAGCCAGAGGCCGACGCCAGTGATGTGCTGCCTTACGAGTGGTCATGAGGATTGACCGAGAGGTGACCAGAGAAGTGCCAGAACGGAATCGTCCCCGTTAGCACACCTGACAGGGCCGATGAGCCGATTGACCGCGAGATAGGAAATCCGCAGAGAAGATAAGGACCCAGAGTCAGAAGACGCCAGACCGCGAGCAAGAGGCACGTTGATATCCTGCGCTGCTAGCAGTGGATTGCACTGACTCCTTCTCGACTTCGAAGGAGGAACTACCGACGACGGTATTTATGATTTGTGATTTTGTGATTCGATTATCACGTATCCGTCACTTTGGATTTCGGTATTTTGGGCGTTCTGTTTGCATGATTTAGTTTTGATGATTGAGTTTCATGATATTGTTTCATGCACCCACTGGATATTTATATATTTTGCGCTGAGTTATTACATTTGAGATATTGATTGAGATTTCATGCCTATCGTATTCAGTGATTTGATTTGCACTTCCAGCGTAGTTTTCATGCATCTTTAGTGTTTTGATATACGATTTTGGTGCACGCCAGATGCACTAAATCGGAATTCTTCGTGCATTTCATATGCACCTGATTTTTGCTGTCAGGCACATACGTTGCCTACGACAGATGTTTCGTGCACACCCGTTGCACCTAGATATTGTTTTCTACACCTGTTTGACACATATGTGGATTTTGATTCCTTGCGCACCAGACGCACAGGATATTCTTATATATGCATTTTTGGGGATTGATTCTAGTAGAGTAGTACATTTTTTTTTATGATATTCTCTATATGTTGACGTTTTCGGAGCCCCGACAAAATGGATTATACTGAAATTGTTTTAGTAGTGGGGTTTAAATTTAAATTCGGGGACCGAATTTCTTTAAGGAGGGTAGATTGTAACATTTTCTAAAATATAAAATATTAATTTTGGGAATTTTTATTATTTAATATTATTTTATTGATTATTTTAATATTAAATGCAAATAAATAGGAAAAATGTTAGAAAAATTATGAAAAATTATGGAAAATTCTAAAATAGGGTAAATTAGTGAATTATGACATTTTTAAGTTTTTGTGATTAGTTTGACACTAATTTAGTGCTAATCGCGATTAAAATCGCTAATCGGGTTTTTTGGCAATTTTGTGCAAAACTTGCACATATCACATTTTCTACACTTGTGCATTTTTCTTGCCATGATTTATCATTTGGGTTTACTATTGAGGTGAGAAGGTTAGGGTTAAGGATTAGAAAAGAAAAAGAAAAGAAAAGGATTATAGAATGGAGTTGGTGAGAGAGAGGCATGGGACTTTGACTTATACCCTTAGCCATTCTTCTTCATTCTCATTTCTCTACCTCTCTCACTTCTCTTGCTGCTGCTGCCCCCTTCCTCATCTCCCTCCCCTCTTCAAAGCCCAAAAGCATCTCAAAAACAACCCCAAAACCTCATGTCCGTTCATTAAAAATGTGCACAAGCTCGAGATCTACAAGATGGACTAAGAAAGCATGGATTTTGGCCACTAGGGGCAACTCAAGAAAATTCTTGAGTTGCTAATAGAGGTAATTACTGAACCCTTAGCTCAATTATAGCCTTTCCTATAACCCCATGTTAAAATTATATCGATATTGTGTGATATTATGGACTTGATGAAAACCTAGTTAGGGTTTGAGGGAAACTTGAGTTGTAATGTGAAATTGAGCTCAGTAGAGGACTTGTAAACACCCTAGTACATGAATTGGAACCCAAAACCTGAAGCTAGAACCAGAAATACGGATTTTAGAAACCGATATCGGGGAAATTGTGTAATCTGTGCAGGTTAATTTGAATCTGCTATCACCCCGAGGACCCTAAAATAATATTGAGTGGAAATTGAGACGTGCAGGCACCATAGAACCAACACCCCAAACCCCAGCTCCCCACTCCATTTCCCGGCCGCCAAAACCTCCTTTCTGGCCGCAATTTGCGGCCAGACCAGTGAGGAATCGCCTCGTTTTCTGTGCACAGCCCCAGTTCCTCTAGTGTTGGCCCAGGGTACTTCTAGTTTTGACAGATTCTATCTAGGGTGAAATCTGGGACGTATATCCTAAGTTGTTATTTTGGATTCGTGTTTCCGTATTCCGTATTTTCATTTCTGAAATGGTGGTTTGTGTTTTGCCTCGACTATTTGGCGTTTATACGACGATATAGAGGATTTATATGTGGTTTTGAAGGCGTGCCATAGGTTCTCACCTATAGGCCCCCTTATCGTATCGTTTTGGATTTCATGCGCCGTTTTAGCTTGGATTTGGTTTTAATGCGCATATGCGATATTTGATGTGTAGGTACCCATGAAGACTTCGGGACGACAAGCAATTGCGTGGTGATGTCCGCAAATGATGTTTCAGGTGAGTAGATTATATCTACAGGGGGAAGTCGGGTGGATGGCATATAGCACCCCCGCAGTCCGTAGTTAGTATAATATATATAGTAGATGTGTGATAGTTTTAGTGTGTTGTAGCCTTGTGTTAGAAGTATTGTGGATAGTGTAGGGTAGAAGTGACTAGTGTAGTTCATAGTCGCCAACCTAGGGTAGAATTACACCTACACACACCCTTGCATATTACTTGTACTTACACGGCGTTTGATGATATGGGATGACGTTGGTAATGAGTCGATGATGTGGGCTTGATGACGTGAGATCGGTGATTGGATACGATTCATTGTGAGATATGACTTGTGATCTCTTGCGGGCTTGGGATATGTGTTTACCCCGCATATATACTTCACTGATGGTATCGTTTGGTGCTAGACATAGAGTAGTACCCCAGGCTATGTGATCTGATGATAGTGATACCTGTTATGTGATGAGATAGTGAGATGTTGACCCGTACCCAGCTATTGGGATGACGTACGATGATTACCGTACGAGCCGATATTGATGATAGATCCGCACTCATAACTCGAGGATATCTTATGATATGACATTGAGGCGAGATCACCGACTATATACCTTTATATATGTATCGACTCAGATTTAGGCGGTTTCCATACCCCTCCAGACTTGCATGATACTTAGATCAGTAGTTGCATAGTAGATGTTAGATTAGACCAGAGTCATACCTATTTCAAAACTAACGAATCGGGAATATTGCAAGATAGGGAAAAAGGGGATTCTACGGATATTTTCAAATGTGTAGGGTCTATTTTCTAAACACCGTAGCCCTTGTTTTACCAAAGACCCCGATTCGTCTTATTTCAAAAGGCAAGGTTGCATGATATAGCTTTGGAGTTAGATTCTTCACTGTTGCGTTGCTTATTTCGATTGCACCTGTTTATACTATTTGTATGGCATTACTTGTGCTTATTGTTATATTGCCATCATGCTGTTAGGACACCAGCACCATTATCGATGATGCGTATGTTCCACGTACACTGATTACCGGCTCACACACTTCATCATCGATAATTGCTATGCCACTACACTGTAGTACTGCTGCATTCATGGTATGATTTCCGCATAGCATATTGTACACATAGACTTGTACACAATTATATGTGACTTGACTTGATACTCACATTTGACACATATGTCACACCTGATCATCTTATTATAGCTCATTTATATGTGACATGACTTGATACTCACATTTGACACATATGTCACACCTGATCATCTTATTATAGCTCATTTATATGTGACATGACTTGATACTCACATTGATGCTTATATCACATCTGATCATCATATTGTAGCTCATTTATATGTGACATGACTTGATACTCACATTGGACACATATGTCACACCTGATCATCTTATTATAGCTCATTTATATGTGACATGACTTGATACTCACATTGGACACATATGTCACACCTGATCATCATATTGTAGCTCATTTATATGTGACATGACTTGATACTCACATTGATGCTTATATCACATCTGATCATTATATTGTAGCTCATCTATATGTGACTTGACATGATATTTATGTTTGACGCACATATCATATCAGATTAGTGACTTACATTTTGGTTTGGATTATATGTGATTTCTGGATTTGGGAACCGTGGCTATTTCGAATATGTAATCATTTAAAAACCCGGTTCCCTTGATATGATATTTCGGTGCGTCCACCATGTGTTTTCTCGGTGCTAGAGTGATATATAAAAACCCGAATCGAGGAGGCGGTTGAGGCCGATTATGGGTACATGGTGGACCCGGTATGGTACCCCGGGGCGAGAACGGTTTCGCTGTGTGATAGACGGTGAGCCCGGCAGAGGGACTACTACCTACCGGTGATTGTACTTGAGCTCGGCGGATATCTGGAGGATTCCGACCGGAGCACAGAGATGGACATGGGTTGACCCGTACTGCCGGGGCCGAGGGCCGATACCGCAGACGGAGCCCAGAGATGGACATGGGTTGACTCGTACTGCCGGGGCCGAGGGCCGATACCGCAGACGGAGCCCCATATGGATGAGGATTTACGTGTCGATGCTTGGCACGGGTTTCATGATGTTTTACCATGATGTTGTTTATATCCTCATATTGCATGCATGATGCTTATTGTCATTGGGTGACGGGTGGACGGGTTCCACGCATATACAGACATGGATCATATACAGATATGGATCATATACAGACATAGATCATATACAGACATGGATTATATATATACAGACTGGATTTACACTTATCATACTTCATTTGTATATATAACAGGGTATGAGGGCGCTGTTATATATACCCTTACACCAATATTAGTGGTATGGGACGCTAATATATGTGTATTGATATCATTGATACTTCATCATATTTACTTCTTGCAGACATACCTTATAATGATGACATGTTATTACCTGAGTACTTGGCACCACATACCTATTTAGATGTTACCTTGCCACCTTATCACACTCAGATGTACTCTTGTGGATTATATTACTGATTGTTGACTTAGGTTTATGTCTTGCATTCGGTTTCTGCTTGTAGATGTTTCTATTCACGAGTTGGCAACTCACCCCCGTTGTGCCACAGTTCTTGCAGGTTCTGTCGTACAGGTTCTATTGCGGCATTTCTGGCACACTACTTTCTTGCGGGTGGTTTGCTTTTGGTAGGTGGATTCTTTTGCATCAAGAACCACCCTTGTATTTATTTATTTCATTGTATCTATAAATTGTCCATCAACCAAAACTTGTATATTCTTTCAGACTTAGAGACAGTGTTGTATTATTCGACCTTAGAGTCGCGCTTAGTAGTATTGCGGTTTCTTGTTGCTTGAGCTTTCTTTTGGGTTTGATCCTCGCCACTTGGCGTTGTATATTATTGTTGCATGTGTGGTTGTGACCGTCTATTGACGAAGAGCTAGCTCCCGCTTGGGGATGCCTTTATCATTGCATATATATTGTCATTCTTGTTGTACCCCATTCGGGGCCAGTTTTACAAAAGAAACTCTGCCGAAATTTTTAGAAAAGACTGTACTGTTTTAAATTGCATAAACGGCTTAGTTATTTAAAAACATTGTTTTTTTAAACATGTAGTTCTTTACTTATTCTTAAAGAGGGTTTTAGATTTCTGGGTTTTCGGCTTACTTAGTCGCGTTACGCCTGTAGACGTTACGTGGTTAAGTGCCGGTCACGGGCCAAACTTTGGGTCGTGACAGTATGCCATATGACTATACTAGCAAGTATGTATGCAATAAAAATATACTCGTGATCCGCATATGTAAGTATAAGAAATCATCTTTTTCCCTTTAAGAATCTCTTTTGAAATACCAGCACAATACCAATAGAATCAACAAGAACCTGTGTCCAGCAACGACACCTCAAAACTATCACAAATCTCATATATCCATGTCATAGTATCTCTGGCCTCAGCCATCCGGCTGACCCTGCTCAATATCAAAATCTCATCATCCCGCGGCCACGGTCGGTATCCTCTGGATATCCGCCGTGCCAAACAGTCACCGGTAGGTAATCCGTCCCCTGCCAGGCTCAACGTCAACACCACATTCATCTTGCCCCGGGGTACCATACCGGGCCCACCATGTACCCGAGACGGTTCATCCAACTCCTCGAAACGGGTCTCGAAAACCACAGCAAACTCATGGTGGACGACACTTACATCACTAGAAAACCACAATTTACATATTTTAAAAATATAATAAGTTTAGAAATTTTGCGGCTTTCCCCCGAAATCCAGAAATATCATAAAATCTCAAGAAATTCTTATAAGTGCATATGTCAATGATAATGAATGCATATGGTATCAATAATCAAGTTGCGATGTGTGATTAATAGACTAGGCATGAACAAATAATATGATGAGGTACATGCACATGAATAGCAATCCTACGATTTCATTTTAAGGAATTAAAGGCAATAGCACAAGTTTAAGTATCAATTATAGTAAAAGGTTTCAATTTATAGGTTATCTAGTGTGGTGGCATGGCAATTACCAGGGCGTGGGTGTAAGCATGAATAGTGCTCATGCTGCATATAAAAATCCTGACAATGGTGCAGGTGTCCTATAGAATGGGTTCCCATATGTATGTCGATATAAGGCATGAATGTAGCAAATAATCATACAAGTATTACACCCCTAATTACTAACATTACTAAGAATCTTTTTAAGCTACTAAAACTATCGGGCGACTTGCGCCATCCAACGATAGTCCCCCGTAGATGTTACATCTACTCACAGAAATCCTCAGCTAGCTACGTCCGATCACCGCTTTCCCTTTTCGTGCCGCATCCGAAGCCTCTGCGACCGAACCTGGAATTTACATCAATACAAGACATAAGGTTACATATCATGAAACGACGCAAATCCCGAACGAGAATATCTACGTTCACAAGCTAGGCACAACGTGCACAAGGTGCGCGGAACGCACGCGAAAACCGCAAAAACTAACTAGAATCGTCGATTTGGTCGCCCGGGAAAGCTAAAACCCGATCACTCAAAAATCCGCACTCACACATCCTAAAAGTCGTAGGAGAAGCCATTACAATCATCAAGATATCAAAAATAATTCATCACATAATTTTATAACAAAACTAGTAAGCATTTGCATTCCAAAATCGG
The DNA here is from genome assembly GCA_030015575.1 of Agapanthus africanus. NCBI lineage: Eukaryota > Viridiplantae > Streptophyta > Magnoliopsida > Asparagales > Amaryllidaceae > Agapanthus > Agapanthus africanus. Next base: position 137,319,419 of record JASDDO010000004.1, on the reverse strand, counting down.
TGCAAATATCGCCGATTTGCGACAAAAAGGACTACAGCCTAGCATAACATCCAACCGCATAACTAGTTAACCACAATCACATTGATTAAAACACATTACAAAGCTTCAAATCCTATGTTTCCATAAACAACCCTTCTTGATTTTTCAAACTTAGCAAAATCCAACCCAAATCATACATGATACATTAATTTAACTCTAATTTAAAGTCCAAAAGGCAAGTTAACCACTTAGATTAGGCTAACAAAATAACTAGATAACAAAATAGATTTAATTAACCTACTAATGTTTTCTAAAACCCTAGTTTAAATTCAAACCATGAACTAAAAAACTAGATTAGAAATTAGCACTAAAATTAACACTTTCAAGTTCTAATTTAGCAAGTTTAGCTACAATTTAACAATTAGATTAGAATTTTCACCTCACATGTTTTGAACCTCTTGCAATTAGCCTCCAAGGTTGCCACTTTTCTCCAAAATTTAAACCATTTTGGCTTGAGAAGAGATAGAACAAGGTTTTGTGTTGAAATGGTGAAGGAAATTGTTGATTTTTGGAGCAATTTTTGGATTAACTTTGATGAAGAAAAGAGATGAGGCAAAAAATGGGGGAGGGGCTGCTGCAAACTGTAGGAATTCGGTGGAGAGAGAGGGGATGGGGGATGTGAGGGGATGGTGCAAAAAGTCTTAGTCAAAACCCCCACAAAAATACCATAATACCCCCACCTAAATACTATATTTAAATCCTATTCAAAACCATTCATTCACAAGACTTAAGGTCAAAAAAGAGAGGGATGGGGGCTGCTTCAGCAGTGGTGGGGCCGGCCTTGGGGAGTGGGGGTGAGTGGGAGTGAATACAAAAAGGTTCTATGCAAAAAGACCCCCCACAAGTTCATATTTGCAAGTTTTAGTTCAAAAAAAATTATATTTTTGTTTTCCATCATAAAAACCCATTAAAACTTGAAATAAAATATTAAAAGTTTATATTACAATTAGATTTAATTAAAATGATTTTAAAGATTAAAATTAGCCCATTTAAATTTGTATTTATCGCTAATTTAATGTATTTTTTTACCGGCTTAAAATAATATTAAAAAATTGAAAAATTAGGGAAAAATTTTAAACGATCAGAATTTCATAAGTAACTCATTAGATACTAAAAACAAGCAATTACCTATCAAATTAGTTATAATTAGGCCTAAACTGCAAAATAGCAAAAAAGACGATTTACGGAAAAATACCGAATTTTCACCGATTTTAAGGAAAACACCAAAACGACTTTTCAAGGCGTTACAATCTTCCCTCCTTAAAGAAATTCGTCCCCCGAATTTAGAAATATAACTACGCGTACCTTCAAAGAGATGGGGATATTTCTTCCTCATCTCGCCCTCGGTCTCCTAGGTAACCTCCTCGCTGCTCGGGCTACGCCAAAGGACCTTGACGGTTGGTATAATCTTCGATCTCAACTTCTTCACCTGCCGATCCAGGATGGCCACCGGCTGCTCTGCAAATGAAAGGTCGCGCTCTAGCTGGACTGTCGGGTGCTGAATCGCATGCGAAGGGTCGTGAAGGTATTTGCGGAGCATCGAAACATGGAAGACGGGGTGAACATCGGGAAAGCTGGGTGGAAGGGCCAAACGATATGCAACAGCGCCGACACGCTCGAGGATCTCGAAGGGACCTACGAATCTAGGGCCAAGCTTCCCCTTTCGCCCAAAACGCATCACACCCTTCATCGGAGAGACTCTCAGAAAAACATGGTCGCCAACTGCGAACTCTAATCTGCGACGGCGCCTGTCCGCATACGATTTCTGCCTACTCTGAGCCGCTCTCATCCGGTCTCGGATCAACTGTATCTTCTCTGTCGTCTCCTCAACAAGCTGCGGCCCCAATATACTACTCTCGCTGATCTCTGTCCAACAGACGGGCGATCTGCATCTCCTCCCATACAACGCCTCGAAAGGTGCCATCTGAATAGTATCCTGGAAGTTGTTGTTATAGGAGAACTCCACTAGAGGTAAATGACGATCCCAGCTACCGCCGAAGTTTAAAACGCACGCTCTGAGCATGTCCTCGAGAGTCTGAATGGTCCGCTCTGACTGTCCGTCGGTCTGCGGATGAAACGCTGTGCTGAAGCTCAAACGAGTGCCCAAAGCCTCCTGAAGTCTCTGCCAAAGTCGGCTGGTGAACTGGGTGCCTCGATCTGACACGATACAAGTCGGTACACCATGCAACCGCACGATCTCGTCGATGTAAAGCTGGGCATACTGAGCGAAGCTGAAGGTCGTCTTCACTGGCAGGAAGTAAGCCGCTTTCATCAATTGATCTACGATCACCCAGATGGAGTCGTACCCTCGACTGGTCCTGGGTAGACCCACAACGAAATCCATCGAAATCTGCTCCCATTTCCACTCCGGAATGGGTAACGGCTGTAGCTCTCCTGCGGGCCTCTGGTGCTCGGCCTTGACTTGCTGACAAGTCAGGCATCTCGATACAAACTCCGCAATGTCCCTCTTCATCCCGTCCCACCAGTAGGTCTCTCTCATATCATGGTACATCTTGGTGGAACCGGGGTAGACACTATACACTGATCGGTGTGCCTCCTCAAGAATGTTGCGCCGCAATCCATCAGCATCTGGTACGCACAGTCTAGATCTATATTGTAAAATCCCCTGATCGTCAATCACGAACTCGGAAAATCTGCCATGTCCCATCTGTGCCATGATCTCTGAGCAACAGTCGTCACTGCGCTGTGCCTCATATATACGGTCAAGCAACTGTGGGCGTGCACGGACATGCGCGAGCTGTCCCCCTGTCTGAGTGAACTCGAACTCAACTCGGCTGTCGCATAAAGTCTGCCAATCTGCTGACGACTGCCTCTGCACTGCGCGCAAATAGGATAGACTACCCCCGGCCTCCTACTCAACGCATCTGCCACCACATTCGCCTTGCCTGGGTGATATAAGATCTCGCAGTCGTAGTCTTTCACCAACTCCATCCAACGACGCTGTCTGAGGTTCACGTCTCGCTGCTGAAATATGTATTTTAAGCTCTTGTGGTCTGTGAATATTTAGCATGACTCGCCATATAGGTAATGTCGCCAAATCTTCAATGCAAAGACCACTGCAGCCATCTCCAAATCGTGGGTGGGGTAGTTCTGTTCATGCTTCTTCAACTGCCGAGAAGCATATGCGATCACCCGGCCATGCTGCATCAATACGCATCTTAATCCCACTCGCGAAGCATCACAGTAGACCACAAATCCGCCTGATCCCGAAGGCAAAGATAATACCGGCGCCGTAGTCAAACGAATCCGTAGCTGCTGAAAACTGTGCTCGCACTCCTCCGTCCAAACGAAAGGAACTCCTTTCCGGGTCAAACCGATCAAAGGTGCAGCTATACGGGAGAAGTCCTGAACAAAACGCCTGTAGTAGCCTGCCAGGCCTAGAAAACTACGGATCTCAGTAACCGATGTAGGTCGGGGCCACTGCTGAACAGCCTCAATCTTCTTCGGGTCCACACATATGCCGTCTCTCGTAACCACGTGACCCAAGAATCCGACGCTGTCCAGCCAGAATGCACACTTGGAGAACTTTGCGAACAGCTGGTGCTCCCTCAGAGTCTGTAACGTAATCCGCAAGTGCTGCTCGTGCTCCTCTCTGCTCCGGGAGTACACTAAGATATCGTCGATAAACACGATGATGAACAAGTCAAGATACGGCCTGAATGTACGGTTCATCAAATTCATGAATGCTGCTGGGGCGTTGGTGAGTCCGAACGACATCACCAAAAACTCATAGTGGCCGTAGCGCGTGCGGAAAGCTGTCCTCGGTATATCCTCCTGTCGAACTCGCAGCTGATGGTATCCTGATCGCAAGTCGATCCTCGAAAAATATCCCGCACCCTGAAGCTGGTCGAACAAATCATCAATGCGTGGCAGCGGATATCTGTTCCGAACGGTAACTTTGTTCAGCTGGCGGTAGTCGATACATAAGCGCAAACTTCCATCCTTCTTCTTGACAAACAGGACCGGAGCACCTCACGGATAAACACTAGGTCGAATAAGCCCCTTCTCTAACAAATCCTGCAACTGATCCTTCAGCTCTCGAAGCTCTGCCGGTGCCATCCGATAAGGCGGTACAGAAATAGGCCCCGAGCCGGGAATCAAATCAATGCAGAACTCAACATCGCGCTTAGGTGGTAGCCCAGGTAGCTCATCAGGGAAAACATCAGGGAACTCACAAACAACCTGGACCCGGTCCAACGGAACCTCTGCAGCTCGAGTATCACAAATATACGCTAAGAATCCCTGACATCCCTTCCGCCAGAGCTGACAAGCGCGAAGAGACGAAAACAAGCTGGGAAGGGTGACGCTGCGGTCTCCCTGAATAACAAGGACTGGCTCTCCCGGAAAGCTAAATCTGACTGCCTTCTCACGGCAGTCCACCGAAGCATAACAAGTGGCTAGCCAATCCATGCCCAGAAGCACATCAAAGTCCAACATATCGAGGAGAATCAAATCAACCGATGAATCCCTCTCCCCGTTACGAACGGAACACAAACGAAATACAAAACGAGCGACAAACGACTCGCCTACCGGAGTAACAACAACAAGTGGGTGATATAACGACGACGACTCACGGCCCAACATCGGTGCAAAGTGTGTAGAGACGTATGAATGTGTGGAACCTGGGTCGAATAATACCCGTGCGTCGAAAGAACAAACTGGAAAGGTACCTGTCGCAACGGCGTTGGATGCCTGCGCATCCTGCGGTGTCAAAGCAAATACTCGGGCCTGTCCTCCACCGATAGCGGGCTGACCTCGACCTCGGCCTCTGCCTCCTCATCCTCTTTGAACAGGACCGCCGCGTCCACGGCCTCTAGGTGCACCTAACTGGCGTGGAGCATCGCCGGTGGTAGGAAGTAGTGCTCTCTGAGGAGGGGGTGGTGATGGTGGTAGGGTCACATGCGGAACTGTCGCTGCTCCCTGTCGTCTCGCCGGACAGTCTCTGACAAGATGGTGCGGACTCCTGCACCCAAAACACCCTGGCGACGGCTGCTGTCTCTGGGGATAAGAACCATATAACTGTCCCCGTGCAAATCCTCTGCCAGGCCTATCTCTCGGAAAAAATCTGGCGCGCTGCCTCTGAGACGGTACATCGGTGCGAATCCTCTTCACCATCTTCTCTTCGGTATCCACCAAATACGGAGCATATCGGGATAACTGTGTAAACTGGATGTCATACTCAGACACCGTCATCCTAGGTGTCTTGACTAAGGCCTCGAAGCTACGAGCTCTGGCGTCACGAACGCTCTCTGGGAGGAAACGAGCTAGAAAGACCGCTGTAAACTCCGCCCACGTCATAAGCGGTAGACCTGCAGCTCGACCTCTCAAGACTGACTCCCACCATGTCTGCGCGAGACCCTCTAGTCGGAAACTCGCAAGCTCTACCATCGATCATCCGAACATCTCAGCGAACGGCAGATCCTGGCTAAACTGTCAAGGAACGTCTGTGGGTCCTCCGCTGCCTCGGTGCCGGTGAATACTGGAGGTCTCAGCCTCATGAAATCCTGTAGTGAAACCGGGATGGTCACGGTGGTAGTAGTAGAAGCAGGTATCATAGCAGTCTGGGATGTAGTAGGTGCGTCATCCGGCCTCGGTGTACGACTGGCTGCAACTAGGGATCCTACCATCTGACGTAGCTCCTGCATGCCCCCCATCATCTGTCGCAACTCCTCCATACCAGTCTTGAGCCTATCCATACGGCCTGGGGAAGGTGGATCGGTCTGTCCCTGAGGCGTAGGTATACCACCCTGCTCAGTCCTAGTCTCGGACGAGCCAGCTCGAATCTCGTCTCGGGCGGCAGCCCTCTGTGTCGTCGTAGCCTTCGGCGGCATAGTGGCTGTTACCGGAAAACGGATAATAAGAACAGTGCAATAGGATCATAGGATACACGGAATTGAAGAAAGAATTTTCAAGCAAGTATATCCTAAAGTCACTTAGGTGGAGTACCGTATCGCAAGTATGCCGCGGACATACACACGCTACGTTACCCTACTTAAGTCACTTACTCCATCTACCAAGGGTCATCCTGCACTCAAAAAGGTAAAACCTATCGCTCTGATACCAACTTTGTCACGACCCGCAGGGTACGGAACGTGACTGGCACTTAAGTTACGAAACATCTCAAGACATCCGTAAAATAAGTAAGCCAAAGCCCAGAAACCAAAACCAAAATGCAAAAGAGTGAAGAGAACCCAATCAATTGAAAACGAGTTTATCAAATAAGTCATATAAAACCTTTTTAAAAACAATATCAATTTTTCCGAAAATTTCGGCAGAGTCTCCTTTGTAAATACTGGCCCCCAAAATGGGTACAACAAGAATATATATGAATCCAACAAATAAGGCATCCCCAAGCGGGAGCTAGCTCTTCGCCACAAGGCGGTCACAAATCCCACGCAATATAAAGAAACAACATGCGAAATAATCATAAGGAAGCATAAGAAAAACAGCATGTCGACTCAAGTGAGCTCGACCCAAAAATACAGCATAAAAGTCCACAAACCTCACAGTCTCATCTCTAAGTCAATATACAAAAATACTGGTAGATACAGTAGATGGAGTACACTAGATACAAAGAATATACAAGGTGGTGCAAAAATAATAATAATACCCACCTAAGAGCAAAACCTCGAGTCCAGGTGTAACACCTTAGGATAAGGGTTAGTGAATAATTATAATTAAATAATGATTTTTAATTAAAAGTTTACCAAATTGTGTTTTAAATATTTTTCCTAATTTAATAAATATTTTTTCCAAAATTTTCCTAGGCTTGCACACATATGTGCATGTAAACTAGGGTTTTTAAATCAAGTAAATACAACAATTATTAACCATGGTGGGTTAATTGTAGGATTAATTCTCTTGGGGTTTAAGCAAGTTTAATTAATTAGTTAAATTAAAAGATTACTTTAATTCAAATGGTAAGGGTGTTGACTTGTGAGAAGGAGAGAGAGAGAGGGCATCATGGCTCAAGCCATGCTTGCCATTAATGAGGTGAGAGAGAGAGAGGGGTGACTTTTGTGAGAATGATTGTGGTGGCTCTCATTTCTTTTTGTGTTTTTCTCTCACACTCTCACAACACACCAACACACTCACACACACACACTTACCTCTTGAAGCAACTGAAGCAGCAGCAGAAGCAACTGAAGCAGCAGCAGCAAGCACTCAGCAGCAGCAGCAAGCACTCAGCAGCAACAGCAGCAAGCATTGGCAGCAGCAGCAGTGAGCAGTAGCAGCTCCAGCTCCTAGTGCAGCCTCTTCCCTCCACTTCTTCTTCTTCCTCCAGCTTCCTAGTGTTAAGTATGAGGTATAATCCCTATCTTGCTTCACTAGTTTGCCTAGTTAGTGTAGTTTTGCATCGGTTATTGGATATTGGTGCGTTTTAGTGCGATATGGGGTGTTTAGTGTGAACTTTGTGCTAATGAGGTGTAGATTAGTTCCAGTAGGATGATTGTGGTCTGTTGAGGCCATTGTAACTTAGTCGAACCCCGATTACACTAAAATACCACCAGTTTCATGTTTGATGCAAATGTCGTATTTGGGCAAAATGTGAGTTTTCTGGAACTGCTATCAACTCGGTGAGTGCAGATTGATTTTGGGAAGACTGTAGTGTAGTGGAGTAGAGATGATGCACCAGGTGAAACCCGACCCCCATACAGCTACAGTAGGCCGCCAATTTCCTCATTCTGGCCGCCAATTGCGGCCAGATGGGTAGGGTTTGGGTTGGGGTTTGGTCCAGTGGGTGTCTGCTACTGTGGGTAGTGTTTTGGTATGTATATATTTTTAAGATCAATTCTGTAGGAAAATCTGGGACCAAATACCTATTTTGCCGTTTTTCTAAACCTTCGCGACACGCGCGATACGTGAGTAGGTTTGGGTTCTGCGTATCGCGGCGCGTCGGGGTGGTTTTGTGGCGCGTGAGTACACGTTTTAGCGTATCGCGCACACGCGCGATTGGTTTGCGATACAGGTTTCTCATTGGATTATAATGTCGTGTTTTGTGACTTAAGCTTATGTGTGATATGTGTATGTGATTCTAGGTTCGCAGGCCAGTGAGACGGACGCTGCGAAGAAGGGCAAGCAAGTGGTTGGATACACTTAGCGCGAGACACGGTGAGTAGATTTCACATCTACGGGGATATCGCCCGCATGGCGTTATGCGTCAGGGCTGATAGGACTTATTTACTATATGTTGCCTGCACCCATAGACTATCATCGCATATTGCATTCTCTGCTGTGTTGATATATATATTGCTTAGAACTGATAGAACACCGCACTATTACTAACGGTTTATGTTGCACGGGCACTATTACATGCTACACACACACCGTTAGTAACTGCCATGCCACACTCACTATAGAGCTGCCATGATTATATTGCTATAGTTCGCCTCATATGTGATTTGATATGACCTTCATGTATATTGGGAGCCGCATGACATCTTTTAAAACCGGAAATGGAACTACTTTAAAAAAAGCGGTCTTCCCCTTATACCCATACCATGGATTGATGTATATTGTACCTCGCATTGGATTTTACTATTGGTATTGGATTTTCATGTGATTTCTGTTTTGAGGACCGTGGAATTATTTAAGGAAAGATATGCTATTTTGAAAAACCCGGTACCTCGTGATATGATATTTTGGTGTGTCCACCACGCGTTTTCTCGGTGCTGAGACGTGTGCTTGAAACCCGATTCGAGGAGTGGATGTTCCGTTTGCGGGTTCGTGGTGGGCCCGGTATGGTTCCCCTCGGCGAGATGATCGATGGGATTTGCCGATTGAGCCTGGAGGCGGGCGAGTACCTACCGGTGATTGGTTGGACCTGGCAGTTGTCCGGAGGATACTGACCAGAGTCGAGTGATGGATGCGGGATGACCGTGCTGCCGGGGCCGAGGGCCGATACCGCAGACGGACCCCGTGGGGCCGGTCCGGACTGACGGCGCCCGATGTTCGAGGATTTACGTGTCGATGCTGGACACGGGTATTTTATGATGTTTTGGGTGCCGGTGTTGGGCACTCGTGATTCCTCCGAGATATACAGGATTAGAGGGCCGATGGGTGTGCCGGCGCCTGAGTATATGTGGGATTTGGGTGCAGTTTTGAGGCACCGATCATTGCTTTCCATGTTGACATAGTCCATGTAGATATTATTTATCCCATACTCAGTATTGATTACTATACATCTCATCCTGTGGCATTTACCTGTTAGAGTACATGCATTACTACTGTATCCACTGTTGACATGCATTGATATCATCTGCTGGTATTAGTAGAGCCACGCTATATGTGCATGCTTGCGATCACCTTTATATGTTATCTCTATTCACGAGTTGGCAACTCACCCCCGTTGTGCCACAGTGTTTGCAGGTTGCCCTTGGGAGTAGTCACGGCTGGCTGTTATCGCATCTTTTGGCACAGATACCCTTTTGAGCAGAGTTAGCCTTTGCTGATAGGTGGGTTTTATACGGTATCTGTTATCTTTCAGTTGTATATTGATGTATCTAGTACTCTCCATCTACCTTTCTGTTTTGACTTAGAGACAGTTGTGAGGACGAAATGTATGATTATATATTCTGGTGTCGAGCTCGCATGTGAGCCGACGTTACTTTATGCAGTCTTATCTTTTATGATATTGTCCTTGTTTTACTGTGTATTCTTCGCTACGGCGTCGTATATCATATTGTGATGCTTTATTCTCGTCACTTGTTATTTCCGCCACACCTTACTTTTACCCGACTTTCGGGGCTAATGTTTTAAAGAGGAAATGTCACCAAAATTATAAAACTCATAACTTTTGAACTTGAAAGGGATTTCTGCTAAATAAATGGAAGTTTTTCAGACATTTACTATTGCTTTTACAAAATGTTTTAAATCACTCTATATTTATTGGTTTTGATTTCTGGGTTCGGCTTACTTAGCCGCGTTGCGCCTGTAGACGTTGCGTGGTTAAGTGCCGGTCACGAGTCGAATTCTCGGGTCGTGACAAAGTTGGTATCAGAGCGTAGGTTTTACCTTCGGAGTGTAGGATGACCCCGGTATGATGGAGTAGGTAGCTGCGGCAGGGTAGCGTAGCGTGCGTATGTTCCGCGACATACTCACGACACGGTACTCCGCTTACGCGACCTTAGGACTTGTTGATTTGATTCCTCCTTATATTCTTGTGATTCGATTTCCGTGTTCTTATCGAATCCAAATTTTCTTTCAGCCAATATGCCGCCTAAGACTACGAGGGCACAGAGAGCGGCCGCGAGGGCCGAGATTCGTGTTGACTCGTCCGAGACGAGGACTGATCCGGGCAGTACGCTGGTTGTACCCGAGCAGGCTGTTCCTGCCGTGACAGAGCAGATCGCCTCGTTAGGGGCTGGTATGCAGGAGATGCGCCAGATGATAGGATCGCTAGTCGAGACGCTTCGAGTGCAGCGACCAAAGGTAGCTCCACCAGTTCTAGAGACCGCGATGGTGCCTACCGCACAGCCAGTTGCCCCTGCAGCTACGGAGGTGATTACAGTATCGCTATCAGAGTTCATGAGGCTGAAGCCTCCGGTTTTCACAGGCACCGATACAGCCGAGGACCCACAGTCTTTTATCGACAGGATGGCCAGGATATGCCGTTCCCTCAGATGTGCAGATGCGAGATGGGTTGAGTTCGCGAGCTTTCGCCTGGAAGGTCTTGCGCAGAAATGGTGTGATTCAGTGGAGAAGGGCAGAGCAGCAGGTCTTCCTCCTATGACCTGGACGGAGTTCGTGACTATATTTCTAGCCCGTTTCCTTCCCCGGAGTGTTAGAGATGCCCGAGCACGCAGGTTTGAGTCTTTGCGCCAGACGCCAGGGATGACAGTGGCAGAGTATGACGTACTGTTTACAGAGCTAGCAGTCTACGCCCCACATTTAGTGACCACCGAGGAGTTGCGAGTCCGGAGATTTGTTCGAGGCTTGATTTCACCAGTGTTCCTCGCGATCAGCGCGCAGCACTACGAGACCTATGCAGCAGCTGTAGACGCAGCCCTAGTGGTCGAGGAGCACCTTGTTGAGATTTCGGTATTTCCAGAGCCGAAGAGAGTTCGTACCAGTATTTCCGCACGGAGGCAGTCATTCAGACGCCGCGACAGGTATCGTTCCGGTACGAGGGGTAGCAGAGATTCGGGACGGGGTCGGATGTTTAGTTCGTATCCCCAGGATGGTCAGCAGTCGCCGCGGGGTTGCTACAGATGTGGCAGCCTACTTCACCTCGTTCGAGATTGTCCAGAGACACACCGGAGGGAGGCGGCAGCACCGCATGTTACCTTACCACCTTCACCACCCCAGAGGGCGTTGCCCGTTGCGCCTACCGTTGCTCCGCGCCAGACTTTTGCTCAGAGAGGTCGTGGGCGTGGAGGAGTTGCTCAGAGAGGACGTGATGACCGAGGCAGGGGTCAGTCAGTTACAGGTGGTGGACAGGCGAGGGTCTTTGCTTTGACACATCAGGACGCGCAGGCGTCCAATGCTGTGGTTTCAGGTATCCTCCCTGTATGTTCGGTTGATGCACATGTACTGTTCGATCCCGGATCCGCACACTCGTACGTATCCACACATTTTGTGCCGAGGTTGGGTAGAGAGTCCGGCTTACTTGATCAGCCGCTTGTGGTGACTACTCCTGTGGGAGAGTCGTTTGTGGCTAGGCACGTGTTCCGATCCTGTATCGCCTGTATTGGAGAGAGAGAGTTGCCTGTCGACTTGATCCTTCTGGAGATGTTGGACTTCGACGTTCTTTTGGGCATGGATTGGTTAGCCACGTGCTATGCTTCTGTGGACTGCCGTGAGAAGACAGTTAGATTCTGTTTCCCCGGTGAGTCGATTTTTGTTGTGTTGGGGGACCGTGGTGCCGCCCCTCACAGTGTGATTTCTTCTTTTCGCGCTGGACTGCTTTTGAGGAAGGGATGTCAGGGATTTCTCGCTTATGTTCGCGATGCTCGCGCTACAGAGGTTCCATTGGATCAGGTTCCGGTTGTTAGCGAGTTTCCTGATGTGTTCCCTGACGAGCTTCCTGGGTTGCCACCCGAGCGCGACATTTCTTTCTGTATTGATTTGGTTCCTGGTTCGGGGCCTATTTCTATACCGCCCTATCGGATGGCCCCGGCGGAACTTAGTGAGCTGAAGGGTCAGTTACAGGATTTGCTGGACAAGGGACTTATTCGACCCAGTGTTTCTCCTTGGGGTGCTCCAGTCCTGTTCGTCAGGAAGAAGGACGGCAGCTTGCGTCTTTGTATCGACTACCGCCAGCTGAACAGGGTGACAGTGCGGAACAGGTATCCTTTGCCGCGTATCGACGATTTGTTCGACCAGCTTCAGGGGGCAGGGTACTTTTCGAGGATCGATTTGCGATCGGGCTATCATCAGCTGCGAGTTCGACAGGAGGACATTCCCCGGACAGCCTTCCGTACGCGCTACGGCCATTACGAGTTCTTGGTGATGTCGTTCGGACTCACCAATGCGCCAGCAGCCTTCATGGACTTGATGAACCGCATTTTCCGGCCTTATTTGGATCTGTTCATCATAGTCTTCATTGACGATATCTTGGTGTATTCCCGGAGTAGTGAGGAGCACGAGCAGCACCTGCGGGTTACATTGCAGACATTGAGGGAGCACCAGCTTTATGCGAAATTCTCCAAGTGTGCTTTTTGGTTAGACAGCGTGGACTTCTTGGGTCACGTGATTTCACGAGACGGTATATGTGTTGACCCGAGGAAGATCGAGGCCGTTCAGCGTTGGCCCAGACCCACATCGGTGATGGAGATTCGCAGCTTTTTGGGATTGGCCGGTTATTACAGGCGTTTTGTGCAGGACTTCTCACGTATTGCTACACCGTTGACCGGGTTGACCCGGAAGGGAGTTCCCTTCGATTGGACGGAGGAGTGCGAGCACAGTTTTCAGCAGTTACGGACACGGCTGACGACGGCACCGGTGTTATCTTTACCTTCTGGATCGGGCGGATTTGTGGTCTTTTGTGATGCTTCTCGAGTGGGATTGGGATGCGTTCTGATGCAACATGATAGGGTGATCGCGTATGCCTCGCGACAATTGAAGAAGCACGAGCAGAACTACCCCACTCATGATTTGGAGATGGCAGCAGTGGTCTTCGCACTTAAGATCTGGCGACATTACTTATACGGTGAGTCGTGCCAGATATTTACGGATCACAAGAGCCTGAAATACATATTCCAGCAGCGGGACCTGAACCTTCGACAGCGTCGATGGATGGAGTTAGTGAAGGATTACGACTGCGAGATCTTATATCACCCGGGCAAGGCAAATGTGGTGGCGGATGCTTTGAGCAGGAGGCCCGGGAGTAGTTTATCTTGTTTGAGCGCAGTACAGGAGCAGTCATCCGCAGATTGGCAGATATTATGCGACAGTCGAGTACAGTTCGAGTTCACGCCGATTGGAGGACAGATAGCGCATGTCCGTGCACGCCCACAGTTGATTGATCGTATACGTGAGGCACAGCTCAGTGATGACCGATGTTCAGAGATCATGGCACAGATGGGACAGGACAGATTTTCCGAGTTCGTGATCGATGATCAGGGGATACTACGGTTTGGAGTCAGACTGTGCGTACCTGATGCTGAGGGACTGAGGCGCGAGATTCTTGAGGAGGCACATCGATCGGTGTATAGCGTACATCCCGGTTCCACCAAGATGTATCATGATATGAGAGATGTTTACTGGTGGGACGGAATGAAGAGGGACATTGCAGATTTTGTATCGAGATGCCTGACTTGTCAGCAAGTCAAGGCTGAGCACCAGAGGCCCGCGGGAGAGCTACAGCCGTTACCCATTCCGGAGTGGAAATGGGAACAGATTTCGATGGACTTTGTGGTGGGTCTACCCAGGACTAGTAGGGGGTATGACTCCATCTGGGTGATCGTGGATCGTTTGACGAAAGCGGCTCACTTCCTACCGGTGAAGACGACTTTCGGATTTACGCAGTATGCCCAGATCTATATTAACGAGATAGTGCGACTACACGGAGTCCCGACGTGCATTGTGTCCGACAGAGGCACCCAGTTTACTAGTAGACTATGGCAGAGGCTTCAGGAGGCTTTGGGCACTCGTTTAAGTTTCAGCACGGCTTTTCATCCGCAGACCGACGGACAGTCAGAGCGGACCATCCAGACTCTCGAGGACATGCTCCGAGCTTGTGTACTAGATTTCGGAGGTAGCTGGGATCATCATTTGCCCTTGGTAGAGTTTTCCTACAATAACAGCTACCAGGAGACTATTCAGATGGCACCGTTTGAGGCACTTTACGGGAGGAGATGCAGGTCACCTACTTGTTGGACAGAGCTCAGTGAGAGCAGTATCTTAGGGCCACAGATCGTTGAGGAGACGACCGCGAAGATCCAGTTGATACGCGATAGGATGAGAGCAGCGCAGAGTAGGCAGAGGGCTTATGCAGACCGTCGACGACGCAGACTTGAGTTTTCTGTTGGTGATCATGTTTTCTTGAGGGTCTCCCCAATGAAAGGTGTGATGAGGTTTGGGAAGAAGGGGAAGCTTAGCCCCAGGTATGTGGGCCCCTTCGAGATCCTCGAGCGTGTCGGTGCAGTAGCTTACCGGTTAGCCCTTCCGCCCAGCTTTCCAGACGTGCACCCCGTATTCCATGTTTCGATGCTCCGCAGATATCTACATGATCCTTCGCACGCGATTCAGCATCCGACGATCCAGCTTGAGAGTGATCTTTCCTATGCAGAGCAGCCGGTGATGATCTTGGATCGACAAGTGAAGAAATTGAGATCGAAGGAGATTCCATCAGTTAAAGTACTTTGGCGTGGTCAGAACCGTGAAGAGGTCACTTGGGAGACTGAAAGCGAGATGATGAAGACGTATCCCCATCTTTTTGAAGGTAACCTTAGTTAGATTTTTGAAATTCGGGGACGAATTTCTTTAAGGGGGAGAGATTGTAACACCTTAGGATAAGGGTTAGTGAATAATTATAATTAAATAATGATTTTTAATTAAAAGTTTACCAAATTGTGTTTTAAATATTTTTCCTAATTTAATAAATATTTTTTCCAAAATTTTCCTAGACTTGCACACATATGTGCATGTAAACTAGGGTTTTTAAATCAAGTAAATACAACAATTATTAACCATGGTGGGTTAATTGTAGGATTAATTCTCTTGGGGTTTAAGCAAGTTTAATTAATTAGTTAAATTAAAAGATTACTTTAATTCAAATGGTAAGGGTGTTGACTTGTGAGAAGGAGAGAGAGAGAGGGCATCATGGCTCAAGCCATGCTTGCCATTAATGAGGTGAGAGAGAGAGAGGGGTGACTTTTGTGGGAATGATTGTGGTGGCTCTCATTTCTTTTTGTGTTTTTCTCTCACACTCTCACAACACACCAACACACTCACACACACACACTTACCTCTTGAAGCAACTGAAGCAGCAGCAGAAGCAACTGAAGCAGCAGCAGCAAGCACTCAGCAGCAGCAGCAAGCACTCAGCAGCAACAGCAGCAAGCATTGGCAGCAGCAGCAGTGAGCAGTAGCAGCTCCAGCTCCTAGTGCAGCCTCTTCCCTCCACTTATTCTTCTTCCTCCAGCTTCCTAGTGTTAAGTATGAGGTATAATCCCTATCTTGCTTCACTAGTTTGCCTAGTTAGTGTAGTTTTGCATCGGTTATTGGATATTGGTGCGTTTTAGTGCGATATGGGGTGTTTAGTGTGAACTTTGTGCTAATGAGGTGTAGATTAGTTCCAGTAGGATGATTGTGGTCTGTTGAGGCCATTGTAACTTAGTCGAACCCCGATTACACTAAAATACCACCAGTTTCATGTTTGATGCAAATGTCGTATTTGGGCAAAATGTGAGTTTTCTGGAACTGCTATCAACTCGGTGAGTGCAGATTGATTTTGGGAAGACTGTAGTGTAGTGGAGTAGAGATGATGCACCAGGTGAAACCCGACCCCCATACAGCTACAGTAGGCCGCCAATTTCCTCATTCTGGCCGCCAATTGCGGCCGATGGGTAGGGTTTGGGTTGGGGTTTGGTCCAGTGGGTGTCTGCTACTGTGGGTAGTGTTTTGGTATGTATATATTTTTAAGATCAATTATGTAGGAAAATCTGGGACCAAATACCTATTTTGCCGTTTTTCTAAACCTTCGCGACACGCGCGATACGTGAGTAGGTTTGGGTTCTGCGTATCGCGGCGCGTCGGGGTGGTTTTGTGGCGCGTGAGTACACGTTTTAGCGTATCGCGCACACGCGCGATTGGTTTGCGACACAGGTTTCTCGTTGGATTATAATGTCGTGTTTTGTGACTTAAGCTTATGTGTGATATGTGTATGTGATTCTAGGTTCGCAGGCCAGTGAGACGGACGCTGCGAAGAAGGGCAAGCAAGTGGTTGGATACACTTAGCACGAGACACGGTGAGTAGATTTCACATCTACGGGGATATCGCCCGCATGGCGTTATGCGTCAGGGCTGATAGGACTTATTTACTATATGTTGCCTGCACCCATAGACTATCATCGCATATTGCATTCTCTGTTGTGTTGATATATATATTGCTTAGAACTGATAGAACACCGCACTATTACTAACGGTTTATGTTGCACGGGCACTATTACATGCTACACACACACCGTTAGTAACTGCCATGCCACACTCACTATAGAGCTGCCATGATTATATTGCTATAGTTCGCCTCATATGTGATTTGATATGACCTTCATGTATATTGGGAGCCGCATGACATCTTTTAAAACCGGAAATGGAACTACTTTAAAAAAAGCGGTCTTCCCCTTATACCCATACCATGGATTGATGTATATTGTACCTCGCATTGGATTTTACTATTGGTATTGGATTTTCATGTGATTTCTGTTTTGAGGACCGTGGAATTATTTAAGGAAAGATATGCTATTTTGAAAAACCCGGTACCTCGTGATATGATATTTTGGTGTGTCCACCACGCGTTTTCTCGGTGCTGAGACGTGTGCTTGAAACCCGATTCGAGGAGTGGATGTTCCGTTTGCGGGTTCGTGGTGGGCCCGGTATGGTTCCCCTCGGCGAGATGATCGATGGGATTTGCCGATTGAGCCTGGAGGCGGGCGAGTACCTACCGGTGATTGGTTGGACCTGGCAGTTGTCCGGAGGATACTGACCAGAGTCGAGTGATGGATGCGGGATGACCGTGCTGCCGGGGCCGAGGGCCGATACCGCAGACGGACCCCGTGGGGCCGGTCCGGACTGACGGCGCCCGATGTTCGAGGATTTACGTGTCGATGCTGGACACGGGTATTTTATGATGTTTTGGGTGCCGATGTTGGGCACTCGTGATTCCTCCGAGATATACAGGATTAGAGGGCCGATGGGTGTGCCGGCGCCTGAGTATATGTGGGATTTGGGTGCAGTTTTGAGGCACCGATCATTGCTTTCCATGTTGACATAGTCCATGTAGATATTATTTATCCTATACTCAGTATTGATTACTATACATCTCATCCTGTGGCATTTACCTGTTAGAGTACATGCATTACTACTGTATCCACTGTTGACATGCATTGATATCATCTGCTGGTATTATTAGAGCCACGCTATATGTGCATGCTTGCGATCACCTTTATATGTTATCTCTATTCACGAGTTGGCAACTCACCCCCGTTGTGCCACAGTGTTTGCAGGTTGCCCTTGGGAGTAGTCACGGCTGGCTGTTATCGCATCTTTTGGCACAGATACCCTTTTGAGCAGAGTTAGCCTTTGCTGATAGGTGGGTTTTGTACGGTATCTGTTATCTTTCAGTTGTATATTGATGTATCTAGTACTCTCCATCTACCTTTCTGTTTTGACTTAGAGACAGTTGTGAGGACGAAATGTATGATTATATATTCTGGTGTCAAGCTCGCATGTGAGCCGACGTTACTTTATGCAGTCTTATCTTTTATGATATTGTCCTTGTTTTACTGTGTATTCTTCGCTACGGCGTCGTATATCATATTGTGATGCTTTATTCTCGTCACTTGTTATTTCCGCCACACCTTACTTTTACCCGACTTTCGGGGCTAATGTTTTAAAGAGGAAATGTCACCAAAATTATAAAACTCATAACTTTTGAACTTGAAAGGGATTTCTACTAAATAAATGGAAGTTTTTCAGACATTTACTATTGCTTTTACAAAATGTTTTAAATCACTCTATATTTATTGGTTTTGATTTCTGGGTTCGGCTTACTTAGCCGCGTTGCGCCTGTAGACGTTGCGTGGTTAAGTGCCGGTCACGAGTCGAATTCTCGGGTCGTGACACCAGGCAAAAGAAGCAAGTGCGTCCGCCGCTACTGTACTGACGGAGCGGACCTGAAAAAGGCTGTGGCACAACGGGGGTGAGTTGCCAACTCGTGAGTAATAAATAACATCTACACAGGCTATCGCAAGTATGCACACAAGCATCCTAGCATCTATAATACAGGTATGGCAGGATATAATAGCAGGTATGTATGCCATATGACTATACTAGCAAGTATGTATGCAATAAAAATATACTCGTGATCCGCATATGTAAGTATAAGAAATCATCTTTTTCCCTTTAAGAATCTCTTTTGAAATACCAGCATAATACCAATAGAATCAACAAGAACCTGTGTCCAGCAACGACACCTCAAAACTATCACAAATCTCATATATCCATGTCATAGTATCTCTGGCCTCAGCCATCCGGCTGACCCAGCTCAATATCAAAATCTCATCATCCCGCGGCCACGGTCGGTATCCTCTGGATATCCGCCGTGCCAAACAGTCACCGGTAGGTAATCCGTCCCCTGCCAGGCTCAACGTCAACACCACATTCATCTTGCCCCGGGATACCATACCGGGCCCACCATGTACCCGAGATGGTTCATCCAACTCCTCGAAACGGGTCTCGAAAACCACAGCAAACTCATGGTGGACGACACTTACATCACTAGAAAACTGCAATTTACATATTTTAAAAATATAATAAGTTTAGAAATTTTGCGGCTTTCCCCCGAAATCCAGAAATATCATAAAATCTCAAGAAATTCTCATAAGTGCATATGTCAATGATAATGAATGCATATGGTATCAATAATCAAGTTGCGATGTGTGATTAATAGACTAGGCATGAACAAATAATATGATGAGGTACATGCACATGAATAGCAATCCTACGATTTCATTTTAAGGAATTAAAGGCAATAGCACAAGTTTAAGTATCAATTATAGTAAAAGGTTTCAATTTATAGGTTATCTAGTGTGGTGGCATGGCAATTACCAGGGCGTGGGTGTAAGCATGAATAGTGCTCGTGCTGCATATAAAAACCCTGGCAATGGTGCAGGTGTCCTATAGAATGGGTTCGCATATGTATGTCGATATAAGTCATGAATGTAGCAAATAATCATACAAGTATTACACCCCTAATTACTAACATTACCAAGAATCTTTTTAAGCTACTAAAACTATCGGGCGACTTGCGCCATCCAACAATAGTCCCCCGTAGATGTTACATCTACTCACAGAAATCCTCAGCTAGCTACGTCCGATCACCGCTTTCCCTTTTCGTGCCGCATCCGAAGCCTCCGCGATCGAACCTGGAATTTACATCAATACAAGACATAAGGTTACATATCATGAAACGACGCAAATCCCGAACGAGAATATCTACGTTCACAAGCTAGGCACAACGTGCACAAGGTGCGCGGAACGCACGCGAAAACCGCAAAAACTAACTAGAATCGTCGATTTGGTCGCCCGGGAAAGCTAAAACCCGATCACTCAAAAATCCGCACTCACACATCCTAAAAGTCGTACGAGAAGCCATTACAATCATCAAGATATCAAAAATAATTCATCACATAATTTTATAACGAAACTAGTAAGCATTTGCATTCCAAAATCGGTGCAAATATCGCCGATTTGCGACAAAAAGGACTACAGCCTAGCATAACATCCAACCGCATAACTAGTTAACCACAATCACATTGATTAAAACACATTACAAAGCTTCAAATCCTATGTTTCCATAAACAACCCTTCTTGATTTTTCAAACTTAGCAAAATCCAACCCAAATCATACATGATACACTAATTTAACTCTAATTTAAAGTCCAAAAGGCAAGTTAACCACTTAGATTAGGCTAACAAAATTACTAGATAACAAAATAGATTTAATTAACCTACTAATGTTTTCCAAAACCCTAGTTTAAATTCAAACCATGAACTAAAAAAACTAGATTAGAAATTAGCACTAAAATTAACACTTTCAAGTTCTAATTTAGCAAGTTTAGCTACAATTTAACAATTAGATTAGAATTTTCACCTCACATGTTTTGAACCTCTTGCAATTAGCCTCCAAGGTTGCCACTTTTCTCCAAAATTTAAACCAATTTGGCTTGAGAAGAGATAGAACAAGATTTTGTGCTGAAATGGTGACGGAAATTGTTGATTTTTGGAGCAATTTTTGGATTAACTTTGATGAAGAAAAGAGATGAGGCAAAAAATGGGGGAGGGGCTGCTGCAAACTGCAGGAATTCGGTGGAAAGAGAGGGGATGGTGAATGTGAGGGGATGGTGCAAAAAGTCTTAGTCAAAACCCCCACAAAAATACCATAATACCCCCACCTAAATACTATATTTAAATCCTATTCAAAACCATTCATTCACAAGACTTAAGGTCAAAAAAGAGAGGGATGGGGGCTGCTTCTGTAGTGGTGGGGTCGGCCTTGGGGAGTGGGGGTGAGTGGGAGTGAATACAAAAAGGTTCTATGCAAAAAGACCCCCCACAAGTTCATATTTGCAAGTTTTAGTTCAAAAAAAATTATATTTTTGTTTTCCATCATAAAAACCCATTAAAACTTGAAATAAAATACTAAAAATTTATATTACAATTAGATTTTAATTAAAATGATTTTAAAGATTAAAATTAGCCCATTTAAATTTGTATTTATCGCTAATTTAATGTATTTTTTTACCGGCTTAAAATAATATAAAAAATTGAAAAATTAGGGAAAAATTTTAAACGATCAGAATTTCATAAGTAACTCATTAGATACTAAAAACAAGCAATTACCTATCAAATTAGTTATAATTAGGCCTAAACTGCAAAATAGCAAAAAAGACGATTTACGGAAAAATACCGAATTTTCACCGATTTTCAGGAAAACACCGAAATGACTTTTCAAGGCGTTACAGCTGTACTCATGTCACCTGGGAACTGATAACTGACGATAGGTATAATACCAACCTGTCAGTTCCCGACGAGTCCTGTCCAGTGTACTCGTAACCTAACGAGCACCCGTATACTATCTCCAGTACGACGTACTGATGGCTGTGGGACAGACCATCTCCCACACTGGGATGAGAAGCGCATACGCTAGTCTACTCCGGAGTATCGATGCCCTGTCTCGATATTCCTGCGACTAGGGACCTGTATAAGGATGTGCTTATAGATTACCCAGCCCCCACTAGTGTGACTGCCATCACAACGCTGGTAATCAAGCAAAGATCCTAAGGGCTCCACTAATGTGTATAGGTGATATACTAAAATAAACACATGTACATATTGAAGTAGAAACAAACCAAGTAGCATACTACTATATTGAGCAAGATTGTTTATACAAGGTGAATATCCCAAGCTTCCATTAAGTAATATACAAACTAGTATGATACAGTAATGGCCTCTAGGGCATATACACTAACAATCTCCCACTTGCACTAAGGCCATGTACTGGCGTATCGAAGACCTATCATCTCGATCAGCCGCTCGATCTGAGTCTGGGGCATGGCCTTGGTGAATGGATTTGCAGTGTTTTCTTCTGAAGCAACCCTCCGAACCTCGATCTCCTGGCGATCCACGATCTCCCTGATCAGGTGATACCGCCTCAAGATGTGTCTGGATTTCTGATGGGACCTGGGTTCTTTCGCTAAAGCTATAACCCCGTTGTTGTCGCAATACAGAGGTATTGGATCAACAATGGACGGAACCACCTGAAGTTCTTTCAAGAACTTCCTCATCCAGACGGCTTCTTTTGCGGCATCAGATGCAGCGATGTATTCCGCTTCCATAGTCGAGTCTGCAACGGTTTCCTGTTTGGAACTCTTCCAACACACCGCCCCTCTATTGAGGGTAAAGACAAAACCCGACATGGACTTGGAATCATCCTTGTCACTCTGGAAGCTGGAGTCAGCAAAGGCCTCGATCTGGAGGTCTTTTCCGCCATACACCAAGAACATCTCCTTAGTCCTTCTCAGGTACTTGAGAATGTTCTTTACCGCTATCCAGTGTTTCTCCCCAGGGTTTGACTGATACCGGCTTACTACACTCAGTGCATAAGCTACATCCAGTCTGGTACACAACATCGCATAAATTATAGAGCCTACCGCAGAAGCGTAGGGTATAATAGACATGCGATCCCTCTCCAAATCAGTCTTGGGAGACATCTCTTTAGAGAGGGTGATCCCGTGACAAGCTGGTAGGTTACCGCGCTTGGAATCTTCCATACTGAATCTCTTCAGTATGGTGTCGATGTACCTGGACTGTGAAAGTCCTAATATCCTCTTGGATCTATCACGATGGATCCGGATCCCCAAGATGTATGAGGCATCAGCCAGGTCTTTCATGGAGAACCTGTGCGACAAGAACCCCTTGACAGATTGTAGCATAAGAATGTCATTTCCTATTAAGAGAATGTCATCCACGTATAAAACGAGGAACACTACAGTTCTCGCTACAAATCTACTATAGATGCATGGTTCATCTGGATTTTTGATAAAGCCAAATTCTTTGACCGTCTCATCAAAGCAGATGTTCCAACTCCGCGATGCCTGCTTTAGTCCATAGATGGACTTAAGCAACTTGCACACCTTTCCGCTGCTCCCACTCTGAATGAAACCCTCTGGCTGGTCCATATAGACACACTCCTCTAAATTTCCATGTAGAAAAGCGGTTTTTACGTCCATCTGCCAAATCTCATAATCGTGGAAGGCAGCAATAGCAAGAAGGATCCGAATGGATTTCAGCATAGCCACTGGAGAAAAGGTTTCGTCATAGTCCAAACCAGGTCTTTGAGGAAAACCCTTTGCAACAAGTCAGCTTTATAGGTCTCAACCTGTCCATCTACACCAATCTTCCTTTTGAAGATCCACTTGCATCCTACGGGTTTTACCCCGTCTGGAGCAATGTCCAACGTCCATACTTTGTTGGTGTACATGGACTCCATTTCGGTCCGCGTTGCATCCAGCCATTTTACCGAGTCAACGCTCTGAACGGCTTGCTGGAAGCTAGTAGGCTCATCATAATCTATGATGCAATCCTCTCTATCCCCGTCTATGAGAAAACCGTAGTATCTCTCGGGCGGATGAGACTGCCTACTACTTCTGCGGAGCGGCGTAGGAATGTCCTGTTCTTTTGAACCCTCTGGTTCCACTAAGATTTCAGTAATAGCTCGTGGTTCTGGAATTTCTTCTAGTTCTACTGTGCTCCCACTTATCTGGGTTTCCAAAAACTCAGTTTCCATGAAGTAGGCATGACGAGAAACAAGAACTTTTTGTTTCTCTTCGCAGTAGAAGAAATATCCCTTGGAGTTCTTTGGATATCCCACGAACTTGCACTGTACTGAGCGTGCCTCGAGTTTATCCGCATGCTGCTTTTTAACAAAAGCTGGACATCCCCAGACCTTCAGATATTGAAGACAGGGTTTCTTCCCACTCCATAATTCATATGGTGTGGTAGGCACAGTCTTAGTGGGAACTCGGTTCAAAAGGTATGCAGCTGATTCTAGCGCATACCCCTAGAATGATCGCGGTAACTCAGCGTTACTCATCATGGACCGTACCATATCCAATAGGGTTCGTTTCCATCTCTCCGATACACCGTTATGTTGCGGAGTGTATGGAGGAGTAAGCTGAGAGAGAATTCCATTCTCTTTTAAGTAATTCAGGAACTCGGCACTTAAGTATTCTCCACCTCGATCCGGTCTTAGAATCTTGATACTTTTGCCGGTTTGTTTTTCTACTTCATTCTTATATTCCTGGAACTTTTCGAAGGATTCGGACTTATGTTACATTAAGAAGACATAACCGTACCTTGAAAAATCATCCGTAAAAGTAATGAAGTAAGAATAACCGCTTCGCGCATGTGTAGACATTGGACCGCACACGTCGCTGTGTACGAGTCCCAAGAGCTCGCTCGCTCTTACTCCGTGTCCAGTGAACGGAGTCTTTGTCATCTTTCCTTTGAGACAGGATTGACAAGTGGCATACGATTGATATTCGAACGGATCCAAATATCCTTTTGTATGTAACTTAGTCAACCTTCTCTCATTGATGTGACCCAGTCTACAATGCCATAAGAAAGTCCGATTGATATCTGGAGACTTTCTTTTGTGTGTATTCTGGACATTGAAAATCTGTGGTTGGTTTAATACATATATACCATTGCTCAATGTACCTGACCCAATCAAAACTTGATTAAGGTGAATGTTTACAACATTACTTACAAACGCAAATTCATAACCTTCTTTAGAAACCAAAGATACAGAAATGATATTACAAGTTGCGTTGGGTACAAAAAAGCAATTACGCAAAACCAAAACATGTCCATCTGACATTCCCAGGTGATAGTCCCCCACGGCTTTAGCATCCATGCTAGCTCCGTTTGCAACTCTGAGGGTCATGTCACCTGCCTTCAAAACCCTAGGGTTTCTCAACGCCTGCAAAGAATTACAGATATGAGATCCTGATCCGGTATCCAATACCCAGGAAGTAGAGTTTATTGAAAGACAGTTTTCAATAACAAACACACCTGAAGCTGAAGCTGCAACCTGCTTCAGTTCCAGTGTCCTGGCCTTCCAAGCCCTGCTATCTTTCTTCCAGTGTCCACTCTTATGACAATAGAAGCATTCTTCTTTACCCACAAGCTTCCCTGCTATCATTGTTGCCTTTGCCTTTCCCTTCGTATCCACTTTACTAACACCGCCCCTTGGTTTGGCGGGGGCTTTCCTCTTCTTTCCCTTGGCTTTCGCCTTGGACCTAGAAGAAGAAGATCCTCCTACAAACAAAGTGGATGTTTCCCTACCTTTCTGTAGGGTGCCCTCTGCGCTCCTCAGCATGTTGAGGAGTTCTGAAAGTTCAACTTCTTTTTCTTGTAAGTTGAAGTTCAGTATAAACTGGGCGTAAGTGGAAGGAAGGGACTGGAGAATCAAGACCGTATAGAGCTCGTTCTCTAACGTGGTCCCAAGTTCCGCGAGCTCCTCAATGAAGCCAATCATCTTAAGCACGTGTTCCGCTACCGATGATCCGATGGCCAACCTTGCCAAAAATAACTTCTTCGACACTTCGTATCTTGCGATACGAGACTGCTCCCCATACAGTTCTTTTGTATGGAGAAATATGGATTCAAGGTCCATATTCTCGTGCCTCCTCTGATGTTCGTTATCCATCGAGGCAAGTACGAGGCACTTAGCCTTCGCGCTATCAATCTCCCAAGTCTTACGGATTTCCTTATCCGCGACGCTGGAGGTGTGACCTGGGACGGGGAGAGCTTTGGTGGTAAGAAGATACCCCAGCTTGTCGTAAGTGATTGCCATTTTGACATTCCTGAGCCAATCTTTGTAGTTTGGCCCTGTCAGTATGTTTTTATCTAGAAGTAACTTAAGTCCAGTCATGTCGATTGGTCGCTGCAATTAGGAGAGAGAGAAGAAACACTTAGCACGATGCTCTTGCAAGTTTAGAATGGTTTTTAGTTTTTCTAAACAGGATGGCTCCCACTGTCTCTCGAATCCCTCCTCAAACCATAAAGGAAGAATTAGTCGGGATCAATCCCACCGCACAATACTTGCTTAAACGTTCAGCCAGGCCAGTGTCGGTACTTCGAGGGAGGTTTTCCAACGCTTTCGCGAAGTTCCTTAATTAAGTAACCTCTTTTCCCTGTGGGCGTAGCCCCGCTAACACCTTTCTAGACACCTACTAAGTTTATAGCATTGATCGTTAAGTGAGAGTTTTCCCGAGGAGTAGCATATACTCACAGTAGGATCGGGATCCAAATATCATCGCGTGATGAAACTGAAGGAATCCTACCAGAATCTTCACACTCCAAATGGTATGCAAATCTAGCAAGTTTCAGTACTTATGAAACTCCCGATGTGGATTTTTGCCCCATGCTCTTATGACCTTGACTTTGGCCAACAAATCATAAGTCACATGTCAAGTTCTACCCGTCGTTCTCCAGGTTAATTTGAATCCATCCGTACTTACCCTTGACTTTGGCCAACAAGGCAGTACGACTGTTCCAAATCAACGCATCTATCTATGCTGCACATGAATACCCAATAGCTACCAATCACTATGCCTTGACTTTGGCCAACAAACATAGCTTGAATACTATAGACTATTCATGTGAAACGACGGAGGGCTACGAATGGTTTTGGCGAAACCGTGAACGTAGTGAACTTGATATAATCGATGGAACGAGATAGCTTTTAAAAGAAGTGGCTCAAGCTCCGCATTTAAAAGTTAGTTTTGAAAAGAACCGAGTGGTTTTTCGAAAGTGTTCCAACGACTTTTGCTTGGTTTATTATCTTGCATTAGTTCTTTTAATGCGTGATATTCTTGCATTAGTTCTTTTAATGCGTCCCATCATTTAATCCTACCATTGCAGAAAACAACCAAAATATGACGTACGCTTATGCCATTCGCATTCGCCACGGGGCCCCGTCATCACCCGTTAGGTTACTTAACTAACGACAGAGCGGGGGCTGGGCTAGCGCGGCTGTAAAACATAAGCAACGCCTAAATAGTTATAAATATAAAGCAATGATAGACATTACAGATCACAGATGAATACATTGGATATACTAGGAATCCGCAATCCGTTCGAGCCTGCAACGAAAAGCGGATTACACGGTCGCGGTGAATAGCCAAAACCCCACCCCAAGACCCCTACGGGTGCGGCAAACTACCCGCCAAGTACCCGAAGTGGAGAAACCTCCCTCAACGCCGTGAGTAGGCCACTCGGCACTTCGAGATACCCGGTAGTTTGTGCACCCCCTCCATGGGTCTATCCTAGGAGCATAAACAGTAAAAAGAATTATACAATGAAGGCTACAACCCCGACCCGGTTGTGCGGCCATACAAATAATATTACATCAATTTATATATTACATGAATGAAAGAAAAAGAAAACACTCATCTCACATCCACCCCGGCTATTCACCCGCGATAGTCCAACGCATTCATATACACATACCATCAGCAAACTCAGATCACAGATATGTATAACCCCGACTAATCGACATATAGCGATTAGCCGACGTTCAATACATACAAATATCACAGGTATAACAGATTAGCCAAAGTATAGTGAAGTTCGATCAAAAATACGGATTTATAGGCCCCCAAAAACAAATTTCTTTTCTGGAAAACCTGGGTGCAAATAAACTATCTTAAAAATCCCAAAACCCTACCAGAAGCACACTGCACCAAACCCGGTCGTGAGAGGAGCCAAAACGGCGGCGGTTCCGCGGCAAATGTATACTCATTGCTGCAGAACCGCGGCGGTTTGATGGATTCAGGCGACCGTTTTTGGTGGGTGTCTTCACAAAACCCTGAGCCGATTTTACGAGTAAAACTTTTTATCATTTGAGCACAAAAAAATTTCAACAGAAAGTTAGGGTTTTTGATGTTTAGGTTTTTGTGATTTTTTCGATCGAACTTCCATACACTTTACTACTTAGCTATTTTAAGTTTAGCTAGGCTCTGATACCACTGTAAGTCCACGTTGCCAACCCCGGTTCTTGCGGGGAGGCGGAAACGGTATAAAAATCAAATTTTTAGCGCATTAGGCAACATGGACTAACAAAAGTCGGGATCTTTTCTAAACTAAACTAGCTACCAAGCTAAAGAGAGTTAGCTACTCGGAAAAGATGTTATACCTAACTTGAACTCCTTCTTCTTGAAACCTTTGTAGAGCTTGGATGGTGCTTTCCTCGTCGCCTTCTTCCGTCAAAGATGGATCCACCTGAGGGTTCAACCTTCGGGCTCCTTTCTCGAACTTTGAGAGAACTACGATCTTTGGCTTGCTAGACCTCTAACCCTAGAGTGAGTAGAGAGTGGTTTTGGGGTGTTCTTATCTCAAGGAGAGAGTTTCTCAACACATGAGAGTGAGTCTCCTTGAACTAGAGGAGGAGGAAGAAGAAGGGAGGAGAGAGAAGTGTTATGATAGAATGAATAACTTTTTTACAACCATAACATAATATGAAATGAATTATCAAATTAATAATAATAATCTAAATGAAATAGTTGATGGATGGTTTGGAATGACAATTATCATTACACACATTAAATGGTTTTGCTAGAATCAAAGAGCATCTTTGATATGTAATGATGATAGTCAAAGTTTCAACCATGGTCAACAAGTCAACCTTGGTCAAGAAGTCAACAAACCCAACCATGACACAATTTCATTTAATTAATATTATTAATTGATATATCATAAATTCATTAGGGTTTGGAAAAAGACGACTGTCAACTGTGCATACACACCCGGTCCGAAACCCTAATGAAAATTCTCTTCCTCCGCCTCAAACAACTGTGCATACACACCCGCATTCTTGTTCTGAGGAACATGAACACAAAGAGATAAAACTAACCCCCAAACCATATACTAGTATCTGGCTCAAGCCAGAGCCTTCTAGTAATATCCGTCCGGACTCCAAACGTGCACAAGTGCGCGGATGAGAACGAACCCTGTCGCAAAACCATGCGACCTCTACTCTGTTTTGCCCAAAAGCGAATAGCCCTCTGTGTGGGACTCTAAAGACTCGACACTATGCTGGCAGTGGGTCTAACCACAGACCGCAAGCGGCACTAGCTATGCGTAACGTTCCCCAGATAGATGCCGATAAGAAGACTGACGAGGTGAACCCCATCTGAACTCCTACTGAGTCTGAATGTGACAGTCTCCGTACAGTCCGGTCTGTTCGTCTGATACATCGCATGGCGGGCCTAGGGGGCGGTAAACGTCAGTCCCCTAATAGCGGTACAAGTCGTGTCGGAGTGAAGCCCAAAACACCCTGAGATAACACTGGAAGCCTACCAGTATATCTCGATTGCCCTGGCCAGGGACTACTCGTGTAATGGCTCTCCTAGACACAGCGCGATGTCAACCCCCAATACCGGGAGAGACGAATCCTGTCTAACCGTCACTGCCTCCAAGTGCTTCGGGACTGTACCCAACTACTACCTGTTTGCACGACTCCTTTGAGCCGTGGTAGGGTAGTAATCAAAGTACAGTGGGAACACACTCGAGGCGAAGTGACAGTGTCAAGTCAGCGGACTAAGCTGTACTCATGTCACCTGGGAACTGATAACTGACGATAGGTATAATACCAACCTGTCAGTTCCCGACGAGTCATGTCCAGTGTACTCGTAACCTAACGAGCACCCATATACTATCTCCAGTATGACGTACTGATGGCTGTGAGACAGACCATCTCCCACACTGGGATGAGAAGCGCATACGCTAGTCTACTCCGGAGTATCGATGCCCTGTCTCGATAGTCCTGAGACTAGGGACCTGTATAAGGATGTGCTTATAGATTACCCAGCCCCCATTAGTGTGACTGCCATCACAACGCTGGTAATCAAGAAAAGATCCTAAGGGCTCCACTAATGTGTATAGGTGATATACTAAAATAAACACATGTACACATTGAAGTTGAAACAAACCAAGTAGCATACTACTATATTGAGCAAGATTGTTTATACAAGGTGAATATCCCAAGCTTCCATTAAGTAATATACAAACTAGTATGATACAGTAATGGCCTCTAGGGCATATACACTAACATTATCATCGTCATCCGTGTATATATATATATATATATATATATATACATAGTCCCATACCCATGTGTGTGTGTGTATATATACATATCCCCATATACGCACAAGTAAAATAAATGTATGCATGTGTGTGTACAGCGTGTGTATGTGTAACAACTACTCTAGGGTTTTGCAACTAACACCAAACTAGCTCATGAACATATAATCCTATCACCAAACTTTAGTATCCATGTTTCACATAACAATATCATTTATGTAACATATATATATCTAATACTATACTTCGAATTGTGGGGGTGCTATACTCCATCCACCCGACTTCCCCCATAGATATATATCTACTCACCTGGATGCCTCGGCTACTCCGATCCAATTCAAGCTTCGCCATCTCCGCGCCACATGCGACGGCTCTGCAGTATGTACACAAGAAAAACAAGAGAATAAATATAAATAGTCGCAGACACAATTGACACAAGTCAACAACGCGTGCAAATTAAACTCGCACGCACCCGGCGCACAAACGCGTGCGTGACAACGCCAAAACTACAATTAGGGTCACTCTACGTGAAAAACACCAAGCCTAAAACCCAATTGCATCAATTGCGCATTCACAACACATTTAATATCATAGGAATTAGGTAGTAGGTCGCTAAAATTTCAATTATATTCAAATCGGTTAATTTCAAAAAATCTAGTAAGCACCCATACACCTTTTCAGTTCAAGTCTTGACGTTTTATCAATTCTAATGGCCACAATAATCACACACTAACTTAGTTAATCCACACCAACCTTTTCTAAAATTTTATCTCATCTAATTACACTTCAATTAAAAACCTAGTTAGCAAGGTTATATAATTAGTAACAATTAACAATTTAGCAACTAGACTAGGTTTTTACATGTCTTGAAATATTAATCTAAACTTACTAACTTGATTTATTTATAAAAACCCAAAACCTTAGTTCAAATGCCTTTCTTGAAATCTAAATCTTAAAATTAAACCCATATTTAAACACTTAATTAGCTTAGATTACAACAATACTAACAAGATAACAAATTGAGTAAGATTATACCTCACAAATCTTGTAGATCTCATTATAAACTTAGCCTCTAAAAACCCATCTTGCTCCAAGATCCAAGCTTGATTTGGCCAAGGAAAATTGGTTAAAGGTTAAATAAGGGATTAATAAGACTTGTATTGATTTTTAATGCAATTTTAGAGATTTTTTGAAGTGGCAAAGAGGTGAGGAAATGGGGAGGGCAGCAGCAACAAGCTCAGCCAGTTGAGGGAGGAAGAGGGGTGTGTGGATGTGTAGGGGAAATTTCTAAGTCAAAGACACCCATACCTCACAAGTATACACCCATGCTTATTTTCTTTATTCTATTCTTATTAAATTTCATTTCATTTTAATGAAGTGGGGCAATGAGTGGGGATTGGGGTGGCTGCCAAGGCTGCTGGTTCAGCCAACTTGGGAAGGTTTTTGGGTGAGTGAGTGAGGAAGTTCCATGCAAAGAAAACCCAAATTAACATGCTACATACCCCTTTGTATATTATATTTTATTTAAGCTTTTCTTTTACATTTTCTAAACCATCTTGACAAATTTCATTTCATTTCAGAAACAATATTTTTCATGTTAGTTTAATGTGTCATGATACACAAAATTTGTGTCAACCCATTCCAATTTGTAATTATCCCTAATTAAATGTATTAGTGACGGCTTAAAATAATATTAAAATAATTAATTTCGAAAAAAAATTCAGAAAATTAGAAATTTTACAAGTGGCTCAATAAACATCGAATACTAATAATTACATAGCTAGAATATTTATTGTTAGTGTATATGCCCTAGAGGCCATTACTATATCATACTAGTTTGTATATTACTTAATGGAAGCTTGGGATATTCACCTTGTATAAACAATCTTGCTCAATATAGTAGTATGCTACTTGGTTTGTTTCTACTTCAATGTGTACATGTGTTTATATTAGTATATCACCTATACGCATTAGTGGAGCCCTTAGGATCTTTGCTTGATTACCAGCGTTGTGATGGCAGTCACACTAGTGGGGGCTGGGTAATCTATAAGCACATCCTTATACAGGTCCCTAGTCGCAGGACTATCGAGATAGGGCATCGATACTCCGGAGTAGACTAGCGTATGCGCTTCTCATCCCAGTGTGGGAGATGGTCTGTCCCACAGCCATCAGTACGTCGTACTGGAGATAGTATACGGGTGCTCGTTGGGTTACGAGTACACTGGACAGGACTCGTCGGGAACTGACAGGTTGGTATTATACCTATCGTCAGTTATCAGTTCCCAGGTGACATGAGTACAGCTTAGTCAACTGACTTGACACTGGCACTTCGCCTCGAGTGTGTTCCCACTGCACTTTGATCACTACCCTACCACGGCTCAAAGGAGTCGTGCAAACAGATGGTGGTTGGGTGCAGTCCCGAAGCACTTGGAGGCAGTGACTGAAAGTCCACGTTGTGACCCCCGGTTCTTACGGGGAGGCGGAAACGGTATAAAAATCAAATTTTTAGCGCAAGGGGCAACATGGACTAAGCAAAGTCGGGATCTTTAACTAAACTAAAACTAGCATACTTTGCTAAAGAGAGTTAGCTACTCGGATGGAGATGGTTATACCTAAACTTGAACTCCTTCTTCTTCAAACTTTGTAGAGGTTGATGGTTCTCTTCTTGTCGCCTTCTTCCGTCGAAGATGGATCCACCTCGAGGGTTCAACCTTTGGGCTCTTCCTCGTGCTTTGAGTGAACTAGGGTTTCCGGCTTGCTAAACCTTAAACCTAGAATGAGTAGAGAGTGTCTAAGGGGTGCTTTTCTTTTTAAAGAGAAGGATTCTCAACACATGAGCAGGGTTCTCTTTAGCTAGAGGAAGAAGAAGATGAAGTGAGGAGAGAGAAGCTAAATGAGATAATGAGCTCTCTTTTTCTTTCTTGCAACCATAATGCAAAAGAAAAAGAATTATCAAATAATAATAATAATGAAAATGAAAAGGTTGATAGAAAGTTTTAGAATGACCATTATCATTTCAAACATTAAATGTTTTGCAAGAATCAAAAAGTATCTTGCTTTTGTAATGATGATGGTCAAATCTTCAACCATGGTCAACAAGTCAACCATGGTCAACAAGTCAACAAAAACCAACCATGACACAATTTCATTTTATTATATATTATTAATTGATATTATACAAATCCATTAGGGTTTGGAAAAAGACGACTGTCAACTGTGCATACGCACCCGTTCCGAAACCCTAATGAAAGTCCTCTTCCTCTTCCTCAAATAACTGTGCATACACACCTGCATCCTTGTTCCGAGGAACATGAATACTGAGAGATAAAAGCAACCCCAAAACATATACCGGTATCTGACTCAAACCAGAGCCAGCCAGTAATATCCGTCCGGACTCCAAACGTGCACAACTGCGCGGATAAGAACGAACCCTGTCGCAAAACCATGCGACCTCTACTCTGTTTTGCCCAGAGGCGAATACCCTCTGTGTGGGACTCTAAAGACTCGACACTACGCTGGCAGTGGGTTTAACCACAGACCGCAAGCGGCACTAGCTGTGCGTAACGGTCCCCAGGTAGATGTCGACAAGAAGGCTGACGAGGTGAAACCCCATCTGTACTCCTACTGAGTCTGAATGTGACAGTCTCCGTACAGTCCGGTCTGTTCGTCTGATACATCGCATGTCGGGCCTAGGGGCGGTAAAACGTCAGTCCCCCAATAGCGGTACAAGTCGTGTCGGAGTGAAGCCCAAAACACCCTGAGATAACACTGGAAACCTACCAGTATATCTCGCTTGCCCTGGCCAGGGACTACTCGTGTAATGGCTCTCCTAGACACAGCGCGATGTCAACCCCCAATACCGGGAGAGACGAATCCTGTCTAACCGGCACTGCCTCCAAGTGCTTCGGGACTGCACCCAACCACTACCTGTTTGCACGACTCCTTTGAGCCGTGGTAGGGTATTGATCAAAGTGCAGTGGGAACACACTCGAGGCGAAGTGCCAGTGTCAAGTCATCGGACTAAGCGGTACTCATGTCACCTGGGAACTGATGACTGACGATAGGTATAATACCAACCTGTCAGTTCCCGACGAGTCCTGTCCAGTGTACTCGTAACCCAACGAGCACCCGTATACTATCTCCAGTACGACGTACTGATGGCTGTAGGACAGACCATCTCCCACACTGGGATGAGAAGCGCATACGCTAGTCTACTCCGGAGTATCGATGCCCTGTCTCGATAGTCCTGCGACTAGGGACCTGTATAAGGATGTGCTTATAGATTACCCAGCCCCCACTAGTGTGACTGCCATCACAGCGCTGGTAATCAAGCAAAAGATCCTAAGGGCTCCACTAATGCGTATAAGTGATATAGTAAAATAAACACAAGTACACATTGAAGTAGAAACAAACCAAGTAGCATACTACTATATTGAGCAAGATTGTTTATACAAGGTGAATATCCCAAGCTTCTATTAAGTAATATACAAACTAGTATGATACAGTAATGGCCTCTAGGGCATATACACTAACAATCTCCCACTTGCACTAAGGCCATGTACTGGCGTATCGAAGACCTATCATCTCGATCAGCCGCTCGAACTGAGTCTGGGGTAGGGCCTTGGTGAATGGATCTGCAGTGTTCTCTTCTGAAGCAACCCTCCGAACCTCGATCTCCTTGCGATCCACGATCTCCCTGATCAGGTGATACCGCCTCAAGATGTGCCTGGATCTCTGATGGGACCTAGGTTCCTTCGCTAAAGCTATAGCCCCGTTATTGTCGCAATACAGAGGTATTGGGTCAACAATGGACGGAACCACCTGAAGTTCTTTTAAGAACTTCCTCATCCAGACAGCTTCTTTTGCGGCATCAGATGCAGCAATGTATTCCGCTTCCATAGTCGAGTCTGCAACGGTTTCCTGTTTGGAGCTCTTCCAACACACCGCCCCTCCATTGAGGGTAAAGACAAAACCCGACATGGACTTGGAATCATCCTTGTCACTCTGGAAGCTGGAGTCAGCAAAGGCCTCGATCTGGAGGTCTGTTCCGCCATACACCAAGAACATCTCCTTAGTCCTTCTCAGGTACTTGAGAATGTTCTTTACCGCTATCCAGTGTTTCTCCCCAGGGTTTGACTGATACCGGCTTACCACACTCAGTGCATAAGCTACATCCGGTCTGGTACACAACATCGCATACATTATAGAGCCTACCGCAGAAGCGTAGGGTATAATAGACATGCGATCCCTCTCCAAATCAGTCTTGGGAGACATCTCTTTAGAGAGGGTGATCCCTTGACAAGCCGGTAGGTTACCGCGCTTGGAATCTTCCATACTGAATCTCTTCACTATGGTGTCGATGTACCTGGACTGAGAAAGTCCTAATATCCTCTTGGATCTATCACGATGGATCCGGATCCCCAGGATGTATGAGGCATCACCCAGGTCTTTCATGGAGAACCTGTGTGACAAGAACCCCTTCCTATTAAGAGAATGTCATCCACGTATAAAACGAGGAATACTACAGTTCTCGCTACAAATCTACTATAGATGCATGGTTCATCTGGATTTTTGATAAAGCCAAATTCCTTGACCGTCTCATCAAAACAGATGTTCCAACTCCGCGATGCCTGCTTTAGTCCATAGATGGACTTAAGCAACTTGCACACCTTTCCGCTGCTCCCACTCTGAATGAAACCTTCTGGCAGATCCATATAGACACACTCCTCTAAATTTCCATTCAGAAAAGCGGTCTTTACGTCCATCTGCCAAATCTCATAATCGTGGAAGGCAGCAATGGCAAGAAGGATCCGAATGGATTTCAGCATAGCCACTGGAGAAAAGGTTTCGTCATAGTCCAAGCCAGGTCTTTGACGGAAACCCTTTGCTACAAGTCTAGCTTTATAGGTCTCAACCTGTCCATCTACACCAATCTTCCTTTTGAAGATCCACTTGCATCCTACGGGTTTTACCCCGTCTGGAGCAATGTCCAACGTCCATACTTTGTTGGTGTACATGGACTCCATTTCGGTCCGCATTGCATCCAGCCATTTTACCGAGTCAACGCTCTGAACGGCCTGCTGGAAGCTAGTAGGCTCATCATAATCTATGATGCAATCCTCTCTATCCCCGTCTATGAGAAAACCGTAGTATCTCTCGGACGGATGAGACTGCCTACTACTTCTGCGGAGCGGCGTAGGAATGTCCTGTTCTTTTGAACCCTCTGGTTCCACTAAGATTTCAGTAATAGCTCGTGGTTCTGGAATTTCTTCCAGTTCTACTGTGCTCCCACTTATCTGGTTTTCCAAAAACTCAGTTTCCAAGAAGTAGGCATGACGAGAAACAAGAACTTTTTGTTCCTCTTCACAGTAGAAGAAATATCCCTTGGAGTTCTTTGGGTATCCCACGAACTTACACTGTACTGAGCGTGCCTCGAGCTTGTCCGCATGCTGCTTTTTAACAAAAGCTGGACATCCCCATGTCTTAATGTGCTTAAGATAGGGTCTCTTCCCACTCCACACCTCATATGGTGTAGTAGGCACAGTCTTAGTAGGAACTCGGTTCAAAAGGTACACAGCTGATTCTAGCGCATATCCCCAGAATGATCGCGGTAACTCAGCGTTGCTCATCATGGACCGTACCATATCCAATAGGGTTCGGTTCCGTCTCTCCGATACACCGTTGTGTTGCGGAGTGTATGGAGGAGTAAGCTGAGAGAGAATTCCGTTCTCTTTTAAATAATTCAGGAACTCGGCACTTAAGTATTCTCCACCTCGATCCGATCTTAGAATCTTGATACTTTTGCCGGTCTGTTTCTCTACTTCATTCTTATATTCCTGGAACTTTTCAAAGGCTTCGGACTTATGTTTCATTAAGAAGACATAACCGTACCTTGAGAAATCATCCGTAAAAGTAATGAAGTAAGAGTAACCGCTTCGCGCATGTGTAGACATTGGACCGCATACGTCGCTGTGTACGAGTCCCAAGAGCTCGCTTGCTCTTTCTCCGTGTCCAGTGAACGGAGTCTTTGTCATCTTTCCCATGAGACAAGATTCACAAGTGGCATAAGACTGATACTCGAACGGATCCAAGTATCCTTCTTTATGTAACTTAGTCAACCGTGTCTCATTGATGTGACCCAGTCTACAATGCCATAAGAAAGCCTGATTGATATCTGGAGACTTTCTTTTGTGTGTATTCTGGACATTGAAAATCTGTGGTTGGTTTAACACGTATATACCATTGCTCAGTGTACCTGACCCAATCAGAACTTGATTAAGGTGAATGTTTACAACATTACTTACAAACGCAAATTCATAACCTTCTTTAGAAACCAAAGATACAGAAATGATATTACAAGTTGCGTTGGGTACAAAAAAGCAATTACGCAAAACCAAAACATGCCCATCTGTCATTCCCAGGTGATAGTCCCCCACGGCTTTAGCATCCATGCTAGCTCCGTTTGCAACTCTGAGGGTCATGTCACCTGCCTTCAAAAACTTACGGTTTCTCAACGCCTGGAAAGAATTACAGATATGAGATCCTGATCCGGTATCCAATACCCAGGAAGTAGAGTTTATAGAAAGACAGTTTTCAATAACATACACACCTGAAGCTGAAGCCGCAACCTGCTTCAGTTCCTGTGTCCTGGCCATCCAAGCCCTGCAATCTTTCTTCCAGTGTCCACTCTTATGACAATAGAAGCATTCCTCTTTACCCACAAGCTTCCCCGCAATCTTTGTTGCCTTTTCCTTTCCCTTCGTACCCACTTTACTAACACCGCCTCTTGGTTTGGCGGGGGCTTTCTTCCGCTTTCCCTTGGCTTTCGCCTTAGACCTAGAGGAAGAAGATCCTCCTACAAACAAAGCGGGTGTTTCCCTACCCTTCTGTAGGGTGCCCTCTGCGCTCCTCAGCATGTTGAGGAGTTCTGAAAGTTCAACTTCCTTTTCTTGCAAGTTGAAATTCAGTATGAACTGGACGTAAGTGGATCGAAGGGACTGGAGAATTATATCCGTATAGAGTTCACTGTCCAACGTGGTCCCAAGTTCCGCGAGCTCCTCGGTGTAGCCAATCATCTTAAGCACGTGGTCCGCTACCGATGATCCGACGGCCAACTTTATCGAAAATAACTTCTTCGACACTTCGTATCTTGCGATACGAGACTGCTCTCCATACAGTTCTTTGTATGGAGAAATATGGATTCCAAATCCATATTCTCGTGCCTCCTCTGATGATCGTTGTCCATCAAGGCAAGTACGAGGCACCTGGCCTTCGCGCTGTCAATCTCCCAAGTCTTACGGATTTCCTTATCCGCGATGCTGGAGGTGGGACCTGGGACGGGGGGAGCTTTGGTGGTAAGAAGATACCCCAGCTTGTCGTAAGTGACTGCCAACTTGACATTCCTGAGCCAATCTTTGTAGTTTGGCCCTGTCAATATGTTTTTATCTAGAAGTAACTTAAGTCCAGTCATTTCGATTTGGTCGCTGCAGGGGGGAGAGAAGAAACACTTTAGCACGATGCTCTTGCAAGTTTAGAATGGTTTTTAATTTGTCTAAACAGGATGGCTCCCACTGTCTCTCGAATCCCTCCTCAAACCATAAAGGAAGAATTAGTCAGGATCAATCCCACCGCACAATACTTGCTTAACCGTTCAGCCAGGCTAGTGCCGGTACTTCGAGGGAGGTTTTCCAACGCTTTCGCGAAGTTCCTTAATTAAATAACCTCTTTTCCCTGGGGGCGTAGCCCCGCTAACACCTTTCTAGGCACCTACTAGGTTTATAGCATTGATCGTTTAGTGAAAAATTTCCCGAGGAGTAGCATATACTCACAGTAGGATCGGGATCCAAATATCATCGCGTGACGAAACTGAAGGAATCCTACCAGAATCACCACACTCCAAATGGTATGCAAATCTAGCAAGTTTCA
The DNA here is from genome assembly GCA_030015575.1 of Agapanthus africanus. Lineage (NCBI taxonomy): Eukaryota > Viridiplantae > Streptophyta > Magnoliopsida > Asparagales > Amaryllidaceae > Agapanthus > Agapanthus africanus. The sequence continues at coordinate 137,280,560 of JASDDO010000004.1, read as the reverse complement.
GTACTTATGAAACTCCCGATGTGGATTTTTGCCCCATGCTCTTATGACCTTGACTTTGGCCAACAAATCATAAGTCACATGTCAAGTTCTACCCGTCGTTCTCCAGGTTAATTTGAATCCACCCGTACCTACCCTTGACTTTGGCCAACAAGGCAGTACGACTGTTCCAAACCAACGCATCTATCTATGCTGCACATGAATACCCAATAGCTACCAATCACTATGCCTTGACTTTGGCCAACAAACACAGCTTGAATACTATTGACTATTCATGTGAAACGACGGAGGGCTACGAATGGTTTTGGTAAAACCGTGAACGTAGTGAACTTGATATAATCGATGGAACGAGATAGCTTATAGAAGGAGTGGCTCAATCTCCGCATTTAAAAGTTAGTTTTGAAAAGAACCGAGTGGTTTTTCGAAAGTGTTCCAACGATTTTAACTTGGTTTATTATCTTGCATTAGTTCTTTTAATGCGTGATATTCTTGCATTAGTACTTTTAATGCGTCCCATCATTTAATTCCTACCATTGCAGAAAACAACCAAAATATGACGTACGCTTATGCCATTCGCATTCGCCACGGGGTCCCGTCATCACTCGTTAGGTTACTTAACTAACGACAGAGCGGGGGCTGGGCTAGCGCGGCTGTAAAACATAAGCAACGCCTAAATAGAAAGCAATGATAGACATTACAGATCACAGATGAATACATTGGATATACTAGCAATCCGCAATCCTTTCGAGCCTGGAACGAAAAGCGGATAACACGGTCGCGGTGAATAGCCAAATACCCCACCCAAAACCCCTACGGGTGCGGCAAACTACCCGCCAAGTACTCGGCAGTTTGTGCACCCCCTCCATGGGTCTATCCTAGGAGCAAAAACAGTAAAAAGAATTATACAATGACGGCTACAACCCCGACCCGGTTGTGCGGCCAAACAAATAATAATTATTACATCAATTTACATTTACAATGAATGAAAGAAAAACAAAAGCTCATCTCACATCCACCCCGGCTGTTCACCCGCGACAGTCCAACACATTCATATACACATTCCAATATCAAACACAGATCATGTATAACCCCGACCAATCGTCTTATAGCGATTAGCCGACGTTCAATACATGCAAGCATCACAGATATAACCATCATATTCAAAGTGCAGTAAAGTTCGGAAAAAATACGGAATTATAGGACCTCAAAAGTAAATTTCTTTTCTGGAAAATCTGGGCACATATAATATATTTCAAAAATCCCAAAACCAACACAGATACACACTGCACGAAAAACGATGCACAGAAGATGACAAACGGCGGCGCTTCCGCGGCACATGCCTACCTCGTGCGGCGGAAGCGCGGCGGTTTGAATGAATTAGGGCAACGTTTTTCTTGGGTGTTCACACAAAACCCTGAGCCGAATTTACAAGTATAAAGTTTTTCATTTAGAGCAGAAAAAATTTCAACAGAAACTTAGGGTTTTGTTTTTCCGGTTTTGTGATTTTTTCGGTTCCGAACTTCGTTACACTTCACTACCAAGCTAGTTTAAGTTTAGTTAGGCTCTAATACCACTGTAAGTCCACGTTGCGACCCCCGGTTCTTACGGGGAGGCGGAAACGGTATAAAAATCAAATTTTTAGCGCAAGGGGAAACATGGACTAAGCAAAGTCGGGATCTTTAACTAAACTAAAACTAGCATACTTTGCTAAAGAGAGTTAGCTACTCGGATGGAGATGGTTATACCTAAACTTGAACTCCTTCTTCTTCAAACTTTGTAGAGGTTGATGGTTCTCTTCTTGTCACCTTCTTCCGTCGAAGATGGATCCACCTCGAGGGTTCAACCTTTGGGCTCTTCCTCGTGCTTTGAGTGAACTAGGGTTTCCGGCTTGCTAAACCTTAAACCTAGAATGAGTAGAGAGTGTCTAAGGGGTGCTTTTCTTTTTAAAGAGAAGGATTCTCAACACATGAGAAGGGTTCTCTTTAGCTAGAGGAAGAAGAAGATGAAGTGAGGAGAGAGAAGCTAAATGAGATAATGAGCTCTCTTTTTCTTTCTTGCAACCATAATGCAAAAGAAAAAGAATTATCAAATAATAATAATAATGAAAATGAAAAGGTTGATGGAAAGTTTTAGAATGACCATTATCATTTCAAACATTAAATGTTTTGCAAGAATCAAAAAGCATCTTGCTTTTGTAATGATGATGGTCAAATCTTCAACCATGGTCAACAAGTCAACCATGGTCAACAAGTCAACAAAAACCAACCATGACACAATTTCATTTTATTATATATTATTAATTGATATTATACAAATCCATTAGGGTTTGGAAAAAGACGACTGTCAACTGTGCATACGCACCCGTTCCGAAACCCTAATGAAAGTCCTCTTCCTCTTCCTCAAATAACTGTGCATACACACATGCATCCTTGTTCCGAGGAACATGAATACTGAGAGATAAAAGCAACCCCAAAACATCTACCGGTATCTGACTCAAACCAGAGCCAGCCAGTAATATCCGTCCGGACTCCAAACGTGCACAACTGCGCGGATGAGAACGAACCCTGTCGCAAAACCATGCGACCTCTACTCTGTTTTGCCCAGAGGCGAATACCCTCTGTGTAGGACTCTAAAGACTCGACACTACGCTGGCAGTGGGTTTAACCACAGACCGCAAGCGGCACTAGCTGTGTGTAACGGTCCCCAGGTAGATGTCGACAAGAAGGCTGACGAGGTGAAACCCCATCTGTATTCCTACTGAGTCTGAATGTGACAGTCTCCGTACAGTCCGGTCTGTTCGTCTGATACATCGCATGTCGGGCCTAGGGGGCGGTAAAACGTCAGTCCCCCAATAGCGGTACAAGTCGTGTCGGAGTGAAGCCCAAAACACCCTGAGATAACACTGGAAACCTACCAGTATATCTCGCTTTCCCTGGCCAGGGACTACTCGTGTAATGGCTCTCCTAGACACAGCGCGATGTCAACCCCCAATACCGGGAGAGACGAATCCTGTCTAACCGGCACTGCCTCCAAGTGCTTCGGGACTGCACCCAACCACTACCTGTTTGCACGACTCCTTTGAGCCGTGGTAGGGTATTGATCAAAGTGCAGTGGGAACACACTCGAGGCGAAGTGCCAGTGTCAAGTCATCGGACTAAGCTGTACTCATGTCAACTGGGAACTGATGACTGACGATAGGTATAATACCAACCTGTCAGTTCCCGACGAGTCCTGTCCAGTGTACTCGTAACCCAACGAGCACCCGTATACTATCTCCAGTACGACGTACTGATGGCTGTAGGACAGACCATCTCCCACACTGGGATGAGAAGCGCATACGCTAGTCTACTCCGGAGTATCGATGCCCTGTCTCGATAGTCCTGCGACTAGGGACCTGTATAAGGATGTGCTTATAGATTACCCAGCCCCCACTAGTGTGACTGCCATCACAACGCTGGTAATCAAGCAAAAGATCCTAAGGGCTCCACTAATGCGTATAAGTGATATAGTAAAATAAACACAAGTACACATTGAAGTAGAAACAAACCAAGTAGCATACTACTATATTGAGCAAGATTGTTTATACAAGGTGAATATCCCAAGCTTCCATTAAGTAATATACAAACTAGTATGATACAGTAATGGCCTCTAGGGCATATACACTAACAGTGACGGTTAGACAGGATTCGTCTCTCCCGGTATTGGGGGTTGACATCACGCTGTGTCTAGGAGAGCCATTACACGAGTAGTCCCTCGCCAGGGCAAGCGAGATATACTGGTAGGCTTCCAGTGTTATCTCAGGGTGTTTTGGGCTTCACTCCGACACGACTTGTACCGCTATTAGGGGACTGACGTTTTACCGCCCCCTAGGCCCGACATGCGATGTATCAGACGACCAGACCGGACTGTACGGAGACTGTCATATTCAGACTCAGTAGGAGTTCAGATGGGGTTCACCTCGTCAGCCTTCTTGTCGGCATCTACCTGGGGACCGTTACGCACAGCTAGTGCCGCTTGCGGTCTGTGGTTAAACCCACTGCCAGTGTAGTGTCGAGTCTTTAGAGTCCCACACAGAGGGTATTCGCCTCTGGGCAAAACAGAGTAGAGGTCGCATGGTTTTGCGACAGGGTTCGTTCTCATCCGCGCACTTGTGCACGTTTGGAGTCCGGACGGATATTACTGGCTGGCTCTGGTTTGAGTCAGATACTGGTATATGTTTTGGGGTTGTTTTTATCTCTCAGCATTCATGTTCCTCGGAACAAGAATGCAGGTGTGTATGCACAGTTGTTTGAGGAGGAGGAAGAGGACTTTCATTAGGGTTTCGGAACGGGTGCGTATGCACAGTTGACAGTCGTCTTTTTCCAAACCCTAATAGATTTATGTTATATCAATTAATAATATTAATAAAATGAAATTGTGTCATGGTTGGATTTTGTTGACTAGTTGACCATGGTTGACTTGTTGACCATGGTTGAAGGTTTGACCATCATCATTACAAAAGAAAGATGCTTTTAGATTCTTGCAAAACCATTTAAAGATTGTAATGATAATGGTCATTCCAAAACCTTCCATCAACTTTTTCATTTTCATTATTATTGTTAATTGATAATTCTTTTTTTTTAGTGATATGGTTGCAAGAAAGAAAAAGATAGCTCATTCTATCATTTAGCTTCTCTCTCCTCACTTCATCTTCTTCTTCCTCTAGCTAAAGGAGAATCCTTCTCATGTGTTGAGAATCCCTCTCCTTAAAAGAAAAACACCCCTTAGACACTCTCTACTCACTCTAGGATAAAAGGTTTAGCAAGCCGAAGATTCTAGTTCTCTCAAAGTTCGAGAAAGAGCCCGAAGGTTGAACCCTCAGGTGGATCCATCTTTGACGGAAGAAGGCAACGAGGAAAGCATCATCAACCTCTACAAAAGTTTGAAGAAGAAGGAGTTCAAGTTAGGTATAACCATCTTTCCGAGTAGCTAACTCTCTTTAGCTTCTTTGCTAATTTAGTTTAGAAAAGATCCCGACTTTGTTAGTCCATGTTGCCCCTTGCGCTAAAAATTTGATTTTTATACCGTTTCCGCCTCCCCGTAAGAACCGGGGGTCGCAACGTGGACTTACATGTATATTTAATTTTATATTAAAAGATATTTATATCTTGATTTTTTTTACGGAAAACACCCGTTATTATACCGATTTCCCGAAATTTCTCCTGAACGATTTTCAAAACGTTACAATCTCCCCCCTTAAAGAAATTCGGTCCCTGAATTTAAATTAAAACTCCCCCCCCCCCATAAATACTAAAACATTTTAGCAAAACCAGCAAGTCGTCGGGGCTCCGAAATCAAAAATACATAGAACATATCATAACGCAATGCATGCGCATGAAAACAGATATATAAACTAAAATCAAAACTCCGTCAAGCATCCCGCAATTATCGGAGTTATGGTGAAGACACCAATGTCAAGATCCAAAACGAAAATCAATTTGATATACATCAAAACTATACCTGTAAACGTCAGAACTATACAGGTAAACATCATTAAAACATCTAGAAGAAATGCATGCCAAACCTTTTTCAAATCGCTGTGTGATGTGTGTATCACTGCACAGTGGCGGACGTCCATTGTGAGAAAATAACTATATATATATATCCTTTGTTTAACATACACGTCCCGCCGTTTTGAAAACAATTTTAGAAGGGTTTCCCTTTTAAACAGCTTCGTGTCATCACTGACACGTAGGTAAATACTGAGACTGTAGCTCCTCCTTGGAAATCCCTTCGATAACTATCAATGCATGCAAAAATATACTCAGGTACTGTCCTCTGACTAGTCCTGCTCGGTACTAAACCAAATAGCAAGTATCATAAAATATACTACTCCAAAAGAAATCAATCCCAAATATATATATGAATGCCACGTGCGTCTGGTGCGCACGGAAATCGAAATCCATGAATGTGCCATACATGTGCACATAAACAAATCTGAGTGCAATGGGTGTGCACGAAAACACCTGTCAAGGGCAACGTGTATACCTGACGGCAAAACCAGGTGCATCTGATATGCACGAAGAATCTCGATTTAGTGCATCTGGTGTGCACCTAAATCGAATCAAGCGCGTCAAGTATGCGCAAAATCCAAGTCAAGTGCACAAGGTGCACGAAAACAATTATCGAATATCACAATCAAAATTGACGGTATACAACATATCTCGATCCAAATCCAAATCAGGTATACCGTGGTATAAAATCTCACCATCCTGTGCATCGGCGTGCATAAAAGCAAATCAAAATACTAAAAGTGCATGAAAACTATGCCGAAAGCATAAGTCAAATCATATGCATGCCCAAGGCATGAAATCAAATATCATGAAACTCGGTCATCAAAACTCAATCATGAAATAAATCGCCCAAAAATACTGAAATCCAAAGTGACGGATACGCGATAATCAGCTCACGAAATCACAATCATAAATACTGTCGTCAATATGTCCGTCCTTCAAAGTCGAGAAGGTGTCGGTGCATCCAATGCTAGCAGAGCAAGATATCTACTTGCCTCCTGATCATGGCCTGTCGCCTGGTGCCCTTAGGCTCTCGTCTCTCACTGTGAATTGCTAAGTAGATAGCTCCTCGGCTCAACGGTCTAATATGGAAACAATAATGGATGTAGTCCGCTCTGGCACATCCGCTAAGATCTCTGGCCAACTCTTATGGTCACTCATAACATGTCTTGTCGACGATGCTGAATTCTGGCCTGCTGGGTGTGTGCAATATGACCGATCCTGGGTCTAAATCTTCTTGTATAGTATTCCAGAAAGGTCCTATCTAGGTCTCTCTCAAATCTCGTTGCTGCCGAACTGCCCAGAAGTTACCACCCTTTACTATATCTGTTTCTTGTTCTGGAGCGGTTGCATACTCATCGCGACTCCTTCTGGAAGATATATCTATATACAACGCCTCTGCATGCATATCACATCTCTGATGTCAGCGGAGTGGAACATCATCTTATCAAGATCTCGTACGAACCTCTTGCTCCACTTTCCTCTAATGTCGACTGATTCGGACTCGTTTCCTCGTGGCTGCATAGACTGCGCTCCAACGGCTATACTCGTATCTGGAGTCTCCCAAGCAATGTATCCCATCATATGATATCCGAATGATGTCGAACCTCTCGATCGATTCGTCGAGGTTCCATAATCCCCCAAGAGCTCAACATCTTGCGTACAGTTTAATAGTATCGAATATATGCCACAGCACCTATGGACAAACCGTAGAAGGGAAGACCCAAGCCTCACTAATGGCACCGCTGAACTGCCGTAAACCCTAAGGTTCACCGGCGTTCCATGGTCATTAAGTCGAGTTAGCGTTTCATTCTTCTAGAGGGTCCGTAGCATTGCTTGCATTGTTTTCCGAATACTTTAAACTTGGAAAATGGGTTCCTGACATTCGATCGTCTCTATCGACTCTCAATGTATCAGCGTGAAGTCATCTCTAGCTGGAATCAATCTATCTGATGACCTCATATCGGGGTAGGCAATGAATTGCATGTCCTAGTCTTTCATCTCTGGTGACTAGCGATCTTCTATCATATCTTGAAGTATAACTCGTGCGACGTTAGCTTCAACATCTAGGGCGATATCTTTTCATTCGCCAAAATCACTGGCTCATTCATCCGCATGCTAAACAGTGTCTCAATCTTCAAGAATCATAGTGTAATGTCGGTCGTCACATTCTGGCGGGCCTCTTGAAGTGGCCCAATGCTCTGGTGCTGATCTGCACGTTCGAGAAATCTCGTAAAAGCGATCCATCAAGCGCTCGTGGCGCGAAAACACAATAGAACGATGCCTCTGTGCAAACGTATGTCCCTGGAATCATGCCCTGGTTAGTCTTCGTCCGTGACGAACTCGTGCTGACCGCAACTCTAGTCGCAGCTCTCCACGCCCGTACAACCGTGATAACAAAACCATAACTGGTACTGATGAGGCTAGATCATAGGAAGGAATATAATACTGTGCAAGGAAATGTACATCCTAAGGCTTCTTAAGCGGAGTATCGTATAGTAAGTATGCCGCGGAACATACACACGGTACGTCACTCTACTTTAGTCACCTACTCCATCAACCAAGGGTAATCCTACACTCCGAAGGTAAAACCTAACGCTCTGATACCAACTTTGTCATGACCCGAGAAGTACGGAACATGACCGGCATTTAAATTATGAAACGTCTCGAGGCGTACGTAATCTAAGTAAGCCAAAACCCAGAAATCAAAACCAAAGAAGCAGTAGAGTGAAGGAAAAAAACAATTTAAATCAAGTAGTTTTAACAACATAGGCTGAAGTATGTATTTTTAAAATCTCGAGTATTTTCTGAAAATTTCGGCAGAGTCTCCTTTGTAAATACTAGACCCCAAACGGGATACAACATGAATAGTATACGAAATACAAAAAGGCATCCCCAAGCGGGAGCTAGCTCTTCGTCAAACGACGGTCACAACTACACAAGCAACATAATATACAACGCCGAAGGGCGAGGATCAAAACTCAAAAGAAAACCCAAAATCAGCATGAAAACCATAATAATACAACGCGTGACTCTATGGTCGAAATGATAACAAGTCCGGTCTTCTATCTCTATCAAATATACAATATGGTTGATGGAGTTTCTAGATACAACTGAAATAATAAATAAACAATGGTGGTCCTGATGCAAAGAACCCACCTACCAAAGTAATCACCCAGAAGGAATAGTGTGCCAGCAAAGCCGCAACGAAACCTGTACGTCAAAATCTGCAAGGAACTGTGGCACAACGGGGTGAGTTGCCAACTCGTGAGTAGAAAACATCTACCAGCAGAAATCGCATGTATAACGCAATCCTAGGTCATACAATCAGTAATATCCTCAAAATAATAATAATAAGGCCGGAAGCATAATATATAACGGAAAAGGATAAACATCTATCCATATAGTGTAATACCAAGAACTCGTGTCAGTGCCTCAGGTAAAAACATGTCACTAATATGATGTACAAATGTCAGGTAGCAATATATCACTAAAATGATGTGCAGATGCATATAATGAGAACAAAGTACTGTTGGAGATAGTGCCCTCAGAGTCAATTATTGGATCACAGGCACGTGATTGCAATGATTGAGGGAGGACCTATCCCGGTAGGACAGTCTTACTCGAGATGATAGTATGCTATCTGGTTTATCTTTATCATCGTGTACTGCTTTAGGTGACCTGACATGTCGCTATTACACGTTGATAGAGCCCCTAGGATTCTTGCTTGACTACCAGCAGTATGATGGCGATCATATACGTGGGAGCTGGTAGTCTATAAGCACATCCTTAAAAGGTCCCTAGTCGTAGGAGTTTCGAGACAGGGCATCGATACTCGATTAGTAGACTAGTGTATACAGTCGAGACCCCGACGAGGGGTGGTGGCCGGTCTCACAAGCCACTGGTGTCAGTTGGTTCACCTAAGATGTATACAGGTGCTCATTGGGTTTTGAGTACACCGGACAGGACTCGCCGGGAACCAGCTAGTTGGTCTTATACCAGATGTCAGATAGCAGTTCCCTGGTGACATGTGTACAGGTTAGTTCATCGACCTGAGATCGTCATTTGTCTCGTGTGAGTTCCCACTGTGCTTTGATTACTACCCTACCACGGCTCAAAGGAGTCATGCAAACAGGTTTTAGTTGGGTACAGTCCCGAGCCACATGGAGGCAGTGAGCGGATCTGCAGGGGTTCGTCTCTCCCGGTATTGGGGGTGAGGTCGCGCTGTGTCTAGGAGAGCCATTACACAAAGCCCTCGGCCGAGGCAGGAGATTTACTGGTAGGTATTCCAGTAGTATCTCAGGGTGTTCTGGGCTACGCTCCGACACGACTTGTACCGCTTTTGGGGGTCTGACTTTTACCAACCCCTTAGGCCCGCCATGCGATGCTCATAGACGAACGGACCGGACTGTACGGATATTGTCACTGACAGGCTCAGTAGGGTGTCTGGATGAGTTCGCTCATCGACGTCCCTTTTGGTCAATAGCTGGTGGCCCGTCACGTATTGGCATATACCTCTGACGTGCTAGTGGTTAAATCCACAGCCATAGTATTGACGAGTCTTTAGAGTCCACCACACAGACAGTTACTCAAGTTTCGGGCGAAACGCTGTAGAGGCCGTATGGAGATATGGCAGGGTTCTATCAGATACGTGCGGTATTGCACGCATCATGATCGGACGGATTTTACTAGCCGGCTTTGGTTTAAGCCGGATCCTAGTTTAGTACAGTGTAGATTTTGTCTCTTTGCATTTGTATCCGGTCGGAATACAGATGCGGGTGTGTATGCACAGTATCGGGGTTTTCCTGTAATTTATTACGGGACCAGTTTTCTGGAGTTGCCAGTTTGCATTCCGTTCCGGCCGGTTTTCCTTTGTTCTTTCCCGGCCGGACTTTTCCGATGGAGGGTGTTATTTGCAAGTTTGCAAATAACATATTGTGGAGGGGTTTCTTGCATATGATTGCTTCATGATAGTTCCTTCATGATTATATTCTTTTTCCATCACCTCATTTGCTTTAATGGAGATTAGAAATGAGATGAAAGTTGATTTGATATTGTTATCATGGTTTTGGGTGTGGTCACCATTATTCTTCTCCTACACTCACCTCCCTTGTGCTTTTTCTTTTCTCTCCTCCACCATTTTGTTAAAGAGAGAATGAGAGGTTCATTTGGAGAGGTGTGGCATATCTCCTTCTTCTTCTTGTTTTAGGGAAAATGAAAGCACCATTTTTCCTTAACCTCATTCCTCCATCACCAATGGCAACTTCACTACCCCAAATGAGACTACCATTCTACACTAGCCTACAGCACTTCTTGGACGCGTCGGCTAGCCAACTTCGCGCCCGAGTTGCCTCGGTCCAGAGGTGGGAGCCCGTAAAAGAATCCGGCTACATGGTGCACTTTCCGACGAGAAGACGACGAATGGTGATTCCGCGGGAGATCGGGACGATGACGAGAAGACCGGAGGACTCGGATCACTCGGTATACTTCTATACCCTTCTCTTGTTAGCTAGTATAGGTTAATGGTTAACGATCCGGGTTTTATTGTCCGCGGTAGCGCCAGTTTCCAAGTAAGGAAAATTTTTGATTCCGCATTTTGGCCTCGGTAAGACGGCCGGGGCGCTGCCGTGGCGCAACATGGTACCAGAGCCACGCCATTAACCTTGCCTAGCTTGTTCTAATGTGTTTTACTTATCCGATCGACCAAAATTCCAAAATCCGCGTTTTGCATGCATCAGTTTTCTGTCGAATTTTTCCGGGCTCTAAAAATTTTTCAGGTTGTAGAAAACTAATGTACTGGAAGTTCTAAGAACACTGGAAAAATTTGATGACCCGATCCCTCCGTACGACCGCGGAACCGCGTCCATAACCCCCCTTTGGCCGCGGTTCCGCCGTAGGAATGTGGGTTCATGTCATCGTTTCTTTGCAGTGGGCTTGTGGGCTGGAAATAGGGGTTTTGGTATATTCTTTTTGGGCCCAGATTTTCTTGATGTGCTACAGTAGTACTTGGGGGCCCACTTGGTAAATTTGTTCGATCGGAAATTTTTAAACACATTATTTCACAGTATTTATATTATATCTGCGACCGTGAATATCACTTGATCGGTAAATCCTGTCTAACTGCAATAGCCCGGTTAGACGGATTTGTGAACGTGATTTTCACGTTGATGTTCTGTGTTTATGCTGTGATGTTGCGGATCGGTCGTGGGGGATAGCCTGGATGCAATGTTAGTACAGTTTTGTTTTATATGTACATTTGATATTGCGGGGCGAGCGTCCGACATGTGGACTGCCGTCACTGCCTGTTTGTATTATTCTTTTGGGGCACGACCTGGTTGCGGTCGATGTACCCGGTGTATGTATATTTTACTTTCTGTACTAGGATTACCCCGCGGAGGGGTGCACGGATAGCCGGGTTCTAGAGGGCAACGGGCCCGCATCTCATGGCATTGAGACGGAGGGGGCTTCACTCCAGGATTGGCGGGCTATTCGCCGCACTCGTAGGGGGTACAGGTTAACCCAGGAGGGGTGCCCAAGTTACCGGATTCCGTGAAGTGCTGGGTGGTCCATTCACGGTGCTGGAGGGGACTGCCTCGCTTCAGGTCTTGGCGGGTGACTTGCCGCACCCGTAGGGGTCTAGGATTTCATTGCACAGGCTATCCACACGACAAGGGAACGTCGGGTTTCAGCAGCGGCTCTGTGAAACCCGGGGATCCCAGATATCTGTATGTTTCTGTGATGTTGCATTCTTATCACGCCTTGAGCGAATATAATATATTGGTATATATATTAGTAGATGTTGTATATGTTTTGCATCCGCGCTAGTCCAGTCCCCGCTCTGTCGTTAGTTAAGTAACCTAACGGGTGATGACGGGACCCAGTGGCGAATGCGGATGGCATATACGTACATCATTATTTTCGTTCTTTATTGGTGTGATCAATTGATGGGACTGCGTTGATTCGGATCAACGCAAGTTATAAACAAACCTATTCTGATGTTGTTGGAACAATTTTTCAAAAAGCTGTTGTTGCAAGGGCGTTCTCTTTTGTTTTGCATAGTGGCATTCAGTTGGAATACCCTGCTCCTCAGTCGACGAGGCAAGGGCCGAGATCCCTTCACCGGGAGTGACCCCTTGGACAAAAAGTTTGCGTCAGGGCAATGACTTCACTATAGCCGATTACTTTTGCTTTGCATCGTGGTATTCAGTTGGAATATCCTGCACCTCATTCTACGGGGAAAGAGCCGAGATCCCTTCACCGGGAGTGACCTCTTTAGCAAAGGTTTTCATCACTATATTTTTATAACAGGCTATGCAGTTCCTTCAACGATATCAAGTTCATTACGTTAAAGGTTTTTCGCCAAAAAACCAGTCGTAGCCCTCCGTCATTTCTTATGGGTATTATTTAGTATTCGTGCTACGTTTGTTGACTCCGTCAAGGCGTAGTGTACGGTAGCTAAGTAGTGCTTGTTTGTAGCATAAATGGGATTGGTTAGGACAGTCGTGCGGCCTTGTTGACTCCGTCAAGGGCACGTACGGGTGGGTTTAATGCAATCCAGATAGTGACAGGTTGAACTTGACTAGGACTCTTTGATTTGTTGACTCCGTCAAGGTCACTTGAGTCCTAGGGGTAAAAATCACATCGGGAGTTTCTAAAGAAACTGAAACTTTCCAGGCATGCGCATACCTTCTGGAGTGTGGTAACTTGAGTGGATTCCGTCAAGTTATCATGCGATGATAGTTGGATCCTGATTCCCACTGATGAGTTGGTTTACTCCTCGGGTGATCCCGGCTAATTCTTCTTTCAGGTTTGGGGAAGAATTTGACGTTACAGTGGGAGGTTTCCAGATTAGACAAAGTGATAACCATTCTGATCTAGGTTAGAGTGCACGCTGAGTGTTTCTTTTCTCTCTCTCTTTGGCAGCGACCATTGACCCGACCCTAAGACTATGACTCAGTGACCAAGTTAACCGAACCTTCTATAACACTGGCTTTTGGATTGTCAGAGTTGCAAACCTCATTGCCACTCCTACTTTTACCCTTTTCTCCAGGACACCCCATACTACTACGAACGTCCACTTCCATTGGACAAAACCATCGTATGGTTATATACGAACTCGAAGGAATTCGAGGATGGTTTCTGGTTCTGGAGAAAACAAATAGGACTATTCAGTTGTCTTTTCCTTTTACCTTCTCTCTCAGGTTGGGAGTACTCCTTGGTTTAGGAGTAGTACACCTATTACGCGAATTGGATAGTCTTCTTCCAAACCTTAGGCTGGTGCCGAACGGTGGGGAATGAAGAAAACCAATTAGCATAACAATGGTGTGCAGAAGGTATTAAGTTAAGACAAAACAAGGGATTAGTAGGAGGACAAAGTAAATTGCGACTGATATTCACAACCAAACCAAGTATTTCTTCGCCAATCCTAAATCACCTTTGTATTTCTCCAGGACACTCCGTATTACTACGAAGATCCCAGTTTATTGGATAATCCATCGTATGGTTATATACGAACTCGAAAGGAACTTATTCCAGTTCGGGGCTGGATCCTGGTTCAGGAGAAATAGGAATAAAGTACATTCAGGTGTCTTTTATCTTCACCTTCTCTCGCGTTGCGAGTGCTCCTAGGATTAGGACAGTACACCCTTTATGCTTTTTGGATAGTCTTCTTCCAAACCATAGGCTGGTGCCGAACGGTAGGAAAGGAAGAAAACCATTTGGCCTAAAGGGGTGTACAGAAGGTAACGACTAAAGACATATAAAGGGATTTGGAGAAATGGCAAAGAATTATACGGTTACAGTTGTGAATCTGGATAATGGAAGAGGCATTACTAGGAATACCAGCATACCCCATCGGAACATTTCAATGTTTCAGTTTCACTGTGTACTGTTAAAAGAAAAACTGATTTCCCAATTAGACACTTGCTCCAGGGTATGTGTTTACCAGGTTGGATTCTCACATCTGTATGGTTTTACAGATGATGAGTGGGAGTAAGTTATTGGGAATTAGGTGACCATCCTCATTATATCGGGATTCGTTGGAATTGGTGATATTTGAGGAAGCCACCTGGGTTGTTTGCCGGTCGGCAAATATATGGTTTTGAATATCCGCTGTTATGCACCAATTTCAAATTGATATATCTGTACGTCTATTTTTATAGAGTGAGACATACCTTTTTGAAATTATGTCTATGACATTTACCTATATCAGTGGATGGTTAGGTAAGGAGCATTGAACATCGGTGTAATTCTTCTTAACCATAAGTACAGTTTTCAACCTACGACACAGTGAATGAGTCATTCGACTCAGGGGACTTATACAGAGTATTGTATATTGTCCAGTGTCCATCAGGACAGAGGGGATGGTCCTCGTACTATATTCGGTTTACTTATGACTTCTCTAGTTTTTAGACAAGTGTTTCATGGAAACACAGGGTCTGAATTTTGAGAAGTTATAGGTATTTGAATAAAGTAGAGAACCAGGTATTGCAAGTATCGGGATTCTTCAAAGTGATCGAAGATGTAGATACTTGTGTATGGTATTCAGTTGATAGTAACGGTTAAGAGAACTTGCTTCTCTTTCAGGTTACTCATAATTGGAAGTATTCCTAAGTTGAGTAACGCTGATCGGCCTCTTTCCATTTAGTTGACATGCACTGGAGTCAGCTGCATGATTTGAATCTGGTTCCAATTAAATCAGTGCCTCTGTTTCTATATTGGATATAGAACAGTTCATATCTTGACATTGTTAAGGTACGGTGAGTTGTCCGGCTTATGCTTAAAACCAGACTCTGGATAACTCAAGGCACGTTTCTGTAATGGCTGTTTATGGGTTGACCCAGGCTATGACGAGGGTTGACTTTCTACCATCTGGAAGATCAATAGTGATATTGTTCTAGACTCGCCACAGTTTTATTAAAAATGGATTTTTCAGAAAACAGTAGTGGGAGTATGGTAGAACTGAAATTGATTCCAGAACCGCAAACGATTACTGAAGATTTGATAAGAACCTAAAGATTCAATCTGGTTTGATATTCCATTAGCCACTCCGCAGATATGGTGGGTAATCTCAGGCACTCAAGAGGTACTTCGGTATGCTCAAGGACGGTGGTAGGGAGGTTCTTGTTTACCCAGACTTGCCATTGCTGTTGTTCCAGACTGTGAGACCCGGCAGGAGGATGAGTATAGCGTCGTTCTAAACTAGCTTTAGAAGTGTACGTTTATATGACTCTGCCAGAGGGTTATCGTAGTCAGTGGGAGCAGCGGAAGCATTGGTGGACATGTGGCTTATGTCTATTTATAGAATAAAGCAGATGTAGCGGAGAAAGATCATCTATTTCTGACGTGACAGTCATAGGTTTGACTTCATCAGAATAGGGGATGGATCTGTTGAGAAGATAGTAGGGTGTGATGTCCTGGTATTTGGATGACATACACAGAGTAGGAAGTGATATTCCTATACTACGATCGGTTACGCTTTGGTCGTCACACAGTGGTTTCTCCACACATGACTTGGATATTATATCAGACATTCTGGTTACTAGATCTATGGTTTTAGATCTAGATTTGGGTGGTTTCCCAATCTGGGTACTCAGACAGCATTCTAAGAGTATTTAGAATGAACGACTCCTGGCACGGTAGTGTACCTGCAGGTAATGGAGTCACCCTCTCTAAAGGTGTCTTACAGACTAAAGGGGAGAGGGATGTGCATGATTGGCAGATCACTTGCTTAGGCAATTGAGTCAATCATGAGATGTCAAGTACCACACCAGATGTTGTTCTTGCAGTAGATGCAATAAGTTGATATTGATCCAATCCTGGAGAAACAGTCGGAATCAGTTTTAGAACATAAGTTGATGTTCTAGGGATATGATAATGGCAGCCTCCTTTAGGAGACGGATATCATTCCAGGCTTCCAAAGTGACCTGGATGGCAGAGTGGCTGTCAGAGTTATAGTTTTCCCTCTGACGAGGGGCAGTATATTAGACATGTGGTCCAGGTGGATACTGAGGGAAGGCATGGTGCAGGATACTGATTAAGTTCAGTTGACGATACAGTCTAAGAAGTTTGGATTTGGAGTTCATTTATGAGCTAGGTCCCATCAGACATCCAGACACATTCTAAGACAGGTATTGCTCTTTTCGGGAGATGGCTTTCTCCGCGAACTTGAGATATAGAGAGATATAGAAAGAAACATCCTGCGGATCCACTCACTGAGGCTATTCCTCGAACGCAATAGTTTCGCAAACGGGTTTTGTGAGACTGACTAGTAGAGGAGTTGGGTGTTCGGTATCACACGGGCTGTGAGTATGCGACATCGCAATAATTAGCCTTGAGTGCAAGTGGGAGATTGTTGGAGATAGTGCCCTCAGAGTTAATTATTGGATCACAGGCACGTGATTGCAATGATTGAGGGAGGACCTATCCCGGTAGGACAGTCTTACTCGAGATGATTGTATGCTATCTGGTTTATCTTTATCATCGTGTACTGCTTTAGGTGACCTGACATGTCGCCATTACACGTTGATAGAGCCCCTAGGATTCTTGCTTGACTACCAGCAGTATGATGGCGATCATATACGTGGGAGCTGGTAGTCTATAAGCACATCCTTAAAAGGTCCCTAGTCGTAGGAGTTTCGAGACAGGGCATCGATACTCCATTAGTAGACTAGTGTATACAGTCGAGACCCCGACGAGGGGCGGTGGTCAGTCTCACAAGCCACTGGTGTCAGTTGGTTCACCTAAGATGTATACAGGTGCTCATTAGGTTATGAGTACACCGGACAGGACTCGCCGGGAACCTGCTAGTTGGTCTTATACCAGATGTCAGATAGCAGTTCCCTGGTGACATGTGTACAGGTTAGTTCATCGACCTGAGATCGTCATTTGTCTCGTGTGAGTTCCCACTGTGCTTTGATTACTACCCTACCACGGCTCAAAGGAGTCGTCCAAACAGGTTTTAGTTGGGTACAGTCCCGAGCCACATGGAGGCAGTGAGCGGATCTGCAGGGGTTCGTCTCTCCCGGTATTGGGGGTGAGGTCGCGCTGTGTCTAGGAGAGCCATTACACAAAGCCCTCGGCCGAGGCAGGAGATTTACTGGTAGGTATTCCAGTAGTATCTCAGGGTGTTCTGGGCTACGCTCCGACACGACTTGTACCGCTTTTGGGGGTCTGACTTTTACCATCCCCCTAGGCCCGCCATGCGATGCTCATAGACGAGTGGACCGGACTGTACGGATATTGTCACTGACAGGCTCAGTAGGGTGTCTGGATGAGTTCGCTCATCGACGTCCCTTTTGGTCAATAGCTGGTGGCCCGTCACGTATTGGCATATACCTCTGACGTGCTAGTGGTTAAATCCACAGCCATAGTATTGACGAGTCTTTAGAGTCCACCACACAGACAGTTACTCAAGTTTCGGGCGAAACGCTGTAGAGGCCGTATGGAGATATGGCAGGGTTCGATCAGATACGTGCGGTATTGCACGCATCGTGATCGGACGGATTTTACTAGCCAGCTTTGGTTTAAGCCGGATCCTAGTTTAGTACAGTGTAGATTTTGTCTCTTTGCATTTGTATCCGGTCGGAATACAGATGCGGGTGTGTATGCACAGTATCGAGGTTTTCCTGTAATTTATTACGGGACCAGTTTTCTGGAGTTGCCAGTTTGCATTCCGTTCCGGCCGGTTTTCCTTTGTTCTTTCCCGGCCAGACTTTTCCGATGGAGGGTGTTATTTGCAAGTTTGCAAATAACATATTGTGGAGGGGTTTCTTGCATATGATGGCTTCATGATAGTTCCTTCATGATTATATTCTTTTTCCATCACCTCATTTGCTTTAATGGAGATTAGAAATGAGATGAAAGTTGATTTGATATTGTTATCATGGTTTTGGGTGTGGTCACCATTATTCTTCTCCTACACTCACCTCCCTTGTGCTTTTTCTTTCCTCTCCTCCACCATTTTGTTAAAGAGAGAATGAGAGGTTCATTTGGAGAGGTGTGGCATATCTCCTTCTTCTTCTTGTTTTAGGGAAAATGAAAGCACCATTTTTCCTTAACCTCATTCCTCCATCACCAATGGCAACTTCACTACCCCAAATGAGACTACCATTCTACACTAGCCTACAGCACTTCTTGGACAAGTCGGCTAGCCAACTTCGCGCCCGAGTTGCCTCGGTCCAGAGGTGGGAGCCCGTAAAAGAATCCGGCTACGTGGTGCCCTTTCCGACGAGAAGACGACGAATGGTGATTCCGCGGGAGATCGGGACGACGACGAGAAGACCGGAGGACTCGGATCACTCGGTATACTTCTATACCCTTCTCTTGTTAGCTAGTATAGATTAATGGTTAACGATCCGGGTTTTATTGTCCGCGGTAGCGCCAGTTTCCAAGTAAGGAAAATTTTTGATTCCGCATTTTGGCCTCGGTAAGACGGCCGGGGCGCTGCCGTGGCGCAACAAGTACATCATGAATCAAAGAACTGTTTTTCTTTATTTAATGAGATTTCTGTATGTATATAAATTGAGATATCATCAATGAAATCAACATCAAAACCGTGTCAAGCATCGACACAAAACATAAACCTCAATATCTCAGGCTCCGGCTATCCGGACTGGCCTGTATCATCAAATCTATATATCTCGGTGTCTCAAATCTCAATATCTCAATACCTTGGGCTCCGTCAATCCGGATCGGCCCATATCATCAATCACACGACCACGAACTGTATCCTCCAGATATCCGCCGCGCCAGGTAAAATCACCGGTAGGCAGTCTGCCCCTGCCGGGCTCGTCGTCTACAACTCGAGTTTCTTGCCCCGGGGTACCATACCGGGTCTACCATGTACCCGAGACGGTTCATCCAACTCCTCGAATCGGGTCTCGAAAATATCTCAGAACCGAGAAAACATTATAGTAGACGATACTCATCATATCAAGGAAAACCGCATTTTTCTCTTTAAAATGGTTCATCAGTTTACAAAACATTCACATACGGTTTCCAAATCCAGAAAATATCAAGAAGAATCCGAAATCATCAAGTCACCGTGTCAATAGCAATGAAAACCGGCATAAATCTCTATAATACCGCATAACCAATGAATATGTGGATGCATCTGATATGATGCAATAATTAAATTAGCATATGAAAGCTATAACATGTAGCAACTATCAGTTAGCAAGCTATGTCAATGAAATAGTATTTTCTAAAGTGTACGTGACATGGAAATTACCGATGATGATGTGTGTGAGCCGGCAAGTAAGTGTATGTGGAACATACGCATCATCGGTAATGGTGCCGGTGTCCTGACAGCATGGTTCATAATCACTAAGTACACAATAAACATGCAATGAGACGATAACAACATGATAAATGGCAATGAATAGTAATTGCAACAATAATATGCGGAACATGAATGATAACGTAACAATAAGGAATCTACATCGCTACACCTGTGTTATACTGTTCTTCCGTTTGGAAATAGTACGAATCATGGTGTTTTGAAAATAAGGGCTACGGTATTTTTTAAAAAGGTACGCCTTTTGAAATATCTGTAGTATCCCTTGACATGTCTTTAAAATCCTCACGATTCGTTGGTTTTGAAAATAGGTATGACTCGGGTCCAGTCTAACATCTACTAGGTAACTACAGGTCTAACTAACAACCAATCGGAAGGGGTATGGAAACTACTTAATTCTGAGTCGATATATATATATATGAATATAACTGTCGGTGATCCCGCCTCATTAGTATCTCATCCGATACCCTAATATAATATGAAATCCACTAGTCAAGAGTGCGGATCTATTATCAATATATTGCTCGTACGGTAAATCCATCGTACGACCTCCTAAGTCTGGGTACGGGACAAAAGTCACATCTATCACATTATTCATCTGGTATCCTCTTTATCAAATATCATGATCCGGGGTACTGATATATGCCTAGTACAATACTGATACCATCTATGTATGTGCATGCGTGTATATGAAAACACCATGTCAACAGGACCCGCTAAAACATCATGTCGTATCTAAAATACGAACCTTGTCACATCACCGATCTCACGGCCTCAAGCCAAACCTCATCGACTCATCTCCAATCCCAAGTACTATCATCGTCATCCTTGTATATGTATACGTATATATATATACACACATAGTCCCATACCCACGTGTGTGTGTGTGTGTATACATATCCCCATATATGCACAAGTAAAATAAATGTATGCATGTGTGTGTACGCGTGTGTGGGTGTAACAACTACTCTAGGGTTTCGCAACTAACACCAAACTAGCTCATGAACATATAATCCTATCACCAAACTTTAGTATCCATGTTTCACATAACAATATCATATATGTAACATATATATATCTAATACTATACTTCGAACTGCGGGGGTGCTATACGCCATCCACCCGACTTCCCCCGTAGATATATATCTACTCACCTGAATGCCTCGGCTACTCAGATCCGATTCCAGCTCCGCCATCTCCGCGCCACATGCGACGGCTCTGCACCTGATCCTAGGGATGTACACAAGGAAAACAAGAGAATAAATATAAATAGTCGAGGACACAATTGACACAAGTCAACAACGCGCGCTAATTAAACGCGCACGCACCCGGCGCACAAACACGCGCGCGACAACGCCAAAACTACAATTAGGGTCACTCTACGTGAAAAACACCAAGCCTAAAACCCAATTGCATCAATTTCGCATTCACAGCACATTTAATATTATAGGAATTAGGTTGTAGGTCACTAAAATTTCAATTATATTCAAATCGGTTAATTTCCAAAAATCTAGTAAGCACTCATACACCTTTTTAGTTCAAGTCTTGACGTTTTATCAATTCTAATGGCCACAATAATCACACACTAACTTAGTTAATCCACACCAACCTTTTCTAAAATTTTATCTCATCTAATTACACATCAATTAAAAACCTAGTTAGCAAGGTTATATAATTAGGAAAAATTAAAAGTAACAATTAACAATTTAGCAACTAGACTGGGTTTTTACATGTCTTGAAATATTAATCTACACTTACTAACTTGATTTATTTATAAAAACCCAAAACCTTAGTTCAAACCCCTTTCTTGAAATCTAAATCTTAAAATTAAACCCATATTTAAACACTTAATTAGCTTAGATTACAGCAATACTGTAGGGTTTCCTTAACACCTCGTTTTGGGTTTGGAAGCATCACACATGCCATAACTTTAAATTTATGAGGTGCTAAGTAAACTAAACTAGGAATCGAACTAGAATTATGAAGTAACAATTAAAAGTATCACATCTAAAAGATAATTTACACTAAGTGGAGAGACTACAACCTTTGTAGACCTCCTAGGGTGACTCCTTGGATCTCCTTTGGTTTGGAACGGCTCGCTAGATCACCTCCAAGTCCACGATGATCCACCCGAAGTCCTTTGCCCAAAGCTTGTTGCTTCACTTGATCTTTGAAATCCTTGAAGCAAAACACCCTACACAAAGTAGCAAAGGTTGTGTAGGATGATGAAGTGGTTGCTAATCTCACTTAATACCCTTTCTTTTATTTTATCTAACTCAATTTAGAACTCAAGAGAGAGCTAAAGAGAGGAAGAAGAAGATGGCTTGATATTTTTTCTTTTGGATGAATAATTGCAAAAAGAAAATGAGAGAGAGAGATAAATATCATAATAGAAACCATTGTTAAATATAATATCTAGATATTTTCTCATGAGTTAAAAGGCAAAGGAAAATAAACCATGGTTAAGTCAAAGTCAACCATGGAAAAGTGTAGAAGAAATGAGTCACTAAAAAGAAATGAGTCATTATCTATTTTCCTTTATCTTTAACTTAATTCAAAAATATCCATATATTAAATTATGAACCATGTGATTCTTATATTGCCATCTAAGTTGTATCATCAACCATGATACAAATGCATGTATGTATGTGTGTATGCACATCATCATGTACATATACATGCATGCATCCATCAAAAGAAAAGGGTTTAAATAAATGAGAAAAAAGTCAATATTAAATCAACACTTCATTTAATAAACCGGTCATATCTCATACGACCCGACTAATATAAAACGCACGATTAAAATACAGTATCATATACTGGTATTTAATCGAGCTTCCGCACATATCTCATATGCGCACCACTTCGTTTCGCCTGAGCCAAGAAACTTCTATGTGGGACTCTAAGACTCGTCAATACGCCAGCAGTAGGTGATGATCATATCAAACACCTACAAGCCGCAAGCGGTCAGCTAAACGTAACGGCCACCCGGGTATTGATTGATCAGAAGAAGAATAAGCGAACCTGTCAAAACTCCCGTCAATCCAACTGGCAACACTTACCGTACAGTCCGATCTCTTCGTCAGATATGCTGCATATCGAGTCTAGGGATGGAATCGTCGACCCCAATAACTCAATAAGTCATTCCGGTATATGGTCTATAACAGATCGAGAAACTTACTGATAACACTTATCAGTAATATCTCAGCAGCCCTGACCAGGGACTTCCCGTTATAGCCAATCGTGCATAGCACAACATCAACCCCTAATACCGGGAGAGACGAAACCCCTCCTATCGCTCATTGCCTCCATATGCCTCAGGACTATACCCAAAATCCACCTGTTTGTACGACTCAGTAGAGCCGTAGTAGGGTGGAGATCAAAGTACAGTGGGAGGACACACAAGACTATATGGTGATCTCGGGTCTACAGACTAACCTGTACCAGCGTCACCTGAGAACTGCTATCCGACGTATGATATAATACCACATAGGAGTTCTCGGTGAGTCCGTTCAGTGTACCCAGTCTCACTGAGCACCCGTATACAATCTTCAGTGTCAGCACACCAGATGGATATAGGATCATCTATCGCCCATCATATGGAACAAGAATAGTATACGCTAGTCTACACTGGAATATCGATGCCCTGTTTCGATATACCTATGACTAGGAACATTTCAAGGATATGCTTATAGACTACAGGTGTCCCACTAGTATGATCCACATCATAATCCCAGTAGTCAAGCCAATATCCTTAGGGCTTTATCAACATGTACCAAAATGAATATAAACATGATCAAGTGAACATATGATAAAGAGAAACCAGATAGCATACTATCATGTCGAGTAAGACCGTCCTCTGAATATATACATATATATATATACACTATCACATAATGGCCTCTAGGGCATACATATATCCAACAATCTCCCACTTGCACTAAGGCCAATTATTGGCGTATCTCATACCCAACATCTCAAAAAGTCGCTCATGCTGCGGCTGAGGGAGGGCCTTGGTGAATGGATCCGCAGTGTTATCCTTTGTATCTACTCTGTTAATCTCGATCTCGTGGCGATCAACTATCTCCTGGATCGGATGATATCGCCTCAGGATGTGTCTGGACTTCTGATGGGACCTGGGCTCTTTGGCCAATGCCATAGCCCCATTATTGTCACAATACAAAGGTATTGGATCAATAATGGTTGGAACTACTCCTAGCTCCGAGATGAACTTCTTCATCCAGACGGCTTTCTTGGCAGCATCATTTGCAGCAATGTATTCAGCTTCCATCGTTGAGTCTGCAACGGTATCCTGTTTGGAACTCTTCCAACTCACCGTCCCTCCATTGAGGGTAAATGCAAACCCTGAGATAGACATGTTGTCATCCTTGTCACTCTGGAAGCTTGAATCGGTAAAGGCCTCCATTTGGAGATCCCCGTTACCATACACCAAGAACAATTCTTTAGTCCTTCGCAAGTACTTAAGAATGTTCTGTTAGTTATATGTATGCCCTAGAGGCCATTACTGTACATGGGATGTATATTGTAGTGGATGCTGGGACATATATAGGGAGTACTTTCTTGCTCGACATGATAGTATGCTATCTGGTTACTCTTTACCTTAACGTGTACACTGATTGTCTCTCTGTTACATGTTGGTAAAGCCCTTAGGTTGTGTACTTGACTACCTGGACTATGATGCGGATCATACTAGTGGGGACATGGTAGTCCACAAGTACATCCTTCAAAGTCCCTAGTCGTAGGTGTGTCGAGACGGGGCATCGATATACCAGAGTAGACTAGCGTGTACCTTCTCGACCCATACAGATGGGCGATGGATGATCCCATATCCATCGGTGTTTGACATCAGAGATGATATACGGGTGCTCAGTAGAGACTGGGTACACTGGACGGACTCGCCGAGAACTCCCAGATAGTATTATACCTCACGTCAGATGGCAGTTCTCAGGTGACATTGGTACAGAGTAGTCTGTTGACCCGAGATCGTCATAGAGTCTTGTGTGGTTCCCACTGTGCTTTGATTTCCATCTTACCACATCCAAGAGGGCGTGCAAAATGGTGGTTTTTGGGTACGGTCCCGAGTCACATGGAAGCAATGAGCGATAGGAGGGGATTCGTCTCTCCCGGTATAGGGGGTTGATGTTGCGCTGTGTTCGATTGGCTATAACAGGAAATCCCTGGCCAGGGTTGCTGAGATTTACTGGTAAGTGTTACCAGTAGTTTCTCGAATTGTTATAGACCTCATATCGACACGACTTATCGAGCTATTGGGGTCTGACGTTTACCACCCCTAGGCGAGATATGCGACATATCAGACGATCAGACCGGACTGTACGGTAGTGTTACTGGTTGGATTCACTGGAGTGTGAGCAGGCTTGCTCGTCGATCTTCTGATCGCTCAATACCCGGGTGGCCGTTACGTTTAGCAGACCGCTTGCGGCTTGTGGGTGTTTGATATGATCATCACCTGCTGCCGGCGTATTGACGAGTCTTTAGAGTCCTACACAGAGGTTTCCTGGTTCAAGCGAAACGAAATAGGGGCGCATATGAGATATGCGCGGGACCGAGAATGATACCAGTATATGATACTGTATTCGATTCTCGCGATTTGTGACATTGATCGGATATATACGATATAGCCGGGTTATCGGATCAACTGTTGATTCGATAAGTTGTTACTGTTGATATTAGTCGGTTATATGCGATATGACCGGATCATTAAATAAAGTGTTGATTTAATGATTTAATGCATAAATATATATTTGATATATTACTTTGCATTAACTAGTATCGGTTCACTTTAAATGGATTTTCTCGCTCGGATGTGCACATTGTATATGTAATATACTTTTTGTGCACTTGATTGTATCATGTTTGATGATACATGCTCTTTAGGGTTTGTGTAAAGATTAAAACATGGTTGTGTATTGGTTAGGGTTTTCTTTTTCATTTATTTATTTCATTTGTTTTATTTTGGAAAAGAAATGGCAAAAGAAAAGAAAATGGTTGCTAGTTTTGTTTTACATTGAAAGTTCATGAAGCTTTGACTTAGTGACCATTTTGTCTTCATGCTTAACCCTAACCACTCCTTCTAACCATGATTTATTCTCTACACTTGACCATGGTTGCCAAATGATAAGTGTTCAATTTATTTTCTATTTTGAATTAACTTATCATAAGATTTATCATCTTCTTCTTCTTCTTCTTCAGGAAGAAAACTTGCTTCAAAAATGGCAACTTGAGCAAATGAGTGAGAAATCCAAATCTAAAGAGAACCCACTTCCTATTTCTTCATCCTCTCCCTCTTGCCAAGTAGTAGTGTATGTTTTCTTCACAAGTTTCATGACTTGGTGAAGTGAGAGCTTGATCTTGCGATGCTTCGACATAGATCATCTTCGGCATAGACATCGACGACCTAGCTCGCCATTTCTCCGACGAAGCCGATGCTAGATCCCGGGAATTCATTTGGACAGCGAGGGGACTTCGTTGCGGAGCTATGGAGGTGGAGCACCGGATCTACAAAGGTTGTATTTCCGTTAAACTATTAGTTAAGTGTTAACTAGTTCTTGTTTTCGCCTAAACATCTAGTCTGAGATCCGTAGTCTAGGGTTTCCCGGCACCGTAAATTTTGAATTTGGCATGATCGATGCCTTGTGAGACCTCACTAGAGTGCCTAGGAACCCTACAGTGGTATCAGAGCCTAGCTAGAGCCTTAGGCGAAGTCTAGACGGAGTTTGAAGTCCGAACGAACCCGAAACCCGATCACAAACTTGCTCTCTGTACTTTTTCTAAAAACGTGGATTTTTCCAGATTAAAAATGCTTAAAAAATTCAGCAGGGAATTTTAAGAACTACGACGCAAAAATTTACTGATGAACAGTATAAACCGCGGCGGAAACGCGGCAGAAGCCTGGCTTCTGCGGCGGTTCCGCGGCGGAATGATGACGTCATCGTACACTGTTTGCACAGTAACTCCTATTAAATTATGCTGGATTTTCTGGGTATTTTTAAAATTTATTCAAGAGTTGAATTTTCTGGAGTTGTTTTGGGGATTCGGTGTTTCGATCGGGGTTTCAAATTTTGTCTATGTGGCTTTCCGGATAAATTTCAGAATATGTTAAAAAGTTTGACCGGATATAAATACCCAATTTTTCCCCTATCGGGAAATTTCCAAGTGTTGGATTTTTCCGTAGTTTAACGACGTTCTAAGTAGTGCAAGTAACGCGATGGACCCTCTAGAAGACAACAAACCTTAACTCGATTATGTGACCGTCTTGAACTGCCCTTTGAACCTTCGGGTTTGGGGCAGTACGGCGTGCCACATGTGAGGCGTTGGCTTGACCCTTCTACGGCTGGACCGTTGGTACTGAGGCACGAACTGAATGTTATTAGACTTATTTCATGTGTTGAGCTGTATCGGGAAAACTTGGGTGTTCGAATGTTCGATCGGAAAATTTAAAATTTTCTGTTTATCCGGAATGGGATACAATAATTGGAATTCACAATAAGTTATGAGATAACTGAATGAATGTTATAAACATAGCGGTGTAGTCTCACTTGATCGGTTGCCACGGAATTTTGATGTGATCAAAAGTCCGTCGCAATCACGTAGCGTACGCGGATATTCGCCGGTAAACTTAATAGACAGCTACACCCCATAGCCCCGACCAAGTGACTGTAGGAGAACCCCGTCACCGAAAGCATCCGTTCGGGTGCTCCCGGTAGCGGTGTTCCGCCTTGGTGCACTTCGTCGACGGTATCGGGGGTGCGACCGTCTACTAAAGTTTGCGACGAGCATTCGATCAGTATTTCAGGAATCTTGTTGAATTGCCCGACTTAATATTGAAAAGAGTTTTCGATATAGAGACTAAAATGCGGGGTTTATAATTGTTAGGCATGTGATGTCTAAGGAATTCATTTGGTCAGGCATGCGATGTCTGAGGTGGTTGCGGATTCCAACTGTTGTAGTTTTACACTTTCTTTTCTGTGACCGTAAGTGTAATATGTGATATCGCCGGTTTCGTTGCTATATGTCAACGACAATTGGGATGCGCATATTTACTTACGCTGATGACATATGATGTTATGTGTTGCCGGATATGTTATATTGGATCGTCGTGTTTGAATAGCCGGGGGGTTTTTATGTGAGATGAGTGTTTTTCATTTTCATTCATGTAAAAACTTGTATGTAATATTCTTTTATTGGGGCACTTCCAGGTAGCGGAAGTTGTCACCTTTTGTATATTATTTACTTTTCCGCACTAGGATAGACCCAAGGAGGGGAGCACAAGTAACCGAGTTCTGGGGTCCAGTGGGAGACCAACTCGAGGAGTCGAGCCCGGGTCTCCTAACTCCAGAATTGGTAGGGTTGCTTGCTGCTCTCGTAGGGGTCTAGGGGTGTGGGTTTGGCTATTCATCACGACCGTGGAATCCGTGTTTTATACTGGCTCGTATTGAAAACACGGATGTCCTAGTATATCCAATATTTCATATGTTTCTTCTGCTGCAATATCTGTGATGTGATCATGTGATGTTCTGTGATAGATACAGTATATAGTATATATGATATATTATATAGACGTTACTTATGTTTTACACCCGCGCTAGCCCTGCCCCGCTCTGTCGTTAGTTACCTAACCTAACGGTGCACGAGGGGACATCGAGGCGAATGCGGATGGCATAAGTGTACGTCGTATTTATCTGTGATGTTTAGGTACATTAAATGATGGGACTTCATTAATATGATTAATGAAATAAAAGAAACCTAAGATGTTGTAGAATCGAATTTCAAAATAAAACAGGTAGCTACAGTTCTTGCTTTGCACAGCGGTATATACGATATATCCTGCACCTTATTCGATAAGGAAAGGACCGAGATCCCTTCACCGGGAGTGACTCCTTTAGCAATAACTGGCAGATGCTACACACTCGGTTTGTCTTTTGATTGCTTTTAAGAGTTTTTGCTTTGCACAGTGATATATATGATATATCTCGCACCTCATTCGACGAGGAAAGGACCGACGATCCCTTCACCGGGAGTGACTCCTTTAGCAAAACAAGAAAAGCCTCAAAAGCACTCCATTTCAAAATTCATTCGATCCTACAACGATATCAAGTTCATTACGCAATAGGTTTTTATAAAAACTGTCGTAGCCCTCCGTCATTTCAGATAAGTGCTGTTTAGTATTCGTGCTGCGTTTGTTGGCCTCCGTCAAGGCGCAGTGTGCGGTAGCTAACCAGTATTTATCTGCTTATGCATATGATGCAGATTGAGTTAGGGTAGTCGTGCGACCTTGTTGGCCTCCGTCAAGGGTCGTGCGGGTGGGTTTGATTCGATCAAGAAATGACGGGTTGAACTTGACTAGTAGCCTATGGTTTGTTGGCCTCCGTCAAGGTCATAGGGTGCTAGGGGCAAAATGTTATCGGGAATTTCAAGTGTTGAAATTTGCAATGAGATTGCATACCTTCTATGAGATAGTTGGATCCCGATACCCGCTGCGAGTAAGAGTTACTTCTGGGAGAGTTTTATACATTACAATTAGCCGATCAAGTAGGTGTCTAGAAAGGTGTTAACAAGGTTACGCCTCTGGGAAAACGAGGTTTACATTAATTAGGTCGTGCGAAAGCACGGGGGACCTCCCTCAAAGTACCGACACTGGCCTGGCTGAAAGATTGGCGAACTTGTAGTGTGTAATTAATCCCGTCTAGTCTTTCCTTTTAGGGTTTGAAGGAAGATTTGATAAAAAGCAGTGGGAGCCATCCTGATTAGATAAAATAATAACCAATCTATTCTTGGAAGAGCGCACGCTGAGTGTTTTCTTCTCTCTCTCTCCTGGTAGCGACCATATCACGCCTTAATCAAGATAATAAAACGGATTATTGACCGAACCCGCTTGTTATACTGAGCTGGGAAACGTTGGTCCCGCTCCAACTTATAATTGTTATAAGATCGAGCAAGAAATTGGGGATTACCAGAATTCCCGTGCCGCCCTAACGAAGAGAGTGCATGCTGATGCATCATCTTCGGGTATGTTCATTATACAGAACTGTTTCTCAGTATCCTCTGCATCCTTGGTATATGATACCGGATCAGGATCCCAGATATGTAAGATGTTACATAGGACTACAAAAGGGTAGAAAAACTGAGAACGGGTGATAAGTTTCATGAGGCAGAAAACGGGGCAAGTGTTGCAGCCAAGTCTGTCGGTCACTGTCACCCTGTATTACCGATACATTGATTCTGAACGAATGTTATTAGATACCGAACCTGATATACAAAATCAAATCTGTCTCTTTATTAGTAAAGAAACGATAAAATTTTGTATTGTTGGATAATGTTTTGAACATTTCCTATATCAAAAGTTGATCGGTTCAGGCATGTTATCTAAAAGCATTGATGTTCTAAATCAAACTACAGTTCTTAGTATATAGAACACACACAAGAGGAAGAGTTCAGAATTGAACCATTCCTTCTTGAGGTATTGTAGACTAGGTCATATCAATGCGACCCGACTAGCTGAGTTACATTTAGATGCATATTTAAATCAGTTTGAATTTACATCTTATGAAACTCGCCAGTCATGTCACAATGATAAGATGACCATAGCTCCGTTTACTGGAAACAGAGAAAGAGTTAGTGAACTCTTGGGATTGATACATGTTGATGTATGTAGGTCCCCTGTCTACATATGCCAGGACTGGTTCTTTATACTTCATTACGTTCTCTGATGATCTCTTTAGATTCAGGCATATGTTCTTGTTGAAACACAAGTCCGAACCTTTTGAGATATTCACAGAATATAAGCGAGAAGTAGAGAACCAAAATACGGGTAAAAGTATTATGTCCTATGATGAGATCAAGGAGGAGAATACTTGAGCACGGAAATCCTGGACTATTCTAAAGGAGAATGAGATTCTATCTCAGCATTACTCCTCCGTATACACCATTGCACGATGGTATGTTGGGGCGGAGCAGATACACCCTATTTGATATGGTGTGCTCTGTGATGAGTAATACTGAGTTACCTTTTTCCTTAGGGGGTTATGCACTTGAGAAGCTGCATACCTATTGAATAGGGTTCGAATCAAATCAGTTGCCTACCACTTCATATATGATATGGAAAGGGAAGAGCCCATATCTTAAGTTAGTTATGATTTGGGGTTGTCCGGCCTATGTCTAAAAGCAAAATCCGGACAAGCTCGAGACAAGGTCTGTAATGTAGAACTGGAAAGGTTCCAGCTATACAAAATACAGCAGATGATTTGGTACAACCAAAGGATTCAGTAGATTCCAACGAACCCCAGCCTCTCCGCCGATCTAGTAGGGTTCCTCACCCACCTAAGAGATACTTCGGTTGCTCTATGACAGTGGGAGCGAGGACTGCATCATGAGATGATGACCCAACTAGTTTCGAGCTGGCCATCAGGAGTAAGACTCTATAAGAATGGCTGGATGCTTAGCGATCTGAGATGGAATCCTTATACACCAACAAAGTATGGACTTTGGTTGCTATATCTGAAGGGTTAAATCCCCACCAGGAGCAAGTATATCTTGAGAAGATTACTTGGTGTACATGGAAAGGTTGAGACTTTCAAAGCTAAACTTGTTAAAGGTTTTCGTCATCGACCAGGCGTGGATAATGATGAAACCTTTTTTCTAAGTAGCTATGCTTAAGTCCATCCAGATCCTGCTTGCCACGGCTACATACCATGACTACGATATCTGGTGGTTGGGTGTCATGACTGCTTTTCTAAATGTTGTTTTAGAAGAGTGCGTCTATAAGTACACAGCCAGAGGGCTTCGTAGAAAGTGGGAGCAGCGGAAACGTGTGCAAGATGCTTTATAGATTAAAGCAGGCATCGCGGAGTTGGAACATCTGTTTTGATAGATTGTCAAAGAGTTTGACATCATCAAAATGGTAGATGAACCTTGTATAAACAAAAAGGTAGTAGGGAGTATGATAGTGATCCTCGTAGAGTACGTGGATGGCATACTCTTGATAAGAAAGGAGTTTCTTATGCTACGCTCGATCAATCTCCGTTTATCACAAAGATTCTCCGTGTAGGATCAAAGTGATACCTCCTAAATCCTGGGTTTTGGATCTATGAGATAGATCTAATTGGATGTTAGAATACTCACTAGCTGTAGTGAGACGGTATCAATCGATCCTGGGGAGAATCACTGGAAGTGTTCCAGGGTGATAAAGACGAATGAATGTCAGTCACAGGCATTATCTTTACCCTAAGTAAAGGGACGGTATGTTGGAAGAGTTCCAAGCTAGATACCATGACATACTAGACGATAAAGGCAGGATACATCGCTACTTAAGATGCTACCAAAGAGGCTGTTTGGGTGTATATTGGTTCATGAGATGAACTACGTTCCTACCATTGTGAGACAATGGAGTTGTGGCTTATGCCAAGGAACGCCGGTCCCATCAGTGATCCAGACTTATTCTAAGGCAGTATCACCTGATCATGGAGATGGTTGATCTCCAGGGTGATCGAGGCAAGGAGAGCAGACTTAGAGGATAACGCAGCGGATCCACTCACGAAGGCCTATTCCCAGAGAGAGACTTTTATGGGATGGTTGAGTATGAGATACTTCGACCACTGCTACAGATGGCCCTAGTGCAAGTGGGAGATTGTTAGTTATATGTATGCCCTAGAGGCCATTACTGTACATAGGATGTATATTGTAGTGGATGCTGGGACATATATAGGGAGGACTTTCTTGCTCGACATGATAGTATGCTATCTGGTTACTCTTTACCTTAACGTGTACACTGATTGTCTCTCTGTTACATGTTGGTAAAGCCCTTAGGTTGTGTACTTGACTACCTGGACTATGATGCGGATCATACTAGTGGGGACATGGTAGTCCACAAGTACATCCTTCAAAGTCCCTAGTCGTGGGTGTATCGAGACGGGGCATCGATATACCAGAGTAGACTAGCATGTACCTTCTCGACCCATACAGATGAGCGATGGATGATCCCATATCCATCGGTGCTTGACATCAGAGATGATATACGGGTGCTCAGTAGAGACTGGGTACACTGGACAGACTTGCCGAGAACTCCCAGATGGTATTATACCTCACGTCAGATGGCAGTTCTCAGGTGACACTGGTACAGAGTAGTCTGTTGACCCGAGATCGTCATAGAGTCTTGTGTGGTTCCCACTGTACTTTGATTTCCATCTTACCACGTCCAAGAGGGCGTGCAAAACGGTGGTTTTTGGGTACAGTCCCAAGTCACATGGAGGCAATGAGCGATAGGAGGGGATTCGTCTCTCCCGGTATAGGGGGTTGATGTTGCGCTGTGTTCGATTGGCTATAACAGGAAATCCCTGGCCAGGGTTGCTGAGATTTACTGGTAAGTGTTACCAGTAGTTTCTCGAAATGTTATAGACCTCATATCGACACGACTTATTGAGCTATTGGGGTCTGACGTTTACCACCCCTAGGCGAGATATGCGACATATCAGACGATCAGACCGGACTGTACGGTAGTGTTACTGGTTGGATTCACTGGAGTGTGAGCGGGCTTGCTCGTCGATCTTCTGATCGCTCAATACCCGGGTGGCCGTTACGTTTAGCAGACCGCATGCGGCTTGTGGGTGTTTGATATGATCATCACCTGCTGCCGGCGTATTGATGAATCTTTAGAGTCCTACACAGAGGTTTCCTGGTTCAAGAGAAACGAAATAGGGGCGCATATGAGATATGCGCGGGACCGAGAATGATATCACTATATGATACTGTATTCGATTCTCGCGATTTGTGACATTGATCGGTTATATACGATATAGCCTGGTTATCGGATCAAGTGTTGATTCGATAAGTTGTTACTGTTGATATTAGTCGGTTATATGCGATATGACCGGATCATTAAATCAAGTGTTGATTTAATGATTTAATGCATAAATATATATTTGATATATTACTTTGCATTAACTAGTATCGGTTCACTTTAAATGGATTTTCTCGCTCGGATGTGCACATTGTATATGTGATATACTTTTTGTGCACTTGATTGTATCATGTTTGATGATACATGCTCTTTAGGGTTTGTGTAAAGATTAAACCATGGTTGTGTATTGGTTAGGGTTTTCTTTTTCATTTATTTATTTCATTTGTTTTATTTTGGAAAAGAAATGGCAAAAGAAAAGAAAATGGTTGCTAGTTTTGTTTTACATTGAAAGTTCATGAAGCTTTGACTTAGTGACCATTTTGTCTTCATGCTTAACCCTAACCACTCCTTCTAACCATGATTTATTCTCTACACTTGACCATGGTTGCCACATGATAAGTGTTCAATTTATTTTCTATTTTGAATTAACTTATCATAAGATTTATCATCTTCTTCTTCTTCTTCTTCAAGAAGAAAACTTGCTTCAAAAATGGCAACTTGAGCAAATGAGTGAGAAATCCAAATCTAAAGAGAACCCACTTCCTATTTCTTCATCCTCTACCTCTTGCCAAGTAGTAGAGTGTGTTTTCTTCACAAGTTTCATGACTTGTTGAAGTGAGAGCTTGATCTTGCGATGCTTCGACGTAGATCATCTTCGGCATGGACATCGACGACCTAGCTCGCCATTTCTCCGACGAAGACGACGCTAGAGCCCGGGAATTCATTTGGACAGCGAGCGGACTTCGTTGCGGAGCTATGGAGGTGGAGCACTGGATCTACAAAGGTTGTAATTCCGTTAAACTATTAGTTAAGTGTTAACTAGTTCTTGTTTTCGCCTAAACATCTAGTCTAAGATCCGTAGTCTAGGGTTTCCCGGCACCGTAGATTTTAAATTTGGCATGATCGATGCCTTGTGAGACCTCACTAGAGTGCCTAGGAACCCTACATGTTCTTCACAGCAATCCAGTGATTCTCCCCTGGGTTTGACTGATACCTGCTTACTACACTAAGTGCATAAGCAACATCAGGGCATGTACATAACATCGCATACATTATCGATCCTACTGCTGAAGCATAGGGAATAATGCTCATGCGAGCTCTCTCTACATCAGACTTTGGGCAATCGTCCTTTGAGAGAGTGACTCCGTGGCAAGCGGGTAAGGCACCCCGCTTGGAGTCTTCCATACTAAACCTCTTTAGGATGGTGTTAATGTACTTGGTTTGGGACAATCCCAATAACCGTTTGGATCTATCCCTATAGATTCGTATGCCCAATATGTATGTGGCATCACCCAGGTCCTTCATGGAGAACCTTTGTGATAAGAATGATTTGACCTACTGTAGCATAGGAATGTCATTTCCTATCAGAAGTATGTCATCCACGTACAATACGAGGAATGCGACATTTCTACCTACAGTCTTCTTATAAACACAAGGTTCATCTGGATTTTTGATGAAATCAAACTCTTTGATAACATCATCAAAACAGATGTTCCAACTCAGTGATGCCTGCTTTAATCTATAAATGGATTTAAGCAACTTACATGCTTTTCCGCTGCTCCCACTGTCAATGAAGCCCTCTGGCTGATCTATATAAACGCATTCATCTAAATCACCATTTAGGAATGCAGTTTTAACGTCCATCTGCCAGATTTCATAGTCGTAGTGAGCAGTAATAGCAAGTAGGATCTGAATGGATTTAAGCATGGCTACCGGAGAGAAAGTCTCGTCATAGTCCAAACCTGGTCTTTGACGAAAACCTTTCGCTACCAACCTTGCCTTATAGGTCTCTACCTGTCCATCTACACCGATCTTTCTTTTAAAGATCCATTTACAACCCACAGGTTTTATCCCGGAGGGTACATCTTCCAAAATCCATACTTTGTTGGTGTACATGGACTCCATTTCGGATCTCATGGCATCCAGCCATTTCACAGAGTCACCACTCGTAATAGCCTGATGAAAACTGGCAGGATCATCATCATCCATGATGCAATTTTCTCTATCACCATCAATGAGGAAACCGTAGTATCTCTCCGGTGGGCGAGAAGTCCTACCAGATCTACGGAGTGGCTGAGGTTCATTCGATTCTGTTGTAATATCAGGTTCAACCAAGTCGTCATTTGTAACTTGTGTCTCTAGAACCTCTTCTAGATCTACCACATTGCCAATTATATTCAAATCGGTTAATTTCCAAAAATCTAGTAAGCACCCATACACCTTTTTAGTTCAAGTCTTGACGTTTTATCAATTCTAATGGCCAAAATAATCACACACTAACTTAGTTAATCCACACCAACCTTTTCTAAAATTTTATCTCATCTAATTTCACATCAATTAAAAACCTAGTTAGCAAGGTTATATAATTAGGAAAAATTAAAAGTAACAATTAACAATTTAGCAACTAGACTAGGTTTTTACATGTCTTGAAATATTAATCTACACTTACAAACTTGATTTATTTATAAAAACCCAAAACCTTAGTTCAAACCCCTTTCTTGAAATCGAAATCTTAAAATTAAACCCATATTTAAACACTTAATTAGCTTAGATTACAACAATACTAACATGGTAAGAAATTAAGTAAGATTATACCTCACAAATCTTGTAGATCTCATTGTAAACTTAGCCTCTAAAAACCCATCTTGCTCCAAGATCCAAGCTTGATTTGGCCAAGGAAAATTGGTTAAAAGTTAAACTAGGGATTAATGAGACTTGTATTGATTTTTAATGCAATTTTAGAGATTTTTTGAAGTGGCAAAGAGGTGAGGAAATGGGGAGGGCGGCAGCAGGAAGCTTGGTCAGTTGAGGGAGGAAGATGGGTGTGTGGATGTGTGGGGGAAATTTCTAAGTCAAAGACACCCATACCTCACAAGTATACACCCATGCTTATTTTCTTTATTCTATTCTTATTAAATTTCATTTCATTTTAATGAAGTGGGGCAATGAGTGGGGATTGGGGGGGCTGCCAAGGCTGCCGGTTCAGCTAACTTGGGAAGGTTTTTGGGTGAGTGAGTGAGGAAGTTCCATGCAAAGAAAACCAAAATTAACATGCTACATACCCCTTTGTTTATTATATTTTATTTAAGTTTTTCTTTTACATTTTCTAAACCATCTTGACAAATTTCATTTCATTTCAGAAACAATATTTTTCATGTTAGTTTAATGTGTCATGATGCACAAAATTTGTATCAACCCATTCCAATTTGTAATTATTCCTAATTAAATGTATTAGTGACGGCTTAAAATAATATTAAAATAATTAATTTCGGAAAATTTTCAGTAAATTAGAAATTTTACAAGTGGCTCAATAAATACCGAATACTTGTAATTACATGGCTAGAATATGTATATTTAATTTTATATTAAAAGATATTTATATCTTGATTTTTTTTACGGAAAACACCCGTTATTATACCGATTTCCCGAAATTTCACCTGAATGATTTTCAAAACGTTACATTGCGCCTCCTGGGATAAAACCCGTTAGGTGTAAATGGATCTTTAAGAGATATATTGGTGTAGATGGACAGGTAGAGACCTTTAAAGCAAGGCTTGTAGCGAAAGGTTTTCGTCAAAGACCAGGATTGGACTATGATGAAACTTTCTCTCCAGTAGCAATGCTTAAATCCATTAGGATCCTACTTGCTATTTCTGCTCACTATGATTATGAAGTCTGGCAGATGGACGTTAAAACTGTATTTCTGAATGGTGATTTAGAAGAATGTGTTTATATGGATCAGCCAGAGGGCTTCATTCACAGTGGGAGCAGCGGGAAAGCATGTAGATATCTTAAATCCATTTATGGATTAAAGCAGGCCTCACGGAGCTGGAACATCTGCTTTGATGATACAATCAAAGAGTTTGATTTTATCAAAAATATAGATGAACCATGCATTTATAAGAAAATTGTAGGGAGTACTGTCACATTCCTCGTATTGTATGTAGATGACATTCTCTTGATAGGAAATGATATTCCTATGCTACAATCGGTCAAACTATTCTTATCACAAAGGTTCTCCATGAAGGACCTGGGTGATGTCTCATGCATTTTGGGCATAAGGATCTATAGAGATAGATCCAAGAGGTTATTGGGATTGTCCCAATCAAAGTACATTGACACCATCCTAAAAAGGTTTAGTATGGAAGATTCCAAGCGTGGTGCCTTGCCCGCTTGCCATGGAATCACTCCCTCCAAAGACTTATGTCCGAAGACTGATGAAGAGAGAGTTCGCATGAGCATTATACCCTACGCTTCAGCCGTAGGATCTATAATGTATGCGATATTATGTACTCTCCCTGATGTAGCTTATGCACTAGCTGTAGTAAGCAGGTTTCAATCTAACCCAGGGGAGAAACATTGGATAGCAGTGAAGAACATTCTTAAGTACTTGCGAAGGACTAAAGAATTGTTCTTAGTGTATGGTAATGGGGATCTCCAAATGGAGGCCTTTACCGATTCCAGCTTCCAAAGTGATAAGGATGACAGCAAATCTATCTCAGGGTTTGTATTTACCCTCAATGGAGGGGCGGTTAGTTGGAAGAGTTCCAAACAGGATACCGTTGCAGACTCCACGATGGAAGCTGAGTATATTGCTGCAAATGATGCTGCCAAGGAAGCCGTCTGGATGAGGAAGTTCATCGCGGAACTTGGAGTAGTTCCAACCATTATTGATCCAATACCATTGTATTGTGATAATAATGGGGCTATGGCGTTAGCCAAAGAACCAAGGTCCCATCAGAAATCCAGACACATCCTCAGGCGATATCATTTGATCCGGGAAATTGTAGATCGCCACGAGATCGAGATTCGGAGAGTAGATACAAAGAATAACACCGCGGATCCACTCACCAAGGCCCTTCCACAGCCGCAGCATGAGCGACTTTTTGAGATGTTGGGTATGAGATACGCCAATAACTGGCCTTAGTGCAAGTGGGAGATTGTTGGATATATGTATGCCCTAGAGGCCATTATATGTATAGTGGATGCTTGGACATATATATATATATATATATATATATATATATATATATATATATAATTACTTTCTTGCTCGACATGATAGTATGCTATCTGGTTTACTTTATCTGACATGTTAACTTGATCATGCTTTTATTCATTTGCACATGTTGATAAAGCCCTGAGGATATTTGCTTGACTACTGTGACTATGATGCGGATCATACTAGTGGGGCACGTGTAGTTTATAAGCATATACTTGAACTGTTCCTAGTCGTGGGTGTATCGAGATGGGGCATTGATATTCCAGAGTAGACTAGCGTATACCATTCTTGTCCCATGTGATGGGCGATGGATGATCCCATATCCATTTGGTGTACTAACACCAAAGATTGTATGCGGGTGCTCAGTGGAGACTGGGTACACTAAACGGACTCACAGAGAACTCCTATGTGGTATTATATCTATCGTCGGATAGCAGTTCTCAGGTGACACCGGTACAGGTTAGTCTGTAGACCCAAGATCGTCATAGAGTCTTGTGTGTCCTCCCACTGTACTTTAATCTCCACCCTACCACGGCTCTACTGAGTCGTGAAAACAGGTGGTCTTTGGGTACAGTCCCGAGGCACATGGAGGCAATGAGCGAAAGGAGGGGTTTCGTCTCTCCCGGTATTGGGGGTTGATGTTGTGCTATGCTTGATTGGCTATAACAGGAAGTCCCTGTCCAGGGCTACTGAGATTTACTGATAAGCGTTATTAGTAGTTTCTCGATCTGTTATCAGCTATATACCGTCATGACTTATTGAGTTATTGGGGTCGATGACACCATCCCCAAACTTGATATGCAATATTTGACAAGGAGACCGGACTGTACGGTAAGTGCTGCCAGATGGATCGATGGGAGTTTTGACAGCTTTGCTGGTTTTCTTCTGATCGTTCAATACCCGGGTGGCCGTTACGTTTAGCTAACCGCTTGCGGCTTGTGGGTGTTTGATATGATCATCACCCACTACCGGCGTATTGACGAGTCTCAG
The DNA here is from genome assembly GCA_030015575.1 of Agapanthus africanus. Lineage (NCBI taxonomy): Eukaryota > Viridiplantae > Streptophyta > Magnoliopsida > Asparagales > Amaryllidaceae > Agapanthus > Agapanthus africanus. The sequence continues at coordinate 137,240,790 of JASDDO010000004.1, read as the reverse complement.
AGTCCCACATAGAAGTTCCCTAGCCCAGGAGAAAAGATGTGGTGAGCATATGGGATATGCGCGGGGACCCGATTGAATACGATTATATGATACCGTATATTAATCGGGCGTTTTACTATTGGTCGGGTCGTATGTGATATGACCGGATTGTTAAATCAATTGTTGATTTAAAATTTTGACTTTAGTTTTATTTTATTCTTTATTCAAAACTCTTTTTATTAAAGAGGAAGAATGCATGCATGTATGTATGCACATGTTGATGTGCATGTATGCACATGTTGATGTGCATGGACACATACATACAAAGTGTCATAGTTGTTGATACACATATGAAGGCAATATAAGACTTACATGGAACTTAATTTATATATATTCATTTTGCATTTAAATTAAAAAGAAAAAGAAAAGGAATATTTATCCATAGTTATCTTCTACACTCTTCTTGAAGTTAACCTTTGTTCACCCACTTTTTAATCATGGATTAATATTCCTTTTGCCTTTTAACTCAAGTGCAATAATATCTAAATTAAGTGACCATGGTTAGTGATGACAAATAGAAAATATATATACATATCTTTTCTATTTTGATCATATGAAGCTTTATCATTTTCATTTTGACAAAAGCTTTTGCCTTCATCTTCTTCTTCCTCCTTGCTCTCTTGATTTTTCTAAAGAGAAAGAGAGAGATAAAAAAGAAAGGATTTTGATAAAAGAAAACAAACCACCTCATCATTCTACTCTAATCTAGCTAATTAGTTTAGAGTGTTTAGCTTCATCATCTTGTTTGATCATTTGAAGCTAGGAGCTTGGACTAAGTGGACTTCGGGTGGATCATCGTGGAAAAAGGAGCTAACTTGAAAGCTTTTCCAACTCTCAACGATCCTAGGAGTCACTACAAAGAGGGCTACAAAGGTTGTATTCCTTTCACTTAGTGATAGAATAGTTTTTGTATATGATACATGTGCTGTTACCCTAGTATTCTAGTTGAAGATCCATGCTTAGTTTGCTTAGCACCTCTTTAAAATTTTAAAGTTGCATGTGTAATGCTTCCATACTCATAAGTAGGTGCTAGGTAAACCGAACACTAGGAGCCCTCACAACCTGAGAGAAGATAAAAGGAAAAGACAACTGAATAGTCCTATTCAATTTCTCCAGAACTGGAAACCATCCTCGAATCTGAAACAAGTTTCTTCGAGTTCGTATGTAACTATATGATGGTCATATCCGAATAACTGTGGATCTTCGTAATGATACAGATTGTTCCGGAGAAAAGCAAAGGGTAAAAGTAGGAGTGGCAATGAAATATGCAACTCTGACAATCCAAAAGCCAATGTTTTAAGAAAGTTCGGTTAACATGGTTACTGAGTTATAGTCTAGTGTCAGGCCATGGTCGCTGCCAAAGAAAGAGAAAAAAGAAACACTCAGCATGCACTATAACCTAGATCAGAATGGTTAATCACTTTATCTAATCAGGATGTCTCCCACTGTATCCTTAAATTCTTCTCCAAACCTAAAAGAAGAATTAGTCGGGATCACCCGAAGAGTAAACCAACTCATCAGTGAGAATCGGGATCCAACTATCATCGCATGATAACTTGATGGAATCCACTCAAGTCACCACACTCCAGAAGGTATGCGCATGCCTGACAAGTTTCAGTTTCTTAAGAAACTCCCGATGTGTGTTTTTACCCCTAGGAACCAAGTGACCTTGACTAAGCCAACATATCAAAGGATCCTAGTCAAGTTCAACCCGTCATTATCTTGATTGCATTAGACCCACCCGCATGAGTCCTTGACTGAGCCAAAATGACCGCACGACTGTCCTAACCAATCGCATAGCCATGCAACAGAAAAGCACTACATAGCTACCAAACACTACGCCTCGGCTAAGCACGACATACGTAGCACGAATACTAAGCAATACTAATCTGGAATGACGGAGGGCTACGGCTGGTTTTTGGCGAAAAACCTTTAACGTAATGAACTTGATATTGTTGAAGGAATCCAAGTGGTTTTTCAAATATATAGTGGCGAAAACTTTTGCTAAAGAGGTCACTCCCGGTGAAGGGATCTCGGCTCTTTCCTCGTAGAATGAGGTGCAGGATATTCCTAACCGAATACCACGATGCAAAGCAAAAGAATCGACTATCGTGAAGTTATTACGCTGACGTAAACTTCTGCCTAAGAGGTCACTCCCGATGAATGGATCTCGGCCCTTGCCTCGTAGAATGAGGTGCTGGATATTCATAACTGAATACCACTGTGCAAAGCAAAAGAAAACGTCTATAATGTCTGTTTTAAAAAACATGGTTCCAACAACATCAAATAGGTCTGTTTTATCTTGCATTGATCAAAATCAATGCAGTCCCATCAATTAATCACACCATAAAAGAACGAAAATATAATGTACGTATATGCCATCCGCATTTTCCACTGGGTCCCGTCATCACCCGTTAAGTTACTTAACTAACGACAGAGCGGGACTGGACTAGCGCGGGTGTAAAACATATACAACATCTACTAGTATATATATAGCGATATATAATAATCGCTCCAGGTGTGATAAATGCAACATCACAGAAAAGTAATAAGCATCACAGAACAATAAAGATAATCTGGGAGCCCCGGGTTTCCTTTGAGCCAAAACTGAAACCTGACGTTTCCCTGGTCGTATGGATAGCCTGTGCAATTAAAACCTAGACCCCTATGAGCACGGCAAGTTACCCGCCAAAACTAGAAGCGAGGCAGCCCCTTTCAACAAAGTGAATGGACCACCCAGCACTTCACGGAATCCGGTAACTTGAGCACCCTTCCTTGGGTCAACGTGTACCCCCAACGAGTGCAGCGAATAGCTCTCCAATTCTAGAGTGAGGCCCCCTCCTTCTTAAAGCCATGAGATGCAGACCCATTTCCCTCCAGAACCCGGCTATCCGTGCACTCCATCGCGGGGTAATCCTAGTACAGAAAAGAAAATATGTACAACAGGTATATCAACCTCAACCCAGTCGTGCCCCAAAAGAATAATATACAAACAGCCAGTGACGGCAGTCCACATGTCGGACGCTGGCCCCACGATATCAAATGTATAAATATATCCAAACTGCACTACCATTGCACACAAGCTATCCACCACGACGCAACAACACAGCACAACACAGAACATCAACGTGAATGTCACGTTCGCAAACCCGTTTAAAAGAACTATAGCAATTAGACAAGTTGTATCGATCAAATGACATTCACGGTCGCAGATAGAAATGTATGTACTGTAAACTTTAAACAATGTTAGAAAATATCGAGTTCGAAATAATCCTGAATAGCCCCAAACAACTAGATAAAACCATATCCAAACTGGGCTAAACAAACAATACCACTGAACCAACATTCCAGAAACTAAACCACACTGCAAATTTCAAACCCTGAAGCCTTCATAAAACCGGCCACCTCGGTTTTTAGGGGTGTCTGGCCGGCCCAATTTTGTCATCTGGGGTTCGTGTTTGCAGTGTGTTCTAGTGGTCACTTGAGTAGTTTTCTGCAGTTGTTTAAATAATTTTTGAAGACACTTTTAAAATCGACAGAAACTGCAATGTATCGTGTATTGTTTGTGGTTGTTTCGGTTTCGATACTTTAACATTGTCTAAACCAACTAGTATACAGTTAATGGGTTAGCTCTGATACCATGTTGGGATACGGCAGCGCCCCGACCATCTTTCCGTAGCCAAATGCGGAACAAAAACTTTTCAAAACGGCGCTAACGTAACCCTAAACTACGGATCGTGCCATTAACCCTATACTAGTAAACTGTAAAGTGGTTTAAGAGATTATACCGATCGATCCGTGTCCTTCGGTCTTCAATCTCTTCCCAAGCTCCTCGTCGGCTTCCCCGAACAAGTCCGCCTTCCGGTCTCCCTCGTCGTAGATGATCCACCTCGAGGATTCTTGATACGGGCTCCCGCTTCAAACCGAAGCAACTCGAACAACTAGTTTGCTAACCTAGGTGCTCAAGATGAAGTGGAGATAGTGTGTGATCATTTTGTCTCAAGACATCCATTGATTCTCAACACATGAGAGAGTATAGGTGGAGGTTGAAGAAGATGCCCATGGAGTGTGAAGAGTGTGAGCTCAAGACTTTTCATACAAAGCAAAAAATTAGCAACCCTTGAAAGAATGAAGTGGCTTCCCTCTTATTGTTGTGTTGATATTTTGAGGTATTTGTGATAAATACAAAAGAAAAAACATCACACAATATCCACCACAAAAACCCTCACAAATATCTTACAACAATAAAAACATTAAACAATAAAGTACGGTCCATGCTTTATCAATTAATGCCACAAGCCAAAACTCAACCTCACACTTTACACCTCACAAAATATTAAACATTTTCAAAAACCCTAAATGTTTAATACAACAAAAAGAAATGGCATCTTCAAAAGTAATCTTGTAACGGATTACAAGAATACCCCTCACCGTATATACATACTTGCATCCGTATTCCGACTGAATACGAATAAAATGAGACGAAAATAATCCAACAATCTAATACTAGGATCCGGCTTAAACCAAAGCCCACTAGTATCATCCGTCCGATCATGATCCGTGCATGAGTGCACGTATATGATCGAACCCTGCCATAAAACTATACGGTCTCTACAACGTTTCGCCCGAACTAGGAAACCCTCTGTGTGGGATTCTAAAGACTCGTCAATACGCTGGCAGTGGGTTTAACCATAAGCACGTCAGTGGCACTAGTTGTACGTAACGGCTACCCAGGTATTGAGCGAAAGGGAGGCCGACGAGCGAACTCATCCTGAAACCCTACTAAGCCTGACAGTGACAATATCTGTACAGTCCGGTCTGTTCGTCTAAAAGTATCGCATATCAAGCTTAGGGGGATGGTTAACGTCAGACCCCTAATAGCGGTATAAGTCGTGTCGGAGTGTATCCCATAACATCTTGAGAAACTACTGGAATACCTACCAGTAAATCTCACTTGCCTTGGCCAAGGACTTTGTGTAATGGCTCTCCAAACACAGCGCGATATCAACCCCCAATACCGGGAGAGACGAATCATATCTAACTGCCACTGCCTCCAAATGCTTCGGGACTGCACCCAACTACTACCTGTTTGCACGACTCCTTTGAGACATGGTAAGGTAGCAATCTAAGAACAGTGGGAACACACTTGAGGTGAAGTAGCAGTGTCAAGTCAACGGACTATGCTATACTCATGTCACCTGGGAACTGCTACCTGACGATAAGTATAGTACCAACCAGGAGTACCCCTGCGAGTCCGTCCGGTGTACTCATAACCCAATGAGCACCTGTATACATATTAGGTGAACCAACTGACACCAATGGCTTGTGAGACCGGCCATCACCCCTCATCTGGGTCTCTATCCGTATACACTAGTCTACTCTCGGAGTATCGATGCCCACTCTCGAAACTCCCATGACTAGGGACGCTTTAAGGATGTGCTTATAGACTACCCAACTCTCACGTATATGATCACCATCATACTGCTGGTAGTCAAGCAAGAATCCTAAGGGCTCTATCAACATGTAATAGTGATCTGTAATATCACCTGAAGCATGTACATGATGATAAAGACAAACCATATAGCATACTATCATCTCGATTAAGACTGTTCTACCGGTATAGGTCCTCCCTCAATCATTGCAATCACGTGCCTGCGATCCAATAATTGACTTGAGGGCACTATAGCCAACAACATATGTGCCCTACTTCGTTTCTCTTGAACCAGGAAACTTCTATATGGGACTTTAAAGACTCGTCAATACGCCAGCAGTAGATGATGATCACATCAGTCACTTACAAGCCGTCAGCGGTACTAGTTGGACGTAACGGCTACCCGGGTATTAAGCGATATGAAGATCAACAAGCAAGCTCATCCATACTCTCCATGAAGCCTATCAGTAACACTACCGTACAGTCCGGTCTCTTCGTCTGCTATGTCGTATATCATGTCTATGGATGGTAAACGTCAGACCCCAGTAATGTGATAAGTCATGTCGATGTCTGGCCTATAACGGTTTGAGAAACTACTGATAACTCTTATCAGTAAATCTCAGCAGTAGCCCTGGCCAGGGACTTCCATTTATAGCCAATCGAGCATAGCACAACATGAACCCCCATTACCGGGAAAGACGAAACCCCTCTTATCGCTCATTGCCTCCTTGTGACTCGGGACTGTACCCAAAATCCACCTGTTTGCATATCTCCTTTGAGCATGGTAGGGAGGAAATCAAAGCACAGTTGGAGCCACACAAGACTCTATGACGATCTCGGATCTACAGACTAACCTGTACCAGTGCCACCAGAGAACTGCTTTCTGACGATAGGTATACTACCAACTAGGAGTCCTCGGCGAGTCCTGTTCGGTATACCCATTCTCCAATGAGCACCTGTGTACAATCTTTAATGTCATTCACCAATGGTTGTGGGATCAACCATCGCCCTCTAAGGGACAAAAAACGTACACACTAGTCTACTCTGGAATATCGATGCCCTAGTCTCGATATCCCTTCGATTAGGAACCGATTAAAGGATGTACTTTTGGACCACCCTAGCCCTACTAGTATGATCTCATCATAATCCTGGTAGTCAAGTACATATCCTTATGGCTTTACCAACATGTGAGAGAAAGACAGTAAAGAATACCAGTCAACATGTTAAGATAAAGAGTAACTAGATAGCATATTATCATGTTGAGCAAGAAAGTCCTATATGTGTGTGTGTGTGTGTGTGTGTCCAAGCATCCACTATAATATACATCAATGTACAATAATGGCCTCTAGGGCATACATATTCCTAACATTTTGGTGTGGTGATCTCGAGTGCACTCCACAAGTCCACTGGTATTGTTTGATTTCTTCATATCAGCTTGGGTTATACTCAGTAGTTTTGGAGGGACAACTAATTCCAAATCACATCACACCTTTTCATATCATTTAATGCGCATATGCCAACTTGCATGATTCATCATCCCAAGTATGCCAAGGCAGCCCCACCATGGTCCAAATACCCAAGAGCTATGTGCACACTTGTAATGTGTTGGACCAAAATTGTGTACACATACTAGTTGCAAAAGAAATTTTTGGATAATGATCGGTCTTCTGTTCTGATTGCAGTGTTGGCTTTTGATTGATCGTGAAAAAGTGTTTGTAGAATAACCACAATCAATAATGGTGTCGCGTGTAGCTAGCCGAGATGAGTACGGGTCGTCCTCAGGGAAACGTGGAACCTTTATCTTGCTTTAAACGAGTTGATTGAAAAGAGAGAGAATAGTTTTAAGATCTATTTTAAATACGGATATAGATTTTATAAGGAAAATGCTCGTAGGGTTCATAGGATTTAGTAGTTGATGGATGACTAATAAAGATGACTCATTTTATCTTTTATAGATTTAAAACTAGATTGATGGTGATGAATAACGATTAGGGTTCTTGGACGAAACTAGGATTTCCCCACTACTGACCCTTGTCCCTTCATTGATCTCTATTCATGTCTAGCCCTTAACAAAATAATTATTAATCTAATCTCAAATCGCGGTCGAGACTATCAATAAATTGGTAGCGCACCCGATTATGATGTTAACGATTTTTTTGCTAAAGTTTATAAACTTCATAAGACTTAAAAGAAGTTAAAATATTTTCTCATCCATTGTTCTACCCTTATCCTATGAACCCTAGCAAACTAGGAATTTCTCACGTATATTTTGAGAAGAAGAAGAAGAAAGGATAGTTAAAGAAATCATAATGCAGAAAGTAAAAATACAGAAAATAAATAATTAAACAAAATGATCTACCTTTATTAATCAACTTCACAAGTACAAATCCTACGAATCTAGATTACAATAGGAAGAAGTTGCTCTCGATCTCTGCCCCGTAGGAAGTAGATGCTCCGTCGATTTTCACGTCGCCCTTTCACGTCGAATCGTGGACCTGTCGTGGATCTCATGTTGTTTGACGATGATTTGCTTAGTGTAAAGGTGATGAGTTTTAACTTTAGCCCTCGGTCCTTTATATAACCCTCAAGTCAGAAACCCTAGATCTCATAGGTTTAGACTTTCCATAACGATCCTCTTTCCAAGTTTTCAGATCCAACGGCTATGATTAAGCCGTGGATCCGCCGCGGATAGGGCTATTTGGTCGCGGAAGCGCCGCGCTATGGAGGAGTTAGGGTTTGGATTTTCTTGTGTGGCCTCTCATTGACACGTGGAGATCTTTTCCATACTTGGATTCTTCGAATATTTTCTGAGTCTCTGTCAGTATTGATTCTACGGTTTTAGTAGATTTTGATCCTGACATCTTGAATATCTTGATCTCCTGACCTGAGCTAAATCTAGCACAATATCTCCATGAATAATGTTAGTACTATTTATTAAATTAGAGAGAGTGTCGTAATCACTTTATATGGTACTAAATTTTTAAGAAACTTGATTAAGAATATTTGATATGATGTGCATCTTTTAATTACTAAAATATTATGCATATATTTGAAATATTATTCTAACCATTTGTATGATATTATATCTTTTATGAATTGTGATTAGAATATTTGATATGTGATTCATACGAAAAAGTGTGTTTGTAGTTAACCGCAATCAATAACGGTATCGCGTATAGCTAGACCGAGATGAGTACGGGTCGTCCTCTGGGAAACGTGGAACCTTTTATTTTTACTTTAGATGTGTTGAGAAAGAGAGGAGGAATAAAGAATTTTGTGAAAAGTTTCTAGATCTACTTTAAACAAGAATGTAAAATATAGATCTAGATTATTTTAGAGATTTAAATAATATAATAATAGGGCTTGTAGGGTTCGTTAGGATTTAGTAGTTATGGAAGATTAATTAAAAGTTACCCTTTTTATCCATTAATAGATTTAGAACTAGAACGACGGTGATGCGTGTAGATTAGGGTTTTTGGAGGGAAAAGGAATCCCACTCTTAACCCTTATCTCGACACGGAACTCCATTCATATCTAGCCTTTACCAAAACAATCATTAATCTAATCTCTAATCGCAGTCGGAACTAGCAAAGAATTGCTAGCGCGCCCGATTAGGATGTTAATGATTCTTTTGATAAAGTTCCTAAACTTTATAGGACTTAAAAAGGGTTTAATTATTTTCATCGTCCATTAGCCTACCCTAATCCTACGAACCCTAACAAGCGGAGAATTACTCGCGCATGTTGGGAAAAGAAGATGAAAAGAAAGAGAGGGAAAACATAATGTAAAAAAAATAATTAAAAAAAACTACCTTTATTAATCAACTCCTTCAAACTACACTTTTAATCCATAGAAAATGATTACAAAACTTGATTTGCTTCTCGATCTTTTCTAAGGAGGTAGTCGAACAGTCGATGATCAGCCTGGATGCGTGAGCGTCGGGAGCTTCGTGATCTCTTCGGCTTGATGATTTTTCCAAGAGGCTCTCGGTCCTTATTTATAATCACAGAGCCAGAACTCTAGTTTCCTAATATGGAAACTAGTTGTTAGGATCCTAACCATCACAATCCCATTTCTCAACTCTTCAAATCCGCGGCGGAACCGCGACCATTGGATAGGTTTGGCCGCGGATCCACCCCCTTTTGGTGAGATCATGGCCTCTAATTTTTGTAGCTTCATATCTGTAACACTTGGTAATCTTTTGAGTATCTAGACTTTGAAAATCTTTTCTACATTTCTACCAGAATTAGTTTCTTGAATATCTTTGGTAGATTTGATTTGCCAACTTTGATTTTCTTGATTTTAGCTCTGCAAATTCTGCACAATATCTCAACAAATAATATTTAGTAGAGTTTGTTATATTGAGATATTAACTTAACCATTAAGAATTGGTCAAAAGTATTTAATAAGGTAAGCATATTTAAATGGGTCAAATGTTACATGGATATTATATGCTTACTTTTTCCTACAAAATGTTATTTATAATATATAAACACATGAAAATAGTATTTTTACAGATAAACCCTCATACGTATCATATGTTATAGTAAACACCTTTTATTATATAATAATAGTAGGAAAATTATCATATTAAATGTGCAGTTTTATCAACTGAACAAATACCCCCAAACTTATCTTTGATCGTCCCGAGCAAACTAGTTTATTCAAGAGAAGGAGAAAAAGAAAGGAGAAAGCTAAGCACACTTTCGTAGGCAACACGATTGCACTGAGCACGTGCAACAAGCCGTTAAACCTCTAGGTGTCCTTAGTAGGAGGAGTGTTGTCTCCTGAGGGTTTTCAGCGGATTACACCCATAAAGTCCAATAACAAAAGAGAGATGGTGAAATTTACATATAAAGATAAGAACCATAAAAGAAAGACTTTGAAAATAAGAGTTTCCAACTATACTAACTTTTCAGTTGTCATGAGCCCTATCTTAATAGTCATGAAAAGATGTTAGAAATCACATCATCCCTCAATAAAACATCATCTTTATTCTTCATTCCCACCTTTCATCCAAACATCGATCATATAACCCTACGTGTGTGTAAATAACATCCCTACACCCGGAGAATTCAATTCAAGCTATCATACTCTTGTCCATCTGCCTCAGTACTTTTTAATCGATGAATATTTAGTTGAATTTGCTCACACAATTTTCATGCAACCGTTAATACTTCTTGAGGTACTAACCGACCGATTACTCATGTGCTTGCTGATTAGGTGATAATATTTTCCTCGTCTTGCACCACCTAAGGCTTAGCAATGACTCCCAGACCAGTTGGCCTTAGGGCACTAGGTGAAGAGGCACCCTCGCTATATTTTTTATTGCTGCCTTGGTGATAACAAAACCAGTGTTCATTTTTTCTTTTCACCATTTTTATATTTTCTTCATTTTTTTTCATTTCCTTCATACTTTGGCTTTTAGACAAGAGCATTTCAAGGTATCCTCTACTATCCCGAGTTTCAAGACGTGTGTAAGTACATATAGTAGGGTATCAACATTCAAATGTTTGGCTTCCAGAATAGAAACTATTTTTCAGACTTATTTTTATCCTCAGATTAGTGACTTCCTTCATCTTACTAACCCTTGGGACAACAGCTCATAACTACTTATTACCAGTTCGTTTAAGAAAACTTCTAATTTTCTTGGTTTTCTTAAACTATTCCTATCTTTTGGATGTAATTTTTCACTTTCTACTCTTTTGTTATAAAACAAAAATTTTTTTTTTAATTTTTGAAAATGTTGTGCTTATGCAAAATATGATGCAAATTGATATGTAAATAAGCACAAACCTCCCCCAAACCTGTTTACAGCAGTGTCCTCACTGATGTCATCCATTAAGCACAAAAACCTGTAGACTTGGGAGGAAATTATTAATGGGGGCAAAAATATATGAAAGTGAAAATCCTCCCCCAAACTTATTTTTGGCTCACCAATTTGAGGACAAAAGTTATGTTCAAGAGCCAAAAATATACCCCCCCTCAAACATGAGTTAGACAATATGAAGCATTTTAAGAGGGAGTGAGTCATTTGGTCAAAGTAAGGCTTTACAAAGACCAAAAGTTAACACCAACCATTCAAAGATTTTATCAGTATAGCGTATAGGTTGGTGGAAGAATGTGTTGTATCGAGTCAAGAAAAATTGGGGAAGGGATAAAAGGTGGTCTGGAAAGGGTTTGAAATTAGAGAAAAGAAAGAATAAGGATGAATGTGAATGATTAGGAAGAAAGAATGGGGACGGTTCAACCTCTATAAGTGGAGATTGATTAGTCACAAAATCCGTATTGTTTAAAAATTCAAGTTCGTCAGCAAAAAGTTCTTCAAAACTTTTATCTATGGTGTGATTGAACATTTTGCTGTCAGAGAGTTTTATGCCAGAATTTATTCTACTTGATTCATAAAAAATCACTGAGGTAGAGGACTCGAAAAACTCATCTACCTCTTTTTCAAAAATATCCAAATCAAGTTGAATTTCTGGTATTACTGAACTTGAATTAACGGATTGTGATTTATCAAAACTCACTGAAACTATAGGAACAGAAGAAGAACCGGAGAAAGTAGAAGGTGAAATGGGTAAACAAATTGATGTGTCGAGTGTTGCAGAACCAGATGTGGAAGATGGAGGCTGTATTTCTTCGGGTATACCTGTATCATCAACTTCAAGACATATTTGGGGTTCGGGAAGAATTAAAGGCTCAAGATGATGACCACAAGGAAGTGAAAGGATTTGATGAATTGGTGGGACAAAATCATCCAAAATTTCGGGTTCATCAATCAATATATCCCCAATGTCAATCACGTCATTCAAGTGAAGGTTAAAATTCTCAAACTCCTCATCAAAAGTATGGTTTTCAATCAGTTTTGGTTCAAGAGTGGAGGTGTAGAGATCACAAGGGTTAGGTATGGTTTCACTTGAAAGGGACCCTTCACAGTTGGGTAAATCAAACACTACAAAGTCACACAACTTATCAGATATTGTACTTGATGAATCTATGAAACTGGAGTTGTGGAGTTCAGTTTGGAATGGGGAGGTTTGATTAGGAAGGGTGTACAGTTCTGTCTTACTACGCAAATCCTTCATAATTTGATTCGTCAGTTCCATATATTTTTCTAATGTCTGCTCCAGACTAGTCTTGGGTTGGTAAGGGGTTTCGGTATAAGATTGAAATTCCTATGGATAATTAAAACTCCCAAATGACTGATTAGAAGAACTGTCTAGAGTAGGTGGAAAAGTCGGATTGGATTGATAGGAACAGAATGGTTGCTGAACTTGGGTAGGAGTAGGATCAATATTATGATAAGAAGAATATTGATATGGGTTGGTTGGTTGGCTATATACAATCCGCATATCAAACTCTTTTCCGGACAGTGGTGGTGATGGTTGATATTGGTCCGGGTTGAAACTTTGGCCTCTAGACCTAGCTATGTGCTCAGCAATGGACATTCGTCTAGGGGCTTCCTCACTCTGGGTATAAACTGAAACAGGTGTAGGATTAAGATACGGTTGATAAGACCTAGACTGAGGTGGCCAACTGTTTCTTCCTTCTTGTTCTATATGATCTCTTAAGGACATGGAAGAGCCGGACGGTATACCGAAGGGATTTCGAAAACAAGAGATGTCTGGTTGTGGACAGCAAAGCTCGGCAAGTGTTCTTCTGTTTAGGTCACCCATTATAAGAAGAGAAGAAGGGGGAAGGGGTAAAAAGGAGAGAAAGTAATTGGTTTGTTTTTAAAAAAAGGACGGATTTAGACAAATCACAAAAAATGCACAACCCTAGAACTATGGTTACCTAGGTCCAGTCTCTAGACCGCTCCTAGACTTCCAAAGGACAAGCCGCAGGATAAATCCTCTACCGCCTCCGTACTACCCTTGTAGCCAAGTAAGTGCCAGGTAAGTGGGAAGGAACCACGTCGTGGGCCTAATTAAAAACCACTAGCCTTCGACACACTTGCCTAGGCACTACAAAAATAATGCGAATAAACGATAGATTACCCACGACCTTCCTCTGTCCTTATTGAGCGCGACAGTCCTTAGAGTCTGGTCTAGATATTTTTTAACTTAATGAAGGGTTGATCTATATGCTTGGTTTGTGATTTGTGCGGCTTAGGAAGGGTGATGAAATCCCCACCTAATCTTGATTTGGTCCTTGCCCCTTAAAGATCCGTATTAAAATATGCAAAAACAAACAGAAAAAAAAAACTTTGCAAAAAGATTTTTGAGCGGCGATATTTTGCAAAGAACCTGCAGAAAATAGATTTTATTGGATTTTAGAGGAGAGAGAAGGGAGTTAGAATCTTACCAGAGAAGTGTCAACCCTAGATCTCCTGTTTCCTTAAGTCCGTGACTCCAGATTTCCTCGCAAAAATTCACACAATAATCGTTAAATATACAATTTGCAGTTTTGTTTTAATAATGATATGACTCATCTAAGAATTCAACACAAATAGCAAAAATAAAAAATTACGCACGTTTCCCCGGCAACGGCGCCATTTGATTGATACGAAAAAGTGTGTTTGTAGTTAACCGCAATCAATAACGGTGTCGCGTATAGCTAGACCGAGATGAGTACGGGTCGTCCTCTGGGAAACGTGGAACCTTTTATTTTTACTTTAGATGTGTTGAGAAAAAAAGGAGGAATAAAGAATTTTGTGAAAAGTTTCTAGATCTACTTTAAACAAGAATGTAAAATATAGATCTAGATTATTTTAGAGATTTAAATAATATAATAATAGGGCTTGTAGGGTTCGTTAGGATTTAAAAGTTATGGAAGATTAATTAAAAGTTACCCTTTTTATCCATTAATAGATTTAGAACTAGAACGACGGTGATGCGTGTAGATTAGGGTTTCTGGAGGGAAAAGGAATCCCACTCTTAACCCTTATCTCGACACGGAACTCCGTTCATATCTAGCCTTTACCAAAACAATCATTAATCTAATCTCTAATCGCGGTCGGAACTAGCAAAGAATTGCTAGCGCGCCCGATTAGGATGTTAATGATTCTTTTGATAAAGTTCCTAAACTTTATAGGACTTAAAAAGGGTTTAATTATTTTCATCGTCCATTAGCCTACCCTAATCCTACGAACCCTAACAAGCGGAGAATTACTCGCGCATGTTGGGAAAAGAAGATGAAAAGAAAGAGAGGGAAAACATAATGTAAAAAAAACAATTAAAAAAAACTACCTTTATTAATCAACTCCTTCAAACTACACTTTTAATCTATAGAAAATGATTACAAAACTTGATTTGCTTCTCGATCTTTCCTAAGGAGGTAGTCGAACAGTCGATGATCAGCCTGGATGCGTGAGCGTCGGGAGCTTCGTGATCTCTTCGGCTTGATGATTTTTCCAAGAGGCTCTCGGTCCTTATTTATAATCACAGAGCCAGAACTCTAGTTTCCTAATATGGAAACTAGTTGTTAGGATCCTAACCATCACAATCCCATATCTCAACTCTTCAAATCCGCGGCGGAACCGCGACCATTGGATAGGTTTGGCCGCGGATCCACCCCCTTTTGGTGAGATCATGGCCTCTAATTTTTGTAGCTTCATATCTGTAACACTTGGTAATCTTTTGAGTATCTAGACTTTGAAAATCTTTTCTACATTTCTACCAGAATTAGTTTCTTGAATATCTTTGGTAGATTTGATTTGCCAACTTTGATTTTCTTGATTTTAGCTCTGCAAATTCTGCACAATATCTCAACAAATAATATTTAGTAGAGTTTGTTATATTGAGATATTAACTTAACCATTAAGAATTGGTCAAAGGTATTTAATAAGGTAAGCATATTTAAATGGGCCAAATGTTACATGGATATTATATGCTTACTTTTTCCTACAAAATGTTATTTATAATATATAAACACATGAAAATAGTATTTTTACAGATAAACCCTCATACGTATCATATATTATAATAAACACCTTTTATTATATAATAATAGTAGGAAAATTATCATATTAAATGTGCAGTTTTATCAACTGAACAATATGATATGCATATTTTAATTACCAAAATATTATATAAATATTATATGCATATATTTTCCTTCATAATGTTAAATATAATGTATAAACATATGGTAAATAGTATTTTGCAGATAAACCCGAAATATGTTTTATATTTATAATAAACACCTTTTATTATTTAAGAAAAGTAAGGAAAATGTTATATCAAAAGTGCAGTTTTTTCGACTGAACAGCTCGCAAATGTCATATCCGTGAATTTGAGTAGGTTTTCCAGTGTTTTGTCATGAATACCTGTAATCTGTATGTACTGAGCAGACACTGGTTGATAGTACCGATATATACAAAATTGATAGTGAATGTGTGGTATTAAAATGCAGTTTTTTGTGATGAACAAATACCCCCAAACTTATCTTTTGCTCATCCCGAGCAAAACAAAATCCTAACCTCACTTTCGCAGGGAACGTGATTGCACTGAACACGTGCAACAAGCCGTTAAATCTCTAGGTGTCTCTAGTAGGAGGAGTGTTATCTCCTGAGGGTTTTCAGCGAATTGCACCCACAAAATCCTGTCAAGTTAGTGTCGTGCGGAAACTGTTGATTCTAATCTTACGATTAAGGGTCAAAGCTAGATGTTCTATCATCCTAGTTAGAAACGTCCAACCCTATTTTTCACTCTACACAATTTATTCAACAAAGGCTTATATACGTCTTTAAGTGGTTGTGCGAATAGTGTCGATAAGTTTTTACGAACTTTGATTAGGGTCATCATATCATAAATACGAGCCAGGATAGACTTCTAAAGGATCATAAGAGTTTTGAAAAGACTTAAGATTTTCTCAAGTTTCGTTCTCTAGTTAGGTTTCAAGTCAGAATTTATATCATTTTTAACAGAGAACCAAGTCTTATTTTTCACTCCTACCTTTTACCTGTTATTGTTTATACACACCTTTCGTGATCGTGCAAAACGTCTTTATAAATATAAACCTGCATATCTCCGCTAAAACTGTTTATAATAGAAACGCGTCTCCGCCAAGATTATTCTCCCACAAAGAGCCGTGAGGACTTTTAACTCGGAGAGAACCCTTGCTTAGCTTGTTTTATTTGGCGATTGGAAACTTAGCAAGCTTTGGGTCAATGACTCCAAACCACATGGTTTTAGGGCATTAGGTGTGGAGACACCCTAAGGACTTAATTACCCAAGTTACTAAGACCACAAAACAAACGACTTATTTTGTTTGCATTTAAAATATTCTTAAGGCATTGCGGACGGAGATATAGCCAGCTTTTCTTTTTAATACCGAAGACGTATACATGTGGATAAGGTGTGTAATCACTCTAACAAGATTCCAGATAAGTTATTTTTCAGACTTTTAGCTTCTATTAAAACCTCAATAATATCCTTCATATTCACTTCACTTTCTGAACTATTCTTGATATTACTTAATTCAGAACAAACTAGTTTGATCCTAAAGATATTTATCAATTTTCAAAGATTTTAAAGACATGTCAGACCTTTCATCTAATCCTCAAAAACATATGACACGTGTAAAGTGTTATAAAATATGTATATCAGCTATGGTTAAACTCAAAGGAGGGTTATCTTTCAGGTTGCCAATCTCTCGAAAAGAATTTAGTTATTTTTATCTTATCAACCGAACCGTCAGATTTCGAGTCTAAGTTCCCCTACTAGCTAATCATGACGAAAAGGTTTTTATGTTTTGAAGAATTTTTTAATTTTTATGGTTTTTTTAAGATAAATGTAAATGCCGAATATACAAATGAATGTAGAAGATAGAAAATAGAAATGCTTACCGAGCATATCCCCAAACTTAAACTTGACAGTGTCCTCACTGTCATGCTATACAACGAGAGT
This sequence comes from Agapanthus africanus, assembly GCA_030015575.1. Lineage (NCBI taxonomy): Eukaryota > Viridiplantae > Streptophyta > Magnoliopsida > Asparagales > Amaryllidaceae > Agapanthus > Agapanthus africanus. Next base: position 137,223,471 of record JASDDO010000004.1, on the reverse strand, counting down.
CAAAATTGTTGAAGGGTCAAAATAATAAACAATAATTACAAAAAGAAAAAACAAAAATGTATATACAAGATTAGGGGAAGTGATTTAATCAAGATAACGTGGCTCATGTAAAAACATGAGCTCCCATGTTTCCACAGGCAAGTCTAAGAATGGCTTCAGACATTGGCCATTGACTTTGAAAGTATTGCCAAAGTGCTGATCTTCAATGTTGACTGCACCGTGCAGAAAGACGGTGTGCACAAGAAACGGACCTGTCCAACATGACTTCAATTTCCTAGGGAACAGATGAAGTCTGGAGTCGTAAAGCAGAACCTTTTATCCCACAGTGAATGTCTTTCGGAGAATCGCCTTGTCATGAAAAACTTTCGTTTTTTCTTTGTACAGTTTGGCGTTCTCATACGCGTCATTGTGTATCTCATCGAGCTCATTCAATTGAAGTTTTCGAGCCTCACCGGCCTTTTCTAGGTCGACATTGAGCTGTTTGATTACCCAGAATGCGCGGTGTTCCAATTCAACAGGCAAATGACACGCTTTTCCGAAGATGAGTCGGTATGGAGACATACCTAGATTTGTTTTGAAGGCGGTGCGAAATGCCCAAAGCGCGTCATTCAACTTCAATGGCCAATCCTTATGGTTTTGGCTGACAGTCTTTTCCAGAATCTATTTAATCTGTGTATTGGAGACTTCGACCTGACCGCAAGTTTGAGGATGGTAGGGCATTGACAATTTGTGGCTAATGGAGTATTTCTTCATCAGTGATTCAAAAAATCGGTTGCAAAAATGCGTTCCATTATCACTGATGATGGTGCGAGGCATACCGAACCGAGAAAAGTTGTTATCTTTTAAGAATTTTACGACAACCTTGTTATCGTTGGTTCGACATGGGACAGCCTCTACCCATTTGGACACATAGTCCACAGCCAACAAAATGTACAAATTCCCAAAAAAGTTTGGGAATGGCCCCATGAAATCGATACCCCATACGTCGAAAATCTCTACAATCAGAATGGAATATAGGGGCATCTGATTCCATTTTCCAATCTTTCCCATATGTTGGCATCGGCTACAAGTTTTGCAATATTTGAAAGCATCCTTGAAAAGCGTCGGCCAGTAAAATCCGCTTTGCAAAAGCTTTTCAGCCGTCTTTCTGGGTCCAAAATAGCCCCCACAAGCCTGATCATGACAGAAAGACAGAACACTTCTCATTTCAGAGTTAAAGATGCACCTTTTAATAATCTGATCTGGACAGTACTTGAACAGCTATGGTTCATCCCAATAAAATAATTTGACTTGGGAGAGAAATTTTGACTTGTCCTGATTCGACCAAAAAGAAGGTATTTCTCTGGTAACAAGAAAGTTCACAATATTAGCGAACCAGGGTTCGACTGATACGGAGAGAAGTTGTTCATCTGGGAATTGCTCGTTGATTAGAAATTCCTCAATTGGCGCATTTGGCAAGCGAGACAGATGATCAGCAACAACATTGTCGGTTCCCTTCTTATACTTGATGGTCAAGTCAAATTCTTGCATAAGGAGAATCCAACGTATCAATCTGGCTTTGGCATCCTTTTTGACAAAGAGGTGCCTAAGTGCATAATGATCAGTGTAAATTATGACGTGGGTCCCGATCAAGTAAGGACGGAATTTTTCAAGTGCGTACACAACAGCTAAGAATTCCTTTTCCGTGGTGGTGTAATTTAGCCGTGCGTCATTCAACGTCCTACTCGCGTAGTGGATAACATGCGGCTTCTTTTCAAATCACTGTCCTAAGACAGCACCTATCGCAAAGTTAGAAGCATCACACATTAGCTCAAGAGGTTCATTTCAGTCCGGTGCACTTAAGATCGGAGCGGAAGTGAGCTCCGATTTTAGAAGCTTGAATGCAGTAAGGCACTCATAATTGAATCAAAGGGAATATCCTTAGCCAGCAAGGAAGTCAAGGGTCTATCCAGTTTGCTAAAATCCTTGATGAAACGCCTGTAAAAACCGGCGTGGACGAAGAATACCCTGATGTCACGGACAGTCCGTGGAAGTGGGAGGCTTGAAATGACGTCGATATTTGCTTTATCGACTTCAATGTTATTTTCAGAAATGATATGGCCTAACACAATGCCATGTTTGACCATGAAATGACACTTTTCCCAATTGAGTGTGAGGTGTTTTTCCTTGCATCGTAACATGACCAGTTCAAGATGCCTCAGACACTCGGAAAATGAATCTCCAAAGACGGAGAAATCATCCATGGACACTTCTAAGAATCGCTCTACCATGTCAGAAAAGATGCTCATCATGCACCATTGAAATGTTGCAGGTGCATTGCACAGCTCAAAGGGCATGCGACGGTAGGCGAATGTACCAAAAGCACAAGTGAAGGTTGTTTTGTCCTGATCCTCTGGATCGATCGGGATTTGATTGTAGCCGGAATATCCGTCTAAGAAACATTAGTAGGCATGTCCGGCTAGGCGTTCAAGCATTTGATCAATGAAGGGCAGCAGGAAATGATCCTTGCGGGTGGCTGCGTTGAGTTTTCTATAATCAATACAGACTCTCCAACCCGTTTGTGTATGGGTTGGGACTAGCTCGTTTGCTTCATTTGTGATTACAGTGATACCCGATTTTTTTGGTACAACGTGAATAGGGCTTACCCATTTGCTATCAGAGATGGGATAAATGATCCCATTGTCAAGACCCTTCAGCATTTCATTTCGCACAGCTTCTTTCATTATCGGGTTAAGCCGGCGTTGAGAATCCTTGAAGGGTATAGAATCATCAGTCATGTGGATTCTGTGCTGACAGATAGCAGGGCCGATTCCTTTGATATCAGCCATTGATCAACCAATTGCTTCCATGTTCTTTCTTAGAATGTCCATGAGGGCCAACTCTTGCTCAGGCGCAAGGTCGGTTGCGATTATAACCGAAAGCGTTTCGTTATTGCCCAAGTATGCATACTTGAGATGGTCAGGAAGAACTTTGAGGTCAAGTCTGGATGGCTCCTCCACAGATGGTCGCACTTCAGGGGCCGATTCATTATGAAGTGGTTCAAATTGGGGCCCCCAATGTGCGTAGGAAGCCTGTTCAGGACCTAGCTTCTCAAGAAAAAGAAGCTCCTCAGAAAACAGTTCTTCAAACGTTTCATCAAGACACTCATTTTTGAAGTCTAATGTCCCCTCCTCAGACATATCATGTACAGCGTTGACTTCAAATGTATCGTCGTGTCTCTCGCTCGCTTGGTTTCCTAGCGTGAAGATATTGAGGTCAATCGGCATTGTAGGGTGTTTTTCGTCACCCCAGTGAGATGGGAATACGCGAGCGCTTGTCAGGCGTACTACAGATTCTCCCTGCCTAGGGTAGGCCGGGGTTTAATGATTGTGGGGATCCGAATCTCCGGCAGCCGCGGACTAAGCTGCCGTTAATTACCCATCGTCTTTGGGGCGAGGGAACCTCCGATTAACGGGTTAAACTGGTCATGCGAACTCAATGTGCAGTGTGCGTGTGTTTTGAAAGGGGGTTTTGGATATATCGGGAGCCACGCAGAGTTTTTACGGGGGTCCCGCTACCCGGATAGCGGGCTGGGGGTCAAGGGGGCTAGCAGCCCCCTTGCGGGGTTCGGGGCAGCGCCCCGGCCCGAAAATTTTTTGGAGGGGGAAAATGTGGCGGAGTATGTATATGTGTGAATTTGTATACATATGTATGTGTATATGTATGTACATAAAAAGAGAGGGAAAAGGCATCCAAGGGATGCGTGGGGGCCACGTGTCGGCACGCGGGCGCCTTGCGCACTTGCGCAGGTGCGCAAGCGCGCGCGCCACGTGTCGGCGCGCGGGCGCCTTGCGCACTTGCGCAGTTGCGCAAGCGCGCGCGCCACGTGTCGGCGCTCGGGCGCCTTGCGCACTTGCGCACTTGCGCAAGCGCGCGCGCCACGTGTCGGCACGCGGGCGCCTTGCGCACTTGCGCAAGCGCGCAAGCGCGCGCGCCACGTGTCGGCACGCGGGCGCCTTGCGCACTTGCGCAAGCGCGCAGGTGCGCAAGCGCGCACGCCACGTGTCGGCACGCGGGCGCCTTGCGCACTTGCGCAAGCGCGCAGGTGCGCAAGCGCGCGCGCGCCACGTGTCGGCACGCTGGCGCCTTGCGCGCTTGCGCTGCGCGCCGTAGAGGCACAAGAGGCTTTTAACCTAAAAAAATTTCTCAGAAGAGAAATCAGAGAGGAGTTGGACTCCTGAATGTGTTTTTCTTCTTTTTTTTTTTTTTTTTTTGAGGGTTTAGTGAAAGATGTTCTTCTTCTTCCTCCTCTGTTAGCTGGATCTTGAAGATCAAGAGATGTGGGATTTCAAAATCTTTTCTTTTTGAGATCTGATGGAAGATCTGAGCTCCCCTTGATGGGTTTTGTGGTGAAAAACTAATTTGTTTTGAAAAAGGAAGAGTAAAACTCTTGATTTAATTCAAAAGAAAGAAGAAGGTTTTGGAACCTTGGAGAAGGAAGAAAGAGCTCAGCTCTGAAACTTTTTTGGAGAGAGAAAAAGTTGTTGGGATATTTCATTATCCTTGCCTTTATAGGCTATACACTTTACACATAGCCCCTTGGGCTTCACACAAAATGGCATTTTGCATATCCCATGGCTCATGTGCCATTTCTTTTTGCACATAAGCCATGGGCTTTACAAAAATTTGGCTTTATGCCTATTTTTCTTACATTTATCCGAAAATAAAATAAAAGAAATACAACAAAATTATTTATTACAAAATTTTTATCTTGTCATGGGGGGAGGCCGGCCGCTTCATGTTCGGGCTCGACCCGGGCATGGGCCCACTGGATCTGGACTTGGGCCCACTTGGCTTGGGGTTGACTTTGATTTTGACTTGGTCAACCGGGGTGTAAATTTTTACCCCAACAAATTGCCCCCCATCAATAAATGCACACCACATATGTGGGTCGTGTGCATGAAATTGATGGATCTTCTTTCACGTGGAGGCGACTTGATTTGGTTCCCGCTTTTTGGGAAGCTGGCACTGCCCTTTTTACTACATGGACGGTCGTTGCTTGACACGTCTCCGAGACGGAGTGTCCGTGACAGACGTTTCCCTGGCCCGGAATGATCTGGTTCCCGCTTTGTAGGAATCTTGCGCTACCCTTTTTACGACTTGGACGGTCGGTGCTGCCATTTTTGCGACTTGGACGGTCGGTGCTGCCCTTTTAGCGACTTGGACGGTCGGTGCTGCCCTTTTATCGACGTGGATGGTCGGTGCTGCCCTTTTAGCGACTTGGACGGTCGATGCTGCCCTTTTAGCGACTTGGACGGTCGGTTCTGCCCTTTTAGCGACTTGGACGGTCGGTGCTGCCCTTTTAGCGACGCGGACGGTCGGTGCTGCCCTTTTAGCGACGTGGACGGTCGGTGCTGCCCTTTTAGCGACTTGGACGGTCGGTGCTGCCCTTTTAGCGACGTGGACGGTCGGTGCTGCCCTTTTAGCGACTTGGACGGTCGGTGCTGCCATTTTAGCGACGTGGACGGTCGATGCTTGATTTGACTTGCTCTGCTTTTTGCAGTGTCAGGGGTAGACTTGACTTGCTCCGCTTCTTGCGGTGTTGAGATTGGATTCTGACTTGCTCCGCTTTCTGTGGCGTCGGAGTGGAAGTTGACCTGTTGATTTTGATTTGGGTTGACATCAGCATCGCTATACTGGAATATGGTACCAGGAGCGAATCATCGTCTGTCATGGAGAGGATTCTGGGATTTTGGTTTTTGTTTGGCATCTGCATTGCTGCGCTGGAATAATGCCAGGAGCAACTCATCATTTGCCCCAAGAGGATTTGGGAGAGATTGGGATTGTTTCACGCCCGTGGATTGTATACGGTTTTGCAGGATGTATGATCAAGACCGTAGGGCCGAAAAAATTTTGGGACTTTGTCGGCGTCTGCATCGCTGCACTGGAATATGGTACCAGGAGCGACTCATCATTCGCCGTTGGGGTATGGGATTTGGAATTTATTTGGCGTCTGCATCGCTGCACTGGAATATGGTACCAGGAGCGACTCATCATTCGCCATTTGGGGATTGGGGAGCGATGGCTTAGGAGACAGGTTTAGATCCCTATCGCCTAAGGCTTTTCAATTTTATGGGCCGTGAGGGTCACATAAAAGCATTTTCTCCCTACGAGTCGTAAGGATCCCGCAGGTGTATTTTCTCCTTAAGAGTCGTGAGGACTCCTAAGTGTGTTTTTCCTTTATGAGTCGTAAGGATCCCACAAAGGTTTGTTCTCCTCATGTATCGTGAGGACACATGAGTGGGTCTTCTCAATGGAGCATAATTCCAAAGGTGGAGACCGGCCGCGTAACTGGTGATTACGGTGGGGCATGGGTATGATGAGAATTATTTGAGCCCGTGGATTGTATACGATGGTCAATTTGGGGACCCACCGTAGGGCCGGAAGAACTTTTTTAAAAATTGGATTTTGGTTGGCGTCTGCATCGCTGCACTGGAATGTGGTACCAGGAGCAACTCATCATTCGCCGTTTGGGGACTTGGAATTTGGATATTGTTTGGCATCAGCATTGCTGCACTGGAATAATGCCAGGAGCAACTCATCATTTGCCTCGGGAGGACTTGGGATTTGGGCTTTCGGTCGGCATCAGCACCGCTAACACTGAAGCGAAATGCCAGGAGCGAATCATCATTTGCCATTGCCCGTTGGGGAACGATGGCTTAGGAGTTAGGTTTGGGTCCCTACCACCTAAGGCTTTTCAATTTTATGGGCCGTGAGGGTCCCATAAAAGCATTTTCTCCCTACGAGTCGAAAGGATCTCGTAGGTGTATTTTCTCCTTAGGAATCGTGAGGATTCCTAAGTGTGTTGCTCCTTTGTGAGTCGTAAGGATCTCACGCAGGGGTTTTCTCCTCACAAGGTCGAGAGGACTTTGTGAGTGTATTTCACCTCCTTTCCTTTTTACGAGTTTGCGCCCTTTCGGGTTTTCACAGACTCGCCGGTAGTCCTGCTGTTTTTACTCACGGAGCCCTTTCGGGTTTTCATCCGTGCCCGTTTTGCTTGTGGACATACCGTATTTTTTTTTTTTTTTGCCGCTGGTGGGACTTTAAAGTAGTCTCACCGGCAGGATTTGGGAGAAATAGGGGTCATTTACGCCCGTGGATTGTATACGGTTTTGCAGGATGTCTGATCCAGACCGTAGGGCTGATGTGCTCAATTCGCCTGCGACTTGGAGCATTCATGTGTAGTATTTCTTGAGATATCGGCCATTGATGGGTGGCATGGGCCTTTCTCCCTCGGCACTTATTAATTGGTAGGATCCTCCGTCGAACACTTTCTCGATGACGTATGGTCCTTCCCAGTTCGGCTCGAATTTTCCCTTGGCATGTCGATTGGGGATGATCGGTCTTTTGAGGACCAGCACCAATTCACCTTTCTTGAAAGCGCGGAGACGGGTTATCTTGTCATAGGCCCATGACATTTGGGCTCGGTATAGCTCCAGATTTTGCTGCACCGCGAGCCTCTTTTCTTCGAGGGCATCGAGTTCTTCAAGTCGAAGGAGCACGTTTTCCTCTTCTGTCAACTCATGCTGAACGGCCATTCTTAAGCTTGGAACTTCGACTTCGAGGGGGAGGACCGCCTCCACTCCGAAGAGCAATGAGTATGGAGTGGACTGAGTTGGAGTACGGTGCGTGGTACGATATGCTCACAATGCCTCGTGAAGCTTGAGATTCCAGTCTCTCTTGTTGGCTGAAGCATTTTTCCTCAGGAGCTTGCATAGAGTCTTATTGAAGGCTTCGGCTAGCCCATTGGCTCTTGGATTATAGATGGAGGAATATCTCCAGTCTATCTTATGCTGAGTAGCGAACCTTGAGACATTGAAGCTCTTGAAAGAAGGCCCGTTGTCAGAAATGATTCTTCTTGGTGTACCGAAGCGGTATAGAATATTATGCTGGAAGAATGTCAGAATATCCTTTGTCTTGACTTCTTTTAGCGGGACAGCTTCAGCCCACCTGGAGAAGTAGTCTGTCGCGGCCAGTATGAACCGGTGGCCTTTAGATGACGGAGGATCAATCGGGCCAACAATGTCGGTGCCCCAAACTTCGAAGGGCCACGACGCCACTGTAGGATGCAATGGGTTGGGATGCTTGTGAATAAAATCACCGTGAATTTGGCAGATATAACATTTCTTTGCATGCTCTCCGCAATCCCGTATCATGGTGGGCCAGTAATACCCGAGCCGTTTGATTTGAAGTCGCATCTTGGGGCCAGATTGGTGAGCACCGCAAACGCCCGAGTGGACATCTTTCATGACCTTTTGGGCTTCGGCCAATGACAGACACCTGAGCCAGAGTTGGTCATATGACCTGCGGTATAACGTGTCATTTACAAACACGTATCGGAGAGCTCTTTTCTTCAGCTGAATCCTCGCAGATTTTTCTTCGGGCAGCTTGTCGTATCGGAGGTACTCTATGAAGGGTTCTCTCCAATCGGGCTCGTCTTGGATGATCGAAGCTTCTTCCGCAGGACTGCTCTTCTGTTCCGCGTTTTCCTCTTCTCGTAGAGAGACTGGGGGTAGAATTTGCCGGCTCCTGACTGTGATCAGAATTTCGTCCATTTCAGGATCAGCCAGTTCCTTGGCCAAGCGAGCGAGTACATCAGCCTTTCCGTTCAACGCTCTAGGGACTCTCGTTAGTTTAATATGAGTGAACCGTTTCATGAGTTCCACCACTCGACCTCTGTACCGAGCTAACTCGGGTTTGTATATCTTATAGTCGCCGCTTACTTGGTTGACGACAAGCTGGGAGTCACCGTAAACCCGCAGCCGAAGGATTTCCATTTCTATGGCGAGTTCCAAACCAGCTATCAGAGCTTCATACTCAGCTTCATTGTTTGTCCGAGGCTCGGTGAGAGCAAAAGAACGCCGTAGGGTTCCCATTGATGGTGTGATGAACACCAATCCTATCCCTGCTTTTATCTTCGGGACGCTTGATTTACTGGAGGTTCTTATCGATGAGGCCCCATCGAAGTAGAGTTCCCAACATGGCTCGTCATTCTCGAGATGCAGCACTTGTTCGTCGGGTAACTCACAATTTAGTGGCGACCCTTCTGGTATGGGATGAGCAGCGAGAAAGTCTGCAAGAGCTTGCCCTTTTACTGCTTTCTGAGGAGTGTAAACTATGTCAAACTCAAGTAGCATGACAGCCCATCTTGCCATTCTGCCGGCTAGGCTTGCTTTGGTCATCAAGTGTTTGAGCGGGTCGACCTTGGAGATCAGCATAACCCGATGAGCGAGCAGATAGTGCCTCAGCTTCTTCACAGCAAATATCAGAGCCAGGCATTGCTTTTCGATTGGGGAGTAGTTGTGTTCCGCCCCGACTAGAGTTCGACTGAGGTAGTAGAGGGCATTTTCTTTTCCTTCCTCATTATTCTGGGCAAGGAGCGCACCGAGTGACTCGTCCAGCGCGGCAGTGTAGAGAATCAGCGGTTTATTTGGAATGGGAGCGGCCAGCACTGGAGGGTGCAACAAGTATTGTTTGATGCTTTCGAACGCTGCTTGACATTCAGCATCCCAGATAAAAGGAGCTCCTTTCTTCATGAGCTTTGAGAAGGGCCTACATCTACCCGATAAATTTGAGATAAACCTCCGTATATAAGCAAGCTTGCCTTGAAAAGATCTTAGCTGCGTCAGACTCTTCGGAGGGGGCATCTCCATGATGGCCTTTATCTTTGATGGGTCAACTTCGATCCCTCGATGTCGGACTATGAAGCCCAGGAATTTTCCCAATGACACGCCAAAAGCGCACTTCAGAGGATTCATCTTCAGATCGTATTCCCTCAGTCTGGTGAGAATGGTCCTGAGATCTTGGATATGATCGGCCTTGGCTTTAGTCTTGACGACCAGATCATCAACATAGCATTCGACGACTTTATGGATTAGGTCATCAAAGATATTAGTCATCGCCCTTTGATATGTAGCACCTGCGTTCTTCAGTCCGAATGGCATTACCTTGTAGCAATATATTCCGATCGGGGTTCAAAATGCTGTGTGCTTCTCATCCTCAGGCGACATCTTAATCTGATTATATCCAGACGAGCCGTCCATAAAGGTGAACAGTTCGTAATTTGAGGTGTCATCGACCATCATTTCCATGACCGGTAGCGGGAAGTCGTCTTTAGGACATGCCTTGTTGAGGTCCCTGAAATCGACACAAACTCGGATCTGCCCATTTTTCTTCTTCACTAGGACTATGCATGCGATCCAGTCTGCATATTTCTCTTCCCTGATGAAGCCGGCATCGATGAGTTTCTTAGTTTCCTCGATGACCTTTTCTTCTAGTTCCCTTCTCATTCTTCGAGGAGCTTGTTTGACTGGCTTAGCATCAGGAGATATAGCCAACTTATGTACGGCCACTTCAGGGGAAAGGCCAGGCATTTCTTTGTACGTCCACGCGAAGCAGTCGACGAACTCACGCAGCAGGGCAATTATCTGCTCTTTCATTTCCTCCGATAAGAGTGAGCTGATGTAGGTCGGCCTTGGATTATCGGGCGTTCCTAAGTCAATCTCGGTTAGCTCATCAAAGGTTGCTTGTCCGCCATCTTCGAGCTCTTGAGGAGCTTCTTCTGGCTCGGCTATCTCGTCATCATCATTTGATCTTTCGCTGGTCTCACCAACATGGATCATGTAGCACGCTTTGGAATCAGGTTGAATGTAGCCTATGCCCCGTCTATCTGGAATCCGTCCATCGATGAGTGCTCGGACCTGGGGCGGATACCATAGCCCTTCGTAAAACTTTGCTTCGGACTCCGTTTGATATAACCGACATCCGCACTTCTTAAAGTATTCCCGCATCTCGGGCGCATAGTATCTGGGATTGAGGACGGCTCTTATGCCTCTCTCATAGGGAAGGCACGCGACAGAAAGGTCGTCCGGGTGCACAACGGGGTTTGACCCGTAAAACAAGATGCCCTTCTGTCCACTTTTCCTCCCGGGAACGTAGAAAGTTTTCAGCTGGTCCACGGTGGAGATTGATAATGCATCGAGCTCTTTGCACATTTGCTCTGGTACCCTTGTAACGGCTAGGGACCCTTCTGCAACTTCGAAGGTCTCTCGTAGTTTCGCTTGTTGCGTAGGGGTCCAATCTGCACCGCTGTTGCACGACAGGTCCTCCTCCTCTGACTCTTCAGTATCACTGCCAACATGAGGGCGGACTTTGCTGCTAGATGGACCTTCAGTAACAGATTCGTCCGTATCGCTGCCGAAATGAGGGCGAGTTTTGCGGAAGGACGGGCTTCCAGCGTCGGACTCATCAGAGTCGCTGCCGAAATGCGGGCGCACTTGGGTATTTTTGCTTTTGAAAGTGATAGCCGGCGCAGATTTGCTTTTGGGTCTTGGGGCCGTTCTATCCTTAGTCAGTTGTGGCTTAGCATTTTGGTGGTTCGTAAAGTACCGAGAATCTTCATATCGGACTTCATGCACACCGAACGGCTGGATGTCTCCGTCAATGCGTCTTTCTTCGCCATTTTTTGTGTACTTCATGCATTGATGGAGAGTTGACGGAATGATGCCGTAATCGTGGAGCCACGGCCGCCCCAAGAGAATCTTATAAGACGTGTCGGCGTCGATCACGTATATCTTAGCTTCAGTTTGCAGATCCCCAAATTTGATTGGCAGAGCTATAGACCCCAGAACTTGCTGGCAATTTTGGTTGAAGCCTTGAATGACAATCCTTTCCCTTGACAGGTGTCGGACGTCCATTGACAAACTCTTCAGAGTTCGCAAGTTCATGATGTTCACTGAGGACCCCGGATCAATCAATATGCGATTAATTCGATCTCCGTCGCTGTACCCGGTCACGTAAAGCGGCCGATTATGCTCTGCCGTTCCCAGTAGCAAGTCTTCATCCTTAAATGTGACTGCGGCGGCATGCAAAGCGTGCTGGGCTTCTTTCATATTAATTTCCGCAAAGTGGGCCTGATACCGCTCGGGGTTTTGTAGAGCGTGGATGAGAACATCTCTAAGCTCCTTAGATAGGACCAAGGCGTCGTAGATGCTCAGGAGAGACGGAAGCTTCCGGAGATGCGCCAAGACATTATAGTCCACCGAGGAAGGACTTATGTTTTCATCAGCCGGTTCTCTGCCATCTTCTTCATTAGTGACTTGTTTTTCCTTCCCTCTTGGGGCGTTGCCCTGATTTGGCGGTAGAGCCCTGCCGCTTCTGAGCTGGATTTGATTGGTCGTCGTGGTGAGCTCCTCGTCCTCTTCCGGAAAACAGAGATCATCCTCGAAGTCGCTGCCAAGATGGATGGCGTAGCAGGTCACTACTGGGATCTCTTCATTGGAGTCTTCTTCTAACTCCTCCAGAATTTCAACCGCTTGTACAGGGAAGAACTCCTTCAATTGAATCAATGTTCTTTCCTTTTGTTCATATTCTTCTAGGGAATCGATATATTTTTGAATGGTCGATCTCCCTGCAGACTCTTTTTCGCGCCGAGCTGCACTTTTCTTCTTCTTGAGCTTCTTGGATTTTGAGCCTGATGGAGCCGCATTAGTAGCTGGACTGGTAGGCTTCTTCTGTCCTTCCCATTCCATCCTGGGCTCTTTCTGAAGTAGCTTTAGCATCTTCTTCGTCTTATTAGATATGTGCGTACTCCACGGAGGCCGCGATGAGTCAGTTTCGTTTGTCAGGGCAGCGGGTTCGGCTGTCTGCTCCCAGAAGGCTTCAGCTTCCGTCTGTATAAAGTTGGCGGTTGCAACTTGATTGTTCACCAACACGCTTTTAGACAGCTCGATCTCTCCAGCCTTGTACTGCTTCTCTACCCAGTCTTTGAAGATATAGCAATCCTCGATCGCATGGCTCACTACTCGGTGGTACGGGCAATACAGAGGATTGTCGGTCATTTTTGCTTCTTGGGGTCTTTTCGACTCCGGCAATTGTAGGCCGTTGTTCAAGGCATCTTTAAATATCTTGCGGACCTTGTCCCTTCTGAAAGAGTAAACCTTGTTCTTCTTTTCCTCTAGGGAAGGCCCATCTCCTCCCAGCAATGGCTTTCGAGACCGGTTGGTTTTGGATTCACCCGCCCTTCGCTTTTCTTCATTGTCGGAGGCATTGAAGACATTGGTACTGATGGAACTCCCGCTTCTACGGTTGTCGTCCCGCTTGCTTTTCCAGGTTTTGTCTCTCTGAGAGTCCGGCGGGGACTCTTGCTTCGAGCGTTCCAGCATTTGAACTTTCTTGGTTAGCTCCTGAAATGTCTTGAGGCCTGCTGTACACAAGAATGGGACCATCCAATTGCTGAGGTTCCCAATGAGAAGGCTGACGGACTGGTCCTGCTCCAGCGGCGGTTCGCACTTAACTGTGAGATTACGCCACCGGGCGATAAAGTCAGTGTTGCTTTCATTCTTCCCCGGCTTGGTCCTCACAAGGTCGGCAATGGAGATTTTATCACTGACGCTCATGAATCTTTGCCGGAACAGAGACTCCATTTGGGCAAAGGTAATGACGGACCCGTCTGGTATGCTCGCGTACCAGTCGAAAGCGACACCGGTCAGGCTGTTGACAAATTGACGAAGAAGGAGCGCGTCATTGCCCCCTGTATTTCCGCACGATGCTTTGAAGTGGGCAACGTGCTGATTTGCATTCCCCGTTCCATCAAATCTTCCGAACTTAGGAATGACGTAGCCGCTCGGGAACTCAATCAGATCGTACTGCGCGGGATATGGCCACCCACTACTGCCGATTTCTTTCTGAGCTTCAGCTTCGGCCACCAATGTTTTTACCTTGCTGGTGACCAAATCGATTATCCGATCCTGTGTTAGCGGGATAGCGCTATCTGGGGCCAAGGCGTCCCCAGAAGCGGAATGTAGTCGGCTTTCATTTGGCTCGACCAGTCTTGGTCCCAAAGGAACAGGCATTGGCTGCCTCGGATTGTCATCACCCGGCTGATTAGCAGCAGCTTGTGCTTGATTGGGAGGCGCTCGAGCAATTTGAGCCGTAAGCTGCATCACCACGTTCGTTAAGTCATCAATCTTTGAATAGAGCTTGGCCATCTCTTTATCTTTGCTCCTGAGCTGTTTTCGAAGTTCTTGAAGCAGCTCTTGCTCCGCAGTCCTAGGGCGGAAAGTCGGCTCTTCCTCGCTGTCCGAGCTTGACTCTACATGGACCGAGGGGTCTATCTGCCTATCATCCTCATCGAGAGGGTTTTCTTCATCCAGCAGGGGCGGCTGTTCTTGGGCGGCGGCAACCACATTCAGGCTAGATTGGGCTTGGGATGTGGTGGCCCCGTCCTTGTTTTTGCTGCGAAGGTTGTCGCTGGGGCGCCCGCCCGCCATATAGACCGTATGGATGATATATCTGGCCGTCTCTCTATCATTGGCAGCTGATTTCACGGCTCGCTGTCTTGACCCCCTTGTTTCGGTAGATGGTAGTCGATTGAAGGCGGCCGGCCTAACCAGGTTCTTAAATGGTGCTGGCGCATCCTTTCTGGGTTTGCCCCGCTGCTTTCGTGCGGCACAGAGCGCTTGATAGACTCTTGAAGAGATAGTGTCGTACTTTTTCTGTTGGGGCCGGGACACGTCTCTTTGTGGCACTGTTCGGACCGCTGTCTTCTTGATTCTGGCGGTCATGGCGTTTTTCTGAACCCACTTCAGAGGCTCGAAGGAATTGCTGATTCTTACGTCCGACTCGGCCGTCGTCGCTGGGCAACCCTGCACTTGGAACTTCATACGATTCCATTTGGCCGAAGCCTTGGCCCTTTTGTTGGCTCGATACCTGAGCCGCTTCTGCCTTAACTTTTCTGTTCTAAGCACCTGGCGGACTTCGGCTCTTTGGGAAGACGCCGCAGACCGGGCGATGGAGGGCCTTGGAGATACGCTCGATTGTGCATTTGTTGGAGTTATCGCCTGAGCTCGTCCGCAACTTTTAATGTTGCCCTTCACATCGGAAGTCTTGCCCCCAGCTAGAGCGCCAGGGACTCGTTCAGACACCATCTTAAGTTTCGGTTGTGGTGCCTTGGCGATCACGACATTCGGCCTCTTACCCCTTGAGACCGGCTTGGCCACCTGTTCCGCTGGGATCTCTGCCAGACGAGCGCTTCCGGCAGGGTAGATGATGACAGAGCCAAACTGGCGGGGCGGTTCCTCCCATTGTCGACTGAGGCTTGCGGGGAGAACCACACGAGCGTTGATCTTGACCACGTACGGAATCGGGGTCGCTTTGGAAGTTGAATTCGTCTGGGAAGACATTGTCGTCGAAGGTTGATTGCTGCACGGAAAAAAAACATCATTTTAGTATAAGCAATCGATATGTATATTGATTGAGTTCGCATGAACGTTTAACCCGAAATATGGGAGGAGAGATTGGTCCCACCGGGCGTGCCAGAATCTGTAGGGTGTTTTTCGTCACCCCGGTGAGATGGGAATACGCGAGCGCTTGTCAGGCGTACTACAGATTCCCCCTGCCTAGGGTAGGCCGGGGGTTTAATGATTGTGGGGATCCGAATCTCCGGCAGCCGCGGACTAAGCTGCCGTTAATTACCCATCGTCTTTGGGGCGAGGGAACCTCCGATTAACGGGTTAAACTGGTCATGCGAACTCAATGTACAGTGTGCGTGTGTTTTGAAAGGGGGTTTTGGATATATCGGGAGCCACGCAGAGTTTTTACGGGGGAAAATGTGGCGGAGTATGTATATGTGTGAATTTGTATACATATGTATGTGTATATGTATGTACATAAAAAGAGAGGGAAAAGGCATCCAAGGGATGCGTGGGGGCCACGTATCGGCACGCGGGCGCCTTGCGCAGTTGCGCAAGCGCGCGCGCCACGTGTCGGCGCGCGGGCGCCTTGCGCACTTGCGCAGTTGCGCAAGCGCGCGCGCCACGTGTCGGCGCGCGGGCGCCTTGCGCACTTGCGCACTTGCGCAAGCGCGCGCGCCACGTGTCGGCACGCGGGCGCCTTGCGCACTTGCGCAGGTGCGCAAGCGCGCGCGCCACGTGTCGGCACGCGGGCGCCTTGCGCATTTGCGCAAGCGCGCAGGTGCGCAAGCGCGCACGCCACGTGTCGGCACGCGGGCGCCTTGCGCACTTGCGCAAGCGCGCGCGCGCCACGTGTCGGCACGCTGGCGCTTTGCGCGCTTGCGCTGCGCGCCGTAGAGGCACAAGAGGCTTTTAGCCTAAAAAAATTTCTCAGAAGAGAAATCAGAGAGGAGTTGGACTCCTGAATGTGTTTTTCTTCTTTTTTTTTTTTTTTTTTTTTTGAGGGTTTAGTGAAAGATGTTCTTCTTCTTCCTTCTCTGTTAGCTGGATCTTGAAGATCAAGAGATGTGGGATTTCAAAATCTTTTCTTTTTGAGATCTGATGGAAGATCTGAGCTCCCCTTGATGGGTTTTGTGGTGAAAAACTAATTTGTTTTGAAAAAGGAAGAGTAAAACTCTTGATTTAATTCAAAAGAAAGAAGAAGGTTTTGGAACCTTGGAGAAGGAAGAAAGAGCTCAGCTCTGAAACTTTTTTGGAGAGAGAAAAAGTTGTTGGGATATTTCATTATCCTTGCCTTTATAGGCTATACACTTTACACATAGCCCCTTGGGCTTCACAAAATGGCATTTTGCCTATCCCATGGCTCATGTGCCATTTCTTTTTGCACATAAGCCATGGGCTTTACAAAAATTTGGCTTTATGCCTATTTTTCTTACATTTATCCGAAAATAAAATAAAAGAAATACAACAAAATTATTTATTACAAAATTTTTATCTTGTCATGGGGGGAGGCCGGCCGCTTCATGTTCGGGCTCGACCCGGGCATGGGCCCACTGGATCTGGACTTGGGCCCACTTGGCTTGGGGTTGACTTTGATTTTGACTTGGTCAACCGGGGTGTAAATTTTTACCCCAACAGGCATGTTTCCAAATGAGAGTTTCGTGGATCCGTTACGACAATTGATCAACGCGTTGGATGTGGCTAGGAAAGGCCGCCCCAGTATGACTAGAATCTGACCGCTGGGATTGGCGACGGGTTCAGTCTCTAATACAATGAAATCTACGGGGAATATGAATTCCCCGACCTTGATTAGAACATCATCAATTTCTCCATTCGGTACCTTCGTTGATCGATCTGCCAGTTGTAGAGTCACTTTGGTCGGCTTGAGTTCTCCCAATCCCAGTTGTTTATAAACTGAGTACGGGAGAAGGTTCACTCTTGCCCCTAAATCTAACAAGGCATGGTTGATTTGCTTGTCCCCGATAGTGCAAGAAATAATAGGATAGCCAGGGTCCTTATATTTTACCGGAATGGATTTAGACAAGATATCGCTTAGAGTAGCAGCCAATAAGACTGTTTTGGGCACATTCGTGCATCGTTTTTGCATGCACAAATCCTTAAGGAATTTTGCATACGCCGGAACTTGTTGGACCACATCCAACAACGGAATGTTGACCTCACAACGTTTGAAGACTTCTAACACCTTTTCCATACTTGCAGAAGGCTTCTTTGATTTCAACCTATTGGGATAGGGATCCTTAGGCTCAAACACATAGTTTGAAGAAGTTGCAGATGGATTAGGTGCAGAAGGCGGGAGTGTTCTAACTGGAACATCGAGACGGATTTTCGGCGAATTCTCAGGTTGCTTTAAAGGATGTGCAGCTGACGACGAAGAAGAAGAAGAAGAAGAAGTCAATGAAGATGACGACGGACTGGAAGAAGGAACAGATGACGAGATACGTGCCGGTAAACTGACAACCGCACATTTAGATGAGTCGTTGGGGTTGTCAATCGTGCGTCCTAATCTAAGGATGGTGACGGCATTCGCATTCTCAATGTTGTTCTGCTGAACAACATGAGCATTGTTGTTTCTATGCTCTCTCGGATTTGTCACTGGTTGGGAAGGGAATATTCTCTTTTCACGTTCATTTACTACAGCGGCTAGTTGGCTGATTTGGATTTCCTGTCTAGCTATCGCTTGTGTGTTAGCGCTATGCAACTGACCAGATGTTTGCATAAAAGTAGTCAGACTAGACGTAGTCCGCACAGAGGTTTTAATCAAAGCTTCCAACCCTTTTTCAATGGATAACACCCTCTTGTCGTCGTGGATGGACCCAGGGGGTGTAAAGGTTGAGTTGGGTTGATTTGGCTGATGGGGCTGGTTGTTAAAGTATCCCAATTTCTGGTTTTGAAATTTTGAATTTTGAAAATGTTGGAAACACGGGTTTGAATTGTTGTTTTGAAAAGGTGCCTGATTCCAAGCGAAATTGGGATGATTCTTCCAACCAAGATTATACGTCTGTGCGAAAGGGTCGTTCCTAGGACGCTGGTTCTGATACAACGCATTAACGTTTTCGTGTCCCTGGGACCCGACGAGAAACGGACATTCTTCCGTTATGTGGCTAGGATGCTGACAGTTAGCACATATAGTTTGAGAAACTTGGTTCACCGGTAGCGGTGAATTTTTTCTCTCTAAAGCTTCCATTCGTCGTACAAAAGCAATGATTTTTGCTTCGGCTGCTATAGAGGTGTCAACTATGTGTGTACCGCTCCTAGTTACAGATGGTTTCTCACTCACACTCTCCCACTGAATGGTTTTTTCAGCCAGTTCTTCTAAAAATTTCTATGCATCCTTAGCATCATAACTCAGAAATTTGCACTGACACATGGACTCTAACATCATGCATGAACTGGAGTCTATACCCTCGTAGACAATATGACACAACCTCCACTGTTCTAATCTATGATGGGGACATTTGATTAAGATATCTTTGAATCTTTCTAACCACTTCCAAAAAATTTCACCTTCTTTTTGTTTAAAATTGTGGATTTCATTCCGAATTCGCACGGTTTTGTGAATAGGGTAAAATTTCTTTAGAAATGCTTTCATAAAGTCGTCCCATGTCGTGATCAATCGAACTGGCAAACTGTTTAACCAACTTTTTGCATTGTCTTTAAGCGCAAAAGGAATGAATTTGAGCTCAACGACATCCTCTCCCACTCAGTGAATTTTCATCATGGCACATACTCCTTCAAATTCACTGATTAGAAGGTAAGTATCCTCGGACTCGAGTCCGTGGAATTTTAGGAGTAGTGGTATGAACTGCGGTTTGATTTCATAGATGTTTGCTGCGATAGTGGGCAATACTATGCACAAAGGTAAGGATGAACAGTGTGAGTAGCATCTATCCTACAATGACGCCTCCTGTTGCTCTATGATCGTTTGTTCCTGTTGGGATACCTACAACGGCAGCAAGGTTTCGGGTGGCATCTCACATGCCATTTTCAAATTTTGCCATTATAGATAACCCTAAACCTAGGATCTTAACTAGAGAATCAAACAAAAACCAACAAGTAAACATCTTTACTTCTAAGAGTTTCGAATTACAACCTTTGTAGTCCGTTCCTTCGCTTCTTAAGCTCCGAGTTGAGGTCCCTTCACTGCGATCATCAAGTACCCGGACTCTAGAGAGCCTCCTTGAGGTGAATGAGGCATCTTTCTTGTAGTCTTCACTAATCCAAGATGATCTACCTTGAAGAATCACAAACCCAAGCTCTCACTTCACTAATCAAGTATTAGTGAAGCAAACACCCTAATCTAAGTGGCGAGAATAGATGAGGATGATGAAGTAGGAATTTTGCTCTCTTTTGTTTTCTATTTCACAAACAATCATCACTTGCAAAAATCAAGCAAGCTTTTTTATCAAGAAGAAGAAGATGAATTACAAGTGATGAATGACTAATTCTTTTGGTTAGAATTGCAACCTAGGGTTAAGAATGCCATGCTTAACCCTTGTAGAGACTAAACCATAGGTTAGGGTTAGGTTTGGGTTAATAAATATCAAGTAAATATCAAGAAGGTTTGATAAAGTCAACAAAAGAAAATATCTCCACAATTTCGTATAAACCCAAAACAAAACATTAACCCTAATCCAAACCCTAGCATGGTTTAATCTCAAAACCCTAGTTGCATTTGTAACCCTAACATGTTACAATATTATATATCACATATATAATATATTATGTAACAAAAAAAATACAATTAACATATATCACATATATATCAATGTATTACCAAGTGAGAAAAAGAATAATTTAAGTGAGCTTATATTAGTTAATGTAATGTAATATATCACATATATAATTATACATTAAATTATCAAATCAACACTTAATCCGATAATCCGGCTATATTACATATAACCGACTAATATAACATGTATCATTTTATCAAATCAACCCCTGATCCGATAACCCGGCTATATCACATATACCCGGCCGATATCACATATCGCGAGAATAGAATATGGTATCTCATATCGTATTAATTTCGGTCCCGCACATATCACACATGTGCTCCTACTCTATTTTGCCTGAGCCAGGAAACCTCTGTGTAGGACTCTAAAGAATCGTCAATATGCCGGCAGTAGGTGATGATCATATCAAACACCCATAAGATGCAAGCGGTCAGCTAAACGTAACAGCCACCCGGGTATTGAGCGATCAGAAGATCAACAAGCAAGCCTGTACATACTCCTGTGAATCCAATCAGTAACACTACCGTACAGTCTGGTCTCTTCGTCTGATATGTCGCATATCCAGTCTAGGGGTGGTAAACGTCAGACCCCAGTAACTGATAAGTCGTGTCGATGTAAGGCTCATAACGGGTCGAGAAACTACTGATAACACTTACCATTAGATCTCCATATCATCCCTGTCCAGGGACTTCCAGTTATAGCCAATCGAACACAGCGCAACATCAACTCCCAATACCGGGAGAGACGAAACCCATCCTATCGCTCATTGCCTCCATGTGATTCGGGACTATACCTAAAAGCCACCGTTTTGCATGCTCTCGTGAACGTGGTAAGGTGGAAATCAAAGAACAATGGGAATCACACAAGACTCTATGACGATCTCGGGTCTACAGACTAACCTGTACCAGTGTCACCAGAGAACTGCTATCTGACAATAGGTATAATACCATCTAGGAGTTCTCGGCGAGTCCGTTCGGTGTACCCAGTCTCCACTGAGCACCCGCACACCATCTTTCATGTCAAACACCGATGGATATGGGATCATCCATCGCCCATCATATGGGTCAAGATGCGTATACGCTAGTCTACTTTGGAGTATCGATGCCCTGTTTCGATACTCCCTCGACTAGGAACAGTTATAGGATGTACTCTTGGACTACCCTGGGCCCATTAGTATGATATGCATCATAGTCCCAGTAGTCGTGTACATATCCTAAGGGCTTTATCAACATGTGAGAGCAAGACAGTAAACCAATACAAGTCAACATGTTAAGAAAAAGTGAAACCAAATAGCATACTATCATGTCGAGCAAGAAAGTCCTCTCTATATATATCCAAGCATCCACTATAATATACATCATATGTACAACAATGGCCTCTAGGGCATATATATAACTAACAATCTCCCACTTGCACTAAGGTCAGCTGTTGTAGTATCTCATACCCAACATCCCGAAGAGTCTCTCAAATTGTATCTGGGGTATGGCCTTCGTGAGTGGATCCGCAGTGTTGTCCTTCGTGTCAACTCTCATGACCTCGATCTCTCGGCGATCAATTATCTCCCGGATCAGGTGATACCGCCTCAGAATATGCCTGGATCTCTGATGGGACTTGGGTTCCTTGGCCAAAGCCACAGCTCCATTGTTATCACAATACAAAGGTATTGGATGCTCAATGGATGGAACCATACCAAGTTCAGTGATGAACTTCTTCATCCAGACAGCCTCTTTGGCAGCGATGTATTCAGCCTCCATCGTCGAGTCTGCCACGGTTTCTTGCTTGGAACTCTTCTAACAAACCGCCCCTCCATTTAGGGTAAAGACAAATCCTAAGTGCGACTTAGAGTCATCCTTATCACTTTGGAAGCTTGAATCGGTAAAGGACTCCACCTGGAGTTCTCCGTTACCATACACCAAGAACATCTGCTTAGTCCTTCTCAAGAACTTGAGAATGTTCTTCACAGCTGTCCAATGACTCTCTCCAGGATCTGATTGATACCTACTCACTACACTTAGTGAGTATGCTATATCGGGTCTGGTACATAGCATCGCGTACATGATAAAGCCTACTGCCGAAGCATAGTGTATCCCTTGCATGCAAGCTCTCTCCAAATCAGTCTTAGGAGACATCTCTTTAGAGAGAGTGAATCCAGAGATCGTGGGTTGGTTCCCACGCTTGGATTCTTCCATACTAAACCTCTTTAGTATGGTGTCAATGTACCTGGATTGGGACAATCCCAGTATCCTTTTAGATCTATCTCTATAGATCTTAATCCCCAAAATGCAGGAGGCATCACCTAGATCTTTCATTGAGAATCTATGTGATAAGAAGAGCTTGACCGATGCAGCATAGGAACATCATTTTCTATCAAGAGTATGTCATCCACGTACAATACGAGGAAGACAACCTTACTCTCTGCAACCTTCTTGTAAATACAAGGTTCATCTACGTTCTTGATGAAGTCAAACTCTTTGACCACCACATCAAAACAGATGTTCCAACTCCGTGATGCCTGCTTTAACCCATAGATGGATTTAAGCAGCTTGCACACCTTTCCGCTGCTCCCGCTGTCTACGAAGCCCTCTGGCTGAGTCATGTACACGCACTCCTCTAAATCACCATTTAGAAAGGCGGTCTTAACATCTGTCTTCCAGATTTCGTAGTCATGGTATGCAGCAATAGTAAGTAGGATCCGGATGGACTTAAGCATAGCCACTAGAGAAAAGGTTTCGTCATAATCCACACTTGGTCGTTGACGAAAACCCTTTGCAACAAGTCTAGCTTTGAAAGTCTCAACTTTTTAATCTACACCAAGTTTCTTTTTAAAGATCCATTTGCTCCCAATGGGTTTTACCCCTTCAGGAGCAACTTCCAAAGTCTATCCTTTGTTGGTGTACATGGATTCCATCTCATATCGCATTGCATCCAGCCACTTCACAGAGTCTCCACTCGTGATGGCCTGCTCGAACCTAGTCGGGTCATCATCTTCCATGATGCAATCCTCGCTCCCACCGTCTATGAGAAAACCTTAGTATCTCTCAGGTGGATGAGGAACCCTACTAGATCGGCGGAGAGGCTGTGGTTCGTCGGGAATTACTGAATCCTCTGGTTCCACCAAATCATCTATTGCAGTTTGTGCAGCTGGAACTTCTTCCAGTTCTACTTCATTGCCACTAATTTCTTTCATAAGAAAACCCTTTTCTAAAAAGGTGGCATGTCGAGAAACAAACACCTTTTGTTCCTCGGAGTGGTAGAAGATATACCCTCGCGAATGTTTAGGATATCCAATAAACTTGCACAGAACAGACCTTGCCTCGAGCTTGTCCGGATTTTGTGTTTTTACATAGGCCGGACAACCCCATATCTGAATAAAATTAAGACATGGCATCTTCCCATTCCATATCTCATATGGAGTGGTAGGCACTGATTTGGTGGGAACTCTATTCAATAGATATGCTGTTGTCTCAAGCGCATAGCCCCAAAAAGAAATAGGCAACTCAGCAGTGCTCATCATGGAGCGCACCATATCTAATAGGGTGTGATTCCTCTGTTCCGATACACTGTTGTGTTGTGGTGTATAAGGAGGAGTAAGCTGAGAGAGAATCCCATTCTCTTTTAGATAGTCCAGGAACTCATTGCTCAAGTATTCTCCTCCTCGATCAGATCGAAGGATCTTAATACTTTTACCCGTTTGGTTATCAACTTCGTGCTTATATTCTCTAAATTTCTCAAAAGCTTCAGACTTGTGTTTCAACAGGAACACATGTCCGTATCTTGAGAGATTATCAGTGAATGTAATGAAGTATGAGAAACCATTCCTGGTATATGTAGACATGGAACCACATACATCACTATGTATCAGTCCCAAGAGTTTCGTAACTCTTTCTCCGTGTCCACTAAACGGAGTTTTGGTCATTTTGCCTTTGAGACATGACTGGCAAGTGTCATAAGATGAAAATTTGAACGGATTCAAATATCCATCCTTATGCAGTTTAGCTAGTCGTGTCGCATTGATATGACCAAGTCTACAATGCCACAAGAAGGATTCGTTCATTTCTGAACTCTTCCTCTTGTGTGTGTTTTGTACATTAAGGACTGCAGTTTGATTCAAAACATATATGCCATTATTTAACGAGCCTGATCCAATCAACTTTTGATTTAGGAAGATGTTCATAACATTATCCTGTACTATAAAATTGAATCCTTCTTTACTCAAATAAAAAAACTGATATAATATTGCATATCAGGGTCGGAATGTAATAGCATTCATTCAGAATCAATGTATTACCATTTGGCAACACAAGGTGATATTCGCCAACTGCTTTGGCTGCAACATTTGCACCATTACCTACTCTTATGGAATGATCACCCTCTCCCAGTTCTCTACCTTTACGTAGCTCATGTAACATGTTACATATATGGGATCTCGATCCGGTATCTAATACCCAGGACGTAGAGTGAACTGAGAAACAGTTCTCGATAACTAACACACTCGAAGAAGATGCATCAACATGCTTGTTCTTCATTTGGGTGGCGTGAGAATCTGGATATTCTCCTATTTTCTGCTCGGACTTATAACAATTATAAGTTGGAGTGGGACCAACGTTCTCCTGCTCAGTATAACAAGCGGGTTCGGTCAATACATCCATATTATTATCTTGATTAAGGCCTGACATGGTCGCTACCTGGAGAGAGAGAAGAAAACACTTTAGCGTATGCTCTTGCAAGATAGATTGGTTATTATCTTATCTAATCTGGATGGCTCCCACTGGTTTTTATCAAATCTTTCTTAAAACCCTAAAAGGTAAGACTAGCCGGGATTAATTACACCTTACAAGTTCGCCAATCTTTCAGCCAGGTCAGTGTTGGTACTTTGAGGGAGGTTCCCCGTGCTTTCGTACAGACCTAATTAAAATTAACCTCGTTTTCCCAGAAGCATAACCCCGTTAACACCTTTCTAGACACCTACTTGATCGGCTAATCGTCATGTGTAAAACTCTCCCAGGAGTAACTCTTACTCGCAGTGGGTATCAGGATCCAACTATCTTATAGAAGGTATGCAATCTCATTGCAAATTTCAACACTTGAAATTCCCGATAATGCTTTTACCCCTAGCGTCCAATGACCTTGACGGAGGCCAAACTACCGATAGGGCGCTAGTCAAGTTCAACCCGTTCATTTCTTGATTTGAATTAGACCCACCCGCACGACCCTTGACGGAGGCCAAACTACACCGTATGAATACCCTAATCCAATCGCATCTCATGCTACAGATAAGTACTAATCAGCTACCATACACTACGCCTTGACGGAGGCCAAACTACCGTAGCACGAATACTAAATAATACATATCTGAAATGACGGAGGTCTACGCAGGTTTTTCAGAAAACCATGAATGTAATGAACTTGATATCGTTGTAGAAACAAGTGATTTTGAAAAGAAGTGTTTTTTAGGCTTTTACTAGTTTCGCTAAAGAGGTCACTTCCGGTGAAGGGATCTCGGCTCTTTCCTTATCGAATAAGGTGCAAGATATTTCATAAATACCACTATGTAAAGCAAGAACTATAAAAGCAATCAAAAACAAAACCGAGTGAGTTGTAGTATCTGCTAGTATCGCTAAAGAGGTCACTCCCGGTGAAGGGATCTCGGCTCTTTCCTTATCGAATAAGGTGCTGGATATTCTACAAGGAATACCATTATGTAAAGCAAAAACTAGAGCTACCCTTTTTTGTAAATTTGATTCTACAACATCTTTTAGTTTTCTTTTCTTTCATTAATCTCATTAATGAATCCCATCATTTAAAGCTTCCTAAGCATCACAGAAGAAACAAAAATACATCATACGCTTATGCCATCCGCATTCGCCACAATGTCCTGTTATGCACCGTTAGGTTACTTAACTAACGGCATACCAGGGCGGGACTAGCGCGGGTGCAAAACATAAGCAACGTTTATTATATATCATATATACAATAATAAAGCATTCGTCTCGGGCATATAATATGATCACATCACAGTATATCAGCAGCAGAAGAAACATATGAAATATTGGATATACTAGGAGGTCCGTGTTTTATTTTGAGCCTGTATAAAACACGGATACCACGGTCGCGATGAATAGCCAAACCCGCATCCCTAGACCTCTACGAGAGCGGCAAGTAACCCTTCCAATTCTAGGGTTAGGAGACCCGGTCTCGACACCTCGAGATGGCCTCCCACTGGACCCTAGAACCTGGTTACTTATGCTCCCCGCCTTGGGTCTATCCTAATGCGGAAAACTAAATAATATACAATAATGACATCATCCTCAACCCGGAAGTACCTCAATAAAAGAATATTACATACAATGAATTTTATATGAATGAAAATAAAAACCCTCATCTCACATAAAACCCCCGGCTATTCAAAACACGACGATCCAATATAACATATCACAGCAACACATAACATCACATGTCATCAACGTAAGTAAAAATGCCTACACAATTGTCGTTGATATATAGCAACGAAAACGGCGATATACCATATATTACACTTACGGTCGCAGAAAAGAAAGCGAAAAACTACAACATTTGGAATCCACAATCATCTTAGACATCGTAAACCCGAAATATCACATATTACGGATTTCATGCCTAACTTTATGAATTCCACATATTGTATCACATTATAGAAAAAGCTAGACAACGTTAAACATTCCGATCAAATCAACAAACACCTAAAATTTCCCTAAATGCTCAACACTTGAACTTAGTTTAAAAGCATCCATCACATGCCACAATACCAATGGACCAGCCGTAGAAGGGTTAAACCAACGCCTCACATGTGGCAACGCTAAACTACCACAAACCCTAGGATTTAGAGGCGGTTCTGACGGTCACATAATCGAGTTAAGGTTTTCGTTCTTCTAGAGGGTCCACCGCGTCACTTGCACAATATTTGAATATTCTTTAACTATGAAAAAGATCCAACTCTTGAAAAAAATTCAGCAGGGGAAAAAGTGGGTATTTGATATCCGATCGAACTTTTTAACACCGTCTAATATAACCGAAACAAAAGCTAGAATTACGAATACGAAACACTCCGAATTTCCTTTGCTAAAATATAATATCACATGCAAAATTAGCAAAAACAAACAACACCTAAAGTATCAAAACCCAGAGCTTTAAACATTGTGCAAATTCCAGCCCTAGGGGATCCGATGTGGCCGGTTTTGGGGTAGGTGATGTTCATACAATAATTTTGCA
Organism: Agapanthus africanus; assembly: GCA_030015575.1. Taxonomy (NCBI): domain Eukaryota; kingdom Viridiplantae; phylum Streptophyta; class Magnoliopsida; order Asparagales; family Amaryllidaceae; genus Agapanthus; species Agapanthus africanus. The sequence goes on along the minus strand of JASDDO010000004.1, from coordinate 137,196,236 downwards.
TTATTATATTCCCCATTCTTATTCATTTTACAAATAAACTGGTGCTTTTGATCCACGTCTGCTACATAGTTGCAGGTTACAGGTTCTCGGAACAAAAACAGTGAAATTGACGAAAAGATGATACAAAAGTGAGACTACAATCGATAAATGGTGGAATCTTGATCGTCCCTACATTTTGAGGGACAATGAAGATCAATGAACAAGTTCACAATGCACAAAGGCAGCGCAAGGTTCAAGACTTCGACACGAAGGAAGCGGTAAATTCCACTACATTATTCACTGTGGAGATCTGGAAGAGAACTAGAATACATTCTGAAGAACCAACTAAGGAAAATAGAAGAAAATAGCAACAGATAGAAGACCAGAAAAATTGAGCCCACAAGCTCCTTACATGGCCGCGGAACCGCGGCCAAACCTGGCTTTTGGCCGCGGAACCGCGGCCAAGCCTAGCTTTTGGCCGCGGATCCGCGGCCATGTGTCGCCCGTGTCGGTGCAAAATCTCTGTGGCGGCCGACGGTGCGTTGACTAGTCTTCTTAGGAATATACTTGTAATTGCAGATGTGAGTCGATTGTAACCCTAGGGTTTCTATATTCTATAAATAGAAACCCTAAAACCTCTTTTAGGTTATGCCTCTTCTTTTGCCTCATTGTATCTATCTAAATTCAGAATTTCAATTCTTGTAAAGTATGAAGAGTGCATCAAATTAGAGTAAGTTTTATATTCTTGCCATAGTTAATTTTATTATCTGCCCTAGTATAATTTTCCTTTCTGCCCTAGTTTAGATTTTATTCTCTGCCCTAGTTAATTAGTTTAGAACATGTTAATCAATTCCCTAATGAGTGAGTATTCTCCTCACTTGTTAGGGTTAGATTTAGGGAAGGTTTGAGAGATGAAGATCTCTCACCCCTTTCTGCCCATCACATATTTTTATAGGACTCCATGCATACATGCACACACCGCTCTCTACGGCATCCTATCCCACGAGGTAGCGGTGATACCGTAGTATAAAAGACCGGTTGCGTATGTTTTCCATGAAGGTTAGGGTAAGAATTAAGAAAGGAAGGACAAGAACCTAGAGGAAGAAACATCGTTTCTTCCCGATGGTACTAATCCACTTTATTAATTTTACCATAACACCTCATAAATCTTAAATAGGGCATAGAAAGCGGTGAGGAATATTGACTTTCCAAACTTAACCTAAACCTAACCCTAGCAAGATTTTAATCCTAGTCTAGATCAGCCTTAGTTTTTAGATTTAATCAATCCGAAAACAATCGGAATTAACTCGTTAGAACAAATTGAAGATACACAAAATCCCTATGGACCGACCCGTACTCACCGGCTAGCTACCAAGCGATGTCGTTCTTGATTGCGGTAAAATTATTCTTTGATTCATCTTCTAAAGCGCACGCACGCTAAATTTCACAATAATCAAATGGCGCCGCTGTCGGGGATGGCATTGTTATTTTCTTTCTGCAATTTCGGGTTAATATAAAATTGAAAAATCATAAAAAACTGAAGAAGAAAAAAATACAAAAGATTTATCATCTTGTTATTTTGTGAAGGGTATTTTTCTTTTGAATTTTGCAGGATAGACGAACGAGTTCGGATCTGGAAAAATCCAGAAATCAAAACAGAAAACCCTAGATCTGAACAACAGAGAAAAGACAAACCAGAGGAGCAGAAAATTTCTCGGGGCTTGAACCACATATCCCACCGCGGAACCGCCGCGATAAGGTGCTTCTGACCGCGGAAACGCGACTTGGTGCTGACATCAGCAGGTGGAAAAATCACTGTAAGCTCCCTTTCCCCTTCTCTGAACCCCCTGATATATCTTCTGTAAAATTTTCCTGCAGGATTTTTTGCGCCAAAAATTTCTCCCCCTTCTAATAATTGATCTTGTGCAGGATTCTTTGCGCCGCGCAAAAAAAAAATTTGCAAGTGATTGTGTTACTGCTTTGCATATTTTAAATTGACTTTAAGGGACTTTTACACCAATCCGGATTGGGTGGGGATTTCATCACCCTTCCCAGGACTCCAAAAATCACATAAGGAATATTGCATTGACCATAAATCTAATTAAAAAAAGATTAGACTCGGCCCTAAGGACTACGCGCTCAATAGGATAAAAGAATAGTTGTAGGAATCGACCGTTGATCCTAACCTGACTCTGTGGTGCCTAAGCTAGACAGGTAGTGAAAGGTAACTTTAAAAGGCCCGTCTCACGGGGATTCGTGAGCAGATCCCTCTTTTCTCTACTTGTGCTTACCTGGCCACAATTGGCGGAGAAGAGGCGGTTTGAGGTCCTACTTCTTGCCCTTTGGAACAGTTAGGAGCTGTCTAACTGATCTAGGTGACCCTAGATCTAGGCTTGATTGTGCATTTGTGATTAATTGAACGTGTGTCTAAGCCTTTTATCGAAAATCTTTTTGCAAAAAGCCCCTTATAAAAAAACACAAAAAAGGAAAAAAAATTTACAAAAACTTGCAACTTCTCGCTAAGAAATCCGTGCACCCCACATTCTTTTTCTTCCCCTTTCCTACATCATGGGAACCCCACCTCATAAAACTCTTGCCGAACTTTGGTATCCTGAACCAAACTTTGCTTTATACGCGAATTGTTTTGGTCGAATTACGGACGACCCCTCCATGCCCAAAAATTCTTTGAAAGATCGAATAGAAGCGTCTAGGAGAAATAGTTCGACTCCACAATCCACTTTGTATCAACCATTTCAACCTTCACCACCTTCTTACATTGATACTCCTTTTTTGAGTCCTGTTGTAACTCCGAAACCCATGTCTATTGCTGAACATATTGAACAATCTCGTAACCGATCTTTCACTCCTTTCAACACTTCTAGTTCTTGGGATCAACAAGTCCATTCACCTTTTTATCCAAATGTTGATCTTACTCATGTCCAACCATTCAATTCCTACCAGTCCTACCCGACTTTCACAACTTCCCTAGACATTGCTTCTACACAACCATTTGGGAGTTTCACGTATCTAAACAATTTTGAATCTTTTACTGAAACCACTTCACAACCCATGTCTAGTCTAGAACAGTCGTTGGAAGCTTATATTGTAGCGACAAACCGACAGTGAGGAATTTGGATGCGTCCATTGCCGCCTTTATGCAACCTAGTGAACCGGTAGCTAGTTTCCAACTAGCTCCAAAAATTCCAATGTATGATGAGGCAGTTGGACAGATTAAGAATTTGAGTGGAGAGAGTGAGATGTGCACCCTTCCAAATCAAACATACCCATCACCAATTGAATCCCACAACTCCGGTTTTCAAACAAGTGTCCCAAATAAAACGTGTAATGAGTTGTGCGACTTTGTAGTGTTTGATTTACCTGATTGTGAAGAGCCCTTTTCGAGTGAACCCAAACCTAATTCTTTCGAACTTTAGACATCCAATCTAGAACCTGAATTGATAAATATCCATGCTTTTGATGAGGTGTCTAAAAAATTGATTTTCACTTGATTGAGGATATTGACGCCGGGAATATTTTGGATGATGAACCCGTAGATTTGACTGAAATTTTATCTCCAATTCATCATCCCGAGTTATTAAATGTTTCTCCCGAACCTCATATGCGTCTTGATTTTGATGATAATTTCATGGATGGGATAACTTTTGAGGAGAATTATGAGGATAGTATTGAGGAGAGTATCGAAGATAGTATTGAGGATGAACCATTTTTGTTTGACGAGTCGGATTTTCCAATTCATCCTCCTGAACCTTTAACTGTTATACTTCCTAAATCACCCCACCCCCCTCATCCTTCCAATCGTCCCGACCATGCAAGAAATCACGCAGGAGGACTGTGAGCTTGAAAAATTTCTGTTCGATCACAGCAGTTTTGACGCAACTAGTGCGTTCCTCCTTGAATCTGACACAGTTCTCACAACCGATATCGATTACGAGTGTTTCACTTTTGCGGACGATTTTGAAAACTCAGCGCCCGAGTTTGAGTCCTTTGAATTTTCAGATGAGTTAGTTGAACCATCAGACTCGGTTGCTTACAATCATTTCGAACCATTGATGGAATCCTTCGAGTTTGAGACAGATTACTTAGGTGAGAATAAGACTATCCCTAAATCACTCCCCTTCGTCCTTTCCATCGTTTCGACCGCACAAGAATCCGTCGCGCTTCCATTTTCAATGGATGGTTTACTAAGTTCAACGTACCCATGTTTTCTTGCAAATCTTGAGGGATTTGACCCCATTTCTCGACGGGTTAATAAATTAGCACAATCGCTTATAACACATCAGTCAACACATTTTGCGCTAATTTATTCACTCGATTTACACCCTCAAGTTCGTACTACACTTCTTTCTCTTTTCCGCCATTCTTCTCCGAATATACCGAGATCATATTCCACCCTTCTTCCCATACGGTCTCGTGTGTTTCTCAACTCCTTTCTCTACACTCCATTCTTTCACCAACCCTACCATTATCACGATAGAATTTTTGAATGGTTGGTGCTAACCTTTGACCTGTGTAAGGCCTTATATAGTTTGATTTTTCTCCTCCCTAACTCTGAACTTTAACGCTTAAAACAGTGGAAACACTGTCTCACTTAAGTTTGGGGGGGCTTTTTGTATATATATTTTGTTGTTTTTTTATTTTGTTTTTCTTTTAACAATAAAAAAAATTTGTAAATAAATAAACAGGGAAGTGCCGGCCATTTTGACCCTTTTGGTGTAGCATGACAGTGAGGACACTGTCAAGTTTAAGTTTGGGGGTGTGCTCGGTAAGCTTTCTTCCTTCGCATTCATATGTATATTTTTGTATTTGCATACTTATTTTAAAACCCATAAAAAATTGAAAAGTTTCAAAAATTATAAAAATTGAAAAGTTCAATTTCGGCCATAATTGACTTGAGTTTGACAAGAAGGTTGACTAGTTAGGAACAACTAGATCCTAGACTTAGTAAATTAAAAACCCTAAAAATAACCTTTCTTAAAATTTAATGGTAGAAAGTATATGTCTTATAGTTTATTTAGAAATAGGCAAATTTCGAGTTGACTTCTTGGGCTAAGTCAAAATAAAGGAAGAGTATTGATATTTTTATTAAAGTATAAGTCTGAAAAATAATTCCTAAACTTAAGTCTAAATTCTGAAAATATATACCCTACAAATTGCACAAACACGAACCTTGAAACTTGGAATAGTAGAAGAGACTTTGAAATGCTCTTGTCTAAAATATAAAGGGAAATAAAATAAAAATACAAGTGTGAATAAAAAAAATGAACACTGGTTTTTGTAATTACTTAAGGCTGCATAAATAGAAAAAAATATTTAGCGAGGGTGCTTTATCACCTAGTGCCTTAGACCAACTGGTTTGGGAGTCACTGCTATAAGCCTTAGGTATTACAAGACTAGGAATTACGCTTTAATGTGCAACCACATTTTGTAATCAGTCGTTGGTACCTCAAGAAGTATTAACGGTCGCATGAAGAATGTGTGAGCAATTTCATCTAAAAAATTCACCAATTGAAAAGTACTTTGGACGATGGACAAGAGTATAATAGCTTGATTTGAATTTCTAAGTGTAGGGGTGATATATACACACACGTAGGGGTATGTGATTGGGGTTTAGATAAGAGATATAAAAATAGGACTTATATTTTTAATAGAAATGATAAAAATTCCTAAGTTGAGATGGAACCCTAGAAGGAAAACTTAAAAGATGCCAAAACCTAAGTAAACTCACAAGAATATATATAATCTTAAGTTAAATGATAAGGAAGCGTGAAAAATACGGGTGGATAATTTATGAGTCAAAGATAATAGAGTTCCTTGTTAGCAAACCTAATTGGAGAATAAAAGTTAATAGGCCGAATTGATAGGATTTTGTGGGTAGTATCCGCTGAAAACCCTCAGGAGACAACACTCCTCCTACTAGGGACACTTAGAGGTTTAACGGCTTGTTGCACGAGCTCAGTGCAATCGCGTTTCCCTGCGAAAGTGAGGGTATGTCTTTTTCGAGAATAAAACTAGGTTTGCTCGAGGACGAGCAAAAGATTAGTTTGGGGGTATTTGTTCATACCATAATTTTGCATTATTATATTCCCCATTCTTATTCATTTTACAAATAAACAGGTGCTTTTGATCCATGTCTGCTACATAGTTGCAGGTTACAGGTTATCGGAACAAAAACAGTGAAATTGACGAAAAGATGATACAAAAGTGAGACTACGATCGATAAATGGTGGAATCTTGATCGTGCCTATATTTTGAGGGACAATGAAGATCAATGAATAAGTTCACAAAGCACAAAGGCAGCGCAAGGTTCAAGACTTCGACACGAAGCAAGCGGTAAAGTCCACTACATTATTCACTGTGGAGATCTGGAAGAGAACTAGAATACATTCTGAAGAACCAACTAAGGAAAACAGAAGAAAATAGCAACAGACAGAAGACAAGAAAAATTGAGCCCACAAGCTCCCTAGATGGCCGCGGAACCGCGGCCAAACCTAGATTTTGGCCACGGATCCGCGGCCATGCGTCTCCCGTGTCGGTGCAAAATCTCTGTGGCGGCAGACGGTGTGTTGACTAGTCTTCTTAGGGGTATACTTGTAATTGCAGATGTGAGTCGATTGTAACCCTAGGGTTTCTATGTTCTATAAATAGAAACCCTAAAACCTCTTTTAGGTTATGCCTCTTCTTGTGCATCATTGTATCTATCTAAATTCAGAATTTCAATTCTTGTAAAGTATGAAGAGTGCATCAAATTAGAGTAAGTTTTCTATTCTTGCCCTAGTTAATTTTATTATCTGCCCTAGTATAGATTTTATTCTCTGCCCTAGTTAATTAGTTTAGAACATGTTAATCAATTCCCTAATGAGTGAGTAGTCTCTTCACTTGTTAGGGTTAGATTTAGGGAAGGTTTGAGAGATGAAGATCTCTCACCCCTTTCTGCCCATCACATATTTTTATAGGACTCTATGCATACATGCACACACCGCTCTCTACGGCACCCTATCCCACGAGGTAGCGGTGATACCGTAGTATAAAAGACCGGTTGCGTATGTTTTCCATGGAGGTTAGGGTAAGAATTAAGAAAGGAAGGACAAGAACCTCGAGGAAGAAACATTGTTCTTCCCGATGGTACTAATCCACTTTATTAATTATTACCATAACACCTCATAGATCTTAAATAGGGCTTAGAAAGCGGTGAGGAATATTGACTTTCCAAACTTAACCTAAACCTAACCCTAGCAAGATTTTAATCCTAGTCTAGATCAACCTTAGTTTTTAGATTTAATCAATCCGACAACAATCGGAATTAACTCGTTAGAACAAATTGAAGATACACAAAATCCCTGTGGACCGACCCGTACTCACCGGCTAGCTACCAAGCGACGCCGTTCTTGATTGCAGTAAAATTATTCTTTGATTCATCTTCTAAAGCGCACGCACGCTAAATTTCGCAATCAATCAGGTGATCTCGGCCAAAATTTTAGGGAATGGGCTAAAATTTGTACGGTGTTCATATTGTATCACATACATCACTCTGCAACTGTTTAGAACATTTTTTGACACTCTGAAAAATTTACAGAAACTAGGGTTTTTCGTCGGGTGTTTCTGAGTTATTTCGGTTTCGTAATCCTACACTTATCCGTTTAATTCTCTAGCTAGGCTCTGATACCACTGTTGGGATACCTACAACGGCAGCAAGGTTTCGGGTGGCATCTCACATGCCAATTTCAAATTTTTCCATTATAGATAACCCTAAACCTAGGATCTTAACTAGAGAATCAAACAAAAACCAACAAGTAAACATATTTACTTCTAAGAGTTTGGGATTACAACCTTTTGTAAGTCCATGCTACCCTTCCCCGGTTCTTACGGGGTTGCGGAAGTGGTGAAAAACGATTTTCAAGAGGGTGGTAACATGGACTACCAATACGGATCTTTGTTAAACGACTAACTAACAACCTAACAAGAGTTTACCTACTCGGTTAGGGGGCTATACCTTTCTTGAACTCCTTCGTCTTCAACTCCTCCCAGTGTACGGATCGGCCTCACCTCGTCGTCTCCTTACGCCGAAGATGGATCCACCCGAAAGCTTCTACCTTTGGCTTCTTCTTCGAACTTTGAAGAAACTAGATCACTTGGCTTGCTAGGCCTTGTGAACTAGAATGAGTAGAGGAATGTTTTGGTGTCTTTTTATCTCTGAGGCAATGAGTCTCAACACATGAGAATGGTTTGCCTTGAGCTAGAGAGAGCAAGAGGAAGAAGGAGAGCTTGAGAATGAGAGAGCTCAAGAGAGAGAAAGCAAATGAAAGAATGAGAAAACCTTTTGTCAACCTCTCTCCCATAATCCAAAAAGAATAATAATAATAATAATAATAATTGAGTATTATGTGATGGTTCATATCATATCAAGTGGCAATATCATTTCATGCACTCATATTGCAAAGCAAAACAAGCAAGCAAAAGTCTTTGCCATGAAATGATAGCCAATGCAATGATGATGGTCAACTAGTCCAACCTAGTCAACCGGCCAACAAAGTCAACAAGTCAACAAAGTCAACCCCTCATCTCAACCATGACACAATAATACCTAATTAATATTATTATTAATCATATTTCTTATTCTCATTAGGGTTTAGCCAAAAGTCAACAATCAACAATCAACAACCCCAATGAGAATCCTCTGCCTCTGTCTCTCTGTCAACTGTGCATACACACCCGCATCCGCGTTCCGAGGAACATGAATACAAACGAGATAAAACCAATCCCAAAACGTACACTAGGATCTGGCTTAAACCAAAGCCCACTAGTGTTAACTGTCCGGACACTGTACGTGCACAAGTGCACGGATATGACCGAACCCTGTCGCAAAACCATGCGACCTGTCGCAAAACCATGCGACCCCTACTCTTTTGCCTAAAGGCGAATAGCTTTCTGTGTGGGACGCTAAAGACTCGACACTACGCTGGCAGTGGGTTTAACCACAGACCGCAAGCGACACTAGCTGTGCGTAACGGTCCCCAGGTAGATGACGACAAGAAGACTGACGAGGTGAAACCCATCTGAACTCCTACTGAGTCTGAATGTGACAATCTCTGTACAGTCCGGTCTGTTCGTCTGATACATCGCATGGCGGGCCTAGGGGGCGGTAAACGTCAGTCCCCTAATGGCGGTACAAGTCTTGTCGGAGTGAAGTCCAGAACACCCTGAGATAACACTGGAAACCTACCGGTATATTTCGCTTGCCCTGGCCAGGGACTACTCGTATAATGGCTCTCCTAGACACAGCGCGATGTCAACCACCAATACCGGGAGAGACGAATCCTGTCTAACCGTCACTGCCTCCAAGTGCTTCAGGACTGCACCCAACTACTACCTGTTTGCACGACTCCTTTGATCCGTGGTAGGGTAGTAATCTAAGTACAGTGGGAACACACTCGAGGCGAAGTGACAGTGTCAAGTCAGCGGACTAAGCTGTACTCATGTCACCTGGGAACTGATAACTGACGATAGGTATAGTACCAACCAACAGTTCCCGACGAGTCCTGTCCAGTGTACTCGTAACCTAACGAGCACCCGCATACTATCTCAAGTACGACGTACTGACGGCTGTGGGACAGACCGTCTCCCACACTGGGATGAGAAGCGCATACGCTAGTCTACTCCGGATTATCGATGCCTTGTCTCGATAGTCCTGCGACTAGGGACCTGCATAAGGATGTGCTCATAGATTACCCAGCCCCCATTAGTGTGACTGCCATCACAACGCTGGTAATCAAGCAAAGATCCTAAGGGCTCCACTAATGTGTATAGGTGATATACTAAAATAAACACATGTACATATTGAAGTAGAAACAAACCAAGTAGCATATTACTATATTGAGCAAGATTGTCAATACAAGGTGAATATCCCAAGCTTCCATTAAGTAATATACAAACTAGTATGATACAGTAATGGCCTCTAGGGCATATACACTAACAATCTCCCACTTGCACTAAGGCCATGTACTGGCGTATCGAAGATCTATCATCTCGATCAGCCGCTCGAACTGAGTCTAGGGTAAGGCCTTTGTGAGTGGATCAGCAGTGTTATCTTCCGTAGAAACTCTCCGAACCTCAATCTCCTGGCGACCCATGATCTCCCTGATCAGGTGATACCGCCTCAAGATGTGTCTAGACTTCTGATGGGACCTTGGTTCCTTCGCTAAAGCTATAGCCCCATTGTTGTCGCAATACAGAGGTATTGGATCAACAATGGACGGAACCACCTGAAGTTCAGTTAAGAACTTCCTTACCCAGACAGCTTCTTTTGCGGCATCTGCAGCAGCGATATATTCCGCTTCCATCGTCGAGTCAGCAACGGTTTCCTATTTGGAACTCTTCCAACACACTGCCCCTCCATTGAGGGTAAAGACATAACCCAACATTGACTTGGAATCATCCTTGTCACTCTGAAAGCTGGAGTCAGCAAAGGCCTCGATCTGGAGGTCTTTTCCGCCATACACCAAGAACATCTTCTTAGTCCTTCTCAGGTACTTGAGAATGTTCTTTACTGCTATCCAGTGTTTCTCCCCAGGGTTTGACTGATACCGGCTTACCACACTCAGTGCATAAGCTACATCTGGTCTGGTACACAACATCGCATACATTATAGAGCCTACCGCAGAAGCGTAGGGTATAATAGACATGCGATCCCTTTCCAAATCAGTCTTGGGAGACATCTCTTTGGAGAGGGTGATCCCGTGACAAGCCGGTAGATTACCGCGCTTGGAATCTTCCATACTGAATCTTTTCAGTATGGTGTCGATGTACCTGGACTGTGAGAGTCCCAGTATTCTCTTGGATCTGTCACGATAGATCCGGATCCCCAGAATGTATGAGGCATCACCCAAGTCTTTCATGGAGAACCTGTATGACAAGAACCCCTTGACATATTGTAGCATAGGAATGTCATTTCCTATTAAGAGAATGTCATCCACGTATAAAACGAGGAATACTACTGTTCTCGCTATAAATCTACTATAGATGCATGGTTTATCTGGATTTTTGATAAAGCCAAATTCCTTGACCGTCTCATCAAAACAGATGTTCCAACTCCGCGATGCCTGCTTCAGTCCATAGATGGACTTAAGCAACTTGCACACCTTTCCACTGCTCCCACTCTGTATGAAACCCTCTGGCTTGTCCATATAAACACACTCCTCTAAATTTCCATTTAGAAAAGCGGTCTTTACGTCCATCTGCCAAATCTCATAATCGTGGAAGGCAGCAATGGCAAGAAGGATCCGAATGGATTTCAGCATAGCTACTGGAGAAAAGGTCTCGTCATAGTCCAAACCAGGTCTTTGACGAAAACCCTTTGCAACCAGTCTAGCTTTATAGGTCTCAACCTGTCCATCTACACCAATCTTCCTTTTGAAGATCCACTTTCATCCTACGGGTTTTACCCCATCTGGAGCAACGTCCAACGTCCATACTTTGTTGGTGTACATGGACTCCATTTCGGTCCGCATTGCATCCAGCCATTTTACCGAGTCAACGCTCTGAATGGCCTGCTGGAAGCTAGTTGGCTCATCATAATCTATGATGCAGTCCTCTCTATCCCCGTCTATGAGAAAACCATAGTATCTCTCGGGCGGATGAGACTGCCTACTACTCCTGCGGAGCGGCGTAAGAATGTCATGATCTTTCGAACCCTCTGGTTCTACTAAGCTTTCAGTAATAGTTCGTGGCTCTGGAATTTCTTCCAGTTCTATTGCGCTCCCACTTATCTGATTCTCCAAAAACTGAGTTTCTAAGAAGTGGGCATGCCGAGAAACAAAAACCTTTTGTTCCTCTTCGCAATAGAAGAAATATCCCTTGGAGTTCTTTTGATATCCCACAAACTTGCACTGTACTAAGCGTGCCTCGAGCTTGTCCGCGTGCTGCTTTTTGACAAAAGCTGGACTTCCCCATGTCTTAATGTGATTAAGATAGGGTCTCTTCCCACACCACATCTCATATGGTGTAGTAGGCACAATCTTAGTTGGAACTCGGTTCAAAAGGTATGCAACTGATTCTAGCGCATATCCCCAGAATGATCGCGGTAACTCAGCGTTACTCATCATGGACTGTACCATATCCAATAGGGTTCGGTTCCGTCTCTCCGATACACCGTTATGTTGCGGAGTGTATGGAGGAGTAAGCTGAGAGAGAATTCCATTCTCTTTTAAATAGTCCAGGAACTCGGCACTCAAGTATTCACCACCTCGATCCGATCTTAGTGTCTTGATACTTTTGCCGGTTTGTTTTTCTACTTCATTCTTATATTCCTGGAATTTTCCAAAGGCTTCGGACTTATGTTTCATTAAGAAGACATAACCGTACCTTGAAAAGTCATCCGTAAAAGTAATGAAGTAAGAATAAACGCTTCGCGCATGTGTAGACATTGGACCGCACACGTCGCTGTGTACGAGTCCCAAGAGCTCGGTCGCTCTTACTCCGTGTCTAGTGAACGGAGTCTTTGTCATCTTTCCTTTGAGACAGGATTGACAAGTGGCATATGATTGATATTCGAATGGGTTCAAATATCCTTCTGTATTTAACTTCGTCGACCTTCTCTGATTGATGTGACCCAGTCTACAATGCCATAAGAAAGTCTGATTTATTTCCGGAGACTTTCTTTTGTATGTATTCTGGACATTGAAAATCTGTGGTTGGTTTAGTACGTATATACCATTGCTTAATGTACCTGACCCAATCAGAACTTGATTAAGGTGAATGTTCACAACATTACTTACAAACGCAAATTCATAACCATCTTTAGAAATCAAAGATACAGAAATGATATTACAAGTTGCGTTGGGTACAAAAAAGCAATTACGTAAAACCAAAACATGTCCATCTGACATTCCCAGGTGATAGTCCCCCACGGCCTTAGCATCCATGCTAGCTCCGTTTGCAACTTTGAGGGTCATGTCACCTGCCTTCAAAACCCTACGGTTTCTCAACGCCTGCAAAGAATTATAGATATGAGATCCTGATCCGGTATCCAATACCCAGGAAGTAGAGTTTATCGATAAACAGTTTTCAATAACATACACACCTGAAGCTGAAGCTGCAACTTGCTTCAGTTCCTGTGTTCTGGCTTTCCAAGCCCTGCAATCTTTCTTCCAGTGCCCACTCTTATGACAGAAAAAGCACTCTTCCTTATCCACAAGCCTTCCTGCTACCTTTGTTGCTTTTGCTTTTCCCTTCGTATCCACTTTACTAACACCGCCCCTTGGTTTGGCGGGGGCTTTCTTCTTCTTTCCCTTGGCTTTCGCCTTGGATCTAGAAGAGGAAGATCCTCCTACAAATAAAGTGGATGTTTCCCTACCTTTCTGTAGGGTGCCCTCTGCACTCCTCGGCATGTTGAGGAGTTCTGAAAGTTCAACTTCTTTTTCTTGTAAGTTGAAGTTCAGGATAAACTGGGCGTAAGTGGAAGGAAGGGACTGGAGAATCAAGTCCGTATAGAGCTCGTTCTCTAACGTAGTCCCAAGTTCAGCGAGCTCCTCAATGAAGCCAATCATCTTAAGCACGTGTTCCGCTACCGATGATCCGATGGCCAACCTTGCCGAAAATAACTTCTTCGACACTTCGTATCTTGCAATACGAGATTGCTCTCCATACAGTTCTTTTGTATGGAGAAATATGGATTCGAGGTCCATATTCTCGTGCCTCCTCTGATGTTCGTTGTCCATAGAGGCAAGCACGAGGCACTTGGCCTTCGCGCTATCGATCTCCCAAGTCTTACGGATTTCCTTATCCGCGACGCTGGAGGTGGGTCCTAGGACAGGGGGAGCTTTGGTGGTAAGGAGATACCCCAACTTGTCATAAGTGATTGCCATTTTGACATTCCTGAGCCAATCTTTGTAGTTTGGCCCTGTCAGTATGTTTTTATCTAGTAATAACTTAAGTCCGGTCATGATGATTGGTCGCTGCAATTAGGAGAGAGAAAAGAAACACTTTAGCATGATGCTCTTGCAAGTTTAGAGTGGTTTTTAATTTGTCTAAACAGGATGGCTCCCACTGTCTCTCGAATCCCTCCTCAAACTAAAAAGGAAGAATTAGTCAGGATCAATCTCACCGTACAATACTTGCTTAACCGTTCGGCCAGGCTGGTGTCGGTACTTCGAGGGAGGTTTTCCAACGCTTTCGTGAAGTTCCTTAATTTAAGAACCTCTTTTCCCTGGGGGCGTAGCCCCGCTAACACCTTTCTAGACACCTACTTGGTTTATAGCATTGATCGTTAAGTGAGAAATTTCCCGAGGAGTAGCATATACTCACAGTAGGATCGGGATCCAAATATCATCGCGTGACGAAACTGAAGGAATCCTACCAGAATCATCACACTCCAAATGGTATGCAACACTAGCAAGTTTCAGTTCTTTTGAAACTCCCGATTTGGATTTTTGCCCCATGCTCTTATGACCTTGACTTTGGCCAAAATATCATAAGTCACATGTAAAGTTCTACCCGTCATTCTCCAGGTTAATTTGAGCCCATCCACACAGACCCTTGACTTTGGCCAAAATGGTAGTACGACTGCCCCAAACCAACACATCTATCTATGCTGCACATGAAAACCCAATAGCTACCAATCACTATGCCTTGACTTTGGCCAACATACATAGCTTGAATACTATTGACCATCCATGTGAAACGACAGAGGGCTACGAATGGTTTTGCCGAAACCGTGAACGTAGTGAACTTGATATAATCGATGGAACAAGATAGGTTTTAAAAGGAGTGGCTTAAGCTCCGCGTTTAAAAGTTATTTTGAAAAGAAACCGAGTGGTTTTTGAAAGTGTTCCAACGAATTTTACTTAGTTTATTTTTTCTTGCATTAGTTCTTTTAATGCGTATTTTTCTTGCATTAGTTCTTTTAATGCGTCCCATCATTTAATCCTACCATTGCAGAAAACAACCAAAATATGACGTACGCTTATGCCATTCGAATTCGCCACGGGGCCCCGTCATTACCCGTTAGGTTACTTAACTAACGACAGAGCGGGGGCTGGGCTAGCGCGGCTACAAAACATAAGCAACGCCTAAATAATATCATATATAGATATATTGCAATGATAGCCATTTCAGATCACAGATGAACACATTAGATATACTAGGAATCCGCAATTCGTACGAGCCTGTAACGAAGAGCGGATTACACGGTCGCGATGAACAGCCAATACCCCACCCTAGACCCCTACGGGTGCGGCAAACTACCCGCCAAATATCTGAAGTGGAGCAACCTCCCTCAACGACGTGAGTAGGCCACTCGGCACTTCGAGATACCCGGTAGTTTGTGCACCCCACCTTGGGTTTATCCTAGGAGCAAAAATAGTAAAAAGAAATTATACAATGACGGCTACAACCCCGACCCGGTTGTGCGGCCAAAAATAATATTACATCAATTTACATATTACATAAATTGAAAGATAAAAGGAAAAACTCTCATCTCACAACCCCCGGCTATTCATCCGCGACAATTCGAAGAATTCATATACACATACCATCAATCATTACAGATCACAGATATGTATAACCCCCACTAATCGACGTATAGCGATTAGCGGACGTTCAATACATATAACACATCACAGATATATACCCGTTAGCCGTAGTCTTTAGAAGTTCGATAAAAATACGGATTTTCAAGCCCCAAAAACTAATTTTTCTTTCTGGAAAATCTGGGCTGAAAAGACTTGCTCCAAAAATCCCAAAATACCCCTATGCACAAACTGCAAAAATAAAACCCCACGGCCGAGTCAACTCAGCCGCGGATCCGCGGCGGGAGCAAGCTCCCACCGCGGATCCGCGGCTCGTTGATCGATTCAGTGGGCCAATTTTTTGCAGTTTCTTCTAAAAACCCTAAGTCGATTTTTGGTATATCTCAAATAATTTTTACAGCACTTTGAAAATCGACAGAAAGTTTGATTTCCGGGTGTATTTCGCGACTTTTTCTCCGATCGAACTTCTACTTACATTGCTAACATGTTAGATAGTGTTTAACTAGGCTCTGATACCACTGTAAGTCCATGCTACCCTTCCCCGGTTCTTACGGGGTTGCGGAAGTGGTGAAAAACGATTTTCAAGAGGGTGGTAACATGGACTACCAATACGGATCTTTGTTAAACGACTAACTAACAACCTAACAAGAGTTTACCTACTCGGTTAGGGGGCTATACCTTTCTTGAACTCCTTCGTCTTCAACTCCTCCCAGTGTACGGATCGGCCTCACCTCGTCGTCTCCTTGCGCCGAAGATGGATCCACCCGAAAGCTTCTACCTTTGGCTTCTTCTTCGAACTTTGAAGAAACTAGATCACTTGGCTTGCTAGGCCTTGTGAACTAGAATGAGTAGAGGAATGTTTTGGTGTCTTTTTATCTCTGAGGCAATGAGTCTCAACACATGAGAATAGTTTGCCTTGAGCTAGAGAGAGCAAGAGGAAGAAGGAGAGCTTGAGAATGAGAGAGCTCAAGAGAGAGAAAGCAAATGAAAGAATGAGAAAACCTTTTGTCAACCTCTCTCCCATAATCCAAAAAGAATAATAATAATAATAATAATAATAATAATAATAATAATAATAATTGAGTATTATGTGATGGTTCATATCATATCAAGTGGCATTATCATTTCATGCACTCATATTGCAAAGCAAAACAAGCAAGCAAAAGTCTTTGCCATGAAATGATAGCCAATGCAATGATGATGGTCAACCGGTCCAACCTAGTCAACCGGTCAACAAAGTCAACAAAGTCAACCCCTCATCTCAACCATGACACAATAATACTTAATTAATATTATCATTAATCATATTTCTTATTCTCATTAGGGTTTAGCCAAAAGTCAACAGTCAACAGTCAACAACCCCAATGAGAATCCTCTGCCTCTGTCTCTCTGTCAACTGTGCATACACACCCACATCCGCGTTCCGAGGAACACGAATACAAACGAGATAAAACCAATCCCAAAACGTACACTAGGATCTGGCTTAAACCAAAGCCCGCTAGTGTTAACTGTCCGGACACTATACGTGCACAAGTGCACGGATATGACCGAACCCAGTCGCAAAACCATGCGACCCCTACTCTTTTGCCTAAAGGTGAATAGCTTTCTGTGTGGGACTCTAAAGACTCGACACTACGCTGGCAGTGGGTTTAACCACAAACCGCAAGCGACACTAGCTGTGCGTAACGGTCCCCAGGTAGATGCCGACAAGAAGACTGACGAGGTGAAACCCATCTGAACTCCTACTGAGTCTGAATGTGACAATCTCTGTACAGTCTGGTCTGTTCGTCTGATACATCGCATGGCGGGCCTAGGGGGAGGTAAACGTCAGTCCCCTAATGGTGGTACAAGTCGTGTCGGAGTGAAGTCCAGAACACCCTGAGATAACACTGGAAACCTACCAGTATATCTCGCTTGCCCTGGCTAGGGACAACTCGTGTAATGGCTCTCCTAGACACAGCGCGATGT
Source organism: Agapanthus africanus (assembly GCA_030015575.1). Lineage (NCBI taxonomy): Eukaryota > Viridiplantae > Streptophyta > Magnoliopsida > Asparagales > Amaryllidaceae > Agapanthus > Agapanthus africanus. The sequence continues at coordinate 137,178,747 of JASDDO010000004.1, read as the reverse complement.
TAACCCCCAATACCGGGAGAGACGAATCCTGTCTAACCGTCACTGCCTCCAAGTGCTTTGGGACTGCACCCAACTACTACCTGTTTGCACGACTCCTTTGAGCCGTGGTAGGGTAGTAATCAAAGTACAGTGGGACACACTCGAGGCGAAGTGACAGTGTCAAGTCAGCGGACTAAGCTGTACTCATGTCACCTGGGAACTGATAACTGACGATAGGTATAGTACCAACCAACAGTTCCCGATGAGTCCTGTCCAGTGTACTCGTAACCTAACGAGCACCCGCATACTATCTCAAGTACGACATACTGACGGTTGTGGGACAGACCGTCTCCCACACTGGGATGAGAAGCGCATACGGTAGTCTACTCCTGAGTATCGATGCCCTGTCTCGATAGTCCTGCGACTCGGGACCTGCATAAGGATGTGCTTATAGATTACCCAGCCCCCACTAGTGTGACTGCCATCACAACGCTGGTAATCAAGCAAAGATCCTAAGGGCTCCACTAATGTGTATAGGTGATATACTAAAATAAACACATGTACACATTGAAGTAGAAACAAACCAAGTAGCATACTACTATATTGAGCAAGATTGTCTATACAAGGTGAATATCCCAAGCTTCCATTAAGTAATATACAAACTAGTATGATACAGTAATGGCCTCTAGGGCATATACACTAACAATCTCCCACATGCACTAAGGCCATGTACTGGCGTATCGAAGACCTATCATCTCGATCAGCCGCTCGAACTGAGTCTGGGGTAAGGCCTTTGTGAGTGGATCAGCAGTGTTATCTTCCGTAGAAACTCTCCGAACCTCGATCTCCTGGCGTCCCACGATCTCTCTGATCAGGTGATACCGCCTCAAGATGTGTCTAGACTTCTGATGGGACCTTGGTTCCTTCGCTAAAGCTATAGCCCCATTGTTGTCGCAATACAGAGGTATTGGATCAACAATGGACGGAACCACCTGAAGTTCAGTTAAGAACTTCCTTACCCAGACAGCTTCTTTTGCGGCATCTGCAGCAGCGATATATTCCGCTTCCATCGTCGAGTCAGCAACGGTTTCCTATTTGGAACTCTTCCAACACACCGCCCCTCCATTGAGGGTAAAGACATAACCCGACATGGACTTGGAATCATCCTTGTCACTCTGGAAGCTGGAGTCAGCAAAGGCCTCGATCTGGAGGTCTTTTCCGCCATACACCAAGAACATCTCCTTAGTCCTTCTCAGGTACTTGAGAATGTTCTTTACTGCTATCCAGTGTTTCTCCCCAGGGTTTGACTGATACCGGCTTACCACACTCAGTGCATAAGCTACATCTGGTCTGGTACACAACATCGCATACATTATAGAGCCTACCGCAGAAGCGTAGGTTATAATAGACATGCGATCCCTTTCCAAATCAGTCTTGGGAGACATCTCTTTGGAGAGGGTGATCCCGTGACAAGCCGGTATATTACCGTGCTTGGAATCTTCCATACTGAATCTTTTCAGTATGGTGTCGATGTACCTGGATTGTGAGAGTCCCAGTATTCTCTTGGATCTGTCACGATAGATCCGGATCCCCAGAATGTATGAGGCATCACCCAGGTCTTTCATGGAGAACCTTTGTGACAAGAACCCCTTGACAGATTGTAGCATAGGAATGTCATTTCCTATTAAGAGAATGTCATCCACGTATAAAACGAGGAATACTACTGTTCTCGCTACAAATCTACTATAGATGCATGGTTTATCTGGATTTTTGATAAAGCCAAATTCCTTGACCGTCTCATCAAAACAGATGTTCCAACTCCGCGATGCCTGCTTCAGTCCATAGATGGACTTAAGCAACTTGCACACCTTTCCGCTGCTCCCACTCTGTACGAAACCCTCTGGCTGGTCCATATAAACACACTCCTCTAAATTTCCATTTAGAAAAGCGGTCTTTACGTCCATCTGCCAAATCTCATAATCGTGGAAGGCAGCAATGGCAAGAAGGATCCGAATGGATTTCAGCATAGCTACTGGAGAAAAGGTCTCGTCATAGTCCAAACCAGGTCTTTGACGAAAACCTTTTGCAACCAGTCTAGCTTTATAGGTCTCAACCTGTCCATCTACACCAATCTTCCTTTTGAAGATCCACTTGCATCCTACGGGTTTTACCCCATCTGGAGCAACGTCCAACGTCCATACTTTGTTGGTGTACATGGACTCCATTTCGGTCCGCATTGCATCCAGCCATTTTACCGAGTCAACGCTCTGAATGGCCTGCTGGAAGCTAGTTGGCTCATCATAATCTATGATGCAATCCTCTCTATCCCCGTCTATGAGAAAACCGTAGTATCTCTCGGACGGATGAGACTGCCTACTACTCCTGCGGAGCGGCGTAAGAATGTCATGATCTTTCGAACCCTCTGGTTCTACTAAGCTTTCAGTAATAGTTCGTGGCTCTGGAATTTCTTCCAGTTCTATTGCGCTCCCACTTATCTGATTCTCCAAAAACTGAGTTTCTAAGAAGTGGGCATGCCGAGAAACAAAAACCTTTTGTTCCTCTTCGCAATAGAAGAAATATCCCTTGGAGTTCTTTGGATATCCCACAAACTTGCACTGTACTGAGCGTGCCTCGAGCTTGTCCGCATGCTGCTTTTTGACAAAAGCTGGACTTCCCCATGTCTTAATGTGATTAAGATAGGGTCTCTTCCCACACCACATCTCATATGGTGTAGTAGGCACAGTCTTAGTTGGAACTCGGTTCAAAAGGTATGCAGCCGATTCTAGCGCATATCCCCAGAATGATCGCGGTAACTCAGCGTTACTCATCATGGACCGTACCATATCCAATAGGGTTCGGTTCCGTCTCTCCGATACACCGTTATGTTGCGGAGTGTATGGAGGAGTAAGCTGAGAGAGAATTCTATTCTCTTTTAAATAGTCCAGGAACTCGGCACTCAAGTATTCACCACCTCGATCCGATCTTAGTGTCTTGATACTTTTGTCGGTTTGTTTTTCTACTTCATTCTTATATTCCTGGAATTTTCCAAAGGCTACGGACTTAAGTTTCATTAAGAAGACATAACCGTACCTTGAAAAGTCATCCGTAAAAGTAATGAAGTAAGAATAACCGTTTCGCGCATGTGTAGAAATTGGACCGCACACGTTGCTGTGTACGAGTCCCAAGAGCTCGCTCGTTGTTACTCCGTGTCTAGTGAACGGAGTCTTTGTCATCTTTCCTTTGAGACAGGATTGACAAGTGGCATACGATTGATATTCGAACGGGTTCAAATATCCTTCTGTATTTAACTTCGTCGACCTTCTCTCATTGATGTGACCCAGTCTACAATGCCATAAGAAAGTCTAATTTATTTCCGGAGACTTTCTTTTGTGTGTATTCTGGACATTGAAAATCTGTGGTTGGTTTAGTACGTATATACCATTGCTTAATATACCTGACCCAATCAGAACTTGATTAAGGTGAATGTTCACAACATTACTTACAAACGCAAATTCATAACCTTCTTTAGAAATCAAAGATACAGAAATGATATTACAAGTTGCGTTGGGTACAAAAAAGCAATTACGTAAAACCAAAACATGTCCATCTGACATTCCCAGGTGATAGTCCCCCACGGCCTTAGCATCCATGCTAGCTCCGTTTGCAACTTTGAGGGTCATGTCACCTGCCTTCAAAACCCTACGGTTTCTCAACGCCTGCAAAGAATTATAGATATGAGATCCTGATCCGGTATCCAATACCTAGGAAGTAGAGTTTATCGATAGACAGTTTTCAATAACATACACACCTGAAGCTGAAGCCGCAACTTGCTTCAGTTCCTGTGTTCTGGCTTTCCAAGCCCTGCAATCTTTCTTCCAGTGCCCACTCTTATGACAGAAAAAGCACTCTTCCTTATCCACAAGCCTTCCCGCTACCTTTGTTGCTTTTGCTTTTCCCTTCGTATCCACTTTACTAACACCGCCCCTTGGTTTGGCGGGGGCTTTCTTCTTCTTTCCTTTGGCTTTTTCCTTGGATCTAGAAGAGGAAGATCGTCCTACAAATAAAGTGGATGTTTCCCTACCTTTCTGTAGGGTGCCCTCTGCACTCCTCGGCATGTTGAGGAGTTCTGAAAGTTCAACTTCTTTTTCTTATAAGTTGAAGTTCAGGATAAACTGGGCGTAAGTGGAAGGAAGGGACTGGAGAATCAAGTCCGTATAGAGCTCGTTCTCTAACGTAGTCCCAAGTTCCGCGAGCTCCTCAATGAAGCCAATCATCTTAAGCACGTGTTCCGCTACCGATCATCCGATGGCCAACCTTGCCGAAAATAACTTCTTCGACACTTCGTATCTTGCAATACAAGATTGCTCTCCATACAGTTCTTTTGTATGGAGAAATATGGATTCGAGGTCCATATTCTCGTGCCTCCTCTGATGTTCGTTGTCCATAGAGGCAAGCACGAGGCACTTGGCCTTCGCGCTATCGATCTCCCAAGTCTTACGGATTTCCTTATCCGCGACGCTGGAGATGGGTCCTGGGACAGGGGGAGCTTTGGTGGTAAGGAGATACCCCAACTTGTCATAAGTGATTGCCATTTTGACATTCCTGAGCCAATCTTTGTAGTTTGGCCCTGTCAGTATGTTTTTATCTAGTAATAACTTAAGTCCGGTCATGATGATTGGTCGCTGCAATTAGGAAAGAGAGAAGAAACACTTTAGCATGATGCTCTTGCAAGTTTAGAGTGGTTTTTAATTTGTCTAAACAGGATGGCTCCCACTGTCTCTCGAATCCCTCCTCAAACGAAAAAGGAAGAATTAGTCAGGATCAATCTCACCGTACAATACTTGCTTAACCGTTCGGCCAGGCTGGTGTCGGTACTTCGAGGGAGGTTTTCCAACGTTTTCGCGAAGTTCCTTAATTTAAGAACCTCTTTTCCCTGGGGGCGTAGCCCCGCTAACACCTTTCTAGACACCTACTTGGTTTATAGCATTGATCGTTAAGTGAGAAATTTCCCGAGGAGTAGCATATACTCACAGTAGGATCGGGATCCAAATATCATCGCGTGAAGAAACTGAAGGAATCCTACCAGAATCATCACACTCCAAATGGTATGCAACACTAGCAAGTTTCAGTTCTTTTGAAACTCCCGAAGTGGATTTTTTCCCCATGCTCTTATGACCTTGACTTTGGCCAAAATATCATAAGTCACATGTAAAGTTCTACCCGTTATTCTCCAGGTTAATTTGAGCCCATCCGCACAGACCCTTGACTTTGGCCAAAATGGTAGTACGACTGCCCCAAACCAACACATCTATCTATGCTGCACATGAATACCCAATAGCTACAAATCACTATGCCTTGACTTTGGCCAACATACATAGCTTGAATACTATTGACCATCCATGTGAAACGACGGAGGGCTGCGAATGGTTTTGGCGAAACCGTGAACGTAGTGAACTTGATATAATCGATGGAACGAGATAGCTTTTAAAAGGAGTGGCTTAAGCTCCGCGTTTAAAAGTTATTTTGAAAAGAAACCGAGTGGTTTTTGAAAGTGTTCCAACGACTTTTACTTGGTTTATTTTTTCTTGCATTAGTTCTTTTAATGCGTATTTTTCTTGCATTAGTTCTTTTAATGCGTCCCATCATTTAATCCTACCATTGCAGAAAACAACCAAAATATGACGTACGCTTATGCCATTCGCATTCGCCATGGGGCCCCGTCATTACCCGTTAGGTTACTTAACTAACGACAGAGCGGGGGCTGGGCTAGCGCGGCTGCAAAACATAAGCAACGCCTAAATAATATCATATATAGATATATTGCAATGATAGCCATTTCAGATCACAGATGAACACATTGGATATACTAGCAATCCGCAATTCGTACGAGCCTGTAACGAAGAGCGAATTACACGGTCGCGATGAATAGCCAATACCCCACCCTAGACCCCTACGGGTGCGACAAACTACCTGCCAAATATCTGAAGTGGAGCAACCTCCCTCAACGACGTGAGTAGGCCACTCGGCACTTCGAGATACCCGGTAGTTTGTGCACCCCACCTTGGGTCTATCCTAGGAGCAAAAATAGTAAAAAGAAATTATACAATGACGGCTACAACCCCGACCCGGTTGTGCGGCCAAAAATAATATTACATAAATTGAAAGAGAAAAGGAAAAACTCTCATCTCACAACTCCCGGCTATTCATCCGCGACAATTCAAAGAATTCATATACACATACCATCAATCATTACAGATCACAGATATGTATAACCCCCACTATTCGACGTATAGCGATTAGCGGACGTTCAATACATATAACACATCACAGATATATACCCGTTAGCCTTAGTCTTTAGAAGTTCGATAAAAATACGGATTTTCAAGCCCCAATAACTAATTTTTCTTTCTGGAAAATCTGGGCTGAAAAGACTTGCTCCAAAAATCCCAAAATACCCCTATGAACAAACTGCAAAAATAAAACCCCACGGCCGAGTCAACTCGGCCGCGGATCCGCGGCGGGAGCAAGCCCCCACCGCGGATCCGCGGCGCGTTGATCGATTCAGTGGGCCAATTTTTTGCAGTTTCTTCTAAAAACCCTGAGTCGATTTTTGGTATATCTCAAATAATTTTTACAGCACTTTGAAAATCGACAGAAAGTTTGATTTCCGGGTGTATTTCGCGACTTTTTCTCCGATCGAACTTCTACTTACATTGCTAACATGTTAGATAGTGTTTAACTAAGCTCTGATACCACTGTAAGTCCATGCTACCCTTCCCCGGTTCTTACGGGGTTGCGGAAGTGGTGAAAAACGATTTTCAAGAGGGTGGTAACATGGACTACCAATATGGATCTTTGTTAAACGACTAACTAACAACCTAACAAGAGTTTACCTACTCGGTTAGGGGGCTATACCTTTCTTGAACTCCTTCGTCTTCAACTCCTCCCAGTGTACGGATCGGCCTCACCTCGTCGTCTCCTTGCGCCGAAGATGGATCCACCCGAAAGCTTCTACCTTTGGCTTCTTCTTCGAACTTTGAAGAAACTAGATCACTTGGCTTGCTAGGCCTTATGAACTAGAATGAGTAGAGGAATGTTTTGGTGTCTTTTTATCTTTAAGGCAATGAGTCTCAACACATGAGAATGGTTTGCCTTGAGCTAGAGAGAGCAAGAGGAAGAGGCAGAGCTTGAGAATGAGAGAGCTCAAGAGAGAGAAAGCAAATGAAAGAATGAGAAAACCTTTTGTCAACCTCTCTCCCATAATCCAAAAAGAATAATAATAATAATAATAATTGAGTATTATATGATGGTTCATATCATATCAAGTGGCATTATCATTTCATGCACTCATATTGCAAAGCAAAACAAGCAAGCAAAAGTCTTTGCCATGAAATGATAGCCAATGCAATGATGATGGTCAACTAGTCCAACCTAGTCAACCGGTCAACAAAGTCAACAGGTCAACAAAATCAACCTCTCATCTCAACCATGACACAATAATACTTAATTAATATTATCATTAATCATATTTCTTATTCTCATTAGGGTTTAGCCAAAAGTCAACAGTCAACAGTCAACAACCCCAATGAGAATCCTCTGCCTCTGTCTCTCTGTCAACTGTGCATACACACCCGCATCCGCGTTCCGAGGAACACGAATACAAACGAGATAAAACCAATCCCAAAACGTACACTAGGATCTGGCTTAAACCAAAGCCCGCTAGTGTTAACTGTCTGGACACTGTACGTGCACAAGTGCACGGATGTGACCGAACCCTGTCATAAAACCATGCGACCTGTCGCAAAACCATGCGACCCCTACTCTTTTGCCTAAAGGTGAATAGCTTTCTGTGTGGGACTCTAAAGACTCGACACTACGCTGGCAGTGGGTTTAACCATAGACCGCAAGTGGCGCTAGCTGTGCGTAACGGTCCCCAGGTAGATGCCGACAAGAAGACTGACGAGGTGAAACCCATCTGAACTCCTACTGAGTCTGAATGTGACAATCTCTGTACAGTCCGGTCTGTTCGTCTGATACATCGCATGGCGGGCCTAGGGGCGGTAAACGTCAGTCCCCTAATGGCGGTACAAGTCGTGTCGGAGTGAAGCCCAGAACACCCTGAGATAACACTGGAAACCTACTGGTATATCTCGCTTGCCCTGTCCAGGGACTACTCGTGTAATGGCTCTTCTAGACACAGCGCGATGTCAACCCCCAATACCGGGAGAGACGAATCCTGTCTAACCGTCACTGCCTCCAGGTGCTTCAGGACTGCACCCAACTACTACCTGTTTGCACGACTCCTTTGAGCCGTGGTAGGGTAGTAATCTAAGTACAATGGGAACACACTCGAGGCGAAGTAACAGTGTCAAGTCAGCGGACTAAGCTGTACTCATGTCACCTGGGAACTGATAACTGACGATAGGTATAGTACCAACCAACAGTTCCCGACGAGTCCTGTCCAGTGTACTCGTAACCTAACGAGCACCCGCATACTATCTCAAGTACGACGTACTGACGGCTGTGGGACAGACCGTCTCCCACACTGGGATGAGAAGCGCATATGCTAGTCTACTCCGGAGTATCGATGCCCTGTCTCGATAGTCCTGCGACTAGGGACCTGCATAAGGATGTGCTTATAGATTACCCAGCCCCCACTAGTGTGACTGCCATCACAACGCTGGTAATCAAGCAAAGATCCTAAGGGCTCCACTAATGTGTATAGGTGATATACTAAAATAAACACATGTACACATTGAAGTAGAAATAAACCAAGTAGCATACTACTATATTAAGCAAGATTGTCTATACAAGGTGAATATCCCAAACTTCCATTAAGTAATATACAAACTAGAATGATACAGTAATGGCCTCTAGGGCATATACACTAACACCTTTGTAGTCCATTCCTTCACTTCATAAGCTCCGAGTTGAGGTCGCTTCACTACGATCATCAAGTACCCGGACTCTAGAGAGGCTTCATGATGTGAATGAGGTATCTTGCTTGAATTCTTCACTAATCCAAGATGATCTACCTTGAAGAATCACAAACCCAAGCTCTCACTTCATTAATCAAGTATTAGTGAAGCAAACACCCTAATCTAAGTGGCTAGAATAGATGAGGATGATGACGACGTAGGAATTTTGCTCTCTTTTGTTTTCTATTTCTCACAAACAATCATCACTTGCAAAAATCAAGCAAGCTTTTTTATCAAGAAGAAGAAGAAGAATTACAAGTGATGAATGAATTATTCTTTTAGTTAGAATTGCAACCCAGGGTTAAGCATGTCATGCTTAACCCTTGTAGAGACTAAACCATAGGTTATGAGTTAGGGTTGGGTTAATAAATATCAAATAAATATCAAGAAGGTTTGACAAAGTCAACAAAAGAAAATATCTCCACAATTTCGTATAAACCCAAAACAAAACATTAACCCTAATCCAAACCCTAGCATGGTTTAATCTCAAAACCCTAGTTGCATTTGTAACCCTAACATGTTACAATATTATATATCACATATATAATATATAATGTAACAAAAGAAAATAATACAATTAACATCTATCACATATATATCAATGTATTACCAAGTGTGAAAAAGAATAATTTAAGTGAGCTTATATTAGTTAATGTAATGTAATATATCACATATATAATTATACATTAAATTATCAAATCAACAGTTGATCCGATAATCCGGCTATATTACATATAACCGACTAATATAACATGTATCATTTTATCGAATAACCCTTGATCCGATAACCCGGCTATATCACATATACCCGGCCGATATCACATATCGCGAGAATAGAATACGGTATCTCATATCGTATTAATCTCGGTCCCGCACATATCACGTATATGCTCCTACTCTGTTTTGCCTGAGCCAGGAAACCTCTGTGTAGGACTCTAAAGAATCGTCAATACGCCGGCAGTAGGTGATGATCATATCAAACACCCACAAGCTGCAAGCGGTCAGCTAAACGTAATAGCCACTCGGGTATTGAGCGATCAGAAGATCAACAAGCAAGCATGTACATACTCCTATGAATCCAATCAGTAACACTACCGTATAGTCCGGTCTCTTCGTCTGATATGTCGCATATCCAGTCTAGGGGTGGTAAACGTCAGACCCCAGTAACCGATAAGCCTGTCGATGTAAGGCTCATAACGAGTCGAGAAACTACTGATAACACTTACCAGTAGATCTCCATATCAGCCCTGGCCAGGGACTTCCAGTTATAGCCAATCGAACACAGTGCAACATCAACTCCTAATACCGGGAGAGACGAAACCCCTCCTATCGCTCATTGCCTCCATGTAATTCGGGACTATACCCAAAAGTCACCGTTTTGCACGCTCTTGTGAACATGGTAAGGTGGAAATCAAAGCACAGTGGAAATCACACAAGACTCTATGACGATCTCGGGTCTACAGACTAACCTGTACCAGTGTCACCAGAGAACTGCTATCTGACGATAGGTATAATACCATCTAGGAGTTCTCGGCGAGTCCGTTCAGTGTACCCAGTCTCTACTGAGCACCCATACACCATATTTGATGTCAAACACCAATGGATATGGGATCATCCATCGCCCATCATATGGGTCAAGATGCGTATACGCTAGTCTATTCTGGAGTATCAATGCCCTGTCTCGATACTCTCTCGACTAGGAACAGTTATAGGATGTACTCTTGGACTACCCTGGCCCCACTAGTATGATCTGCATCATAGTCCCAGTAGTCGAGTACATATCTTAAGGGCTTTATCAATATGTGCGAGCAAGACAGTAAACCAATACAAGTCAACATGTTAAGACAAAGTGAAACCAAATAGCATACTATCATATCGAGCAAGAAAGTCCTCTCTATATATATCCAAGCATCCACTATAATGTACATCATATGTACAACAATGGCCTCTAGGGCATATATATAACTAACAGTTCCGTCATCGTCGGTGATGTGGGAGAAGAAAGTGAAGGTGAATGAAGTGTAGGACGGCTCCGATGAAGCAAAAGATATAAAAGAGTCGGAAGATACAATCACGGACCGGCCTAATCGAGATTGTGAATCTCTAGTCCAAGCTGACATGCACTGTCCGGAAGTGGTAGGGAAAGACTAAGGAAATGGAGGAAAAAATGTTGCTATTTTTTTTTATATGTATTCATAAACGACAAATATCACACAAAAAGGCACAACAAGAATAAAAACAAGACACACTGCACACACCTAAACAATCTAGGGGTTGCCTAGGTCAACTAGGCCTGCTCAAAAAAAACTTGATTTATGAAGTAAAAGTATATCGCGAAACAGGCCCAAGATAGACTGATCAAGAAACCAGGTAAGTGCAGAGAGGAAGGGAGGTTGTTCCTCGCTTTCGCAAGGTTCCTTAATTAGAATAACCTTCTCTCTTTCGGCAGTTGCACCTTTCACACTTTCCTAAACATTTCTTGAACAATATAACGATGGGCAGTGTTCGAAATACACTTAACTTTCCCTATTGAGCGCGAAGTCCTTAGAGGCTGAAAGTCTAATTTCTTTTAACATTAATGGGGGTGTGAAAAATGCTCGTTCTTTGTAGTTTGTGGGCCAGGGAGAAGGGTGATGAAATCCCTTACCGTATCTTGTTGGGGTTCTTTTGCCCTTAATTCCGTATTAAATTCATACAATGCGCAATTCAATGAAAAAGTTGTTCAAAACGTCAAACAAACATTTTTTATGTTTAAGCGCAGCGCTGCAATAAATATGGGTTAGTTCCTTTAGCGTTAGGCAATGAACTTGCAAAAAATCCTGCAAAGATAGAATAATGGACACGTCGGATTTGAGAAGAAGGTGTTAAGGAATACGTACCGATGGATTTTTGGGTTAAGAAACCCCCGTTGACTTGAATCCGATTGGCTTGAAAGTTCACTTGCGCAGGTCAATCTACCCAGATCTTTGGCACTGTACTTCGTTATCACCTTGGCTTTGAGCGTACCTTTTGCTTCGCACAATCACAATTCACAATTCCCTCGAATCTGAAAATGTCGAGAAAAACGGCTACTTTAGTACAAAAAGCGATAATGTTGCTAAACTCCTGCACACTACAAATTATGAAAATCAAACAATAAAATTGAGATAATAATTGAACAAGGGAGCACAGGAGAAAATTTTGGAGGCAGAGGAGGTGAATTGGTCGGCGACGCCGGTAATTTCAGGGGTTTCGCCGGTCAGTTTTTCAAATTTGGACTCCAATTTTCTTATGTGATCTTATTGTTCTACTAGTGTCTCAATTTTAAAGTTTAACTTTTTAATTAGTCTCCGAGTATCAACAGGTCTAAAGAACAGAGAACAAAATGTCAAAAAGATATAAAATGTTAAATTTTTGTGTTTGGTTTTCTGAAATTATACACAAAGATGACTCAAAATAGCTTAGTGATGTTGCCACTCCCCAGCAACGACGCCAAAAACTTGTTGGAAACTCACGGTGTCCTGCTTTTGAAAAGGGTTTATCAAAGTGGGATATGTCGGTTTCTTGATGAAAACAGTTCACGACATGAGTCTCGAGTTATAAAAATACCACAAGTGCACGGTGCGTTGATACAAACCGGCAAGTACGGGTCGATCCACAGGGAGTGGATATCACGACATCATTTTGAGTTATAAAATAATGGTTTGAAGTTGGAATTGTCGCGTTTTTACAAAATGAAGTAAGGAGGGATAAAGTGACAATTAGGAAAACTTAGGTTAAGGTTTAGTAAGTTGAAAATACGGCTTTACCCCAACTCTCAATCTTGATTCAAGGTCCATTTTTATTTTCTAATCGACTTAAGAAAACATGCTGCATCTATTCTGATAACAAGTGTCGGTTTAGGATACGATATCAAAATTAGGTTAAAAAGAAACTAAAAATTTAAGGTTTTAGAATGAAATGAGTATGAAATGATTTAAGTGAAGTTAGCAAGCATGGAACATATGTTTGTATGCTATATGTTCTATCTAGCTAGTTTCCAACACTTAGCTAAATTTCATATTCTTTTCAATTTCGATTCATAATATAACAATGATAAAATGTACATAAGGAATATAATATATGTTAAAGGTTGATTTGCAACCATTCAAAACAATATATCTTATCAAGCAAAACATAATAAAATTGCATATATTAAGAAAAGAAGTGCAAAATGCAAGAATCAAGAGGAAGGGGTTGGAAGGTAGGCCATTCCACAACCTACCTCACCATATCCTAAGCACAAAACTACTCACACATCATAAAATGTGATCACGGCTTAATAAATATAAAATAAAATGCAAAAGAGAAAAGATACAAGAATCAACTTGAGATAAATGATGCTTTGATTGCAATGGTTCCAAGTACAAGCAAAATGACTTCAAATACCAAAATCTAATCTTGCAAGCTCAAGAAAGAAGTTGCAAGACTAGAGGAAGACAAAGAACTCACACTAAGAGCTACAAAATCACTAGTTACAATGTATACAAAGTTTTCTCTCACAAAAAGTATATCCTAGCTTTCCTACTGATCTGGTATTTATAGGCTCAAAACAAAAATAAACAAATAATAAAAATAGAATGATGGGACAACATTGAGTGACCAGATAAAATATGGTGCAATTTGGACTTGTTTGGACCGGTGGCGCCGACCAAAATGATGAAGTCGTCGGTCGAATGTTGAGGTGTAGGGCCCGTTTTGGTGTGGTGATCTCGAGTGCACTCCACAAGTCCACTGATATTGTTTGATTTCTTCATATCATCTTGGGTTATACTCAGTAGTTTTGGAGGGAAAACTAACTCCAAATCACATCACACCTTTTCATATCATTTAATGCTTATGTGCCCACTTGCATAATTCATCATCCCAAGTGTGCCAAGGCAGCCCCACCATAGTCCAAATACCCAAGAGCTATGTGCACACTTGTAATGTGTTGGACCAAAATTGTGTACACATACTAGTTGCAAAAGAACTCTTTGGATAATGATCGGTCTTCTGTTCTGATTGCAGTGTTGGCTCGCAAATGTCATACCCGTGAATTTGAGTTTGTTTTCCAGTGTTTTGTCAAGAATACCTGTAATATGTATTTACTAAGCAGACACTGGTTAATAGTACCGATATATACAAAATTAATAATGAATGAGTGGTATTAAAATGCAGTTTTCTGTGATGAACACTAACTCCACCAAACCGCGGCGGAAGGGCGGCCAAATAGGGGTAAACGTGGTGGATCCGCGACGCTTTGGTGGCCGTAGGATGTGAGATTTCAGGATCATGATCTTAACAACATATATTCACTTATAGAATCTAGGGTTTCTAGTTTTGGAACTATATATATAGGACCGATAGCTTCACACTAGAAATCATCAACCGAAGAAATCAAGAGGCCCAAAGTGATCCACGCATCCTGGTGATCATCAGCTAGTCACTACCTCCAATAAGAGAGAAAACGAGAGCAAAAACTAGGGTTCTTTGTAATCTACTTTCAAAACGGAGAGTTATAAGAAATAGTTGATTAATAAAGGTAGATCTTAGTTTATTTCTTTTCATATTTACTTTCTGCATCTAATTTCTACATCCTAATCATGTTTTCATTCTTTAACATTTCTTCTAAATTTCAAACTATGAGTGAGTAATTCCTAGGTTGCTAGGGTTCGTAGGATAGGGTAGAACAATGGATGATAAAATCTTTTAACATCTTTTATATATTTTAAAGTTTATAAACTTTAGCAAAATAAATGTTAACATCTTTATCTGGAGCGCTACCAATTTATTGATAGTCACGACCACGATTTGAGATCTGATTAACACTTATTTTGTTAAGGGCTAGATATGAATAGAGATCAATGCAAGGACAAGGGTTAATAGTGGGGAAGCCCTAGTTTCTTCCAAAAACCCTAATCTACATTCATCACTATCGATCTAGTTTTAAACTATTAAAAGATAAAAGAAGTCATTTTTAATTATTCATCCATTGCTACCAAGTCTTATGAACCCTACAATCTTTTTCTTATAAATCTTACATCCGTTTCAATTTATAACGACAACAATCAACCAATATTTTATCAACTCGTTTAAAGAAAGAAAAAGGTTCACGTTTCCCTATGGACGATCCGTACTCATCGCAGCTAGCTACTAGCTACTAGCGACACCGTCTTGATTGCGGTTATTTACAAAACACTTTTTAGCAGATCAATCAAAACCCTAGATGCCATATTGAAGTGTGTGAAATTACGATCAAGACCCTGAAATTTCAGATTCTACGGCCATCATACAACTGCACAACCGCCGCCCATACCTTTATTTGATCATGGATCCACCGCCGTATGGTGGGTTGAAGCTTCCAGATTTTTCGTGGCCTTTTCTCTCAATATTTGGAGATCCTTCTGATAAAGATATTCTGAAAATATAGCTCTTAGTCTCTGTCGTTGCTAGATTCTTTAATTTGCTCCTAATATTCGGCAGATTTGGTTTGATATTTCGATTTGATGTGGACTCCAACTCACAGTTCAGACCTGAGCTGATCTATTATAATACATGCACAATATCTCAAATCAAATTGTTAGCAGTATTTGTTTTATTTGAGATATTATTCCAACCAATTAAATGATATGATATCTTAAAAATATTGGTTAAGAATATTTGATATGATATGCATATTTTAATAATAAATAATCTCATCAATATTTTATTTAAATATGATATGCATATATTTCCCTAATATATTAATTATAAATTAAGAAATATATGATAATAGTCTTTTTATAAATAAACCTACATATGTTCTTAATTTACAAATAACATCTTTTCGTAATTAATAATAATAGAGAAAATGTACATACAAATGTGCAATAAATTTGACTGATCAACATTCAAAACAAGTATCACAATATATACGTGCAACCCTGTCAAATTGATCGAATCAATTCGTCAACGCTAAACATTACATATCATCATATGACATTGTATTAAGCACGACTAAACACATTTAGATGTGTGAATACGACACACATGGCCAATGAAATCCAAAACGGCGAAGTCTAAAACTTCAAACTCCAAAAACTGAATTTGAAGTTCATACTGGCCTCGAAAACCTCCGCATTTCTTGCTCAAAACGAGTCATGAGTGACCCGAAAAATGCCCGAAACTTCGGGGGGGGGGGGGGCTCTTGAATGAACCATGGGGCTCGTAGGGGCTTTGGGTGGGGCCACCAATCCATGGCCACAAAGTTATGGCCATGGGTTGCTGTGGAACAGCCAGAACGCTGGCTGTTCCAGCCCCACACCGGAGGCCATCTCGTGGTGGTCTCGGGTGTGGAGGGCCCCCAAAGCCCCCGGGACATCCCAGGGTTCATCCCCGCACCTCCACGGGGCTCTCGGTCTGAACAGTGAGCCTCGTAACGCGAGTAAAAGCAAGCAATGCGGCTGATTTTGTGGCAGTTTTCAAAAAACAGTGAGGATATGAACTTCGAAAAATGTTTTGGAATATCAATCGGACACGGAACATGTTGTAGTCTTTTAGTATGGCTCTGATACCAATGTTTTCTTGCTATAGCTTCACTAAACGGTTTTGTAGCAAGCGAAAAGGAATTTTAAAGTTTTCTAATGAGCTAAAGCATGCACACAAAGAATCAATCCAAAAGACCAAACATGTTAAAAGAAAAGTATGCTAAACTAAGGGTTTTAGGTGGTTACAACCTTTGTAGCGTGTTCTCTCGTCTAGGAAAAGACCCAAGCTAGCCTTCATACCGTCCAGAACAACCTTGATCGGTGATCTCCTTGCCGAAGATAATCCACCATGAGGCAACACAACACAACCTCCTACTTCACAAACTACAACTTGTAGTGAAGCAAACTACCTAAACTAATTTATTAGAATGGATTAAATAGATGATATATGAATTTTGCTCACTAATTTTCCTTTCTTTTCTTTTCTTTTTCTCAAGAATAAAAACTCTAGAGAGAAGATGAAGATGGTGAGAATGAGATGATCATTATTCCTCTTTCATAAAAGTAGCCATGGTTATCTTTTAATATAAAACAAGAATGAGTCACAAAATCTACACACTTCTTTTTCAATAACTCATTCTCTTTTTTAAAAAATAAAGAAACAAAAGAATTATCATCTCATTTTTCATGTGCATCCCATACACACAACTATCATGTATAAGCTAACATGATACATATATTTATATCAAATATAAATATATATAAAGTGAACATGATATTAGTTATATATATATATATATATATATATATATATATAATTACTAAATCAACACTTGATTTAATAATCCAGTTATATCATATATGAACCGACTAACATCATTAAACACCTGATTAAAATAAGTGTATCATATACATGTGTTTAATCGAACTCCTGCACGTATCACTATAATTTCCCTATATCATTTTTCCTGTGCCAGGAAACCTTTGTGTGGGACTCTAAAGACTCGATAATACGCTGGCAGTAGGTTATGATCATATCCATAGCCTATAAGCACGTCAGCAGTACTAGCTGCACCTAACGGCTATCCAGATATTGATCGAGAGAAGGTCAACGAACAAGCTCATCTGAACCCTGCAAAGTCTATCAGTGATAATCACTTTACGGTCCGGTCTCTTCGTCTTAGAATGTCTCATACCGGGTCTGGAAGGTGGAAACTGTCAGACTCCCAATAACCCGATAAGTCGTGTCGGTCATAAACTCATAACCAACCGAGAAACTACTGATAAAACTTAACAGTAAATCTCAATTGCCTTGGATAAGGACTTATGGTTATAGTTGATCTGGCACAGCACGATCTCGACTCCCAATACCGGGAGAGACGAATCCTTTCGATCGCTCAATTGCCTCCATGTGCTTCGGGACTGTACCCAATTAAAACATGTTTGCATGACTCTTTAAAGCCGCGGTAGAGTAGTAATCAAATATAGTGGAAACACACACAAGACACTATGACGATCTTAGGTCTACAGACTATCCTGTACTCATGTCACATGAGAACTGCTATCTGACGATTGGTACATTACCATCTAGGAGTTTTCAGGTGAATCCGTCCAGTGTAACATATTCATCTAATGAGCAGATGTATATAATCATTGGTGTCAAACACCAATGGCTATGGAATCAACCATCGCCCCGGTCAGGGTCAAGAAACGTATACACTAGTCTAATCTGATGTATCAATGCCCAGTCTCGATACTCTCTCGACTAGCGACTTTTAATGATGTGCTTATAAACTATTCAGGCCCCACTAATATAATCCCTGTCATAATCCTGGTAGTCAAGCAAAGATTTTATAGGCTTTATCATTATGTATTAACGATATGTAATAACGAAAAAAACGTATACACATGAATGATAAAGACAAACTAGATAGCATACTATCATATCGAGTAAAATTGTTCTCTCGTATAGGTCCTCCTACAATTACAATAATTACCTTGAGGGCACCTATATTCAACAAATAGAACCGATCTCGGCCTTCGACTGCGTCAAGCTTGGTGGTCACAACACGAGATTTAGACGTCCATTCCTGTCTTTGTGTTATGATTCTGAGATCAGTCTCGGTCTAGGCGAGGCGATCAGCTCCGGCTCAGTCTGGTAATAAATGACCAAGCGATTTAGACATTCATTCCTGCGCTCGGGTATTGAGAGCAGGCCGAGCGGTGTAGCCGATGTATCATGATTCGGCTTGAGGCTTGCGGTGTAGAAGATTCAGATGTCCATCTCTGCTCTTGCACCCGGTCTTCAAGACGAGGTCATGATCCAAGGATTTGAGAGTTTGTTTTTATCACCAGTTCATATGTAACTGTAAGCCAATTTTTATCAATAAAATATGATGGTTGGATGACTGTTATCTTTGTGGCATTATCTATAAATTTTATCCATGCAACAAAGGAGTCTATTTTTATTTCATAGGAAGAGTGTTCTTCCTTTACTCTAACGACGGTCAATTTGTCTAGAGAAACAGTGTCGCGCTAATTACTTTATTTTCAGTGCAGATCTAATTTTAGAGCGAACACTTTTACATCTATTCTATTATCCTGTGGTTTAAAAAAGAGTAGCATCTTGCCATATGAGCAAAATTGAATGAGGTTTTTACCGGTCCCGACTTATTAAATTTAAAGCTATATTGAGTGAATTCCTAGAACACTCTCCTAATTTCATGAGCCCTTGGTTCCTTTTTTTGGGTTTCTTGAATATATGGCTCCCCAAATGTTAGCTATTTTGAAGGGAAAAAAACACAAATTCTTTTTAATTTAAAAAAAAAATAACTTAAATCTGCGAACATAACTAAAAATAGTCCTTTGCTTAACTAACATGCTAACACAGTTAAATATGGGCCCTCAGAAGGGTATTAATTTACACCTTTACCCCCTTAATGACTATAGGTTTTCTTTTAAAATCCAAGCTTCTATTCTCACTGCCCTGAGTATTTTTGATGGGTTTTTTTAATAATAAATTTCAGCTGCTATCAAGCCTCTTGTAGAAAAATTGTTGCTTTCAAGCACAAGAAACAGCAAACAAGAAGTTCTTGGTGGAGATATGGATTCGAAATGACTTGCTCGTCAAAGAAAGAGGAGGAATGATCAGAGAGAGAATCTAAAGAGAGAGATGACCAGAGAGAGAGAGGGAGGATCGAGAGAGGGAGGAGCCGGGATTTATGCATGGTTTTGTGTTTGCTCAGAACAGATGTTAAAGAAGGCAAATGTAAGAATTCATGACTCTTGGTCAAGTTAACTCGAGTGTTACTCGGATTGGCTTGATAGAATGACATTCCTCATTAACGAAGCAGATTTGGTAGGTTTTTTTCAAACCTTTTTAAGTATGGCTAAGATTTGGGGGGCATATAACAAAAAAAAATTCTTTTTTCATTTTGCAGCATAACCCAAACTACAATTTAAGAAAAACAATGGCTGTTTCTGCAAAAAAAACCTGATACGCTCAGTCGCTCGTTTTCCCTCGCATCAAAATGGAAAAAATCACGAACCCAAACCCGACCACGTTTCTTCTCCTTCTCTATCTCTGCAGCATCAAATCTCAGAAACCCTAACCCTAAAAAGTTTATCACAAATGCTCGTCCTTTTGGATCATCAAAGATGAGGAAGCCATTTCGGCGATCATGGACTCGTCTCCTCGTGCTCACCGTCCTCTGCTTCTTGAGCCCTTTCGTCTTCTTTGCGATCGTACCCCTCGATTTCTCGCCTTCGCTGCGTAAGCCAATCGATCTCATTACCATTCTTATGTTTTATTGTTTTTTTTTTTTGTGTGTTTTGATTGATTTTTAAAAATAATTTTTCGTTGCAGAACACAGGCAGTTGATCGGCGATCACTCTGTCATTGTGAGGAATCTCTCCCTGAAGATCAAATTTCCATTTTTAAAATATTTTTGGGGGCAGTTTTACAACAAAATTATATATTTTTTGGATTGTTTTTGAGTGCAGAGGCAAACGACTGAGAAGCTCAACTCCATTAAGCAGGTTCTTAATTTATTAATTGCTATTGTTATTATATGGAGCTCAGTTTATGGATTAAATTGCAAAAGTTTGATTTTTTTTTATATTAATAACTTGGTTGTTTTCTTGCTGGGAATAGAAATTAAGTAGAGACTTGAAGGTGCCGACTGGAATAGTTTGGAAAGATAGAAATCATTCTGCGGCGTCAAATGGTATTTTATTGAGAAGTAGAAGTTCTTCTCTTTATTTTTGTTGTATTTTCATTTTGTTTATCTTTTACCTCTTTTAATTATAGGTTCGCGAGATGATGGGACAGGTGGAGATGTTCAACAGCAGAAAATGCCAAATTTTTCTGATGGAAAGGTGATTTTTATATTTATTTTTTGTGATATTTCGATCAGCTATATTCATATTAGCGAATATTTGTGCCAAAATTAAATGAGGATCCATGCTCGTTACCGTATTATATTATGACGGCATTGCATTTCGGCATACTAAGTCAATGGTAGTATAATTCGCCAGGTATTATTAACACATTGGAACAATGGGAAATAAATTCGAATCAAACAATTTACTTATACATGAGATTGACAGAGGAAGGAGTCATGGTGTTCATACTCTTAGCAGTTAGCATTTTTCTCTACTTTTCTTGAAAAAGCTACGAGAGTACTTCTTTATTTTCCTACGCAGGAGCAATCTAATCCACTATCTGCCAGTGATCACGATATAATGAATGACATGGTTAGTGAGATGGAAGATCAACTAATCATGGCCACTTTTGACATTGTTAAGACGATATAATGAATGAAAAGTGATGTAAATTAAGACATTGTTAGGTGCTACTTTTGACATGCATGACATTGTTAGGTGGTGATAATCTTAGGTGGTGACTTTGTTAGGTGCCACTTTTGACATGCATGACATTGTTAGGTGATGACAATGTTAGGTGGTGACTTTGTTAGGTGGTGACTTTGTTAGGTGCCGATTTTGACATGCATGACATTTTTAGATGGTGACAATGTTAGGTTGTGATTTTGTTAGGTGCTATTTTTGACATGCATGACATTGTTAGGTGGTGACAATGTCCTAGGTGCTATAAAAGCACATCCTATGAGTGAGGCATATGACAACAATCACAAGGATCATCACAAGAGGCAGAGGCCAAGATTTAGAAAGAGATAGAGAGATTTGAGAGAAATCTTCTAGGGTTGCTTTTGTTTGCAAACTTGATTTAAGTATAGTAGACGTTTGCAGATTCCGCTCTGCCAGAGACTAGCCATACGGTGGGTGAAGCTCGTTTAACAAATCTGTCTTGTTTCTGATTGATTACTTTCTTATTCTTGCACTTTAATTTATATTGTCTTTCGTCGTTTAATTGCGCGATTGTATTTTTGCGTGATTTGGGTTTTGTCGCGAGCACTGTTTCGTGGATCGACTCTCCCCCAACAACTTGTATCAGAGAAAGGTTACGAGAACCTAGGATTCTTCGATTCTACAATCTAACTCAACGGTGGATAACGACACTTGTGTTCTCTTCCCCACCTTCTTAGATTGTAGTTTTGAAGGCGTTGGTTTAGATCTAGGGGAAGTCGAGTTTGCTGCGATACAGACGAAAGATGACGGAGGATAAGATAAGAATCGAGAAATTCAATGGTCACAATTTTGGTTGGTGGCGCATGCAGTTGGAAGACTGTCTATACTAAAATGATCTATATCTTTCGTTGCTAGGAGAAAAGCCCGAGAAAATGACCGATGAGGAGTGGAACCTTTTGGATAGGAAAGCCCTGGCGACAATCAGATTGTCGTTGACTCCGCTAGTGGCTTTTAATATCTCAAAGGAGAAAACAGCTAAGCGCTAATGACGACGTTAACGAAATTGTATGAGAAGCCATCGACATCAAATAATTTTTTTTTATGAAGAAGCTTTTCAACATGAAGATGGTAGAGAACGGTTCAGTGATAGAGCATCTGAACGAGTTCAATAGCGTGACAAGCCAACTTGAGTCCGTTTCAATCATCTTTGAAGACGGGATTCGAACCTTACTGTTCCTATGTTCGTTGTCAGAGAGTTGGGAGACCCTAGTGATGGTGGTTAGCAACTCTATCTCGGGATTCTCACGTTTAATGATGCGGTAAGCTGCATATTAAACGATGAGATGCGGCGAAAGTCCGTGAATGGGAGTTCTTGAACTTCTGCACTTTCGGTGGAGAATCGCGGCAGAATAACGGAAAGGGCAAAGTGGAAAAATGGCAAGTCTAAAAGCCGAGGTAAATCTCAAGGAAAAATCCCAGGCGTCTGTTAGAATTGCGGAAAGAAGGGCCATAAAAAAAGTGAATGCAGACTTATGAAGAAAGGCTCAGATGAGAAGACGGATGAAAAGGAAGCGAATTTGGTGTCTACACAAGAACAAGGGGAACAAGGTCTTTGTCTATCGGCGAGTGAAAACACAAAGGCAGATACTTGGTTCCTAAATTCATGGGCTTCTTTTCATTGCACTTCGGACAGACATCACTTTGGCGAGTATGTTCTGAGAGACCTTGGACATGTGACGGTGGGAAACGGTCAATCGTGTAAGATCATTGGAAAGGGGACGATCATCTTGCAACCGTCAGGAGGTGGTCAAATCAAATTGAAGAATGCTCGTCATATTCCGGATTTGAAGAAAAGCTTGATTTCCACAAGTCAGCTAGACAACGAAGGGTTTACTACAACGTTTGGAAATTCTCAATGGAAGATTTCCAAAGGGTCGTTGGTGGTCGCAAGGGACAAGCTGAGTGGTTCATTGTACTCATTCAATAGGAGCAACGGAGGCTCGGTTGCATTGACGGCAAGTTCGAAGACTTCGTTGTGGCATAAAAGATTGGGGCAAACGTGAAAATTCTTCAAGCTAAGGGGGTTCTTTCGGGGCTAAAAAAGGTGGAGTTGGGGTTTTGCGAAAGCTACGTTTGTGGTAAGTAAAGCGCGCTCAGTTTTCAAATTGGAGGCGTACCGAAAAAGACCAAAAAAGTGGAGATGGTGCATACATACGTATGGGGTCCGGCCTCAGTAGTCTTATAGAGGAAATCGGTACTTCGTGACGTTCATCGATGATACAAGTCGGAAGACATGGGTATACGCGATGAAGAAAAAGTCCGATGTATTTGGTATCTTCAAACACTGGATTGCGCAGGTGGAGAACCAAACGGGGATGCTGGTTAAACGCTTAAAGTCCAATAATGATGGGGAATACTGCACCCAAGAGTTCGAGGAGTTTTGTTCGTAAAAGGGTATTCGTTGGTTGAAAACGGTACCGGAGACGCCACAGCAGAATAACATCGCTGAAAGGATGAACAGAACAATCCTAGAGCGAGTGCGAAGCATGACCTTGGATACGAATGCGCCAAAATTCTTATGGGCAGCACGGTCGATATTGCTGTGTATCTGATCAATAGAAACCCGGCGAGCGCGCTTGATGGAGGCATTCCAAAAGAAATTTGGTCGGGTAAACCGGTCAACTATTCACACCTTAAAGCATTTGGCTTTATTGCATATACTTTGATTGATAAGACAGAAAGGAGTAAGCTTGGCTCCAAATCTAAGAAGTGTACTTTCATCGGGTATGGTGGAGACGAGTTCAGATATCGGCTGTGAGATTACACAAGTAAAAAAGTAATACAAAGCCGGAACGTTGTCTTTGATGAGCAGCACTTATATAAAGAAGAAAAGCAAGCTAAAGATGGTGTTGTATCTGAGTTCGTGGAGTTAGACGGAACTCAAGAGAACAATCAGGTGTCTACAAGTAGGGATCAAAACATGGAGGAAGCTACAGTACTGGATCGAGCTCAAGAGCATGATGGTGATCATGTTCAGCAATCAGATGTACCAGTTCTGAGGAGATCTACGAAAGGGAGACTACCTGAACAACTTGTGACTGACTTCATTTTGTACATGGATTCGGGGGAGCCTGAATCCCTTGAAGAGGCGACGCAAAACAGTGCTAGTAAGCAGTGAGAGCGAGTCATGGACGGGGAGATGGATTCTTTGAAGAAGAACCGTACGTGGGACCTAGTGAAGCTACCCAAAAGTCGAAAAGTGTTGCTGAATAGGTGGGTGTAAATGATAAAAGATGAGGCCGATGGTGTGAAGCGGTACAAGGCTTGCTTGGTAGTTAAGAGATATGCGCAAAAGCAAGAAATTGACTAAGAAGAGATATTTTCCCTTGTGGTGAAAATGACATCAATTCGAGTGATCCTTAGTATTGTGGCGGTGGAGGATCTGCACTTGGAGCAGCTTGATGTGAAGACTGTGTTCCTTTATGGAGATTTGGTAGAGGAGATCTATATGATGCAGCCACTATGATACAAGGTGAAGGGGAAAGAAACTATGGTGTGTAGACTGTAAAAGAGTTTGTACGGCCTTAAACAAGCTCCAAGGCAGTGGTATCTCAAATTCGATCAGTTCATGTTAGAAACGGAATTTCTGCGCAGTGTGTCATATCACTGTGTCTATGTTCAGACTTTTGAGGATGAAGACTATATCAATCTATCACTCTATATTGATGACATGTTGGTAACGGGTCCTAACTTCGAGAAAATTCAAAGTCTGAAGAAGATGATGGCTGAAAAGTTTTTCATGAAAGATTTGGGAGCAGCCAAACAAATTTTGGATATGAAGATCGTTCGAGATAGGAAGCAGCGGAAGTTGTGGTTATCGCAAAGGGATTATATCGAGAAGGTTTTGAAGCGGTTCAATATGGACGAGTCAAAACCGGTGAGTACGCGTTTAGCAAAACATTTCAAACTCATGAAGAAGTTTTGCCCGACAATTCAAGAGCAGAAAGACGAGATGGTAAGAGTGCCATATGCATCTGCGGTGGGGAGTTTAATGTATACGATGGTGAGTACGAGACCGGATATTGCACATGCAGTGGGAGTTGTGAGCCGGTATATGCAAAACCCGGGGAAAGAGGATTGGAATGCGGTGAAGTGGATTTTGAGGTATCTTAGGGATACGTCTAATCACTGCTTATGTTTCGAGGGTGGCTCTCTAAAGGTGCAAGGTTACGTTGATGCGGACTACTCGGATGATCGAGATAGTGGGAAGAGCACAACGAGATACGTATTTACGGTTGGAGGAACAACGGTGAGTTGGGTATCTCAACTGCAAAAAGTTGTAGCATTGTCAACGACGGAGGCTGAGCACGTGACGATCACGGAAGCCAGCAAAGAGATGATATGGCTACAAGGGTTACTCGAAGAGTTGAGTAAGAAGCAAGACTTCAATACCTTGTGGAGCGACAACCAAAGTGCAATACATTTGGCGAATAATGCAGCATATCATTCTCGGACTAAGCATATCAAGGTGCGGTACCACTTCATACGCATAGCGTTAGAAGATGGTGAGTTGACACTGCAGAAGATCGCGGAAGAAAAGAATCCGGCGGATATGTTCACCAAAATTGTAGACAGAGATAAGCTGAATCGATAAGCTAAATCTCTGTTGCAGAATGGTGAATCTCTCCATGAAAATTTGATGAGGAGAGAGCAGCTGCGGAATCGTGTGAAGTTTACTAGTGTTGAGAATCAAGCCGAAAAATTACTCCAAGTGGAAGAATGTCGAGATTGTGATGAATTTGCATCAAGGTGGAATTTGCTAAAAAGTGATGCAAATTAAGACATTGTTAGGTGCTAATTTTGACATGCATGACATTGTTAGGTGGTGACAATATTAGGCAGTGACTTTGTTAGGTGTCACTTTTGACATGCATGACATTGTTAGGTGCTGACAATGTTAGGTGGTGACTTTGTTAGGTACCACTTTGACATGCATGACATTGTTACTTTGACATGCATGACATTATTAGGTGGTGACAGTATTAGGTGGTGACACTATTAGGTGCTATTTTTGACATGCATGACATTGGTGATAATGTCCTAGGTGCTATAAAAGCACATCCTATGAGTGAGGCATATGACAACAATCATAAGGATCATCACAAGAGGTAGAGGCCAAGATTTAGAAAGAGATAGAGAGATTTGTATAGAGAGATTTGAGAGAAATCTTCTAGGGTTGCTTTTGTTTGCAAACTTGATTTAAGTATAGTAGACGTTTGCAGATTCCGCTCTGCCGGAGACTAGCCATACGGTGGGTGAATCTCGTTAACAAATCTATCTTGTTTGTGATTGATTACTTTCTTATTCCCACACTTTAATTTATATTGTCTTTCGTCGTTTAATTGCGTGATTGTATTTTTGTGTGGTTTGGGTTTTGTCACGAGCATTGTTCCGTGGATCGACTCTCCCCCCAACAGTTCATACTCTTAGCAGTTAGCATTTTTCTCTACTTTTCTTGAAAAAGCTACGAGAGTTCTTTATTTTCCTACGCAGGAGCAATATAATCCACTATCTGCCAGTGAACACGATATAATGAATGACAAGGTTAGTGAGATGGAAGATCAACTAATCATGGCCAGAACTTATTTGCAATTTGTACCACTAAAAGGCAATTCTCGATTAGCAAGAGAGCTGAAGCAAAGGATTAAAGAGATACAAAGGGTGCTTGCTCATGTCACAGGTTCAAACTTACATAGAAGGTAAAGATTATTGTTGTATGAATTTGATTTTGTATAAGTCACTTAACTTGTGGGAACTGTTTAGATAATTTAGATTAAACAATATCTTAATTAATTATTAGGCTAAATTAAATAAACTACCCCTAACTATCACTGCATTGCATTAAACCTTCTTTATGTTTTCTTATTACGGAAAACTCCCTTAAACTTTGTTTTTAAAGGAGTTATATTTTCATAAAAATACTCGTAAATATAGCACTTTTAGGGAGATTATTGTAATAAAAATTACTTTGACATAGTTTTAGTGAAAACCAGTGATAGCTCAGGATAATTTAGTGCTAATATAAGCCTAATTAGAAAGATGCTATTATATGTTTTGATTGGGATGAAAAAACAATGCAGCGCATTACAGAATATGAGAGCCATGGAAGATACATTGTCCAAAGCCAAGAAAGCTTACCCAGACTGCTCTGCAGTGGCATCGAAGCTACGTGCCATGGCTCATAATACTGAAGAACAGCTCACAGCGCAGAAGAATCTTGCTTCATATCATCTTCAGCTTGCTGCAAATACATTCCCTAAGGGTCTTCATTGCCTATCCATGCTTCTTACTACACAGTACTTCGCTCTCAAGCCTGAGGATCGCCAGTTGCCTAACAGAAACAAAGCACGGAGAGAAGATTTATATCATTATGCGCTTTTCTCTGATAATATATTAGCATGTGCTGTGGTAGTGAACTCAACCGTCTGTACATCTAAGGTGAGTATCTACTGTGATATTTTGTGCAGCTCTTTTATTCCAGTGTTTTATGTGCATGTGATAATATATAATTAAATTGCTGAACTGTTCTTAGTTAATTGGTGTTGACCTAGCCTGCGAAACATGTCAATGTTGTAACTTAACAGAAAATTAGATTGTGTATGCACCCCAATTACCTTGTATTTACATTTTTAAGTTTCTTTTCTGAAGAAACAGTCTTGTACAGCCGACCCCAAAAATTTGGTGATAAAGACTTGTTATTATTTTCTTTATTATCTACAAAATGATGTTTCCCTGTACCTTTACTAGAAAGAAGAGATGAAGGGTTTGTTCATCCTGATAAAGAGCTGGCAAGTAATTTTTCTGACCTCGTTTAACAAATATAGAATTTTATGGGAGTGAGGTGGAAGATATTAACACATTTTATGAGTTAAATGCTTCATTGTTTCTAATACCTTAGTATCGACCCATGATAAACTGGCCAAACTTTTAATGGCTTGAGTCAAGCCAAAATCTGTTTGAAATGATGCTCGAAATTTTGAAATATATACGGATTGCTTCAATTGGGGATTTTTAGACTAACCTTCTTTACAAGCTTTTGATGGAAAGAGGTTCCAATTAGATCTAGGTCAATGAGACTCTCTTTCATGTTGGCGAAAGCAAATAACATTAATGGTGAAAAGTAAATTGGAGACTTGGTAGGAAGGTTGGGACTTGCGAGAGAGAAGTCATTCATTGAAACAAATAAATTGTAAGTTAATCGAACTGAGAGAAGTTATTAAGAAATAAGCATCAAGATGATCATTGTTTCCTTTAGTGGATATAAGTCATTGTTAAATGACTCTGGTGGTAGCCTTTCCCTACTAGTATCGGCAGCTTGGTCTATGTGTATTAGTTTCCTCTTGCATTTCCTATTTATGGGTGTGATATTTACAAAATCATGCAAAAAAATCTCAGCATCCAAGATATTCTTCTCAATGCAAATCCGACCACCCTGTCTTTGTAGAGATTTTAACACATTATTTAATTGTGTACACAACATTTAGGTTCTCAATGATTATTCACCATTACATTGCAAGCCTATAGTTATAAATAGGTATACCAATGTTGTACCATAAGCTGGGAAAGATGGTCATCTTTCTTGTCAGACTTCTCCCTTCACCCTCAATTTAAATGGTAAAAGTTTCTTCTCGTCATAATCAACTTCATCCATGGTACGGCATTTTTTTTTCTTTTCTGCATGCACTAAGAAATTCGTACAAAGAGTTGACTAGATCTACTATGAAGTTAAAATGAACACATTTCAGTTTTATAGAATGGAATTAAATAATATTCTAAGAGTGTTCAACTACTTTAAAGATTTGCATCCCATTCATGACTTGCTAAGCAAAACTATATTTATCTTACTAAAATTTACATCCTATCCTTCCACAAATTTAGTAACAATGAATATTTTTAAAAACCTTAAGTTTCTCCTTCGTGTCACTTGTTCTCCTCACTCACTCAGTTGTATGCCATGTGCAACCTTACACAATCAGCCAAATCAACAAGGCAACCTTGCAAAATTAGATACTTTGTTTTGTATGTATAATAATGTGTTTTAATATGGACCTTGGCTAGTAGCCTTTTACAGATACAATTGCACTTCTCAAGAAGAAACTCATGTCGACTTCAATGCCCATCTATATTCTTGAATCCTGAGGTATGTATTAGAGGGTTTCTTTTTGGTTGCTTGGGCATAAAGTAGTTAACTAGTTAAGACAACAACCACTATTCAAAGAAAGGAAAGTTAGGAAAGAAAGTGAAAGAAATAAGATGGGGAACTCAACCCTCAAATTCAAGTCTCAATAAAGGAGTGGAAGATCGTAAAATTAGTTAATGAAGAAGTGAAGATTCTTTACTTTAAGTTGTGTCCATAAAGGACCTAGTAGGAAAATCCTCGGATGATGTTGATCATGATTAACATCTGGTGTCCATTTACTGTCTACTGGGTTTCTCAACAAACATTTACCACACATGTCTATTTGTAGGCAAAAAAATACTGTTCAATTATTATCTTGACGGCTACTCTATGTAATTTTGGGCATTAAGATAAGATCAACTTCATATTTATTGGAATTGATTACAGTTCTGTTATTGGTCTTTCTGTATTGTCTCAATTGTAGATCATGTATGCTAAGTCACAAAAATGGATTCTTAATAATGCAAATAATTACCAAATCCAATCAGAAATAATAACATTCAATTTCATCTTTAGGCCTTTACAGTTGTGAGAATCTTGAACCTTTTTCTCTCAGCATCAGGATTTCCTAGTTTATTCAATCCATGTCGACTAATCTAAGACCCACCTTTTCTTCATGTGCATTTGTTGATTATATTATAATTTAATACTTTCCGTACTCTTTTGCAGGCACCGTATAAAATTGTATTTCATGTGGTGACTGATTCTCTCAGCCTGCCAGCAATAACAATGTGGTTTCTATTAAATCCACCGGGTGACGCCACAATCTATATACAAAACATTGATGATTTTAAATGGCTCCCTCCTAAGTTTACTTTAATGACTCCAAAGGATCTACAAGATCCAAGATATATTTCGCCCCTCAACCATCTTCGCTTCTATTTGCCAGAAGTCTTTCCTTATTTGAAAAAGGTTTTGCTTTTGGACCATGATGTGGTGGTTCAGAAAGATCTGAGGGGGTTATGGGAATTAGATATGAAGGAGAAAGTAATTGGAGTTGTAGAGACATGTGAGGAAAATATTTCATTTCATCGATTGGATACCCATGTTGACTTTTCTGAACCTGCCATTGCGAAATTTTTTGATGCCAAGGCATGTTTATGGGCGTTTGGGATGAACATATTTGACCTGCATAACTGGCGGAGACGAGGTTTGACACAAGTCTACAATAAATGGCTTCATCTGGTAAGGGAAAAACATGTAGCATTCTTTTTTCATTCATTTTTAAGGATTTGTCTTTTGCTGTTTCGTTTTTTTAACCAGCATGCAACTGTTGGTATAATATTTGATAAAATACAGTATTGATATGTGAACAACTGTTTTGAAATTTCTTTTGCCAAAGCCATCTTTTCTTGCTTTACACACTTACAGTATAAATACTCTATTGCTTATTTGGTTGCAGAATGTATAGTTAGAAAAAGGAGTTAAACTAGAGGAACCGAATAAAATTTGAATGTGTATCAAAGACTTATGATGTCATGTTATAAAATTTTTAGGATTTCCACTACATCCCTCATCCCCCCAGCACAATCAACACCTTACATACAGATAAAAATAGAAGAGGGAGAAAAAAAGAGTAAAAAATGAAAATAAATATAAAAATTAGAAGGAATTTTTAAGACATTGAAATTCTTACCGAGTAATACTATATGTTCCCCCTCCTCTAATGCAGCTTAACCTTTTGGCTAGTAGGATGGGCTTCGTCAACCTCGTGTATGCGCTAAACTGCTGCATATTAACTTTTGGGGGGTGATTTTTAGAATATCGAACTTTTTGGGGGTGATTTTTGGAAATACCATTTCTTTTGAGATGGTATACCAAAAAAAAAATTTTAAATTGCAAAACTATCATTAACAGATCCTAAAGCATAAATAGCGATCATACTTTAATTAAAATGTACCTTCCTTAATCACCGAATACAATCCTAATGTAATTACCTATCAACCTGTTCATGGATTACTGGTTCGTCTATACACCGGTTATCCGCACACCTTAATTTCTTAATCATCGTATCTATATGATCTGTCACTTACAATTGCCGTCTGCGGATGGCCCGACCTGTCTGTTTGACAGCTTCTACCTCCACTTGACAAAACAAATGCGTTGCCACTCAGAGCAATTAAAGCACCCTGGTTAGTTTAATTACAATGCACCTTCATATGAAGCATGCATTGACCAGATACATTAGAGCTAGGGGATCATGACAGACAGGGTAACAGAGAGCTAGGGAATCGTCATTGAAATAGTTCAATAAACATGTAGATGGGTTCGTTCACACGCTAAACTACAACAGAGCCACGATATGATGCCAAGTAGGGCACAAATTCACTATGGAAGAAATATTTTATTTCCAATTGATAATTTGATTTCATGCAAGGAAAACTAAATTCCTAAAGGAAAAAAAAGCGCCTTGAATTATAAATATATGATGGAAAAGCTTTGATTTGTGCTAATTTTATCATAAGCGCATACAAACACTATTTTTTGTTCAACTTAAATTTTTCTTATGAAGTTTATCAACCCATTTGTTTTTTAAATACATCTATTAAAAATTCGTGATTCCGGTGAGTCGCCTGCCCGAGCTCGGTATATAAGGAAAGCAATTTCGCTTACCATTCTTTATTGTATTTATGGTTTAACAGGGAAATAGGAGTCGGTTATGGAAAGCAGGAAGCTTGCCATTAGGCCAGCTCACATTTTACAACCACACGTTGGTTCTCGACCGGCGATGGCACATGCATGGGCTAGGGCATGATTCTTCTCGTTTTTTTAAGAGAAATGAGATTGAGAAAGCAGCAGTCATCCACTACAACGGGAGAATGAAACCGTGGCTTGAGATTGGCATTCAAAGATTCAGTAGTTACTGGAACAAGTTCCTCAAATATGGCCACCCTTACTTGCAACAGTGCAACATACATGAGTAGCCCAATTTCGGAGAATTATGTCTTTAGCCCAATTTTTTTTAATCTATTCTTTTTTCTTTTTCTCATGTAAATCTATTTATTATTTATTGTTTAGTTGATTCTTTTAACTAGACCTTACGTTTTTATTAAAAGTTTTTTAACCAAGAAAATTTCATTATTTTAAGTGTACATATACTTTGTACATTTGGTTCTAAAACCTTAAAGCTTGATATGATTGCGTTGGGATATTCTCTTTAATGCCTTGGCAATTTTTAAGCACCTGTGTTCAAGCCAGCTGTGTGTTTGTTTTCTAGGTTCGTCAGGGTAGAAAGTCGTAAATAATTTGGTTTCAGAATCATACATGCGTGACTGATTATTTCTGTTTATTCGCAGGTTTTATTTTTATTTTTCTTTATACACTTGTCGGTATGTGCTCGCTTCTTTTAGACCTGATTTAGATCTTTTATACTAGAAACAACAAAAAACACACACACATGAGGAACACACTTACTAGGAAAATGTTTATGTGACGGCGGCTTATTCTAAAAAATAAAGTGCCGCCTTAAAAGTTAACTTTCCACTATATTTTCTGATGATTGAATCCGTTCAACTTCATCTCCATGATCTAGTTCATTGGTATATCGAATTTCATATGTTTTTGATAACCTGTACTTTCGTATTGGTGGTTGCAAAATTAATGGTTTTCTGACGATAAGACATTTGACAAAGCTAGATCAATAGGTAAAAGCTATTAAAATAGCATGAAACTTAGTGTACTCATCTTTTGCATCATGGAGAACAGGATAAAGGGTGACGGTCATCCAAAAAATGGGTTAATAATTAACTCTTAACGCGACACGTTTTTAGAATAATCCGCCACCTCTCTCTCTCTCTCTCTGTCTCCGAGGGAATGAGAATAATAGAGAAAAGGTGCCATAGGAGCGAATTTCCCTCTATGGCGTCAAAAAATACACGCTCCACGACTTTATTTGACGATCTGCATCCATCATCTTCATCCTTATCATATAAGATGTGGATACATATGTGATTCTACCACGTTTTCACCGTTGAATTAGCAATGTAAAAAGTTTTATTGTCGGTAAACCATTAATTGTGCACCCACAAAATCAATGGTGAAAAAGCGGTAGAATCACATGAAATTTGGTGTATCCACATCTTAAATGATAAGGATGAAGATGATGGGTGCCGATCGTCAGAAAAAATCGTGGAGGGTGTTTTTTCGACGCTATAAGAAGAAATTCCCTTCTATAGCCCTCCCCTCTCCCCCTCCCCCCCCCTCTCTCTGTGTGTGTGTCTATATATATATATATATATATATATATATATATATATATATGATCCGACCTCATTTCTTATTTTGAGATTCGCTTTTCAAACACACAATTTGTCGTGTTTTTCATCGATCCACACCGATCATCATGATCTACACATGTTAGATATGTTATATATCAAGTTTTACAAGATTTGGAGATCTCTAACTAATCCATCAAATAGACTAAAAAATCGATGGTTTTAACAAGATTACTTGATGGATGTGCTAGGGGTCTCCAAATCTCGTAAAACTGGATACATAACCTATCTAATACATATAGATCACGGTGGCCGGTGAGGATCGGTGAAAAACCCGGGGGTTGTGTGTTTGAAAAATGGACCTCAAAATAAGAAATGGTCCAGCCACATTTCTTATTTTGAGATCCACTTTTTAAACACACAATTCGTCGTGTTTTTCACCGATTTACACCGACCATCGTAATCTACACATGTTAAATAGCTTATGTATCAAATTTTACGAGATTTGAAGATCTTTAACTAATTCATCAAATAGACTAAAAAATCGACTTTACGATACATGAAAAATAAGATCGCTTGATGGATGTCTTAGAGGTCTCCAAAGCTAATAAAATTTTATACATAACCTATCTAATACAACTAGATCAAAATAAACGATACGGATTAGTGAAAAACATGGGGGTTGTGTTTAAACGTTTGGCCATGAAATGAGAACCGACCTCATAGGATCATCTTCATATATATATTGTCACGCCCCGCTTCCCAGTGTACGGCGAAGGAAGTGTAAGTCCATGTCACGCATCCCACGAGCTTGTGGGGAGGCGGAATATATGAAAAACAATTATCAAAGATTCGTAACACGGACTTGAGCACACGAATCGTGTCTAAAACATTACTAGCAAACTACGAAAGGTTTAACTACTCGGATACGAAGTTATACCTCACGTTACTTGTCCTTCGGGTCTCCATCGCTGTCCTCCACTCCTCGTAGGCTCTATGGAACGTCGGCACCTCAACGGCCTCCTCGAGTCAAAGACGATCCACCCGAGAGCTGCTACTCTAAGCTTGACCTCTAATTTGAGGTAACTAGGTTACTCAAAGTGCTAATCTAAGCAACCTAGGGGATATAGAGTAGGATTGTGGATTAACAAGTCTTGCTAACCCTTGATCTCAACATATGAGAGGCTAGGGTTAGGGTTTGAAGAGAGAGAGCTTGAGGAGAGAGAAGGTGAGAATGAGAATCCTTTTGGATAAATGATATCATTTGTGTATATATGAAACATATGATATTATTAAATGAATAACAAATAATGATATATCATCATGTTTCATTAACACACTAAGTGATTCATCACATGAGTCATATGAATCATAAATGAATCATTAACTCCATGGATGATTCACTCTCATGACTCATTAATCCAATAAATGCAAATGCCACCTTACCCTCCAAGTCATCATCCTTCTAGAAGCTTCCCGACAAATTACAAGAACGCCCCTCCTATCCGTGAAAACACGGAAAAACTTTAGACTGTATAAATCCAATAATCCGATACTAGAATCTGGCTTAAACCAAAGCCGACTAGTAAAAACTGTCCGAACATCGTACGTGTGTAAAAACACGTATGCGTCCGAACCCTGTCGTAAAACCATACGACCTCTATATCGTTTCGCCCGAAGCATGGAAACTCTCTGTGTGGGACTCTAAAGACTCGACACTACGCCGTCAGTGGGTTTAACCACAGACCGCAAGTGACACTAGCTGTACGTAACGGTCCCCAGGTAGATGTCGATAAGAAGGCCGATGAGGAAACCCATCCGAACTCCTACTGAGCCTGCTGTGACAATCTCCGTACAGTCCAGTCTGTTCGTCTAAGACTATCACATATCGAGCCTAGGGGGGCGGCAAGCGTCAGTCCCCTAATAGCGGTATAAGTCGTGTCGGAGCGTAGCCCATTACACCTTGAGAAACTACTGGAAAACCTACCAGTAAATCTCGCTTGCCCTGGCCAGGGACTTTGCGTAATGGCTCTCTGACACAGCGCGATATCAACTCCCAATACCGGGAGAGACGAATCCTGTCTAACTGCCACTGCCTCCAAGTGCTCGGGACTGCACCCAACTGCTACCTGTTTGCACGACTCCTTTGAGCCGTGGTAGGGTAGCAATCTAAGAATAGTGGGACACACTCGAGGCGAAGCAGCAATGTCAAGTCTGCGGACTATGCTGTACTCATGTCACCTGGGAACTGTTAACTGACGACGAGTATAATACCAACCAACAGTTCCCTGTGAGTCATGTCCGGTGTACCCGTAACCTAACGAGCACCTGTATACTATCTCCAGTACAACGTACTGATGGCTGTGGGACAGACCATCTCCCCAACTGGGATGAGAAGCGTACACACTAGTCTACTCCGGAGTATCGATGCCCTGTCTCGATAATCCTACGACTAGAGACCTGTATAGAATGTTGCTTATAGACTACTCAGCCCCCACTAGTGTGACTGCCATCACAACGCTGGTAATCAAGAAAAGATCATAAGGGCTCTACTAATATGTATAAGCGATACGTTACAAGAAACATATGCACATATTAAAGTAGACTCAAACCAAGTAGCATACTACCATTTTTAGCAAGAATGTCAATACAACTGTGAATATCCCAAGCTTCGATTAAGTAATATACAAATTAGTATGATACAGTAATGGCCTTCTAGGGCATAAACACTAACAATCTCCCACTTGCACTAGGGCCATGTACTGGCATATCGCAGACCTATCATCTCGAATAGCCTCTCGAACTGCGTCTGAGGAATGGCCTTTGTGAATGGATCAGCAATGTTATTCTCTGTATCTACTCTCTTTACCTCGATCTCCCGGCGATCTACGATCTCCCTGATCAAGTGATACCGCCTTAAGATGTGTCTGGACTTCTGATGGGACCTGGGTTCCTTCGCTAAAGCTATAGCGCCGTTGTTGTCGCAATACAGAGGTATTGTACCAACACTGGTAGGAACCACCTGAAGTTCTGTAAGGAACTTCTTCATCCAGACAGCTTCTTTTGCGACATCGCAAGCAGCTATGTACTCCGCTTCCATCGTTGAGTCAGTAACGGTCTCCTGCTTGGAACTCTTCCAACAGACCGCCCCTCCATTGAGGGTAAAGACATAACCCGGCATGTACTTGGAGTCATTCTTGTCACTCTGGAAGCTGGAGTCGGCAAAGGCCTCGATCTGGAGATCTTTTCCGCCATACACCAAGAACATCTCCTTAGTCTTCCTTAGGTACTTGAGAATGTTCTTTACTGCTATCCAGTGCTTCTCCCCTGGGTTTGCCTGATACCGGCTTACAACGCTCAATGCGTATGCTACATCTGGTCTGGTACATAACATCGCATACATTATAGAGCCTACCGCAGAAGCGTAGGGTATAATCGACATGCGATCCCTATCCAAATCAGTCTTGGGAGACATCTCTTTGGAGAGGGTGATTCCGTGACAAGCCGGTAGGTTACCGCGCTTAGAATCTTCCATACTGAATCTTTTCAATATGGTGTCTATGTACCTGGACTGCGAAAGTCCCAACATCCTCTTTGATCTATCACGATAGATCTGGATCCCCAAAATGTAGGCGACATCACCCAGGTCCTTCATGGAGAACTTCTGTGACAAGAATCTTTTGACTGACTGTAGCATATGAATATCGTTTCCTATTAGGAGAATGTCATCCACGTACAAGACGAGGAATACAACAACTCTCCCTACAATCTTACTGTATATGCATGGTTCATCTGGATTTTTGATAAAGTCGAATTCTTTGACTGTATCATCAAAACAGATGTTCCAACTCCGCGGTGCCTGCTTTAGTCCATAAATGGATTTAAGCAGCTTGCACACTTTACCGCTGCTCCCACTCTGTGAATCCCTCTAGCTGATCCATATAGACGCACTCTTCCAAATTACCATTTAGAAAGGCCGTCTTTACGTCCATCTTCCAGATCTCATAATCGTGGAAGGCAGCAATAGCAAGAAGGACCCGAATGGATTTGAGCATAGCCACTGGAGAAAAGGTTTCGTCATAGTCCAAACCAGGTCTTTAACGGAAACCCTTTGCAACAAGTCTAGCCTTACAGGTTTCAACCTGTCCATCCACACCAATCTTCTTTTTGAAGATCCATTTGCATCCTACGGGTTTTACCCCATCTGGAGCAATGTCCAAAGTCCATACTTACCGAGTCGCCGCTCTGAATGGCTTGCTGGAAGCTAGTAGGGTCATCATTATCAATGACGCAATCTTCTCGATCCCCGTCTATGAGAAAACCGTAGTATCTCTCGGGCGGATGAGACTGCCTACTATTTCTGCGGATAGGCGCTGGTATGTCCCTTTCTTCTGAAACTTCTGGTTCTACCATACTTTCAGTAACAGCTTGTGGTTCTGGAATTTCTTCCAGTTCTACTGCGCTCCCACTCTTCTGATTTTCTAAAAATTCAGTTTCTAAGAATTGGGCATGACGAGAAACAAAAACATTTTGTTCCTCTGCATAATAGAAACAATATCACATGGAGTTCTTTGGATATCCCACAAACTTACATAGTACTGAGCGTGCCTCGAGCTTGTCTGGATGCTGCTTTTTTACAAAAGCTGGACATCCTCATGTCTTCAGGTACCGAAGATAGGGTTTCTTCCCACTCCACATCTGATATGGTGTGGTAGGCACAGTCTTGGTTGGAACCTTGTTCAAAATATATGCAGCTGATTCTAGTGCATAACTCCAGAAAGATCGCGGTAACTCAGCCTTACTCAACATGGAACGAACCATATCCAATAGGGTTCGATTCCTCCTTTCCGATACACCGTTGTGTTATGGTGTGTATGGAGGAGTAAGCTGAGAGAGAATTCCATTCTCTTTTAAGTAACCCAGGAACTCGGCACTTAAGTATTCACCACCTCGATCAGATCTCAGTGTCTTGATACTTTTGCCTGTTTGGTTTTCTACTTCACTCTTGTATTCCCGGAATTTCTCAAAGGCCTCGGATTTATGCTTCATCAAGAAAATATGTCCATACCTAGAGAAATTATCCGTAAAAGTAACGAAGTAGAAAAAACCACCTCGCACATGTGTAGACATTGGACCGCACACGTCACTGTGTACGAATCCTAAGAGCTCGTTCGCACTTACTCCGTGTCCAGTAAACAGAGTCTTTGTCATCTTTCCCATGAGACAAGATTCACAAGTAGGATAAGATTGATATTCGAACGGATTCAAATATCCTTCTCTATGTAACTTAGTTAATCGTGTTTCATTGATGTGACCTAGTCTACAATGCCATAAGAAAGCCTGATTTATTTCTGGAGACTTTCTTTTAAGTGTGTTTTAGACATTGAAAACTTGAGCTTGACTCAATACGTATATATCGTCATCTAATGTACCGGACCCAATCAGAACTTGATTTAGGTGGATGTGAACTACATCGCTTACGAATGTAAAATCATATCCCTCTCTCGAAAGTGAGGACACTGATATGATATTACAAGTCAAACTAGGTACATACAAACAGTTACGTAGAATCAATATCTGCCCACTTGTCAAACCTAGGCGATATTCTCCCACGGATTCAGCGTCCACGCTCATTCCGTTTGCAACTCTGAGAGACAAATCACCTACCTTTATAACTCTACGGTTTCGCAAAGCATGTAATGAATTACAGATATGAGATCCTGCTCCAGTATCTATTACCCAGGAAGTAGAGTTAATTGACAAACAGTTCTCAATTACAAACACACTTGAGGCCGAAGCCACAACATGCTTCGTATCCTGGCTACTGGCTTCCAAAGCCCTGCAATCCTTCTGCCAATGCCCAATCCCATAACAATAGGAACATCCCTTTTTAGCTACACCAAGTCCCGAAACTTTTGCTCTTCCCTTTCCTCCTACTTTACTGACACCGTATATCGGCTTCATAGAGGTCTTCTTCTTTTCACCCTTTGCTTTCGCCCTGGATGTAGAAGAAGAAGGTCCCCCATTAAGCAGAGCTTGTGTCTCCCTGGTTTCTTTCAGGGTGTAAGTAGAGGGTAGGGACTGTGGAAATAAGTCAGCGTATGACCTGTTTCCCAATGTGGTCTCCAGGTCCCGGAGCTCATCAATATAGCTAGTCATCGTAAGGACGTTGTCCCCTACAGATGACCCGATAGCCAACCTCGCTTGAATTAATTCGTTCGAGGTCTTATATCTTGCGATATGTGATTGCTCTCCATATAAATCTTTGTTATGGAGAAAGATGGAAACTGAGTCCATCTTCTCGTGCTGCTTCTGGTATACACCATCAACTGAAGCCAACACGAGGCACTTGGTTTTCGCTTTATCTTTTTCCCTTGTCTGACGGATATCCATATCCGCGACGGTGGAAACTGGACCTGGGACGGCGGGATCTTGAGTAGTAATAGGGTGGTCCAGCTTGTCATAGGCAATGGACATCTGGACAGACCTTTGCCAGTCATATAAGTCAGATTCAGTCAAATTGTTATCTAGATGTAACCTAGTCATGGTCACAAGGTCGCTGCAATTGAGAGAGAGAGAGAAGAAAACACTTTAGCATGATGCTCTTGCAAGTTTAGATTGGTTTTTAGTTTATCTAAACTGGATGGCTCCCACTGTTTCTCGAATCCTTCCTCAAACCACAAAAGAAGAATTAGCCAGGACTGATCTCACCGTACAATACTTGCTTAACCGTTCAGCCAGGCCGGTGTCGGTACTTCGAAGGAGGTTTTCCAACGCTTTCACGAAGTTCCTTAATTAAATAACCTTTTTTTTCTGTGGGCGTAGCCCCGCTGAGACCTTTCTCGACACCTACTTGGTTTATAGCATTGATCATTAAGTGACGAATCTCCTGATAAGTAGCATACACTCACAGTAGGATCGGGATCCAAATATCATCGTATGATAATGTTGAAGGAATCCTACCAACATTCATCAAACTCCAAATGGTATGCAACACTAGCAAGTTTCAGTTTCTTTAGAAACTCCCGATGTGGATTTTTTCCCCATGTTCTTATCACCTTGACGAAAGCCAACAAATCATAAGTCACATGTCAAGTTCTGCCCATCATTATCTTGTTAATTTGAACCCACCCGTACATACCCTTGACGAAAGCCAACAAGGTAATATGACTGTCCCAAACCAACTCATCTATCTATGCAACAAATGAATACCCCAGCAGCTACCAAACACTATGCCTTGACGAAAGCCAACAAACATAGCTTGAATACTACTGACCATCCATAAGAAATGACGGAGGGCTACGACTGGTTTTGGCGAAACCGTGAACGTAGTGAACTTGATATAATCGAAGGAACCTGATAGCTTTTTAAAAGGAGTGGTTAAAGCTCCGTAATAAAAAAATTCAGCTCTTTTAAAATAATCGAGTGGTTTCTTTTAAATTTGTTCCAACGACTCAACTTTGGTTTGTTTTCTTTGCATTATAATAATGCGTCCCATCATTTATCCTATCATTACAGAAAACAACGAAAATACCACGTCCTCTTATGCCATCTACATTCGCCACTGGGTCCCATCATCACCCGTTAGGTTACTTAACTAACGACAGAGCGGGGGCTGGGATAGCGCGGGTGTAAAACATAAGTAACGTCTAATAGCTATCATATAAAGATATTGTACATTCGTCAGACGCAATAATAGGTATTCCAGATCACAGATGAACATTATTGGATATACAAGCAATCCACATTTGCTCTGGGCCTGCAACAAAAAACGGATTACAAAGTTATGATGAATAGCCATTACCCCACCCTAGACCCCTACGGGTACGGCAAACTACCCGCCAAGTACCCGAAGTGAAGCGTTCTCCCTCAACAACGTGAGTAGGCCACTAAACACTTCAACGTACCCGGTAGTTTGTGTACCCCACTTTGGGTCTATCCTAGGAGCATAAAACAGTAAATGAAATAATACAATGGTGGCTACAACCGCAACCTGGATGTGCCCCGCAAAAGAATATTACATCATATTACAATTTACATCGAATGAATGAATATAAAACCCATCTCAAACCCCGGCTCATCATCACAACGATCCAATCAAGTTCATGTACATAAACAATAAAATCATTACAGAAACGTGCAACCCCCTGCCAACCGACATACTAGCAGTTAGGGGAGGTTTACGAACATATTAAACATTACAGATAAAAACCCGATTCGCAAATAACTTAGAATATCGATCGACAACCTTTT
Source organism: Agapanthus africanus (assembly GCA_030015575.1). Taxonomy (NCBI): domain Eukaryota; kingdom Viridiplantae; phylum Streptophyta; class Magnoliopsida; order Asparagales; family Amaryllidaceae; genus Agapanthus; species Agapanthus africanus. The sequence goes on along the minus strand of JASDDO010000004.1, from coordinate 137,136,791 downwards.
TCCGTGTCTACCCCCAAATGCAAGCCAGCACAGAAGTAACCTGGGCAGAAACATAATATACTGGAAAACAAAACACCAAAAAATATGAATTACTGCGCAAATCCGAGTCAACTCGGAGTTGACTCGGCGGCGGATCCGCGGCCAAAAGCACCATTCGGCCGCGGATCCGCGGTCGTCTTACCGAGTTACCATCTCGTATTTTCCCAGAATTCTTATAATCCCCTGCTGTTAATTTTCAGGCACATCAAATAATTTTTTCGACACGTTTAAAATTGACAGAAACATGAGGGGTCCGGAGTTTTGTTTTCGCGTTTTTCCGACGATCGAAGTTCTAATTAGTTGCTAACAAACTAGTAAAGGTTTAGTTGGCTCTGATACCACTGTAAGTCCATGTCACGCACCCCACGAGCTTGTGGGGAGGCGGAATATATGAAAAACAATTATCAAATCTTCGTAACACGGACTTGAGCACACGGATCGTGTCTAAACCATTACTAGCAAAGTACGAAAGGTTTAACTACTCGGATACGAAGTTATACCTCCCGTTACTTGTCCTTCGGGTCTCCATCGCTGTCCTCCGCTCCTCGTAGGCTCTATGGAACGTCGGCACCTCAACGGCCGCCTCGAGTCAAAGACGATCCACCCGAGAGCTGCTACTCCAAGCTTGACCTCTAACTTGCGGTAACTAGGTTACTCAAAGTGCTAATCTAAGCAACCTAGGGGATATAGAGTAGGATTGTGGATTAACAAGTCTTGCTAACCCTTGATCTCAACACATGAGAGGTTAGGGTTAGGGTTTGAAGAGAGAGAGCTTGAGGAGAGAGAAGGTGAGAATGAGAATCCTTTTGGATAAATGATATCATTTGTGTATATATGAAACATATGATATTATTAAATGAATAACAAATAATGATATATCATCATGTTTCATTAACACACTAAGTGATTCATCACATGAGTCATATGAATCATAAATGAATCATTAACTTCATGGATGATTCACTCTCAAGATTCATTAATCCAATAAATGCAAATGCCACCTTACCCTCTAAGACATCATCCTTCTAGAAGCTTCCCGACAAATTACGAGAACGCCTCTCCTATCCGTGAAAACACGGAAAAACTTTAGACTGTATAAATCCAATAATCCGATACTAGAATCTGGCTTAAACCAAAGCCGACTAGTAAAAACTGTCCGAACATCGTACGTGCGTACAAACACGTATGCGTCCGAACCCTGTCGTAAAACCATACGACCTCTATATCGTTTCGCCCGAAGCAGGGAAACTCTCTGTGTGGGACTCTAAAGACTCGACACTATGACGGAAGTGGGTTTAACCACAGACCGCAAGTGGCACTAGCTGTACGTAACGGTCCCCAGGTAGATGTCGATAAGAAGGCCGATGAGGAAACCCATCCGAACTCCTACTGAGCCTGCTGTGACAATCTCCGTACAGTCCGGTCTGTTCGTCTAAGACTATCGCATATCGGGCCTAGGGGCGGCAAGCGTCAGTCCCTTAATAGCGGTATAAGTCGTGTCGGAGCATAGCCCATTACACCTTGAGAAACTACTGGAAAACTTACCAGTAAATCTCGCTTGCCCTGGCCAGGGACTTTGCGTAATGGCTCTCTGACACAGCGCGATATCAACTCCCAATACCGGGAGAGACGAATTCTGTCTAACTGCCACTGCCTCCAAGTGCTCGGTACTGCACCCAACTGCTACCTGTTTGCACGACTCCTTTGAGCCGTGGTAGGGTAGCAATCTAAGAACAGTGGGACACACTCGAGGCTAAGCAGCAATGTCAAGTCTGCGGACTATGTGTTAGTTATATGTATGCCCTAGAGGCCATTACTGTACATACGATGTATATTGTAGTGGATGCTAGGACATATATAGGGAGGACTTTCTTGCTCGACATGATAGTATGCTATCTGGTTGTACTTTATCTTAACATATACTCTGATTGTCTCTATGTTACATGTTGATAAAGCCCTTAGGATATGTACTCGACTACTGGGACTATGATGAGATCATACTAGTGGGGCCATGGTAGTCGACGAGTACATCCTATAACTGTTCCTAGTCGAGGGTGTATCGAGACAGGGCATCGATGCACCAGAGTAGACTAGCGTATACGCATCTTGACCCATATGATGGGCGATGGATGATCCCATATCCATCGGTGTTTGACATCAAGGATGGTGTACGGGTGCTCAGTGGAGACTGGGTACACTGGACGGACTCGCCGAGAACTCCCAGATGGTATTATACCATACGTCAGATGGCAGTTCTCCGGTGACACTGGTACAGAGTAGTCTGTTGACCCGAGATCGTCATAGAGTCTTGTGTGGTTCCCACTGTGCTTTGATTTCCATCATACCACGTCCAAGAGGGCGTGCAAAAAGGTGGCTTTTGGGTACAGTCCCGAATCACATGGAGGCAATGAGCGATAGGAGGGGATTCGTCTCTCCCGGTATAGGGAGTTGATGTTGTGCTGTGTTCGATTGGCTATAACCGGAAATCCCTGGCCAGGGTTGCTGAGATTTACTGGTAAGTGCTATCGGTAGTTTCTCGAACTGTTATAGACCACAAATCGACACGACTTATCAAGCTACTGGGGTCTGACGTTTACCACCCCTAGGCGAGATATGCGACATATCAGACGACGAGACCGGACTGTACGGGAGTGTTACTGTTTGGATCCACAGGAGAAAGTACAGGCTTGCTTGTTGATCTTCTGAGTGCTCAATACCTGGGTAGCTGTTACGTTTAGCTGACCGCTTGCAGCTTGTGGGTGTTTGATATGATCATCACCTACTGCCGGCGTATTGACGATTCTTTAGAGTCCTACACAGAGGTTTCTTGACTCAGGCAAAATGGAGTAGGAGCACATATGTGATATCTGCGGGACCGAGGATAATGCGGTATGTGATATCGTATTGTATTCTCGCGATATTTGATATCAGCCGGGTCATCGGATCAAGTGTTGATTCGATGAATCGGTACGGATGAATATTAGCCGGTGATATGCGATATAGCCGGATTGTCGGATCAAGTGTTGATTCGATAATTTAATGTATAATAATATATGTGATATATTAAATTGCATTAACTAATTTTTGCTCACTAAAAGATTCTTTTTCTCACTCGGGTAATACATTGATATATATGCGATATATGTTAATTGTATTATTTTATTTTGTTACGGTAAATATTATATATGTGATATATAATATTGTAACATGATATGATAACTAATGCAACTCGTTTAGTGGAGTTTAAACTTGATTAGGGTTCGGATTAGGGTTAAACTTTCTAGAAGTTTCTAGAAGTTTTTCTTTTTGTCATGTTAAAGATATTTGTTCATGACTCATTCTTTTAATTACCCAAAACCCTAACCCTAGTCAATTCTCTACAATGGTTAAGTGAACCATGGTTGCATAATTCTATCATATGATTATTTTTCTATTCATCACAAAAGGATAATTACATTATTCATCATCTTCTTCCTTCTTCTTCCAAGCTTGAAATGGTTTCTTGCTTTGATTTTGTGATGGATAAATGTGAGAAAAATATAAATAAATAGAGCAAAATTCCTACTTCATCATCCTCATCTTCACTTGCCATTTAGATGAGGGTGTTCACATCATTTGATGAGTGTTAGCTTGTGTTAAAGAAACTTCGAGGTAGATCATCTTAGTATCGAAGATCGGAAGCAAAGCTTGCGACTTTCTCTTCGTGGAACCTCTCGAGAGCCCGGAACCCGATGATCGCAGCGAAGGGACCACAACACGGAGCATATGAAGTGAAGGACCGGATCTACAAAGGTTGTGATCCCTCTCACTTAGTGTTAAATTGTTTAGCATGTTGTTTTTTGCCTAATCTCTAGTTTAAAGTTCCGTATTCGGGTAGTTCGGCACGGCTAAATTTTTATTCGGGCATGGTTGATGCCTCGTAGACCCTTGTGCGCGTGCCTAGCAACCCTACAGTGGTATCAGAGCCAAGCTAGAGCTTTAGGCGAAGTCTAGACGGAATTTGAAGTCCGAACGAACCCGAAAACCCAAACCTAGCATGCTCTCTGTCCGGATTTTAAATCGTGGATTTTTCCGTATTAAAAATGCCCAAAAAATTCAATAAATAATTATAAGAATTACTGTGCAAACTCAGGCGAACAATTCATCAAAAAGAGCGCGGAAGCGCGGCAGAAGCCCAGCTTCTGCGGCGCTTCCGCGGCAAGGTGATGACGTCACCTCCCATTTGTTGCACAGTAATTCCTATTTTAATTTTATGGGTTTTCTGGGAATTTTCAATATTTTTTCAAGAGTTGAATTTTCTGGAGTTGTTTTGGGGATTCAGTGTTTCGATCGGGGTATCAAATTTTGTCTATGTGGTTTTCCGGATAACTTTTAGAAACTGTTAAAATGTTCGAACGGATATCAATAACTCACTTTTTCCCCTGTCGGAAATTTTTTCAAAAGTTGGATTTTTCCTCGTGTTTAAGAATGTTCTAAGTCGTGCAAGTAACTCGATGGACCCTCTAGAAGACAACAAACCTTAACTCGATTATATGACCGTCTTGAACTGCCCTTTGAACCTTAGGGTTTGGGGCAGTACGGCGTGCCACATGTGAGGCGTTGGCTTGACCCTTCTACGGCTGGACCATTGGTACTGTGGCATGTGATGGACGTTTTTAAACTGATTTCAAGTGTTGAGATATATTGGGGAAATCTTGGGTGCTTGATGATTCGATCGGAAAGTTTAACTTTTTCTATTTATCTGGAATGTGATACAATAATTGGAATCCACAGGTAGTTATGAGATAACTAATTTGAATATTATAAACATAGCAGTTTAGTCTCAGATGATCGGTTGCCACGGAATTTTGATGTGATCAAAAGTCCGTCGCAATCACGTAGCGTACGCGGATACTCGCCGGGTAAACTTAATAGACAGCCTCACTCCATAGCCCCGACCAAGTGACTGTAGGAGAACCCCATTGCCGAAAGCATCCGTTCGGGTGCTCGCGGTAGCGGTGTTCCGCCTTGGTGCACTTCGTCGACGGTATCGGGGGTGCGGCCGTCTACTAAAGTTTGCGACGAGCATTCGATCAGGACGTCGGGAATCTTGTTGAATTGCCCGACTTGACATTGAAAAGAGTTTTCGATAATGAGACTAAAATGCGGGTTTATAATTGTTAGGCATGTGATGTCTAAGGAATTCATTTGGTTAGGCATGCGATGTCTAAGGAAGTTGCGGATTCCAACTGTTGTAGTTTTACACTTTCTTTTCTGTGACCGTAAGCGTAGTATGTGGTGTATCGCCGGCTTCGTTGCTATACATCAACGACAATCGGGATACGCATACTTGCTTACGTTGATGATATGAGATATTATGTGTTGCTGTGATATGTTATATTGGATCGTCGCATTTTGAATAGCCGGGAGTTTTATGTGAGATGAGAGTTTTTCTTTTTCTTTCATGTAAAATTCATTTGTATGTAATATTCTTTTATTGGGACACTTCCAAGTAGCGGAAGATGTCACCGTTGTATATTATTTTCTTTTCCGCATTAGGTAGACCCAAGGCGGGGAGCACAAGTAACCGGGTTCTAGGGTCCAGTGGGAGACCATCTCGAGGAGTCGAGACCGGGTCTCCTAACCCTAGAATTGGCAGTGTTACTTGCCGCTCTCGTAGGGGTCTAGGGATGTGGGTTTGGCTATTCATCGCGACCGTGGAATCCGTGTTTTATACAGGCTCGTATTGAAAACACGGACGTCCTAGTATATCCAATATTTCATATATGTTCTTCTGCTGCAATGTTCTGTGATGAGATCATATTACTGTCTGAGACGAATGTTTATATATTATATATATGAGATATATGTTATATTGCAGATTTCGTTTCAAAAGAAATGCTTGTGAAGCATAATTAAAATGGGACTTCATTAATGAGATTAATGAAATAAAAGAAACCTAAGATGTTGTAGAAACTTGTTTATAAAACTGGTAGCTACAGTTCTTGCTTTGCATAGCGGTGTTCCTTGTAGAACATCCAGCACCTTATTCGATAAGGAAAGGACCGAGATCCCTTCACCGGGAGTGACTCCTTTAGCAATAACTGGCAGATGCTACAAACTCGGTTTGTCTTTTGATTGCTTCTATAGTTCTTGCTTTGCACAGCGGTATATATGATATATCCTGCACCTTATTCGATGAGGAAAGGGCCGACGATCCCTTCACCGGGAGTGACCCCTTTAGCAAAACTAGAAAAGCCTCAAAAGCATTCCATTTAAAATCACTCGATTCTACAACGATATCAAGTTCATTACGCAAAAGGTTTTCTGAAAAACCCGTCGTAGCCCTCCGTCATTTCAGATAAGGACTGTTTAGTATTCGTGCTGCGTTTGTTGGCCTTTGTCAAGGCGTAGTGTGCGGTAGCTGAATAGTACTTATCTGCTTATGCATATGATGCAGATTGGATTAGGGTAGTCGTGCGACCTTGTTGGCCTTTGTCAAGGGCCGTGCGGGTGGGTTTACTTCAATCAAGAAATGACGGGTTGAACTTGACTAGCAGCCTATGGTTTGTTGGCCTTTGTCAAGGTCATAGGAGGCTTGGGGTAAAATATTATTGGGAATTTCAAGTGTTGAAATTTGCAATGAGATTGCATACCTTCTATAAGATAGTTGGATCCCGATACCCGCTGCGAGTAAGAGTTACTCCTGGGAGAGTTTTACACATTACAATTAGCCGTCAAGTAGGTGTCTAGAAAGGTGTTAACGGGGTTACGCCTCTGGGAAAACGAGGTTTACTGTAATTAGGTTCGTGCGAGAGCACGGGGGACCTCCCTCAAAGTACCGACACTGGCCTGGCTGAAAGATTGACGAAGTTGTAGCGTGTAATTAATCCCGGCTAGTCTTTCCTTTTAGGGTTTGAAGGAAGATTTGATTAAAACAGTGGGAGACATCCTGATTAGATATATTAGATAACCAATCTAATCTTGCAAGAGCATACGCTGAGTGTTTTCTTCTCTCTCTCTCCAGGTAGCGACCATATCACGCCTTAATCAAGATAATAAAACGGATATATTGACCGAACCCGCTTGTTATACTGAGCTGGGGAACGTTGGTCCCGCTCCAACTTATAATTGTTATAAGACAGAGCAGGAAATTGGGGAATACCAGATTTCCCGTGCCGCCCAAACGAAGAAAGTGCATGTTGATGCATCATCTTCGGGTGTGTTCATTACACAGAACTGTTTCTCAGTATCCTTTACGTCCTGGGTATGTGATACCGGATCAGGATCCCGTATATGTAATCTGTTACATGGGCTACAGAAAGGTAGAGAACTGAGAACGGATGATAAGTTTCATGAGACAAAAAACGGTGCAAGTGTTGCAGCCAAGTCTGTTGGTCACTATCACCCTGTATTACTAGAATACATTGATTCTGAACAAATGTTATTAGATACCGAACCTGATATACAAAATCATATCAGTCTCTTTATTAGTAAAGAAAGGATATAATTTTGTATTGTTGGATAATGTTTTGAACATTTCCTATATCAAGAGTTGATCGGTTCAGGCACGTTATCTAAAAGCATTGACGTTCTAAATCAAACTACAGTTCTTAGTATACAGAACACACACAAGAGGAAGAGTTCAGATATGAACGAATCCTTCTTGAGGCATTGTAGACTAGGTCATATCAATGCGACCCGACTGGCTGAAGTTACATATAGATGCATATTTAAATTAGTTTGAATTTACATCTTGTGAAACTTGCCGGTCATGTCACAAAGATAAGATGACCACAGCTCTGTTTATTGGAAACAGAGAAAGAGTTAGTGAACTCTTGGGATTGATACATGATGATGTATGAAAGTCCCCTGTCTACACATGCCAAGACCGGTTCTTTGTACTTCATTACATTCTCTGATAATCTCTTAAGATTCAGACATATGTTCCTGTTGAAACACAAGTCCGAAACTTTTGAGATATTCACAGAATATAAGTTAGAAGTAGAGAACCAAATACGGGTATAAGTATTATGTCCTTTGATGAGATCAAGGAGGAGAATACTTGAGCACGGGATTCCTGGACTATTCTAAAGGAGAATGAGATTCTCTCTCAGCATTACTCCTCCTATACACCATAGCACGATGGTATATCGGGGCGGAGCAATAGCACCCTATGTGATACGGTGTGCTCTATGATGAGTACTACTGAGTTTCCTATTTCCTTTTGGGAGTTATGCACTTGAGAAGCTGCATACCTATTGAATAGGGTTCAAATCAAATTAGTTGCTTACCACTTCATATGCGATATGGAATGGGAAGAGCCCATATCTTAAGTTTGTTAAGATTTGGGGTTGTCCGGCCTATGTCTAAAAGCAAAATCCGGACAAGCTCGAGGCAAGGTCTGTTATGTAGAACTGGAAATGTTCCAGCTATACAAAATGAAGCTGATGATTTGGTAGAACCAAAGGATTCAATAGTTTCCAACGAACCTCAGCCTCTCCGCCGATCTAGTAGGGTTCCTCACCCACCTGAGAGATACTTCGGTTTCTCTATGACAGTGGGAGCAAGGATTGCATCATGAGATGATGACCCAACTAGTTTCGAGCTGGCCATCAGGAGTGGGACTCTGTAAGAATGGCTGGGTGCTTAACGATCTGAGATGGAATCCTTATACACCAACAAAGTATGGACTTTGGTTGCTTTATCTGAAGGGTTAAATCCCCATCAGGAGCAAGTATATCTTGAGAAGATTACTTGGTGTACATGGAAAAGTTGAGACTTTCAAAGCTATGCTTAAGTCCATCCAGATCCTACTTGCCACGGCTACATACCATGACTACGATATCTGGTGGTTGGGTGTCATGACTGCTTTTCTAAATGATGTTTTAGAAAAGAGCGTCTATAAGTACACAGCCAGAGGGCTTCGTAGACAGTGGGAGCAGCGGAAACGTGTGCAAGATGTTTTATATGATAAAGCAGGCATCGCGGAGTTGGAACATCTGTTTTGATGTGGTAGTCAAAGAGTTTGACTTCATCAAAATGGTAGATGAACCTTGTATATACGAAAAGGTAGTAGGGAGTATGGTGGTGATCCTCGTAGAGTACGTGGATGACATACTCTTGATAGGGAAGGAGTTTCCTATGCTACGCTCGGTCAATCTCCGCTTATTACAAGGATTCTCCATATAGGATCAAAATGATACCTCCTAAATCCTGGGTTTTGGATCTATGAGATAGATCTAATTGGATGTTAGGATACTCACTAGTTGTAGTGAGATGGTATCAATCGATTCTGGGGAGAATCACTGGAAAGGTTCCAGGGTGATAAGGATGACTGAATGTCAGTCGCAGGCATTGTCTTTACCCTCAGTGGAGGGACGGTATGTTGGAAGAGTTCCAAGCTAGATACCGTGACATATTAGACGATTAAAGGCAAGATACATCGTTACCAAGGGTGCTACCAAAGAGGCAGTCTGGATAGACATATAAGTTCATAAGATGAACTTCGTTCCTACCATTGTGTGACAATGGAGTTGTGGCTTTTAGCCAAGGAACTACCGTCCCATCAGAAATCCAGATATAATTCTTAGGCAGTATCACCTGATCATGGAGATGGTTGATCTCCAGGGAGATCGAGGTTAGGAGAGTAGACACAGAGGACAACAGCGCGGATCCACTCACAAAGGCCTTTTTCCCAGTAGAGACTTTTATGGGATGGTTGAGTATGAGATACTTCAACCGCAGCTAATTATTGGGTATGCGATACTATAACAGATGGCCCTAGTGCAAGTGGGAGATTGTTAGTTATATGTATGCCCTAGAGGCCATTACTGTACATACGATGTATATTGTAGTGGATGCTAGGACATATATAGGGAGGACTTTCTTGCTCGACATGATAGTATGCTATCTGGTTGTACTTTATCTTAACATGTACTCTGATTGTCTCTATGTTACATGTTGATAAAGCCCTTAGGATATGTACTCGACTACTGGGACTATGATGAGATCATACTAGTGGGGCCATGGTAGTCGACGAGTACATCCTATAACTGTTCCTAGTCGAGGGTGTATCGAGACAGGGCATCGATGCACCAGAGTAGACTAGCGTATACGCATCTTGACCCATATGATGGGCGATGGATGATCCCATATCCATCGGTGTTTGACATTAAGGATGGTGTACGGGTGCTCAGTGGAGACTGGGTACACTGGACGGACTCGCCGAGAACTCCCAGATGGTATTATACCATACGTCAGATGGCAGTTCTCCGGTGACACTTGTACAGAGTAGTCTGTTGACCCGAGATCGTCATAGAGTCTTGTGTGGTTCCCACTGTGCTTTGATTTCCATCATACCACGTCCAAGAGGGCGTGCAAAAAGGTGGCTTTTGGGTACAGTCCCGAATCACATGGAGGCAATGAGCGATAGGAGGGGATTCGTCTCTCCCGGTATAGGGAGTTGATGTTGTGCTGTGTTCGATTGGCTATAACCGGAAATCCCTGGCCAGGGTTGCTGAGATTTACTGGTAAGTGTTATCGGTAGTTTCTCGAACTGTTATAGACCTCAAATCGACACGACTTATCAAGCTACTGGGGTCTGACGTTTACCACCCCTAGGCGAGATATGCGACATATCAGACGACGAGACCGGACTGTACGGGAGTGTTACTGTTTGGATCCACAGGAGAAAGTACAGGCTTTCTTGTTGATCTTCTGAGCGCTCAATACCTGGGTAGCTGTTACGTTTAGCTGACCGCTTGCAGCTTGTGGGTGTTTGATATGATCATCACCTACTGCCGGCGTATTGACGATTCTTTAGAGTCCTACACAGAGGTTTCTTGACTCAGGCAAAACGGAGTAGGAGCACATATGTGATATGTGCGGGACCGAGGATAATGCGGTATGTGATATCGTATTGTATTCTCGCGATATTTGATATCAGCCGGGTCATCGGATCAAGTGTTGATTCGATGAATCGGTACGGATGAATATTAGCCGGTGATATGCGATATAGCCGGATTGTCGGATCAAGTGTTGATTCGATAATTTAATGTATAATAATATATGTGATATATTAAATTGCATTAACTAATTTTTGCTCACTAAAAGATTCTTTTTCTCACTCGGGTAATACATTGATATATATGCGATATATGTTAATTGTATTATTTTATTTTGTTACGGTAAATATTATATATGTGATATATAATATTGTAACATGATATGATAACTAATGCAACTCGTTTAGTGGAGTTTAAACTTGATTAGGGTTCGGATTAGGGTTAAACTTTCTAGAAGTTTCTAGAAGTTTTTCTTTTTGTTATGTTAAAGATATTTGTTCATGACTCATTCTTTTAATTACCCAAAACCCTAACCCTAGTCAATTCTCTACAATGGTTAAGTGAACCATGGTTGCATAATTCTATCATATGATTATTTTCCTATTCATCACAAAAGGATAATTACATTATTCATCATCTTCTTCCTTCTTCTTCCAAGCTTGAAATGGTTTCTTGCTTTGATTTTGTGATGGATAAATGTGAGAAAAATATAAATAAATAGAGCAAAATTCCTACTTCATCATCCTCATCTTCACTTGCCATTTAGATGAGGGTGTTCACATCATTTGCTGAGTGTTAGCTTGTGTTAAAGAAACTTCGAGGTAGATCATCTTAGTATCGAAGATCGGAAGCAAAGCTTGCGACTTTCTCTTCGTGGAACCTCTCGAGAGCCCGGAACCCGATGATCGCAGCGAAGGGACCACAACACGGAGCATATGAAGTGAAGGACCGGATCTACAAAGGTTGTGATCCCTCTCACTTAGTGTTAAATTGTTTAGCATGTTGTTTTTCGCCTAATCTTTAGTTTAAAGTTCCGTATTCGGGTAGTTCGGCACGGCTAAATTTTTATTCGGGCATGGTTGATGCCTCGTAGACCCTTGTGCGCGTGCCTAGCCCCTCCATTGAGGGTAAAGACATAACCCGACATGGACTTGGAGTCATCCTTGTCACTCTGTGTTACGTCCCGAAAGTACGGAACATGACCGGCACTTAGGCTACGAACGTCTCAAGGCGTACGCGCTCTAAGTAAGCCGAGCCCAGAAATCCAAACCAAGAAAGTAGTGGAGTGAAGGAAAAACCATATGTAAATCAACCAGTTTGCAATATAATATACAACGACTAAAGGCGAGGATCACAACAGAAAAGGGAACTCAACAGCAAGAAACCCAGAGAAATATAACGTGCGACTCTAAGGTCGAAAGAATGATCAATACTGGTCTTTATCTCAATAAGTACATGTTTGGTTGATGGAACTTCTAGATACAACTGAAATATAATATACAAAGTATAATGGTGGGTACGATACAAATAACCCACCTACTAGTAAGTCACCTGAAAGAAGCTATGCCCGCAAAGCCGTAATGAAACCCGTAAGGCAACACCTGCAAGAAACTGGGGCACAACGGGGGTGAGTTGCCAACTCGTGAGTAGCAAAAGATCTACGAACAGAAATCGCATGTATGACGCAATCCTAGGTCATACGATCATAATATATAATCCTCAAATATATATATAACCAGCAACCTATAACAATGGCTAGGGTAAATATCTAACCCAAGTATAATCTCATGTACCCATGTCAGTGCTCAGGTAGCAATGTATCATATGAATGATGTATGAATGCATGAACCAGAATGCATGTACTGAAGGAAACTGCTTTCATAAATTTGTGAGATTTCTGTATTTTTAAAATGAGGTATCATAATGAAATCAGCATAAAACAGTGCCTAGCATCGGCACAAAACATAATCTCAATATCTCGATATCTCTGTATCACAATCTCTGTACCTCAATATCTCGAAATCTCAATGTCTCAATCATAAAATCCAGGGCGCCGTCAGTCCAGATCGACCCCTACCATCCATCTCCTGACTATGACGGTATCCTCCGGATATCCGGCGTGTCGGGTAAAATCACCGGTCGGTAGTGCTCCCCTGCCAGGCTCAACGCCATCTCCTGCGATCTTCTTGCCCCGGGGTACTGCACCGGGCCCACCATGTACCCGCAATCGGTCTCATCCGCCTCCTCGATTCGGGTTCCATATGTTGCTCTTAGCACCGAGAAAATACATGGTGGACGCACTGAAATATCATATCAAGGGTAACCGGGTTTTTAAAACATTTACATAATCTCTTTGAAATATCCACGGTTCCCAAATACAGAAATATCATAGAAACAACATATCTCAATGCGTATAATCAGGAAGCATGATGTATGTGACATAAAAATGAAATGCAAGTATAACAGTATATCATGCAACGTGGAATAATAGTATGCACATAAAAGGGTTATATCCTGATGCAATAATACTACTGTGTAGTGACATGGCAATTACCGATGAAGATGTGTATGAGCTGGCAAGTAAGTGTATGTGGAACATACACATCATCGGTAATGGTGTTGGTGTCCTAACAGCATGATGTCAATGATGGAATATGAATCATAATAAGTATGCGATGCAGAGTAACAACAATAATATGCGGGAGCTGAATGCTAAACATAAAGATAGCTAAACTGCATCTAATGTCATAAGAGTCATACAGCTATTCCAACTAAAGGCTGAGCTAATAGGCTAACTGCAGGTAAGGTAAACCGCCTAACCTCTGAGTCGATACATATATATATATATAGTCGGTGATCCCGCCTCGATAATATCACATCCGATAACATATCTCTATAATCAGTTATTCCCAAATCAAGAGTGCGGATCAAACATCAATTTATAGCTCGTACGTAAATCCGTCGTACGATATCCCCAAATCTAGGTACGGGTCAATATCACATTCGTCATATTATTCATCTGGTATTCTCTTAATCAAATATCATTATCTGGGTACTGACCTATGTCTAGTACAATGCTAACATCATCACTATAATCAAGATCTGACTACTGATCGACAGTCTAGTATAAATCGATATTATCATCATATATCATCAATATAATCATAATCCGGCTTCCGATTGACAGCCTCTAGCAAAAACGATATCATCAGCACATATCATCTCAAGGAGTAAACAACGCCCAAGGCGGCCTATCATAAATATCTTGTCATGTCATATCATATCATATCCTATCTCATATCATAATCACATGTCGATCATTTACATATATATGTCACTATTCCTATGGCATCATCATCCCAAAACCCGCTAAAGCATCAAGACGTATCCCAAATACGAGTTTTACCATATCACCGATATCATAATCTTGGATTAAATATCATCGACTCATCTCAATCCCATGTCTCATCCTCAAGTCTGTATGTGAACACGTAGTCCCATACCTATGTGAACATATATCTATATAGAATCTCATAAGCACATATGGACAAATATGTATGCAAGTATGTATGTGTGTATATGTATGTGTAGTGCACCCACTACCTAGGGTTTCGTAACCTCTTACCAATTCAACATACCAATAATCCATCCTAAACATCAATAATTTCCAAAACAACATAAGATAATTATATGTATGTATACGCATCTGTATACATCACGACACATTGCGGGGGTGCTATACGCCATCCACCCGACTTCTCCCCGTAGATATAAATCTACTCACCTTGTTTTATTTGTGCCGGTGCCGATGTCTCCATTTGCATCTCCAACGCTCCGACGCCACGTGAGTACCTGCAAGAATATCATACGCTAAAATACATGAAAACCATGTCGGAAACCAAAATGGTGCACGCTACGCCCATAGGTAAAAACCTGTGGCCTCGCGTGCAAACACAGCCAATATCCACTGCCGTTGGCGTCCAAACGCCACCCGACAGAAATGAATCATCGAATACCAAAAACCCATGTTAAACAAGTCGTAAATCATACGCCAACTCATGAAAATCAACCCAGATTTTACCCTAATTGGAATCAGTCAAAACTATACATACAAGGGGTCAAGTTTACATGAAATAGGGCTGTGCACGCAAAACGAAGGGATTTCACCCTGGTCTGGCCGCAAATTGCGGCCAGGGGGATTAAATTTGCGGCCTGAAAAATGAGGTGGGGCTAGGGTTTTGGATGATGGTTCCAGGGTGCCTGTACAACCTACTGCCAAGTCAATTTTATTTTAGGAGGTCCGGGTTGATAGCAGTTTCCAGAAAAGTCCAAAAGTCGACAAAATCGCTAAATTACGCCAAGTATAACAAATCTGGTATTTTGCTGGAATCTGGGGATATTCTGGGGTGAACTGGTCTCAAATACATCTAATAAGGTTATACTAACCTTCAAAACCATCTCTTGGCCAAATCTCACTCAAAATCCCTAAACTAGCACTAGATTATAGATATAACAGTAAATTTCAGCTTAACAGCTACAACTTGCGAGATAGGAATTGGGTTGCAAGATTATACCTTAAGGAAATCCTGGAATGAAGGAGAAGGGAAGAAGAAGGAGGAGGAAGGGCTGCTGAAGTGCTCTGTAGCAGCTTCAAGTTGCTGTTCTGGGCTGACACTGCAAAACTGTTACTGCAGGAATTGTTGTTTTGGTTGCTGCTGTTGTATTGGTGTTGTGTTGTTGTGGTTTTGGTGTTGTGGGAATGGTTGTGGTGGTGTTGTATGCTGCAGCAGGGGTTTATGGTGTTGCTGGAGCTGGTTCTGCAGCTGCTGCTGCTTGCAACTGCTAAGGCTGTTGTTGTTTGTTTTGGGCTGAGGTTGTGGTTGATGAGGGTGTGGGGTTCTTTCAAATGATGTTGCTGCTGTGGCTATTGGTATGGGCTGAGGCTACTGCTGATGCAGCTGAGGTATATTGGTGGCTGAAATGTGTTATGATTTCAGCAGCTGATGTAGCTGTTGAGCAGCTGAAGTGTTGGGGTGGCTGATGTGAGAGATTTGGGGCTGATGTGTTGATATGGGGGCTGATGTGAGTGTGTAGGTATTGGGCTAAGGGGGTTAGGAGCTGGTGAAGCTGATGTTGCAGCTTGTAGCAGCAGCTAGGGTGGCTGGTGTGTGGGTGTAGGGTGCTGAAGTGCTGGGCTGTTCTTGCTGCTGATGTATGATTGGGGGCTGAAGTTGGGGCTGGTGGGTGTGCTGATGTCTTAACTTGGAGGCATTATCATTTGAGAGGGAGTGAAAGAACACAAGGAATAATGAAATGGGATGGATCATGGCACACCCTAGCCACCTCTCTCTCTCTCTCTCTCTCCTACACAAGGTCAACTCCCATCCTAATCACCCTTAACAAAACTAAAACACTAATTAACCCAATTAACCTAATCAAATGGTTCAAGTCACCATGGTCATCTAAGCATGGTTCAATCCTAGGCTACCATGAGTCCAAAACATGAAACAAGTGTAGAAAATGTTATGTGCAACATTTTTGCACAAAAAGCCAAAAATCCAATTAGCGATTTTTAATCGCGATTAACACCAACATAGCATATAATTCATCATCAAAACGGTAAAATGGCATATTTCCACAAAATAACCTATTTTAGAATTTCCATAAGTTTTTCCCAAAATTTTCCCCATTTATCGGTATTTAATTATACCGACTATTAAAATATTCATTAAAAATTAATATTAAATTATGAAAATTCCCAAAAATAATATTTTATTTTTTTGAAATGTTACAGTCTTCCCCCCTTAAAGAAATTCGGTCCCCGAATTTAAATTTAAACCCCCAAATTCTAGAATATTTCAATAAAATGTCCAAGTCAACGGGGCCCCGAAATCATCAATCCATAGAACGCATTGTAGCGCAATACATGCGCATGCGTAACGAGCAGATAACTCGTAAACAAAACTCCGTCAAGCATCTCGCAATCATCGGAGTTAAGGTGAAAACACGAATGCCAAATCCACGGCAAAACACGAACAGAGAGTGAGAGATTGGGAGTGAGAGGAAGAGAGTGTAGAGGAAGAGAGGGAGAGAGGGAGAGAACAAAGAGAGAGTGATAGAGAGAGAGAGAGCACAGGGAGAGAGAGAGAGAGAGCAGCGAGCACAGAGAGAGAGAGAAGCAGAGGAAGGGAGAGAGAGGGAAAAGAGAGTGATCGAGAGAGAGAGAGTGAGATGATGAGATAGATGATGGCGATGGTGATGATGATGACGCTGCGAGGGTGCAGGGGAGGCTCGCCGGCGGGAGGTACGGTGTCTTGAGGGATGGTGAGCAGGAGGAGGAAGTCGAGGGAGAGAGGGAGTGGGGAGCTCAGGTTGATGGTGGTCGAGGGTGGAGGTGAGGAAGAGAGGAAGAGAGGTCGTGGTCGTCGCCGTCAGGGCGTGCGACGTTGGGTGCTTGGTGATAGGGAATTGGGTGTGTAGGAGAGATCGAGGAGGAAGGAGAACGAGGGAGGGAGATGGTGAGCTCGAGGGTGTGAGAGAGAATGAGGAGCGCGCGTTGTGAGAGTAATGTCGCAAGAGCGGGGTCGACAAGAGCGCGAGCGCGGGAGGAGGCGTCGGCGAAGGGAGTAGGTCGCGAAGGAAACGCACGCGAGAAATGAGGAAGGAGCCGTTGGAGAAGAGGATGGGCGAAGCGGGTCCTGTCCGGGAGGCGGGTGAGGGGAGAGTGGAGCGGGCTGCTGGGGAGTGGGCTGGGCCGGAAGGAAGAAAAATAAGTTAAAAGAATAAGGAATTTAGAACGGGCCGGGCTGAAGAAGTGGGCTGGGGGTTTAAAAGAAAATATTAAGTTTATAAAGGAATGGGTTGAGTTATTTAGAGGAAAATCAAATGGGAAAAATAAAGGGAGTGGGCTTGGGATTTGGGTTTAGGGAAAAGGGGATTTAGTTTTGGGTTTTAATTTTCAAATAAAAGAAATGGGCTTGGGGCCGGGCTGAAGGAAAATTATAAGGAAAAGAATTTGATGAGGGGAGTGGGCCAGAGGGATTTTAAATTTGATTTCTAGGCTGGGAAAAATGTGCTTGGGCCGGAGGGAATGAAAGGTAAGGTCTGGGTTTAATGGGATTTTGAAAATAAATAGATAATTATAAATAAATTTTATAGGTTAAAAAGAAATACGGATATAGGTGTATAAAAAGGGGCTGGGTATTACATCATACCACCCTTACAAAAATTTCGTTCTCGAAATTTAAAATAAAAGATAAGTTATACAAACATAAGCGAAAGCCATTATATAGCAACTAACACGTAAGGATTTACCAGAAATACGTGGACGAAGAGATTTGAAGGTATAAACATGTAAGAACATCATACAAAAGATAAGTCTAAATAGGTATAAGGCAGGAATAACTATAGGGGCAACTACATGTATACGAGAATAGCAATAAGAATAATAACGAACAATGATATTCGAGGCGTACTCGATAAAATCGAAACTCAAATATGTGCACGTATAAGTATATCAAAGATAGCACGTCAGAAATAATAAGTATAAGCACCACCATTTATAATAGTAGACATAGGCACAATACCCGAAAAATAAAAGAACGACAATAAAGTAATGAAAGATTAGACGGTAGGTTAAAACATTTTAGGATAATGTATCGTTCAAATAACGTAGAAAACTCATATAGTGAAAATAAGAAACATGGAGCGAAAATATGCGCGATGTAAGGTTGCGCGATCGAAAATAATAGGAAAGCTAGTGGTGAAGTACTTGAAATGCGTAAAACGGAAATAGTCGATAAAACACACACTTCGATAAATATAAAATAATGAAAACCAAATTTTCGAATAATAATGTCCCTATATATATTTAGGGTAATAGAAAAACACAACGAGATATAGGGCTAGCTAGGGTAATGATTACAAGGAAGTGTGGATCATTTAAAGGTTGGAGTATGGCGGCTTTAGGCTGAAGATCAAGGAGATTGGGATCGGGTTAGCACGGGAAGTAAGGGTGAGCAACAAGGGACTACCGGGGGAAAGTATGGGGAGGGCAACGGTCGATACATTTTGTGAATCAAAAATTTTCGAAGGGTCAGTCAACTTGGAAATTTTATCATCAACATCCCCTGCCAGAAGGATATCAAACGAGGCATATACGAAGGGTGAAAGATGGCCTATTCCAAAGATTAGGGTGTGGTACTAGTTAATCTTAGTGAGGGTTAAAACAATGTAAGGAGTAGGGGTGAACAGATCTCAGTAGGGAAATAATTGTATAGAAGAAATAATCAAGCTTCAAGGGGACTAAGAAGATCCATAGATTAGCGAACTCAACAATTTATTTTATTCCAGAAGATTCTAAACAAATCATTCTCAAAGACGAAAGGTGGCCCTAAACTATACACAGATTTATTTGGCCAGATAAAACAACATCTAAAAGAATTCCCGTCAGTCGCGGTTGTGGAGATTCAGCAGGTTGCAGTAGGCTCGCGCGCTCAGGTAGGGGCGTCCATTTCCATAGCGCCTCGCAGGGACCGCCATTGGGAGTTCTTCCACAGCAGGGTCTTGTCCTTCTGGTCCTTCTTCCTCGGCTGGAGCTTCTTCATCGAGGTCTGATTCTATGTGATTCTCTTCTTCTGGATTTTCTTCCACGGGATTTTCCTCAACTGGATTTTCTTCTATCGGATCTTCCTCGGGATCTTCCTCTATCGGGTTCTCTTCAGGGTCTCCTTTCTCTTCGTCGGAATGGCCTATCATATCGAACTCTGGGGCGGCTGCTCCTTCGTCTTTGGAATCGCTGTTTTCACCAATGACTAGGGGACCGTTGATCTCATCGTCAGAACTCATCAGCGTGCGGTCTGAGGAAATGCATGACTGTGCATCCTCAGATAGATGCGGTGCTGCTCCAGGGTGGGCCATGGCCTGAAAGAAAGAGTCATGATTAGACAATGGAATACATCAGGAAAATAGCTAAGTGTACGAAGTATGGAAAGATATGCGGTGGCAGGAATTGAAAAATCAAGATTAAAATGTTGTGCTAATGAATAGTATGAACAAGGGAAATGACAAGAGAATGATACATATATTACGATTCAAATTTTATTGTATTTAACTAAAAGTTCAACGGATACAAGATTTCAAACGGAAAGAAATATTCATAAGAGGATGGCAACATTATTACTGAAGGTAGAAAACATGAAAATTCTTCTTTGACTACTAGAACGTTGCATTCTCGTCGCGTGAGTTGAATCCTGCGCTGGGTCCGCCTTATCCTCGATGTTTGAACTACGCAATAATCGTCATTTGGCAGAAGTGGAGAGTGTGGTCGAGTCTCCTCCTTGCAGCTCCTTTCTTTTTGGGCAACCGTTGATAAGATGTTCGCTGGATCCGCAGATCAGACATTTCCCTTGGACGCGGCGACAATCCCTCTGAAGGTGTCCTGGCCTCTTACAGTACCCACAACGTGGGGTCTTCTGTTGCTTCTGTCGCGGGGAAACAAATTGGCGCTTCATCTTCTTCTCTTTTCCTCGCCTGACGGGGATCCTTTTACAATTTGAGACTCCCGCTGGTGCCTGACTCACCTGCCTTCTCAGTCCTTCAGCTAACAAGTCGTTCGTTCGCTCCTGGGCTTCCTTTAGACCTTGTAGTACACTCAGAATCTCAACAGTCTGATTCTGGGGAGTGGAGATAGAGGAAGAGTTGTTGGAAGACATGATCCTGAAACAATAATTTTGAAGATGATATGAGGCACAAGCTATAAGAATCAAACATAATATGGATTGGACAAAGATTCAAGAATATCAGATGTGATTAAATTCTTTACAAATGGGAAAATCAACTGCATGAATCTAAGTCACTTAAACAGAGTATGGTAGTGTAACCGTGATGTAGTTCACAATTACAACCACGAAACTTTGCCAAGTTACCTGAAACCCTAGCGAATGGATAGCAGAACACTTAAGGTGAATATGGATCAAGGATATCAAGTTTACAATCTAGACTGAGGGACGTCTTAGATTGTCAAGCTCTACACGGAAAACTGCAATCCCAATCGAAACAAAACCTGGCTCTGATACCAACTAAACTATGTCACGCCCCGCTTCCAAAAATACGGAATACGAGGGGTTGACAAGGCCAGCCATGCTCCTACGGTCAAGGAAACATCCTGCCATAGTCACACTTCGGCTTCTAGCTTTGCATGGTAATCAGTAAATAATGCGCAGGTAATGAGAAATGCAGTAACAGGAACAAAACAGTATAAAGAACTGACCTGATGGGAAACAAAAGGTATAACCCTGGATAGCTAAACAAGATGTCCGTGATGTACGTCTAGTCCTGGTCCAGGCTAAATCTTCTCCTCACACTGAGCATGCATACTCAGGTCGTCAGAGCGACACAATAGCAATATAATATATAAAATCATGTGACAATTCTAACAGTGATAATAGATATATATAACAGTAAATCAATGACGGTATAGGTATGAACATGCAGTAATCAATGCAGCGGAACAGTAAAAGCAGTAGAATGATATGTCACGTATGTCAACACAGTAAGTATGTATATCGATGCTATCATCCCTATCAGTCACTAAGTCTCACTGTACAGGTCACTAAACCTATCGTCAGTCCAAGTGTGAGAGTCAACCACTCGCGAGTGTCCTCCACCCAAGGGTAGAACCCAAGGGCAAGGGACCACGGGCCCAACATGTAACTCACGGTAATAATCATGTACCCGTAAATCTCCATATATCTCCATATATATAAGCCGGCAAGGGACTCCCGAGATTCTGTTGAACTCACACTCAAACTATCCCACACCCCGTGGTCAACATCAATCGCTAACCATAACCCTAAATACCAGTCGGTCTGTGACAAGTCTGCGCGAGAATTGGAGGCAGGACCTCCATCAAGCACGTCTCGACTAATACCTAAGATAAATGGCAGAGGCTGATGTCTTATCTGTGACGCCCATGAAAGAGTTTCCATAAGTGTCCCATACCACTTATAGTTACACGTACACGCGTCCCACAGACGTCGACAATGCAATAGAATCCTAAGGTTCACTGATTGTGTACAAGTACGTATCACTTTCACTTATTCACTGATACACGAACACTAACGTACTTGCCACAATCATCACTAATACCTAACACTAGGTAATGCACGTTATCACTAGGTTATCAATGCAGTGACATGTGTATGATATGATGCGTAAACAGTATGTAAAGCATGATTAAGGTATCATGAATCAATGATCTACCACTTGCATAATTTATCATAAATCATACGGTTACAGTTTAGTGAAACTATGAATGGGGAATAACTAGTATGTTCAGTTGTCTATCCAGCGAATTTAGTTTCAAGCCAATCGGGTTTCAGGATCACTAATTATAGCCATTTCATTTTAAGCGTTCACGGCTGGAAATCCGGTTTCAGAATCGGAAGTCCGTTTCACAACGCATTTTAATCCCAGTTGGGATCCAATTTTAGCGATACTACAGTTGAATGAAACCTAGGGTTTTCAGTAAGGTTTTCAACGCAATAGACGGATCTTCAATCGCGTCTGTACGTCAGGAGATATACACTGTTCAATACTAGTATGTAAATTCTGATTCTGTTGGGACTGTTATACGTCCCCCTCTTTTAAATTACAGATTAAATAACAAATGGTGACGAAACAGGATGAAACCACTTGTATTATCTAGCTATCAGATTCATCTTTAATAACCAGTGGAGTTCCATAACCCATGAGTTAAGGAAACAAGGTGGTGTTCATTACGGGACAGTAAACAACAACTGGAGTCGCTCTGGACTGCAGTCCAGAGTTGTACTCCGATCCAAATATTGTCACAGTTTAAGTACAGAAACTAATAGAAACTTGCATAGGGTTAAAGTTCGTTGAGTCGTCTTCGATTTGAGCCCTCGAACACATCATTCCAGTATGTATATAATTTATAGTAATTTTAACGGTTTTCAGGTACAAGAAAATTCCGGTTTTACGGGTAAACTTAGGGGTAGTTGTTTTAGTCGTTAACGGTCATATTATCCAAAGAAATTCACACACTAGATCCACAGCCATACGGGCCAAACTATACCATTTAGTTCCGCCAAATTAGGTGAGTATTTTCATTGGGAACACACGTCGACAGGTATGACACATAATTGATCTAAAATTGTAACTTTATGATCTATGTAATTAAAGATTGTAACGTGAGTATATAGCATGTAAGCAAGTAAAATACTTGCCTGGGGACGTGTCGACGTCGGTACTGCAACGGCAATGGCACGATCGCGACCCACGCGCGGCACGGCAACTTGACATGGCTCGAACTCGAGTCTCGGCTCAAACTTGGCACGGTCTTGACGGCTTGGCCGCTGGTGGCGAAGGGAGGTGGTGAAGTGATTGAGTATGGAGTTGTGAAGGGTCAGCTGGTGAAGGGGTTGAGAGAGAGAAAGTGATCTATATATATAGAGAGTGAGAACAGAGAGTGAGAGATTGGGAGTGAGAGGAAGAGAGTGTAGAGGAAGAGAGAGAGGGAGAGAACAGAGAGAGAGTGATAGAGAGAGAGAGAGAGCACAGGGAGAGAGAGAGAGAGAGAGAGAGCAGAGAGCACACACAGAGAGAGAGAGAGCAGAGTGCACACACAGAGAGAGAAGCAGAGGAAGGGAGAGAGAGGGAAAAGAGAGTGATCGAGAGAAAGAGAGTGAGATGGTGAGATAGATGATGGCGATGGTGATGATGATGACGCTGCGAGGGTGCATGGGAGGCTCGCCGGCGAGAGATACGGTGTCTTGAGGGATGGTGAGCAGGAGGAGGAAGTCGAGGGAGAGTGGGAGTGGGGAGCTCGGGTTGATGGTGGTCGAGGGTGGAGGTGAGGGAGAGAGGAAGAGAGGTCGTGGTCGTCGCCGTCAGGGCGTGCGACGTTGGGTGCTCGGTGATAGGGAATTGGGTGTGCAGGAGAGATCGAGGAGGAATGAGAACGAGGGAGGGAGATGGTGAGCTCGAGGGTGTGAGAGAGAATGAGGAGCGCGCGTTGTGGGAGTAATGTCGCAAGAGCGGGGGCGACAAGAGCGCGAGCGCGGGCGGAGGCTTTGGCGAAGGGAGTGGGTCGCGAAGGAAACGCGCGCGAGAAATGAGGAAGGAGCCGTTGGAGAAGAGGATGGGCGAAGCGGGTCGGGTCGGGGAAGCGGGTGGGGGGAGAGTGGAGCGGGCTGCTGGGGAGTGGGCTGGGCCGGAAGGAAGAAAAATAAGTTAAAAGAATAAGGAATTTAGAATGTGCCGGGCTGAAGAAGTAGGCTGGGGGTTTAAAAGAAAATATTAAGTTTATAAAGGAATGGGCTGAGTTATTTAGAGGAAAATCAAATGGGAAAAATAAAGGGAGTAGGCTTGGGATTTGGGTTTAGGGAAAAGGGGATTTGGTTTTGGGTTTTAATTTTCAAATAAAAGAAATAGGCTTGGGGCCGGGCTGAAGGAAAATTATAAGGAAAAGAATTTGATGAGGGGAGTGGGCCAGAGGGATTTTAAATTTGATTTCTAGGCTGGGAAAAATGTGCTTGGGCCGGAGGGAATGAAAGGTAAGGTTTGGGTTTAATGGGATTTTGAAAATAAATAGATAATTATAAATAAATTTTATAGATGAAAAAGAAATACGGATATAGGTGTATAAAAAGGGGCTGGGTATTACAGAGACTGCCTATTACTTCTGCGGATAGGCGCTGGTATGTCCCTTTCTTCTGACACTTCTGGTTCTACAATACTTTCAGTAACATCTTGTGGTTCCGGAATTTTTTCCAGTTCTACTGCGCTCCCACTCTTCTGATTTTCTAAAAATTCAGTTTCTAAGAATTGGGCATGACGAGAAACAAAAACCTTTTGTTCCTCTGCGTAATAGAAACAATATCCCATGGAGTTCTTTGGATATCCCACAAACTTACACAGTACTGAGCGTGCTTCGAGCTTGTCCGGATGCTGCTTTTTTACAAAAGCTGGACATCCCCATGTCTTCAGGTACTGAAGATAAGGTTTCTTCCCACTCCACATCTGATATGGTGTGGTAGGCACAGTCTTGGTTGGAACCTTGTTCAAAATATATGCAGCTGATTCTAGTGCATAACTCCAGAAAAATAGCGGTAACTCAGCCTTACTCAACATGGAACGAACCATATCCAATAGGGTTCGATTCATCCTTTCCGATACACCGTTGTGTTGTGGTGTGTATGGAGGAGTAAGCTGAGAGAGATTCCATTCTCTTTTAAGTAACCCAGGAACTCGGCACTTAAGTATTCACCACCTCGATCAGATCTCAGTATCTTAATACTTTTTCCTGTTTGGTTTTCCACTTCACTCTTGTATTTCCGGAATTTCTCGAAGGCCTCGGATTTATGCTTCATCAAGAAGATATGTCCATACCTAGAGAAATCATCCGTAAAAGTAACGAAGTAGGAAAAACCACCTTGCGCATGTGTAGACATTGGACCGCACACGTCACTGTGTACGAGTCCTAAGAGCTCGCTCGATCTTACTCCGTGTCCAGTAAACGAAGTCTTTGTCATCTTTCCCAGGAGACAAGATTCACAAGTAGCATAAGATTGATATTCGAACGAATTCAAATATCCTTCTCTATGTAACTTAGTTAATCGTGTTTCATTGATGTGAACTAGTCTACAATGCCATAAGAAAGCCTGATTTATTTCTGGAGACTTTCTTTTAAGTGTGTTTTGGACATTGAAAACCTGAGCTTGACTCAATACGTATATACCGTCATCTAATGTATCGGACCCAATCAGAACTTGATTTAGGTGGATGTGAACTACATCGCTTACGAATGTAAAATCATATCCCTCTCTCGAAAGTGAGGACACCGATATGATATTACAAGTCAAACTAGGGACATACAAACAGTTACGTAGAATCAATATCTGCCCACTTGTCAAACCTAGGCGATATTCTCCCACCGATTCAGCGTCCACGCTCATTCCGTTTGCAACTCTGAGAGACAAATCACCTACCTATATAACTCTACGGTTTCTCAAAGCATGTAATGAATTACAGATATGAGATCCTGCTCCGGTATCTATTACCCAGGAAGTAGAGTTAATTGACAAACAGTTCTCAATTACAAACACACTTGAGGCCGAAGCCAAAACATGCTTCGTATCCTGGCTACTGGCTTCCAAAGCCCTGCAATCCTTCTGCCAATGCCCAATCCCATAACAATAAGAACATCCCTTTTTAGCTACACCAAGTCCCGAAACTTTTGCTCTTCCCTTTCCTCCTACTTTACTGACACCGTATATCGGCTTCATAGAGGTCTTCTTCTTTTCACCCTTTGCTTTCGCCCTGGATGTAGAAGAAGAAGGTCCCCCATTAAGCAGAGCTTGTGTCTCCCTGGTTTCCTTCAGGGTGTAAGTAGAGGGTAGGGACTGTGGAAATAAGTCAGCGTATGACCTGTTTCCCAACGTGGTCTCCAGGTCCTGGAGCTCATCAATATAGCTAGTCATCGTAAGGACGTTGTCCCCTACAAATGACCCGATAGCCAACCCCGCTTGAATTAATTCGTTCGAGGTCTTATATCTTGCGATATGAGATTGCTCTCCATATAAATCTTTGTTATGGAGAAAGATGGAAACTGAGTCCATCTTCTCGTGCTGCTTCTGGTATACACCATCAACTGAAGCCAACACGAGGCACTTGGCTTTCGCTTTATCTTTTTCCCTTGTCTGACGGATATCCATATCCGCGACGGTGGAAAATGGACCTGGGACGGAGGGATCTTGAGTAGTAATAGGGTGGTCCAGCTTGTCATAGGCAATGGACATCTGGACAGACCTTTGCCAGTCATATAAGTCAGATTCAGTCAAATTGTTATCTAGATGTAACCTAGTCATGGTCACAAGGTCGCTGCAATTGAGAGAGAGAGAAGAAAACACTTTAGCATGATGCTCTTGTAAGTTTAGATTGGTTTTTAGTTTATCTAAACTGGATGGCTCCCACTGTTTCTCGAATCCTTCCTCAAACCATAAAAGAAGAATTAGCCAGGACTGATCTCACCGTACAATACTTGCTTAACCGTTCAGCCAGGCCGGTGTTAGTACTTCGAGGGAGGGTTTCCAACGCTTTCACGAAGTTCCTTAATTAAATAACCTCTTTTCTTTGGGGGCGTAGCCCCGCTGACACCTTTCTCGACACCTACTTGGTTTATAGCATTGATCGTTAAGTGACGAATCTCCTGATAAGTAGCATACACTCACAGTAGGATCGGGATCCAAATATCATCGTATGATAATGTTGAAGGAATCCTACCAACATTCATCAAACTCCAAATGGTATGCAACACTAGCAAGTTTCAGTTTCTTTAGAAACTCCCGATGTGGATTTTTGCCCCATGTTCTTATGACCTTGACGAAAGCCAACAAATCATAAGCCACATGTCAAGTTCTGCCCATCATTATCTGGTTAATTTGAACCCACCTGTACATACCCTTGACGAAATCCAACAAGGTAATACGACTGTCCCAAACCAACTCATCTATCTATGCAACAATGAATACCCCAGCAGCTACCAAACACTATGCCTTGACGAAAGCCAACAAACATAGCTTGAATACTACTGACCATCCATAAGAAATGACGGAGGGTTACGACTGGTTTTGGCTAAACCGTAAACGTAGTGAACTTGATATAATAGAAGGAACCTGAGCTTTTTAAAAGGAGTGGTTAAAGCTCCGTAATTAAAAATTTCAGCTCTTTTAAAATAACCGAGTGGTTTCTTCTAAATTTGTTCCAACGACTCAACTTTGGTTTGTTTTCTTTGCATTATAATAATGCGTCCCATCATTTATCCTGTCATTGCAGAAAACAACGAAAATACCACGTCCTCTTATGCCATCTGTATTCGCCACTAGGTCCCGTCATCACCCGTTAGGTTACTTAACTAACGACAGAGCGGGGGCTGAGCTAGCGCGGGTGTAAAACATAAGTGACGTCTAATAGCTATCATATATAGATATTCTACATTCGTCAGACGCAATAATAGGCATTCCAGATCACAGATGAACATTATTGGATATACAAGAAATCCGCATTTGCTCTGAGCTTGCCACAAAAGACGGATTACACAGTTGTGATGAATAGCCATTACCCAACCCTAGACCCCTACGGGTACGGCAAACTGCCCGCCAAGTACCCGAAGTGAAGCGGTCTCCCTCAACAACGTGAGTAGGCCACTAAACACTTCAACGTACCCGGTAGTTAGTGTACCCCACCTTGGGTCTATCCTAGGAGCATAAAACAGTAAATGAAATAATACAACGGTGGCTACAACCGCAACCTGGATGTGCCCCGCAAAAGAATATTACATCATATTACAATTTACATCGAATGAATGAATATAAAACCCATCTCAAACCCCGGCTCATCATCACAACGATCCAATCAAGTTCATATACACAAACAATAAAATCATTACAGAAATATGCAACCCCATGCCAACCGACATACTAGCAGTTAGGGGAGGTTTACGAACACATTAAACATTACAGATAAAAACCCGATTAGCAAATAACTTAGAATATCGATCGACAACCTTTTTCCGTGTCTATCCCAAATGCAAGCCAGCACAGAAGTAACCTGGGCAGAAACAGAATATACTGGAAAACAAAACACCAAAAAATGTGAATTACTGTGCAAATCCGAGTCAACTCGGAGTTGACTCGGCGGCGGATCCGCGGCCAAAAGCACCATTCGGCCGCGGATCCGCTGCCGTCTTACCGAGTTACCATCTCGTATTTTCCCAGAATTCTTATAATCCCCTGCTGTTAATTTTCAGGCACATCAAATAATTTTTTCGACACGTTTAAAATTTACAAAAACATGAGGGGTCCGGAGTTTTGTTTTCGCGTTTTCCCGACGATCGAAGTTCTAATTAGTTGCTAACAAGCTAGTAAAGGTTTAGTTGGCTCTGATACCACTGTAAGTCCATGTCACGCACCCCACGAGCTTATGGGGAGGCGGAATATATGAAAAACAATTATCAAAGCTTCGTAACACGGACTTGAGCACACGGATCGTGTCTAAACCATCACTAGCAAACTACGAAAGGTTTAACTACTCGGATACGAAGTTATACCTCACGTTACTTGTACTTCGGGTCTCCATCGCTGTCCTCCACTCCTCGTAGGCTCTATGGAACGTCGGCATCTCAACGGCCTCCTCGAGTCAAAGACGATCCACCCGAGAGCTGCTACTCCAAGCCTGACCTCTAACTTGAGGTAACTAGGTTACTCAAAGTGCTAATCTAAGCAACCTAGGGGATATAGAGTAGGATTGTGGATTAACAAGTCTTGCTAACCCTTGATCTCAACACATGAGAGGTTAGGGTTAGGGTTTGAAGAGAGAGAGCTTGAGGAGAGAGAAGGTGAGAATTAGAATCCTTTTTGGATAAATGATATCATTTGTGTATATATGAAACATATGATATTATTAAATGAATAACAAATAATGATATATCATCATGTTTCATTAACACACTAAGTGATTCATCACATGAGTCATATGAATCATAAATGAATCATTAACTCCATGGATGATTCACTCTCATGACTCATTAATCCAATAAATGCAAATGCCACCTTACCCTCCAAGTCATCATCCTTCTAGAAGCTTCCCGACAAATTACGAGAACGCCCCTCCTATCCGTGAAAACACGGAAAAACTTTAGACTCTATAAATCCAATAATCCGATACTAGAATCTGGCTTAAATCAAATCCGACTAGTAAAAACTGTCCGAACATCGTACGTGCGTAAAAATACGTATGCGTCCGAACCCTGTCGTAAAACCATACGACCTATATATCGTTTCGCCCGAAGCAGGGAAACTCTCTGTGTGGGACTCTAAAGACTCGACACTACGCCGGAAGTGGGTTTAACCATAGACCACAAGTGGCACTAGCTGTACGTAACGATCCCCAGGTAGATGTCGATAAGAAGGCCGATGGGGAAACCCATTCGAACTCCTACTGAGCCTGCTGTGACAATCTCCGTACAGTCCGGTCTGTTCGTCTAAGACTATCGCATATCGGGCCTAGGGCGGCGGCAAGCGTCAGTCCCCTAACAGCGGTATAAGTCGTGTCGGAGCGTAGCCCATTACACATTGAGAAACTACAGGAAAGCCTACCTGTAAATCTCGCTTGCCCTGGCCAGGGACTTTGCGTAATGGCTCTCTGACACAGCGCGATATCAACTCCTAATACTGGGAGAGACGAATCCTGTCTAACTGCCACTGCCTCCAAGTGCTCGGGACTGCACCCAACTGCTACCTGTTTGCATGACTCCTTTGAGCCGTGGTAGGGTAGCAATCTAAGAACAGTGGGACACACTCGAGGCGAAGCAGCAATGTCAAGTCTGCGGACTATGCTGTACTCATGTCACCTGGGAACTGTTAACTGACGATGGGTATAATACCAACCAACAGTTCCCTGTGAGTCATGTCCGGTGTACACGTAACCTAACGAGCACCTGTATACTATCTCCAGTACGACGCACTGATGGCTGTGGGACAGACCATCTTCCCAACTGGGATGAGAACCGTATACACTAGTCTACTCCGGAGTATCGATGCCCTGTCTCGATAATCCTACGATTAGGGACCTGTATAGGATGTTGCTTATAGACTACCCAGCCCCCACTAGTGACAGCCATCACAACGCTGGTATTAAGGCAAAGATCCTAAGGGCTCTACTAATATGTATAAACGATACGTTACAAGAAACATATGCACATATTAAAGTAGACTCAAACCAAGTAGCATACTACCATTTTTAGCAAGACTGTCAATACAACTGTGAATATCCCAAGCTTCCATTAAGTAATATACAAACTAGTATGATACAGTAATGGCCTTCTAGGGCATAAACACTAACAGGAAGACGCGACGAGGTCCGCTACGTATATACTCAGAAGTACATACGCTAAGCGTATCTAAGCAATATAAAATAAATACACAAGAGACAAGAAATAAAAAGAACAACAACTTTTATTTATTAACATTCTTTGTACAATGCATGAAAAGAAATACAACTGAAATAAAAAGATGCCTAAACAGTGGCATAACAGGAAATGAAAAGTACAGAAAGGAAAAGTGTACAATGAAACTAAAGTGCAGGGTCTTCGGCAAACTGCTCCAAGTCTTCTTGAGATGGCCCGATCTCCGCCGGGTCCAAATCACCTGACGACATTCAAAGAAGAAAGAAACAGAATGTCGTCAGTGAACAGATCGCTCGGTAAGCCCCAAAGGTAAGAGGAAAGTAGAAAAGAAAGAATAAGAAGATATCTTTTAAAGTTGTATACTATTGTTGTAATGTTGTGTTAACGCTGTTATTTGTAGCTTGGTACAGAAGGATGCCAGTGTATACGAGGGGAGTCTCTATATGCCAGAGACTAGAGGCACGTGTAGTACAAGGAACCATTTATGCCACGGTACAACAGCAACGGAATATAGGTTAGGTGTCTTAATCTGACCACCTCGTGCCACCTTAACACCTTCCGTACCAATCTACCCCTTAAACCCCGCGATGTCTTGTTTGTATTGTTATCTTGTAAATTGTATTGGTTGCATGATTGATTGACCGACTGACCGAAACCATGATATCAGGAAACAGTTGTAACCGTAGATTCATGTTAATGGAATATTGAGAATCATGTAAAAGGAATATATATCCATGGTTCGGTTCAGTCAAGTTGTATAAATTAATAATTGTATTCATGGATTCATGTGTTCACATTGAATTGGAATCTTGTAGATTATAGGTTGAACTTGAATCATATTCAAGTCCGATTAATCAGACTCAAACCCGAGTCAGACAATCAGAATTGTGAATCGAGGTCTTATAATTGCTATGGTCCTTAGGGTAATTTATAAAACTTGAGGGGGTTTTATGTAAAAATACTTTTATATACTTTTCAAAATATGCCTCAAGTATTTATTGTTCATCTTTAGAGTTGTAATGAGGGTGGATTTCTAGTGAAAATATTCTAGTTTTTTTTATAAATAAGAGTATTTATCTGTAATATTGATTTATTTGAAGTTCATTGCATTTTAATGTAAAATTTATTCTTGTGATTTTTAGAAAAAGGTAGAAAATTTATATTATAATAAAATAGATATTTAAATGATAAATATACATATGTTTATACAAAAATAATTTTAATAAATATTTTATATTCCATAAATCTCATTTTTCTTAAGATGTCGTATTTTAAACTTTTCGAGACCGAATGCTCCTTGCGGAGGTCTGAATCTTGCACTACTAGCCCGATGGTGCGCGATAAACCGCACAATCCCGAACGGGTTTCCCAAAAATGGGTTGTAGCGGCGCTTTGCAAAGATTGTAAAATACTAATCCTTTAGAAAACGGTTTTATAAAGTAAAAGGTATTTATTTGCAAAGTGTAATTTTCCGTATTTTAGATTCTAGGGTTTCATAAGTCAACTAGCCTATTTCTAAATGATCTAAATGACAAGTCGTTAGAAGCCTCAAATCGCCTCTTCACCGCCAATTGTGGCCAGGTAAGTACAAATGAGGAAAGGAGGGATCCGCTCACGAATCGTGAGACGGGCCTTTTAAAGTTACCTTTGCTCACTTGCCTAGCCTAGACACCACAAAGTCAGGTTTAGATAAACGATCGATGTCCACAACTTATCGTGTTTTCCTAATAAGAGGTATTTATTTAAAAGTGTATCAAAGCTAAACTTTTAGAATTGATTTTATTAAGAATATGGTACTTAAATGAAAGGATTGTTTTATCGTATTCTAAGTTTTGATGATATCGTTTAGGGTTGTATTTGCGTGTGTGGGGAGGTAGGTCATTACCTCGTGCTCTACTTTAAATGTATAGCAAAGTTAAGTGGATTAAATGTGAAATCGAAACATTGTGGTATTTAAGTGAAAAACACGATAATTTGAGAACGCTATCATTTCATGTGATGAAACTTGTTCAAATTGTTTGTTAAATGTTTAATAGTCAACATAAAGATGTTTAAGCATGAATGTATTGGTGAGAAGTGAAATTTTATAGAAAACCGAATCGGAAATCGGATTTGTGCCGATTCCGTCGGGTTTTGTATTTTCGTATTTTAGAGAATAAGAAAGGGGAATAGAATGGGACTTACGGGTTTCGTTTAAGCAAAGGAGTGAAGGGGGGACTAGAGAGGTTGTCGAGGCGTTGCTTCGTCGCCGGTTGTTCCTAAAAATGTCGCTGGAATTTCTGCCGGAATTTCGTCGGAGCTTCGCCGCGAACTTATTTTCAAAGTACATAACTCTTGGAAAATTTTTGAGAGAGTGAGCTTAAGGTTTTGGGATGAGAGGGTAAAGGGTAGGGGGTGTATTTATAGGGTAGGCTAGAGTAGGTGAAAGGTTTTTAATTAAAAAAATTGTAAAAAATATAGAAATTCATTAAAAATTGTAGTAAATTGGGGATAATTATGTTTCGAGAACTGATACAATTAAATGGTGTGTGCAGGGGAGTTGGGCAACTGAAAAGTCATAACTTTTCAGTTGCCAACTCGGCCGTCTGGCCGAGTCGGCCGGTCCGCCGGCCGACTCGGCCGAGTCGGGCCGAGTCGGAAGGTCGGGAGGTGGGGGGTCTCGTGGGGTAGGCTCTAGTATATTTAGATTTCTGGGTTCATTCAAAGTTTGGGAGTTATGATCTGTGGAGTGTTGGGCTTCCAAAGGATTTAAAACAAAAACAATATAAAAATAATGTGGGGCAGGGGATTTGAACTCTGGTGGCTTGGTTCAGTAGTGCAAGGTATTACCAATGAGCTACAAGCTCCTTCTTGTAATTATTGTAGGAAAATAAATACTTAAAGTGGTAACAACAACATTAAATACCTCAAGTATACTTCAAATTTAAATCAATTTTATGTATACAAAAATTGGAGTTGTTACAATCTACCCTCCTTACAAAAATTTTGTCCTCGAAATTTACAACTTTTATTTGAGGACTAGTTTACAAAGAGGTGAGGATATCTTACACGCATTTCATCTTCCCTTTCCCAAGTGGATTCTCCTGGAGTATCTTTCCTCCACATTACCCGGACCAAGTTAACTTCCTTGTTCCGAAGTGTCTTCACTTTCCTGTCCAGGATCTCCACAGGTTGTTGCTCACAAGACAAATCGGGCTGTATAGTGAGCTCGGAATGATCAAGTACATGGCTGGGGTCACTCACATACTTTCTGAGTTGGGATATGTGGAACACGTTATGCACTCCTTCCAATGAGGGTGGAAGCGCTAAGCGGTATGCCACTTCACCGACTCGTTCGAGTATGTCGAACGGTCCAATATATCTCGGATTTAATTTACCCCGTCTTCCAAATCGGATCACTCCGCGGTTAGGAGATATCTTCAAGAATACATGGTCTCCTGGCTGGAACTCCAAGTGTCGTCTCTTTGCATCAGCCCAGTGTTTCTGTCGATCTTGGGCTATGCGCATCCTTTCCCTGATAGTACGAACCACATCAACGGTTGCTACTATCATCTCTGGTCCAAGAAGTTCCCTATCTACGATGTCGTCCTAACTTATTGGTGATCGATACTTCCTTCCATACAATGCTGCAAAAGGTTCCATTCCTATGCTTGCTTGGTAGCTGTTATTGTACGCGAACTCCACAAGATGCAAGTGATCTTCCCACGATCCTTTGAAGTATAGCATACACGCTCTGAGCATATCCTCCAAGATCTGAATAGTTCGTTCCGACTGACCATCTGTTTGTGGATGATAAGCCGTACTGAAGTCCAGACTTGTTCCCAAGCTAGCTTGCAGACTCTGCCAAAATTGCGATCGGAACCTGGTGTCACGATCGGAGACAATGCAGACCGGTACTCCATGAAGTCTCACAATTTCCTGTATGAGTTCATGGGTATCAGAGATAGTACATTATGAAGAGTTTAAATCTTAAATAGATTATTACCTCCATGTACTTCTTTGCTAGTGTCTCAGTTGATTGGCCAACTCAGAATGGGATGAAGTGAGCCGACTTTGTGAGTCGATCCACAATGACCCATATAGCATCGTTACCCTTTGTACTGCGAGGAAGAGCAGTCACAAAGTCCATCGTGATATGCCGCCACTTCCATTCTGGGATTGGTAATGGTTGAAGTAGTCCAGCTGTCCTGTGATGTTCAGCCTTTACTTGCTGACACACCAAACATTTTGCGACGCTTCTGGCTACTTCACACTTCATTCCATGCCACTAATAATTCTGACGTAGATCTTTGTACATTTTGGTACCTCCAGGATGTACTGAGTAGGGATAGCTGTGAGCTTCTTTCATTAACTCTTCCCGAACAGGACCTTTTGGTACACACAATTTACTGCCGTATCTCAAAGATCCGTCTTCATGGATGATGAAGTCTGTTCTGAGTCCATTCTCCACTTGTTCTCTGATCCTTTGCAACTTAGCATCACTTGCTTGAGCTGCTTTGATCTGATTGACAATGGTTGATTGAACTTGTAGATTCATCAAATTTGAAGTATTACCTGGCATGACTACTTCAATCTCCATCTGATGCAAGTCTTGCTGTAGCTTCCACTGAGCGGTGAGATTCATCGATAATGTTTGGCGACTAAGAGCATCAGGTACTACGTTCACCTTCCCTGGGTGATATTGCAAGTTGATGTCAAAGTCCTCCATGAGTTCTAACCATCTTCTCTGCCGCATATTCAACTCCTTCTGAGTAAACACGTACTTTAGACTTTTATGATCTGTGTAGATGTTCACTCGTTGACCAAGTAAATAATGGCGCCAAATCTTGAGAGCAAAGATGACGGCTGCCAACTCCAGATCATGCGTCGGATAATTGCGCTCATGAGTCTTCAGTTGTCTTGAAGCATAAGCCACAACCTTACCGTGCTGATGTAGAACACATCCTAATCCCTTACCGGATGCATCACAATACACTTCGAATCCTCCAAATTGATCCGGTATTACGAGAATAGGTGCAGATGTCAATCTTGACTTGAGTTCTACGAAAGCTTGTTCGCATGCTTCTGACCACACAAATTCTTCATCTTTCCGTATGAGCTTGGTCAGGGGTGTTGCTATCTTTGAAAATCCTTCAATGAACCTTCTGTAATATAGAGCTAAACCCAAGAAACTCTGAATTTCCTTCACTGACTTTGGTGTAGGCCATTCGCTAACTGCTGAAACTTTGGCTGGATCCACAGAAATTTCTTCTCCTGATACGATATGTCCAAGAAAACCAACTTGATTTAGCCAAAACTCGCACTTGCTGTACTTGGCATAAAGCTTATGTTGTCGAAGAGTTTCCAGGACAATTCGTAGGTGCTCTGCATGCTCTTTCCGACTCTTAGAATACACCAGGATGCCGTCGATGAAGATGACAACAAACCTGTCTAAGTACTCCCGGAAAACTTGATTCATTAGGTTCATGAATATTGCTGGTGCATTGGTCACTCCAAATGGCATCACTAGAAATTCGTAATGTCCATAGCGAGTTCTGAAAGCTGTTTTGTGAATATCACCTTCCTTGACCTTCATTTGATGATAACCTGAACGAAGATCCAATTTAGAGAAAACACAAGATCCACTTAGCTGATCGAATAAGTCATCGATGCGCGGGAGTGGATACTTGTTCTTTATAGTGACTTCGTTCAAGGCCCTATAATCGATGCACATTCTGTATGAACCTTCCTTCTTCTTCACCAGTAGTACAGGTGCTCCCCAACTTGAAGTGCTGGGACGAATCCATCCTTTCGCCAATAATTCGTCCAACTGTGTTCGGACTTACCTCAAACCTTCCGGACTTAATCTATAAGGTGATTTGATTACCGGTTGGGCTCCTGGTACTAAATCAATACTGAATTCAAGAGCTCGATCGGGAGGCAAACCTGATATATCGTCAGGAAATACATCGTCGAACTCTCGAACTACCTCTGGTCTTAATTCTTCTTCTGCTTGAGCTGCTGCAACTACTGCTTCCCTTGGCTTCGCTTTGTAGGTACTTGGCTCCAGGGTACGGTCTCCTCTCTTGAAATAGAAGACCGGATGGTCTGGAATCTCAAATACTACCCTCCTTTGACGACAGTCGATGGTAGCATAAAAAGTTCCAAGCCAATCCATTCCTAGAACCACATCGAAGTTCGGTATGTCCAGTACTTTGAAGTCAACATAAAACTCTCTGCTGCAGACGGCGACTGGACACAAGCTGTATCCCATAGTTGCCTTTAGAACGCCATTTCCTTAACTGACATTCCAACTGGATACAAGCGGTGAGACTAGAATCGCATGGGTTCGGACAAACCGTTGCGACATAAAGCAGTAGGATGCTCCAGTATCAAACAGTGCAAGTGCAGGTAGTGAGGCTACTAGGATTGTACCTAAGGTATGTGGGATATGTTTTAGGTATAGGGAAAGTGTGTATATAACCAAGACTAAAAGATAAGTTTGAGAAGGAAAGTTTACCAGTGATGACTTGGCCAGTGACCTCAGCTCCTTCCACGGACTTCGTGAAAGCCTGGCGCTTTGGTACATTCCTCCTGGCCTGAGGAGCATTCCTCGGAACGTTCCTTTGAGCTTGATAGAACTGACGAGGAGGTGGTGCAGCTTGTGGTCCTCTGGGTGGTGCAGGTAGTGCAAGTCTTGGAGCAGGGGCTTGGATGGCTGGGCGCTGTGGGTAATTGTTTGCTGGCCTGGGTGCAGCAACTGGGTTTTGCCTTTAGGGACAAGACCCAATATCATAAGTAGTTGAGCCGCAGACTAAGCAAAGGCGGTTGGCTTGCTGGCAGTCTTTCATCATATGTCCAGCTCTCTTGCATTAGTTACAAAAGGCTGGGCTGGGACGATGGTTCGGTACTCCGGGTCGCCTTGGCACAAAAGGTGGTCTGGATGAGGCTCTACCTGCTATCTGGTTGGCAGGGCGCTTGACTCCTGCAGACTGAGGTCTTCCCCTTACTTTTATCACTGCCTCATAACTGTGGGCAGGTTCCAGAGCATCCTCATGAGTCAAAAATTTTCCTGTG
Organism: Agapanthus africanus; assembly: GCA_030015575.1. Taxonomy (NCBI): domain Eukaryota; kingdom Viridiplantae; phylum Streptophyta; class Magnoliopsida; order Asparagales; family Amaryllidaceae; genus Agapanthus; species Agapanthus africanus. The sequence goes on along the minus strand of JASDDO010000004.1, from coordinate 137,098,883 downwards.
GCTAGAGCAGCCTGAATCTCCGTGTCCAGTCCTTGTTGAAAGCGACGGGCTCTGATCTCGTCCGTCGGTATCAAATGTGCCGTAAATCTGTTTAAGGATGGTGTTAGCTGTGTAGTATGTGATATTAAAAATTGAACTATCGTGACATATCTTACCGGCTTAACATGGTGAATTCAACGTCGTATTCATCTACTGATTTGTCCCACATCGATCCTTGTTGTAGATGAATGAACTACTGCTCGATGGCAAACCTGGCAGTCACAGGGAAGTATTTCGTGTCAAACTTCTTTCAAAAAGTTTTCTATTCAATAGGCTGTGCAAGACGGCTTTCTTCCGCCTTCCACCAGTTGCGAGTATTGTCCGTGAGCTGTAGTTTCGCCACATGGACCCAAGCTATGTCTGGCACTTGTGCTGCTGCCAGATCATCTTCTATGCTATGTGTCCATTCTTTAGCTTCAAGAGGGCTTCTTTTTCCGGAGAACTGCTTCGGATGTAAATCCCTGAATTGCTTTACCCCCGGTGCGTCAGTCTCGGGGCGGTTCAGGAGTTGTTGCTGTCCCTCGAGAAGGCTGCGGATCGCCTCAAGTAGCACTGTTTGCTCGGTGGGTGGCACAGGAACAGCTGGTGTGAGTGGTAGTGCTGGAGGTGTGTTGTTGACGTTGGTGCTGGTGTTGTTTGGGGAATCCATAACCCTGAAGAAAAATTTGGGTTAGGACAGATTCAAGTACATGAAATGATAAGATTCAAGGAATATGAAATTGTAAGATTCAAGGAACATGAATTGTAAAGAATGTTTTAGTTGCTGGTTCTTGTGTTATATTTGTTGGAGATAGTGCCCTCAGAGTCAATTATTGGATCACAGGCACGTGATTGCAATGATTGAGGGAGGACCTATCCCGGTAGGACAGTCTTACTCGAGATGATAGTATGCTATCTGGTTTACCTTTATCATCGTGTACTGCTTTAGGTGACCTGACAGGTCGCTATTGCATGTTGATAGAGCCCCTAGGATTCTTGCTTAACTGCCAGCAGTATGAGGGCGATCATATAAGTGAGAGCTGGAGTCTATAAGCACATCCTTAAAAGGTCCCTAGTCGTGGGAGTTTCGAGACAGGGCATCGAAACTCCAGAGTAGACTAGTGTATACAGTCGAGACCCCGACGAGGGGCGGTGGCCGGTCTCACAAGCCACTGGTGTCAGTTGGTTCACCTAAGATGTATACAGGTGCTCATTGGGTTATGAGTACACCGGACAGGACTCGCCGGGAACATGCTAGTTGGTCTTATACCTGACGTCAGATAGCAGTTCCCAGGTGACATGCGTACAGGTTAGTTCATCGACCCGGGGATCGTCATTTGTCTCGTGTGAGTTCCCACTGTGCTTTGATTACTACCCTACCACGGCTCAAAGGAGTCGTGCAAACTGGTTTTAGTTGGGTACAGTCCCGAGCCACATGGAGGCAGTGAGCGGACTTCAGGGGTTCGTCTCTCCCGGTATTGGGGGTGAGGTCGCGCTGTGTCTAGGAGAGCCATTACACGAAGACCTTGGCCAAGGCAGGAGATTTGCTGGTAGGTATTCCAGTAGTATCTCAGGGTGTTCTGGGCTACACTCCGACACGACTTGTACCGCTTTTGGGGGTCTGATTTTTACCAACCCCCTAGGCCCGACATGCGATGCTCATAGACGAACGGACCGGACTGTACGGATATTGTCACTGACAGGCTCAGTAGGGTGTCAGGATGAGTTCGCTCATCGACGTCCCTTTTGGTCAATAGCTGGTGGCCCGTCACGTATGGCTAATACCTCTGACGTGCTAGTGGTTAAATCCACAGCCATAGTATTGACGAGTCTTTAGAGTCCACCACACTTCCAGTTACTCAAGCTTTCGGGCGAAACGCTGTAGAGGCCATATGGAGATATGGCAGGGTCCGATCAGATACGTGCGATATTGCACGGATCAGGAACGGACAGTTTGTACTAGTGGCCGTATGGATATATGGCAGGGTTCGATCAGATACGTGCGGTATTGCACGGATCAGGATCGGACGGATATTACTAGCCGGCTTTAGTTTAAGCCGGATCCTAGTTTAGTACAGTGTAGATTTTGTCTCATTGCATTTGTATCCGGACGGAATACAGATGCGGGTGCGTATGCATAGTATCGGGGTTTTCCTGTAATTTATTACAGGACCAGTTTTATGGAGTTGCCAGTTTGCATTCCGTTCCGGCCGGTTTTCCTTTGTTCTTTCCCGGCCGGACTTTTCCGATGGAGGGGGTTATTTGCAATTGTGCAAATAACATTTGTGGAGGGGTTTTCTTGTAATTGTAGAGATTATGATAGCATCTTTGATTCTCTCCATCACTTGCATTAAATGAGATTAGATAGGATATGGGTTTGATGTGAAAAAGAGTATGGTTGATGTTTGTTTATGGTCACCTCTTCTCATTTCCTACACTCACTCTCCTTCTTGGTTTTTATATGGTTGATTTCATTTTTCCCTCATTGATTCCCTTGAGTGGCCGGCCATATTTTTGAGAGGGGAAGAAAAATGAGAGAGATTCATTTGTGAGCTTGTGGCATATTTCCTCCATCTCATTCTCATGTAATGAAAAATGAAAGCACCATTTTTCATACCTTCATTCCTCCACATCCATGGCAACCAATACCCCAAAGTGAGACATGCACTCTACACTATATTCTATATCACATCTTGAGCATGTCGAGTTGCCGGCTTCATGCCCGAGTTGCCTCGGTATAGAGGCGGGAGCCCGTAAAAGATGCAGGCGACGTGGTGCCCTTCCGGCGAGGAGGCGACGACCGGAGATCCCGCGAGGAGATCGGAGTGGAGATGAAGACCGGAGGACTCGGATCAGTCGGTATATCTTTAACTCATTCTCTTGTTAGCTTAGACTAGTTTAATGGCACGATCCGGGGTTTAGTGCGCGGTGGTGCCGGTTTGCTAAGTCCGCAAAAATTAAAGTTTATCACCGTTTCCGCGTTTGGCCGTCGGATTGACGGCCGGGGCACCGCCGTGCACTTACAGTGGTATCAGAGCCTCGCCATTAACTTCGCCTAGCTTCGTTTGATGTGTTTTTCAGTTCCGATCGACCAAAATTCCAAAACCGTATTTTTTCCTTCACATCAGTTTCTCTTGAAATTTTTTGAAGTCTAAAAATTTTTCAGGTTGTAAAATATTGATGTACTGGAAAATCTAAGAACACTGTAAAATTTCGATGAAGTGAGTCCACAGTGGGAGCGCGGAACCGCCGCACATACCCCCATTCCGCCGCCCTTCCGCCGCACACTGTGGAGATTACTGCACCAATTTTTTTCAGAGGCTTTCTGGGCTTAAAATATGGGGTTTGGAATATTAAAATTGGGCCCAGGTTTTCTGTGAGTGCTACAGTTTTGATTGGGGGCCCACTTGTTAATTTTTGGTCAATCGGAAAATTTTAAACACATTTTTCACAGTATTTACATTATATCTGCGACCGTGAATGTCACTCGATCGGTAAATCCGGTCTAACTGCTATAGCCCGGTTAGACGGATTTGTGAACGTGATTTTCACGTTGATGTTCTATGTATTTGCTGTGATGTTGCGGATCGGTCGTGGGGGATAGCCTGGATGCAATGCTAGTACAGTGCTGTTGTATTATGTACATTTGATATTGCGGGGCGAGCGTCCGACATGTGGACTGCCGTCACTGCCTGATTGTATTATTATTTTGGGGCACGACCTGGTTGCGGTCGATGTACCCGGTGTATGTATATTTTACTTTCTGTACTAGGATTACCCCGCGGAGGGGTGCGCGGATAGCCGGGTTCTAGAGGGCAACAAGTCCGCATCTCATGGCATTGAGACGGAGGGGGCTTCACTCTGGGATTGGCGGGCTATTCGCCGCACTCGTAGGGGGTATAGGTTGACCCAAGAGGGGTGCCCAAGTTACCGGATTCCGTGAAGTGCTGGGTGGTCCATTCACGGCGATGAAAGGGGCTGCCTCGCTTCAGGTTTTGGCGGGTGACTTGCCGTGCCCGTAGGGGTCTAGGATTTCATTGCACAGGCTATCCACACGACCAGGGGAACGTCGGGTTTCAGTAGTGGCTCTGTGAAACCCGGGGATCCTAGATATCTGTATTGTTCTGTGATGCTGTACATTTCTGTGATGTTGCATTTCTTTTCACGCCTTGAGCGAAATATAATATATTGGTATATATATTAGTAGATGTTGTATATGTTTTACATCCGCGCTAGTCCAGTCCCCGCTCTGCCGTTAGTTAGCTAACCTAACGGGTGATGACGGGACCCAGTGGCGAATGCGGATGGCATATACGTACGTCAGTATATTTTCGTTCTTTGTGGTGTGATCAATTGATGGGACTGCGTTGATTCGGATCAATGCAAGTTAAACAAACCTATTCTGATGTTGTTGGAACACTTTCAAAAAGCTGTTATTGCAAGGACGTTCACTTTTGTTTTGCATCGTGGTATTCATTTGGAATATCCTGCTCCTCAGTCGACGAGGCAAGGGCCGAGATCCCTTCACCGGGAGTGACCCCTTGGACAGAATTTTGCGTCAGGGCATTAACTTCACTATAGCCGATTACTTTTTGCTTTGCATCGTGGTATTCAGTTGGAATATCCTGCACCTCATTCTACGGGGAAAGAGCCGAGATCCCTTCACCGGGAGTGACCTCTTTAGTAAAGGTTTTCGTCACTATATTTTCTAAAAAGCTATCCGTTCCTTCAACGATATCAAGTTCTTTACGTTAAAGGTTTTCGCCAGAAACCATTCATAGCCCTCCGTCGTTTCATATGGGTAGTCAATAGTATTCAAGCTGTGTTTGTTGGCCAAAGTCAAGGCACAGTGTTTGGTAGCTGTTAGTTATTCATATGCAGCATAGATAGATGCGTTGGTTTGGAACAGTCGTATAGCCTTGTTGGCCAAAGTCAAGGGCTTGTGCGGGTGGATTCGAATCAACCTGGAGAATGACGGGTAGAACTTGACATGTGACTTATGATTTGTTGGCCAAAGTCAAGGTCATAAGAGCATGGGGCAGAAATCTCATCGGGAGTTTCAAAAGTACTGAAACTTGCCAGATATGCGCATACCTTCTGGAGTGTGATGACGTGAGCGGATTCCGTCATGTTATCATGCGATGAGAGTTGGATCCCGATTCCCACTGATGAGTTAGTTTACTCCTCGGGTGACCCCGACTAAATCTTCTTTTAGGTTTGGAGGAGATTTTGAGGTACAGTGGGAGGTTTTCCAGATTAGATAAATTGGTAACCATTCTAATCTAGGATAGAGTGCACGCTGAGTGTTTCTTTTCTCTCTCTCTCTGGCAGCGACCATTGACCCGACCCTAGACTATGACTCAGTGACCAAGTTGACCGAACCTACTTAACACTGGCTTTTGGATTGTCAGAGTTGCGAACCTCATTGCCACTCCTACTTTTACCCTTTTCTCCGGGACACCCCGTATTACTGCGAACGTCCACTTCCATTGGACAAAACCATCGTATGGTTAGATACGAACTCGAAGGAATTCGAGGATGGTTTCTGGTTCTGGAGAAAACGGATAAGACTATTCAGTTGTCTTTTCTTTTCACCTTCTCTCAGGTTGCGAGTACTCCTTGGTTTAGGAGTAGTACACCTATTACGCAAATTGGATAGTCTTCTTCCAAACCATAGGCTGGTGCCGACCGGTAGGGAATGAAGAAAACCAGTTAGCCTAAACGGTGCACAGAAGGTATTAAGTTCAGACAGAGCAAGGGATTAGTAAGAGGGCAAAGCAAATTGCGACTGCTATTCACGACCAAACCAAGTATTTCTTCGCCAATCCCAAATCACCTTTGTATTTCTCCAGGACACTCCGTATCACTACGAAGATCCCATTTTATTGGATAATCCATCGTATGGTTATATACGAACTCGAAAGGAACTTGTTCCAGTTCGGGGATGGATCCTGGTTCAGGGGAAATAGGAATAAAGTACATTCAGGTGTCTTTTATCTTCACCTTCTCTCGCGTTGCGAGTGTTCCTAGGACTAGGACAGTACACCCATTATGCTTACTGGATAGTCTTCTTCCAAACCATAGGCTGGTGCCGAACGGTAGGGAAGGAAGAAAACCATTTGGCCTAAGGGGTGTACAGAAGGTAATGACTAAAGACATATGAAGGGATTTGGAGAGGTGGCAAAGAATTATACGGTTACAGTTGTGAATCTGGATAATGGATGAGGCATTACTAGGAATACCAGGATACCCCAACGAAACATTTCAATGTTTCAGTTTCACTGTGTACTGTTAATGGAAAACCGATTTCCCGATTAGACACTTACTCCAGGGTATGTATTTACCAGGTATGATTCTCACATCTGTATGGTTTTACAGATGATGAGTGGGAGTAAGTTATTGGGAATTAGGTGATCATCCTCATTATATCGGGATTCGTTGTAATCGGTGATATTTGAGGAGATCATCTGGGTTGTTTGCCGGTCGGCAAATATTTGGTTTTGAATATCCGCTGTTGTGCACCAATTTCAAATTGAAATATCTGTACGTCTATTTTCATAGAGTGAGATATACCTTTTGATATTATGTCGATGACATTTACCTATATCAGTGGATGGTTAGGTAAGGAGCATTAAACAGCGGTGTAATTCTTCATAACCATAGTACAGTTTTCAACCTACGATACACAGTGAATGAGTTATTAGACTCAGCGGACTTATACAGAGTATTGTATGTTGTCCAGTGTCCATTAGGACAAAAAGGGGTTGATCCTCATACTATATTCTGTTTACTTTTAACTTCTCTAGTCCTTAGACATGTGTTTCGTAGAAACACAAGACCTGGGTTTTTGAGGAGTTATAGGTATTTGAATAGAGTAGAGAACCAGGTGTAGCAAGTATCGGGATTCTTCAAAGTGATCGAAGATGTAGATATTTGTGTATGGTATTCAGTTGATAGTAATGATAAAGAGAAATTGCTTCTCTTTCAGGTTACTCATAATTGGAAGCATTCCTAAGTTGAGTAACGCTGATCGGCCTCCTTCCATTTAGTTGACATGCACTGGAGATAGTTGCATGATTTGAATCTGGTTCAATTAAATCAGTGCCTCTGGTTCTATATTGGATATAGTACAGTTCATATCTTAACATTGTTAAGGTACGGGGAGTTGTCCGGCTTATGATTAAAACCAGACTCTGGACAACTCAAGGCACGTTTCTGTAATGGCTGTTTGTGGGTTGACCCAGGCTATGATGAGGGTTGACTTTCTACCATCTGGCAGATCAATAGAAATATTGTTCTAGACTCGCCACAGTTTTATTAAAAATGGATTTTTTCAAAAACAGTAGTGGGAGTATGGTAGAACTGGAAGTGATTCCAGAACCGCAAACGATTACTGAAGATTTGATAAGGAACCTAAAGATTCAATCTGATTTGACATTCCATTGGCCACTCCGCAGATAAGGTGGGTAATTTCAGGCACCCGAGAGGTACTCCGGTAGCCTCAAGGACGGTGACAGGGAAGTTCTTGTTTACCCACACTTGCCATTGTTGTTGTTCCAGGCTGCGAGACCCGGCAGGAGGATGAGTATAGCGTCGTTCTAAACTTGCTTTAGAAGTGCACGTCTGTATGACTCTGCCAGAGGGTTGTCGTAGTCAGTGGGAGCAGCGGAAGCATTGGTGGACATCAGGCTTATGTCTATTTATAGACTAAAGCAGATGTAGCGGAGAAAGATCATCTATTTCTGTTGTGACAGTCATAGGTTTGACGTCATCAGAATAGGGGATGGATCTGTTGAGAAGGTAGTAGGAAGTGACATTCCTATACTACGATCGGTTATACTTTGGTCGTCACACAGTGGTTTCTCCACATAGGACTTGGACATTATATCAGACATACTGGTTACTAGATCTATGGTTTTAGATCTAGATTTGGGTGGTTTCCCAATCAGGGTATTTTGACAGCATTCTAAGAGTATTTAGAATGGACGACTCCTGGCACGGTAGTGTACCTGCAGGTGATGGAGTCACCCTCTCTAAAGGTGTCTTATAGACTAAAGTAGAGAGGGATGTGCATGATTGGCAGATCACTTGCTTAGGCAATTGAGTCAATCATGAGAGGTCAAGTACCACACCAGATGTTGTTCTTGCACTAGATGCAATAAGTTGACATTGATCCAATCCTGGAGATACAGTCGGAAGCAGTTTTAGAACATAAGTAGATGTTCTAGGGATATGATAACGGCTGCCTCCTTTAGGAGACGGTTATCACTCCAGGCTTCTAAGGTGACATGGACGACAAGGAGGTTGTCAGAGTTATAGTTTTTCTTCTGACGAGGGGCAGTATTTTGGACAGGTGGTCCAAGACAATACTGAGGGTGGCATGGCGTAGGATACTGATTAAGTTCAGTTGACGATACAGTCTAAGAAGTTTGGATTTGGAGTTCATTTATGAGCTAGGTCCCATCAGACATCCAGACATTCTAAGACAGGTATTGCTCATTTCGGAAGATGGTTTTCTCCGCGAACTTGAGATATAGAGGGACATAGAAAGAAACATCAAGGCGGATCCACTCACTAAGGCTATTCCTCGAACGCAATAGTTTCACAAACGAGTTTTGTGAGACTGACTAGTAGAGGAGTTGGGTGTTCAGTATTACACGGGCTGTGAGTATGCGACATCGCAATAATTAGCCTTAAGTGCAAGTGGGAGATTGTTGGAGATAGTGCCCTCAGAGTCAATTATTGGATCACAGGCACGTGATTGCAATGATTGAGGGAGGACCTATCCCGGTAGGACAGTCTTACTCGAGATGATAGTATGCTATCTGGTTTACCTTTATCATCGTGTACTGCTTTAGGTGACCTGACAGGTCGCTATTGCACGTTGATAGAGCCCCTAGGATTCTTGCTTAACTGCCAGCAGTATGAGGGCGATCATATAAGTAAGAGCAGGAGTCTATAAGCACATCCTTAAAAGGTCCCTAGTCGTGGGAGTTTCGAGACAGGGCATCGAAACTCCAGAGTAGACTAGTGTATACAGTCGAGACCCCGACGAGGGGCGGTGGCCGGTCTCACAAGCCACTGGTGTCAGTTGGTTCACCTAAGATGTATACAGGTGCTCATTGGGTTATGAGTACACCGGACATGACTCGCCGGGAACATGCTAGTTGGTCTTATACCTGACGTCAGATAGCAGTTCCCAGGTGACATGTGTACAGGTTAGTTCATCGACCCGGGGATCGTCATTTGTCTCGTGTGAGTTCCCACTGTGCTTTGATTACTACCCTACCACGGCTCAAAGGAGTCGTGCAAACAGGTTTTAGTTGGGTACAGTCCCGAGCCACATGGAAGCAGTGAGCGGATCTTCAGGGGTTCGTCTCTCCCGGTATTGGGGGTGAGGTCGCGCTGTGTCTAGGAGAGCCATTACACGAAGACCTTGGCCAAGGCAGGAGATTTGCTGGTAGGTATTCCAGTAGTATCTCAGGGTGTTCTGGGCTACACTCCGACACGACTTGTACCGCTTTTGGGGGTCTGATTTTTACCAACCCCCTAGGCCCGACATGCGATGCTCATAGACGAACGGACCGGACTGTACGGATATTGTCACTGACAGGCTCAGTAGGATGTCAGGATGAGTTCGCTCATCGACGTCCCTTTTGGTCAATAGCTGGTGGCCCGTCACGTATGGCTAATACCTCTGACGTGCTAGTGGTTAAATCCACAGCCATAGTATTGACGAGTCTTTAGAGTCCACCACACTTCCAGTTACTCAAGCTTTCGGGCGAAACGCTGTAGAGGCCATATGGAGATATGGCAGGGTCCGATCAGATACGTGCGGTATTGCACGGATCAGGAACGGACAGTTTGTACTAGTGGCCGTATGGATATATGGCAGGGTTCGATCAGATACGTGCGGGATTGCACGGATCAGGATCGGACGGATATTATTAGCCGGCTTTAGTTTAAGCCGGATCCTAGTTTAGTACAGTGTAGATTTTGTCTCATTGCATTTGTATCCGGACGGAATACAGATGCGGGTGCGTATGCACAGTATCGGGGTTTTCCTGTAATTTATTACAGGACCAGTTTTATGGAGTTGCCAGTTTGCATTCCGTTCCGGCCGGTTTTCCTTTGTTCTTTCCCGGCCGGACTTTTCCGATGGAGGGGGTTATTTGCAATTGTGCAAATAACATTTGTGGAGGGGTTTTCTTGCAATTGTAGAGATTATGATAGCATCTTTGATTCTCTCCATCACTTTCATTAAATGAGATTAGATAGGATATGGGTTTGATGTGAAAAAGAGTATGGTTGATGTTTGTTTATGGTCACCTCTTCTCATCTCCTACACTCACTCTCCTTCTTTGTTTTTATATGGTTGATTTCATTTTTCCCTCATTGATTCCCTTGAGTGGCCGGCCATATTTTTGAGAGGGGAAGAAAAATGAGAGAGATTCATTTGTGAGCTTGTGGCATATTTCCTCCATCTCATTCTCATGTAATGAAAAATGAAAGCACCATTTTTCATACCTTCATTCCTCCACATCCATGGCAACCAATACCCCAAAGTGAGACATGCACTCTACACTATATTCTATAGCACATCTTGAGCATGTCGAGTTGCCGGCTTCATGCCCGAGTTGCCTCGGTATAGAGGCGGGAGCCCGTAAAAGATGCAGGCGACGTGGTGCCCTTCCGGCGAGGAGGCGACGACCGGAGATCCCGCGAGGAGATCGGTGTGGAGATAAAGACCGGAGGACTCGGATCAGTCGGTATATCTCTAACTCATTCTCTTGTTAGCTTAGACTAGTTTAATGGCACGATCCGGGGTTTAGTGCGCGGTGGTGCCGGTTTGCTAAGTCCGCAAAAATTAAAGTTTATCACCGTTTCCGCGTTTGGCCGTCGGATTGACGGCCGGGGCACCGCCGTGCACTTACAATATTGCTTAGGTTGTTCACGCAGAACAGAACTGCATGATAGGGATTCATACAGCTCTGACCTGCATGGGCCACCAACAAAATCTATCACGCCCCGCTTCCCAGTGTACGGCGAAGGAAGACGCGACGAGGTCCGCTACGTATATACTCAGAAGTACATACGCTAAGCGTATCTAAGCAATATAAAATAAATACACAAGAGACAAGAAATAAAAAGAACAACAACTTTTATTTATTAACATTCTTTGTACAATGCATGAAAGGAAATACAACTGAAATAAAAAGATGCCTAAACAGTGGCATAATAGGAAATGAAAAGTACAGAAAGGAAAAGTGTACAATAAAACTAAAGTGCAGGGTCTTCGGCAAACTGCTCCAAGTCTTCTTGAGATGGCTCGATCTCCGCCGGGTCCAAATCACCTGACGACATTCAAAGAAGAAAGAAACAGAATGTCGTCAGCGAACAGGTCGCTCGATAAGTCCCAAAGGTAAGAGGAAAGTAGAAAAGAAAGAATAAGAAGATATCTTTTAAAGTTGTATACTATTGTTGTAATGTTGTGTTAACACTGTTGTTTGTAGTTTGGTACAGAAGGATGCCAGTGTATACGAGGGGAGTCTCTATATGCCAGAGACTAGAGGCACGTGTAGTATAAGGAACCGGTTATGCCACAGTACAACAACAACGGAATATAGGTTATGTTTCTTAATCTAACCACCTCGTGCCACCTTAACACCTTCCGTACCAGTCTACCCCTTAAACCCCGCGATGTCTTGTTTGTATTGTTATCTTGTAAATTGTATTGGTTGCATGATTGATTGACTGACTGACCAAAACCATGATATCAGGAAACGGTTATAACCGTAGAGTCATGTAAATGGAATACTGAGAATCATGTAAAAGGAATATATATCCATGGTTCGGTTCAGTCAAGTTGTATAAATTGATAATTGTATTCATGGATTCATGTGTTCACATTGAATTGGAATCTTGTAGATTATAGGTTGAACTTGAATCATATTCAAGTCAGATTAATCAGACTCAAACCCGAGTCAGACAATCAGAATTGTGAATCGATGTCTTATAATTGCTAGGGTCCTTAGGGTAATTTATAAAACTTGAGGGGGGTTTATGTAAAAATACTTTTATATACTTTTCAAAATACTCCATAAGTATTTATTGTTCGTCTTTAGAGTTGTAATGAGGGTGGATTTCTAATGAAAATATCCTAGTTTTTTTTATAAATAAGAGTATTTATCTGTAATATTGATTTATTTGAAGTTCATGGTATTTTAATGTAAAATTTATTCTTGTGATTTTTAGAAAAAGGTGGAAAATTTATATTTTAATAAAATAGATATTTAAATGATAAATATACATATGTTTATACAAAAATAATTTTAATAAATATTTTATATTCCACAAATCTCATTTTTCTTAAGATGTCGTATTTTAAACCTTTCGAGACCGAATGTTCCTTGCGGATGTCTGAATCTCGCACTACTAGCCCGAGGGTGCGCGATAAACCGCACAATCCCGAACGGGTTCCCCAAAAATGGGTTGTAGTGGCTCTTTGCAAAGATTGTAAAATACTAATCTTTTAGAAAGCGGTTTTATAAAGTAAAAGGTATTTATTTGCAAAGTGTAATTTTCCGTATTTTAGATTCTAGGGTTTCATAAGTCAACTAGCCTATTTCTAAATGATCTAAACGATAAGTCGTTAGAAGCCTCAAATCGCCTCTTCACCGCCAATTGTGGCCAGGTAAGTACAAATGAGGAAAGGAGGGATCCGCTCACGAATCATGAGACGAGCCTTTTAAAGTTACCTTTGCTCACTTGCCTAGCCTAGACACCACAAAGTCAGGTTTAGATAAACGATCGATGTCCACAACTTATCGTGTTTTCCTAATAAGAGGTATTTATTTAAAAGTGTATCAAAGCTAAACTTTTAGAATTGATTTTATTAAGAATATGGTACTTAAATGAAAGTATTGTTTTATCGTATTCTAAGTTTTGATGATATCGTTTAGGGTTGTATTTGCGTGTGTGGGGAGGTAGGTCATTACCTCGTGCTCTACTTTAAATGTATAGCAAAGTTAAGTGGATTAAATGTGAAATCGAAACATTGTGGTATTTAAGTGAAAAACACGATAATTTGAGAACGCTATCATTTCATGTGATGAAACTTGTTCAAATTGTTTGTTAAATGTTTAATAGTCAACATAAAGATGTTTAAGCATGAATGTATTGGTGAGAAGTGAAATTTTATAGAAAACCAAAGCGGAAATCGGATTTGTGCCGATTCCGTCGGGTTTTGTATTTTCGTATTTTAGAGAATAAGAAAGGAGAATAGAATGGGACTTACGGGTTTCGTTTAAGCAAAGGAGTGAAGGGGGGACTAGAGAGGTTGCCGAGGCGTTGCTTCATCGCCGGTTGTTCCTAAATATGTCGCCGGAATTTCTGCCGGAATTTCGTCGGAGCTTCGCCGTGAACTTGTTTTCAAAGTACACAACTCTTGGAAAATTTTTGAGAGAGTGAGCTTAAGGTTTTTGGATGAGAAGGTAGAGGGTAGGGGGTGTATTTATAGGGTAGGCTAGGGTAGGCGAAAGGTTTTTAATTGAAAAAATTGTAAAAAATATAGAAATTCATTAAAAATTGTAGTAAATAGGGGATAATTAAGTTTCGGGAACCGATCCAATTAAATGGTGTGTGCAGGGGAGTTGGGCAACTGAAAAGTCACAACTTTTCAGTTGCCGACTCGGCCGTACGGCCGAGTCCGGCCGGCTGTACCGGCCCGAGTCGAAAGGTCGGGAGGTGGGGGTCTCCTGGGGTAGGCTCTGGTATATTTAGATTTCTGGGTTCAGTTCAAAGTTTAGGAGTTATGGTCTGTGGACTGTTGGGCTTCCAAAGGATTTAAAACAAAAACAATATAAAAATAATGTGGGGCAGGGGATTTGAACTCTGGTGGCTTGGTTCAGCAGTGCAAGGTATTACCAATGAGCTACAAGCTCCTTCTTGTAATTATTGTGGAAAAATAAATACGTAAAGTGGTAACAACAACATTAAATACTTCAAGTATACTTCAAATTTAAATCAATTTTATCTATACAAAAATTGGAGTTGTTATATATATATATATATATATATATATATATATATATATATGAGAATAATAGAGGAAAGATGCCATATGAGGGAATTTCCTCCTATGGCGTCGAAAAAATACACCCTCCCTTATTTTCTCCGCCGATCGGCACCCACCATCTTCATCGTTAACGTAAAAGATGTGGGTATACTAAATTTCATGTGATTCTACAATCTTTTCACCATTGATTTAGCAATGTAAAAAGTTCTATTGTCGGTAAACCGTTAATTTTGAACCCACTAAATCAACGGTGAAAAAGTTGTAGAATCACATGAAATTTGGTGTACCCACATCTTAGATGATAACGATGAAGATGGTGGGTGCCGATCATCGGGAAAAATGAGGGAGGGTGTATATTTTAGACGCCATAGGTGGAAATTCCCTCCTATGGCCTCTTTCCTCCATTAAACTCTCACTCTCTCTCTCTCTCTCTCTCTCTCTTTCTATATATATATATATATATATATATATATATAGTGTTTATGAGATGTCACATTAAAAATTGACTATTCATCCATTTTGTGAATGATCGACACCGTTCATCTTGTTATTCATGGGGTAAAACATGGATACATTAAGATACATGTGATTGCGATAACATTTGCCTATTGATCTAGTTTTGTCAAATGTTCTATTGTCGGAAAACCGTCAATTTTACAACCACCCGATTCAAAGGTAAATATTATAGAAAACTTATGAAATTTGGTATACTTATGATCTAGATCATAGAGATCAAGTTGAACGTTGCCGATCATCGGAAAACATGGTGTAAAACAAAGTAGTCAAATCGTGATATATTACGTGTTTCATTTTCTTATTTATCGTATCGTGTAAATAACGAAGTAATTATATATAGAACCAATTATAATTTTAAAAACGATCAAATTAGTAACAAAAAACCACATACAAGCTAAAGCAAATTTCGGAATTGCAACTATATATGTATGAGAATAATGGAAGAAAGAGGCCCCGGAAGGCTTTTTGCGTTAGGTGGCGGTACAAATCATGTCCTCCACCATTTTATTCGACGATCGGCACCGGCCATCTTGATCTCCATCGTTTAATATGTCGATACAACAAATTTCATGCGATTCCAACACTTTTTCACCGTTGATTTAGTGGGTGCAAAATTAACGGTTTACCGACAATAGAACTTTTTACATAGCTAAATCAACGGTGAAATAGTGTTGTAATCATATGAAATTTGGTGTATCGACAAATCTGAGGATGGAGATCAAGTTGGATGGTGCCGATCGTCGAATAAAATGGTGGATGGCATACTTTTTGCCACCACATAACGCAAGAAGGGTCTCTTTCCTCCATTATTCTCTCTCTCTGTGTGTGTGTGTGTGTATCACACAAACTCATGCATTTGTTAATCAAATAATACCAAAAAATCCAAAATATTCATTCAAATGTCATAATTCATAAACATAACCATGATAAGTTTTATAATTCATAACTAAAACGTCACAATAAAGTTGTCAAAACATCACTTCCAAATAAAGTAGACGTTACAAAAAATCAATTTTCTCCAATTGATTAATCACTAGCATTATAATAACAAGAGAACTTCATTCTTCTCATTTTCATCATTTTCACTCTCAACGAACTCTTTTCTTTCATCAATATGCATTTTAATTGTTAAATAGACCTTTTAGATTAATAAGTTGACATAACCAAGCTGGTTTTAAACCCGAATATCTGACCCGTTATGAATTTTAATGGTTAGCGTATCGTGTGTTTCGGGTTTCGTATCGTTTCGTACAATACAAAATGTGTATCGACCGATAAATTAGAAACCCAATACAGTCTTACGATCGTATCGAATTGTCTATGTTTCGTATCGTTTTGTAAGATACGTTCCGTGTTTCGTATGAAACTAACAACATTGGTGTAAAGTCAAATTTTAAAGCGACATCTCATTTCTTAGAATAAGGTGCCACCTTAAGTTGATGTCGCACACTCCACAGGATTTGTAGAGATGCTGAATTTACAAAAAATCAATTTTAAAGTGAACACCATCGACTAATCTCTAAGAACTACTATAAACCCTAATTAGCAAAACTAACATAGGTTCTAATCTACCATGAAAAGATTTATACATATGTGCTCAAGTCCTTTGGGTCTTCTTATCCTCTTCTTAAGCTCCTCGTTCGTCGGGATTGAGCTTGGTTGTCGGCCTCCTTGTGTCGAAGACGATGCGCTCATGGGTTTTTGATTCAAGCTCCAAGCTCAACCGTGAGGTAACTAAAATACCTAGTTTTCTAATCTAGGTAGTTTAGAAGATGTAGAGAATGATAATAGAATTAGTTTATCTCATTAACCCTAGTTTCTCAACCCATGAGAGTGTTAGGGTTTGAGAAAGAAGAAAAGAGCAAAGGAGGAAAGAGAATGGCTAGTGAAGAATAAATGAAGAATGGCTAAGGATGAAAACTATCAAGCATATCTTTTACAATAAAAATATTGCAACCTTGCATCAATAGTTATCACAAATGAATGAATAAAACAAGAAGCAATGCTTCAACCATGCTTTAATAACACCTCATCCCTACACCTCATTATCCACTTAAACAAATAAATTTAACACAAATGATGTGTCTTCTTCAAGAATCACTCAAGTGAAAATACAAGAATGCCCTCACCGTATATACATACTCATATTCGTACTACAAATATCAAGAGATAAAAAAAATCCAATAATATAATACTAGATCGTTATTAAATCAGTATATGATTCAACAATGCGGTTTAATCCTAAACCCGCAAATATTATCCGTACGAACAAAAATCCGTGTAGCTAGTACATGCATATGATCAGAATCTTGCACGTAAAAACATACGGACTCTACATCGTTTCTCCTGAACCAAGAAAACCCTCTGTGGGGACTTTAAAGACTCGACAGTACGCTGACAGTGGGTTTAACCATAAGCACGTCAGTGGCACTAGCTGTACGTAACGGCTACAAAGGTACTTTTCGAAAAGAAATCCGACGAGCAGACACATCCGAACTCCTACTGAGCCTGTCCCTGACAATCTCCATATAGTCCGGTATGTTCATCTGAGAGTATCGCATGCCGGGTCTAGGGGGTGGAAAATGTCAGACCCCTAATAACCTGACAAGTAATGCGGATGTGGCTCAAGACCATCAGAAAATCTACTGATCTACCTATCAGTAATTCTTAACCGCCCTGGTCAGGGACTTATGCTGTTGGTCAACCGAACACAGCACGACATCGACTCCCTATACCGGGAGAGACGAATCCCCAACAATCGCTCACTGTCTCCATGTGGCTCGGGATGGTACCCAATTAAAACCTATTTGTACGACTCAGTAAAGCCGTGGTAGGGTAGTAATCAAACCACAGTGGGAACTCACATGAGATAAATGACGATCTCAGGTCGACAGACTATCTGTACTTATGTCATCAGAGAACTGCTATATGACTATAGGTATAATACCATCTAACCAGTTCTCAGCGAGTCCGTCCAGTGTACTCACCCCCGGTGAGCACCTATATACAATCTTAGGTGAAATATACCAATGGTTGTGGGACCAACCACCACCTCTTGTCAGGATCTAGAAATGCATACACTAATCTACTCTAGAGTATCGATGCCCAGTCTCGATACTCCCACGACTAGCGACATTTTTGGATGTGTTTATCGACTACCCAGCTCCCACAAGTATTATGTCTATCACAACGCTGGTAGTCAAGTAAGGATTCTAAGGGCTTTATCAACATGTATAAGCGATATGAACTTAAAAGTAAAACATATATACATGTTAAGATAAAGTTAAACCAAATAGCATACTATCATATTGAGCACGATTGTCCTATACATACATACTCCTAGCATCCTATAAAATAAAGGCCTGTAGGGCATACATATCGAACAACACATACTCACACACACACACACACACACACTCTCTCTCTCTCTCTATATATATATATATAAGTGTTTATGAAGTGATACCTTATTCTAAGAAATGAGGCGCCTTATATATATATATATATATATATATATATATATATATATATATATATATATATATATATATATATATAGGTGTTTATGAGGTGATACCTTATTCTAAGAAATAAGGCGCCGCATCAAAATTTGACTTTACACCTATTTTATGAATGATTGACACCGTTCATCTTGTTCTCCATTATGTAAAACATGGGCATACTAAGTTTCATATGATTTCGGCAACATTTGCCCATAAGTATAGCTTTGTAAAATGTTCTATTGTCGTAAAACCTTTAATTGCAACCTTTCGATGCAAGGGTAAAGTTTATCAAACATGTATGAATTTGGTATATTGATGATCTATAATGGACATAAAAAATGGTGCCGCCGATCATTGGAAAATATAGTGTAAAGTCAAATTTTGATGCGACACATCATTTTTTAGAATAAGGTGCCACCTCATAAACACTTTCCTACACACACACACACTGCGGATCTGTTAAGGTGGGTTCGTATTTTTTAATATTCACGAAGTTTTTCATGTGGTGTCCTATGAATGTTCCGCTCTGTTAAAGTTTCTCTACACTTTTTTAGATAGTGAATGGTTGAAAAATTGTATCGATTGAAAGTGTTTTGCATGTGTAGAAATATATGGATTTATTTCAGCCATTAAGTTCATAAACTTTTAAACCTAGGTGCAATATATGCAAAACACTTCCGATCGATATGGTTTTTCAACCATTCACTATCTAAGACATGTAAAACAACTTGAATAGAGCATATTATTTATAGGACGCGTCACATGAAAAAGTTTGTACATTTGAAATACACAAACCCGCCCTAGCTGATTCGCAGAAAAACACACACACACATACATATATAACAGGACTATTCTATTTCCAGAAGGAGAGGGAATCTCCTCTTCCCATGTTTTTCACCGTTGGATTTGAGATTCAATGGTTCAATAAACATGGAAGGAGATTCCCACTAGATCAGAGTATCCGTGTATTTCACCAATCCAAACATGCCATCTTGATCTACATATCATGAAACCCTTACGTACAAAATTTTTTGGGATTTAAAAACTTCTAACGCGTTCATCAAGAAGACAGAAAAATCAACGGCTTATCGATATATGAAAATTGCGGTCGTTTAATAAATGCGTTAGAGCTATTTAAATCCCAAGATTTTTTGTACATAAGGCTTTCATCATACGTAGATCAAGATGGCTGGTTTGGATAGGTGAAATACACGGGGGTATATGTTTTGGGAGGAGAGCTCATTTTTAAAAAAGGGCCGCCGATTCATATCTCTTTTCCCCATTACACACACACACACACATACATACATAACCAGCTTAGTTATACATTGTGGAGAATTACATTCTTTGCTAATTATCGATGCTCAATGTGTTAGTGATGTGTATGCCCTAGAATCCATTATTGTATAATATAGTGGATACTTGGAGATATATATGGAAGACTTTCTTGCTCGATATGATAGTATGCTATCTGGTTTCCTTTATCTTAACATGTTCTCTAGTATTATTATACCATCTCTCATATACATGTTGATAAAGCCCTTAGGATGTTGGCTTGATTACCAAGACTATGATGCAGATCATACTACTGGGACCTGGGTAGTCCATAAGCACATCCTTCAATTGTTCCTAGTTGAGGGAATATCGAGACAATGCATCGATATTCCAGAGTAGACTAGTGTGTACGTTTCTTGACCCTGTATGGGGCGATAGTTGATCCCATATCCATTGGTGTTTGACATCAAATATTGTACACATGTGCTCATTAGAGAATGGGTACACCAAACAGGACTTGCCGAGAACTCCTAGATGGTACTATACCTAGTATCAGATAGCAGTTCTCTGATGACACTGGTACATGTTAGTCTGTAGACCCAAAATCGTTATAGAGTCTTGTGTGGTTCCCACTGTGCTTTGATTTCTTCCCTACCACGGCTCAAAGGAGTCATGCAAACAGGTGAATTTTGGGTATAGTCCTGAGTCACATGGAGGCAATGAGCGATAGGAGGGGTTTCGTCTCTCCTAGTATTGGGAGTTGATGTTGCGCTATGCTCAATTGGCTATAACAGTAAGTCCCTGATCAGGGCTGTTGATGAGATTTACTGGTAATTGTTATCAGTAGTTTCTCATATCGTTATAAGCCTTACATCGGCATGACTTATCAAGTTATTGGGGTCTGACGATTCCACCCCTAAACTCGATATACGACATATCAGACGAAGAGACCGGACTGTACGGTAAGTGTTACCTATAGGCTTCATGAGAGTTTGGAAAAGTTTGCTTGTTGATCTTCTAATCGCTCAATACCTGGGTAGCCGTTACATTCAGCTAGTACCGCTGACGGCTTGTGGGTGACTGATGTGATCATTACCTACTGCTGGGGTATTGATGAGTCTTTAGAGTCCCACACATAAGTTTTCTGGTTCAAGTGAAACAAAGTAGGGCACATATGCTGATATGTGCGTGGGCCTGATTAAATACGAGTATGTGATACCGTATTGTAATCTGGCAGTTATCTGTTATCAAGTTAGGTAATATGTGATATAACCGGATTATCAAATCAAGTGTTGATTTGATAATGTGATATACAGATAAATGATATTAGTCGGTTATATGTGATATAACCGGATTATTAAATTAAGAGTTGATTTAATAATGTGATATATATATATATATATATTATATTTATTTGATATAATTATATCTTAACTAATATTATTGCTCACTAATTCTTTACCTAATATATATTTGATATATATATATATATATATATATATATATATATATATATATATATATATTAAAATGAAGCATGGTGTAATTTCTATTTTTGGAAAATAGAATAAATAAGGTGGAAAATGGAAGCATGGGTGTAGCATGGCTTTTATTATTTGTTCATTTATCTTGACTCACTATTCAAGCATGGTTGCAATTGATTATTGCAATTTATTCCAAGCTTGAATAAGTGAGCTCAAGTATGAACTATTCTAGACTTGCTTTTCTTTCTTGAGCTCCTTCTTGAGTTTCTCTCAAGCTTCCATCTTCTTCACTTCACTTTTTCGAGCTCAAATCCCTCACATGTGTTGTGAAACCTTGAGCTTGTGAGATCTCTAGTGAGCAAACACAACCCCTATTTCACCATCTTACACTTGATTAGCAATCAAGTGTAGCATGTTTTCTTCACTAAAGTGTTTAGTGAAAAGGTAGCTTGGATTGGCGGACTTCAGGTGGATCATCTTCGGCACGAAGGTCATCGGAGGAAGCTCGATCAAATTCCAAGTGAAGCCTAGTGGAGTCGCGTGGACTACAACCCGGAGCTTTAGGAGAGAATAACACGGTCATCAAAGGTTGTAGCCTCCTTCCCTTCTTGTAGTTGTTCATATCATCATAGATAAAACTTTAATATTCTAGTAAAGATTTTTGTTAGTGTTCGTTAGCACCCAAATTTTTTAAAATTGCATGTGTGATGCCTGTTTAAATCCCGTCGCGGTGCTAGCGTACACTTTCATGGTATCAGAGCCAAGCTAATCATGAGATCTAGCTTGCAACTTAGCCTCCCAAAATTGCTCTCTTACTCCTAGATCCAAGCTAGTTTGGGCCAAAGAATATTGGGTAAAGGTTTAATGAAGAATTATTAAGACTTTATATGGATTTTTGAGGCAAAATGGAGAAATTTTTTTGAAGAGAAAAGAGGTAGTGAAATGGGGGAGCTGCTAGATGAGACTCGGCCAGATCTTAGGAGAGGGGAGAGAGTGAGGTGTGTGTGTGTGTGTGTGTAGAAGCATCCCCCAATTATTACCTATTTATTTATTTCCTTAATTATTTAATTTTCTTTTTCTAATAACCTTTACCCTAGAATTCTCTAGAATACAGAGACAATTTGAGAAAAAGGAAACATGTTATAAACTAGGTTCTAAGTTGTCATAGTTCACCACTGTATGATTTACCGATTCTCATTTGTAATTTACACTAATTAAATGTATAAATAAAAGCTTATAATAATATTTAAAATAATTAATTAAGGAAAAATATTTAAGTAAACTAGCAATTTATAAGTGACTAATTAAATACCAAATACTAGCAATTACATAGCTAAAATAGGTATAATTAAATCTATGTTGAAAAATAATTATAATTAAGTTTTACGGAAAACACGAGTTATATTATCGATTATCGGACAATTAACTTAAACGATTTTTTTTAAAATGTTACAATCTTCCCCCTTAAAGAAATTCGGTCCCCAAATTTAAAATCTAACTACGCGTACCCTCAAAGAGATGAAGATATTTCTTCCTCATCTCGTCATCGACTTCCCACGTGGGCCACGCCAAAGAACCTTTACGGATGGTATGACCTCGAACCTCAGTTTCTTCACCTGCCGATCTAGAACGACTATCGGCTGCTCTATGCAAGAAAGATCGCGCTCCAGCAGAATTGTCTAATACTGAATCGCAAGAGAGTGGTCATGAAGGTACTTGCGGAGCATTGATACATGAAACACGGGGTGAATATCTGGAAAGCTGGGTGGAAGAGCCAAACGATACGCAACTGCGCCGATACGCTCGAGAATCTCCAAGGGACCTATATATCTGGAACTAAGCCTTCCTTTCTTTCCGAATCTCATCACGCCCTTCATCGGAGAAGCCCTCAAGAAAACATGATCGCCAATTGTAAACTCAAGTCTACGCCTACGTCAGTCTGCATAAGATTTCTGCCTGCTCTGGGCTGCTCTCATTTTATCTTGAATCAACTGAATCTTTTCGGCCATCTCCTGCACAATCTGTGGCCCCAAAGTGAAGGGTTATGACAGCGCCACGGCCAACATCCGTGGCTAAATGCGGAACAAAATTTTTACTACGATAAAAAACTTGGCGGTATAACAACCCTAAACCGGATCTTTACCATAAACCTAGTTAGCACTAAAAGAGTTCTATCTACTATGATAAAAAGTTATACCTCAAGCTTGAACTCCTTCTCTTCTTGTTGTGAGCTCCTTGGAGCGGTTGTGGATGGCTCCTCCTCACCGGCTTCTCCACGTCAAAGAAGATCCACCCGAAGGCCTCTACCTTGAGCTCCAACCTCAACAATGAAGTAACTAGGGTGCTTGGTGTGCTAGACTAAGAACCCTGGAGTGAGTAGAGATGGATTTTAGTGGGTTGGTCTCAATGGCCCTTGGTTCTTAATACATGAGAGATGAGGGCTTGAGAGAGAGGATGAAGGAGAGGGAGCTATGAGAGAGAGCGTGTATGTGAAAAATGAAGAGATAGCTCTCATATGAGGAAAAAGAATAATAATTAATTAGTATAAATGTGATGGTTCATTTGATTTGACGATTATCATTTCACCATTAATGCTAAGAAAAATATCTTTTGCTCAACAAAAATATCTAAGTCAACAATGGTCAACAAGTCAAATGGTCAAACTAAACAACCATGACACAATTATCTCTAATTAAAATTAGTAATCAATTTCCTTCATCTCATTATGGTTTTAATCAAGTCAATGGTCAAAACCCTAATGAGGTGTCTCCTTCTTTGTCTCTGTCAACTGTATACATATACCCGCATCCGTGTTCCGAAGAACACGAATACAATGAGACTGAACCAACCCAAAATCAAATACTAGGATCTGACTTAAACCAAAGCCCACCAGTATCAACTACCCGAACACCAAACGCGCATAAGTACGCGTATGTGAACGAACCCCGTCGTAAAACCATACGACCTCTACTACGTTTTGCCCAAAGGTGAACAACTCTCTGTGTGGGACTCTAAAGACTCGACACTACGCTGGCAGTGGGTTTAACCACAGGCCGCAAGAGGTACTAGCTGTACGTAACGGTCCCCAGGTAGATGTCGATAAGAAAGCCGATGATGAAAATCCATCCGAACTCCTACTGAGCCTGAATATGACAATCTCCGTACAGTCCGGTCTGTTCATCTAAGAGTATCGCATATCGGGCCTAGGGGCGGTAAACGTCAGTTCCCTAATAGCGGTATAAGTCGTGTCGGAGTGTAGTCCAAAAGACCCTGAGAAACTACTTGAGTTCCTACTAGTAAATCTCGCTTGCCCTGGCCAGGGACTTTGTGTAATAGCTCTCCAAACACAGCGCGATATCAACCCCCAATACTGGGAGAGACGAATCCTGTCTAACCGCCACTGCCTCCAAGTGCTTCGGGACTGCACCCAACCCCTACCTGTTTGCACGACTCAATAGAGACGTGGTAGGGTAGCAATCAAAGAACAGTGGGAACACACTTGAGGTGAAGTAGCAGTGTCAAGTCAATGGACTAAGCTGTACTTATGTCACCTGGGAACTGCTAACTGACAATAGGTATAATACCAACCAACAGTTCCCGACGAGTCCGTCCAGTGAAATTCATAACCTGATGAGCACCTGCATACTATCTCTAGTACGACGTACTGATGGCTGTGGGACAAACAATCTCCCCTACTGGGATGAGAAGCGTATACACTAGTCTACTCTGGAGTATCGATGCCCTGTCTCGATAATCCTACGACTAGGGACCTGTATAAGGATGTGCTTATAGACTACCTAGCCCCCACTGGTGTGATCGCCATCACAACGCTGGTAGTCAAGAAAAGATCTTAAGGGCTCCATCAATATGTATTAGCGATATGTTAAAAGAAACATATACACATATTAAGATAGATACAAACCTGTTAGTTATATGTATGCCCTAGAGGCCATTACTATACATGAGATGTATATTGTAGTGGATGATTGGACATATATAGGGAGGACTTTCTTGCTCGACATGATAGTATGCTATCTGGTTACTCTTTACCTTAACGTGTACACTGATAGTCTCTCTGTTACATGTTGGTAAAGCCCTTAGGATGTGTACTTGACTACCTAGACTATGATGCATATCATACTAGTGGGGACATGGTAGTCCATAAGTACATCCTTCAAGGTCTCTAGTCGTGGGTGTATCGAGACGGGGCATCGATATACCAGAGTAGACTAGCGTATAACTTCTCGACCCATATAGATGGGCGATGGATGATCACATATCCATTGGTGTTTGACATCAGAGATGATATACGGGTGCTCAGTGGAGATTGGGTACACTGGACGGACTCGCCGAGAACTCCCAGATGGTATTATACCTCACGTCAGATGGCAGTTCTCTGGTGACACTGGTACAAGTTAGTCTATAGACCCGAGATCGTCATAGAGACTTGTGTGATTCCCACTGTGCTTTGATTTCCACCTTACCACGTCCAAGAGAGCGTGCAAAACGGTGGTTTTTGGGTACAGTCCTGAGTCACATAGTGGCAATGAGCGATACGAGGGGTTTCGTCTCTCCCGGTATTGGGGGTTGATGTTGCGCTGTGCTCGATTGGCCATAACAGGGAAGTCCCTGGCCAGGGCTGGTTTAGAGATTTACTGGTAAGTGTTACCAGTAGTTTCTCTACCTTTTATGAGCCTCATATCGGCATGTCTTATCGGTTATTGGGGTCTGACGTTTACCACCCCTAGACTTGATATGCGACATATCAGACGAGGAGACCGGACTGTACGGTAGTGTCACTGTCAGGCTTTTGCAGGAGTTGGAGCGGGCTTGCTTGCTGATCTTCTGATCGCTCAATACCCGGGTAGCCGTTACGTCCAGCTACTACCGCTGACGGCTTGTGGGTGCTTGATGTGATCATCACCTGCTGCCGGTGTATTGACGAGTCTTTAGAGTCCTACATAGAGGTTTTACTGGCTCAGGCAAAACGAAATAGGAGCACATATGTGATATGTATGGGACCGAGAATAATGCGTGTATGTGATACCGTATTCTATGCTCGCGACTTTTTATATCGGTCGGTTATATGTGATATAGCCGGGTTATCGAATCAAGGGTTGATTCGATAAGACGATACATTGGATGTTATTCGGTTATATGCGATATATCCGGATTATTAAGTCAACTGTTGATTTAATAATTTAGTGTATAATTGTATATATGATATACTAATTTACATTAACTAAAATTGGTTCACTTAAACATTTGTTTTTTCACACATGTGCACAACTTTAATATATATGTGATATATTAAATTGTGTTTTTCATTTTGTATCATGGTTGTTGATACAACATACATGGGTGTATGAGACATACACCATACTAATTAAAGTGATGGGGTTTTAATATTCAAAGTAAATATAAAATTAGTGGATAATTGTTTAAAAGCATGAAGCTTGTAGAAGCTTGTGTGTGCTTTGACAAAGTTCACCCATTTTGTTTTACTTAGGATATTTATTAACCTAACCACTATAATTAGCCATGGTTATGTCTCTACATGAGTAAGTATATGATACCCACTCACCCATGGTTAGCTAACTCACTTGGATTCATTTTCATTCTCATCTCTTTCTTCATCATCTTCTTCCAAAAGAAAAGCTTGCTAGGGTTTGATCCAAGTGAGGAAATAATGTGAGAAAAGAAATTCTAAAGTGAACCCATTTCCTATTTCTCCATCCTCTACTAGATTAACATTTTAGTATAGGGTGTTTGCTTCACTTTGGTGAAGTGGTAGATTGAGTTCGTATTCCCTCGACGTAGATCATTTTCGTCCTCGAAAACTTCAAGCAAGACCATTGCATTCTTCTTACGGAGCCGTCCAAGAGTCCGGGAGCAACATGATCGCAGCGAAGGGACTGCTACAAGGAGCTTATGAAGTGAAGGACCGATCTACAAAGGTTGTATTTCCTTTTCACTTAGATGTAAAATAGTTTACATTAGTTTCCGTATTAATTTCTAGTTATCGATTCTTGTTTAGAGTTCCTTGAAACGACAAATTTTTGAAAATGGCATGGACGATGCCTCCCTAAAACTTGCTGCCGTCGATAGGAACCCTACAGTGGTATCAGAGCCTAGCTAGGAAATTATACGGATATTGTTAGATTACGAATACGAAATGAACTCCGAAACATGAAACCCTAAAACCCACTTTCCGTCGATTTTAAAACGAGCCCTAAATTTTTTTATAAACAAGTACAGAGTCATATATATATGATAATATGAACACTGGTGAAATTTGGAGGCATTTGGCTAATTTTGGGCAGGCGAGACCACCCCATACCGGCCATTTCCGAGCCCCCCTCCAGATTTTTACAGTGTTCTATTCCATGGGTTTTGGTGCTTCAGGTGTTGTTTAGTTTTGCTAAATTGTCATGTGATGTTAATTTACTATAATAACAACTCGGTGTGTTTCGTAGTCGTATTTTAACTGATTTTCGGGTAACTTTAGACGATATTAAAAGGTTCAATCGGATGTTAAATACCCACTTTTTCCCTCGCCGGAAATTTTTCCAAGTGTTGGATTTTCCCCGTAGTTAAAAAGCTTTCAAAGATCATGCAAGTTATGCGATGGACCCTCTAGAAGAACAAAACCTTAACTCAATTATGTGACCGTCAGAACCGCCACTGAACCCTCGGGTTTGTGGTGGTTCAGCGGTACCACATGTGAGGCGTTGGTTTGGCCCTTCTATGGCTGGTTCATTGGTGCTGTGACGTGTGCTGAATTACTTTAAACTACGCTCTAGTGTTGAGCTTTCTGGGTAATTTTGGGTGTTTAATGATTCGATTTGAATGTTTAAGATCGTCTAGCTTTTTCTATAATGTGATACAATATGTGGAATTCATACTGTTAGGCATGAAATGCGAAGTATGTGATATTTCGGATTTATGATGTCTAAGGTGTTTGTGGATTCCAAATGTTGTAGTTTTACAGTTTCTTTTCTGCGACCGTAAGTGTAATATGTGATATGGCCGGTTTTGTTGCTATATGTCAACGACAATTGGGATGCGCATATTTGCTTACGTTGATGACATGTGATGTTATGTGTTGCTGGATATGTTATATTGGATCGTCGCGTTTTGAATAGCCGGGGTTTTTATGTGAGATGAGAGTTTTTTTTATTTTCATTCATGTAAAATTAAATGTATGTAATATTCTTTTATTGGGGCACTTACGGGTTGAGGTTGATGTCGCCATTGTATATTATTTACTTTTCCTCACTAGGATAGACCCAAGAAGGAGAGCACAAGTAACCGGGTTCTAGAATCCAGTGGGAGACCAACTCGAGGAGTCGAGTCCGGGTCTCCTAACTCTAGAATTGGTAGGGTTGTTTGCCACTCTCGTAGGGGTCTAGGGGTGTGAGTTTGGCTATTCATCGCGACCGTAGAATCCGTGTTTTATAGAGGCTCAAAATAAAACATGAACCACCTAGTATATCCAATATTTCATATGTTTCTTCTGCCGCGATATCTGTGATGTGATCATTTGATATGTTGAGATGGATACTGTATATAGTATATATGATATATTATATAGATGTTACTTATGTTTTACACCCGCGCTAGCGCTGCCCCGCTCTGCCGTTAGTTACCTAACCTAACGGTGCATGACGGGACATCGAGGCGAATGCGGATGGCATAAGTGTACGTCGTATTTATCTGTGATGTTTAGGTGACTTAAATGATGGGACTTCATTAATGTGATTAATGAAAGAAAAGAAACCTAAAAGATGTTGTGGAATTGAATTTTCAAAAACAGGTAGCTACAGTTCTTGTTTTGCATAGCGGTGTTCCTTGTAGAACATCCTGCACCTTATTCGATAAGGAAAGGGCCGAGATCCCTTCACCGGGAGTGACCCCTTTAGCAATAACTAGCAGATGCTACAACCCTCGGTTTTGTTTTTTGATTGT
The DNA here is from genome assembly GCA_030015575.1 of Agapanthus africanus. Classification (NCBI taxonomy): domain Eukaryota; kingdom Viridiplantae; phylum Streptophyta; class Magnoliopsida; order Asparagales; family Amaryllidaceae; genus Agapanthus; species Agapanthus africanus. The sequence goes on along the minus strand of JASDDO010000004.1, from coordinate 137,070,042 downwards.
TTTTCCTAGTTCTTGCTTTGCATAGTGGTATTGTGAATATCCTGCACCTCATTCGACGAGGAAAGAGCCGAGATCCCTTCACCGGGAGTGACCTCTTTAGCAAAACTAGCAAAGGCCTAAAAAAAACTCCATTTTAAAATCATTTGATTCTACAACGATATCAAGTTCATCACGCAATAGGTTTTCAGAAAAACCTGTTGTAGCCCTCCGTCATTTCAGATATGTAGTAGTTAGTATTCGTGCTGCGTTCGTTGGCCTTTGTGAAGGCGTAGTGGGCGGTAGCTGACTAGTGCTTATGCATATGATGCAGATTGGGTTAGGGTAGTCGTGCGACCTTGTTGGCCTTTGTCAAGGGTCGTGCGGGTGGGTTTAATTCAATCAAGAAATGACAGGTTGAACTTGGCTAGCATCCTATGGTTTGTTGGCCTTTGTCAAGGTCATAGGACGTTAGGGGCAAAATTATCGGGGATTTCAAGTGTTGAAATTTGCAATGAGATTGCATACCTTCTATGAGATAGTTGGATCCCGATACCCACTGCGAGTAATTGTTACTCCTGGGAGAGTTTTACACATTACAATTAGCCGATCAAGTAGGTGTCTAGAAAGGTGTCAACGGGGTTACGCCCCTGAAAAAACGAGATTTATTTTAATTAGGTCCGTGCGAAAGCACGAGGAACCTCCCTCAAAGTACCGGCACTGGCCTGGCTGAAAGATTGCCGAACTTGTAGGGTGTAATTAATCCCGGCTAGTCTTTCTTTTTAGGGTTTGAAGGAAGATTTGATAAAAACAGTGGGAGTCATCTTGATTAGATAAAATAATAACCAATCTAATCTTGCAAGAGCGCACACAGAGTGTTCTTCTTCTCTCTCTCTCTTCAGGTAGGGACCATGTCACGCCTTAATCAAAATAATAATACGGATGTATTGACCGAACCCGCTTGTTATACTGTGCTGGGGAACATTGGTCCCGCTCCAACTTATAATTATTATAAGACCGAGCAGGAAATAGGGGATTACCAGGATTCCCGTGCCGCCTAAACGAAGAAAGTGCATACTGATGCATTTTCTTCGGGTGTATTAATTACCAAGAACTATTTCTCAGTATCCTCTACATCCTGGGTATTAGATACCGGGTCAGGATCCCACATATGTAATATGTTACATGGGCTACGATAGGTAGAGAACTGAGAATGGGTGATAATGTTTCAAGGGTTGAAAACGGTGCAATTGTTGCAGCCAAGATGTTGGCAGTTATCACCCTATATTACCAAATACATTGATTCTGAACGAATATTATTAGATACCGAACCTGATATACAACATCATATCAGTCTCTTTATTTAGTAAAGAAGGATATAATTTTGTATTGTTGGATAATGTTTTGAACATTTCCTATATTAAGTGTTGATCGGTTCAGGCACGTTATATAAAAGCATATACGTTCTAAATCAAACCATAGTTCTTAACGTACAGAACACACACAAGAGGAAGAGTTCAGAAATGAACGAATTCTTCTTGAGGCATTGTAGACTAGGTCATATCAATGCGGCACGACTAGCTGAAGTTACATAAAGATGCATATTTAAATCAGTTTGAATTTACATCTTGTGAAACCTGCCAGTCATGTCACAAAGATAAGATGACCATAACTCCGTTTATTGGAAACAGAGAAAGAGTTAGTGAACTCTTGGGATTGATACATGATGATGTATGTAGTTCCCCTGTCTACACATGCCAGGACCGGTTCTTTGTACTTCATTACATTCACTGATAATCTCTCAAGATTCGGACATATGTTCCTGTTGAAACACAAGTCTGAACCTTTTAAGATATTCAATGAATATAAGTTAGAAGTAGAGAACCAAAACATATATAAGTATTATGTCCTTTGATGAGATCAGGGAGGAGAATACTTGAGCATAGAGTTCCTGGACTATTCTAAAAGAGAATGAGATTCTCTCTCAGCATTACTCCTCCGTACACACCACAGCACAACGGTGTATCGGGGCGGAGCAATTACACCCTATGAGATATGGTGCGCTCTATGATGAGTATTACTGAGTTGCCTATTTCCTTTTGGGGGTTATGCACTTGTAAAGCTGCATACCTATTGAATGGCGTTCCAACCAAATCAGCTGCCTACCACTCCATATGCGATATGGTATGGGAAGAGCCTATCTCTTAAGAATGTTAAGATTTGGGGTTGTTCGACCTATGTCTTAAAGCAAAATCCAGACAAGCTCGAGGCAAGGTCTGTTCTGTGTAAATTTGTTGGATATCCCAAGCATTTGCAAGGAAATATCTTCTACCACACCGAAGAACAAAAGGTGTTTTGTTTCTCGGTATGCCACTTTTTTAGAAAATGAATTTATTTTGGAAAGAAATTTGTGGTCATGAGGTAGAACTGGAAGGAGTTCCAGTTATACAAACTACAACTGACGATTTGGTAGAACCGGAGGATTCAATAGCTCCCAACGAACCTTAGCCTCTCCGCCGATCTGGTAGGGTTTCTTACCCACCTGAGAGATACTTTGGTTTCTCTATGACAGTGGGAGCGAGGATTGCATCATGAGATGATGACCCAACTAGTTTCGAGCAGGCCATCAAGAGTGGGGACTCTGTAAGAATGGCCGGATGCTAAGCGATCTGAGATGGAATCCATATACACCAACAAAGTATGGACTTTAGTTGCTATATCTAAAGGGTTAAATCCCCATTAGGAGCAAGTATATCTTGAGAAGATTACTTGGTGTACATGGAAAAGTTGAGACTTTCAAAGCTAGACTTGCAAAAGGTTCTCGTCATCGACCAGGTGTGGATAATGATGAAACCTTTTCTGGGGCCTATGCTTAAGTCCATTCAGACCCTACTTGCTACTGTTACATACCATGATTACGATATCTGGCGGTTGGGTGTCATGACTGCCCTTCTAAATACTGATTTGGAAGAGTGCATCTATAAGTACACAGCCATAGGGCTCCGTAGACAGCGGGAGCAGTGGAAACGTGTGCAAGTTGCTTTACAGGTTAAAGCAGGCATCGCGGAGATGGAACATCTGTTTTGATGTGGTAGTCAAAAAGTTTGACTTCATCAAAATGGTAGATGAACTTTGTATATATAAAAGGGAAGTAGGGAGTATGGTGGTGATCCTCGTATTGTACGTGGATGACATACTCTTGATAGGAAAGGAGTTTCCTATGCTACGCTTGATCAATCTCCTCTTATCACAAGGATTCTCCATATAGGATCAAGGTGATACCTCCTAAATCCTGGGTTTTGGATCTATGAGATAGATCTAAATGGATGTTAGGACCCTCACTAGGTGTAGTGAAATGGTATTAATCGATCCCGGGGAGAATCACTGGATAGCTTCCAGGGTGGTAAGGTCGACTGAATGTCAGTCAAAGGCATTGTCTTTACCCTCAGTAAAGGGATGGTATGTTGGAAGAGTTCTATGCTAGATACCGTGGCATACTAGACGATAAAGGCTGGATACATCGCTACCAAAGATGCTACCAAAAAGGCAGTCTGGGTGTATATTAGTTCATGAGATGAACTTCGTTCCTACCATTGTGTGACAATGAGATTGTGGCTTATGACTAGGAACGCCCATCCCATCAGTGATCCAGACATATTCTAAGGCAGTATCACCTGATCATGGAGATGGTTGATCTCCAGGGGATCGAGGTTAGGAGAGTAGACTCAGAGGACAACACGGCGGATCCACTCACAAAGGCTTTTTCCCAGAGAGAGACTTTTATGGGATGGTTGAGTATGTGTACTATAACCACTGCTATCAGATGGCCCTAGCAAGTGGGAGATTGTTAGTTATATGTATGCCCTAGAGGCCATTACTATACATGATATGTATATTGTAGTGGATGCTTGGACATATATAGTGAGGACTTTCTTGCTCGACATGATAGTATGCTATCTGGTTACTCTTTAACTTAACGTGTACACTGATTGTCTCTCTGTTACATGTTAGTAAAGCCCTTAGGATGTGTACTTGACTACCTGGACTATGATGCAGATCATACTAGTAGGGACATGGTAGTCCATAAGTACATCCTTCAAGGTCTCTAGTCGTGGGTGTATCGAGATGGGGCATCGATATACCAGAGTAGACTAGCGTATAGCTTCTCGACCCATATTGATGGGCGATGAATGATCACATATCCATTAGTGTTTGACATCAAAGATGATATACGGGTGCTTAGGGGAGACTGGGTACACTGGACGGACTCACCGAGAACTCCCAGATGGTATTATACCTCACGTCAGATGGCAGTTCTCTGGTGACACTGGTACAGGTTAGTCTGTAGACCCGAGATCGTCATAGAGTCTTGTGTGATTCCCACCGTGCTTTGATTTCCACCTTAACACGTCCAAGAGGGCATGCAAAACGGTGGTTTTTGGGTACAGTCCCGAGTCATATGGAGGCAATGAGCGATAGGAGGGGTTTCGTCTCTCCCGGTATTGGGGGTTGATGTTGCGCTGTGCTCGATTGGCCATAACAGGGAAGTCCCTGGCCAGGGCTGGTTTAGAGATTTACTGGTAAGTGTTACCAGTAGTTTCTTGACCCGTTATGAGCCTCATATAGGCATGACTTATCGGTTATTGGGTTTGACGTTTACCACCCCTAGACTTAATATGCGACATATCAGACAAGGAGACCGGACTGTACGGTAGTGTCACTGTCAGGCTTTTGCAGGAGTTGGAGCGGGCTAGCTTGCTGATCTTCTGATCGCTCAATACCCGGGTAGCCATTACGTTCAGCTAGTACCGCTGACGGCTTGTGGGTGCTTGATGTGATCATCACCTGCTGCCGGCGTATTGACGAGTCTTTAGAGTCCTACATAGAGGTTTTACTGGCTCAGGCAAAACGAAATAGGAGCACATATGCGATATGTGCGGGACCGAGAATAATGCGTGTATGTGATACTGTATTCAATTCTCACGACTTTTTGTTTCGGTCGGTTATATGTGATATAGCCGGGCTATCGAATCAAGTGTTGATTCGATAAGACGATACATTGGATGTTAGTAGGTTATATGCGATATATCCGGATTATTAAGTCAACTGTTGATTTAATAATTTAGTGTATAATTGTATATATGATATACTAATTTACATTAACTAACATTGGTTCACTTAAGCATTTGTTTTTTCTCACATGTGCACAACTTTAATATATATGTGATATATTAAATTGTGTTTTTCTTTTTGTATCATGGTTGTTGATATAACATACATGGGTGTATGAGACATACACTATACTAATTAAAGTGACGAGGTTTTAATATTCAAAGTAAATACAAAATTAGTGGATAATTGTTTAAAAGCATAAAGCTTGTAGAAGCTTGTGTGTTCTTTGACAAAGTTCACCCATTTTGTTTTACTTAGGATATTTATTAACCTAACCACTATAATTAGCCATGGTTATGTCTCTACATGAGTTAGTATATGATACCCACTCACCCATGGTTAGCTAACTCACTTGGATTCATTTTCATTCTCATCTCTTTCTTCATCATCTTCTTCCAAAAGAAAAGCTTGCTAGGGTTTGATCCAAGTGAGGAAATAATGTGAGAAAAGAAATTCTAAAGTGAACCCATTTCCTATTTCTCCATCCTCTACTAGATTAGCACTTTAGTATAGGGTGTTTGCTTCACTTTGGTGAAGTGGTAGCTTGAGTTCGTATTCCCTCGACGTAGATCATCTTCGGCCTCGAAGACTTCAAGCAAGACCGTTGCATTCTTCTCATGGAGCCGTCCAAGAGTCCGGGAGCAACATGATCGCAGCGAAGGGACTACTACAAGGAGGTTATGAAGTGAAGGACCGATCTACAAAGGTTGTATTTCCTTTTCACTTAGATGTAAAATAGTTTACATTAGTTTCCGTATTAATTTCTAGTTATCGATTCTTATTTAGAGTTCCTTGAAACAATTTTTTTTTGAAAATGGCATGGACGATACCTCCCGAAACCTTGCTGCCGTCGATAGGAACCCTACAAAACCATGTAGCATAGTACAATATCGAGCAAGACTGTCGTCAATCCATGTATATATCCCAAGCTTCCAAAATGTAATATACAAACCAGTACTATACAATAATGTCCTCTAGGGCATATATATCCAACAATCTCCCACCTGCACTAAAGGCTAATAATTGGTGTAACGCACATCCAACATCTGCACTAAGGCCAGCTGCTGGCGTACCGCATACCCAATATCTCCAAAAGTCGCTCAAACTGTGTTTGAGGGAGGGCCTTTGTGAATGGATCCGCCGTGTTGTCTTTAGTGTCCACTCTTTGTACCTCGATCTCTTGGCGATCAATGATCTCCCTGATCAGGTGATACCGCTTTAAGATGTGTCTGGATTTTTGATGGGACCGTGGTTCCTTCGCTAAAGCTATAGCCCCATTGTTATTGCAATACAAAGGTATTGGGTCAACAATGGACGGAACCACCTGAAGTTCACTAATGAACTTCTTCATCCAGACCGCCTCTTTTGCGGCATTGCTTGCTGCAATGTATTCAGCCTCCATCGTCGAGTCTGCGACGGTATCCTGTTTGGAACTCCTCCAACACACCGCCCCTCCGTTGAGTATAAACACAAAACCCGAGACAGACTTGCTGCCATCCTTATCACTCTGGAAGCTTGAATCGGTAAAGGACTCGACCCTGAGGTCTCCATTACCGTAAACCAGGAACTTCTCCTTAGTCCTTCTCAGGTACTTGAGAATGTTCTTCACTGCTGTCCAGTAGTTCTCACCTGGGTCTGACTGATACCGGCTCACCATGCTTAGTGCGTAAGCTACATCTGGTCTTGTACATAGCATCGCATACATTATAGATCCTACCGCCGAAGCGTAGGGTATAATGCTCATGCGAACCCTCTCCTCGTCAGTCTTGGGAGACATTTTCTTGGAGAGGGTATTTCGTGCAATGCGGGTATATTACCACACTTGGAATCTTCCATACCAAATCTCTTTAGTACGGTCTCTATGTACCTGGACTGCGAAAGTCCCTGTAATCTCTTGGATCTATCTCTGTAGATCTTGATCTCCAGAATGCATGAGGCATCACCCAGGTCCTTCATGGAGAACCGTTGTGACAAGAATAGCTTGACCGATTGTAGCATAGGAATATCATTTCCTATCAAAAGAATGTCATCCACTTACAAGACTAGGAATACAACAGTTCGTCCTACAATCTTCTTATATATACATGGCTCATCTTCGTTCTTGATGAAGTCAAATTCCTTGACTGCTTCATCAAAACAGATGTTCCAGCTCCGCGATGCTTGCTTTAATCCATAAATGGATTTAAGCAACTTGCACACCTTCCCGCTGATCCCACTGTCATCAAAACCTTCTGGCTGATCCATATAAACGCACTCTTCCAAACTGCCGTTTAGAAAAGCCGTTTTTACGTCCATCTGCCAGATCTCATAGTCATGGAAGGCAGCAATGGTAAGTAGGATCCGAAGCCACTGGATAAAAGTTTCGTCATAGTCCACACCAGGTCTTTGACGAAAACCTTTTGCAACGAGTCTAGCCTTATAGGTTTCCACTTGCCCATCTACACCAAGTTTCCTTTTGTAGATCCATTTGCATCCAACGGGTTTTACCCCAGGTGGAGCAATATCCAAGGTCCACACTTTATTGGTGTACATGGACTCCATTTCGGATCTCATAGCATCCAGCCACTTATCAGAGTCCCTACTGATAATGGCCTGCCTGAAACTGGTAGGATCATCTTCTTCCAAGATGCAATCCTCTTGATCCCCGTCTATGAGAAAACCGTAGTATCTCTCGGGCGGATGAGAAATCCTACCAGATCTGCGGAGTGGCTGAGGTTCGTCTGGGGTTATTGAATCTTGAGGTTCTGTCAAATCTTCAATTTCAGTTTGTGGTCGCTGAATTTCTTCCAGTTCTACCAAACTCCTACTTGTTTATTTTGCAAGAAATTGCTACTCTAAAAAGGTAGCGTTGCGAGATACAAACACCTTCTGTTCCTCAGTGTGGTAGAACGATATCCTATTGAATTTTTAGGATATCCCACAAACTTGCATAAAACTGAACGTGACTCCAATTTGTCCGGATTTTGTACTTTTACATAGGCCGGACAACCCCATATCTTAATACGTTTAAGATACGACCTTTTTCCATTCCATATCTCGAATGGTGTCTTAGGCACGAACTTGGAAGGAACATCATTCAATAGATATGCCGCTGTCAAAAGCGCATGTCCCCAAAATGAAAGAAGCAACTCGGCACTACTCATCATGGAGCGAACCATATCTAATAGGGTACAATTCCTCCGCTCCGATACACCATTGTGCTGTGGTGTATAAGGAGGAGTAAGCTGGGAGAGAATTCCATTCTCTTTTAAGTAATCTAAGAATTCCGTGCTTAAGTACTCCCCTCCCCTATCCGAACGGAGGATCTTCATACTTTTGCCAGTCTGGTTCTCTACTTCGTTTCTGAATTCTTTGAATTTCTCAAAAGCTTTAGATTTGTGTTTCATAAGATACACACACCCGAATCTAGAGAGATCGTCAGTGAATGTGATGAAGTACGAGAACACACCCCTTGCATGTATAGATATCGGACCACACACATCACTGTGTATGAGTCCCAAGAGCTCTGTTGCTCTCTCTCCATGTCCGGTGAACGGAGATTTGGTCATCTTTCCTTTGAGACAAGACTGACAAGTTTCATAAGATGAAAATTCGAACGTATTCAAGAGTCCATCTTTATGTAACTTACTTAGTCTTTTCTCTCCGATATGACCAAGTCTACAATGCCATAAGTAGGATTCGTTCGTATCTGAACTCTTCCTCTCGCATGTATTTTGTACATTAAGAACTGTATTCTGATTTAGAACATAGATACCATTACACAGTGTACCCTCTGCAACCAGTAGCTTATCAAGGTAAATGTTCATGATATTTCTATCAAGAACAAAGTTATATCCATCTTTATTAAGTAAAGAAACTGATATGATGTTGCAAACCATGGAAGTTACATAGTAGCAATTGTTCAAAATCATAGTATTGCCATTTGGTAACACTAGGTGATATTCACCGTCGGCTGCAGCATTAACTTGTGCTCCGTTCCCTACCCTGAGGGACATATCACCAGGTCTAACTATCCTACTTTTTCTCAGTCCCTGCAATAAATTACAGATATGAGATCCTGATCCGGTATCTAGTACACAGGAGGTAGGACTGACTGAAAAGCAGTTCTCAATTACAAGTACACCTGAAGTAGATGCAATAGTATGCTTCTTCTTCATTGGGGTCTCCTTGGAATCCAAACAATTCTCTTTCTTTTGCTCATACCTACGATCTCTATCATAAGTTAGAGCCAAGCCGACATTCCCCAGCCCCGAATAAGAATTTTGATCGGTCAAGCGATACATTTTATTATCTTGATTAGGGCATGAAATGGTTGCTATCTGGAGAGAGAGAAAAGAAACACTCAGCGTGCGCTCTTGCAAGATTAGATTGTTATTAATTTATCTAACCAGGATGGCTCCCACCGTTTCCTCAAATTTTTCTTCAAACCCTAAAAGAAGAATTAGTCAGGATTTGATCTCACGTTACAATACTTGCTTAACCTTTCAGCCAGGCTAGTGTTGGTACTTCGAGGGAGGTTTTCTAACACTTTTGCGAAGTCCTTAATTATATAAGCTCTTTTCCCTGGAGGCGTATCTCCGCTAACACCTACTTGGTTTATAGCATTGATTGTTAAGTGAAATAATCTCCCGAGAGTAATCCAACTCATCAGTGGGATCGGGATCTAACTATCATTGTGTAATGACCTAGATGGAATCCACTCTAGTCACTACACTCCAGAAGGTATGCTAAATCTGCAAGTTTCCTGTATATTTGAAACTCCGGATGTGGTTTTTGCCCTTAGGACCCAAGTGACCTTGACTGAGCCAACATATCAAAGGATCCTAGTCAAGTTCAACCCGTCATTTTCTTGATTGTATTAGACCCACCCGTACGAGTCCTTGACTGAGCCAAATTGACCGCACGACTGTCCCAACCAATTGCTTTATTTGCTATAGAAAATATTACATAGCTACCGAACACTACGCCTCGGCTGAGCATAAAATACGTAGCACAAATACTAAGCAATACCAATCCGAAATGACAGAGGGCTACGACTGGGTTTTTGGTGAAAAATCCGTTAACGTAATGAAATTGATATTGTTGAAGGAACCTTAGTGGTTTTACAAATATATAGTGGAGAAAACTTTTGCTAAAGAGGTCACTCCCTGTGAAGGGATCTCTGCTCTTTCCTCGTCGAATGAGGTGCAGGATATTCCAAACCGAATACCATGATGCAAAGCAAAAATAATCGACTATAGTGAAGTTATTACGTTGACGCAAACTTTTACTCAAGGGGTCACTCCCGATGAAGGAATCTCGGCCCTTGCCTCGTCGAATGAGGTGCTGGATGTTCATAACCGAATACCACTGTGCAAAGCAAAAGAGAACATCTGTAATGTCCGTTTTTAAAACTTGGTTCCAAAAACAACTTTTAGGTTTATTTTCTTGCATTAATCAAAATTAATGCGGTCCCATCAATTTGACCTATCACACCAGAAAAGAATGAAAATATGATGTACGTATATGCCATCCGCATTCGCCACTGGGCCCCGTTATCACCCGTTAGGTTACTTAACTAATGACAGAGCGGGGGCTGGACTAGCGCGGGTGCAAAACATATACAATATCTACTGGTATATATATATATATAAGTATATACAACATTCGTCCCAGGCATGATAATAATTAACATCACAGAATTGCAGCCAACAATATAGAATGGTGGATAATCTTGGAGCCCTGGGTTTCATTTGAGCCGTAAATAAAACCCGACGTTCCCTGTCGTGTGGATAGCCTGTGCAATGAAAACTTGGACCCCTACAAGCGCGACAAGTTACCCGTCAACCTAGAAGTGAAGCAGCCCCCTTCAACAAAGTGAATGGGCTACCCAGCACTTCACGGAATCCTGTAACTTGGGCGCCCCTCCGTGGGTCATCCTATACCCTCTACGAGTGCGGCGAATAGACCGCCAATTCTAGAATGAAGCCCCCTCCATCTCAATTCCATGAGATGCGGGCTTGTTGCCTTCTAGAACACGGCTATTCGTGCACTCCACCACGGGGTAATCCTAGTACAGAAAAAGAAAATAATATGTACAAATGGTGACATCGACCTCAACCCGGTCGTGCCCCAAAATAATATACAACACGGCAAAGACGGCTGTCCACATGTCGGACGCTCGCCCTGCAATAACAAATGTACAAATGAATATAAACTGTGCTGCAAACATTGCACCACATGCTATCCACCACGACAATCCAACCACAATCACAACACAAGTACAAAACATCAACGCGAATGTCACGTTCGCAAACCCGTCTAAAAGAACATATAGCAATCAGACGAGTTTACCGATCAAATGACATTCACGGTCGCAGATAAAAGTGAATGTACTGTTAAAAAAATACGTATTTTAAAATTTCGATCGACTAAACTTTCCCAAATTGGCCCCAAAGGCAAATAGAGCACTCAAACAAACCTGGGCCAAAACCATATATCAAAAAAATCATATTTCCATGAACTAAAGCCCCAGAAAAAGCTTCGGGCACTGTAGCCCAAAAAGCGCGGAGGAACCGCTGCAAAATGTGCCATTTTGCTCCGGTTCCGCCGCCGAATTTTGGAGTTACGTGCCCAAATTTTTTCCACAGCTATAGTTTTGCCTGCACATATTTTTAAGATGTCTGGAAAAAATTTATGAACAACTTTAAAATTCGACACCAAGCAGACAACAATGGAAATACGATTCAGAAATTTGGGTCGATCGAGATTTTAACCATGTCCAAACTAGCTAGTAGGGTTTATGGATTGGCTCTGATACTATGAAGGGTTATGACAGCGCCCCGGCCAACATCCGTGGCCAAATGCGGAACAAAATTTTTACTACGATAAAAAACTTGGCGCTATAACAACCCTAAACCAGATCTTTACCATAAACCTAGTTAGCACTAAAAGATTTCTATCTACTATGATAGAAAGTTATACCTCAAGTTTGAACTCCTTCTCTTCTTGTTGTGAGCTCCTTGGAGCGGTTGTGGATGGCTCCTCCTCATCGGCTTCTCCACATCAAAGAAGATCCACCCGAAGGCCTCTACCTTGAGCTCCAATCTCAACAATGAAGTAACTAGGGTGCTTGGTGTGCTAGACTAAGAACCCTAGAGTGAGTAGAGATGGATTTTAGTGGTTTGGTCTCAATGGCCCTTGGTTCTCAACACATGAGAGATGAGGGCTTGAGAGAGAGGATGAAGGAGAGAGAGCTATGAGAGAGAGTGTGTATGTGAAAAATGAAGAGATAACTCTCATATGAGGAAAAAGAATAATAATTTTAATTAGTATAATTGTGATGGTTCATTTGATTTGACCATTATCATGTCACCATTAATGCTAAGCAAAATATCTTTACTCAACAAAAATATCTAAGTCAACAATGGTCAACAAGTCAAATGGTCAAACTAAACAACCATGACACAATTATCTCTAATTAAAATTAGTAATCAATTTCCTTCATCTCATTATGGTTTTAATCAATTCAATGGTCAAAACCCTAATGAGGTGTCTCCTTCTCTGTCTCTGTCAACTGTATACATATACCCGCATCCATGTTCCGAAGAACACGAATACAATGAGACTGAACCAACCCAAAATCAAATACTAGGATCTGGCTTAAACCAAAGCCCACTAGTATCAACTTACCGAATACCAAACGCGTACAAGTAGGCGTATGTGAACGAACCCCATCGTAAAACCATACGACCTCTACTATGTTTCGCCCAAAGATGAACAACCCTCTGTGTGGGACTCTAAAGACTCGACACTACGCTGGCAGTGGGTTTAACTACAGGCCGCAAGCGGTACTAGCTGTACGTAACGGTCCCCAGGTAGATGTCGATAAGAAGGCCGATGATGAAAATCCATCCGAACTCCTACTGAGCCTGAATATGACAATCTCCGTACAGTCCGGTCTGTTCGTCTAAGAGTATCGCATATCGGGCATAGGGGGAGGTAAATGTCAGTCCCCTAATAGCGGTATAAGTCGTGTCGGAGTGTATTCCAAAACACCCTGAAAAACTACTGGAGTACCTACCAGTAAATCTTGCTTTCCCTGGTCAGAGACTTTGTGTAATGGCTCTCCAAACACAGCGCGGAGCTCGAAGCTTGGAACGACACGACTTATAGCCAAACCCTGGTCAGAGACTTTCCCTGGTCATTATGTGAAGTCTAAACTAAAGGAAAAGGAAATACAACCTTTGTAGCCAACTCCTTCGGTCTTTAGGACTCCTACGGCTTTGCTCGAAGCTTGGAACGACTCCGCTCATGATCCTTCGTCGTCTACGATGATCCACCCGGAGATTTCTAGATCAAGCTCTAAGCTACACAAAATGAAGCAAACACTCTACACTAAAGGGCTAGGGTAGTGTAGAATGGTTGTGTGGTTTGTAAACTCACTTAAAAATCCTTTCTTTTTAAGTTCCCCACTCTAAACAGAACTCAAGAGAGCTTGAAGAAGGAGGAAGATGAAGATGGCAAAAGCTTTTGTAAATATAATGAAAACTTATTTCCAAAAAGAAAAAGAAAAGAATATATATGAGACACTCTCAAATATAACCATAGTTAACTAAATATCTAGATATTTTGTAGATGGGTTAAAGAACAAAGGAAATCTAACCATGGTTAAAGTGGTCAAAGAAGAAGTGTGTAGAAAATGAGACATTATGCTAATTTCCTTTCTCTTTAATTCATCAACAAAAATCTAGATATTTATCAACCATGTGATTCTTGTATTGCCATCTTCTATGTATCATCCACCATGACACATATGTATGTATGTATGTATGTATGTATGTGTGCATGCACATCATCATGTGTATGTATAAACATATATGCATACATCCAAAAGAAAATGTTTAATTAAAAATGAGCTAAAAGTTAATATTAAATCAACACTTGATTTAATAAATCGGTCACATCAAATGCGACCCGACCAATATTGAACGTCCGATTAAAATACGGTATCACATATTCGTATTTAATCGAGCTTCTGCGCATATCACATATGCACACCACAACTTTTCGCCTGAGCTAGAAAAATCCCGTGTGGGACTCTAAGACTCGTCAATACGCCGGCAGTAGGTGATGATCATATAAAAACACCTACAAGCCTCAAGCGGTCAGCTAAACGTAACGGCCACCCGGGTATTGAGCGATCAGAAGAAAAACAAGCGAACCCGTCAAAACTCCCGTCGAGCCATTGGCAACACTTACTGTACAGTCCGGTTTCTTCGTCTGATATGTTGCATATCAAGTCCAGGGATGGAATCGTCGAGCCCTAATAACTCAATAAGTCATGTCGATATGGTCTATGACCGGTCGAGAAACTACTGATAACACTTATCAGTAAATCTCATCATCCCTGGCCAGGGACTTCAAGTCAGAGCCAATCGCACATTGCACAACATCAACTCCCAATACCGAGAGAGACGAAACCCCTCATATCGCTCACTGTCTCCATGTGTCTCGGGACTATACCCAAAAGCCACCTGTTTGCATGACTCAGCAGAGCCGTGGTAGGGTGGAAATCAAAGTACAGTGGGAGAACACACAAGACTCTATGACGATCTCGGGTCTACAGACTAACCTGTACCAGTGTTACCAGAGAACTGCTATCCGACGATAGATATAATACCTTATAGGAATTCTCTATGAGTCCGTTCAGTGTACCCAGTCTCCACTGAGCACCCGTATACAATCTTCGATGTCACAATACCAATGGATATGGGATCATCTATCGCCCATCATATGGATCAAGAAACGTATACGCTAGTCTACTATGGAATAACGATGCCCTGTCTCGATATACCTACGACTAGGAACATTTAAGGATATGCTTATAGACTACTCATACCCCACTAGTATGATCTCTATCATAGCCATGGAAGTCAAGCAAATATCCTTAGGGCTTTATCAACATATATCAAATGAACAGTATCAAGTAAACATGTCAGATAAAGTGAAACCAGATAGCTTACTATCATGTTGAGCAAGAAAGTCATATATCAAAATACACACACACACACACACACACACACACACACATATATATGTCCAAGCATCCACGATACATATAGTGGCCTCTAGGGCATACATATATCCAACAATCTCCCACTTGCACCAAGGCCAATTATTGGCGTATCTCATACCCAACATCTCAAAAAGTCGCTCATGTTGCGGCTGTAGAAGGGCCTTGGTGAGTGGATCCGCGGTGTTATCCTTTGTATCTACTCTCCGATTCTCGATCTCTTAGCGATCAGATATCTCCCGGATCAAATGATATCGCCTGAGGATGTGTCTGGACTTTTGATGGGATATGGGTTCTTTGTCCAACGCCATAACTCCATTATTATCACAATACAATGGTATTGGATTAATAATGGTTGGAACTACTCCTAGCTCCGCAACGAACTTCCTCATCCAGACGGCTTCCTTGGCAGCATCATTTGCAGCAATATACTCATCTGCCATCATGGAGTCTGCAAAGGTATCCTGTTTGGAACTCTTCCATCATACCGCCCCTCCATTGAGGGTAAATACAAACCTTGAGATAGATTTACCGTCATCCTTATCACTTTGGAAGCTAGAATCGGTAAAGGCCTCCATTTGGAGATCCTCATTACCATACACCAAGAACAATTCTTTAGTCCTTCGCAAGTACTTAAGAATATTCTTCACAGCTATCCAGTGTTGCTCCCTTAGGTTGGATTGATACCTGCTCATTGCAGCTAGTGCATTAGCTACATCAGGGCGAGTATATATCATCGCATACATTATAGATCCTACGGCTGAAGCGTAGGGTATAATGCTCATGCGAGCTCTCTCTTCATCAGTCTTCGGACAGAAGTCCTTAGAGAGAGTGATTCCATGGCAAGCGGCAAGGCACCACGCTTGGAATCTTCCATACTAAACCGTTTTAGGATGGTATCAATGTACTTTGATTGGGACAATCCCAATAATCTTTTGGATCTATCTCTATAGATCCTTATGCCCAAAATGCACGAGGCATCACCCAGGTCCTTCATGGAGAACCTTTGTGATAAGAATAATTTGACCGATTGTAGCATAGAAATATCATTTCCTATCAAGAGAATGTCATCTACGTACAATACGAGGAAAGTGACAAGACTCCCTACAATCTTCTTATAAATGCATGGTTCATCTATATTTTTGATAAAATCAAACTTTCTGATTGTATCATCAAAAAAGATGTTCCAGCTCCGAGACGCCTACTTTAATCCATAAATGGATTTAAGCAACCTAAACGCTTTTTCACTGCTACCACTGTCAATGAAGCCCTCTGGCTGATCCATAAAAACACACTCTTCTAAATCACCATTTAGAAATGCAGTTTTAACATCCATCTGCCAGATTTCATAGTCGTGGTGAGCAGAAATAGCAAGTAGGTTCCGAATGGATTTAAGCATTCCTACTGGAGAGAAAGTTTCATCATAGTCCAGTCCTGGTCTTTGATGAAAATCTTTCGCTACAAGCCTTGCTTTATAGGTCTCTACCTGTCCATCTACACCAATCTTTCTCTTAAAGATCCATTTGCACCCAACGGGTTTTATCCCAAGAGGTGCAACGTCCAAAGTCCATACTTTGTTGGTGTACATGGACTCTATTTCAGATCTCATGGCATCCAGCCCCTTCACCGAGTCACCACTCATGATAGCTTGCTGAAAACTAGTAGGGTCATCATCATCTATGATGCAATTTCTCTATCACCATCAATGAGAAACCCATAGTATCTCTCCAGCGGGCGAGAAGTTCTACTAGATCTCCGGAGTAGCTGAGGTTCTTGAAGTTCTACTGCAATATCAGTTTCAACCAATTCGTCTTGAGTAATTTGTGTCTCTAGAACCTCTTCTGGTTCTCCCACTTTTCCTCCAGTACTGTCTGTAAAGATTTCATTTTCCAAAAATGTGGCATGTTAAGAAACAAACACCTTTTGTTCCTCCTTGTGGTAGAATAGATATCCATACGAGTGTTTTGGATATCCCAAAAATTTACACATGACCGATCGTGTCTCGAGTTTATCTGGATTCTGCTTTTTGACATAAGCCGGACAACCCCAAATCCTAACTCTTTTAAGAGATGGTTTCCTTCCACACCATATCTCATATGGAGTGGTAGACACGGTCTTTGATGGAACCCTGTTCAATAGATAAATTGCTGTCTCTAATGCATGTCCCCAAAAGGAAAGTGGTAACTCAGCATCACTCATCATGGACCGTACCATATCTAATAGGGTACGATTCCTCCGTTCTGACACACCGTTGTGCTGTGGTATGTACGGAGGAGTGAGCTGAGAGAGAATCCCATTCTCTTTTAAGAAGTCTGAAAACCCAGTGCTTAAATACTCTCTACCTCGATTTGATCGAAGTTTCTTGATAGTCGAGCCAGTTTGTTTTTCCACTTCAAGTTTTTACTCCTTGAATTTCTCGAAAGCTTCAGATTTATGCTTCAATAAAAACACGTGTCCGAATCTTGAGAAATCATCAATAAAAGTGTTGAAGTATGAAAAACCGCCTCAAGCATGTGTAGACATTGGTCCACATACATCACTATTTATGAGGCTTAAGAGTTCTGTAGCTCTCTCTCCATATCCTATAAACGGAGTTTTTGTCATTTTACTTTTGATACAAGACTGGCAAGTTGCATAAGATTTATATTCAAAAGATTTTAAATATCCATCTTTATGTAGCTTGTTTAGTCTTGTTTCATTAATATGACCAAGTCTACAATGCCAAAGAAAAGATTCATTTATAACTGAAATCTTTCTTTTATTTGTATGTTGTATATTGAAAACTGTGTGTTGGTTTAGGACGTAAATTCCGTTACTTAGTGTACCATAACCAATCAACTGTTGATTCAAGTTAATGTTCATAACATTATTTTGCAACACAAAATGATATCCTTCATTGTCCAACAAAGATACGGATATTATATTACATAGCATACCCGGTACAAAATAACAAGGGTTCAAAACCAAAATACATCCTGAAAGCAACCCCAGATGATACTCTCCTACGGATACAGCATGTACATTAGAACCATTTCCAACCCGTAGAGTGTGGTCCCCAGTCTTCAAAACTCTACTGTTTCTCAATCCCTGCATACAATTACAGATGTGAGAACCAGAACCGGTATCTAATACCCAAGATGTAGAGTTTAATGAAAAACAGTTTTCAGTTACAAACACACCTGAAGCGGAAGCATCAACATGCTTCTTCTTCTTCTTGAGATCTGCAAGGTACAAAGCACAATGTTTCCAGTGTCCCGACTTATGGCAGTAAAAACATTCTCCTTTTCCACTTCCCGCGGTCCCAGATTTGTCTTTCCCCTTCGCCTTTTCAACTCCACCTCTTGGCTTGGTGGGATTCTTCTTCTTCTTTCCCTTGGCCTTGGCTTTTGGGACTGAAGAGGAAGATGGCCTATAAAGCAGAGCGGGAGTTTTCGCTGTCTTAAGCGTGCTTTCTGGATTTCTCAACATATTGAGAAGTTCAGGCAATGATTTCTCTAAATTGTTCATATTGAAATTCACTATGAACGGAGCAAAGGAGGGGGAGAGAGACTGCAGAACAATATCTGTATATTTCTCATTATCCATAGTCCATCCCAGTTCCTCAAGTTCTTCTATAAGACCAATCATCTTCAGAACATGGTCTCCTACTGAGACACCGGGGTCCAACTGTATCTGAAATAGCTTTTGAGATGCCTCGTATCGTAAAGTACGAGATTGCTCTTCATACAACTCCTTTGTATGAAGAAAGATGGATTGTATATCCATCTTCTCATGCTGTTTCTGATGGATATTGTCCTTAGAAGCAAGCGCGAGGCACGTGGCCGTGTTGCAATCAATATCCCAAGTTTTTTTGGATCTCCTTATCCGAAACAGATGATTCAGGTCCTGGGACGGGTGGGGCTTTGGTAGTGAGGACATATGATACTTTATCATATGTGAGTGCAATATTCAAGTTCCTCAACCATTCTTTATAATTTGGTCTAGTCAGTTTGTTTTTCTCTAAAAGAAGCTTAAGTCCCGTCATCGGTATCTGCCATTAGGAGAGAGAAAAGAATACACTCAGCTAAATGCTCTTGCAAAGATCAGATTGGTTATTATCTTATCTAATCGATATCTCCCACTGTTTTTATCAAATTTTCTTTCAAACCTGAAAAGAAAACTAGCCAGGATTAATTGCATTCTACAGTTTCGCTAACCGGTCAGCCAGGCCAGTGTCGGTACTTTGAGGGAGGTTCCTCGTGCTTGCGTACGGACCTAATTAAAATAAACCTCATTTTTCCCAGATGTCAAACCCCGTTAACACCTTTCTAGACACCTACTGGATTAGCTAATTGTAAAGTGCAAAATTCTCCCAGGAGTAACTCTTATTCACAGTGGGATCGGGATCCAAATATCATATAGATGGTATGCAATCTCAACTCTTGAAACTCCCGATATGGTTTTTACCCCTAGATGCTTATGACCTTGGCCATGGTCAACATATCATAAGCACTAGACAAGTTCTACCCGTCATTTCGAGATTAACTAGACCCACCCATATGACCCTTGACTATAATCAACATAATCACATGAATGTCCTAACTTATCGTATCATATGCTTTATAGGAAGACATCACTTATCTACCGCACACTACGCCTTGACTATAATCAACATACGTAGCACGAATACTAAGTACTCTGCTTCCTAAAACGACGGAGGGTTGCAGATGTTTTTTATGAAAACCTTTAACGCTTTGAACATGATTTCATTGTAGAATCTAAATTGTTTTTTAGAAAAGGAGTGGCTTAAGCTCCGCATCTTTTGAAACTTGCTTTTTCATAAAAACAAGCCGAGTGGGTTTCAAATTCGATTCTGCAACATCTTTAGGTTTCTTTTCTTTTACATTAATCTCATTAATGTATTCCCATCATTTAAGTTCCTAAGCCATTACAGAAAGAAACAAAAAACAGTATTACATATCATATATATAACAATATCACATTCATCTCAGATATTAAGTAATCACATCACAGAATAATCAGCAGCAGAAACACATATATGAAAATATAGGATATACTAGGAACTCCGTATTTTCTACTTAGCCTAAGATAGAAAATACGGATTCCACGGTCGTGATGAATAGCCAAGCCCACACCCTTAGACCCCTACGAGAGTGGCAAGTGACCCTTCCAATTTTGGAGTTTAGGAGACCCGGTCTCGACTCCTCGAGATGGCCTCCCACTGAACTCCAGAACCCGGTCACTCGTGCTCCCCTTCTTGGATCTATCATAATGCGGAAAAGTAAAATATACATCACTGGAGACATCATCCTCAACCTGGATGTGCCCCAATAAAAGAATAATATATACAATGAATTTTACATGAATGAAAAGATAAACTCTCGTCTCACATAAAACCCCCGGCCATTCGATCACGACGATCCTATACATCATATCACATCAACAATTGAAAAGCATAGACGACGTTAAAATATATCAATCAATACATCAACATACCCACCGTTGTAATAGATCTCAACACCTGAACCTGCATAAAAAATTCCCAGAGAGCATATATAGTACCTACGGATCAACGCAAGAGCGCACGGTCCAAGCCTTACCAACGGTGCCGCGGAACCGCCGCAAATACACCTATTTGGCCACGGTTCCGCGGTCGTTATGTCGAGTTAGGCGCTAGTTTTTCTTGGGGATCCATAGAAAACCTTTCTCTATTTTCTTAATATTTTTAATTACAAAAATTCCAACTTTTAAAAAAATTTCCAGAGAGCATGTAAAAATCTCATTTTTTTTATGTTCGATTGAGTTTTTAAACGTCGTCCGGTTTACCCTAAAGCTCTAGCTAGGCTCTGATACCATGTTGGTGTGTATTAGCGCCTCTAGTAAGGTTTCATCATCATAAAGTAGTGAACTTTTAAATTCTAGAGGGCTATTACAAATGAACTACGAATCGTAACTAGAGATTAGGGTAAAAACATCATTATGTGAAGTCTAAACTAAAGGAAAAGGAAATACAACCTTTGTAGCCAACTCTTTCGGTCTTTAGGACTCCTACGGCTTTGCTCGAAGCTTGGAACGACTCCGCTCAAGATCCTTCGTCGTCTACGATGATCCACCCGGAGATTTCTAGATCAAGCTCTAAGCTACAAAAAATGAAGCAAAAACTCTACACTAAAGGGCTAGGGTAGTGTAGAATGGTTGTGTGGTTTGTAAACTCACTTAAAAACCCTTTCTTTTTAAGTTCCCCACTCTAAACAAAACTCAAGAGAGCTTGAAGAAGGAGGAAGATGAAGATGGCAAAAGTTTTTGTAAATATAATGAAAACTTATTTCTAAAAAGAAAAAGAAAAGAATATATATGAGACACTCTCAAATATAACCATAGTTAACTAAATATCTAGATATTTTGTAGATGGGCAAAGGAAATCTAACCATGGTTAAAGTGGTCAAAGAAGAAGTGTGTAGAAAATGAGTCATTATGCTAATTTCCTTTTTCTTTAATTCATTAACAAAAATCTAGATATTTATCAACCATATGATTCTTGTATTGCCATCTTCTATGTATCATCCACCATGACACATATGTATGTATGTATGTGTGTGTGCATGCACATCATCATGTGTATGTATAAACATATATGCATACATCCAAAAGAAAATGTTTAATTAAAAATGAGCTAAAAGTTAATATTAAATCAACACTTGATTTAATAAATCGGTCACATCAAATGCGACCTGACAAATATTGAAAGTCCGATTAAAATTGTTAGTTATATGTATGCCCTAGGGCCATTACTGTATATACGATGTATATTGTAGTGGATGCTTGGACATATATAGGGAGGACTTTCTTACTCGACATGATAGTATGCTATCTGGTTGTACTTTATCTTAACATGTACTCTGATTGTCTCTATGTTACATGTTGATAAAGCCCTTAGGATATGTACTCGACTACTGGGACTATGATGAGATCATACTAGTGGGGCCACGGTAGTCGACGAGTACATCCTGTAACTGTTCCTAGTCGAGGGTGTATCGAGACAGGGCATCGATACACCAGAGTAGACTAGCGTATACGCATCTTGACCCATATGATGGGCGATGGATGATCCCATATCCATCGGTGTTTGACATCAAGGATGGTGTACGGGTGCTCAGTGGAGACTGGGTACACTGGACGGACTCGCCGAGAACTCCCAGATGGTATTATACCTCACGTCAGATGGCAGTTCTCCGGTGACCCTGGTATAAAGTAGTCTGTTGACCCGAGATCGTCATAGAGTCTTGTGTGATTCCCACTGTGCTTTGATTTCCATCATACTACATCCAAGAGGGCGTGCAAAAAGGTGGCTTTTGGGTACAGTCCCGAATCACATGGAGGCAATGAGCGATAGGAGGGGATTCGTCTCTCCCGGTATAGGTAGTTGATGTTGTGCTGTGTTTGATTGGCTATAACCGGAAATCCCTGGCCAGGGTTGCTGAGATTTACTGGTAAGTGTTATCAGTAGTTTCTCGAACTGTTATAGACCTCATATCGACACGACTTATCGAGCTACTGGGGTCTGACGTTTACCACCCCTAGGCGAGATATGCAACATATCAGACGACGAGACCGGGTTGTACGGGAGTGTTACTGTTTGGATTCACAGGAGAATGTACAGGCTTGCTTGTTGATCTTCTAAGCGCTCAATACCTGGGTAGCTGTTACGTTTAGCTGACCGCTTGCAGCTTGTGGGTGTTTGATATGATCATCACCTACTGCCGGCGTATTGACGATTCTTTAGAGTCCTACACAGAGGTTTCTTGGCTCAGGCAAAACGGAGTAGGAGCTCATATGTGATATGTGCGGGACCGAGGATAATGCGATATGAGATACCGTATTCTATTCTCGCGATATATGATATCAGCCGGTTCATCGGATCAAGTGTTGATTCGATGAATCAGTACGGATAAATATTAGTCGGTTATATGTGATATAGCCGGATTGTCGGATCAAGTGTTGATTCGATAATTTAATGTATAATAATATATATGGTATATTAAATTACATTATCTAATATTAGCTCACTAAAAGATTCTTTTTCTCACTCGGGTAATACATTGATATATATGTGATATATGTTAATTGTATTATTTTATTTTGTTACGATAAATATTATATATGTGATATATAATATTGTAACATGATATGATAACTAATGCAACATGTTTAGTGGAGTTTAAACATGATTAGGGTTTGGATTAAGGTTAAGACTTCTAATTGATTCTAGAAGGTTTCTTTTTGTCATGATAAAGATATTTTGTTATGACTCATGCTTTAACCCAACCCAAACCCTAACCCTAGTTAATTCTCTACATGAGTTTAGTTGACCATGGTTGCATTATTTATCATATTAATTCTTTCTATTCATCACAAAAGATTAAGTCTAATATTCATCATCTTCTTCCTTCTTCTTCTTTGCTTACAAAGCTTTCTTGCTTTGATATTTGTGATGAAAATATGTGAGAAAAAGATAAATAAAGAGAGCAAAAATCCTACTTCATCATCCTCATCTTCCCTTGCCCTTTAGATGAGAGTGTTCACTCAATTTTAGTGAGTGTTAGCTTGTGTTAATGAAACTTCAAAGTAGATCATCTTTGTATCGAAGATCGGAAGCAAGACTGCATCTTTCTCTTCGTGGAACCTCTCGAGAGTCTGGAACCCGATGATCGCAGAGAAGGGACCACAACACGGAGCTTATGAAGTGAAGGACCGGATCTACAAAGGTTGTAATCCCTCTCACTTAGTGTTAAAGTTGTTAACATGCTAGTTTTTGCCTAATCTCTAGTTTAAAGATCCGGCTTCGGGTTGTTCGGCACGGCTAATTTTTAAATCGGGCATGGTTGATGTCTCGTAGAACCTTGTGTGCATGAATAGCAACCCTACAGTGGTATCAGAGCCAAGCTAGAGCTTTAGGCGAAGTCTAAACGAAGTTTAAAGTCCGATCGAACCCGGAAAACCCGATAAAACCCCTTCTCTGGAAATTTTTCAAAACTGTGATTTTTTCCATATTAAAAATACCTGAAAAATTCAGCAGGGAATTGTTAGAAATACTGTGAAGCACGTGCGCCTGATTCCACAAAAGCGCGGCGGAACCGCGGCACAAGCATGGCTTGTGCGGCGGTTCCGCGGCCATTTAGTCACTTCAGCATTTGAAATTTGCACAGTAATTCTTATCTTTTAGTGCTGTATTTTCTGGGAATTTTTAATATTTATTCAACTGTTGAATTTTCTGGGTTGTATTGGGGATTCGATGATTCGATCGGGAACTTTAACTGCGTCTTTGTGTTTTTCCGGATAATTTTTGAATATGCTAAAAGGTTCGACCGGATATAAATACCCAATTTTTCCCCTGTCGGAAAATTTCCAAGTGTTGGATTTTTCCGAAGTTTGAGAACGTTCTAAGTAGTGCAAGTAACGCGATGGTCCCTCTAGAAGATAACAAACCTTAACTCGATTATGTGACCGTCTTGAACTGCCTTTTGAACCTTCGGGTTTGGGGCAGTACGGCGTGCTACATGTGAGGCGTTGGCTTGATCCTTCTACGGCTGGACCGTTGGTGTACGTGCACGGCGGCGCCCCGGCCTCCATCCCGAAGCCAAATGCGGAAGCGATGATTAACTTTAAATTTTCTTAAACCGGCACCACCGCGCACTAAAACCCGGATCGTACCATTAACTAGTCCTAGCTAACTACAAGATGGGGAAGAGAGATATACCGAGTGATCCGAGTCCTCCGGTCTTCTCGCCGTCGTCCCGATCTCCCGCGGAATGTTTGGTCTCCACCTTCTCGCCGGAAGGGCACCACGTCGTCTGTTTCTTTTACGGGCTCCCGCCTCTATACCGAGGCAACTCGGGCATGAAGCTGGCGAGTCGACGTGCCCAAGAGTTGCTGTAGAATGTGTAGTGCTCAAGTCTCATTTGAGATAGAGGATGTTGCCTTTGTGGTGGAGGAAAATGAACTTGGAGAGAGGTGAGGAAAAATGTAGCATGCAAAGAATAAGATTAACATTTTTCTCACAACCAAAAGAAAAAAACCCACTCCCTCACTAGTGGCCGACCATTCCTATTGTGAATGGAGAGAGAGAGAGCAAAGATAAGGAGGTGGGTGGAAAGCAAGTGATGATGAGAAAATCAAATGATCACAACAAAACCCAACACTCCAACAACAACCATCATCATATCCAAAGTCAAGCAATCATGAAAACTATCATGAAGCAAAAAGTCAAGTCAATGGATGGTGCACCATCATGATACAATAATAATGCAAAGAACACCCTCCACAAATGCTTATTTGCACAAATGCAAATAAGCCCTCCTCCACCAATCTTCGGCCAATGAACGATACAAAGGAAATTGGCCGAAACGGAAAGCAAACTGGCAACTCCAGAAAACTGGTCCCGTAATAAATTACAGGAAAACCCCGATAATGTGTATACACACCTGCATTTGTATTTCGACCGAAATACAAATGCAATGAGACAAAATCTACACTGTACTATACTAGGATCCGGCTTAAACCAAAGCCTGGCTAGTAATATCCGTTCGATCCTGATCCGTGCAATACCGCACGTATCTGATCGAACCCTTCCATATATCCATACGGCCTGTAGTACAAACTGTCCGATCCTGATCCGTGCAATACCGCACGTATCTGATCGGACCTTGCCATATCTCCATACGGCCTCTAGTACTAACCGTCCGATCCTGATCCGTGCAATACCGCACGCATCTGATCGGACCCTGCCATATCTCCATACGGCCTCTAGTACTAACCGACCGATCCTGATCCGTGCAATACCGCACGTATCTGATCGGACCCTGCCATATCTCCATACGGCCTCTACAGCGTTTCGCCCAAAAATTGAGTAACTGAATGTGTGGTGGACTCTAAAGACTCGTCAACACCTTGGTTGTGGATTTAACCACTAGTACGTCAGAGGTATAAGCCAATACGTAACGGGCTACCAGGTTTTGACCAAAAGGGACGTCGATGAGCGAACTCAACCTAACACCCTACTGAGCCTGTCAGTGACAATATCCGTACAGTCCGGTCCGTTCGTCTATGAGCATCGCATGGCGGGCCTAGGGGGTTGGTAAAAGTCAGACCCCCAAAAGCGGTACAAGTCGTGTCGGAGTGTAGCCCAGAACACCCTGAGATACTACTGGAATACCTATCAGTAAATCTCCTGCCTCGGCCGTGGGCTTCGTGTAATGGCTTTCCTAGACACAGCGCGACCTCACCCCCAATATCGGGAGAGACGAACCCCTGAAGATCCGCTCACTGCCTCCATGTGGCTCGGGACTGTACCCAACTAAAACCTGTTTGCACGTCTTCTTTGAGCGTGGTAAGGTAGTAATCAAAGTACAGTGGGAACTCACACGAGACAAATGACGATCCACAGGTCGATGAACTAACCTGTACACATGTCACCCGGGAACTGCTATCTGACGTTAGGTATAAGACCAACTAGCATGTTCCCGGCGAGTCCTGTCCGGTGTACTCATAACCCAATGAGCACCTGTATACATCTTAGGTGAACCAACTGACACCAGTGGCTTGTGAGACCGGCCACCGCCCCTCGTCGTGGTCTCGACTGCATACACTAGTCTACTCTGGAGTATCGATGCCCTGTCTTTTAACTCCCACGACTACGGACCTTTTAAGGATGTGCTTATAGACCGCCAGCTCTCACGTATATGATCGCCCTCATACTGCTGGCAGTCAAGCAAGTATCCTAGGGGCTCTATCAACGTGAAATAGCGACATGTCAGGTCACCTAAAGTAGTACACGATGATAAAGGTAAACCAAATAGCATACTATCATCTCGAGTAAGACTGTCCCCCTGGGATAGGTCCTCCCTCAATCATTGCAATCACGTGCCTGTGATCCAATAATTGACTCTGAGGGCACTATCTCCAACAATCTCCCACTTGCACTCAAGGCTAATTATTGCGATGTCGCATACTCACAGCGCGTGTGATACCGAACACCCAACTCCTCTACTAGTCAGTCTCACAAAACTCGTTTGCGAAACTATTGCGTTCGAGAAATAGCCTCTATGAGTGGATCCGCTTTGATGTTTCTTTCTATGTCTCTCTATATCTCAAGTTCGCGGAGAAAGCCATCTCTCGAAATGAGCAATACCTGTCTTAGAATGTGCCTGGATGTCTGATGGGACCTAGCTCATAAATGAACTCCAAATCCAAACTTCTTAGACTGTACCGTCAACTGAACTTAATCAGTATCCTGCTCCATGCCTCCCTCAGTATTGCCTTGGACCACCTGTCCAAAATACTGCCCCTCGTCAGAAATAAAAACTATAACTCTGACAACCTCCTTGTTGTCCAGGTCACCTTGGAAGCCTGGAATGATAACTGTCTCCCGAATGAGGCTGTCGTTATCATATACCTAGAACATCCACTTATGTTCTAAAACTGCTTCCGACTGTTTCTCTAGGATTGGATCAATGTCAACTTATTGCATCTAGTGCAAGAACAACATCTGGTGTGGTACTTGACATCTCATGATTGACTCAATTGCCTGAGCAAGTGATCTGTCAATCATGCACATCCCTCTCCCCTTTGGTCTGTAAGACACCTTTAGAGAGGGTGACTCCATCACCTGCAGGTACACTACCGTGCCAGGAGTCGTCCATTCTAAATACTCTTAGAATGCTGTCTAAGTACCCAGATTGGGAAACCACCCAAATCTAGATCTAAAACCATAGATCCAGTAACCAGTATGTCTGATATAATGTCCAAGTCCCATGT
The DNA here is from genome assembly GCA_030015575.1 of Agapanthus africanus. NCBI lineage: Eukaryota > Viridiplantae > Streptophyta > Magnoliopsida > Asparagales > Amaryllidaceae > Agapanthus > Agapanthus africanus. Next base: position 137,042,027 of record JASDDO010000004.1, on the reverse strand, counting down.
GGAGAAACACTGTGTGACGACCAAAGTATAACCGATTGTAGTATAGGAATATCACTTCCTACTCTGTGTATGTCATCCAAATACCATGACATCACACCCTACTACCTTCTCAACAGATCCATCCCCTATTCTGATGAAGTCAAACCTATGACTGTCACATCAGAAATTGATGATCTATCTCCGCTACATGTGCTTTAGTCTATAAATAGACATAAGCTACCTGTCCACCAATACTTCCGCTGCTCCCACTGACTACGACAACCCTCTGGCAGAGTCATATACACGTACACTTCTAAAGCTAGTTTAGAATGACGCTATACTCATCCTCCTGCCGGGTCTCGCAGCCTGGAACAACAGCAATGGCAAGTCTGGGCAAACAAGAACTTCCCTGTCACCGTCCTTGAGGCTACCGGAGTACCTCTCGGGTGCCTAAAGTTACCCACCTTATCTGCGGAGTGGCCAATGGAATGTCAAACCAGATTGAATCTTTAGTTTCCTATGAAATCTTCAGTAATCGTTTGTGGTTCTGTAATCACTTCCAGTTCTACTATACTCCCACTACTGTTTTCTGAAAAAATCCAATTTTATTAAAACTGTGGCGAGTCTAGAACAATATCACTATTGATCTTCCAGATGGTAGAAAGTCAACCCTCGTCATAGCCTGGGTCAACCCACAAACAGCCATTACAGAAACGTGCCTTGAGTTGTCCAGTGTCTGGTTTTAATCATAAGCCGGACAACTTCCCGTACCTTAACACCGTTAAGATATGAACTGTTCTATATCCAATATAGAACCAGAGGCATTGATTTAATTGAACCAGATTCAAATCATGCAGCTGTCTCTAGTGCATGTCAACTAAATGGAAGGAGGCCGATCAACGTTACTCAACTTAGGAATGCTTCCAATTATGAGTAACCTGAAAGAGAAGCAAGTTCTCTTTATCATTACTATCAACTGAATACCATACTCAAGTATCTACATCTTCGATCAACTTGAAGAATCCCGATACTTGCGATACCTGGTTCTCTACTTTATTCAAATACCTATAACTTCTCAAAATTCGGACCCTGTGTTTCCACGAAACACTTGTCTAAAAGCTAGAGAAGTCATAAGTAAACCGAATATAGTACGAGGACCAACCCCTCTGTCCTGATGAACCCTGGACAACATACAATACTCTGTATAAGTCCCTTGAGTCTGATAACTCATTCACTGTGTGTCGTAGGTTGAAAACTGTACTTATGGTTATGAAGAATTACACCGCTGTTTAATGCTCCTTACCTAACCATCCACTGATATAGGTAAATGTCACAGACATAATTTCAAAAAGATATATCTCACTCTATAAAAATAGACGTACAAATGTATCGATTTGATATTGGTGCATAACAGCGGATATTCAAAACCAAATACTTGCCGACTGGCAAACAACCCAGGTGACTTCCTCAAATATCACTGATTACAACGAATCCCGATATAATGAGGATGATCACCCAATTCCCAATAACTTACTCCCACTCATCATCTGTAAAACCATACAGATGTGAGAATCATACCTGATAAATACATACCCTGGAGTAAGTATCTAATCGGGAAATCAGTTATCCTTTAACAGTACACAGTGAAACTGAAACCTTGAAATGTTTCGATGGGGTATCCCGGTATTCCTAGTAATGCCTCTTCCATTATCCAGATTCACAACTATAACCGTGTAATTCTTTGCCACCTCTCCATATCCCTTTTTATGTCTTTAGTCATTACCTTCTGCACACCCCTTTAGGCCAAATGGTTTTCTTCCTTCCCTACCGTTCGGCACCAGCCTATGGTTTGGAAGAAGACTATCCAATAAGCATAATGGTTGTACTGTCCTAATCCTAGGAACACTCGCAATGCGAGAGAAGGTGAAGATAAAAGACAACCGAATAAACCTTATTCCTATTTCTCCTGAACCAGAATCCATCCCCGAACTGGAACAAGTTCCTTTCGAGTTCGTATATAACCATACGATGGAGTATCCAATAAACTGTGGATCTTCGTAGTGATACGGAGTGTTCTGGAGAAATACAAAGGTGATTTGGGAGCGGTAATGAAATACCTGGTTTGGTCATGAATATCAGTTGCAATTTACTTTGCTCTCTTACTAATCCCTTGCTTTGTCTTAACTTAATACCTTCTTCACACCATCGTTATGCTAATCGGTTTTCTTCATTCCCCACCGTTCGGCACCAGCCTAAGGTTTGGAAGAAGACTATCCAATTTGCGTAATAGGTGTACTACTCCTAAACCAAGGAGTACTCGCAACCTGAGAGAAGGTAAAAGGAAAAGACAACTGAATAGTCCTATTCGTTTCCTCCAGAACCGGAAACCATCCTCGAATACCTTCGAGTTCATATATAACCATACGATGGTTTTGTCTAATGGAAGTGGACGTTCGTAGTAATACAGGGTGTCCTGGAGAAAATGGTAAAAGTAAGAGTGGCAATGAGGTTTGCAACTCTGACAATCCAAAAGCCAGTGTTAAAGAAGGTTCGGTCAACTTGGTCACTGAGTCATAGTCTTAGGGTCGGGTCAATGGTCGCTGCCAAAGAGAGAGAGAAAAGAAACACTCAGCGTGCACTCTATCCTAGATCAGAATGGTTACCAATTTATCTAATCTGGAAACCTCCCACTGTACCGTCAAATTCTCCTCCAAACCTGAAAGAAGAATTAGTCGGGATCACCCGAGGAGTAAACCAACTCATCAGTGGGAATCGGGATCCAACTATCATTGCATTATAACGTGACGGAATCCACTCACGTCATCACACTCCAGAAGGTATGCGCATATCTGGCAAGTTTCAGTTTCTTTAGAAACTCCCGATGTGATTTTTGCCCCATGCTCTTATGACCTTGACTTTGGCCAACAAATCATAAGTCACATGTCAAGTTCTACCCGTCATTCTCCAGGTTGATTTGAATCCACCCGTACCTACCCTTGACTTTGGCCAACAAGGCAGTACGACTGTTCCAAACCAACGCATCTATCTATGCTGCATATGAATAACCAACAGCTACCAAACACCGTGCCTTGACTTTGGCCAACAAACACAGCTTGGATACTATTGACTACCCATATGAAACGACGGAGGGCTACGAATGGTTTCTGGCGAAAACCTTTAACGTAAAGAACTTGATATCGTTGAAGGAACGGATAGCTTTTTAAAATATAGTGGCGAAAACCTTTGCTAAAGAGGTCACTCCCGGTGAAGGGATCTCGGCTCTTTCCCCGTAGAATGAGGTGCAGGATATTCCAACTGAATACCACGGTGCAAAGCAAAAGTAATCGGCTATAGTGAAGTTATTGGCCTGACGCAAACTTTTTGTCCAAGGGGTCACTCCCGGTGAAGGGATCTCGGCCCTTGCCTCGTCGACTGAGGAGCAGGATATTCCAACTGAATACCACGGTGCAAAACAAAAGTGAACGTCCTTACAATAACAGCTTTTTGAAAAGTGTTCCAACAACATCAAAATAGGTTTATTTTTAACTTGCATTGATCCGAATCAACGCAGTCCCATCAATTGATCACACCACAAAGAACGAAAATATACTGATGTACGTATATGCCATCCGCATTCGCCACTGGGTCCCGTCATTACCCGTTAGGTTAGCTAACTAACGACAGAGCGGGGACTGGACTAGCGCGGATGCAAAACATATACAACATCTACTAATATATATACCAATATATTATATTTCGCTCAAGGCGTGATAAAATGCAACATCACAGAAATGTACAGCATCACAGAACAATACAGATATCTGGGATCCCCGGGTTTCACAGAGCCACTACTAAAACCCGACGTTCCTCTGGTCGTGTGGATAGCCTGTGCAATGAAATCCTAGACCCCTACGGGCGCGGCAAGTTACCCGCCAAAAACTGAAGCGAGGCAGCCCCCTTCAGCACCGTGAATGGACCACCCATCACTTCACGGAATCCGGCAACTTGGGCATCCCTCCTGGGTCAACCTGTACCCTCTACGAGTGCGGCGAATAGCCCGCCAATTCCAGAGTGAAGCCCCCTCCGTCTCAATGCCATGAGATGCGGGCTTGTTGTCCTCTAGAACCCGGCTATCCGTGCACCCCACCTTGGGGTAATCCTAGTACAGAAAGTAAAATATACATACAACGGGTACATCGACCGCAACCTGGTCGTGCCCCAAAATAATATTACAAACAGGCAGTGACGGCAGTCCACATGTCGGACGCTCGCCCCGTAAAATCAAATGTACATAATACAACAAAACTGTACTAGCATTGCATCCAGGCTATCCCCCACGACCGATCCGCAACATCACAGCATAACACAGAACATCAACGTGAATGTCACGTTCGCAAATCCGTCTAACCGGGCTATAGCAGTTAGACAGGATTTACCGATCAAGTGACATTCACGGTCACAGATATAATGTAAATACTGTGAAAAATGTGTTTATAATATCCGATCGATCAAAATTATAACAAGTGGGCCCCAAGTACTACTGTAGCACATCAAGAAAATCTGGGCCCAAAATTAATATTCCAAAACCCATATTTTCAACCCAAGAGCTTTCTGGAAAATTTTGGTGCAATGATCATTTCAAGTCGCGGCGGAACCGCGGCCCAAGCATGGGTTTGGCCGCGGTTCCGCGGTCGTTTAGACTGTTCACGAGACCAAATTTTCCCAGAATTCTTATATTGTCCTACACATCATTCTGAAACAACCTGAAAAATTTTTGGACTTCAAAAAATTTCGACAGAAACTGATGTGAAGAAAAATACGGTTTTTGGAAAATTGTTCGATCGGAAATGTAAAACACATTAGACAAAGCTATACTATGTTAATGGCGAGGCTCTGATACCACTGTAAGTGCACGTCGGCGCCCCGGCCTCCATCCCGAGGCCAAATGCGGAAGCGATGGTTAACTTTAAATTTTCTTGAACCGGCACCACCGCGCACTAAAACCCGGATCGTACCATTAACTAGTCCTAGCTAACTACAAGATGGGGAAGAGAGATATACCAAGTGATCCGAGTCCTCCGGTCTTCTCGCCGTCGTCCCGATCTCCCGCGGAATGTCCGGTCTCCACCTTCTCACCGGAAGGGCACCACGTCGCCTGTTTCTTTTACGGGCCCCCGCCTCTATACCGAGGCAACTCGGGCACGAAGCTGGCGAGTCGACGTGCCTAAGAGTTGCTGTAGAATGTGTAGTGCTCAAGTCTCATTTGGGGTAGAGGATGTTGCCTTTGTGGTGGAGGAAAATGAACTTGGAGAGAGGTGAGGAAAAATGTAGCATGCAAAGAATGAGATTAACATTTTTCTCACAACCAAAAGAAAAAAACCCACTCCCTCACTAGTGGCCGGCCATTCCTATTGTGAATGGAGAGAGAGAGAGCAAAGACAAGGAGGCGGGTGGAAAGCAAGTGATGATGAGAAAATCAAATGATCACAACAAAACCCAACACTCCAACAACAACCATTATCATATCCAAAGTCAAGCAATCATGAAAACTATCATGAAGCAAAAAGTCAAGTCAATGGATGGTGCACCATCATGATACAATAATAATGCAAAGAACACCCTCTACAAATGCTTATTTGCACAAATGCAAATAAGCCCTCCTCCACCAATCTTCGGCCAATGAACGATACAAAGGAAATTGGCCGAAACAGAAAGCAAACTGGCAATTCCAGAAAACTGGTCCCGTAATAAATTACAGGAAAACCCCGATACTGTGTATACACACCCGCATTTGTATTCCGACCGAAATACAAATGCAATGAGACAAAATCTACACTGTACTATACTAGGATCCGGCTTAAACCAAAGCCTGGCAAGTAATATCCGTTCGATCCTGATCCGTGCAATACCGCACGTATCTGATCGAACCTTTCCATATATCCATACGACCTGTAGTACAAACTGTCCGATCCTGATCCGTGCAATACCGCACGTATCTGATCGGACCTTGACATATCTCTATACGGCCTCTAGTACTAACCGTTCGATCCTGATCCGTGCAATACCGCACATATCTGATCGGACCCTGCCATATCTCCATACGGCCTCTAGTACTAACCGACCGATCCTGATCCGTGCAATACCGCACGTATCTGATCGGACCCTGCCATATCTCCATACGGCCTCTACAGCGTTTCGCCCGAAACTTGAGTAACTGAATGTGTGGTGGACTCTAAAGACTCGTCAACACCTTGGTTGTGGATTTAACCACTAGTACGTCAGAGGTATAAGCCAATACGTAACGGGCTACCAGGTTTTGACCAAAAGGGACGTCGATGAGCGAACTCAACCTAACACCCTACTGAGCCTGTCAGTGACAATATCCGTACAGTCCGGTCCGTTCGTCTATGAGCATCGCATAGCGGGCCTAGGGGGTTGGTAAAAGTCAGACCCCCAAAAGCGGTACAAGTCGTGTCGGAGTGTAGCCCAGAACACCCTGAGATACTACTGGAATACCTACCAGTAAATCTCCTGCCTCGGCCGAGGGCTTCGTGTAATGGCTCTCCTTGACACAGCGCGACCTCACCCCCAATACCGGGAGAGACGAACCCCTGAAGATCCGCTCACTGCCTCCATGTGGCTCGAGACTGTACCCAACTAAAACCTGTTTACACGTCTCCTTTGAGCGTGGTAGGGTAGTAATCAAAGTACAGTGGGAACTCACACGAGACAAATGACGATCCCCAGGTCGATGAACTAACCTGTACACATGTCACCAGGGAACTGCTATCTGACGTCAGGTATAAGACCAACTAGCATGTTCCTGGCGAGTCCTGTCCGGTGTACTCATAACCCAATGAGCACCTGTATACATCTTAGGTGAACCAACTGACACCAGTGGCTTGTGAGACCGGCCACCGCCCCTCGTCGGGGTCTCGACTGTCTACACTAGTCTACTCTGGAGTATCGATGCCCTGTCTCGAAACTCCCACGACTACGGACCTTTTAAGGATGTGCTTATAGACCGCCAGCTCTCACGTATATGATCGCCCTCATACTGCTTGCAGTCAAGCAAGAATCCTAGGGGCTCTATCAACGTGTAATAGCGACATGTCAGGTCACCTAAAGCAGTACACGATGAGAAAGGTAAACCGGATAGCATACTATCATCTCGAGTAAGACTGTCCCCCTGGGATAGGTCCTCCCTCAATCATTGCAATCACGTGCCTGTGATCTAATAATTGACTCTGAGGACACTATCTCCAACAGTTGGTACTGTGGCACGAAGTGAATGTTCTTAAACTTATTTCATGTGTTGAGCTGTTTCAGGAAAACTTGGGTGTTTGACTGTTCGATCGGAAAGTTTAACATTTTCTGCTTATCCGGAATGTGATACAATATTTAGAATCCACACATTGTTATGAGATAACTGATTTGAATATTATAAATCTAGCAGTTCAGTCTCAAATTGATCGGTTGCCACGGAATTTTGATGTGATCAAAAGTCCGTCGCAATCACGTAGCGTACGCGAATACTCGCCGGGTAAACTTAATAGACAGCTACGCCCCATAGCCCCGACCAAGTGACTGTAGGAGAACCCCGTCGCCAAAAGCATCCGTTCGGGTGCTTGCAGCAGCGGTGTTCCGCCTTAGTGCACTTTGTCGATGGCATCCGGGGGTGCGGCCATCTACTAAAGTTTGCGACGAGCATTCGATCATAATGTCGGGAATCTTGTTGAATTGCCCGACTTGACATTGAAAAGAGTTTTCGATAATGAGACTAAAATGCGGGGTTTATAATTGTTAGGCATGTGATGTCTAAGGAATTCATTTGGTTAGGCATGCGATGTCTAAGTAGGTTGCGGATTCCAACTGTTGTAGTTTCACACTTTCTTTTCTCTGACCGTAAGTATAGTATGTAGTTGTATCGCCGGTTTTCGTTGCTATACATCGATGACAATCGGCGTATGCATACTTACTTACGTTGATGATATGAGATATTATGTGTTGCTATGATATGTTATATTGGATCGTCACGTTCTGAATAGCCGGGGGTTTTATGTGAGATGAGAGTTTTTTCTTTTTCATTCATGTAAAATTCATTTGTATGTAATATTCTTTTATTGGGGTACTTCCAGGTTGCGGAAGATGTCACCGTTGTATATTATTTACTTTTCCGCATTAGGTAGACCCAAGGCGGGGAGCATAAGTAACCGGGTTCTAGGGTCTAGTGGGAGACCATCTCGAGGAGTCGAGACCGGGTCTCCTAACCCTAGAATTGGCAGTGTTACTTGCCGCTCTCGTAGGGGTCTAGGGATGTGGGTTTGGCTATTCATCGCGACCGTGGAATCCGTGTTTTATACAGGCTCGTATTAAAAACACGGACGTCCTAGTATATCCAATATTTCATATATGTTTCTTCTGCTGCAATGTTCTGTGATGAGATCATATTACTGCCTGAGACGAATGTTTATATTATATATATGAGATATATGTTATATTGTAGATTTCATTTCAAAAGAGATGCTTGTGAAGCATAATAAAATGGGACTTCATTAATGAGATTAATGAAATAAAAGAAACCTAAGATGTTGTAGAAACTTGTTTCAAAAACAGGTAACTACGGTTCTTGCTTTGCATCGCGGTGTTCCTTGTAGAATATCCTGCACCTTATTCGATAAGGAAAGGGCCGAGATCCGTTCACCGGGAGTGACCCCTTTAGCAATGACTGGCAGATGCTACACCCATCGGTTTGTCTTTTGATTGCTTTTGGAGTTTTTGCTTTGCACAGCGGTATATATGATATATCCTGCACCTTATTCGATGAGGAAAGGGCCGACGATCCCTTCACCGGGAGTGACCCCTTTAGCAAAACTAGAAAAGCCTCAAAAACACTCCATTTAAAAATCACTCGATTCTACAACGATATCAAGTTCATTACGCAAAGGGTTTTCTTAAAAACCAGTCGTAGCCCTCCGTCATTTCAGATAAGTAATAGTTAGTATTCGTGCTGCGTTTATTGACCTCTGTCAAGGCGTAGTGTGCGGTAGCTGATTAATGCTTATCTGTATAAGCATATGATGTGATTGATTTAGGGTAGTCATACGACCTTGTTGACCTCTGTCAAGGGTCGTGCGGGTGGGTTTACTTCAATCAGGAAATGACGGGTTGAACTTGACTAGCAGCCTATGGTTTGTTGACCTCTGTCAAGGTCATAGGACGCTTGGGGCAAAATATTATTGGGAATTTCAAGTGTTGAAATTTGGAATGAGATTGCATACCTTCTATGAGATAGTTGGATCCCGATACCCGCTGCGAGTAAGAGTTACTCCTGGGAGAGTTTTACACATTACAATTAGCCGATCAAGTAGGTGTCTAGAAAGATGTCAATGGGGTTACGCCTCTGGGAAAACGAGGTTTACATTAATTAGGTTCGTGCGAAAGCACGGGGAACCTCCCTCAAAGTACCGACACTGGCCTGGCTGAAAGATTGGCGAACTTGTAGCGTGCAATTAATCCCGACTAGTCTTTCTTTTTAGGGTTTGAAGGAAGATTTGATTAAAACAGTGGGAGACATCCTGATTAGATATATTAGATAACCAATCTAATCTTGCAAGAGTATACGCTGAGTGTTTTCTTCTCTCTCTCTCTCCAGGTAGCGACCATATCACGCCTTAATCAAGATAATAAAATGGATATATTGACCGAACCCGCTTGTTATACTGAGCTGGGGAACGTTGGTCCCGCTCCAACTTATAATTGTTATAAGATAGAGCAGGAAATTAGGGAATACCAGATTTCCCGTGTCGCCCAAACGAAGAAAGTGCATGCTGATGCATCTTTTTCGGGTGTGTTCATTACAAAGAACTGTTTCTCAGTATTCTTTACGTTCTAGATATAAGATACCAGATCAGGATCCCGCATATGTAATCTGTTACATGGGCTACAGAAAGGTAGAGAACTGAGAACGGGTGATAAGTTTCATGAAACAGAAAATGGTGCAAGTGTTGCAGCCAAGTCTGTTGGTCACTATCACCCTGTATTACCAGAATACATTGATTCTGAACGAATGTTATTAGATAGCGAACCTGATATACAACATCATATCAGTCTCTTTATTAGTAAAGAAAGGATATAATTTTGTATTGTTGGATAATGTTTTGAACATTTCCTATATCAAAAGTTGATCGGTTCAGGCACGTTATCTAAAAGCATAGACGTTCTAAATCAAACCACAGTTCTTAACGTACAGAATACACACGAGAGGAAGAGTTCAGAAATGAACGAATCCTTCTTGAGGCATTGTAGACTAGGTCATATCAATGCGACCCGACTAGATAAGTTACATTTAGATGCATATTTAAATAAGTTTGAATTTACATCTTGTGAAACTTGCCGGTCATGTCACAAAGATAAGATGACCATAGCTCTGTTTATTGGAAACCGAGAAAGAGTTAGTGAACTCTTGGGATTGATACATGATGATATATGAAAGTCCCCTGTCTACACATGCCAAGACCAGTTTTTAGTACTTCATTACATTCTCTGATAATCTCTCAAGATTCAGACATATGTTCTTGTTGAAACACAAGTCCGAAGCTTTTGAGATATTCACAGAATATAAGTTAGAAGTAGAGAACCAAATACGGGTATAAGTATTATGTCCTTTGATGAGATCAAGGAGGAGAATACTTGGGCACGGAATTCCTGGACTATTCTAAAGGAGAATGAGATTCTCTCTCAGTATTACTCCTCCGTATACACCACAGCACGTCGGTGTATCGGGGCGGAGCAATAGCACCCTATGTGATATGGTGTGCTCTATGATGAGTACTACTGAGTTTCCTATTTCCTTTAGGGAGTTATGCACTTGTGAAGTTGCATACCTATTGAATAGGGTTCTAATCAAATCAGTTGCCTACCACTCCATATATGATATGGAAAGGGAAGAGCCCATATCTTAAATAAGTTAAGATTTGGGGTTGTCCGGCCTATGTCTAAAAACCAAAATCCGGACAAGCTCGAGGAAAGGTCTGTTATGTAGAACTGGAAGGGTTCCAGCTATACAAACTGCAGCTGATGATTTGGTAGAACCAAAGGATTCAATAATAACCAACGAACCTCAGCCTCTCCACCGATCTAGTACGGTTCCTCACCCACCTGAGAGATACTTCGGTTTCTCTATGACAGTGGGAGCGAGGATTACATCATGAGATGATGACCCAACTAGTTTCGAGCTGGCCATCAGGAGTGGGACTCTGTAAGAATGGCTGGATGCTTATCGATCTGAGATGGAATCCTTATACACCAACAAAGTATGGACTTTGGTTGCTTTATCTGAAGGGTTAAATCCCCATCAGGAGCGAGTATATCTTGAGAAGATTACTTGGTGTACATGGAAAAGTTGAGACTTTCAAAGCTATGCTTAAGTCCATCCAGATCCTACTTGCCACGGCTACATACCATGACTACGATATCTGGCGGTTGGGTGTCATGACTACTTGTCTAAATGATGTTTTAGAAAAGAGCGTCTATAAGTACACAGCCAGAGGGCTTCGTAGACAGTGGGAGCAGCGGAAACGTGTGGAAGATGTTTTATATGATAAAACAGGCATCGCAGAGTTGGAACATCTGTTTTGATGTGGTAGTCAAAGAGTTTGACTTCATCAAAATGGTAGATAAACCTTGTATATACAAAAAGGTAGTAGAGAGTATGGTGGTGATCCTCGTAGAGTATGTGGATGACATACTCTTGATAGGGAAGGAGTTTCCTATGCTACGCTCGGTCAATCTCCGCTTATCACAAGGATTCTCCATATAGGATCAAAGTGATACCTCCTAAATCCAGGGTTTTGGATCTATGAGATAGATCTAATTGGATGTTAGGATACTCACTAGTTGTAGTGAGATGGTATCAATTGATCCTGGGGAGAATCACTGGAAAGGTTCCAGGGTGATAAGAACGACTGAATGTCAGTCGCAGGCATTGTCTTTACCCTTAGTGGAGGGACGGTATGTTGGAAGAGTTCCAAGCTAGATACCGTGACTTACTAGACGATTAAAGGCAAGATACATCGTTACCAAGGATGCTACCAAAGAGGCAGTCTGGATATATATAAGTTCATAAGATGAACTTCGTTCCTACCATTGTGTGTCAATGGAGTTGTGGCTTTTGCCAAGGAACTACCGTCCCATCAGAAATCTAGATATAATTCTTAGGCTGTATCACCTGATCATGGAGATGGTTGATCTCCAGGGAGATCGAGGTTAGGAGAGTAGACACAGAGGACAACAGCGCGGATCCACTCACGAAGGCCTTTTTCCCAGTAGAGACTTTTATTGGATGGTTGAGTATGAGATACTTCAACCGCAGCTAATTGTTGGGTATGTGATACCACAACAGATGGCCCTAGTGCAAGTGGGAGATTGTTAGTTATATGTATGCCCTAGAGGCCATTACTGTACATACGATGTATATTGTAGTGGATGCTTGGACATATATAGGGAGGACTTTCTTGCTCGACATGATAGTATGCTATCTGGTTGTACTTTATCTTAACATGTACTCTGATTGTCTCTATGTTACATGTTGATAAAACCCTTAGGATATGTAATCGACTACTGGGACTATGATGAGATCATACTAGTGGGGCCACGGTAGTCGACGAGTACATCCTATAACTGTTCCTAGTCGAGGGTGTATCGAGACAGGGCATCGATACACCAGAGTAGACTAGCGTATACGCATCTTGAACCATATGATGGGAGATGGATGATCCCATATTCATCGGTGTTTGACATCAAGGATGGTGTACGGGTGCTCAGTGGAGACTGGGTACACTGGACGGACTCGCCGAGAACTCCCAGATGGTATTATACCTTACGTCAGATGGCAGTTCTCCGGTGACACTGGTATAGAGTAGTCTGTTGACCCGAGATCGTCATAGAGTCTTGTGTGATTCCCACTGTGCTTTGATTTCCATCATACCACGTCCAAGAGGGCGTGCAAAAAGGTGGCTTTTGGGTACAGTCCCGAATCACATGGAGGCAATGAGCGATAGGAGGGGATTCGTCTCTCTCGGTATAGGGAGTTGATGTTGTGCTGTGTTCGATTGGCTATAACTGGAAATTGTTGGAGATAGTGCCCTCATAGTCAATTATTGGATCGCAGGTACGTGATTGCAATGATTGCGGAGGACCTATACCGGTAGGACAGTCTTACTCAAGATGATAGTATGCTATCTGGTTTGCCTTTATCAGTCGTGTACATGATCAGGTGACTGATTACATGTTACACTTTGATAGAGCCCTTAGGATCTTGCTTTACCACCAACAGTATGATGGCGATCATATACGTGAGAGTTGGGTGGTTTATACGCATATCCTTAATTGTGGTCCCTAGTCGTGGGAGTTTCGAGACAGGGCATCGATACTCCGGAGTAGACTAGTGTATACAGTCGAGACCCCGACGAGGGGCGGTGGCCGGTCTCACAAGCCACTGGTGTCCGTTGGATCACCTAAGATGTATACAGGTGCTCATTGGGTTATGAGTACACCGGACAGGACTCGCCGGGAATCTGCTAGTTAGTATTATATCTACCGTCAGATAGCAGTTCCCTGGTGACATGTGTACAGGTTAGTTCATCGACCTGAGGTCGTCATTTGTCTCGTGTGAGTTCCCACTGTGCTTTGATTTCTACCCTACCACGGCTCAAAGGAGTCGTGCAAACAGGTAGCTTTTGGGTACAGTCCCGAGCCATATGGAGGCACGTGAGCGGATCGGTAGGGGATTCGTCTCTCCCGGTATTGGGGGCGAGGTCGTGCTGTGTCTAGGAGAGCCATTACACAAAGTCCATGGCCATGGCAGGAGATTTACTGGTAGATACTCCAGTAGTATCTCAGGGTGTTATTGGGCTTCACTCCGACACGACTTATACTGCTATTGGGGGTCTGACGTTACTAGCCCCCTAGGCAGATATGCGATACTCATAGACGAACGGACCGGACTGTATATACATTGTCACTGTTAGGCTCAGTAGGGTTTTCCGGATGAGTGCGCTCATCGGCATCCCTTGAGGTCAGTCCATGGGCAGCCGTTACGCATTGCTAGTGCCGCTGACGGTTTGTGGTTAAACCCACTGCCAGGGTACTGACGAGTCATTAGAGTCCCCCACAGACAGTTTCCCAAGTTCGGGCGAAACGTTGTAGAGGTCGTATGGTATTATGGCAGGGTTCGGAAAATGCACGTGCGTTTACGCACGTGTTGTTTTTCGGGCAGATGACACTGGTCGGCTTTGGTTTAAGCCGGATTCGAGTATTATATTGAGTAGGTATAATATCTTTGTCTCAGTTGCATTTGTATTCGGTCGTAATACAAATGCAGGTATATTTATACAGTTTCGGGGTTATCCTGAAAGTCGTTTCAGGATCACTTTTGGAAGTTGCCAGTTTCCAGTTTTCTATCAGCCGTCTTTTAACATTCGGTTAAAGACGGATTTATCTTTTCTTCAGATGAGGTGAGTCAGTATTCTAGAAGGTTCTAGATGAGGTGACTAGGATTAATTGGTGTTGATTTTTCATTGGATGCATTAAAGGCTTGATGAGGTGTTTAGTGATTCATGCATTATCATTAAAGCTTCTTGTTTTCCTTAGGATATTTTGAGTGAGAAGCTTTCTCTTGTGGTCACCTCCCCTCTCCTACGGTCACCCCCCTCTTGCTATATATGGCCGGCCCTCTCTCTCCTCTCTCTCTCTCTCGTTTGTTGTTTCACTTGAAAAGATATGATAGTATTTGGGGTGCATGGAATTTTACAGTTCATTTCATTCCATCACCCAATTCCCTCGGCAACTTCATTAACCGATCGTCCACGGATTTGGACGAAGTGAGACAAAGTCATCTACTCATTCTCTACATCATTCTTGGTCGTCTCTTTTGGCAAACTTGACGATCGAGTTGCCTCGAGTCAGAGGCGGGAGCCCGTTTAAAGAATCGATCATGTGGTGCCACCTCGACGAGGAAATCGGAGATCGACGAGATCGGAGCAGCCGCAACGGAGCGTGGGATGATGGTTGAAGAACGAAGGACTCGGATCGTTCGGTATAACCTTTCTACACTCTTTACAGTTTGTTAGTTTAGCAATAATGGCAGATCCGGGTTAAAGTATACGATAGCGCCAGTTAAAAAGTTTTTGTTTCGCATTTGGCGTCTGTAGACTGCCGGGGCGCTAGCGTAGACTTACAGTGGTATCAGAACCTCACCATTTTGCTATACTAACTTGTGCTAACGCGTTTAAAATATCGATCCGACCGGAAATCGAAAATTGCAAAATCCTAGCTTGACAGTTTCTGTTGTTTTTAAACGGTGTCCTAAAAATATTTCACATATCTCAGAAATCTGTGCAGGGTTTTCTAAGGCACACGACAAAATTTAAGCAATTGATTCCACTACATAGCCGCGGAAGCGCGGCCAAACCCATGGTTTGGCCGCGGATCCGCGACCATCCTAATGAATCACTGCATCAAATTTTCTCAGTGTCTTCTCTGGTGGATTTTGTGGTTTTTGGTAAATATCGTTTTGGCCCAGATTTTGTTACTGTTCACCAGTAAGCCGTGGGGCCCACTTTTTGATATTTGGTCGATCGAAATTTAAACACGTTAGTTTACAGTGCTTACATTATATCTCCGACCGGGAATGTCATTTGATCGGTAAACCGCGTCTGATTGCTATAGTTCTTTTAGACGGGTTTGCGAACGTGACATTCGCGTTGATGTTCTGCGTTGTGCTGTGATGTTGCGGATTTGTCGTGGTGGATAGCAGTGTGCAATGGTAGTACAGTTTGTGTTTATTTGTACATTTGATATTGCGGGGCGAGCGTCCAACTTGTGGACTGCCGTCACTGCCTGTTGTATAATATTCTTTTGGGGCACGACCAGGTTGCGGTCGATGTACCTATTGTACTATTTTTCATTACTGTACTAGGTTTTGCCCCGCGACGGAGTGCACGGATAGCCGGGTTCTGGGGGGCAACGGGTCCGCATCTCATGGCTTTGAGAGGCAGAGGGGTCCCACTCTAGAATTGGCAGACTATTCGCCGCACTCGTAGGGGGTACAGGTTGACCCAAGGAGGGGTGCCCAAGATTACCGGATTCCGTGGAGTGCTGGGTGGTCCATTCACTATGCTGTAAGGGGGCTGCCTCGCTTCAGGTTTTGGCGGGTAACTTGCCGCACCCGTAGGGGTCTAGGTTTCATTGCACAGGCTATCCACACGACAGGGGAACGTCGAGTTTCAGCAGCGGCTCTGTGAAACTCGGGGATCCCAGATTATCTGTATTGTTCTGTGATGCTTATTACTTTTCTGTAATGTTGCATACTATCACGCCTGGAGCGATTATTGTATATTGGTTTATATACTATTAGATGTTGTATATGTTTTACACCCGCGCTAGTCCAGTCCCTGCTCTGTCGTTAGTTAAGTAACCTAACGGGTGATGACGGGACCCAGTGACGAATGCGGATGGCATATACGTACATTTTATTTTCGTTCTTTTCTGGTGTGATTAAATGATGGGACTGCGTTGATTCTGATCAACGCAAAGTAAAACAAACATATTTGCAGTTGTTGGAACAAATTTAAAAAGTGTTATTGCAAAGACGTTTCCTTTTGTTATGCATAGCGGTATTTAGTGGAATATCCTGCACCTCATTCGACGGGGCAAGGGCCGATATCCCTTCACCGGGACTGACCCCTTGGACAGAAGTTTGCGTCAGAGTAATAACTTCACTATAGTCGATTACAAGTTGCTTTGCATAGCGGTATTCGGTGGAATATCCTGCACCTCATTCCACGAGGAAAGAGCCGAGATCCCTTTACCGGGAGTGACCTCTTTAGCAAAAGGTTTTCGCCACTATATTTTAAAAAAGCTATCAGGTTCCTTCAGCGATATCAAGTTCACTACGTTAAAGGTTTTTCGCCAAAAACCAGCCGTAGCCCTCCGTCGTTTCTTATGGATGGTCAGTAGTATTTAAGCTATGTTTGTTGGCATACGTCAAGGCATAGTGTTTGGTAGCTGCTGGGTATTCATTTGTTGCATAGATAGATGAGTTGGTTTGGGACAGTCGTATTACCTTGTTGGCATACGTCAAGGGTATGTACGGGTGGGTTCAAATTAACAAGATAATGACGGGCAGAACTTGACATGTGACTTATGATTTGTTGACATACGCCAAGGTCATAAGAGCATGGGGCATAAATCATATCGGGAGTTTCTAAAGAAACTGAAACTTGCCAAGTATGCGCATACCTTCTGGAGTATGAGTAACGTGGATGCATTCCATCACGTTATCATGCGATGAGAGTTGGATCCCGATTCCCACTGATGAGTTGGTTTACTCTTCGGATGATCCCGATTGATTCTTCTTTAGGTTTGGAGGAGAATTTGACAGGACAGTGGGAGGTTTCCGGATTAGATAAAGTGATGACCATTCTGATCTAGGTTAGAGTGCACGCAGAGTGTTTCTTTTCTCTCTCTTTGGCAGCGACCTTTGACCGACCCTAGACTATGACTCAGTGACCAAGTTGACCGAACCTTCTTAAAATACTGGCTTTTTGGATTGTCTGAGTTGCATAAGTCATTGCCACTCCTTCTTTTACCCTTTGAATATCTCAGAACACCCGTATTACTACGGATATCCACTTCCATTGGATAGATCCATCGTATGGTTATATACGAACTCGAAGGGACTTCTTCGAGGATGGATCCAGGTTCAGGAGAAATAGAATTGGTTTATTCAGTTGTCTTTTATTATCACCTTCTCTCAGATTGCGAGAGCTCCTTGGTTTAGGAGAGTACACCTATTACGCTTATTGGATAGTCTTATTCCAAACCATAGGCTGGTGTCGAAAGGTAGGGAATGAAGAAAACCAATTAGCCTAAGTAGGGTGTGCAGAAGGTAATATGTAAAGACAAAATAAAGGGATTAGAAAGAGGGCAAAGTAAATTGCGACTGATATCATTCACGACCAAAACCGCGTACTTCATCGCCACTCCTATTTCACCTTTAAAAGAATAAGGTATTATTCAGTTGTCTTTTATCATCACCTTCTCTCAGTTGCGAGTACTCCTTGGTTTAGGAGGGTACACCTATTATGCTTACTGGATAGTCTTCTTCCAAACCATAGGCTGGTGCCGAACGGTAGGGAAGGAAGAAAACCATTTAGCCTAACTATGGTGTACAGAAGGTAACGACTAAAGACAAATTAAGGGATTTGGAGAGACGGCAATAAAATATACGGTTGAAGTCATGAATTGGATTATGGAAGAGGCATTGCTATGAATACCAGGATACCCCTACGAAACATTTTCATGTTTCAGTGCATTGTTAAAGGAAAAACTGTTTTCCCGATTAAACACTTACTCCAAGGGTATGTATTTACCAGGTTTCATTCTCATATCTGTATGGTTTTACAAATGATGAGTGGGAGTAAGATATTAGGAATTAGGTGATCATCCTCATTATATCGGAATTCGTTGTAATTGGTGATATTTGAGGAAATTGCCAGGGTACAGTTTTCAACCTACGACGCACAGGTTTTGAGTTGTTTAACTCAGCGGACTTATACAGAGTATTGTATGTTGTCCAAGTGTCCATCAGGACAAAGGGGTAGGTCCTCGTACTATGTTCTGTTTACTTATAACTTCTCTAGTATTTAGACGAGTGTTTCGTAGAAATACAAGGTCTAAGTTTTGAGAAGTTGTGGGCATAAGAATGAAGTAGAGAACCAGGTGTCACAAGTATCGGGATTCTTCAAAGAGATCGAAGATGTAGATTCTTGTGATTGGTATTCAGATGATAGTGATGGTTTTGAGAAACGTGTTTCTCTTTCAGGTTACTCATAATTGGATGGATTCCTAAGTTGAGTAATGCTGATTAGCCTCTTTCCATTAAGTTGATATGCACTGGAGACAGCTGCATGGTTTGAATATGGTTCCAATTAAATAAGTGCCAAAGTTTCTGTATTGGATATAGAATGGATCGTACCTTAAAAGATATTAAGGTACGGGGAGTTGTCCAGCTTATGCTTAAAACCAGACTCTGGATAACTCAGGGCACGTTTCTGTAATGGCTGTTTGTGGGTTGACCCTGGCTATGACGAGGGTTGATATTCTACCATTTGGAAGATCAATAGTGATATTGTTCTTGACTCGCCACAGTTTTAGTAAAAATGGATCTTTTTCAGAAAACAGTAGTGGGAGTATGGTAGAACTGGAAGTGATTCCAGAACCGCGAACGATTACGGAAAATTTAATAGGACCTATATATTCAATCAGGTTTGACATTCCAATAGCCACTCCGCAGATATGGTGGGTAACCTCAGACACCCGAGAGGTATTTCGGTAGCCTCAAGGACGGTGACAGGGAGGTTCTTATCTACCCAGACTTGACACTACTGTTGTTCCAGGATATGAGACCCGGTAGGAGGGTTGTCGTAGTCAGTGGGAGCAGCGGAAGCATAGTGGGCAAGATGCTTATATCTATTTATAGACTTGAGCAGTTATAGCGGAGATAGATCATCTTATTTTGATGTGATAGTCATGGGTTTGACTTCAATCAGAATAGGGGATGGATCAGTTAAGGAGGTAGTAGGATGTGATGTCATGGTATCTGGATGACATACACAGAGTAGGAAGTAAAATTCCTATACTACGATCGGTTGTACTGTGGTCGTCACACAGTTGTTTCTCCAGACAGGATATGGATATAATATTTGACATTCTGGTTTCTAGATCTATGGTTTTAGATCTGGATTTGGGTAGTTTCCCAATGTGGGTACTTTGACAGTATTCTAATGGTTTTTAGAATAGATGACTCCTAGCATGGTGGTGTACCTGCAGGTGATGGAGTCACCCTCTCTAAAAGTGTCGTGTAGACTAAAGGGGAGAGGGATGTGCATGATTGGCAGATCACTTGCTTAGGCAATTGAGTCAATCATGAGATGTCAAGTACCACACCAGATGTTGTTTTTGCACTAGATGCAATAAGTTTGTATTAATCCAATCCCGGAGAAACATAGGGAAGCAGTTTTAGAACATAAGTGCATGTTCTATGGATTTGATGACGGCAGCCTCCTTCGGGAGATGATTATCATTCCAGGCTTCAAAGGTGACATGGTTGACAGAGTGATTATCAGAGTTATAGTTTTCCCTCTGACGAAGAGGGACAGTATTATGGACAGGTGGTCCAAGAGGATACTGTGGGTGGCATGGTGACGGATACTGATTAGGTTCAGTGATCGATACAGTCTAAGAAGTTTGGATTTGAAGTTCATTTATGAACTAGGTCCCATCAGATATCCAGACATATTCTAAGACAGGTATTACTCAATTCGGGAGATGGCTTTCTCCGCGAACTTGAGATTAAGAGAGATATAGAAAGAAACTTCTAGGCGGATCCACTCACTAAGGCTATTTCTCGAACACAATAGTTTTACAAACGGGCTTTGTGATACTGATTAGTAGAGGAGTTGGATGTTCGGTTTCACACGGGCTGTGAGTAGTCGACATTGCAATAATTAGCCTTGAGTGCAAGTGGGAGATTGTTGGAGATAGTGCCCTCATAGTCAATTATTGGATCGCAGGTACGTGATTACAATGATTGCGGAAGACCTATACCGGTAGGACAGTCTTACTCAAGATGATAGTATGCTATCTGGTTTGCCTTTATCAGTCGTGTACATGATCAGGTGACTGATTACATGTTACACTTTGATAGAGCCCTTAGGATCTTGCTTTACCACCAACAGTATGATGGCGATCATATACGTGAGAGTTGGGTGGTTTATACGCATATCCTTAATTGTGGTCCCTAGTCGTGGGAGTTTCGAGACAGGGCATCGATACTCCGGAGTAGACTAGTGTATACAGTCGAGACCCCGACGAGGGGCGGTGGCCGGTCTCACAAGCCACTGGTGTCCGTTGGATCACCTAAGATGTATACAGGTGCTCATTGGGTTATGAGTACACCGGACAGGACTCGCCGGGAATCTGCTAGTTAGTATTATATCTACCGTCAGATAGCAGTTCCCTGGTGACATGTGTACAGGTTAGTTCATCGACCTGAGGTCGTCATTTGTCTCGTGTGAGTTCCCACTGTGCTTTGATTTCTACCCTACCACGGCTCAAAGGAGTCGTGCAAACAGGTAGCTTTTGGGTACAGTCCCGAGCCATATGGAGGCACGTGTGCGGATCGGCAGGGGATTCGTCTCTCCCGGTATTGGGGGCGAGGTCGTGCTGTGTCTAGGAGAGCCATTACACAAAGTCCATGGCCATGGCAGGAGATTTACTGGTAGATACTCCAGTAGTATCTCAGGGTGTTATTGGGCTTCACTCCGACACGACTTATACTGCTATTGGGGGTCTGACGTTACTAGCCCCCTAGGCAGATATGCGATACTCATAGACGAACGGACCGGACTGTATATACATTGTCACTGTTAGGCTCAGTAGGGTTTTCCGGATGAGTGCGCTCATCGGCATCCCTTGAGGTCAGTCCATGGGCAGCCGTTTCGCATTGCTAGTGCCGCTGACGGTTTGTGGTTAAACCCACTGCCAGGGTACTGACGAGTCATTAGAGTTCCCCACAGACAGTTTCCCAAGTTCGGGCGAAACGTTGTAGAGGCCGTATGGTATTATGGCAGGGTTCGGAAAATGCACGTGCGTTTACGCACGTGTTGTTTTTCGGGCAGATGATACTGGTCGGCTTTGGTTTAAGCCGGATCCGAGTATTATATTGAGTAGGTATAATATCTTTGTCTCAGTTGCATTTGTATTCGGTCGTAATACAAATGCGGGTATATTTATACAGTTTCGGGGTTATCCTGAAAGTCGTTTCAGGATCACTTTTGGAAGTTGCCAGTTTCCAGTTTTCTATCAGCCGTCTTTTAACATTCGGTTAAAGACGGATTTATCTTTTCTTCAGATGAGGTGAGTCAGTGTTCTAGAAGGTTCTAGATGAGGTGACTAGGAT
Organism: Agapanthus africanus; assembly: GCA_030015575.1. Lineage (NCBI taxonomy): Eukaryota > Viridiplantae > Streptophyta > Magnoliopsida > Asparagales > Amaryllidaceae > Agapanthus > Agapanthus africanus. The sequence goes on along the minus strand of JASDDO010000004.1, from coordinate 137,020,024 downwards.
TAATTGGTGTTGATTTTTCATTGGATGCATTAAAGGCTTGATGAGGTGTTTAGTGATTCATGCATTATCATTAAAGCTTCTTGTTTTCCTTAGGATATTTTGAGTGAGAAGCTTTCTCTTGTGGTCACCTCCCCTCTCCTACGGTCACCCCCCTCTTGCTATATATGGCCGACCCTCTCTCTCCTCTCTCTCTCTCTCTCGTTTGTTGTTTCACTTGAAAAGATATGATAGTATTTGGGGTGCATGGAATTTTACAGTTCATTTCATTCCATCACCCAATTCCCTCGGCAACTTCATTAACCGATCGTCCACGGATTTGGATGAAGTGAGACAAAGTCATCTACTCATTCTCTACATTATTCTTGGTCGTCTCTTTTGGCAAACTTGACGATCGAGTTGCCTCGAGTCAGAGGCGGGAGCCCGTTTAAAGAATCGATCATGTGGTGCCACCTCGACGAGGATATCGGAGATCGACGAGATCGGAGAAGCCGCAACGGAGCGTGGGATGATGGTTGAAGAATGAAGGACTCGGATCGTTCGGTATAACCTCTATACACTCTTTACAGTTTGTTAATTTAGCAATAATGGCAGATCCGGGTTAAAGTATACGATAGCTCCAGTTAAAAAGTTTTTGTTCCGCATTTGGCGTCTGTAGACTGCCGGGGCGCTAGCGTAGACTTACAGAAATCCCAGGCCAGGGTTGCTGAGATTCACTGGTAAGTGTTATCAGTAGTTTCTCGAACTGTTATAGACCTCATATCGACACTACTTATCGAGCTACTGGGGTCTGACGTTTACCACCCCTAGGCGAGATATGCAACATATCAGACGACGAGACCGGACTGTACGGGAGTGTTACTGTTTGGATTCACAGGAGAATGTACAGGCTTGCTTGTTGATCTTCTGAGCGCTCAATACCTGGGTAGCTGTTACGTTTAGCTGACCGCTTGCAGCTTGTGGGTGTTTGATATGATCATCACCTACTGCCGGCGTATTGACGATTCTTTAGAGTCCTACACAGAGGTTTCTTGGCTCAGGCAAAACGGAGTAGGAGCATATATGTGATATGTGCGGGACCGAGGATAATGCGATATGAGATACCGTATTCTATTCTCGCGATATATGATATCAGCCGGTTCATCGGATCAAGTGTTGATTCGATGAATCGGTACGGATAAATATTAGTCGGTTATATGCGATATAGCCGGATTGTCGGATCAAGTGTTGATTCGATAATTTAATGTATAATAATATATATGATATATTAAATTACATTATCTAATATTAGCTCACTAAAAGATTCTTTTTCTCACTCGGGTAATACATTGATATATATGTGATATATGTTAATTGTATTATTTTATTTTGTTACGATAAATATTATATATGTGATATATAATATTGTAACATGATATGATAACTAATGCAACATGTTTAGTGGAGTTTAAACATGATTAGGGTTTGGATTAGGGTTAAGACTTCTAATTGATTCTAGAAGGTTTCTTTTTGTCATGATAAAGATATTTTGTTATGACTCATGCTTTAACCCAACCCAAACCCTAACTCTAGTTAATTCTCTACATGAGTTTAGTTGACCATGGTTGCATTATTTATCATATTAATTCTTTATATTCATCACAAAAGAATAAGTCTAATATTCATCATCTTCTTCCTTCTTCTTCTTTGCTTACAAACCTTTCTTGCTTTGATATTTATGATGAAAATATGTGAGAAAAAGATAAATAAAGAGAGAAAAAATCCTACTTCATCATCCTCATCTTCCCTTGCCCTTTAGATGAGAGTGTTCACTCAATTTTAGTGAGTGTTAGCTTGTGTTAATGAAACTTCAAGGTAGATCATGTTTGTATCGAAGATCGGAAGCAAGACTGCATCTTTCTCTTCGTGGAACCTCTCGAGAGTCCGGAACCCGATGATCGCAGCGAAGGGACCACAACATGGAGCTTATGAAGTGAAGGACCGGATCTACAAAGGTTGTAATCGCTCTCACTTAGTGGTAAAGTTGTTAACATGCTAGTTTTCGCCTAATCTCTAGTTTAAAGATCCGGCTTCGGGTTGTTCGGCACGGCTAATTTTTAAATCGAGCATGGTTGATGTCTCGTAGAACCTTGTGTGCGTGCATAGCAACCCTACAAAAATTCGGTAGCACATATTCGTATTTAATCGAGCTCCTGCGCATATCACATATGCACACCATAACTTTTCGCCTGAGCTAGAAAAATCCTGTGTGGGACTCTAAGACTCATCAATACACCGGCAGTAGGTGATGATCATATAAAAACACCTACAAGCCGCAAGCGGTCAGCTAAACGTAACGGCCACCCGGGTATTGAGCGATCAGAAGAAAAACAAGCGAACTCGTCAAAACTCCCGTCGAGCCATTGGCAACACTTACCGTACAGTCCGGTCTCTTCGTCTGATATGTTGCATATCAAGTCTAGGGATGGAATCGTCGAGCCCTAATAACTCAATAAGTCATGTCGATATGGTCTATGACCGATCGAGAAACTACTGATAACACTTATCAGTAAATCTCATCAGCCCTTGCCAGGGACTTCAAGTCTGAGCCAATCGCACATTGCACAACATCAACTCCCAATACCGAGAGAGACGAAACCCCTCATATCGCTCACTGTCTCCATGTGTCTCGGGACTATACCCAAAAGCCACCTGTTTGCACGACTCAGCAGAGCCGTGGTAGGGTGGAAATCAAAGTACAGTGGGAGAACACACAAGACTCTATGACGATCTCGGGTCTATAGACTAACCTGTACCAGTGTCACCAGAGAACTGCTATCCGACGATAGATATAATACCATATAAGAATTCTCTGTGAGTCCGTTCAGTGTACCCAGTCTCCACTGAGCACCCGTATACAATCTTCGATGTCACAACACCAATGGATATGGGATCATCCATCGCCCATCATATGGATCAAGAAATGTATACGCTAGTCTAGTATGGAATAGCGATGCCCTGTCTCGATATACCTACGACTAGGAACATTTAAGGATATGCTTATAGACTACTCATGCCCCGCTAGTATGATCTCTATCATAGCCATGGAAGTCAAGCAAATATCCTTAGGGCTTTATCAACATATATCAAATGAACAGTATCAAGTAAACATATCAGATAAAGTGAAACCAGATAGCTTACTATCATGTTGAGCAAGAAAGTCATATATCAAAATACACACACACACACAAACATATATGTCCAAGCATCCACTATACATATAATGGCTTCTAGGGCATACATATATCCAACAACTGCTAACTGACGATAGGTATAATACCAACCAACAGTTCCCGACGAGTCCGTCCAGTGAAACTACCCAATGAGCACCTGCATACTATCTCTAGTACGACGTACTAATGGCTGTAGGACCGACCATCTCCCCTGCTGGGATGAGAAGCGTATACACCAGTCTACTCTGGAGTATCGATGTCCTGTCTCGATAATCCTACGACTAGGGACCTGTATAAGGGTGTGCTTATAGACAACCCAGCCCCCACTAGTGTGATCTCCATCACAACGCTGGTAGTCAAGAAAAGATCTTAAGGGCTCCATCAATATGTATTAGCGATAAGTTAAAAGAAACATATACACATATTAAGATAGATACAAACCAAGTAGCATACTACAATATCGAGCAAGACTGTCGTCAATCCATGTATATATCCCAAGCTTCCAAAATGTAATATAAAAACTAGTACTATACAATTATGGCCTCTAGGGCATATATATCCAACAATCTTCCACTTGCACTAAAGGCTAATAATTGGTGTACCGCATACCCAACGTCTGCACTAAGTCTAGCTGCTGGCGTACCGCATACCCAATAGCTCAAAAAGTCGCTCGAACTGTATTTGAGGGAGGGTCTTTGTGAATGGATCCGCCGTGTTGTCTTTAGTGTCCACTCTTCATACCTCGATCTCCTGGCGATCAATGATCTCCCTGATCAGGTGATACCACCTTAAGATGTGTCTGGATTTCTGATGGGACCATAGTTCCTTCGCTAAAGCTATAGCCCCATTGTTATCGCAGTACAAAGGTATTGGGTCAACAATGGACGGAACCACCTGAAGTTCATGAATGAACTTCTTCATCCAAACCGCCTCTTTTGCGGCATCGCTTGCTGCAATGTATTCAGCCTCCATCGTCGAGTCTGCGACGGTATCCTGTTTGGAACTCCTCCAACACACCGTCCCTCCGTTGAGGGTAAACACAAAACCCAAGACAGAATTGCTGTCATCCTTGTCACTCTGGAAGCTTGAATCGGTAAAGGACTCGACCCTGAGGTCTCCATTGCCGTAAACCAGGAACATCTCCTTAGTCCTTCTTAGGTACTTGAGAATGTTCTTCACTGCTGTCCAGTGGTTCTCACCTGGGTCTGACTGATACCGGCTCACCACGCTTAGTGCGTAAGCTACATCTGGTCTTGTACATAGCATCGCATATATTATAGATCCTACCGCCGAAGCGTAGGGTATAGTGCTCATGCGAACCCTCTCCTCGTCAGTCTTGGGAGACATCTTCTTGGAGAGGGTTATTCCGTGCAATGAGGGAATATTACCGTGCTTGGAATCTTCCATACTAAATCTCTTTAGTACGGTCTCTATGTACCTGGATTGCGAAAGTCTCAGTAATCTCTTGGATCTATCTCTGTAGATCTTGATCCCCAGAATGCATGAGGCATCACCCAGGTCCTTCATGGAGAACCGTTGTGACAAGAATAGCTTGACCGATGTAGCATAGGAATATCATTTCCTATCAAAAGAATGTCGTCTACGTACAAGACTAGGAATACGACAGTTCGTCCTACAATCTTCTTATATATACATGGCTCATCTTCATTCTTGATGAAGTCAAATTCCTTGTCTGCTTCATCAAAACAGATGTTCCAGCTCCGCTATGCTTGATTTAATCCATAAATAGATTTAAGCAACTTGCACACCTTCCCGCTGCTCCCACTGTCTACAAAACCTTCTGTCCGATCCATATAAACGCACTCTTCCAAACTGCCGTTTAGAAAAGCAGTTTTTACGTCCATCTTCCAGATGTAACACCTTAGGATAAGGGTTAGTGGATAATTATAATTAAATAATGATTTTTAATAAAAAGTTTACCAAATTGTGTTTTAAATATTTTTCTTAATTTAATAAATATTTTTCCAAAATTTTCCTAAACTTGCACACACATGTGCATGTAAACTAGGGTTTTTAAATCAAGTAAATACCATAATTATTAACCATGGTGGGTTAATTGTAGGATTAATGCTTTTGGGTTATAAGTAAGTCTAATTAATTAGTTAATTAAAAGATTACTTTAATTTGAATTTTAGGGTTAAGTGTTGACTTGTGAGAGAGAGAGAGAGAGGGCATCATGGCTAGGCCATGCTTGCATTAATGAGGTGAGAGAGTGAGGGGTGACTTTTGTGTGATGATTGTGGTAGCCTCTCTTTTCTTTTTGGGTTTTTCTCACACACTCTCACATACTCTCACAACACACCAACACACTCACACAACACACCCACTTACCTCAGCCGAGACCCAGCAGCAGCAGCAAGCAAAGCAACAGCAACAACTGAAGCTTGCAACAGCAGCAGCAGCAAGCACAAACAGCAGCAATAGCAGAGGAAGTGCACAGCAGCAGCACCAAGCTTCACAGCAGCAGCCACAGCCCCTCCCCTTCACCTCTCCACCTTCCTGCAGCTCCCTAGGGTCGAGAGTGAGGTATACTTTCTATCTTATCCCCTAGTTAGCATAGATTGCGTAGTTTTGCATCGGTTATGGACATTTGTGTGTTTTAATGCGATATGGGGGTGTTTAGTGAGAACTTGGTGCCAAGGTGATGTGTTAGGGTTTCAGTAGCTTGTTAGTGAGTTAGTGAGACCATTGTAACCTAGTTCAACCCCCAGTTACGCTAAAATACCACGAATTTCACAAATTGTTGCAAATATCGTTTTTTGTGCAGATTTTAGGATTTCAGTGATCTGCTTTTACTGCATGAGTTTTTGAGTGTTTGAAACAACTTCAGAATGCTAGGCAGGCTTTTTCAGGGATTTGAGTGAAGTTCGAGCCCATTCCACCGGGGTTGGGCCGGCGACAGGCATTGTTTGGCCGGCGACGCCGGCCTCCCTTCCCCCATTTTGGCTCGTTTTGTGCAGGGTGGTTTCTGGGTGTATTTTTCAGTGTTTGGTCTTGTTGAATTTGTGGGATTTCTTCCAGGTAAAAATCTGGGAGTTGTTTCCCTATGTTGGGGTGTGTGGGTTTAGTGCGACTAGCACGTTTCTGTAGGTCTGGTGCGTGCTACGCATCGTAGCGCGCCGGGGTGGTTCTTGGTTCAGCACACACACGCGTTTTAGCGTATCGCGCACACGCGTGATTGGTTTGCGACACGAATTTCTAGTTTGACCGTGATATCGCGTTTTTGGCGAAATTGAGCTTATATGTGTGATATGTGTTTATGATTCTAGGTTCGCAGGCCAGTGAGACGGACGCCGCAAAGAAGGGCAAGCAAGTGGTTGGATACACTTAGCGCGAGACACTGTGAGTAGATTTCATATCTACGGGGATATCGCCCGCATGGCGTTATGCGTCAGGGCTGATAGGACTCTATTATGATATGTTGCATGCATCCCATAGACTGTCATCACATATTGCATTCCCTGCTGTGTTGATATACAAATGTTGCTTAGAAATGATAGAACACCGCACTATTACTAACGGTTTATATTGCACGGGCACTATTTACATGCTACACACACACACCGTTAGTAATTGCCATGTCACACTCACTATAGAGCTGCCATGATTATATTGCTATAGTTCGCTTCATATGTGATTTGATACGACTTTCATGTACATTGGGAGCCGCATGACATCTTTTAAAACCGGAAATGAAACTACTTGAAAAGCGGTTTTCCCTTATACCCATATCATGGTTTGATTTATATTGTACATCGCATTGGATTTATTGTTGGTGATGGATTTACATGAGATTTCTGGTTTTTGAGGACCGTGGGGTTATTTATAAAAGATGCATTATTTTGAAAACCCGGTACCTCGTGATATGATATTTTGGTGTGTCCACCACGCGTTTTCTCGGTGCTGAGACGTGTGCTTGAAACCCGATTCGAGGAGTGGATGTTCCGTTTGCGGGTTCGTGGTGGGCCCGGTATGGTTCCCCTCGGCGAGATGATCGATGGGTTTTGCCGATTGAGCCTGGAGGCGGGCGAGTACCTACCGGTGATTGGTTGGACCTGGCAGTTGTCCGGAGGATACTGACCAGAGTCGAGTGATGGATGCGGGATGATCCGTACTGCCGGGGCCGAGGGCCGTTACCGCAGGTGGACCCCGTGGGGCCGGTCCGGATTGACGGCGCCCGATATATGAGGATTTGCGTGTCGATGCTGGACACGAGTATTTTATGATGTTTTGGGTGCCGATGTTGGGCACTCGTGATTCCTCCGAGATATACAGGATTTGAGGGCAGATGGGTGTGCCGGCGCCTGAGTATATGTGGGATTTGGGTGCAGTTGGAGGCACCGATCATTGTTTTCCATGTTGACATAGTCCATGTAGATATTATTTACCCCATACTCAGTATTGATTACTATACATCTCATCCTGTGGCATGTACCTGTTAGAGTATTTGCATTACTATTGCATCCTCTATGTAGCAGGCATTGATATCATCTGTTGGCATTAGTAGAGCCACGCTATATGTGCATGCTTGCGATCACCTTTATATGTTATCTCTATTCACGAGTTGGCAACTCACCCCCGTTGTGCCACAGTGTCTGCAGGTTGCCCTTGGGAGTAGTCACGGCTGGCTGTTACCTCATCTTTTGGCACAGATACCCTTTTGAGCTGAGATAGCCTTGGCTGATAGGTGGGTTTTGTACGGTATCTGTTATCTTTCAGTTGTATATTGATGTATCTAGTATTCTCCATCTACCTTTCTGTATTGACTTAGAGACAGTCGTGAGGACGATATGTATGATTTTATATTCTGGTGTCGAGCTCGCATGTGAGCCGACGTTTACTTTATGCAGTCTCATCTTTTATGATATTGTCCTTGCTTTACTGTGTATTCTTCGCTACGGCGTCGTATATCTCATTGTGATGTTTCATTCATTTTACTCGTTATTTTTATTATACCATGTTTCTATCTGACTGGCGGGGCAATGTTTTAAAAAAGGAAATGTTACCAAAATTATAAAACTTATAACTTTTGAACTTAACAAAAAAAAAGGATTTCTACTAAATAAATGGAGGTTTTCAGACATGTACGATTGTTTTTACAAAAATGTTTTAAATCACTCTATATTCATTGGTTTTGATTTCTGGGTTCGGCTTACTTAGCCGCGTTACGCCTGTAGACGTTGCGTGGTTAAGTGCCGGTCACGAGTCGAATTTCTCGGGTCATGACAAAGTTGGTATCAGAGCGTAGGTTTTACCTTCGGAGTGTAGGATGACCCTGGTATGATGGAGTAGGTAGCTGCAGCAGGGTAGCGTAGCGTGCGTATGTTCCGCGGCATACTCACGACACGGTACTCCGCTTACGCGACCTTAGGACTTGTTGATTTGATTCCTCCTTATATTCTTGTGATTCGATTTCCTTATTCTTATCGAATCCAAATTTTCTTTCAGCCAATATGCCGCCTAAGACTACGAGGGCACAGAGAGCGGCCGCGAGGGCCGAGATTCGTGTTGACTCATCCGAGACGAGGACTGATCCGGGCAGTACGCCGGTTGTACCCGAGCAGGCTGTTCCTGCCGTGACAGAGCAGATCGCATCGTTAGGGGCTGGTATGCAGGAGATGCGCCAGATGATAGGATCGCTAGTTGAGACGCTTCGAGCGCAGCGACCAGAGGTAGCTCCACCAGTTCCAGAGACCGCGATGGTGCCTACCGCACAGCCAGTTGCCCCTGCAGCCACGGAGGTGATTACAGTATCGCTATCGGAGTTCATGAGGCTGAAGCCTCCGGTTTTCACAGGCACTGATACAGCCGAGGACCCACAGTCTTTCATCGACAGGATGGCCAGGATATGCCGTTCCCTTAGATGTGCAGATGCGAGATGGGTTGAGTTCGCGAGCTTTCGTCTGGAAGGTCTTGCGCAGAAATGGTGTGATTCAGTGGAGAAGGGCAGAGCAGCAGGTCTTCCTCCTATGACCTGGACGGAGTTCGTGACCATATTTCTAGCCCGTTTCCTTCCCCGGAGTGTTAGAGATGCCCGAGCACGCAGGTTTGAGTCTTTGCGCCAGACGCCAGGGATGACAGTGGCAGAGTATGACGTACTGTTTACAGAGCTAGCGGTCTACGCCCCATATTTAGTGGCTACCGAGGAGCTGCGAGTCCGGAGATTTGTTCGAGGCTTGCTTTCACCAGTGTTCCTCGCGATCAGCGCGCAGCACTACGAGACCTATGCAGCAGCTGTAGACGCAGCCCTACTGGTCGAGGAGCACCTTGTTGAGACTTCGGTACTTCCAGAGCCGAAGAGAGTTCGTACCAGTATTTCCGCACGGAGGCAGTCATTCAGACGCCGCGACAGGTATCGTTCCGATACGAGGAGTAGCAGAGATTCGGGACGAGGTCGGATGTTTAGTTCGTATCCCCAGGAAGGTCAGCAGTCGCCGCGGGGTTGCTACAGATGTGGCAGCCTACTTCACCTCGTTCGAGATTGTCCAGAGACACACCGGAGGGAGGCGGCAGCACCGCATGTTACCTTACCACCTTCACCACCCCAGAGGGCGTTGCCCGTTGCGCCTACCGTTGCTCCGCGCTAGACTTATGCTCAGAGAGGTCGTGGGCATGGAGGAGTTGCTCAGAGAGGACGAGATGACCGAGGCCGAGGTCAGTCAGTTACAGGTGGTGGACAGGCGAGGGTCTTTGCTTTGACACATCAGGACGCGCAGGCGTCCAATGCAGTGGTTTCAGGTATCCTCCCTGTATGTTCAGTTGATGCACATGTACTGTTCGATCCCGGATCCACACACTCGTACGTATCCACGCACTTTGTGCCGAGTTTGGGTAGAGAGTCCGGCTTGCTTGATCAGCCGCTTGTGGTGACTACTCCTGTGGGAGAGTCGTTTGTGGCTAGGCACGTGTTCCGATCCTGTATCGTCTGTATTGGCGAGAGAGAGTTGCCTGTCGACTTGATCCTTCTGGAGATGTTGGACTTCGACGTTCTTTTGGGCATGGATTGGTTAGCCACGTGCTATGCTTCTGTGGACTGCCGCGAGAAGACAGTTAGATTCTGTTTCCCCGGCGAGTCGGTTTTTGTTGTGTTGGGGGACCGTGGTGCCGCCCCTCACAGTGTGATTTCTTCTTTTCGCGCTGGACAGCTTTTGAGGAAGGGATGTCAAGGATTTCTCGCTTATGTTTGCGATGCTCGCGCTACAGAGGTTCCATTGGGACAGGTTTCGGTTGTTAGCGAGTTTCCTGATGTGTTCCCTGACGAGCTTCCTGGGTTGCCGCCCGAGCGCGACATTTCTTTCTGTATTGATTTGGTTCCTGGTTCGGGGCCTATTTCTATACCGCCCTATCGGATGCCCCCGGCGGAACTTCGTGAGCTGAAGGGTCAGTTACAAGATTTGCTGGACAAGGGACTTATTCGACCCAGTGTTTCTCCTTGGGGGGCACCAGTCCTGTTCGTCAAGAAGAAGGATGGCAGTTTGCGTCTTTGTATCGACTACCGCCAGCTGAACAGGGTGACAGTGCGGAACAGGTATCCTTTGCCGCGTATCGACGATTTGTTCGACCAGCTTCAGCGGGCAGGGTACTTTTCGAGGATCGATTTGCGATCGGGCTATCATCAGTTGCGGGTTCGACAGGAGGACATTCCCCGGACAGCCTTCCGTACGCGCTATGGCCATTATGAGTTTTTGGTGATGTCGTTCGGACTCACCAATGCGCCAGCAGCCTTCATGGACTTGATGAACCGCATTTTCCGGCCTTACTTGGATTTGTTCATTATAGTCTTCATTGACGATATCTTGGTGTATTCCCGGAGTAGTGAGGAGCACGAGCAGCACCTGCGGGTTACATTGCAGACATTAAGGGAGCACCAGCTTTATGCGAAATTCTCCAAGTGTGCTTTTTGGCTAGACAGCGTGGACTTCTTGGGTCACGTGATTTCACGAGACGGTATATGTGTTGACCCGAGGAAGATCGAGGCCGTTCAGCGTTGGCCCAGACCCACATCGGTGACGGAGATTCGCAGCTTTTTAGGATTAGCCGGTTACTACAGGCGTTTTGTGCAGGACTTCTCCAGTATTGCTGCACCGTTGACCGGGTTGACCCGGAAGGGAGTTCCCTTCGATTGGACGGAGGAGTGCGAGCACAGCTTTCAGCAGTTACGGACTCAGCTGACGACGGCACCGGTGTTATCTTTACCTTCCGGATCGGGCGGATTTGTGGTCTTTTGTGATGCTTCTTGAGTGGGATTGGGATGCGTTCTGATGCAGCATGATAGGGTGATCGCGTATGCCTCGCGACAATTGAAGAAGCACGAGCAGAACTACCCCACTCATGATTTGGAGATGGCAGCAGTGGTCTTCGCACTTAAGATCTGGCGACATTATCTCTACGGCGAGTCGTGCCAGATATTTACGGATCACAAGAGTTTGAAATACATATTCCAGCAGCGGGACCTGAACCTTCGACAGCGTCGATGGATGGAGTTAGTGAAGGATTACGACTGCGAGATCTTATATCACCCGGGCAAGGCAAATATGGTGGCTGATGCTTTGAGTAGGAGGCCCGGGAGTAGTTTATCTTGTTTGAACGCAGTGCAGGAGCAGTCATCCGCAGATTGGCAGATATTGTGCGACAGTCGAGTACAGTTCGAGTTCACGCCGATTGGAGGACAGATAGCGCATGTCCGTGCACGGCCACATTTGATCGATCGTATACGTGAGGCACAGCTCAGTGATGACCGATGTTCAGAGATCATGGCACAGATGGGACAGGGCAGATTTTCCGAGTTCGTGATCGATGATCAGGGGGTCCTACGGTTTGGAGTCAGACTGTGCGTACCTGATGCTGAGGGACTGAGGCGTGAGATTCTTGAGGAGGCACATCGATCGGTATATAGCGTCCATCCCGGTTCCACCAAGATGTATCATGATATGAGAGATGTTTACTGGTGGGACGGAATGAAGAGGGACATTGCAGATTTTGTATCGAGATGCCTGACTTGTCAGCAAGTCAAGGCTGAGCACCAGAGGCCCGCGGGAGAGCTACAGCCGTTATCCATTCCGGAGTGGAAATGGGAACAGATTTCGATGGACTTCGTGGTGGGTCTACCCAGGACTAGTCGGGGGTACGACTCCATCTGGGTGATTGTGGATCGTTTGACGAAAGCGGCTCACTTCCTACCGGTGAAGACGACTTTCGGATTTACTCAGTATGCCCAGATCTACATTGATGAGATAGTACGACTACACGGAGTCCCGACGTGCATTGTGTCCGACAGAGGCACCCAGTTTACCAGTAGACTATGGCAGAGGCTTCAGGAGGCTTTGGGCACACGCTTGAGTTTCAGCACGGCTTTTCATCCGCAGACCGACGGACAGTCAGAGCGGACCATTCAGACTCTCGAGGACATGCTCAGAGCTTGTGTACTAGATTTCGGAGGTAGCTGGGATCATCATTTGCCCTTGGTAGAGTTCTCCTACAATAACAGCTACCAGGAGACTATTCAGATGGCACCATTCGAGGCTCTTTATGGGAGGAGATGCAGGTCACCTACTTGTTGGACAGAGCTCAGTGAGAGCAGTATCTTAGGGCCACAGATCGTTGAGGAGACGACAGCGAAGATCCAGTTGATTCGCGATAGGATGAGAGCAGCGCAGAGTAGGCAGAGGGCTTATGCAGACCGTCGACGACGCAGACTTGAGTTTTTTGTTGGTGATCATGTTTTCTTGAGGGTCTCCCCAATGAAAGGTGTGATGAGATTTGGGAAGAAAGGGAAACTCAGTCCCAGGTATGTGGGCCCCTTCGAGATCCTTGAGCGTGTCGGTGCAGTAGCTTACCGGTTAGCCCTTCCGCCCAGCTTTCCAGACGTGCACCCCGTATTCCATGTTTCGATGCTCCGCAGATATTTGCATGATCCTTCGCATGCGATTCAGCATCCGACGATCCAGCTTGAGCACGATCTTTCCTATGCAGAGCAGCCGGTGATGATCTTGGATCGGCAAGTGAAGAAATTGAGATCGAAGGACATTCCATCAGTTAAGGTACTTTGGCGCGGTCAGAACCGTGAGGAGGTCACTTGGGAGACTGAAAGCGAGATGATGAAGACGTATCCCCATCTTTTTGAAGGTAACCTTAGTTAGATTTTTGAAATTCGGGGACGAATTTCTTTAAGGGGGAGAGATTGTAACACCTTAGGATAAGGGTTAGTGGATAATTATAATTAAATAATGATTTTTAATAAAAAGTTTACCAAATTGTGTTTTAAATATTTTTCTTAATTTAATAAATATTTTTCCAAAATTTTCCTAAACTTGCACACACATGTGCATGTAAACTAGGGTTTTTAAATCAAGTAAATACCATAATTATTAACCATGGTGGGTTAATTGTAGGATTAATGCTTTTGGGTTATAAGTAAGTCTAATTAATTAGTTAATAAAAGATTACTTTAATTTGAATTTTAGGGTTAAGTGTTGACTTGTGAGAGAGAGAGAGAGAGAGGGCATCATGGCTAGGCCATGCTTGCATTAATGAGGTGAGAGAGTGAGGGGTGACTTTTGTGTGATGATTGTGGTAGCCTCTCATTTCTTTTTGGGTTTTTCTCACACACTCTCACATACTCTCACAACACACCAACACACTCACACAACACACCCACTTACCTCAGCCGAGCCCCAGCAGCAGCAGCAAGCAAAGCAACAGCAACAACTGAAGCTTGCAACAGCAGCAGCAGCAAGCACAAACAGCAGCAATAGCAGAGGAAGTGCACAGCAGCAGCACCAAGCTTCACAGCAGCAGCCACAGCCCCTCCCCTTCACCTCTCCACCTTCCTGCAGCTCCCTAGGGTCGAGAGTGAGGTATACTTTCTATCTTATCCCCTAGTTAGCATAGATTGCGTAGTTTTGCATCGGTTATGGACATTTGTGTGTTTTAATGCGATATGGGGGTGTTTAGTGAGAACTTGGTGCCAAGGTGATGTGTTAGGGTTTCAGTAGCTTGTTAGTGAGTTAGTGAGACCATTGTAACCTAGTTCAACCCCCAGTTACGCTAAAATACCACGAATTTCACAAATTGTTGCAAATATCGTTTTTTGTGCAGATTTTAGGATTTCAGTGATCTGCTTTTACTGCATGAGTTTTTGAGTGTTTGAAACAACTTCAGAATGCTAGGCAGGCTTTTTCAGGGATTTGAGTGAAGTTCGAGCCCATTCCACCGGGGTTGGGCCGGCGACAGGCATTGTTTGGCCGGCGACGCCGGCCTCCCTTCCCCCATTTTGGCTCGTTTTGTGCAGGGTGGTTTCTGGGTGTATTTTTCTGTGTTTGGTCTTGTTGAATTTGTGGGATTTCTTCCAGGTAAAAATCTGGGAGTTGTTTCCCTATGTTGGGGTGTGTGGGTTTAGTGCGACTAGCACGTTTCTGTAGGTCTGGTGCGTGCTACGCATCGTAGCGCGTCGGGGTGGTTCTTGGTTCAGCACACACACGCGTTTTAGCGTATCGCGCACACGCGTGATTGGTTTGCGACACGAATTTCTAGTTTGACCGTGATATCGCGTTTTTGGCGAAATTGAGCTTATATGTGTGATATGTGTTTATGATTCTAGGTTCGCAGGCCAGTGAGACGGACGCCGCAAAGAAGGGCAAGCAAGTGGTTGGATACACTTAGCGCGAGACACTGTGAGTAGATTTCACATCTACGGGGATATCGCCCGCATGGCGTTATGCGTCAGGGCTGATAGGACTCTATTATGATATGTTGCATGCATCCCATAGACTGCCATCACATATTGCATTCCCTGCTATGTTGATATACAAATGTTGCTTAGAAATGATAGAACACCGCACTATTACTAACGGTTTATGTTGCACGGGCACTATTTACATGCTACACACACACCGTTAGTAATTGCCATGTCACACTCACTATAGAGCTGCCATGATTATATTGCTATAGTTCGCTTCATATGTGATTTGATACGACTTTCATGTACATTGGGAGCCGCATGACATCTTTTAAAACCGGAAATGAAACTACTTGAAAAGCGGTTTTCCCTTATACCCATATCATGGTTTGATTTATATTGTACATCGCATTGGATTTATTATTGGTGATGGATTTACATGAGATTTCTGGTTTTTGAGGACCGTGGGGTTATTTATAAAAGATGCATTATTTTGAAAACCCGGTACCTCATGATATGATATTTTGGTGTGTCCACCACGCGTTTTCTCGGTGCTGAGACGTATGCTTGAAACCCGATTCGAGGAGTGGATGTTCCATTTGCGGGTTCGTGGTGGGCCCGGTATGGTTCCCCTCGGCGAGATGATCGATGGGTTTTGCCGATTGAGCCTGGAGGCGGGCGAGTACCTACCGGTGATTGGTTGGACCTGGCAGTTGTCCGGAGGATACTGACCAGAGTCGAGTGATGGATGCGGGATGATCCGTACTGCCGGGGCCGAGGGCCGTTACCGCAGGTGGACCCCGTGGGGCCGGTCCGGATTGACGGCGCCCGATATATGAGGATTTGCGTGTCGATGCTGGACACGAGTATTTTATGATGTTTTGGGTGCCGATGTTGGGCACTCGTGATTCCTCCGAGATATACAGGATTTGAGGGCAGATGGGTGTGCCGGCGCCTGAGTATATGTGGGATTTGGGTGCAGTTGGAGGCACCGATCATTGTTTTCCATGTTGACATAGTCCATGTAGATATTATTTACCCCATACTCAGTATTGATTACTATACATCTCATCCTGTGGCATGTACCTGTTAGAGTATTTGCATTACTATTGCATCCTCTATGTAGCAGGCATTGATATCATCTGTTGGCATTAGTAGAGCCACGCTATATGTGCATGCTTGCGATCAACTTTATATGTTATCTCTATTCACGAGTTGGCAACTCACCCCCGTTGTGCCACAGTGTCTGCAGGTTGCCCTTGGGAGTAGTCACGGCTGGCTGTTACCTCATCTTTTGGCACAGATACCCTTTTGAGCTGAGATAGCCTTGGCTGATAGGTGGGTTTTGTACGGTATCTGTTATCTTTCAGTTGTATATTGATGTATCTAGTATTCTCCATCTACCTTTCTGTATTGACTTAGAGACAGTCGTGAGGACGATATGTATGATTTTATATTCTGGTGTCGAGCTCGCATGTGAGCCGACGTTTACTTTATGCAGTCTCATCTTTTATGATATTGTCCTTGCTTTACTGTGTATTCTTCGCTACGGCGTCGTATATCTCATTGTGATGTTTCATTCATTTTACTCGTTATTTTTATTATACCATGTTTCTATCTGACTGGCGGGGCAATGTTTTAAAAAAGGAAATGTTACCAAAATTATAAAACTTATAACTTTTGAACTTAACAAAAAAAAAGGATTTCTACTAAATAAATGGAGGTTTTCAGACATGTACGATTGTTTTTACAAAAATGTTTTAAATCACTCTATATTCATTGGTTTTGATTTCTGGGTTCGGCTTACTTAGCCGCGTTACGCCTGTAGACGTTGCGTGGTTAAGTGCCGGTCACGAGTCGAATTTCTCGGGTCATGACACCAGATCTCATAGTCATGGAAGGCAACAATGGCAAGTAGGATCCGAAGCAACTGGAGAAAAAGTTTCGTCATAGTCCACGCCAGGTATTTGACGAAAATATTTTGCAACGAGTCTAGCCTTGGTTATCGCTTTTGCTTCCCAACAGTTGGAGGAAGTACGAGCAGGATATCCCACTCATGATCTGGAGATGGCCGCGGTGGTCGTGCGTTGGAGATTTGGAGACACTACTTCTGCGGAGAGTCGTGTCAGATTTTCACAGACTACCAGAGCTTAATGTACATCTTCCTGCAGTGGGTTTTGATTGTTGAGACAGCGCCGTGGGATAGAGCTTATGACGGATTGTGTTTGTGAGATCCTCGTTACCCATGGCAAGGTGATTATGGTAGCTGATGCTGGAGTCGTAGGCCCGGGGTTAGCTTGTTCCAGTTGTGCGCAGTTCTGAGACAGTCTTCTGTAGATTTATAGTTCTTGTGTGATCGTTGAGTACAGCTTATGTTCGCCTTTACTGAAGGGACAGCTTGCTCATGTCCGCGCCCGTCCATTTTTCCTTAATCGTCTTCGCGAGGCACAGCCCGCCGATGCTCGTTTTTCTGAGATTCTTGAGCATACTCGGCTGGGTAAAGATTTGGAGTCCTTGATTTATGACCAGGGTGTGCTATGTTTAGGGACGCGTTTGTGTACCTGATACTGATGGGTAGAGACGCGAAATCCTAGGGCAGGCACATCAGTCAGCTTTCAGTGTTCATTTCAGTTCCACCAATTCGTAGCGTGACTTGTGAGTTAGTTAGGGTGGGCAGGGATGAAGAGTGAAGTTTCAGATTTCGTTTCGAGGTGTCTGTCTTGTTGTGAGCTAAGGATGAGCATTTGAGACCGGCCGGAGAGTTGCAACCTTTAACCGTTCCGGAGTGGGAGTGGGAGCAAATCTCCATGAATTTCGTTGTGGTGTCTACCCCGGTCTAGACAGGGCGTGACTCCATCTAGGTGTTGTCGTCCGGTTATGCTCAGTTTGCTCAGTTGTTCTTTGTTAAGTTTGTGCATTTGCACGGAGTTCCTTCATGCATTGTATCTAATAGAGGCACCCTGTTCGCTTGCCGTCTTGGGCAGAAGCTTCAGAAAGTCTTGGGTTCTGGTTGAACTTTAGCTCCGCTTTTCCATCCGCAGGACGAGGGTTTGTGAGAGCGGGATATACAGACTCTGGAGGATATGCTTGTTCGTGCGTACTAATTGTTGTTGGTAGTTGGGATCGTCACTTTGCATTTTTAGGGTTCTTCCTCGATAGCTGTTACCAGGAGACACTCCAATTGGCAACCTTTAGGTTTTTGTTTGGTAGGTCGTGTCGATCGCCAGTCTATTTTATGACTCTGCGTGAGTAGGGTTTTGGACCTCAGCTAGTCTTGAGACTTCGGAGATGATCCAGTTGATTCAGGTCAGGATGAGGACAGCCCAGTGCAGATAGAGGTCTTATGCCGACTGTGGTGGTCGCAGACTTGAGTCCACAGTGGGAGATCATGTATTCCTATGGGTTTTCCGATGAATGACGTGTTGAGTTTTGGGAAGCTTATCCCAGGATTTTAGGTCCTTTTGAGATCCTCGAGCTAGTTAGTTCCGTTGCCTATAATTTGGCACTTCCGTCCAGATTATTGAGTATTCACTTCGTATTCCTTGTGTCGATACTTTGAAAATACCTTCATGACCTTTCTCACATGATTCAGCACCGGACCATTTAGCTTGGATGTGATCTTTTCATTCACCGGCAGCCGATTGTGTTAGTGGTTCGGCAGGTGGAGAAACTTTGGTCAAGGGTCTTGCCATCTGTGGAGGGTTTTCTTGGGCGTAGCGTATAGTAAGGTGATCACTTAGGAGGCTGCGAGAGAGATATGAGAGTTTTATACTCATCTCTTTGAAGGTACGCTTAGTGAGAATTTTAAATTCGGGGACGAATTTTTATAAGGGGGAGATTGTAACGCCTTAGATTTCGATTTGTGTTAGTTTAGACGGTAATGCTGGTTTTTTGTAAAAAGTTTACCAATTTGGGTTCCTCACATTTTATAACATTTAATTAATAATTTATTATTATTTGTTATGGTTTGCACGCACGTGTGCACGTTAATGTGAGGGTTTGTTGTGTTAATCTTGTTCTTAGCTACTACGACACTTAACCTAATCTTATCCTTTGCTTTAATCCATTCCTAATTCTTTGCTTTACCTTAACCATAATTCTAGATATTTTGTTGTGAGAAGATATTTTTTCATTTGGGTTTTGTTTGTGAGAAGAGGCGACACTTGAGTCATGCTTGCATTAATGTGAGAATTAATGCAAGGGTGCACTCACCTCACTCTCACCCTACACTCACCTCCCTCTCTCTTTATCCTCACACTCTCTCATTTTCTCTATCTGTTCTCATTTTCTTCATCTCTCTCTTATCTAAACTAAAAAATTGCATTCTCTATACAAAACTTCATCAAATCTTCACATAAACTCACAAAAATCACATCTTTTGCCTTGACTTGCCTCTTGGATGCCTTGGAACTTGGAAAGCTAGGATCTTTGAGTTCTTTTGGTTAGATAATGATATCTATCTGTTCTTTATGTTGCTTTAATGTTGTGTATCCTTTTAGTTTTAGTTTAGAACGTTTAAAGTTAAGTTTCGTGCAAATATCGTATTTTTAGTGTCGATTTGTGATATCTGTGATCTGCTGTGACCCCGAGAGTTTACTAGAAAACCAAACAATGTAGTTGTGTTGTACCTGCGACCATAGGACTTCACCTGAACCACGAGACCCCCTTGCTCGGATTTTGGCCGGCGACGTTGAGGGAATTTCCGGCGACCTCGGTTTTTTGGAGGAGTTTGGGTGTGGGTTTTTGTGGGTAGGTGTCTGCTTTAGTTTGGTCCTGTTTGATTTTTGGGTTTTCTCTGTATACAAAATCTAGGATCACATAGGTAGTTTCTTGTGTTACGATTACGTGCGATACGTTATACGACACGGATCGTGCACTTTGTGTGGTTTTGCTCTTGGGTTGGTTTCGTAGTGTCGCTACGCACGTTAGCCACAATACGGACACTTGAGAGTATATTTTGTGTTGTTGCGTCGGTCAAACGTAGTTTGTATGTGTTATTGGTCGATTGCTAATAAATACTTGTTATATTGTTATTTGCTTTCAGGATCGCAGGCGGGGACTGCGGACGCTGCGAAGAAGGGGAAACATGTGGTTGGCTTTACTTAGCCAGGAACGTTGGTGATTAGATTTAACATCTACAGGGGAATCGCCCGCATGGCGTTATGCGTCTGGGCTAGAGATGTTATGATATTGTCGCATACTCTATTGCATATATAGAGTTGCTCATACACCTTATTGCTTAGTTACTTGTTGTGCTTGGACTTGTACCCTTAGGACACTGCACTATTATTGACGGCTCATGTTGCACGAGCACTGATTGTATGCCACACACACCGTCAATAATTGCCATGACACGCACAACACACATACATATCTGATATTGTTTGGTTAGGGACATTGAGACATTGATTCATATTCCTTGTTGCATATGACATATAGCATACCTGTATACCTACATGCTTACACATATGCCTTGATATGCTTACATGCTAGTTACCCATATACCTATATGGTATTGTACCATTAGTGATAGGTATATTTCACACATAATGACATAGCGACATGTATACCTTGCATACATACTAACACTTATACCTGGAGGGTATATTACATCATTACTGATAGGTAGATACATATACCTTCCTATACCTACATCTTTACACATATATCTGGTTATAGATACATGTTTACCTTTATTTGATGTTATATAGACTTGGAGAAATTAGGAACCGCATGATATATATATTAACTTGTTGCAGTTAAATAGCGGCTTTTCCTTTATATGCTCGCATTTCAGTTTTATGTTGCATATATTATATTCATGGATTTTCGCATTGAGATATGGATTTTTCATGTTGTTTTCTGGATTTGAGGACCGTGGTAGTTTCATGAAATTATGCATTATTTGAAAAACCCGGTTTATCTTGATATGATATTTCAGCAGCCACCATGAGATTTATCGGTTCTGACATATATACCCAATGCGAGGAGGCGTAGTGGGCCGTGTGAGGGTACATGGTGGGGCCCGGAGGTACCCGGGGCAAGAAAGGGATGTCGATGGACCATGCCGATGAGGCCTGACAGGGGAACCATACCTACCGGTGACAGTACCTATGACTCGGCGGTTATCGTGGGGATACCAACGGGAGTCATGTACGTATGGATACGTCGAAAGGAGAGGGTCGAAGATGAGCACTCGAGTTTTCAGAATAGCGTATGATACGTACCTATCAGGGGGCTAGTCGTGGTGATAGCACCTGATAGATCAATATTTATGTGTCGATGCTTGACACAGATTTTCATGATATTTTTACTCCTAAGTATATATAACAGTGGAATGGGATGCTGTTATATATATATATATATATATATATTAGTGGAATGTGACGCTAATATATATGTATACATATCAATTTATATACATCATCATAATGATTCATGGAATTATACTTATTCAGGATTTATGAGATTCAGTTGATATTGGATACTGGATATATGAGATTTACTTGATATTGGACACTCAGGATATATGAGTTTTACATGATATGAGAGCCAATTTGGGGGCTAATTTGAGGAAATTGGGATTTGTATTGTCTTGATGGACTTTGGTCCTACCACGAGGTCAGGATTCTGTGGGAATGACATGTTTTATCCCATACTTCGCATTTATTGTTTATGCACTGCTTTATGTATTAGTAGTATCTGATAGAGTACCTTCCATGACTGTTGCATTTACATACTTTTATTTTATATGCACCGCTTTATGTATTAGTTGTACCTGCTAGAGTACCTTTCACGACTGCTGCATATATACATTGTTATATCATTGCTTCATGTATTAGTGGTACCTGATAGTGTACCTTATATGACTGTTGCATACATATTGCCATTTATTGTTCATGTATTAGTAGTACCTGATAGAGTACCTTACATGATTGTTGCATACAGATTGCCATATTATTGCTTCATGTATTAGTTGTACCTGCTCGTGTAACTTTCATAACTGTTGCATTCATATGACCTTTTATTGCTATTATCTTGCATGCATTAGATTCGCGCTGTACGTGCATACTTGCGATTACATGCATATTTTATTTACTATTCACGAGTTGGCAACTCACCCCCGTTGTGCCACAGTGTTTTGCAGGTTGTTCCCCAGAGTAGTCGAGGCAGGCTATTCATCTATCATATCATCTTTTGTTGCGGATACCGCTTCGGCTCATAGTGTGCAGTTTTGCTTAGGTGGGTTTTGCGGTTATCCGATATTTCTTATTGTATATTCGTTGTATCCATGTACTCTCCATCTACTACTTTCATGTATCGACTTAGAGACTTGATGTGAGAACGATATTGTATATTATTTTGTGACTTGGTCGTCTTTTATGCAGTTTTATTTATATCATCTTTTATTTCTTCACTACGGCGTCGTATATTTGTTGTGGTGGTTGTTTTCCGCCTTTGGGCGTGTATTTGCTCCCGTTTGGGGATGCTTTACTTATAATTTTTGTTCTACCCATTTTAGGGCTGGTTTTTACAAAGGAGGTGCTGCCAAAATTTTAAAGGAAATAAAGTTGGACTTTTAAAGAAATTGGGTTGAGATTTCAAAGGTTTTAAAAATTGTTCTTATTTCGTACTTCTTTTGATGGTTTGGATTGCTGGGGCTTCGGCTTACTTAAATTGTGTTACGCCTGTAGACGTTGCGTAGTTTAAGGGTCGTCACGTGCCAATTTCGGGTCGTGACAAAGTTGGTATCAGAGCGCTTGGTTTTACCTTTCGGAGTGTAGGATGACCTTGGTATGATGGTGTAGGTAACTTAAGCAGAATAACGTAGTGTGTGTATGTCCGCGGCATACTCACGACGCGGTACTCCTCCTAAAGTGACCTAAGTACTAATTGCTTGAAATTCCTTCCTTGATGATACTTATCCTTGTGATTCGATTTTCGTGTTCTTATCGAATCCTTTTCCATTTATAGCCTTTGCCGCCGATGACTATGGGGACTCAGAGAGGTGCAGTGAGGGCCGAGGTCAGAGTTGACTTGTGTGGGACGAGGATTGACCAGGATGGTACGCTCGCTGTACAGGAGCAGATGGATCCGCCTTCGACAGATTGTATCGATATGCTTGAGGCTGAGATGCAGGACTTGCACCGGACGATGAGGCCTTTGGTTGAGGTTAGTAGAGCGCAGTGACAGGAGGTTGCCACCCCTGTTACCCAGTTGTTCCTTGCGATCAGCACACAACATAGTGTTACTTACACAGCACCAGCGGATGCAGCCTTAGTTGACGAGGCACGTCTTCCAGAGACTTTGGGAGTTCGAGGACCGAGGAGGGCTAGTACAGGTGTGTCAGCCCCAAGACAGAGGTTCAGTCACCGTGATAGGTTTCGGGAACGTCGCGAGAGTAGCGGAGGCTTGGGACGAGGTCAGTCTTTTAGCTCGTTTTCCCAGGAGGGTCGGCAGCCATGGAGAGGATGCTATCGGTGCGGGGGCCTTCATCACTATATCAGGAGTTGTTCCCTAACACCGCGTCAGGGTCATATTCTGAGAGGTCGTGAACGCAGAGGGTTCGCTCAGAGGGGACAGGTTGGCAGAGGAGGAGTTCAGCCAGTTGCGGGTAGGGGGCAGACACGAGAGTTTTCTTCCACTCATCATGACGCGCGGGCGTCCAATGCTGAGTTTTCAGGTATTCTTAATTCGTATATTCTTTTGATGCACATGTTTGTTTTACACACTTTGTGCCGTGGTTGGGCCGAGAGTCGTGTTAGCTAGATCAGTCGTTTGTTGTGTTAACTTCTGTCAGCGTTTATTTTGTTGCGCGACACATGTTTCGGTTGCGTACCAATCGGTTAGGAGATAGAGATTCGTCCGTCGATTTGATCCTTCTAGAGATGTTGGATTTGACGTTCTCCTGGGAACAGGCTAGTTAGCTTCTGTTGGGGTCGAAAATTGCACCTCGGTTGACCAGGTTAAAATCAAGATCAACCCTAAGCCAAGTGGGCCCAAGCCCAGATCAAGTGGGCTCATGGTCGAGTCGAGCCCGAACATGAAGAGCCCGGCCTCCCCCATGCTGAAATAAAAAAATCATGTAATAAATAATTTTGATGTAATTTTTTATACATGAATGGGCATAAAGCCAAATTTTTGTAAAGCCCATGGCTTATGTGCGAAAAGAAATGGCACATGAGCCATGGGATGGGCAAAATGCTATTTTGTAAAGCCCAAGGGGCCATATGTAAATATGTAAGCCTCTAAAAGGCAACATGATGATGAATAAAAGAGAGGCTTTTTTCATTCCTCTCAAAATCTTGGGTTTGTGCCTCTTTCCCCTTTTTGAAGGTTCTAAACCTTCTTCTTTCTTTTGAATTAAATCAAAAGTTTTACTCTTCCTTTTCCAAAACTTAATAGTTTTCACCACAAAACCCACAAAGGGGAGCTTAGATCTCCCATCAGATTTAAAATAGAAGAGATTTTTAAAATCTCACATTTCTTGATCTTCAAGATTTTGCCAACAGAGGAGGAAGAAGGAGGCCCATCTCCGAAAACCCCATTTTTGGGAAGACCCAGGGCTCCAAAGAAGAACCCCTTTCATCAACTCCAAAACATCTTAGGAGTTTAACTTCACTCTAAATCATCTTTTGGGATTTTAAATCCTATTTCTGGGACTAAAAGCCCCCTTTTCCACGCCGGCGCCCTGGCGCCCGAGCGCCCGGGCGCCCAGCGCCCACGTGCCGGGCACGTGGTGCGCTAGCGCTCGAGTGCCCAGCGCCCACGTGCCGGACACGTGGTGCATTATCGCTCGAGCGCCTTGCGCTCAAGCACCCAGCGCCTACGTGTCGGGCACGTGGTGCGCTAGCGCTTAAGCGCCCTGCGCCCACGTGCCGGGCACGTGGTGCGCCAGTGCCTAAGCACCCAGCGCTCGCGTGTTATACACGTGAGGCGCTGTCCCCCTCGCATCCTTTGGACGCCCTTTCCCTTTTTCATATATATATATGTATATACATAGATATACACATACACACACATACTCTATAACAATGTCCCTCTCAAAAAATTTTGGGCCGGGGGGCTGCCCTGCACTCTGCAAGGGGGCTGCTAGCCCCCTTGACCCTTAGCCCGCTATCCGGGTAACGGGACCCCCGTATTATCTCTGCGTGGCTCCCGATATATCTAAGCCTCCTCCAAAATAAAACACACGTACATTGCACATTGAGTTCGGATGACCAGTTTAACCCGTCAATCGGAGGTTCCCTCGCTCCAAAGGCGAGGGGTAATTAACGGCAGCTTAGTTCGCGGCTGCTGGAGATTCGGATCCCCACAATCAATAAACCTCGGCCTACCCTAGGCAGGGGGAATCTGTAGTATGGCTGACAAGCGCGTGCGTATTCCCATCTCAATGGGGTGACGAAAAACACCCTACAGATTCTGGCACGCCCGGTGGGACTTTTCTCTCCTCTCATATTTCGGGTTAAACGTTCATGCGAACTCAATCAATATACATATCGACTGTCTGTGCTGAAATCATGCTTCTTTGTGCAGGTTAACAAATTTCAAATTGCAATCTCCGGTCGCAGTAAAAATGTCTCCAAGGACAAGCTCAGCTCTCGACACAGCTCCCATCTCCTACACGATGAAGATGGACGCCAGGACAGTCCTTCCGGCCAGTCTCGGGCGACAATGGGAAGAGCCACCGCTACCATTCGGCTCTATCCTGTTCGTGTCAGCTAACGCCATCCCAGCTCCTCAAGCCCCAGTGACGGACAAACCGGTCTCTTAAGGTAAGAGGCCAAATGTGGTGGTCTCGAAGGCGCCCCAACTCAAACGCAAGTCGGTGTTTGAACGACTCTCCTTGGCCCCAGCTAGGGGCAATGCCATCAACACCAACAAAGCAACAAGGCATCTCAAGCAAGCTCCAGTAGTGCCCTTGACAATTGCTCGATCGGGTGTCTTCTCTAAGCTCCTCGCTAATCGACTCACGGTGGCTTCCCTGGAAATGGATGCCCGCCAATCCCTTAAAATTGAGAAGCTAAGGAAAAAAAGGCTCAGATAGAGAGCCAACAAAAGGGCTAGGGCTCCTGCTAGGCTGAACCTCATGAGGTTAGAAGAATATGGTCACCCCGCCAAAGATGAGGAAATGGCTGGATATGTGGTCCACACTGTCTACATGGTGGGCACGCGCAGCAAGAGCAAGGACAGGGCCACCACATCTCAAATCCAATCTGGCTTGAATGTGGTTGCCTCTTCCCAAGAACAGCCGCCTCCGCTGGGTGATGAAAACCCTCTCGATGAGGATGATAGGCAGAAAGACCCATCGGTCCATGGGGAGTCGGGCTTAGAAAGCGAATATGAGCCAATCTTCCGTCCCAAGAATGCAGAGTAGCAACTTCTCCAAGAGCTCCGAAAATAGTTCAGAAGTAAAGATAAGGAGGTGACCAAACTCTACTCCAAAATTGACGACATGATGAATGTCGTCTTGCAGCTCACGGCCCGACTTGCCTCTCATCCGCCCAATCAAGCGTAGGGCTCTGCTCATGAACCGGGAAACAGCGTCCCGAGACAGCCGATGCCTATTCCCTCAAATCCAAAAGTGGGTGGACCGCATGAAAATCAGTCGCATCCTATCTCGGGAAATGTCTTGGCTGCCGATGACAGTAGCCCGCTAACTCAAGATCAAATCATGGATTTGGTTGTGGACAAAGTCAAAACCTTGGTAGCCGAAGCTGAAGCGTAAAAAGATATCAGCAGTAGTGGGAGACCATATCCTGCTCAGTATGATCTGGTAGAATTTCCTAGCGGCTATGTCATTCCCAAATTTGGAAGATTTGATGGGACGGGAATTGTGAATCCGCACGTCGCCCATTTTAAAGCTTCATGCGGGAATACTGGGGGCAATGATGCACTTCTCCTCCTCCAGTTCGTTAATAGCTTGACCGATGTTGCTTTCGACTGGTACGTGAGCATACCGGATGGCCCCGTCATAACTTTCATCCAAATGGAGTCTCTGTTTCGGCAGAGGTTCATGAGTGTCAGCGATAAGATCACCATCGCCGACCTCATAAGGACCAAGCCAAAGAACAACGAAAGCAACACGGATTTTATAAACCGATGGCGCAATCTCTCCGTCAAATGTGAAACGCCGATAGAGTAGGACCAATCTGTCAGTCTCCTCTTCGGAAATCTCAACAATTGGATGGCCCCGTTTCTATGCACCGCGGGTCTCAAAACATTCCAAGAGCTGACCAGGAAAGTCCAGATGTTAGAACGTTCAAAGCAGGAGTCCTCCTCTGACTCCCAAAATAACAATAGGTCCTGGAGAAACTGAAAGGACGAAAATCGCAAAGGAGGAAATTCCGACGATACTGAATCTTTCAATGCCTCGGCTAACCGAAATAAGCAAGGGTTGAGTGGGCCTAATGCCAACCAGGTTTGGAAGCCAATGTTCGGAGAGGGAGGAGAATCTCCACTGAAAGAGAAGTTGGACAAGGTCTATTCTTTCAGAAGGGACAAAATACGTAAAATATTCAAAGACGCCCCGAGGAACGGTCTACAACTGCCAGAGTCAAAAAGACCGCAGGAAGCAAATATGACCGACGACCCTAAATACTGCTCCTGTCACAGAGTGATAGATCATGCCATTGAGGACTGCTTCGTCTTCAAAGATTGGGTCGAAAAGCAATACAAGGCAGGAGAGATAGAACTGTCCAAAGGCGTGTTAACAAACAGCCAAGTCACAACCGCCAATTTTGTATAAAAGGAGACCGAAATTCTTCGTGAAACTGATTCTCTCAGACATCTGTCTTTCTCTAAAAACAATCGACCACCACATCATTAAACTGGGAACAGTCGACCTCTAAGTCGTTAAACTGGGAATGTAAAAAAAATAAAATTTAAATAAATAAAAAATGTGTAAATAAAAGAAAAATAAAGAAAAGCCGAAATGATGGGGCAACTCGCAGTAAAAATCAGCGAGTAAAATAATGATGAAAATAAAGTCGAAATGATGGGGCAACCATGAATAAAAAGCCGAAATGATGGGGCAACCATGACCTTCGGGATAAGAAAAGCTGAAATGATAGAGCAATCGCGGTATAAAAAAAACGGCGAAAGATGGGTCGCTCCTAGTACCATATTCCAGTGCAGCGATGCAGACGCCAACCCAAAATCCAATTTCCCAAAATCCTCCCAGCCCTACGGCCAGTCCCTAAATTGACTACCATATAAAATCCACGGGCTCAAATAATTCTCATCATACCCATGCCCCACCGCAATCACCAGTTACGTGGCCGGTCTCCGCCCTTGGAATTATGCTCCATTGGGAAGAAAAACTAAAATGTCCTCACGTTACATGAGGAGAACAAACCTTCGTGGGATCCTTACGACTCACAAAGGAAAAACACACTTGGGGGACCTCACGACTCCTAAGGAGAAAATGCACCTACGGGATCCTTACAACTCGTAGGGAGAAAATGCTTTTATGGGACCCTTACGGCCCATAAAATTGAAAATCCTTAGGTGATAGGGATCTAAACCTGTCTCCTAAGCCATCACTCCCCAATCCCCAAGTGGAGAATGATGAGTCGCTCCTGGTACCATATTCCAGTGCAGCGATGCAGACGCCAGCCAAATTCCAAATCCCATACCCCAACGGCGAATGATGAGTCGCTCCTGGTACTGTATTCCAGTGCAGCGATGCAGATGCCAACAAAGTCCCGAAATTTTTCCGGCCCTACGGTCTGGATCATACATCCTGCAAAACCGTATACAATCCACGTGTAAGTGCACGGCGGCGCCCCGGCTTCCATCCCGAGGCCAAATGCGGAAGCGATGGCTAACTTTAATTTTCTTGAACCGGCACCACCGCGCAGTAAAACCCGGATCGTGCCATTAACTAGTCCTAGCTAACTATAAGATGGGGAAGAGAGATATACCGAGTGATCCGAGTCCTCCGGTCTTCTCACCGTCGTCCCGATCTCCCGCGGAATGTCCTGTCTCCATCTCCTCGCCGGAAGGGGCACCACGTCGCCTGCTACTTTTACGGGCTCCCGCTTCTATACCGAGGCAACTCGGGCACGAAGCTGGCGAGTCAACGTGCCCAAGATATGCTGTGGAATATGTGTAGAACTCATGTCTCATTTTGGGGTAGTGGATGCTGCCTTTTGGTGGAGGGATGAACTATGGAATTTGGAGATGGAACTTGTGGGAATTTTTCAAGAGCCAAATGAACAAAAACCCACACATGACAAAATGGGCAGCCCCTAAGGAGCTTGGCCGGCCATGGCTTTGGGAGAGAAGAGAATGAGAGAGAGAGAGGAATAATCCCAAGAGATAAGCCATAAGAATAATGCAAGAGAATAAGAAAGGAATGGTGATAATCAACAATGATCACAAAACCAACCTCACACTCCACCTATCATCATAACAACAAAAAGTCATGCAATGATGATACTACAATATTAGCCATGATGACTAAAGAAAGTCAAGCAATGATGGTGCAAGTATCAGGATACAATAATATGCAAAGACCCCCTTCCAAAATTGCTTATTTGCACAAATGCAAATAATCCCTCCTCCACCAATCTTCGGCCAATGAACGATACAAAGGAAATTGGCCGAAACGGAAAGCAAACTGGCAACTCCAGAAAACTGGTCCCGTAATAAATTACAGGAAAACCCCGATGCTGTGTATACACACCCGCATCTGTATTCCGACCGAAATACAAATGCAATGAGACAAAATCTACACTGTACTATACTAGGATCCGGCTTAAACCAAAGCCGGCTAGTAATATCCGTTCGATCCTGATCCGTGCAATACCGCACGTATCTGATCGAACCCTGCCATATATCCATACGGCCTTTAGTACAAAACGTCCGATCCTGATCCGTGCAATACTGCACGTATCTGATCGAACCGTGCCATATCTCCATACGGCCACTACAGCTTTTCGC
Organism: Agapanthus africanus; assembly: GCA_030015575.1. Lineage (NCBI taxonomy): Eukaryota > Viridiplantae > Streptophyta > Magnoliopsida > Asparagales > Amaryllidaceae > Agapanthus > Agapanthus africanus. Next base: position 136,990,171 of record JASDDO010000004.1, on the reverse strand, counting down.
CCGAAACTTGAGTAACTGAATGTGGGGGACTCTAAAGACTCGTCAACACCTTGGTTGTGGATTTAACCACAAGCACGTCAGAGATATAATCCAATACGTAACGGGCTACCAGGTATTGACCAAAAGGGACGTCGATGAGTGAACTCATCCTGACACCCTACTGAGCCTGTCAGTGACAATATACGTACAGTCCGGTCCGTTCGTCTATGAGCATCGCATGGCGGGCCTAGGGGGTTGGTAAAAGTTAGACCCCCAAAAGCGGTACAAGTCGTGTCGGAGTGTAGCCGAGAACACCCTGAGATACTACTGGAATACCTACCAGTAAATCTCCTGCCTCGGCCGAGGGCTTCGTGTAATGGCTCTCCTAGACACAGCGCAACCTCACCCCCAATACCGGGAGAGACGAACCCCTGAAGATCCGCTCACTGCCTCCATGTGGCTCGGGACTGTACCTAACTAAAACCTGTTTGCACGTCTCCTTTGAGCGTGGTAGGGTAGCAATCAAAGTACAGTGGGAACTCACACGAGACAAATGACGATCCCCAGGTCGATGAACTAACCTGTACACATGTCACCAGGGAACTGCTATCTGACGTCAGGTATAAGACCAACTAGCATGTTCCCGGCGAGTCCTGTCCGGTGTATTCATAACCCAATGAGCACATGTATACATCTTAGGTGAACCAACAGACACCAGTGGCTTGTGAGACCGGCCATCGCCCCTCGTCGGGGTCTCGACTGTATACACTAGTCTACTCTGGAGTATCGATGCCCTGTCTCGAAACTCCCACAACTAGGGACCTTTTAAGGATGTGCTTATAGACCATCAGCTCCCACGTATATGATCGCCCTCTTACTGCTGGTGGCCAAGCAAGAATCCTAGGGGCTCTATCAACGTGCAATAGTGACCTGTAAGGTCACCTAAAGCAGTACACGATGATAAAGGTAAACCAGATAGCATACTATCATCTTGAGAAAGACTGTCCTACTGGGACAGGTCCTCCCTCAATCATTGCAATCACGTGCCTGTGATCCAATAATTGACTTGTAAGTGCACGGCGGCGCCCCGGCCGTCAATCCGACGGCCAAACGCGGAAACGGTGATAAACTTTAATTTTGCGAACTTAGCAAACCGGGACCACCGCGCCCTAAACACCCGGATCGAACCATTAACAAGTCTAACTAACTACAAGACGGGTTAGAGATATACCGAATGATCCGAGTCCTCCGGTCTTCTCGTCGTCGTCCCGATCTCCTGCGGAAACTCCGGTCGTCGCCTTCTCGCCTGAAGGGTACCACATCGCCTGCATCTTTTAAGGGCTCCCACCTCAATACCGAGGCAACTCGGGCGAGAAGTTGGCTGGCCGACGCGTCCATGATTTGCTGTAGAATGTGTAGTGTAGAGGCTATGTCTCATTTGGGTTTGTTGCCATTTGAAGATGATGGAGGAAACAAGATAAGAAAAATGGTGCTTGCATTTTTCTTAACATGAAATGAGATCAAGAAATAAAACTCTCAAGAATGAAAACCTCTTCTTCTCTTTTCTCAAAATGAAAAACTTATCATCTCAGAACGGTGGAGGAAAGAATATATCAAACATAACAAGAAGGGAGGTGAGTGTAGGAGAAGAGGATGGGTGACCACAACCAAACATCATCATAACAAAACTCACATCAACTCCAAATCAACCCTAATCACCATTAATGCAAAAGGTTGATGTAAAGAGATTCAAAATGATGGTGGAAAAGAAAAGATGCCATCATAATCAATACATTTGCAAGAAACCCCTCCACAATGTGTTATTTGCAAACTTGGAAATAACCCCCTCCATCGGAAAAGTCCGGCTGGGAAAGAACAAAGGAAAACCGGCCGGAACGGAATGCAAACTGGCAACTCCAGAAAACTGGTCCCGTAATAAATTACAGGAAAACCCCGATACTGTGCATACACACTCGCATCTGTATTCTGACCGGATACAAATGCAATGAGACAAAATCTACACTGTACTAAACTAGGACCGGCTTAAACCAAAGCCGGCTAGTAAAAACCCGTTCGATCCTGATCCGTGCAATATCGCACGTATCTGATCGAACCTTGCCATATAACTATACGGCCACTAGTACAAACCGTCCGATCCTGATCCGTGCAATACCGCACGTATCTGATCGGACCCTGCCATATCTCCATACGGCCTCTACAGCGTTTCGCCCGAAAGCTAGAGTAACTGAAAGTGTGGTGGACTCTAAAGACTCGTCAATACTATGGCTGTGGATTTAACCACTAGCACGTCAGAGGTATAAGCCAATACGTGACGGGCCACCAGCTATTGACCAAAAGGGACGTCGATGAGCGAACTCATCCTGACACCCTACTGAGCCTGTCAGTGACAATATCCGTACAGTCCGGTCCGTTCGTCTATGAGCATCGCATGTCGGGCCTAGGGGGCTGGTAAAAGTCAGACCCCCAAAAGCGGTACAAGTCGTGTCGGAGTGTAGCCCAAAACACCCTGAGATACTACTGGAATACCTACCAGTAAATCTCCTATCTTGGCCAAGGACTTCGTGTAATGGCTCTCCTAGACACAGCGCGACCTCACCCCCAATACCGGGAGAGACGAACCCCTGAAGATCCGCTCACTGCCTCCATGTGGCTCGGGACTGTACCCAACTAAAACCTGTTTGCACGACTCCTTTGAGCCGTGGTAGGGTAGTAATCAAAGCACAGTGGGAACTCACACGAGAAAAATGACGATCTCCAGGTCGATGAACTAACCTGTACACATGTCACCTGGAAACTGCTATCTGACGTCAGGTATAAGACCAACTAGCATGTTCCCGGCGAGTCCTGTCCGGTGTACTCATAACCCAATGAGCACCTGTATACATCTTAGGTGAACCAACTGACACCAGTGGCTTGTGAGACCGGCCACCGCCCCTCGTCGGGGTCTCGACTGTATACACTAGTCTACTCTAGAGAATCGATGCCCTGTCTCGAAACTCCCACGACTAGGGACCATTTAAGGATGTGCTTATAGACTCCAGCTCTCACTTATATGATCGCCCTCATACTGCTGGCAGTCAAGCAAGAATCCTAGGGGCTCTATCAACGTGCAATAGCGACCTGTCAGGTCACCTAAAGCAGTACACGATGATAAAGGTAAACCAGATAGCATACTATCATCTCGAGTAAGACTGTCCTACCGGGATAGGTCCTCCCTCAATCATTGCAATCATATGCCTGTGATCCAATAATTGACTCTGAGGGCACTATCTCCAACATGACTCTGAGGGCACTATCTCCAACAATCTCCCACTTGCACTCAAGGCTAATTATTGCGATGTCGCATACTCACAGCCCGTGTGATACCGAACACCCAACTCCTCTACTAGTCAGTCTCACAAATCCCATTTATGAAACTATTGCGGTCGAGGAATAGCCTCAGTGAGTGGATCCACCTAGATGTTTCTTTCTATGTCTCTCTATATCTCAAGTTCGCGGAGAAAGCCATCTCCCGAAATGAGCAATACCTGTCTTAGAATGTCTGGATGTCTGATGGGACCGAGCTCATAAATGAACTCCAAATCCAAACTTCTTAGACTGTATCGTCAACTGAACTTAATCAGTATCCTGCGCCATGCCACCCTCAGTATTGCCTTGGACCACCTGTCCAAAATACTGCCCCTCGTCAGAGGGAAAAACTATAACTCTGACAACCTCCTTGTCGTCCATGTCACCTTGGAAGCCTAGAATGATAACCGTCTCCTAAAGGAGGCAGCCGTTATCATATCACTAGAACATTCACTTATGTTCTAAAACTGCTTCCGACTGTTTCTCCAGGATTGGATCAATGTCAACTTATTGCATCTAATGCAAGAACAACATCTGGTGTGGTACTTGACATCTCATGATTGACTCAATTGCCTGAGCAAGTGATCTGCCAATCATGCACATCCCTCTCCCCTTTATTCTGTAAGACACCTTTAGAGAGGGAGACTCCATTACCTGCAGGTACACTACCATGCCAGGAGTCGTCCATTCTAAATACTCTTAGAATGCTGTCTAAGTACCCAGATTGGGAAACCACCCAAATCTAGATCTAAAACTATAGATCTAGTAACCAGTATGTCTGATATAATGTCCAAGTCCTTTGTGGAGAAACCACGGTATGACGACCAAAGTACAACCGATCGTAGTATAGGAATATCACTTCCTACTTTGTGTATGTCATCCAAAACCCGGATATCACACCCTACTACCTTCTCAACAGATCCATCCCCTATTCTGATGACGTCAAACCTATGACTGTCACATCAGAAATAGATGATCTATCTCCGCTACATCTGCTTTAGTCTATAAATAGACATGAGCCTGATGTCCACCAATGCTTCCGCTGCTCCCACTGACTACGACAACCCTCTGACAGAGTCATATAGACGTACACTTCTGAAGCTAGTTCAGAACGACGCTATACTCATCCTCCTGCCGGGTCTCGCAGCCTGGAACAACAACAATGGCAAGTGTTGGTAAACAAGAACTTCCCTGTCACCGTCCTTGAGGCTACCGGAGTACCTCTCGGGTGCCTGAAGTTACCCACCAAATCTGCGGAGTGGCCAATGGAATGTCAAATCAGATTGAATCTTTAGGTTCCTTATCAAATCTTCAGTAATCGTTTGCGGTTCTGGAATCACTTCCAGTTCTACCATACTCCCACTACTGTTTTTGAAAAAAAAACAATTTTAATAAAACTGTGGCGAGTCTAGAACAATATTTCTATTGATCTGCCAGATGGTAGAAGGTCAACCCTCGTCATAGCCTGGGTCAACCCACAAACAGCCATTACAGAAACGTGCCTTGAGTTATCCAGAGTCTGGTTTTAATCATAAGCCGGACAACTCCCCGTACCTTAACAATGTTAAGATATGAACTGTACTATATCCAATATAGAACTAGAGGCACTGATTTAATTTAACCAGATTCAAATCATGCAGCTGTCTCCAGTGCATGTCAACTAAATGGAGAGAGGCTGATCAGCGTTACTCAACTTAGGAATGCTTCCAATTATGAGTAACCTGAAAGAGAAGCAATTTCTCTTTATCATTACTATCAACTGAATACCATAAACAAGTATCTACATCTTCGATCATTTTGAAGAATCCCGATACTTGCTACACCTGGTTCTCTACTCTATTCAAATACCTATAACTCCTCGAAACTTAGACCCTGTGTTTCTACGAAACACATGTCTAAGAACTAGAGAAGTTAAAAGTAAACAGAATATAGTATGAGGACCAACCCCTCTGTCCTAATGGACACTGGACAACATACAATACTCTGTATAAGTCCGCTGAGTCTAACAACTCTTTCACTGTGTGTCGTAGGTTGAAAACTGTACTTATGGTTAAGAAGAATTACACCGCTGTTTAATGCTCCTTACCTAACCATCCACTGATATAGGTAAATGTCATCGACATAATATCAAAAGGTATATCTCACTCTATGAAAATAGACGTACAGATATATCAATTTGAAATTGGTGCACAACAGCGGATATTCAAAACCAAATATTTGCCGACCGGCAAACAGCCCAGATGATCTCCTCAAATATCACCGATTACAACGAATCCCGATATAATGAGGATGATTACCCTATTCCCAATAACTTACTCCCACTCATCATCTATAAAACCATACAGATGTGAGAATCATACCTGGTAAATACATACCCTGGAGTAAGTATCTAATCGGGAAATCAGTTTTCTTTTAACATTACACAGTGAAACTGAAACATTGAAATGTTTCGGTGGGGTATCCCGGTATTCTTAGTAATGCCTCTTCCATTATCCAGATTCACGACTATAACCGTATAATTCTTTGCCACCTCTCCAAATCCCTTTATATGTCTTTAGTCATTACCTTCTGCACACCCCTTAGGCCAAATGGTTTTCTCCCTTCCCTACCGTTCGGCACCAGCCTATGGTTTGGAAGAAGACTATCCAGTAAGCATAATGGGTGTACTGTCCTAATCCTAGGTGCACTCGCAATGCGAGAGAAGGTGAAGATAAAAGACAACCGAATAAACCTTATTCCTATTTCTCCTGGACCAGAATCCATCTCCGAACTGGAACAAGTTCCTTTCGAGTTCGTATATAACCATACGATGGAATATCCAATAAACTGCGGATCTTCGTAGTGATACGGAGTGTCCTGGAGAAATACAAAGGTGATTTAGGATTGGCGAAGAAATACTTGGTTTGGTCGTAAATATCAGTCGCAATTTACTTTGTCCTCTTACTAATCCCTTGCTTTGTCTTAATCTTAATACCTTCTGCACACCATCGTTATGCTAATTGGTTTTCTTCATTCCCCACTGTTCGGCACCAGCCTAAAGTTTGGAAGAAGACTATCCAATTTGCGTAATAGGTGTACTATCTCCTAAACTATGGAGTACTCGCAACGTGAGAGAAGGTAAAAAGGAAAAGACAACTGAATAAATCTTATCCGTTTTCTCCAGAACCAGAAACCATCCTCGAATTCCTTCGAGTTCGTATCTAACCATACGATGGTTTTGTCCAATGGAAGTGGACGTTCGCAGTAATACGGGGTGTCCTGGAGAAAAGGGTAAAAGTAGGAGTGGCAATGATTCTGCAACTCTGACAATCCAAAAACCAGTGTTAAGAAGGTTCGGTCAACTTGGTCACTGAGTCATAGTCTTAGGGTCGGGTCAATGGTCGCTGCCATAGAGAGAGAGAAAAGAAACACTCAGCGTGCACTCTAACCTAGATCAGAATGGTTACCAATTTATCTAATCAGGAAACCTCCCACTGTACCTCAAATTCTCCTCCAAACCTGAAAGAAGAATTAGTCGGGGTCACCCGAGGACTAAACCAACTCATCAGTGGGAATCGGGATCCAACTATCATCGCATGATAACGTGACGGAATCCGCTCACGTTATCATACTCCAGAAGGTATGCGCATATCTGGCAAGTTTCAGTTCTTTTGAAACTCCCGATGTGGATTTTTGCCCCATGCTCTTATGACCTTGACTAAGGCCAACAAATCATAAGTCACATGTCAAGTTCTACCCGTCATTGTCCAGGTTGATTTGAACCCACCCGTACAAGCCCTTGACTAGGGACAACACGGCTATACGACTGTCCCAAACCAATGCATCTATCTATGCTGCATATGAATACCCCAATAGCTACCAATCACTGTGCCTTGACTTTGGCCAACATACACAGCTTGAATACTATTGACTACCCATATGAAACGACGGAGGGCTACGAATGGTTTCTGGCGAAAACTTTTAACGTAATGAACTTGATATCGTTGAAGGAACTGATAGCTTTTTAGAAAATATAGTGACGAAAACCTTTACTAAAGAGGTCACTCCCGGTGAAGGGATCTCGGCTCTTTCCCCGTAGAATGAGGTGCAGGATATTCCAACTGAATACCACGGTGCAAAGCAAAAGTAATCGGCTATAGTGAAGTTAATGCCCTGACGCAAACTTCTGTCCAAGGGGTCACTCCCGGTGAAGGGATCTCGGCCCTTGCCTCGTCGACTGAGGAGCAGGATATTTCAAATGAATACCACGATGCAAAACAAAAGAGAACGCCCTTGCAATAACAGCTTTTTGAAAAAGTGTTCCAACAACATCAGAATAGGTTTGTTTTTAACTTGCATTGATCCGAATCAACGCAGTCCCATCAATTGATCACACCACAAAGAACGAAAATATACTGATGTACGTATATGCCATCCGCATTCGCCACTGGGTCCCGTCATCACCCGTTAGGTTAGCTAACTAACGGCAGAGCGGGGACTGGACTAGCACGGATGAAAAGCATATACAACATCTACTAATATATATACCAATAAAAATGCAACATCACAGAAATGTACAGCATCACAGAACAATACAGATATCTGGGATCCCCGGGTTTCACAGAGCCACTACTGAAACCCGACGTTCCCCTGGTCGTGTGGATAGCCTGTGCAATGAAATCCTAGACCCCTACGGGCGCGGCAAGTTACCCGCCAAAACCTGAAGCGAGGCAGCCCCCTTCAGCGCCGTGAATGGACCACCCAGCACTTCACGGAATCCGGTAACTTGGGCACCCCTCCTGGGTCAACCTGTACCCCCTACGAGTGCGGCGAATAGCCCGCCAATTCTAGAGTGAAGCCCCCTCCATCCCAATGCCATGAGATGCGGGCTTGTTGCCCTCCAGAACCCGGCTATCCGTGCACCCCACCGCGGGGTAATCCTAGTACAGAAAGTAAAATATACATACAACGGGTACATCGACCGCAACCAGGTCGTGCCCCAAAAGAATAATACAAACTAGCAGTGACGGCAGTCCACATGTCGGACGCTCGCCCCGCAATATCAAATGTACATAATACAACAGAAACTGTACTAACATTGCATCCAGGCTATCCCCCACGACCGATCCGCAACATCACAGCATAAACACAGAACATCAACGTGAAAGTCACGTTCGCAAATCCGTCTAACCGGGCTATAGCAGTTAGACTGGATTTACCGATCAAGTGCCATTCACGGTCGCAGATATAATGTAAATACTGTGAAAAATATGTTTAAAATATCCGATCGATCAAATTTTAACAAGTGGGCCCCCAAGCATTACCGTAGCAGTCACAGAAAATCTGGGCCCAATTTTAATATTCCAAAACCCCTATTTTTAGCCCACAAGCGCACTGCAAAACTACGATGACATGATCCCTCATTCCTGGGGCGGAACCGCGGCCAAAGAGGGGTTATGGCTGCGGTTCCGCGGTCGTACGGAGGGATCGTGTTGTCGAATTTTTCCAGTGTTCTTAGAACTCCCTGCACATCATTTTGAGACAACCTGAAAAATTTTTGGACTTCAAAAAATTTAGACATAAAACTGATGTGAGGAAAAACGCGAGTTTTTTGAATTTTGGTCGATCGGAAATGCAAACACATCAAACAAAGCTAGACGAAGTTAATGGCGAGGCTCTGATACCACTGTAAGTGCACGGCGGCGCCCCGGCCTTCAATCCGACGGCCAGACGCGGAAACGGTGATAAACTTTAATTTTGCGAACTTAGCAAACCGGCACCACCGCACACTAAACACCCGGATCGAACCATTAACAAGTCTAACTAACTACAAGACGGGTTAGAGATATACCGAATGATCCGAGTCCTCCGGTCTTCTCGTCGTCGTCCCGATCTCCTGCGGAAACTCCGGTCGTCGCCTTCTCTCCTGAAGGGCACCACATCGCCTGCATCTTTTATGGGCTCCCACCTCAATACCGAGGCAACTCGGGCGCGAAGTTGGCTGGCCGACGCATCCAAGATTTGCTGTAGAATGTGTAGTGTAGAGGCTATGTCTCATTTGGGTTTGTTGCCATTTGAAGATGATGGAGGAAACAAGATAAGAAAAATGGTGCTTGCATTTTTCTTAACATGAAATGAGATCAAGAAATCAAACTCTCAAGAATGAAAACCTCTTCTTCTCTTTTCTCAAAATGAAAAACTTATCATCTCAGAATGGTGGAGGAAAGAATATATCAAACATAACAAGAAGGGAGGTGAGTGTAGGAGAAGAGGATGGGTGACCACAACCAAACATCATCATAACAAAACTCACATCAACTCCAAATCAACCCTAATCACCATTAATGCAAAAGGTTGATGTAAAGAGAATCAAAATGATGGTGAAAAAGAAAAGATGCCATCATAATCAATACATTTGCAAGAAACCCCTCCACAATGTGTTATTTGCAAACTTGCAAATAACCCCCTCCATCGGAAAAGTCCGGCCGGGAAAGAACAAAGGAAAATCGGCCGGAACGGAATGCAAACTGGCAACTCCAGAAAACTGGTCCCGTAATAAATTACAGGAAAACCCCGATACTGTGCATACACACCCGCATCTGTATTCTGACCGGATACAAATGCAATGAGACAAAATCTACACTGTACTAAACTAGGACCGGCTTAAACCAAAGCCGGCTAGTAAAAACCCGTTCGATCCTGATCCGTGCAATACCGCACGTATCTGATCGAACCTTGCCATATAACTATACGGCCACTAGTACAAACCGTCCGATCCTGATCCGTGCAATACCGCACGTATCTGATCGGACCCTGCCATATCTCCATACGGCCTCTACAGCGTTTCGCCCGAAAGCTTGAGTAACTGAAAGTGTGGTGGACTCTAAAGACTCGTCAATACTATGGCTGTGGATTTAACCACTAGCACGTCAGAGGTATAAGCCAATACGTGACGGGCCACCAGCTATTGACCAAAAGGGACGTCGATGAGCGAACTCATCCTGACACCCTACTGAGCCTGCCAGTGACAATATCCGTACAGTCCGGTCCGTTCGTCTATGGGCATCGCATGTCGGGCCTAGGGGTTGGTAAATGTCAGACCCCCAAAAGCGGTACAAGTCGTGTCGGAGTGTAGCCCAGAACACCCTGAGATACTACTGGAATACCTACCAGTAAATCTCCAGCCTTGGACAAGGACTTCGTGTAATGGCTCTCCTAGACACAGCGTGACCTCACCCCCAATACCGGGAGAGACGAACCCCTGAAGATCCGCTCACTGCCTCCATGTGGCTCGGGACTGTACCCAACTAAAACCTGTTTGCACGACTCCTTTGAGCCGTGGTAGGGTAGTTATCAAAGCACAGTGGGAACTCACACGAGACAAATGACGATCCCCAGGTCAATGAACTAACCTGTACACATGTCACCTGGGAACTGCTATCTGACGTCAGGTATAAGACCAACTAGCATGTTCCCGGCGAGTCCTGTCCGGTGTACTCATAACCCAATGAGCACCTGTATACATCTTAGGTGAACCAACTGACACCAGTGGCTTGTGAGACCGGCCACCGCCCCTCGTCGGGGTCTCGACTGTATACACTAGTCTACTCTAGAGAATCGATGCCCTGTTTCGAAACTCCCACGACTAGGGACCATTTAAGGACGTGCTTATAGACTCCAGCTCTCACTTATATGATCGCCCTCATACTGCTGGCAGTCAAGCAAGAATCCTAGGGGCTCAATCAACGTGCAATAGCGACCTGTCAAGTCACCTAAAGCAGTACACGATGATAAAGGTAAACCAGATAGCATACTATCATCTCGAGTAAGACTGTCCTACCGGGATAGGTCCTCCCTCAATCATTGCAATCACGTGCCTGTGATCCAATAATTGACTCTGAGGGCACTATCTCCAACATGACTCTGAGGGCACTATCTCCAACAATCTCCCACTTGCACTCAAGGCTAATTATTGTGATGTCGCATACTCACTGCCCGTGTGATGCTGAACACCCAACTCCTCTACTAGTCAGTCTCACAAAGTCTGTTTGCGAAACTATTGTGTTCGAGGAATAGCCTCAGTGAGTGGATCCGCTTTGATGTTTCTTTCTATGTCTCTCTATCATCTTAAGTTCGCGGAGAAACCCATCTCCCGAAATGAGCAATACATGTCTTAGAATATGTCTGGATGTCTGATGGGACCTAGCTCATAAATGAACTCCAAATCCAAACTTCTTAGACTGTTTCGTCAACTGAACTTAATCTGTATCCTGCGCCATTCCTCCCTCAGTATTGCCTTGGACCACCTGTTCAAAATACTGCCCCTCGTCAGAAGGAAAAACTATAACTCTGACAACCTCCCTGTCGTCCATGTCACCTTGGAAGCCTGGAATGATAACCGTCTCCCGAATGAGGCTGTCGTTATCATATCCCTAGAATATCCACTTATGTTCTAAAACTGCTTCCGACTGTTTCTTCAGGATTGGATCAATGCCAACTTATTGCATCTAGTGCAAGAACAATATCTGGTGTGGTACTTGACATCTCATGATTGACTCAATTGCCTGAGCAAGTGATCTGCCAATCATGCACATCCCTCTCCTCTTTAGTCTGTAAGACACCTTTAGAGAGGGTGACTCCATCACCTGCAGGTACAGTACCGTGCCAGGAGTCGTCCATTCTAAATACTCTTAGAATGTTGTCTAAGTACCCTGATTGGGAAACCACCCAAATCTAGATCTAAAACCATAGATCTAGTAACCAGTATGTCTGATATAATGTCCAAGTCCCATGTGGAAAAACCACTGTGTGACGACCAAAGTGTAACCGATCGTAGTATAGGAATGTCACTTCCTATTCTGTGTATGTCATCCAAAGACCATGACAATACATCCTACTACCTTCTCAACAGATCCATCCCCTATTCTGATGAAGTCAAACCTATAACTGTCACATCAGAAATTGATGATCTATCTCCGCTATATCTGCTTTAGTCTATAAATAGACATAAGCTACCTGTCCACCATGCTTCCGCTGCTCCCACTGACCACGACAACCCTCTGGCAGAGTCATATAGACATACACTTCTAAAGCCAGTTTAGAATGACGCTATACTCATCCTCCTGCCGGGTCTCACAGTCTGGAACAACAGCTATGGCAAGTCTGGGTAAACAAGAACTTCCCTGTCACCGTCCTTGAGGCTACCGGAGTACCTCTCGGGTGCCTGAAGTTACCCACCTTATCTGCGGAGTGGCCAATGGAATGTCAAGCCAGCTTGAATCTTTAGGTTCCTTATCAAATCTTCAGTAATCGTTTGCGGTTCTGGAATCACTTCCAGTTCTACCATACTCCCACTACTGTTTTCTGAAAAAAAATCCATTTTTATTAAAACTATGGCGAGTCTAGAACAATATTTCTATTGATCTTCCAGATGGTAGAAAAGTCAACCCTCGTCATAGCCTGGGTCAACCCACAAACAGTCATTACAGAAACGTGCCTTGAGTTGTCCAGTGTCTGGTTTTAATCATAAACCGGACAACTCCCCGTATCTTAACATCGTTAAGATATGAACTGTTCTATATCCAATATAGAACCAGAGGCACTGATTTAATTGAACCAGATTCAAATCATGCAGCTGTCTCCAGTGCATGTCAACTAAATGGAAGAAGGCCGACCAGCGTTACTCAACTTAGGAATGCTTCCAATTATGAGTAACCTGAAAGAGAAGCAAGTTCTCTAAATCACTTCTATCAACTGAATACCACACTCAAGTATCTACATCTTCGATCATTTTGAAGAATCCCGATACTTGCAACACCTGGTTCTCTACTTTATTCAAATACCTATAACTTCTCAAAATTCGGACCCTGTGTTTCCACGAAACACTTGTCTAAAAACTAGAGAAGTCATAAGTAAACCGAATATAGTACGAGGACCAACCCCTCTGTCCTGATGGACCCGGGACAACATACAATACTCTGTATAAGTCCTTGAGTCTGATAACTCATTCACTGTGTGTCGTAGGTTAAAAACTGTACTTATGGTAAAGAAGAATTACACCGCTGTTTAATGCTCCTTACCTAACCATCCACTGATATAGGTAAATGTCACAGACATAATTTCAAAAAGATATATCTCACTCTATAAAAATAGACGTACAGATGTATCGATTTGAAATTGGTGCATAACAGCGGATATTCAAAAACAAATATTTGCCGACCGGCAAACAGCCCAGGTGATTTCCTCAAATATCACCGATTACAATGAATCCCGATATAATGAGGATGATCACCCAATTCCCAATAACTTACTCACACTCATCATCTGTAAAACCATACAGATGTGAGAATCATTCCTGGTAAATAAATACCCTGGAGTAAGGACTAATTGGGAAATCAGTTTTCCTTTAACAGTACACAGTGAAACTGAAACATTGAAACGTTTCGATGGGGTATCCCGGTATTCCTAGTAATGCCTTTTCCAGATTCACGGCTGTAACCGTATAATTCTTTGCCACCTCTCCAAATCCCTTTATATGTCTTTAGTCATTATCTTCTGCACACCCCTTAGGCCAAATGGTTTTCTTCCTTCCCTACCGTTCGGCACCAGCCTATGGTTTGGAAGAAGACTATCCAATAAGCATAATGGGTGTACTGTCCTAATCCTAGGAGCACTCGCAATGCGAGAGAAGGTGAAGATAAAAGACAACCGAATAAACTTTATTCTTATTTCTCCTGAACCAGAATCCATCCCCGAACTGGAACAAGTTCCTTTCGAGTTCGTATATAACCATACGATGGAGTATCCAATAAACTGTGGATCTTCGTAGTGATACGGAGTGTTCTGGAGAAATACAAAGGTGATTTAGGATTGGCGAAGAAATACTTGGTTTGGTCGTGAATAGCAGTCGCAGTTTACTTTGCCCTCTTACTAATCCCTTGCTTTGTCTTAACTTAATACCTTCTGCACACCATCGTTATGCTAATTGGTTTTCTTCATTCCCCACCGTTCGGCACCAGCCTAAGGTTTGGAAGAAGTCTATCCAATTTGCGTAATAGGTGTACTACTCCTAAACCAAGGAGTACTCGCAACCTGAGAGAAGGAAAAAAGAAAAGACAACTGAATAATCCTATCCGTTTTCTCCAGAACCGGAAACCATCCTCGAATTCCTTCGAGTTCGTATCTAACCATACGATGGTTTTTTCCAATGGAAGTGGACGTTCGTAGTAATACGGGGTGTCCTGGAGAAAAGGGTAAAAGTAGGAGTGGCAATGAGGTTTGCAATTCTGACATTCCAAAAGCCAGTGTTAAAAAAGGTTCGGTCAACTTGGTCTCTGAGTCATAGTCTTAGGGTCGGGTCAATGGTCGCTGCCAAAGAGAGAGAGAGAAAAGAAACACTCAGCATGCACTCTATCCTAGATCAGAATGGTTACCAATTTATCTAATCTGGAAACCTCCCACTGTACCGTCAAATTCTCCTCCAAACCTGAAAGAAGAATTAGCCGGGATCACCCGAGGAGTAAACTAACTCATCAGTGGGAATCGGGATCCAACTATCATCACATAATAATATGACGGAATCCGCTCACGTCATCATACTCCAGAAGGTATGCGCATATCTGGCAAGTTTCAGTTCTTTTGAAACTCCCGATGTGATTTCTGCCCCATGCTCTTATGACCTTGGCGTGAGGTCAAAATATCATAAGTCACATGTCAAGTTCTGCCCATCATTATCCAGGTTAATTTGAACCCACCCGTACATACCCTTGACGTAGGCCAAAATAGTAGTACGACTGTCCCAAACCAATGCATCTATCTATGCTACAGATAAATACCCGGCAGCTACCAATCACTATGCCATGGCGTGAGGTCAAAATACATAGCTTGAATACTACCGAATATTTAACCAAAATGATGGAGGGCTACGAATGGTTTCTGGCGAAAACCTTTAACGTAATGAACTTGATATCGCTGAAGGAACGGATAGCTTTTATGAAAATATAGTGACGAAAACCGTTGCTAAAGAGGTCACTCCCGGTGAAGGGATCTCGGCTCTTTCCCCGTAGAATGAGGTGCAGGATATTCCAACTGAATACCACGGTGCAAAGCAAAAGTAATCGGCTATAATGAAGTCATTGTCCTGACGCAAACTTTTGTCCAAGGGGTCACTCCCGGTGAAGGGATCTCGGCCCTTGCCTCATCGACTGAGGAGCAGGATATTCCAACTGAATACCACGATGCAAAACAAAAGAGAACGTTCTTGCAATAACAGCCTTTTGAAAAGTGTTCCAACAACATCAGATTAGGTTTGTTTTAACTTGCATTGATCCGAATCAACGCAGTCCCATCAATTGATCACACCAAAAAGAACGAAAATATACTGATGTACGTATATGCCATCCGCATTCGCTACTGGGTCCCGTCATTACCCGTTAGGTTAGCTAACTAACGACAGAGCGGGGACTCGACTAGCGCGGATGCAAAACATATACAACATCTACTAATATATATACCAATATATTATATTTCGCTCAAGGCGTGAAAAAATGCAACATCACAGAAATGAACAGCATCACAGAACAATACAGATATCTGGGATCCCCGGGTTTCACAGAGCCACTACTGAAACCCGACGTTCCCCTGGTCGTGTGGATAACCTGTGCAATGAAATCCTAGACCCCTACGGGCGCGGCAAGTCACCCGCCAAAACCTGAAGCGAGGCAGCCCCCTTCAGTACCGTGAATGGACCACCCGGCACTTCACGGAATCCGGTAACTTGGGCACCCCTCTAGGGTCAACCTGTACCCCCTACGAGTGCGGCGAATAGCCCGCCAATTCCAGAGTGAAGCCCCCTCCGTCTCAATGCCATGAGATGCGGGCCCGTTGCCCTCTGGAACCCGGCTATCCGTGCACCCCACCTTGGGGTAATCCTAGTACAGAAAGTAAGATATACATACAACGGGTACATCGACCGCAACCTGGTCGTGCCCCAAAATAATAATACAACCAGGCAGTGACGGCAGTTCACATGTCGGACGCTCGCCCCGCAATATCAAATGTACATAATACAACAAAATCTGTACTAGCATTGCATCCAGGCTATCCCCCACGACCGATCCGCAACATCACAGCCTAACACAGAACATCAACGTGAATGTCACGTTCGCAAATCCGTCTAACCGGGCTATAGCAGTTAGACAGGATTTATCGATCAAGTGACATTCACGGTCGCAGGTATAATGTAAATACTGTGAACTAATGTATTTAAAATATCCGATCGATCAAAATTTAACAAGTGGGCCCCAAGTACTACTGTAGCACATCAAGAAAATCTGGGCCCAAAATTAATATTCCAAAACCCTATTTTCAACCCAGAAAGCAACTGCAGAAATTTGATGCAGCAATCACACTACAGTGCGGCGGAAACGCGGCCTAATGGGGCGTTTGGCCGCGGTTCCGCGCTCCCACAGTCGACTCACTGCGTCGAATTTCTACAGAACGCTTACATCTTCCAGTACATCACTTTTCTACAACCTGAAAAAATTTTCGAGCCAGAAAAAAGTCAACAGAAAACTGATGCATGTGTTATTGGGTTTTCGGAACATTTGTTCGATCGGAAGTATAAAACACATTAGACAAAGCTAGACTATGTTAATGGCGAGGCTCTGATACCACTATAAGTGCACGGCGGCGCCCCGGCCTCCATCCCGAGGCCAAAAGCGGAAGCGATGGCTAACTTTAATTTTCTTGAACCGGCACCACCGTGCACTAAAACTCGGATCGTGCCATTAACTAGTCCTAGCTAACTATAAGATGGGTAAGAGAGATATACCGAGTGATCCGAGTCTTCCGGTCTTCTCGCCGTCGTCCCGATCTCCCGCGGAATGTCCTGTCTCCATCTCTTCGCCGGAAGGGGCACCACGTCGCCTGCTTCTTTTACGGGCTCCCGCCTCTATACCTAGGCAACTCGGGCACGAAGCTGGCGAGTCGACGTGCCCAAGATATGCTGTGGAATATGTGTAGAACTCATGTCTCATTTTGGGGTAGTGGGTGTTGCCTTTTGGTGGAGGGATGAACTATGGAATTTGGAGATGGAACTTGTGGGAATTTTTCAAGAGCCAAATGAACAAAAACCCACACATGACAAAATGGGCAGCCCCCAAGGAGCTTGGCCGGCCATGGCTTTGGGAGAGAAGAGAATGAGAGAGAGAGAGAGGAATAATCCCAAGAGATAAGCCATAAGAATAATGCAAGAGAATAAGAAAGGAATGGTGATAATCAACAATGATCACAAAACCAACCTCACACTCCACCTATCATCATAACAACCAAAAGTCATGCAATGATGATACTACAATATTATCCATGATGACTAAAGAAAGTCAAGCAATGATGGTGCAAGTATCAGGATACAATAATATGCAAAGACCCCCTTCCAAAATTGCTTATTTGCACAAATGCAAATAAGCCCTCCTCCACCAATCTTCGGCCAATGAACGATACAAAGGAAATTGGCCGAAACGGAAATCAAACTGGCAACTCCAGAAAACTGGTCCCGTAATAAATTACAGGAAAACCCCGATGCTGTGTATACACACCCGCATCTGTATTCCGACCGAAATACAAATGCAATGAGACAAAATCTACACTGTACTATACTAGGATCCGGCTTAAACCAAAGCCGGCTAGTAATATCCGTTCGATCCTGATCCGTGCAATACTGCACGTATCTGATCGAACCCTGCCATATATCCATACGGCCTTTAGTACAAAACGTCCGATCCTGATCCGTGCAATACCGCACGTATCTGATCGAACCATGCCATATCTCCATACGGCTACTACAGCTTTTCGCCCGAAACTTGAGTAACTGAATGTGGGGGACTCTAAAGACTCGTCAACACCTTGGTTGTGGATTTAACCACAAGCACGTCAGAGATATAAGGCAATACGTAACGGGCTACCAGGTATTGACCAAAAGGGACGTCGATGAGTGAACTCATCCTGACACCCTACTGAGCCTGTCAGTGACAATATTCGTACAGTCCGGTCCGTTCGTCTATAAGCATCGCATGGCGGGCCTAGGGGGTTGGTAAAAGTCAGACCCCCCAAAGCGGTACAAGTCGTGTCGGAGTGTAGCCCAGAACACCGTGAGATACTACTGGAATACCTACCAGTAAATCTCCTGCCTCGGCCGAGGGCTTCGTGTAATGGCTCTCCTAGACACAGCGCGACCTCACCCTCAATACCGGGAGAGACGAACCCCTGAAGATCCGCTCACTACCTCCATGTGGCTCGGGACTGTACCCAACTAAAACCTGTTTGCACGTCTCCTTTGAGCGTGGTAGGGTAGTAATCAAAGTACAGTGGGAACTCACACGAGACAAATGACGATTCCCATGTCGATGAACTAACCTGTACACATGTCACCAGGGAACTGCTATCTGACGTCAGGTATAAGACCAACTAGCATGTTCCCGACGAGTCCTGTCCGGTGTACTCATAACCCAATGAGCACCTGTATACATCTTAGGTGAACCAACGGATACCAGTGGCTTGTGAGACCGGCCACCGCCCCTCGTCGGGGTCTCGACTGTATACACTAGTCTACTCTGGAGTATCGATGCCCTGTCTCGAAACTCCTACGACTAGGGACCTTTTAAGGATGTGCTTATAGACTACCAGCTCCCACGTATATGATCGCCCTCATATTGCTGGTGGTCAATCAAGAATCCTAGGGGCTCTATCAACGTGCAATAGTGACCTGTAAGGTCACCTAAAGCAGTACACGATGATAAAGGTAAACCAGATAGCATACTATCATCTTGAGTAAGACTGTCCTACTGGGACAGGTCCTCCCTCAATCATTGCAATCACGTGCCTGTGATCCAATAATTGACTCTGAGGGCACTATCTCCAACACCACGGGCGTAAAACAATCCCAATCTCTCCCGAGTCCTACCGGTGAGACCATATTCAAAGTCCCAAAAAAAGGGTATGTCCACAAGCAAAATGGGCACGGATAAAAACCCGAAAGGGCTCCGTGAGTAAAAACAGCAGGACTGCCGGCGAGTTTGTGAGAACCCGAAAGGGCGCACACTCGTAAAAAAGAGATGAAATGCACTCACAAAGTCCTCTCGACTTTGTGAGGAGAAAATTCCCGCGTGAGATCCTTACGACTCACAAGGGAGCAACACACTTAGGATTCCCCACGACTCCTAAGGAGAAGATACACCTACGAGATCCTTTCGACTCGTAGTGAGAAAATGCTTTTATGGGACCCTTACGGCCCATAAAATTGAAAAGCCTTAGGTGATAGGGATCCAAACCCGTCTCCCAAGCCATCAATTCCCAAATCCTCTCGACGCAAATGATGATTCTCTCCTGGTACCATATTCCAGTGTAGTGATGCCGATGCCAAACAAAAAACAAAATCCCCAAATCTTCTCATGGCAACCGATGATTCGCTTCTGGTACCATATTCCAGTATAGCGATGCTGATGTCAACCTAAATCAAATCAAACCAACAACCTCTGCAGCGGAATCATGCCCTGTCCCAGAATTTACTCCGTGTCGAAATCATGCTTCGCCTCGGGATATCTACCTTCCCTGCCGGAGTTATGCTCCGCCTCGAAATCAAATCGACCAACCAGCTCCGCGTCGGAATCATGCTTCGTCTCAGAGTGTACTCCGCGTCGAAATCAAGCTTCGCCTCGATGTATCTGCCTTCCCTATCGGAATTATGCTTCGGCTCGGAATCAACAAACGACCTCCTCATCGGAATTATGCTCCGCCTCGGAATCAAGTCAACCAGCAATCTTTGTGTCAGAATCAATGCACTCTGTGTCAAAATGATGCTTCGCCTCAGTGTACCTGCCTTCCATGTCGAAATTAAGCTTCGTCTCGGAATCAAGTCAGCCAACAAGCTCAGTGCCGGAATCATGATCCGTCTCAGAACGTACCGCATGTCAAAATCATGTTTCGCATCGGAGTATTTTCCTTCCCTGTCGGAATTATGCTGCGCCTGGGAATCAACCTCTGCATCAAAATTATGCTTCGGTCAGAATGTCTGCCGCTCTTCGGAATGATGCTCCGATCCCTGGAATCATGCTCTGCTCTTCGGAATGATGCTCCGATCCCTGGAATCATGCTCCGCTGTTCGGAATGACTCTCTGATCCCTGGAATCATGCTCCACCCTTCGGAATGTGTAACGCCTTAGATTTCTGTTAGTGTTCGTTTAGACGTTAATGCGGGTTTACTGTAAAAAGTTTACCAATTCCGGTTCCTCACATTTTATAACATTTAATTAATAAATTATTATTATTTGTTATAAGCATGCATGCACGTGTGCATGTAAATGTGAGTTTTGTTTGTGCTAATTTTAATCTTAGCAACCTCGACACTTAACCTAATCCTTGCTAATCCACCCTTTGCTTAATCCTTGATCTTTTGTGAGTGAGAAGAGAGATATTTTGCTTGGTTTTGTTTTGTGTGAGGTGTGAGTGCATTAATGTGGAGGCATGGTTAGCAATTAATGCTAAGGATACACCCACCCTCATCTCTCACCCTACACCCACCTCCCTCTCTCTTCATCATTCCCTCTCACTCTCATTTCTCTAACTCATTTATTCTCTCATTCCTCTCTCATCAACTGAACACTCTCTCATTTCTACACAAAATCCATAACAAATTCACAAATCTTCACAAAAATCCAATCTTTTTTCTTGGATTTGCCTCTTGGATGCCTTGGAGTGTGCAAAGCTTGGATCTTTGAGTTCTTTTGTGTAGGTAATGATTCCTTTCTGTTATTTAAGTTAATTTTGTGTAGCTTAGCTTGTTAGTTTTAGTTGTTATCGCGTATCGTATCGTTTCGGGTAAATATCGTATTTTTAGTGTTTTGTTTGGGTCTCGGATGATCTGCTGTTAAACCAAGTATTTGTTGCAAAAGTTGGCATGACAGTAACCTAGTGTAGAGACCTAGAACCTACCTTGAAAATACGAGCCAATTCCTCCAAGGTCAGGTCGCAGTTTTATTGGTTCTGGCCGCAAATTGCGGCCAGACTGGGGAGTTAGGGTTTGGGTTTTTGGGTTGGGGTCTCTGGGTTATTTGTAGTCTCATGGTACTTGCAATTTTTACAAATTATTAGCACAGAAAAATCTGGGACAACTTTGCGTATTCTAGTGTTTTGTTTTGCGCGATACGTTATTCGATACGATGCGTGTTCCGTGTTGCTGTTGTTCTGAGTTGGTTTCGTAGTGTCGCTATACGCGTTAGCTACAACACGAACCCTTTGGAGTACGTATGTGTGTCGTGTTGGTCCATGTAGATTGTATGTGTTTTGGGTCTATTATTAATATATACTTGTTTTTTTGTTTTAATGTTGCAGGTTCGCAGGTGGGGACTTCGGACACTGCTACAAAGGGAAAACAGGCGGTAGACTTCACATAGCCAGGAGCGTTGGTGAGTAGATTTAACATCTACAGGGGAATCGCCCGCATGGCGTTATGCGTCTGGGCTAGAGATGTCACTTTTGTTGCATATTTTATGTCATATTTAGAATTGCGCATTCACCATACTGCTTAGTTATTGTTGTGCTTGGACTAGTATCCTTAGGACACCGCACATATTATTGACGACTCATGTTGCATGAGCACTGATTGTATGCTGCGCACACCGTCAATAATTGCCATGTCACGCACAACCCACTTATAGTTATGATATTTTTTGGTTAGGGACATTGAGAAATTGATTCATATTTCTTTACGCATTGACATATAGCATACCTGTATACTTACATGCTTACATTTATACCTTGACATACTTACGTGCTAGATACATGTATACTTATAGAGTATTGTACCATTAGCGATAGGTACATACACACTTTATGCCATAACTACAGGTATATCTTGCACCCATATTTCACTTATACCTAAGGGGTATACTACATCATTATTTATAGGTAGATACATATATCTTGCTATACCTTATTGTTTACACATATATCTGGTTATAGCTACATGTTTATCTTTACTTGATATTATTTAGAATTGGATAAATTAGGAACCGCATGATATTTATATTAACTTGTTGCGGTTAATTAGTGGCTTTTCCTTTATATGCTTTCATTTAAGTTTTATGTTGCATATATTATATTCATGGATTTTTCGCATGGAGCTATGGAATTTTCATGAATTTTTTTGGATTTGGGGACCGTGGGAGTTCATGAAATTATGCATTATTTGAAAAACCCGGTTTCCCCTTGATATGATATTTCAGCATCCACCCTGAGATTTATCGGTTCTGATATATATATACCCCTGCGAGGAGGCATTGAGGCCGTATGAGGGTACATGGTGGGGCCCGGAGGTACCTCGGGGCAAGACGATTGATGGACCTTGCCTATTGAGCCTGTCAGGGGAACCATATTATCCGGTGACAATTCCTATGACTCGGAGGTTATCATGGGGATACCGATGGGAGTCATGTACGTATGGATACGTGGAAAGACGAGGGTCAGAGCTAGGCACTCGTGATTTTCGGATAGCGTGTGATACGTACCTATTAGGGTGCCAGTCTTGGTGACAGCACCTGATAGATCAGTATTTCTGTGTCGATGCTTGACACATTGGTTTCATGATATTTTTACTCCTAAGTATATATAACAGTGGAATGGGACGCTGTTATATATGCCTTTACACCAATATTAGTGGAATGGGACGCTAATATATGTGTATTAATATCAATTTATATACATCATCATATTTATTCATGCAAATATATTTAGGGTGTTTGAATTTTACTTGATATTGGATTTGTGATATAGGAGATTTATTTGAGATTTGATACAGGATATATATGAGATTCACTTGATTTTGTACATTCAGGATATATGAGATTTATTCAATATTGTACATTAAGGATTTGTGAGACTTATATGATATGAGAGCCAATTTGGGGGCTGATTTGAGGAAATTGGGATTTGGATTTGTCTTGATGGATTGTGATCCTACCATGATGTCAGGATTCCGTAGAAACGACATATTTCATTTCATACTCCACATTTATTGTTTATGCATTGTTTCATGTATTAGTAGTACCTGTTAGTGTACCTTTCATGACTGTTGCATTTACATACCTTTATTTATATGCATTGCTTCATGTGTAGTTGTACCTGTTAGTGTACCTTTCATGATTGTTGCATATATACATTTTCATATCATTATTGCATGATTATTGCATACTGATTGTCAAATATTATTGCTTCATGTATTAGTTGTACCTGCTAGTGTACTTTTCATGATTATTACAGTCATATGACCTTTTATTGCTATTAATTGCATATGTTAGATTCACGCTGTACGTGCATACTTGCGATTACCTGTATATGTTATTTACTACTCACGAGTTGGCAACCCACCCCCGTTGTGCCACAGTTGTTTTGCAGGGTGTTCCCCACAGTAGTCGAGGCAGGCTATTCACCTATCCGATCATCTTTTGCTGCGGATACCGCTTCAGCTCATAGTGTGCAGTTTTGCTTAGGTGGGTTTTGTGGTTATCCGTATTGTTGTATTGTATATTCGTTGTATCCTTGTACTCTCCATCTAATATATTTTCTTGTTGACTTAGAGACTTGGTGAGGACGATATTGTATATTATTTTGTGACTTGTTGTCTTTTATACAGTTTCCTTTCTATTGTCTTTTATTTTTTCTCTACGGTGTCGTATATTTGTTGTGGTGGTTGTTTTCCGCCTTTGGGTGTGTATTTGCTCTCGTTTGGGGATGCTTTATTTATATTTTCGTTGTACCCATTTTTGGGGCTAGTTTTTTCAAAGAAGGTGCTGCCAAAATTTTAAAGAAAGAAAGTTGGACTTTTAAAGAATTTGGGTTATGATTTAAAAGACTTTTAAAAATGTTTCTTATGTTATCTTGTCTTTTATTGGTTTAGATTTCTGGGTTTTGTCTTTCTTTTACTGCGTTACGCCTGTAGACGTTGCATAGTATTATGGCCATCACGTGCCAATTTCGGGTCGTGACAAAGTTGGTATCAGAGCGCTAGGTTTTTACCTTTCGGAGCGTAGGATGACCTTGGTATGATGGAGTAGGTAGCTTAAGCAGAGCAACGTAGTGCGTGTATATCTGCAGCATACTCACGATGCGGTACTCCGCCTAAAGTGACCTAAGCACAAATTGCTTGAAATTCCTTCCTTGATGATTCATATCCTTGTGATTAGATTTCCATGTTCTTATCGAATCTTATTTCAATTTATAGCCTTGCCGCCGATAACTATGGGGACTCAGAGAGGTGCAGCGAGGGTCGAGGTCAGAGTTGACTCGGGTGGGTCAAGCACTGACCAGGATGGTGCGCTAGTTGCACAGGTGTAGACGGTTCCGCCTTCGACAGATAGTATCGCTAGGCTTGTGACAAAGATGCATGACATGCGCCGGACGATGAGTTCATTGGTTGAGGCCGTTCAAGCACAGCGACAGGAGGTTGTCACCCCTGTTACCCAGTTGTTCCTTGCGATCAGCATGCAGCAGTCGATCACCCACATAGCACCAGTAGATGCAGCCCCAGTTGACGAGGCACGTATTCCAGAGACTCTGAGAGTTCCGGGACAGTGGAGGACTCATACCGGTGTTCCAGCCCAGAGATAGAGGCTTAGTCGTCGAGACAGATTTCATGACCGTCGCGGGAGTAGCAGAGGCTTAGGACGAGGACAGTCGTTCAGCTCTCATCCCCAGGAGGGTCAGCAGTCATCGCATGGATGTTTTCGATGCGGGAGCCTTCAACACTTCATCATACATTGTTCCTTAGCACCACGTCAGGCTTATGTGCAGAGAGGTCATGGACGCGGAAGGTTCGCTCAGAGGGGACAGGTTACCAGAAGAGGAGTCAGCCAGTTGCGGGTAGGGGGCAGACACGAGAGTTTGCTTCTACTCATCGGGACGCTCGGGCGTCCAATGCAGAGTTTTCTGGTATCCTTAATTCGTATATTATTTTGATGTATTTCTTATTTGTTTTACACATTTTGTGCCGTGATTGGGATGAGAGTCGTGTTAGGTAGAGCAGCCGCTTGTTGTGTTAACTTCTATCAGCGATTCTTTTGTTGCGCAACACGTATTTCGGTCGTGTGCCAATCGGATAGGAGATAGAGATTCGTCCGTCGTTTTGGTCCCAAAGTTGACTAAGCACCCGAGTAAGTGAACTTGGCGAGACGGGAACAACTTCCGAGATCGAATGAAAGACCGGGTTTTAGAGATGTTGGATTTGACGTTCTCCTAGGCATGAACTTGTTAGCTACGTGTTAGACGTCTGTGGACTACCGTGAGAAAACAGTCAGGTGTTGTTTTCCCCGGCGAGTCAGTTCTTGTTGTGCAGGTGGATAGTTGTGCCGCCTCTCACAGCTCGAAATCAACATTTTTCGCTAGTCGGCTTTTGATGAGAGGATGTCGTGGATTCTTGGCATTCATTCATGGTACCTGAGCCATAGTTGGTTTGTTGGACCGGGTTCCTTTCGTGCGAGAGTTATCCAACGTTGTTCCAGATGAGCCGTCGAAGCTTAAGGATCAGCTGCAGAGCTGTTTGTTGGGGTGCTTGTGCGTTTGAGTGTTTCGCATTGGGGAGATCCTATTTCTGTTTGTAAAGGAGAAGGACGACAGATTGAGATTGTGTATTGATGGATCGTCAATCGAACCGGCTTACGGTACGGATATGTATCCTTTACCTCGTATTGACGATTTCTTCGATCAACTCCAGAGTGCGAGACATTCTCTAAGTTGTTCAGGATCAGGTCATCATCGTTGCGGGTTCGGAGTGATAACATTCCGAAGACTGCCTTGTGCGTGCTATGGGCTTTGTGTGTTTTGGTGGTGTCATTGGACTCACCAATGCCCTAACAACATTCATTTATATGATGAACCAGATTTCTTCAGGCCGTTCCTCGACTAGTTATTGTGGTGTTATTGACGACATTCTGGTCTATTTAATGTGTCTTGAGGAACAGGAGTAGCACTTGAGGATTTGTTTTGCAGACGTTGGGAGAGCCCCAGCGGTTTGCTAGATTCTCGGAGTGTTCCTTCAGGCTTATTTGTGTTGACTCCTAGGTCTTGTAGTTACGGGAGACGGTTTTGTATGGTTCCGAGGAAGATCGAGGCTATACAGCTTTGGCCCAGACTTGTGTACGGACGGAGGTCCGCAGATTTTTGGGCTTATCAGGTTTTTACCGCCGTTTCGTGCAAAATTGCTAGTGTAGTGCTGCACCGTTGACTGGACTGACCGGAAAGGAGGTTTCTTTTCTTGAAATGAGGCATGCATGCAGAGTTTTTCGGCAGTTGAAAACTCGGTTAACAACTGCATCAGTTCTTTCTTTGCTTTCTGGTACGGGCGACTTTGTTGTTAACTGTAATGTTTCGCGAGTGGGGATCGATTGTGTACTGAGGTGACACTATAAAGTTATCGCTTTTTCTTCCTTACATATGAAGGAAGTACGAGCAGGATATCCCACTCATGATCTGGAGATGGCCGCGGTGGTCTTGCGTTGGAGATTTGGAGACACTACTTGTTCGAGAGTCGTGTCAGATTTTCATGGACCACCAGAGCTTAATGTACATCTTCTTGCAGCAGGTTCTTATTGTTGAGATAGTCTTCTGCAGATTTACTGTTCTTATGCGATCGTTGAGTACAGCTTAAGTTCGCCTCTACTGAGGGGGACAGCTTGCTCATGTCCGCACCCGACCACTATTCCTTATTCTCTTTCGCGAGGCACTGCCCGCCGATCCTCGTTAGTCAGAGATACTTGAGCATACTCGGCTGGGTGATGATTAGGAGTCCTTGATTTGTGACTTAGGTGTGCTAAGTTTAGGGACGCATTTGTGTACATGATACTATTGGGCAGAGACGCGAAATCCTATAGCAGGTACATCAGTCAACTCTTTGTACTCATTCGAGTTCCACCAACATTTGACGTGACTTGTAAGATAGTTACGGGTGGGCAAGGGTGTAAAGAGAAGTTTTGGGTTTCGTTTCAAGGTGTCTGTCTTGTTGTATGCTTAGGTTGAGCATCTGAGATCGGCTGGAAAGTTGCAACCTTTAACCGTTCCGAAGTATGAGTGGGAGCAGATCTCCACGAATTTCGTTGTAGTGTCTACCCAGGTTTAGTAAGGGTGTGACTCCATTCGTATGCTTGTTGTCCGGTTTTGCTCGGTTTGCTCAGTTGTTCTTTGTTAAGTTTGTGCGTTGCATGGAGTTCCTTCATTGGTTCGTATCCAATTAAGGCACCCTGTTCGCTTGCCGTCTTGGGTAGGAACTTCAGGAAGCCTTGGGTATTGGTTGAGCTTTAGTTCCATCTTTCCATCCGCAGGATGATGGTTTTGTGAGAGCGGGCTATACCGACTATAGAGGATATGCTTGTGCGTACGTTTTAATTGTTGTCGGCAGTTGGGGATCTTCACTCGCCATTGTTAGGGTTCTCCTTCGATAGCTGTTATCAGGAGGCACTCCAATTAGCAACCTTTAGGTTTAGGGGTTAGGTCGTGTCAATCGCCAATCTGTTTTTCTGACTCTGCGTAGTAGGATTTTTGGACCCCAGCTAGTCTAGAGACTTGAGTTCGCAGTGGGAGATCATGTATTACTACGGATTTCCGATGAATGACGTGTTGAGTTTTGGGAAGCTTACCCTAGAATTGTAGGTCCTTTTGAGATCCTTAAAGCGAGTTAGTTCCGTTACCTTTAATTTGGCACTTCCGCCCAGATTATTGAGTATTCACCCCGTATTCCTTGTGTTGATACTTTGTAATTACCTTCATGAACTTTCTCACATTATTCAGCACCAGACCATTTAGTTTGGACGCGATCTTTCATTCACCAGCAGCCAATTTTGTGAATGGCTCGGCAGGTGGAGAAACTTCGGTCAAGGGTCTTGCCATCTGTGAATGGTTTTTCTTGGACGTAGCCGTACAGTGGGGTAACCACTTGGGAGGCTGCGAGCGAGATATGAGAGTTTGTAATCTTCTCTATGAAGGTATGCTTAGTGAGAATTTTAAATTCGGGGAAGAATTTTTATAAGGGGGGAGATTGTAACGCCTTAGATTTCGGTTAGTGTTCGTTTAGACATTAATGCGGGTTTACTATAAAATGTTTACTAATTCGGGTTTCTCACATTTTATAACATTTAATTAATAAATTATTATTATTTGTTATAAGCATGCACGCACGTGTGCACGTAAATGTGAGTTTTGTTTGTGCTAATTTTGATCTTAGCAACCTTGACACTTAACCTAATCCTTGCTAATCCACCCTTTGCTTAATCCTTGATCTTTTGTGAGTGAGAAGAGAGATATTTTGCTTGGTTTTGTTTTGTGTGAGGTGTGAGTGCATTAATGTGGAGGCATGGTTAGCAATTAATGCTAAGGATACACTCACCCTCATCTCTCACCCTACACTCATCTCCCTCTCTCTTCATCATTCCCCCCCTCTCTCATTTCTCTAACTCATTTATTCTCTCATTCCTCTCTCATCAACTGAACACTCTCTCATTTCTACACAAAATCCATCACAAATTCACAAATCTTCACAAAAATCCCATCTTTTTCTTGGATTTGCCTCTTGGATGCCTTGGAGTGTGCAAAGCTTGGATCTTTGAGTTCTTTTGTGTAGGTAATGATTCCTTTCTGTTATTTAAGTTAATTTTGTGTAGCTTAGCTTGTTAGTTTTAGTTGTTATCGCGTATCGTATCGTTTCGGGTAAATATCGTATTTTTAGTGTTTTGTTTGGGTCTCGAATGATCTGCTGTTAAACCAAGTATTTGTTGCAAAAGTTGGCATGACAGTAACCTAGCGTAGAGACCTAGAACCTACCCTGAAAATACGAGCCAATTCCTCTAAGGTCAGGCCGCAGTTTTATCGGTTCTGGCCGCAAATTGCGGCCAGACTGGGGAGTTGGGGTTTGGGTTTTTGGGTAGGGGTCTCTGTGGTTATTTGTAGTCTCATGGTACTTGCAATTTTTACAAATTATTAGCACAGAAAAATCTGGGACCACTTTGCGTATTCTAGTGTTTTGTTTCGCGCGATACGTTATCCGATACGATGCATGTTCCGTGTTGCTGTTGTTCTGAGTTGGTTTCGTAGTGTCGCTATACGCATTAGCTACAACACGAACCCTTTGGATTACGTATGTGTGTCGTGTTGGTCCGTGTAGATTGTATGTGTTTTGGGTCTATTATTAATATATACTTGTTTTATTGTTTTAATGTTGCGGTTCGCAGGTGGGGACTTCAGACACTGCTACAAAGGGAAAACAGGCAGTAGACTTCACCTAGCCAGGAGCGTTGGTGAGTAGATTTAACATCTACAGGGGAATCGCCCGCATGACGTTATGCGTCTGGGCTAGAGATGTTACTTTTGTCGCATATTCTATATCATATTTAGAATTGCGCATTCACCATACTACTTAGTTATTGTTGTGCTTGGACTAGTATCCTTAAGACACCGCACATATTATTGACGACTCATGTTGCATAAGCACTGATTGTATGCTGCACACACCGTCAATAATTGCCATGTCACGCACAACCCACTTATAGTTATGATATTGTTTGGTTAGGGACATTGAGACATTGATTCATATTTCTTTACGCATTGACATATAGCATACATGTATACTTACATGCTTACATTTATGCCTTGACATACTTACGTGCTAGATACCTGTATACTTATAGAGTATTGTACCATTAGCGATAGGTACATACACACTTTATGCCATAGCTACAGGTATACCTTGCACCCATATTTCACCTGTACCCAGGGGGTATACTACATCATTACTTATAGGTAGATACATATATCTTGCTATACCTTATTGTTTACACATATATCTGGTTATAGCTACATGTTTACCTTTACTTGATGTTATTTAGACTTGGATAAATTAGGAACCGCTTGATATTTATATTAACTTGTTGCATTTAATTAGCGGCTTTTCCTTTATATGCTTACATTTCAGTTTTAAGTTGCATATATTATATTCATGGATTTTTCGCATTGAGCTATGGATTTTTCATGATGTTTTCTGGATTTGGGGACCGTGGGAGTTCATGAAATTATGCATTATTTGAAAAACCCGGTTTCCCCTTGATATGATATTTCAGCATCCACCTTGAGATTTATCGGTTCAGATATATATATACCCCCGCGAGGAGGCGTTAAGGCCGTATGAGGGTACATGGTGGGGCCCAGAGGTACCCCGGGGAAAGACGACTGATGGACCTTGCGGATTGAGCCTGTCAGGGGAACCATACCATCCGGTGACATTACTTATGACTCGGCGGTTATCATGGGGATACCGATGGGAGTCATGTACGTATGGATACGTCGAAAGACGAGGGTCAGAGCTAGGCACTCGTGCTTTTCGGATAGCGTGTGATACGTACCTGTCAGGGTGCCAGTCTTGGTGACAACACCTGATAGATCAGTATTTCTGTGTTGATGCTTGACACATTGGTTTCATGATATTTTTACTCCTAAGTATATATAACAGTGGAATAGGACGCTGTTATATATGCCTTTACACCAATATTAGTGGAATGGGACGCTAATATATGTGTATTGATATCAATTTATATACATCATCATTCATGCAAATATATTTAGGGTGCCAGAATTTTACTTGATATTGGATTTGGGATATAGAAGATTTATTTGAGATTTGATACATGATATATATGAGATTCACTTGATTTTGTACATTCAGGATATAGGAGATTTATTCGATATTATACATTAAGAATTTGTGAGACTTATATGATATGAGAGCCAATTTGGAGGCTGATTTGAGGAAATTGGGATTTGGATTTGTCTTGATGGATTGTGATCCTACCACGATGCCAGGATTCCGTGGAAACGACATATTTCATTCCATACCCCACATTTATTGTTTATGCACTATTTCATGTATTAGTAGTACCTGTTAGTGTACCTTTCATGACTGTTGCATTTACATACCTTTATTTATATGCATTGCTTCATGTGTAGTTGTACCTGTTAGTGTACCTTTCATGATTGTTGCATATATACATTTTCATATCATTATTGTATGATTATTGCATACTGATTGTCATATATTATTGCTTCATGTATTAGTTGTACCTGCTAGTGTACTTTTCATGATTATTACATTCATATGACCTTTTATTGCTATTAATTGCATATGTTAGATTCACGCTGTACGTGCATACTTGCGATTACCTGCATATGTTATTTACTATTCGCGAGTTGGAAACTCACCCCCGTTGTGCCACAGTTGTTTTGCAGGGTGTTCCCCAGAGTAATCGAGGCAGGCTATTCACCTATCCGATCATCTTTTACTGCGGATACCGCTTCAGCTCATAGTGTGCAGTTTTGCTTAGGTGGGTTTTGTGGTTATCCGTATTATTGTATTGTATATTCGTTGTATCCTTGTACTCTCCATCTACTATTTTCTTGTTGACTTAGAGACTTGGTGAGGACGATATTGTATATTATTTTGTGTCTTGTTGTCTTTTATACAGTTTCCTTTTTATTGTCTTTTATTTCTTCGCTACGGCGTCGTATATTTGTTGTGGTGGTTGTTTTTCGCCTTTGTGCATGTATTTGCTCCCGTTTGGGGATGCTTTATTTATATTTTTATTGTACCCATTTTTGGGGCTAGTTTTTACAAAGAAGGTGCTGCCAAAATTTTAAAGAAAGAAAGTTGGACTGTTAAAGAATTTGGGTTGTGATTTCAAAGGCTTTTAAAAATGTTTCTTATCTTATCTTTTCTTTTATTGGTTTAGATTTCTGGGTTTTGGCTTTCTTTTACTGTGTTACGCCTATAGACCTTGCGTAGTATTAGGGCCGTCACGTGCCAATTTCGGGTCATGACAGAATGACGCTCCGATCCCTGGAATCATACTCCGCTCTTCGGAATGATGCTCCGATCCTTAGAATCATGCTCCGCTCTTCGGAATGATTCTCCGATCCATGGAATCATGCTCCGCTCTTCAGAATCATGCTCCGATCCCTGGAATCATGCTCCGCTCTTCGGAATGATGCTCCGATCTCTGGAATGATGCTCCGCTCTTCGGAATGATGCTCCGATCCTTGGAATCATGCTCCGCTCTTCGGAATGATACTCCGATCCCCAAAATTATGCTTCGACTCTGGAATTATGCTCCGCAAATCGGAATGATGCTCCGATCCCCGGGAATCATGCTCCCCGAGGGATGCTCCGCCCCCGGAATGATGTTTCACCTCGAAGTCCAGGTTCAAGATCCATCAATTTCATGCACACAACTCAAATACGCGGTGTGCATTTAATGATGGGGGGCACTTTGTTGGGGTCGAAAATTGCACCTCGGTTGACCAAGTCAAAATCAAGGTCAACCCCAAGCCAAGTGGGCTCATGCCCTAGTCGAGCCCGAACATGAAGCGGCCAACCTCCCCCATGCTGAAATAAAAAAAATCATGTAATAAATAATTTTGATGTAATTTTTTATACATGAGTGGGCATAAAGCCAAAATTTTGTAAAGCCCATGGCTTATGTGCAAAAAGAAATGGCACATGAGCCATGGGATGGGCAAAATGCCATTTTGTAAAGCCCAAGGGGCCATATGTAAATATGTAGTCTATAAAAGGCAACATGATGATGAATAAAAGAGAGACTTTTTTCCTTCCCCTCAAAATCTAGGGTTTGTGCCTCTTTCCCCTTTTGAAGATTCTAAACCTTCTTCTTTCTTTTGAATTAAATCAAGAGTTTTACTCTTCCTTTTCAAAAACTAAATAGTTTTTCACCACAAAACCCACAAAGGGGAGCTTAGATCTCCCATCAGATCTCGAAAAGAAGAGATTTTTAAAATCTTACATCTCTTGATCTTCAAGATCCTGCCAACAGAGGAGGAAGAAGGAGGCCCATCTCCAAAACCCCCATTTTTGGGAAGACCCAGGGCTCCAAAGAAGAACCCCTTTCATCAACTCTAAAACATCATAGGAGTTTAACTCCACTCTAAATCCTTTTTTGGGATTTTAAATCCTATTTCTGCAACTAAATGCCCCCTTTTCCACGCCGGCGCCCAAGCGCCCGAGCGCTCAAGCGCCCAGCGCCTACATGCCGGGCACGTGGTGCACTAGCGCTCGAGGGCTCTAGCGCCCAGCGCCCACGTGCCGGACATGTGGTGCACTAGCGCTCGAGCGCCTGGCACTCCAGCGATCAGCGCCCACGTGCCGGACACATGGTGCGCTAGCGCTCGAGCGCCTGGCGCTCAAGCGCCTTGCGCTCAAGTGCCCAGCGCCCACGTGCCGGGCACGTGGTATGCTAGCGCTCGAGTGCCCTGCACCCACGTGCTGGGCACGTGGTGCGCCAGCGCCTAAGCACCCAGCGCTCGCGTGTTAGACACGCGAGGCGCTGGCCCCCACGCATCCTTTGGATGCCCTTTCCCATTTTCATATATATATATATATATGTATATATATACATATACATATACACACATACACATACTCTACAACACTGTCCCTCGGAGGTAGCGGGACCCCCGTATTAACTCTGCGTGGCTCCCGATATATCCAAGCCCCCTCCAAAACAAAACACACGTACACTGCACATTGAGTTCGCATGACCAGTTTAACCTATCAATCGGAGGTTCCCTTGCTCTAAAGGCGAGGGGTAATTAACGGCAGCTTAGTCCGCGGCTGTCGGAGATTCGGATCCCCACAATCAATAAACCTCTAGGCAGGGGAATCTGTAGTACGCCTGACAAGAGCGCGTGTATTCCCATCACAATGGGGTGACGAAAAACACCCTACAGCTATGTGCTAGGCGTGTGTGGACTGCCGTGAGAAAACAGTCAGGTTTTGTTTTCCCGGCGAGTCAGTTCTTGTTGTGCAGGGGGGCAGTGGTGCCGCCTCTCACAGCTTGAATTCAGCCTTTTTCGCTAGTCGGCTTTTGAGGAGAGGATGTCGAGGATTCTTGGCTTTCATTCGTGATACCGGAGCCACAGTGGGTTGTTGGACCGGGTCCCTATCGTGCGAGGGTTTTCCGACGTTGTTCCAGATGAGCCTGTGGAGCTTAGGGAGCTTAAGGATCAGCTGCAAGTTGCTTGTAGGGGGGCTTGTGCGTCTGACTTTTTCGCTTTGGGGAGCTCCTATTCTGTTCGTCAAGAGAAGGATAGCAGTTGAGGTTGTGTATTGATGGATCGTCAATTGAACCGGGTTACGGTGCAGATAGGTATCCTTTACATCGCATTGACGATTTCTTCGATCAGCTCCAGAGTGCGAGACATTTTCTAAGTTTGTTTGGGATTAAGTCATCATTGGTTGCGGGTTTGGAGTGATGACATTCCGAAGACTGCTTTTGTGCATGCTACGGGTAGTATGAGTTTTGGGTGGTGTCGTTGGACTCACCAATGCCCTAGCAGCATTCGTGGATGTGATGAACCAGATTTCTTCAGGCCGTTCCTCGACCAGTTTATTGTTGTATCATTGATGACATTCTGGTCTATTCCAATGTGTCGTGAGGAACTTGAGCACCACTTGAGGATTTTCTTTGCAGACATTGGGAGAGCCCCAGCGGTTTGCTAAATTCTTGGAGTGTTCCTTCAGGCTTGGTTGTGTTGACACCTAGGTCTTGTAGTTACGGGAGACGGTTTTTGTATGGTTCCGAGGAAGATCGAGGCCGTACAACTTTGTTCCATACTTGTGTACGGGACGGAGGTCCGTAGATTTTTGGGCTTAGCAGGCTTTTACCGCCGTTTCGTGCATGATTGTTAGTGTATTGCTGTACCGTTGACTGAACTGACCCGAAAGGAGGTTCCTTTTCTTTGGACCGAGGCATGTGTGCGGAGTTTTCAGCAGTTGAAGACTCGGTAGACAACTGCACTGGTTCTTTCTTTGCTTTCTGGTTTGGGAGACTTTGTTGTTTTACTGTGATGTTTCGCGAGTGGGGCTCGATTGTGTACTGATGTGACGCTATAGAGTTATCGCTTTTGCTTCCTGAAAGATGGAGGAAGTACGAGCAGGATATCCCACTCATGATTTGGAGATGGCCGCGGTGGTCGTGCGTTGGAGGTTTAGAGACACTACTTGTGCGGAGAGTCGTGTCAGATTTTCACGGACCACCAAAGCTTAATGTACATCTTCCTGCAGCGGGTTTTGATTGTTGAGACAGCGCTGTGGGATGGAGCTTGTGATGGATTGTGTTTGTGAGATCCTCGTTACCCGTAGCAAGGCGATTATGGTAGCTGATGCTGGAGTCGTAGGCCCGGGGTTAGCTTGTTCCAGTTGTGCGCAGTCCTGAGACAGTCTTCTGCAGATTTACAGTTCTTGTGCGATCGTTGAGTACAGCTTAAGTTTGCCTCTACTGAGGGGACAACTTGCTCCGCGTCCATCCATTTTTCCTTAATCGTCTTCGCGAGGCACAGCCCGCCGAAGCTCGTTTGTCTGAGATTCTTGAGCATACTCGGCTGGGTAAAGATTCAGAGTCCTTGATTTATGACCACAGTGTGCTACGTTTAGGGACGCGTTTGTGTACCTGATACTGATGGTTAGAGACGCGAAAACCTAGGGCAGGCACATCAGTCAGCTTTCAGTGTTCATTCCAGTTCTACTAATTCGTAGCGTGACTTGTGAGTTAGTTGCGGGTGGGCAGGGATGAAGAGTGAAGTTTTGGATTTCGTTTCGAGGTGTCTGTCTTGTTGCGAGCTAAGGTTGAGCATTTGAGACCGGCCGGAGAGTTTCAACCTTTAACCGTTCCAGAGTGGGAATGGGAGCAGATCTCCATGAATTTCGTTGTGGTGTCTACCCCGGTCTAGACAGGGTGTGACTCCATCTGGGTGTTGTTTTCCGGTTATGCTCAGTTTGCTCAGTTGTTCTTTGTTAAGTTTGTGCGTTTGCATGGAGTTCCTTCATGCGTTGTATCCAATAGAGGCACCCTGTTCGCTTGCCGTCTTGGGAAGAAGCTTCAGAAAGCCTTGGGTAATGGTTGAGCTTTAGCTCCGCTTTTCCATCCGCAGGACGAGGGTTTGTGAGAGCGGGCTATACAGACTCTGGAGGATATGCTTGTGCATGCGTACTAATTGTTGTTGGCAGTTGGGATCGTCACTTGCCATTGTTAGGGCTCTCCCTCGATAGCTGTTACCAAGAGACACTCCAATTGGCAACCTTTGGGTTTTTGTTTGGTAGGTCGTGTCGATCGCCAGTCTGTTTTCTGACTCTTTGTGAGTAGGATTTTGGACCCCAGCTAGCCTTGAGACTTCGGAGATGATCCAGTTGATTCAGGTCAGGATGAGGACAGCCCAGTGCAGACAGAGGTCTTATGCCGACCATGGTGGTCGCAGACTTGAGTTCGCAGTGGGAGATCATGTATTCCTATGGGTTTTCCGATGAATGACGTGTTGAGTTTTGGGAAGCTTATCCCGGGATTTTAGGTCCTTTTGAGATCCTCGAGCGAGTTAGTTCCGTTGCCTATAATTTGGCACTTCCGTCCAGATTATTGAGTATTCACCCCGTATTCCTTGTGTCGATACTTTGCAAATACCTTCATAACCTTTCTCACATGATTCAGCACCAGACCATTTAGCTTGGACGCGATCTTTTCGTTCACCGGCAGCCAATTGTGTTAGTTGTTCGGCAGGTGGAGAAACTTCGGTCAAGGGTCTTGCCATCTGTGGAGGGTTTTCTTGGGCGTAGCCGTATAGTGAGGTGATCACTTGGGAGGCTGCGAGCGAGATTTGGGAGTTTTGTACTCATCTCTTTGAAGGTACGCTTAGTGAGAATTTAAAATACGGGGACGAATTTTTATAGGGGGGCGATTGTAATGCCTTAGATTTCGATTAGTGTTAGTTTAGACTGTAATGCGGGTTTTTGGTAAAAAGTTTACCAATTTGGGTTCCTCATATTTTATAATATTTAATTAATAATTTATTATTATTTGTTATGGCTTGCATGCACGTGTGCACGTTAATGTGAGGGTTTGTTGTGTTAATCTTGTTCTTAGCTACCATGACACTTAACCTAATATTATCCTTTGCTTTAATCCATTCCTAATTCTTTGCTTTACCTTAACCCTAAACCTAGATAGTTTTTTGTGAGAAGATATTTTTTCATTTGGGTTTTGTTTGTGAGAAGAGGTGGCACTTGAGTCATGCTTGCATTAATGTGAGAATTAATGCAAAGGTGCACTCACCTCACTCTCACCCTACCCTCACCTCCCTCTCTCTTTATCCTCACACTCTCTCATTTTCTCTATCTTTTCTCATTTTCTTCATCTCTCTTATCTAAACTGAACACTTGCATTTCCTACACAAAACTTCATCAAATCTTCATAAAAACTCAAAAAAATCACATCTTTTGCCTTGACTTGCCTCTTGGATGCCTTGGAGCTTAAAAAGCTAGGATCTTTGAGTTCTTTTGGTTAGGTAATGATCTCTATCTGTTCTTTATGTTGCTTTAGTATTGTGTAGCCTTTTAGTTTTAGTTTACAACGTTTAAAGTTAAGTTTCGTGCAAATATCATATTTTTAGTGTCGATTTATGATATCTGTGATCTGCTGTGACCCCGAGAGTTTACTAGAAAACCAAACAATGTAGTTGTGTTGTATCTGATACCATAGGACTTCACCTGAAGCACGAGACCCCCTTGCTCGGATTTTGGCAGGCGACGCAGAGGGAATTTCCGACGACCTCGGTTTTCTGGAGGAGTTTGGGCGTAGGGTTTTGTGGGTAGGTGTCTGCTTTGGTTTGGGTGTGTTTGGTCCCGTTTGATTTTTGGGTTTTCTCTATATACAAAATCTGGGATCACATAGGTAGTTTTTTGTGTTATGATTACACGCGATACGTTATACGACACGGATCGTGCACTTTGTGTGGTTTTGCTCTTGGGTTGGTTTCGTAGTGTCGCTACGCACGTTAGCCACAATACGAACACTTGAGAGTATGTTTTGTGTTGTTGCGTCGGTCAAACATAGTTTGTATGTGTTATTGGTCGATTGCTAATAAATACTTGTTTTATTGTTATTTTCTTTCAGGATCGCAGGTGGGGACTTCGGACGCTGCGAAGAAGGGGAAACAGGTGGTGGGCTTTACTTAGCCAGGAACGTTGGTGAGTAGATTTAACATCTACAGGGGAATCGCCCACTTGGCGTTAT
The DNA here is from genome assembly GCA_030015575.1 of Agapanthus africanus. Lineage (NCBI taxonomy): Eukaryota > Viridiplantae > Streptophyta > Magnoliopsida > Asparagales > Amaryllidaceae > Agapanthus > Agapanthus africanus. Next base: position 136,951,685 of record JASDDO010000004.1, on the reverse strand, counting down.
GCGTCTGGGCTAGAGATGTTATGATATTGTCGCATACTCTATTGCATACATAGAGTTGCGCATACACCTTATTGCTTAGTTACTTGTTGTGCTTGGACTTGTACCACTGCACTATTATTGACGGCTCATGTTGCATGAGTACTGATTGTATGCCACATACACCGTCAATAGTTACCATGACACGCACAACACACATACATATCTGATATTCTTTGGTTAGGGACATTGAGACATTGATTCATATTCCTTGTTGCATATGACATATAGTATACCTGTATACTTACATGCTTACACATATGCCTTGACATGCTTACATGCTAGTTACCCATATACCCATATGGTATTTTACCATTAGTGATAGGTATATTTCATACATAATGACATAGCTACATGTATACCTTGCATACATACTTACACTTATACCTGGAGGGTATATTATATCATTACTGATAGGTAGATACATATACGTTGCTATACCTACATGTTTACACATATATCTGGCTATAGCTACATATTTACCTTTATTTGATGTTATATAGACTTGAAGAAATTAGGAACCGCATGATATATATATATATATATATATATATATATATATATATATTAACTTATTGCGGTTAAATAGTGGCTTTTCCTTTATATGCTCGCATTATAGTTTTATGTTGCATATATTATATTCATGGATTTTCGCATTGAGATATGGATTTTTCATTATGTTTTCTGGATTTGAGGACCGTGGTAGTTTCATGAAATTATGCATTATTTGAAAATCCCGGTTTCTCTTGATATGATATTTCAGCAGCCACCATGAGATTTATCGGTTCTGATATATATACCACATGCGAGGAGGCGTAGTAGGCCGTGTGAGGGTACATGGTGGGGCCCAGAGGTACCCCTGGGCAAGAAAGGGATGTCGATGGACCATGCCGATGAGGCCTGACAGGGGAACCATATCTACCAGTGACAGTACCTATGACTTGGCGGTTATCGTGGGGATACCGACGGGAGTCATGTTCGTATGGATACGTCAAAAAGCGAGGGTCAAAGCTGGGCACTCGAGTTTTCGGAATAGCGTATGATACGTACCTATCAGAGGGCCAGTCGTGGTGACAGCACCTGATAGATCAGTATTTATGTGTCGATACTTGATACAGGTTTACTTGATATTTTTACTCCTAAGTATATATAACTGTGGAATGGGACGCTGTTATATATGCATATATATATATATATATATATATTAGTGGAATGGGACGCTAATATATATGTATACATATTAATTTATGAGATTAATGGAGGAAAGAGGCCATAGGAGGGAATTCCCTCCTATGGCGTCGAAAAAATACCCCCTCCACCAATTTTTCCGACGATCGGCCCCCATCATCTTCATCGTCATCATTTAAGATGTGGGTACACCAAATTTCATGTGATTCTACTACTTTTTCACCGTTGATTTAGTGGGTTCAAAATTAACGGTTTACCGACAATAGAACTTTTTACATTGCTAAATCAACGGTGAAAAAGTTGTAGAATCACATGAAATTTGGTGTACCCACATCTTAAATGATGACAATGAAGATGATGGGAGCCGATCGTCGGAAAAATTGGTGGAGGGGGTATTTTTTCGACGCCATAGGAGGGAAATCCCTCCTATGGCATCTTTTCTCCATTATTCTCTTAATTTATATACATCATCATAATGATTCATGCAATTATATTTATTCAAGATTTATGAGATTCACTTGATATTGGATACTGGATATATGAGATTTACATGATATTGGACACTCAGGATATATGAGTTTTACGTGATATGAGAGCCAATTTGGGGGCTGATTTGAGGAAATTGGGATTTGGATTGTCTTGATGGACTTTGGTCCTACCACGAGGTCAGGATTCCGTGGGAATGACATGTTTTATCCCATACTCCGCATTTATTGTTTATGCACTGCGTCATGTATTAGTAGGACCTGATAGAGTACCTTCCATGACTGTTGCATTTACATAGTTTTATTTTATATGCACTGCTTCATGTATTATTTGTACCTGCTAGAGTACCTTTCATGACTGCTGCATATATACATTGCCATATCATTGCTTCATGTATTAGTAGAACCTGATAGAGTACCTTACATGACTGTTACATACATATTGCCATTTATTGTTCATGTATTAGTAGTACCTGATAGAGTACCTTACATGATTGTTGCATACAGATTGTCATATTATTGCTTCATGTATTAGTTGTATCTGCTAGTGTACCTTTCATAACTGTTGCATTCATATGACCTTTTTATTGCTATTAGCTTGCATGCATTAGATTCGCGCTGTACGTGCATACTTGCGATTACCTGCATATGTTATTTACTATTCATGAGTTGGCAACTCACCCCCGTTGTGCCACAGTGTTTTGCAGGTTGTTCCCTAGAGTAGTCGAGGAAGGCTATTCATCTATCATATCATCTTTTGTTGCGGATACCACTTCGGCTCATAGTGTGTAGTTTTTCTTAGGTGGGTTTTTCGGTTATCTGATTTTGCTTATTGTATATTCGTTGTATCCATGTACTCTCCATCTACTACTTTCATGTATTGACTTAGGGACTTGATGTGAGGACGATATTGTATATTATTTTGTGACTTGGTGGTCTTTTATGCAGTTTTATTTATATCGTCTTTTATTTCTTCTCTACGGCGTCGTATATCTGTTGTGGTGGTTGTTTTCCGTCTTTGGGCGTGTATTTGCTCCCGTTTGGGGATGCTTTACTTATATTTTTTGTTGTACCCATTTTTGGGGCTAGCTTTTACAATGGAGGTGCTGCCAAAATTTTAAAGGAAATAAAGTTGGACTTTTAAAGAATTTGGGTTGAGATTTCAAAGGTTTTAAAAATTGATCTTATTTCGTACTACTTTTGATGGTTTAGATTGCTGGGTCTTCGGCTTACTTAAATTGCATTATGCCTGTAGAAGTTGCGTAGTTTAAGGGCCATCACGTGCCAATTTCGGGTCGTGAGAAGCAATTACATAGCTAAAATAGGTATAATTAAGTCTATGTTGAAAAATAATTATAATTAAGTTTTACGGAAAACACGAGTTATATTACCGATTATCGGACAATTAACCTAAACGATATATATATTTTTTAAAGCGTTACATTTAATCTAACTTATTTAGGTATTAATTTGGTTTTAATTTCAAGAATTGAGTTTTTAAAGAAAAGGGTTTGGATTCAAGTTAGGTTTTTTTATCAATAAATTAAGTTAACTAAGTGTAGATTAATATCTAAAGACTTGAAAAATCTAGTCTACTTGTTAATTTGCTAATTGTTACTTTTAAATTGTACTAATTAAATATTCTTGCAAACTGATTTCATGATTAGTGTAAATAGGTGAGATTAAAATTTAGTTAAGAATTGTGTGGCCTAATAAAAATATTAAATGAATATTGTGGCCACAAGATTTGCTAAAACATCTAGATTTGCACTAAAATGGTTAATTGTTGCTTACTAGGTTTTGGAATAAATAGATTTTAATTATGTTTGAGGTTGGAAAGATCTACAACCTATTACCTAAAATGTTGAGTGTGTTGTGAATGCGTGATTGGTGCGATCGGGTTCTAGGCTTGGTGGTTTTCATGTTTAGCGACCCCTAGTTGTGGGTTGTGGCGTTGTCGCGAGCGCGTTTGTGCACCAAGTGCGTGCACATCTTGTTAGTGCACGTTGGTTGTTTTGTATCATTTGTGTCCGCGACTATTTATATATCTAACCTCTTATTTACTTGTGTGCGATTCTAGGATCGGGTGTAGAGACGTCGGACGCGGCGCGGAAAGGCAGGGCTGTGATTGGAGCAGATTAGCTGAGACGTCCCGGCGAGTAGATGTATACATCTATAGGGAGATTGTCTGGATGGCGCAAGGCGCCCGATAGTTAGGATTACTATTAGTGCTTGTATTTATATGCGTAGTCTCCTAGTCATTCATCTCATTGCATTGCATCATCTTATATATATATATATATATATATATATATATATATATATATGATATTATCTCATAAGACACTTGCACCATTACCATTGGTTCATGCCGCACGTGCACTATTCATGCGAACACACATGCCATTGGTAATTGCTATGTCACGAACACTATAGAACTTGCTTAGAATTGGTATCTGTGCATTTGCATCATATATGATATGTATACTTGTAGTTGTATATTCATTTCATCAGGATTGGATACGTAGGATTGCTAGTCATATGTATATACCTCATTACATCATCATTCATGCATAGTTTTCTAGTCACATATCGTATTTCATATTATTGATACCATAGGCATCCATCATCGCTGACATGTTCATATATTGTGATTTTCTCGGAGATTTCCGTATTTATGAGATTTCTGGATTTTGGGGAAAACCGCAAGGATTTTATGAGCTTATTATCATTTTAAAAATGCAAGTTGCGGCTTTCTCGTGATATGATGTATATGTCGTCCACCATGAGTTTTCCTGATTTCTGTTGGTTTTCGAGACCCGATTCGAGGAGTAGGATGAACCGTCTCGGGTACATGGTGAACCCGGTATGGTACCCCGGGGCAAGAAGCTCAAGTTGTAGACGATGAGCCTGGCAGGGGCAGGCTACCTATCGGTGATGTTTGACGTGGCGGATATCTAGAGGATACCGACCGTAGTCATGAGATTTGATGATATGGGCTGATCCGGAATGACGAAGCCCGAGATATTGAGACATTGAGATATGAGATATTGAGAAATTAAGATATTGGAATACACATATATTGTGTTGATGCTTGACACGGATTTTATGTTGATTTTCATGGATGACACTTCAGTTTACCGCACAGAAGTTTTTCTAAGATAAGAATACAGATTTTCTCATACCAGGTATATTCAAGTTTAGTGTTTGATTATGCATCCATGTTGCATTCATAATAATGCATCGCATCGTATTGATATATGTAGTGTTAGTTGTATGTATGCCCTAGAGGCCAGTATTGTACAGATGATGTATATTATATTGGATGCTTGGACATATATAGAGAGGACTTTCTTGTTCGATATGATAGTATGCTATCTGGTTGCTCTTTACTTTAACATGTATACTTGTCTCTTTATACTGTCTTATAGTTACATGTTGGTAAAGCCCTTAGGATGTGTACTTGACTACCTGGACTATGATGCGGATCATACTAGTGGGGACATGGTAGTCCACAAGTACATCCTTCAAGGTCCCTAGTCGTGGGTGTATCGAGACGGGGCATCGATATACCAGTGTAGACTAGCGTATACGCTTCTCGACCCATGAGATGGGCGATGGATGATCCCATATCCATTGGTGTTTGACATCAGATATGGTATACGGGTGCTCCGTGGAGACTGGGTACACTGGACGGACTCGACGAGAACTCCCAGATGGTACTATACCTCACGTCAGATGGCAGTTCTCTGGTGACACTTTTGCAGGTTGGTCTGTAGACCCGAGATCGTCATAGAGTCTTGTGTGATTCCCACTGTGCTTTAATTTCCACCTTACCACATCCATGAGGGCGTACAAAACGGTGGTTTTTGGGTACAGTCCCGAGTCACATGGAGGGAATGAGCGATAGGAGGGGTTTCGTCTCTCCCGGTATTGGGGGTTGATGTTGCGCTGTGCTCGATTGGCCGTAACAGGGAAGTCCCTGGCCAGGGCTGATTTATAGATTTACTGGTAAGTTTTACCGATAGTTTCTCGACCCGTTATGAGCCTCACATCGGCACGACTTATCGGTTATTGGGGTCTGACGTTTACCACCCCTAGACTTGACATGCGACATATCAGACGAGGAGACCGGACTGTACGGGAAGTATTACCTGCAGGCTTTTACAGGAGTTAGAGCGGGCTTGCTTGCTGATCTTCTGATCACTCAATACCTGGGTAGCCGTTACGTCCAGCTAGTACCGCTGACGGCTTGTGGGTGCGTGATGTGATCATCACCTACTGCCGGCGTATTAACAAGTCTTTAGAGTGCTATATAGAGGATTTACTGGCTCAAGCAAAACGAAATAAGGGCGCAAATGTGTTATGTGCAGGACCGAGAATAATGCGTGTATGTGATACCATATTCTATTCTCGCGACTTTTTGTATCGGTCGGTTATATATGATATAGCCGGGTTATCGAATCAAGTGTTGATTCGATAAGTCGATACATTAAGTGTAAGTCGGTTATATGTGATATGACCGGATTATTAAGTCAAGTGTTGATTTAATAATTTATTGTATAATTGTATATTTGATATACTAGTTTACATTAACTAACACATGTTCACTTAGGGTTTTTTCTCACATGTACACATCTTTACTATATATATGATATATATTAAAATGTGTTATATTTTTGTATCATGGTTGATGATACATCATCCATGGGTGTATGAGACTTACACTATGCTAATTTTTAGTTTGGGTTTTTAATATCTAAAGTAATTACAAAATCAAGTGGAGGATTAGAAAATGCATGAAGCTTATGGAAGCTTGTGGATGCATTGACTAATTCAACTTGAGTTTGTTTTTACTATGGATTTTTATTAACCCAACCATAAAAATTAGCCTAGGGTTAAGTCTCTACAAGAGTTAGTATATGATACTCACTCACCATGGTTAGTCTTTTCACTTAATCATTATCCTCATCTCTTTCTTTTCTTCTTCTTCTTCATTGTTAAGAAAGAAAAAGCTTGCTAGGATTTGATCAAAAGTGAGAACTAAAGTGAGAAATAAAAATCCAAAGAGAACCCACTTCCTATTTATCCATCCTCTACTAGACTAGCACTTTAGTATAGGGTGTTTGCTTCACTAATTCTCAAATTAGTGAAGTAGTAGCTTGAGTCGGAATTCCCTCGACGTAGATCATCTTCGGCCTCGGAGACTTCAAGCAAGGTCGCATCTTTCGCCTCGTGAAGCCATGCAAGAGCCCGGGAGAACCTTGATCGCAGCGAAGGGAGTTTAACCAGGAGCTATAGAAGTGAAGGACCGATCTACAAAGGTTGTATATCGTGATCCCTTAGAAGTAAAGATGTTTACTTACTATTAGTTTCTCCTAAACTCTAGTATACGATCTTGCTGAGGGTTGTTCGGCACATAAAAATTTAATTTTGGCACGGTCGATGCCTTGTAAAGCCTTGTTAGTGTGCCCAGTAACCCTGCAGTGGTATCAGAGCCTAGCTAGAGCCTTAGGCGAAGTGTAGACGATGTTAGAAACCCGATCGAACCCCGAAACCCTAATCGATACCCTTCTCTGTATGTTTTCTGAAATTGTGGATTTTTCCAAATTAAAAATATCCAAAAAATTCAGCAGGGTTTTCTAGGAGTTACTGTGCAGCATGTGACCCCAAGTCGACAATTGCGCCGCGGAACCGCGGCCCCACCTGGCTTGCGCGGCGGTTCCGCGGCCATAATGATGAATCATGGCATGTGATTTGCACAGTAATTTCTGTCTGAAGTTCCTGTGTTTTCTAGGAATTTTTAATTTATACTCAAGAGTTGAGTTTTCTGGGTTGTATTGGGGACTCGATGATTCAATCGGATTATTTAACTTGGTTTATTGTGTATTCCGGATAATTTAGAAAGTATTAAAATGTTCGAACGAATATCATTAACTCGATTTTTCCCGGCACGAAAAACATTCAAGTGTTAAATTTTTCTCGGGTTTAAATCTTTCGAAAATACGTGCATGTGACGTGATGGACCCTCTAGAAGACAACAAACCTTAACTCGATTATGTGACCGTCTTGAACTGTCCTTTGAACCTTAGGGTTTGGAGCAGTACGGCGTGCTACATGTGAGGCGTTGGCTTGACCCTTCTACGGCTGGACCTTTGCTACTGTGACGTATTCTGGAATGTTTGAACTCCGCTCAAGTGTTGAGCTATTTTGGAAATCTTGGGTATTTGATTATTCGATCGGAAAGTTTAATACTGTCTATTTATATGGAATATGATACAATATGTGGAATTCATACAGTTAGGCATGAAATGCGGAATATGTGATATTTCGGATTTACGATGTCTAAAGAGATTGTGGATTCCAAATGTTGTAGTTTTACACTTTCTTTTCTGTGACCGTAAGTGTAATATGTGATATCGCCGATTTCGTTGCTATATGTCAACGACAATTGGGATGCACATATTTACTTACGTTGATGACATGTGATGTTATGTGTTGCTGGATATGTTATATTGGATCGTCGCGTTCTGAATAGCCGGGTTTTTTTTAATGTGAGATAAGAGTTTTTATTTTCATTCATGTAAAATTAAATGTATGTAATATTCTTTTATTGGGGCACTTCCGGGATGAGGTTGATGTCACATTTTGTATATTATTTACTTTTCCGCACTAGGATAGACCCAAGGAGGAGAGCACAAGTAATCGGGTTCTGGAGTTCAGTGGGAGACCAACTCGAGGAGTCGAGTCCGGGTCTCCTAACTCTAGAATTGGTAGGGTTGCTTGCCGCTCTCGTAGGGGTCTAGGGGTATGGGTTTGGCTATTCATCGCGACCGTGGAATCCGTGTTTTATATCGGCTCAAAATAAAACACGGACGTCCTAGTATATCCAATGTTTCATATGTTTTTTCTGCTGCGATATCTGTGATGTGATCATTTGATGTGCTGTTATAAATACTGTATATAATATATATGATATATTATATAGGCGTTACTTATGTTTTACACCCGCGCTAGTCCTGCCCCGCTCTGCCGTTAGTTACCTAACTTAACGGTGCACCAGGGGACATCGAGGCAAATGCGGATGGCATAAGTGTACGTCGTATTTATCTGTGATGTTTAGGTGACTTAAATGATGGGACTTCATTAATGTGATTAATGAAATAAAAGAAACCTAAAAGATGTTGTAGAATCAAATTTTTCAAAAAAGGGTAGCTACAGTTTTTCTTTGCATAGTGATGTATATGATATATCCTGCACCTTATTCCATAAGGAAAGAGCCGAGATCCCTTCACCGGGAGTGACCTCTTTAGCAAAACTAATAAAAGCCTCAAAATCACTCCATTTCAAAATTCACTCGATTCTACAACGATATCAAGTTCATTACGCAATAGGTTTTCAAAAAAACCTGTCGTAGCCCTCCTTCATTTCAGATAAGTCCAACTTAGTATTCGTGCTACGTTTGTTGACCTCCGTCAAGGCGTAGTGTGCGGTAGCTAACTAGTATTTATCTGCTTATGCGTATGATGCAGATTGGATTAGGGTAGTCGTACGACCTTGTTGACCTCCGTCAAGGGTCGTGCGGTTGGGTTTGATTCAATCAAGAAATGACGGGTTGAACTTGACTTGCACCCTATGGTTTGTTGACCTCCGTCAAGGTCATGGGATGCTTGGGGCAAAATATTATCGGGAATTTCAAGTGTTGATATTTGCAATAAGATAGCATACCTTCTATGAGATAGTTGGATCTCGATATCCACTGCGAGTAATTGTTACTCTTGGGAGAGTTTTACACCGGACAATTAGCCGATCAAGTAGGTGTCTAGAAAGGTGTCAACGGGGTTATGCCTATGGGAAAACGAGGTTTACTTTAATTAGGTCCGTGCAAAAGCACGGGGAACCTCCCTAAAAGTACCGACACTGGCCTAGCTGAAAGATTGGCAAAATTGTAGGGTGTACTTAATCCCGGCTAGTCTTTCCTTTTAGGGTTTGAAGGAAGATTTGATAAAAACAGTGGAAGCCATCCTGATTAGATAAAATAATAACCAATCTGATCTTGCTAGAGCATACGCTAAAGTGTTTTCTTCTCTCTCTCTCCAGGTAGCGACCATATCATGCCTTAATCAAGATAATAATATGGATATATTGACCGAACCCACATGTTGTACTGTGCTGGGGAACGTTGGTTCCGTTCTTTCTTATAAGAGTTATAAGACTGAACAGGATATAGGGGAATACCAGGATTCCCATGCCACCCGAATGAAGAAAGTATATGTTGATGCATTTTCTTCGGGTGTGTTCGTTACAGAGAACTGTTTCTCCATTTGCTTTACGTCCTGGGTATTGGATATCGGATCTGGATCCCATATATGTAATCAGTTACATGGGCTTAGGAAAGGTAGAGAACTTGGAGAAGGTGGTAGAGAACTTGGAGAAGGTGATAAAGACATAAGGGTTGGAAATGGTGCAATTGTTGCAGCTAAAACCGTCGGGGAATATCACCTTGTATTGCCAAATGGTAATACATTGATTCTGAACGAATGTTATTTCATGCCGAACCTGATATGCAACATTATATCGGTTTCTTTGTTGAGTAAAGAGGGATATAATTTTGTATTACAGGATAATGTTATGAACATTTTCCTTAACCAAAAGTTGGTTGGATCAGGCACGTTGTGCAATGGCATTTATGTTCTAAATCAATCAACAGTTCTGAGCATAACAAACACACACAAGAGGAAGAGTTCAGAAATGAACGAATCCTTTTTGTGGCATTGTACACTGGGTCACATCAATGCGACATGACTAGCTAAGTTGCATAAGGATGGATATTTAAATCTGTTTGAATTTTCATCTTATGACACTTGCCAGTCATGTCTCAAAGGAAAGATGACCAAAACTCCGTTTACGGGACACGGAGAGAGAGTTACTGAACTCTTGGGACTGATACATAGTGATGTATTCGGTCCCATGTCTACACATGCCAGGGATGGTTCTTCGTACTTCATTACATTCACTGACGATCTCTCTAGATTCGGATATGTGTTCCTGATGAAACACAAATCAGAAGCTTTTGAGAAATTTAGAGAATATAAACAAGAAGTCGAGAACCAAACCGGGAAAAGTATTAAAATCCTTCGATCTGATCGAGGAGGTGAATACTTGAGCAATGAATTCCTGGACTTCCTAAAAGAGAATGGGATTCTCTCTCAGCTAACTCCTCCATATACACCACAGCACAACGGTGTATCGGAACGGAGGAACCGCTCCCTATTAGATATGGTGCGCTCTATGATGAGTATAGCTGAGTTACCTATTTCCTTCTGGGGATATGCACTGGAGACATCAGCATACCTACTGAATAGGGTTCCTACCAAATCTGTGCCTACCACCCCATATGAGATATGGGAGGGGAAGAGACCATATCTTAATATATGGGATTGCCCGTCCTATGTCAAAAGACAAAAACCGGACAAACTCGAGGCAAGGTCTGTTTTGTGTAAGTTTGTAGGATATCCCAAGCATTCGCGAGGGTATATCTTCTACCACAGTGAGGAACAAAGGGTGTTTGTTTCTCAACACGCCACCTTTTTAGAAAAGGAATTTCTTGCAAAAGAGATTAGTGGCTCTGAGGTAGAACTGGAAGAGGTTCCAGCTGTACAAACCACAACAGAAGATTTGGTAGAACCAAAAGATTCGGTAGTTCCCAATGAACCCCAGCCACTCCACCAATCTAGTAGGGTTCCTCACCCACCCGAGAGATACTACGGTTTTCTCATAGACGGTGGGAGAGAGGATTGCATCATGGTTGATGATGACCCAACAAGCTTCGAGCAGGCCATCATAAGTGGGGACTCAGTGAAATGGCTGGATGCAATGCGGTCCGAGATGGAATCCATGTACACCAACAAAGTATGGACTTTGGAAGTTGCTCCTGAAGGGGTAAAACCCATTGGGAGCAAGTGGATCTTCAAGAAAAAACTTGGTGTATGGGAAAGTGGAGACTTTCAAAGCTAGACTTGTTGCAAAGGGTTTTCGTCAAAGACCAGGTGTGGACTATGACGAAACCTTTTCTCCAGTGGCTATGCTTAAATCCATCCGGATCATGCTTGCCATCGCTGCATATCATGACTACGAAATCTGGCAAATGGATATTAAGACCGCATTTCTAAACGGTGATTTAGAAGAGTGCGTGTACATGACTCAGCCAGATGGCCTCGTAGATAGTGGGAGCAGCGGGAAGGTGTGCAAGCTGCTTAAATCCATTTATGGATTAAAGCAAGCATCGCGGAGTTGGAACATCTGCTTTGACGTCGTTATCAAAGAGTTTGATTTCGTCAAAAACGTAGATGAACCTTGTATCTACAAGAAGGTGGCAGAGAGTAAGGTTGTCTTCCTCGTATTGTACGTGGACGACATACTCTTGATAGGAAATGACATTCCTATGCTACAATCGGTCATGCTCTTCTTATCACAAAGATTCTCAATGAAAGATCTTGGTGATGCCTCCTTCATATTGGGAATTATAATCTATAGAGATAGATCTAAAATGATATTGGGATTGTCCTAATCCAGGTACATTGACACCATACTAAAGAGGTTTAGTATGGAAGAGTCCAAACGTGGGTTTTTACCCACAATCTCAGGGCTCACTCTCTCCAAAGAGGTGTTTCCCAAGACTGATTTGGAGAGAGCTCGCATGCAAGGGATACCCTATGCTTCGGCAGTAGGCTCTATCTTGTACGCGATGCTATGTACCAGACCCGATGTAGCATACTCACTAAGTGTAGTGAGTAGGTATCAAGCTGATCCTAGAGAGAGTCACTGGACAGCTGTGAAGAGCATTCTCAAGTACTTACGAAGGACTAAAGAGATGCTCTTGGTGTATGGTAACGGAGAACTCCAAGTGGTGTCCTTTACCGATTCAAGCTTCCAGAGTGATAAGGACGACTCTAAGTCGCAGTCGGGATTTGTCTTTACCCTTTACGGAGGGGCGGTTAGCTGGAAGAGTTCCAAGCAGGAAACCGTGGCAGACTCGACGATGGAGGCTGAATACATCGCTGCCAACGATGCTGCCAAAGAGGCTGTCTGGATCAAGAAGTTCATTACTGAACTTGGAGTGGTTCCATCCATTGAGCATCCAATACCTTTGTATTGCGATAACAATGGAGCGGTGGCTTTGGCCAAGGAACCTAGGTCCCATTAGCGATCCAGGCATATTCTGAGGCGGTATCACCTGATTCGGGAGATAGTTGATCGCCGGGAGATCGAGGTCAGGAGGGTTGACACGAAGAATAACACTGCGGATCCACTCACGAAGGCCATTCCCCAGATACAGTTTGAGAGACTTTTCGGGATGCTCGGTATGCGATACTACAGCAGTTGGCCCTAGTGCAAGTGGGAGATTGTTAGTTGTATGTATGCCCTAGATGCCAGTATTGTACAGATGATGTATATTATATTGGATGCTTGGACATATATAGAGAGGACTTTCTTGATCGATATAATAGTATGCTATCAGGTTGCTCTTTACTTTAACATGTATACTTGTCTCTTTATACTGTCTTATAGTTACATGTTGGTAAAGCCCTTAGTATGTGTACTTGACTACCTGGACTATGATGCGGATCATACTAGTGGGGACATGGTAGTCCATAAGTACATCCTTCAAGGTCCCTAGTCGTGGGTGTTTTGAGACGGGGCATCGATATACCAGTGTAGACTAGCGTATACGCTTCTCGACCCATGAGATGGGCGATGGATGATCCTATATCCATTAGTGTTTGACATCAGAGATGGTATACGGGTGCTCAATGGAGACTGGGTATACTGGACGGACTCGCCGAGAACTCCAAGATGGTATTATACCTCACGTCAGATGGCAGTTCTCCGGTGACACTTGTGCAGGTTAGTCTATAGACCCGAGATCGTCATAGAGTCTTGTGTGATTCCCACCGTGCTTTGATTTCCACCTTACCACGTCCATGAGGGCATGAAAAACGGTGGTTTTTGGGTACAGTCCCGAGTCACATGGAGGCAATGAGCGATAGGAGGGGTTTCGTCTCTCCCGATATTGTGGGTTGATGTTGCGCTGTGCTCGATTGGCCGTAACAGGGAAGTCCCTGGCCAGGGCTGATTTAGAGATTTACTGGTAAGTGTTACCGGTAGTTTCTCGACCAGTTATGAGCCTCACATCGGCACGACTTATCGGTTATTGGGGTCTGATGTTTACCACCCCTAGACTTGATATGCGACATATCAGACGAGGAGACCGGACTGTACGTGAAGTGTTACCGGCAGGCTTTTACAGGAGTTGGAGCGGGCTTGCTTGCTGATCTTCTGATCGCTCAATACCCGGGTAGCCGTTACGTCCATCTAGTACCGCAGACGGCTTGTGGGTGCGTGATGTGATCATCACCTACTGCCGGCGTATTGACGAGTCTTTAGAGTCCTACATAGAGGTTTTACTGGCTTAGGCAAAACGAAATAGGGGCGCATATATGATATGTGCGGGACCGAGAATAATGCGTGTATGTGATACCGTATTCTATTCTCGTGACTTTTTGTATCGGTCGGTTACAAATGATATAGCCGGGTTATCGAATCAAGTGTTGATTTGATAAGTCGATACATTGAATGTTAGTTGGTTATATGTGATATGACCGGATTATTAAGTCAAGTGTTGATTTAATAATTTATTGTATAATTGTATATTTGATATACTAGTTTACATTAACTAACACATGTTCACTTAGGGTTTTTTCTCACATGTACATATCTTTACTATATATATGATATATATTAAAATGTGTTATATTTTTGTATCATGGTTGATGATACATCATCCATGGGTGTATGAGACTTACACTATGCTAATTTTTAGTTTGGGTTTTTAATATCTAAGGTAATTACAAAATCAAGTGGAGGATTAGAAAATGCATGAAGCTTGTGGAAGCTTGTGGATGCATTGACTAATTCAACTTGAGTTTGTTTTTACTATGGATTTTTATTAACCCAACCATAACAATTAGCCTAGGGTTAAGTCTCTACAAGAGTTAGTATATGATACTCACTCACCATGGTTAGCCTTCTCACTTGATCATTATCCTCATCTCTTTCTTTTCTTCTTCTTCTTCATTGTTAAGAAAGAAAAAGCTTGCTAGGGTTTGATCAAAAGTGAGAACTAAAGTGAGAAATAAAAATCCAAAGAGAACCCACTTCCTATTTATCCGTCCTCTACTAGACTAGCACTTTAGTATAGGGTTTTTGCTTCACTATTTCTCAAATTAGTGAAGTAGTAGCTTGAGTCGGAATTCCCTCGACGTAGATCATCTTCGGCCTCGGCGACTTCAAGCAAGGTCGCATCTTTCGCCTCGTGAAGCCATGCAAGAGCCCGGGAGAACCTTGATCGCAATGAAGGGACTTCAACCAGGAGCTATAGAAGTGAAGGACCGATCTACAAAGGTTGTACATCGTGATCTCTTAGAAGTAAAGTTGTTTACTTACTATTAGTTTCTCCTAAACTCTAGTATACGATCTTGCTTAGGGTTGTTCGGCACATAAAAATTTAATTTTGGCACGGTCGATGCCTTGTAGAGCCTTGTTAGTGTGCCCAGTAACCCTACATGTAGGGTGTGACACATTTGCGTGCATGCTTACGATAGCCTTATTAGATTTTACTTACTACTCACGAATTAGCAACCCACCCCCGTTGTGTCGCAATATCTTGCAGGTCCGACCCGTCACCATAGTAGCGGCGGACGTACTTTTTCTTTTGCTTCATTTGCAGCGACTTGCAGCTTGCTCGTAGGTGGGTTTTGAGGATATTCTTTTGCTCCCACCATGTATATTATTTTGTATCTAGTATACTCCATCTACCTTTCGTATATTGGACCTAGACTGTGAGCTTTTGTGGTTCATTGGTATATATATATATATTCTGATTTCTGGCGTCGAGCTCGTGTGAGCCGACTTTATACTTGGTTTTTACTCTTGCATTCAAATGTTGATTTCATATTATGATATATATATTGCGTGTGGTTGTGAATCCTCCATTGTCGAAGAGCTTGCTCCCGCTTGGGAATGCCGTTATTCTTTACTTGTGTATTTTATGTGTTGTACCCGTTTAGGGGCCAGTGTTTACAAAGAAGACTCTGCCGAAATTTTCGGGAAAATTTGATGTTTTAAAGTGTTTTTTATGTGACTTTATTTTACTAAAACACATTTTAAAGTTAAGTTTTCCTTCACTCTATTCCTTTAACTGGTTTAGATTTCTGGGCTTTGGCTTACTTAGATTACGTTACGCCTTGAGATGCTTCGTAATTTAAGTGCCAGTCACATTCCGTACTTTCGGGTCGTGACAACTTTCTTGCTCGACATTATAGTATGTTATCTGGTTACTCTTTATCTTAACATGTTGACTGGTATTCTTTAATATCTTGCTCTCACATATTGATAAAGCCCTTAGGATATGTACTTGACTACCAGGATTATGATGAGATCATACTAGTGAGGCCAGGATGGTCCAAAAGTACATCCTTTAATCAGTTCCTAGTCATGGGAATATCGAGACCAGGGCATCGATATTCCAGTGTAGACTAGTGTGTACGTTTCTTGTCCTTTAGAAGGCGATGATTGATCCTACAACCATTGGTGTATGATATCAAAGATTGTACACAGGTGCTCATTGGAGAATGGGTACACCGAACAGGACTCACCGAGGACTCCTATGTGGTAGTATACTTATCGTCAGATAGCAGTCCTCTGGTGACATTGGTACAGGTTAGTCTGTAGACCCGAGATTGTCATAGATTCTTGTGTGGCTCCCACTATGCTTTTATTTCCTCCCTACCACGGCTCAAAGGACCCGTGCAAACAGGTGGATTTTGGGTACAGTCCCGAGTCACATGGAGGCAATGAGCGATAGGAAGGGTTTCGTCTCTCCCGGTATTGGGGGTTGATGTTGCGCTATGCTCGATTGGCTATAACTGGAAGTCTCTGGCCAGGGCTGCTGCTGAGATTTACTGATAAGAGTTATCAATAGTTTCTCAAACCGTTATAGGCCAGACATCGGCATGAATTATTATGTTGCTGGGGCCTGACATTTACCACCCCTAGACATGATATGCGACATATCAGACGAAAAGACCGGACTGTACGGTAGTGTTACTGATAGGCTTCATGGAGAGTATGGACGAGCTTGCTTGTTGATCTTCATATCGCTTAATACCCGGGTAGCCGTTACATCCAGCTAGTACCGCTGACGGCTTGTAGGCGACTGATGTGATCATCACCTACTGCTGGCGTATTGACGAGTCTTTGGAGTCCCACATAGAAGTTTCCTGGTTCAAGCAAAACGAAGTAGGACACATATGTGATATGTGTGTGGGCCTGATTAAATACGTGTATGTGATACCGTATTGTAATCTGGCAGTTATCTGTTATCGGTTCGGTTATATATGATATAACCAGATTGTCGAATCAAGTGTTTATTTGATAATGTGATATACAGATAAATGATATTAGTCGGCCATATGTGATATAACCGGATTATTAAATCAAGTGTTAATTTAATAATGTGATATACATTATATGTGATATAATTATATCTTAACTAATATCATTAGCTCACTAATTATTCTTCATTATATATATATATATATATATAATAATAATAATAATAATTATAATAATAATAATAATGAAGCATGGCTTGATTTTCTATTTTTGAGAAAAATAGAATTGAGGTGGAAAATGAGAGCATGGTTGCAAGCATGGGTTTTATTTTTGTTTATTCATCTTGACTCACTATTCAAGCATGGTTGCAATTTTATATTGCAAAATTCCATGCTTGAATGAGTGGGGGTCAAGAGTTGCCATTCATTCTAGTCTCATTCTTAACACTTAGCCATTTTGCTTGCTTTGCTCCCATGGTTGCTCTCTAGCTTCTTCTTCTTCCTCAATCCCATGGTTCAAGCTTCAACCCTCACATGTGATGTGAACCATGAAGCTTGAACACAAACTAATGAGCAAATTAAACCCCTACTTCACCATCACACATTAGATTAGCAATTTGATGTGGAGTGTTGCCTTCACTAATGAGATTAGTGAAGGGTTAGATTGAGCTTGTAGACTTCGGATGGATCGTCTTTGGCGCGAAGATCATGAAGGTGGTTCGTTCAACTCGAAGAGGAGCCTAATAGAATCGCGTGGACTTCAACCCGGAGCTATTGAAGAGAAGGACTCGAACTACAAAGGTTGTATGCTCTTTTCTTCTCTTATGTTCATCACATCCCAAAGGCAAACCCAAAATTTTCTAGTAAAGATCTTGTTAGTCTACCTTAGCACCTAATAAAATTAAAATTTGGCATGCTTGATTCCTCTAGAACCTCATGATGGTGCTAAGGTCGACTTTCAATATTATTATATGAAGCACGACATGTTTTTCTATTTTTAGAAAATAGAAAAATGAGGTGTAAATGTAAGTCTATATTGCGACCCCCGGTTCTTACGGGGAGGCGGAAACGGTATAAAAATCAAATTTTTAGCGCAAGGGGCAACATGGACTAACATGAGTCGGGATCTTTTCTAAACTAAACTAGCAAACATGCAAAGGAGAGTTAACTACTCGGCAAAGTGGTTATACCTAACTTGAACTCCTTCTTCTTGAAACCTAGTAGAGGTTGATGGTTCTCTTCTCGTCGCCTTCTTCCGTCGAAGATGGATCCACCTGAGGGTTCAACCTTCGGGCTCTTTCTTGAACTTGGAGAGAACTAGAATCTTCGGCTTGCTAAACCTTTGATCCTAGAGTGAGTAGAGAGTGTCTAAAGGGTGCTTTTCTTTTAAGGAGAGGGATTCTCAACACATGAGAAGGGTTCTCCTTTTGCTAGAGGAAGAAGAAGATGAAGTGAGGAGAGAGAAGCTAAATGAAAGAATGAGCTCTTTTTCTTTTGCAACCATAACATAACGCAAAAGAATTATCAAATAATAATAATAATGAAAATGAAAAAGGTTGATGGAAGGTTTAGGAATGACCATTATCATTTCAAACATTAAATGAATTTGCTAGAATCAAAGAGCATCTTTCTTTTGTAATGATGATGGTCAAAACTTCAACCATGGTCAACAAGTCAACCATGGTCAACAAGTCAACATAAAAACCAACCATGACACAATTTCATTTTATTAATATTATTAATTGATATAAAATAAATCCATTAGGGTTTGGAAAAAGACGACAGTCAACTGTGCATGCGCACCCGTTCCGAAACCCTAATGAAAGTCCTCTTCCTCCTCCTCAAATAACTGTGCATACACACCTGCATTCTTGTTCCGAGGAACATGAATACTGAGAAATAAAAGCAACCCCAAAACATATACCAGTATCTGACTCAAACCAGAGCCAGCCAGTAATATCCGTACGGACTCCAAACGTGCACAAGTGCGCGGATGAGAACGAACCCTGTCGCAAAACCATGCGACCTCTACTCTGTTTTGCCCAGAGGCGAATACCCTCTGTGTGGGACTCTAAAGACTCGACACTACGCTGGCAGTGGGTTTAACCACAGACCGCAAGCGGCACTAGCTGTGCGTAACGGTCCCCAGGTAGATGCCGACAAGAAGGCTGACGAGGTGAAACCCCATCTGTACTCCTACTGAGTCTGAATGTGACAGTCTCCGTACAGTCCGGTCTGTTCATCTGATACATCGCATGTCGGGCCTAGGGGGCGGTAAAACGTCAGTCCCCTAATAGCGGTACAAGTCGTGTCGGAGTGAAGCCCAAAACACCCTGAGATGACACTGGAAGCCTACCAGTATATCTCGCTTGCCCTGGCCAGGAACTACTCGTGTAATGGCTCTCCTAGACACAGCGCGATGTCAACCCCCAATACCGGGAGAGACGAATCCTGTCTAACCGTCACTGCCTCCAAGTGCTTCGGGACTGCACCCAACCACCACCTGTTTGCACGACTCCTTTGAGCCGTGGTAGGGTAGTGATCAAAGTGCAGTGGGAACACACTCGAGGCGAAGTGCCAGTGCCAAGTCAGCGGACTAAGCTGTACTCATGTTACCTGGGAACTGATAACTGACGATAGGTATAATACCAACCTGTCAGTTCCCGACAAGTCCTGTCCAGTGTACTCGTAACCCAACGAGCACCCGTATACTATCTCCAGTACGACGTACTGATGGCTGTGGGACAGACCATCTCCCACACTGGGATGAGAAGCGCATACGCTAGTCTACTCCGGAGTATCGATGCCCTGTCTCGATAGTCCTGCGACTAGGGACCTGTATAAGGATGTGCTTATAGATTACCCAGCCCCCACTAGTGTGACAGCCATCACAACGCTGGTAATCAAGCAAAGATCCTAAGGGCTCCACTAATGCGTATAAGTGATATACTGAAATAAACACAAGTACACATTGAAGTAGAAACAAACCAAGTAGCATACTACTATATTGAGCAAGATTGTTTATACAAGGTGAATATCCCAAGCTTCCATCAAGTAATATACAAACTAGTATGATACAGTAATGTCCTCTAGGGCATATACACTAACAGTAAATTGTGGTGATATTTGTGGAATGGGCAAGGCATGGGTTTTATTATTTGTATATTAGTCTTGACTCACTATTCAAGCATGGTTGCAATTTAGAATTGCTATTTTATTCCATGCTTGAATATGTGAGGAAAGAGAGAGCCATTTTGAGTTTACTCTAATGATTTTCATTCTTCATGCCTTAGCCATTTTTCTTGAGCTCTAGCTCTCTCTTACTCTCTACAATTTTCTTCACCTCACATCCAAGTTCAAACCTTCACATGTGATGTGAATCATTGAACTTGTGAAAACCCTAGTGAGAAAATTAAACCCCTACTTCACCATCACACATTAGATTAGCAATTTGATGTGGAGTGTTGCCTTCACTAATGAGATTAGTGAAGGGTTAGTTTGAGCTTGTGGACTTCGGGTGGATCGTCTTTGGCGTGAAGATCACGAAGGAGGTTCTTTCATCTAGAAGAGGAGCCTAGCGGAGTCGCGTGGACCACAAACCAGAGCTATTGAAGAGAAGGACTCGAACTAAAAAGGTTGTATGCTCTTTTCTTCTCTTTAGTTCACCACATCATCAAAGGCAAAACCCTAATATTCTAGTAAAGATCTTGTTAGTTTAACTTAGCACCTAATAAAATTAAAATTTGGCATGCTTGATGCCTTTCGAACCTCATGGTGGTGCTAAGGTCGACTTTCAGTATGTATATACAGTAGAATGTAATCCGTATTTTATCCGGAAAACATTCTAGAAGGTGGACACCTCATTTTAGATTTACCATTTATTTAAATGGATAATGAGGTGGCAATTACTTGATAGGAGTATGGTGAGGACCATGTTTGTATAGTGTGCACAAATGAATTCTTAATTCATTTGTGCGTACTATTCAAGTATCGGTGGATTTTAAAAAGAAAAGAAATTGTTTAACAAAACAAAGCATAATGATTTTCTCTCTCTATGGTTAGCTCATTATTTTTGTGAGATGGTTCTTTCTCTTGAGCATGCCATCTTCCTCTCACCATTAGAGCTTCACTCCTCTCTTGTTTTTCAATTGTTCCTCCACCTTCATCTTCCACCTCCTCTCAACCATCTCATGTATTGAGAATCATGAGAGGAGGTGAGATGAGATAGCTAAATACTTAGTTCACTCACTACATCCTAGGCTTTCTAGATTACCAACCTAGAAACCCTAGTTGCTTCACTTGCATCCTTCGATGTGGAGCTAGAGCCATGAATACATCTCTCGGGTGGATCATCTTCGACGGAGGAAGACCGGCGGTCAAGTTCGTTCGAGCACGCCTCAAGGAGCTAAGGATGATGTTGGAAGACCGTAGGACTTGGTTCTTTTGGTATAATCATTCTAACCCTTTAGTTAAGCTTCTTCAGTTTTCTAGTATAGGTTTATGGTTTCGATCTTGGACAGGGTTTTGTTTGCGCCAAAAATTTTAAACGCCAGTTTTTGTTCCGCATCGGCCATGGTAGATAGCCAGGGCGCAGGCAAAACCCAGCAATGGTATCAGAGCCACCCAAAAACCAATACTAGCTAGTTTGCACAAAGTTATAATATCGATCGACCAAATTTTCCGAATCGTTTTTCCATTTTCATGTGCTCGCTGTCGTTTTTTAAACGTGTTCAAAAATTCTTTCAGTGTATCCTAAAAATACATGAAGGCATATTTAGGTGCCACAAGAAATTTGGGCATAAGATGTTGGATATAGTGCCCTCAGAGTCAATTATTGGATCACAGGCACGTGGTTGCAATGATTGAGGGAGGACCTATGCCGGTAGGACAGTCTTACTCAAGATGATAGTATGCTATCTGGTTTATCTTTATCATCGTGTACTGCTTTAGGTGACATTACTGATCACTATTGCACATTGATAGAGCCCCTAGGATTCTTGCTTGACTGCCAGCAGTATGATGGTGATCATATACATGGGAGCTGGGGTCTATAAGCACATCCTTAAAAGGTCCCTAGTCGTGGGAGTTTTCGAGACAGGGCATCGATACTCCAGAGTAGACTAGTGTATACAGTCGAGACCCCGACGAGGGGCGGTGGCCGGTCTCACAAGCCACTGGTGTCAGTTGGTTCACCTAAGATGTATACAGGTGCTCATTAGGTTATGAGTACACCGGACAGGACTCGCCGGGAACATGCTAGTTGGTCTTATACCCGACGTCAGATAGCAGTTTCCTGGTGACATGTGTACAGGTTAGTTCATCGACCTGGGATCGCCATTTGTCTCGTGTGAGTTCCCACTGTACTTTGATCACTACCCTACCACGGCTCAAAGGAGTCGTGCAAACCGGTTTTAGTTGGCTACAGTCCCGAGCCACATGGAGGCAGTGAGCGGATCTGCAGGGGTTCGTCTCTCCCGGTATTGGGGGTGAGGTCGTGCTTTGTCTAGGAGAGCCATTACACAAAGCCCTCGGCCGAGGCAGGAGATTTACTGGTAGGTATTCCAGCAGTATCTCAGGGTGTTCTGGGCTACACTCCGACACGACTTGTACCGCTTTTGGGGGTCTGAATTTTACCAACCCCTAGGCCCTCCATGCGATACTCATAGACGAATGGACCGGACTGTACGGATATTGTCACTGACAGGCTCAGTAGGGTGTCAGGATGAGTTCGCTCATCGACGTCCCTTTTGCTCAATACCTGGTAGCCCGTTACGTATGGCTAATACCTCTGACGTGCTAGTGGTTAAATCCATAACCAAAGTATTGACGAGTCTTTAGAGTCCCCCACAGACCGTTTCTCAAGTTTCGGGCGAAACGCTGTAGAGTCCGTATGGAGATATGGCAGGGTTCAATCATATACGTGCGGTATTGCACGGATCATGATCGGACGGATAATACTAGCGGGCTTTAGTTTAAGCCGGATCCTAGTATTGTACAGTGTAGATTTTGTCTCATTGCATTTGTATTCGGTCGGAATACAAATGCGGGTATGTATATACAGTCGCGGGGTTTTCCTGTAATTTATTACGGGATCAGTTTTTTGAAGTTGCCAGTTTGCATTCCGTTTCGGCCATTTTCCTTGGCTGAAAAATGGTGGAGGAGGGCTAATTTGCAAATGTGCAAATTAGCAATTTGGAGGGTTGTTTTTTCAAGTAGTTGCATCATGATGGTTTCATGATGGTTCCACCATCCCTTGACTTTCTTTTGATCATGATTGCTTGACTTTTGGAGTAATGATGATTGATGATGATGGAGGGTTATGATGATGGATGTGAGACTTGCTTTTTCCCTTACACTCAACCTTGCATCATCTTGACTCATTCATTCTCTTGCTCTCAATTCTCTCATTCCTAATCAAGGGGCCGGCCACAAGAAGATAAGGGGCTGTCCCAATTTTGTGTGTGGGATTGTTCTCATTTTGGCCCACACAAAATTGCATTGTTCATCTCAAAAAGCTCATATCTCATTCCTCCACCCAAAAGGAAACTTTTAGTAACCCCATGAGACCCGGTGTTCTACACTTAGCCTACAGCATCCTTGGACACGTCGACTCGCCAACTTCGTGCCCGAGTTGCCTCGGTCCAGAGGTGGGAGCCCGTAAAAGAACCCGGCGATGTGGTGCCCTTCCGACGAGGATATGAAGACCGGAGATTCCGCAAGGAGATCGGGATGACGACGAGAAGACCGAAGGACACAGATCGCTCGGTATATCTCTCTACCCCTTCTCTAGTTTGCTAGCATTAGGTTAATGGCCCGATCCGGGTTTATAGTCCGCGGTAGCGCCGGTTTCTGTTTAAAGAAAAGTTTTTGTATTCCGCATTTTGGCCTCGGAATGACGGCCGGCGCGCTACCGTAGTCTAACATAAGACCCCACCAAATGGCCGCGGTTCCACGGCAATACATGCACATTGATCGCGGAAGCGTGGAGGATTTGTTGGCGTTTTGGTACAAATTTTTTCTTCCACTCTCTGACATGGAAATATGATTTTTGGTATATTTAGTTTTAGCCCGGATTTGTTTAAAGTGTTGTTTTGCATTTTGGGCTAATTTGGGAAAGTTTTAGTCGATCGAAATTTTAAATTGTGTGATTATCAGTACATGTGATGATATCTGCGACCGTGAATATTATTGAGCGGTACAACCCGACTAGTTGCTATATGTTCAACTAGACGGGTTTGCAAACATAATATTCATGTTGTTGTTCTGTGTTGTGCTGATATTGTGGTTGGATTTTCGTAGTGGATATCCTGGAGTGCAATGCTAGTAGTACAGTTCAGATTTATTTGTATATTTAGTATTGCGGGGTGAGCGTCCGACATGTGGACTGCCGTCTCTTCCAGATTGTATATTCTTTTATTGGGGTACGACCGGGTTGAGGTCGATGTCACCGTTGTATATACTTTTATTTTCTGTACTAGGATTACCCCACGGTGGAGTGCACGAATAGCCAGGTTCTAGAGGGCAACAAGATCGCATATCACGGCGTTGAGTCGAAGGGGGCTTCACTCTAGAATTGACGGGCTATTCGACGCACTCATAGGGGGTATAGTTTGACCCATGGAGGGGCGCTCAAGTTACCGGATCCTGTGAAGTGCTGGATGACCCATTCACTTTGTCGATTGGGGTTGCCTCACTTCTGGGATTAGCGGCTAACGTGCCGCGCTCGTAGGGGTCTGGGTTTTCTTTGCACAGGCTATCCATACGACCGGGGAACATTAGGTTTTTCATTTGCGGCTCAAAGAATACCCGGGGCTCCAAGATTATCCACCACTCTGTGTTGTTTGGCTGAGATTCTATGATGTTGCTTATATCATGCCCGGGACGAATGTTATATATATTTATATATATACTAGTAGATGTTGTCTATGTTTTATACCCGCGCTAGTCCACCCCCCACTCTGTTGTTATTTAAGTAACCTAACGGGTGATGACGGGCCCAGTGGCGAATGCGGATGGCATATATATACATTTTATTTTCGTTCCTTTTTGTGGTGTGATATGTTAATTGATGGGATTGCGTTGATTCTGATTAACGCAAGGAAAAACAAACCTATATGATGTTGTTGGAATCAAGATTTTTAAAAACAAACTGACTTTATAAACGTTTCCTTTTGCTTTGCACAGTGGTATTCGGTTATGAATATCCAGCACCTCATTTGACGAGGCAAGAGCCGAGATCCCATCATCGGCAGTGACCTCTTAGGCAAAAGTTTGCATCATCGAAATAACTTCACTAGGTTGATTCTTTTGCTTTGCATCGTGGTATTCAGTTTGGAATATCCTGCACCTCCTTAGCAAAAGTTTGCACGCTATATATTTGTAAAACCACTCGGTTCCTTCAACGAGAACAAGTTCATTACGTTAAAGGTTTTTCTCTAAAAACCTACCGTAGCCCTCTGTCATTCAGATTAGTATTGCTTAGTATTCATGCTACGTTTGTCGTTGCTATTCGCCGAGACTAGTGTGCGGTAGCTCTGTAATACTTTTCTGTTGCATAGATAATGCGATTGGTTAGGACGGTCGTGTGACTTTGTTGATTATTCGTCAAGGGTCATGCGGGTGGGTCTAATGCAATCTTAGATAATGACGGGTTGAACTTGACTAGGGCCTTCTTGTTAGTTGTATGTATGCCCTAGAGGCCAGTATTGTACAGATGATGTACATTATATTTGATGCTTGGACATATATAGAGATGACTTTCTTGCTCGATATGATAGTATGCTATCTGGTTACTCTTTATCTTAACATGTATACTAGTCTCTTTAAACTGTCTTATAGTTACATGTTGGTAAAGCCCTTAGGATGTGTACTTGACTACCTGGACTATGATGCAGATCATACTAGTGGGGACATGGTAGTCCATAAGTACAACCTTCATGGTACCCAGTCGTGGGTGTATCGAGACGGGGTATCGATATACCAGTGTAGACTAGCGTATACGCTTCTCGACCCATGAGATTGGCGATGGATGATCCCATATCCATTGGTGTTTGACATCAGAGATGGTATACGGGTGCTCAGTGGAGACTGGGTACACTGGACGGACTCGCTGAGAACTCCCAGATGGTATTATACCTCACGTCAGATGGCAGTTCTCAGGTGACACTTGTGCAGGTTAGTCTGTAAACCCGAGATCGTCATAGAGTCTTGTGTGATTCCCACTGTGCTTTGATATCCACCTTACCACGTCCATGAGGGCGTGCAAAACGGTGGTCTTTGGGTACAGTCCCGAGTCACATGGAGGCAATGAGCGATAGGAGGGGTTTCGTCTCTCCCGGTATTGGGGGTTGATGTTGCGCAGTGCTCGATTGGCCGTAACAGGGAAGTCCCTGGCCAGGGCTGATCAGAGATTTGCTGGTAAGTGTTACCAGTAGTTTCTCGACCCGTTATGAGCCTCATATCGGCACGACTTATCGGTTATTGGGGTCTGACGTTTACCACCCCTAGACTTGATATGCGACATATCAGACGAACAGACCGGACTGTACGGTAAGTGTTACTGGTTGGATTCACAGGAGTGTGAGCGGGCTAGCTCGTCGATCTTCTGATCGCTTAATACCCGGGTGGCCGTTACGTTTAGCAGACCGCTTGCGGCTTGTGGGTGCTTGATATGATCATCATCTGCTACCGGCGTATTGACGAGTCTTTAGAGTCCTACACAGAGGTTTCCTGGCTCAAGCGAAACGAAATAGGAGCGCATATGAGATATGTGCGGGACCGAGAATAATGCGTGTATGTGATACCGCATTTCATTCTCGCGATGAATGTTTCGATTGGTTGTATGCGATATGACCTAGTTATCGAATCATTGATTCGATAAATCGATACATTGGATACTAGTCGGTTATGTGCGACATGACCGGATCATTGAATCAAATGTTGATTTAATGATTTAATGTATAATTATATATTTGATATATTACTTTGCATTAACTAGTATTGGTTCACTTTAAATGGATTTTCTCACTAGAAGTTCACAAGTTGTATATGTGATATACTTTTGTGCACTTGATTGTATCATGTTTGATGATGCATGAATATTGGCTTTGTGTAAAGAATTGTACCATGGTTATGATAATGGTTAGGGTTTTGATTTATTCACTCATTTATTTATCCATTCTTTATTTATTTAAATAGATAAAAGAAAACAAAATGGTTTCTTTTTATCATGAAGCTTGTTGAAGCTTCATGAAGCTTTGGCAAAAGAGACCATTTTGTCTTCATGCTTAACCCTAACCATTCCCACTTACCATGGTCTATTCTCTATACTTGGCCTTAGTTAGGATATGATAAGTATTGATTTCTTTTCTATTATGGATATACTTTTATCATATTCTATCTTCATCTTCTCCTTCTTATTCAAGAAAGAAAACTAGACTCCATTAATGGCATCTTGAGTTCTAAAGTGAGAAATCCAATTCTAAAGTGAACCCACCTCCTATTTCTTCATCCTCTACCTCTTGCCAAGTGGTTTTGGGTGTTTTCTTCACAAGTTTCACAACTAGGTGAAGTCGGAGCTTGATCCAGTGTAGCCTCGACGTAGATCATCTTCAGCATCGAAGCCGACGACTAGTCCGCTCATTTATCTGATGAAGCCGATGAGAGAGTTCGGGATTCGAGATGGACAGCGAGGGAATGACTACATGGAGCTAAGGAAGTGGATAACCGTATCTACAAAGGTTGTAGGTTTCTTCTTTTAGTTAAGATGTTAACTAGTTTATTGTTTCGCCTAAAATTCTAGTCGACGATCCGTATTAGGGTTTCTCGGCACTCATAAAATTTAAAATTGGCATGATTGATGCCTTGTGAGACTTCATTAGCGTGCCTAGGAACCCTTCAGTGGTATCTGTGCCTAGCTAGAGCCTTAGGCGAAGTCTAGACGACGTTTGAAACCCGAATGAACATCGAAACCCTAAAACGTATTGCTCTCTGGACTTTTTTCGAAAACTGGTTTTTTTCCAGATTAAAAATGCTTAAAAAATTCAGCAGGGAATTATAAGAATTACGATGCAAAATTTGACCAATGATGCCTCAAACATGCGGCGGAACCGCGGCAGAAGCCTACCTTCTGCGGCGGTTCCGCGGCTCTCTGGTGACGTCAGCCCTCCATATTTGCACAGTAATTCCTCTTTCACAGTGCTGAGTTTTAGGGGTATTTTTAATATTTATTCAAGAGTTGAATTTTCTGGTGTTATTTTGGGGATTCGATGATTCGATCGGTTTATCAGATTTCTTCTATGTGTTTTCCGGATATTTGGAATATGTTAAAAGTTTCGACCGGATGTAAATACCCAATTTTTCCCCTGCCGGGAAATTTCCAATTGTTGGACTTTTCCATAGTTTAATGACGTTCTAAGTAGTGTAAGTAACGCGATGGTCCCTCTAGAAGACAACAAACCTTAAATCGATTATCTGACCGTCTTGAACTGCCCTTTGAACCTTCGGATTTGGGGTAGTACGGCGTGCCACATGTGAGGCGTTGGCTTGACCCTTCTACGGCTGGACCGTTGGTACTGAGGCAAGAAGTGAATGTCTTTGAACTTATTTCACGTGTTGATCGGTTACTAGAAAACTTGGGTGTTTGAATGTTCGATCGGAAAGTTTAATATTTTCTATTTATCTGGAATGGGATACAATAATTGGAATTCACAAACAGTTATGAGATAACTGAATGAATGTTATAAATCTAGCGGTTTAGTCTCACTTGATATTGAAAAGAGTTTTCGATAATGAGACTAAAATGCGGGGTTTATAGCTGTTAGGCATGTGATGTCTAAGTATTTCATTTGATTAGGCATGCGATGTCTAAAGAAGTTGCGGATTCCAATTATTGTAATTTTACACTTTCTTTTCTGCGACCGTAAGTGTAATATGTGATATCGCCGGTTTCGTTGCTATACGTCAACGACAATTGGGGTATGCATACTTACTTACGTTGATGACATGTGATGTTATGTGTTGCTGGTTATGTTATATTGGATCGTCGTGTTCGAATAGCCGGGGTTTTTTATGTGAGATGAGTGTTTTTTCATTTTAATTCATGTAAAAACTTGTATGTAATATTCTTTTATTTGGGGCACTTCCAGGTTGCGGAAGATGCCGCCCTTTGTATATTATTTACTTTTCTGCACTAGGACAGACCCAAGGAGGGGAGCACAAGTAACCGGGTTCTAGGGTCCAGTGGGAAACCAACTCGAGGAGTCGAGTCCGGGTCTCCTAACTCTAGAATTGGTAGGGTTGCTTGCCGCTCTCGTAGGGGTCTAGGGGTGTGTGTTTGGCTATTCATCACGACCGTGGAATCCGTGTTTTATACTGGCTCGTATTCAAAACACGGACATCCTAGTATATCCAATGTTTCATATGTTTTTTCTGCTGCGATATCTGTGATGTGATCATGTGATGTTCTGTGATAGATACTTTATATAGTATATATGATATATTATATAGACGTTACTTATGTTTTGCACCCGCACTAGCCCTGCCCTGCTCTGTCGTTAGTTACCTAACCTAACTGTACACGAGGGGACATCGAGGCGAATGCGGATGGCATAAGTGTACGTCGTATTTATCTGTGATGTTTAGGTGACTTAAATGATGGGACTTCATTAATGTGATTAATGAAAGAAAAGAAACCTAAGATGTTGTAGAATCAAATTTTAAACAAAACATGTAGCTACAGTTCTTGCTTTGCACAGCGGTATATATGATATATCCTGCACCTTATTCGATGAGGAAAGGACCGAGATCCCTTCACCGGGAGTGACTCCTTTAGCAATAACTGGCAGATGCTACACACTCGGTTTGACTTATGATTGCTTCTATAGTTTCTGCTTTGCACAGTGATATATATGATATATCCCGCACCTCATTCGACGAGGAAAGGGCCGACGATCCCTTCACCGGGAGTGACCCCTTTAGCAAAACTAGAAAAGCCTCAAAAATCACTCCATTTCATAACTTCACTTGATTCTACAACGATATCAAGTTCATTACGTAATAGGTTTTCAGAAAAACCTGTTGTAGCCCTCCGTCATTTCAGATAAGAACTGTTTAGTATTCGTGCTGCGTTTGTTGGCCTTTGTCAAGGCGTAGTGTGCGGTAGCTGAATAGTGCTTATCTGCTTGTGCATGTGATGCAGATTGTTTCAGGGTAGTCGTACGATCTTGTTGGCCTTTGTCAAAGGTCGTGCGGGTGGGTTTAATTCAATCAAGAAATGACGGGTTGAACTTGACTAGCAGCCTATGATTTGTTGGCCTTTGTCAAGGTCATAGGACGCTAGGGGCAAAATATTATCAGGAATTTTAAGTGTTGAAATTTGCAATGAGATTGCATACCTTCTATGAGATAGTTGGATCCCGATACCCACTGCGAGTAAGAGTTACTCCTGGGAGAGTTTTACACATTACAATTAGCCGATCAAGTAGGTGTCTAGAAAGGTGTCAACGGGGTTACGCCTCTGGGAAAACAAGGTTTACTTAAATTAGGTCCGTGCGAAAGCACGGGGAACCTCCCTCAAAGTACCGACACTGGCCTGGCTGAAAGATCGACGAAGTTGTAGGGTGTAATTAATCCCGGCTAGTCTTTCCTTTTGGGGTTTGAAGGAAGATTTGATAAAAACCAGTGGGAGCCATCCTGATTAGATAAGATAATAACCAATCTGATCTTGCACGAGCATACGCTAAAGTGTTTTCTTCTCTCTCTCTCCAGGTAGCGACCATGTCATGCTCTAATAAAGATAATAATTTGGATGTATTGACTGAACCCGTATGTTATACTGTGCTGGGGAACGTTGGTTCCGTTCTTTCTTATAAGAGTTATAGGAATGAACAGGACATAGGGGAATACCAGGATTCCCATGCCACCCGAATGAAGAAAGTACATGATGATGCATTTTCTTCGGGTGTGTTCGTTACAGAGAACTGTTTCTCCATTTGCTCCACGTCCTGGGTATTAGATACCGGGTCAGGATCCCATATATGTAATCAGTTACATGGGCTTAGGAAAGGTAGAGAACTTGGAGAAGGTGACAAAGACATTAGAGTTGGAAATGGTGCAATTGTTGCAGCTAAGACTGTCGGGGAATATCACCTTGTATTACCAACTGGTAATACATTGGTTCTGAACGAATGCTATTACATGCCGAACCTGATATGCAACATTATATCGGTTTCTTTGTTGAGTAAAGAGGGATATAATTTTGTATTCAGGATAATGTTATGAACATTTTTCGTAACCAAAAGTTGGTTGGATCAGGCACGTTGTGCAATGGCATTTATGTTCTAAATCAATCAACAGTTCTGAGCATAACAAACACACACAAGAGGAAGAGTTCAGAACTGAACGAATCCTTCTTGTAGCATTGTAGACTGGGTCACATCAATGCGACATGACTAGCTAAGTTGCATAAGGATGGATATTTAAATCCGTTTGAATTTTCATCTTATGACACTTGCCAGTCATGTCTCAAAGGCAAGATGACCAAAACTCCGTTTACAGGACACGGAGAAAGAGTTACCGAACTCTTGGGACTGATACATAGTGATGTATGCGGTCCCATGTCTACACATGCCAGGGATGGTTCTTCGTACTTCATTACATTCACTGACGATCTCTCTAAATTCGGATATGTGTTCCTGATGAAACACAAATCAGAAGCTTTTGAGAAATTTAGAGAATATAAACAAGAAGTCGAGAACCAAACCGGAAAAAGTATTAAAATCCTTCGATCTGATTGAGGAGGTGAATACTTGAGCAATGAATTCCTTGACTTCCTAAAAGAGAATGGGATTCTCTCTCAGCTGACTCCTCCATATACACCACAGCACAATGGTGTATCAGAACGGAGGAACCGCACCCTATTAGATATGGTGCGCTCTATGATGAGCACAGCTGAGTTACCTATTTCCTTCTGGGGATATGCGCTGGAGACAGCAGCATACCTATTGAATCAAGTTCCATCTAAATCTGTACCTACCACACCATATGAGATATGGAGTGGGAAGAGACCATGTCTTAAACGAGTTAAGATATGGGGTTGCCCGGCCTATGTCAAAAGGCAAAATTCGGACAAACTCGAGGCACGGTCAGTTCAATGCAAGTTTGTGGGATATCCCAAACATTCACATGGATATCTTTTCTACCATACAGAGGAACAAAAAGTGTTTGTTTCTCGACATGCCACCTTTTTGGAAAAGGAATTTCTTGCAAAAGAAATTAGTGGCAATAAGGTAGAACTGGAAGAAATTCCGGCTACACAAACTCAAACTGAAGATTTAGTGGAACCAGAGGAATCAATAGCTCCCAATGAACCTCAGCTTCTCCGCCGATCTAGTAGAGTTCCTCGCCAACCTGAGAGATATTACGGTTTTCTCATGGATGGTGGTAGTGAGGATTGCATCATGGAGGATGATGACCCAACTAGCTTCGAGCAGGCCATCACGAGTAGGGACTCAGTGAAATGGCTGGATGCTATGCGGTCCGAGATGGAATCCATGTACACCAACAAAGTATGGACTTTGGAAGTTGCTCCTGAAGGGGTAAAACCCATTGGGAGCAAGTGGATCTTCAAGAAAAAACTTGGTGTAGATGGGAAAGTGGAGACTTTCAAAGCTAGACTTGTTGCAAAGGGTTTCATCAAAGACCAGGTGTGGACTATGACGAAACCTTTTCTCCAGTGGCTATGCTTAAATCCATCCGGATCATGCTTGCCATTGCTGCATATCATGACTACGAAATCTGGCAAATGGATGTTAAGACCGCCTTTCTAAATGGTGATTTAGAAGAGAGCGTGTACATGACTCAGCCAGAGGGCTTCGTAGACAGTGGGAGAAGCGGGAAGGTATGCAAGCTGCTTAAATCCATTTATGGATTAAAGCAAGCATCGCGGAGTTGGAACATCTGCTTTGACGTCGTTATCAAAGAGTTTGATTTCGTCAAAAACCCAGATGAACCTTGTATTTACAAGAAGGTGGCAGAGAGTAAGATTGTCTTCCTCGTATTGTACGTGGACGACATACTCTTGATAGAAAATGAAATTCCTATGCTGCAATCGGTCAAGCTCTTCTTATCACAAAGATTCTCAAAGAAAGATCTTGGTGATGCCTCTAGCATATTGGGGATTAGGATCTATAGAGATAGATCCAAAGGGATTTTGGGATTGTCCCAATCCAGGTACATTGACACCATACTAAAGAGGTTTAGTATGGAAGAATCCAAGCGTGGGAACTTGCCCACGATCTCTGGAATCACTCTATCCAAAGAAATGTCTCCCAAGACTGATTTGGAGAGAGCTCGCATACAAGGGATACCCTATGCTTCGGCTGTAGGCTCTATCATGTACGTGATGCTATGTACCAGACCCGATGTTGCATACTCACTAAGTGTAGTGAGCAGGTATCAAGCTGATCCTGGAGAGAGTCACTGGACAGCTGTAAAGAGCATTCTCAAGTACTTGCGAAGGACTAAATAGATGCTCTTGGTGTATGGTAACGGAGAACTCCAAGTGGAGTCCTTTACCGATTCGAGCTTCCAGAGTGATAAGGACGACTCTAAGTCGCAGTCGGGATTTGTCTTTACCCTTTATAGAGGGGCGGTTAGCTGGAAGAGTTCCAAGCAGGAAACCGTGGCAGACTCGACGATGGAGGCTGAATACATCGCTGCCAACGATGCTGCCAAAGAGGCTGTCTGGATCAAGAAGTTCATTACTGAACTTGGAGAGGTTCCATCCATTGAGCATCCAATACCTTTGTATTGCGATAACAATGGAGCGGTGGCTTTAGCCAAGGAACCCAGGTCCCATCAGCGATCCAGGCATATTCTGAGGCGGTATCACCTGATCCGGGAGATAGTTGATCGCCGGGAGATCGAGGTCAGGAGGGTTGACATGAAGAACAACACGGCGGATCCACTCACGAAGAACAACACGGGAGATTGTTAGTTGTATGTATGCCCTAGAGGCCAGTATTGTACAGATGATGTATATTATATTGGATGCTTGGACATATATAGAGATGACTTTCTTGCTCGATATGATAGTATGCTATCTGGTTACTCTTTTTCTTAACATGTATACTAGTCTCTTTAAACTGTCTTATAGTTACATGTTGGTAAAGCCCTTAGGATGTGTACTTGACTACTTGGACTATGATGCAGATCATACTAGTGGGGACATGGTAGTCCATAAGTACATCCTTCATGGTCCCTAGTCGTGGGTGTATCGAGACGGGGCATCGATATACCAGTGTAGACTAGCGTATACGCTTCTCGACCCATGAGGTGGGCGATGGATGATCCCATATCCATTGGTGTTTAACATCAGAGATGGTATACGGGTGCTCAGTGGAGACTGGGTACACTGGACGGACTCACCGAGAACTCCCAGATGGTATTATACCTCATGTCAGATGGCAGTTCTCAGGTGCCACTTGTGCAGGTTAGTCTGTAGACCCGAGATCGTCATAGAGTCTTGTGTGATTCCCACTGTGCTTTGATCTCCATCTTACCACGTCCATGAGGGCGTGCAAAACGGTGGTCTTTGGGTACAGTCCCGAGTCACATGGAGGCAATGAGCGATAGGAGGGGTTTCGTCTCTCCCGGTATTGGGGGTTGATGTTGCGCAGTGCTCGATTGGCCGTAACAGGGAAGTCCCTGGCCAGGGCTGATCAGAGATTTGCTGGTAAGTGTTACCAGTAGTTTCTCGACCCGTTATGAGCCACATATCGGTACGACTTATCGGTTATTGGGGTCTGACGTTTACCACCCCTAGACTTGATATGCGACATATCAGACGAACAGACCGGACTGTACGGTAAGTGTTACTGGTTGGATTCACAGGAGTGTGAGCGGGCTAGCTCGTCGATCTTCTGATCGCTTAATACCCGGATGGCCATTACATTTAGCAGACCGCTTGCGGCTTGTGGGTGCTTGATATGATCTTCATCTGCTACCGGCGTATTGACGAGTCTTTAGAGTCCTACACAGAGGTTTCCTGGCTCAAGCGAAACGAAATAGGAGCGCATATGAGATATGTGCGGGACCGAGAATAATGCGTGTATGTGATACCGCATTTCATTCTCGCGATGAATGTTTCGATTGGTTGTATGCGATATGACCTAGTTATCGAATCATTGATTCGATAAATCGATACATTGGATACTAGTCGGTTATGTGCGACATGACCGGATCATTGAATCAAATGTTGATTTAATGATTTAATGTATAATTATATATTTGATATATTACTTTGCATTAACTAGTATTGGTTCACTTTAAATGGATTTTCTCACTAGAAGTTCACAAGTTGTATATGTGATATACTTTTGTGCACTTGATTGTATCATGTTTGATGATGCATGAATATTGGCTTTGTGTAAAGAATTGTACCATGGTTATGATAATGGTTAGGGTTTTGATTTATTCAATCATTTATTTATCCATTCTTTATTTATTTAAATAGATAAAAGAAAACAAAATGGTTTCTTTTTATCATGAAGCTTGTTGAAGCTTCATGAAGCTTTGACTAAAGAGACCATTTTGTCTTCATGCTTAACCCTAACCATTCCCACTTACCATGGTCTATTCTCTACACTTGACCTTAGTTAGGATATGATAAGTATTGATTTCTTTTCTATTATGGATATACTTTTATCATATTCTATCTTCATCTTCTCCTTCTTCTTCAAGAAAGAAAACTAGACTCCATTAATGGCATCTTGAGTTCTAAAGTGAGAAATCCAATTCTAAAGTGAACTCACCTCCTATTTCTTCATCCTCTACCTCTTGCCAAGTGATTTTGGGTGTTTTCTTCACAAGTTTCACAACTAGGTGAAGTCGGAGCTTGATCCAGTGTAGCCTCGACGTAGATCATCTTCGGCATCGAAACCGACGACTAGTCCGCTCATTTCTCCGATGAAGCCGATGAGAGAGTTCGGGATTCGAGATGGACAGCGAGGGAACGACTACATGGAGCTAAGGAAGTGGATAACCGTATCTACAAAGGTTGTAGCTTTCTTCTTTTAGTTAAGATGTTAACTAGTTTATTGTTTCGCCTAAAATTCTAGTCGACGATCCGTATTACGGTTTCTCGGCACTCATAAAATTTAAAATTGGCATGATTGATGCCTTGTGAGACTTCATTAGCGTGCCTAGGAACCCTTCACTTCTGATTTGTTGATTATTCGTCAAGGCCACTTGGGTTCTAGGGGAAAAAACCACTTCGGGAGTTTCAAACATACATGAAATTTTCCAGGCATGCGGAAACCTTCTGGAGTGTGGTGACTTGTGTTAGAGGATGTTGTACACCCTCACAACACTTGTGAGGAGGCGAAAGTGGCAAACGAAAAATTTCTTGCATGCAACACCCACATTAAAACCAAGATCATGTGCTTAAATCTTAACTAGCAAATCCTATCTTGAGTTCTTAACTACTATGAAAGGGTTATACCTAATGAACCGGTCCTTCGGGTCTTCTTTTTGATGCAACTCCTAGGCTCCTTCGGATGCTTGCGATGTCCTCGATCTCCGGCCACCTCAAGACATAGATGATCCACCCGAGAACTATAGAACAAGCTTAAAACTCTTCTCAAGAGTTAACTAAGAGATCAAGTGAGCTAGAAGAGATCACTTAGATGATATAGAGATCAAGTAGTGGATTATTATTAGCCCTAGGCTTTTGATTCACATCACATGTGAAGGGTAAAGCTAGGATGAGGAAGAAGGAGATATTGAGGAGAGAGAATATGAGAGTGATGAATGAATTATTCAAGCCTGGAAAAAATGATATGGCTCAAATGAAAATAATTGAAGCATGCAATAAAATAATACACCATGCTTCAATAGTAATCCCAAATGAATAAAAAATCATATAAGCCATTCCTTCATCCATGCTTTGACATTTCTCCAAATTCTACCTCATTTATTTATTTTCACAAAATAAATATCTAATTATGAGGTGTCCCCTTATAGAAGGTATTCTTGTAAAGAATACCCCTCCAACGTATACCGTATAAGTATACCCGTATCCGAATTCTGAAAATACGAATAAAAATAATCTAATAATATAATACTGGTATCCGTCTTAAACCAAAGCCAACCAGTATTATCCTTCCGATCATTATTCCTGTAACCATTACACGAACATGATCCACACCCTGCCGTAACAACTTACGGCCTCTACATCTTTTGCCTGAACCAGGGAACCCTCTGTGTGGGACTCTAAAGACTCGATAATACGATGGTAGTCGGTTTAACCACAAGCACGTCAGTGGCACTAGCTGTGCGTAACGGCCACCCAGGTACATGACGAAAAGGTGGCTGACGAGCGAACTCATCACAACCCTAACGAGCCTGTAAGCAACACTTACCGTACAGTCCGGTCTCTTCTTCTGATACGTCGCATCTGAAGTCTATGGGTGGTAAATGTCAGAACCCAGTATCTTTATAAGTCATGCTGATTTACGGCCCATAACGGTTCGAGATACTACTGATAACTCTTATCAGTAAATCTCGAGAACCCTGGCTAGGGATTTGCTGTTATGGCCGATCAAGTATAGCGCGACATCAACTCTCTATACCGGGAGAGACGAAACCCCTCCTATCGCTCACTGCCTCCATGTGATTCGGGACTATACCCAAAATCCACCTGTTTGCACGACTCAGTAGAGCCATGGTAGGGAGGAAATCAAAGCACAGTGGGAATCACACAAGACACTATGACGATCTTGGGTCTACAGACTAACCTGTAAAAATGTCACCAGAGAACTTCTATCTGACAATAGGTATATATACCATCTAGGAGTTCTCGGCGAGTTCTGTTCGGTGTACCCATTCTCCAATGAGCACCTGTGTACAAACTTTGATGTCAAACACCAATGGTTGTGGGTTCAACCATCGCCCCCAGGGTCAAGAAATGTACACACTAGTATACTCTGGTAATATCGATGCCCTGTCTCGATATACTCTCGACTAGGAACTATTAAAGAATATGCTTATAGACTTCCCAGGTCCCACTAGTATGATCTACATCATAATCCTGGCAGTCAAAGCATAATCCTAAGGGCATCAACATGTATATAAAGATATGAAATACAACACATCACACGTTAAGATGAAGATAAACCAGATAGCATACTATCATTTCGAGCAAAGATTGTTTCTGTACATATACATGCCTAGTGTCACGACCCGAAATAGCACGTGAATGGCACTTGAATCAGATGAAGTCTATAGGACCACATCTAATTCAACTAAGCCAAAAACCCAGAAATCTAAAACCATTTTAAATAATAAATGAAGGAATACTTGTTTAAAAGCAAGTGGTTTTAATAGCATAAGCCGAATTATGCGCCTTTTAAAACATCAAGTCTTTTCTAAAAATTTTGGCAGAGTTTCCTTTGTAAATACTGGCCCCAAAAAGGGGTACAACATGCATAATATATAAAAAGGTATCCCCAAGCGAGAGCTAGCTCTCCGTCAATCGACGGCCACAACCATGCAAGTAATATAATATACAACGCCGAAGGGCGAGGATCAAACTCAAAAAGGAAACTCAAATCATCATGAAAACCATAATAATACAACGCGCGACTCTAAGGTCGAAATAATAATACAACTGGTCTCTAAGTCTGAAATAATATACATGTCTGGTTGATGGAGTTACTAGATACAACTGAATGTAAATAAAATACAATGGTGGCCACGATGCAAGTGAACCCACCTACCAAAGAAAATCACCCGGAAAGGAAGCAGTGTACCAGCAAAACCGTAACGAAACTTGTACGATAAAACCTGCAAGAACTTTGGCACAACATGGGTGAGTTGCTAACTCGTGAGTAGAAAACATCACCGAGCAGAAATCATATGTGTGACTCAATCCTAGGTCAATACGATCAATAATATATAACCTCAAATGATAAAGTCTGAAGCATGAAAAGGTGGTAAGGGTAAACATCTATATATAAGTGTAATCCCATATGCTCGTGTCAGTGCCTCAGGTAGCAATATATCACAAATAAGAGGTATGAATGCATGAAAACAGAATACATATAAATGAGAAAATGTTTTCTTGTTTTAGTGAGATTTCTGTAATTTAAAATGAGGTATCATCAATGAAACCAACATAAATCAGTGTCTAGCATTGATACAAAGCATAAATCCCAACAACTCAATATCTAGGGCCCCGGCTATCCGGACTGGCCCATATCATAATATCTCAATACCTCAATATCAATATCTGGGGCTCCGGCTATCCGGACTGGCCCAACTTCAATCGGTATCCTCAGGATATCCGACGAGTCTCAATACAATCACCGGTCAGCAATGCTCCCCTGTCACAGGCTCAATGCCGATAAACTGCGATCTTCTTGCCCCGGGATACCGCACCGGGTCCACCATGCACCTACAGACAGTTTCTACTCCTCCTCGAATTGGGTGTATGATATCGCTCAAGAGCCGAGAAAACTCATGGTGGACAATCTTAATTCATATCATGAGAAAACCGCAACTTTCATTTTAAAATGATAATCAGTTTTATAAATTCTTGCGGTTTCTCCAAATCCATAAATCTCATGGAAAACCCAAATCTCGAGAATAAATAACAATGAATTTAAAAGCATTGGGCTCCAGCAATCCGGACTGGCTCTAAATAAAAATGCATGACAGTGAATAATAATATGCATGAAATAGCGAGTAATAAATGCAATGTCTAAACTAGCATATAAAAACAAGTACGCTAATACCATGTCGAAACTATCAGCTAACAAGCTATGTCAATGAAATAATATTCTCTAAAGTGTACGTGCCATGGCAATTACCGATGATGATGTGTGTGAACCGGCAAGTAAGTGTATGTGGAACATACGCATCATCGGTAATGATGCTGGTGTCCTGACAGCATGATTTCAATCTTAACATATGAAAACACAATATAAGCATGCAATGCGATGCGAACAACAATAATATGCGGGAGCTGAATAATAAGGACAACAATAATGAATATGCAATAAATAATATGAGTAATATAGTAAACTACAGGTCTAAACTAACAGTCTAATCAAAAGGTAACACGAATACTAAGTACTCTACTTCCTAAAATGATGGAGGGTTGCGGATGATTTTTAAGAAAATCTTTAACGCTTTGAACTTGATATCGTCGTAGAATCAAATGGTTTTCAAAAGGAGTGGCTCGAGCTCCGCAGTTTTGAAATATAGCTTTTTCATAAAGAGCCGAGTGGTTTTCAAATCCGATTCTACAACATCTTTTTAGGTTTATTTTCTTTACATTAATCATATTAATGTAGTCCCATCATTTAAGTCCTTAAGCCAATCACAGAAAAGAAACGAAAAATACAACGTACGCTTATGCCATCCGCATTCGCCGCAATGTTCCATTATGCACCGTTAGGTTACTTAACTAACGGCAGACCGGGATGGGACTAGCGCGGGTGTAAAACATAAGCAACGTCTACTATATATCTCATATATAATATATCATTCGTCTCAGATATCACAGAACACAGGCAGCAGAAACATAGATATAATGTGGGATATACTAGGACGTCCGTATTTAGTATTTAGCCAACAATAGAAAATACGGCTTCCACAGTCGCGATGAATAGCCAAGAGCACACCCCTAGACCCCTACGAGAGCGGCAAGCGACCCTACCAATCCTGGAGTTTAGGAGACCCATTCTCGACTCCTCGAGATGGCCTCCCACTGAACCCCAGAACCCGGTCACTTGTGTTACCCTCCTTGGGTCTATCCTAATGCGGAAAACTAAATAATATACAACACTGGTGACATCAACCTCAACCCGGAAGTGCCCCCAAATAAAAGAATATT
Organism: Agapanthus africanus; assembly: GCA_030015575.1. Lineage (NCBI taxonomy): Eukaryota > Viridiplantae > Streptophyta > Magnoliopsida > Asparagales > Amaryllidaceae > Agapanthus > Agapanthus africanus. The sequence goes on along the minus strand of JASDDO010000004.1, from coordinate 136,910,625 downwards.
ACATTACATTTGAATTTTACATGAATGAAAATAAAACGCTCATCTCAAATAAAACCCCCTGGCTATTCAATCGCGAAAATCCTGCACATCATATCTCAGCAACACATAATATCATATATCATCAACGTAAGTAAGTATGCGTACCCCGATTGTCGTTGATGTATAGCAACGAAACCGGCGATAAGCGACATACTACACTTACGGTCATAGAAAAGAAAGTGTAAAACTACAATATTTGGAATCCACATTCTCTTTAGACATCATAAATCTGAAATATCACATACTTCGCATTTCATGCCTAACTATATGAATTCCACATATTGTATCATATTCCAGATAAATAGACAATATTAAACATTTCGATCGAATAATCAAATACCCAAAATTTCCTAAAGCTCAACACTTGAGCGGAGTTCAAAAAACCCGGAATGTGTCACAGTAGTAGCGGTCCAGCCGTAGAAGGGTCAAGCCAACGCCTCACATGCGGCACGCCGTACTGCCCCAAACCCTAAGGTTCAAAAGGCAGTTCAAGACGGTCACATAATCGAGTTAAGGTTTGTTGTCTTCTAGAGGGTCCACCACATAAATTGCACGTATTTCCGAAAGATTTAAACCCCGTGAAAAAGTGAGTTAATGATACCCGTTCGAACATTTTAATACTTTCTTAATTACCCGGAAAAAAGCACGAAATTAAAATTCCGATCGAATCACCGAATCGTAAACAATCTCCATAACATATATCACTGAAACCAGATTAAAAGTACCCAAAAACATCTATAAGCAGGTAAGAAGATCACTGTATAAAAACGAGGCCTTAATGCATCTGTACGGCCGCGGAGCCGCGGCCCAAGCAAGCTTCGGCCGCGGTTCCGCGATGGGATTTACTGATTAGGGCTTCGTTTTTTACAGTGGTTCTTAGAATTCCCTGCTGAATTTTTTACATATTTTTAATTCTGAAAATAATACAGTTTGACAAAAAATCCAGAGAGTGTTCAAAATACCATATTTTGGTTCGATCGGACTTTTAACTTCGCTAAAGTTTCGCCTAAAGCTTTAGGTCGGCTCTGATACCAATGTTAGGTTTACCTAGCACCTCATAAAGGGTTTGGAAGCATCACATGTGTCAAAATCAAATTTTTTAAGGTGCTAAGTGAACATACAAAGGATCATCACTAGAAATTTAGGGTTTCTAAACATACACATCAACACAAGTAGGTAAAGCTAGGGTTTTGAGAGTACAACCTTTGTAGCTCCCTACGCTAGACTCCTTGGCTACTTGAGGGTTGGAAAGGGTCCGCTTGAGAACCTCTAGGTCCACGATGATCCACCCGGAGTCTTCTTTGTCCAAGCTTGAAACTTCACAAGATCAAGAGAAGAAATGGAAGCTAACACTCTTCACAAGTGGGCAAGACTAGTGTAGAATGGTGTTGTGGTTGGTTTTCTCACTTCAAAATCCTAACTTGGTCACTCTTTGGCTCACTTGAAAAATCTAGAGTGCAAGAGAGAGGAGGAAGAAGATGATGGCTCTAGAAAACTCAAGAGAATGATAAGGTTAATATGAATAATAGAAAAGATAAGTATATATATTTTCTACTCTTCATCTCAAACCATGGTTACAAAATATAGATATTATTGCATTTGAGTTAAAAGACAAAAGGAAAATTAACTCATGGTTAAAAAGTGGGTGAACCAAGGTTGGTTCCAAGAAGAGTGTGGAAGATAACCATGAATTAATCTTTTTTTTTCTTTTGTTTTAACACAAATACAAATATATATCCATATATAATTTTACATATGGTGTGAGTCTTATATTGCCATCATCTACTATATATACAACCATGATAGAATGATGTATGCATGTATGTGTGCATGCACATCCATATGTGCATGAACAAGAATGAATGCATACATGCATGCATACACCAAAAAAGACAAGAAATGATTTCTAGTGAGAAACTAATGGTCAAATGATAAATCAACACTTGATTTAGCAACCCGGTCATATCACATACGACACGACTAAAAGCAAGCTGCCCGATTAATATACGGTATCTTATACGTGCATTTTAACCGGGTCCACGCGCATATCGCATATGCGCACCACAACTTTTCGCCTGGACTAGGTAACTCCATTGTAGGACTCTAAGACTCGTCAATACGCCGGTAGTGGGTGTTGATCATATCAAGCACCCCCATGCCGCAAGCGGTCAGCTAAACGTAACGGCCACCCGAGTATTGAGCTATCAGAAGAAAACAAGCGAACCTGCTACAACTCCCATCGAGCCAACCGGCAACACCACCGTACAGTGCGGTCTCTTCGTCAGATATGCTGCATATCGAGTCTAGGGATGGTAACGTCGACCCCAATAACTCAATAAGTCATGCTGATGAATGGTCTATAACAGATCAAGAAACAACTGATAACACTTATCAGTAAATCTCAACAGCCCTGGCTAGGGACTTACTGATATTGCCAATCGTGCACAGCACAGCATCAACTCCCAATACCGGGAGAGACGAAACCCCTCCTATCGCTCATCACCTTCGTGTGTCTCGGGACTGTACCCAACGGCCACCTGTTTGCACGACTCAGTAGAGCCATGGTAGGGTGGTAATTAAAGTACAGTGGGAGAACACACAAGACTCTATGACGATCTCGGGTCTACAGGCTAACCTGCTCCAGTGTCGCCTGAGAACTGCTATCCGATGATAGATATAATTCCACATAGGAGTTCTCGGTGAGTCCGTCCAGTGTACCTTGTCACCACTGAGCACCCGTATACGATCTCGATGTCAAACATCGATGAATGTGGGAACATCCATCGCCCATCATATGGGTCTAGTATCATATACGCTAGTCTACTCTGGTATATCGATGCCCCGTCTCGATACACCTACGACTAGAGACATTCCAGGATATGCTTATAAACTACAGATGTCCCACTAGTATGATCTCCATCATAATCACAGTAGTCAAGCCTATATCCTCAGGGATTTATCAACATGTATGAATGAATAAAAGCATGATCAAATCAGCATGTCAGATAAAGAAGAACCAGATAGCATACTATCATGTCGAGCAAGAATGTACACTGAATATATATATATATATATACATGTATAAATACATCCACTATCATATAATGGCCTCTAGGGCATACATATATCCAACACTAAGTTACTTCTAACTACCCTAAACTAAACCATGAACACAAAATCATATCTTGATAATCATCTACGTAACGTAAGACACATATATAACCATATATATATATATATAATATAGGTATAACGCATTCGCGTTCTATTACGAAACTGCGGGGGTGCTATACGCCATCCACCCGACTTCCCCCGTAGATATATATCTACTCACTTGGTCCTCGCTTGCTGGAGTCGATGATGTCACGCCCTCCTCGTCGTCTCGAAATCCTCGTGAGGGTACCTACAACCAATACACATTGCAAATGCGTATTAAAATCAATTCGGAAAACCAAAATGGCATACGTTTCGCTCATAGGTCAAAACCTATAGCCTCGCATGCAAAACACGACCAATAACCCTAGTAGTTGACGTTCAAACGCCACGCGACAGAATACAAAATCAAATACCAAATCCCAAATTAAAACAAAGTCGCAAAATAATACAACAACTCAAGAAAATGGTCCCAGATTTTACCCTAGGTCAACTTAGCCAATTTTGCATATATGGAGGGTCTATTTTACTGATAAAGGAGCCACAAAACAAACACTGACCAATTTTTCCCTACTCTGGCTGTAAATTGCGGCCAGAACGATTAAATTTGCGGCCTGGAAGTGGGGGTTGGGTCCAGGGTTTTAATGGTAGCTTCTAGGATGCCTGCATGACTCACCGTGTTTGCTAAATAATTTTCAGAGGCTCTGGGTGTTAGCAGATCTCCAAACTTTGTCACAATTTCCACAATTTCCCGATATCGGGGATTTCTAAGTTTGTGTTTCGGGGTTTAGTCTATGGTTTCAGTCCATTATACAATCACTACAGGGGTTTAAGGTCACCATTAAGCCTCTATTACCCTTTTGGATTTAATCCAAACCCTAACCTTAACTTGAAATTTCCAAAGACCACTAAACCTCGATATATCAATACTAAACATGTATGGATACTTAAGGAATTGAAATAATACACTAATGGTGCAGAAATTACCTCATTTTGCAACTCAAGAATTTTATTGAGTTGTCCCAAGTCTTCAAAATCCGATTTTTCTTGGTCCAAAGTATTGGTAGTGAGCTTGAGCAAGTTTTTAATGAAGTGGGGATGGACTTTTGATGATGTTTTGGGGGTGTTTTGAGGTGATGGAGGAGGGAAGAAGAAGAGGGCTGCCATGGTGATGGAGGAGGGAAAAGAGATGAAGGAAAAATGAAGGGAGCTAAGTGCCATGACCAATGTTTGACCCCTCACCCTCTCTCTCTCTCTCTCATGCCCATCCCTCATTTCTTTATTCTTTTCCTTTTCTTTTCTTTTGTTCTCTTTTATCTTTTTAAAACAACAACCATGCATGATAAAAAGAAAAGCCATGATAAAAAAATGTAACAAGTGCTAAAATGTGACACGGTGCATGTCATGTGCACAAATCCGGCTTAATGCACGATTAGCGATATCTAATCGCGATTAGCATTAAAATTGTATATAATAAATTATAAAATTTCATAATTTGCATAAATCACATAAAACACCCTCTTTTTAGTAATTTCTATTATTTTATAAATTTTTCCCAATTTATCGGTATTTAATTATACCGCACTATTAAAATATTCATAATATTTAACATTTAATTATAAAAATTCCCAAAAATAATATTTTATTTTTCTGAAATGTTACACCTAGCATCATATACAATACATGCTTCTAGGGCATACATATCTAACAACTTGAGTGGCTTCTATCAAGTTATCATGCGATGATAGTTGGATCCCGATTCCCACTGATGAGTAGTTGTTACTCCTCGGGTGATTTTCAGATTATCCCGACTAATTCTCCTTTTAGGGTTTGAAGGAGAATTCGAGGAAATAATGGGAGACATCCTGATTAGATAAATTGATTAACGAATCTAATTTAGGTTAGAGTGCACGCTGAATGTTTTTTTCTCTCTCTCTCTCTGTGGCAGTGACCATGGCCCGACATAAACTAAAACTCATAAACCAAGTTAACCAAACCTTCTTAAAACACTTTGGATATTGGATTGCCCTAGTCGCATAAATCATTGTCGCTCCTATTTTTCCTTTGCATTTCTCTGGAATATTCAATATCACTACGAAGATCCACATTTCTTGGATATGCCATCATATAGTTACATACGAACTCGAAGAAACTTGTTTCAGTTCGAGGATGGTTTCCGGTTTTGGAGAAATTGAATAGGATTATTCAGTTGTCTTTTCTCTTTACCTTCTCTCAGGTTGCGAAAGCTCCTAGTATTAGGAGAGTACACCTATTACGCTTATTGGATAGTCTTCTTCCAAACCTTAGGCTAGTGCCGAAGGGTAGGGAAAGAAGAAAACCAATTATCCTAAATGTGGTGTACATAAGGTAATAAGTAAAGACATATAAAGGGATTAGAGTAAAAGAAAAGGAAATTACGACTGCTATCATTCATGAAGAAACCGCGTATACCCCTGCCACTCCTATATCACCTTTGCTTTTCTTCGGAACATTCCGTATCACTATGAAGATCCTCATTTCTTGGATATGCCATCGTATACTTACATACGAACTCGAAGGAACTTGTTCCAGTTCAAGGATGGTTTCCGGTTTGGGAGAAATTAAATAGGATTATTCGGTTGTCTTTTATCTTTACCTTCTCTCAGGTTGCGACGGCTCATAGTATTAAGAGAGTACACCTATTGCACTTTTTGGATAGTTTTCTTCCAAACCTTAGGCCGGTGCCGATGGGTAGGGAAGGAAGAAACCAATTAGCCTAAGTGCGGTGTACAGAAGGTAATAAGTAAAGACATATAAAGGGATTGGAGTGTGGGAAAGGGAATATGCGGTTACAGTCATGAATCTGGATAGTGGAAGAGGCATTACTAGGAATAACCGGCTACCCCTTCGAAACATTTTCAAGTTTTAGTTTGACTGTGCAATGTTAATTGAAAACTGTTTTCCCAATTAGATTCTGACTTCAGGGTATGTATTTACCAGATTTGATTATCACATCTGTATGGCGTTACAGATGCTGATTGGGAGTAAGATATTGGGAATTGGGTGATTAGATCCTCTATATATCGGAATTTTTTGTAATTGGTGATATTTGAGAAAATCGCCTGGGTTTTGCCTAACGGAAAATATTTGGTTTTGAATATCCGTTATCATGCACCAATTTCAAACTGATATATCTGTACGTTTATTTATAAAGTGAAATATAACCTTTTGAAATTATGTCTATGACATTTACCGATATCAGTTGATGGTTAGGTAAGGAGCATTCAACAACGGTGTAATTCTTCTTAACCATAGCACAATTTTCAACTTATGACGCACAGTGATTGAGTTATTGAACTCAAAGGACTTATACAAAGTATTGCATGTTGTCCGGTGTCCATTAGGACAAAGGAGTTGGTACTCGTACTATATTTTGTTTACTTTTGACATCTCTAGTTTTGGACAAGTATTTCGTTGAAATACAAGTTCCAAATTTTGAGAAGTTATAGGCATAAGAATAAAGTAGAGAATCATATGTTGCAAGTATCAGGATTCTTCAAGGTGATCGAATATGTAGATACTTGTGCTGGGTATTCCGTTGTAAGTAATAGTTTTGAGAACTTGTTTCTCTCTCAGGTTATTCATACGTGGGTGCATTCCTTGATGAGTAATGCTGCTTGGCCTCCTTCCATTTTGTTGATATGCACTGGAAACGGCCGCATGTATTTTGAATCTGATTCTAATTAAATTAGTGCCTTTGTTTCCATATGGTATATAGAATGGTTTCATATCTTAACGATGTTAAGGTATATGGAGTTGTCCGGCTAATGCTTAAAAACAGAATCTGGATAAATTCTAGGCACGTTTTAGTAATGTAGCTTTGTAGGTTATCCCGAGCTTTGACGAGGGTTAACATTCTACTATTTGGAAGATCAATAGTTATATTGTTCTTAACTCGCAACAGTTTTAGTAAAATGGACTCTTTTCGAAAAACATTAGTAGGAGTATGGTAGAACTGCAAGTTATTCCAGAACTACAAACGATTACTGAAAATTTAGTAGAACCTAAATATTCAATTGGATTCGACAATCCATTAGCCACTCCGCAGATTTGGTGGGTAACCTCAGACACCCGAGAGGTACTTCGGTCTCCTCAAAGACGGTGACAGGAAGGTTTTTTATTACCAAACTTGCCACTACTGTTGTTCTAAACTATGAGATCTAGCTGGAGGATGAGTATAACGTCGTTCTAAATTGGTTATAGAAGTGCACGTGTATGTGACTCTGCCAGAGGGTTGTTGTAGTCAGTGGGAGCAGCGAAAATGTAGTGAGAAAATAGCTTATGTCTATTTATAGATTAGAGCAGGTATAGAGGAGATAGGTTGACTATTTTTGATGTGACAGTCATAGAGTTTGACTTCATCAGAATAACAGATGAACCTGATAAGAAGGTTGTAGAGAGTGATGTCCTGGTATTTGGATGACATACTCTTGATATGAAGTGATATTCCTATATTGCGGTCGGTTATACCGTGGTTGTCACAAGGTGTTTATCCATATAGGATCTGGATAAAATCTCATAGTTTCTGGTCACTAGTGTTAGTTATATGTATGCCCTAGAGGCCATTACTGTACATGGGATGTATATTATAGTGGATGTTTGGACATATATAGGGAGGACTTTCTTGCTCGATATGATAGTATGCTATCTGGCTGCTCTTTGTCTTAACTTGTTGACTTGTATACGTGATGCTGTCTTGCTCTCACATGTTGACAAAGCCCTTTAGAATGTGTACTTGACACCCAAGACTATGATGGAGATTATACTAGTGGGGCCGGGGTAGTCCACAAGTACACCCTATAATTGTTCCTAGTCGAGGGAGTATCGAGACAGGGCATCGATGCTCCAGAGTAGACTAGCGTATACGCATCTTGACCCATATGATGGGCGATGGATGATCCCACATTCATTGGTGTTTGACATCAAAGATGGTGTACGGGTTCTCAGTGGAGACTAGGTACACTGGACAGACTCGCCGAGAACTCCTAGATGGTATTATACCTATCGTCAGATAGCAGTTCTCTGGTGACATTGGTACAGGTTAGTCTGTCGACCCGAGATCATCATAGAGTCTTTTGTGTCTCCCACTGTACTTTGATTTCCACCCCACCACGACTCTACCGAGGCCTGCAAACAGGTGGTTTTTGGGTACAGTCCCGAGTCACATGGAGGCAATGAGCGATAGGAGGGGATTCGTCTCTCCCGGTATTGGGGGTTGATGTTGTGCTATGCTCGATTGGCCATAACATGAAATCCGTGACCAGGGTTGTTGAGATTTACTGGTAAGTGTTATCTGTAGTTTCTCGAACCGTTATGGTCCTTGCATCGGCATGACTTATCAGGCTGTTTGGGTCTGACGTTTTACTACCCCCAGGCGATGATATGCGACATATCTGACGAAGAGACCGGATTGTACGGTAGTATTACTGATTGGATTCGCAAGAGTACGAGCAGGCTTTCTTATTGATCTTTTGATCGCTCAATACCCGGGTGGCCGTTACGTTTAGCAGACCGCTTGCAGCTTGTGGGTGTTTGATATGATCATCACCTACTGCCGGCGTATTGACGAGTCTTTAGAGTCCTACACAGAGGTTTTCTGGTTCCTGTGAAATGAGTAGTAGGAGCACATATGTGATATGTGCGGGACCGAGATTAATGCGCGTATGTGATACCGCATTCTATTCTCGCGATATATGATATCAGACGGTTATATGAGATATAGCCAGGTTATCGGATCAAGTGTTGATTCGACAGATTGTTACATTTGATATTAGTCGGTTGTATATGATATAGCCGGATTATTAAATCAAGTGTTGATTTAATAATTTAATGTATAATTATATATTTGATATATTATCTTACATTAACTAATATTAGCTCACTCAAGGTTTCTTTTCTCACTTGTGTACACTTGGTATATATGTGATATATATTAATGTACATTATTTTGTGTCATGCTTGATGCCACATGCAATATGGGTATATGAGACTTACACCATACTTATAATAATGTGAGGGTTTTATTTATCTTGGTAATTCACAAAATTAGTGGTAATTAGTCACATGGTTGAAGCTTGTAGATGCTTGTGGAACCATTGACCAAGTCCACTCATTTTGTTTTACTTGAAGATATTTATTAACCCAACCATTATTGTTAACCCCTGGTTTATTCTCTACATGAGTTAGTGTATGACACTAACTTACCCATAGTTGTTATTCTCACCTCATGAGTTCATTCTCTCCTCACTTCTTCTTCTTCCTCTTCATGAGAGAAAAAGCTTATTAGCTTTTTCTATGGTGAGAAAATAATGTGAGAAAAAGAAAACTAATGAGAGCACATTTCCTACTTCATCATCCTCTACTATTAGCCATTTAATTTAGGGTGTTTGCTTCACTAAATCCTAATTTAGCGAAGAGCTAGCATGAGCTTGAGTCTCCTCGACGTAGATCATCTTCGGCTTCGAAGACTTCGAGCAAGCTTGTTCATTTCTCCAATGCAATCCTTTCTAGAGTTCGGGAGATTACAACTCGCAGTGAAGGGACTACTACACAGAGCTTTTGAAGTGAAGGATCGGTCTAAAAAGGTTGTATTACTCATTCACTTAGATGTTAAGTTGTAAACATTGCTTGTTTGTTTAAATTTCTAGTTAAAGATTCTAGGTTAGAGTTACTTAGAATGGCAAAAATTTAAAAACGACATGGATGATGCCTCCCAAAACCTTGCTGCCGTCCTAGGTAATCCTACAGTGGTATCAGAGCCAAGCTAGAAATTTAAACGATGATTGTTAGATTACGAAACCGAAACTGCTCCGAAACATGAAACACCAAAGCTGCAGTTTCTGTCGATTTTTAAAGTTTTCAAAAAAAAATTCAAACAAGTACAGATTGTTGTATGGGCGATGGATGATCCCACATCCATTGGTGTTTGACATCAAAGATGGTGTACGGGTGCTCAGTGGAGACTGGGTACACTGGACGGACTCGCCGAGAACTCCTAGATAGTATTATACCTATCATCAGATAGCAGTTCTCTGGTGACACTGGTACAGGTTAGTCTATCGACCCGAGATCGTCATAGAGTCTTTTGTGTCTTCCACTGTGCTTTGATTTCCACCCTACCACGGCTCTACTGAGTTGTGCAAACAGGTGGTTTTTTGTACAGTCCCGAGTCACATGGAGGCAATGAGCGATAGGAGGGGATTTGTCTCTCCCGGTATTGGGGGTTGATGTTGCGCTATGCTCGATTGACCATAACATGAAATTCCTGGCCAGGGATGTTGAGATTTACTGGTAAGTGTTATCAGTAGTTTCTCGAACCGTTATGGTCCTTGCATCGGCATGACTTATCAGGCTATTTGGGTCTGACGTTTTACCACCCCCAGGAGATGATATGCGACATATCTGACGAAGAGACCGGATTTTACGGTAGTGTTACTGATTGATTCGCAGGAGTACGAGCAGGCTTGCTTGTTGATCTTCTGATCGCTCAATACTCGGGTGGCCGTTACGTTTAGCAGATCGCTTGCGTCTTGTGGGTGTTTGATATGATCATCACCTACTGCCGGCGTATTGACGAGTCTTTAGTGTCCTACACAGAGGTTTCCTGGTTCATGCGAAATGAGTAGTAGGAGCACACATGTGATATGTGCGGGACCGAGATTAATGCGCGTATGTGATACCGCATTCTATTCTCGCGATATATGATATTGGACGGTTATATGAGATATAGCCAGGTTATCGGATCAAGTGTTAATTCGATGGATTGTTACATTTGATATTAGTCGGTTGTATATGATATAGCCGGATTATTAAATCAAGTGCTGATTTAATAATTTAATGTATAATTATATATTTGGTATATTATCTTACATTAACTAATATTTGCTCACTCAAGATTTCTTTTCTCACTTGTGTTCACTTGGTATATATGTGATATATATTAATATACATTTATTTGTGTCATGCTTGATGCCACATGCAACATGGGTGTATGAGACTTACACCATATTTATAATAATGTGAGGGTTTTATTTATCTTGGTAATTCATAAAATTAGTGGTAATTAGTCACATGGTTGAAACTTATAGAAGCTTGTTGAACCATTGACCAAGTCCACTCATTTTGTTTTACTTGAAGATATTTATTAACCCAACCATTATTGTTAACCCATGATTTATTCTTTACATGAGTTAGTGTATGACACTAACTCACCCATGGTTTTTACTCTCACCTCATGAGTTCATTCTCTCCTCACTTCTTCTTCTTCCTATTCATGGGAGAAAAAGCTTACTAGCCTTTTCTATGGTGAGAAAATAATGTGAGATAAAAAAACTAATGAGAGCTCATTTTCTACTTCATCATCCTCTACTATTAGCCGTTTAGTTTAGGGTGTTTGCTTCACTAAACCCTAATTTAGTGAAGATGTAGCATGAGCTTGATTCTTCACGACGTAGATCATCTTCGGTCTCGAAGACTTCGAGCAAGCTTGTTCATTTCTCCAAGGCAACCCTTTCTAGAGTTCGGGAGATTACAACTCGCAGCGAAGGGACTAATACACGGAGCTTTTGAAGTGAAGGACCGGTCTACAAAGGTTGTATTCCTCATTCACTTAGATGTTAGGTTGTTAACATTGCTTGTTTGTTTAAATTTCTAGTTAAAGATTCTAGGTTAGAGTTACTTAGAATGGCAAAAATTTAAAAACGGTATGGACGATGCCTCCCGAAACCTTGCTGCCGTCCTAGGTAACCCTACAACTAGATCAATGGTTTTAGATCTAGATTTGGGAAGTGTACCAATTTGGGTACTTGACACTATTCTAAAAGTATTTTAGAATGGACGATTCCTAGCATGGTGGTGTACCCACAGATGATGGAGTCACCCTCTATAAAGAGATGTCTTTCAGACTGATGAGGAGAGGGATCTGCATGATTGGCATATCACTTGCTTAGGCTATTGAGTTAATCATAAAATGTCAGTACCACACCAGGTATTGTTTTAGCACTGGCTGCAATAAACATATATTAATCCAATCCTGGAGAAACGTTGGGAAGCAGTTATGAACACAAGTGGATGTTCTTGGTATATGGTAACAACAGCATCTTTAAGAGGCGATTATCATTTTTGGCTTCCAAGGTGACCTGGATGACAGAGTGGCTGTCAGAGTTACAGTTTTCCATCTTTTGAGGGACGATATGTTGGACAGGTGGTCCAAAAGGATACAGAGGAGGACATGGAATAGGTTACAAATTAAATTCAGTAAACGATACAGTCTAAGAAGTTTTTGGATTTGGAGTTCATTTATGAACTGGGTCCAATCAGATATTCAGACAAATTCTAAGACATGTATCGCTCATTTTGGTACATAGTCTTTCTCCGCGAAGTTGAGATATAGAGAGATAAAGATAGAAACACTGGAGATGATCCACTCACCGAGACTATTTCTCGAACGCAATAGTTTCGCAAACGGGCTTTACGAGACTAATTAGTAGAGAAGTTCGGTGTTTGGTATCACACGGGCTGTGAGTATGCGACACCGCAATAATTAGCCTAAGTGCAAGTGGGAGATTGTTGGCTATAGTGCCCTCAAGTCAATTATTGAATCGCAGGCACGCGATTGTGATGATTGAAGGAGGACCTATACCGGTAGAACAGTCTTACTCGAGATGATAGTATGCTATCTGGTTTATCTTTTTTATCATGTGCAACATTAGGTGACATTACATATCACTATTACATGTTGATAGAGCACATAGGATTCTTTCTTGACTACCAACATTATGATGGAGAGTGGGAGCTGGGTGGTCTATAAGCACATCCTTAAATATCTCTAGTCGTGAGAGTATCGAGACTGGGCATCGATACTCCAGAGTATACTAGTGTATACTTATCGAGACCCCGACGAGGGGAGCTGGCCGGTCTCATAAGCCATTGGTGTCAGTTAGTCACCTTAGATAGTATACAGGTGCTCATTGGGTTATGAGTACACTGGATGGACTCTCCGGGAACATGCTAGTTGGTATTATACCTATTGTCAGATAGCGGTTCCCAGATGACATGAGCACAGGTTAGTCTGCCAACCTGAGATCGTCATTTGTCTCATGTGAGTTCCCACTGTGCTTTGATTACTACCCTACCACGGCTCAAAGGAGTCGTGCAAACAGGTTTTAGTTGGGTACAGTCTCAAGCCACATGGAGGCAGTGAGCGGATCGTCGGGGATTCGTCTCTCCCGGTATTGGGGGATGATGTTGCATTGTGCATGGGTGGCCATCACCAGAAATCCTTGGCCGACGTGGAAGAGAATTACTGATTTGGATCAGTAGTTTCTCAGTGGGTGATGGGTTTCATACCGACATGAAATATCGCGTTATTAGGGATTTAATTTTATCCACACCTAGACCCGATATGTGATACTCTTAGACGAACAGACCAGACTGTATGAAGATTGTCACGGATAAACTCAGTGGGGGTTTGGATGAGCTTGCTCATCGGCCTTCCTTTCGCTCAATACCTGGATAGGCGTTACGTACAACTAGTGCCGCTGATGTGATTGTGGTTAAACCCACTGTCAGCGTATTGACGAGTTTTTAGAGTCCCACACAGAGGGTTTCCTTGGTTCTGGCGAAACGATGTAGTAGCCGTATTGGATACATGCAAGGTTCCGATCGATTGATTGTACTATGTAGCCGGACTTTCGATTGGACAGTTGATAATACTAGCCGGCTCGGGTTTCAGCCGGATTATTAAATCAGGTATTGATTTAATAATTTACGTATATGTATTTTGATATGTATATTCTAGTATTATGTTCTTTTTGTTATTCTATCTTTTCGAGTATTCGTATTTCGGTATGGATACAGGTATGTATATACAGCAGAATGTAATCCGTATTTTATCCGGAAAACATTCTAGAAGGTGGACACCTCATTTTAGATTTACCATTTATTTTAATAGATAATGAGATGGCAATTACTTAATGGGAGTATGGTGAGGATCATGCTTGCATAGTGTGCACAAATGAATTCTTAATTCATTTGTGCATACTATTCAAGTATGGGTGGATTTTAAAATGAAAAGAAATTGTTTTACAAAACCAAGCATGATGATTTTCTTTCTCTATGGTTAGCTCATTATTTTTGTGAGATGGTTCTTTCTCTTGAGCATGCCATCTTCCTCTCACCATTAGAGCTTCACTCCTCTATAGTTTTTCAATTGTTCCTCCACCTTTATCTTCCACCTCCTCTCAACCATCTCATGTGTTGAGAATCATGAGAGGAGGTGAGATGAGATAGCTAAACACTTAGTTCACTTACTACATCCTAGGCTTTCTAGATTAGCAACCTAAAAACCCTAGTTGCTTCACTTGCATCCTTTGATGTGGAGCTTGAGCTGTGACTACATCCCTCGAGTGGATCATTTTCGACGGAGGAAGACCGGTGGCCAAGTTCGTTCGAGCATGCCTCAAGGAGCTAAGGATGATGATGGAAGACCGAAGGACTCCGTTCTTTTGGTATAATCATTCTAACCCTTTAGTTAAGCTTCTTTAGTTTTCTAGTATAGGTTTATGGTTTCGATCTTGGACGGAGTTTTGTTTGTGCCAAAATTTTTAAACCCCAATTTTTGTTCCGCATCGGCCATGGTAGATAGCCAGGGTGCAGGCGAAACCCAACATACTTAAAAGAGAATGGGATTCTCTCTCAGCTTACTCCTCCATATACACCACAGCACCACGGAGTAACGGAGTGGAGGAATCGCACCCTATTAGATATGGTGCGCTCTATGATGAGTACTGCTGAGTTACCTATTTCTTTTTAGGGTTATGCACTTGAGATAGCTGCATACCTATTGAATCAAGTTCCATAAAAATCTATGCCTAAAACACCATATGAGTTATGGAGTGGAAAGATACCATATCTTAAACGAGTTAAGATATGGGGTTGTCCGGCCGATGTTAAAAAACAGAATCTGGACAATCTCGAAGCACGATCAGTTCTTTGCCAGTTTGTGTGATATCCAAAGAATTCACATGGATATATCTTCTACCACACTGAGGAACAAAAGGTGTTTGTTTCTCAATATGCCACCTTTTTAGGAAAAAGATTTTCTTCTGAAAGAAATTAGTGGTAAAGAGGTAGAGCTGGAAGAAGTTCCAGCTACACAAACTACAACTGATGATTTGATAGAACCGGAGGATCCAATAGACTCTGACGAACCTCAGCCACTCCGAAGATCTAGTGGGTTTCCTAATCCACCTGAGAGATACTATGATTTTCTCTTAGACGATAGGAGCGAGGATTTCATCATGGAAGATAATGACCCAACTAGTTTCGAGCAGGCCATTACAAGTGGGGACTCTGTGAAAGAGCTGGATACTATGCGATCTGAGATAGAATCCATGTACACCAACAAAGTATGGACTTTGGAAGTTGCTCCTGAAGGGGTAAAACCCATCAGGAGCAAGTGGATCTTTAAGAAGAAAATTGGTGTAGAAGGAAAGGTTGAGACCTTCAAAGCTAGGCTTGTAGCAAAAGGTTTTCGTCAAAGACCTGGTGTCGACTATGATGAAACCTTTTCTCCAGTAGCTATACTTAAGTCCATCAGGATCCTACTTGCCATTGCTGCATACCATGACTACGAAATCTGGTATATGGACATCAAGACCGCTTTTCTAAATGGTGATTTAGAAAAGAGCGTGTACATGACATAACCAGAGGGCTTCGCAGACAGTGAGAGGAGTAGAAATGTGTGCAAGCTACTTAAATCAATCTACGGATTAAAGCAGGCATCACGGAGCTGGAACATCTATTTTGATGTGTTGTTCAAAGAGTTTGACTTCATCAAAAGCATAGATGAAAGTTGTATATACAAAAAGGTTGTAGAGAGTAAGGTTGTCTTCCTCGTATTGTACGTGGATGACATACTCTTGATAGGAAATGGTGTTCCTATGGTACACTCGATCAAGCTCTTCTTATCACAAAAGTTCTCCATGAAAGATCTAGGTGATGCCTCCTACATTCTGGGGATAAAGATCTATAGAGATAGATCTAAGCGGATGTTGGGATTGTCCCAATCCAGGTACATACACACCATACTAAAGAGGTTTAGTATGGAAGATTCTAAGCGTGGTAATTTACCCACTTGTTGAGGAATTATTCTCTACAAAGAGATGTCTCTCAAGACTGATTTGGAGAGGGCTCGCATGACAGTGATACCCTATGCTTCTGCAGTTGGGTGTATCATGTATGCGATGTTATGTACCAGACCGGATGTAGCTTACGCACTAGGTGTAGTGAGTAGGTATCAATCAGATCTTGGGGAAAAGCACTGGATAGCTGTGAAGAG
Source organism: Agapanthus africanus (assembly GCA_030015575.1). Classification (NCBI taxonomy): domain Eukaryota; kingdom Viridiplantae; phylum Streptophyta; class Magnoliopsida; order Asparagales; family Amaryllidaceae; genus Agapanthus; species Agapanthus africanus. Next base: position 136,894,055 of record JASDDO010000004.1, on the reverse strand, counting down.
CATTCTTAAGTACTTGAGAAGGACTAAAGAAATATTCTTGGTGTATGATAACGGAGAACTCCAGGTGGAGTCCTTTACCGATTCGAGCTTCCAGAATGGTAAGGACGACAGTAAGTCGGTCTCGGGTTTTATCTTCACCCTTAATGGAGGGACGGTATGTTGGAAGAGTTCCAAGCAAGATACCATAGCAGACTCGACGATGGATGCTGAATACATCGTTGCCGACGATGCTGCCAAAGAGGCTGTCTGGATGAAGAAGTTCATTGCTGAACTTGGTGTGGTTCCATTTATTGAGCATCCAATACCTTTTTATTGTGATAACAATGGACCTGTGTCTTTAGCTAAGGAACCCCGGTCCCATCAGCGGTCCAAGGCGGTATCATCTGATCCTGGAGATAATAGATCGTCGGGAGATCGAGGTCAGGAGAGCCGACACGAAGGACAACACAGTGGATCCACTCACGAAGGCCCTCCCCCAAACGCAGTTTAAGAGACTTTTTGGGATGTTGGATATGAGATACTACAACAACTGGCCTTAATGCAAGTGGAAGGTTGTTAGAAATATGTATGCCCTAGAGGCCATTATTGTATGATATAGTGGATGCTTGGACATATATATAGAGGACTTTCTTTCTCGACATGATAGTATGCTATCTGGTTGCTCTTTATCTTAACATGTACACTTGTATTATTATACCGTCTCTCTGATACATGTTGATAAATCTCTTAGAATGTTTGCTTGACTACTGTAACACCTTAGAATGCGATTAGTGTTAATTAAGCTATAATGCGGGGTTTTAATAAAATTTAACCAATAATTATTTTCACATATTTTATTTAATTAATTAATATTTTATTTAATTATTTGTGCACTTGCACACACATGTGCATGTTAATCTTAAGGTTAAGGAGGTGTCAACCAAACTTTAGTAGCTATGGCACACTTAACCATTTGTATGTCATGTTATATTTGCATAAGTATCTATTTTTTTATCTTTTTAAAATAAAGAAAAGAGAGAAGAGTTGAATTTTTGAGGACATGATGAGGTATGGGACATAGCATGGGAGGCAATTAATGAAGAGAGAGAGAGAGAGAGAGAGAGAGAGAGCATGGCTCACTCTCATTTCTTCACCTCACTCTCTCATTTCTTCACCTCATTCTCTCTCATTTACTTGTTCTTCATCACTAAAAATCTCCACTTGAACTCTTTTTCTCCACAACCTCAAGCCTAAATCTTCATCAAACCTCACTAAACCCTTCACAACTCATGCTTAAGCCCTCTTGTGATGACTTGGAGCTTGATGGCTAGGGTTTTCAACCAAGTTTAGTAAGGTAATGATGCTAAACCTATAATTAGGTTCTAAGGGTGGATTTTGTGTTAATTAGTTTCAGTTTTATACCATGTTGTTTTAAAGTTTAGTGTTAATATCATGCTTTGTTAAGTTTAGGGTTTCTGTTGAATCTGCCATCGACCCAGTTAGTTGTTTAGAAAGTTGCCATCACTGAGAGATGTAATTGAGACCTAGAACCCACCATAAAAACCCAAGACCTTTCCTTTTAAAATTGGCCACAAATAAATTGCTTCTGGCCGCAATTTGAGGCCAGATTGGGGAGCTGGGGGTCGTGTCTTAGTCGTAGGGTCTCTGGGGAAAAGTGTAGGCTCGTGGTATATGCAACTTTCACTATTTCTTTGTGTAGAAAAATCTGGGACCGTTTAGCTAGAATTCAAGAGTTTTGGCAACGTGCGATGCGGATTTATCCGACTTTGTTTTAAGTGTTTCGTGCGTTTAACGGCCATAGGTTGGGTCTAGGGTGTTGCTGCACTCGTTTAGCCCGCTAAGCTAACACTTGGTAGCTTATGAGAGTCGATTCGTTGTTGTCGTTTGTGTTCGTGTGTTATCGTAAGTTTACTAATTTCTTGCGTTATGTTTTGTGTAATATTGGGATCATTTTTGGGGACTTCGGACACTGCTAGGAAGGGGAAAGAGGTGATCGGATTCACCTAGCTCGAGATCGTCCATTGAGTAGATTTAACATCTACGGGGGAATCGCCTGTATGGAATTAAGAGTCGAGGACTAGATTCAGTGATATGACCATATGCTTATATGTATATATATACTGATCGTGCATGGGTATCATTTTGCACATCCTAGTACCTGTTGTACATGGACACAGTATTATTGGACACTGCACCATACCAACGGTTCATGTTGTATGAGCACCGAATTGTATGTCACCCACACACCGTTGGTAATTGCTATAATACGCCCACTATAGAAATTGTCATGGATAAATATATGGTACCGCTTTTATTATTGTTAACAGTTAGACATTGATTCTTGTTCCATTGCGCATTATGAATTGCATCATACATACATACATACATACATACAGGCATACATACATACATTGCTATAGTCACACATATACTCTCATATGGTGTTTTATTTTGATTTCATGGATTTGGGAAACCGTAAGATACCTTTTGAAACTTGATATAATTAAAAGTGCGGTTTTCCCTTGATATTCTCACATTACTGTTCTATATTTGTATACATCATACTTCATGGATATATACATTGAGATACTGTTTTTATACGATTTCTGGATTTGAGAACCGCGGACACATTTCAAAGGAAATTATAAAATGTTTTAAAAAACGCTGTTTCTCGTGATGTTATTTCGAGGTGTCCACCATGAGTTTTCTCGGTTCTGAGCTTGTTTTTGAGACCCAATTCAAGGAGTTAGATGAACCGTCTACGGATACATAGTGGACCCGGTAAGATACCCTAGGGCAAGAAGCTCGAGATGTGGACGATGAGCCTGGCAGGAAGGAACACTACCTACCGGTGATTGTATGGAAACTCGAAGGATATCCGGAGGATACCGTTTCGGATTTATGAGATGAGATAGATATGAGGGCCGATCAGAGTATGCAGCGCCTGAGATATGAGGATTTACCTGTCAATGCTAAATACGAGTTTCATGATATTTCGAGTGTCGATATTGGACACTCAGGTTCCATGATGTGACGGATATGAGGGCCGATCAGAGCGACGATGCCTGAGTTATTGGGATTTGGGGTGTCGTTGATTGACACCGAATTTTTATGATGCATTGATGACGATTATGTTTTTTCCCACACTCAGGATTTATTCTGACATGCACTGTTTCATGTAGTTGTTGTACCCTGGTGGTGTACCTTGATCATGATTTATTGCATATCCGTATTATTATACTTATGCCATCAGATTGCATATTTTGGATTATTTCTTTTCGTGCATGCTTGCGATTATCTGTACGATGTTGTTGTAAGTCTATGCCAGCGCCCCGGCCGTCAATCCGACACCAAGTGCGGAACAAATTTTTTTACAAAACTGGCGCTAACATAGACTTAAAACCCGGATCGTTCCATTAATCTTAAACTAGTATTCTACAAAGATGTTAGAATGCCTATACCGATCGATCCGTGTCCTTCGGTCTTTAGCCACCATCCTTAGCTTGTTGCGGCGTCTCCGATCTCGCTCGATCCCCGGTCTCCTCATCGAGGTGGCACCACATCAAGGATTCTTTATACGGGCTCCCACTTAAAACCGAAGCAACTAGAACATGAAGTGTGCTAGCCGACATGTCCAAGATTGAAGTAGAGTGAAGTGTGAATACTTTGTCTTAATACACCCTAGGATTCTCATCATATGAAAGGGGTAGGGTGGAGGTTGAAGAAGATGCAAAGAGATGGAAATTGTGAGCTCATGAAAAATCAAGAGAGCAAAAAAACCTAGCACCAAAAATTGCCTTGGCTGCCCTCTCATTTTGGTGAGTAGATATAATGAGGTTTTGTGTTGATAAAACAAGAAAATATCTCATAAAAATATCTCCACAAACCCTAAAAATATCTACACCCAAAACAAACTCCATTAATTCACCATGAGTCACTAGATGACTCATTAACATGAGTCATTAGTGAACATGCTAGAATTAATGAGTCATAACAATGAGTAACACTTTCCAAATCTAATAATCATTTAAACCAAAATGATTAACCAAAAAGAAATGTATCTTCTAAAGTAATCTCGTAACGGATTACGAGAATACCCCTCACCTGTATATACATACCTGTATCCGTATTCCGACCGAATACGAATACGACGAGACGAAAGTATTCCAACACAATATAATACTTGGATCCGACTTAAACCAAAGCCGAACAGTATTATCTGTCCGAATCATGACACGTGCACAAGTGCACGTGCATGTTCGAACACTGCCATAAAACCATACGGTCTCTACAATGTTTCGCCCGAACATGGAAACAATCTGTGGGGGGCTCTAAAAACTCGTCAATACACTGGCAGTGGATTTAACCACAAGCACGTCAGTGGTACTAGCTGTACGTAACGGCTTTCTAGGTATTGAAGAAAAGGGAGGCTGATGAGCTAACTCATCCAGAAACCCTGCTGAGCCTATCAGTGACAATATCAGTACAGTCCGCTCCATTCGTCTATGAGCATCGCATATCGGGCCTAGGGGGCTGGTAAACGTCAGACCCCCAAAAGCGGTATAAGTCGTGTCAGAGTCTAGCCCAGAACACCTTGCGATACTACTGGAGTACCTACCAGTAAATCTCACTTGCCCTGGCCAGGAACTTTGTGTAATGGCTCTCCAGACACAGCACGATCTTACCCCCAATACCGGGAGAGACGGATCCTCTGCCGATCCGCTCACTGCTTCTATGTGGTTCGGGACTGTACCCAACTAAAATCTATTTGCACAACTTTTTTGAGCCGTGGTAGGGTAATAATCAAAGCACAGTGGGAACTCACACGATACAAATGACGATCTCTGGTCGATGAACTAACCTGTACACATGTCACCAGGGAACTGCTATCTGACGACAGGTATAATACCAACTAGCAGGTTCCCGGCGAGTCCTGTCCGGTGCACTCATAACCCAATGAGCACCTATATACATCTTAGGCGAACCAACTGACACCAATGGCTTGTGAGACAGGCCACCGCCCCTCGTCGGGGTCTCGACTGTATACACTAGTCTACTCCGGAGTATCGATGCCCTGTCTCGAAACTCCTACGACTAGGGACCACTTTTAAGGATGTGTTATAGACTACCCAACTCTCACGTATATGATCGCCATCATACTGTTGGTAGTCAAGCAAGAATCCTAGGGGCTCTATCAACGTGCAATAGTGATCTGTAATGTCACCTAAAGCAGTATACGATGATAAAGATAAACCAGATAGCATACTATCATCTCGAGTAAGACTGTCCTACCGGTATAGGTCCTCCCTCAATCATTGCAATCATGTACCTACGATCCAATATTTGATTTGGAGGGCAGTATATCAAACAATCTCCCACTTGCACTTAAGGATAATTATTGCGATGTCGCATACTCACAGCCCGTGTGATACCAAACACCCAACCCTTCTACTAATCAGTTTCACAAAGCTCTTTTGTAAAACTATTGTGTTCGAGAAATAGCCTCAGTGAGTGGATCCGCCTTGATGTTTCTTTCTATATCTCTCTTAATCTCAAGTTCGCGGAGAAAACCATCTCCCGAATTGAGTAATACCTGTCTTAGAATATGTCTGGATATCTGATAGGACCTAGTTCATAAATGAACTCCAAATCCAAACTTCTTAGACTGTATCGTCAACTGAATTTAATCAGTATTCTGCGCCATGCCTCCCTCAGTATCTGCTTGGACCACCCGTCCAAACTACTGCCCCTCATCAGAGGGAAAACTATAACTCTGACAATCACTCTGTCATCTATGTCACCTTGGAAGCCTGGAATGATAACCGTCTCCCGAAAGAGGCTGCCGTTATCAAATCCGTAGAACATCCACTTATGTTCTAAAACTGCTTCCGAATGTTTCTCCAGGATTGGATTAGTATCAACTTATTGCAGCTAGTGCAAAAACAACATCCGATGTGGTACTTGACATCTCATGATCAACTCAATTGCCTAAGCAAGTGATATGTTAATCATGCACATTCCTCTCCTCTTTAGTCTGTAAGACACCTTTAGAGAAGGTGACTCCATCACCTGCAGGTACACCACCATACCAGAAGTCATCTATTCTAAATACCTTTAGAATACTGTCAAAGTACCAAGATTGGGAAACCACCCAAATCTAGATCTAAAACCATAGATCTCGTAACAAGAATGTCTGATACAATATCCATATCCTGTATGGAGAAACTACTGTGTGACAACTAAAGTACAATCGATCGTAGTGTAGGAATTTCACTTCCTACTCTGTGTATGTCATCCAAATACCAGGACATCACACCCTACTACCTTCTTAACAGATCCATCCCCTATTCTGATGAAGTCAAAGCCCATGACTATCAAAAAATAGACGATCTATCTCCGTTGTATCTGCTTTAGTCTATAAATAGACATAAGCTACTTGCCCACTATGCTTTCACTGCTCCCACCGACTACGACAACCCTCTGGAAGAGTTATATACACGTGCACTTCTAAAGCTAGTTTAGAACGACGCTATACTCATCTTCCTGCCGGGTCTCATAGCCTGGAGCAACAGTAGTGTCAAGTCTTGGTAAACAAGAACCTCCCTGTCACCGTCCTTGAGGCTACCGAAGTACCTCTCGGGTGCCTGAGGTTACCCACCATATCCGCGGAGTGGCTAATGGAATGTCAAACCTGATTGGATCTTTAAGTCCTATTAAATTTTCCGTAATCGTTTGCGGTTCTGGAATCACTTCTAGTTCTACCATACTCCCACTACTGTTTTCTGAAAAAATCCATTTTACTAAAACTGTGGCGATTCAAGAACAATATCACTATTGATCTTCCAGATGGTAGAAAATAAACCCTCGTCTAAGCCCGGGTCAACCCACAAACTGCTATTACATAAACGTGCCTTGAGTTATTCAGAGTCTGGTTTTAAGCATAAACCGGACAACTCCCGTACCTTAACATCGTTAAGATATGAACCATTCTATATACCATATAGAAACATAGGCACTGATTTAATTGGAACCATATTCAAATCATGCAGCTATTTCCAGTGCATGTCAACTAAATGGAGAGAGGCTAATCAACATTACTCAACTTAGGAGTTCATCCAATTATGAGTAATCTGAAAGAGAAAAAAGTTTCTCAAAACCATTACTATCAACTGAATACCAATCACAAGTATCTACATCTTCGATCTCCTTGAAGAATCCCGATACTTGCGACACCTGGTTCTCTACTTTATTCTTGTACCTATAACTTCTCAAAACTTAGACCTTGTATTTCTACGAAACACGTGTCTAAAAACTTGAGAAGTCACAAGTAAACAGAATATAGTACGAGTACCAACCCCTTTTTCTAATGGACACCGGACAACATACAATACTATGTATGAGTCCCCTGAGTCGAATAACTCAAACCCTGTGCGTCGTAGGTTGAAAACTGTACTTATGGTAATGAAGAATTACACTGTTGTTCAATGCTCCTTACCTAACCAGCAACTGATATAGGTAAATGTCATCGACATAATTTCAAAAAGTTATATCTCACTTTATAAAAATAAACGTACAGATATATCAGTTTGAAATTGGTGCACAATAACGGATACTCAAAACCAAATACTTGCCGTCCGGCAAAAAACCCAGGCGATTTCCTCAAAATCACCAATTACAACGAATTCCGATATAATGAGGATGATCACCTAATTCCCAATAACTTACTCCCACTCATCATCTGTAAAATTATACTGATATGAGAATGAAACCTGGTAAATACATACCATGGAGCAAGTATCTAATTGGGAAATCAGTTTTCAATTAACAATGCACAGTGAAACTTAAACATGAATATATTTCGAAGGGGTATCCTTGTATTCCTAGTAATGCCTCTTCCATTATCCATATTCATGACTGTAACCGTATATCTCCTTGCCATCTCTCCAAATCCCTTCATTTGTATTTAGTCATTACTTTCTGTACACCATCGTTAGGCTTAATGGTTTTCTTCTTTCCCCACCGTTCGGCACCAGCCTATGGTTTGGAAGAAGACTATCCAATAAGCATAATAGGTGTACTCTCCTAATCTTAGGAGTACTCACAACTTGAGAGAAGGTGATGATAAAAGACAACCTGAATAAACCTTATTCTATTCCTCCTCAACTGGAGAAAAGCAAAGGTGAAATAGGAGTGGCGATGAACTACGCGGTTTGGTCATGAATGATAGCAGTCACAATTTACTTTGCTCTCTTTCTAATCCTTTCATATGTCTTTACTTATTACCTTCTGTACACCACACTTAGGCTAATTGGTTTTCTTCCTTCCCTACCTTTCGGCACCTGCCAATGGTTTGGAAGAAGACTATCCAATAAGCATAATAGGTGTACTCTCCTAAACGAAGGAGCCCTCGCAACCCGAGAGAAGGTGATGATAAAAGACAACTGAATAGTCCTATTCAATTTCTCCAGAACCTGAATCCATCCTCGAATCTTGAGCAAGTTCCTTCGAGTTCGTATAGAACCATACGGTGGATTTATCCAATGGAAGTGGATGTTTGTAGTAATACGGGGTGTTCTGGAGAAATGAAAAGGGTAAAAGAAGGAGCGGCAATGACTTATGCTACTCAGGCAATCCAAAAGCCAGTATTTTAAGAAAGTTCGGTTAACTTGGTTACTGAGTCATAGTCTAGGGTCGGGCCATGGTCACTGCCAAAGAGAGAGAGAAAAGAAACACTCTGCGTGCACTCTAACCTAGATCAGAATGGTTATCACTTTATCTAATCAGGAAACCTCCCACTGTATCCTTAAATTCTCCTCCAAACCTGAAAGAAGAATTAGTCGGATCACCCGAAGAGTAAACCAACTCATTAGTGGGAATCGGGATCCAACTATCATCGCATGATAACGTGAAGGAATCCACTCACGTTATCACACTCCAGAAGGTATGCACATGGCTGGCAAGTTTCAGTTTCTTTAGAAACTCCCGATATGATTTTTACCCCATGCTCTTATGACCTTGACGTTGGCCAAAATATCATAAGTCACATGTCAAGTTCTACCCATCATTGTCCAGGTTAATTTGAACCCACCCGTACATACACTTGACGTTGGACAAAATGGCAAGACGACTGCCCCAAACCAATGCATCTATCTATGCAACAGATGAATATTCAGCAACTATCAATCACTATGCCTTGGCGTTGGTCAAAATACATAGCTTGAATACTACTGAATATCCAACTGAAATGACGGAGGGCTATGGCTGGTTTTTGGCGAAAAACCTTTAACGTAATGAACTTGATGTCGTTGAAGGAACCTGATAGCTTTTTACAAAAATATAGTGGCAAAAACCTTTGCTAAAGAGGTCACTCCCGGTGAAAGGATCTTGGATCTTTCCCCGTAGAATGAGGTGTAGGATATTCCAACTGAATACCGCGATGCAAAGCAAAAAGTAATCGACTATAGTGAAGTTATTACCCTAACGCAAACCTCTGCCCAAGGGGTCACTCTCGGTGAAGGGATCTCGTTCCTTGCCTCGTCGAATGAGGTGCTGGATATTCATAACCGAATACCACTGTGCAAAAAAAATGAAAACGTCCTTGCAATAACAGCTTTTTGAAAATTGTTCCAACAACATCCAACAGGTTTGTTTTCCTTTGCATTGAACAGAATCAATGCAGTCCCATCAATTAATCACACCAGTAAAGAACGAAAATAAAATATACATATATGCTATCCGTGTTCGCCACTGGGTCTCGTCATCACCCGTTAGGTTACTTAACTAAAGACAGAGCGGGGACTGGACTAGCGCGGTGTAAAACATATACACCATCTACTAGTATATATATCAATATACAATAATCGCTCTAGGCGTGATAAATGCAACATTACAGAAAAGTAATAAGCATCACAGAACAATACAGATAATCTGGGATCCCCGGGTTTCATAGAGCCGCTACTGAAACTTGACATTCCCCTGGTCATGTGGATAGCTTGTGCAATGAAACCTAGACCCCTACGAGTGCGGGAAGTTACCCGCCAAAACCTAAAGCAAGGAAGCCCCCTTCAATAAAGTGAATGGACCACCAAGCACCTCACGGAATCCGGTAACTTGAGCACTCCTCCTTGGGCCAACCTGTACCCCATACGAGTGCGGTGAATAGCCTGCCAATTCTAGAGTGAGGCCCCCTCCGTCTCAAAGTCATGAGATGCGGGCCCGTTTCCCTCTAGAACCCGGCTATCCGTGCACTCCATCGCAGGGTAAACCTAGTACAGAAAAGGAAAATATGTACAACGGTGATATCGACGTCAACCCGATCATGCCCCAAAAGAATAATATACAAACCGGCAGTGACGGCAGTCCACATGTCGGACGCTCACCCCGCGATATCAAATGTACAAATAAATCCAAACTGCACTACCATTGCATGCAAGGTATCCACCACGACAAATCCGCAACATCACAACACAACACAGAACATCAATGTGAATGTCACGTTCGCAAACCCGTCTAAAAGAGCTATAGCAATTAGACACGATTTACCGCTCAAATGACATTCATGGTCACAGATAGTAATGTAATGCACTGCAAACTTTAAACAATGTTAGATAATATCGACTTCGAAATAACCCCCGAATAGCCCAAACAACCAGATAAAACCATATCCAAACCGGGCTACACAAACAATACCACTGAACTAACTTACTAAAGACCAGACAACACCCAAAACATCAACCCCAGAAGCCCACAATTGGCCGGCGACCTCGGATTTTGGGGGCTTGGGCTCGGCCAAAATCCAAGGGTTAGGGTTCATCTTTGGGGTGTGGTCATATGGTCTCCTGAGTAGTCTTCTGCACATGTTTAAATAATTTTTCGTGAACATTTCAAAAACAACAGAAACTGCAAATTCAGTGGCAGTGTTTGGGTTTGTTTCGGTTTCAATACTTTAACATTGTCTAAACCACTAGTAAATGGTTAATAGTTTGGCTCTGATACCATGTAAGTCTACGCCAGCGCCCCGGCCATCAATCCGACGCTAAATACGGAACAAAAACATTTACAAAACTGGCGCTAACATAGACTTAAAACCCGGATCGTTCTATTAAGCTTAAACTAGTATTCTACAAAGATGTTAGAATGGCTATACCGATCGATCCGTGTCCTTCGGTCTTTAGCCACCATCCTTAGCTTGTTGCGGCGTCTCTAATCTCGCTCGATCTCCAGTCTCCTCGTCGAGGTGACACCACGTCAAGGATTCTTTATACGGGCTCCCGCTTCAAACTGAAGCAACTCGAACATGAAGTTTGCTAGCCGACATGTCTAAGATTGAAATAAAGAGAAGTGTGAATACTTTGTCTCAATACACCATAGGATTCTCATCACATGAGAGGGGTAGGGTGGAGGTTGAAGAAGATGCAAAGAGATGGAAATTGTGAGCTCATGAAAAATCAAGAGAGCAAAAAAACCTAGCACCAAAAATGGTCTTGGCTGCCCTCTCATTCTGGTGAGTAGATATAATGAGGTTTTGTGTTGAAAAACCAAGAAAATATCTCATAAAAATATCTCTACAAACCCTAAAAATATCTATACCCAAAACAAACTCCATCAATTCACTATGAGTCACTAGATGACTCATTAGCATGAGTCATTAGTGAACATGCTAGAATTAATGAGTCATAACAATGAGTCACACTTTCCAATCCAATAATCATTTAAACCAAAATGATTAACCAAAAAGAAATGTATCTTCTAAAGTAATCTCGTAACGGATTACGAGAATACCCCTCACCTATATATACATACATGTATCTGTATTCCGACCGAATACGAATACGACGAGACGAAAGTATTCCAACACAATATAATACTTGGATCCGGCTTAAACCAAAGACGACCAGTATTATCTGTCCGAATCATGACACGTGCATAAGTGCACATGCATGTTCGAACCCTGCCATAAAACCATACGGCCTCTACAACGTTTCTCCCGAACATGGAAACAATCTATGGGGGACTCTAAAGACTCGTCAATACGCTGGCAGTGGATTTAACCACAAGCACGTCAGTGGAACTAGCTGTCGTAACGACTGACTAGGTATTGAGGAAAAAGGGAGGCTGATGAGCGAACACATCTAGAAACCCTACTGAGCCTATCAGTGACAATATCAGTACAGTCCGGTCCATTGGTCTATGAGCATCGCATATCGGTCCTAGGGGGCTGGTAAACGTCAGACCCCCAAAAGTGGTATAAGTCGTGTCAGAGTGTATCCCAGAACACCTTGAGATACTACTGGAGTACCTACCAGTAAATCTCGCTTGTCCTGGCCACAGAATTTGTGTAATGGCTCTCCAGACACAGCACAATCTCACCCCCAATACCGGGAGAGACGAATCCCCTACCGATCCGCTCACTGCTTCTATGTGGCTCGGGACTGTACCCAACTAAAACCTGTTTGCACGACTCCTTTGAGTCATGGTAGGGTAATAATCAAAGCACAGTGGGAACTCAGACGAGACAAATGACAATCTCAGGTCGATGAACTGATCCGTACACATGTCACTAGGGAACTGCTATCTGACGACAGGTATATTACCAACTAGTAGGTTCTTGGTGAGTCCTGTCCGGTGCACTCATAACCCAATGAGCACCTGTATACATCTTAGGTGAACCAACTGACACCAATGGCTTGTGAGACCGGCCACCACCCCTCGTCGGGGTCTCGACTGTATATACTAGTCTACTCCGGAGTATCGATGCCCTGTCTCGAAACTCCCACAACTAGGGACCACTTTTAAGGATGTGTTATAGACTACCCAACTCTCACATATATGATCGCCATGATACTGTTGGTAGTCAAGAAAGAATCCTAGGGGCTCTATCAACGTGCAATAGTGATCTGTAATGTCACCTAAAACAGTACACGATGATAAAGATAAACCAGATAGCATACTATCATCTCGAGTAAGACTGTCCTACCGGTATAGGTCCTCCCTCAATCATTGCAATCACATACCTGCTATCCAACAATTGACTTGGAGGGTACTATATCCAACAGTTGTTTACTATTCATGAGTTGGAAACTCACCCCCGTTGTGCCACAGTGTTTTGCAGGCTTGACCCTCAGTGTAGTCGCGGTAGAGCTCCTTATTGCACTTACTTCTGCGGATACCGCTACTGTTGTTCATGATTCTGGTGTATGTGGGTTTTGCGGGTATCCGTATGATTCCATTGTATATCTTATTGTATCTAGTACTCTCCATCTACCACTTATATGTATTTGACTTAGAGATGAGATTGTGAGGTTTGACATTGTATCTTATGTGACTCTGGGTGTCGTGCTCGTGTGAGCCGGCTTTTATTTATGATGCGATGTTGCTTTACTTCTTATTATGCTGTTTTCTCTTCTTATTTTCTTATTTCTTTGCTATGACGACGTATATCCACCTGTTGTGGTTGTGTTCCACCTTTAGGCGTGAGTTGCTCCCGTTTGGGGATGCCTTTTATATATTCTATGCTTGTACCCTTTTGGGGCTGGTTTTTACAAAGGAGATGCTGCCGAAATTTTTAAGAAAATAAATTAAAGTTTTAATTTTTATAACTTGAGGTTTCTAAATGCTTTTAACCACACTTTTATCACTTTACTTCTTTTCTTGGTTTAGATTTCTGGGTTTTTGGCTTACTTGAATTGCGTTATGCCTTTTGACGTCGCGTGATTTAAGTGCTAGTCGCGTTCCTAAATTGGGTCGTCACAATGTTGGTATTAGAGCGCTAGATTTTACCTTTTGGAGTGTAGGATGACCCATGGTATGATAGAGTAGTTAGCTTAAGCAGAGTGACGTAGCGTGTGTATGTTCTGCGGCATACTTACGACACGGTACTCCGCCTAAGTGACCTTAGACCATATTTTCTTTTAATTCCTTCCTTGATTCCATATATCCTTATGATTTGATTCTATGTTATATCGAATCCTGTTTTCTTATTCTAGCCACTATGCCGCCAAAGACTACGAGGGCACAGAGAGCTTCTATTAGAGCCGGGGTCAGGGTAGGCTCGTCCGAGACGACGACTGACCAGGGCGGTACGACTATTCTTCAGGAGGAGATTGATCCACCTTCTCCAGGTCATATTTCTAGGCTAGAGGCCAGTATTCAGGATTTGCGACAGATGGTGGGATCGTTGGTTGAGACCGGTCGAGCAGAGAGATCAGAGGTTGTTCCACCTATTACGGGGACCGTGATAGTACCTACTGCTCAGACAGTCGTACCTACCACTTCCGAGATTATCGCCGTATCTTTATCAGAATTTATGAGGCTGAAGCCTCCGGTTTTCACCGGCATAGACGCAGCTGAGGATCCATAGTCGTTTCTTGACCGGATGACCAGGATCTGTCGTTCATTGAGATGCTCCATTGCAAGATGGGTAGAGTTTGCTAGTTTTCGTCTGGAGGGTCTTTCCTACACTTGGTGCGAATCTTTGGAGAGAGGTCGAGCCACAGGTCTTCCTCCTTTGACCTTGGATGAGTTCGCGGCGATTTTTCTTGCTCGTTTTCTTTCGTAGAGCGTCAGAGATGCTCGAGCTCGCAGCTTTGAGTCATTGTGCCAGACTCCTGGTATGAAAGTGGCGGAGTATGATATTTAGTTCACCCAGCTATCCGTTTATGCTCCATATTTGGCGGATACTAAAGAGAAGCACGTCAATAGATTTTTATGAGGCATGGTTACCATGTTGTTCCTCTCTATTGGTGCTCAGTATTTTGATACATATGCAGCCGCGGTGGATGCAGCCCTACTGGTAGAGGAGCGTATTTCTGAGACTTCGGTCTTTCCTGGACCGAAGCGGAATCGTACTGATGTATCAACCCGGAGGCGGATAGGTAGACACCGCGACAGATTCTTTCTAGGTGATGGTGGTGTAAGTCGATGTGCAACACCCCACGTTTTGCGGGGAGGCGGAAATATGAAAAACGATCTTGTTCTTTAAGCATACATCGACTAACCGAAGATCTTTGCTAAACGATAATTAACAAAAACCATATAAGTTCTTAGCTACTATAAAGAGATTATACCTAGTGAATCGTGTCCCTCGTCTTTTCGATCTCTACGTCCTCCTCAGCCTCCTTTCCGTGATAGATGATCCACTCGAGAACCCTAATCCAAGCTTCACCTCCAAACTTGAGGTAACTAAGTTTCTCTAGTTGCTAATCAAAGGAACTTAGATCATATAGAGTTAGGTTATGGAGTGTTTTTAGTCTATTCTAATCCTTGATCTCAACTCATGAGTGGTAGGATTAGAGTTTGAAGAGATAGTGAGCTTGAGGAGAGAGAATGTGAAGATAATAATGATAATGATATTGTTTCTCACTTGAATATATGAAGCATAATGAATAAATAAATAAATGAATAAATGAATAAATGTGATTATTCATCATTCTATATTAATTCAATATGATTGATTCACTATGTGAGTCATTAAGCATTCAATAATGCATTAATGACATGATGAATCACACTAAATGAGTCACAATATCATTTTATGATAATGCCACCTAAATCCTCAAGTCACCATGCTTCTAGAAGCTTCCCGTAAAATTATGAGAACGCCCCTCCTATCCGTGAAAACACGGAAAAACTTTAGACTGTATAAATCCAATAACCTGATACTAGAATCTGGCTTAAACCAAAGTCGTATAGTAAAAACTGTCCGAATGTCGTACGTGCGTTTAAACACGTATTCGTCCGAACCCTTTGTCGTAAAACCATACGACCTCTATATTGTTCGCCTGGAGTTGGGAAATCTCTGTATGGGACTCTAAAGACTCGACTACTACGCTGGCAGTGGGTTTAACCACAGGCCGCAAGCGGCACTAGCTGTACGTAACGGTACCCAGGTAAATGTCGATAAGAAAGCCGATGAGGAAACCCATCCGAAATCCTACTGAGCCTGTCCGTGACAATATCCGCGCAGTCCGGTCTGTTCGTCTAAGAGTATCGCATGTATGGTCTAGGGGGGTGGTGAAAGTCAGAACCTAATAACCGTACAAGTCATGCCAGCATGGCTCAAGACCATCCGAGAATCTACTGATCAGTCCATCAGTAATTCTCAATCAGCCCTGGCCAGGGACTTATGGTAATGACCAACCGATCACAGTGCGATATCAACTCCCTAGACCGGGAGAGACGAATCCCTAACAGTCGCTCACTGCCTCCACGTAGCTCGGGACTGTGCCCAACTAAAACCTGTTTGCACGACTCCTTTGAGCCGTGGTAGGGTAATAATCAAAGCACAGTGGGAACTCACACGAGACAAATGATGGCTTTAAGTCAACAGACTATCTGCACACATGTCACCTGATAATTGCTATCTGACGTTAGGTATAATACCATCCAGTCAGTTCTTGGCGAGTCCTGTCCGGTGTACTCACATGAAGTGAGCATCTGTATACAATCTTAGGTGCACATCACCAATGGCTGCGGGACCAATCCATCGCCCCTCGTCAGGGTCTAGATATGTTTACACTAGTCTACTCTGGAGTATCGATGCCCTGTCTCGATACTCCTGCGACCAGGGACATTTAAGGATGCGCCTATTGACTATCCAGCTCCCACAAGTATGACTGCCATCATGACGCCGGTAGTCAGGCAAAACACCCTATGGGCTTTATCAACATGTTTATAAATACAAAGTAAAATATATCACACGTTTAAGATAAAGTCAAACCAAATAGCGTACTATCATTAGCAAGATTGTTATGTACATACATATCCCTATCTGTCTATACAATGAAGGCCTCTAGGGAATATATATATCCAACAATCTCCCACTTGCATAAGACCTATAATTGGCGCAATGAGTACCCACTGTCTGCACTAGATCCAGTTGTTGGCGTACCGCATGCCTAACATCTCAAACAGCCTCTCGAACTGGACTTGAGGGACGGCTTTGGTGAATGGATCTGCCGTGTTGTCTTTTGTGTCCACTCTCCGCACCTCGATCTCTCGACGATCAACGATCTCCCTGATCAGGTGTTACCGCTTTAAGATATGCCTGGATTTCTGATGGGACCTTGGTTCCTTCGCTAATGCTACAGCCCCATTGTTATCACAATACAAAGGTATTGGATTGGCAATGGACGGAACCACCTGAAGTTCAAAGATGAACTTCTTCATCCAGACAGCTTCTTTTGCGGCTTCATTTGCAGCTATATACTCAGCTTCCATAGTTGAGTCTGTGACGGTATCCTGTTTGGAACTCCTCCAAGATACTGCCCCTCCATTCAGGGTAAACAAAAAACCCGAAATGGACTTAGAGTCATCTTTGTCACTTTGGAATCCGGAGTCGGTAAAAGCCTCAACCTGGAGGTCCCCATTACCGTAAATCAAGAACATCTCCTTAGTCCTTCTTAGGTACTTGAGAATGTTCTTTACCGCTATCCAATGCTTCTCACCTGGGTTAGACTGATACCTTCTTACCATACTAAGTGCGTAAGCTACATCTGGTCTGGTACATAACATTGCATATATTATAGATCCTACTGCTGAAGCGTAGGGTATAATGCCCATGCGAGCCCTCTCTTCATCAGTCTTTGGAGACATCTCTTTGGAGAGGGTGATCCCGTGATAAGCGGGTATATTACCGTGCTTGGAATCTTCTATACTAAATCTCTTTAGTATAGTGTCAATATACCTGGACTGTGAAAGTCCTAACATTCTATTAGATCTATCACGATAGATCTTAATGCCCAGAATGTATGATGCATCTCCCAAGTCTTTCATGGAGAATTTCTGTGACAAGAAGAGCTTTACTGATTGTAGCATAGGGACATCATTCCCTATTAGTAGTATGTCGTCGACATATAAAACGAGAAAGACTACTGCTCCTTCTACAATCTTCCTATAAATACATGGTTCATCTACATTTTTTATAAAGTCAAATTCTTTGACCGTCTCATCAAAGCAGATGTTCCAACTCCGTGATGCTTTCTTTAATCCATAAATGGATTTAAGCAATTTCACACCTTTCCGCTGCGCCCACTGTCTAAGAAACCTTCTGGTTGATCCATGTAAACACTCTCTTCTAAATGTCCATTTAGAAAAGCTGTTTTTACGTCCATTTGCCTGATTTCATAGTCATGGAAGGCAGCAATGGCAAGCACGATCCGAATGGATTTAAGCATAGCTACGGGTGAAAAGGTTTCATCATAGTCCAATCCTGGTCTTTGACGAAAACCTTTTGCAACGAGTCTAGCTTTGTAGGTTTCTACTTGTCCAAATGTACCAATCTTCTTTTTGAAGATCCATTTCCATCCAACTGGTTTCACCCCAGGAGGAGCAATTTCTAAAGTCCAAACTTTTTTGGTATACATGGATTCCATTTCGGATCTCATAGCATCCAACCACTTCACTGAGTCGCTACTCGTGATAGCCTGCTGAAAACTAGTAGGCTCATCATCATCGATGATGCAATCCTCTCGATCCACATCCAGAAGAAAACCATTGTACGCGGAGTGGTGTTGGTTCGTCATGTTCTATTGAAATCTGAGGTTCTACTAAGTCCTCGGTAGTAGTTTAAGGTTCTGGAAATTCTTCCTGCTCTACCGCGCTCCCACTAATTTCTTTTGCAAGAAATTCGCTCTCTAAGAAGACAATATGGCGAGCGACAAACACCTTTTGTTCTTCAGTGTGGTAGACCATATACCCTCTTGAATGCTTGGGGTATCCTACAAACTTGCACAAAACCGATCGTGCCTCGAGCTTGTCCGGATTATGCTTTTTAACATATGCCGGACACCCCCATATCTTGATATACTTGAGATATGGTCTCTTCCCGCTCCACATTTCATATGGAGTGGTAGGCACAGACTTAGTCGGAACTCTATTCAATAGGTATGCTGTTGATTATAGAGCAAAACCCCAGAAGGAAAGTGGCAACTCAGCACTACTCATCATTGAACGCACCATATCTAATAGCGTGCGATTCCTCCTTTCTGATACACCATTATGCTGAGGTGTATAAGGCGGAGTAAGCTGAGAGAGAATTCCATTCTCTTTTAAGCATTCAAGGAAACTGGTACTTAAGTATTCTCCACCTCGATCAGATCGAAGTGTCTTGATGCTTTTACCAGTCTGTTTCTCTACTTCATTCTTATACTCCTTAAACTTCTCAAAGGCCTCGGATTTATGCTTCATTAAGAACACATGTCCATACCTAGAGAAGTCATCAGTAAAAGTGATAAAGTAGGAGTGACCGCTTCGTGCATGTGTAGACATTGGACCACATACATCACTGTGTACAAGTCCCAAGAGTTCTGTGGCTCTTTCTCCGTGTCCGGTGAACGGAGATTTGGTCATTTTTCCTTTGATACATGATTGACAAGTTGCATATGATGAATATTCAAACGGATCTAAATATCCATCTTTATATAACTTAGTCAACCTTGTTTCGCTTATATGACCAAGTCTACAATGCCATAGGAAGGCTTGGTTTGAATCTGGAGCCTTTCTTTTAAGCGTGTTTTGAATATTGAAAACTTGAGGTTGATTAAGTATGTATATGCCGTTTTCCAGTGTGCCAAACCCAATCATTCTTGATTTTGGAGAATGTTCATGTCATTTCTTTCAAGCGCAAAATTATATCCTTTATTAGACAATAAAGATACTGATATAATATTACACATCATACTGGGAATACAAAACAGTTGTACAACACCAAAATGTTTCCACTAGTCAACCCTAGGTGATATTCTCCTATTGCAACAGCATTTTTGTGCATTCCATTGCCCATCCGGAGAGTCATATCACCTGTCTCCAGTACTCTACTATTTCTCAGATCCTGCAATGAATTACAGATGTGAGAACCAGAACCGGTATCAAGTACCCATGATGTAGAGTTTACTGAAAGACAATTTTCGATTACAAACACACCTGAAGCAGAAGCAACGGCCTGCTTCGTGTCCTTTTCCTTGAAGGCCATACAGTCCTTCTTCCAGTGCCCTTGCTTGTGACAATAATAGCATTCGTTCTTATCCGTCTTCACCCTTCCTGCCTTGTTCGTTCCCTGCACCTTCTTGACCCCGCCTTTCGGTTTGGTGGCTTTCATCTTCTTCTTCCCTTTAGCTTTCGCTTTAGATTTAGAAGAGGATGATTGGCCAACATACAGAACAGGGGTCTTCTCCTTTTTCAAGGAGGTCTCTGCTACCCTCAACATGTTGAGGAGCTTTGGAAGATCAGCTTCCATTTCGTGCATATTGAAGTTCAGCACGAACTGAGAGAAGGTGTGGGGAAGGGACTGCAAAATCATGTCGATGTACAAATCATTCTCTAGCACGCATCCCAGGTTTGCGAGTTCCTCAACGAGGCTGATCATTCTGATGACGTGCTCTCCTACTGGTGATCCTGGAGCTAACCTCATCTGGAAGAGTTTCCTTGAGGTCTCGTACCTCGCGATATGGGAGTGCACCCCATATAATTCCTTGCAATGGAGAAAGATGGATACAATATCCATACTCTCATGCTGTTTCTGGAGTTCATTGTTCATGGATGCCAGTACGATACACTTAGCTTTCTCACAGTCTAGATCCCAGGTTTTGCGAACTTCCTTGTCCGCAACTGAGGAATCTAGTCCTGGGATAAGGGGAGGAACATCGGTGGTAACATATGCTACCTTTTCATAAGTCGGTGCAATGTTGACGTTCCTTAGCCAATCTTTATAGTTCTGTCCGGTCAGTATAAATTTTTCAAGTAATAGTTTTAGTCCTGTCATGGTAGCTGCCAGAGAGAGAGAAAAGAAACACTCAGCATATGCTTTTGCAAGTTTAGATTGGTTTATTAATTTATCTAAACAGGATGGCTCCCACTGTTTCCTCAAATCCTTCTTCAAAACCTAAAAGAAGAACTAGTCAGGATTTAATCACACGTCACAATACTTGCTTAACCTTTCAGCCAGGCCAGTGTTGGTACTTCGAGGGAGGTTTTCCAACGCTTTCGCGAAGTTCCTTAATTAAATAACCTCTTTTCCCTGGAGGCGTAGCCCCTCTAACACTTTTCTGGACACCTACTTGGTTTATAGCATTGATTGTCAAGTGAGAAAACTTCCCGAGAGTAATCCTACTCATCAGTGGGATCGGGATCGAACTATCTTTGTATGATGCCCTAGATGGAAGCCACTCTAGTCACCATACTCCAGAAGGTATGCTAAATCTGCAAGTTTCAAATTTTGAAACCCCCGATGTGATTTTTACCCCAAGCTCTTATGAACTTGACGTAGGCCAACAAATCAGAAGATGCAAGTCAAGTTCTACCTGTCGTTGTCCTGATTAATTTAGGTCCATCGTACATGCCCTTGACGTAGGCCAACAAGGTTGTACGTCTGTCCTAAACTAATGCATCTATCTATGCAACAAAAAAGCAACACATTGCTACCATCCACTATGCCTTGACGTAGGCCAACAATCATAGCATGAATACGATGTGTTGTTTTATTTGAAACGACGGAGGGTTACGACTGGTTTTTGGCAAAAAACTGTTAACGTAGTGAACTTGATATGATCGAAGGAACCATGATAGCTGTTTTAAAAAAAAGGAGTGGTTTAAGCTCCGTATTTAAAAATTTACGTTTTTGAAGAAAACCGAGTGGTTTTGAAATTGTTCCAACGATTAAGTTTAGGTTTTATTTTCTTTGCATTAATAATAATGAGTCCCATCATTAACCTATCATTACAAATAACAACGAAAATAGAACGTCCTCTTATGCCATCCGTATTCGCCACGGGGTCCCGTCATCACCCGTTAGGTTACTTAACTAACGGCAGAGCGGGGGCTGGGCTAGCGTGGGTGTAAAACATAAGTGACGTATAAATAGCTATCATATATATATATTGTACATTCGTCAGACGCAATAATAGGCATTCCAGATCACAGATGAACTTTATTGGATATACAAGCAATCCGCGTTTCTTTTGAGCCTGTAACGAAAGACGGATTACATAGTTGTGATGAATAGCCATTACCCCACCCCAGACCCCTACGGGTACGGCAAACTACCCGCCAAGTACCCGAAGTGAAGCGGTCTCCCTCAACGACGTGAGTAGGCCACTAAACACTTCAAAGTACCCGGTAGTTTGTGCACCCCACCCTGGGTCTACCCTAGGAGCAAAAACAGTAAAAAGAAATAATACAACGGTGGCTACAACCGCAACCTGGATGTTCCCCGCCAAATAATATTACAACTTATTACAATTACATCGAATGAATTAATACAATAACCCATCACAAAACCCCGGCTAATCATCACAACAAACCAATACAGTTCATAATCACAAACAGTTAAAAAACATCACAGATATGTGCAACCCCCTGCCAACCGACATACTAGCAGTTAGGGGAGGTTTATGAACACATAATACAGTTCACAGATATAATCAAAAAAGCAAACATGGTATAATTTCGATCGATCAAACACATTAGATTCTACTCCAAAACTTCTCTGTAAATATGAAACTTGAGCAGAAAATAAATCATTCCAGAAAAGACAAAACATCACAGAAGATTCAGAGGGAAAAACTGGGCTGAATCGGCTCCAACTCGGCCGCGGATCCGCGGCGGATCGGTGGTATCGGCCGCGGTTCCACGGCTCAGTGGCCGATTCAGGAGCCCATTTTTTTTCTGTGTTCTTATAATTTCATGTAGGTTATTCTGGAGGTCCCTGAAAATTTTTTAGGCCTCATTTTAAAATCGACAGAAACTATGTGATATCCGTGTATTTTCCGGTTCGTTTTGCGTTCGAAATTCATACGACTTTGCAAATGAGTTAATTATTGTTTAGTGAGGCTCTGATACCACTGTAAGTCGATGTGCAACACCCCACGTTTTGCAGGGAGGCGGAAATATGAAAAACGATCTTGTTCTTTAAGCATATATCGACTAACCGAAGATCTTTGTTAAACGATAATTAACAACAACCATAGAAATTCTTAGCAACTATGTAAAGAGATTATACCTAGTGAATCGTGTCCCTCGTCTTTTCGATCTCTACGTCCTCCTCGGCCTCCTTCCCGTGATAGATGATCCACTCGAGAACCCTAATCCAAGCTTTATCTCCAAACTTGAGGTAACTAAGTTTCTCTAGTTGCTAATCAAATGAACTTAGATCATATAGAGTTAGGTTATGGAGTGTTTTTAGTCTATTCTAATCCTTGATCTCAACTCATGAGTGGTAGGATTAGAGTTTGAAGAGAGAGTGAGCTTGAGGAGAGAGAAGGTGAAGATAATAATGATAATGATATTGTTTCTCACTTGAATATATGAAGCATAATGAATAAATAAATAAATGAATAAATATGATTATTCATCATGCTACATTAATTCAATATGAGTGATTCACTATGTTAGTCATTAAGCATTTAATAATGCATTAATGACATG
The DNA here is from genome assembly GCA_030015575.1 of Agapanthus africanus. Lineage (NCBI taxonomy): Eukaryota > Viridiplantae > Streptophyta > Magnoliopsida > Asparagales > Amaryllidaceae > Agapanthus > Agapanthus africanus. Next base: position 136,870,637 of record JASDDO010000004.1, on the reverse strand, counting down.
ATGAATCACACTAAATGAGTCACAATATCATTTTATTATAATGCCACCTAAACCCTCAAGTCACCATGCTTCTAGAAGCTTCCCGTAAAATTACGAGAACGCCCCTCCTATCCGTAAAAACACGGAAAAACTTTAGACTGTATAAATCCAATAACCTGATACTAGAATCTGGCTTAAACCAAAGCCGTCTTGTAAAAACTCTCCGAATGTCGTACGTGCGATTAAACACGTATTTGTCCGAACCCTTTGTCGTAAAACCATACGACCTCTATATTGTTTCGCCTGGAGTTGGGAAATCTCTGTGTGGGACTCTAAAAACTCGACTACTACGCTGGAAGTGGGTTTAACCACAGACCGCAAGCGGCACTAGCTGTACGTAACGGTCCCCAGGTAGATGTCGATAAGAAAGCCGATGAGGAAACCCATCCGAAATCCTACTGAGCCTGTCCGTGACAATATCCGCGCAGTCCGGTCTGTTCATCTAAGAGTATCGCATGTATGGTCTAGGGGGGTGGTGAAAGTCAGACCTCTAATAACCGTACAAGTCGTGCCGGCATGGCTCAAGACCATCCGAGAATCTACTTATCAGTCCATCAGTAATTCTCAATTAGCCCTGGCTAGGGACTTATGGTAATTCCCAACCGATCACAGTACGATATCAACTCCCTAGACCGGGAGAGACGAATCCCTAAAAGTCACTCACTGACTCCACGTGGCTCGGGACTGTGCCCAACTAAAACCTGTTTGCACGACTCCTTTGAGCCGTGGTAGGGTAATAATCAAAGCACAGTGGGAACTCACACGAGACAAATGATGACTTTAAGTCAACAGACTATCTGCACACATGTCACCTGAGAACTGCTATCTGACGTTAGGTATAATACCATCCAGTCAGTTCTCGGCGAGTCATGTCCGGTGTACTCACATGAAGTGAGCATCTATTTACAATCTTAGGTGCACATCACCAATGGCTGCGGGACCAATCCATCGCCCCTCGTCAGGGTCTAGATATGTATACACTAGTCTACTCTGGAGTATCGATGCCCTGTCTCGATACTCCTACGACCAGGGACATTTAAGGATGTGCCTATTGACTATCCAGCTCCCACAAGTATGAATGCCATCCCGGTAGTCAGGCAAAACACCCTATGGGCTTTATCAACATGTTTATAAATACAAAGTAAAATATATCACACGTTTAAGATAAAGTCAAACCAAATAGCGTACTATCATTAGCAAGATTGTTATGTACATACATATCCCTAACTGTCTATACAATGAAGGCCTCTAGGGCATATATATATCCAACAGGAGGTAGCAGAGGTTTGAGGCAAGGCCAGTTATATACCTCTTACCCACAGGTTCAGCAGCCATCGTCTGGAAATTTTTGGTGTGGGAGTCAGTAACATGGCATGAGAGATTGTACTGAGGTACGCCAGGGTAAGACAGCAGTTCCACATGTTACCTTACCACCTTCTTCACCTCAGAGAGCATTGCCTCTTACGCCCGTTGTTGCTTCACGCCAGACTGATGCTCAGAGATGCTATGGTAGTGGCAGTCTTAATCGGAGAGGATGAGGTGGCAGAGACAGAGGACAGCCGGATGCAGCTAGAGGACAGGCACAATTTTTTACGTTGACTCCTCAGGATGCGCATGCGTCGAATGCAGTAGTGACAGGTACTCTTCTAGTGTGTTCTTTCAATGCGCACATATTATTTGACCCAGGATCTACGCACTCGTATGTTTCTTCACATTTCGTATCGAGGTTGGGCCGAGAGTTGTCTTTATTAGATCAGCAGCTTGTCATGATTACCCCCGTTGGTGAGTCTTTTATTGCGCGACATGTGTTTCAGTCGTGTGTCATTCCTATTGGAGATAGAGATTCTTCCGTCGATTTGATCCTTCTTGATATGTTGGACTTTGACGTTCTCCTTGGCATGGACTAGTTAGCTATTTGCTATGCGTCTGTGGACTGCCGTGAGAAGAAAGTTATATTTTGTTTTCCGGGCGATTTAGTTCTTGTTGTGCAGGGGGACCGTAGTGCCGCCCCTCACAGTTTGATTTCTTCCCTTTACGCTAGTCGGCTCTTGAGGAAAGGATGTCGGGAATTCTGAGCCTTTATTCGTGATACTGGAGCCACAGAAGATCCTTTGGACCAGGTTCTTATGGTGAAAGAGTTTCCCGACGTATTTCTTGATGAGTTACCTGGATTTCTGCCAGAGTGCGATATCGAGTTTTGCATTGATTTGATTCTCGGCATGGGGCTTATTTCTATACCGCCTTATTAGATGGCCCTGGCTGAGCTTAAAGAGCTTAAGGATCGGTTGCAAGATTTGCTTGACAGGGGACTTGTTCATCCAAGTGTTTCGCCTTGGGGAGCTTCTGTTCTGTTCGTCAAGAAGCAGGACAGCAGTATGAGGTTGTGCATTGATTATCGTCAATTGAACCGAGTTACGGTGCGGAATAGGTATCCTTTACCTCGCATTGACGATTTGTTTGGCCAGCTCCAGGGTGCGGGATATTTTTCGAAGATTGATTTAAGGTCGGGTTATCATCAGTTGCGGGGTCGGAATGATGACATTCCGAAGACTGCTTTTCGTACGCACTATGGGCATTATGAGATTGTAGAGATGTCGTTCGGATTCACCAATGCCCCAGCAGCATTCATGGATTTGATGAACCGGATTTTCAGGCCGTTCCTCGACCAGTTCATTATTTTGTTTATTGATAACATTCTGGTCTACTCCAGAAGTCGAGAGGAGTATGAGCAGCACTTGAGGATTACCTTGCAGACATTGAGAGAGCATCAGCTATTTGCTACATTCTCGAAGTGTGCATTCTGGCTTGATAGTGTTGACTTCTTGGGTCATATGGTTATGGGAGACGGTATACAAGTGGACCCGAGGAAGATTGAGGCCGTACAGCTTTGGCCCAGACCTGTATCAGTAACAGAGGTCCGCAGCTTTTTGGGCTTAGCCGGTTATTACCGCCGTTTCGTCCAGGATTTCTTGAGTTGTTAGTTTTATGTGTGTCCTAGAGGCCATTATTGTACATATGATGTATATTATAGTGGATGCTTGGACATATATAGGGTGGACTTTCTTGCACGATATGATAGTATGCTATCTGGTTACTTTTTATCTTAACATGTACACTTATTGTCTCTTTGTTACATGTTGATAAAGCCCTTAGGATGTGTACTTGACTGCCAAGATTATGATGTAGATCATACTAGTGGGGCCAGGATTGTCGGTAAGTACATCCTTCAATTGTTCCTAGTCATGGGAGTATCGAGGCGGGGCATAGATATTCCAGAGTAGACTAGCGTATACGCTTCTTGACCCATATGATAGGCGATGGATGATCCTATATCCATTGGTATTTGACATCAGAGATGGTATACGGGTGCTCAGTGGAGACTGGGTACACTGGACGGGCTCGCCGAGAACTCCTAGATGGTATTATACCTCAGTCGGATAGCAGTTCTCTGGTGACACTGGTACAAGTTAGTCTATAGACCCGAGATCATCACAGAGTCTTGTGTGATTCCTACTGTACTTTGATTTTCACCTTACCATGTTCAAGAGAACGTGCAAAACGGTGGTTTTTGGGTACATTCCCGAGTCACATGGAGGCAATGAGCAATAAGAGGGGATTTCGTGTCTCCCGGTATTGGGGGTTGATATTGTACTATGCTCGATTGGCCATAACAGGAAATCCCTGGCCAGGGTTGTTGAGATTTACTGGTAAGTGTTATCAGTAGTTTCTCGAATCATTATGGGCCTCACATCGGCATGACTTATCAGGATATTGGGATCAGACGTTTACCACCCCCAGGCTGTGATATGCGCTATATCAGACGAAGAGACCGGACTATACAATAGTGTTACTTATTGGATTTGCAGGAGTATGAGCAGGCTTGCTTGTTGATCTTCTGATCGCTCAATACCCGGGTGGCCGTTACGTCTAGCAGTACGCTGACGGTTTATGGGTGACAGATATGATCATCACCTACTACCGACGTATTGGCGAGTCTTTAGAGTCCTACACAGAGGTTTTCTGGCTCAGGCGAAACGAAGTAAGAGCACATATATGATATGTGCGGGACCGAGATTGATACGTGTATGTGATACCGTATTCTATTCTCGCGATATGTGATATCGGTCGGTTATATGTGATATAGCTGGGTTATCGAATCAAGTGTTGATTCGATAAGTTGATACATATGATATTAGTCGGTTATATGTGATATAGCCGGATTATTAAATCAAGTGTTGATTTAATAATTTAATGTATAATCATATATTTGATATATTAATTTACATTAACTAATATTAGCTCACTTAAGCATTTCTTTTTCTCACTTGTGTACACTTAATATATATGTGATATATAGTAACGTGTCCTGCTTGTTGCTACATGCTATATGGGTGTATGAGAATCACACCATGCTTATGATAATGAAAGGTTTTATTTATTTAAAGTAAATTAAAATTAGTTGGAAATTAGTCACATGGTTGAAGCTTGTGGAAGCTTGTGGAACCATTGACTAAGTCCACCAATTTTGTTTTACTTAAGTTATTTATTAACCCAACTATTATGATTAGCCATGGTTTAGTCTCTACATGAGTTAGTATATGATATTAACTCACCCATGGTTGCTATTCTATACTTTCTTTTTTCTATGGTTGCTTTTCTTCATCTCCTTCCTCAAGCTCCCTAGCCATTTGGGAGGTGAAGAAAATTAGTGAGAAAAATATTTCTAAAGTGAGCAAAATTCCTACTTCATCAACATACACTGGACTAGCCATTTAGTTTAGGTTGTTTCCTTCACTAATCCCTAATTAGTGAGGAGGTATCTTGAGTTGGTGTCTCCTCGACGTAGATCATCTTCGGCCTCGAAGACTTCAAGCAAGTTTGTTCCTTTCATCTTATGGAGCCACTTTAGAGTCCGGGAGTTCACTACTTGGTGCGAAGGGACTACTACACGGAGCTTTTGAAATGAAGGACAGGTCTACAAAGGCTGTATTCCTTGTTCACTTAGATGTAAAGATGTTTACATTCTAGTTTCGTCTAATTCTTTAGTTAAGATTCTAGGTTAGGGTTCTTTAGCACGCCAATTTTTTGAAAACGAAAAGATCGATGCCTCCCGAAACCCAGTGGCTGTGCTAAGGAACCCAGCAGTGGTATCAGAGCCATGCTAGAGAATTAGACGATGTTTGTATAATTACGAAACCGATACAACTTCGAAACCTCGAAACAATAGCCCAGTTTCTGTCGAATTTTTCAGTTTGTCTAAATTTTTTTTAAGCAATTGCAGAATGCTACATGAGATGTAACATGAACACCAGAGCAAAACAAGACACTTTCACTGGGTTTGACCCGACGAGACTTGCACAAAAACCGGCCCCACCGGTTTTCTCATGGTATTTTGGCCTCATTTCATTTTGGTGTTCCAGTTTCTGGGTTTTGATGTTTCAGGTGTTGCTTGTTTTTACTGATATTGCATGTGTTGTTATCTTTATGTAAAGGCAATTCGGAGTGCTTCATAGTCGTAATTCTAACATCGTTTCGGGTTAGCTTGATGACGTTAAAAAGTTCGAACGAATATCAATAACCCATTTTCTCCTATGCTGGAAATTTTCCAAAAGTTGGATTTTTCCAAGTTTAAAATCTTCAGAAAACCAAATAAGTGATTCTATGGACCCTCTAGAAGAATAAAACACTAACTCGATTTTATGACTGTCGGAACCACCACCAAACCCTAGGGTTTGCGGTAGTTCCGCGGCGCCATAGGTGAGGCAAGGGTTTGCCCTTCTACGGTTGGTCCATAGGTGTTGTGGCATGTTCAGGGTATTTTTAAACTGTTCTCAAGTGTTGAGCTCTCAGGGAAATTTTGGGTGTTTATTGATTCGATCGAAATGTTTAATATCGTATAGCTATCTGTGATTGTGATACAATATTTGGAATCCAAAATAATCAGTTTTGTGAAAACCGATTTGAATTTTATAAATCTAGCAATTTAGTCTCATTTTATCAGTTGCCACGGGATTTTGATGTGGATCAAAACTCCGTCGCAATTACGTTGTGTACGCGGATACTCACCGAGTAACCTTACTAGATAGCCATGCCCCATAGCCCCGACCAAGTTGTAAGTCGATGCCACGCACCCCATGTGTTCGCGGGGAGGCGGAGTTTGCAAAAAACAATTTTTAAGTGCTTCGTAACATCGACTAAACTCTAGGATCGATACTAAACCCTAACTAACATACATAATCGGAGGTTTAACTACTGTGTGAGAAAGTTATACCTCAAGTCACCGCTGTCCTTCTCCTTCTCGCTGTCCTTCTCTATGTCATGAGCTCCTCGAAGTGAGAACGGATCGCGCCTCCTCGTCGGCTTCTCCAAATCGTAGAAGATCCACCCAAGAGTTCTAACTTTGAGGTTAACCTCTAACTTGAGGTAACTAGGTCACTTGGTGTGCTAAACTAAATAGCCTAGGATGTGTAGAGAGTGATTAGGAGTCTAGTAGTCTCACAAACCCTAGGGTTCTCAACTCATGAGACAATTAGGGATTGAGAGTTTAGAAGAGAGCTTGAGGAAAAATTGAGAAAGTTTTCTTGAGTTTCCTTGAAAAAAGAGTGGCTGCCTATTTGAAACAATGAACAAAACTAATAATTCACACTAGAAAATATCTTGTAAAATATCTAGCATGGTTCAATAATTCAAGTGGTGATTCATCTCAGGAGTCACCAAGTAGCCATCCTTGATTCAATGTATCCCTTCACCTCATATCCTCCACCTCAAAAAGATTTAAAAAAATAGAAAAACCCTAATATGAGGTGTCTCACTTCTAGAAGCAATCTTGATGAATTTACAAGAATTCCCCTCTCATCTGTATATACATACCCGCATCCGTATTCCAAGAAACACGAATACAATGAGACGAAACTAATCCAATAATCAAATACTAGGATCCGACTTAAACCAAAGCCTACTAGTACTGTCCGCCCGAACATCATATGCGCACAAGTACACGTATGTGATCGAACCCTATCGCAAAACCATACGACCTCTACATCGTTTCGCTCGAAGTTGGGAAACCCTCTGTGTGGGACTTTAAAGACTCGACAGTACGCTAGCAGTGGATTTAACCACAAGCGCGTCAGCGGTACTATCTGTATGTAACGGCTATCCAGGTATCTGTCGATAAGAAGGTTGACGAGAAAACTCATCCGTACCCCTACTGAGTCTGTCTGTGGCAATCTTCGTACAGTCCGGTCTGTTCGTCTAAAAGTATCGTATATCGGACCTACGGCGACAAGCGTCAGACCCCTAATAGCGCAATAAGTTGTGTCGGAGTTTGTGTAATGGCTTTCCGAATCACAGCGTGGCATCAACCCCCAATACCGGGAGAGATGAATCATATCTAACCGCCACTGCCTCCAAGCGCTTCGGGACTGCACCCAACTACTACCTGTTTGCACGACTCAATAGAGCCGTGGTAGGGTAGTAATCTAAGAATAGTAGGAACACACTTGAGGCGAAGTAGCAGTGTCGAGTCAACGGACTATGTTGTACTCATGTCACCTGGGAACTGCTACCTAATGATAGGTATAGTACCAACCAGCAGTTCCCTACGAGTCCGTCCAGTGTAACTCATAACCCAATGAGCACCTACATACTATCTCCAGTATGACATACTGATGGCTGTGGGACAGACCATCTCCCCTCCTGGGATGGGAAGCATATACACTAGTCTACTCTAGAGTATCGATACCCTGTCTCGATAATCCTACGACTAGAGACCATTATAAGGATGTGCATGTAGAATATCCAGCCCCTACTAGTGTGACTGTCATCATAACGCTGGTAGTCAAGCAAACATCCTAAAAGCTCTACCAATATGTATTAGCGATACGTCAATAGAAAAATATACACATATTAAGATAGATACAAACCAAGTAGCATACTACCATATCGAGCAAGACTGTCATAAATCCGTGTATATATCCCAAGCTTCCAAAATGTAATATACAAACTAGTATTATACAATAATGGCATCTAGGGCATATTACACTAACACAAGTGACTGTAGGAGAACTCCGTTGCCAAAAGCATCCGTCCGGGTGCTCGCGGCCGCGGTGTTTCGCCTAAGTGCACATCGTCGACGGCATCGGGGTGCGGCAATCTACTAAAGTTTCCGACGAGCATTCGATCAGGATGTCGGGAATCTTGTTGAATTTCCCGACTTGTTATTGATAAGTGTTTTCAATATCGAGACTAAAATACGGGGTTTATAATTGTTAGGCATGAAATTCGGAATATGTGATATTCTGGGTTTACGATGTCTTAGGAATTCGTTTGGTTAGGCATGAAATCAAAAATATGTGATACATTCGGTTTATGATGTCTAAGGTAGTTGTGAATTCCAATTGTTGTAGTTTTCACTTTCATTTCTGCGACCGTAAGTGTAATATGTGGTGTATCGGCGGTTTCGTTGCTATAGTTAAATGAAAATTGGGATACGCATATTTACTTACGTTGATAACATGCGATGTTATGTGTTGCTGTGATATGTTATATTGGATCGTCGTGTTTGAATAGCCGGGGGTTTTATGTGAGATGAAAGTTTTTTCATTTTCATTCATGTAAAAACTTGTATGTAATATTCTTTTATTGGGGCACTTCCGGGTTGAGGATGATGTCACCATTGATGTATATTATTTACTTTTTCGCATTATGATTGACCCAAGGTGGGGAGCATAAGTAACCGGGTTCTAGAGTCTAGTGGGAGACCATCTCGAGGAGTCGAGACCGGGTCTCCTAACTCTAGAATTGGGAGGGTTGCTTTCCACTCTCGTAAGGGTCTATGGATGTAGGTTTGGCTATTCATCACAATCGTGGAATCCGTGTTTTTTACTGGCTTAATTTAAAACACGGAATTTCTAGTATATCCAATATTTCATATGTGGACTTCTGCTGCTGATATTCTGTAATGCGATCACTTTATATGATGAGACGAATGTTGTTATTATATATATGATATATAATAAGCGTTGCTTATGTTTTGCACCCGCGCTAGTCCCGCCCCGCTATGCATTTAGTTAAGTAACCTAACGGTGCATAACGGGACACTGTGGCTAATGCGGATGGAATAAGCGTACGCTCTACTTTCGTTTCTTTATCTGTGATGCTTAGGAAGCATAAATGATGTGACTTCATTAATGAGATTAATGAAATAAACGAAACCTTATGATGTTGTAGAATCTTGTTTTAAAAACTGGTAGCTCTAGTTCTTGCTTTGCATAGTTGTAATCCTTGTAGAATATCCAGCACCTGATTCGATGAGGAAAGAGATGAGATCCCTTCACCGGGAGTGACCTCTTTAGCAAAACTAGTAAAAGCCTCAAAAACACTCCTTTTCAAAATCACTCGATTCTACAAAAGTATCAAGTTCATTAAGCAAAAGGTTTTCTTAAAAACCTGTCGTAGCCCTCCATCATTTCAGATAATTACTATTTAGAATTCGTGCTGCGTTTGTTGACCTCTGTCAAGGCGTAGTGCTTGGTAGATGATTAGTGCTTATCTGCAAAGTATGTGATGCGATTGGATTAGGGTAGTTGTACGACCTTGTTGACCTTTGTCAAGAGTCGTGCGGGTGGGTTTAATTCAATCATGAAATGGCGGGTTGAACTTGACTAGTGCACTATGGTTTGTTGACCTCTGTCAACTTTGTAGGACTCTAGGGGCAAAATATTATCGGGAATTTCAAGTGTTGAAATTTGCAATGAGATTGCATACCTTCTATGAGATAGTTGGATCCCGATACCCACTGTGAGTAAGAGTTACTCTTAGGAGAGTTTTGCACATTACAATTAGCCGATCAAGTAGGTGTCTAAAAAGGTGTTAACGGGGTTATGCCCCTGATTTTTATAGAATTTTGTGATCAAAGAATATTTTACCGCAATCAAGAACGGCGTCGCTTGGTAGCTAGCCGGTGAGTACGGGTCGGTCCACAGGGATTTTGTGTATTCTCAATTTGTTCTAACGAGTTAATTCCAAATGGTGTTGGATTGATTGGGTTTTCTAACAAGAAACTCTATTATCTTCAACTTAGAAATTATCAACCCGTATTTTTCACGCTTCCTTATCATTTAACTTAAGATTATATATGTTTTGTAGATTTACTTAGCTTTTAGCATCTTTTGAGTTTTCCTTCTAGGGTTCCATCTCAACTTAGGAATTTTTATCATTTCTACTTAAGATATAAGTCTTATTTTTCATTCCCTTCTCTTATCTAAATCCCAATCACATACCCCTACGTGTGTGTATATATCACCCCTACACTTGGAAATTCAATTCAAGCTATCATACTCTTGTCCATTGTCCAAAATTCTTTTCAATTGGTGAATTTTTAGATGAAATTGCTCACACATTTTTCATGCGACCGTTAATACTTCTTGAGGTACCAACGACCGATTACAAAATGTGTTTGCACATTTAGGCGTAATTCCTAGTCTTGTAACATCTAAGGCTTTAGCAGTGACTCCCAAACCAGTTGGTCTAAGGCACTGGGTGATAAAGCACCCTCGCTAAATATTTTTTATTTATGCAGCCTTAAGTAATTACAAAATCCAGAGTTCATTTTTTTAATCTTTTTATTCACACTTGTATTTTTATTTTATTTCCTTCATACTAAGGACTTTAGACAAGAGCATTTCAAGGTCTCTTCTACTATTCCAAGTTTTAAGGTTCGTGTTTGTGCAATTTGTAGGGTATATATTTTCAGAATTTAGACTTAAGCTTAGGAATTATTTTTCAGACTTATACTTTAATAAAAATATCAATACTTTTCCCTTGTTTTAACTTAGCCCAAGAAGTGAACTCAAAATTTGCCTATTTCTAAATAAACTACAAAGACATATACTTTCTACCGTTAAGTTTTAAGAAAGGTTATTTTTAGGGTTTTAATTTACTAAGTCTAAGATCTAGTTGTTTCTAGCTAGTTATCCTTTTTGTCAAACTCAAGTCAATTATGGCCAAAATTGAATTTTTTAATTTTTATAATTTTTCAAATTTTTTCAGTTTTTATTTGATTTTTCTTTTTCTATTTATTTTTTAATTTTATTTTTTTAAATTTTTATGATTTTTATATAAGGATGCAATGCAGAATTTAAACATGCGAAAGAAAAAGAAAAAATATATACAAAAATTTTTAAAAATATGCGATGCAAAAGATAACTATATACAACCACCAACTCCCCCAAACTTATCACAAGCAGTGCCCTCACTGCTCGGCCCCACGCCGTGCCCTCGAGCGTGAACGTAAACGCTCGGCCCTACCCAGCAGGGTTCGAATCCCCTGCTCAACCTCAGTCAACCGCCGGTCGTGCTCCCTCGATGTCTCCCTCAACTCCTCTATGCCCCTCACAGCTCTCCGCATCAATTGTGCATGTTCTAGAGGGGTCATTTCTCCTTCGCTCGCGGCCGAGCTAAAGCTAGGTGTGTGGGCGGGCACGTGCTCCGCCGGTTCAGTCCTCGACCATACATCTGTCAATCGTGAATAGGACGTAGAAACGCCCTCAATAAGAGGCCTGACAGGTATGCCTCCATGCATGTAAAATTCGAACTCCTCTATGGGGAGGAAATATCGACAGAGTTGTGTAACAAGTATGGGGCAAGGGTAATTTGCGGCTCGTTTGCGCGCACTTATAGAGTTTAGCAAAAATGTGCACATGTCGAAACGGGGTTTCTTGTCATAAGGGTATGCACAATATGCAATGAGGGTGTAAAAAATGTTGTGTTGTGGGAGCTACCGAAAATATTATTTTGTGCCCATCGGCACACAGTTAAGACATTTGCGAAAATGGTTCTCGCTTAGATCCCCTTCCGCGGCTCCCTTGAGCAATCGTTGCCCATCAAGGGCATGTAATCCTCAAATTGTAAAAGTTGGTCATGTGCGGGTATGCGAGGGATTAGTGTGACTTCGTGTATGATATCCCTATCGATGATAATTTCCCTATCACCCCATATCAATTTTATAAACCCCAATTGGTTGAGGCACCCATCTTCCATACACTCGTAAAAACGAGTGACTAATTCCGGCAGTGCATAAGCATTAGGGTGATTGTATATCAAATAGTTCCAACCCCTACTCGCTATTTCGTTCGCAAAATAACTACCGTACACCTCGTGTGAAAATACTTGTGAAAAATCACGTTCAAGTTGCATGCTGTATGCCATGAGGTGACTACAGATCTAAAAATTGAAAAACAGAGAGTGTTTTGAGAGATTGTACCTCCCCTGAAAATTTCAGGGGGTAAAGACAGAGACCCGCGGCGGATCAGCGGCAGGAAGGGGGTTTCGGCGGCGGAACGGCGGCGCGGCGACGGGATCTTGCAGAAAAACTTCGGCGGGGGCTCTAGGGTTTCTGAGAGGATATGTATTTTTAGGGTTGAGAAGAGAGGGTCGGGGTCTTTATATAGGGGAAAAGTGTTGGCTCTTTTGCAAATAGACCCCTCTAAAAAGAGAGATTTATTTGCAAATAAGAATTTTATTTATTTATTAAATCTGTAAATTTACAAAAATACCCAAAAAAAAAAATTATTTTATTTTCAAAAATTTTCTTTTTTTCTTTTTTTTATGTTGTTTTGTATTTATATATTTACAAATGATACATACCCCCAAACTTGTGTGAAACAAAGTTTTGGCTAGATGATCGAGAATTTGGGGGTAAATGGAGGAAAATCAATCAGTGTATGTCGGCTCCTGCAAAAATAGGAGCTCCTCCGACGTGTCCGCAGTGAGGAACGGTTTGAGTCGATGTCTGTTTACTTTAAATAAAGTACCGTCCTCCGGGTTTTCTAGGTCTACAGCACCGTGCGGATATACGGTGCGTACCAAAAACGGTCCTTTCCATCTAGATTTGAGCTTGCCGGGGTGGAAGTGTAACCGAGTGTCACATAGCAAAACCTGTTGACCAGTTTTAAAAGTTTTGCGCATAAGGTGTTTGTCATGGAACACCTTTGTTCGGTTTTTAACAATTACCGTATTTTCGTAGGCCTCATCCTGCAGCTCATCTAATTCATTCAATTGCAGCTTTCGATTGCTGCCTACATCTCCCATCGATAAATTCAACTCTTTAATCGCCCAAAATGCCTTGTGCTCAATTTCAACTGGGAGGTGGCAAGCCTTCCCATAAACAAGCCGGTATGGAGACATGCCAAGATCAGTCTTGTAAGCAGTACGGAATGCCCATAGTGCATCAATCAGTTTGTGTGACCAATCTTTACGGTTTTTAGAAACCGTTTTCTCCAAAATTTGTTTAATCTGCCGATTTGAAATCTCGGCTTGCCCACAAGTTTCGGGATGATAAGGTGTTGACAATTTGTGAGTAATGGAGTATTTGCGCATTAAGGACTTAAAAGTCCTATTACAGAAGTAAGATCCATTGTCACTTATAATTGCTCGAGGATGCCCAAACCGAGAAAAGATATTTTCTTTAAGAAATCGAACGACAATCTTGTTGTCATTCGTTCGGCTGGGCACAGCCTCGACCCATTTTGACACATAGTCAACAGCCAAAAGAATATACATATTCCTAAAGGAATTGGGAAATGGTCCCATGAAGTCTATTCCCCAAACATAAAAAATATCCACAACCAAAATTGGTTGGAGCGGCATTTCATTTCTCCGCGATATCCGGCCCAAGTGTTGGCACCGGGAGCATGTCTTGCAGTATTCGTATGCATCTTTAAAAATTCGTGGCCAGTAGAAGCCACACTGCAAGATTTTCTCTGCTGTCTTCTTGGGGCCAAAATGCCCGCCACACGCTTGATCGTGGCAAAAAGACAGCACACTCTTAAACTCGTTTTATGGGACGCACCGACGAATGATTTGGTCAGAACAATATTTAAGGAGATACGGTTCATCCCAGTAAAAATGTTTTACTTGGGACAAGAATCGGAGTTTGTCCTGTTTCGACCAATCTTTAGGTATCAGTCCGGTGGCCAAGTAGTTTTATTATATCAGCGAACCAAGGTTCACATGACATGGTTAAGAGTTGCTTATCGGGAAAAACATCTTTAATAGGAATGTCAAGTGTAGGCGAAGAAGGAAGTCGTGAAAGGTGGTCGGCAACTACGTTTTCACATCCTCTTTTGTCCTTTATGACAAGGTCAAACTCTTGTAGCAAGAGGATCCAACGTATTAACCGCGATTTAGCATCCTTCTTCGCAGAAAGGCGGCGAAGAGCTGAATGGTCCGTGTAGACAATCACTGGAGAGCCGATTAAATAGGGCCGGAATTTTTCAAGTGCAAACACAACGGCTAAAAATTCTTTTTCTGTTGTTGTGTAATTCAATTGGTCCTCATTTAATGTTCGGCTAGCATAATAAATTACATGCGGCATCTTATTAATGTGCTGTCCAAGAACAGCACCAATGGCGAAATCAGAGGCATCGCACATAATTTCAAATGGATGCGTCCAGTCTGGAGATGAAAGAATGGGCGCAGAAATGAGTGAGTGTTTCAATGACTCGAACGCTTTCATGCACGTTGAGTCAAAATCAAAAGTGGTGTCCTTGGCCAATAAAAGAGTCAAGGGTCTAGCTATCTTGCTAAAATCCATGATGAACCGTCTATAAAAACCGGCATGGCCAAGGAAGGCTCGGATGTCTTTGACGCATTTAGGTGGAGGAAGATTGGAAATGACTTCAATCTTGGCTTTATCAACCTCGATGCCATTTTGCGAGATGACATGTTCTAAGACAATACCCTCTCGTACCATAAAGTGGAACTTCTCCTAATTTAAAGTGAGGTTCTTATCCTTACAGCGGGTAAGAACTGCGTCTAAGTGCAGCAAACACTCATCGAAGGAGTCACCGAAAATGGAGAAATCATCCATAAAGATCTCCAAAAATTTCTCCACCATGTCAGAAAAGATCCCCATCATACACTGCTGGAATGTAGCGGGTGCATTGCATAACCCAAAGGGCATGCGACGGTAAGCGAAAGTACCGAAAGGACAAGTAAATGTGGTCTTGTCTTGATCCTTTTCGGCGACGGGGACTTGATTATAGCCGGAATAGCCATCCAAAAAGCAGTAGAATTCGTGCCCAGCCAATCGTTCTAGCATTTGGTCAATAAAAGGTAAAGGAAAGTGGTCTTTCTTTGTCGCGGCATTGAGTTTTCTATAGTCGATGCAAACTCGCCACCCAGTTTGGGTGCGGGTAGATATTAACTCATTCTCCTCATTGGTTATGACCGTAATGCCTGATTTCTTTGGGACAACATGAATGGGGCTAACCCACTGGCTATCCGAGATAGGGTAAATGATACCACTATCAAGACATTTGACAATCTCCTTCTTGACAATCTCCTTCATAATGGGGTTGAGGCGTCTTTATGAATCCTTTACTGGCTTGGCATCATCCATCATATGTATATGATGTTCAACTATGAGGGGACTAATCCCCTTGATGTCCGCCATAGTCCAGCCAAAAGCTTGCCGGTTGTTTTGTAAGACCATTAAAAGAGCTTTCTCTTGCTCGAGAGCTAGAGAGGCCGATATGATAACGGGAAGGGTCTCATTCTCACCTAAGTAAGCATATTTAAGGTGAGACGGCAAAAGCTTGAGTTCGAGTTTTGGAGGTGAAACAATTGATGGTAACATTGGAGAAACTGTCTCGAACTCGAAGGATTCGAACAATGGTTCAAATCGAGTGTAAGCAACCGAGTCGGATGGTTCAACTAACTCATCCGAAAAATCAAAAGACTCAAACTCGGGTGGTGAGTTTTCAAAATCGTCCAAAAAAGTGAAACACTCGTAGTCGTTTTCCGGCGTGAAAGCTGTGTCAGATTCTAGGAGGATAGCACTAGAGGTGTCAAAACTGCTGTGATCGAATAGAAATTTTTCGAGCTCACAGTCCTCCTGTGTGATCTCATAGATCAAGCAAACATCAAGTATACTAGCATTAGGCTCGGAGGGCTGATTCCCCAACTTAAAAATGTTGAGTTCAATCGTCATATTTCCAAAAGATAGGTTCATTGAACCATTAGGACAATTGATCACCGCATTAGAAGTCGCAAGGAATGGTCGACCGAGTATCACCGGAATTTGACTCCGGGGGTTAGCTACAGGCTGTGTATCCATAACAATGAAATCAACGGGGAAAATGAAGTCCCCTACTTTAATTAACACATCCTCTAACTCACCCCTAAGATGGGTGATGGATCGGTCAGCCATTTGGAGAGTACAATGAGTGGGTTTAAGCTCTCCAACGCCCAATTGTTCGTATACTGAATAGGGTAGCAAATTGACACTAGCACCAAGATCTAATAGTGCTCTATTTATGTTCTTGTCCCCAATTGTTATCGAAATTGTAGGACAGCCGGGGTCCTTATGTTTTTGGGGTAAAGATTGGACAAGAGCATCACTAACAACACTAGCCACGAAAACTTTCTTTGGTACTTGTGACTTCCTTTTCTTGGTGCATAAGTCCTTTAAGATTTTTGCGTAAGATGGGAATTGTTGGATTGCATCCAAGAGAGGTATGTTTATGCTAACCTGTTTGAACAACTCTACAATTTTCTCCATTTATGGAGTTGGTTTATTGGATCTCAACCTGTTTGGAAATGGAACATTTTGAAAATTTGTTGAGTATAATGTTTGTGGAGTAGATTGCGGAGTTGGAACGGATCCCCGTATTGGTGTGTTCATGAAGTGAGATGTGGGTCTGTTCGAAGTAGAAGAAGTAGTCCTTGTGAAGAATGAAGAATAGGATCTAACGAAGAAGATGAAGAAGAAGAAGAAGAAGATGATGAAGAAGAAGTACCGGCAGGGGTGTCATTACTAATACCCACGTTATTGTGCAATACTCTTCCAGATCTAAACGTGGTCACAGCATTTACATTATGATTTTGTTGTTCATAAGCAACATGTGCATTGTGTGTGTGACCGGGATTTGGCAATGGTTGAGATGGAAGCTTTCCCTTTTCTTGCTCACTCAACGCAGCATTTAATTGTACAATTTGGGCCTCAATTGATTTGATGCTTTGATCATGTGAAGCACTGTTTTGCACCAAAGATTGAATGGACGTTTCCAACCTTGTTGCGGATTGTGTAGATTGCTTTAGAAACGCATCTAGACTTCTTTCTAGCGAGGTAACCTTATCATTATTTGGTTGAACAAAATTATTTTGAGGATAAGAGTTGTTGGGCACAAAATTGTTCATTTGGTTTGGGTAAGGTTGTGGTTGGAAAGGTTGCTGGTATTGAGTTTGTTGTGGTGCTTGTTGTTGTGGAGGAGGAGGCCTTTGAAAGTTGTTATTGCCTTGGAATTGTTGATTTTGATTCCAAGAAAAATTTGGGTGACTCCTCCAACCAGGATTATAAGTCGAAGAGTATGGATCATTTCTTTGTCTTTGCTGAAAGGCAGCATTGACTTGATCTTGTCCTTGAACAGGTGGATTGTAAGGACACTTTTCGGTAAGATGTGATGGATCCGAACAACAAGCACAAACAGTTCATGGGGGTAAAGCAGGGGCAGGAGAAGGCGATGAGATTTTTGTCTCAATTGCTTCTAGCTTTTTCATAAGTGCGGCCATTTCGGCCTTCATTGCAATCGACATATCTAATTGATGTATGCCTGCCCTAGACTGGCCTGTTGAAGAAGATGAGGTGGTCTTAGTGCTCTCCCACTGAAGTGTTTGTTCAGCAAGATCGTCGAGAAATTGCCAAGCTTCCTCGCTAGATTTTGTTAGAAAGTGACCTTGACAAATGGTTTCCAACAACTGCTTCGTTGTGGGTTCAATCCTTCGTATAAAGTTTGGCAAAGTTGCTAATTCTCGATACCGTGGTGAGGGCATTGAACAAGTAGGTCTTTAAATCTTTCAAAACACTTCCAAAAGGGTTCGGAAGGAAGCTGGGAAAATTGAATGATCTCATTGCGAATTCTCGCGGTCTTGTGATGTGGGTAAAACTTTTTTAGAAAAGCTTTAACAAACTCATCCCAATTTTTAATCGAGTGTGATGCTGTGCTATATAACTATTTCTCGGCTAGGTCACATAAAGTGAATGGAATGACACGTAGCCTAATAGCATCATCAGAAAGTTGTGTTGTCTTCATCATTGCACAAACGTTCTGGAATTTGTTTATGAAGATATAGGCATCTTCGGATTCCAATCCGTGAAATTTTGGCAACATGTTGATGAAGTAGGGTTTGATCTCAAAGTTATCCCCATTTGCCAGTGGAAGTGAAAGAAAAGTAGGCAAGGCGGTGCGGATAGGGTAGAAAAGATCCTGGAGAGCAATTCGTTGGGGCGCTTCAACAGGCTGGTGTTGTGGGTTATTCGCACCTAGCGGAGGTGGAATCAGTCCCGCGGGTAAGGGGTTGTTAGGATCGAATCCTGACATCTCCTTAGAAGACGAAAAATGTGAAGGTGAAGGTAAGGAAGTGGAAGGAATTTCGACTTCGGAGTCGAAAGCGTCATCAGTCGGTACCAACGAGACATGGACTAATCGGGCATGAGTGTCCCTAGTCCAACCGGACATACACTAAAGAGGCAGTGTAGTCAAAAAGGTGAAAACAGAAGATGGGGGTAAGAAAACGTCAATGAGAAGAAAGTGGGTGTAAGTGGGGTGCACGGATTTCTTAGCGACAAGTTGCAAGGTTTTGTAAAAAAAATTCTTTTCTTTTTGTGTTTTTTTATAAGGAGCTTTTTGCAAAAAGATTTTCAATAAAAGGCTTAGACACACGTTCAATCAATCACAAATGCACAATCAAGCCTAGATCTAGGGTCACCTAGATCAGCTAGACAGCTCCTAACTATTCCAAAGGGCGAGATGTGAGGACCTCAAACCGCCTCTTCACCGCCAATTGTGGCCAGGTAAGCACAAGTAGAGAAAGGAGGGATCCGTTCATGAATCACCGTGAGACGAGCCTTTTAAAGTTACCTTCCCCTACCTGTCTAGCCTAGGCACCACAAAGTCAGGTTAGGATCAACGGTCAATGCCTACAACTATTCCTTTGTCCTATTGAGCGCAAAGTCCTCAGGGCCGAGTCTAATCTTTTTTAATTAACTTGATGGTCAATGCAATATGCTTTATGTGATTTTTAGGGTCCTGGAAAGGGTAATGAAATTCCCACCCAATCTGGATTGGTGTTCAAGCCCCTTAAAGTCAATTTAGATATGCAAAGCAGTAAACACAATCACTTGCAAACAAATTTTTTTTAGCGCGGCACAAAAAATCCTGCACAAGATCAAGTTATTGGAGAAGGAGAGAAGTTTTTGGCGCAAAGAATCCTGCAGGAAAATTTCACAGAGGAGATAATGGGGTTGCAGAGAAGAAGAGAAAACTTACAGTGATTTTTACACGTGCTGACGTCACCAAGGCGTCGCGGTTCTGCTGTCCAAAGGCGCTTTCGGCGGCGGTTCCGCGGTCTGCTAGTCTGTTCGGTTTCCGAAATTTCTTCTGCTCCTATGTTCTGATTTTCCTCTATTGTTCAGATCTGCTGTTTTCTGTTTCTCTCTCTGGAATTTTCCAGATCTGAATCCGTTCGTCGATCCTGCACAATTCAAACGAAACACCCTTCAAAAAATAACAAGATGATAAATTTTTTAATTTTTCAGTTTTTATGAACTTTATGATTTTATATTAACCCGAAATTGCAAAAAGAAAATACTACGCGATCCCCGGCAACGGCGCCATTTGATTTTTATAGAATTTTGTGATCAAAGAATATTTTACCGCAATCATGAACGGCGTCGCTTGGTAGCTAGCCGGTGAGTACGGGTCGGTCCACAGGGATTTTGTGTATTCTTAATTTGTTCTAACGAGTTAATTCCAAACAGTGTTGGATTGATTATCACTAAAAACTAAAGTTGATTTAAATTAGGATTAAAACCTTGCTTGCGTTAGGTTTAGGTTAAGTTTGGAAAGTTAAGATTTCTCACCGCTTTCAATGCCCTAACTTAGATCTATTTAGGTGTTATGGTAATAATTAATAAACGGGATTAGGACGATCGGGAAGAAACGATGTTTCTTCCTCTAGGTCCTTGTCCGTCCTTTCTTAATTCTTACCCTAACCTCCATGGAAAACTTGCACAACCGGTCTTTTAAACTACGGTATCACCGTTACCTCGTGGGGTAGGGTGCCATAGTGAGCGGTGTGTGTATGTATGCATGGAGTCCTATGAATAATATGTGATGGGCAAGAAAGGGGTGGGAGATTTTCATCTCTCAAACCTTTCCTATTCCTAACCCTAACATGTGAGGAACTACTCACTCATTAGGGGATTGATAAAAGATATTTTTTTATGATTTGTTTTTAAAAGACTAACTATCTAAACTACGGCAGATTAATAAAATTAACTAGGGAAGATAATAAAATCTATACTAGGGCAGAAAGGAATTTAAGAACTAGGCCAATAAAAATAAAACTACTTACTTTATTCGATGCTCTCTTCAAAACATTACAATGGATTTCTGAATTTTATTTGATAAAAAGAGGCATGCCTCAAAAAGAGGTTTAGGGCTTTTATTTATAGATTATAGAAACCCTAGGGCTACATTCGATACTGATCTGCATTTACAAATTTACCCCTAAGAAGCCTAGTCAGCGCACCGCCGCACCGTCAATCTACGCACCGACACGGGCTTATCATGGCCGCGGAACCGCAGCCAAAAGCCATGTTTGGCCGTGGATCCGCGGCCATGTGGTGGGTTCTTGAGCTGCAATTTTCTGGGATGCTTCTGGTTGCATTTGGCTCCTTGTTTCTTCACTTGGTTTCTCAGATTGTCTTCTAGTTTTCTTCCAGATTTCCACAGTGAATGATGTCGCGGACTTTACCGTTTGCTTCTTGTCGAAGTCTTAAACCTTGCGCTGCCTTTGTACTTTGTGAACTTGTTCATTGATCTTCATTGTCTCTCAAACTGTAGGCATGATCAAGATTCTTCCATTTTTCAGTCGCAGTCTCACTTTTCTATCGTCTTTTCTTCATTTTCACTGTTTTGTTCCGAGAACCTGTAACCTGCAACTATGTAGCAGACATGGATCAAAAGCACCTGTTTATTTATAAAATGAATAAGAATGGGGAATATAATAATGCAAAATTAAGATATGAACAGCCCGTGGGAAAATGAGGTTTATTTTAATTAGGTCCGTACGAAAGCACGGGGAACCTCCCTCAAAGTACTGCCACTGGCTTGGCCGAAAGGTGGCGAACTTGTAGGGTGTAATTAATCCCGGCTAGTTTTACCTTTTAGGGTTTGAATAAAGATTTGATAAAAATAGTGGGAACCATCCTGATTAGATAAAATAATAAACAATCTGATCTTGTAAGAGCATACGCTGAGTGTTTTCTTCCCTTTCTCTCCTGGTAGCGATCGTGACATGCCTTAATCAAGATAATAATATGGATGTATTGACCGAACCTGCTTATTATGCTGAGCTGGGGAACGTCGGTTCCGCTCTAACTTATAATTGTTATAAGTCCAAGCAGGAAATAGGGGAATATCCGGATTTCCAAGCAACCCAAAATGAGGAATGAGCATGTTGATGCATATTTTTCGGGTGTGTTCGTTACCGAGACTGTTTCTCAGTATCCTCTACGTCCTAGGTATGCGATACCGGATCAGGATCCAACATATGTAATCTGTAACATGGGCTACAGAAAGGTAGTGAACTGGGATTGGGTGATGTCTCTAAATGTTAGAGAATGGTGCAATTGTTGCAGCCAAATTGGTTGGCAGATATCACTTTGTATTACCAAATGGTAAATACATTGATTCTGAACAAATGTTATTACATGCCGAACCTCATATACAATATTACATTGGTTTCTTTATTAAGTTAAAGAAGGATATAATTTTGTATTGCAGGATAATGTTGTGTACATTTTCCTTAATCAAAAGTTGATTGGATCAGGCACGTTATGTAAGGGCATATATGTTCTAAATCAGAACACGTTTCAAAGTCTATAAAACACACACAAGAGGAGTAGTTCAGAAATGAACGAATCCTTCTTGTGGCATTATAGACTAGGTCATATCAATGCGACACAACTAGCTAAGTTACATAAGGATAAATATTTGAATCCGTTCCAGTCTTGTTTCAAAGGTAAAATGACCAATACTTCGTTTACTAGAAACAGAAAAAGAGTTATTGAACTCTAAGGACCGATACATGGTGATGTATACTGATTGATCATTTCTTTGTGTGTCGGTTTAGAAAATGTATAGAATCACAATCAAAGAATTATATTTGACCGCAATCAACTACAGTGTCGGATGTAGATCGTAAGCGAGTGCGGATCGTCCACAGGGATTGTGCGATTCGTTTTTATATTTGATTTGCTTGAATTGAAAAGTTAATTGAAAAGAAAAGAAAACATGATTCGAGAATTTATCAATTGATTCAAGTGTCACGAGTTTAATCAAGAATCAAGAAACTGATAAACAATCAAGAATTGGGTTTCGATAATATTTCCAAACAAAAAGTCAAGAATCTAAATGAGGCTCGTAGGAATCGATCGGATCTATAGATGTGATGTAAATTCAAGATTTCGTGTTCTTGTCCTTCGAAGGATTGATGCGAGATCGATGATGATCGATAAGAGTTAGGGCTTTCTTGATGAAACTAGGGTTTCATCGTTTAACCCTTATTCTTTTGTTGATTTCATTCACATTCTAGCCTCTAGGAATTTCAAGAAACGATCGTAACTCCCCAATCTCGAGCGATATCAATCAAGAAAGCATCACAACGAAATGGGTCGTCGGTTCTTGAATTTGCTAGGGTTTACAAAACTCGTAGGAATCAAGAATCGATTCAAGATATATTACATCATCATTCTATTGATCGTCTCGACTCCTCGACGAGCGGAGTATTACTCAAACATCACAACAAGAATTATAACTAGAAATTTAGATTGACTCATGATGCAAGAATTTAAAGAAAACAAGATAAAAGAATTTCACTTTTTATTTATATCAACAATTTGATTACAGTCGCTTAAGAACTACAAGAGGAAGAATTAAATTGTCGACTTGGCTTCGCTCGGCTCCGTGAGTCGCGAATCGGCTTGGACCACTTGCTCCGTTGAAGACCGGCTCGGCTCCTAAAAGGTTGCAAGGCTTCTTGCTTGAATGGGTACTCGGGATCTTGGATTTTGAATGGAATTAGGGTTAGGGTTTCACACAAATCCTCTCACTAGATTTGTGGAAGAAGAAGATGAAGAGAGAGAGAATGGCTCTAAATTGGCTAAAAAATGATTAGATTCCAAGATGAATCAAGATGATTTACAAGTGAGCCTAGGGTCTTATTTATAGAGCACCCAAACCCTAAGCCTTTGAGTTCCCTCCAAAAGTTTGTTGAAAGACTTCTAGAAAGAGTTTGTTAGGCTTAGCTTAGGGTTTAAGCTAGGGTTTAGGTAGAAGTTTCTAGAATACAAGGCTTAGTTTAGTGTAGGAACAAGGGTTTTCTGATCTGGCAGAAGTCTCTGGAGTCTTCTGGAAGTTGACATGTCTTTTTGAAGTCTGGACCCAGCGATGCGAATTTTGCACCAAATTTGGGAAGCTGATTCCTTGGACCCACCGCGGATCCGCGGCGCAAGCAGGTTCCTGCCGCGGATCCGCGGCTGTCTGTAGAGCTTGGGCCTTGGGCTTTCTTGTATTGTCTTGGAACAACATTTGGGGCTTTATCTGATAGGTTGATTTTTATTTTCCCTTTTGGATTGATACCAGATCTGAAATCATTGAGTTGGCGTAACGTTTTAGCTGTACCCTGTAAATTTTGGCCTTTCTGTTGGATTTTCCTGCACAGATCTCAAAACAAGTGTTGCGCAAATGTAGGGATGATGCGATGCCATGAAATGTAGTCAATTTCCTTAGAAATGCCGGTTTTAAGGTTTAATACATGCAATCTAATATTTTGCGACCGTTTTGCTAATATGTAAAATATGAATGCCGAACACTTATATATGGATGCAAATGATGAGGAATTGCCGGCTAAAATATACAATATTTTCGACTAATCAAATTCCCCCAAACTTAATTTCGATCGTCTCGAGCGAACTGTTTTAAAAAAAGAGAAGGAGAAAATAAAGAAAGAGAAAAACTAACTAGCACACTTTCGTAGGCAACACGATTGCACTGAGCACGTGCAACAAGCCTTTAAACCTCTAGGTGTCCCTAGTAGGAGGAGTGTTGTCTCCTGAGGGTTTTCAGCGGATTGCACCCACAAAATCCAATAATAAAAGAAAGATCATGAATATTACATTTAAAGACAAGAATTGTAAAAGAAAGACTTTGAAAATTAGGGTTTCCAACTAAGCTAGCTTTTCGGTTGTCATGAGCCCTATCTTAATGGTCATGAAAAGATGTTAGAAATCACGTCCTCCCTAAATAAAACATCGTCTTATTTTTCATTCCTATCTTTCTTTCCGAACATCGATCATGTAACCCTGCGTGTGTGTAAAGACATCCCTACACCCGGAGAATTCAATTCAAGCTATCATACTCTTTCCCATCAGCCTCAGTACTTTTTGATTAATGAATATTTAAACGAGATTGCTCACACACTTTCATGCGACCGTTAATACTTCTTAAGGTACTAACCGACCGATTACTCCTGTGCTTGCTTACTTGGTGTATTTTCCTCGTCTTGCACCACCTCAGGCATAGCAGTGACTCCCAGACCTGTTGGCCTTAGGGCACTAGGTGAAGAAGCACCCTCGCTATATATATATATTTTTTATTGCCCTCGGTGATAACAAAATCAGTGTCCATTTTTCTCACCACTTTATATTTTCTTTATTCATTTTTTATTTCCTTCATACTTTTGGCTTTAAGACAAGAGCATTTCAAGGTATCCTCTACTATCCCAGGCTTTAAGACGTGTGTAAGTGCGACTAGCAGGGTAGCAACGTTCAAAATGTTTGGCTTCCAGAATAGAAACTATTTTTCAGACTTATTTTTATCCTCAGATTAGTGACGTCCTTTATCTTACTAACCCTTGGGACAACGGCTCATAACTACTTATTACTAGTTCGTATAAGAAAACTTCTAATTTTCTTAGTTTTCTAAAATTTTTCTAATCTCATGGATATAATTGTTCACTATCTAAACTTTCATTATCTTATTTATATACAAAAAAGTGTAAATATTAAAATTATTTTTATAATTGAATTTTTTTTAAATTTTTATGGGTTTTGAAAATTTTTCAATTTTTATAGATTTTTAAACGAAATGTTTTGTGCTTATGCAAATGATATGCAAATGATGTAAAAATAAGCACAAACCTCCCCCAAACTCGTTTTCAACGGTGTCCTCGCTGTTGCCAACAGCTATATCTGAAAAACCTGTAAGTCTGGGAGGAATTATTAGTGGGGGCAAAATATATAAGTGAAGAACTTCCCCCAAACTTATTCTTTTCACTCACCTTCATTCAAAAAGATGATGCAGTGATATACTGGATATGAAGGTGAGACGGAGGAATTTTAATCAAGATAGACGGGCTCTTGTAAGAACAAGAGCTCCTCCGTGGGGTCAGTGGAAAAATACGATTTTAATCTATGTCCATTTACTTTGAAAAAGGTGCCGTTTTTAATATTTTCTACTTCTACTGCCCCGTGCGGGTATACAGACCGCACAACAAAAGGTCCCTTCCATCGAGATCGAAGCTTACCCGCATGAAGGTGTAATCTTGAATCATAAAGAAGGACTTGTTGACCAGGTGAAAATGTTTTCCTCAAAATGTTTTTATCGTGAAAAACCTTAGTCCTATTCTTTGTGGTTACAGCGTTATCATAAGCTTCATCGCGGAGTTCGCTTAGCTCGTTAAGTTGCAGCTTCCGAAAGTTGCAAGCAAGGTTTAAATCAAAATCTATTTCTTTAATAGCCCACAATGCTTTATGTTCTATCTCGACGGGTAAATGACATGCTTTTCCAAACACTATCCTATATGGAGACATCCCTAGGTCGGTCTTATATGCAGTTCGGAATGCCCAAAGAGCATCCGTCAGTTTGGTTGACCAGTCTTTTCTATTTTTAGCAACGGTTTTCTCCAGGATAAGTTTGATTTGTCTGTTTGAGATTTCAGCCTGCCCGCTTGTTTGGGGGTGATAGGGTGTAGAAAGTCGGTGGTTGATTGAGTATTTCCGCATCAGAGTCTCGAAAGACCTGTTGCAGAAGTGTGTCCCATTATCGCTAATAATAACACGTGGGTGTCCAAATCGCGAGAAGATATTCTCTTTTAAGAACTTAATGACAACTTTCTTGTCATTAGTGCGACATGGAATGGCTTCTACCCACTTTGAGACATAATCAACCACCAGCAGTATGTACAAATTCCCAAAGGAGTTGGGAAAAGGACCCATAAAATCAATGCCCCAAATATCGAATATTTCAACAACCAAAATGGGTTGCTGAGGCATTTCATTCCTCTGTGAGATTCTACCCGTATACTGACATTGTGTGCAGGTTTTGCAATGCTCAAATGCGTCCTTGAATAAGGTCGGCCAATAAAATCAACATTGCAAAACCTTTTCCGCTGTTTTTCTAGGACCGAAGTGACCTCCACAGGCCTGATCATGACAAAAAGAAAGAACACTCTTGAACTCTTCATTCGGGACACACCGGCGGATGATCTGATCAGGACAATATTTAAACAGATATGGCTCGTCCCAGTAAAAGTGTTTTACTTGGGATAGAAAACGGTATTTGTCCTGTTTTGACCAATCGCTGGGGATAAGTCCCGTGGCATGATAGTTCACAATATCCCTGAACCATGGTTCAGCGGATATGCTCAAGAGTTGCTCGTCAGGAAACGAGTCATTGATCGGCAGGGTCACAGGGGAAGAAATGATGCGTGAAAGATGGTCAGCTACTACGTTTTCACATCCTTTCTTATCTTTGATACAAAGATCGAATTCTTGTAACAGAAGGATCCAACGTATTAGTCGACCTTTTGCATCTTTCTTCGCTAGAAGATGTTTTAAAGCGGAATGGTCAGTATACACAACTATAGGTGAGCCAATTAAGTAAGGCCTGAATTTTTCTAATGCAAATACAACCGCTAAAAGTTCTTTTTCTGTGGTTGTATAATTGATTTGTGCATCATTCAGGGTCTTACTTGCATAGTAAATCACGTGTGGCATCTTTTCGATGTGCTGTCCTAAGACTGCACCTACTGCAAAATCAGATGCGTCACACATCAGCTCAAAGGGGTAGTCCCAGTTTGGTGATGATAAAACGGGGGCTGAAGTGAGTGAGTGTTTAAGTGAGTCGAAAGCTGTCTCGCAATCCGAGTCAAAATGGAAGGTTGTATCCTTGACCAGGAGAAGAGTTAAAGGTGTAGCAATTTTGCTAAAGTCCTTAATGAATCTCCTATAAAAGCCCGCATGGCCAAGGAAAGAGCGAATATCTTTGACGCTTTTGGGATGAGGGAGGTTTTGAATGACATCTATCTTAGCTCTGTCAACCTCAATGCCTTTCTCTGAAATGACATGTCCAAGGACAATTCCTTCTTGGACCATAAAATGGCATTTTCCCCAGTTCAAAGTCAAGTTCTTCTCTTTGCAACGAGTAAGAACAGCGTCAAGATTCGCTAGGCAATCGGAAAAAGAGTCTCCAAAAATAGAGAAGTCGTCCATAAAGATCTCCAGGAAATTCTCTACCATATCAGAGAATATCCCCATCATACACCGCTGAAAGGTAGCGGGAGCATTGCATAGCCCAAAGGGCATGCGACTGTAAGCAAAGGTACCAAAAGGATAAGTAAAAGTGGTTTTATCTTGATCCTTTTTGGCGATGGGGACCTGATTATAGCCTGAGTATCCATCCATAAAACAATAATACTCTCGTCCCGCTAAGCGTTCCAGCATCTGATCAATGAATGGTAGAGGAAAATGATCTTTCCTCGTGGCAGCGTTGAGTTTTCTATAATCGATACATACACGCCACCCAGTTTGGGTGCGTGTCTGAATCAACTCATTCGCCTCATTGGTTATAACTGTGATGCCGGATTTCTTAGGAACGACATGTATAGGACTCACCCATTGGCTATCGGAGATGGGGTATATAATACCATTATCTAAGCATTTGACGATCTCTTTTATGACCGCTTCCTTCATGACGGGATTCAACCGTCTCTGTGGTTCTCGGGTTGGTCTGGCATCATCCATCACATGTATATGATGTTCAACTATCAAGGGACTAATCCCTTTGATGTCCGCCATACTCCAACCAAACGCCTCTTTGTTAGATCTTAATACCGATAAAAGTGCATTCTCTTGCTCTAATGCTAGAGAAGCGGAAATTATAACCGGTAAAGACTCCTTCTCACCTAAATAAGCATATTTCAGATGAGAGAGTAAAATTTTGAGATCTAATTCAGGCGGAGAAATGATAGAAGGAGGGATCATTGAGTGATTTTTGGATTTACAAAGAAGCTCAGAGCCTGTGAAAGATACAGACTCGGGTGGAGAAAAGTCAGAAGTGCAGGACTCAAGTGTAGGTAAAGTGTCCTCACTAAGATCTTGTGTAAAGTCAAACAGAGATGTGGTAATGTCATCGAGATCAGTAAAGCAAAGTTCCTCAGCTCCACAACTATCGGGAGCGATCTCATGGACAGAGCACACATCTAAAATATGAGCAGAGGGTTCTGATGGCTGACTTCCAACTTTGTATATATTTAGTTCAATGGTCATATTTCCAAATGATAAGTTCATTGAACCGTTTCTACAGTTTATAACAGCGTTGGAAGTGGCAAGGAAAGGACGACCCAGAATCACCGGAATTTGGCCCCGGGGGTTTGCTACAGGCTGTGTGTCGAGCACAATGAAGTCTACAGGGAAAACAAATTCCCCGACCTTTATCAACACATCCTCTAATTCACCCCTTGGTTTGGTGATAGATCGGTCTGCCATCTGGAGAGTGCAGTGAGCAGGTTTCAACTCTCCAATCCCTAATTGCTCATAGACAGAATAAGGGAGCAGGTTAACACTTGCACCAAGGTCTAAAAGAGCACGATTTATGTTTTTACCCCTAATAGAAATCGATATTGTAGGACATCCTGGGTCCTTTCGTTTCTTTGGTAGCTGGGGAATAAAAGCAGTGCTGATATTATTAGACATAAAGACCTTCTTCGGCACTTGAGTCTTCCTCTTCCTAGTGCACAAGTCCTTAAGAATTTTCGCATAAGCGGGGACTTGTTGAATCGCATCTAGGAGAGGGATATTGATGTTAACCTGTTTGAACATTTCTATAATTTTCTCCATATGAGGACTCGTTCTGTTACCCCTTAACCGGTTCGGGTAAGGAGCTTTCGCAATAAGCGCAGGGTTTATCATAGGAGAAGGAAGAGGGGGTAGACGAGATCCCAAAAGAGGTGTGGGGACCGTCTGTGGAGAACTATAAGGGTTGGGAGAAGGTGTCGAGCCTAATGGGAAATGGAGAATAGGCTCTCGAGAAGGTGGTATGGTAGAAGAAGAAGGATCAGAAGGAGAAGTGTGTTTGTGTGGAAAGGTCTCAGCCGGGGTATTGATATGATTTTCAGTATCATCAATACCTTCCCCGACATGATTATTCAGCACTTTTCTCGATCTCAACGTTATGATGGCATTTACATTGTAATGCCCAGGATTTTGTAGGGGTTGAGAGGGAAGTTTCCCTTTTTCTCTCACACTCATTTCGGCTTTTAGGCGTGCGATTTCAGCTTCCATCGATCTGATACTCTCAGCTTGGGACGCTGAGTTTTTCTTTATCTCACTGACGGAAGATCTAACCTCAGTCGAAACCTCTATGAAATTTGAGAAAAGTGATTTCATGGTTTGAGTGAATTGAGAGAATTCATCAGAACAGGACAACTGCATAGGATTAGACTGTGCAGGAGTGTTGCCCTGGTTTTGGAAATTTTGTGACTGGTAGGGGTGCTGAGTGAGTTGAAGGGGTTGCTGTTGTGGTAGAGGAAGAGCCCTTTGAAATTGATTCGTGTTTGGAACCGTGTTTTGAGATTTGTTTTGGTTCCAAGCGAAATTCGGTGATTCCTCCAACCCTGATTGTACGTAGAAGAATATGGATCGTTTCGAGGTCTTTGAATTGCGGCATTAGAATGCTCGTGACCTTGAAACGCAGAGTTTAATGGACATTCTTCCGTTAAATGTGACGGATCAGAACAGCACCCATAAACAGTTTTGGGGAGCGACATTGGGTTTAGGGAGGCTGCAGAAAATTTGTGTTCCATAGCGTCGAGCTTCTTTTGCATTGCTGCCATCTCAGCTCGAACACGACACATCTATATGGTGTACGCCACCCCTATTCAATGGTTGGGTTCCACTCTCCCACTGTAGTGATTTTTTAGCGAATTCTTCTAAGTACTTCCAAGCTTCCCCATCATCCTTGGTCATAAAAGTACCTTGACACATGTTTTCAAGGCTCTATTTAGTGTTTGAGTTAATGCCCTCATAAACGAATCGGCAAAGCTCCCATCTCGGGATGCCGTGATGAGGACACTGAACCAAAAGATCCTTGAAACGTTCAAAGCATTTAGAAAATGGTTCGGTAGGGAGCTGGGCAAATTGATTCAGTTCACTACGGATTTGAGCTGTCTTTTGGATTGGGTAAAACTTCTTAAGGAATGCAGCGACGAATTCTTCCCAATTCGTAATAGAGTGTGCGGTAGTGTTATATAGCCACTTCTCGGCTATATCGCACAATGTAAATGGAAGAAGTCGTAGACGCATCGCATCCACTGAAAGTTGTGACGTACCCATCATTGCACATACGTTTTCAAATTTGGTAATGAAAACGTAAGCGTCCTCAGTCTCGAGTCTGTGGAATTTGGGTAAAAGATTGATATACTGGGGTTTAATCTCAAAGTTATCCCCATTGGCTGGTGGTGTGGATAAGCAGGTCGAAAGAGGACCTCTAAGTGGATAGCACCTCTCCTGGAGAGAGACGCGGGGTGGATTCTGCGCACCAACGGACGGCGGCAGATTAGGGTTAAAGAAGATTGATGGATTCGGATCCATCGGTGTGGGTGTGGTAGTGGGTAAAGGAAAGGTAAATGGAGAAATATCGACTTCGGAGTCGATAAAGGGTACGCGGACTAAACGGGCACTAGAATCCCGTGTCCAGCCTATCTTATACTAAAAAGGGTTAGTACAAGTGGCAGCGTTGGCTTATAATTAGGGGTAAATGAATGCGGTGTTTGCTTTGAAAAAGGGACGGATTTTTGAAAAAATGATGCGACACAACAAATGCAGCACACAAACCCTAGAATCTAGTGGTCACCTAGGTCCGGCTCTAGACCGCTCCTAACTGCCAAAAGACAAGTCGCAGGATAGAATCCTCCACTGCCTCTTTGTTTCCCTGTGGCCGGATAAGTGCCACGTAAGTGGGAAGGTACTCCACTACGTAAGTAGTGGGCCTAATTAATAACCACTAGCCTTAGACACACTCGCCTTAGGCACCACAGGAAAACACGGATAAGCAATGAATTACCCACGGCCTTCTTCTGTCCTAATTGAGCGCGACAGTCCTTAGAGTCATCTCTAGATTTCTTTTAGTTAATGTGGGTCAATGTGGATGCAAGTTTGGGGGTTTTCGGGGCCTAGGAAGGGTAATGAAATCCCCACCTAATTTGGAT
The DNA here is from genome assembly GCA_030015575.1 of Agapanthus africanus. NCBI lineage: Eukaryota > Viridiplantae > Streptophyta > Magnoliopsida > Asparagales > Amaryllidaceae > Agapanthus > Agapanthus africanus. Next base: position 136,838,987 of record JASDDO010000004.1, on the reverse strand, counting down.
TTGGCCGTGCCCCTTAATATCCGTATTTATAATGCAAACAACCAAGAAACAAAATACGCACAAATTTACTTTTGCAATTTGCGAGCTGCGATTATTTGCAAAGAATCCTGCAGCAAATTGTCAGTTGGAGCTAAAAAGAGGAAAGAGGAGAAGGTAAGAAATCACCTGAAGAATTTTGGCACAGAGAGGGCTTAACCAAGCCGCGGTTCCGCCGCAATAGGGGACTAATGCCGCCTTTCCGCGGTCCTTTCAAGGGATCAATGCACCAAATTTCACTACAAAGCTACTGTATACTTCCTCAGCTCTCTGGAATTTTCCAAAAATTTTAATTAATTTCCAGCAAGCTCCAGATCTCCTTCCAATGAAACACAACAAATTGTTTAGGGTTTGCACGAATTTTGATCTCAAAATAACAATGGAATAATTCTTTCAATTCAAACTTTGATATACAACGAATTAGCGCGCGATCCCCGGCAACGGCGCCATTTGATTGATCATTTCTTTGTGTGAAAATGTATAGAATCACAATCAAAGAATTATATTTGACCGTAATCAACTACGGTGTCGGATGTAGATCGTAAGCGAGTACGGATCGTCCACAGGGATTGTGCGATTCGTTTTTATATTTGATTTGCTTGAATTGAAAAGTTAATTGAAAAGAAAAGAAAACATGATTCGAAAATTTATCAATTGATTCAAGTGTCTCGAGTTTAATCAAGAATCAAGAAACTGATAAACAATCAAGAATTGGGTTTCGATAATATTTCCAAACAAAAAGTCAAGAATCTAAATGAGGATCGTAGGAATCAATCGGATCTATAGATATGATGTAACCTCAAGATTTCGTGTTCTTGTCCTTCGAAGGATTGATGCGAGATCGATGATGATCGATGAGAGTTAGGGTTTTCTTGATGAAACTAGGGTTTCATCGTTTAACCCTTGTTCTTTCGTTGATTTCATTCAAATTCTAGCCTCTAGCAATTTCAAGAAACGATCGTAACTCCCCAATCTCGAGGGATATCAATCAATAAAGCATCGCAACGAAATGGGTCGTCGGTTCTTGAATTTGCTAGGGTTTACAAAACTCATAGGAATCAAGAATCGATTCAAGATATATTACATCATCATTCTATTGATCGTCTCGACTCCTCGACGAGCGGAGTATTACTCAAACATCACAACAAGAATTATAACTAGAAATTTAGATTGACTCATGATGCAAGAATTTAAAGAAAACAAGATAAAAGAATTTCACCTTTTATTTATATCAAAAATTTGATTACAGTCGCTCAAGAACTACAAGAGGAAGAATTAAATTGTCGACTTGGCTTCGCTCGGCTCCGTGAGTCGCGAATCGGCTTGGACCACTTGCTTCGTTGAAGACCGGCTCGGCTCCTAAAAGGTTGCAAGGCTTCTTGCTTGAATGGGTACTCGGGATCTTGGCTTTTGAATGGAATTAGGGTTAGGGTTTCACACAAATCCTCTCACTAGATTTGTGGAAGAAGAAGATGAAGAGAGAGAGAGAATGGCTCTAAATTGGCTAAAAAATGATTAGATTCCAAGATGAATCAAGATGATTTACAAGTGAGCCTAGGGTCTTATTTATAGAGCACCCAAACCCTAAGCCTTTGAGTTCCCTCCAAAAGTTTGTTGAAAGACTTCTAGAAAGAGTTTGTTAGGCTTAGCTTAGGGTTTAAGCTATGGTTTAGGTAGAAGTTTCTAGAATACAAGGCTTAGTTTAGTGTAGGAACAAGGGTTTTCTGATCTGGCAGAAGTCTCTGGAGTCTTCTGGAAGTTGACATATCTTTTTGAAGTCTGGACCCAGCGATGAGAATTTTGCACCAAATTTGAGAAGCTGGTTCCTTGGACCCACCGCGGATCCGCGGCGCAAGCAGGTTCCTGCCGTGGATCCGCGGCTGTCTGTAGAGCTTGGGCCTTGGGCTTTCTGGTATTGTCTTGGAACAACATTTGGGGCTTTATCTGATAGGTTGATTTTTATTTTCTCTTTTGGATTGATACCAGATCTGAAATCATTGAGTTGGCGTAACGTTTTAGCTGTACCCTGTAAATTTTGGCCTTTCTGCTGGATTTTCCTGCACAGATCTCAAAACAAGTGTTGCGCAAATGTAGGGATGATGCGATGCCATGAAATGTAGTCAATTTCCTTAGAAATGCCGGTTTTAAGGTTTAATACATGCAATCTAATATTTTGCGACTGTTTTGCTAATATGTAAAATATGAATGCCGAACACTTCTATATGGATGCAAATGATGAGGAAATTGCCGGCTAAAATATACAATATTTTCGACTAATCATATACGGTCCTATGTCTACAAATGCCCAGGTTGGTTCCTCCTACTTCATTATATTCACTGACTGTCTCTCAAGATTTGGACATATGTTCTTGTTGAAACACAAGTCTGAAACTTTTGAGAAATTCAAGGAATATAAGCTTGAGGTTGAGAAACCAGACGGGTAGAAGTATTAAGTCCATCGATGTGATCGGGGAGAAGTATACTTGGGCATGGAGTTCCTGGATTATTTAAAATAAGAATAGGGATTCTCTCTCAGCTTACTCCTTCGTAAACACCATAGCACAACGGTGTATCAGGGCAGAGGTACCGTGCCCTATGAGATATGGCGCGCTCTATGATGAGTACTGCTGAGTTGCCTATTTCCTTTTGGAGTTATGCACTTGTCTGCATACTTATTGAATGGGGTTCCATTCAAATCAGTGCCTACCACTCCATATGAGATATGAAATAGGAAGAGACCATGTCTTAAACGAGTTAAGATATGGGGTTGTCCGGCCTATGTTGAAAAGCTAAATCCGGACAAGCCCGAGGCAATGTCAGTTCTGTATAAGTTTGTTGGATATCCCAAACATTTGCGAGGGAATATCTTCTACCAAACTGAGGAGCAAAAGTTGTTTTGCTTCTCAGCATGCCACCTTTTTAGAATAGGAATTTCTTATGGAAGAAATTAGTGGGCATGAGGTAGAACTGGAAGGAGTTCTAGCTGGACAAACTAACAACTGATGATTTTGTAAAACCAAAGGATTCAATAGTCTCCAACAAACCTCAGCCTCTCCGCGAATCTGGTAGGATTCCTCATCCCCCTGAGAGATACTATGGTTTTCTCTATGAAAGTGGGAGCGAGGATTGCATCATGGTAGATGATTACCCAACCAGGTTCAGGCAGGCCATCACGAGTTGGGACTCTATGAATTGGCTGGATGCTATGCAATAAGAGATGGAATCCATGTACACCAACAAAGTATGACTTTGAATGTTGCACCTGAAGGGGTAAAACCAATCGGGAGCAAGTGGATCTTGAGAAAATTTTTGATTTAAATGGAAAAGTTGAGACTTTCAAAGCTAGACTTGTAGTAAAAGGTTTTCGTCAATAACCAGGTCTGGATTATGATGAAACATTTTTTATAGTGGCTATGCTTAAGTCCATCAGGATTAAAGCAGGCATCGCGGAGTTGGAACATCTGTTTTGATGTGGCAGTCAAAGAGTTTGACTTCATCAAAAAGGTAGATGAACCTTTTATATACAAGAAGGTTGTAGAGAGTAAGGTTGCCTTCCATGTATTGTACGTAGATAACATACTCTTGATAGGAAATGGTTTCCTATGCTACACTCGGTCAAGCTCCTCTTATCACGAGGATTCTCCATGGAAGATCTGGATGATACCTACTACATCTTATGGATTATGATCTATAGAAATAGATCTAAGCGGATGTTGGGAGTTTACCGAATCTAGGTACATTAACACCATACTAAAGGGGTTTAGTATGGAAGATTCTAAGCATGGTGGTTCTCCCACTTACTCAGGAATCACTCTCTCCAAAAAGACGTCTTTTAAGACTGATTTGGAGAGATCTCGCGTGCAAGGGATACCCTATGCTTTGGCACTGAGCTCTATCATGTATGCGATGTTATGTACCAGACCAGATGTAGCTAACTCATTAGGTGTAGTGATAAGGAATCAATCGGATCTTGGGTGAATCACTGGACAACTGCGAATGACATTCTTAAGTACTTGAGAAGTATTAAAGAAATGTTCTTGGTGTTTAGTAACGGTGAACTCCAGTGGGAGTCCTTTACCAATTCGAGATCACAGAGTGATAAGGTCGACTGAAAGTTGGTCTCAGGCTTTGTCTTTACCCTCAGTGGAGGTACGGTATGTTGGAAGAGTTCCAGACTATATACCATGGCAAACTAGATGATAAAGGCTGAATACATCGCTGCCAACAATGTTGTCAAAGTGGGTGTCTAGATATTTCTTGTTCATGAGATGAACATGGTTCCTACCATGGAGAGTCCAATAACTGTTATTGTGACAACAATGGAGTTGTAGGTTTGGCCTAGGAACCCCGGTCCCATCAGCGATCCAGACATATTCTGAGACAGTATCACCTGATCAGGGAGATGGTTGATCTCCAAGGGATCGAGGTTAGGAGAGTTGAAACGAAGGATAACACAGTGGATCCACTCATAGAGGCCTTTCCCTAGAGAGACTTTTATGGGACGTTGGGTATCAGATACTGGCCCTAGTGCAAGTGGGAGATTGTTAGTTATATGTATGCCCTAAAGGCCATTATTTTACATATGATGTATATTAAAGTGGATGCTTGGACATATATAGGGAGGACATTCTTGCTCGACATGATAGTATGCTATCTGGTTACTCTTTATCTTAACATGTATACTTATTTTCTCTTTGTTACATGTTGATAAAGCCCTTAGGATGTGTACTTGACTACCAGGATTATGATGTAGATATACTAGTGGGGCCAGGGTAGTCGGTATGTACATCCTTCAATTGTTCCTAGTCGTGGGAGTATCGAGACGGGGCATCAATATTCCAGAGTAGACTAGCGTATACGCTTCTTGACCCATATGATGGGCGATGGATGATCCCATATCCATTGGTGTTTTACATCAGAGATGGTATACGGGTGTTCAGTGGAGACCGGGTACACTGGACGGACTCGCCGAGAACTCCTAGATGGTATTATACCTTACGTCAGATAGCAGTTCTCTTGTGGCACTGGTACATGTTAGTCTATTGACCCGAGATTGTCATAGAGACTTGTGTGATTCCCATTGTGCTTTGATTTCCACCTTACCACGTTCAAGAGAACGTGCAAAATGGTGGTTTTTGGGTACAGTCCAGAGTCACATGGAGGCAATGAGCGATAGGAGGGGATTTCATCTCTCCCGGTATTGGGGGTTGATGTTGCTCTATGCTCGATTGGCCATAACAGGAAATCCCTGGCCAGGGTTGTTGAGATTTACTGGTAAGTGTTATCAGTGGTTTCTCGATCGTTATGGGCCTCACATCGGCAAGAATTATCAGGCTATTGGGGTTCGACGTTTACCATCCCCAGGCTGTGATATGCGACATATCAGACGAAGAGACCAGACTGTACGGTAGTGTTACTTATTTGATTCGTAGGAGTATGAGCATGCTTGCTTGTTGATTTTCTGATTGCCCAATACCCAGGTGTTCGTTATGTCTAGCAGTACCGCAGATAGCTTGTGGGTGACTGATATGATCATCACCTACTGTCGGCGTATTGACGAGTCTTTAGAGTCCTATACAGAGGTTTCCTGGCTAAGGCGAAATGAAGTAAGAGCACATATGCGATATGTGCGGGACCGAGATTAATACGTGTATGTGATACCGTATTCTATTCTTGCGATATGTGATATCAGTCGGTTATATATGATATAGTCGGGTTATCGAATCAAGTGTTGATTCGATAAGTTGATACATATGATATTAGTCGGTTATATGTGATATAGCCAGATTATTAAATCAAGTTTTGATTAAATAATTTAATGTATAATTATATATTTGATATATTAATTTACATTAATTAATATTTGCTCATTTAAGCATTTCTTTTTCTCACTTGTGTACACTTAATATATATGCGATATATATTAATGTGTCATGCTTGTTGCTACGTGCTACAAGGGTGTATGAAACTCACATCATGCTTATTATAATGAAAGGTTTTATTTATTTAAAGTAAATTAAAATTAGTTGGAAATTAGTCACATGGTTGAAGTTTGTGGAAGCTTGTGGAACCATTGACTAAGTCCACCAATTTTGTTTTACTTAAGATATTTATTAACCCAACCATTATGATTAGCCACGGTTTAGTCTCTACATGAGTTAGTATATGATATTAACTCACCTATGGTTGCCATTCTAGACTAGCTCTTTTCCATGGTTGCTTTTCTTCATCTCCTTCCTCAAGCTCTCTAGCCATTTGTGAGGTGAAGAAAATTAGTGAGAAAAATATTTCTAAAGTGAGCAAAATTCCTACTTTATCAACCTACACTAGACTAGCCATTTAATTTAGGTTGTTTCCTTCACTAATTCCTAATTAGTGAGGAGGTTGCTTGAGTTGGTGTCTCCTCGATGTAGACCATCTTCGGCCTCGAAGACTTCAAGCAAGTTTGTTCCTTTCATCTTGTGGAGCCTTTCTAGAGTCCGGGTATTCACTACTTGGAGCGAAGGGACTACTACATGGAGCTTTTGAAGTGATGGACCGGTCTACAAAGGTTGTATTCCTTATCTACTTAGATGTAAAGATGTTTACATTCTAGTTTCGTCTAATTCTCTAGTTAAGATTCTAGGTTAGGGTTTATTAGCACGCCAATTTTTTGAAAACGGCATGGTCGATGCCTCCCGAAACAAAGTGGCCGTGCTAGGGAACCCTGCATGAGTATCGCTGCACTGTTGACCGGACTGACCCGTAAGGGAGTTCTTTTTCTTTGGACCGAGGCATGTGAGCAATGTTTTCAGCAGTTGAAGACTCATTTGACGACTGCACCGGTTCTATATTTACCTTCTGGATCAGGCGGCTATGCCGTTTATTATGATGCTTCTCGAGTGGGGCTAGGTTGTGTGTTGATGCAGCATGACAGAGTTATCTCTTATGCTTCTCGGCAGTTGAAGAAGCACGAGCAGAACTATCCCACTCATGATCTTGAGATGGCTGCGGTGGTCTTTACGCTCAAGATTCAGAGACACTACTTGTACGGAGAGTGTCAGATCTTCACGGACCACAAGAACTTGAAGTACATCTTCCAGCATCGGGATCTGAATTTGAGGCAGCGCCGTTGGATGGAGCTTATGAAGGATTATGATTGTGAAATCTTTTATCACCTGGGCAAGGCAAATGTGGTAGCTGATGCTTTAAGTCGTAGGTCTGGAGGTAGCTTGTTCCATTTGAGCGCAGTTCAAAGACATTCTTTTAAAGATTGGCAGATCTTATGTGATAGTATAGTACAGTTCGAGTTCACATTCGCTGGAGGGCAGCTTGCTCATGTCTGCTCCCGTCCACTTCTACTTGATCGTATCCGTGACCCGCAGCTCGACGATGCTCGTTTGTTTGAGATTTTGGATCATGTTCGATAGGGTAGAGATTCGGAGTTTGTGATTGATGACCAGGGTATGCTATGTTTTAGGACTCGTTTATGTGTACCAGATTTCGAGGGGCTGAGATGCCAGATCCTAGAGCAGGCACATCAGTCAGCATACAGTGTTCATCCAGGTTCCACCAAGATGTATCGTGATTTAGGAGATGTCTACTGGTGGGAAGGGATGAATAGAGATGTTTCGGACTTCATTTCGAGGTGCTTGACTGGCCAGCAGGTCAATGCTGAGCATCAGAGACCGGCAGAAGAGTTGCAGCCTTTGCCCATTCCGGAGTCGAAATGGGAGCAGATCTCCATGGATTTCGTTGTGGGTCTACCCAGTTCCAGTCGAGGGTATGACTCCATTTGGGTGATTGTTGACCGGTTGATGAAATGGCTTACTTTCTTCCAGTGAAGACCATATTCGGATATGCTCAGTATGCTCAGTTGTACATTGATGAGATTTTGCGTTTTCACGGCGTTCCTACTTGCATAGTATCTAATAGGGGCACCCAGTTTACCAGCCGTCTTTAGCAAAAACTTCAGGAAGGTTTGGGTACTCGATTGAGTTTTAACACCGCTTTCCATCCGCGGACTGATGGACAGTCAAAGTGGACTATACAGACTCTTGAGGATATGCTTCATGCGTATGTGCTTGATTTTGGTGGCAGTTGGGATTGTCACTTGCCGTTGATGGAGTTCTCCTATAATAACGGCTTTCAGGAGACGATTCAGATGGCACCTTTTGAGGTTTTGTATGGGAGAAAGTGAAGATCACCAGTTTGTTAGACCGAACTCAGCGAGAGCAGGATTTAGAACCACAGCTAGCTCAAGCGACTAAGGAGAAGATCCAGTTGATTCAGGATAGAATGAGAGCAGCCCAGTGCAGGCAGAAGTCTTATGCCGATCGTCGTCATTGTAAGTCTATGGTAGCGCCCCGGCCGTCTATCCGAGGACAAAATGCGGAAACGAAAACTTTTTCTAAACTTGAAACCGGCGCTATCGCATACTTTAATCTCGGATCGAACCATTAACCTACAACTAGCTAACTAGAGAAGGGTTAGAGAAACTATACCAAACTATCCATGTCCTTAGGTCTTTGGCCACCAACCCAAGCTCCTCGCGGCATCTCCGATCTCCGGTCTCCTCGTCGGAAAGGGCACCACATCTTCGAATCCTTTTACGGGCTCCCGCTACGTCCGAAGCAACTCGGACACGAAGTTTGCTAGCCGACGTGTCCAAGGTGATGTAGAGAATATGTGTGATCACTTTGTCTCTTGCATCCATTGATTCTCAACGCATGAGAGTGTATGGATGGAGGTTGAAGATGAAGCCATTAATGGAAATGGTGAGCTAGAAGAAGAAGAAGAAGAGGAGCCTTTTCTTTCTTATGTTGTATATATGAAAAATGAGAGTGAGAGCAAGAATAATACAAGAGCAAACTCTCCCTTGGCTGCCCTCTCTCTCTCTTCTCATTATATCAACCCATAAATCAATCAAATAATGTGACACATGCACAAAGAAAGAGACCATGAGTCACCACTTGTGCATGTGTCATAATTAATGCTCCTAATCATGACTTTTTGCTCATTATTTCCATTTGTAAACATTAACCCAAATGTTTACAACAATAAAAAGATACGGCAACATCTAAAGTAAACTCGTGACGGATCACAAGGATAGCCCTTGTAGGGTTTCTAGGCACTCTCAAGAGGTCTCACAAGGCATCAACCATGCCAATTTTAAATTTTACGGGTGCCGAGAAACCCTAATACGGATCGTTAACTAGAAATTTCGGCGAAAAACGAATCTAGTTAATAACTTAACTAAAGGAGAGAGGCTACAACCTTTGTAGATCTGGTTCTCCACTTCCTTAGCTCCACGTAGGCGTCCTCTCGCTGTCCATCTCGAATCCTAGACTCAATCGTCGGCTTCATCGGAAAAACGAGCGAGCAAGGTCGTCGACTTCGTGCCGAAGATGATCTACGTCGAGGTATCGCAAGCTCAAGCTCCAACTTCACCAAGTTGTGAAACTTGTGAAGAAAACACCCAAAACAACTTGGCAAGAGGTAGAGGGTGAAGAAATAGGAGGTTGGTTCACTTTAGAATTGGATTTCTCACACTTTAGCTCAAGTTGCCATTGATGGCATCAAGTTTTCATTCTTGAAGAAGAAGATGATGAAGAAGGAAATATTATGATAAGTATTTTTAAAATGAAAAGAAAATGAATACTTATCATAAAGTAAACCATGGTCAAGTGTAGAGATTAAACTAAGGTTAGTTGGAATGGTTAGGGTTAAGGATGAGATAAGAATGGTAGACTTTTCAAAGCTTCATGAAGCTTCAAGATAAAAAAAAATAAGCCACCATCCTTAATAATTTCCAAAATGAATATATAAATAAATAAATAAGTAAATAATCAAAACACTAACCATTCATATAACCATGGTTTAATCTTTACACAAACCCAAGTGAGCAAGTATCATCAAACATGATACAAACAAGTGTACTAAAGTATATCACATATACAATGTGCACATCAAGTGAGAAAATCCATTTAAAATGAACCAATACTAGTTAATGCAAAGTAATATATCAAATATATAATTATACATTAAATCATTAAATCAACACTTGATTTAACGATCCGGTCATATCGTATATAACCGACTAGTATCCTATGTATCGTCTTATCGAATCAATCCTTGATTCGATATCTAGGTTATATCGCATATAACCAATCGATACATTCATCGCGAGAATTGAACACGGTATCACATACAAGCATTATTCTCGGTCCTGCACATATCTCATATGCGCTCCTATTTCATTTCGCTTGAGCCAGGAAACCTCTGTGTACGACTCTAAAGACTCGTCAATACGCCGGTAGCAGATGATGATCATATCAAGCACCCACAAGCCGCAAGCGGTCTGCTAAACGTAACGGCCATCCGGGTAGTGAGCGATCAGAAGATCGACGAGCTAGCCCGCTCACACTCCAGTGAATCCAACCAGTAACACTTACCGTACAGTCCGGTCTGTTCGTTTAATATGTCGCATATCAAGTCTAGGGGTGGTAAACGTCAGACCCCAATAACCGATAGGTCGTGCTGATGTGAGGCTCATAACGGGTCGAGAAACTACTGGTAACACTTACCAGCAAATCTTTGATCAGCCCTGGCCAGGGAATTCCCTGTTACGGCCAATCGAGCACTGCGCAACATCAACCCCCAATACCAGGAGAGACGAAACCCCTCCTATCGCTCATTGCCTCCATGTGACTCGGGACTGTACCCAAAGACCACCGTTTTGCACGCCCTCATGGACGTGGTAAGGTGGAGATCAAAGCACAGTGGGAATCACACAAGACTCTATGACGATCTCGGGTCTACAGACTAACCTGCACAAGTGTCACCTGAGAACTGCCATCTGACGTGAGGTATAATACCATCTGGGAGTTCTCGGCGAGTCCGTCCAGTGTACCCAGTCTCCACTGAGCACCCGTACACCATCTCTGATGTCAAACACCAATGGATATGGGATCATCCATCGCCCATCTCATGGGTCGAGAAGCGTATACGCTAGTCTACACTGGTATATCGATGCCCCGTCTCGATACACCCATGACTAGGGACCTTGAAGGATGTACCTATGGACTACCATGTCCCCACTAGTATGATCTACATCATAGTCCAGGTAGTTAAGTACACATCCTAAGGGCTTTACCAACATGTAACTATAAGACAGTTTAAAGAGATAAGTGTACATGTTAAGATAAAGAGTAACCAGATAGCATACTATCATATCGAGCAAGAAAGTCATCTTTATATATGTCCAAGCATCCAATATAATATACATCATCTGTACAATACTGGCCTCTAGGGCATACATACAACTAACAATCTCCCACTTGCACTAGGGCCAGCTGCTGTAGTATCGCATACCGAGCATCCCGAAGAGTCTCTCAAACTGTATCTGGGGAATGGCCTTCGTGAGTGGATCCGCCGTGTTATTCTTCGTGTCAACCCTCCTGACCTCGATCTCCCGGCGATCAACTATCTCCCGGATCAGGTGATACCGCCTCAGAATATGCCTACATTGCTGATGGGACCTGGGTTCCTTGGCCAAAGCCACCGCTCCATTCTTGTCACAATACAAAGGTATTGGATGCTCAATGGATGGAACCACACCAAGTTCAGTAATGAACTTCTTGATCCAGACAGCCTCTTTAGCAGCATCGTTGGCAGCGATGTATTCAGCCTCCATCGTCGAGTCTGCCACGGTTTCCTGCTTGGAACTCTTCCAGCTAACCGCCCCTCCGTAAAGGGTAAAGACAAAGCCCGACTGCGACTTAGAGTCGTCCTTATCACTCTGGAAGCTCGAATCGGTAAAGGACTCCACTTGGAGTTCTCCGTTACCATACACCAAGAGCATCTCTTTAGTCCTTCGCAAGTACTTGAGAATGCTCTTCACAGCTGTCCAGTGATTCTCTCCAGGATCAGCTTGATACCTGCTCACTACACTTAGTGAGTATGCAACATCGGGTCTGGTACATAGCATCGCATACATGATAGAGCCTACAGCCGAAGCATAGGGTATCCCTTACATGCGAGCTCTCCAAATCAGTCTTGGGAGACATCTCTTTGGAGAGAGTGACTCCAGAGATCGTGGGTAAGTTCCCACGCTTGGATTCTTCCATACTAAACCTCTTTAGTATGGTGTCAATGTACCTGGATTGGGACAATCCCAATATCCGTTTGGATATATCTCTATGGATCCTAATTCCCAATATGCAGGAGGCATCACCAAGATCTTTCATTGAGAATCTTTATGATAAGAAGAGCTTGACCGATTGCAGCATAGGAATATCATTTCCTATCAAGAGTATGTCGTCCACGTACAATACGAGGAAGACTACCTTACTCTCTGCCACCTTCTTGTAGATACAAGGTTCATCTGGATTTTTGACGAAATCAAACTCTTTGATAACGACGTCAAAGCATATGTTCCAACTCCGCGATGCTTGCTTTAATCCATAAATGGATTTAAGCAGCTTGCACACCTTCCCGCTGCTCCCACTATCTACGAAGCCCTCTGGCTGAGTCATGTACACGCACTCTTCTAAATCACCATTTAGAAAGGCGGTCTTAACATCCATTTGCCAGATTTCGTAGTCATGATAAGCAGCGATGGCAAGCATGATCCGGATGGATTTAAGCATAGCCACTGGAGAAAAGGTTTCGTCATAATCCACACCTGGTCTTTGACGAAAACCCTTTGCAACAAGTCTAGCTTTGAAAGTCTCCACTTTTCCATCTACACCAAGTTTCTTCTTGAAGATCCACTTGCTCCCAATGGGTTTTACCCCTTCAGGAGCAACATCCAAAGTCCATACTTTGTTGGTGTACATGGATTCCATCTCGGACCGCATAGCATCCAGCCATTTCACTGAGTCCCTACTCGTGATGGCCTGCTCGAAGCTAGTTGGGTCATCATCCTCCATGATGCAATCCTCTGTAACATCTTCAAAAATATAAAATATTAATTTTGGGAATTTTTATAATTTAATATTATTTTATTGATTATTTTAATATTAAATGCAAATAAATAGGAAAAATGTTAGAAAAATTATGAAAAATTATGGAAAATTCTAAAATAGGGTAAATTAGTGAATTATGACATTTTTAAGTTTTTGTGATTAGTTTGACACTAGTTTAGTGCTAATCGCGATTAAAATCGCTAATTGGGTTTTTTGGCAATTTTGTGCAAAACTTGCACATATCACTTTTTCTACACTTGTGTATTTTTCTAGCCATGGTTTTCATTTGGGTTTACTATTGGTGTGAGAAGGGTTGGGTTTTAAAAGAAAAGGGAAAAGAAAAGAAAATGCAATGATGAGGGTAAGTGAGAGAGAGAGGTGGACTTTGACCTTAACCCTTAGCCTTGTTTCTCCTTCTCATTTCTTCCCCTCTCTCCCATAGTTGCTGCTGCTGCCCCTTCTCCATTTCCCTCCCCTCCTCAAGCCATGAATCATCTCTAAAAACACACCAAAACCCCAATCTCCTTTCATTAAAAATGTCCAAAATCCCTAGATCTACACATGGAGCTAAAGAAGCATGGATTTGGTCACTAGAGGGCAACTCAAGAATTTTCTTGAGTTGCTAATGAAGGTAATTTCTGAACCATTTGCTTAATTATAGCCTTTCCTATAACCCCATGTCAAGATTTTATCGATATTGTGTGATATTATGGATTTGAGAGAAACCTAGTTAGGGTTTGAGTGAATTGGTGTTGCATTATGAAATTGAGCTCAGTTAAGATTATACCAACACCCTAGTGTTTGAATTGAGACCCTAACCTGATGCTAGAACCAGAATACGGATTTTAGAAACCGATATCGGGGAAATTTTGTAATCTGTGAAGGTTAATTGGAATCTGCTATCACCCGAGATGCCCTAAAATAAAATTGAGTGGAAAGTGACATGTGTAGGCACCCAGGAAGCCAACCCCAGAACCCTAGCTCCCCATTCCACTTTCCGGCCGCCAAAACCTTCATTCTGGCCGCAAATTGCGGCCAGACCAGGGAGGAGTTGCCTCGTTTTGCGTGCCTGGCCCCATTTCCTCAATTCTTGGCCCTGGGTACTTCTAGTTTTGACAGATTCTATCTAGGGTGAAATCTGGGACATATATCCTATGTTGTCGTTTTGGATTCGTGTTTCCGTATTCCGTATTTTTGGATTGGAAATGGTGGAATGTGTTTTGCCTCGACTATTGTCGTTTATACGACGATATAGAGGATTATGGATGGTTTTGAAGGCGTGCCATAGGTTCTCACCTATAGGCCCCTTATCGTATCGTTTTGGAGTTTATGCGCCGTTTTAGATTGGATTTGGTTTTAATGCGCATATACGATATTTTGATGTGTAGGTACCCATGAAGACTTCGGACGACAAGCAAATGCATGGTGATGTCCGCAAATGATGATGCAAGGTGAGTAGATTATATCTATGGGGGAAAGTCGGGTGGATGGCGTATAGCACCCCCGCAGTCCGTAGATAGCTTATTATATGGTATTGTGATATTAGGTGTATTTTGGATATGTAGGGTTAGAAGTGACTAGTGTAGTTCATAGTCGCGAACCCTAGGATAGAATTACCCTATACATATACCCTTGCTTTTCACATGTACTTACACTGTGATTGATGATATGTGACGACTTTGGAGATGAGTCGATATTGTGGGCTTGGTGCCCTGGGATCGGTGATTTGATACGATTCATATGTGGGGTATGACTTGTGATTCTTGCGGGCTTGGGATGTGTGTTTACCCCCGCATGCATAATTTACCGATGTTACCGTTTGTACTAGACATAGAGTAGTACTCCAGACTATATGATCTGATGATGGTGATATTTGTTATGAGATGAGACAGTGAGATGTTGACCCCTACCCAGCTTTTGGGAATGCCGTACGATGATTTACCGTACGAGCTGATATTGATGATAGATCCGCACTCATAGCTAGAGGATATCTTACGATATGACATTGAGGCGGGATCACCGACTATATATCTACATATATACTTAGACTCAGTTTTAGGTGGTTTCCACACCTACCCCTCCTGATTGACAGGATACTTAGATGTAGTTGCATAGTAGATACTTCACTGTGCTGTTGATTACTAGATTTCCGCATATTCATACTATTCGCATTGCTGGCATATGTTCATTACCATGTTATTATCATGCTGTTAGGACACCAGCACCATTATCGATGATGCGTATGTTTCACGTACACTATTTGCCGGCTCACACACTTCATCATCGATAATTGCCATGTCACTACACAGTAGTACTATTACATTCGTGATATGATGCTTCCTTTGACATATGCGCATTCCTATTCCATGTTGCATGATTTCCGATATGATTACTCTCTTTACATGTCGCATATATCATGGATTGATTGCATAGTACATCGCATTGGATTTACTGCTGGATGTTGGATTTTCATGTGATTTCTGGTTTTTGAGGACCGTGGGGTTATTTAAGAAAAGAGGCACTTTATGAAAACCCGGTACCTCGTGATATGATATTTCGGTGCGTCCACCACGCGTTTTCTCGGTGCTGAGACGTGTGCTTGAAACCCGATTCGAGGAGGTGATGTACCGTTTGCGGGTTCGTGGTGGGCCCGGTATGGTTCCCCTCGGCGAGATGATCGATGGGTTATGCCGATTGAGCCTGGAGGCGGGCGAGTACCTACCGGTGATTTTACCTGAGCTCGGCGGATATCCGGGGGATACCGCCTGGAGCCGAGAGATGGGCATACTGCCGGGGCCGACGGGCCGATATCCACAGACGGAGCCCAGAGATGGACATGGGTTGACTCATACTGCCGGGGCCGAGGGCCGATATCCACAGACGGAGCCCCATACGGATGAGGATTTACGTGTCGGTGTTTGGCACGGGTTTCATGATGAGTTTTCCATGATTTTGGTTATATCCTCACATTGCATACATGATGCTTACTGTCAGTGGGTGACAGGTGGACGGGTTCCACATATATACATACTTGGTTCATATACAGACTGGATTTACACTTATCTTACACCAATATTAGTGGTATGGGACGCTAATATATGTGTATTGATATTATTGATATTTCTTCATTGATACTTCATGCAGACATACCTTACACTGATGACATGTTGTTACCTGAGTACCTGGCACTATATACATGATTAGATGTTACCTTGCCACCTTATTACACTCAGATGTACTCTTGTGGATATTTTACTGATCGTTGACTTAGGATTATGTCTTGCATTCGATTTATCCTTGTAGATGTTTCTATTCACGAGTTGGCAACTCACCCCCGTTGTGCCACAGCTCTTGCAGGTTATGCCGTACAGGTTCTATTGCGGCATTTCTGGCACATTTCCTTCTTGCGGGTGATTTGCTTTGATAGGTGGATTCCTTCGTATCAGGAGTCACCTTTGTATTTAATTTATTCATTGTATCTAGAAATTGTCCATCAACCAAAACTTGTTTATTCTTTCAGACCTAGATATCAGTGTTGTATATTTCGACTTAGAGTCGCGCTTTGTAGTATTGCGGTTTCTTGTTGCTTTTGAGCTTTCTTTGGATTTGATCCTCGCCACTTGGCGTTGTATATTATTATATCATTGCGTGGTTGTGACCGTCGATTGACGAAGAGCTAGCTCCCGCTTGGGGATGCCTTTATCATGTTATATCTTGTTATTATCGTTTTACCCCATTCGGGGCCAGTTTTACAAAGGAAACTCTGCCGAAATTTCTAGAAAAGACTGTACCGTTTTTAAAATGCACATTCGGCTTAGTTATTTAAAAACCTTGATTTCAAACCTGTATTTCTTCACTTCTTTAAACCAGTTCTTTACTTTTTTCTTCAAAATGGTTTTAGATTTCTGGGCTTTTGGCTTACTTGGATCAGATGGAGTCCTATAGGCTTCATATGGTTCAAGGGCCAGTCACGTGCTCTTTCGGGTCGTGACAAAGTTGGTATCAGAGCGCTAGGTTGACCTTGGTTCGAGTCTAAGTTGACTATGTGGAGCCTAGGGAGTTGTTTTTATACGGAACTTAGGCTTGACCTTACGGAACTTAGACTTGGTTGAGGGGGTGTAAACCCGAACTTTCGTCGTTTTAGGATGACCCTTGGTTGATGGATTCGGTGACTAAAGTAGAGTGACGTACCGTTGGTATGTTCCGCGGCATACTTACGACACGCCACTCCGCTTAAGGAACCTTAGGATGGACATTTGTTTAGAGATCAGTGATTCTCTTCCTATCCAGGATTATACATCCATTTGAGATCCCCGATTCTATTAGTTTCATGATCATACCTTCATTGATGCTGTTCCTTCCTATGATCATGTATCCCCTTTGGATCTGTTGTTTCCTTTCTTGCCTTTGATGTGCTCTCTTTTGATACTCGATTGAGATCCCTGTCACCATGTTTGAGCGCAGTTTGGGTTGCTGCTAGGGTTACGGCCGGTGTGAGCTCGTTTGGTACGAGGGCCGACCTTTGTGTTTTCTGGTGACATGGGAACGTCTCGAGTTAGTGTTGGTGTTTGTGACCTCTAGTGGAGGCGAGTGCTTGGTTTGCACCGGATGATCGTGCCTTTGTTAGAGCTGCCAGTTGAGAGAGGACTGTTGATGTACAGTATACCTCAGGGATTGTGATGTCGCCTACCGTGCAGACAGATGGACCAGCTGTTGCTGAGATTGACAGGATGTCGCTTCCGAAGCTTACGAGCTGAGATTGCCGGAGCTTTCAGGCAGATATGCGACAGATGATAGCTAGTCTACCCGATTTGAGAGACGAAGGTGATTCGTCCGGTTTTGCGCCAGAGCGGGCCCAGTTGAGTTGAAGATTTCCAGTGTGGAGAGTCTTACTCAGACCTAGAGCAGGCTGATTCAGAGATGACCGCTTATGTATTGCCTTTCCTGGAGGATTGAGGCATTGTTCGACGTACAGGTGTATGAGCCAGTTGTTGCTGCAAATGATGAAATATCGCCCAGATGATTGGAGCTACTGCAGCATGAGCATGTACTTAGAGAGATGATAGCGAGTCGCTAGTCACCGAGGATGAATGACTAGGACGTGTGGTGAGTTCGCTTACCCCGATGCGTGGATATCAGATTGATTGTTTCCAGCTAGAGACGACTTCACGCAGGTTCGTTGAGAGTCGATTGAGACGATCGAATGTCAGGAGCCATTTTCCAAGTTTAAAGTATACGGAAAGACATGCAGGTGATTCGATGGACCCTCTAGAAGAATGAAACCCTAACTCGACTTCATGACCGTGTGACAGCCTTTGAACCTTAGGGTTTACGGCGGTTCTGCGGCGCCATTAGTGAGGCTTGGGTTTGCCCTTCTACGGATGGACCACCGACGCTGTGGCATGTACTCGATACTATTAAACTGTACCCAAGATGTGAGCTCTTGGGGGATTATGAGGATCTGACGAGTCGATCGGATGGTTCGACATCTTTCGGACATTGTGATGGGACACTGCTTGGGAGACTCCAGATGCGAGGATAGCCGTCGGAGCGCAGTTTGTGTAGCCATGATGAGACGAGTCCGAATCAGTCGACATTTGAGCAGAGTAAAGAAAAGAGTTCGTACGAGGTTTCGACGAGATGATGTTCCACTCCACTGATATTAGAGATGTGATACGCACCCAGAGGCGTGGTATATGGATATATCTTCCAGAAAGAAGCGCGATAAGTATGCAGCCGTTCCGGAATAAGCGTGAGCTTCAGCATTGGATGATGACTTCCGGGCACTTCGGCAGGATTGAGATTTGAGAAAGGAATCTCGGCAGGACCTTTCTGGAGTACGATACGAGAAGACTTAGACCCAGAGTGGTCATTTTGTGCACACCCAGCAGGGCAGAGTTCAGCATTGTCGACGAGGTAGTTGACCAAGTTCGGATAGAGGAACTTAACCAGATGCGTTGCGAATTGATCAAGGATGGACGAGTGATGAGTATTCCTCCGATGGTTGAGACGTGTTCCCGAGGACCAGTTCGGCCTGACATCTGCTACAGAGTGATGAAGCTACAGAGTACGAGATTTCGAGTCCGTGTGAGAGACTTCAGATTGACCGTGGCCGAGACAGTGCAGTGCATAGTAGCTTGGCGTGACGTCATAGTGGACGACGATAGAGACAGTTGGAACAAGAGGTTCGTGTGAGACCCTGACGAGCTGTCATTGCTTCCCGTCGAGACTAGAGACCTGAGATGCTTACAAAGACGTTGCGATGTGACCAGTTTCTGGAGAAATATTGTGCTGAGGACACAGATGCCCTTTGAGCGAGAAGAGGTTATGCAGGAGAGCTAGCCTCTGTACAGATCGGCATAGGCATGATTGGAAGAGACCTTGAGCAGGATTCCTTCCAGGACATAGCTGCCATGATGTTGCACCCAGGATCGGATGTGTGACATGCTTTCAGAGAGCCAGAGGCCGACGCCAGTGATATGCTGCCTTACGAGTGGTCGTGAGGTTTGACCGAGAGGTGACCAGAGAAGTGCCAGAACGGAATCGTCCCCGTTAGCACACCTGACAGGGCCGATGAGCCGATTGACCGCGTGATAGGTAATCCGCAGAGAAGATAAGGATCCAGAGAGTCAGAAGACGCTAGACCGTGAGCAAGAGGCAGGTAGATATCCTGTGCTGCTAGCTGTGGATTGCACCGACTCTTTCTCGACCTCGAAGGAGGAACTACCGAAGACGGTATTTGTGATTTGTGATTTTGTGATTCGATTATCACGTATCCGTCATTTTGGATTTCGGTATTTTGGGTGTTCTGTTTGCATGATTTAGTTTTGGTGACTGAGTTTCATGATATTGGTTTCATGCACCCACTGGATATTTATATATTTCGCGCAGAGTTTTCATGCATTTTAGTGTTTTGCTTTGATTCGTGCACGCTGATGCACACGATTGTGAGATTTTCCTTTGAGGTACACCTGATTTTGGTTTGAGACGCATTTTATCGTTGATTTTGACCCGGATTTTGATGGTTGGTTTTGCACTCCGTGCTGGTGATGTGCTTTACACCTATTCGATGTTTGTTATTGGATTTCGTGATTCCGTGCATGTTGAGTGCGCAGGGTTTAGATTTTCATTCGTGCACGATGGGTGCACAGATTTGGATTTTCGCGCGTGTTGGGCGCATGTTTTTTTTAGATACGATTTTGGTGCGCACCCGATGCACTAAATCGAGATTTCTTCGTGCATGTTAGATGCACCGGACCTTGGCTGTCAGGCACATACGTTGCCCATGACAGAGGTTTCGTGCACACCCGTTGCACCTTGATGTTGTTTTGTGCACCTGTTTAGCACATATTGGATTTTTGATTTCCGTGCGCACCAGACGCACAGGATTGTGTTATGTACATTTTTGAGATTTATTCCCTTTGGAGCAGTACCTTTTATGATGTGTAATGACCCCAAAATCTTTATACATTTGTATTATCCCTCTTCAATAATATACCGTATTTATTTGTACTTGGTATTTTCCTTTTTCTTTATTATTATTTTATTCCTCAATCTATTATGTATTTTTTTCTAGGTACAATATCTTTTTCTTATATTTAAGTTTTTAACTTCTCATTCTTATTTTTCCTTTCATAAATATTTAACCCAAATCCATTATTCTTATTCTCTACAGCCCATCTAAAAAGCCCATTTTCTTTTTAAGCAACATCATATATTTAATTCTAATTAAATATATGCATGAACAACCTTATAGCTCATTGGTTAAGTCCTTACATTGTTATTCCATAAGTCACATGTTCAAATCCCCATTCTTGCAATTATTTTTTATCATTTTTTATTCTTCTCATAACCTACAAATGAGACCTTTCATTTCCAAAATGAATGGTGACCTTTCATTTCTTTTTTAATTCTCATATTGAATGCATATATTATTATACATAATTCACCATTACACCATCTTTATTGTCCTCCTCTATCTTTTCATTCCTTACATTTTTCTATCCCCTACTTCTCCCTCTTCACCTAGAGTCCAAGAAGAAGAACATGAAGAAGTCTTCAAGAAGGTCTCGCTACTAACGCGAGGCTATCGGCGGATAGACAAGCCCGGTGACAATACCGGCTTGTGCATGTAAGTCCCTTCTCTCTCCTTTCCCCCTACCTCTTATTTTCCTCTTGTCATGCATCGTGAACCCCCTATTCTTTTCATATCATAATCCATAAGAGAAGATACACATAAACATATACATATACATATACATAAGTTTAGATATATATGATTCTATATGGTTTAATAATATCTTATTATCTCTTGTTCAAATTAAAGTATTTTTAATTCTTTGTTCATGACTAGGAATGTTTATTACAAGTTGTGAGAACACAAATTTCATGCCACAATATATCTATAATGTCACATGAAATCGGTTTGTTTATTAAAAGAAAAATAGAAGCCTGCATAAAATACTAGTTAATCTTTCTGCCGATTTTAGTATACACATCAATACCTTTAGCTTTAAAATAATTTTTAGAAATTAATTTTTACTTCTGAAAATTTCATGGAATTTACATATGATAGACTATATTATTTTTTACACGCTGTAAAAAATTTAGATCGATCCGCATAACGGTTTAGGAATTACATCGTATTTATTCCCTGATCGTAAAACAGAAAACTGCAGCTATCGGTCAATTTCTAGGACACATAACTTGGTATACCGGTATCCAAATTGAGTAAACTCAGATGTTTTTGATATCTACATCGAATGATCTAGATTTTCATAGTTTTATAGTTTTACTGAAAACCCATCTAAGATAAAGAAAACTGCGTTACAATATTAAGTGACGGATCTGGACAGAATCTGTTCCGATTCGCACACTGTTTTTAAATTGGACATAACTCGAACACCCGATGTCCGTTTGTGACAAAATTTAGATGTGTAGATGTACCATTGATAGAACTATAATTTTCTGTATATTATATTACTTAGGAATGCATGAAACAACCTGATATAGGCTTTGCAATAGAATATATAGTTGCTGTCCAGAAATCTGAATTTCTGTTTTAAACGCTGATATTAAAATGATCATAACTAGAGCTTCAGAAATCCAAATCATGTGAATATTGGTGTTTTAGATAAGTAATTCAAAATATCTACAATTTTCTAATAATTTTCGTAACCTGAAACCTGATAAAAATTAACTCAAACTGCGTTTTAAAAATATGTGACGGTGCCGAATAGATTCTGATCTGTTTTGCGCGACGATACGAAAACATATATATCTCTCAAACCGGTAGTCGTATTTAGGTGAAACTGGAACCCACGCATGCAAAACATTTAGAGCCATATCTCTGTTTATATTCTGCATTCGTTCAACTTGATTAATTAGTCATACATAATATTTCTTTACAGCATTGTTTATGGTAGTTACTCGAATAATATACTTGACTCATTTCATGTTATTCGAACATGTATACATATTTATCTTGATCATTAAATTGTTGTATGTACATAAAGACGATAATTAAATATTTGAGTTGTATTTTGAAAAATATACAATAGTATTTTTACAATAAACCCCCTCAAGTTTTATAAATTACAATAAGGCCCTTAACAATTATTGAACTTCAACTCACTTTCTTTTAGTCTGACTCGGATTAGAGTCTGACTATTTCTGACTTAAATACGATTCAAGTCAATCCATATTCTTTATATTTCAACTCAAGATGAATACATGAATCCCAGAATCCAGTTAACAATCTACTTGACTGAACCGAACCGAACCATGGATATTCCTTCTACATGTTTCCCAGTATTTCATTTACATGACTCTATGGTTATAGCCGTTTCCTGATATCATGGTTTCGGTCAGTCAGTTAATCACTCATACAATCAACACAATTTTACAAGATAACAATACAAACAAGACATCGCGGGGTTTAAGGGGAGTCTGACTATTTCTGACTTGAAAATGATTCAAGTCAATTTACAAACTACAAGATTCCAATTCAATATGAACACATGAATCCATGAATACAATCATCAATTTACACAACTTGACTGAACCGAACCATGGATATATTCCTTTTACATGATTCTCAGTATTCCATTTACATGACTCTACGGTTATAACCGTTTCCTGATATCATGGTTTCGGTCAGTCAATCAAGTCAATCAAGCAATCATTACAAGTTTACAAGATAACAATACAAATATAACATTGCAGGGTTTAAAGGGGTAGATTGGTACGGAAGATGTTAAAAGTGGAATGAGGTGGTCAGATTAAGACACCTAACATGAATACTGTTGCTGTTGTACCGTGGCATAACGGTTCCTTGTACTCTCCGTTTGCACTGATCTCTAGCATATAGAGATCCCCCTCGTATACACTGGCATTCTTCTGTACCAAGCTACAAACAATTGCGTTAAACAATATTCCATAATATTCTACAACATAATACTCTAGAAAATACTGTTACTCTGCCGTTCTCACTCCACTTTTCTTTGGGACTTACCGAGCGACCTGTTCGCTGACGACATTCTATTTCTTTCTTCTTTGAATGTCGTCAGGTGCGTTGGACCAAGTTGAGACCGAGCCAACAACTGAAGATTTGGAGCAGTTCCAAAAAGATCCAGAGCTCTAGACTTTGTACTTGTTCTTTCCAGTATTTCCTTTTATTATTATGCCACTGTTTAGGCATTGCTTTCTTTTTTCATTCCAGTTGTATTTTCATTTCATGCATTGTATAAAGAATGTTATTAATAAAAGTTGCTGTTATCTCAATCTCATTTGTCTCTTGTGATTATTTTATATTGCTTAGTTACGCTTAGCGTATGTACTTCTGAGTACATACGTAGCGGGCCTCGTCACGACCACTTCGCCGTACATTGGGAAGCGGGGCGTGACAGGTTTTGTTGGTGGCCCATGCAGGTCAGAGCTGTGTGAATCCCTGTCATGCAGTTCTGGTCTGCGTGAACAACTTAAGCAATATAACACAAGAAACAGCAACTGAAAACATTCTTTACATTACATATTCCTTGAATCCATCTTGAACTCCACCTTCGGTTTCCTTGAACTCCATCTCTCCACTTTTGAATCTTTAATTCTTATTCATCCTTTCTATTTGTATCTTGTAGACTTATTAGCTCAATTGGTTAGAGTATCAATCGACGGAGCTCGAAGAAGACATCATCCTAATCCTGTTTCCTTACTCTGTTACATCATCCTTCTTGAGTAATTTCGAGGACGAAATTATTTTTAAGGAGGGTAGAATGTAATGACCCCAAAATCTTTATACATTTGTATTATCCCTCTTCAATAATATACCGTATTTATTTGTACTTGGTATTTTCCTTTTTCTTTATTATTATTTTATTCCTCAATCTATTATGTATTTTTTTCTAGGTACAATATCTTTTTCTTATATTTAAGTTTTTAACTTCTCATTCTTATTTTTCCTTTCATAAATATTTAACCCAAATCCATTATTCTTATTCTCTACAGCCCATCTAAAAAGCCCATTTTCTTTTTAAGCAACATCATATATTTAATTCTAATTAAATATATGCATGAACAACCTTATAGCTCATTGGTTAAGTCCTTACATTGTTATTCCATAAGTCACATGTTCAAATCCCCATTCTTGCAATTATTTTTTATCATTTTTTATTCTTCTCATAACCTACAAATGAGACCTTTCATTTCCAAAATGAATGGTGACCTTTCATTTCTTTTTTAATTCTCATATTGAATGCATATATTATTATACATAATTCACCATTACACCATCTTTATTGTCCTCCTCTATCTTTTCATTCCTTACATTTTTCTATCCCCTACTTCTCCCTCTTCACCTAGAGTCCAAGAAGAAGAACATGAAGAAGTCTTCAAGAAGGTCTCGCTACTAACGCGAGGCTATCGGCGGATAGACAAGCCCGGTGACAATACCGGCTTGTGCATGTAAGTCCCTTCTCTCTCCTTTCCCCCTACCTCTTATTTTCCTCTTGTCATGCATCGTGAACCCCCTATTCTTTTCATATCATAATCCATAAGAGAAGATACACATAAACATATACATATACATATACATAAGTTTAGATATATATGATTCTATATGGTTTAATAATATCTTATTATCTCTTGTTCAAATTAAAGTATTTTTAATTCTTTGTTCATGACTAGGAATGTTTATTACAAGTTGTGAGAACACAAATTTCATGCCACAATATATCTATAATGTCACATGAAATCGGTTTGTTTATTAAAAGAAAAATAGAAGCCTGCATAAAATACTAGTTAATCTTTCTGCCGATTTTAGTATACACATCAATACCTTTAGCTTTAAAATAATTTTTAGAAATTAATTTTTACTTCTGAAAATTTCATGGAATTTACATATGATAGACTATATTATTTTTTACACGCTGTAAAAAATTTAGATCGATCCGCATAACGGTTTAGGAATTACATCGTATTTATTCCCTGATCGTAAAACAGAAAACTGCAGCTATCGGTCAATTTCTAGGACACATAACTTGGTATACCGGTATCCAAATTGAGTAAACTCAGATGTTTTTGATATCTACATCGAATGATCTAGATTTTCATAGTTTTATAGTTTTACTGAAAACCCATCTAAGATAAAGAAAACTGCGTTACAATATTAAGTGACGGATCTGGACAGAATCTGTTCCGATTCGCACACTGTTTTTAAATTGGACATAACTCGAACACCCGATGTCCGTTTGTGACAAAATTTAGATGTGTAGATGTACCATTGATAGAACTATAATTTTCTGTATATTATATTACTTAGGAATGCATGAAACAACCTGATATAGGCTTTGCAATAGAATATATAGTTGCTGTCCAGAAATCTGAATTTCTGTTTTAAACGCTGATATTAAAATGATCATAACTAGAGCTTCAGAAATCCAAATCATGTGAATATTGGTGTTTTAGATAAGTAATTCAAAATATCTACAATTTTCTAATAATTTTCGTAACCTGAAACCTGATAAAAATTAACTCAAACTGCGTTTTAAAAATATGTGACGGTGCCGAATAGATTCTGATCTGTTTTGCGCGACGATACGAAAACATATATATCTCTCAAACCGGTAGTCGTATTTAGGTGAAACTGGAACCCACGCATGCAAAACATTTAGAGCCATATCTCTGTTTATATTCTGCATTCGTTCAACTTGATTAATTAGTCATACATAATATTTCTTTACAGCATTGTTTATGGTAGTTACTCGAATAATATACTTGACTCATTTCATGTTATTCGAACATGTATACATATTTATCTTGATCATTAAATTGTTGTATGTACATAAAGACGATAATTAAATATTTGAGTTGTATTTTGAAAAATATACAATAGTATTTTTACAATAAACCCCCTCAAGTTTTATAAATTACAATAAGGCCCTTAACAATTATTGAACTTCAACTCACTTTCTTTTAGTCTGACTCGGATTAGAGTCTGACTATTTCTGACTTAAATACGATTCAAGTCAATCCATATTCTTTATATTTCAACTCAAGATGAATACATGAATCCCAGAATCCAGTTAACAATCTACTTGACTGAACCGAACCGAACCATGGATATTCCTTCTACATGTTTCCCAGTATTTCATTTACATGACTCTATGGTTATAGCCGTTTCCTGATATCATGGTTTCGGTCAGTCAGTTAATCACTCATACAATCAACACAATTTTACAAGATAACAATACAAACAAGACATCGCGGGGTTTAAGGGGAGTCTGACTATTTCTGACTTGAAAATGATTCAAGTCAATTTACAAACTACAAGATTCCAATTCAATATGAACACATGAATCCATGAATACAATCATCAATTTACACAACTTGACTGAACCGAACCATGGATATATTCCTTTTACATGATTCTCAGTATTCCATTTACATGACTCTACGGTTATAACCGTTTCCTGATATCATGGTTTCGGTCAGTCAATCAAGTCAATCAAGCAATCATTACAAGTTTACAAGATAACAATACAAATATAACATTGCAGGGTTTAAAGGGGTAGATTGGTACGGAAGATGTTAAAAGTGGAATGAGGTGGTCAGATTAAGACACCTAACATGAATACTGTTGCTGTTGTACCGTGGCATAACGGTTCCTTGTACTCTCCGTTTGCACTGATCTCTAGCATATAGAGATCCCCCTCGTATACACTGGCATTCTTCTGTACCAAGCTACAAACAATTGCGTTAAACAATATTCCATAATATTCTACAACATAATACTCTAGAAAATACTGTTACTCTGCCGTTCTCACTCCACTTTTCTTTGGGACTTACCGAGCGACCTGTTCGCTGACGACATTCTATTTCTTTCTTCTTTGAATGTCGTCAGGTGCGTTGGACCAAGTTGAGACCGAGCCAACAACTGAAGATTTGGAGCAGTTCCAAAAAGATCCAGAGCTCTAGACTTTGTACTTGTTCTTTCCAGTATTTCCTTTTATTATTATGCCACTGTTTAGGCATTGCTTTCTTTTTTCATTCCAGTTGTATTTTCATTTCATGCATTGTATAAAGAATGTTATTAATAAAAGTTGCTGTTATCTCAATCTCATTTGTCTCTTGTGATTATTTTATATTGCTTAGTTACGCTTAGCGTATGTACTTCTGAGTACATACGTAGCGGGCCTCGTCACGACCACTTCGCCGTACATTGGGAAGCGGGGCGTGACATGATGTTGGGTTTTTGCTTTCATGCTGAGCAGGACTAGTCAGTAGACGATACCTGGATATACTTTTGCATGTTTTACATCAGCTTTTTACGTGTATAGATTGGATGTCTACATGTGTAGTTTCGATCCATATCATATCGGTTTTGTATTGGATTTGACATTGTGTTTTTACATCGACTCCGATGATTGCGGGATGCTTGACGGAGTTTTGTTTTTGAGTTATCTGCTCAGTACCCTTGCGCATGCATTGCGCTGTGACGTTCTTTGTGTTGATGATTTCGGAGCCCCGACGACTTTGGTTTATTACTGAGATTGTTTTAGTAGTGGGGGTTTAAATTTAAATTCGGGGACCGAATTTCTTTAAGGGGGTAGATTGTAACATCTTCAAAAATATAAAATATTAATTTTGGGAATTTTTATAATTTAATATTATTTTATTGATTATTTTAATATTAAATGCAAATAAATAGGAAAAATGTTAGAAAAATTATGAAAAATTATGGAAAATTCTAAAATAGGGTAAATTAGTGAATTATGACATTTTTAAGTTTTTGTGATTAGTTTGACACTAGTTTAGTGCTAATCGCGATTAAAATCGCTAATTGGGTTTTTTGGCAATTTTGTGCAAAACTTGCACATATCACTTTTTCTACACTTGTGTATTTTTCTAGCCATGGTTTTCATTTGGGTTTACTATTGGTGTGAGAAGGGTTGGGTTTTAAAAGAAAAGGGAAAAGAAAAGAAAATGCAATGATGAGGGTAGGTGAGAGAGAGAGGTGGACTTTGACCTTAACCCTTAGCCTTGTTTCTCCTTCTCATTTCTTCCCCTCTCTCCCATAGTTGCTGCTGCTGCCCCTTCTCCATTTCCCTCCCCTCCTCAAGCCATGAATCATCTCTAAAAACACACCAAAACCCCAATCTCCTTTCATTAAAAATGTCCAAAATCCCTAGATCTACACATGGAGCTAAAGAAGCATGGATTTGGTCACTAGAGGGCAACTCAAGAATTTTCTTGAGTTGCTAATGAAGGTAATTTCTGAACCATTTGCTTAATTATAGCCTTTCCTATAACCCCATGTCAAGATTTTATCGATATTGTGTGATATTATGGATTTGAGAGAAACCTAGTTAGGGTTTGAGTGAATTGGTGTTGCATTATGAAATTGAGCTCAGTTAAGATTATACCAACACCCTAGTGTTTGAATTGAGACCCTAACCTGATGCTAGAACCAGAATACGGATTTTAGAAACCGATATCGGGGAAATTTTGTAATCTGTGAAGGTTAATTGGAATCTGCTATCACCCGAGATGCCCTAAAATAAAATTGAGTGGAAAGTGACATGTGCAGGCACCCAGGAAGCCAACCCCAGAACCCTAGCTCCCCATTCCACTTTCCGGCCGCCAAAACCTTCATTCTGGCCGCAAATTGCGGCCAGACCAGGGAGGAGTTGCCTCGTTTTGCGTGCCTGGCCCCATTTCCTCAATTCTTGGCCCTGGGTACTTCTAGTTTTGACAGATTCTATCTAGGGTGAAATCTGGGACATATATCCTATGTTGTCGTTTTGGATTCGTGTTTCCGTATTCCGTATTTTTGGATTGGAAATGGTGGAATGTGTTTTGCCTCGACTATTGTCGTTTATACGACGATATAGAGGATTATGGATGGTTTTGAAGGCGTGCCATAGGTTCTCACCTATAGGCCCCTTATCGTATCGTTTTGGAGTTTATGCGCCGTTTTAGATTGGATTTGGTTTTAATGCGCATATACGATATTTTGATGTGTAGGTACCCATGAAGACTTCGGACGACAAGCAAATGCATGGTGATGTCCGCAAATGATGATGCAAGGTGAGTAGATTATATCTATGGGGGAAAGTCGGGTGGATGGCGTATAGCACCCCCGCAGTCCGTAGATAGCTTATTATATGGTATTGTGATATTAGGTGTATTTTGGATATGTAGGGTTAGAAGTGACTAGTGTAGTTCATAGTCGCGAACCCTAGGATAGAATTACCCTATACATATACCCTTGCTTTTCACATGTACTTACACTGTGATTGATGATATGTGACGATTTTGGATATGAGTCGATATTGTGGGCTTGGTACCCTGGGATCGGTGATTTGATACGATTCATATGTGGGGTATGACTTGTGATTCTTGCGGGCTTGGGATGTGTGTTTACCCCCGCATGCATACTTTACCGATGTTACCGTTTGTACTAGACATAGAGTAGTACTCCAGACTATATTATCTGATGATGGTGATATTTGTTATGAGATGAGACAGTGAGATGTTGACCCCTACCCAGCTTTTGGGAATGCCGTACGATGATTTACCGTACGTGCTGATATTGATGATAGATCCGCACTCATAGCTAGAGGATATCTTACGGTATGACATTGAGGCGGGATCACCGACTATATATCTACATATATACTTAGACTCAGTTTTAGGTGGTTTCCACACCTACCCCTCCTGATTGACAGGATACTTAGATGTAGTTGCATAGTAGATACTTCACTGTGCTGTTGATTACTAGATTTCCGCATATTCATACTATTCGCATTGCTGGCATATGTTCATTACCATGTTATTATCATGCTGTTAGGACACCAGCACCATTATCGATGATGCGTATGTTTCACGTACACTATTTGCCGGCTCACACACTTCATCATCGATAATTGCCATGTCACTACACAGTAGTACTATTACATTCGTGATATGATGCTTCCTTTGACATATGCGCATTCCTATTCCATGTTGCATGATTTCCGATATGATTACTCTCTTTACATGTCGCATATATCATGGATTGATTGCATAGTACATCGCATTGGATTTACTGCTGGATGTTGGATTTTCATGTGATTTCTGGTTTTTGAGGACCGTGGGGTTATTTAAGAAAAGAGGCACTTTATGAAAACCCGGTACCTCGTGATATGATATTTCGGTGCGTCCACCACGCGTTTTCTCGGTGCTGAGACGTGTGCTTGAAACCCGATTCGAGGAGGTGATGTACCGTTTGCGGGTTCGTGGTGGGCCCGGTATGGTTCCCCTCGGCGAGATGATCGATGGGTTATGCCGATTGAGCCTGGAGGCGGGCGAGTACCTACCGGTGATTTTACCTGAGCTCGGCGGATATCCGGGGGATACCGCCTGGAGCCGAGAGATGGGCATACTGCCGGGGCCGACGGGCCGATATCCGCAGACGGAGCCCAGAGATGGACATGGGTTGACTCATACTGCCGGGGCCGAGGGCCGATATCCGCAGACGGAGCCCCATACGGATGAGGATTTACGTGTCGGTGTTTGGCACGGGTTTCATGATGAGTTTTCCATGATTTTGGTTATATCCTCACATTGCATACATGATGCTTACTGTCAGTGGGTGACAGGTGGACGGGTTCCACATATATACAGACTTGGTTCATATACAGACAGGATTTACACTTATCTTACACCAATATTAGTGGTATGGGACGCTAATATATGTGTATTGATATTATTGATATTTCTTCATTGATACTTCATGCAGACATACCTTACACTGATGACATGTTGTTACCTGAGTACCTGGCACTATATACATGATTAGATGTTACCTTGCCACCTTATTACACTCAGATGTACTCTTGTGGATATTTTACTGATCGTTGACTTAGGATTATGTCTTGCATTCGATTTATCCTTGTAGATGTTTCTATTCACGAGTTGGCAACTCACCCCCGTTGTGCCACAGCTCTTGCAGGTTATGCCGTACAGGTTCTATTGCGGTATTTCTGGCACATTTCCTTCTTGCGGGTGATTTGCTTTGGTAGGTGGATTCCTTCGTATCAGGAGTCACCTTTGTATTTAATTTATTCATTGTATCTAGAAATTGTCCATCAACCAAAACTTGTTTATTCTTTCAGACCTAGATATCAGTGTTGTATATTTCGACCTTAGAGTCGCGCTTTGTAGTATTGCAGTTTCTTGTTGCTTTTGAGCTTTCTTTGGATTTGATCCTCGCCACTTGGCGTTGTATATTATTATATCATTGCGTAGTTGTGACCGTCGATTGACGAAGAGCTAGCTCCCGCTTGGGGATGCCTTTATCATGTTATATCTTGTTATTATCGTTTTACCCCATTCGGGGCCAGTTTTACAAAGGAAACTCTGCCGAAATTTCTAGAAAAGACTGTACCGTTTTTAAAATGCACATTCGGCTTAGTTATTTAAAAACCTTGATTTCAAACCTGTATTTCTTCACTTCTTTAAACCAGTTCTTTACTTTTTTTTCTTCAAAATGGTTTTAGATTTCTGGGCTTTTGGCTTACTTGGATCAGATGGAGTCCTATAGGCTTCATATGGTTCAAGGGCCAGTCACGTGCTCTTTCGGGTCGTGACATCCTCGCTCCCACCATCCATGAGAAAACCGTAGTATCTCTCAGGTGGGCGAGGAACCCTACTAGATCGGCGGAGAGGCTGAGGTTCGTCGGGAGCTACTGAATGCTCTGGTTCCACTAAATCTTCAGTTTGAGTTTGTGTAGCCGGAATTTCTTCCAGTTCTACCTTATCGCCACTAATTTCTTTTGCAAGAAATACCTTTTCCAAAAAGGTGGCATGTCGAGAAACAAACACTTTTTGTTCCTCTGTATGGTAGAAAAGATATCCATGTGAATGTTTGGGATATCCTACAAACTTGCATAGAACTGACCGTGCCTCGAGTTTGTCCGGATTTTTCCTTTTGACAAAGGCCGGGCAACCCTATATCTTAACTCGTTTAAGACATGGTCTCTTCCCACTCCATATCTCATATGTTGTGGTAGGTACAGATTTAGATGGAACTTGATTCAATAGGTATGCTGCTGTCTCCAGCGCATAACCCCAGAAGGAAATAGGTAACTCAGCTGTGCTTATCATAGAGCGCACCATATCTAATAGGGTGCGGTTCGACCGTTCTGATACACCGTTGTGCTGTGGTGTATATGGAGGAGTCAGCTGAGAGAGAATCCCATTCTCTTTTAGGAAGTCCAGGAATTCATTGCTCAAGTATTCACCTCCTCGATCAGATCGTAGGATTTTAATACTTTTTCCCGTTTGGTTCTCAACTTCTTGTTTATATTCCCTAAATTTCTCAAAAGCTTCTGATTTGTGTTTCATCAGGAACACATACCCTAACCTAGAGAGATCGTCAGTGAATGTAATGAAGTATGAAGAACCATCCCTGGTATGTGTAGACATGGGACCGCATACATCACTATGTATCAGCCCTAAGAGTTCAGTAACTCTTTCTCCGTGTCCCGTAAACGGAGTTTTGGTCATCTTGCCTTTGAGACATGACTGGCAAGTGTCATAAGATGAAAATTCAAACGGATTTAAATATCCATCTTTATGTAACTTTGCTAGTCGTGTCGCATTGATGTGACCCAGTCTACAATGCCACAAGAAGGATTCGTTCAGTTCTGAACTCTTCCTCTTGTGTGTGTTTGTTATGCTCAGAACTGTTGATTGATTTAGAACATAAATGCCATTGCACAACGTGCCTGATCCAACCAACTTTTGGTTACGGAAAATGTTCATAACATTATCCTGTAATACAAAATTATATCCCTCTTTACTCAATAAAGAAACCGATATAATGTTGCATATCTGGTTCGGCATGTAATAGCATTCGTTCAGAACCAATGTATTGCCAGTCGGTAATACAAGGTGATATTCCCCGACAGTCTTAGCTGCAACAATTGCGCCATTTCCAACTCTAATGTCTTTATCACCTTCTCCAAGTTCTTTACCTTTCCTTAGCCCATGTAACTGATTGCATATATGGGATCCTGACCCGGTATCTAATACCCAGGACGTAGAGCAAATAGAGAAACAGTTCTCTGTAACGAACACACCCGAAGAAAATGCATCAACATGTACTTTCTTCATTCGGGTGGCATGGGAATCCTGGTATTCCCCTATATCCTGTTCAGTCCTATAACTCTTATAAGAAAGAACGGAACCAACGTTCCCCAGCACAATATAACATGCTGGTTCGGTCAATACATCCATATTATTATCTTGATTAGGGCATGAAATGGTCGCTACCTGGAGAGAGAGAGAAGAAAACACTTTAGCGTATGCTCGTGCAAGATCAGATTGGTTATTATCTTATCTAATCAGGATGGCTCCCACTGCTTTTTATGAAATCTTCCTTCAAACCCTAAAAGGAAAGATTAGCCGGGATTAATTACATACTACAAGTTCGCCAATCTTTCAGCCAGGCCAGTGTCGGTACTTTGAGGGGGTCCCCCGTGCTTTCGCACGAACCTAATTAATGTAAACCTCGTATTCCCAGAGGCGTAACCTCGTTAACACCTTTCTAGACACTTACTTGATCGGCTAATTGTAATGTGTAAAACTCTCCCAGGAGTAACTCTTACTCGCAGCGGGTATCGGGATCCAACTATCTCATAGAAGGTATGCAATCTCATTGTAAATTTCAACACTTGAAATTCCCGATAATATTTTGCCCCTAGCGTCCTATGACCTTGACAAAGGCCAACAAATCATAGCATGCTAGTCAAGTTCAACCCGTCATTTCTTGATTGAATCAAACCTACCGGCACGACCCTTGATAAAGGCCAACAAGGTCGTACGACTACCCTGAAACAATCTGCATCACATGCATAAGCAGATAAGCACTATTCAGCTACCGCACACTACGCCTTGACAAAGGCCAACAAACGCAGCACGAATACTAAACAGTTTTTATCTGAAATGACGGAGGGCTACGACAGGTTTTTCTGAAAACCTATTGCATAATGAACTTGATATCGTTGTAGAATCAAATGAAGTTTTGAAATGGAATGATTTTGAGGCTTTTCTAGATTTGCTAAAGGGGTCACTCCCGGTGAAGGGATCGTCGGCCCTTTCCTCGTCGAATGAGGTGCGGGATATATCATATATATCACTGTGCAAAGCAGAAACTATAGAACCAATCAAAAATCAAACCGAGTGTATAGCATCTGCCAGTTATTGCTAAAGGAGTCACTCCCGGTGAAGGGATCTCGGTCCTTTCCTCATCGAATAAGGTGCAGGATATATCACATATACCGCTGTGCAAAGCAAGAACTGTAGCTACCTGTTTTGTTTAAAATTTGATTCTACAACATCTTAGGTTTCTTTTTTTTCATTAATCACATTAATGAAGTCCCATCATTTAAGTACCTAAACATCACAGATAGATATGACGTACACTTATGCCATCCGCATTCGCCTCGATGTCCCCTCGTGCACCGTTAGGTTAGGTAACTAACGACAGAGCAGGGCAGGGCTAGTGCGGGTGCAAAACATAAGTAACGTCTATATAATATATCATATATACTATATAAAGTATCTATCAAAGAACATCACATGATCGCATCACAGATATCGCAGCAGAAGAAACATATGAAACATTGGATATACTAGGACGTCCGTGTTTTCAATACGAGCCAGTATAAAACACGGATTCCACGGTCGTGATGAATAGCCAATCCCACACCCCTAGACCCCTACGAGAGCGGCAAGCAACCCTACCAATTCTAGGGTTAGGAGACCCGGACTCGACTCCTCGAGTTGGTCTCCCACTGGACCCCAGAACCCGGTTACTTGTGCTCCCCTCCTTGGGTCTATCCTAATGCGGAAAAGTAAATAATATACAAAAGGTGACAACTTCCGCAACCTGGAAGTGCCCCAAATAAAAGAATATTACATACAAGTTTTTACATGAATGAAAATGAAAAACACTCATCTCACATAAAAAACCCCGGCTATTCAAACACGACGATCCAATATAACATATCCAGCAACACAAAACATCACATGTCATCAACGTAAGTAAATATGTGCATCCCAATTGTCGTTGACATATAGCAACGAAACCGGCGATATCACATATTACACTTACGGTCACAGAAAAGAAAGTGTAAAACTACAACAATTGGAATCCGCAACTTCTTTAGACATCGCATGCCTAATCAAATGAAATACTTAGACATCACATGCCTAACAGTTATAAACCCCGCATTTTAGTCTCATTATCGAAAACTATTTTCAATATCAAGTGAAACTAAACCGCTAGATTTATAACATTCATTCAGTTATCTCATAACTGTTTGTGAATTCCAATTATTGTATCCCATTCCGGATAAATAGAATATATTAAATATTCCGATCGAACATTCGAACACCCAAGTTTTCCCGAAACCGTTCAACACATGAAATAGGCTCAAAGACATTCACTTCATGCCTCAGTACCAACGGTCCAGCCGTAGAAGGGTCAAGCCAACGCCTCACATGTGGCACGCCGTACTGCCCCAAACCCGAAGGTTCAAAGGGCAGTTCAAGACGGTCACATAATCGAGTTAAGGTTTGTTGTCTTCTAGAGGGACCATCGCGTTACTTGCACTACTCAGAACGTCCTTAAACCACACAAAAATCCAACACTTGGATATTTATCCGGCAGGGGAAAAGTTGGGTATTTATATCCGGTCGAACCTTTTAACATATTCTAAAGTTATCCGGAAAGCCACATAGACAAGATTTGATAATCCGATCGAATCATCGATTCCCAATACAACCCCAGAACACTCAACTCTTGAGTCAAAATAAAAATTCCCAGAAAATTCAGCATAATAAAATAGTAATTACTGTGCAAAACGGGAGTGATGATGTCATCATATTGCCGCGGAACCGCCGCAGAAGCCAGGCTTCTGCCGCGGTTCCGCCGCATTCTTTACTGTTCATGGGATAAATTTTGCATCGTAATTCTTAGATTTCCATGCTGAATTTTTAAGCATTTTTAATATGGAAAAATCCCAGATTTTAAAAAAGTCTAGAGAGCACTTGGGTTTTAGGGTTTCGGGTTCGTTCGGGTTTCAAACGTCGTCTAGACTTCGCCTAAGGCTCTAGCTAGGCTCTGATACCACTGTAGGGTTCCTAGGCACTCTCAAGAGGTCTCACAAGGCATCAACCATGCCAATTTCAAATTTTACGAGTGCCGAGAAACCCTAATACGGATCGTTAACTAGAAATTTAGGCGAAAAACGAATCTAGTTAATAACTTAACTAAAGGAGAGAGGCTACAACCTTTGTAGATCCGGTTCTCCACTTCCTTAGCTCCACGTAGGCGTCCTCTCGCTGTCCATCTCGAATCCTAGACTCAATCGTCGGCTTCATCGGAAAAACGAGCGGGCAAGGTCGTCGGCTTCGTGCCGAAGATGATCTACGTCGAGGTATCGCAAGTTCAAGCTCCAACTTCACCAAGTTGCGAAACTTGTGAAGAAAACACCCAAAACAACTTGGAAAGAGGTAGAGGGTGAAGAAATAGGAGGTGGGTTCACTTTAGAATTGGATTTCTCACACTTTAGCTCAAGTTTCCATTGATGGCATCAAGTTTTCATTCTTGAAGAAGAAGATGATGAAGAAGGAAATATTATGATAAGTATTTTTAAAATGAAAAGAAAATGAATACTTATCATAAAGTAAACCATGGTCAAGTGTAGAGATTAAACTAAGGTTAGTTGGAATGGTTAGGGTTAAGGATGAGATAAGAATGGTGGACTTTTCAAAGCTTCAAGAAGCTTCAAGATAAAAACAAAATAAGCCACCATCCTTAATAATTTCCAAAATGAATATATAAATAAATAACTAAGTAAATAATCAAAACCCTAACCATTCATATAACCATGGTTTAATCTTTACACAAACCCAAGTGAGCAAGTATCATCAAACATGATACAAACAAGTGTACTAAAGTATATCACATATACAATGTGCACATCAAGTGAGAAAATCCATTTCAAATGAACCAATACTAGTTAATGCAAAGTAATATATCAAATATATAATTATATATTAAATCATTAAATCAACACTTGATTTAACGATCCGGTCATATCGTATATAACCGACTAGTATCCTATGTATCGTCTTATCGAATCAATCCTTGATTCGATATCTAGGTTATATCGCATATAACCAATCGATACATTCATCGCGAGAATTGAACACGGTATCACATACACGCATTATTCTCGGTCCTGCACATATCTGATATGCGCTCCTATTTCGTTTCGCTTGAGCCAGGAAACCTCTGTGTAGGACTCTAAAGACTCGTCAATACGCCGGTAGCAGATGATGATCATATCAAGCACCCACAAGCCGCAAGCGATCTGCTAAACGTAACGATCATCCGGGTATTGAGCGATCAGAAGATCGACGAGCTAGCCCGCTCACACTCCAGTGAATCCAACCAGTAACACTTACCGAACAGTCCGGTCTGTTCGTCTGATATGTCGCATATCAAGTCTAGGGGTGGTAAACGTCAGACCCCAATAACCGATAAGTCGTGCTGATGTGAGGCTCATAACGGGTCGAGAAACTACTGGTAACACTTACCAGCAAATCTCTGATCAGCCCTGGCCAGGGACTTCCCTGTTACGGCCAATCGAGCACTGCAACATCAACCCCCAATACCGGGAGAGACGAAACCCCTCCTATCGCTCATTGCCTCCATGTGACTCGGGACTGTACCCAAAGACCACCGTTTTGCACGCCCTCATGAACGTGGTAAGGTGGAGATCAAAGCACAGTGGGAATCACACAAGACTCTATGACGATCTCGGGTCTACAGACTAACCTGCACAAGTGTCACCTGAGAACTGCCATCTGACGTGAGGTATAATACCATCTGGGAGTTCTCGGCGAGTCCGTCCAGTGTACCCAGTCTCTACTGAGCACCCGTACACTATCTCTGATGTCAAACACCAATGGATATGGGATCATCCATCGCCCATCTCGTGGGTCGAGAAGCGTATACGCTGGTCTACACTGGTATATCGATGCCCCGTCTCGATATACCCACGACTAGGGACCTTGAAGGATGTACCTATGGACTACCATGTCCCCACTAGTATGATCTGCATCATAGTCCAGGTAGTCAAGTACACATCCTAAGGGCTTTACCAACATGTAACTATAAGACAGTTTAAAGAGATAAGTGTACATGTTAAGATAAAGAGTAACCAGATAGCATACTATCATATCGAGCAAGAAAGTCATCTCTATATATGTCCAAGCATCCAATATAATAAACATCATCTGTACAATACTGGCCTCTAGGGCATACATACAACTAACACCCCTCATCTGTATATACATACCTGCATCCGCATTCCAAACGAATGCGAATGCGATGAGACTAAAGTAATCCAACAAATCTAATACTAGGATCCGGATTAAACCAAAGCCCACTAGTATGATCCGTCCGATCTTAATTCGTGCACTACTGCACGTATATGATCGAACCCTGCCATATATCATACGGTCTCTACAACGTTTCGCCCGAATCTTGAGAAACTGTCTGTGGGGGACTCTAAAGACTCGTCAATACTTTGGCTGTGGATTTAACCACTAGCACGTCAGTGGTACTAGCCGTACGTAACAGGCTACCATGTATTGACCAAAAGGGAGGTCGATGAGCGAACCCATCCTGACACCCTACCGAGCCTGTCAGTGACAATATCCGTATAGTCCGGTCCGTTCGTCTATGAGCATCGCATGTCGGGCCTAAGGGGTTGGTAAAAGTCAGACCCCCAAAAGCGGTACAAGTCGTGTCGGAGTGTAGCCCAGAACACCCAGAGATACTACTGGAATACCTACCAGTAAATCTCCTGCCTTAGCCAAGGACTTCGTGTAATGGCTCTCCTAGACACAGCGCGATCTCACCCCTAATACCGGGAGAGACGAAACCCCTACCGATCCGCTCACTGCCTCCATGTGGCTCGGAACTTTACCCAACTAAAACCTGTTTACACGACTCCTTTGAGCCGTGGTAGGGTAGTAATCAAAGCACAGTGGGAAATCGCACGAGACAAATGAAGATCTCAGGTCGATGAACTAACCTGTACACATGTCACCAGGGAAGTGCTATCTGACGTCAGGTATAATACCAACTAGCATGTTCCCGGTGAGTCATGTCCGGTGTACTCATAACCCAATGAGCACCTGTATACATCTTAGGTGAACCAACTGACACCAATGGCTTATGAGACCGGCCACCGCCCCTCATCGGGGTCTCGACTATATACACTAGTCTACTCCGGAGTATGGATACCCTGTCTCGAAAACTCCCACGACTAGGGACCTTTTAAGGATGTGCTTATAAACCCCAGCTCCCACGTATATGATCGCCATCATACTGCTGGCAGTCAAGCAAGAATCCTAAGGGCTCTATCAACGTGTAATAGTGATCTGCAAAGTCACCTAAAGCATGTACACGATGATACAGATAAACCAGATAGCATACTATCATCCCGAGTAAGACTGTCTTTCCGGCATAGGTCTTCCCTCAATTATTGCAATCACGTGCCTGCGATCCAATAATTGACTTTGATGTCACTATATCCAACAATCTCCCACTTGCACTCAAGGCTAATTATTGTGATGTCACATACTCACAACCCGTGTAATACCGAACACCCAACTCCTCTACTAATCAGTTTCACAAAGTCTGTTTGCGAAACTATTGCGTTCGAGGAATAGCCTCAGTGAGTGGATCCGCCCTGATGTTCTTTCTATGTCTCTCTTTATCTCAAATTCGCGGAGAAATCCATCTCCCGAAATGAGCAATACCTGTCTTATAATATGTCTGGATATCTGATGGGACTTAGCTCATAAATGAACTCCAAATCCAAACTTCTTAGACTATATCGTTAACTGAAATTAATCAGTATCCTGCGTCATGCCTCCCTCAGTGTCCGCTTGGACCTCGTGTCCAAACAACTACCCCTCATCAGAGGAAAACTATAACTCTGACAGTCACTCTGTCATCCAGGTCACCTTGGAAGCCTGGAATGATAACCGTCTCCTAAAAGAGGCTATTGTTATCATATCCCTAGAACAGCCACTTATGTTCTAAAACTGCTTCCGAACGTTTCTCCAGGATAGGATTAATATCAACTTATTGCATCTAGTGCGAAAAACAACATCTGGTGTGGTACTTGACATCTAATGATTGACTCAATTGCCTAAGCAAGTGATCTGCAAATCATGCGCATCCCTCTCCCCTTTAGTCTGTAAGACAGCTTTAGAGAGGGTGACTCCATCACCTGCAGGTACACTACCGTGCCAGGAGTTGTCCATTCTAAAACACCTGTAGAATGCTGTCTAAGTACCCAGATTGGGAAACTACCCAAATGTAGATCTAAAACCATAGATCTAGTAACCAGAATGTCTGATATTATATCTATATCCTATGTGGAGAAACCACTGTGTGACAACCAAAGTATAACCGATCGTTGTATAGGATTTTCACTTCCTACTATGTGTATGTCATCCACGTACCAGGACATCACACCATACTACCTTCTTAACAGATCCATCCTCTTATTCTGATGAAGTCAAACCTATGACTGTCACATCAGAAATAGATGATCTATCTCCGCTATATCTGCTTTAGTCCAAAAAAAGACATAAGCTACTTGTCCACTATGCTTCCGCTGCTCCCACTGACTACGACAACCCTCTGGCAGAGTCATATACACGCACACTTCTAAAGCTAGTTTAGAACGATGCTATACTCATCCTCCTGACGGGTCTCACAGTCTGGAACAACAGCAATGGCAAGTCTGGGTAAACAAGAACCTCCCTGTCACCGTCCTTGAGCATACCGAAGTACCTCTCGAGTGCGTGAGGTTACCCACCATATCTGCGGAGTGGCCAATGGAATGTCAAACCAGATTGAATCTTTAGGTCCTATTAAATTTTCAGTAATCGTTTGTGGTTCTGGAATCACATCCAGTTCTACCATACTCCCATTACTATTTTCTGAAAAAATCCATTTTACTAAAACTGTGGCGAGTTAAGAAGAATATCACTATTGATCTTCCAGATGGTAGAAAGTCAACCCTCGCCATAGCCCGGGTCAACCCACAAACAGCCATTACAGAAACGTGCCTTGAGTTATCCAAAGTCTGGTTTTAAGCATAAGCCGGACAACTCCCTATACGTTAACATTGTTAAGATATGAACTATTCTATATCCAATATAGAAACAGAAGCACTGATTTAATTGGAACCAGATTCAAATCATGCAGCTGTTTCCAGTGCTTGTCAACTAAATGGAGAGAGGCCAATCAACATTACTCAACTTAGGAATACATCCAGATATGAGTAACCTGAAAGACAAGAAAGTTTCTCAAAATCATTACTATCAACTGAATACCAAACACAAGTATCCACATCTTCGATCACCTTGAAAAATCCTGATACTTGCAACACCTGGTTCTCTACTTTATTCTTTTACCTATAACTTCTCAAAACTTAGATCTTGTATATCTATGAAACACATGTCTAAGAACTATAGAAGTCACAAGTAAACAGAATATAGTACGAGTACCAACCCCTCTGTCCTAATGGACAGTGGACAACATACAATACTCTGTATAAGTCCCCTGAGTCCAATAACTCATTCCATGTGTGTCGTAAGTTGAAAACCGTACTTATGGTTAAGAAGAATTACACCGCTGTTTAATTCTCCTTACCTAACCATCCACTGATATAGGTAAATATCATGGACATAATTTCAAAAAGTTATATCTCACTTTATAAAAATAAACATACAGATATATCAATTTGAAATTGGTGCATAACAACGGATATTCAAAACCAAATATTTGTCGTCCGGCAAACAACCCAGGCGATTTCCTCAAATATCACCAATTACAACGAATCCCGATATAATGAGGATGATCACCCAATTCCCAATAACTTACTCCCACTCATCATCTGTAAAACCATACAGATGTGAGAATCAAACCTGGTAAATACATACCCTGGAGTAAGGACTAATTGGGAAATCAGTTTTCTTTTAACAATACACAGTAAAACTGAAACATGTAGATGTTTCGAAGGGGTATCCGGGTATTCTTAGTAATGCCTCTTCCATTATCAGATTCACAACTGTAACCGTATATTTCTTTGCCATCTCTCCAAATCCCTTTATATGTCTTTAGTCATTATCTTCTGTACACCACCTTTACGCCATATGGTTTTCTTCCTTCCCTACCGTTCGGCACCAGCCTTTGGTTTGGAAGAAGACTATCCAATAAGCGTAATAGGTGTACTGTCCTAATCCTAGGAGCACTCACAACCCGAGAGAAGGTAAAGATAAAAGACAACTGAATAAAACCTTATTGCTATTTCTCCTGAACCGGAATCCATCCCCGAACTGGAACAAGTTCCTTCGAGTTCGTATATAACCATACGATGGTTTTATCCAATGGAAGTGGATGTTCGTAGTAATACGGGGTGTTCTGGAGAAAACGGTAAAAGTAGGAGTGGCAATGAGGTATGCAACTCTGACAATCCAAAAGACAGTGTTTTAAGAAAGTTCGGTTAACTTGGTCACTGAGTTATAGTCTAGGGTCGGGCCATGGTCGCTGCCAAAGAGAGAGAGAGAAAAGAAACACTCTGCGTGCACTCTAACCTAGATCAGAATGGTTATCACTTTATCTAATCAGGAAACCTCGAACTGTAACCTCAAATTCTCCTCCAAACCTGAAAGAAGAATTAGTCGGGATCTCCCGAGGAGTAAACCAACTCATCAGTGGGAATCGGGATCCAACAATCATCGCATGATAACGTGATGGAATCCACTCACGTTATCACACTCCAGGAGGTATGCGCATGCCTGGCAAGTTTCAGTTTCTTTAGAAACTCTCGATGTGATTTTTACCCCATACTCTTATAACCTTGACATTGGCCAACAAATCATAAGTCATATGTCAAGTTCTACCCATCATTATCCAGGTTAATTTGAACCCACCCGTACCTACCCTTTACTTTGGCCAACAAAGCAGTACGACTGTCCCAAACCAACGCATATTTCTATGCAACAGAAAGGTAACAAATAGCTACCATACACCATGCCTTGACTTTGGCCAACAAATATAGCATGAATACTAAGTGTTGCCTGTCTGAAATGACGGAGGGCTACGAGTGGTTTTTGGCGAAAAACCTTTAACGTAATGAACTTGATATCGTTGATGGAACCGGATAGCTTTTTATAAAAATATAGTGGCGAAAACCTTTGCTAAAGAGATCATTCGCGGTGAAGGGATCTCGGCTCTTTCCCCGTAGAATGAGGTGCAGGATATTCCAACTGAATACCACGATGCAAAGCAAAAAGTATTCGACTATAGTGAAGTTATTACCCTGACGCAAACTTCCGTCCAAGTGGTCACTCCCGGTGAAGGGACCTCGGCCCTTGCCTCGTCGACTGAGGTGCTGGATATTCATAACCGAATACCACTGTGCAAAACAAAAGAAAACGTCCTTGCAATAACAGCTTTTCGAAAAATGTTCCAACAACATCAAAATAGGTTTGTTTAGCTTGCATTGATCTGAATCAATGCAGTCCCATCAATTAATCACACCAAAAAAGAATGAAAATATGATGTACGTATATACCATCCTCATTCGCCACTGGGTCCCGTCATCACCCGTCAGGTTACTTAACTAACGACAGAGCGGGGACTGGACTAGCACGGGTGTAAAACATATACAACATCTACTAGTATATATATCAATATATAATAATCTCTCAAGGCGTGATAAAATGCAACATCACAGAAATGTAATAAGCATCATAGAACAATACAGATAATCTAGGAGCCCCTGGTTTCATAGAGCCGCTACTGAAACCCGTCGTTCCGCTAGTCGTGTGGATAGCCTGTGCAATGAAATCCTAGACCCCTACGGGTGCGGCAAGTTACCCGC
This sequence comes from Agapanthus africanus, assembly GCA_030015575.1. NCBI lineage: Eukaryota > Viridiplantae > Streptophyta > Magnoliopsida > Asparagales > Amaryllidaceae > Agapanthus > Agapanthus africanus. The sequence goes on along the minus strand of JASDDO010000004.1, from coordinate 136,794,478 downwards.
CAAAACCTGAAGCGAGGCAGCCCCCTTCAACAAAGTGAATGGACCACCCAGCACTTCACGGAATCCGGTAACTTGAGCACCCCTCCTTGGGTCAACCTATACCCCCTACGAGTGCGGCGAATAGCCCGCCAATTCTAGAGTAAAGCCCCCTCCATCTCAAAGCATGAGATGCATGCTCGTTTCCCTCTAGAACCCGACTATCCTTGCAACCCACCGTGGGGTAATCCTAGTACATAAAGTATAATATATACAACAGGTACATCGACCTCAGCCCGGTCGTGCCCCAAAAGAATAATATACAAACAGGCAGTGACGGCAGTCCACATGTCGGACGCTCGCCCCTCAATATCAAATGTACAAATACAACCAAACTGTACTACCATTGCATCCAGGCTATCCACCACGACAAATCCGCAACATCACAGCACAACACAGAACATCAACGTGAATGTCATGTTCGCAAATCCGTTTAAAAGAACTATAGCAATTAGACAAGATTTACCGCTCGAATGACATTCACGGTCACAGATATAAAGTAAGCACTGTGAACTAACATATTTAAAATTTTCAATCGACAAAATTTCCCGAAGTGGCCCCCAAGCACAAATCCAGCACTCAAAATAATCTGGGCCAAAACTAAAAATACCAGAAACCACAATTCCAAGTCAGAGACCACTGTAGAAAATTTGGTGCAGAGAATCCACAAAATGGCGGCGGAACCGCGGCCAAAACAGGGTTATTGCCGCGGTTCCACGGTGTCACTGTAGCATCATGCAACCAAATTTTCACAGATGTCTTAGAAAAGCCTGCCTGATTTTCTGACGTACCCAAAATAATTTTTAGACCACAAAAAAAATTCGACAGAAACTTCATGAATGGTATCGCGGTTTCGGAAATTTCGTTCGATCGATATTTTAAACACGTCAGAACAAGCTAGTAAAGGTTAATGGCGTAGCTCTGATACCATTTAAGTCTACGGTAGCGCCCCGGCCGTCTATCCGAGGCCAAAATGAGGAAACGAAAACTTTTTCTAAACTTGAAACCGGTGCTATCGCAGACTTTAATCCCGGATCGAACCATTAACCTACAAGTAGCTAACTAGAGAAGGGTTAGAGAAGCTATACCGATCGATCTGTGTCCTTCGGTCTTTGACCACCAACCCAAGCTCCTCGCGGCATCTCCGATCTCCGGTCTCCTCATCGGAAAGGGCACCACAACTTCGAATCCTTTTACGGGCTCCCGCTTCGTCCGAAGCAACTCGAACACGAAGTTTGCTAGCCGACGTGTCCAAGGTGATGTAGAGAATGTGTGTGATCACTCTGTCTCTTGCATCCATTGATTCTCAACGCATGAGAGTGTATGGATGGAGGTTGAAGATGAAGCCATTAATGGAAATGGTGAGCTAGAGGAAGAAGAAGAGGAGGAGCATTTTCTTTCTTATGTTGTATATATGAAAAATGAGAGTGAGAGCAAGAATAATACAAGAGAAAACTCTCCCTTGGCTGCCCCCTCTCTCTCTTCTCATCATATCAACCCATAAATCAATCAAATAATGTGACACATGCACAAAGAAAGAGACCATGAGTCACCACTTATGCATGTGTCACAATTAATGCTCCTAATCATGTCTTTTAGCTCATTATTTCCATTTGTAAACATTAACCTAAATGTTTACAACAATAAAAAGTTACGGCAACATCTAAAGTAAACTCGTGACGGATCACAATGATACCCTTCACCTGTATATACATACCTGCAGTAACATAGGAGCATTAATTGTGAGCTATCTGGTTGTACTTTATCTTAACATTTACTCTGATTGTCTCTATGTTACATGTTGATGAAGCCCTTAGGATATGTACTCGACTACTGGGACTATGATGAGATCATACTAGTGGGGCCACAGTAGTCGACGAGTACATCCTATAACTGTTCCTGGTCGAGGGTGTATCGAGACAGGGCATCGATGCACCAGAGTAGACTAATGTATACGCATCTTGACCCATATGATGGGCGATGGATGATCCCATATCTATCGGTGTTTGACATCAAGGATGGTGTACGGGTGCTCAGTAGAGACTGGGTACACTGGACGGACTCGTCGAGAACACCCAGATGGTATTATACCTCACGTCAGATGGCAGTTCTCCGGTGACACTGGTACAGAGTAGTCTGTTGACCCGAGATCGTCATAGAGTCTTGTGTGATTCCCACCGTGCTTTGATTTCCATCATACCACATCCAAGAGGGCGTGCAAAAAGGTGGCTTTTGGATACAGTCCCGAATCATATGGTGGCAATGAGCGATAGGAGGGGATTCTTCTCTCCCGGTATAGGGAGTTGATGTTGTGCTGTGTTCGATTGGCTATAACTAGAAATCCCTGGCCAGGGTTGCTGAGATTTACTGGTAAGTGTTATCAGTAGTTTCTCGAACTGTTATAGACCTCATATCGACACGACTTATCGAGCTACTGGGGTCTGACGTTTACCACCCCTAGGCGAGATATGCGACATATCAGACGACGAGACCGGACTGTACGGGAGTATTACTTGTTGGATTCACAGGAGAATGTACAGAATTACTTGTTGATCTTCTGAGCGCTCAATACCTGGGTGGCTGTTACGTTTAGCTGACCGCTTGCAGCTTGTGGGTGTTTGATATGATCATCACCTACTACCGGCGTATTGACGATTCTTTAGAGTCCTACACAGAGGTTTCTTGACTCAGGCAAAACGGAGTAGGAGCACATATGTGATATGTGCGGGACCGAGGATAATGCGGTATGTTATACCGTATTGTATTCTCGCGATATGAGATATCGGCCGGGTATGTGTGATATAGCCGGGTCATCGTATTAGTCGGTTATATGCGATATAGCCGGATTGTCGGATCAAGTGTTGATTCGATAATTTAATGTATAATAATATATATGATATATTAAATTACATTAACTAATATTAGCTCACTAAAATATTCTTTTTCTCACTCGGGTAATACATTGATATATATGCGATATATGTTAATTGTATTATTTTATATTGTTACGATAAATATTATATATGTGATATATAATATTGTAACATGATATGAAAACTAATGCAACATGTTTAGTGGAGATTAAACAAGGTTAGGGTTTGTTTTGGGTTAGTTCCTTCTTGATGATTCTAGAAAGTTTCTTTTTGTTTTGTGCAAGATATTCTCAAATGACTCATGCTTTAACCCAACCCAAACCTTAGCCCTTGGTTAATTCTCTACAAAGGTTTAGCAACCATGGTTGCATTATTCATCATTATCTTCTTTACATTATTCATCACAAAAGGATTTCTATTATTGATTCATCTTCTTCTTCCTTCTTTCTTTCATGGAAAAAGCTTTCTATCTTTTTCCCAAGTGATGAAAATGAGTGAGAATAAGAAAATAAAAGAGAGCAAAAATCCTACTTCATCATTCTCATCTATCCTTGCCCTTTAGATAAGAGTGTTCACTTCATTTAATGAGTGTTAGCTTGTGTTAATGAAACTTCAAGGTAGATCATCTTTGTTATCGAAGATCGGAAGAAAGACTGCATCTTTCTCTTCGTGAAGCCTCTCGAGAGTCCGGAACACGATGATCGCAGTGAAGGGACCTCAACAAGAAGCTTAAGAAGTGAAGGACCGGATCTACAAATGTTGTTATCCCTCTCACTTAGTGTTAAAGAGTTTAACATGCTTGTTTTCAACTAAACTCTAGTTTAAAGATCCGGATTTGGGTTGTTCGGCACGGCTAAATTTTAAATCGGGCATGGTTGATGCTTCGTAGACCCTTGTGCGTGTGCCTAGAAACCGTAAAGTGGTATCAGAGCAAAGCTAAAGTTTTAGGCGAAGTCTGAGCGAAGTTTAAACTCCGATCGAACCCGGATACCCCGATACGAACCCTTATCTGGACATTTTTCAAAAATGTGATTTTTTATGAATTAAAAATACTCAAAAATACAAGCAGGAAAAAATAAGAATTACTTTGAAGTAAGGCCCACTAATTCGTTCATTCGGCCGCGGAACCGCCGCCAAACCCTTGGTTTGGCCGAGGTTCCACGGCCAAAATTTTGAATTAGACCCTGGAACTTCATATATTTATTCTTAGGTCCTTTCTTGTCATTTTTTCTGGTAATTTTTTAATTCCACTCAAGAGTTGAGTTTTCTAGGGGTGTATTGGGGACTCGTTGATTCGATCGGATAATTTAACTTCGTTTAAGTTTTTCCGGATATTTTATAGAAACTGTTAAAAAGTTCGAATGGATATCAATAACTCACTATTTTCCCTGTCGGAAATTTTTTCAAAAGTTGGATTTTTTCTCGAGTTTGAAACTTTATAAGTCGTGCAAGTAACGCGGTGGACCCTCTAGAAGACAACAAAGATTAACTCGATTATGTGACCGTCTTGAACTGCCTCTAAACCTTAGGGTTTGTGGCAGTACGGCGTACCACATGTGAGGCGTTGGCTTGACCCTTCTACGGCTGGACCATTGTTACTGTGGCATGTGATGGATACTTTTTGAACTCCGATCAAGTGTTGAGCTATTTGGGAAAACTTGGGTGTTTGATTATTCGATCGGAAAGTTTAACACTGTCTTTTTATCTGGAATGTGATACAATATTTGGAATCCACATGTAGTTATGAGATAACTAATTTAAATGTTATAAATCTAGCAGTTTAGTCTCAAATGATCGGTTGCCACGGGATTTTGATGCGATCAAAAGGCCGTCGCAATCACGTAGCGTACGCGGATACTCGCCGGGAAAACATAATAGACAGCCACGCCCTATAGACCCGACCAAGTGACTGTAGGAGAACCCCGTCGCCAAAAGCATCCATTCGGGTGCTCGCGGCAGCGGTGTTCCGCCTTAGTGCACTTCGTCGACGGCATCGGGGGTGCGACCGTCTACTGAAGTTTGCGACGAGCATTCGATCTGGATGTCGGGAATCTTGTTGAATTGCCCGACAAGATATTGAAAAGTGTTTTCGATAAAGAGACTAAAATGCGGGGTTTATAATTGTTAGGCATGCGATGTCTAAGGAATTCATTTGGTTAGGCATGCGATGTCTAAAGAGGTTGCGGATTCCAACTGTTGTAGTTTTACACTTTCTTTTCTGTGACCGTAAGCGTAGTATGTGGTGCATCGCCGTCTTCGTTGCTATACATCAACGACAATCGGGATACGCATACTTGCTTACGTTGATGATATGAGATATTATGTGTTGCTGTGATATGTTATATTGGATCGTCGCGTTCTGAATAGCCGGGGTTTTTATGTGAGATGAGAGTTTTTTCTTTTTCTTTCATGTAAAATTCATTTGTATGTAATATTCTTTTATTGGGGCACTTCCGGGCTGAGGATGATGTCACCATTGTATATTATTTATTTTTCCGCATTAGGTAGACCCAAGGCGGGGAGCACAAGTAACCGGGTTCTAGGGTCAAGTGGGAGACCATCTCGAGGAGTCGAGACCGGGTCTCCTAACCCTAGAATTGGCAGTGTTGCTTGCCGCTCTCGTAGGGGTCTAGAGATATGGGTTTGGCTATTCATCGCGACCGTGGAATCCGTGTTTTGTACAGGCTCATATTAAAAACACGGACATCTTAGTATATCCAATATTTCATATATGTTCTTCTGCTGCAATGTTCTGTGATGAGATCATATTACTGCCTGAGACGAATGTTTATATTATATATATGAGATATATGTTATATTGCAGATTTCGTTTCAAAAGTGATGCTTGTGAAGCATAATAAAATGGGACTTCATTAATGAGATTAATGAAACTAAAAGAAACCTAAAGATGTTGTAGAAACTTGTTTAAAAACTAGTAGCTCTAGTTCTTTTTTTGCATAGTGGTGTTCCTTGTAGAACATCTAGCACCTTATTCGATAAGGAAAGAGCCGAGATCCCTTCACCGGGAGTGACCTCTTTAGTGAAACTAGCAGATGCTACAAACTCGGTTTGTCTTTTGATTGCTTCTATAGTTCGTGCTTTGCACAGCGATATTTGTGAAATATCCTGCACCTTATTCGATGAGGAAAGGGCCGACGATCCCTACACCAGGAGTGACCCCTTTAGCAAAACTAGAAAAGCCTAAAAACATTCCATTTAAAATCAATCGATTCTACAACGATATCAAGTTCATTACGCAAAGGGTTTTCTAAAAAACCTGTCATAGCCCTCCGTCATTTCAGATAAGTACTTCATAGTATTCGTGCTGCGTTTGTTGGCTTTCGTCAAGGCGTAGTGTGCGGTAGCTATTTATGCTTATCTTCATAAGCATATGATGCGATTGTGTTTGGATAGTCGTGCGAATTTGTTGGCTTTCGTCAAGGGTCGTGCGGGTGGGTTTAATTCAATCGGGAAATGACGGGTTGAACTTGACTAGTAGCCTATGGTTTGTTGGCATTCGTCAAGGTCATAGGACGCTAGGGGTAAAATATTATTGGGAATTTCAAGTGTTGAAATTTGCAAAGAGATTGCATACCTTCTATGAGATAGTTGTACCCCGGTACCCGCTGCGAGTAAGAGTTACTCCCGGGAGAGTTTTACACATTTCAATTAGCCGATTAAGTAGGTGTATAGAAAGGTTTTAACGGGGTTACGCCCCTGGTAAAACGAGGTTTATTTTAATTAGGTCCATGCGAAAGCACGGGGAACCTCCCTCAAAGTACCGGCACTGGCCTGGCTGAAAGATTGGCGAACTTGTAGAGTGTAATTAATCCCGGCTAGTCTTTCCTTTTAGGGTTTGAAGGAAGATTTGACTAAAACAGTGGGAGACATCCTGATTAGATATATTAGATAACCAATCTAATCTTGCAAGAGCATACGCTGAGTGTTTTCTTCTCTCTCTCTCTCCAGTTAGAGACCATATCACGCTTTAATCAAGATAATAATACGGTTATATTGACCGAACCCGCTTGTTATACTGAGCTGGGGAACGTTGGTCCCGCTCCAACTTTTAATTGTTATAAGACAGAGCAGGAAATAAGGGATTACCAGAATTCCCGTGCCGTCCAAACAAAGAAAGTGCATGCTGATGCATCATCTTCAGGTGTGTTCATTACATAGAACTATTTCTCAGTATCCTTTATGTCCTGGGTATGAGATACCGGATCAGGATCCCGCATATGTAATCTGTTACATGGGCTACAGAAAGGTAAAGAACTGAGAACGGGTGATATGTTTCATGAGATAGAAACGGTGCAAGTGTTGCAGCCAAGTCTGTTGGTCACTATCACCCTGTATTACCAGAATACATTGATTTTGAATGAATGTTATTGATACCGAACCTGATATACAACATCATATCAATCTCTTTATTAGTAAAGAAGGATATAATTTTGTATTGTTGGATAATGTCTTGAACATTTCCTATATCAAGAGTTGATCGGTTCAGGCACGTTATCTAAAAGCATACACGTTCTAAATCAAACTACAGTTCTTAATGTACAGAACACACACAAGTGGAAGAGTTCAGAAATGAACGAATCATTCTTGAGGCATTGTAGACTAGGTCAAATCAATACGACCCGACTAGCTGAAGTTACATATAGATGCATATTTAAATTAGTTTGAATTTACATCTTGTGAAACTTGCCGGTCATGTCACAGAGATAAGATGACCACAGCTCCGTTTATTGGAAACAGAGAAAGAGTTAGTGAACTCTTGGGATTGATACATGTTGATGTATGAAGGTCCCCTGTCTACACATGCCAGGACCGGTTCTTTGTACTTCATTACATTCACTGATGATCTCTCAAGATTCAGACATATGTTCCTGTTGAAACACAAGTCCGAAACTTTTGAGATAATCACAGAATATAAGTTAGAAGTAGAGAACCAAAAACGGGTATAAGTATTATGTCCTTTGATGAGATCAAGGAGGAGAATAATTGAGCACAGGATTCCTGGACTATTCTAAAGGAGACTGAGATTCTCTCTCAACATTACTCCTCCGAATACACCATAGCACGATGGTATATCGGGGCGGAGCAATAGCACCCTATATGATATGGTGCGCTCTATGATGAGTAGTACTGAGTTTCCTATTTCCTTTTGGGAATTATGCACTTGTGAAGCTGCATACCTATTGAATAGGGTTCAAATCAAATCAGTTGCCTACCACTTCATATGTGATATGGAAAGGGAAGAGCCCATATCTTAAGTTTGTTAAGATTTTGGGTTGTCCGGCCTATGTCTAAAAGGCAAAATCCGGACAAGCTCAAGGCAAAGTCAGATCTGTGGACATTTGTTGGATATCCCAAGCATACGCAAGGGAATATCTTCTACCTAACCGAGGAACAAAATATGTTTTGTTTCTCAACATGCCACCTTTGTGAAAGGGAATTTCTTGTGAAGAAATTAGTGGTCATGAAGTAGAACTGGAAGGAGTTCCAGCTATACAAACAACAACAGATGATTTGGTAGAACCAAAAGATTCAATAGTTTTCAACGAACCTCAGCCTCTCCGTCGATCTAGTAGTATTCCTCACCCACCTGAGAGATACTTCGATTTCTCTATGACAGTGGGAGCGAGGATTGCGTCATGTGATGATGACCCAACTAGTTTCGAGCTGGCCATCAGGAGTGAGACTCTGTAAGAATGGATGGATGCTTATCGATCTGAGATGGAATCCTTATACACCAACAAAGTAGGTACTTTGGTTGCTATTGTTAGTGTATATGCCCTAGAGGCCATTACTGTATCATACTAGTTTGTATATTACTTAATGGAAGCTTGGGATATTCACCTTGTATAAACAATCTTGCTCAATATAGTAGTATGCTACTTGGTTTGTTTCTACTTCAATGTGTACTTGTGTTTATTTTACTATATCACTTATACGCATTAGTGGAGCCCTTAGGATCTTTGCTTGATTACCAGCATTGTGATGGCAGTCACACTAGTGGGGGCTGGGTAATCTATAAGCACATCCTTATACAGGTACCTAGTCGCAGGACTATCGAGACAGGGCATCGATACTCCGGAGTAGACTAGCGTATGCGCTTCTCATCCCAGTGTGGGAGATGGTCTGTCCCACAGCCATCAGTACGTCGTACTAGAGATAGTATACGGGTGCTCGTTAGGTTACGAGTACACTGGACGGGACTCATCGGGAACTGACAGGTTGGTATTATACCTATCGTCAGTCATCAGTTCCCAGGTGACATGAGTACAGCTTAGTCCGCTGACTTGACACTAGCACTTCGCCTCGAGTGTGTTCCCACTGCACTTTGATCACTACCCTACCACGGCTCAAAGGAGTCGTGCAAACAGGTGGTGGTTGGGTGCAGTCCCGAAGCACTTGGAGGCAGTGCCGGTTAGACAGGATTCATCTCTCCCGGTATTGGGGGTTGACATCGCGCTGTGTCTAGGAGAGCCATTACACGAGTAGTCCCTGGCCAGGGCAAGCGAGATACACTGGTAGGTTCCAGTGTTATCTCAGGGTGTTTTGGGCTTCACTCCGACACGACTTGTACCGCTATTGGGGGACTGACGTTTTACCGCCCCCTAGGCCCGACATGCGATGTATCAGAAGAACAGACCGGACTGTACGGAGACTGTCACATTCAGACTCAGTAGGAGTACAGATGGGGTTTCACCTCGTCAGCCTTCTTGTCGGCATCTACCTGGGGACCGTTACGCACAGCTAGTGCCGCTTGCGGTCTGTGGTTAAACCCACTGCCAGCGTAGTGCCGAGTCTTTAGAGTCCCACACAGAGGGTATTCGCCTCTGGGCAAAACAGAGTAGAGGTCGCATGGTTTTGCGACAGGGTTCGTTCTCATCCGCGCACTTGTGCACGTTTGGAGTCCGGACGGATTATACTGGCAGGCTCTGGTTTGAGCCAGATACTGGTATATGTTTTGGGGGTTGCTTTTATATCTCGGTATTCTTGTTTCTCGGAACGAGAATGCAGGTGTGTATGCACAGTTGCTTGAGGCGGAGGATGAGATTTTTCATTAGGGTTTCGGAACGGGTGCGTATGCACAGTTGACAGTTATCTTTTTCCAAACCCTAATGGATTTATGAATTATCTATTAATAATAGTAATTAAATGAGAATTATGTTATGGTTGATTTTTGTTGACTTATTGACCTTGGTTGACTTGTTGACCATTGACCACCATCATGCTTTGAAAGATCCTCCTTGATTCATGCTTACACTTCATTTAAAGAAGCATGATAGTGGTCATTCTAAATTACCATCAACTATTCTTATTTTGAATTATTATTATTTAGATAATTCTTTTCTTTTGGCATTATGGTTGCAAGAAAGAAAAACCTAGCTCATTATCTCATTTAGCTTCTCTCTCCTCTCTTCATCTTCTTCTTCCTCAAGCTCAAGGTGAACCCCTCTCATGTGTTGAGAATCCATCACCTTGAAAAGAAAAACAACCCCTAGTTACTCTCTACTCATTCTAGGATCAAGGTTTAGCAAGCCGGAAACCCTAGTTCACTCAAAGATCGAGGAAGAGCCCAAAGGTTGAACCTTCAAGGTGGATCCATCTTCGACGGAAGAAGGCGACAAGAAGAGAACCATCAACCTCTACAAGGTTTGAAGAAGAAGGAGTTCAAGTTTAGGTATAACCTTCATCCGAGTAGCTACGACTGTTTAGCTTGTATGCTAGTTTAGTTTAGACACGATCCCGACCTTGTTTAGTCCATGTTGCCTCTTGCGATAAAAATTTGTTTTTTATACCGTTTCCGCCTCCCCGTAAGAACCGGGGGTCGCAATATGGACTTACAGTGGTATCAGAGCCTAACTAAACTTAAACTAGCTTGGTAGTGAAGTGTAACGAAGTTCGGAACCGAAAAAGTCACAAAACCGGAAAAACAAAACCCTAAGTTTCTGTTAAAATTTTTTCTGCTCTAAATGAAAAACTTTATACTCGTAAATTCGGCACAGGGTTTTGTGTGAACACCCAAGAAAAACGATACCCTAATTCATCCAAACCGCCGCGCTTCCGCCGCACGAGGTAGGCATGTGCCGCGGAAGCGCCGCGCTTTGTCGTCTTCTGTGCATCGTTTTTCATGCAGTGTGTTTGTGTGTTGGTTTTGGGATTTTTAAAATATATTATATGTGCCCAGATTTTCCAGAACAGAAATTTGCTTTTGGGGTCCTATAATTCCGTATTTTTCCGAACTTCACTGCACTTTGACTATGATGGTTATATCTGTGATGCTTGCATGTATTGAACGTCGGCTAATCGCTATAAGACGATTAGTCGGGGTTATACATGATCTGTGTTTGATATTGGAATGTGTATATGAATGTGTTGGACTGTCGCGGGTGAATAGCCGGGGTTGGATGTGAGATGAGCTTTTGTTTTTCTTTCATTCATTGTAAATGTAAATTGATGTAATAATTATTATTTGTTTGGCCGCACAACCGGGTCGGGGTTGTAGCCGTCATTGTATAATTCTTTTTACTGTTTTTGCTCCTAGGATAGACCCATGGAGGGGGTGCACAAACTGCCGGGTACTTGGCGGGTAGTTTGCCGCACCCGTAGGGGTCTTGGGTGGGGTATTGGCTATTCACCGCGACCGTGTTATCCGCTTTTCGTTTCAGGCTCGAAAGGATTGCGGATTGCTAGTATATCCAATGTATTCATCTGTGATCTGTAATGTCTATCATTGCTTTCTATTTAGGCGTTGCTTATGTTTTACAGCCGCGCTAGCCCAGCCCCCGCTCTGTCGTTAGTTAAGTAACCTAACGAGTGATGACGGGACCCCGTGGCGAATGCGAATGGCATAAGCGTACGTCATATTTTGGTTGTTTTCTGCAATGGTAGGTTTTAAATGATGGGACGCATTAAAAGTACTAATGCAAGAATATCACGCATTAAAAGAACTAATGCAAGATAATAAACCAAGTTAAAATCGTTGGAACATTTTCGAAAAACCACTCGGTTCTTTACAAAACTAACTTTTAAATGCGGAGCTTGAGCCACTCCTTCTAAAAGCTATCTCGTTCCATCGATTATATCAAGTTCACTAAGTTCACGGTTTCGCCAAAACCATTCGTAGCCCTCCGTCGTTTCGTATGAATATTCAATAGTATTCAAGCTATGTTTGTTGACCTTCGTCAAGGCATAGAGTTTGGTAGCTGTTGGGTGTTCATATGTAGCATAGATAGATGCGTTGGTTTGGGACAGTCGTGTTGCCTTGTTGACCTTCGTCAAGGGTATATACGGGTGGGCTCAAATTAACCTGGATAATGACGGGCAGAACTTGACATGTGACTTATGATTTGTTGACCTTCGTCAAGGTCATAAGAGCATGGGGCAAAAATCCACATCGGGAGTTTCATAAGTACTGAAACTTGCTAGATTTGCATACCATTTGGAGTGTGGTGATTCTGGTAGGATTCCTTCAGTTTCGTCACACGATGATATTTGGATCCCGATCCTACTGTGAGTATATGCTACTCCTCGGGAAATTTCTCACTAGACGATCAATGCTATAAACCTAGTAGGTGCCTAGAAAGGTGTCAGCGGGGCTACGCCCCCAGAGAAAAGAGGTTATTTAATTAAGGAACTTCGCGAAAGCGTTGGAAAACCTCCCTCGAAGTACCGACACTGGCCTGGCTGAACGGTTAAGCAAGTATTGCACGGTGGGATTGATCCCGGCTAATTCTTCCTTTGTGGTTTGAGGAGGGATTCGAGAGACAGTGGGAGCCATCCTGTTTAGACAAATTAAAAACCATTCTAAACTTGCAAGAGCATCGTGCTAAAGTGTTCCTTCTCTCCCCCCTGCAGCGACCAAATCGAAATGACTGGACTTAAGTTGATTCTAGATAAAAACATATTGACAGGGCCAAACTACAATGATTGGCTCAGGAATGTCAAGTTGGCAATCACTTACGACAAGCTGGGGTATCTTCTTACCACCAAAGCTCCCCCCGTCCCAAGTCCCACCTCCAGCGTCGCGGATAAGGAAATCCGTAAGACTTGGGAGATTGACAGCGCGAAGGCCAGATGCCTCGTACTTGCCTCGATGGACAACGAACATCAGAGGAGGCACGAGAATATGGATTTGGAATCCATATTTCTCCATACAAAAGAACTGTATGGAGAGCAGTCTCGTATCGCAAGATACGAAGTGTCGAAGAAGTTGTTTTCGACAAAGTTGGCCGTCGGATCATCGGTAGCGAACCACGTGCTTAAGATGATTGGCTACACTGAGGAGCTCGCGGAACTTGGGACCACGTTGGACAGTGAACTCTACACGGATATAATTCTCCAGTCCCTTCCATCCACTTACGCCCAGTTCATACTGAATTTCAACTTGCAAGAAAAGGAAGTTGAACTTTCAGAACTCCTCAACATGCTGAGGAGCGCAGAGGGCACCCTACAGAAGGGTAGGGAAACACCCGCTTTGTTTGTAGGAGGATCTTCTTCCTCTAGGTCCAAGGCGAAAGCCAAGGGAAAGAGGAGGAAAGCCCCCGCCAAACCAAGAGGCGGTGTTAGTAAAGTGGGTACGAAGGGAAAAGAATTGGCAACAAAGATTGCGGGGAAGCTTGTGGGTAAAGAGGAATGCTTCTATTGTCACAAGAGTGGACACTGGAAGAAAGATTGCAGGGCTTGGAAAGCCAGGACACAGGAACTGAAGCAGGTTGCGGCTTCAGCTTCAGGTGTGTATGTTATTGAAAACTGTCTTTCTATAAACTCTACTTCCTGGGTATTGGATACCGGATCAGGATCTCATATCTGTAATTCATTGCAGGCGTTGAGAAATCGTAGGTTTTTGAAGGAAGGTGACATGACCCTCAGAGTTGCAAACGGAGCTAGCATGGATGCTAAAGCCGTGGGGGACTATCACCTGGGAATGTCAGATGGGCATGTTTTGGTTTTGCGTAATTGCTTTTTTGTATCCAACGCAACTTGTAATATCATTTCTGTATCTTTGGTTTCAAAAGAAGGTTATGAATTTGCGTTTGTAAGTAATGTTGTAAACATTCACCTTAATCAAGTTCTGATTGGGTCAGGTACACTGAGCAATGGTATATACGTATTGAACCAACCACAGATTTTCAATGTCCAGAATACACACAAAAGAAAGTCTCCAGATATTAATCTGGCTTTCTTATGGCATTGTAGACTGGGTCACATCAATGAGACACGGTTGACTAAGTTACATAAAGAAGGATACTTGGATCCGTTCGAGTATCAGTCTTATGCCACTTGTGAATCTTGTCTCATGGGAAAGATGACAAAGACTCCGTTCACTGGACACGGAGAAAGAGCGAGCGAGCTCTTGGGACTCATACAAAGTGACGTGTGTGGTCCAATGTCTACACATGCGCGAAGCGGTTATTCATACTTCATTACTTTCACAGACGATTTCTCTAGGTATGGACATGTCTTCTTAATGAAGCACAAATCCGAAGCCTTTGAGAAATTTCGGGATTACAAGAATGAAGTTGAAAAACAAACAGGCAAAAGTATTAAGATTCTAAGATCGGATCGAGGTGGAGAATACTTGAGTACCGAGTTCCTGGACTATTTAAAAGAGAATGGAATTCTCTCTCAGCGTACTCCTCCATACACTCCGCAACATAACGGTGTATCGGAAAGGAGGAATCGAACCCTATTATGGTTCGTTCCATGATGAGTAAGGCTGAGTTACCGCGATCTTTCTGGGGCTATGCACTAGAAGCAGCTGCATATATCTTGAACAAGGCTCCCACCAAGACTGTGCCTACCACTCCATATCAGATGTGGAGTGGGAAGAAACCCTGTCTTAAGTACCTTAAGATATGGGGATGTCCAGCTTTTGTAAAAAAGCAGCATGCGGACAAGCTCGAGGCACGATCAGTACAGTGCAAGTTTGTGGGATACCCAAAGAACTCCAGGGGGTATCTGTTATATTCCGCTGAGGAACAAAAGGTTTTTGTTTCTCAACATGCCCGCTTCTTGGAAACTGAGTTTTTGGAAACTCAGATAAGTGGGAACGCAATAGAACTGGAAGAAATTCCAGAAACACAAGCTATTACTGAAAGCTTGGAAGAGCCAGTAAGTTCGAGAGAACAGGACATTCCTATGCCGCTCCGCAGAAGTAGTAGGCAGTCTCATCCGCCCGAGAGATACTACGGTTTTCTCATAGACGGGGATAGAGAGGATTGCATCATAGATTATGATGAGCCTACTAGCTTCCAGCAGGCCGTTCAGAGCGTTGACTCGGTAAAATGGCTGGATGCAATGCGGACCGAAATGGAGTCCATGTACACCAACAAAGTATGGACGTTGGACATTGCTCCAGACGGGGTAAAACCCGTAGGATGCAAGTGGATCTTCAAAAGGAAGATTGGTGTAGATGGACAGGTTGAGACCTATAAAGCTAGACTTGTAGCAAAGGGTTTCCGTCAAAGACCTGGCTTGGACTATGACGAAACCTTTTCTCCAGTGGCTATGCTGAAATCCATTCGGATCCTTCTTGCCATTGCTGCCTTCCACGATTATGAGATTTGGCAGATGGACGTAAAGACCGCTTTTCTAAATGGAAATTTAGAGGAGTGTGTCTATATGGATCAGCCAGAGGGTTTCATTCAGAGTGGGAGCAGCGGAAAGGTGTGCAAGTTGCTTAAGTCCATCTATGGACTAAAGCAGGCATCGCGGAGTTGGAACATCTGTTTTGATGAGACGGTCAAGGAATTTGGCTTTATCAAAAATCCAGATGAACCATGCATCTATAGTAGATTTGTAGCGAGAACTGCAGTATTCCTCGTTTTATACGTGGATGACATTCTCTTAATAGGAAATGCCATTCCTATGCTACAATCTGTCAAGGGGTTCTTGTCACACAGGTTCTCCATGAAAGACCTGGGTGATGCCTCATACATCCTGGGGATCCGGATCCATCGTGATAGATCCAAGAGGATATTAGGACTTTCTCAGTCCAGGTACATCGACACCATAGTGAAAAGATTCAGTATGGAAGATTCCAAGCGCGGTAACCTACCGGCTTGTCACGGGATCACCCTCTCTAAAGAGATGTCTCCCAAGACTGATTTGGAGAGGGATCGCATGTCTATTATACCCTACGCTTCTGCGGTAGGCTCTATAATGTATGCGATGTTGTGTACCAGACCGGATGTAGCTTATGCACTGAGCGTGGTAAGCCGGTATCAGTCAAACCCTGGGGAGAAACACTGGATAGCGGTAAAGAACATTCTCAAGTACCTGAGAAGGACTAAGGAGATGTTCTTGGTGTATGGCGGAAAAGACCTCCAGATCGAGGCCTTTGCTGACTCCAGCTTCCAGAGTGACAAGGATGATTCCAAGTCCATGTCGGGTTTTGTCTTCACCCTCAATGGAGGGGCGGTATGTTGGAAGAGCTCCAAACAGGAAACCGTTGCAGACTCGACTATGGAAGCGGAATACATTGCTGCATCTGATGCCGCAAAAGAAGCTGTCTGGATAAGGAAGTTCTTAAAAGAACTTCAGGTGGTTCCGTCCATTGTTGACCCAATACCTCTGTATTGCGACAACAATGGGGCTATAGCTTTAGCAAAGGAACCCAGGTCCCATCAGAGATCCAGGCACATCTTGAGGCGGTATCACCTGATCAGGGAGATCGTGGATCGCAAGGAGATCGAGGTTCGGAGGGTTGCTTCAGAAGAGAACACTGCAGATCCATTCACCAAGGCCCTACCCCAGACTCAGTTCGAGCGGCTGATCGAGATGATAGGTCTTCGATACGCCAGTACATGGCCTTAGTGCAAGTGGGAGATTGTTAGTGTATATGCCCTAGAGGCCATTACTGTATCATACTAGTTTGTATATTACTTAATGGAAGCTTGGGATATTCACCTTGTATAAACAATCTTGCTCAATATAGTAGTATGCTACTTGGTTTGTTTCTACTTCAATGTGTACTTGTGTTTATTTTACTATATCACTTATACGCATTAGTGGAGCCCTTAGGATCTTTGCTTGATTACCAGCATTGTGATGGCAGTCACACTAGTGGGGGCTGGGTAATCTATAAGCACATCCTTATACAGGTCCCTAGTCGCAGGACTATCGAGACAGGGCATCGATACTCCGGAGTAGACTAGAGTATGCGCTTCTCATCCCAGTGTGGGAGATGGTCTGTCTCACAGCCATCAGTACGTCGTACTAGAGATAGTATACGGGTGCTCGTTAGGTTACGAGTACACTGGACGGGACTCGTCGGGAACTGACAGGTTGGTATTATACCTATCGTCAGTCATCAGTTCCCAGGTGACATGAGTACAGCTTAGTCCGCTGACTTGACACTAGCACTTCGCCTCGAGTGTGTTCCCACTGCACTTTGATCACTACCCTACCACGGCTCAAAGGAGTCGTGCAAACAGGTGGTGGTTGGGTGCAGTCCCGAAGCACTTGGAGGCAGTGCCGGTTAGACAGGATTCGTCTCTCCCGGTATTGGGGGTTGATATCGCGCTGTGTCTAGGAAAGCCATTACACGAGTAGTCCCTGGCCAGGGCAAGCGAGATACACTGGTAGGTTCCAGTGTTATCTCAGGGTGTTTTGGGCTTCACTCCGACACGACTTGTACCGCTATTGGGGGACTGACGTTTACCGCCCCCTAGGCCCGACATGCGATGTATCAGACGAACAGACCGGACTGTACGGAGACTGTCACATTCAGACTCAGTAGGAGTACAGATGGGGTTTCACCTCGTCAGCCTTCTTGTCGGCATCTACCTGGGGACCGTTACGCACAGCTAGTGCCGCTTGCGGTCTGTGGTTAAACCCACTGCCAGCGTAGTGCCGAGTCTTTAGAGTCCCACACAGAGGGTATTCGCCTCTGGGCAAAACAGAGTAGAGGTCGCATGGTTTTGCGACAGGGTTCGTTCTCATCCGCGCACTTGTGCACGTTTGGAGTCCGGACGGATTATACTGGCAGGCTCTGGTTTGAGCCAGATACTGGTATATGTTTTGGGGGTTGCTTTTATATCTCGGTATTCTTGTTTCTCGGAACGAGAATGCAGGTGTGTATGCACAGTTGCTTGAGGCGGAGGATGAGATTTTTCATTAGGGTTTCGGAACGGGTGCGTATGCACAGTTGACAGTTATCTTTTTCCAAACCCTAATGGATTTATGAATTATCTATTAATAATAGTAATTAAATGAGAATTATGTTATGGTTGATTTTTGATGACTTATTGACCTTGGTTGGCTTGTTGACCATTGACCACCATCATGCTTTGAAAGATCCTCCTTGATTCATGCTTACACTTCATTTAAAGAAGCATGATAGTGGTCATTCTAAATTACCATCAACTATTCTTATTTTGAATTATTATTATTTAGATAATTCTTTTCTTTTGGCATTATGGTTGCAAGAAAGAAAAACCTAGCTCATTATCTCATTTAGCTCCTCTCTCCTCTCTTCATCTTCTTCTTCCTCAAGCTCAAGGTGAACCCCTCTCATGTGTTGAGAATCCATCACCTTGAAAAGAAAAACAACCCCTAGTTACTCTCTACTCATTCTAGGATCAAGGTTTAGCAAGCCGGAAACCCTAGTTCACTCAAAGATCGAGGAAGAGCCCAAAGGTTGAACCTTCAAGGTGGATCCATCTTCGACGGAAGAAGGCGACAAGAAGAGAACCATCAACCTCTACAAGGTTTGAAGAAGAAGGAGTTCAAGTTTAGGTATAACCTTCATCCGAGTAGCTACGACTCTTTAGCTTGTATGCTAGTTTAGTTTAGACACGATCCCGACCTTGTTTAGTCCATGTTGCCTCTTGCGATAAAAATTTGTTTTTTATACCGTTTCCGCCTCCCTGTAAGAACCGGGGGTCGCAATATGGACTTACAGCTATATCTGATGGGTTAAATCCCTATCAGGAGCAAGTATATCTTGAGAAGATTACTTGGTGTACAAGGAAAAGTTGAGACTTTGAAAGCAATGCTTAAGTCCATCCAGATCCTACTTGCCACGGCTACATACCATGACTACGATATCTGGTGGTTGGGTGTCATGACTGCTTTTCTAAATATTGATTTGGAAGAGAGCATCTATAAGTATACAGCTTGAGGGCTTCATAGACAGTGGGAGCAGCGGAAACGTGTGCAAGATGTTTTATGTGATAAAGCAGGCATCGCGGAGTTGGAACATCTGTTTTGATGTGGTAGTCAGAGAGTTTGACTTCATCAAAATGGTAGATGAACCTTGTATATACAAAAAGGTAGTAGGGAGTATGGTGGTGATCCTCGTAGAGTATGTGGATGACATACTCTTGATAGGGAAGGAGTTTCCTATGTTACGCTCGGTCAATCTCCGCTTATCATAAGGATTCTCCATATAGGATCAAAGTGATACCTCCTAAATCCTAGGTTATGGATCTATGAGATAGATCTAATTGGATGTTAGGAATCTCACTAGATGTAGTGAGATGGTATCAATCGATCCTGGGGAGAATCACTGGAAAGGTTCCAAGGTGATAAGGACGACTGAATGTCAGTCGCAGGCATTGTCTTTAACCTCAGTGGAGGGACGGTATGTTGGAAGAGTTCCAAACTAGATACTGTGACTTACTAGACGATTAAAGGCAAGATACATCGTTACCAAGGATGCTACCAAAGAGGCAGTCTGGATATATATAAGTTCATGATATGAACTTCGTTCCAACCATTGTGTGACAATGGAGTAATGGCTTTGGCCAAGGAACCCCCGTCCCATCAGAAATCCAGATATAATTCTTAGGCAGTATCACCTGATCATAGAGATGGTTAATCTCCAGGGAGATAGAGGTTATGAGAGTAGACAAAGAGAACAACAGCGTGGATCCACTCACAAAGGCCTTTTTCCCAGTAGAGACTTTTATGGGATGGTTGAGTATGAGATACTTCAACCACAGCTAATTGTTGGGTATGTGATACCACAACAGATGGCCCTAGTGCAAGTGGGAGATTGTTAGTTATATGTATGCCCAAGAGGCCAATACTGTACATACGATGTATATTGTAATGGATGCTTGGATATATATAGGGAGGACTTTCTTGCTCGACATGATAGTATGCTATCTAGTTGTACTTTATCTTAACATGTACTCTGATTGTCTCTATGTTACATGTTGATGAAGCCCTAAGGAGATGTACTCGACTACTGGGACTATGATGAGATCATACTAATGGGGCCATGGTAGTCGACGAGTACATCCTATAACTGTTCCTAGTCGAGGGTGTATCGAGACAGGGCATCGATGCACCAAGTAGACTAGCGTATACGCATCTTGACCCATATGATGGGCGATGGATGATCCTATATCCATCGGTGTTTGACATCAAGGATGGTGTATGGGTGCTCAGTAGAGACTGGGTACACTGGACGGACTCGCCGAGAACTCCCAGATGGTATTATACCTCACGTCAGATGGCAGTTCTCCGGTGACACTGGTACAGAGTAGTCTGTTGACCCGAGATCGTCATAGAGTCTTGTGTGATTCCCACTGTGCTTTGATTTTCATCATACCACGTCCAAGAGGGCGTGTAAAAAGGTGGCTTTTGGGTACAGTCCTGAATCACATGGAGGCAATGAGCGATAGGAGGGGATTTGTCTCTCCCGGTATAGGGAGTTGATGTTGTGCTGTGTTCGATTGGATATAACTGGAAATCCCTGGCCAGGTTTGCTGAGATTTACTGGTAAGTGTTATCAGTAGTTTCTCGAACTGTTATAGACCTCATATCGACACGACTTATCGAGCTACTGGGGTCTGACGTTTACCACCCCTAGGCGAGATATGCGACATATCAGACGACGAGACCGGACTGTACGGGAGTGTTACTTGTTGGATTCACAGGAGAATGTACAGGCTTGCTTGTTGATCTTCTGAGTGCTCAATACCTGGGTGGCTGTTACGTTTAGCTGACCGCTTGCAGCTTGTGGGTGTTTGATATGATCATCACCTACTGCCGGCGTATTGACGATTCTTTAGAGTCCTACACAGAGGTTTCTTGACTCAGGAAAAACGGAGTAGGAGCACATATGTGATATGTGCGGGACCGAGGATAATACGGTATGTGATACCGTATTGTATTCTCGCGATATGAGATATCGGCCGGGTATGTGTGATATAGCCGGGTCATCGTATTAGTCGGTTATATGTGATATAGCCGGATTGTCGGATCAAGTGTTGATTCGATAATTTAATGTATAATAATATATATGATATATTAAATTACATTAACTAATATTAGCTCACTAAAATATTCTTTTTCTCACTCGGGTAATACATTGATATATATGCGATATATGTTAATTGTATTATCTTATATTGTTACGATAAATATTATATATGTGATATATAATATTGTAACATGATATGAAAACTAATGCAACATGTTTAGTGTAGATTAAACAAGGTTAGGGTTTGTTTTGGGTTAGTTCCTTCTTGATGATTCTAGAAGGTTTCTTTTTGTTTTGTGCAAGATATTTTCAAATGACTCATGCTTTAACCCAACCCAAACCCTAGCCCTTGGTTAATTCTCTACAAAGGTTTAGCAACCATGGTTGTATTATTCATCATTATCTTCTTTACATTATTCATCACAAAAGGATTTCTATTATTGATTCATCTTCTTCTTCCTTCTTTCTTTCATGGAAAAAGCTTTCTATCTTTTTTCCAAGTGATGAAAATGAGTGAGAATAAGAAAATAAAAGAGAGCAAAAATCCTACTTTATCATTCTCATCTATCCTTACCCTTTAGATAAGAGTGTTCACTTCATTTAATGTGTGTTAGCTTGTGTTAATGAAACTTCAAGGTAGATCATCTTTATTATCGAAGATCGGAAGCAAGACTGCATCTTTCTCTTCGTGAAGCCTCTCGAGAGTCCGGAACACGATGATCGCAGCGAAGGGACCTCAACAAGGAGCTTAAGAAGTGAAGGACCGGATATACAATGGTTGTAATCCCTCTCACTTAGTGTTAAAGAGTTTAACATGCTTGTTTTCAACTAAACTCTAGTTTAAAGATCCGGCTTTGGGTTGTTCGGCACGGCTAAATTTTAAATCGGGCATGGTTGATGCCTCGTAGACCCTTGTGCATGTGCCTAGCAACCCTACAACCTGTACACATGTCACCAGGGAACTGCTATCTGACGTCAGGTATAATACCAACTAGCATGTTCCAGGCGAGTCCTGTCCGGTGTACTCATAACCCAATGAGTACCTGTATACATCTTAGGTGAACCAACTGACACCAATGGCTTGTGTGACCGGCCACTGCCCCTCGTCGGGGTCTCGACTGTATACACTAGTCTACTCCGGAGTATCGATGCCCTATCTCGAAAACTCCCACGACTAGGGACCTGTTAAGGATGTGCTTATAGACCCCAGCTCCCACGTATATGATCGACATCATACTGCTGGCAGTCAAGCAAGAATCCTAAGGGCTCTATCAACGTGTAATAGTGATCTTCAAGGTCACCTAAGCCATGTACACGATGATACAGATAAACCAGATAGCATACTATCATCCCGAGTAAGACTGTCTTTCCGGCATAGGTCCTCCTTCAATTATTGCAATCACGTGTCTGGGATCCAATAATTGACTTTGAGGGCACTATATTCAACAGTCATCGCAGACTTGAGTTCGCAGTAGGTGATTGTAGGGTTACTAGGCACACTAACAAGGCTCTATAAGGCATCGACCATGACATAATTAAAATTTTATGTGCCGCACAACCCTAAGCAAGATCGTTAACTAGAGTTTAGGCGAAACTAATGGCAAGTAAACGACTTTACACTAAAGGGAACGCGATATACAACCTTTGTAGATCAGTCCTCCACTTCATTTGCTCCTTGTTGAAGTCCCTTCACTGCGATCAAGGTTCTCCCAGGCTCTTGCATGGTTTCACGACGCGAAGGATACGACCTTGCTTGAAGTCTTCGAGGCAGAAGATGATCTACGTCGAGGGAATTCTGACTCAAGCTCCTACTTCACTAACTTGAGAATTAGTGAAGCAAACACCCTATACTAAAGGGCTAGTCTAGTAGAGGATGGAGAAATAGGAAGTGGGTTCTCTTTAGAATTTTGTTTCTCACAAGGATTCTCACTTTGGATCAAACCCTAGCTTGCTTTTTCTTTTTGTTCAATGAAGAAGATGATGAACAAAAGAAAGTGAAAAGGATAATGATCAAGTGAGAAGGCTAACCATGGTGAGTGAGTATCATATACTAACTCATGGTGAGACATAACCATGGCTAAGTGTAAATGGTTAGGTCAATAAAAATCTAAAGTAAAACAAAACTTGTGGACTTTTTCAAAGCATCCACAAGCTTCTACAAGCTTTATGCTTATGAAAAAATTCCACTAATTTGTAATTACTTTAGATAAATATAAACCACCATTTAAAAAAAAATGGTGTAAGTCTTACACATCCATGTCTAGTGTATCAACAACCATGATACAAATATATAACACATTTTAATATATATATCATATATATATATAGTAAAGATGTGTGAAAGTGAGAAAAACCCTAGAGTGAACAAGTGTTAGTAAATTTAAATTAGTATATCTAATATACAATTATACACTTAATTATTAAATCAACACTTGACTTAATAATCCAGTCATATCTCATATAACCGGCTAACAATCATTGTATCGACTTATCGAATCAACACTTGGTTCGATAACCCGGCTATATCATATATAACCGACCGATACAATAAAAAGTCGCGAGAATAGAATACAGTATCACATACAGGCATTTATTCTCGGTCTCGCACATATCACATACGTGCTCCTATTTCGTTTTGCCTGAGCCAGTAAAACCTCTATGTAGGACTCTAAAGACTCGTCAATACGCCGGCAGTAGGTGATGATCACATCAAGCACCCACAAGCCGTCAGCGGTACTAGTTGGACGTAACGGCTACCCGGGTATTGAGTGATCAGAAGATCAGCAAGCAAGCCCGCTCCAACTCCTGTAAAATCCTGCCGGTAACACTTCCCATACAGTCCGGTCTCCTCGTCTGATATGTCGCATATCAAGTCTAGGGGTGGTAAACGTCAGACCCCATTAACCGATAAGTCGTGCCGATGTGAGGCTCATAAGGGGTCGAGAAACTACTGGTAACACTTACCAGTAAATCTCTGAATCAGCCCAGGCCAGGGACTTCCCTGTTACGGCCAATCGAGCATAGCGCAACATCAACCCCCAATACCGGGAGAGACGAAACCCTTCCTATCGCTCATTGCCTCCATGTGACTCGGGACAGTATCCAAAAACCACCGTTTTGCACGCCCTCATGGACATGGTAAGGTGGAAATCAAAGCACAGTGGGAATCACATGAGACTCTATGACGATCTCGGGTTTACAGGCTAACCTGCACAAGTGTCACCAGAGAACTGCCATCTGACGTGAGGTATAATACCATCTGGGAGTTCTCGGCGAGTCCGTCCAGTGTACCCAGTCTCCACTGAGCACCCGTATACCATCTCTGATGTCAAACACCAATGGATATGGGATCATCCATTGCCCATCTCATGGGTCGAGAAGCGTATACGCTAGTCTACACTGCTATATCGATGCCCCGTCTCGATACACCCACGACTAGGGATCTTGAAGGATGTACTTATGGACTACCATGTCCCCACTAGTATGATCCGCATCATAGTCCAGGTAGTCAAGTACACATCCTAAGGGCTTTACCAACATGTAACTATAAGACAGTATAAAGAGACATGTATACATGTTAAAGTAAAGAGCAACCTGATAGCATACTATCATATCGAGCAAGAAAGTCCTCTCTATATATGTCCAATCATCCAATATAATATTCATCATCTGTACAATACTGGCCTCTAGGGCATACATACAACTAACAATCTCTCACTTGCACTAGGGCCAGGTGCTATAGTATCGCAGACCAAGCATCCCGAAGAGTCTCTCAAACTGTATCTGGGGAATGGCCTTCGTGAGTGGATCCGCTGTGTTATTCTTCGTGTCAACCCTCCTGACCTCGATCTCCCGGCGATCAACTATCACCCGGATCAGGTGATACCGCCTCAAAATATGCCTGGATCGCTGATGGGACCTGGGTTCCTTGGCCAAAGCCACTGCTCCATTGTTATCGCAATACAAAGGTATTGGATGCTCAATGGATGGAACCACACCAAGTTCAGTAATGAACTTCTTGATCCAGACTGCTTCTTTGGCAGCATCGTTGGCAGCGATGTATTCAGCCTCCATCGTCGAGTCTGCCACGGTTTCCTGCTTGGAACTCTTCCAGCTAACCGCCCCTCCGTAAAGGATAAAGACAAATCCCGACTGCGACTTAGAGTCGTCCTTATCACTCTGGAAGCTCGAATCGGTAAAGGACTCCACTTGGAGTTCTCCGTTACCATACACCAAGAGCATCTCTTTAGTCCTTCACAAGTACTTGAGAATGCTTTTCACAGCTGTCCAGTGACTCTCTCCAGGATCAGCTTGATACCTACTCACTACACTTAGTGAGTATGCTACATCGGGTCTGGTACATAGCATCGCGTACATGATAAAGCCTACAGCCGAAGCATAGGGTATCCCTTGCATGCGAGCTCTCTCCAAATCAGTCTTGGGAGACATCTCTTTGGAGCGAGTGAGCCCTGAGATCGTGGGTAAAAACCCATGTTTGGACTCTTCCATACTAAACCTCTTTAGTATGGTGTCAATGTACCTGGATTGGGACAATCCCAATATCCATTTAGATCTATCTCTATAGATCATAATTCCCAATATGCAGGAGGCATCACCAAGATCTTTCAATGAGAATCTTTGTGATAAGAATAGCTTCACCGATTGCAGCATAGGAATATCATTTCCTATCAAGAGTATGTCTTTCACGTACAATACGAGGAAGACAACCTTACTCTCTGCCACCTTCTTGTAGATACAAGGTTCATCTACATTTTTGACGAAATCAAACTCTTTGATAACGACGTCAAAGCAGATGTTCCAACTCCGCGATGCTTGCTTTAATCCATAAATGGATTTAAGCAGCTTGCACACCTTCCCGCTACTCCCACTATCTACAAAGCCCTCTGGCTGAGTCATGTACACACACTCTTCTAAATCACCATTTAGAAAGGCAGTCTTAACATCCATTTGCCAGATTTCGTAGTCATGATATGCAGCGATGGCAAGCATGATCCGGATGGATTTAAGCATAGCCACTGGAGAAAAAGTTTCGTCATAGTCCACACCTGGTCTTTAACGAAAACCTTTTGCAACAAGTCTAGCTTTGAAACTCTCCACTTTCCCATCTACACCAAGTTTTTTCTAGAAGATCCACTTGCTCCCAATGGGTTTTACCCCTTCAGGAGCAACTTCCAAAGTCCACACTTTGTTGGTGTACATGGATTCCATCTCGGACCGCATAGCATCCAGCCATTTCACTGAGTCCCCACTCGTGATGGCCTGCTCGAAGCTAGTTGGGTCATCAACAACCATGATGCAATCCTCGCTCCCACCATCCATGAGAAAACCGTAGTCTCTCTCAGGTGGGTGAGGAACCCTACTAGATCGGCGGAGTGGCTGGGGTTCATCGGGAACTATCGAATTCTCTGGTTCCACCAGATCTTCTGTTGCAGCTTGCTAGAACCTCTTCCAGTTCTACCACATGACCACTAATCTCTTTTGCAAGAAATTCCTTTTCTAAAAAGGTGGAATGCCGAGAAACAAACACCCTTTGTTCCTCAGTGTGGTAGAAGATATACCCTTGAGAATTCTTGGGATATCCTACAAATTTGCATAGAACAGACCGTGCCTCGAGTTTGTCCGGATTTTGTCGTTTGACTTCGACTGGACAACCCCATATCTTTACATAGTTAAGACATGGTCTCTTCCCTTTCCATATCTCATATGGAGTGGTAGGCACAGATTTGGTAGGGGCCATATTCAATAGATGTATGGCTGTCTCTAGCGCATACCCCCAGAAGGAAATAGTTAACTCAGCTGTGCTCATCATAGAGCGCACCATATCTAATAGGGTGCGGTTCCTCCGTTCAGATACACCGTTGTGCTGTGGTGTATATAGAGGAGTCAGCTGAGAGAGAATCCCATTCTCTTTTAGGAAGTCCAAGAATTCATTGCTCAAGTATTCACCTCCTTGATCAGATCGTAAGATTTTAATACTTTTTTCGGTTTGGTTCTCGACTTCTTATTTATATTCTCTAAATTTCTCAAAAGCTTCAGACTTGTGTCTTCTCAAGAACGCATGTCCGTATCTTGAGAGATCGTCAGTGAATGTAATGAAATACGAAGAACCATCCCTGGCATGTGTAGACATGGGACCGCATACATCACTATGTATCAGTCCCAAGAGTTCGGTAACTCTTTCTCCGTGTCCCGTAAACGGAGTTTTGGTCATCTTGCCTTTGAGACATGACTGGCAAGTGTCATAAGATGAAAATTCGAACGGTTTCAAATATCCATCTTTATGCAACTTAGCTAGTCGTGTCGCATTGATGTGACCCAGTCTACAATACCACAAGAAGGATTCGTTCAGTTCTGAACTCTTCCTCTTGTGTGTGTTTATTATGCTCAGAACTGTTGATTGATTTAGAACATAATTGCCATTGCACAACGTGCCTGATCCAACCAACTTTTGGTTTAGAAAAATGTTCATAACATTATCTTGTAATACAAAATTATATCCCTCATTACTCAACAAAGAAACCGATATAATGTTGCATATCAGGTTCGGCATGAAATAGCATTCGTTCAGAATCAATGTATTACCAGTTGGCAATACAAGGTGATATTCCCCGACGGTTTTAGCTGCAACAATTGCACCATTTCCAACCCTTATGTCTTTATCACCTTCTCCAAGTTCTCTACCTTTCCTAAGCCCATGTAACTGATTACATATATGGGATCCTGACCCGGTATCTAATACCCAGGACGTAGAGCAGATGGAGAAACAGTTCTCTATAACGAACACACCCGAAGAAAATGCATCAACATGTACTTTCTTCATTTGGGTGGCATGGGAATCCTGGTATTCCCCTATATCCTGTTCAGTCTTATAACTCTTATAAGAAAGAACGGAACCAACGTTCCCCAGCACAGTATAACATGCGGGTTCGGTCAATACATCCATATTATTATCTTGATTAAGGCATGATATGGTCGCTACCTGGAGAGAGAGAGAAGAAAACACTTTAGCGTATGCTTCTGCAAGATCAGATTGGTTATTATTTTATCTAATCAGGATGGCTCCCACTGTTTTTATCAAACCTTCCTTCAAACCCTAAAAGGAAAGACTAGCCGGGATTAATTACACCCTACAACTTCGCCAATCTTTCAGCCAGGCAAGTGTCGGTACTTTGAGGGAGGTTTCCTGTGCTTTCGCACGGACCTAATTAAAGTAAACCTCATTTTCCCAGAGGCGTAACCCCGTTGACACCTTTCTAGACACCTACTTGATCGGCTAATTGTCCTGTGTAAAACTCTCCCGGGAGTAACAATTACTCGCAGTGGGTATCGGGATCCAACTATTTCATAGAAGGTATGCAATCTCATTGCAAATCTCAACACTTGAAATTCCCGATAATATTTTGCCCCTAACGTGCTATGACCTTGACGAAAGCCAACAAACCATAGCCCGCTAGTCAAGTTCAACCCGTACATTTCTTGATTGAATTAAACCCACCCGCATGACCCTTGAAGAAAGCCAACAAAGCCGTACGACTACCCCAATCCAATCGCATCATATGCAGCAGATAAGCAGTATATAGCTACCGCACACTACACCTTGACGAAAGACAACAAATGCAGCACGAATACTATATACAACTTATCTGAAATGACGGAGGGCTACGACAGGTTTTTCTGAAAACCTATTGCGTAATTAACTTGATATCGTTGTAGAATTTCATGAATTTTGAAATGGAGTGATTTTGAGGCTTTCATTAGTTTTGCTAAAGAGGTCACTCCCGGTGAAGGGATCTCGGCTCTTTCCTAATGGAATAAGGTGCAGGATATATCATATACATCACTATGCAAAGCAAAACTCCAAAAGCAGTCAAAAGTCAAACCGAGTGTTGTAGCATCTACCAGTTTTGCTAAAGAGATCACTCCCGGTGAAGGGATCTCGGCTCTTTCCCTATCGAATAAGGTGCAGGGTATATCATATATACCGCTATGCATAGCAAAACTGTAGCTACCCTTTTTTATTTGAAAATTTGATTCTACAACGTCTTTTAGGTTTCTTTTCTTTCATTAATCACATTAATGAAGCCCCATTATTTAAGTCACATAAACATCACAGATAAATACGACGTACACTTATGCCATCCGCATTCGCCTCGATGTCCCCTCGTGCACCGTTAGGTTAGGTAACTAACAGCAGAGCAGGGCAGGGCTAGCGCGGGTGTAAAACATAAGTAACGCCTATATAATATATCATATATACTATATACAGTATTTATCACAGAACATCAAATGATCACATCACAGATATCGCAGCAGAAGAAATATATGAAACATTGGATATACTAGGACGTCCGTGTTTTATTTTGAGCCTCTATAAAACACGGATTCAACGGTCGCGACGAATAGCCAAACCCACACCCCTAGACCCCTACGAAAGCGGCAAGCAACCCTACCAATTCTAGGGTTAGGAGACCTGGACTCGACTCCTCGAGTTGGTCTCCCACTGGACCCTAGAACCCGGTTGCTTGTGCTCCCCTCCTTGGGTCTATCCTTGTGCGGAAAATTAAATAATATACAAATGGAGACAACGACCTCATCCCGGAAGTGCCCCAATAAAAGAATATTACATACATTTATATTTTACATGAATGAAAATAAAAACTCTCATCTCACATAAAAAAAACCCGGCTATTCAGAACGCGACGATCCAATATAACATATCCAGCAACACAGAACATCACATGTCATCAACGAAGTAAATATGCGCATCCCAATTGTCGTTGACATATAGCAACGAAACCGGCGATAACACATATTACACTTACAGTCACAGAAAAGAAAGTATAAAACTACAACATTTGGAATCCACAATCTCTTTAGACATCGTAAATCCGAAATATCACATATTTCGCATTTCATGCCTAACTGTATAAATTCCACATATTGTATCACATTCCAGATAAATAGACAGTATTAAACTTTCCGATCGAATAATCAAATACCCAAGATTTCCTAAATGGCTCAACACTTGAGCGGAGTTCAAAAATTCCAGAATGCGTCACAGTGGCAACGGTCCAGCCGTAGAAGGGTCAAGCCAACGCCTCACATGTGGCACGCCGTACTGCCATAAACCCAAAAGTTCAAAGGGCAGTTCAAGACGGTCACATAATCGAGTTATGTTTTGTTATCTTCTAGAGGGTCCATCGCGTCACATGCACGTATTTCCAAAAGATTTAAACCCGAGAAAAATTCAACACTTGAATGTTTTTCGTGCCGGGAAAAATTGAGTTAAGGATATCCGTTCGAACATTTTAATACTTTCTAAATTATCCGAAATAACAAAACAAAATTAAATTCTCCGATCGAATCGACGATTACAAAATGAACCCCTGAATACTCAACACTTGAGTCAAATTAAAAATACCCAGAAAATAACAATCACAAAATCTAGAATTACTGTGCAAACAGAGGATCCAACGGTCACAATACTGCCGCGGTTCCGCGGCACAAGCAGGGATTTGCCGCGGAACCGCAGTCAAATGTACGATTCACGTCCTCGTTTTGCACAATAATTCTTGTAAAACCCTGCGGATTTTTTTAGATATTTTTAATTCACAAAAATCCCAGATTTTGAAAATTGTCCAGAGAGGGGTCGTTTTGTCGTATTCGGGTTCGTTCGGAGTTTTAACTTCGTTAACATATCGCCTAATGCTCTAGCTAGGCTCTGATACCACTGTAGGGTTACTAGGCACACTAACAAGGCTCTACAAGGCATCGACCATGCCATAATTAAAATTATATATGCCGCACAACCCTAAGCAAGATCGTTAACTAGAGTTTAGGAGAAACTAATGGCAAGTAAACGACTTTACACTAAAGGGAACGCGATATACAACCTTTGTAGATCGGTCTTCCACTTCATTTGCTCCATGTTGAAGTCCCTTCGCTGTGATCAAGGTTCTCCCGGGCTCTTGCATGGCTTCACGACGCGAAGGATGCGACCTTGCTTGAAGTCTCCGAGGCCGAAGATGGTCTACGTCAAGGGAATTCCGACTCAAGCTCCTACTTCACTAAATTGAGAATTAGTGAAGCAAACACCCTATACTAAAGGGCTAGTCTAGTAGAGGATGGAGAAATAGGAAGTGAGTTCTCTTTAGAATTTTTTTTCTCACAAGGATTCTCACTTTAGATCAAACCCTAGCTTGCTTTTTCTTTTTGTTCAATGAAGAAGATGATGAACAAAAGAAAGTGAAGAGGATAATGATCAAGTGAGAAGGCTAACCATGGTGAGTGAGTATCATATACTAACTCATGGTGAGACATAACCATGGCTAAGTGTAAATGGTTAGGTCAATAAAAATCTAAAGTAAAACAAAACTTGTGGACTTTTTCAAAGCATCCACAAGCTTCTACAAGCTTTATGCTTATGAAAAAATTCCACTAATTTGTAATTACTTTAGATAAATATAAACCACCATTTAAAAATAGAATGGTGTAAGTCTTACACATCCATGTCTAGTGTATCAACAACCATGATACAAATATATAACACATTTTAATATATATATCATATATATATATATATAGTAAAGATGTGTGAAAGTGAGAAAAACCCTAAAGTGAACAAGTGTTAGTAAATGTAAATTATTATATCTAATATACAATTATACATTTAATTATTAAATCAACACTTGACTAATAATCCGGTCATATCTCATATAACCGGCTAACAATCATTGTATCGACTTATCAAATCAACACTTGATTCGATAACCCGGCTATATCATATATAACCGACCGATACAATAAAAAAAGTCGCGAGAATAGAATACGGTATCACATACACGCATTTATTCTCGGTCTCGCACATATCACATACGTGCTCCTATTTCGTTTTGCCTGAGCCAGTAAAACCTCTATGTGGGACTCTAAAGACTCGTCAATACGCCGGCAGTAGGTGATGATCATATCAAGCACCCACAAGCCGTCAGCGGTACTAGCTGGACGTAACGGCTACCCGGGTATTGAGCGATCAGAAGATCAGCAAGCAAGCCCGCTCCAACTCCTGTAAAAGCCTGCCGGTAACACTTCCCGTACAGTCCGGTCTCCTCGTCTGATATGTCGCATATCAAGTTTAGGGGTGGTAAACGTCAGACCCCATTAACCGATAAGTCGTGCCGATGTGAGGCTCATAACGGGTCGAGAAACTATTGGTAACACTTACCAGTAAATCTCTGAATCAGCCCTGGCCAGGGACTTCCCTATTACGGCCAATCGAGCACAGCGCAACATCAACCTCCAATAATGGGAGAGACGAAACCCCTCCTATCGCTCATTGCCTCCATGTGACTCGGGACTGTACCCAAAAACCACCATTTTGCACGCCCTCATGTACGTGGTAAGGTGGAAATCAAAGCACAGTGGGAATCACACGAGATTCTATGATGATCTGGGGTCTACAGACTAACCTGCACAAGTGTCACCAGAGAACTGCCATCTGACGTGAGGTATAATACCATCTGGGAGTTCTCGGCGAGTCCGTCCAGTGTACCCAGTCTCCACTTAGCACCCATATACCATCTCTGATGTCAAACACCAATGGATATGGGATCATCCATTTCCCATCTCATGGGTCGAGAAGCGTATACGCTAGTCTACACTGTTATATCGATGCCCCGTCTCGATACACCCATGACTAGGGACCTTGAAGGATGTACTTATGGACTACCATGTCCCTACCAGTATGATCTGCATCATAGTCCAGGTAGTCAAGTACACATCCTAAGGGCTTTACCAACATGTAACTATAAGACAGTATAAAGAGGCATGTATACATGTTAAAGTAAAGAGCAACCAGATAGCATACTATCATATCGAGCAAGAAAGTCCTCTCTATATATGTCCAAGCATCCAATATAATATACATTATCTGTACAATACTGGCCTCTAGGGCATACATACAACTAACAGTGATCATGTATTCCTATAGATTTCTCCGATGAAAGGCGTGATGAGATTTAGGAAGAAAGGGAAGCTTAGTCCAGGATTTATGGGTCCCTTTGAGATCCTTGAGCTAGTTGGTACCATTGCCTATCGTTTTGCACTTCCACCCAGTTTTCTGGATGTTCACCCCGTATTTCATGTATCGATACTTCGCAAGTACCTTCATGACCCTTCTCATATGATTCTGCACCAGACCATCAAGCTGGAGCGTGATCTTTTTTCACCGAGCAGCCGGTAGTTATACTGGATCGGCAGGTGAAGAAACTTCGGTCAAAGGTCATACCATCAGTGAAAGTTCTTTGGCGTGGCTCGAATAGTGAAGAGGTCACATGGGAAGCCAAGAGCGAGATGCGAAAGAAATTCTCTCATCTCTTCGAAGGTACGCATAGAAAGATTTTTAAATTCGGGGACCAAATTTCTTTATCGGGGGAAGATTGTAAAACCTTAGAATTCGATTAATGTTAATTAAGAGATAATGTGGGCTTTTAATAAAATTTAACCAATAATTATTTTCACATATTTTATTTTTTTAATTAATATTTTATTTAATTATTTTTGCGCTTGCACACATATGTGCATGTTAATCTTAAGGTTAAGGAGGTATTAACCATACTTTACTAGCTATGGCACACTTAACCATTTCTATGTCATGTTATGTTTGCATAAGTATCTATTTTTTTTAGCAAAGAGTTTTTATCTTTTTAAAATAAAGAGAAAAGAGAAGAGTTGAATTTTTTATGACATGATGAGGCATGCGACATAGCATAGGAGGCAATTAATGAAGAGAGTGAGAGAGAGAGAGAGAGAGAGCATGGCTCACTCTCATTTCTTCACCTCACTCTCTTATTTCGTCACCTCACTCTCTCTCATTTACTTGTTCTTCATCACTAAAAATCTCCACTAGATCTCTTTTTCTCCACAACCTCAAGCCTAAATCTTCATCAAACCTCACTAAACACTTCACAACTCATGCTTAAGCCCTCTTGTGATTACTTGGAGCTTGATGGCTAGGGTTTTCAACCAAGTTTGGTGAGGTAATGATGCTAAACCTTAAATTAGGCTCTAAGGTTGGATTGTGTGTTAATTAGTTTCAGTTTTATACCATGTTGTTTTAAATTTTAGTGTTAATATCGTGTTCTATTAAGTTTAGGGTTTCTGTTGAATCTGCTATCGACCCAGGTAGTTGTTTAGAAATTTTCCATCACTGAGAATGTAATTGAGACCTAGAACCCACCTTAAGAACCTGAGACCTTTCCTTCTAAAATTGACCGAAAATAAATTTGCTGCCAGAAGTGTAGGCTCGTAGTATATGCGGCCAGATTGAGGAGCTGGGGGTCATGTCTTGGTCGTAGGGTCTCTAGGGAAAAGTGTAGGCTCGTGGTATATGCATCATCCTCAACCAATGGAAAAGTGTAGGCCAGAAGTGTAGGCTCTTTTGTTTTCCTTGAGATATTTATAAACCTAACCATTATCCTCAACCCTAGTTAAGTCTCTACATGAGTTAGTGCATGACACTAACTCACCCATGGTTTATATTCTCACCTCATGAGTTCATTCTTTTCTTATTGACTTGAGCTTCTTCTTCCTCATTGAAAAAGCTCACTAGCTTTTTCTAAGGTGAGAAAATATTGAGAGAAAATGAAAACTAAAGAGAGACCATTTCCTACTTCATCATCCTCTACTATTAGCCATTTAGTTTAGGGTGTTTGCTTCACTAAACCCTAATTTAGGGAAGTGGTGGCATGAGCTAGAGTCTCCTCGACGTAGATCATCTTCGGCCTCGAACACTTTGAGCAAGTTTGCATCTTTCACCTTGTGGAGCCTCTCTAGAGTTCGGGAGATCACACTCGCAATGAAGGGACATCTACATGGAGCATTTGAAGTGAAGGACCGGTCTATAAAGGTCGTATTCCTCATTCACTTAGTATATAAAGTTGTTTGCATGCTTATTGTTTAAATCTTTAGTTAAGATTCTAGGGTTAGGGTTGTTTAGAAAGGCAAAATTTTGAAAACGGCATGGACGATGCCTCCCGAAACCTTGCTGCGGCACTAAGTAACCCTACAGTAACGTAATCAAGTAAGCCGAATCTCAGAAATCTAAACCTTTTTAAGAAAATAAAAGAGGTGAAGTTTTGAAATAAGGTGTGATGAAATCAAATGTTTTCTTAAATGAATAGATAATGGAACATGAAAAATGTAAGTGGATTTTATTAGTTGAAAAACATGTTCCGTCTTTTAAAAATTTAGGCTGCACCTCCTTTGTATATTTTGATCTAAACCACATACACATGATAATATAAAAGGTATCCCCAAGCTGTGAGGCTACGGCAGCGCCCCGACCGTCAATCCAAGGCCAAATGCGGAATAAAAACTTTTCAAAACGGCGCTATTGTAACCCTAAAACCCGGATCGTGTCATTAACCGTAAACTAGTAATCTGTAAAAGAGGGTTTAGAGATTATACCGATCGATCCGTGTCCTTCGGTCTTCAACCTCTGCCACTAGCTAGTTGCGGCTGTCCCGATGACTTTCACTCTCCGATCACGCTCATTGAAGAGGACACATGTCGAGGATTCTTTACATGGGCTCCTGCTTCAAACCGAAGCAACTCAGACATCAAGTTTACCGAAAGAGATGACCAAGAATGAAGTAGAGAGTGTGTGTGGATGCTTTTTCTCAATACACCCTAGGTTGCTCAACACATGAGGCATGATAGGGTGGAGGTGAAAGGGTTTCCATTGGAGAAGAAGTGTGAGCTCAAGTGATGGCTTAAGAAAAAGAAAATGAGCTTGGAAAGTATCTAATGTTTTTGGTGTGTTATATTGTGATGAGCATCTCATGAATTTCACACACACACACAAAAGAATCTCTACACTCATATGCTCACCACATAATATCCCACACCAAAACCAATACCATGAGTCACTAATGTGCACATGGCACAATGAATGCACAAGGTCAAGACTTGCATTCATGTGTCATGCCGCAATGAATGCCCAAGGTCAAGACTTGCTCTCACACTCTCCATCACAATAAACATTTATCTAAAATGTTTAATCCAAAAGAAACAAATGGCAAACCCTAAAGTAAACTCGTGACGGATCACAAGAATACCCCTCAACTGTATATACACACATGCATCCGTATTGCGACTGAATACGAATACAATGAGACTAAAATATTCCAACACAATATAATACTAGGATCCGGCTTAAACCAAAGCCCACTAGTATTATCCGTCCAAATCATGACACGTGCACAAGTGCACGTGTATGTTCGAACCCTGCCATAATACCATATGGCCTCTACAACGTTTCGCCCGAACTTTGGAAACTTTCTATATGTGACTATAAAGACTCGTCAATACGCTGGCAGTGGGTTTAACTACAAGCACGTCAGTGGTACTAGTTGTACGTAACGGCTGCCAAGGTATTGAGCAAAGGGGAGGCCGATGAGCAAAATCATCCTGAAACCCTACTGAGCCTATCAGTGACAATATCCATACAGTCCGGTCCATTCGTCTATGAGTATCGCATATGGGGCCTAGGGGCTGGTAAACGTCAGACCCCTAATAGCGGTATAAGTCGTGTCGGAATGTAGCCCAGAACACCCTAAGAAACTACTGGAATACCTACCAGTAAATCTCGCTTGCCCTGGCCAGGGACTTTGTGTAATGGCTTTCCTAAACACAACACGATCTCACCCCCAGTACCGGGAGAGACGAATCCCCTGCCGATCCGCTCACTGCCTCCATGTGGCTCGAGACTGTACCCAACTAAAACCTGTTGGCACGACTCTTTTGAGCCATGGTAGGGTAGTAATCAAAGTACAGTGGGAACTCATACGAGACAAATGACGATCTCAGGTCGATGGACTAACCTGTACATATGTCACCAGGGAACTGCTATCTGACGATAGGTATAATTTCCAACTAGCATGTTTCCGGCGAGTCTGTCCGGTGTACTCATAACCCAATGAGCACCTGTATACGTCTTAGGTGAACCAACTAACACCAATGGCTTGTGAGACCAGCCACCGCCCCTCGTCGGGGTCTCGATCCGTATACACTAGTCAACTCTCGGAGTATCAATGCCCAGTCTCGAAACTCCCACGACTAGGGACACTTTAAGGATGTGCTTATAGACCCCAGCTCCTACGTATATGATCGCCATCATACTGTTGGCAGTCAAGAAAGAATCCTAAGGGCTCTATCAACGTGTAATAGTGATCTATAATGTCACCTAAAGCTGTACACGATGATAAAGATAAACCAGATAGCATACTATCATCTCGACTAAGACTTTCCTGCTGGTATAGGTCCTCCCTCAATCATTGCAATCACGTGCCTGCGATCCAATAATTGACTTTGAGGGCACTATATCCAACACAAGCGGGAGCTAGCTCTTCGCCAATCGGCGGAATCATAACCACGCAAGACAGAAATATATGTATACGACGCCCAATGGCGAAGATCAACACAAAGAGTAATGTAAAGCAAGACATCAAACCCACCAAGCGAACATATAACTCATCGCTCAAGTCTCGCAACTAAAAGTCTTGCTAAGTCTTTCTACTTATACAAATACTAGTTTCTGATTGATGGAGTTAACCAGATACAACAGAATAGTAAATACAAGAATGGTTTGATCCAACATATACACCTACCAAAAGCAAAACACCCGAATGCAGCTGTGAGCCAGCGATGTCGCTACTGATCCATGCGGTCAACCTGCAAGAACTGTGACACAACGGGGGTGAGTTGACAACTCGTGAGTAGAAAACATCATCAGGTAGAAACCGAAATAAACAACGATTCCTATGTCAACTATATCATAAAGGTAATACTATGATATCTAGGGTGACCGTATCTACATATGTGCCACCAATCTAATCAATGCCTATCAGCATGTAGATAACATGAACGTGTCCATCAATGATACAACAACATCATGCATTTAAATATCATGAAAGCATATGCATGTAAATATGAGAATATCAATCAACGTGTGTCCATCAATGGCACATCAAAATCATGGAAATTGAGTGTCCAATATCGACACTCGAAGCATCATGAAACCCGTGTCCAGCATCGACACGTAAATCCTCATATCTGAGGCGCCGCATCCTCAGATCGGCCCTCAGACGCCGCATACTCTGGTCGACCCTCATATCCATCTCATGACTCCAGTCGGTATCCTCTGTATAACTGCCGAGTCCAAATACTATCACCGGTAGGTAGTGCTCCCCTGCCAGGCTCACCGCCTAACAATACGAGTCTCCTTGCCCCTGGGTACCTCACCGGGTCCATCATGTACCCGAAGACGGTGCCTACCGCTCCTCGAATCGGGTTTCACATGCCAATCTCAGAACCGAGAAAACACATGGTGGACGTCTCGAAATATCATATCAAGAGAAACCCGGTTTTTAAAACAATATATACTTTCCTTTGAAATAACCACGGTTCTCAAATCCGGAAATCTCATGAAAACAGCATCTCAATGCATATAATCGTAAAGCATGATGTATGCAAACATATAGCAGAAATGTGAGCATATCCGTATATCATGCAACATGGAACAGTGATGTGACAATATCAGTATATCATTCGACATATCATAATGATGTGAGGATAACAAGTATATCATGCAACATAGAATAATGATATGGCAATTCAACTGTGTAAGTGATATAACAATTATCGATGATGAAGTGGGTGAGCCGACCAATCTGTGTAAGTGTAACATACGCATCATCGATAATGGTGTAGGTGTACTAGCACAGGTATATATAATGCAATGAAAATGACATGAACGTAGGATAAGGTACATCGTAAACGAAATTCTATAAGCATACGCATCTAATCTAACATCTACACACGAACCATACGATCAGTTTTTAAAGTTGTGAATCGTAGTTTTGAAAGTAGGGGCTACGGTATTTTTAAGAAAAAGACATCATTTGAAAATCCGTAACGTCTCTCAAGGTATCTATTTAAGATATGCATACGATTCTTCAGTTTGGAAATATATATGGTTCGGATGACACATTTACGTCGGCTATTTAGTCTAATAGTATCCAATACGGCAATATCATAGAACATCATCCTCAAATCACGAGAATGGATCATCCATCCGGTAACTCACATCGCGTACGGTAATCCATCGTACAGTGACATTTAACAAAAATAGGGATCTATCAACTTATATGACAATGAGGGTATGGATCTCAAGTCTCGTACGGCATATCACTCATTATTCTCATAAATATGGATATATCTCAAGCCACGTCCGTATCAAATCTCATATCCTGTTATTTTGCATAAATGTCATATCTTATTGTATATAACGTTCTCATACCATGCCACTATAAATCTTATATCAATCGTATCCGCTCGTATCATCTTATCTCATCATATTGATATCTCAAATCTCGTCATCACGTACTAATCATATTATATCACTTCTAACTATCCTTTTAACCATATACCTAGGTTTCTTTAACCATATCCTATATATCGGTTTCCATCAAAATTTGCAGGGGTGCTATACGTCATCCACCCGACTTCCCCTGTAGATATAAATCTACTCACCTGCGGAACTCCTCGTTCAGCAGTGCTTCATCGTCTCGGAAGTCCACGCGAGGGTACCTACAATAAATACACAATTGCAAATGCTATTAACATCAAGTTCCGAAATCCAATACGGCACGCGGTGCGCTCACAGGTTAGAACCTATAACCTACGCATGCAAAACCAACCAATTATCCCTTGTCGTTGACGTACAAACATCCAACGACCAAATACAATATCATATACCAAACCTAAATTCAGAAATCCCAAAACACAAAAACAACAACCTTGGAAAACCACTTCCAGATTTCACCCTAGGCCAAACTTGGGAATTTTGCACATAGGGTTGCCTTAGATATCTGATAACAAGACCACTGAACAAAATTCAAACCATTCTACTCTGATGTGGCCGCAATTTGCGGCCACAATGAATTAATCTGCAACCAGATTAGGGAATTTGGGTCTCGGGTTTCATGGGTTGCTACATGGTTTCCTGCATGTCTCACTGTCATGGGAACTTAATTTATGTTGGTCTCGGGTCACTCCAGATTCCTATAAACCGTCACAAACTGTCAAATTACGATGTCGGGAAAAATCTACGTCCGTGTTTTGGTTTTCTAGTCTCCGGTCTTGGCCATAAACTCAACATTAATGTCTTGTAAACAGCCACTACATATCACCAATCCACACAATTACCCAAACCCTCTCTAGGAATTTCCAAACATCTCATACCCTAACCAAATCACATTTTAAACTAAACTAGGATGCAAGAAACTAAAACTAAAATAAATGAAAGAAGATATACCTCATTTGGGCAACTCAAGAAAAACCCTAGCTCCCCAAAGTCCTCAAAATCCAACTTTGATTGGTCCATAGTGTTGAGGGTGAGGTGTGGATCATTTTTAATGAAGAGGGTGTAGGGTTTTGGGAAGGAAAATTAGATGAAGCTTGGGGTGAAGGTGGAGGGAGATGAGGAGTTGAAGAATATGAAGAACAATTGAGAAAATGTGAAGGAATGGCAGCCCCCCCCTCTCACTCTTATCCTCACTTATTCTCACTCTTTTTCTCTCTCATGGCATTCTCCAAGTCATGATGTGGTCTCCCCCCCCCCCCCCCATCCTCAATAATACACTATCTTCATTTTATTTTCTCACAAAACCAAATACAACATGAAACCAACAAATAACACAACATGCAATATAACATGGTGCACTAACCATGGAAAATGTAGAAATACGGATTTGGCTTAATCGCGATTAGTAGTGCACTAATCAATTTTTATCCAAACTGCATATAATTAATTATAAAAACACCAAATCCAATAAATATATTTTTAAATGAATAAATCATTTTAATCTCCAATTATTTCATAAATATTGGTATATATTTATACCATTTTACGAAAACCCCTATTTCGCAAATCGGGTAGTTTTCGAGAAATATATTATTTTAATATTAAATTCAAAAAATAATATTTTATATTTTCTGAAATGTTACATTTTCTCTCTCTCTTTGGCAGCGACCATGTCCCGACCTTAGACTATAACTCGGTAACCAAGATAACCGGACCTTCTTAAAACACTGGCCTTTGGATTGTCAGAGTTGCA
This sequence comes from Agapanthus africanus, assembly GCA_030015575.1. NCBI lineage: Eukaryota > Viridiplantae > Streptophyta > Magnoliopsida > Asparagales > Amaryllidaceae > Agapanthus > Agapanthus africanus. The sequence goes on along the minus strand of JASDDO010000004.1, from coordinate 136,753,145 downwards.
TACGTCATTGCCACTCATTCTTTTACCCTTTGCTTTTCTCCGGAACATTCCGTATCACTACGAAGATCCATATTTATTGGATACGGCCATCGTATAGTTACATACGAACTCGAAGAAACTTGTTTCAGATTCGAGAATGGTTTCCGGTTCAGGAGAAAATGAATAGGACTATTCAATTATCTTTTTTCCTTTTATCTTCTTCAAGTTGTGAGGGCTCCTAGGATTAGGAGAGGGTACACCTATTGCGCTTATTGGATATTCTTCTTCCGAACCATAGGCAGGTGCCGAAAAGTGGGGAAGGAATCGACACGGATAAAGCAAAGTCTAGATGAAAACCAATTAGCCTAAGTGTGGTGTATAGAAGATAATAAGTAAAGATGAATAAATGGATTAGAAAGGGGGCAAAGTAAATTGCGACTGCTATCATTCACGACCAAACCGCGTATATCATTGCCACTCCTACTTCACCTTTGAATTTCTCCAGAACACCCCGTATCACTATGAAGATCCACAGTTATTGGATAATCCGTCGTATAGTTACATACGAACTCGAAGGAACTTGTTCCAGTTCGAGGATGGATTCTGGTTCAGGAGAAATAGAATAAGGATTATTCAGTTGTCTTTTATCTTTATCTTCTCTCAGGTTGCGAGGGCTCCTAAGATTAGGAGAGTACACCTATTACACTTATTCGATAGTCTTCTTCCAAACCATAGGCTGGTGCCGAACGGTAGGAAAGGAAGAAAAACCTTTTAGCCTAAGGGCGGTGTACAGAAGGTAAGGAGTAAAGACAAATAAAGGGATTTGGACAGATAGCAAGGAAATATACGGTTACAGTCGTGAATCTGTATAATAAAAGAGGCATTACTAGGCATACACGGCCACCCCTTCGAAATATTTTCATGTTTCAGTTTCACTGTGCATTGTTAATTGAAAACTGATTTCCCAATTAGGTCCTTACTCCAGGGTATGTATTTACCAGGTTTGATTCTCACATCTGTATGGTTTTACAGATGATGAGTGGGAGTAAATTATTGGGAATTAGGTGATCATCCTCATTATATCGTAATTCGTTGTAATTGGTGATATTTGTGGTGTGGAAATCACCTGGTTTTTGCCGGACGGCAAATATTTGGTTTTGAATATCTGTTGTTATGCACCAATTTCAAACTGATATATCTGTACATTTATTTTATAAAGTGAGATATAAATTTTTGAAATTAGGTCCATGACATTTACCTATATCAGTTGATAATTGGGTAAGGAGCATTAAACAACGGTGTAATTCTTCTTAACCATAGTACAGTTTTCATCCTACGACGCACAATGTTTAGTTATTCAACTCAGGGGACTTATATAAAGTATTGTATGTTGTCCAGTGTCCATTAGGACAGAGGGGTTGGTCCTCGTACTATATTCTGTTTACTTGTGACTTCTCCAATTTTAGACAAGTATTTCGTAGAAATATAAGGTCCAAGTTTTGAGAAGTTATAGGTACAAGAATAAAGTAGAGAACCATGTGTTGCAAGTATCAGGATTCTTCAAGGTGATCGAAGATGTAGATACTTATGTTTGGTATTCAGTTTATAGTAATGGTTTTGATAACTTTCTTCTCTTTTAGGTTACTCAAATCTGGATGCACTCCTAAGTTGAGTAATACTGATCGGCCTCCTTCCATTTAGTTGAAATGCACTGGAGACAGTTGCATGATTTGAATCTGGTTCCAATTAAATTTGTGCGTCTGTTTTTATATTGTATATAGAATGGTTCATATCTTAACGATGTTAAGGTATATGGAGTTGTCCGGCTTATGCTTAAAACCAGACTCTGGATAACTCAAGGAACATTTCTGTAATGTCAGTTTATGAGTTATCCCGGGCTTTGACGAGGGTTAACTTTCTACCATATGGAAGATCAATAGCGATATTATTCTTGACTCGCCACAGTTTTAGTAAAATGGACTTTTTTCAGAAAACAGTAGTGGGAGTATGGTAGAACTGAAAGTGATTCCAGAATCACAAACGATTACTGAAAATTTAATAGAACCTGAAGATTCAATCGGGTTTGACATTCTATTAGCCTCTCCGCAGATATGGTGGGTAACCTCAGGCACCCGAGAGGTATTTCGGTATCCTCAAAGACGGTGACATGGAGGTTCTTGTTTACCCGGACTTGCCATTACTATTGTTCTAGACTATGAGACCCGGCAGGAGGATGAGTATAGCATTGTTCTAAACTAGCTTTAGAAGTCCAGGTGTATATGACTCTGCCAGAGGGTTGTTATAGTCAGTGGGAGCAGCGGAAGCATAGGGAACAAGTAGCCTGTGTCTATTTATAGACTAAAGCAAGTATAGAGGAGATAGATCATCTATTTTTGATGTGATAGTCATTGGCTTTGACTTCATCGGAAAATGAGATGGATCTGTTAAGAAAGTAGTAGGGTGTGATGTCCTGGTATATGGATGACATGCACATTGTAGGAAGTGAAATTCTATACTACGATCGGTTATACTGTGGTTGTCACACAGTGGTTTCCCTATATAGGATAAGGATATTATATCTGGAATTCTGGTTATTAGATCTAGATTTGGGAAGTGTCCCAATCTAGGTACTTAGACAGTATTCTGAAGGTATTTTAGAATGGACGACTCCTGCCATGGTGGTGTACCTGCAGGTGATGGAGTCACCTTCTCTAAAGGTGTCTTACAGACTTAAAGGGAGAGGGATATGCATGATTGGCATATCACTTGCTTAGGCAATTGAGTCAATCATGAGATGTCAAGTACCACACCAGATGTTGTTTTTGCACTAGATGCAATAAGTTTATATATTAATCCAATCCTGGAGAAACGTTCAGAAGCAGTTTATGAACATAAGTGGATGTTCTAGGGATTTAGTAGCGGCAGCCTCCTTCGGGAGACGGTTATCATTCTAGGCTTGCAAGGTGACCTGGATGACAGAGTGGCTTTCAGAGTTATAGTTTTCCGTCTGACGAGGGGCAGTAATTTGGACAGGTGGTCCAAGTGGATACTGTGGGTAGCATGGCGCAAGATACTGATTAAATTCAGTGGACGATACAGTCTAAGAAGTTTGCTGGGTTTGGAGTTCATTTGTGAATTGGGTCCCATCAGATATCCAGATATATTCTTAGACATGTATTGCTCATTTCGGGAGATGCCTTTCTCCACGAACTTGAGATAAAGAGAGACATAGAAAGGAACATTAGAGTGGATCCACTCACTGAGGCTATTTCTTGAACGCAATAATTTTACAAACGAGCTTTGTGAAACTGATTAGTAGAGAAGTTGGGTGTTCGGTATCACACGGGCTATGAGTATGCGACACCGCAATAATTAGCCTTAAGTGCAAGTGGGAGATTGTTGGCTATAGTGCCCTCAAGTCAATTATTGGATCGCAGGCACGTGATTGCAATGATTGAGAGAGGACCTATACCGGTAGGATAGTCTTACTCGAGATGATAGTATGCTATCTGGTTTGTCTTTATCATCGTGTACATGCTTCAGGAGACATTACAGATCACTATTACATGTTGATATAGCCCATAGGGTTCTTGCTTGACTACCAGCAATATGATAGCAATCATATACGTGGGAGCTGGGTGGTCTATAAGCACATCATTAAAGAGTCCCTAGTCGTAGGAGTTTCGAGACTGGGCATCGATACTTTGAGAGTAGACTAGTGTATACTGATCGAGACCCTGACGAGGGGCAGTGGCTGGTCTCACAATCCATTAGTTTCAGTTTGTTCACCTCAGATGTATACAGGTGCTCATTGGGTTATGAGTACACCGGACGGACTCGCCGGGAACATGCTAGTTGGTATTATACCTATTGTCAGATAGCAGTTCCCTGGTGACATGTGTACAGGTTAGTCTATCGACCTGAGATCGTTATTTGTCTCGTGTGAGTTCCTACTGTGTTTTGATTACTACCCTACCATGGCTCAAAGGAGTCGTGCAAACAGGTTTTAGTTAGGTATAGTCCTAAGCCATATGGAGGCAGTGAGCGGATCGTTAGGGGATTCATCTCTCCCGGTATTAGGGGTTGATGTCGCGGTGTGCACGGGTGGCCATCACCAGAAATCCTTGGTCAAGGTAGTCGAGAATTACTAATTGGGATCAGTAGTTTCTCAGGTGGTGATGAGCTTCATACCGAAACTAAATATCTCGTTATTAGGGGTCTGACTTTATCCACCCCCTAGACCCGATATGCGATACTCATAGACTAACGGACCGGACGGTACAGATTTTGTCACTATCAGGCTCAGTAGGGTTTCAGGATGTGTTTGCTCGTAAGCCTCCCTTTTGCTCAATACCTGGGTAGCCGTTACATACAGCTAGTGCCACTGACGTGCTTATGGTTAAACCCACTGCCAGAATATTGACGAGTTTTTAGAGTTGAAGGGTTACTTGTCAAGGCAGCAAGGTTTCGGGAGGCATCGTCCATGCCATTTTCAAATTTTTGCCATTCTAAAGAAACCTAACCAAGAATCTTAACTAGAGTTTTAAACAAAACAACATGCAAACAACTTTGCAAACTAAGTGAATGCGGAATACAACCTTCGTAGACCGGTCCTTCACTTCAAATGCCCCGTGTAGAAGTCCCTTCACAGCGAGTAAGAATCTCCCGAACTCTTGAGAGGCTCCATAAGGTGAAAGATGCAAACTTGCTCCAAATCTTCGAGGCCGAAGATGATCTACGTCGAGGAGACTCAAGCTCATGCTACTTCTTCACTAATGTGTGAAATTAGTTAAGCAAACACCCTAAACTAAATGTCTAATAGTAGAGGATGATGAAGTAAGAAGTGTGCTCACTTTAGATTTCAATTTCTCACAATCTATCATCACTTTCACAAAAGCTAGAAAACATAAAATGAGGAAGAAGAAGATGAAGCTCAAGTGATGAAAGAATAAATCATATGGTTCAAAATGCAACCATGAGTGAGTATATCATCCATATACTAACTCAGGTAGAGAGTTAACCAATGTGTATGGTTAATGATTGGGTTGATAAATATCTTAAGAAAAACAAAAGAGTGGACTAAGTCAATGGTTATCTTCAAGCTTCTCCAAGCTTCTAACCATCAAAATATCTCCACTAATTTTTAATTACTTAAGAATAAATATTAAACCCTAACATTAACCCTAGCATGGTGTGAGTCTCATACATCCATGTTGCATGTGTAACCAAGCATGTCACAACAATATATATCACATATATATTTTGTGCATAAAGATAACAATACATTAAACATATATCACATATATGTTAAATGTATCATAAGTGAGAATAATAAATACTTAAGTGAGCATATAATATATATATATATAATTTCATCGAATCAACACTTGATCCGATAACCCGGCTATATCACATATAACCGGCCGATATCACATATCGCAAGAATAGAATGCGGTATCACATACACGCATTAATCTCGGTCCCGCACATATCACATATGTGCACCTACTCCGTTTCGCATGAACCAGGAAACCTCTGTGTAGGACTCTAAAGACTCCTCAATACGCCGGCAGTATGTGATGATCATATCAAACACCCACAAGCCGCAAGCGGTCTGCTAAACGTAATGGCCACCCGGGTATTGAGCGATCAGAAGATCAACAAGCATGCCTGCTCACACTCCTGTGAATCCAATCAGAAACACTACCGTACAGTCAGGTCTCTTCGTCTGATATGTCGTATATCAACAGCCTAGGGGTGGATAACGTCAGACCCCAATAGCCTGATAAGTCATGCCGATGCAAGGTCCATAACGGTTCGAGAAACTACTGATAACACTTACCATTAGATCTCAGCAACCCTGGCCAGGGATTTCCTATTATGGCCAATCGAGCATAGCGCAACATCAACTCCCAATACCGGAAGAGACAAAATCCCTCCTATCGCTCATTTCCTCCATGTGACTCGGGACTGTACCCAAAAACCACCTTTTTGCACGATCTTTTGACCGTGGTATGGTGGAAATCAAAGCACAGTGCGAATCAAACAAGACTCTATGACGATCTCGGGTTTACAGACTAACCTGTACCAGTGTCACCAGAGAACTGCTATTAGACGATAGGTATAATACCATCTAGGAGTTATCGGCGAGTCCGTCCAGTGTACCCAGTCTCCACTGAGCACCTGTATACCTTCTCTGATGTCAAACACCAATGTATATGGGATCATTTATCGCCAATCATATGGGTCGAGAAGCGTATATGCTAGTCTACTCTGGAGTATCGATGCCCTGTCTCGATACTCCCTCAACTAGGAACTAATATAGGGTGTACTTGTGGACTGCCCTTGGCCCCACCAGTATGATCTCCATCATAGTCCTGGTAGTCAAGTACACTCCTAAGGGCTTTATCAACATGTGAGAGAGAGATAATAAGTGTACATGTTAAGATAAAGTGCAACCAGATAGCATACTATCATATCGAGCAAGAAAGTCCTCCCTATATATGTTCAAGCATCCACTACAATATACATCCCATGTACAGTAATGGCCTCTAGGGCATACATATAACTAACAATCTCCCACTTGCACTAAGGCCATTTGTTGTAGTATCCAATACCCAACATGTAGCAGTGGTTGTAGTATCCCATACTCAACTATCCCAAAATCTCTCAAATATTATTTGGGGAAGCATGCCTCGGTCAGTGGATCCGCCGTGTTAACCTCAAAGTCTACTCTCCTATCCTCGATCCCTTGGAGATCAACCATCTCCTTGATCATGTAATACTGTCCTCAGAATATGTCTGGAACGCTAAAGGGACCGGTGTTCCTAGGCCAAAGCCACAACTCCATAGTTGTCACAATAACAGTTATTGGACGCTCAATGGTAGGAACCATGTTCATCTTATGAACAAGAAATGTCCAGACAACCACTTTGGTAGTATCGTTGGTAGCAATATATTCATCCTTTATCGTCTAGCTTGGAACTCCACTGAGGGTAAAGAAAATTCCTGGGACTGACTCTCAGTCAAACTTATCACTCTGGAAGCTGGAACCAAGAACTTTCTTTTAGTGCTTCTCAAGTACTAAAGAATGACCTCCACAGCTTTCTAGTGATTCTCCCAAGATCTGATTGATTCCTGATCACTACACTTAGTGATTTAGTTACATTTGGTCTGGTACATAACATCGCACACATGATAAGCCTACTGCCGAAGCATAGGGTATCCCTTGTACGCGAGCTCTCTCTAAATCAGTATTGGAGAGAGTGATCCATAAGTAAGTGGATGAACCACCACGCTTAGAATCCTCCATACTAAACCCTTTTAGTATGGTGTTAATGTACCTAGATTTGGGACACTCCCAACATCCACTTAGATCTACCACCATAGATCATAATTTACAAGATGTAGTAGTTATCATCCAGATCTTCTATCGAGAATCCTCATGATAAGAGGAGCTTGACCGAGTGTAGCATAGGAAACCATTTCCTATCAAGAGTATGTCATCTACATACAATACGTGGAAGATAACCTTACTCTCTACAACCATCTTGTATATACAAAGTTCATCTACCATTTTGATGAAGTCAAAATCATTGACTGTCACATCAAAACAGATGTTCCATCTCTGCGATGCTTGTATTGACCCTGATGGACTTAAGCATAGCTTTGAAAGTCTCAATTTTTCCATCTATACCAAGAATCTTCTCAAGATCCATTTGCTCCCAATGGGTTTTACCCCTTCAGGTGCAACATTCAAAGTCATACTTTGTTGGTGTACATGGATTCCATCTTTGATCGCATAGCATCCAGCCATTTCACAGAGTCACCACTCGTGATGGCCTGCCTGAACCTGGTTAGGCCATCATCTACCATGATGCATTCCCCGCTCCCACTTTCACCAAGAAGACCGTAGTATCTCTCGAGTGGATGAGGAACCCTACCAGATTCGCGGAGAGGCTGAGGTTCGTTGGAAACTATTGAATCCTTTGATTTCACCAAATCATCTGCTGTTAGTTTGTCTAGCTGGAACTCCTTCTAGTTCTACCTCATGACCACAAATTTCTTCACAAGAAATTCCTTTTCTAAAAAGGTGGCATGCTGAGAAACAAAACATCTTTTGCTCCTCAGTTAGTTAGAAGATATGCCCTCGCAAATGTTTGGGATATCCTAACAAACATATAGAACTGACCTTGCCTCGAGCTTGTCCGGATTCTGCCTTTCAACATAGGCCGGACAAACCCCATATCTTAACTCGTTTATGACATGATCTCTTCCCATTCCATATCTCATATGTAATGGTAGGCCCTGATTTGGATGGAAGCCCATTCAATAGGTATGCAACTTTTCAAGTGCATAACACCAAAAGGAAACAGGTAACTTAGAAGTACTCATCACAGAGCGCACCATATCTCATAAGGTGCGATACCTCCTCCCCGATACACCATTGTGCTTTGGTGTACACGAAGGAGTAAGCTGAGAGAGAATCATATTCTCAGTTTAGAAACCCCAGGAATTCCATGAGCAAGTATTCTCTTCTCCGATCACATCGAAGGACTTAATACTTCTACCCGTGTGGTTCTTTAACTTCAAACTTATATTCCTTGAATTTCTCAAAAGTTTCAGACTTATGTTTCAACAGTAACATATGTCCGAATCTTAAGAGATGGTCAGTGAATATAATGAAGTACGAATAACCAACCTTGGCATTTGTAGACATAGGACCATATACATCATCATGTATCTGTCCCAAGAGTACACTAACTCTTTCTCTGTTTCCAGTAAACGGAGTATTGGTCATTTTACCTTTGAGATAAGACTGGCAAGTAGCATAAGATGAAAATTCGAACAGATTCTCATATTCATCCTTATGTAACTTAGCTGGTCGTGTCGCATTGATATGACCTAGTCTACAATACCAAAAGAAGGATTCGTTCATTTCTGAACTACTTCTCTTGTGTGTGTTCTACATACTTTGAACTGTGGTTTGATTTAGAACGTTTATGCTATTATATAACGTGCCTGATCAAATCAACTCTTGATTCAGGAAAATGTTCACAACATTATCCTCCAATACATAATTATATCCTTCTTTAACTCATTAAAGAAACCGATGTAATGTTGCATATCAGGTTCGGTATGTAATAACATTCGTTCAGAATCAATGTATCAAAATACAAGGTGATATCTGCCAACTGATTTGGCTGTAACGATTGCACCATTCTATAACTCTTAGAGATATATCACCCATTCTCAGTTCTCTACCTTTAAGTAGCCCATGTAACATATTACATATGCGGGATCGTGATCCGGTATCACATACCCAGGACGTAGAGGATACTGAGAAACAGTTCTCGTTAATGAACACACCCGAAGAAGATGCATTAACATGTATTTTCTTCGATTGTGTGGCATGGGAATCCGGATAGTCCCCTATTTCCTGCTCAGTCTTATAACAATTATAAGAAAGAACGGAACCAACGTTCCCTAGTATAGTGTAATAAACAGGTTCGGTCAATACATGCATATTATTATCTTGATTAAGGCGTGACATAGTCGCTACCAGGAGAGAGAGAGAAGAAAACACTCTGCGTGCACTCCTGCAGGATTAGATTGGTTATTAGTTTATCTAATCAGGATGGCTCCCACTGTTTTAGTCAAATCTTCCTTCAAACCCTAAAAGGCGAGACTAGCCGGGATTAATTACACCCTACAAGTTCGCCAATCTTTCGGCCAGGCCAGTGTCGGTACTTTGAGGGAGGTTCTCCGTGCTTTCACACGAGCCTAATTAAAATAAACCTCGTTTTCCCAGGGGCATGACCCAGTTAACACCTTTCTAGACACCTACTTTATCGGGTAATTGTAATGTGTAAAACTCTCCCATGAGTAACTCTTACTCACAGTGGGTATCGGGATCCAACAATCTCATAGAAGGTATGCAATCTCATTGCAAATTTCAACACTTGAAATTCCCGATAATATTTTACCCCTAGTGACTTATGACCTTAACTATAGTCAACAAATCATAAGCACTAGTCAAGTTGTACCCGTCATTTCATGATTAATTAGACCCACCCACATGACCCTCAACTATGATCAACAAAGTCACATGACTGTCCTAATTAATCGCATCATATGCTGTGTAAGAAGACATCACTTTGCTACCGCACACTACGCCTTAACTAAGGTCAACAAACGTAGCACGAATACTAAGTACTCTACTTCCTAAAATGACGGAGGGTTACGATATGTTTTTTAAGAAAACCTTTTTCGTAATGAACTTGATCTCGTTGTAGAATCGAGTGATTTTGAAAAGGAGTGTTTTTTAGGCTTTTACTAGTTTTGCTAAAGAGGTCACTCCCGGTGAAGGGATCTCGGCTCTTTCCTTATCGAATAAGGTATTGGATACTTCACAAATACCACTATGCAAAGTAAAAACTATAGAAGCAATTAAAAGACAAACCGAGTTTTTGCATCTGCTAGTTTCGCTAAAGAGGTCACTCCCGGTGAAGGGATCTTGGCTCTTTCCTTATCGAATAAGGTGATGGATATTCTACAAGGAATACCGCTAAGCAAAGCAAGAACTAGAGCTACCAGTTTTTAAACAAGTTTCTACAACATCTTTAGGTTTCTTTTATTTCATTAATCTCATTAATGAAGTCCCATTTATCTATGCTTCCTAAGCATCACAGAAGAAACGAAAGCAGTAATATATAATATATATCATATATATATAATATAAACATTCTTCTCAGAATATTTCACAGTGATCACATCACAGAGCAGCAGAAGAACACATATGAAATATTGGATATACTAGGAATTCCGTATTTTAAATTAAGCCAGTATAAAACACGGATTCCACGGTCGCGATGAATAGCCAAACCCACATTCCTAGATCTCTATGAGAGTGGCAAGCAACCCAACCAATTCTATAGTTAGGACACCCTGTCTCGAATCCTTGAGATGGTCTCCCACTGGACCCTACAACCCGGTTACTTGTGCTCCCCTCCTTGGGTCTATCCTAATGCGGAAAAGTAAATAATATACATCAATGGTGACATCATCCTCAACCCAGAAGTGCCCCAATAAAAGAATATTACATACAAGTTTTTACATGAATGAAAATGAAAAACTCTCATCTCACATAAAAAAAACGGCTATTCAGAACACGACGATCCAATATAACATATCACAGCAACACATAACATCAATGTAAGTAAATATGCGTATCCCAGCTGTCGTTGACATATAGCACCAAAACAGGCGATACACCACATATTACACTTACGGTCGCAGAAAAGAAAGTGAAAAACTACAATAGTTGGAATCCGCAACTTCCTTAGACATCATAAACCCTATGTATCACATTTATTGGATTTCATGCCTAACCAAATAAATTCCTTAGACATCACATGCCTAACAATTATAAACCCCGTATTTTAGTCTCGATATTGAAAACACTTTCCAATAACCTGTCGGGTAATTCAACAAGATTCCCGATAACCTGATCGAATGCTCGTCGGAAACTTTATTAGACGGCCGCACCCCGATGCCGTCGACGAAGCGCAATAAGGCGGAACACCGCTGCCGCGAGCACCCGAACGGATGCTTTTGGCGACGGGGTTCTCCTACAGTCACTTGGTCGGGGATATGGGGCGTGGCTATCTAATAAGGTTACCCGGTGAATATCCACGTACACTACGTAATTGCGACAGACTTTTGATCAATATCAAAATCCCGTGGCAACCGATCAAATGAGACTAAACTGCTAGATTTATAAAATTCAAACTAGTTATCTCATAACTAATTGTGTGGATTCCAAATATTATATTACAATCACAGATAGCTAGACGAAGTTAAACTTTTCAATCGAATAAACAAGTACCCAAAATTTCCCAAACAGCTCAACACTTGAGCGGAGTTTAAAAGGTACCCAGAACATACAGCTCTTATGAACCATCGTAGAAGGGCCGACCCATGCCTCACTCATGTCGCCATGGAACTGAGGCAAACCCTAGGGTATCACCACGGTTCCACGATCCAAAAAGTCGAGTTTGGGTATCGTTCTTAAAGAGGGTTCACAGAATCGCTTGCATGATTTTCTGAAGATTTTAATCTCAGAAAAAATCCAACACTTGGAAAATTTCCAGAGAGGAAAAATTGGGTTATTGATATTCGTTCAAACTTCTTAACATCGTCTAAATAACCCGAATACATGTTAGAATTACGACTATGAAACACTCCGAGTTTCCTTTGCAGAAAGTTAACATCACATGAAAATTTAGCAAAAACAAACACCTGAAACACCAAAACCCAGAGACTGGAACACCGTGAAAATTTGAAGCCTGAACTCCCTGAACGGGACGAGCTCGCCGGATTTTAGTCCAATGTGGCCGGCCAAAATAGCACAAAACCCCCTAAAATTTTCATGGTGTTCATGTCATATCTCATACAACATTCTGCACTTGTTTAAAAAAAATTTAAAGCCCTTTAAAAATTCGACAGAAACTAGGTGATATTGTTTCAAGTTTTGGAGTTGTTTCGGTTTCGTAATCTAACAAACATCGTTTAAAACTCTATCTTGGCTCTGATACCACTGAATGGTTACTTTATAAGGCAGCAAGGTTTCGGGAGACATCGTCCATGCCGTTTTCAAATTTTTGCCTTTCTAAAGAACCCTAACCAAGAATCTTAACTAGAGTTTTAAACAAACAACATTCAAACAACTTTGCAAACTAAGTGAATGCGTAGTACAACCTTTGTAGACCGTTCCTTCACTTCAAATGCTCCATGTAGAAGTCCCTTCGCTGCGAGTAGGAATCTCCCGAACTCTTGAGAGGCTCCACAAGGTGAAAGATGTAAACTTGCTCGAAGTCTTTGAGGCCGAAGATGATCTAAGTCGAGGAGACTCAAGCTCATTCTACTTCTTCACTAATGTGTGAAATTAGTGAAGCAAACACCCTAAACCAAATGGCTAATAGTAGAGGATGATGAAGTAGGAAGGAGGCTCACTTTAGATTTCAATTTCTCACAATCTATCATCACTTTCACAAAAGCTAGAAAGCTTAAAATGAGGAAGAAGATGATGAAGCTCAAGTGATGAAAGAATACATCATATGGTTAAAAATGCAACCATGAGTGAGTATATCATCTATATACTAACTCATGTAGAGAGTTAACCATTGTGTATGGTTAATGGTTGGGTTGATAAATATTTTAAGAAAAACAAAAGAGTGGTCTAAGTCAATGGTTATCTTCAAGCTTCTCCAAGCTTCCAACCATCAAAATATCTCCACTAATTTGTAATTACTTAAGAATAAATATTAAAACCTAACATTAACCCTAGCATGGTGTGAGTCTCATACATCCATGTTGCATATGTAACCAAGCATGTCACAACAATATATATCACATATATATTTTGTGCATAAAGAAAACAATACATTAAACATATATCACATAAATGTTAAATGTATCATAAGTGAGAATAATAAATAGTTAAGTGAGCATATAATATATATATATATATATATATATATATATATATATAATTTCAACGAATCAACACTTGATCTGATAACTCGGCTATATCACATATAACCGGCCGATATCACATATCGCGAGAATAGAATGCGGTATCACATACACGCAATAAACTACGGTTTTCCAAACTAGATATCCAAATGAGGCCTAAGTCCCTAAGTATACATAGATTGGGGTTTCGAAATAACTTGATAATGATACGAATTCGAATATTACACAGTTCTTACTCGTTTATTACATACGTAGGTCCAGACACGACAGGGTACATCGGCCGAGCCTCCACATGCATCTCCTTCGGCTGCGGCTCCGCAAGCTACTATATCGGCTGCAGTTCTGCAGACAGCTCCTATAGCTCCATCGCTCGCTCAGACTCCCACGGCCGCGGCTCCGCAGAACACTACCTCGACGGCGGCTGCGCAGACCACATCGCCAGCTCCACAGCCTGCTCAGACTCCCGCACGCTCCGCATTGCTTGATTTATTGACCGAGGAGCAGGCGTGCCAGATTCTGGTGTTTATCAGAGGTGGAGCTGAAACCGAGATAGGGTAGCTTTTTGATTCTTATATTTTAAACATGTATTTATTTATATGATACATATTGTACTACATTTTGGACGATATTGATATTGGTGGTGTTTGCGTGTTTATATTGATATCATATTTTGCTTGTTGGTTTCTTTTGTATATTATGCGTGAGATGTGATTATGAATACTGCGATAAATGTTCTGCGTGATAATTAATTTTATATATGATCGATGTATATATTATTGTGCACAGGGCAAGAAAAAAATAGGCAGCCCTTTTTTTAAAAAAAACTGATAATATGTACCTACGGATTTAACCGTAGGGCCCACCATTGCCCCTACGGATTAATCCGTAGGGCCCAACAATGTACCTACAGATATATCCGTCGGGGCAAAATATCAGGATACCTGATATTTTGCCCTTATGATCTCAGTATTAGTGGTTACGAATGCCCCTACGGATATATCCGTAGGGGCAAACAAATGCCCCTACACAGGTATCCGTAGGGACAAAATATCAGGATACCTGATATTTTGTCCCTACGGATATATACCTATGCACTTATCCATAGGGGAAACTACTTGGCCCTACGGATAAGTCCGTAGGGACACCTAATCTATTTTATAAAACCATAAATTTTATAAATTTTTTGTCCCTACGGCCTAATCCGTAGGGAAAACTGGACCTACACATAACTCCGTAGGGGCAATTTTTAGTCCGTAGGGGCATGTTCAAGGCATCGACATGCACCTACGGCGTTTGTACCTACAGGGTATTTTCTTGCCCCTACGGATAAGTCCGTAGGGGCAGTGGTTTGCTTCTACGGATAAATCCGTAGGGGCAACCCTTATTTGTAGTAGTGACATGTATAAACAGTGAGTTATATGTATATGATATGTATCCTAAAGTCTATGCTACTGGGTTATCTATTCTAGAAGTCTTTGAAATCAATTTAATGGAATCGTCGATATAACTCAATAGTATCCCGTGCGTGCCCAGGACCACGGTCAAGACTCTCGGACTGAATCCGAGACATGCCCCTAAGCAGTAAACAGGTAACATGTACAGACGAATGATCTCAGCAGCATCATTAAGTATCGAACTGTTGAGTTACAAGTCAGGTTTCATTATTGATTTCCTCTTTACCCTAAAAGTTTTGTGATCAAGTAAGGTATTTATGATTTGAATCTAATTCCAACACAGGATCAAGCAGGTACATGTCTTGTCTATGTAGACAACAAGTTACGTCCATCAGGACAACAAGTCAGGATTGTCGGCATTAGTAATAAGATCCAAGTAACAAGTCTAATAGTGTGTCGTGAACAGGTCATGTAATATATATTACCCAATAGATACCAAATGTCAAACTGTAGCCAATATCAAACCACGGTAAACATTGTTAATGTCAGGATGTATATGTATCTATCTATAATTACCATTATACATCCATTACCATGTATGATGCAATCTAGATAACATATTGAACTGATATAGTAGTACGATAATATCGTGATGTTCCGGCATGCAACTAGATAAACTAGTATCAGTACGGATACAGACGGATGCTATAAAAATGTAAATCGGTAATTTCTGCTTAATAGTAAAACACGTGCACTATAATTTATCAAATAGATATTGATATAATAACATAGCATGTTGCAAGTTTAGAACTTGCCTGATAGGATCTCACGTCGAGATATGGATGCTACGTTCCAATGTCGAAATACGTCATGATGCAAACTTACGCGTGCAGAACTAGACCTGGTTGAGCAGTGACGTGCCGTGTTTATGTATTTTGGGAAGCGGGGCGTAACAACTTGTAAATGAGAACTGTTTTCCAATTAATTCTGACTCTAGAGTATGTATTTACCAGATTTGGAACTCACATTTGTACGACATTACAGATGCTGGGTAAGAGTATAATATTAGGAAATTGGCGATCTGATCCTCAATATCGGAATTTGTTGTAATTGGTGATATTGGATTAAATTGCCTGGTTTTTCCTAACGGCAAATATTTAGTTTTGAATAACCGTTGTTATGCACCAATTTTTAAAATGATATATCTGTATCTTTATTTTATAAAGTGAGATATAAATTTTGAAAATTTTGTTCCAAACATTTATGTTTATCAGTTAAGGATAATATAAGGTGCATTGAATAACACTGTAAGACATTCTCGACCAAAATATAGTTTTCAGCTTACAAAACACGGAATTTGAGTTAGTATACTTTTGGGACTTATACATGAAAATGTATGCTATCCAGTGTCCTTAAGGACAAAGGGTTAGTACTCTTACTTCATTCAGGTTTACTTGTGAGTTCTCTGTTTTTAGACACACATTTGTTGTAATATAAGGTCTAAAATTTCTAGGAAGTTTATAGGTATAAGAATAAAATAGAGAACCATACGTTAAAAGTATCAGGATTCTTCAAAATGATTGAAGATATAGACACTTATGCTAGGTATTCCATCATAGTAATATTAAGAACTTGATTCACTCTCAAGTTACTCATCTGCAGATTCGCTCCTTGATGAGTAATGTTGTATTGGCATTTTTCCATTTAGGTGATATGCATCGGAAACAACTGCATGATTTTTGAATCCGGTTCCATCTAAATTAGTGCCTTTAATTCTATATTGCCATAGATTGGTTGCATATATTGAGATTATTAAGATATAGAGTTATCTTGTTCCTGTTTAAAAGCAGAATCCGGACAAACTCAAGACATGCTTCGGTAATGACAGTTTTTTGGATTATCCCAAACATTAGCTAGAGTTTTGTTTCTACCATTTTCAAGATCAATAGTTATATTATTCTTGACTCGCACCTTTTTATAAAAGGAATATTTTTGCAAAAGAAACTAGTGTGAGTATGGTAGAACTGGAAGTGATTTCAGAACAAAAAATGGTTACCGAAAATTTAGTAGAACCTAAGGATTCAATTAAACTTGACAATCTATTAGCCACTCCGCAGATTTTAGCATGTGACCTCAGCCACCTGAGAGATACTTCTGTACTCTCGTAGATGGTGACAGGGAGGTCAACATAATGGTTATGATGGCCCTACTAGTTATCTGTAGTTCATAGGAAATGGTAACTTTCAGGTGACCAGATGCTTTATATCCAAGGTGGACTCCACGCACTTCAGTAAATTATGGATTTTGGATTTTTCTTGGTGCTCCTGAAGGGGTAAAACCCATTAGGAGCAAGCAGATCTTTCTAGATCTATGCAGGTAGAAAGGTATTAACCTAATAAAGCTAGACTTGTTGTAAATATTCTCATCAAATACCCGTTGTGGACTGTGATGAGACTTTTACTTTAGTGTCTACGCTAAAGTCCATATGGATATGACTTGGCACTGCTGCTGCTCCACACTATGATATATGGACAGAGGATGAATATAACGTCTTTCCAACTGGGAATTTAGAAGTGCACGTGTATATGACTCTGCCAGAGGGTTATCGTAGTCAGTAGGAGCAGCGGAAGGAGTGCAAGTTGCTTATATCTATTTGTAGACTAAAGTATGGATAGCGGAGACGGATCATCTATTTTTGATGTGATAGTAAAGGTGATTGAGTTCATCAAAACAATAGATGAATCTAGTAAAAGGCTGTAGGGAGTACTTGTTAGTGTATATGCCCTAGAGGCCATTACTGTATCATACTAGTTTGTATATTACTTAATGGAAGCTTGGGAAATTCACAGTTGTATAGATAGTCTTGCTCAAAATGGTAGTATGCTACTTGGTTTGTTTCTACTTTAATATGTGCATGTGTTTCTTTTAGCATATTGCTTATACATATTAGTGGAGCCCTTAGGATCTTTGCTTGATTACCAGCGTTGTGATGGAAGTCGCACTTGTGGAGGCTGGGTAATCTATAAGCACATCCTTATACAGGTCCCTAGTCGTAGGATTATCGAGACAGGGCATCGATACTCCGGAGTAGACTAGCGTATGCGCTTCTCATCCCAGCAGGGGAGATGGTCTGTCCTATAGCCATCAGTACGACGTACTGGAGATAGTATGCGGGTGCTCGTTAGGTTACGAGTACACTGGACATGACTCGTCGGGAACTGTTGGTTGGTATTATACCTATCGTCAGTTATCAGTTCCCAGGTGGCATGAGTACAGCTTAGTCCGTTGACTTGACACTGTCACTTCGCCTCGAATGTGTTTCCACTGTTCTTTGATTACTACCCTACCACGGCTCAAAGGAGTCGTGCAAACAGGTAGTAGTTGGGTGCAGTCCCGAAGCACTTGGAGGCAGTGACGGTTAGACAGGATTCGTCTTTCCCGGTATTGGGGGTTGATATCGCGCTGTGTCTAGGAGAGCCATTACACAGAGTCGTCCCTGGCCAGGGCAAGCGAGATATACTGGTAGGTTTCCAGTGTTATCTCAGGGTGTTCTGGGCTACACTCCGACATGACTTGTACCGCTATTAGGGGACAGGCGTTCGCCACCTCCTAGGCCCGCCATGCGATATTCTTAGACGAACAGACCGGACTGTACGGAGATTGTCACATACAGGCTCAGTAGGAGTTAGGATGGGTTTACCTCATCTGCCTTCTTATCGACATCTACCTGGGGACCGTTACGTACAGCTAGTGCCGCTTGCGGTCTATAGTTAAACCCACTGCCAGCGTAGTGTCGAGTCTTTAGAGTCCCACACAGAGAGTTTCCCTACACTGAGAGAAAGGTGTTGAGGCCGTATGGTTTTACGGCAGGGCTACGATCACTTACGTACACTTGTGTGCGTATGCTGTTCGGGCATGCAATACTAGTGGGCTTTGGTTTAAGCCGGATCCTAGTATTGCACGGATGGATTTGTTTTTTCTTCTGTGCATTCGCATTCTACGTAATGCGGATGCGGGTGTGTATGCACAGTTGTGAGGAGCAAAGAGGAAGGAGGTGCCTCATTAGGGTTTTGACAGTTGATTCGATCAAAACAATAATGAGGCGGACTCATTCGGGTTTTGGCATTTCGTTCGGTCAAAACCATTATGAGTCGGGGACATTATTTACTAATCTTTTTAGTGATAATTTTGTGATGGCTAATTGCTTTGACCATTTGACCATACTTGACTTTGTTGACCATTTGACCAAAGTTGACTTGGACCTTCATGAGAGGTCTAGAGTTTTCTTTTTATTTTTAGATATGAAAATGGTCAAGTCAATTGTTGCCATCAACTTTATTTTGAAAAGATTAGTCATAATGATGTTGGTGTATTATTGCAACCATGGTTCATTTCCTCTGGTTAATAATTCATTTCTCATTCTCTCTCTTGTGAGAAGAAAAGAAAAAGCTCCATGCCTGTTCCTTCTTCTTCCTCCTCTTGATTCTTCCTTTGATCTCATGTGTTGAGAGAAAAAGGATCCAAATAGAAAAACACATCCATCTACTACTTCTACACAACCTAGGACATCAAGCCTAGCGATCTTGTTGCCCTAGTTGCTTCGGCTCGAGGTGGAGCTCGGAATACAACTCTCGGGTGGATCGTCTTTGACTCAAGAAGGCTGCGGAGGTGATCAAGATCCGGATCGACCCTCGGAGCGTGGATGGACGAGCAGGACATCGGAATGAAGATCCGAAGGACGGGTATCGTGCGGTATAATCACTATGGCATAGTAGATAGCACCTCAAGTAGTTTGCTAGTTTGTTGTTTAGCAAAGATCATTTCTTTTAGTCCATGTTGCCTTTGCGCCAAAAATCGTTTTTTACCGTTTCCGCCTCCCCGTAAGAATCGGGGTGAGCAACGTGGACTTACAGTGGTATCAGAGCCTAGCTAAACATAAACTAGCATGTTAGCAAAGTATTTAGAATCTCGATCGGAAAAAAATTCACAAAACATGTCCGGAAAAATCAACTTTCTGCCGATTTTTTATACTGCTTTAAAAATTATTTAACATACATGAAAAATCAGCTCAGGGTTTTCTAAAAACACCCACCAAAAACGATCCAGTGACTGGGTCAAAGCGCCGCGGAACCGCGGCAAGAACATGCTTCTTGCCGCGGATCCGTGGCCGAGTTGACTCGGCCATGGACCGTCTTTAGTGCAGTGTTCTTAGTTGGATGTTTTGGGATTTTTAGTATATTTTGTTTTTGTCCAGAATTTCCAGAAAACAAATTTGTGTTTGGGGTGGTCACAAATCCGTATTTTGATCGAAATTCCGTAGACTTTGGCTAATGGATCTTATCTGTGATGTGATATATGTATTGAACGTCTGCTAATCGCTATACGACGATTAGTGGGGGTTATACATATCTGTGATTTGTAATGTAGATGGTTTGTGTATATGAACTCGGTGGATTGTCGCGGATGAATAGCCGGGGATGTGAGATGAGAGTTTCTTTTTCTTCCATTCAATGTAAAGTTTGTAATTGATGTAATATTATTTTATGGCCGCACATCCGGGATGAGGTTGTAGCCGCCATTGTATATTATTTCTTTTTACTATTTTTGCTCCTAGGATAGACCCAAGGTGGGATGCACAAACTACCGGATATCTCGAAGTGCCGAGTGGCCTACTCACGTTGTTGAGGAAGGTTGCTTCACTTCGGGTACTTGGCGAGTAGTTTGCCGCACCCGTAGGGGTCTAGGGTGGGGTTTGGCTATTCATCGCGACCGTGTAATCCGTCTTTCGTTGCAGGCTCGAACGAAACACGGATTCCTAGCATATCCAAAGTGTTCATCTGTGATCTGGAATGGCTATCATTGCATCTGACGAATGTATATATCTATATATGATATCTAGTAGGCGTTACTTATGTTTTGCATCCGCGCTAGTCCAGCCCCCGCTCTGTCGTTAGTTAAGTAACCTAACGGGTGATGACGGGACCCCGTGGCGAATGCGGATGGCATAAGCGTACGTCATATTTTCGTTGTTTTCTGCAATGATAGGATTAAATGATGGGACGCATTAAAATTAATGCAAGAAAATAACCAAAGTTAAAGTCGTTGGAACAATTTCAAAACCACTCGGTTTCTTTTCAAAAACAGAAAACTTTTAAATATGCGGAGCTTAAGCCACTCCTTTTAAAAGCTATCAGGTTCCTTCGATTATATAAAGTTCACTACGTTCACGGTTTCGCCAAAACCATTCATAGCCCTCCATCATTTCAGTTAAATATTCAGTAGTATTCAAGCTATGTATTTTGACCTTCGCCAAGGCATAGTGATTGGTAGATGCTGAATATTTATCTGTAGCATAGATAGATGCATTGGTTTGGGACAGTCGTACTACTATTTTAGCCTTTGTCAAGGGTATGTACGGGTGGGTTCAAATTAACCTGGATAATGACGGGTAGAACTTGACATGTGACTTATGATATGTTGTCCTTTGTCAAGGTCATAAGAGCATGGGGCAAAAATCCACATCGGGAGTTTCTAAAGAAACTGAAACTTGCTAGTGCTGCATACCATTTGGAGTGTGATGATTCTGGTAGGATTCCTTCAGTTTTATCACATGATGATATTTGGATCCCGATCCTATTGTGCGTATATGCTACTCCTCGGGAACTTTCTCGCTTAACGATCAATGCTATAAACCAAGTAGGTGTCTAGAAAGGTGTTAGCGGGGCTACGCCCACAGGGAAAAGAGGTTACTTAATTAATGAACTTCGCGAAAGCGTTGGAAAACCTCCCTCGAAGTACCGACACCAGCCTGGCTGAACGGTTAAGCAAGTATTGTACGGTGAGATTGATCCCGACTAATTCTTCCTTTATGGTTTGAGGAGGGATTCAAGAGACAGTGGGAGCCATCCTGTTTAGATAAATTAAAAACCAATCTAAACTTGCAAGTGCATCATGCTAAGTGTTTTCTTCTCTCTCTCTTAATTGCAGCGACCCAGTGACCAGACATAGGTTACATTTAGATAATAAAATGACTGAATCTGACTGTTATGACTGGCAAAGGTCTGTCCAGATGTCCATTGCCCATGACAAGCTGGGACACCTCTTAACTAATCCAACCCCTGCCGTCTCAGGACCAGTTTCCCCTGTCACGGATATTGATATCCGTAAGACATCGGAAAAAGACTGTACGAAAGCCAAGTGCCTCGTGTTAGCCTCAGTTGATGGTGCATACCAGAGGCAGCACGAGAAGATGGACTTAGTTTCTATCTTCCTCCATAACAAAGATTTATATGGAGAGCAATCTCGTATCTCAAGATATGAGACCTCGAACGAATTGCTTCCAGCGAGGTTGGCTATCGGGTCATCTGTAGCTAGGGGGAAACGTCCTTACAGAGACCGGCTACTTTAAGCTCACGGACCTGAAGACCACGTTGAAGAACGGGTCAGATGCTGACTTGATTCTACAGTCTCTACCTTCTACCCTGAAGGAAACCAGGGAAGTAGAAGGAAAGAGAAGGGCAAAAGTTTCGGAACTGGATATAGTAAAAGAAGGACGTTCCTATTGTTACTAGAATGAACATTGGCAGAAAGATTGCAGGGCTAGTAAAGCCAGTAGCCAGGATTCGAAGCATGTTGTGGCTTCGGCTTCGGGTGTGTTTGTAATAGAGAACTGTATAGAAGTTAACCCTACTTCCTGGGTATTGGATACCGGGTTAGGATCTCACATCTGTAATTCATTACAGGCTCTGAGAAACCGTAGGGTTATCAGGATAGGTGATATAACTCTCAGGGTTGCTAACGGAATGAGCATGAACGCTGAATCCGTAGGGGAATATCATCTTGGACTGACAACTGGGCAGATATTGATTCTGCGTAACTGTTTGTATGTACCAGGTGCGACTTGTAATATCATATCTCTATCCTTACTTTCTAAAGAAGGATATGATTTTACTTTTGTAAGCGATGTGGTCCACATCCACCTAAATCAAGTTCTGATTGGGTCAGGTACATTAGAAAACGGAATATACGTATTAAATCAAGCTCAGATTTTCAGTGTCCAGAACACACTTAAAAGAAAGTCTTCGGAATTAAATCAGGATTTCTTATGGCATTGTAGACTGGGTCACATTAATGAGACACGGTTGACAAAGTTACATAAAGAGGGATACTTGAATCCGTTCGAGTACCAGTCTTATGCCACTTATGAATCATGTCTCATGGGAAAGATGACAAAGACTCCGTTCACTGGACACGGAGTAAGAGCGAGCGAGCTCTTGGGACTCATACACAGTGATGTGTGTGGTCCAATGTCTACACATGCGTGAAGTGGTTATTCATACTTCATTACTTTCATAGATGATTTCTCTAGGTATGGACATGTCTTCCTAATGAAGCATAAATCCGAGGCCTTTGAGAAATTTCGGGAATACAAGAATGAAGTTGAAAAACAAACAGGAAAAAGTATCAAGACACTGAGATCTGATCGAGGTGGTGAATACTTGAGTGCCGAGTTTCTGGACTACTTAAAAGAGAATGGAATTCTCTCACAGCTTACTCCTCCATACACACCACAACACAATGGTGTATCGGAAAGGCGGAATCGAACTCTATTGGATATGGTTCGTTCCATGATGAGTAAGGCTGAGTTACCGCGATCTTTCTGGGGTTATGCACTAGAATCAGCTGCATATCTTTTGAACAAGGTTCCCTCCAAGACTGTGCCTACCACACCATATCAGATGTGGTGTGGGAAGAAACCCCATCTTCAATATCTGAAGATATGGGGATGTCCAGCTTTTGTTAAAAAGCAGCATGCGGACAAACTCGAGGCACGCTCAGTACTGTGTAAGTTTGTGGGATACCCAAAGAACTCCAGGGGGTATTTTTTCTATTATGCAGAGGAACAAAAGGTTTTTGTTTCTCGTCATGCCCACTTTCTGGAACATCAGTTTTTATAAAAAGGAACAAGTGGGAGCGTAGTAGAACTGGAAGAAATTCCAGAACCATAAGCTATTACTGAAAGCTTAGTAGAACCAGAAGGTTCAGGAGAACCGGACATCCCAGCGCCACTCTGTAGGAGTAGTAGGCAGTCTCATCCGCCCGAGAGATAATACGATTTTCTCATAGACGGGGATAGAGAGGATTGCACTATTGATTATGATGAGCCTACTAGCTTCCAGCAAGCTATTCAGAGCGGTGACTCGATAAAATGGCTGGATGCAATGCGGACCGAGATGGAGTCCGTGTACACCAACAAAGTTTGGACTTTGGACATTGCTCCAGAAGGGGTAAAACCCGTAGGCTGCAAATGGATCTTCAGAAAGAAGATTGGTGTAGATGGGCAGGTTGAAACCTATAAAGCTAAACTTGTAGCAAAGGGTTTTCGTCAACGACCTGGTTTGGACTATGACGAGACCTTTTTCTCCAGTGGCTATGCTCAAATCCATTCGGATCCTTCTTGCCATTGCTGCCTTCCACGACTATGAATCTGGCAGATGGACATAAAGACGGCTTTCCTAAATGGAAATTTAGAAGAGTGCGTCTATATGGATCAGCCAGAGGGATTCATTCAGAGTGGGAGCAGCGGTAAAGTGTGCAAGTTGCTCAAGTCCATCTATGGACTGAAGCAGGAATCGCGGAGTTGGAACATCTGCTTCGATGATACTGTCAAAGAATTCGACTTTATCAAAAACCCAGATGAACCATGCATTTACAGTAGAACTGTGGTATTCCTCGTCTTGTACGTGGATGACATTCTACTAATAGGAAATGACATTCCTATGCTACAGTCAGTCAAAGGATTCTTGTCACAGAGGTTATCCATGAAGGACCTGGGCGATGCCAACTACATTCTGGGGATCTAGATCTATCGTGATAGATCTAAGAGGATGTTGGGACTTCCGCAGTCCAGGTACATCGACACCATACTGAAATGATTTAGTATGGAAGATTCCAAGCGCGGTAATCTACCGGCTTGTCACGGAATCACCCTCTCCAAAGAGATGTCTCCCAAGACTGATTTGGAAAGGGATCGCATGTCATCTATACCCTACGCATCTATGGTAGGCTCTATAATGTATGCGATGTTGTGTTCCAGACCAGATGTAGCATACGCATTGAGCGTTGTAAGCCGATATCAGTCGGACCCAAGGGAGAAACATTGGATAGAAGTAAAGAACATTCTCAAGTACCTGAGAAGGACTAAGGAGATGTTCTTGGTGTATGGCGGAAAAGACCTCCAGATTGAGGCCTTTGCTGACTCCATCTTCCAGAGTGACAAGGATGACTCCAAGTCCATGTCGGGTTATATTTTTACCCTCAATGGAGGGGCGGTTTGCTGGAAGAGTTCCAAGCAGGAAACTGTTGCTGACTTAACTATGGAAGCGGAGTAGATAGCTGCTTGCGTTGCCGCAAAGGAAGCTGTCTGGATGAAGAAGTTCCTCACGGAGCTTCAGGTGGTTCCTACCATTGTTGATCCAATACCGCTGTATTGTAACAACAACGAGGATATAGATTTAGCGAAAGAACCCAGGTCCCATCAGAAGTCCATGCACATTTTAAGGCGTTTTCACCTGATCAGGGAGATCGTAGATCGCCGGGAGGTCGAGGTGAAGAGAGTAAATTCAGAAGATAACACTGTAGATCCATTCACGAAGGCCATTCCCCAGACTTAGTTCGAGCGGCTGATCGAGATGATAGGTCTTCGATAGGCCAGTACATGGCCCTAGTGCAAGTGGGAGATTGTTAGTGTATATGCCCTAGAGGCCATTACTGTATCATACTAGTTTGTATATTACTTAATAGAAGCTTGGGATATTCACAGTTGTATAGACAATCTTGCTCAAAATGGTAGTATGCTACTTGGTTTGTTTCTACTTTAATATGTGCATGTGTTTCTTTTAGCATATTGCTTATACATATTAGTGGAGCCCTTAGGATCTTTGCTTGATTACCAGCGTTGTGATGGCAGTCGCACTTGTGGGGGCTAGGTAATCTATAAGCACATCCTTATACAGGTCCCTAGTCGTAGGATTATCGAAACAGGGCATCGATACTCCGGAGTAGACTAGCGTATGCGCTTCTCATCCCAGCAGGGGAGATGGTCTGTCCCACAACCATCAGTACGTCGTACTGGAGATAGTATGCGGGTGCTCGTTAGGTTACGAGTACACTGGACATGACTCGTCAGGAACTGTTGGTTGGTATTATACCTATCGTCAGTTATCAGTTCCCAGGTGACATGAGTACAGCTTAGTCTATTGACTTGACACTGTCACTTCGCCTCGAGTGTGTTCCCACTGTTCTTTGATTACTACCCTACCACGGCTCAAAGGAGTCATGCAAACAGGTAGTAGTTGGGTGCAGTCCCGATGCATTTGGAGGCAGTGATGGTTAGACAGGATTCGTCTCTCCCGGTATTGGGGGTTGATATCGCGCTGTGTCTAGGAGAGCCATTACACATAGTCGTCCCTGGCCAAGGCAAGCGAAATATACTGGTAGGTTTCTAGTGTTATCTCAGGGTGTTCTGGGCTACACTCCGACACGACTTGTACCGCTATTAGAGGATTGACGTTCGCCACCCCCCTAGGCCCGCCATGAGATATTCTTAGACGAACAGACCAGACTGTACGGAGATTGTCACATACAGGCTCAGTAGGAGTTCGGATGGGTTTACCTCATCGGCCTTCTTATCGACATCTACCTGGGGACCGTTACGTACAGCTAATACCGCTTGCGGTCTGTGGTTAAACCCACTGCCAGCGTAGTGTCGAGTCTTCAGAGTCCCACACAGAGATTTTACCTGCAGTGAACGAAAGGTGTAGAGGCCGTATGGTTTTACGGCAGGGCTACGATCACTTACGTACACTTGTGTGCGTATGCTGTTCGGGCAGGCAATATTAGTGGGCTTTGGTTTAAGCCGGATCCTAGTATTGCACGGATGGATTTTTTTTGTCTTCTGTGCATTCGCATTCTACGGAATGCGGATACGGGTGTGTATGCACAGTTGTGAGGAGCGAAGAGGAAGGAGGTTCCTCATTAGGGGTTTGACAGTTGATTCGGTCAAAACCATAATGAGGCGGACTCATTAGGGTTTTGGCAGTTCGTTCGGTCAAAACCATTAAGAGCCGGGGACATTATTTACTAATCGTTTTAGTGATAATTATGTGATGGCTAATTCCTTTGACCATTTGACCATACTTGACTTTGTTGACCATTTGACCAAAGTTGACTTGGACCTTCATGAGAGGTCTAGAGTTTTCTTTGGTTTTCTTTTATTTTTGGATATGAAAATGGTCAAGTCAATTGTTGTCATCACTTTATTTTGAAAATATTAGTCATAATGATGTTGGCGTATTATTGCAACCATGGTTCATTTCCTTTGGTTAATAATTCATTTCTCATTCTCTCTCTTGTGAGAAGAAAAGAAAAAGCTCCATGGTTGTTCCTTCTTCTTCGTCCTCTTGATTCTTCCTTTCATCTCATGTGTTAAGAGAAAAAGGATCCAAATAGAAAAACACATCCATCTACTACTTCTACACAACCTAGGACATCAAGCCTAGCGATCTTGTTGCCCTAGTTGCCTCGGCTCGAGGTAGAGCTCGGAGTACAAATCTCGAGTGGATCGTCTTCGACTCAAGAAGGCCGCAGAGGTGATCAAGATCCGGATCGACCCTCAAAGCGTGGATGGACGAGCAGGACAGCGGAATGAAGATCCGAAGGACGGGTATCGTGAGGTGTAATCTCTATGGCATAGTAGATAGCACCTCAAGTAGTTTGTTAGTTTGTTGTTTAGCAAACATCCTTTCTTTTAGTCCATGTTGGCTTTGCGCCAAAAATCATTTTTTACCGTTTCCGCCTCCCCGTAAGAACCGGGGTGAGCAACGTGGACTTACAGTACTATTCTAAGATTTGGATCACATACTCTAAATAGAAAGTGATGTTCCTATACTGCAATCGGTCAAACTTTGGTTGTAACATATTTTTTTTCCACATTGGATATGAATAATATATCGAGGATTCTGGTGACTAGATCTATAGTTTTAGATCTAGATTTAGGAAGTTTCCCAATCGGGTACATAGATGACATTCTAAAAGTATTTTAGAATGGACAATTCCTGGCGTGGTGGTGTACCCGCAGGTGATGGAGTCACCCTCTCTAAAGAGATGTCTTCCAGACTGATGAGGAGAGGGACTGGCATGAATGACATATCATTTTCTTAAGAAATTGAGTCAATCATGCAATGTCTTGTACAAAACCAGATGTTGCTTGTACACTTGTTGTAGTGAGCAGATATTAATCCAATCCTGGAGAAACAAAGGGAAGCAGTTATAAACGTTAGAGAATGTTCTTGGCATATGAAAACGACGGCCTCCTCCGGGAGGCGGTTATCGGTTTAGGCGTCCATGGTGACCTGGATGACAGAGATACTGCCATAGTTTTGAGTTTTGCTTCTTCTAAGGATCTGCATATTGGATAGGGTTCCAATAGGGATACTGGGGTGGGTATGTTACAGGATGTTGGTTATGACAACGGAGGATATAACCCAAGAAGTTTGTACGATAAAGTTATTCATTTATGAACTTGGTCCCGTCTTGTGTCCATACAAAATTCTTGAGGTGGGGTATCACTCGGTTTGGGAGATTGTTGATCTCCACGTAGTTGAGATATAGAGAGAGGAAGTTAAAACATTATAGCGGATTCACTCACCGAGTCTATTTCTTGAACACAGATGTTCCTCAAATGAGATTTGAGAAACTGATTATTAGAGAAATAGGGTATTCGATAGCATACGGGATGTGGGTATGCGATACTGCAATAATTAGTCTTAAGTGCAAATGGGAGATTGTTGGATATAGTGCCCTCAAGGCAATTATTGTAATTGCAGGCATGCGATTATGACAATTAAGTGAGGACCTATACAGGTAGTGTTAGTTATATGTACGCCTTAGAGGCCATTACTGTACATGCGATATATATTATATTGGATGCTTGGACATATATAGGGAGGACTTTCTTGCTCGACATGGTAGTATGCTATCTGGTCACTCTTTATCTTCACATGTACACTTATTGTCTCTCTATTTGATAAAGCCCTTAGGATGAGTACTTGACTACTAGGATTATGATGCAGATCATACTAGTGGGGCAAAGGTAGTCGGTAAGTACATCCTTCAAATGTTCCTAGTCATGGGAGTATCGAAACTGGGCATCGATATTCTAGAGTAGACTTGCGTATACGCTTCTCGACCCATATGATGGGCGACGAATAATCTCATATCCATTGGTGTTTGACATCAGAGAAGGTATACGGATGCTCAGTAAAGACTGGGTACACAGGATGGACTAGCCAAGAACTCTTAGATGGTATTATACCTATCGTCAGATAGCAGTTCTCTGGTGACACTGGTACAGGTCAGTCTGTCGACCCGAGATCGTCATAGAGTCTTGTATGATTCCCACTGTGCTTTGATTTCTACCTTACCACATTCAAGAGATTGTGCAAAACGGTGGTTTTTTGGTGCAGTCTCGAGTCACAAGCAGGCAATGAGCGATAGGAGGGGATTTCGTCTCTTCCGGTATTAGGGGTTGATGTTGCGCTATGCTTGATTGGCCATAATAGGAAATCCCTGGCCAGAGTTGCTGAGATCTACTGGTAAGTGTTATCAATAGTCTCGAACCGTTATAAGCCTCACATCGGCATGACTTATCAGGCTATTGGGGTCTGACGATTACCACCCCAGACTGTGATATGCGACATATCCGACGAAGAGACCGGACTGTACGGTAGTATTACTAATTGGATTCGCAGGAGTATGAGCAGGCTTTCTTGTTGATCTTCTGATCGCTCAATGCCTGGGTGGCCGTTACGTTTAGCAGATCGCTTGCGGCTTATGGGTGTTTGATATGATCATCACCTAATGCCGGCGTATTGACGAGTCTTTAGAGTCCTACACAGAGCTTTCCTGGTTCATGCGAAACGAAGTAGGAGCACATATGTGCGGGACCGAGATTAATGCGCATATGTGATACCGCATTCTATTCTCGCGATATGTGATAGTGGTCGGTTATATGTGATATAGCCGGGTTATCGGATCAAGTGTTGATTCGATAAGATGTTACATTTGATATCAGTCGGTTGTATGTGATATAGCCGGATTATTAAATCAAGTGTTGATTTGATAATTTAATATATAATTATATATTTGATATATTAACTTACATTAACTAATATTTGCTCACTAAACATTTCTTTTTCTCACTTGTGTGCATATAGTATATATGTGATATATATTAATGTACATTTATTTGTGTCATGTTTGATGCCACATGCAACATGGGTGTATGAGACTCACACCATGCTTATGATAATCCTAGGGTTTTTATTTATCAAAGTAAATCACAAATTGGTGGAATTATGTCATGGCTAGAAACTTGGAGAAGCTTGTTGCTAATGATTGACTTAGTCCACTAACTTTATTTTACATTAGATATTTATTAACCTAACCATTATTGTTAGCCATGGTTTATTCTCTACATGAGTTTGTGTATGACACTAACTCACCCATGGTTGCTATTCTCACCTCATGAGTTTCATTCTCATCTTCACTTCATCTTCTTCTTTCTCATGAGAAAGCTTTCTAGCTTTTCTCAAGCTGATGAAATATTGTGAGAAAAATTAATCTAAAGTGAGCCCAATTCCTACTTCATCATCCTCTACTATATTAGCCATTTAGTTTAGGGTGTTTGCTTCACTAATCTACCTTTAGTGAGGAGGTAACCTGAGCTTGAGTCTCCTTGACGTAGATCATCTTCGGCCTCGAAGACTTCGAGCAAGCTTGTTCATTTCTTCATGTGAACCCTTACTGGAGTTCGGGTGTTCACTACTTGGAGCGAAGGGACTATTACACGGAGCTTTAGAAGTGAAGGACCGGTCTACAAAGGTTGTAATCCTCATTCACTTAGATATAAAGTTGTTTGCATTCTTGATTCGTCTAAATCTTTAGATATGATTCTAGGGTTAGGGTTATTTAGTACGGCAAATTTTTGAAATTGGCATGGACGATACCTCCCGAAACTTTGCTGCCGACCTAGGAAACCCTGTGGTGGTATCAGATCCATGCTAGAGAATTAGACGATATTTGTAGAATTACGAAACCTAAACAACTCCGAAACACACGAAACATAATCCTAGTTTCTGCCGAATTTTAAATAGCCTCTAAAATTTTTTTTAGCAACTGCAGAATGTTACATATGATGTGACATGAACACAGTAGAAAATTTAGCCCCCCTCACCGGATTTTGGCCGGCCACATCAAGAGAAAAACTGGCCTGCTTGGTTTTTGGGATTTGTTCGGGGTTGAATTTTTTAGGGTGTTCCAGTCTCTGGGTTTTGGTGTTTCAGTTGTTGCTTATTTTTGCTGAAATTGCATGAGATGTTAACTTTCTGTAAAGGCAATTCGGAGTATTTTGTAATCGTAATTCTAACATCTATTCGGGTTATTTAGACGACGTTAAAAATTTCGAACGGATATCAATAACCCAATTTTTCCCTTGCTGGAAATTTTCCAAGAGTTAGATCTTTTCCATGTTTAAAATCTTCATAAAATCATGCAAGCGATTCTGTGGACCCTCTAGAAGAACGATACCCAAACTCGACTTTTTGGATCACGGAACTGTGGTCATACCATAGGGTTTGCGGCAGTTCCGTGGCGACATGAGTGAGGCATGGGTCGGCCCTTCTACGGATGGTTCATAGGTGCTGTAGCATGTTCTGGGTATTTTTTAAACTCCGCTCAAGTGTTGAGCTCTTTGGGAAATTTTGGGTGTTTGTTTATTCGATCGAAAAGTTTAACATCGTCTAGCTATCTGTGATTGTGATACAATGTTTGGAATCCACAAAATTAGTTATGTGATAACTAGATTGAATTTTTATAAATCTAGAAATTTAGTCTCATTTGATCGGTTGCCACAGAATTTTGATGTGGATCAAAAGTCCGTCGTAATTACGTAGTGTACGCGGATACTCCCCGGGTAACCTTACCAGATAGCCATGCCCCATAGCCCTGACCAAGTGACTGTAGGAGAACCCCATCGCCAAAAGCGTACGTTCAGGTGCTCACGGCCGCGGTGTTCCACCTTAGTGCACTTTGTCGACGGCATCGGGGGTGCGACCGTCTACTAAAGTTTCCGACGAGCATTCGATCAGGTTATCGGGAATCTTGTTGAATTACCCGACCGGTTATTGGAAAGTGTTTTCAATATCGAGACTAAAATGCGGGTTTTATAATTTTTAGGCATGCGATGTCTAAGGAATTCATTTGGTTGGGCATGAAATCCAAAGTATGTGATACATTGGGTTTATGATGTCTAAGGTGGTTGCGGATTCCAATTGTTGTAGTTTTTCACATTCTTTTCTGTGACCGTAAGTGTACTATGTGGTGTATCACCAGTTTCGTTGCTATACGTCAACGACAATTGGGATATGCATATTTACTTACGTTGATGACATGTGATGTTATGTGTTGCTGTGATATGTTATATTGGATCGTCGTATTTTGAATAGCCGGGGGTTTTTATGTGAGATGAGAGTTTTTCATTTTCATTCATGTAAAAACTTGTATGTAATATTCTTTTATTGGGGAACTTCCGGGTTGAGGATGATGTCACCATTGATGTATATTATTTACTTTTCCGCATTTGGATAGACCCAAGGAGAAAACCACAAGTAACCGGGTTCTAGGGTCCAGTGGGAGACCATCTCGAGGAGTCGAGACCGGGTCTCCTAACTCTAGAATTGGTAGGGTTGCTTACCGCTCTCGTAGGGGTCTAGGGATGTGGGTTTGGCTATTCATCGTGACCGTGGAATCCACGTTTTTTATTGGCTTATTTCAAACACGGAATTCCTAGTATATCCAATATTTATATGTGTTCTTTTACTGCTGATATTCTGTGATGTGATCACTTTATATGTTGAAACGAATGCTTATATTATATATATGATGATATATAGTAAATATTGATGCTTTCGTTTCTTCTGTGATGCTTAGGAAGCATAATTTGATGGACTTCATTAATGAGATTAATGAAAAGAAAACGAAAGCTAAAGATGTTGTAGAAACTTGTTTAAAAACTGGTAGCTCTAGTTCTTTCTTTGCATAGCGGTATTCGTTATAGAATATCCAGCACCTCATTCGATAAGGAAAGAGACGAGATCCCTTCACCGGGAGTGACCTCTTTAGCGAAACTGGCAGATGCTACAACCCACCCGGTTTTGTTTTTTATTGCTATTTTAGTTCATGCTTTGCATAGTGGTATTTGTGAAATATCCAGCAACTTATTCGATAAGGAAAGAGCCGAGATCCCTTCAACGGGAGTGACCTCTTTAGCAAAACTAGTAAAAGCCTCAAAAACACTCCTTTTTTCAAAATCACTCGATTCTACAACGAGATCAAGTTCATTGAGCAAAAGGTTTTCTTAAAAACCTGTCGTAGCCCTCCGTCATTTCGGATAAGTGCTACTTAGTATTCGTGCTACGTTTGTTGGCCTTCATCAAGGCGTCGTGTGCGGTAGCTAACTAGCGCTTATCTGCTAAAGCATGAGATGCGATTGGATTAGGGTAGTCGTGCAACTTTTTTGGCGTTCGTCATGGTTCGTGCTGGTGAGTTTAATTCAATCATGAAATATACGGGTTGAACTTGACTAGCGGCCTATGGTTTGTTGGCCTTCGTCAAGGTCATAGGAAGGTAGGGGCAAAATATTATCGGGAATTTCAAGTGTAAAAATTTGCAATGAGATTGCATACCTTCTAAGAGATAGTTGGTTCCCGATACCCACTGCGAGTAAGAGTTACTCCTGGGAGAGTTTTACACATTACAATTAACCGATCAAGTAGGTTTCTAGAAAGGTGTTAACGGGGTTATGCCCCTGGGAAAACATGGTTTATTTTACTTAGGTCCGTGCGAAAGCATGGGGAACCTCCCTCAAAGTACCGACACTGGACTGGCCGAAAGATTGGCGAACTTGTAGGATGTAATTAATCCCGGCTAGTCTTACCTTTTAGGGTTTGAAGGAAGATTTGATAAAAACAGTGGGAGTCATCCTGATTAAATAAAATAATAACCAATCTGATCTTGCAAGAGCATACGCTGAGTGTTTTCTTCTCTCTCCCTCCTGGTAGCTATCATGTCACGCCTTAATCAAGATAATAATATGGATGCTTTGACCGAACCTTCTTATTATACTAATCTGGGGAACGTTTGCTCCGCTCAATCTTATAATTGTTATAAGTCCGAGCAGGAAATAGGGGAATATCCGGATTCCTATGCCACCCATTCGAGGAAAAGGAATGTTGATGCATATTCTTCGGGTGTGTTAGTTACCAAGAACTATTTTTCAGTATTCTCTACGTCCTGGGTATATGATACCGGATCAGGATCCCGCATATGTAATATGTTACATGGGCTACATAAAGGTAGATATCTGGGAATGGGTGATATGTCTTTAAGTGTAGAGAATGGTGCAATTGTTGCAGCCAAATCAGTTGGCAGATATCACCTTGTATTACCAAAAGGTAAATACATTGATTCTAAACGAATGTTATTACATACCGAACCTGATATACAACATTACATCAAATTCTTTATTAAGTTAAAGAAGGATATAATTCGGTATTGGAGGATAATGTTGTAAACATTTTCCAGAATCAAGAGTTGATTGGATCAGGCACGTTATGAAATGGCATATACGTTCTAAATTAAACCACAGTTCAAAGTATGTAGAACACACACAAGAGAAGTAGTTCAGAAATGAACGAATCCTTCTTGCGACATTATAGACTAGGTCATATCAATGCGACACGACCATCTAAGTTACATAAGAATGAATGTGAGAATCTGTTCGAATTTTCATCTTATGATACTTGTCAGTCTTGTCTCAATGGTAAAATGACCAATACTCCGTTTACTGGAAACGGAGAAAGAGTTACTGAACTCTTAGGACAGATACATGATGATGTATACGGTCCTATGTCTACAAATTCCAAGGTTGGTTCTTCGTACTTCATTATATTCACTGATCATCTCTCAGTATATGTTCCTGTTGAAACACAAGTATGAAACTTTTGAGAAATTCAAGGAATATAAGCTTGAAATTGAGAACCAAATGGGTACAAGTATTAGGTCCTTCGATGAGATCGAGGAGGCGAATACTTGGGCATGGAGTTCCTGGATTTTCTAAACAGATAATAGGATTCTCTCTCAGCTTACTCCTTCATATACACCACATCACAACGGTGTATCGGGGCGAGGGTATCGCGCCCTATAAGATATGGTGCGCTCTATGATGATTAATGCTGAGTTACCTGTTTCCTTTTTGGTGTTATGCACTTCAGAAGTTGCATACCTATTGAATGGGCTTCCATCCAAATCAGTTCCTACCACTCCATATGAGATATAGAATGGGAAGAGACCATGTCTTAAACGAGTTAAGATATGAGGTTGTCCGGCCTATGTTGGAAAGAAAGATCCGGACAAGCCCGAGGCAAGGTCAGTTCTGTATAAGTTTTTTGGATATCCCAAACATTTGCGAGGGAATATCTTCTACCACACTGAGGAGCAAATGGTGTTTTGTTTCTCAGCATGTCACCATTTTAGAAAAGGAATTTCTTGTATAGAAATTAGTCGACATGAGGTAGAATTGGAAGGAGTTCCAGCTAAACAAACTAACAGTTGATGATTTGGTAAAACCAAAGGATTTAATAGTTTCCAACGAACCTCAGCCTCTCCGCGAATCTGGTAGGGTTCCTCATCCACTTGATAGATACTACGGTCTTCTAGGTGACAGTGGATGCGAGGATTGCATCATGGAAGATGATGGCCCAACTAGGTTCAGGCAGGCCATCACAAGGGGGACTTTGTGAAATGGTTGGATGCTATGCAATCAAAGATGGAATCCATGTACACCAACAAAGTATAACTTTGAATATTACACCTGAAGGGGTAAAACCCATAGGGAGAAAATTGGATCTTGAGAAGATTCTTGGTGTAAATGGAAAAGTTGAGACTTTCAAAGCTATGCTTAAGTCCATCAGGATTAAAGCAAGAATCGCGGAGTTGGAACATCTGTTTTGATGTGGCATTCAAAGAGTTTGACTTCATCAAAATGGTAAATGAACCATGTATATACAAGAAGGTTGTAGAGAGTGAGGCTGTCTTACACATATTGTACGTAGATGACATACTCTTGATAGGAAATGGTTTCCTATGCTACACTCGATCAAGCTCCTCTTATCATGAGGATTCTCAATAGAAGATATGGATGATACCTACTACATCTTGTGGATTATGATCTATGGTGATAGATCTAAGTGGATGTTGGGATTGTCCTAAATCCATGTACATAAACACCATACTAAAGGGGTTTAGTATGGAAGATTCTAATAGTGGTGGTTTGTCCACTTACTCAGGAATCACTCTCTCCAAAAAAATGTCATCCAAGACTGATTTGGAGAGAGAGCTCGCGTGCAAGGGATATCCTATGCTTTGGCAGTAGGCTCTATCATGTATGCGATGTTATATACCAGATCAGATGTAGATGACTCACTAGGTGTAGTGATAAGGAATCAATCGGATCTTAGGAGAATCACTGGACAACTGTGGAGGACATTCTTAAGTACTTGAGAAGCACTAAAAGAATGTTCTTGGTTCAAGCTTCCAGAGTAATAAGGTCGACTGAAAGTGAGTCACATGCATTGTCTTTACCCTCAGTTGAGGGACGGTATATTGGAAGAGTTCCAAACTAGATACCGTGACATACTAGACGATAAAGACTAGATACATTGCTTACAACGATGCTACCAAAGTAGATGTCTAGATAATTATTGTTCATGAGATGAACATGGTTCCTACCATTGAGCGTTCAATAACTGTTATTGTGACAACAATGGAGTTATGGCTTTGTCTTAGGAACGCTGGTCCCATCAGCGTTCCAGACATATTCTGAGGACAGTATCACCTGATCAGGGAGATGGTTGATCTCCAGGGATCGAGGTCAAGAGAGTTGACGCGAAGGATAACACGGAGGATCCACTTACAAAAGCCTTTCCCTAGAGGGACTTCTATAGGACGTTGAGTATGAGATACTGCAACAAATGGCCTTACTGCAAGTGGGAGATTGTTAGTTATATGTATGCCCTAGAGGCCATTACTGTACATGCGATGTAAAGTAGTGGATGCTTGGACATATGTATGGAGGACTTTCTCACTCGACATGATAGTATGCTATCTGGTTGCTCTTTATCATAATATGTACACTTATTATCTCTCTATTACATGTTGATAAAGCCCTCAGGATGAGTATTTGACTACCAGGATTATGATGCAGATCATACTAGTGGGGCAAAGGTAGTCGGTAAGTACATCCTTCAAATGTTCCTAGTCGTGGGAGTATCGAGACGGGGCATCGATATTCGAGAGTAGACTAGCGTATACACTTCTCGACCCATATGATGGGCGATGGATGATCCCATATCCATTGGTGTTTAACATCAGAGAAGGTATACGGGTGCTCAGTAAAGATTGGGTACACTGGATGGTGTTCATATCAGATTTTTGCATTTTTATACCGCCCAATTTTGATCACATTGCTTATCGGTAGGTACTCTTGAGCCGTGTTTGCTAGTCAATTGCAGGATGCAGGTTCTAGACTCTGAACAGTGAAATTGATGGAAAAGTACGACAAATTCCGGATTACTGCCAACCACAGATAAAACACGAGTCTCTGCTCTCTATCCGTATGTTTCCACACACCAGTTTAAGGGATAAAATGGCAAATCGATGTCATTTTCGTGCACAAAGCTCAATGTCAACACAAGATCCAACATATCTATGCGGAACTCAAGAAAAATCATGGCAAAAGATCCACATCACATCACCTTTTGATCAGCAGAAATTCTGGAAAAATCGTGAAGAAATTCTGAGAAAAAACATATACCAGACTAAAAGGCACAAAAAACCAGGGAGCATCACCAAAGTTGAAGGCACAAGCCCACATATAGGCCGCGGTTCCGCGGCATAAGCAAGCTTAGGCCGCGGAACCGCGGCCATACGGCCTTGTCAGCTGATGATCTTTTGAGGGTATTTTGGACATTCCATTTTTATTCTAAATGTTGCCATAGAATTTCTGTTTCCTGCCTATAAATAGTCCAGAACTTGCCAAAGCCAAGGGTCCTCATTCTTGTATTTAGATTTTAGAATACATGTGTTGTTCTTCTTCCTCCTCTCATCTCTTCTCCATTAAAAACTTGTAGTGAGCTTTTGTGAGTGAAGAATGAATAAAGGAGTTCTTGTTCTTACCAGGCTTATCTTGTTGTAATTGTTAATTATATTTGCTTGTATTTTTCATTTGCTAATCTAATTGTTGTTATTTGTTGTTTGTTTCTTTCTTGTTCTCTTTTTCTTTATCCTTAAAACAACTATGATGCTTAAGCTTGATCCTTGCCAAGGTGAGGTCTCAAATAGCTAGTTGTAGTCTTCTAACCTCTTTCTTTCTATCTTCCTCCTTTGTTTTATTTTCTTTTCCTTATAATGGGTGAGTTACTTTCATACTTGTTAGGGTAGGATAAGAAAAGTTTGAGAGAAGGAAATCTCTCTCACTCTTTTCTTGCCCAACATCTTAATTCGGACTCCCGTTAATTGAACCACAATCCGCTCCCTACGGCACCCTATTCTACATGATAGCGGTGATTCCTTAGTGAGACCGGTTGTGGTTGAATTAACCGGAGGTTAAGGCTAAGAGCCAAAAACGTACGGACAAGCACCAAAAGGAAGAACTTATGCGTTGGAAAGCCTAGCTTATACTCGCAAGTTCCTTCCTAGTCGCGCTAATCCCCGTTGTTGCCGATTACCGTAACACCGATATTAAGAGTGTCCATGAAAGAAGTGATCGACTCCTAACTCAAACTAACCTAATCCTAACCCTAACCCTAACAAGCTCTCTTTATATATCATTTTAGCACATAAGTAATCTAAAAACAAACCTGGACATTTGGACTTAACTCGTTAAAGCACATAGAAAAAGATTCCCATCTCCCTGCGGACGACCCGTACTCAACCGGCTAGCTACAAGCGAAACCGTCTTGATTGCGGTAATAAACTTAGCACGCAAAAAATCTACCAATCAAATGGCGCCGTTGCCGGGGAGACGGTAGTTTATTTCTTTGTGTAATTTAGGGTTAATTTGTCAATATAAATATAACCGAAAAACAAAAAAAAATTATACATTGTAAAAAACCATCTTGTTATTTTTGATTAGTTTTTGTGCAAGTGTGCAGGATAAAGAGACAGTCGAGTTCAGTGCCAAAGACGTGGGAAGTTAGACCTATATCTCACGGCTACACCGCGACAGATCAAGACGGAGCCAACGGTCTACTGTAAAAATCTGGAGCAGATACTGTGAGCAAATCAAGATTCAGGAAATCCAGACAATAAGAGGATAGCCAATTAAGGACCAACAAGATTTTTGAAGCCCCATATCCACCTTACTGCCGCGGAACCGCGGCATAGGCAGGCTTAGGCTGCGGAACCGCGGCCGTTTGATGCCTTCAGGGGGCCAAAACTTCTGTGAGTTTCTCTCTCCTCTCCCCCACTCCTCTGAACTCCACTGAACTGTATTTTCTGCAGCATTCTTTGCGCAAACTCTCTTCCCCATTCCAATAAATTGTTTTTGTGCAGGATTCTTTGCGCCGCGCTAAAATAAAAATTGTTTGCAGTTGATTGTTACTGCTTTGCATATATTAATACGGACTTTAAGGGGCTTGAAACCAATCCAGATTGGGTGGGGATTTCATCACCCTTCCCAGGACCCCAGAAATCACAAAAAGCATATGCATTGACCATTGCTTAAATTAAAAAATACTAGACTCAGCCCTAAGGACTTCGCGCTCAAAAGGACAGAGGACTAGTTACAGGCATCGGCCGTTTATCCTATCCTGACTTTTGCGGTGTCTAGGCAAGTGTGTCCAAGGCAAGTGGTTACTTAATTAGGACCACTACTTACATAGTGGGGAGCCTCCCACTTACCTGGCACATACATGGCCGCAATTGGCGGAGAAGAGGCGGTTTGAGGTCCTATTTCTAGTCCTTTGGAACAATTAGGAGCTGTCTAGCTGACCTAGGTGACCCTAGATCTTGGTGTGATTGTGCATATCTTGTTTGTGATTGCTTGAAGCCATAAGTCCGTGCATATTTCTGTAAAGCTCTTTCTAAAAAGAAAAAAAAACACAAAAACCAAAAAACTTTTATAAAAACTTGCCCTTTGTCGCCAAAATCCAATTTTTCACCCATCACCCATCACATTTCTCCATTGACATTTTCTTACCCTCACCTTCTCCGCTTTGACTATACTAAACTCGTTTAGTGTATGTCCGCTTGGACTCGGGACACTAGCGCCCGCCTGGTCCGTGTTACGTTAGTCGCTACCGACTACGCGATCGACT
This sequence comes from Agapanthus africanus, assembly GCA_030015575.1. Classification (NCBI taxonomy): domain Eukaryota; kingdom Viridiplantae; phylum Streptophyta; class Magnoliopsida; order Asparagales; family Amaryllidaceae; genus Agapanthus; species Agapanthus africanus. Next base: position 136,712,743 of record JASDDO010000004.1, on the reverse strand, counting down.
CAGACGTCGAAACTCCATCCACGCCTCTTTCACCCTTAACTTTGCTGGCCAACTCCGACGCTGACCGGAATTCTGTTCATACATCTTCACCTTCACCATCACTAACCTCTTCTTCCGCGATGTCAGGATTTAATCCAAACATCTCTTTGACTCCCCCGGGATTGACACCACCTCCTACGGATGCAAATAACCCACCACCGCCGCCTGTTGTAGCGTCGCAACGAATCGCGCTCCAGGATCGTTTCTATCCCATCCGTTCTGCACTTCCCACTTGTCTTTCCCTTCCACCAGCCAATGGGGATAATTTTGAAATTAAGCCCCACTTCATTAACATGCTTCCGAAATTTCATGGGCTTGAATCTGAAGATGCCTATATCTTCATCAACAAGTTCCAAAATGTTTGTGCCATGAGGAAAACTACCCAGCTGTCGGACGATGCTATACGGCTACGGGTCATTCCGTTCACTTTGTGCGATCTTGCTGAAAAATGGCTGTATAGCTCCACTTCCCACTCCATAACCAGTTGGGATGAGTTTGTGAAAGCGTTTCTCAAGAAATTCTATCCGAATCATAAAACCTCAAGGATTCGTAACGAAATCAACCAATTCTCTCAGCTTCCTACTGAACCCTTCTGGAAGTGCTTTGACCGGTATAAAGACCTTCTTGTTCAGTGCCCTCACCACGGTATTGAGAAATGGCAACTTTGCCAAACCTTATACGAGGGCCTGAACCCAGCAACCAAGCAGTTGTTGGAAACTATTTGTCAGGGCCACTTCCTATCGAAATCTGACGAGGAAGCGTGGCAATTCTTCGACGACCTTGCGGAACAAACGCTTCAATAGGAGAGCACTAGACCAACTACTTCTTCTTCTTCCTCCACTTCTACTGGTCAGTCTTGGGTAGGAATTCACCAACTCGATGTCCCTATTGCGATGAAAGCTGAAATGGCTGCAATAACGAGAAAACTTGAAGCGATAGAGAGGAAATTTTCATCTCCTGCTCCTGCCCCTGTTCTTCCCCTTCGTACCATTTGTGCTTGTTGTTCCGATCCTTCTCACTTAACTGAAGAGTGTCCTTACAATCCACCATCTCAAGGACAGGATCAGGTTAATGCTGCATTTCAGCAAAGACCGAGGAATGATCCATACTCTTCCACCTACGATCCCGGTTGGAGGAACCACCCCAATTTCGCCTAGAATCAGAATCAACAACAATTCCAAGGCAACAATTTCCAGAGGCCCCCTCCTCCGCAACAACAAGCGCAACAATAAACTCAACATCAGTTTCAGCAGCCCTTCCAACCCCAACCTTTTCAAAATTAGACGAACAACTTTGCACCCAATAATTCTTTTCCACAAAACAACTTTGTTCCGTCAAACAATGATAAGGTTTCCTCGCTAGAACGAAGTCTGGAGGCATTCGTTAAACAATCGACACAATCCACCGCCAACATCCAGTCCTCTATTCAGTCTTTGGTACAACACACTGCTGCACACGGGAAAAGCATCAAGACCATCGAAGCCCAGATTGCACAGCTGAATGCGGCGTTAAGCGAGCGAGAAAAGAGGAAGCTTCCATCTCAACCACTCCCAAATCCCGGTCACCCATATAATGTACATGTTGCTCTTGAACAACAGAAACATAATGTGAGTGCCGTGACTACATTGAAATCGAGAAGGATGCTGCACAACAACATCGGCACAGCAATTGAGGATAATGACACCCCGGCCGCTTCTTCTTCTTCTACTTCGTCTTCTGAGCCTATTCTCCATTCTTCAAAAGGCTCTTCTTCTTCTTCTTCTTCTTCTTCTTCTTCTTCTTCTGCTCTGAACGGATCCACTTCTCACTCCACGAAAGCACCAGCTCTGGGATCCGTTCCAGCTCCACAATCTCCTCCACAATCATTGGACTCAACCAATTTTAAAAACGTTCCATTTCCAAACCGGTTGAGGTCCAATAAACAAAATCCATAAATGGAGAAGATTCTGGAGTTGTTTAAGCAGGTTAACATCAACATTCCCCTTTTAGATGTTGTCCAATAAGTCCCGTCCTACGCGAAAATCTTAAAGGACTTGTGCACAAAAAAGAGGAAGTCTCAGGTACCCAAGAAAGTTTTCTTGGCTAGTGCTGTGAGTGATGCTCTTACCCCATCTTTACCGCAAAAACGGAAGGACCCTGGCTGTCCTACGATTTCTATTACCATTGGGGATAAGAACATCAACCGCGCACTATTAGATCTTGGTGCCAGTGTTAACCTGCTTCCGTACTCAGTATATGAGCAATTAGGTGTAGGAGAGCTGAAACCCACACACTGTACTCTCCAAATGGCCGACCGATCAATCACCCATCCTAGGGGTGAGCTAGAGGATGTGTTAATCAAAGTTGGGGACTTCATATTCCCTGTTGACTTCATTGTATTAGACACAGCCTGTAGCTAACCCCCGGAATCAAATTCCGGTGATACTCGGTCGCCCATTAACCTCAAATGCTGTGATCAATTGTCGCAATGGTTCGATGAACCTATCTTTTGGAAACATGACAATTGAACTCAACATTTTTAGGTTGGAGAATCAGCCCTCCGAACCTAATGCTCATATACTAGACATTTGCTCAATCCAGAAGATCACCCCTGAAGAGTGTGAATTCGAGGAGTTTTTGTTCGATCACGATAACTTTAACGCCACTAGTGCGTTCCTCTTCGAACCTGCTGCTGTTTCTGCGCCCGACAATGACTACGAGTGTTTCACTTTCTCGAACGATCTTAGCCACTCACCACCCAAGTTTGAATCCTTCGAATTTCCGGATGAGTTACCTGAACCATCCAACTCGGTCGCTTACACTCGTTTTGAACCTTTGCTGGAATCCTTTGAGTTCGAGACCTTTTCACCAATCTTGCCTTCAATCGTTTCACCTCCAACGCTCGAACTCAAGCCTTTGCCGTCTTACCTTAAGTACGCTTACTTGGGTGAGAACGAGACCCTCCCTGTTATCATCTCGGCTTCTCTAGCTCCAGAGCAAGAGAAAGCCCTTCTTGCGGTCTTGCACAGCTATAGGCAAGCTTTTGGCTGGTCCATGGCGGACATCAAGGGGATTAGTCCCCTGATCGTTGAACATCACATTCATCTGATGGATGATGCCAAACCAACCAGGGATCCACAAAGGCGACTCAACCCGGTCATGAAGGAGGCTGTGAAAAAGGAAATCGTGAAGTGTCTGGATAGTGGTATCATTTACCCTATCTCTGATAGCCAGTGGGTTAGTCCCATTCACGTTGTCCCCAAGAAATCAGGCATAACGGTCATTACTAACGAGGCGAACGAGTTAATCCCTACTCGCACCCAAACTGGGTGGCGAGTATGCATCGATTACAGAAAACACAACGCCGCAACGTGGAAGGACCACTTTCCGCTACCTTTCATTGACCAAATGCTTGAATGATTGGCAGGACACGAGTACTACTGCTTTCTTGATGGCTACTCTGGCTATAATCAGATTCCCATCGCCGAAAAAGACCAGGACAAAACCACATTCACTTGTCCTTTCGGCACGTTTGCATATCGACGCATGCCCTTTGGGTTATGCAATGCGCCCGCTACCTTCCAGCGGTGTATGATGGGAATCTTCTCAGACATGGTGGAGAAATTCCTGGAGATCTTCATGGACGATTTCTCCATCTTCGGCGATTCCTTTAACGAGTGTTTGCTGCATCTTGACGCTGTCCTTACCCGATGTAAGGACAAGAACCTCACTTTGAATTGGGAGAAGTGCCACTTCATGGTGCGCGAAGGTATTGTCTTAGGACATATCATTTCGCAAAATGGCATAGAGGTTGACAAAGCGAAGATTGAGGTCATTTCCAATCTCCCTCCTCCTAGATGCGTCCGAAACATCCGAGCCTTCCTTGGCCATGCCGGTTTCTATAGACGGTTCATCAAGAACTTTAACAAGATTGCTAGGCCCTTGACCCTTTTGCTGGCCAAGGACACGCCATTCGACTTCAACTTGAGCTGTGTGACTGCTTCGAGTCATTGAAAAGCTCACTCACTTTTGCTCCCGTTCTTTCTTCGCCTGACTGGACGCACCCATTTGAGATTATGTGCGATGCATCCGACTTTGCCATTGGTGCTGTCCTTGGACAACACATCAACAAGATGCCGCACGTGATCTATTATGCTAGCCGAACCCTGAACGACGCCCAACTTAATTATACAACAACTGAGAAGGAATTCTTAGCTGTTGTATTTGCTTTAGAAAAGTTCAGGCCCTACCTCATCGGCTCTCCAGTCATTGTCTACACAGACCATTCTGCTCTGCGCCATCATTTTGCGAAGAAAGATGCAAAATCTCGGTTAATACGTTGGATCCTCTTGCTTCAAGAGTTTGACCTTGTCATCAAGGACAAAAGAGGATGTGAAAACGTAGTCGCCGACCATCTCTCACGACTTCCTTTTTCGCCGTCGCCTCAACTTCCGATCAACGACGTTTTTCCGGATGAACAGCTCTTGACAGTATCGCGCGAACCTTGGTTCGCAGATATTGTGAATTATTTGGCCATAGGGCTACTACCGACTGAATGGTCAAGTCAGGACAGACTTCGATTCTTATCCTAAGTAAAACACTTTTACTGGGACGAACCCTATCTGTTTAAGTACTGTCCCGACCAGATTATTTGTCGGTGTGTCCCTGACGATGAATTCAAGAGTGTGCTGTCATTTTGCCACGATCAAGCATGTGGCGGGCATTTTGGCCCTAGAAAGACAGCTGAGAAGATCTTGCAATGTGGTTTCTACTGGCCATAACTCTTCAAAGACGCTCATGACTATTGCAAGACTTGCTCCCGGTGCCAACACTTGGGTCGGATATCCCGGAGGAACGAAATGCCGCTCCAACCAATCTTGGTTGTGGAGATTTTCGACGTTTGGGGGATAGATTTCATGGGGCCGTTTCCTAGCTCTTTCGGGAACTTGTACATCCTTCTCGCTGTTGATTACGTCTCTAAGTGGGTCGAGGCTGTGCCCAACCGTACTAACGACAACAAGGTTGTCGTTAGGTTTCTTAAAGAAAATATTTTCTCCCGGTTTGGGCACCCCCGAGCGATCATTAGCGACAATGGAACTCATTTCTGCAATAAGACTTTCGAGGCCTTGAAGCGGAAATATTCCATTAATCATAAGCTATCTACGCCCTACCACCCCCAAACCTGTGGGCAAGCCAAAGTTTCAAATCGGCAAATCAAGCAGATACTGGAGAAGACGGTTTCCAAAAACCGTAAGGATTGGTCGCTAAAACTCACTGATGCCCTTTGGGCATTTCGAACCGCTTATAAGACCGATCTTGGCATGTCTCTCTATCGGATTGTGTACGGAAAGGCTTTCCACCTCCCTGTCGAAATAGAGCATCGCGCATTTTGGGCGATAAAAGAACTGAATCTGTCTCTCGAAGATGCGGGCAGCCATCGAAAGCTGCAGTTGAACGAATTGAGCGAGCTTAGGGATGAGGCTTACGATAACGCGGTTGTCGTTAAGAACCAAACGAAGGTGTTTCACGATAAAAACCTTTTGCGCAAAACTTTCGTACCTGGTCAACAGGTACTGCTTTACGACACCCGGCTAAACTTCCATCCAGGAAAGCTCAGATCTCGCTGGAAAGGGCCGTATTTTGTGCGGAATGTGTATCCGCAGGGCGATGTGGAATTGGAGAATCCAAAGGACGGTTCATTTTTTAAAGTGAACGGACACCGACTAAAACCGTACCTTAGCGCCGAACCAACAAAGGAGCTCCTGGTCTTACAGGAGCCGGTTTACCCTGCATAATCATCCTCTGCCTACAACCAAACTTCGGTTATCCAGCCAAGAACAGTGGACACTGTTCCAAATAAGTTTGGGGGTATGTATATACCATTTTGTATTTATTTGTGGATATTCTTTTCCATTTTTACTCTTTAAAAACATAAACAAAAAAAAAATTATGTATATTCTAACCGACAATTTTGACCCTTCAAATGATCTCTTCATGCAATGACAGTGAGGACACTGTCCAGTTTAAGTTTGGGGGTACGCTCGGTACGCATTTCTAACTTTCGCATTCATATGTATATTTTGCATCTGCATATTAAAATCCATAAAATCCATAAAAATCAGAAAATTTTCTAAAAACATAAAAACTTTTCTGTCAAGTTAGCTAGTGGGAGAACTCTGATTCAACATTTCGACGGTTTTGTTTGATAAGATAAGAATAACTAAATCTTATTTTTAGATTTTAAAAACCTGAAAGATAACTCTCCTTTGAAATTAACTATAACTGATATACGTCTTTACATCACACTACACGTGTCGTGAGTTTTGGAAATTAGAAGACAAGTCTTTTATGTCTAAAAAAAACTTTTAAATGGATAAATGATTTTCTGAGGATCAAATAGGTTTGTTCTGAAATAAGTAATATCAAGAATAGTTTATGAAGTGAAGCGAAAATGAAGGAATGTTAGTGATGCCTTAATTGGAACTAATTCTGAAAAATAACCCATCTGAAACTTGATTAGAATGATTACACACCTAACCCACTAAACACGTCTTTTATCTAAAATAATAACTGAACTGCCGGTTATATCTCCGTTCGCATTGAATAATCATAATTTTCACGCTAAAGTGTCTTTTGTTTTTGGGCCTAGGTAACTTGAGTAATTAAGTCCGCCGGGGTGTCTCTACACCTAATGCCCTAAAGCCAACTGGTTTGGGTGCATTGGCCCAAAGCTCGTTAAGAAGCCTAGAAAGTCCAGATTAAAACAAAGTCAAGCAAGTCTTCTCCCCGAGTTAAAATTCCTAATGGTTCTTTGTGTGAGAATAATCTTGACAAAATACAGGCTGTTATAAAAAAATTTTTAGCGGAGATATGAAGGTTTTATTCTATAATAAAGACTATTGCACGTTCACAGAGGTGTGTATGAAATGAAAACAAGAAAAAGGTGGAGTGAAAAATAAGACCTAGTTTCCTGTTAAGGAAGATAGAAATTCTGAAGTTGAAACCTTACTGGAAAACGAAACTTGAAAAATGCTTAACTCTTTATAAAACTTATGTGATCCTTTTAAAAATTTTATCTGGGCTTTATTGTATGACATGATGACTTTAATCGATCCTTCTGGAACTTAACGACACTATTTGCACTGCACGTAAAGACATATAAAATCTTAAGTTAAATAAGAAGCGAGGTGTGAAAAATAAAGGTTCGATAATCTAGACTTAGGATAATAGACTTGTTATTTTCTGAAACAAAACTTTAGGGTTTGAATCATAGTTATTTTGCAAAACTAGCTTGACCGGATTTTGTGGGTAGTATCCGCTGAAAACCCTCAGGAGACAACACTCCTCCTATTAGGGACACCTAGAGGTTTAACGGCTTGTTGCACATGCTCAGTGCAATCGCGTTCCCTGGGAAAGTGAGGTTAGAAATTTTTTGTGAATAAATTGGCTTTGCTCGGGATGAGCAAATGATAAGTTTGGGGGTATTTGTTCATATCAGATTTTTGCATTTTTATACCGCCCAATTTTGATCACATTGCTTATCGGTAGGTACTGTTGAGCTGTGTTTGCTAGTCAATTGCAGGATACAGGTTCTCGGCTTTGAACAGTGAAATTGATGGAAAAGTACGACAAATTCCGGATTACTGCCAACCATAGATAAAACACGGGTCTCCGCTCTCTATCCGTATGTTGCCACACACCAGTTTAAGGGACAAAATGGCAAATCGATGTCATTTTCGTGCACAAAGCTCAATGTCAACACAAGATCCAACATATATATACGGAGCTCAAGAAAAATCATGGCAAAAGATCCACATCACATCACCTTTTGATCAGCAGAAATTCTGGAAAAATCGTGAAGAAATTCTGAGAAAAAACATATACCAGACTAAAGGGCACAGCAAACCAGGGAGCTTCACCAAAGTTGAAGGCACAAGCCCCCATATAGGCCGCGGTTCCACGGCATAAGCAAGCTTAGGCCACGGAACCGCAGCCATACGGCCTTGTCAGCTGATGATCTTTTGAGGGTATTTTGGACATTCCATTGTTATTCTAAATGTTGCCCTAGAATTTCTGTTGCCTGCCTATAAATAGTCCAGAACTTGCCAAAGCCAAGGGTCCTCATTCTTGTATTTAGATTTTAGAATACACGTGTTGTTCTTCTTCCTCTTCTCATCTCTTCTCCATTAAAAACTTGTAGTGAGCTTTTGTGAGTGAAGAATGGATAAAGGAGTTCTTGTTCTTACCAGGCTTATCTTGTTGTAATTGTTAATTATATTTGCTTGTATTTTTCATTTTGCTAATCTAGTTGTTGTTATTTGTTGTTTGTTTCTTTCTTGTTCTCTTTTTCTTTATCCTTAAAACAACTATGATGCTTAAGCTTGATCCTTGCCAAGGTGAGGTCTCAAATAGCTAGTTGTAATCTTCTAACCTCTTTCTTTCTATCTTCCTCCTTTGTTTTATTTTCTTTTCCTTATAATGGGTGAGTAGTTTTCATACTTGTTAGGGTAGGATAAGGAAAGTTTGAGAGAAGGAATTCTCTCTCACTTTTTTCTTGCCTAACATCTTAATTCGGACTCCCAATAATTGAACCACAATCCGCTCCCTACGGCACCCTATCCTACATGATAGCGGTGATTCCTTAGTGAGACCGGTTGTGGTTGAATTAACTGGAGGTTAAGGCTAAGAGCCAAGAACGGACGGAAAAGCACCAAAAGGAAGAACTTATGCGTTGGAAAGCCTAGCTTATACTCGCAAGTTCCTTCCTAGTCGTGCTAATTCCCGTTGTTGCCGATTACCGTAACACCGATATTAAGAGTGGCAATGAAAGAAGTGAGCGACTCCTAACTCAAACTAACCTAATCCTAACCCTAACAAACTCTCTTTATATATCATTTTAGCACATAAGTAATCTAAAAACAAACCTGAACATTTGGAATTAACTCGTTAAAGCACATAGAAAAATATTCACATCTCCCTGCGGACGACCCGTACTCAACCGGCTAGCTACAAGCGAAACCGTCTTGATTGCGGTAATAAACTTAGCACGCAAAAAATCTACCAATCAGATGGACTCGCCGAGAACTCCTAGATGGTATTATACCTATCGTCGGATAGCAGTTCTCTAGTGACACTGGTACGGGTTAGTTTGTCGACCCGAGATCGTCATAGAGTCTTGTGTGATTCCCACTGTACTTTGATTTCCACCTTACCATGTTCAAGAGATCGTGCAAAATGGTAGTTTTTCGGTACAGTCCCGAGTCACATGGAGGCAATGAGCGATAGGAGGGGATTTTGTCTCTCCCGGTATTGGGGTTGATATTGCGCTATACTTGATTGGCCATAATAGGAAATCCCTAGCCAGGGTTGCTGAGATCTACTGGTAAGTGTTATCAGTAGTTTCTTGAACCGTTATGAGCCTCACATCGGCATGACTTATCAGGCTATTGGGGTCTGACGATTACCACCCCCAGGCTGCGATATGCTACATATCTTACGAAGAGACCGGACTGTACGGTAGTGTTACTGATTGGATTCGTAGGAGTATGAGCATGCTTTCTTGTTGATCTTCTGATTGCCCAAAACCCGGGGGGCCGTTACGTTTAGCAGACCGCTTGCGGCTTGTGGGTGTTTGATATGATCATCACATACTGCCGGCGTATTGACGAGTCTTTAGAGTCCTACACAGAGGTTTCCTGGTTCTTGCGACACGAAGTAGGAGCACATATATCATATGTGCAGGACCGTTATTAATGCGCGTATGTGATACCGCATTCTATTCTCCCGATATGTGATATCGGTCGGTTATATATAATATAGCCGGGTTATCGGATCAAGTGTTGATTTGATAAGATATTACATTTGATATTAGTCGATTGTATGTGATATAGCCAGATCATTAAATCAATTTTTGTTTTGATAATTTAATGTATAATTATATATTTGATATATTAACTTACTTAACTAATATTTGCTCACTAAATATTTCTTTTTCTTTCTTTTGTGTATATAATATATATGTGATATATATTAATGTACATTTATTTGTGTCATGTTTGATGCCACATGCAACATGGGTGTATGAGACTCAAACCATACTTATGATAATCCTAGGGCTTCTATTTATCAAAGTAAATCACAAATTGGTGGAATTATGTCATGGCTAGAAGCTTGGAGAAGCTTGTTGCTAACGATTGACTTAGTCCACTAACTTTGTTTTACATTAGATATTTATTAACCTAACCATTATTGTTAGCCATGGTTTATTCTCTACATGAGTTAGTGTATGGCACTAACTCACCCATGGTTTCTATTCTCACCTCATGAGTTTCATTCTCATCTCCACTTCATCTTCTTCTTTCTCATGAGAAGGCTTTCTAGCTTTTCTCAAGGTGATGAAATATTGTGAGAAAAATTAATCTAAAGCGAACCCAATTCCTACTTCATCATCCTCCACTATATTAGCCATTTAGTTTAAGGGGGTTTGCTTCACTAATCTACCAATAGTGAGGAGGTAGCATGAGCCTGAGTCACCTCGACGTAGATTATCTTCGGCCTCGATGATTTCGAGCAAGCTTGTTCATTTCTTCATGTGAACCCTTACTACAGTTCGGGTGTTCACTACTTGGAGCGAAGGGACTACTACACAAAGCTTTAGAAGTGAAGGACCTATCTACAAAGGTCGTATTCCTCATTCACTTAGATGTAAAGTTGTTTGCATTCTTGATTCGTCTAAATCTCTAGTTAAGATTCTAGGGTTAGGATTCTTTAGTACGGGAAATTTTTGAAATTGGCATGGACGATACCTCCCGAAACCTTGCTGTCGACCTAAGAAACCCTGTAGGTAGAACAATCTTACTCGAAATGATAGTATGCTATCTGGTTTGCTTTTATCATTGATGTTGTAACATTTTGAAAATTTAGAAATTAATAAAATTAATTAATTAAATAATAAAATATTAATTTAAAAAGTTATTAAAACAAAATTAGACATTTTCATAAGTAGTATGTGAAACTAATTAAAAATTTAATTAAAATTAAATTTTAGTTTGTAACATTAGTAAATTTCTAGGGTTTAGTTGGTAATTTAGCTTCATTTTAATAAAAATGGTGTTATATAATAACATATGTAGTGAAGAGTCTTTGTGTAAAGTTTAGGAAATTTTGTACACTTGAAAATGTTGATCGTGTAAGTGAAAAAGGGTTAGGTAATGTTTAAGCTCAGAAATAACCACAAGACACCGCAACTTGGAGTGATAAGGCATGGACACCTCCTTTTTTCATGCACGCCTCATGCACACCACCTCCACCTTGCATGAAAGCACCACATTTCTCTAGTTGACACCACCTACTACCCTAATTCTATTATTCTTAAGTTATACCTAATTATTTCCGGAAATATATATTAGGACAGCTGAACTAAGTTGAAAGAAGGAAAGGAAAAGAAAAACATTAGAACACACAAAAAGAAAATAAGAAAAGAGAGAAGAGAAGAAGAACAAGTGCTAAGGATTTTCACCATCAAACGAGGAGCTAAGGACTTGGGTATCTTGGAGGAAGCCTTTCAACCATATTCTGTAGGTATACTCTTTAAACACTGTGGGATTTTAGTTCTGTAAACTTTAAATTAGAAATCGGATATCGGAAAATTGGCATCTTAAGGAAATATAGGCTCTGTAATGATATGCTATAACTTAGATAAAAACTAACTTAACCAAACAGTACCTTCATGTTATATAGTGGACCTAGAATACACCCTAGGGAGACGAACCATTTTGCTCAGAGGTTAGCCGGCGATGCATAGGGTAAATCCGGCGTCGCCGGACTTTTGAAGGTTTTGGTTAGTGGGTTTTTAGGGTATCTCTGTGGTTATTTGTTAGGATGTTTAGTATTGTTAGGTTAAGTTAATTTATCAGTATGTGGAATCAGGGAGCAAATATCAGTTCTGGGGTTAAGATTCTAAGATACGACACGTATATATCGTACCATGAGTTCTGTTTATATGGCATGACCAGGGAAGGGTTAGATCAGATTAACTTAAGTTCAGTAACTCACGATATCATCACATGGCATGTTTAGTTGTGCAATATCATTAACTAGGTTTTTGTGTTATCTAGTTCACTGTAAATGAATCTGGAACTAATAAGTATAATCAGTAGTAAAACTAGCAAGACCAAAAGTATAATGAGCCAACTAGAAGACTACACTTAAAACCTGAGCCCCAAACTCCCCATAAAATCCGGTGAGGCACCCTTGAAATCCGGCGACGTCGGCCATCCTATGGCTTTTGGTGTTGATTCTTCTTCTGTAGCTTTGAGTTGATATTTTACAAGTCTCTGTATTGTTTGTGTTTTCTAAATATTTATACAGTAAATCTGAGAACGTTTTAGAAATGGTTTTATCAAATTTCAGATATTTACGATACGGAGTTTTCGTATTTTGATGTTGCAGCTGAACCGTTGACGTTTATACGTTAACGAAAGAATTTTGTTATCGTTTTTGGGTTAAGTATGCTGTAGGTTCTAACCTACGGGCGTTTAGCTTGTTATTTTGGTTTTTGATATGATATTTACATCAATGCGATTTAAATACGAATATAGGTACGATTCGAAGATTTTGAGATGGAGTTGACGACTTAACAGCGTGGAATTCAGCAAGCTCCTTAAGTTGGTGAGTAGATTTACATCTACAGGGAAAGTCGGGTGGATGGCGTATAGCACCCCCACAACCTTATAATAGTATTATGATATCTAGTTAGCTTAGTATTTATTCAAGATAATTATATAGTATCGCATCTAGTATTTCCTTCAATTGCATATAGTTTCATGTATGGTTTTAGATGATATACAGTGATACGATATGGATATGGTTTGATGGATTTGTACGAGGGATTATGCCATACTTGAGATGATACAGATACAGTGATACGATATGGATATGGTTTGATGGATTTGTATGAGGGATTACGCCATATTTGAGATGATACAGATACAGTGATATGATGAGATATTATACAAGAAATTTTACGTATTGGAAATGATGAAATTCGTATGCCGAATAACGGCCAATTTATCCTTTGACTCGTAGAGTTAGGTTATATTCTGTTTTAGGATGTAATACTTGTGTGAGCTATATTGTTTTAAAAACTACGATTCCTTTGGTTTTTCAATAAAATACTAGGATGCGTGCCAGTTTCTAAAACGAATATCTATTTTAAATCTAGGGCAGATTCCTTATCTCAAACTTAACGTTTCGATCATTTCTAAAGATAATGGTATAGCTCATAGCAAGTAATTACAATAGTTACATTTAGATTACTTTACATGTTTGCATTGTATTATCAATATTATACGTTTCTGCGTTACACACACTCTGATAGAACACTGCACAAATACCAATGAGTACTATGCTGCACAAGCACGTGAATATATGTTATATTGTACCTCATTAGTACTGCCATGTCACTGTAGAACCGTTCTGTTATATATGTATTAAAATAAATAGGTTGTTACACCGTAGAAAACTTGCATAAATATTAATGATTTCCATAATGCATGAGCACAGACGCGAATGCTACACTACACATCATTAGTAGTACTATGACACAGTAGAATTGAAATCTATGTTTATGTGATATAATTACGTAGTCTTATTTATTCCTGTTGTAAATTATGAATATTGCTACTATAAATGTTGTATTTGATTCTTTGGATTTTCTGGGAATTGTACTCCTGATGATATATATCGGTGGTATGAGACACTGTTATATATGTATATATATAATATATCATCAATACAACCTATGCAAGTTTCTTATTCGTCACTTGATATTTTTTATATGATGAGGTAAACGTCCACCATGAGTTTTTTGTTTTCTGATTTTGATTCCGAACCGAGTTGGGGGTCATACGATTACGGATTTACAAGTTATCCAGACTGAGTTGGGGGTCATACAGTTGGATACATAGTGGACCCGGTCGAGACCGAGGGGCAGGATAGACACATTATAGGCGGGAAGCCTAACGAGGATACTCGATACCGGAGATAGAAATGAGCACGGCGGATATCCAGGGGATACTGACCGGGGTTCGATTGGGCACGGCGAATATCCAGAGGATACTGATCGTAGCCAGGATATCGGGTGACGATTATCTGTTGAGATGGTGTCGACGGTATCTGCATTTACATGTTGATGATGGACACGAGAGATTTCAGATTTCGATGTCGATGCTGGACATCTATATATATATATATATATTGATATGATCATTATCATGAGGTACACAGTTAGATATTATTTAGTGGATTCAACCAGGACTGATCCGGGGTACAGTACCTACATATATTTGTACAAACATTCATATACAAAAAGGTAATCCAACACGAACTATAGATTCATGATTTTGACTCATATGTCATTGAGATATTATACTTGGGATTGCATGATAATTAGTATTGCACATATGCATATCATATAGTATATTGGTACAGATCATGATAGGACTATACTTATGACCTAGGTATCGTCATGCATTTCGGTTTTTACCTTTAAATGTACTTTTATTCACTGAGTTGGCAACTCATCCCCGTTGTGCCACAGTTTCTTGCAGGTTTCATCGCTTGGATTATCAGCGGCTTCGGCACACATTCTTTTCGATGATTGATTGGTAAGTGGGTTATTATTGTATCATACTCACTCTTGATTATTCATATATTCTTGTATCTAATGGAAACTCCATCAACTTATAAATAGTATATTGTGGACTTAGAAGTGAGACTTAGAAATTATGAAGTCGCACTCTTTAGAGTTAACTTCTGATATAGATCGTTTGTCTGTTCCGTATTTTGGACGTGAAAGGTAGCTCCCGTTGGGATGCTAATTTTATTGTTGTAGTGTATCGGGTTCTTATATAAAATTTTCAAAGGAGGTGCTATCAGATTTTCAAAACGTCATAGATGTTTTTCAAACATACTTAGTTAAATTTAAATGTTATTTAAACTGATTCCATCTAATGACTATTTTAAACTCACCTCCAATATTTTCAAAAAGGTTTAGATTCCGGGTTTCGGCTTACTTGAACCGCGTCGACGTCTTTAGATGTCACGTGATTTAAGTGCCGGTCATGTGCCACATTTGGGTCGTGACAAAGTTGGTATCAGAGCATTTGGTTTAATCTTTATTCGAGTCTAGGTTTGGCTATATGGGGTCTAGGTATGCACTTTTGTTACCTGGATTTACCTTATAGGACTTAGACTTGACTTTAGGAGTCTTATACCTGGACCTTTGGTTAGAGGATGACCTTGTTAATGGAGTAGGTACTAAGTGGAGTGACGTACCGTACCTATGTTCCGCGGCATATTTACGATATGATACTCTGCCTAAGTTACCTTATGATTTATATTTTGAGATCTTCCTTCTATTCTTCCGTTGATCTACCTTCGTCATTACATATGGATTGTTTCTGTCACCATGTTTATGAGGACGAGAGGGTTGCAGTTAGAGATACGGTCAGAGCAGACTAGTCGGGGACAAGGACTGACCAAGGTGACTTTCCGGTGATATAAAGACACGTTGTTTATTTATATTTGATCGAGTTCTAATATTGAAGCGGGTTCCTTCGGGATCCGCACCAGATGGTGGAGTCATTGCTAGAGATCAGTCGGAATTGTGACGTGATGTTTTCTCCTCTTCAAAGATCATGGTGTCGCGTACCATTCAAATAGCGGTACCAATCACTGCTGAAGTTATCGAGATGTTGCTTCCAGAGTTCATGAAGTTAAAAGTTGATGATGTTTACAAGTGTAGATAGATCAGAAGGAGTCGTAGCCGTTCAGATGTGGAATGATTAGGACTTTTCATCCGTTGTGGCGCTCCAGTTACGAGATCGGTGAAATTGATTTGTTTCTTCCGATTAGTCTTGCTTAGGCCAGATACAAGTCTCTTGAGAAAGAGATCGTACAGTAAGTTTTCCTCCGACCAAGTTGGATGAATTTTCAAAGGTGAGCTTAGTTAGATTCTTTTACAGAGTATTAGAGATGCCAGATTCGTGTTTTTGAAAATCTTGTAAGACTCCGGGCATGGTCATGATCGAGTATGACTTGCAACTCGCCGAATTGTTGAGATACGCTCTTTAAGTGGTTAATATTAGAAATGTATGAAATAGGAGATTTATGCAGAGTTTTAGGGGACTGTTGATCTTCACCGCCGATGTTGAAGATTCAAAGCCAATGCAGAAGAGAGTACGACCATACGTTTAGGGAAATTTTTAAGGAAATGACAGTCGTTATTAAAGAGAAAGTGGATTCAGAACTGAGTGTTAGTTCCGGGCAGGCTGGATAAATGATTTAGCAGAAGATTTGATGGATTCTCTTCCGGGAGTTTATAACAAATAAGATTGGACTAGGATTAGTTGTTAGCACACAAGCAGAGGACATACATTTTCGTTATCAACATGTTACGTTACAAAAGACTGGACTACTGGTCAAGAAGGTATGATGGGATGTATCCACAATAATACGAATGGTGTTGTTGCTCCTCACCGGATGATCGCATAATGAAGCCATGGTATTAGAGATTTGTAAGAAAAACTAGGATTCAGAGACAGAGAACGTTAGAACGTGGCAGACGGCAAGTAGTAATTCTTTCTATGCAGATTCCGGTGGTATAAACACCTCCCGACATTGAAGAGAATATGCTTCGATGTCCTTTGAGTTCGATTTTATGTTTTTATAATCTAAAACTTTCATTTTCAACGTTGGAGAAAGGACAAATCGACATCCGTGATTTTGATATATGTATTTTAAGGATTTGAGGATCAATTTATGTTTTGTGAACACCAGGTGCACTTGATGAGATTTCTATGTACAGTAATTTCACTTTGACTTATGCTTTATGCACACCAGGTGCACTTGTTGAGATTTTAGTGCGAGGTGACTGCACTCGATTGGAGTGTTCTGTACACCGGATGCACTACACTAATTTTCTGTGCAAATCAGATGCACATGGTTAAGAATTTATATATATATATATATATATATATATATATATATATATATCCTATGTATACTTGGTTTGATTTTATGCACACTAGTTGCACGTTTTGATTTTGTGCACTCTGATGCACTTGATTTTAGTTTTGTGCACTCCGATGCACTTGAGATTTAATTGTGCACCCTGATGCACTTGGATTTGATTTTTGTGCACCCCGATGCACTTGGTATTATTTTTTTATTCCATTCACAGTGGATGCAGTGGATATCGTTTTGTGCACGTCTGTTGTACTTAGTGCTGTTTTGTTTTCGTGCACACTGTGAAGTGTGGTTTGAGACTTACATGCAAACCCAATAGGGTTGATTTTGTTTTGATGCTTTGCACTTGATAAGATATGTGATAGATTTTATTTTTATATTTTCGCTTGGTCGTGTGCAATGATATTGCACTGCGATTATGGCATTGATTGTGTACTAAGGATACACAACGGTTTTCGTATTTGGCAAAATTTTTGTCATAACTGGAGTAATTCTCATAGCACCTGCTAGAGTTACAAGTATGTGAGTAATATATATTTTGAGTTTTCTTGCACATGGTTGCGTTATGATGCATTCTAGGTCGTATGGGACTTTGGAGTCTTATTATATCGAGCAAATTTCATGTTTTAAAGTTAGACCCCGGGAAATTGTTTTGAAATAAGTTGATAGGGTTAAGAAAATGTTTAATGAAAGGGGTTAATTTAAATTCGGGGACCGAATTTTCTTAAGAGGGGAATATTGTAACATTTTGAAAATTTAGAAATAATAAAATTAATTAATTAAATAATAAAATATTAATTTTAAAAGTTATTAAAACAAAATAGGACATTTTCATAAGTAGTATATGAAACTAATTAAAGTTAAATTTTAGTTTGTAACATTAGTAAATTTCTAGGGTTTAGTGGGGAATTTAGCTTCATTTTAATAAGAATGGTGTTATATAATAACATATGTAGTGAAGGGTCTTTGTGTAAAGTTTAGGAAATTGTGTATACTTGGAAATGTTGAGTGTGTAAGTGAAAAAGGGTTAGGTAATGTTTTAGCTCAGAAATAACCACAAGATACCACAACTTGGAGTGACAAGGTATGGACACCTCCTTCTTGCATGCACACCTCATGCACATCACCTCCACCTTGCATGAAAGCACCACATTTCTCTAGTTGACACCACCTACTACCCTAATTCTATTATCCTTATGTTATACCTAATTGTTTCAGGAAATATATATTAGGACAATTGAACTAAATTGAAAGAAGGAAAGGAAATGAAAAACATTAGAACACACAAAAAGAAAATAAGAAAAGAGAGAAGTGAAGAAGAACAAGTGCTACGGATTTTCAAACTAGGAGCTAAAGACTTGGGTATCTTGGAGGAAGCCTTTCAACCATATTCTGTAGGTATACTCTTTAAACACAGTAGGATTTTAGTTCTGTAAACTTTAAATTAGAAATCGGATATCGGAAAATTTGTATCTTAAGGAAATATAGGCTCTGTAATGATCTGCTATAACTTAAATAAAAGCTAACTTAACCAAACAGTACCTTCATGTTATATAGTGGACCTAGAATACACCCTAGGGAGACGGACCATTTTGCTCGGAGGTTAGCCGGCGACGCATAAGGTAAATCCGGCGTCACCGGACTTTTGAAGGTTTTGGTTAGTTGGGTTTTTAGGGTATCTCTGTGGTTATTTGTTAGGATATTTGGTATTGTTAGTTTAAGTTAGTTTATCAGTATGTGGAATCAGGGAGCAAATATCATTTTTGGGGTTAAGATTCATAGATACGGCATGTATATATCGTACCGTGAGTTCTGTTTATATGGCTTGACCAGGGAAGGGTTAGATCAGATTAACTTAAGTTCAGTAACTCACGATATTATCACATGGCATGTTTAGTTGTGCAGTATAATTAACTAGGTTTTTGTGTTATCTAGTTCACTGTAAATGAATCTGGAACTAATAAGTATAATCACTAGTAAAACTAGCAAGACCAAAAGTATAATGAGCCAACTAGAAGACTACACTTAAAACCTGAGCCCCTAACTCCCCATAAAATCCGGCGAGGCACCCTTGAAATCCGGCGACGCCGGTCATCCTATGGCTTTTGGTGTTGATTCTTCTTCTGTAGCTTTGAGTTGATATTTTACAAGTCTCTGTATTGTTTGTGTTGTCTAAATATTTATACAGTAAAATCTAGGAACATTTTAGAAATGGTTTTATCAAATTTCAGATATTTACGATACGGAGTTTTCGTATTTTGATGTTGCAGCTGAACTGTTGACGTTTATACGTTAACGGCAGAATTTTGTTGTCGTTTTTGGGTTAAGTGTGCTTTAGGTTCTAACCTACGGGCGTTTAGATTGTTGTTTTGGTTTTCGATATTATATTCGCATAGGTACAATTCGAGGATTTCGAGACGGAGTTAACGACTTAACAACGTGGAATTCAGCAAGCTCCTTAAGCTGGTGAATAGATTTACATCTACAGGGGAAGTCGGGTGGATGGCGTATAGCACCCCCGCAACCTTATAATAGTATTATGATATCTAGTTAGCTTAGTATTTATTCAAGATAATTATATAGTATCGCATCTAGTATGTCCTTCAATTGCATATAGTTTCATGTATGGTTTTAGATGAGATACAATGATACGATATGGATATGGTTTGATGGATTTGTACGAGGGATTATGCCATGCCTGAGATGATACAGATACAGTGATACGATATGGATATGATTTGATTGATTTGTACGATGGATTACGCCATACTTGAGATGATACAGATACAGTGATATGATGAGATATTATACAAGAAATTTTACGTATTGGAAATGATGAAATTCGTATGCCGAATAACGGCCAATTTATCCTTTGACTCGTAGAGTTAGGTTATATTCCGTTTTAGGATGTAATACTTGTGTGAGCTATATTGTTTTAAAAACTACTATTCGTTTGTCTTTTAAATAAATACTAGGATGCGTGTCGGTTTCTGAAACGAATATCTATTTTAAATCTAGGGCAGCTTCCTTATCTCAAACTTAACGTTTCGATCATTTCTAAAGATAATAGTATAGCTCATAGCAAGTAATTACAATAGTTACTTTTAGATTACTTTACATGTTTGCATTATATTATCAATATTATACGTTTCTGTGTTACGCACACTTTGATAGAACACTGCACAAATACCAATTAGTACTATGCTGCACAAGCACGTGAATATGTGTTACACTACACCTCATTGGTACTGCCATGTCACTGTAGAACCGTTCTATTATATATGTATTAAAATAAATAGGTTGTTACATTGTAGAACACTTGCATAAATACTAATGATTGCCATATTGCACGAGCACAAACGCGCATGCTACACTACACATCATTAGTAGTAGTACTATGACACAGTAAAATTGAAATCAATGTTTATGTGATATAATTACGTAGTCTTCTTTATTCCTGTTGTAAATTATGAATATTAAAACTATAAATGTTGTATTTGATTCTTTGGATTTTCTGGGTATTTTACTTCTGATGATATATATCGGTGGTATGGGACACTGTTATATATGTATATATATAATATATCATCAATACAACCTATGCAAGTTTCTTATTCCTCACTTGATATTTTTGATATGATGAGGTAAACGTCCACCATGAGTTTTTTGTTTTCTGATTTTGATTCCGAACCGAGTTGGGGGTCAAACGGTTACGGATTTACATGTTATCCAGACTGAGTTGGGGGTCATACAGTTGGATACATGGTGGACCCGGTCGAGACCAAGGGGCAGGATAGCCGCATTATAGGTGGGGAGCCTAACGAGGATACTCGATACCGGAGATAGAAATGAGCACGGCAGATATCCAGGGGATACTGACCGGGGTTCGATTGGGCACGGCGGATATCCACGGGATACTGATCGTAGCCAGGATATCGGGTGGCGATCATCTGTTGAGATGGTGTCAACGGTATCTGCATTTACGTGTCGATGATGGACACGAGAGATTTCAGATTTCGATGTCGATGCTGGACATATATATATATATATATATATATATATATATATATATATATTGATATGATCATTATCATGAGATACATAGTTAGATATTATTTAGTGGATTCAACCAGGACTGATCCGGGGTACAGTACCTGCATATATTTGTACAAACATTTATATACAAAAGGGATTCCAACACGAACTATAGATTCATGATTTTGACTCATATGTCATTGAGATATTATACTTGGAATTACATGATAGTTAATATTGCACATATGCATATCATATAGTATATTGGTACATATCATGATAGGACTATACTTATGACCTAGGTATCGTCATGCATTTCGATTTCTACCTTTAGATGTACTTTTATTCACTGAGTTGGCAACTCATCCCCGTTGTGCCACAGTTTCTTGTAGGTTTCACCGCTTGGATTATCAGCAGCTTAGGCACACATTCTTTTCGATGAATGATTGGTAAGTGGGTTATTATTATATCATACTCACTCTTGATTATTCATATATTCTTGTATCTAGTGGAAACTCTATTAACTTAGAAATGGTATATTGTGGACTTAGAAGTGAGACTTAGAAATTATAAGGTTGCACTCTTTAAAGTCAACTTCTGATATAGATCGTTTGTCTGTTCCGTCTTTTGGACGTGAAAGCTAGCTCCCGTTGGGATGCTAATTTTATTCTTGTAGTGTATCGGGTTTTTATATAAAATTTTCAAAGGAGGTGCTGTCAGATTTTCAAAATGTCATAGATGTTTTTCAAACATACTTAGTTAAATTTAAATGTGATTTAAACTGATTCTATCTAATGACTATTTTAAACTCACCTCCAATATTTTCAGAAGGGTTTAGATTCCGGGTTTCGTCTTACTTGAATCGCGTCGACGTCTTCAGATGTCACGTGATTTAAATGCCGGTCACGTGCCACATTTTAGTCGTGACAGATGTGTACACGTTTTATTTATTATTACATATCGTTAATATAATAATGAAGCCTATAGGATTCTTGCTTTAGGGGTCTGACGTTTCTACCCCTTAGTCCCGACATGCGATACTCTTAGACGAAGACGGACTGTACAGAGATTGTCACTTTCAGGCTAAGTAGGGTATGGACGGACTTGATTGTCGACTTCCCTTTCGACAGATACGTGGGCAGTCGTTACGTACAGTTAGTGCCGTTGACATGCTTGTGGTTTTTGCATTTATCTAGTAAATCACAGCCAGCATATTGTTGAGTCTTTAGAGTCCCATACAGAGCGTTTTCCCGGTTCAAGCTATATGATATAGATGACGTATGTTGGTGCATACAGGGTGTCCGATTAAATACATGTATATACACAGACTTTAATCGGATAATTGATAATACTAGCGGCTTAGGATTAAGCCGGATTATTAAATCAGGTTTTGATTTTATATATATATATATATATATATTAGTATTATTGTTCACTAGTCATTCTCTCTATTAGCTATTTGTATTTTTTATACGTATACGCGTATATGTATTTCTATACGTATACCGGGTTGTATTCCGTATTTATACGGAATTTGTTCTAGAAGATGGACGCTTCATTTCTTGATTTTTCATTTAATGAAAATCAAAAATGAAGTGGAGGATGAGGTGTTTTGTAGCATGGTAGAGAGATATGGGTTGGTTATTATATAGTATTTTCATTTGTGAATACTATTCTTGGATGGTTGCTAAAAGACTTAGCCATTCCTTTACTACCTTTGCTACTTGCTCTTGAAAAAAACACTTAGCCATTATTTTCCACGGCTTCTTCTTCTTCACCTCCTCCTCCTTCTTCTAAGTAGCTCACTTGAGCTTAGAAAAGAGAGAAAAGATAGTGAAAATATTCCAATATCCCGACTCTCCATTCGTAGCGAGCTTGAAGCGTCGATCGCTTCACTAGGTGAAGCCGGAGCTTGAATCAGTTTTGCTCAGGTGGATCATCTTTGGCAAGGGCGGTCTCCACTCAAGTTTGATCCGGACAGCATACACGGTGCATGGAGGGGTCTTCCATTATTGGGTGGACATGCGTCAAAGGTAGTATACCGTATTTTTGTATACTTGGTTTGCTAGTTTAGACGTTTAGATCGATTCTAGGTTTGCGGTTCTTTCGTGTTAGCTTGAAATTTTTTTTCACCAATTTCTCTTCTGCTGCGCTGCGAGCACTAGGGAACCCTATAGTTAGGGTGTAGCGGGTTAAGTTAATTGTAGAGGGAGGGAGGGAGAGAGAGAGAGATACCATATACACCCCCACGCCCTCTCTCTCTCCTCATCATTCATTCTCACCTAACTTTCTCTCTCCTCATTCATCCCAAATTATTTCTCCTCTCAAAATATCCTGTCACGACCCGGAAAAGGCACGTGACTGGCACTTGAATCATGTGAAGTTTATAGGATCACACCTAAATCAAGTAAGCCAAAGCCCAAAAATTTAAACCTTTAAGAGAAAATAATAGAGGTGAAGTTTTAAATAAAGGTATAATGAAATCAAGTTTTTCTTTAAATGCATAGGTAATGATATATGAAAATGCAAGTGGATATACTATAGTGGTAAACATTTTTTCGTCTTTTAAATTTTGGGCAGCACCTCCCTTATATTTTTTGATCCAAATCCACATACCAGCAATATATATATAGGCATCCCCAAGCGGGAGCTATCTCTTCGCCAATTGGCGGAATCACAACCGCGCAATAAACATATATATGATGCCCAACGGCGAAGATCAACACAGAGAGAATAAAAGAATAAAGCAAGACATCGACAACATAAAAGAAGCGAACATACACCCATCGCTCTAAGTCTCGCAACACAAGTCTGACTAGGTCTATCAATATACAAAGTCTAGTTTCTGATTAATGGAATCTATCTAGATACATTAGAATATAAAAGTATAAGAGTTAGCACGATCCAAAATGTGTCCCACCTACCATATCAAAACGCCCTGAATGCAAGCTGTGTGCCAACGATATCGCTACTGATCCAAGCGGTCAAACCTGCAAGAAAGCTGTAGCACAATGGGGGTGAGTTGCCAACTCGTGAGTAGTAAACATCGGTAGGTAGAAATTGAATAAAACAACGATTCTTAGGTCATGCTGTATCATGAAGGTAATATTATGATCTCTATGGTGACCATGTATGCATATATGTCAACAATAGAGTCAAAGACAACGGCATATACAAATAAACATCTGAAATCATATACCTGTATGCATGTGGATATCCACGGCGTGTGTCCATCAACGACACAATCAATATCATGGAACCTGAGTGTCCAACATCGACACTCGAATCATCATGAAAACATATGCCTGTATGTATAAGGATATCAACCAACATGTGTCCATCAACGACACATCAAAATCATGGAACCTGAGTGTCCAACATCAACACTCGAAACATCATGAAACCCGTGTCTGGTATCGACATGTAAATCTTCATATCTTGGGCTCCGTCAGTCTGGATCGACCCATGGGCTCCGTCAGTCCGGATCGACCCATATCTATTTGATCTCACGACCACAGTCGGTATCCTTCGGATATCTGTCGCGCCAAACTATCACCGGTAGGTAGTACTCCCTCTGCCATGCTCATCGTCTACTGCACAACAATCCTTTCTTGCCCCGGGGTACCATACCGGGTCCACCATGTACCCGCAAACGGTTCATCCAACTCTTCGAATCGGGTCTCGAAAACAATCTCAGAATCGAGAAAACTCATGGTGGACGTATCGAAATCACATCACGAGAAATCGCATTTTTAAAATAATTTATAATTTTCTTTGAAATTTATCCGCGGTTCTCAAATCCAGAAATCTCATGAAAACAGCATCTCAATGCATATAACCATAAGTATGATGTATGCAAACATAAAACAATAATATGAGCATATGAAGTATATCATGCAAGCATATCAAGTGATAGTACTGAATGATGAATGTACTTTATAATTAAGAATAATACCATGATATAGAAATTCTACTATGTAAGTGACATAGCAATTATCGATAATGATTGTGTGTGAGCCGGCAAATCTGTGTAAGTGTAACATGCGCATCATCGATAATTGTGCAGGTATACTAGCAGACGATATCATAACAACTAATGAAAGCACATGTATATATATAAAATGCAATGAGAGTAAAATGAACTTAACATAAAGGTGAATAGTAATGCAACAAGCTAAGATATACCTCGATATACGAGCCATACAATTATCGTATCTAAAATAGCATGAATCTTTATTTTTAAAATAGTAGGGAATGCGGTGAAGAAAAGCAATACCTTTGAAATCCATAGCATCTCTCGGTTTATCCTTTAAAATGTACCCGATTCGTTAGTTTTGAAAATAGGTATGACTCGAACCCTATTCTAACATCTACGTAAGTAATTAAAAGACTAAACTAATCCCGAGTCAAAAGTACGGGTCAATCATCAATATAAATCTCGTACGGTATAGTCCATCGTACAGCCTCCTCAAAATCGAGGCTACGGGTCAAATATCATATATCATAACTCGTACGGTATGATCCGTCGTACGATATCATAAACAAGGGTACGGATCTAAGGTCACGTACAACATATCACTCTTTATTCTCATATAAATATGTATATATATATAAGTACACATATAACTCAAGTCACATCTATATCAAACTCGTATCATGTCTCACATCCGTATATCGACATATTAAGCCAAATCATCTTATCTCATCACATTCATTTTTCATCATAACAATATCTCACATCAAGCCATCTTGCATATACATCACATTCTCATTTGTATGTATGTAGAATCTCATATCATCTATTGGCATACGAATATAACATGTACATAGCCTTGCATTCTCAAGCCAACATATCCACTAATATCATCTTTTATCGTATCATCTCATACTAAAACCTTTATCATATCCATAAGTTCGTAGCATATCTTTTCTCCAAATATAATTTATATATCGATTCTTCCATATTAAAGGTTGCGAGGGTGCTATACGCCATCCACCCGACATCCCCCGTAGATATAAATCAACTCAACCGCCAAATCCTCGCTTAATCGAAGTCGATGTGCTTCATCGTCTCGGAAGTCCACGCGAGGGTACTTACAAATCAACACATATCGAAATGCTATTAAAATCCAGTCCGAAAACCGATACGGCACATGAATTGCTTATAGGTTAAAACCTATAGCTTACGCATGCAAGAATAACCAAATAACTCTCGCCGTTGACGTACAAACATCCAACGACCAAATCACATCAAGAATTTCATAAAACCAAGTTTCAAATATCGAAAAACATAGCCACAACCAACTCAAAATACTCCCAGATTATGGCATGGAGGGTATAGGACTAAACTAACAATAAAGGGGCTAGGTTATAGGGAGTGTGTGCTACAGACCAAAACCCAAACACCAATAGCCAACACTAGCACGGCGAGATGCCTCAAAAATTTGGCGTCGCCTGCCCTATAGGGGAATTTTGGGTTTTTCTTCTTATGGTGGTCTTATAATGGTCTAACTAGGTTAGTGCACTTGTTTGATTATCCCAGAAATAACCCAAGTTGCTCCAGATTACCTATAGTCCTCACAATCTCCACAAAACCAACACTGGAATTTTCAGTTTTCGTATTCGGGGTTCTAGTTCAAGTCCATCTCAGAATTCTAGCACTAAAAGGATTTTGTGGCCACTACTAAGCTTCAACTACACTTTCACATCCATAAAATCCCCTAATCCTTATATAGGAAAATTCCATGATCAATAAACGATGTCGGTTTAACTCTAAACTTTCATAGGACGTAAGAAAACCAATAAAAAGACTAGAAGTGTAGGATTGTACCTCATTTGCAACTGAAGAATTTTCTTGAGTTGCCCAAAGTCTTCAAAATCTCAACTTGTTCATACCATCATGCTTGTAGTGAACTTGTTAACAAGTTTTGTGAAGGGAGTAAGGTATTTTGATGGAGATTTTGGGTTGTTTGTGTATGTTAAAGGAGGTGGAGGAAGGAGGAGAAGATGATGAAGGAGGAGTTAAAGAAATTGAAATGAAAAAGGAATGGATGAAGGGTCAAGGGTCTCTTTCTCTCTCTTTCTCACTCTCACCCTCTCTTCTAACCCATACTCATTTGGCCATGCCTCCTTGACTTTTCTTTTCTTTTTTTATAAAAGCCAAAATCACTTTAAAGAAAAATAGTAGCCATGGTTAAAAGATAAAAACAAGAATGCAACAAGTGTTTTGCAACATGTTTTTTTGCATGCAATAAACATAACAAGATTAATGCATGATTAGTGAAAATTAAACATGTTTAGCATTAACATTGTATACAAATAATTATATAATAATCTATCAATGTTCAATTCACCTAATATCTTTCAAAATCAATAATTCTTATTAATTTTCCAAATATTTTCCAAACTATCGGTATATAATTATACCATTTTAAGAAAACCTTAATTCACAAATCGAATAGTTTTCGTGAAATATATTATTTTATTATTTAAATTCCAAAAATAATATTTTATATTTCTGAATGTTACATATCCCCAAACCAAAACCCTAACTTCTCACCCAAATGAAAATTCCTAGCTTTCATCCACGAAAACCCATGGATCCTACAAAATATTTCATCGAGATCCATTTAGACTTCAATAGAAGCCATCACCAACTCCAAGAACATCAAGTAGACATCCCTAGAGCTTGGATCACCCTCATCTCACACCAACATAGGTAAATATCCCATCTTTATTAAGTATTTATAAATCTTACCATTTTATCTCTGTGTTTCAAGCTAAAAGGTCACATTTTGATGAGTTTGTTCTTTAAAAAATTTAGTTTTTAAGTGAACCACTAGTAGTGGTGAATATTTGTATGGTATACTTGGTGACTATACCCTAATTTGGGATGTTGAGAGTATTTTAGTGTAAAGAAATGAATTTTTAAGGTTTTAGAAATTTCAAGTTTTGAGAATTTTTGTATCAGCAGATTACTTCTTCAGACGTCTGCCCTATAGAGCTGCAGACGTCTTTCGTGGTTGTGTAAGTATTTTGTTTGTGATCGACAGATGTCTGAAGCTCAAATGTCCAGACGTTTACCTTTCATTTTGAAAATCTTGTTTTAGCTTTCAAACGTCTGGGACCCCTTCTTCAGACGTATGCTTTCTTTTAGTACTTTTGAGACCTTTTGGTCAGACATCTGGAATCCCTTCTTCAGACGTCTGCTTTCTTTCTGTGCTTTTGAGACCTTTTAGTTAGACGTCTGGGACCCCTTCTTCAGATTTTTGCTTTCTTTGTGTGCTTTTGAGACCTTTTGGTCAGACGTCTATCTTGTATGAGTTCAGACATCTATCCTTCAGGATTTTTGACAGTTTTGAGTTTGAGTTTTTGAAATGGTTTCTATATTTCGATTTGATCTTTTTGGGTTTAGACGACGACTCCGGGGGTAGTTCTACGTAGTTAGCATACGTAGTAAACGTTAATCTTTGGTTTTAACTTTAGACGTTTAGTTTGCTAATATAGTTTACGGTTTATATATTTATATGATTTCGTTATTGATTTGATTGTAGATTCGGTCGCGGAGACTTCCGACGCGGCGAGAGAGGGAAAGATTTCTGATGGAGCAGTATGTTTCTTATGGACCAGACGCACGTACCATTCATATGCACATTTTGGGGATTGATTTCTTATGGAGCAGTATGTTTCTATGATAATTGCTACTTGTTTTTGTACTAAGCAGGACAAGTCAAAAGACAATACCTGGATATGTTTTCCATGCATTGATAGCTATCGAACGGATTTCCAAAAAGAGAGCTATAGTCTCAGTATTTACCTACGTGTCTGAGATGACACGAAACATTTTATAAAGGAAACCCTTCTAAATTAATTTCAAAACGGCGAGACGTGCATATTAAACAAAGGATATATATAGAAATAGCTATTTTCTTATAATAAACGTCCGCCACCGTGCGGCGATGCGTGCATCACACAACAACAAAAAAAGGGGTTTTGGCATGCGTCTCTTCCCGATGTTTTAATGATATTTAAATGTATGGTTTGATTTATATCATATTGGTTTTCGTATTGGATTTGACATTTGTGTCTTCACCATGACTCCGATGACTGCGGGATGTTTGACGGAGTTTTTTATTTGGAGTTATCTGCTCATTATTCATGCGCATGCATTGCGCTATGATGCGTTTTATGTATTAATGATTTCGGAGCCCTGACGACTTAGACTTTTTACTGAAATGTTTTAGCATTTGGGAGGTTTAAATTTAAATTTGGGGACCGAATTTCTTTAAGCCGGAAAGATTGTAACATTTCAGAAAAATAAAATATTATTTTTGGGAATTTTTATAATTAAATAATATTATTTTGAATATTTTAATAAGGCGGTATAATTAAATACCGATAAATTGGGAAAAAAATGAATTTTTTTTGGAAATTACTG
The DNA here is from genome assembly GCA_030015575.1 of Agapanthus africanus. Lineage (NCBI taxonomy): Eukaryota > Viridiplantae > Streptophyta > Magnoliopsida > Asparagales > Amaryllidaceae > Agapanthus > Agapanthus africanus. Next base: position 136,683,225 of record JASDDO010000004.1, on the reverse strand, counting down.
AAATGAGGGTGCTTTATGTGATTCATGCAAATTATAAATTTTTATGATTTATTATACACTAATTTAGTGCTAATCGCGATTAAATATCGTTAATCGGGCATTAAGCTTGTTTTGTGCAAAACATGCACCATATCATTTTTACACTTGTGTTACATGTTATCATGGCTTTTCCTTATATTTCTATCATGGTTTTATTTTTATGTGAGAAGAGAGAAAAGAAAAGAAAAGAAAAGAAAAAGAATAAAGTAATGAGGGATGGGCATGAGAGAGAGAGAGGGTGAGGGGTCAACTTGACCAAGCTCCCATTGTTTCCTCCTTCATCATTTATTCATTTTTCCTCTCCCTCATCCTCAATAGCTGCTGCCCTCACTCCCTCCCCCTCTTCACCTCCTCAAAACACCATGAAAAACTCCTCAAAACTCCATCTCCCTTTCACAAAAAAGATACACAAGCTCACAAGCTACACTTTTGTTCAAGAAAGGAAAGATTTTGGGTACTCGGGGCAACTCAAGAAAATTCTTGAGTTGCCAATTGAGGTAATCAATTTACCATTAGTATAGAATTTCATTCACTTTTGTATCCTTGAATGTTTAGAACCGATTTAGTGTGTTTATGTGAAGTTTGAAAATTTGCTAGAAGAGGTTAGGGTTTTAAATGGAATCCAAAGGTGTAATTGAGGTTAGTGATGACCTTAAACCCCTGTAGGGAATGTGTATTAGACCAGAACCATAGAGAAAAACCCGAAACCCAGAATTTAGAAACCCCGACATTGGAATTTCTGGAAATTTTGATGGTATTTTGAAATCTGCTAACACCCGGCTGACCTGAAAATATTTTAGCACAGACAGTGATACATGCAGGCACCTAAGACGCATCACCCAAGACCCCAGCCCTTATACCCTCTTTATGGTCACAGATTTAATCCTGGAGGCCGCAATTTGCGGCCTGGGTCCCACCATCTTTATTCGTGCTTGTTCCAGGCTTTATCTCCAGTGAATTAGACCCCTCCTGTATGCAAAATTGGCTAATTTAACTTAGGGTAAAATTTGGAGCATATTTCCAAGTCTCTGATTTCGTTTTGCGACTTTTAATGATTTGGAATTTGGTATTTGATATTGTGTTTCCGTCGTATGGCGTTTAAACGCCAACGACTAGGGTTATTAGTTGTGTTTTGCATGCGAGATTATAGGTTTTAACCTATCGGTGTTTCGTGCGACATTTTGGTTTTCGTGCGTGATTTCGTTTACGATGCTATATGTGATATGTAGGTACCTCACGAGGACTCCGAGACGAAAAGCAAGCGCGTGGCATCATCGGCATCGGCAAGCGAAGATCAAGGTGAGTAGATTTATATCTATGGGGGAAGTCGGATGGATGGCGTATAGCACCCCCGCAATTTCATAAGATTTTGATGTGACACATGGTATAGATATACATATTTGGGTTATGGCGAGATATGAACCTTAGCAAGGAAAGCATTAGGAGATTATGGGTTAGTGTTAGCGGGGACAGAAGAAAGGATTTAGTTGGTTTCTTAGTCGTGAACCCTAGAGTAAGGTTGTACACATACTTATAAACACACGGGATTTGGTTTTGGATGTATACGTCATATGTGTATATATATAGGTTTATGTGGATGTTTTTGTGCTTATATATATATATATATATATATATATATATATATATATATATATATATATATATATAACGCCCCATGCCCCAGTACAGATGGTATTGTCCGCTCTGGCCGAAACCGCACGGTTTTTCCCTTTAGAGCGAACCGGACCCGACCAGGGGCCACTTCCCAGGAGGTCACCCATCCCAAGACTTCCCTGGCCCGAGCACGCTTAACTATGGAGTTCTCAAGCTCCTGTAGTTCCGGTTCACTTAAAAGACGCCTCTATACTGAAGAGTGGTATCATTTCATTTATAGTACAGATCTGCCCTCTTTCGGAATGTATTCTGAAGATTCCCCATTGTTCTACAGTGGGTCCCACGGATTCAAGAGGTAGCCCCCACGGATTCAAGAAGTGGCCCCCGCCCACTTAAGATGACACTTGGCATGGCACTTTGTTCCATGTGGCACTTTGCTCCGTGAGAAAGAACCGGGTCCCGACAATACACACACACGTATACACGGATGTTGAGGATAGTATATGATATTTGGAGTCGAGTTGATATGATTGGCATGATGCCGTGAGTTGTGATATGTGTTTGGGTCATGGTATGAGATGCGACAGGATATTATAGTGGATCGTTGGGTGATGTGATTTTATTCACACGGGGACATATGAATGATGATATTGGTATCAGTTAGTACTAGACTTTAGATCAGTAACCCCCCAGTTCATGATATGTGATGATGATACCATATGAATGTTGTGTTATATGTGATAGTTCATGATATGTGATGATGATACCAATTGGATATTGTGTTATATGTGATAGTTCATGATATGTGATGATGATATCATATGGATGTTGTGTTATATGTGATAGTTCATGATATGTGATGATGATACCATATGGATGTTGTTTTATATGTGATATTCGACCCGTAGCCAGATTTGGAATTCCGTATGATAGATCTACTATACGAGATATAATTATGATGTTAAATCCGCACTCTTGAATCGAGGATGTCATATATATATTGTATCATATGTGATACTATTGAGACGAGATCCCGACTACTAGATATATATATATATATAGGTCGACTCAGACCTAGGTGGATTTCCTTACCCTTTTGACTGGGCTCGAGTCATACTTGTTTTCAAATGCAGTGAATTGTGAGTACTTTAAAATACCAAACTGTATGACTCGTATATTGAGTAGGTTTATTCTTCAGTGTTGTTGTTACTATATCACTTTCTGTAGATTCTTGATGTTTCATCGCATTGCATGCTTATACATATGTTATCTGTAATTATTATGAAACCCTGCTGTCTGGACACCAGCACCATTACCGATGATGCGTATGTTCCACGTACACTTGCTTGCCGGCTCACACACATCATCATCGGTAATTGCCATGTCACGTACACTTTAGGGAATACTATTCATTGACATAGCTTGCTAGTTGATAGTTGCAATATGTTATAGCTTTCATATGCTAGTTTAACTATTGCATTCATTGCATAATATCAGATGGATTCATGTATTCATTGATTATGCAGTATTATGGAGATTTATGTCGGTTTTCACCGTTTATTGACATGGTGATTTGATGATTTCGGATCCTTCTTGAGATTTTCTGGATTTGGAAACCGCACATGAAAGGTTTATAAACTGATGAGTTATTTTAAAGAGAAAAATGCGGTTTTCCTTGATATGATGAGTATTGTCCACCATGATGTTTTCACGGTTCTGAGATGGCTTTCGAGACCCGATTCGAGGAGTGGATGTACCGTCTACGGGTACATGGTGGACCTGGTATGATACCCCTGGGCAAGAAGCTCGAGGTGTAGACGATGAGCCCGACAGGGGCAGACTGCATACTAGTGATTGTTTAGCATAGTAGATATCCGGAGGATACCGTTCGTGGTCGTGTGATTGATGATATGGGTCGATCCGGACTGACGGAGCCCGAGGTATTGAGATATTGAGATTTGAGACACTGAGATATTGAGATTTGATGATACATGCCAGTCCGGATAGTCGGAGCCTAAGATATTGAGATATTGAGATTTATATTTTGTGTCGATGCTTGACACTGATTTCTGTAAGTCTACGGTAGCTCCCCGGCCGTCTATTCGAGGCCAAAATGCGGAAACGAAAACTTTTTCTAAACTTGAAACCGGTGCTATCGCAGACTTTAATCCCGGATCGAACCATTAACCTATAACTAGCTAACTAAAGAAGGGTTAGAAAAGCTATACCGATCAATCCATGTCCTTCGGTCTTTGGCCACCAACCCAAGCTCCTCGCGGCATCTCCGGTCTCCGGTCTCCTCGTCGGAAAGGGCACCACATCTTCGAATCCTTTTACGGGCTCCCGCTTCGTCCGAAGCAACTCGGACACGAAGTTTGCTAGCCGACGTGTCCAAGGTGATGTAGAGAATGTGTGTGATCACTTTGTCTCTTGCATCCATTGATTCTCAATGCATGAGAGTGTATGGATGGAGGTTGAAGATGAAGCTATTAATGGAAATGGTGAGCTAGAGGAAGAAGAAAAGCCTTTCTTTTTCTTATGTGTTTCATGATAAAAATGAGAGAGTGAGTTGGAAAAATACAAGAGCAAACTCTTTATATGGCAGCCCTCTCTCTCTCTCCCTCTCATTTCAACTCATAAATCAATAAAATAATGTGACACATGCACAAAGAAAGAGACCATCACTTGTGCATGTGTCATAATTAATACTCTTCATGATGAATTAAGCTCACAATTTCCATTTATAAACATTAATCCAAATGTTTACAACAATAAAAAGATACGGCAACATCTAAAGTAAACTCGTGATTGATCACAAGGATACCCCTCACCTGTATATACATACCTGAATTTGCATTCCGACTGAATGCGAATGCGATGAGACTAAAGTAATCCAACAAATCTAATACTAGGATCCGGCTTAAACCAAAGCCCACTAGTATGATCCGCCCGATCATGATCCGTGCACTACTGCACGTATATGATCGAACCCTTCCATATATTATACGGCCTCTACAACGTTTCGCCTGAAACATGAGAAACTGTCTGTGGGGGACTCTAAAGACTCGTCAATATTTTGGCTGTGGATTTAACCACTGGCACGTCAGTGGTACTAGCGGTACGTAACGGGCTACCAGGTATTGACCAAAAGAGATGTCGATGAGCGAACTCATCCTGACACCCTACTGAGCATGTCAGTGACAATATCCGTACAGTACGGTCCGTTCGTCTATGAGCATCGCATGTCGGGCCTAGGGGGTTGGTAAAAGTCAGACCCCCAAAAGAGGTACAAGTCGTGTCGGGGTGTAGCCCAGAACACCCTGAGATACTACTGGAATACTTACCAGTAAATCTCTTGCCTTGGCCAAGGACTTCGTGTAATGGCTCTCCTAGACACAGCGCGATCTCACCCCCAATACCGGAAGAGACGAAACCCCTGCCGATCCGCTCACTGCTTCCATGTAGCTCGGGAATATACCCAACTAAAACCTGTTTACATGACTCCTTTGAGCCGTGGTAGGGTAGTAATCAAAGCACAGTGGGAACTCACACGAGACAAATGACGATCTCAGGTCAATGAACTAACCTGTACACATGTCACCAGGGAACTGCTATCTGACGTCAGGTATAATACCAACTAGCATGTTCCCGGCGAGTCTTGTCCGGTGTACTCATAACCCAATGAGCACCTGTATACATCTTAGGTGAACCAGCTGACACCAATGGCTTGTGAGACCGGCCACCGCCCCTCGTCGGGGTTTCGACTGTATACACTAGTCTACTAATGGAGTATCGATGCCCAGTCTCGAAATTCCCATGACTAGGGACCACTTTAAGGATGTGCTTATAGACCCCAGCTCCCACTTATATGATCTTCATCATATTGTTGGCCGTCAAGCAAGAATCCTATGGGCTCTATCAACGTGCAATAGTGACCTGTAATGTCACCTAAAGCTTGTACACGATGATAAAGATAAACCAGATAGCGTACTATCATCTTGAGTAAGACTGTCCTACCTGTATAGGTCCTCCCTCAATCTTTGCAATCACGTGCCTGTAATCCAATAATTGACTCTGAGGGCACTATATCCAACAATCTCCCACTTGCACTCAAGGCTAATTATTGCAATGTCGCATACTCACAGCCCGTGTGATACCGAACAACCAACTCCTCTACTAATATGTCTCACAAAGCCCGTTTGCGAAACTATTGCGTTCGGGGAATAGCCTCAGTGAGTGGATCTGCCCTGATGTTTCTTTCTATGTCTCTCTTTATCTCAAGTTCGCGGAGAAAGCCATCTCCTGAAATGAGCAATACCTGTCTTAGAATATTTCTGGATATCTGATGGGACCTAGTTCATAAATGAACTCCAAATCCAAACTTCTTAGACTGTATCGTCAACTGAACTTAATCAGTATCCTGCGCCATGCCTCCCTCAGTATCCGCTTGGACCTCCTGTCCAAACAACTGCCCCTCGTCAGAAGAAAACTATAACTCTGACAGCCACTCTGTCATCCAGGTCACCTTGGAAGCCTGGAATGATAACCGTCTTCTAAAAGAGGCTATTGTTATCATATCCCTAGAACATCCACTTATGTTTTAAAACTGCTTCCGAACGTTTCTCCAGTATAGGATCAATAACAACTTATTGCATCTACTGCAAAAACAACATCTGGTGTGGTACTTGACATCTCATGATTGACTCAATTGCCTAAGCAAGTGATCTGCCAATCATGCACATCCCTCTCCCCTTTAGTCTGTAAGACACCTTTAGAGAGGGTGACTCCATCACCTGCAGGTACACTACCGTGCCAGGAGTCGTCCATTCTAAAAACCTTTAGAATGTTGTCTAAGTACCCAGATTGGGGCACTTCCCAAATCTAGATCTAAAACCATAGATCTAGTAACCAGAATGTCTGATATAATATCCAATTCCTTTGTGGAAAAACCACTGTGTGAAAACCAATGTATAACCGATCATAGTATAGGAATTTAACTTCCTACTCTGTGTATGTCATCCAAATACCAGGACATCACACCCTACTACCTTCTTAACAGATCCATCCCCTATTCTGATGAAGTCAAACCTATGACTGTCACATCAGAAATAGATGATCCATCTCCGCTATATCTGCTTTAGTCCATAAATAGACATAAGCTACTTTTCCACTATGCTTCCACTGCTCCTACTGACTACGACAACCCTCTGGCAGAGTCATATACACGTACACTTCTAAAGCTAGTTTAGAACGACGCTATACTCATCCTCCTACCGGGTTTCACAGTCTGGAACAACAGCAATGGCAAGTCTGGGTAAACAAGAACCTTCCTGTCACCGTCCTTGAGCATACCGAAGTACCTCTCGTGTGCCTGAGGTTACCCACCATATCTGCGGAGTGGCCAATAGAATGTCAATTCAGATTGAATCGTTAGGTCTTATTAAATATTCAGTAATCGTTTACGGTTCTGGAATCACTTCCAGTTCTACCATACTCCCACTACTGTTTTCTGAAAAAATCTATTTTTATTAAAACTGTGGAGAGTCAAGAACAATATCACTATTGATCTTCCAGATGGTAGAAAGTCAACCCTCGTCATAGCCCGGGTCAACCCACAAACAGCCATTACAGAAACATTCATTGAGTTATCCAGAGTCTGGTTTTAAGCATAAGCTGGACAACTCCCCGTACCTTAACATTGTTAAGATATAAACTATTCTATATCCAATATAGAAACAGATGCACTGATTTAATTGGAACCAGATTCAAATCATGCAGCTGTCTCCAGTGCATGTCAACTAAATGGAGAGAGGCCGATCAGCATTACTCAACTTAGGAATACATCCTGATATGAGTAACCTGAAAGAGAAGCAAGTTCTCATAATCATTACTATCAACTAAATACCATACACAAGTATCTACGTCTTCGATCATCTTGAAGAATCCTGATACTTGCAATACCTGGTTCTCTACTTTATTCAAACACCTATAACTTCTCAAAACTTGGACCTTGCATTTCTACGAAACACATGTCTAAGAACTAGAGAAGTCACAAGTAAACAAAATATAGTACGAGTACCAACCCTTCTGTCCAAATGGACACAGGACAACATACAATATACTTTGTATAAGTCCGCTGAGTTGAATAACTCACACCCTGTGCGTCGTAGGTTGAAAACTGTACATATGGTTAAGAAGAATTACACCGTTGTTTAATACTCCTTACCTAACCATCCACTGACATAGGTAAATGTCATGGACATAATTTCAAAAGGTTATATCTCACTTTATAAAAATAAACATACAGATATATCAATTTGAAATTGGTGCATAACAACGGATAATCAAAACCAAATATTTGCCATCCGGCAAACAACCCAGGCGATTTCCTCAAATATCACCAATTACAACGAATCCCGATATAATGAGGATGATCACCCAATTCCCAATAACTTACTCCCACTCATCATCTGTAAAACCATACAGATATGAGAATCATACCTGGTTAATACATACCCTAGAGTAAGGGCTAATTGGGAAACCAGTTTTCTTTTAACAATACACAGTGAAACTGAAACATGTAAATGTTTCGAAGGGGTATCCGGGTATTCTTAGTAATGCCTCTTCCATTATCAGATTCACAACTGTAACCGTATATTTCTTTTCCATCTCTCCAAATCCCTTTATATGTCTTTAGTCATTACCTTCTGTACACCACCTTTAGGCCAAATGGTTTTCTTCCTTCCCTACCGTTCGACACCAGCCTATGGTCTGGAAGAAGACTATCCAATAAGAATAATGGGTGTACTCTCCTAATCCTAGGAGCACTCACAATGCGAGAGAAGGTAAAGATACAAGACAACTGAATAAAACTCATTCGTATTTCTCCTGAACCAGAATCCATCACCGAACGGGAACATGTCCCTTCGAGTTCGTATATAACCATACGATGGAGTATCCAATAAACAATGGATCTTCATAGTGATATGGGGTGTTCCGGAGAAATACAAAGGTGAAGTAGGAGTGGCGATGAAATACTAGGTTTGGTCGTGAATAGCAGTCGCAATTTACTTTGCCCCCTTACTAATCCCTTTATTTGTCTTTACTTAATACCTTCTATACACCTTTTAGGCTAAATGGTTTTCTTCATGCCTTACCTTTCAGCACCTGCCTATGGTTTGGATGAAGACTATCCAATAAGCGTAATAGGTGTACCGTCCTAATCCAAGGAGCACTCGCAACCTGAGAAAAGATAAAAGAAAAGAAAACTGAATAGTCCTATTCATTTTCTCCAGAACCAGAAACCATCCTCGAATCTGGAACAAGTTCCTTCGAGTTCGTATATAACCATACGATGGTTTTATACAACGGAAGTGGACGTTCGTAGTAATACGGGGTGTTCTGGAGAAAAAGGGTAAAAGTAGGAGTGGCAATGAGGTATGCAACTCTGACAATCCAAAAGCCAGTGTTTTAAGAAAGTTCGGTTAACTTGGTCACTGAGTCATAGTCAAGGGTTGGGCCATGGTCGCTGCCAAAGAGAGAGAGAAAAGAAACACTCTGCGTGCACTCTAACCTAGATCAGAATGGTTATCAATTTATCTAATCAGGAAACCTCCCACTGTAACCTCAAATTCTCCTCCAAACCTGAAAGAAGAATTAGTCAGGATCACCCGAGGAGTAAAACAACTCATCAGTGGGAATCAGGATCCAACTATCATCGCATGATAACGTGATGGAATCCACTCACGTTATCACACTCCAGAAGGTATGTGCATATCTGGCAAGTTTCAGTTTCTTTAGAAACTCCCGATGTGATTTTTACCCTATGCTCTTATGACCTTGACGAAGGTCAACAAATCATAAGTCACATGTCAAGTTCTACCCGTCATTGTCCAGGTTAATTTGAACCCACCCGTACAAGCCCTTGACGAAGGTCAACAAGGTTATACGACTGTCCCAAACCAACGCATTTATCTATGAAGCAGAATGTTAGTGTATATGCCCTAGGGGCCATTATTGTATCATACTTATATGTATATTACTTAATAGAAGCTTGGGATATTCACAGTTATATATACAGTCTTGCTAAAAATGGTAGTATGCTACTTGGTTTGTGTCTACTTTAATATGTGCATATATTTCTTATAACGTATCACTTATACATATTAGTAGAGCCCATAGGATCTTTGCTTGATTACCAGCGTTGTGATGGCAGTCACACTAGTGGGGGCTGGGTAGTCTATAAGCAACATCCTATACTTTTCCCTAGTCGTAGGATTATCAAGACAGGGCATCGATACTCCAGAGTAGACTAGTGTGTACGCTTCTCATCCCAGTTGGGGAGATGGTCTGTCCCATAGCCGTCAGTACGTCGTACTGGAGATAGTATACAGGTGCTCGTTAGGTTACGGGTACACCGGACAGGACTCGCAGGGGAACTGATTGGTTGGTATTATACCCGTCGTCAGTTAACAGTTCCCAGGTAACATGAGTACAGCATAGTCCGCAGACTTGACACTGCTACTTCGCCTCGAGTGTGTCCCACTGTTCTTAGATTGCTACCCTACCACGGCTCAAAGGAATCGTGCAAACAGGTAGCAGTTGGGTGCAGTCCCGAGCACTTGGAGGCAGTGGCGGTTAGACAGGATTCGTCTCTTCCGGTATTGGGAGTTGAAATCGCGATGTGTCAGAGAGCCATTACGCAAAGTCCCTGGCCAGGGCAAGCGAGATTTACTGGTAGGTTCCAGTAGTTTTTCAGGGTGTAATGGGCTACGCTCTGACATGACTTATACCGCTATTAGGGGACTGACGCTTGCCGCCACCTAGGCTCGATATGCGATAATCTTAGACGAACAGACCGGACTGTACGGAGATTGTCACATCAGGCTCAGTAGGAGTTCGGATGGGTTTCCTCATCGGCCTTCTTATCGACATCTACCTGGGGACCGTTACGTACAGCTAGTGCCGCTTGCGGTCTGTGGTTAAACCCATTGGCAGCGTAGTGTCGAGTCTTTAGAGTCCCACACGGTGAGTTTCCCTGCTCCAGGCGAAACGATATAGAGGTCGTATGGTTTTACAACAAGGGTTCGGACGCATACGTGTGTTTACGCACGTACGGCGTTCGGACAGTTTTTACTAGCCGACTTTGGTTCAAGCCAGATTCTAGTATCAGGTTATTGGATTTATACAGTCTAATGTTTTTCCGTGTTTTCACGGATTGGAGGGGCGTTCTGGTAATTTTCCGGGAAGCTTCTAGATGCATGGTGACTTGGGGGTTAAGGTGGCATAAGCATTTATTGCTTAATGACTCATTTGTGTGATTCATCCATGGAGTTAATGCTTCATTTATTGAGCTAATGACTCATGGGATGAATCACACAAGGTGAATGCATCAACCATGATGATTAATCATGTATATTATTTATTTGATAAATTGTTATGGTTGATATATTCAAATGAGTTAATTTTTCAATATCATTCTTATCATCACCTTCTCTCTCCTCAAGCTCTCTCATTCTTGAAACCCTAACCCCAACCTCTCATGTGTTGAGATCAAGGGTTAGCTAGACTAATACATCCATAATCTCACTCTATATCCCCTAGGTAGCTTAGATTAGCACTTTGAGCAACCTAGTTATCTCAAGTTAGAGATCAAGCTTGGCGTAGGAGCTCTCGGGTGGATCGTCTTTGACTCGAGGAGGCCGTTGAGGTGTCGATGTTACAAGGAGCCTACGAGGAGTGGAGGACAGCGATGAAGACCCGAAGGATAAGTAACGTGAGGTATAACTTCGAATCCGAGTAGTTAAACCTCTCGTAGTTTGCTAGTAACGGTTTAGACACGATTCATGCGCTCAAGTCCGTGTTATGAAGCTTTGATAATCGTTTTTCATATATTCCGCCTCCCCGCAAGTTCATGGGGTGCGTGACATGGACTTACAGTAGTATCAGAGACAACTAAACCATTACTAGCTTGTTAGCAACTTATTAGAAGTTCGATCGACGGAAAACACGAAAACGAAACCCCGTAACCCTAACAGTTTCTGTTAATTTTAAACATGTCTAAAAAATTATATGATATGCCTTAAAATTCACAGCAGGGAAATATAAGAATACTGGGAAAATACGAGCCCCTAACTCGGCAAGACGGCCGCGGATCCGCGGCAAGAAGGTGCTTTTGGCCGCGTATCCGCCGCCGAGTCAACTCCGAGTTGACTCGGATTTGCTCCGTAATTCATATTTTTTGGTGTTTTGGTTTCCTGTATGTTCTGTTTCTACCCAGGTTACTTCAGTGCAGGTTTGCTTTTGGGGTAGACACGGATAAAGGTTGCCGATCAATGTTCTAAGTTATTTGCTAATTGGGTTTTTATCTGTAATGTTTAACGTGTTCATAAACCTCCCCTAACTGCTAGTATATCGATTGGCAGGGGGTTGCACATTTCTGTAATGTTTACTGTTTGTGTATATGGACTTGATTGGAGTGTTGTGATGATTACCCGGGGTTTGATATGGGTTTAATATTCATTCATTCGATGTAAATGTAATATGATGTAATATTCTTTTGCGGGGCACATCCAGGTTGCGGTTGTAGCCACCGTTGTATTATTTCTTTTTACTGTTTTTGCTCCTAGGATAGACCTAAGACGGGGTATACAAACTACCGGGTACGTTGAAGTGTTTAGTGGCCTACTCACGTTGTTGAGGGAGACCGCTTCACTTCGGGTACTTGGCGGGTAGTTTTCCGTACCCGTAGGGGTCTAGGGTTGGGGTAATGGCTATTCATCACAACTGTGTAATCCGTCTTTTATTGCAGGCTCAAAGCAAATGCGGATTTCTAGTATATCCAATAAAGTTCATCAGTGATCTGGAATTCTTATTATTGCGTCTGACGAATGTACAATATCTATATATGATATCTATTAGACGTCACTTATGTTTTACACCCGCGCTAGCCTAGCCCCTGCTCTATCGTTAGTTAAGTAACCTAACGGGTGATGACGGGACCCCGTGGCGAATGCGGATGGCATAAGAGGACGTGGTATTTTCGTTTTTTTCTGCATTGATAGGATAAATGATGGGACGCATTATTATAATGCAAAGAAAATAAACCAAAGTTTAATCGTTGGAACAAATTTAAAAGAAACCACTCGGTTATTTTAAAAAGATCGGAATTTTTAATTGCGGAGCTTTAACCACTCCTTTTAAAAAGTATCAGGTTCCTTCGATTATATCAAGTTCACTACGTTCACGGTTTTTGCCAAAACCATTTGTAGCCCTCTGTCATTTCATTTGGGTATTCAGTAGTATTCAAGCTATGTATTTTGACCTAACGCCAAGGCATAGTGTTTGGTAGCTGCTGGGTATTCATATGTTGCATAGATAGATGTGTTAGTTTGGGACAGTCGTATTATCATTTTGGCCTAACGTCAAGGACATGTACGGATGGGTTCAAATTAACAAGGATAATGATGGGTAGAACTTGACATGTGACTTATGACATTTTGACCTAACGCCAAGGTCATAAGAGCATGGGGCAAAAATTTATATCGGGAATTTCTAAAGAAACTGAAATTTGCAGACAGAGCATACCATTTTGGAGTTTGATGAATGTTGGTAGGATTCCTTCAACATTATCATACGATGATATTTTGGATCCCGATCCTACTGTGAGTATATACTACTTATCAGGAGATTCGTCACTTAACGATCAATGCTATAAACCAAGTAGGTGCCTAGAAAGGTGTCAGCGGGGCTACGCCCCAAGAGAAAAGAGGTTCTTTAATTAAGGAACTTCGCGAAAGCGTTGGAAAACCTCCCTCGAAGTATCGACACTGACCTGGCTGAACGGTTAAGCAAGTATTATACAGTGAGAATTATCCTGGCTAGTTCTTCCTTTTTGGTTTGAGGAGGGATTCGAGAAACAGTGGGAGCCATCATGTTTAGATAAATTAAAAAGCACTCTAAACTTGCAAGAGCATCATGCTAAAAGTGTTTTCTTCTCTCTCTTAATTGCAGCGACCTTGTGACCACGACTAGATTACATCTAGATAACAAATTGACTGAATCTGACTTATATAACTGGCAAAAGTCTGTCCAGATGTCCATTTCCTATGACAAACTGGACCATCCTATTACTACACAAGATCCCGCCGTCCCCGGTCCAGTTTCCACCATCACGAATATTAATATTCGTCAGACAAGGGAAAAGGATAAAGCGAAAGCCAAGAGCCTCATGTTAGCTTCAGTTGATGGTGTATACCAGAAGCAGCACGAGAAGATGGACTCAGTTTCCATCTTTCTCCATAACAATATTTATATGGAGAGCAATCTCATATCGAAAGATATGAGACCTCGACCGAATTAATTCAAGCGAGGTTGGCCGTCGGGTCATTTGTAGGGGACAACGTCCTTACAAAGACTAACTATATTAATGAGCTCCAGGACGTGGAGACCACGTTGGGAAACAAGACAGATACTGACTTGATTCTACAGTCTCTGCCTTCTACCCTGAAGGAAACCAGGGAAGAAGAAAGAAAGAGAAGGGCAAAAGTTTCGGGACTGAATGTAGTAAAAGAGGAACGTTCCTATTGTTATGGGATTGGGCATTGGCAGAAAGATTGCAGGGCTTTAGAAGCCAGTATCCAGGAGACGAAGCATGTTGTGGCTTCAGCCTCAAGTGTGTTTGTAAATGAGAACTGTTTGTCAATTAACTCTACTTCCTGGGTACTAGATACCGGAGCAGGATCTCATATCTGTAATTCATTACATACTTTGAGAAACCGTAGAGTTATGAAGGTAGGTGATTTGTCTCTCAGAGTTGCAAACGGAATGAGCGTGGACGCTGAATCCGTGGGAGAATATCGCCTATGTTTGACAAGTGGGCAGATATTGATTCTACGTAACTATCTGTATGTACCTAGTATGACTTGCAATATCATATCAGTGTCCTGACTTTCAAGTGAGGGATATGATTTTACATTCGTAAGCGATGTAGTTCACATCCACCTAAATCAAGTTTTGATTGGGTCCGGTACTTTAGATAACGACATATACGTATTGAGTCAAGCTCAGGTTTTCAATGTCCAGAACACACTTAAAAGAAAGTCTCCGGAATTAAATCAGGCTTTCTTATGGAATTGTAGACTAGGTCACATCAATGAGAGAAGGTTGACTAAGTTACATAAAGAAGGATATTTGAATCCGTTCGAATATCAATCTTATGCTACTTGTGAATCTTGTCTCATAGGAAAGATGACAAAAACTCTGTTTACTGGACACGGAGTAAGAGCAAGCGAGCTCTTGGGACTCGTACATAGTGACGTGTGCGGTCCTATGTCTACACATGCGCGAGGTGGTTATTCCTACTTCATTACTTTTACAGATGATTTCTCTAGGTATGGATATGTCTTCTTAATGAAGCATAAATCCGAGGCCTTTGAGAAATTCCAAGAATACAAGAATGAAGAGGAAAACCAAACCGGCAAAAGTATCAAGACACTGAGATCTGATCGAGGTGGTGAATACTTGAGTGCCGAGTTCCTGGGTTACTTAAAAGAGAATGGTATTCTCTCTCAGCATACTCCTCCATACACACCACAACACAACGGTGTATCAGAAAGGAGGAATCGAACCCTATTGGATATGGTTCGTTCCATGATGAGTAAGGCTGAGTTACCGCGATCATTCTGGAGATATGCACTAGGATCAGCTGCATATCTTTTGAACATAGTTCCTACCAAGACTGTGCCTACCACACCATATCATATATGGAGTGGGAAGAAACCCTATCTTCAGTATCTGAAGATTTGGGGATATCCAGCTTTTGTTAAAAAGCAGCATGCGGACAAGCTCGAGGCACGATCAGTACAGTGTAAGTTTGTGGGATATTAAAGAACTCCAGAGGGTATCTATTCTATTACGCAGAGGAACAAAAGGTTTTTGTTTCTCGTAATGCCCATTTTCTAGAACATCATTTTTTAGAAAAGGAAATAAATGGGAGCGAAATAGAACTGGAAGAAATTCCAGAACCACAAGCTATTACTGAAAGCTTGGAAGAACCAGAAGGTTCAGGAGAACAGGACATCCCGACGCCACTCTGCAGGAGTACTAGGCAGTCTCATCCGCCTGAGAGATACTACGGTTTTCTCATAGATGGGGATAGAGAGGATTGTGTCATTAATGATGATGACCCTACTAGCTTCCAGCAAGCCATTCAGAGCGCCGACTCGGTAAAATGGTTGGATGCAATGCGGACCAAAATGGAGTCCATGTACACTAACCAAGTATGGACTTTGGACATTGCTCCAGATGGGGTAAAACCCGTAGGATACAAATAGATCTTCAAAAAGAAGATTGGTGTAGATAGACAGGTTGAAACCTATAAGGCTAGACTTGTTGCAAAGGATTTTCGTCAAAGACCTGGTTTGGACTATGACGAAACCTTTTCTCCAGTGGCTATGCTCAAATCCATTAGGGTCCTTCTTGCTATTGCTGCCTTCCACGATTATGAAATCTGGCAGATGGACGTAAAGATGGCCTTTCTAAATGGTAATTTGGAAGAGAGCGTCTATATGGATCAGCGATAGGGTTTCATTCAGAGTGGGAGCAGCGGTAAAGTATGCAAGCTGCTTAAGTCCATTTATGGACTAAAGCAAGCATCGCGGAGTTGGAACATCTGTTTTGATGATGCTGTCAAAGAATTTGACTTTATCAAAAATCCAGATAAACCATGCATATACAGTAAGATTGTAAGGAGAGCTGTAGTATTCCTCGTCTTGTACGTGGATGACATTCTCCTAATAGGAAATGATATTCCTATGTTACAGTCAGTCAAAAGATTCTTATCACAGAAATTCTCAATGAAAGACCTGGGTGATGCCACCTACATTCTGGGGATCTGGATCTATCGTAGTAGATCAAAAAGGATGTTGGGACTTTCGCAGTCCAGGTACATAGACACCATAGTGAAGAGATTCAGTACGGATGATTCTAAGCACGGTAACCTACCGGCTTATCACGGAATCACCCTCTCCAAAGAGATGTCTCCCAAGACTGATTTGGAAAGGGATCGCATGTCAATTATACCCTACACTTCTGCGGTAGGCTCTATAATGTATGAGATGTTATGTACCAGACCAGATGTAACATACGCATTGAGCGTAGTAAGCCGGTATCAGGCAAACCCAGGGAAGAAGCACTGGATAACAGTAAAGAACATTCTCAAGTACCTAAGGAGGACTAAGGAGATGTTCTTGGTGTATGGCGGAAAAAACCTCCAAATGGAGGCCTTTGCCGACTCGGGCTTCCAGAGTGACAAGGATGACTCCAAGTCCATGTCGGGTTATGTCTTTACCCTCAATGGAGGGGCGGTATGTTGGAAGAGTTCCAAACAGGAGACCGTTGCTGACTCAACAATGGAAGCAGAGTACATAGCTGATTGCGATGCCGCAAAAGAAGCTGTCTGGATGAAAAAGTTCCTCATAGAACTTCAGGTGGTTCCTACCAGTGTTGATCCAATACCTCTGTATTATGACAACAACGGCGCTATACCTTTAGCGAAGGAACCCAGGTCCCATCAGAAATCCAGACACATCTTAAGGCGGTATCACCTGATCAGGAAGATCGTCGATCGCAGGAAGATCGAGGTGAAAAGAGTAGAGACGGAGAATAACATTACTGGTCCATTCACAAAGGTCATTCCTCAGACGCAGTTCGAGAGGCTATTCGATATGATAGGTCTACGATATGCCAGCTCATGGCCCTAGTGCAAGTGGGAGATTGTTAGTGTATATGCCCTAGGGGCCATTATTGTATCATACTTGTATGTATATTACTTAATGGAAGCTTGGGATATTCACAGTTATATATACAGTCTTGCTAAAAATGGCAGTATGCTACTTGGTTTGTGTCTACTTTAATATGTCCATATGTTTCTTGTAACGTATCACTTATACATATTAGTAGAGCCCATAGGATCTTTGCTTGATTACCAGCGTTGTGATGGTAGTCATACTAGTGGGGGCTGGGTAGTCTATAAGCAACATCCTATACTTGTCCCTAGTCGTAGGATTATCGAGACAGGGCATCGATACTTCAGAGTAGACTAGTGTGTACGCTTCTCATCCCAGTTGGGGAGATGGTCTGTCCCACAGCCGTCAGTACGTCGTACTGGAGATAGTATACAGGTGCTCGTTAGGTTACGGGTACACCGGACATGACTCGCAGGGGAACTGATTGGTTGGTATTATACCCGTCATCAGTTAACAGTTCCCAGGTGACATGAGTACATCATAGTCCGCAGACTTGACACTGCTACTTCGCCTCGAGTGTGTCCCACTGTTCTTAGATTGCTACCCTGCCACGACTCAAAAGGAGTCGTGCAAACAGGTAGTAGTTGGGTGCAGTCCCGAGCACTTGGAGGCAGTGGCGGTTAGACAGGATTCGTCTCTCCCGGTATTGGGAGTTGAAATCGCTCTTTGTCAGAAAGCCATGACGCAAAGTCCCTGGCCAGGGCAAGCGAGATTTACTGGTAGGTTCCAGTAGTTTCTCAGGGTGCAATGGGCTACGCTCCGACACGACTTATATCGCTATTAGGGGACTGATGCTTGCCGCCCCCTAGGCTCGATATGCGATAGTATTAGACGAACAGACCGTACTGTATGGAGATTTTCACATCAGGCTTAGTAGGAGTTCGGATGGGTTTCCTCATCGGCCTTCTTATCGACATCTACCTGGGGACCGTTACGTACAGCTAGTGCCGCTTGCGGTTGTGGTTAAACCCACTGGCAGCGTAGTGTCGAGGCTTTAGAGTCCCACACAGAGGGTTTCCCTGCTCTGGGCGAAACGATATAGAGGTCGTATGGTTTTACGACAAGGGTTCGGACGCATACGTGTGTTTATGCACGTACGGCGTTCGGACAGTTTTTACTAGCCGGCTTTGGTTCAAGCCAGATTCTAGTATCAGGTTATTGGATTTATACAGTTTAAAGTTTTTCCGTGTTTTCACGGATTGGAGGGGCGTTCTGGTAATTTTCCGGGAAGCTTCTAGATGCATGGTGACTTGGGGGTTAAGGTGGCATAAGCATTTATTGCTTAATGACTCATTTGTGTGATTCATCCATGGAGTTAATGCTTTATTTATTGAGCTAATGACTCATGGGATGAATCACACAAGGTGAATGCATCAACCATGATGATTAATCATGTATATTATTTATTTGATAAATTGTTATGGTTGATATATTCAAATGAGTTCATTTTTCAATATCATTCTTATCATCACCTTCTCTCTCCTCAAGCTCTCTCATTCTTGAAACCCTAACCCTAACCTCTCATGTGTTGAGATCAAGGGTTAGCTAGACTAATGCATCCATAACCTCACTCTATATCCCCTAGGTAGCTTAGATTAGCACTTTGAGCAACCTAGTTATCTCATTTTAGAGATCAAGCTTGGCGTAGGAGCTCTCGAGTGGATCGTCTTCGACTCGAGGAGGCCGTTGAGGTGCCGATGTTCCAAGGAGTCTACGAGGAGTGGAGGACAGTGATGAAGACCCGAAAGATAAGTAATGTGAGGTATAACTTCGAATCCGAGTGGTTAAACCTCTCGTAGTTTTCTAGTAACGGTTTAGACACGATTCATGCGCTCAAGTCCGTGTTACGAAGATTTGATAATCGTTTTTCATATATTCCTCCTCCCCGCAAGTTCGTGGGGTGCGTGACATGGACTTACACAGAAAAGTAACAAATATCTACCATACATTATGCCATGACGAAGGCCAACAAACATAGCATGAATACTAAGTGCTACCCGTCTGAATGACGGAGGGCTACGAATGGTTTTTGGCAAAAAACTTTTAACGTAATGAACTTGATATCGTTGAAGGAACCGGATAGCTTTTTATAAAAATATAGTGGCGAAAACCTTTGCTAAAGAGGTCACTCCCGGTGAAAGGATCTCGGATCTTTCCCCGTAGAATGAGGTGTAGGATATTCCCACTGAATACCACGATGCAAAACAAAAAGTAATCGACTATAGTGAAGTTATTACCCTGACGCAAACTTCTGTCCAAGGGGTCACTCCCGGTGAAGGGATCTCGGCCCTTGCCTCGTCGACTGAGGTGCTGGATATTCATAACCGAATACCACTGTGCAAAACAAAAGAAAACTTCCTTGTAATAACAGCCTTTTGAAAAATGTTCCAACAACATCAGAATAGATTTGTTTAGCTTGCATTGATCCGAATCAATGCAGTCCCATCAATTGATGACACCAGAAAAGAACGAAAATATGATGTGCGTATATGCCATCCGCATTCGCCACTGGGTCCCGTCATCACCCGTTAGGTTACTTAACTAACGACAGAGCGGGGACTGGACTAGTGCGGGTGTAAAACATATACAACATCTACTAGTATATATATCAATATATAATAATTGCTCAAAGCATGATAAATGCAACATCACATAAATGTAATAAGCATCACAGAACAATACAAATAATCTGGGATCCCCGGGTTTCATAGAGCCGCTACTTAAACCCGACATTCCCCTGGTCGTGTGGATAGCCTGTGCAATGAAATCCTAGACCCCTATGGGCGCGGCAAGTTACCCGCCAAAACCTGAAACGAGGCAGCCCCCTACAGCAAAGTGAATGGACCACCCAGCACTTCACGGAATCCGATAACTTGAGCACCCCTCCTTGGGTCAACCTATACCCCCTACCAGTGCGGCGAATAGCCTGCCAATTCTTGAGTGAAGCCCCCTCCGTCTCAAAGCCATGAGATGCGGGCCCGTTGCCCTCTAGAACCCGGCTACCCGTGCACCCCTCCGCGGGGTAATCCTAGTACAGAAAGTAAAATATATATACATCGGGTACATCGACCTCAGCCCGGTCGTACCCCAAAAGAATAATATACAAGCAGGAAGTGACGGCAGTCCACATGTCGGACGCTCGCCCCGCAATATCAAATGTAAAAATATAACAAAACTGTACTACCATTGCATCTAGGCTATCTACCACGACAAATCCGCAACATCACAGCACAACACAGAACATCAACGTGAATGTCACGTTCACAAATCCATCTAAAATAGCTATAACAATTAGACAAGATTTACCGCTCGAATGACATTCACGGTCACAGATATAAAGTAAGCACTGTAAACTAATATATTTAAAATTTTCGATCGACAAAATTTCCCGAAATGAGCCCCAAGCACAAATCCAGCACTCAAAATAATTTGGGCCAAAACTAAAAATACCTGAAACCCCAATTCCAAGTCAGAGACCACTGTAGAAAAAAAGGTGCACTAAAGCTACAGTAGTGCGGCAGAACCGCGGCCAAAACGAGGGTAATGTCGTGGTTCCGCGGCGCTATGGCGGAGTTGCACTTCCAAATTTCTATAGTGGTCTTAGAAAAGCCTGCGTGAATTTCTGACGTACCCAAAATAATTTTTAGACCACAGAAAAAATTCGACAGAAACTTCATGAATGAAATCGCGGTTTCGGAAATTTCATTCGATCAATGTTTTAAACACGTTAGAGCAAGCTAGTAAAGGTTAATGGCGTGGCTCTGATACCATGTAAGTCTACGGTAGCGTCCCGGCCGTCTATCCGAGGCCAAAATGCGGAAACGAAAACTTTTTCTAAACTTGAAACCGACGCTATCGCAGACTTTAATCCCGGATCGAACCATTAACCTATAACTAGCTAACTAGAGAAGGGTTAGAAAAGCTACACCGATCGATCCGTGTCCTTCGATCTTTGGCCACCAACCCATGCTCCTCGCGGCATCTCCGATCTCCAGTCTCCTCGTCGGAAAGGGCACCACATTTTCGAATCCTTTTACGGGATCCCGCTTCGTCCGAAGCAACTCGTGTTGGATATATGTATGCCCTAGAGGCCATTATATGATAGTGGATGTATTTATACATGTATATACATACCCTGAAGCAAGTGTCTAATCGGGAAATCAGTTTTCTTTTAACAGTACACAGTTGAACTGAAACATTGAAATGTTTCGATGGGGTATCCTGGTATTCCTAGTAATGCCTCTACCATTATCCAGATCCACAACTATAACCGTATAATTCTTTGCCACCTCTCCAAATCCATTTATATGTCTTTAGTCATTACCTTCTGCACACCCCTTAGGCCAAATGGTTTTCTTCCTTCCCTACCGTTCGGCACCAGCCTATGGTTTGGAAGAAGACTATCCAATAAGCATAATGGGTGTACTGTCCTAGTCCTAGGAGCACTCGCAAAGCGAGAGAAGGTGAAGATAAAAGACAACCGAATAAACCTTATTCCTATTTCTCCTGAACCAGAATCCATCCCCGAACTAGAACAAGTTCCTTTCGAGTTCGTATATAACCATACGATGGAGTATCCAAATAAACTGTGGATCTTCGTAGTGATACGGAGTGTCCTGGAGAAATACACAGGTGATTTAGGATTGGCGAAGAAATATTTGGTTCGGTCGTGAATAGCAGTCGCAATTTACTTTGCCCTCTTACTAATCCCTTGCTTTGTCTTAATCTAAATACCTTCTGCACACCGTTTAGGCTAATTGGTTTTCTTCATTCCCTACCGGTCGGCACCAGCCTAAGGTTTGGAAGAAGACTATCCAATTTGCGTAATAGGTGTGCTATCTCCTAAACCAAGGAGTACTCACAACTTGAGAGAAGGTAAAAGGGAAAAGACAACTGAATAATCCTATCCATTTTCTCCAGAACCGGAAACCATCCTCGAAGTCCTTCGAGTTCGTATATAACCATACGATGGTTTTGTCCAATGGAAGTGGACGTTCGTAGTAATACGGGGTGTCCTGGAGAAAATGGTAAAAGTAGGAGTGGCAATGAGGTTTGCAACTCTGACAATCCAAAAGCCAGTGTTAAGAAGGTTCGGTCAACTTGGTCACTGAGTCATAGTCTTAGGGTCGGGTCAAAGGTCGCTGCCAGAGAGAGAGAAAAGAAACACTCAGCGTGCACTCTAACCTAGATCAGAATGGTTACCAATTTATCTAATCAGGAAACCTCCCACTGTACCTCAAATTCTCCTCCAAACCTGAAAGAAGAATTAGTCGGGGTCACCCGAGGAGTAAACTAACTCATCAGTGGGAATCGGGATCCAACTATCATCGCATGATAACTTGACGAAATCCACTCAAGTCACCACACTCCAGAAGGTATGCGCATGCCTGGCAAGTTTCAGTTCTTTTAAAACTCCCGATGTGATTTGTACCCCTAGGACCCAAGTGACCTTGACACAGTCAACAAATCAAAGAGTCCTAGTCAAGTTCAACCCGTCATTATCCTGGATTGCATTAAACCCACCCGTACGAGCCCTTGACACAGTCAACAAGGCCGCACGACTGTCCTAACCAATCCCATTAATATGCTACAAACAAACACTACTTAGCTACCGCACACTACGCCTTGACACAGTCAACAAACGCAGCACGAATACTAAGTAATACTTGTAAGAAATGTCGGAGGGCTATGGCTGGTTTTTGGCGAAAAACCTTTAACGTAATGAACTTGATATCGTTGAAGGAACTGCATAGCCTTTTATAAAAATATAGTGACGAAAACCTTTACAAAAAAGGTCACTCCCGGTGAAGGGATCTCGGCTCTTTCCCCGTAGAATGAGGTGTAGGATATTCCAACTGAATACCACGATACAAAGCAAAAGTAATCGGCTATAGTGAAGTTAATGCCCTGACGCAAACTTCTGTCCAAGGGGTCACTCCCGGTGAAAGGATCTCGGCCCTTGCCTCGTCGACTGAGGAGCAGGATATTCCAAATGAATATCACGATGCAAAACAAAAGTGAACGTCCTTGCAATAACAGCTTTTTGAAAAAGTGTTCCAACAACATCAGAATAGGTTTGTTTATCTTGCATTGATCCGAATCAACGCAGTCCCATCAAATGATCACACCACAAAGAACGAAAATATACTGATGTACGTATATGCCATCCGCATTCGCCACTGGGTCCCGTCATCACCTGTTAGGTTACTTAACTAACGACAGAGCGGGGAATGGACTAGCGCGGATGCAAAATATATACAACATCTACTTATATATATACCAATATATTATAATCGCTCAAGGCGTGGTAAAAATGCAACATCACAGAAATGTACAGCATCACAGAACAATACAGATATCTGGGATCCCCGGGTTTCACAGAGCCGCTGCTGAAACCCGACGTTCCCCTGGTCGTGTGGATAGCCTGTGCAATGAAATCCTAGACCCCTACGGGCGCGGCAAGTCACCCGCCAAAACCTGAAGCGAGGCAGCCCCCTTCAGCACCGTGAATGGACCACCCAGCATTTCATGGAATCCGGTAACTTGGGCACCCCTCCTGGGTCAACCTGTACCCCCTACGAGTGCGGCGAATAGCCCGCCAATCCTAGAGTGAAGCCCCCTCCGTCTCAATGCCATGAGATGCGGGCCCGTTGCCCTCTAGAACCCGGCTATCCGTGCACCCCTCCGCGGGGTAATCCTAGTACAGAAAGTAAAATATACATACAACGGGTACATCGACCGCAACCAGGCCGTGCCCCAAAAGAATAATACAATCAGGCAGTGACGGCAGTCCACATGTCGGACGCTCGCCCCGCAATATCAAATGTACATAAAACAACAAAACTGTACTAGCACTGCATCCAGGCTATCCCCCACGACCGATCCGCAACAACACAGCATAAACATAGAACATCAACGTGAAAGTCACATTCGCAAATCCGTCTAACCGGGCTATAGCAGTTAGACGGGATTTACCGATCAAGTGACATTCACGGTCGCAGATATAATGTAAATACTGTGAAATAATGTGTTTAAAATATCCAATCGATCAAAAATTAACAAGTGGGCCCCCAAGTAATACTGTAGCACTCACAGAAATTCTGGGCCCAAATTTAATATTCCAAAACCCCCAAAATCAGCCCACAAGCCCACTGTAAAAATATGGCGAAGTGATCCCAAATTCCTGCGGCGGAACCGCGGCCAAAGAGGGGTTCAGGCCGCGGTTCCGCAGTCGTACGGAAGAATTGGGTTACCAAATTTTTGCAGTGTTCTTAGGATTCCCTGTACATCATTCTGCAATCACCTGAAAAATTTTTCGAGCCCGGAAAAAATCGACAGAAAACTGATGCAAGCAAAACGCGGTTTTTGGAATTTTGGTCGATCGGATAAGTAAAACACATTAGAACAAGCTAGGCAAGGTTAATGGCGTGGCTCTGATACCATGTTGCGCCACGGCAGCGCCCCGGCCGTCTATCCGAGGCCAAAATGCGGAATCAAAATTTTCTTATCTTTTAAACTGGGGCTACCGTGGACAATATACCCGGATCGTGACCATTAACCGATACTAGCAAACAAGAGAAAGGGTGAGTGATATACCGAGTGATCCGAGTCCTCCGGTCTTCTCGTCGTCGTCCCGATCTCCCGCGGAAACTCCGGTCGTCGCATCCTTGCCGGAAGGGCACCACATCGTCTGTATCTTTTACGGGCTCCCACCTCAATGCCGAGGCAACTCGGGCACGAAGCTGGCAAGTCGACGCGCCCAAGATGTGCTGTAGAATGTAGTGTAGATGATGCTTGTCTCTTTGGGGTTATGTTGCCTTGATGGAGGAATGAAGAACTTTTGAGAGGGTTTCTCTTTTGTTGCATGAATGAATAATATGAGATAGCTAAAATTGAGAACAACCATACTCTCACATTTTTCTCTCATCTCTCATAGGAAATGTGGCCGGCCCTTTTACAAATGGGAGTGGGAAAAAGCAACTCAAGAAGGGAGGTGAGTGTAGGAGATCAAAGGGAGGTGACCACATCCAAAGTAAACCTCAAATCAAAGATGCAAATCAGTCCTAATCTTTCTAATCTCATAAAGCAAGGAAAAGACTAAGAAAGCATCTCATCATGAAAAACTATCATGAAGCCATCAAATGCAAGAAAACCCCTCCACAAAATGTAATTTGCAAAACTGCAAATTACCCCCTTCATCGGAAAAGTCCGGCCGGGAAAGAACAAAGGAAAACCGGCCGGAACGGAATGCAAACTGGCAACTCCAGAAAACTGGTCCCGTAATAAATTACAGGAAAACCCCGACACTGTGCATACACACCCGCATCTGTAATCCGACCGGATACAAATGCAAAGAGACAAAATCTACACTGTACTAAACTAGGATCCGGCTTAAACCAAAGCCGGCTAGTGGTATCCGTCCGATCCTGATCCGTGCAATACCGCACGTATCTGATCGAACCCTGCCATATAACCATACGGCCACTAGTACAAACTGTCCGATCCTGATCCGTGCAATACCGCACGTATCTGATCGGACCCTGCCATATCTCCATATGACCTCTACAGCGTTTCGCCCGAAAACTTGAGTTACTGAAAGTGTGGTGGACTCTAAAGACTCGTCAATACTATGGCTGTGGATTTAACCACTAGCACGTCAGAGGTATTAGCCAATACGTGACGGGCCACCAGCTATTGACCAAAAGGGACGTCGATGAGCGAACTCATCCTGACACCCTACTGAGCCTGTCAGTGACAATATCCGTACAGTCCGGTCCGTTAGTCTATGAGCATCGCATGTCGGGCCTAGGGGGTTGGTAAAAGTCAGACCCCCAAAAGCGGTACAAGTCGTGTCGGAGTGTAGCCCAGAACGCCCTGAGATACTACTGGAATACCTACCAGTAAATCTCCTGCCTCGGCCGAGGGCTTTGCGTAATGGCTCTCCTAGACACAGCGCGACCTCACCCCCAATACCGGGAGAGACAAACCCCTGAAGATCCGCTCACTGCCTCCATGTGGCTCGGGACTGTACCCAACTAAAACCTGTTTGCACGACTCCTTTGAGCCATGGTAGGGTAGTAATCAAAGTACAGTGGGAACTCACACGAGACAAATGACGATCCCCAGGTCGATGAACTAACCTGTACATATGTCACCAGGGAACTGCTATCTGACGTCAGGTATAAGACCAACTAGCATGTTCCCGGCGAGTCCTGTCCGGTGTACTCATAACCCAATGAGCACCTGTATAGATCTTAGGTGAACCAACTGACACCAGTGGCTTATGAGACCGGCCACCGCCCCTCGTAGGGGTACTCGACTGTATACACTAGTCTACTCTGGAGAATCGATGCCCTGTCTTGAAACTCCCACGACTAGGGACCTTTTAAGGATGTGCTTATGGACCACCAGCTCTTACGTATATGATCGCCATCATACTGCCGGCAGTCAAGCAAGAATCCTAGGGGCTCTATCAGCGTGTAATAGCGACCTGTAAGGTCACCTGAAGCAGTACACGATGATAAAGGTAAACCAGATAGCATACTATCATCTCGAGTAAGACTGTCCTACCGGGATAGGTCCTCCCTCAATCATTGCAATCACGTGCCTGTGATCCAATAATTGACTCTGAGGGCACTATCTCCAACAATCTCCCACTTGCACTCAAGGCTAATTATTGCGATGCCGCATACTCACAGCCCGTGTGATACCGAACACCCAACTCCTCTACTAGTCAGTCTCACAAAGCTCGTTTGCGAAACTATTGCGTTCGAGGAATAGCCTCAGTGAGTGGATCCGCTGTGATGTTTCTTTCTATGTCTCTCTATATCTCAAGTTCACGGAGAAAGCCATCTCCCAAAATGAGCAATACCTGTCTTAGAATGTCTGGATGTCTGATGGGACCTAGCTCATAAATGAACTCCAAATCCAAACTTCTTAGACTGTATCGATAACTGAACTTAATCAGTACCCAGCGCCATGCCTCCCTCAGTATTGCCTTGGACCACCTGTCCAAAATACTGCCCCTCGTCAGAAGGAGAAACTATAACTCTGACAGCCACTCTGCCATCCATGTCACCTTGGAAGCCTGGAGTGATAACCGTCTCTTAAAAGAGGCTGTCGTTATCACATCCCTAGAACATCAACTTATGTTCTAAAACTTCTTCCGACTGTTTCTCCAGGATTGGATTAATATCAACTTATTGCACCTACTGCAAGAACAACATCTGGTGTGGTACTTGACATCTCATGATTGACTCAATTGCCTAAGCAAGTGATCTGCCAATCATGCACATCCCTCTCTACTTTAGTCTACAAGACACCTTTAGAGAGGGTGACTCCATCACCTGCAGGTACACTACCGTGCCAGGAGTCGTCCATTCTAAATACTCTTAGAATGTTGTTAAAGTACCCTGATTGGGAAACCACCCAAATCTAGATCTAAAACCATAGATCTAGTAACCAGTATGTCTGATATAATGTCGAAGTCCTTTGTGGAGAAACCACTGTGTGACGACCAAAGTATAACCGATCGTAGTATAGGAGTTTCTTTTCCTACTCTGTGTATGTCATCCAAATACCAGGATATCACACCCTACTACCTTCTCAACAGATCCATCCCCTATTCTGATGAAGTCAAACCTATGACTTTCACGTCAGAAATAGATGATCTATCTCCGCTACATCTGCTTTAGTCTATAAATAGACATAAGCCTGATGTCCACCAATGCTTCCGCTGCTCCCACTGACTACGACAACCCTCTGGCAGAGTCATATAGACGTGCACTTCTAAATCTAGCTTAGAACGACGCTATACTCATCCTCCCACCGGGTCTCGCAGCCTGGAACAACAGCAATGGCAAGTGTGGGTAAACAAGAACCTCCCTGCCACCGTCCTTGAGGCTACCGGAGTACCTCTCGGGTGCCTGAGGTTACCCACCTTATCTGCGGAGTGGCCAATGGAATGTCAAATCAGATTTAATCTTTAGGTTCCTTATCAAATCTTTAGTAATCGTTTGCGGTTCTGGAATCACTTCCAGTTCTACCATACTCCCACTACTGTTTTTGAAAAAATCCATTTTTTTAATAAAACTGTGGCGAGTCTAGAACAATATTTCTATTGATCTGCCAGATGGTAGAAAGTCAACCCTCGTCATAGCCTGGGTTAACCCACAAACAGCCATTACAGAAACGTGCCTTGAGTTGTCCAGTGTCTGGTTTTAAGCATAAGCCGGACAACTCCCCGTATCTTAACATCGTTATGATATGAACTGTTCTATATCCAATATAGAAACAGAGACACTGATTTAATTGAACCAGATTCAAATCATGCAGCTGTCTCCAGTGCATGTCAACTAAATGGAAGGAGACCGATCAGCGTTACTCAACTTAGGAATGTTTCCAATTATGAGTAACCTGAAAGAGAAGCTAGTTCTCTTAATCATTACTATCAACTGAACACCATACACAAGTATCTACATCTTCGATCACTTTGAAGAATCCCGATACTTGCTGCACCTGGTTCTCAACTCTATTCAAATACCTATAACTCCTCAAAACTTAGACCCTGTATTCCTACGAAACACATGTCTAAGAACTAGAGAAGTTAAAAGTAAACAGAATATAGTATGAGGACCAACCCCTCTGTCCTAATGGAAACTGGACAACATACAATACTCTGTATAAGTCCGCTGAGTCTAACAACTCTTTCACTGTGCGTCGTAGGTTGAAAACTGTACTTATGGTTAAGAAGAATTACACCGCTGTTTAATGCTCCTTACCTAACCATCCACTGATATAGGTAAATGTCATCGACATAATATCAAAAGGTATATCTCACTCTATGAAAATAGACGTACAGATATATCAATTTGAAATTGGTGCACAACAGCGGATATTCAAAACCAAATATTTGCCGACCGGCAAACAACCCAGGTGGCTTCCTCAAATATCACCAATTACAACGAATCCCGATATAATGAGGATGGTCACCTAATTCCTAATAACTTACTCCCACTCATCATCTGTAAAACCATACAGATGTGAGAATCCAACCTGGTAAATACATACCCTGGAGCAAGTGTCTAATCGGGAAATCAGTTTTCTTTTAACAGTACACAGTTGAACTGAAACATTGAAATGTTTCGATGGGGTATCCTGGTATTCCTAATAATGCCTCTACCATTATCCAGATCCACAACTATAACCGTATAATTCTTTGCCACCTCTCCAAATCCCTTTATATGTCTTTAGTGATTACCTTCTGCACACCCCTTAGGCCAAATGGTTTTCTTCCTTCCCTACCGTTCGACACCAGCCTATAGTTTGGAAGAAGACTATCCAATAAGCATAATGGGTATACTGTCCTAGTCCTAGGAGCACTCGCAAAGCGAGAGAAGGTGAAGATAAAAGACAACCGAATAAACCTTATTCCTATTTCTCCTGAACCAGAATCCATCCCCGAACTGGAACAAGTTCCTTTCGAGTTCGTATATAACCATACGATGGAGTATCCAAATAAACTGTGGATCTTCGTAGTGATACGGAGTGTCCTGGAGAAATACACAGGTGATTTAGGATTGGCGAAGAAATACTTGGTTCGGTCGTGAATAGCAGTCACAATTTACTTTGCCCTCTTACTAATCCCTTGCTTTGTCTTAATCTAAATACCTTCTGCACACCGTTTAGGCTAATTGGTTTTCTTCATTCCCTACCGGTCGGCACCAGCCTAAGGTTTGGAAGAAGACTATCCAATTTGCGTAATAGGTGTGCTATCTCCTACACCAAGGAGTACTCACAACTTGAGAGAAGGTAAAAGGGAAAAGACAACTGAATAATCCAATCCATTTTCTCCAGAACCGGAAACCATCCTCGAAGTCCTTCGAGTTCGTATATAACCATACGATGGTTTTTTCCAATGGAAGTGGACGTTCGTAGTAATACGGGGTGTCCTGGAGAAAAGGGTAAAAGTAGGAGTGGCAATGAGGTTTGCAACTCTGACAATCCAAAAGCCAGTGTTAAGAATGTTCGGTCAACTTGGTCACTGAGTCATAGTCTTAGGGTCGGGTCAAAGGTCGCTGCCAGAGAGAGAGAAAAGAAACACTCAGCGTGCACTCTAACCTAGATCAGAATGGTTACCAATTTATCTAATCAGGAAACCTCCCACTGTACCTCAAATTCTCCTCCAAACCTGAAAGAAGAATTAGTCGGGGTCACCCGAGGAGTAAACTAACTCATCAGTGGGAATCGGGATCCAACTATCATCGCATGATAACTTGACGAAATCCACTCAAGTCACCACACTCTAGAAGGTATGCGCATGCCTGGCAAGTTTCAGTTCTTTTGAAACTCCCGATGTGATTTTTACCCCTAGGACCCAAGTGACCTTGACACAGTCAACAAATCAAAGAGTCCTAGTCAAGTTCAACCCGTCATTATCCTGGATTGCATTAAACCCACCCGTACGAGCCCTTGACACAGTCAACAAGGCCGCACGACTGTCCTAACCAATCCCATTAATATGCTACAAACAAACACTACTTAGCTACCGCACACTACGCCTTGACACAGTCAACAAACGCAGCACGAATACTAAGTAATACTTGTAAGAAATGACGGAGGGCTACGACTGGTTTTTGGCGAAAAACCTTTAACGTAATGAACTTGATATCGTTGAAGGAACTGCATAGCCTTTTATAAAAATATAGTGACGAAAACCTTTACCAAAGAGGTCACTCCCGGTGAAGGGATCTCGGCTCTTTCCCCGTAGAATGAGGTGCAGGATATTCCAACTGAATACCACGATGCAAAGCAAAAGTAATCGGCTATAGTGAAGTTAATGCCCTGACGCAAACTTCTGTCCAAGGGGTCACTCCCGGTGAAGGGATCTCGGCCCTTGCCTCGTCGACTGAGGAGCAGGATATTCCAAATGAATATCACGATGCAAAACAAAAGTGAACGTCCTTGCAATAACAGCTTTTTGAAAAAGTGTTCCAACAACATCAGAATAGGTTTGTTTATCTTGCATTGATCCGAATCAACGCAGTCCCATCAAATGATCACACCACAAAGAACGAAAATATACTGATGTACGTATATGCCATCCGCATTCGCCACTGGGTCCCATCATCACCCGTTAGGTTACTTAACTAACGACAGAGCGGGGAATGGACTAGCGCGGATGCAAAACATATACAACATCTACTAATATATATACCAATATATTATAATCGCTCAAGGCGTGATAAAAATGCAACATCACAGAAATGTACAGCATCACAGTACAATACAGATATCTGGGATCCCCGGGATTCACAGAGCCGCTGCTGAAACCCGACGTTCCGCTGGTCGTGTGGATAGCCTGTGCAATGAAATCCTAGACCCCTACGGGCGCGGCAAGTCACCCGCCAAAACCTGAAGCGAGGCAGCCCCCTTCAGCACCGTGAATGGACCACCCAGCACTTCATGGAATCCGGTAACTTGGGCACCCCTCCTGGGTCAACCTGTACCCCCTACGAGTGCGGCGAATAGCCCGCCAATCCTAGAGTGAAGCCCCCTCCGTCTCAATGCCATGAGATGCGGGCCCGTTGCCCTCTAGAACCCGGCTATCCGTGCACCCCTCCGCGGGGTAATCCTAGTACAGAAAGTAAAATATACATACAACGGGTACATCGACCGCAACCAGGCCGTGCCCCAAAAGAATAATACAATCAGGCAGTGACGGCCGTCCACATGTCGGACGCTCGCCCCGCAATATCAAATGTACATAAAACAACAAAACTGTACTAGCATTGCATCCAGGCTATCCCCCACGACCGATCCGCAACAACACAGCATAAACATAGAACATCAACGTGAAAGTCACGTTCGCAAATCCGTCTAACCGGGCTATAGCAGTTAGACGGGATTTACCGATCAAGTGACATTCACGGTCGCAGATATAATGTAAATACTGTGAAATAATGTGTTTAAAATATCCAATCGATCAAAAATTAACAAGTGGGCCCCCAAGTAATACTGTAGCACTCACAGAAATTCTGGGCCCAAATTTAATATTCCAAAACCCCCAAAATCAGCCCACAAGCCCACTGTAAAAATATGGCGAAGTGATCCCAAATTCCTGCGGCGGAACCGCGGCCAAAGAGGGGTTCAGGCCGCGGTTCCGCAGTCGTACGGAAGAATTGGGTTACCAAATTTTTGCAGTGTTCTTAGGATTCCCTGTACATCATTCTGCAATCACCTGAAAAATTTTTTGAGCCCGGAAAAAATCGACAGAAAACTGATGCAAGCAAAACGCGGTTTTTGGAATTTTGGTCGATCGGATAAGTAAAACACATTTGAACAAGCTAGGCAAGGTTAATGGCGTGGCTCTGATACCATGTTGCGCCACGGCAGCGCCCCGGCCGTCTATCCGAGGCCAAAATGCGGAATCAAAATTTTCTTATCTTTTAAACTGGCGCTACCACGGACAATATACCCGGATCGTGACCATTAACCGATACTATCAAACAAGAGAAAGGCTGAGAGATATACCGAGTGATCCGAGTCCTCCGGTCTTCTCGTCGTCGTCCCGATCTCCCACGGAAACTCCGGTCTTCGCATCCTTGCCGGAAGGGCACCACATCGTCTGTATCTTTTACGGGCTCCCACCTCAATGCCGAGGCAACTCGGGCACGAAGCTGGCAAGTCGACGTGCCCAAGATGTGCTGTAGAATGTAGTGTAGATGATGCTTGTCTCTTTGGGGTTATGTTGCCTTGATGGAGGAATGAAGAACTTTTGAGAGGGTTTCTCTTTTGTTGCATGAATGAATAATATGAGATAGCTAAAATTGAGAACAACCATACTCTCACATTTTTCTCTCATCTCTCATAGGAAATGTGGCCGGCCCTTTTCAAATGGGAGTGGGAAAAAGCAACTCAAGAAGGGAGGTGAGTGTGGGAGATCAAAGGGAGGTGACCACATCCAAAGTAAACCTCAAATCAAAGATGCAAATCAATCCTAATCTTTCTAATCTCATAAAGCAAGGAAAAGACTAAGAAAGCATCTCATCATGAAAAACTCTCATGAAGCCATCAAATGCAAGAAAACCCCTCCACAAAATGTAATTTGCAAAACTGCAAATTACCCCCTCCATCGGAAAGGTCCGGCCGGGAAAGAACAAAGGAAAACCGGCCGGAACGGAATGCAAACTGGCAACTCCAGAAAACTGGTCCCGTAATAAATTACAGGAAAACCCCGACACTGTGCATACACACCCGCATCTGTAATCCGACCGGATACAAATGCAAAGAGACAAAATCTACACTGTACTAAACTAGGATTCGGCTTAAACCAAAGCCGGCTAGTAGTATCCGTCCGATCCTGATCCGTGCAATACCGCACGTATCTGATCGAACCCTGCCATATAACCATACGGCCACTAGTACAAACTGTCCGATCCTGATCCGTGCAATACCGCACGTATCTGATCGGACCCTGCCATATCTCCATACGACCTCTACAGCGTTTCGCCCGAAAGCTTGAGTAACTGAAAGTGTGGTGGACTCTAAAGACTCGTCAATACTATGGCTGTGGATTTAACCACTAGCACGTCAGAGGTATTAGCCAATACGTGACGGGCCACCAGCAATTGACCAAAAGGGACGTCGATGAGCGAACTCATCCTGACACCCTACTGAGCCTGTCAGTGACAATATCCATACAGTCCGGTCCGTTCGTCTATGAGCATCGCATGTTGGGCCTAGGGGGTTGGTAAAAGTCAGACCCCCAAAAGCGGTACAAGTCGTGTCGGAGTGTAGCCCAGAACGCCCTGAGATACTACTGGAATACCTACCAGTAAATCTCATGCCTCGGCCGAGGGCTTTGCGTAATGGCTTTCCTAGACACAGCGCGACCTCACCCCCAATACCGGGAGAGACGAACCCCTGAAGATCCGCTCACTGCCTCCATGTGGCTCGGGACTGTACCCAACTAAAACCTGTTTGCACGACTCCTTTGAGCCGTGGTAGGGTAGTAATCAAAGTACAGTGGGAACTCACACGAGAAAAATGACGATCCCCAGGTCGATGAACTAACCTGTACACATGTCACCAGGGAACTGCTATCTGACGTCAGGTATAAGACCAACTAGAATGTTCCCGGCGAGTCCTGTCCGGTGTACTCATAACCCAATGAGCACATGTATACATCTTAGGTGAACCAACTGACACCAGTGGCTTATGAGACCGGCCACCGCCCCTCGTCGGGGTCTCGACTGTATACACTAGTCTACTCTAGAGAATCGATGCCCTGTCTCGAAACTCCCACGACTAGGGACCTTTTAAGGATGTGCTTATGGACCACCAGCTCTCACGTATATGATCGCCATCATACTGCCGGCAGTCAAGCAAGAATCCTAGGGGCTCTATCAGCGTGTAATAGCGACCTGTAAGGTCACCTGAAGCAGTACACGATGATAAAGGTAAACCAGATAGCATACTATCATCTCGAGTAAGACTGTCCTACCGGGATAGGTCCTCCCTCAATCATTGCAATCACGTGCCTGTGATCCAATAATTGACTCTGAGGGCACTATCTCCAACAGTAGTGACATGGCAATTATCGATGATGAAGTGTGTGAGCCGGCAACAGTGTACGTGGAACATACGCATCATCGATAATGCTGCTGGTGTCCTAGCAGCATGACTGTAATATATATCAATAAACACAAGCAATACAATGCAAATAGCATGAGTATGCGGAATCGAATAATCAACGCAACAGTAAAGAATCTATCTCAATAAATATATCATGCAGCCTTGTCTTTTGAAATAAGACGAATCAGGGTTTTTGGTAAAATAAGGGCAACGGTGTTTTATGAAAGGATGTGTCGTTTGAAAATATCCGTAGAATCCCTTTTGCCTACCTTTAAAATATTCCCGATTCGTTAGTTTTGAAATAGGTATGACTCGGGTCAGTCTAACGCCTACTATACGAACTACGAACCCAACAATCAAGTCAATCGGGAGGGGTATGAAAACCGCCTAAATCTGAGTCAATATCACATCTCAAATACGAACTCTGTCATATCGCCGAATCTCACGGCCTCAATCAAATCTCATCGACTCATCTCAATCCCATGTATCATCCTCAAATCCCGTATATGAACACATAGTCCCATACCCATGTGTAGATACACACACCTCTATATGCGTACAGATAAATGAAAGAATGTATGCAAGTATATGTGTACGTGTATGTGTGAGTGCAACCACTGCTCTAGGGTTCGCACTATACTAAACCAATACATCCTTATCACATATAATTCCATTATCACCATCAATAATCCTAAACAACACATAATAAATATATATGTGTATACGTATTCGTATACATCACTACGGACTGCGGGGGTGCTATACGCCATCCACCCGACTTTTTCCCGTAGATATAAATCTACTCACCTTGCTTCTCGTGTGCCGATGCTGATGTCGCCATCTTCATCTTCTTCGCCTCAACATCACGTAGGGTACCTACAAGTATATCACAACGCTAAAGCACATGAAAATCACATCGGAAACCAAAATAGCACACGCTACTCGCATAGGTAAAAACCTATCGTCTCGCATGTAAACACGATCAATATTCACTTGTCGTTGACGTCCAAACGCCACCCGACAGAAACGAATCACCAAATACCAAAATCCATGCTAAACCAAGTCGTAAATCATACGCCAACTAAAGAAAATCAACCCAGATTTTACCCTAACTTGAATCAGTCAAAACTAGACATACCCAGGGTCAAAACTACTGGAAATAGGGCCATGCACAAAAATCGAGACAATTCCCTCATGCTCTGGCCGCAAATTGCGGCCAGGGGGATTAAATCTGCGGCCAAGGGAATGAGTTGGGGGCTAGGGTTTGGTGTGGTGGTTCCATGGTGCCTGCACATCTCACTGTCAACTCAATTTTATTTTTGGGGTCTCGGGGTGATAGCAGATTACACAATACACTCCTAGATTTACAGTTTTTCTCCGACATCATCTCATAAATCCGTATTCTGGTTTCAAGTTCATGTTTGGGTCCAAATTAGCATCACACAAGGGGTTCTAAGGTCACAACAAGACTCAATTTCACTTTGATTTCAGATTAAACCCTAAACCCTAACTTGATGTTTCCCAAATCCACCAAACAACACCATATCGATATGAAACTAGTATTGATGCACAAGAAATGAGATACTACTCTAATAGGTGAAAAAATTACCTCCTTTGGCAACTCAAGAATTTTCTTGAGTTGCTCAAAGTCCTCCAAATCCAATCTTGCTAGGTTCAATGTGTAGCTAGTGAGCTTGGGAGCAAGTTTTGTGAAGTGGGAATGGGGTTTTGGGGTTGATTTCATTGTGAATCTAGGGTTTCATGAAGAGGGAGAGAGAGGGAGAGGGGCAGCAGCAGCTCAAAGAGAGGGAGAGGAGAGAGAATGAGAAGGGGAAAATGATGGGAGTATGGTTCATAAACTGAGGGTTGACTTGGTCTCTCTCTCTCATAATCATTCCAACATTTTTCTTTCTTTTCTTTTCCCTTTCTTCTCACTCCAATAGTGAACCCAAATGAACCATGGCAATAGAAATGTAACACAAGTATAACAAGTGTGGAAAATGACATGTGCACATTTTTGCACAAAAATGCTAAAAATCCAATTAGCGATTTTTAATCGCGATTAGCACTAAATTAGCATATAACTAATCTTAAAAACTTTAAAATGGCATAATTCCATAAAATACCCTATTTTAGAATTTTCCATAATTTTTCCCCATTTATTTGTATTTAGTTATACCAGAATATTAAAATAATATTAAATTATAAAAATTCCCAAAAATCATATTTTATTATTTTGAGACGTTACAATCTACCCCCTTAAAGAAATTCGTTCCCCGAATTTAAATTTAAACCTCCAAGTACTAAAATATTTTCAATACAATTTCCAAGTCATCGGGGCTCCGAAATCATCAATACATAAAACATTATAGCGCAATGCATGCGCATGAGTACTGAGCAGATAACTCAAAAGCAAAAACTCCGTCAAGAATCCCGCAATCATCGGAGTCATGGTAAAGACACAAATGTCAAATCCAATACAAAACCAATATGATATAGATCAGAACTATACATGTAGACATCCAGTCTATACACGTGAATAGCTGATGTAAATGCATGCCAAATCTTTTTAAATCGCCGTGCGATGCACGTAACACTGCACAGTGGCGGACGTTTTTCATAAGAAAATAACTATATACGTATATATCCTTGGTTTAATAGGTACGTTCCGCCGTTTTGAAAACAATGTAGAAGGGTTTCCTTGTTTTTAAGACGTTTCGTGTCATATCGGACACGTAGGTATATATATACCGAGACTATAGCTCGCTCTTGGAAATCCCTTCGATAATTATCAATGCATGCAAAATATATCCAGATACATTCCTCTGACTAGTCCTGCTCAGTACGAAAACAAATATCCAATATCATAAAAAAAGTACTGCTCCAAAAGGAATAAATCCCAAAAATGCACATAACACCACCCTGTGCGTCTGGTGCGCATGGAAATCAAAATCCATATATGTGCCATACAGTTGCACAAAACAACATCCAGGTGCAACGGGTGTGCACGAAGTATCTGTCATAGGCAACGTGTGTGCCTGACAGCCAAATCAGGTGCATTTGACATGCACGAAGAATCTCGATTTAGTGCATCTGGTGTGCACCCAAAATCGTATCTCAAAACATGCGCCCAACATGCGCGAAAATCCAAATCGGTGCATCCATCGTGCACGAATGAAAATCTAAACCCTGCGCACTCAACATGCACGGAATCACAAAATCCAATAGCAACGCCGAACATGCGTAAGTCCAATCGAAGCATGGAGTGTAAGAATCAATCATCAATATCAGGGTCAAAATCGACATATCGAATGACATCAAATCGAAGTCAGGTGCAACCGTAGTGCACAAAATATAAATCCGGTGCAACAAAGGCACGAAACAATATACAATGCGGCTAAATCAAAACCAGGTGTACCACGATGGAAAATCTCACAACTGCGTGCATCAGCGTGCACAAATCAATTCAAAACACTAAAAGTACATGAAAACCATGTTGGAAGCGTAAATCAAATCACCGGCATGAAGTCACAACCAATACCTCAAGAGTAATAACTATGCGCAAGGTATAAATACCCAGTAGGTGCAACCATGGTGCACAAAATCGAATATCATGGAACTCAGTCATGAAGACTAAATCATGCGAATAGATCGCCTAAAATACCGAAATCCAAAGCGACGGATACGTGATAGTCAAATCACAAAATCACAAATCATACATACCGTCGTCGGTATATCCTCCTTCAAAGTCGAGAAGGTGCCGGTACATCCAATGCTAGCGGCGCAAAATATCTACTTGCCTCTTGCTCGCGGCTGGCGTCCTCTGCCTCTGGTTCCTTATCTTCCATGTGGATTACCAATCTCGCAATCCATCGGCTCATCGGCCCGGTCAGGTGTGCTAACAGGAACGATTCCGTTCTGGCACTTTTCTGGTCATCTCTCGGTCAATCCTCACGACCGCTCGTAAAGCAGCACATCTCTGGCGCCGACCTCGGGTCCTCTGAATGCACATCACACATCTGCTCCTGGTGCAAATCTTATTGCAGCAGTGTACTGGAAGGAATCCTGCTCAAGGTCTCTTCTGATCTCGCCTAAGCCAAACTGTACGGAGGCTGGTACTCTGGCGTAATCTTTCCTCGCTCTCTGGACATCTGCGTCCTTAGTACGACATCTACTCGAAAGATGGTCGCATCCCTGCGCCTCTGTATGCATATCCGACCTTTAATCTTAACGGGGTGTAATAACAGCTCGTCGGCATCTCATACGAACTTCTTGTCCCGCTTGTCTGTATCATCGTCCATTTCGACATCGCGTCTCTATCTGCGCACTGCAATGCCCTCGGCTACGGTCCATCCGAAGTCCCTCATACGGACTCGAAATCACGAAATCGGTACTTTCATCACTCAGTAGAAGATATCTAGCCGAACACGTCCTCAGCGTGCATACTACATCTCTGATGTCAGCGGAGTGGAATGTCATCTCGTCGAATTCTCATGCGAACTCTTACTCCACTCTGCTTCAATATCGACTGATTCGGACTCGTCTACTCGTGGCTGCATGGACTACGCTCCAACGGCTATGCTCGTATCTGGAGTCTCCCAAGCAGTGTCCCATCACATGATATCCGAATGATGTCAAATCGTTCGATCGACTCATCAGAACCTCACAATCCCCTAAGAGCTCAACATCTCGGGTACAGTTTAATAGTATCAAGTACATACCCCAGCATCGATGGTCCAGCCGTAGAAGGGCAAACCCAAGCCTCACTAATGGCGCCGGGGAACCGCCGCAGACCCTAAGGTTCAAAGGCTTTCACACGATCATTATGTCGAGTTAGGGTTTCATTCTTCTAGAGGGTCCATAGAATCGCTTGCATGTCTTTCCGAATACTTTAAACTTGGAAAATGGTTTCCTGACATTCGATCGTCTCAATCGACTCTCAACGAATCTGCGTGAAGTCGTCTCTAGCTGGAATCAATCTACCTGATGATCTCGAATCGGGGTAAGCGAACGAACCATATGTCCTAGTCATTCATCCTTGGTGACTCTCGACTCACCAACATATCTCTAAGTATATGCTCATGCTGCAGTAGCTCAAATCATCTGGGCGATATCTCATCATTCGCAGCAGCAACTGGCTCATTCATCCGGACGCTAAACAGCGCCTCAATCATCCTGGATAAGCGATATATCAACGGTCATCACATCCTGGCTGGCCTCTATCAGTGGCTCAATCCTCTGGTGCCGATCAGCACATCCGGGAAATCTCGTAAAGGCGATCAATCCAACGCTCATAGCGTGAAATGTAACCATATGTCTTGTATTGATGTAAATTCCAGGTTCGGTCGTGAAGGCTTCGGATGCGGCACGAAAAGGGAAAGCGGTGATCGGACGTAGCTAGCTGAGGATTTCTGTGAGTAGATGTAACATCTACAGGGGACTATCGTTGGATAGCGCAAGTCCCCCGATAGTTTAGTAGCTTAAAAAGATTCTTAGTAATATTAGTAATTAGGGGTTTAATACTTGTATGATTATTTGCTACATTCATGCCTTATATTGACATACATATACGAACCCATTCTATAGGACACATGCACCATTGCCAGGGTTTTTATATGCAGCACGAGCACTATTCATGCTTACACACACACCGTGGTAATTTCCATGCCACCACACTAGATAACCTTTAAATTGAAACCTTTTACTATAATTGATACTTAAACTCGCACTATTGCTTTAATTCCTTAAAATAAAATCGTAGGATTGCTATTCATGTGCATGTGCTTCATCATATTATTTGTTCATGCCTAATCTATTAATCACACATCGCAACTTGATTATTGATACCATGTGCATTCATTATCATTGACATATGCACTTATGAGGATTTCTTGAGATTTTATGATATTTCTGGATTTCGGGGGAAAGCCGCAAAATTTCTAAACTTATTATATTTTTAAAATATGTAAATTGCGGTTTTCTAGTGATGTAAGTGTCGTCCACCATGAGTTTGCTGTGGTTTTCGAGATCCGTGTTGAGGAGTGGAGGAACCGTCACGGGTACATGGTGGGCCCGGTATGGTACCCCGGGGCAAGATGAATGTGGTGTTGACGTTGAGCCTGGCAGGAGACGGATTACCTACCGGTGACTTCATTGGGCACGGCGGATATCCAGAGGATACCGACCGGGGCCGCGAGAGGATGAGATATTGATATTGAGATGGGTCAGCCGGATGGCTGAGGCCAGAGACACTATGACATGGATTTATGAGATTTGAAACAGTTTTTAGGTGTCGTTGCTGGACATAGATTGTTGTCGATTCTATGAGTATTATGCTGGCATTCTAAAAGAGTTTCAAAAACAAAAAGAGATAAAATGTTTCTTATATATACCTATTGAGACCTCAGATATTCATATTGCATGCATACACCTGCTAGTACACTGATGCTGTATACACACCTGCTAGTGCATCCAGTCATACCTGTATTTTAGATGCTAGGATACTTGTGTGCATGCATACGATAGCCTTTGTAGATGTTATTTATTACTCACGAGTTGGCAACTCACCCCCGTTGTGCCACAGTCTTTTGCAGGTCCGCTCCGTTAGTACAGTAGCGGCGGGCGCACTTGTTTCTTTTGCCTCCTTTGCCTGGACTCGAGGTTTTGCTCTTAGGTGGGTTATATTGCTATTTTTGTACCACCTTGTATATTCTTTGTATCTAGTGTACTCCATCTATTGTATCTACCAGTATTATTGTATATTGACCTAGAGATGAGACTGTGAGATTTGTGGACTTTTTATGCTGTATTTTGGGGTCGAGCTCACTTGAGTCGACATGCTGTTTTCTCATGCTCTTTATGATTATTTTGCATGTTGTTGTTTTATATTGCGTGGGATTTGTGACCGCCTTGTGGCGAAGAGCTAGCTCCCGCTTGGGGATGCCCTATTTTGTTGGATTCACATATATTCTTGTTGTACCCATTTTGGGGGCCAGTATTTACAAAGGAGACTCTGCCGAAATTTTCGGAAAAATTGGTATTGTTTTTTAAAAAGGGTTTTACATGACTTATTTGATAAACTCGCTTTCAATTGATTGGGTTTTCTTCACTCTTTTGCTTTTTGGTTTTGGTTTTCTGGGCTTTGGCTTACTTATTTTACGGACGTCTTGAGACGTTTCGTAAACTTAAGTGCCAGTCACGTTCCGTACCCTGCGGGTCGTGACAATGCTATCTGGTTCTTCTTTATCTGACATGCTGATTTGATCATGCTTTTATTCATTCACACATGTTGATAAAGCCCTGAGGATATCAACTTGACTACTGTGATTATGATAGAGATCATACTAGTGGGACATCTGTAGTTTATAAGCATATCCTGGAATGTCCCTAGTCGTAGGTGTATCGAGACGGGGCATCGATATACCAAAGTAGACTAGCGTATATGATACTAGACCCATATGATGGGCGATGGATGTTCCCACATTCATTGATGTTTGACATCGAGATCGTATACGGGTGCTCAGTGGTGACTGGGTACACTGGACGGACTCACCGAGAACTCCTATATGGAATTATATCTATCGTCGGATAGCAGTTCTCAGGTGACACTGGTGCAGATTAGTCTGTAGACCCGAGATCGTCATAGAGTCTTGTGTGTTCTCCCACTGTACTTTGATTACCACCCTACCACGGCTCTACTGAGTCGTACAAACAGGTGGACGTTGGGTACAGTCCCGAGACACACGAAGGCGATGAGCGATAAGAGGGGTTTCGTCTCTCCCGGTATTAGGAGTTGATGCTGTGTTGTGCTCGACTGGCTATATCAGTAAGTCCCTGGCCAGGGCTGTTGAGATTTACTGATAAGTGTTATCAGTAGTTTCTCGATCTGTTATAGACCATTCATCGGCACGACTTATTGAGATATTGGGGTCGACGTTACCATCCCTAGACTCGATATGCAGCATATCTAACGAAGAGACCGGACTGTACGGTAGTGTTGCCGGTTGGCTCGACGGGAGTTGTAACAGGTTCGCTTATTTTTTTCTGATCGCTCAATACCCGGGTGGCCGTTACGTTTAGCTGACCGCTTGCGGCTTGGGGGTGCTTGATATGATCATCACCCACTGCCGGCGTATTGACGAGTCTTAGAATCCCACAAAGGAGTTACTTAGTTTAGGCGAAACGTTGTGGTGCGCATATGCGATATACGCGTGGACCCGGTTAAAATGCGCGTATGAGATACCGTATATTAATCGGGTGGCTTGCTTTTGGTCGGGTCGTATGTGATACGACCGGGTTGCTAAATCAAGTGTTGATTTAGCATTAACCATTAGTTTCTCACTTGAAATCCTTTCTTGTCTTTATGTTGTATGCATCCATGTATGCATTCATTCTCATTCATGCACATAGGATGCAAGAACGCAGCCTGCCGCGACTACTCCGAAGGGCAACCTGCAAACACTGTGGCACAACGGGGGTGAGTTGCCAACTCGTGAATAGAAATAACATATAAAGGTAATCGCGAGCATACACATACTGCGCTACTCTATCATAAGCTAACAGATGATATCAATGCGCGATAAGCAGTATGTGCAATAATCATGCAAGTGCTCTATCAGGTAATATAACTACAGGATAAGATACAATAATGAATGCTGAGCATGGGAAGTATAACATCTACACGGAATGTCAACGTGGAATATGTAATCGGTGACCATCAATGCACCCCAAATCCCAACAACCCAGACGCCGGCACTCCCATCAGCCCTCAAATCCTGTACATCACTGAGAATCACGAGTGCCCAACATCGGCACCAAAATATCATAAATACTCGTGTCTAGTATCGACACGCAAATCTTCCTATATCGGGTGTCCGTCAGTCCGGGTCAGCCCCCTCTCTCATATATCTATCGGGCATCCGTCAGTCCGGGTCAGCCCTCTCTCTCATATATATCGGGCATCCGTCAGTCTGGGTTAGCCCTCTCTCTCTCATATATATCTGTCGAGCATCCGTCAGTCCAGGTCAACCCTCTCTCTTATATATATCTATCGGGCATCCGTCAGTACGGGTCAGCCCTCTCTCTCTCATATATCGGGCTCTAGCACCGAGAAAACACATGGTGGACGCACTGAAATATCAGATCAAGGGAAACCGGGTTTTTAATTAATTACCTATTCTCTTTTGAAATATCCACGGTTCCCAAATCCAGAAATCACATGTAATCCAAACCAATATGCAAGTCAATGCAATGTGATATATGCATCAAGTATGAATATCATGTCCAGTCATATAAAAGAGGAGCTACAACATAATGATCATGGAAACAACATATCTAAATGCGTAAATCTATGCAAACATGAAGATATCAATATATATATGGCACATGTATGAATACGTGATTTAGATGTGTCCGAGTATGAATATAAGATCTACTGATATGCGGCCAATCATGGCAAACATCAATAATGCGGAATCAATCTAACTTATGATTTATAG
Organism: Agapanthus africanus; assembly: GCA_030015575.1. Classification (NCBI taxonomy): domain Eukaryota; kingdom Viridiplantae; phylum Streptophyta; class Magnoliopsida; order Asparagales; family Amaryllidaceae; genus Agapanthus; species Agapanthus africanus. Next base: position 136,638,635 of record JASDDO010000004.1, on the reverse strand, counting down.
CAATCCTATAATGTGAGTGTCATGGCAATTACTAACGGTGTGTGTGTAACATGCAGGATAGTGCTCGTGCAACATGAACCGTTAGTAATGGTGCGGTGTTCACCAATTCTAGTTTATATACGCATAGCAGGGAATGCGGTATGCAATAAACAGTAGTCATATAGGTGAATGCAAAACATATCGCTATAAGGTCCTATCAGCCCTGACGCATAACGCCATGCGGGCGATATCCCCGTAGATTTTAAATCTACTCACCGTAGTTTCGCGCTGGGTCTAGCCAACGACTTGTTTCCCCTTCTTCGCGGCGTCCATCGCACTCGCCTGCGAATCCTAGAATTTCACAATATTTCACACATAAGCTCAAAACCATACAAGCACGACATTTAAAGTCAACTAGAAACCCGTGTCGCAAACCAAGCGTGCGTATGCGCGATACGCTAAAACGTGCGATTACGCGCCTGAAGCCACTCCGACGCGTCACGATACGCAGAAACCCTAAGCCCACACACACGTATCACGCGTGTCGCGAAAGTTTAAAAATACGGGAAATAGGGTATTAGATCCCAGATTTTGATACAGAACAGATAATATAAAATATATATACCACAATACTACACATAGCAGCAGATTCCTGTGCCCCAAACCCCAACCCCCAACTCACTCATCTGGCCGCAAATTGCGGCCAGAACGCATTTTCCGGTGGCCTGGGTAGGGAGGTGGGCCCCCGGGTTTGGTGTGTGCACTCTATACCTCCTGTGTATGCTACAATAATTCCAATTTCATTCTGAAACACCCCGGGTTGGAGCAGATCCAACAGAGCCCTCTTTCTAGCTAAAATGTCTAATATAGCACTAAAAAGATACTTTATGGTATTTCTGTGCAAATTGAAACAAAAACCTGGCTTAACTAGCTCTAATAGCATATAATAGAGTTAACCAAGCTAACAAAACCCCAATCTAACATATGTATCACAAATATCCCTTAATATTACTAATAAAGCACATAAAACATGATTTTTAGCTAAGATACTACAAGTTATGGAAAAGAGTGTTAAATATGAGCTATATACCTTCTAAAGACCCTAAGAAACACTAAAAGTTCCAGCTCCCTCCTCAAGTGTGCAGATTTGCTCCAAAACACCTCAAAAAGCCCCTTTTCCCATGGTTTTGTGAAGAAAATGTGAGGTTTTGGTGTAGGGTTTGTGTAGAGATCTAAAAGAAGTGAAAAAGAGAAGAAAGGATGAAGAAAAGATAGGGTTTGCTGCTGAATTTTCTGCAGGGATTTCAGAAGAGAGGAAGAGAGAAAAGAGAGAGAGAAAATGGGTCAAAAAAGTCAAATTTCTCACCTAACACCATGCTTCTGTTTCTATTGAAAATTGAATTCTTTTTTTTTTTAAAAAGGGGTTTTGTTTTGATTAAAGGGTGGGGAATTAACAAGGAAACATGCAAGGAAAGAATGGCTAACACTTTAACCTAGGTTACAACATGGCTAAGCGTGCAAGTGTACACTACATAAATGGAAAATTTTCTAATTAGGGTAACCCGACTAAAAATAACTAATAATCCTATAAACACACACACACACACACATATATATATATATATATATCATAACACGCACCATAGCTAATTAACACGACAAACATTCCTAACAGAAGTCAAAGTGTTACAATCTACCCCCCTTAAAGAAATTCGGTCCCCGAATTTCAAAATCGAACTACACGTACCTTTAAAAAAAAGGTGGGGATACCTCGTCCTCATCTCGCTCTCGGTCTCCTAAGTGACCTCCTCGCTGCTCCGACCACGCCCAAGTACCTTGACTGATGGTATGTCCTTCGATCTCAATTTCTTCACTTGTCGATCCAAAATGATCACTGGCTGCTCCGCATAGGAAAGGTCATGCTTAAGCTGGATCGTCGGGTGCTGAATCACATGCGAAGGATCATGAAGATATCTGCAGATCATCGAAACGTGAAATACGGGGGTACATCTGGAAAACTGGGCGGAAGGGCTAACCGATACGCAGCTGCACCAACACGCTCGAGGATCTCGAAGGGGCATATATATCTGGGACTAAGCCTCCCCTTCTTCCCAAATCTCATCACACTTTTCATTGGGGAGACCCTCAAGAAAACATGATTATCAACAGAAAACTCAGGTCTGCGGCGTCGACGGTCCGCATAAGATCTCTGCCTACTCTGGGCTGCCTTCATCCTATCGCGAATCAACTGGATCTTCGCGGTCGTCTCCTCCACAATCTGTGGCCCTAAGACACTGCTCTCACTGAGCTCTGTCCAATAGGTGGGCGATCTGCATCTCCTCCTATAAAGAGCCTCAAATGGTGCCATCTGAATAGTCTCATGGTAGCTGTTATTGTAGGGGGACTCTACTAAGGGTAAATGATGATCCCAGCTACCTCCAAAGTCTAAGACGCACGCTCTGAGCATGTCCTCGAGAGTCTGAATAGTCCGCTCTGACTGCCTATTGGTCTGCGGATGAAAAGCTGTCCTGAAACTCGAACGAGTGCCCAAAGCCTCCTGAAGTCTCTGCCATAGCCGGCTGGTAAACTGGGTGCCTCTGTCGGACACGATACATGTCGGAACTCCATGCAGTCGTACAATCTCGTCGATGTAAATCTGGGCATACTGAGAAAATCCGAAAGTCGTCTTCACCGGTAGGAAGTGAGCCTCTTTCGTCAACCGATCCACGATCACCCAGATGGAGTCCATAGGAATCTGCTCCTATTTCTACTCCGGAATGGGTAATGGCTGTAGCTCTCCCACGGGCCTCTGGTGCTCAGCCTTGACTTGCTGACAAGTCAGGCATCTCATCATAAAATCTATGATGTCTCTCTTCATTCCGTCCCACCAGTAAACACCTCTCATGTCATGGTACATCTTGGTGGATCCGGGATAAACACTATATACCGATCGATGTGCCTCCTCAAGGATCTCGCGCCGCAATCCCTCAGCATCTGGTACGCACAGTCTAGCCCCAAATCGTAGTATCCCCTGATCATAGATCACGAACTCGAAAAATCAACCCTGTCCAATCTGTGTCCTAATCTCTGAACATCGGTCATCACTGTGCTGTGCCTCATGTATACAGTCAAGCAACTATGGGCGTGCACGAACATGCGCAATCTGTCCTCCGATCGGCGTAAACTCGAACTATACCCGGCTGTCGCGTAAAATCTGCCAATCTGCCGACGACTGCCTCTGTACTGCGCTCAAACAAGATAGACTACCCCCGGGCCTCCTGCTCAAAGCATCCGCCATTACATTAGCCCTGCCCGGGTGATACAAGATCTTATAATCGTAGTCCTTCACTAACTCCATCCATCGGCGCTGTCTAAGGTTCAGGTCTCATTGCTGAAATATATACTTTAAGCTCTTGTGATCAGTGAATCTCTGGCACGACTCGCCGTATAGGTAATGTCGCCAGATCTTAAGTGCAAGGACCACTGCAGCCATCTCCAAATCGTGAGTGGAGTAATTATGTTCATGTTTCTTCAATTGCCGCAAAGCATACGCGATCACCCTGTCATGCTGCATCAATACGCACCTTAGCCCTACTCGTGAAGCATCACAATAGACCACAAATCTGCCTGATCCTGAAGGCAATGATAGCACTGGTGTCGTAGTCAGTAGAGCCCGTAGCTGCTGGAAACTGTGCTCACACTCCTCCATCCAATCGAAACGAACTCCCTTCCGGGTCAAACCGGTCAAAGTTGTAGCAATGCGGGATAAGTCCTGCACGAATCGCCTGTAGTAGCCTGCCAGCCCTAGAAAGCTGCGAACCTCTGTCACTGACGTGGGTCTAGGCCAACTCCGAACGGCCTCAATCTTCCTCGGGTCTATACATATACCATCTCGTGTAATCATGTGCCCCAAGAAGTCTACGCTGTCCAGCCAGAAAGCACACTTGGAGAACTTGGCGAAAAGCTGATGCTCCCTCAAGGTCTGCAGTGTAATCCGCAGGTGTTGCTCGTGCTCCTCTCTGCTCTGAGAATACACCAGAATATCGTCAACGAACACGATGATGAACAGATCAAGATACGGCCGGAAAATACGGTTCATCAAGTCCATAAATGTTGCTGGCGTGTTGGTGAGTCCGAACGACATCACCAGAAACTCATAATGGCTGTAGCGCGTGCGGAAAGCTGTCCTAGGAATGTCCTCCTGTCGAACCCGCAGCTGATGGTAGCCTGATCGCAAATCAATCCTCGAAAAGTATCTTGCCCCCTCTGAAGCTGGTCGAACAAATCGTCGATGCGTGGCAAAGGATACCTATTCCGCACTGTCACCCTGTTCAGCTGGCGGTAGTCAATACACAAACGCATACTGCCGTCCTTCTTCTTGACAAACAGGACTGGAGCACCCCAAAGAGAAACACTGGGTCGAATAAGTCCCTTATCCAGTAATTCTTGCAACTGGCCCTTCAATTCTCTAAGTTCCGCCGGGGCCATCCGATAAGGCGGTACAGAAATAGGCCCCGTGCCAGGAACCAATTCAATACAGAAAGAAATATCACGCTCGGGCGGTAGCCCAGGAAGCTCGTCAGGGAACACATCAGGGAACTCGCTAACAACCGGAACCTGATCCATCGGAACCTCTGTAGCTCTAATATCGTAAACATAGGCGAGAAATCCCTGACATCCCTTCCTCAAAAGTTGTCCAGCGCGAAAAGAAGAAATCACACTATGAGGGGTGGCACTACGGTCCCCCAACACAAAAAAAACCGACTCGCCGGGAAAACAAAATCTAACTGTCTTCTCACGGCAGTCAACAGAAGCATAGCACGTGGCTAACCAATCCATGCCCAAAAGAACGTCGAAGTCCAACATCTCAAGAAGATCAAATCGACCGGCAACTCTCTCGCCAATACGGACGGTACAGGATCGGAACATGTGCTTAGCAACAAACGACTCTCTCACAGGAGTAGTCACAACAAGCGACTGATCAAGCAAACCGGACTCTCTACCCAAACTTGGCATAAGGTGTGGATACGTACGAGCACAAGGATCCGGATCAGACAATACGTGTGCAACAAAGGACATACTGAAAGAGTACCAGAAAGCTCTGTGTTGGACGCCCTCGCGTCCCGATGAGTCGAAGCGAAAACTTTAGTCTATCCTTCATCTGCGACTGACCGAACTCCTCCTCTACTAACCTGACCCCTCTGCGCGAACCCTCCACGTCCATGACGTCTCAGAATACGACCCTAACGTGTTGTGAAGGAACACTGCCTGATGAGGTGTTGAAGGCTTCCGCTTCGTAAACATCTACGTGCTGACTGCCGTCCTCCCTAGGGATGAGAGCCAAACAACTGTCCTCGTCCTAAGCCTCTGCTCTGGGCTGGTACACCAGTACGAGTCCTCAACTGTTCCGAAACTCTCACGGTCTCTGGAAGACGTGTCTCGTAAACTGGGGCTGCCTCCACCGGTGCTATATAGGGGACGGAATACTGCATGATGATCGCAAGGAACAACTGGGTAACAGGGGTGACGACCACCTGTCGCTGCGCTCGAATGACCTCCACCAATGAGCTCATTATCTGGCGTAAGCCCTGCATCTCTACCACTAGTCTAGAGATCTGAGCTGTCGTAGGTGGAACAATCTGTCCTGGCACAACAGGGGTACTACTCGGATCAGTCCTCGTCTCAGATGAGTCAACTCGAACCTCGGCTCTCACGGCCGCTCTCTGCACCCTCGTAGTCCTTGGCGGCATAATGGCTAAAAAGAAGGTAGGATTCGATGAGGATACGGGAATCGAATCGCAAGGATGTATACAGTCATGAGGTAATTTCAATCAATAAGTCCTAAGGTCGCTTAGGCGGAGTACCGTGTCGTGATTATACCGCGGAACATACGCATGCTACGCCACTCTGCTGCAGCTGTAAGTCGATGTACAACACCCCACGACCTGCGGGGAGGCGGAATAATGAAAAATGATCTCGTTTTAGGCGTAAACATCGACTAACCGAGAATCTTTTCATAAACAATAACTAACAAGAAACCATAGAAGAGTTAACTACTATGATAAGTGATTAAACCTAAAGAACCGAGTCCTTTGTCTTGTCGTTCTCCACGTCCTCTCCGGCCTTCTCTATGTAGTAGAAGATCCACTCGAGAGCTTTACTACAAGCTTCACCTCTAACTTGAGGTAACTAGGTTTCTTAAATCGCTAATCTAAGTAACCTAGGTGATATAGAGAATGGTTAAGGATTAAGTAGTCTGCTCTAATCCTTGGTCTCAACACATGAGAGGGGAGGATTAGGGTTTGAAGAGGGAGAGCTTGAGGAGAGAGAAAGTGAGCAGGAGAATGAGATGAGATAATGAGCTATCATAATATATATCAAGCATTATCATTTATCCAAAATAAAAGAAAATAAAGGATTGATCATCATGCTTAATAAATACAAGAGGGTGATTCATCTTCATAAGTCATTAAGCATTTATGATGCATTAATGACATGGATGAATCACTCAAATGACTCACTAATCTCATTTAATGCATATGCCACCTTAACCCCCAAGTCACCATCTTCCAGAAGCTTCTCGCACAATTACGAGAACGCCCCTCCTATCCGTGAAAACACGGAAAAACTTTAGACTGTATAAATCCAATAACCGGATACTAGAAACTGGCTTAAACCAAAGCCGTCTAGTAAAAACTGTCCGGATGTCGTACGTGCGTAAACACACGTATGCGTCCGAACCCTTGTCGTAAAACCATACGACCTCTATATCGTTTCGCCTAGAGTAGGGAAACTCTCTGTGTGGGACTCTAAAGACTCGACTACTACGCTGGCAGTGGGTTCAACCACAGACCGTAAGTGGCACTAGCTGTACGTAACGGTCCCCAGGTAAATGTCGATAAGAAGGCAGATGAGGAAACCCATCCGAACTCCTACTGAGTCTGATGTGACAATCTCCGTACAGTCCGGTCTGTTCGTCTAAGACTATCGCATATCGGGCCTCGGGGGGCGGAAAGCGTCAGTCCCCTAATAGCGGTATAAGTCGTGTCGGAGCGAAGCCCATTACACCCTGAGAAACTAGTGGAACCTACCAGCAAATCTCGCTTGCCCTGGACAGGGACTTTGCGTAATGGATCTCTGACACAGCGCGATATCAACTCCCAATACCGGGAAAGACAAATCCTGTCTAACCGCCACTGCCTCCAAGTGCTCGGGACTGCACCCAACTGCTACCTGTTTGCACGACTCCTTTGAGCTGTGGTAGGGTAGCAATCTAAGAACAATGGGACACACTCGAGGCGAAGTAGCAGTGTCAAGTCTGCGGACTATGCTGTACTCATGTCACCTGGGAACTGTTCACTGACGACTGGTATAAAACCAACCAACAGTTCCCTGTGAGTCCTGTCCGGTGTACCCGTAACCCAACGAGCACCTGCATACTATCTCCAGTACGACGTACTGACGGCTGTGGGATAGACCATCTCCCCAACTGGGATGAGAAGCGTACACACTAGTCTACTCTAGAGTATCGATGCCCTGTCTCGATAATCCTACGACTAGGGACCTGAATAAGGATGTGCTTGTAGACTACCCAGCCCCCGCTAGTGTGACTGCCATCACAACGCTGGTAGTCAAGCAAGATCCTAAGAGCTCTATCAATACGTATAATCACATATTAAGATAGAAAAACCAAGTAGCATACTACCATGTTTAGCAAGACTGTTATATACATGTGAATATCCCAAGCTTCCATTAAGTAATATACAAACTAGTATGATACAATAATGGCCCCTAGGGCATATACACTAACAATCTCCTACTTGCACTAGGGCCATGTACTGGCATATCGAAGACCGATGATCTCGAGTAGCCTCTCGAACTGAATCTGAGGTAGGGCCTTTGTGAATGGATTAGCAATGTTCTCTTGAGTATCAACTCTCCGAACCTCGATCTCCCGATGATCAATGATCTCCCTGATCAGGTGATACCGCCTTAAGATGTGTCTGGACTTCTGATGGGACCTTGGTTCCTTCGCTAAAGCTATAGCTCCGTTGTTGTCGCAATACAGAGGTATTGGATCAACAATGGTAGGAACCACCTGAAGTTCTGTTAGGAACTTCTTCATCCAGACCGCTTCTTTTGCGGCATCGCAAGTAGCAATATACTCCGCTTCCATCGTCGAGTCAGCAACGGTGTCCTGCTTGGAACTCTTCCAGCACACCGCCCCTCCATAGAGGGTAAAGACATAACCTGACATGGACTTGGAATCGTCCTTATCACTCTGGAAGCCGGAATCAGCATAGGCCTCCATCCTGAGGTCTTTTCTGCCGTAAACCAAGAACATCTCCTTAGTCCTCCTCAGGTACTTGAGAATGTTCTTTACTGCTATCCAGTGTTTCTCCCCTGGGTCTGACTGATACCGGCTTACCACGCTCATTGCGTAAGCTACATCTGGTCTGGTGCACAACATCGCATACATTATAGAGCCTACCGTAGAAGCGTAGGGTATAATAGACATGTGTTCCCTTTCCAAATCAGTCTTGGGAGACATCTTTTTGGATAGGGTGATTCCGTGACAAGCCGGTAGATTACCGCGCGTAGAATCTTCCATACTGAATCTTTTCGGTATAGTGTCGATATACCTGGACTGCGAAAGTCCCAACATCCTCTTGGATCTATCCCGATAGATCCGGATCCCCAGAATGTAAGAGGCATCACCCAGGTCTTTCATGGAGAACCTGTGTGACAAGAATCATTTGACAGATTGTAGCATAGGAATGTCATTTCCTATCAATAGAATGTCATCCACGTAATAGACGAGGAATACGACAGTTCTTGCTACAACTTTACTATATATGAACGGTTCATCTGGATTTTTGATAAAGTCATATTCTTTGACTGTTTCATCAAAACAGATGTTCCAACTCCGCGATGCCTGCTTCAGTCCATAAATGGACTTAAGCAACTTGCATACTTTCCCGCTGCTCCCACTCTGATTGAAACAATCTGGCTGATCCATATAGACACATTCTTCTAAATTTCCATTCAGAAAAGCCGTCTTTACGTCCATCTGCCAGATTTCATAATCATGGAAGGCAGCAATAGCAAGAAGGACCCGAATGGATTTGAGCATAGCCACTGGAGAAAAAGTTTCGTCATAGTCCAAACCAGGTCTTTGACGAAAACCCTTTGCAACAAGTCTAGCCTTATAGGTTTCCACCTATCCATCTACACCAATCTTTTTCTTGAAGATCCATTTGCATCCTATGGGTTTTACCCCATCTGGAGCAAAGTCTAAAGTCCATACTTTGTTGGTGTACATGGACTCCATTTCGGTCCGCATTGCATCTAGCCATCGTACCGAGTCGCCGCTCTGGATGGCCTGCTGGAAGCTAGTAGGTTCATCATCATCTATGATGCAATCCTCTCTATCCCCATCTATGAGAAAACCGTAGTATCTCTCAATCGGATGAGAAGGTCTACTACTCCTGCGGAGGGGTGCGGGAATTTCCTGTTCTTCTTGAACTACTTGTTCTACCAAACTTTTAGTATTAGTTTATGGTTCTGGAATTTCTTCCAGTTCTATTTCGCTCCCATTTATTTCCTTTTCTAAAAACTGATATTCTAGAAAATGGGCATTACGAGAAACAAACACCTTTTGTTCCTCTACGTAATAGAATAGATACCCCTTGGAGTTCTTTGGATATCCGACAAACTTACACTTTACTGATCGTGCCTCGAGCTTGTCCACATGCTGCTTTTTAACAAAAGCTGGACATCCCCATATTTTCAGATACTGAAGATAGGGTTTCTTCCCACTCCATATCTGATATGGAGTGGTAGGCAGAGCCTTGGTAGGAACCATGTTCAAAAGATATGCCGCTGATTCTAGCGCATAATCCCAAAAAGATCGCGGTAACTCAGCATTACTCATCATGGAACGTACCATATCTAATAGGGTTCGATTCCGTCTCTCCGATACACCGTTATGTTGTGGAGTGTATGGAGGAGTAAGCTGAGAGAGAATTCCTTTCTCTTTTAGGTAACCTAGGAACTCGGCACTCAAGTATTCACCACCTCGATCAGATCTTAGTGTCTTGATACTTTTGCCGGTTTGGTTTTCTACTTCATTCTTAAACTCTTGGAATTTCTCAAAAGCCTCGGATTTATGTTTCATCAGATAAACGAATCCGTACCTTGAGTAATCATCCGTGAAAGTAATGAAATAGGAAAAACCACCTCTTGCATATGTAGACATTGGACCACATACATCGCTGTGTATGAGTCCTAAGAGCTCGCTCGCTCCTACTCCATGTCCAGTAAATGGAGTCTTTGTCATCTTTTCTTTGAGACAAGATTGACAAGTGGCATAAGTTTGATATTCGAACGAGTCCAAATATCCTTCTCTATGTAACTTAGTCAACCTTCTCTCATTAATGTGACCCAGTTTACAATGCCATAATAAAGCTTTATTTAAATCTGGAGACTTTCTTTTTAGTGTGTTCTGGACATTGAAAATTTGGAGTTGGTTTAACACATATATACCGTTTTCCAGTGTACCGGACCCAATCAAACTATGATTAAGGTGGATGTTAACAACACCACTTACAAACGTGAAATCATAACCTTTATTTGATAACAAGGAAACGGATATGATATTACACGTTAAGCTGGGTACACAAAAACAGTTATGTAAAACCAAAATGTGTCCACTCGTCAATCCCAGGTGATAATCCCCTACGGACACAGCTCCCACGCTAGCTCCGTTAGCAACCATCAGGGTCATATCACCTTCCTTCAGCACTCTACGGTTTCTCAGTGCCTGCAATGAATTGCAAATATGAGATCCTGATCCGGTATCCAATACCCAGGAAGTAGAGTTGATTGACAGACAATTCTCAATTACAAACACACCTGAAGTCGAAGCCACAACTTGCTTCGGTTCCTGGTTCTTGGCGTTCCATGCCTTGCAATCCTTTTTCCAGTGCCCTTTCCTGTGACAATGGAAGCACTCATCCGGGGCCACTACCGGTACTGCAAACTTTTTCTTTCCCTTCCCTCCCACCTTACTTACACCTCCTCTAGGTTTGGGGGCGGCCTTCTTTTTCCTTCCTTTGGCCCTAGCCTTGGACCCGGAAGAAGAAGCACCGGTAACAAGCATAGCGGGTGTTTCCCTTGCCTTCTGCAAGGTGCCTCTGCACTCCTCAACATGTTAAGGAGTTCCGGAAGTTCAACTTCTTTTCTTTGAATGTTGAAGTTCAGAATAAACTGGGCGTAGGTGGAAGGAAGGGACTGGAGAATAAGGTCTGTATAGAGCTCATTATCCAAAGTCGTCCCAAGGTCTGCGAGCTTTTCTATATAGCCAATCATCTTTAGGACATGTTCTCCTACAGATGATCCGACAGCCAACTTCGCTCGAAACAAGTTCTTAGAGGTCTCATATCTTGCTATACGAGATTGCTCTCCATAAAGTTCCTTTGTATGGAGAAATATGGCATCTAGTTCCATATCCTCGTGCCTCCTCTGATGTTCATTGTTCATCGAGGCAAGCACGATGCACTTGGCTTTCGCGCAATCATACTCCCAGGTTTTGCAGATTTCCTTATCCACATTACGGGATTTGGGACCAGGGACAGCAGGTGCCTTAGCGGTGAGGACGTACCCCTAATTTGTCATAGGTCAAAGCCATTTTGACATTCCGCAGCCAATCTTTATAGTTTGACCCTGTCAGTATATTTTTCTCTAAAAGTAACTTAAGTCCAGTCATTTTCAGGGTCGCTGCAATTAGGAGAGAGAGAAGAAAACTCTTTAGCATGATGCTCTTGCAAGTTTAGAGTGGTTTTTATTTTATCTAAACTGGATGGCTCCAACTGTTTCTCGAATCCTTCCTCAAACCATAAAAGAAAAATTAGCCATGACTATTCTCACTGTACAATACTTGCTTAACCGTTCAGCCAGGCTGGTGTCGGTACTTCGAGGGAGGTTTTCCAACGCTTTCGCGAAGTTCCTTAATTAAATAACCTCTTTTCTCTGGGGGCGTAACCCCGCTGACACCTTTCTTGACACCTACTTGGTTTATAGCATTGATCGTTAAGTGACGAATATCCTGATGAGTAGCATATACTCACAGTAGGATCGGGATCCAAATATCATCGTATGATAATGTTGAAGGAATCCTACCAACATTCATCAAACTCCAAATGGTATGCAACTCTTTGCAAATTTCAGTTTCTTTAGAAATTCCCGATATATATTTTTGCCCCATGCTCTTATGACATTGGCGTTGGTGAAAATGTCATAAGTCACATGTCAAGTTCTACCCATCATTATCTTATTAATTTGAACCCATCCGTACATATCCTTGACGTTGGCCAAAATGATAATACGACTGTCCCAAACCAACTCATCTATCTATGCAACAAATGAATACCCAGCAGCTACCAAACACTATGCCTTGGCGTTGGTCAAAATACATAGCTTGAATACTACTGAATACACAAATGAAATGACTGAGGGCTACGAATGGTTTTGACAAAACCATGAACGTAGTGAACTTGATATGACCGAAGGAACCTGATAGCTTTTTAGAAGGAGTGGTTAAAGCTCCGCAATTAAAAAATATCATCTGTTTTAAAATAACCGAGTGGTTTCTTTTAAATTGTTCCAACGATTCATCTTTTGGTTTATTTTCTTTGCATTATAAATAATGCATCCCATCATTAACCTATCATTGCAGAAAACAACGAAAATACAACGTCCTCTTATGCCATCCGCATTCGCCACGGGGTTCCGTCATCACCCGTTAGGTTACTTAACTAACGGCAGAGCGGGGGCTGGGCTAGCGCGGGTGTAAAACAAAGTGACGTCTAAATAGCTATCATATATAGATATTGTACATTCGTCAGACGCAATAATAGGCATTCCAGATCTCATATGAACTTTATTGGATTTGCAAGCAATCCGCGTTTGTTTAGAGCCTGCAACAAAAGACGGATTACACAGTTGTGATGAATAGCCATTACCCCACCCTAGACCCCTACGGGTACGGCAAACTACCCATCAAATACCCGAAGTGAAGCGGTCTCCCTCAACAAAGTGATTAGGCCACTAAACACTTCAAAGTATCCGATAGTTTGTGCACCCCATCTTGGGTCTATCCTAGGAGCAAAAACAGTAAAATGAAATAATACAACGGTGGCTACAACCGCAACCTGGATGTGCCCCGCAAAATAATATTACAACATATTACAATTACATTGAATGAATGAATATAACAACCCATTTCAAACCCCGGCTAATCATCACAACAGTCCAATACAGTTCACAACCACAAACAGTAAAAACCATTACAGAAATGTGCAACCCCCTGTCAACCGACATACTAGCAATTAGGGGAGGTTTACGAACACATTATACAAACACAGATATAATCAAATTAGCAAACATCGTATAATTTCGATCAAGCAAACATATCATATTCTACTCCCAAAACTTCTCTGTGCACCTGAGACTTTGAGCAGAAAATAAACATTCCAGAAAACACAACAATATCACAAAAGAATAACAGGAGCAAACTGGGTCGAATCGGCCCCAACTCGGCCGCGGATCCGCGGCGGATCGGTGGGATCGACCGCGGTTCCGCGGCTGTATGGCCGATTCACTAACCCATTTTTCTCCAGTGTTCTTATCTTTCTATACTTGTTACTTTGCAGCAACCTGAAAAATTTTTAGAGCCAGTTTAAAATTCGACAGAAACTTGTGATATCGATGTCATTTTTTGGTTCGTTTTGCGTTCGAAATTCATACGACTTTGCTAATGAGTTAATTATTGTTTAGCGAGGCTCTGATACCACTGTAAGTCGATGTACAACACCCCACGACTTGCGGGGAGGCGGAATAATGAAAAACGATCTTGTTTTAGGCGTAAACATCGACTAACCGAGAATCTTTGCATAAACAATAACTAACAAGAAACCATAGAAGAGTTAACTACTATGATAAGTGATTATACCTAATGAACCGATTCCTTTGTCTTATCGTTCTCCACGTCCTCTCCGGCCTTCTCTATGTAGTAGAATATCCACCCGAGAGCTTTACTACAAGCTTCACCTCTAACTTGAGGTAACTAGGTTTCTTAAATCACCAATCTAAGTAACCTAGGTGATATAGAGAATGGTTAAGGATTAAGTAGTCTGATCTAATCCTTGGTCTCAACACATGAGAGGGGAGGATTAGGGTTTGAAGAGGGAGAGCTTGAGGAGAGAGAAAGTGAGCAAGTGAATGAGATGAGATAATGAGCTATCATAATATATATCAAGCATTATCATTTATCCAAAATAAAAGAAAATAAAGGATTAATCATCATGCTTAATAAATACAATAGGGTGATTCATCTCCATGAGTCATTAAGCATTTATGATCCATTAATGACATGGATGAATCACTCAAATGACTCACTAATCTCATTTAATGCATATGCCACCTTAACCCCCAAGTCACCATCTTCCAGAAGCTTCTCGCGCAATTACGAGAACGCCCCTCCTATCCGTGAAAACACGGAAAAACTTTAGACTATATAAATCCAATAACCGGATACTAGAAACTGTCTTAAACCAAAGACGGCTAGTAAAAACTGTCTGGATGTCATACGTGCGTAAACACACGTATGCGTCCGAACCCTTGTCGTAAAACCATACGACCTCTATAGCGTTTCGCCTGGAGTAGGGAAACTCTCTGTGTGGGACTCTAAAGACTCGACTACTACGCTGGCAGTGGGTTCAACCACAGACCGCAAGCGGCACTAGCTGTACGTAACGGTCCCCAGGTAGATGTCGATAAGAAGGCCGATGAGGAAACCCATCCGAACTCCTACTGAGTCTGATGTGACAATCTCCGTACAGTCCGGTCTGTTCATCTAAGACTATCGCATATCGGGCCTAGGGGGCGGCAAGCATTAGTCCCCTAATAGCGGTATAAGTCGTGTCGGAGCAAAGCCCATTACACCCTGAGAAACTACTGGAACCTACCAGCAAATCTCGCTTGCCCTGGCCAGGGACTTTGCGTAATGGCTCTCTGACACAGCGCAATATCAACTCCCAATACTGGAAGAAACGAATCATGTCTAACCGCCACTGCCTCCAAGTGCTCGGGACTGCACCCAACTGCTACCTGTTTGGAAGACTCCTTTGAGCCGTGGTAGGGTAGCAATCTAAGAACAGTGGGACACACTCGAGGGGAAGTAGCAGTGTCAAGTTTGCGGACTATGCTGTACTGATGTCACCTGGGAACTATTCACTGACGACTGGTATAAAACCAACCAGCAGTTCCCTGTGAGTCCTGTCCGGTGTATCCGTAACCCAACGAGCACCTGCATACTATCTCCAGTATGACGTACTGACGGCTGTAGGACAGACCATCTCCCCAACTGGGATGAGAAGCGTACACACTAGTCTACTCCGGAGTATCGATGCCCTGTCTCGATAATCCTACGACTAGAGACCTGAATAAGGATGTGCTTGTAGACTACCCAGCCCCCACTAGTGTGACTGCCATCACAACGCTGATAGTCAAGCAAGATCCTAAGAGCTTTATCAATACGTATACTCACATATTAAGATAGAAAAACCAAGTAGCATACTACCATGTTTAGCAAGACTGTTATATACATGTGAATATCCTAAGCTTCCATTAAGTAATATACAAACTAGTATGATACAATAATGGCCCCTAAGGCATATACACTAACAGCAGCTACCTACTCCATCATACCAGGGTCATCCTACACTCCGAAGGTAAAACCTACGCTCTGATACCAACTTTGTCATGACCCAAAGTTTGGCCCGTGATCGGCACTTAACCACGTACGTCTACAGACGTAACGCGACTAAGTGAACCGAAAAACCCAGAAATCAAACCAGTAAAAGTATAGAGTGTTTTAAGAATTAAATTGAAGCGTTTATTTAAATGTTAAGAGATCTGAATAAACAATCACCAAGATAGCAATATACGACGCCGTAGCGAAGAAATAAGCAACAAGTGGGAACATCACTGATGGAATAAACTGCATAAGTAAAGTCGGCTCACAACAAGCTCGACACCAGAATACAAAGTAATATGCATCGTCCTCACAACTGGTCTCTAAGTCACACATAAGTGGTAGATGGAGAGTACTAGATACAACAATGTACATACTGAAAGATAAACAGATACCACACAAAACCCACCTATCAGCAAAAGAGCTAGTACACCAACTGTAGGGGTATCTGTGTCAAAAGATGCAAGAACGCAGCCTGCCGCGACTACTCCGAAGGGCAACCTGCAAACACTGTGGCACAACGGGGGTGAGTTGCCAACTCGTGAATAGAAATAACATATAAAGGTAATCGCGAGCATGCACGTACTGCGCTACTCTATCATAAGCTAACAGATGATATCAATGCGCGATAAGCAGTATGTGCAATAATCATGCAAGTGCACTATCAGGTAATATAACTACAGGATGAGATACAATAATGAATGCTGAGCATGGGAAGTATAACATCTACACGGAATGTCAACGTGGAATATGTAATCGGTGACCATCAATGCACACCAAATCCCAACAACCCAGACGCCGGCACTCCCATCGACCCTCAAATCCTGTACATCACTGAGAATCACGAGTGCCCAACATCGGCACCCAAATATCATAAATACTCGTGTCTAGCATCGACACACAAATCTTCCTATATCGGGCATCCGTCAGTCCGGGTCAGCCCCCTCTCTCATATATATATCGGGCATCCGTCAGTCCGGGTCAGCCCTCTCTCTCATATATATCGGGCATCCGTCAGTCCGGGTCAGCCCTCTCTCTCTCATATATATCTATTGGGCATCCGTCACTCCGGATCAGCCCTTTCTCTCTTATATATATCTATCGGGCATCCGTCAGTCCGGGTCAGCCCTCTCAATCTCATATATCGGGCTCTAGCACCGAGAAAACACATGGTGGACGCACTGAAATATCATATTAAGGGAAACCGGATTTTTAATTAATTACCTATTCTCTTTTGAAATATCCACGGTTCCCAAATCCAGAAATCACATGTAATCCAAACCAATATGCAAGTCAATGCAATGTGATATATGCATCAAATATGTGTTAGTTATATGTATGCCCTAGAGGCCATTACTGTACATAGGATGTATATTGTAGTGGATGCTAGGACATATAGGGAGGACTTTCTTTCTAGACATGATAGTATGCTATCTGGTTACTCTTTACCTTAACGTGTATACCGATTGTCTCTCTGTTACATGTTGGTAAAGCCCTTAGGATGTGTACTTGACTACCTGGACTATGATGCGGATCATACCAGTGGGGACATGGTAGTCCATAAGTACATCCTTCAAGGTCCCTAGTCGTGGGTGTATCGAGACGGGGCATCGATATACTAGAGTAGACTAGCGTATACCTTCTCGACCCATACAGATGGGCGATGGATGATCCCATATCCATTGGTGTTTGACATCAGAGATTATATACGGGTGCTCAGTGGAGACTGGGTACATTGGACGGACTCGCCGAGAACTCCCAGATGGTATTATACCTCACGTCAGATGGCAGTTCTCTGGTGACACTGGTACAGGTTAGTCTGTAGACCCGAGATCGTCATAGAGTCTTGTGTGATTCCCACTGTGCTTTGATTTCTACCTTACCACATCCAAGAAGGCGTGCAAAATGGTGGCTTTTGGGTACAGTCCCGAATCACATGGAGGCAATGAGCGATAGGAGGGGATTCGTCTCTCCCGGTATAGGGAGTTGATGTTGCGCTGTGTTCGATTGGCTATAACTGGAAATCCCTGGCCAGGGTTGCTGGAATTTACTGGTAAGTGTTACCAGTAGTTTCTCGAACTATTATAGACCTCATATCGACACGACTTATCGAGTTATTGGGGTCTGACGTTTACCACCCCTAGGCGAGATATGCGACATATCAGACGAACAGACCGGACTGTACGGTAAGTTTTACTGGTTGGATTCACAGGAGTGTGAGCGGGCTTGCTCGTCGATCTTCTGATCGCTTAATACCCGGGTAGCCGTTATGTTTAGCAAACCGCCTGCGGCTTGTGGGTGTTTGATATGATCATCACCTGCTGCCGCCGTATTGACGAGTCTTTAGAGTCCTATACAGAGGTTTCCTGGCTCAAGCGAAACGAAATAGGAGCGCATATGAGATATGTGCAGGACCGAGAATAATGCGAGTATATGATACCGCATTCCATTCTCGCGATGAATGTATCGAATGGTTGTATGTGATATAACCTAGTTATCGAATCAAGTATTGATTCGATAAGCCGATACATTGGAACTAGTCGGTTATATGCGACATGACCGGATCATTGTATCAAGTGTTGATTTAATGATTTAATGTATAATTATATATTTGATATATTACTTTGCATTAACTAGTATTGGTTCACTTTAAATGGATTTTCTCACTTGAAATGCACATTGTATATGTGATATATTTTTGTGCACTTGTTTGTATCATGTTTGATGATACATGCTCACTAGGGTTTGTGTAAAGAATTAAACCATGGTTATATGAGTGGTTAGGGTTTTGTTTATTTACTTATTCATTTATTTATTTATTTTGTTTATTTTGGCAAAAGAAAATAATAAAGAGAAAATGGTGGTTTTCTTTGTTCTTTGCTTGAAGCTTCTTGAAGCTTCAAAGCATCTTTGACTAAAGCAACCATTTTGTCTTCATCTCCTAACCCTAACCATTTAATTAACCTTAGTTTATTCTCTGCACCTAACTATGGTTGGTATATGATAAGTATTCATATCATTTTCTTTTTTACATAATACTTATCATATTCTATCATCTTCTTCTTCTTCTTCTTCTTCAAGAAGAAAGCTTGCCTCCATCAATGGCAACTAGAGAAAAAGAGTGAGAAATCCAATTCTAAAGTGAACCCACTTCCTATTTCTTCATCCTCTACCACTTGCCAAGTTGTATAGGGTGTTTTCTTCATAAGTTTCATGGCATGGTGAAGTTGGAGCTTGATCTTGTGTTGCCTCGACGTAGATCATCTTCGGAATTGAAGTCGACGACCTAGCCCGCCCATTTCTCCGATGAAGCCGACGCTAGAGCCCGGAATCCGATGATCGCAGCGAGGGTACACCATCACGGAGCTATGGAGGTGGAGGACCGGATCTACAAAGGTTGTATTTCCGTTTACCCTTTAGTTAAGTTGTTAACTAGTTGCTAGTTTCGCCTAAAATTCTAGTCAACGATCGCATTAGGGTTTCTCGGCACTTGTAAAATTTGAAATTGGCATGGTTGATGCCTTGTGTGACCTCATTAGTGTGCCTAGAAACCCTACAGTGGTATCAGAGCCTAGCTATAGCCTTAGGCGAAATGTAGACGACGTTTGAAATCCGAACGAACATCGAAACCCTAACTCTAATTGCTCTCTGGACATTTTTTAAAACAGTGAGATTTTCTATATTAAAAATATGCAGAAAATTAAGCAGGGTCTTATATGAATTACTTTGAAATACGGGGGCCTAATTCAATTAAACCACCGTGGAACCGCGGCACAAGCCTGGCATGTGCGGCGGTTCCGCGGCCGTACGGTCTCCTCTTGCATTGAGTTTTGTACAGTAATTCCTATTTTCTGGTACTGAGTTTTCTGGGGATTTTTAATTTGCACTCAACAGTTGAGTTTTCTGGGATGTTTTGGGGCTTCGATGATTCGATCGGAAATTTCAAACTTTGTTTATGTGCTTTTCCGGGTAATTTTTGAATATGTTAAAAAGTTCGACCGGATATAAATACCCAATTTTTCCCCTGCCGAAAAATTTCCAGGTGTTGGATTTTTCCGTGGTTTAAAGACGTTCTAAGTAGTGCAAGTAACGCGATGGACCCTCTAGAAGACAACAAACCTTAACTCGATTATGTGACCGTCTTGAACTGCCCTTTGAACCTTCGGGTTTGGGGCAGTACGGCGTGCCACATGTGAGGCGTTGGCTTGACCCTTCTACGGCTGGACCGTTGGTACTGAGGCATGAACTTGATGTTTTTAAACTTGTTTCATGTGTTGAGCTGTTTCGGGAAAACTTAGGTGTTTGAATGTTCGATCGGAAAGTTTAACATTTTCTATTTATCTGGAATGGGATACAATAATTGGAATTCACAAGTAGTTATGAGATAACTGAATGAATGTTATAAACACAGCACTTTAGTCTCACTTGATCGGTTGCCACGGAATTTTGATGTGATCAAAAGTCCGTCGCAATCACGTAGCGTACGCGGATACTTGCCGGATAAACTTAATAGACAGCTACACCCCATAGCCCCGACCAAGTTACTGTAGGAGAACCCCGTCGCCGAAAGCATCCATTCGGGTGCTCGCGGTAGCGGTGTTCCGCCTTAGTGCACTTCGTCGACGGTATCGGGGGTGCGTCCGCCTACTAAAGTTTGCGACGAGCATTCGATCAGGATGTCGGGAATCTTGTTGAATTTCCCGACTTAATGTTGAAAAGAGTTTTCGATTTTGAGACTAAAATGCGGTGTTTATAATCGTTAGGCATGCGATGTCTAAGGAATTCTTTTGATTAGGCATGCGATGTCTAAAGAGGTTGCGGATTCCAACTGTTGTAGTTTTACACTTTCTTTTCTGTGACCGTAAGTGTAATATGTGGTATCGCCGGTTTCGTTGCTATATGTCAACGACAATTGGGATGCGCATATTTACTTACGTTGATGACATGTGATGTTATGTGTTGCTGGATATGTTATATTGGATCGTCGTGTTTGAATAGCAGGGGTTTTTTATGTGAGATGAGTGTTTTTCATTTTCCTTCATGTAAAATAAAATGTATGTAATATTCTTTTATTGGGGCACTTCCAGGTTGCGGAAGTTGTCACCGTTGATGTATATTATTTACTTTTCCGCATTAGGATAGACCCAAGGAGGGGAGCATAAGTAACCGGGTTCTGGAGTCCAGTGGGAGACCAAGTCGAGGAGTCGAGTCCGAGTCTCCTAACTCTAGAATTGGTAGGGTTGCTTGCCGCTCTCGTAGGGGTCTAGGGGTGTGGGTTTGGCTATTCATCGCGACCGTGGAATCCGTGTTTTATACTGGCTCATATTGAAAACACGGACGTCCTAGTATATCCAATGTTTCATATGATTCTTCTGCTGCGATATCTGTGATGTGATCATGTGATGTTCTGTGATAGATACAGTATATAGTATATATGATATATTATATAGACGTTACTTATGTTTTACACCCGCGCTAGCCCTGCCCTGCTCTGTCGTTAGTTACCTAACCTAACGGTGCATGAGAGGACATCGAGGCGAATGCAGATGGCATAAGTGTACGTCGTATTTATCTGTGATGATTAGGTACTTAAATGATGGGACTTCATTAATGTGATTAATGAAATAAAAGAAACCTAAAGATGTTGTAGAATCGAATTTCAAAATAAAACAGGTAGCTACAGTTCTTGCTTTGCATTGCGGTGTTCCTTGTAGAACATCCTGCACCTTATTCGATAAGGAAAGGACCGAGATCCCTTCACCGGGAGTGACTCCTTTAGCAATAACTGGCATATGCTACACACTCGGTTTGTCTTTTGATTGCTTTTAAGAGTTCTTCTTTGCACAGTGATATATATGATATATCCCGCACCTCATTCGACGAGGAAAGGACCGACGATCCCTTCACCGGGAGTGACTCCTTTAGCAAAACTAGAAAAGCCTCAAAAACACTCCATTTCAAAATTCATTCGATCCTACAATGATATCAATTTCATTACGCAATAGGTTTTCAGAAAAACCTGTCGTAGCCCTCCGTCATTTCAGATAAGTCCTACTTAGTATTCGTGCTACGTTTGTTGGCCTGCGTCAAGGCGTAGTGTGCGGTAGCTAACTAGTATTTATCTGCTTATGCATATGATGCAGATTGGATTAGGGTAGTCGTGCGACTTTGTTGGCCTGCGTCAAGGGTCGTGCGGGTGGGTTTAATTCAATCAGGAAATGACGGGTTGAACTTGACTAGCGGACTATGGTTTGTTGGCCTGCGTTAAGGTCATAGGACGCTAGGGGCAAAAAGATTATCGGGAATTTCAAATGTTGAAATTTGCAATGAGATTGCATACCTTCTATGAGATAGTTGGATCCCGATACCCGCTGCGAGTAAGAGTTACTCATGGGAGAGTTTTACACATTACAATTAGCCGATCAAGTAGATGTCTAGAAAGGTGTCAATGGGGTTACGCCTCTGGGAAAACGAGGTTTACATTAATTAGGTTCGTGCGAAAGCACGGGGGACCTCCCTCAAAGTACCGACACTGGCCTGGCTGAAAGATTGGCGAACTTGTAGTGTGTAATTAATCCCGGCTAGTCTTTCCTTTTAGGGTTTGAAGGAAGATTTGATAAAAACAGTGGGAGCCATCCTGATTAGATAAAATAATAACCAATCTGATCTTGCAAGAGCGCACGCTGAGTGTTTTCTTCTCTCTCTCTCCAGGTAGCGACCATACCACGCCTTAATCAAGATAATAAAACGGATATATTGACCGAACCCGCTTGTTATACTGAGCTGGAGAACGTTGGTCCCGCTCCAACTTATAATTGTTATAAGACAGAGCAGGAAATTGGGGAATACCAGATTTCCCGTGCCGCCCAAACGAAGAGAGTGCATGCTGATGCATCATCTTCGGGTGTGTTCATTATACAGAACTGTTTCTCAATGTCCTTTACGTCCTGGGTATATGATACCGGATCAGGATCCCAGATATGTAATCTGTTACATAGGGCTACAGATAGGTAGAGAACTGAGAACGGGTGATAAGTTTCATGAGACAGAAAACGGGGCAAGTGTTGCAGCTAAGTCTGTTGGTCACTGTCACCCTGTATTATCAGTATATTGATTCTGAACAAATGCTATTAGATACCGAACCTGATATACAAAATCATATCAGTCTCTTTATTAGTAAAGAAATGATAAAATTTTGTATTGTTGGATAATGTTTTGAACATTTCCTATATCAAAAGTTGATCGGTTCAGGCACGTTATCTAAAAGCATTGATGTTCTAAATCAAACTACAGTTTTTAACTATACAGAACACACACAAGAGGAATAGTTCAGAAATGAACGTATCCTTCTTAAGGCATTGTAGACTAGGTCATATCAATGCGACCCGACTAGCTGAAGTTACATGTAGATGCATATTTAAATCAGTTTGAATTTCCATCTTGTGAAACTTGCCAGTCATGTCACAAAGATATAATGACACCAGCTCCGTTTACTGGAAACAGAGAAAGAGTTAGTGAACTCTTGGGATGATACATGTTGATGTATGTAGGTCCCCTGTCTACACATGCCAAGACCGGTTCTTTGTACTTCATTACATTCTCTGATAATCTCTCAAGATTCAGACATATGTTCCTATTGAAACACAAGTCCGAACCTTTTGAGATATTCATAGAATATAAGTTAGAAGTAGAGAACCAAAATACGGGTAAAAGTATTATGTCCTTTGATGAGATCAGGGAGGAGAATACTTGAGCACGGAAATCCTAGACTATTCTAAAGGAGAATGAGATTCTCTCTCAGCATTACTCCTCCGTATACACCATAGCATGATGGTATATCGGGGCAGAGCAATCACACCCTATATGATAAGGTGTGCTCTATGATGAGTACTACTGAGTTACCTGTTTCCTTTTGGGAGTTATGCACTTATGAAGTTGCATACCTATTGAATAGGGTTCAAATCAAATCAGTTGCCTACCACTTCATATGTGATATGGAAAGGGAAGAGCCCATATCTTAAGTTAGTTAAGATTTGGGGTTGTCCGGCCTATTTCTAAAAGCAAAATCCGGACAAGCTCGAGCCAAGATCTGTTATGTAGAACTGGAAATGTTCCAGCTATACAAACTACAGCTGATGATTTGACAGAACCAAAGGATTCAATAGTTTCCAATGAACCTCAGCCTCTCCGCCGATCTAGTAGGGTTTCTCAACCGCCTGAAAGATACTTTGGTTTCTCTATGACAGTGGGAGCGAGGAATGCATCATGAGATGATGACCCAACTAGTTTCGAGCTGGCCATCAGGAGTGAGACTCTGTAAGAATGGCTGGATGCTTAACGATCTGAGATGGAATCCTTATACACCAACAAAGTATGCACTTTAGTTGTTATATCTAAAGGGTTAAATCCCCATCAGGAGCAAGTATATCTTGAGAAGATTACTTAGTGTAGATGGAAAAGTTGAGACTTTCAAAGCTAGACTTGTTAAAAGTTTGCATCATTTACCAGGCGTGGATTATGATGAAACCTTTTTCAAGTATCTATTCTTAAGTCCATCCAGATCCTACTTGCCACGGCTACATACCATGACTACGATATCTGGCGGTTGGGTGCCATGACTGCTTTTCTAAATGATGTTTTAGAAGAGTGCGTCTATAAGTACACAGCCAGAGGGCCTCGTAGACAGTGGGAGCAGCGGATACGTGTGCAAGATGTTTTATGTGATAAAGCAGGCATCGCGGAGTTGGAACGTCTGTTTTGATGAGTTAGTCAAAGAGTTTGACACCATCAAAATGGTAGATGAACCTTGTATATACAAAAAGGTAGTAGGGAGCATGGTAGTGATCCTCGTAGAGTACGTGGATGACATACTCTTGATAGGGAAGGAGTTTCCTATGCTACGCTCGGTCAATCTCCGCTTATCATAATGATTCTCCATATAGGAACAAAAATGATACCTACTAAATCCTGGATTTTGGATCTATGAGATAGATCTAATTGGATGTTAGGAATCTTACTGGTAGTAGTGAGATGGTATCAATCGATCCTGGGGAAAATCACTGGAAGTGTTCCAGGGTGATAAAGACGACTGAATGTCAGTCACAGGCATTGTCTTTACCCTCAGTAAAGGGAAGGTATGTTGGAAGAGTTCCAAGCTAGATACCGTGGCATACTAGACGATAAAGGCTGGATACATCGCTACTTAAGATGCTACCAAAGAGGAAGTCTGGGTGTATATTAGTTCATGAGATGAACTTAGTTCCTCCCATTGTGTGACAATGGAGTTGTGGCTTATGCCAAGGAACACCCGTCCCATCAGTGATCCAGACATATTCTAAGGCAGTATCACCTGATCATGGAGATGGCTGATCTCCAAGGTGATCAAGGTTAGGAGAGCAGACTCAGAGGACAACACGGAGGATCCACTCACAAAGGCCTTTTCCCAGAGAGAGATTTTTATGGGATGGTTGAGTATGAGATACTACAACCACTGCTACAGATGGCCCTAGTGCAAGTGGGAGATTGTTAGTTATATGTATGCCCTAGAGGCCATTACTGTACATAGGATGTATATTGTAGTGGATGCTGGGACATATATAGGGAGGACTTTCTTGTTCGACATGATAGTATGCTATCTGGTTACTCTTTACCTTAACGTGTATACCGATTGTCTCTCTGTTACATGTTGGTAAAGCCCTTAGGATGTGTACTTGACTACCTGGACTATGATGCGGATCATACCAGTGGGGACATGGTAGTCCATAAGTACATCCTTCAAGGTCCCTAGTCGTGGGTGTATCGAGACGGGGCATCGATATACCAGAGTAGACTAGCGTATACCTTCTCGACCCATACAGATGGGCGATGGATGATCCCATATCCATTGGTGTTTGACATCAGAGATTATATACGGGTGCTCAGTGGAGACTGGGTACACTGGACGGACTCGCCGAGAACTCCCAGATGGTATTATACCTCACGTCAGATGGCAGTTCTCTGGTGACACTGGTACAGGTTAATCTGTAGACCCGAGATTGTCATAGAGTCTTGTGTGATTCCCACTGCGCTTTGATTTCCACCTTACCACGTCCAAGAGGGCGTGCAAAACGGTGGCTTTTAGGTACAGTCCCGAATCACATGGAGGCAATGAGCGATAGGAGGGGATTCGTCACTCCCGGTATAGGGAGTTGATGTTGCGCTGTGTTCGATTGGCTATAACCGGAAATCCCTGGCCAGGGTTGCTGAGATTTACTGGCAAGTGTTAACAGTAGTTTCTCGAACTGTTATAGACCTCATATCGACACGACTTATCGAGTTATTGGGGTCTGACGTTTACCACCCCTAGGCGAGATATGCGACATATCAGACGAACAGACCGGACTGTACGGTAAGTGTTACTGGTTGGATTCACAGGAGTGTGAGCGGGCTTGCTCGTCGATCTTCTGATCGCTCAATACCCGGGTGGCCGTTACGTTTAGCAGACCGCTTGCGGCTTGTGGGTGTTTGATATGATCATCACCTGCTGCCGCCGTATTGACGAGTCTTTAGAGTCCTACACAGAGGTTTCCTGGCTCAAGCGAAACGAAATAGGAGCGCATATGAGATATGTGCGGGACCGAGAATAATGCGAGTATATGATACCGTATTCCATTCTCACGATGAATGTATCGAATGGTTGTATGTGATATAACCTAGTTATCGAATCAAGGATTGATTCGATAAGCCGATACATTGGATACTAGTCGGTTATATGCGATATGACCGGATCATTGAATCAAGTGTTGATTTAATGATTTAATGTATAATTATATATTTGATATATTACTTTGCATTAACTAGTATTGGTTCACTTTAAATGGATTTTCTCACTTGAAATGCACATTGTATATGTGATATATTTTTGTGCGCTTGTTTGTATCATGTTTGATGATACATGCTCACTAGGGTTTGTTTAAAGAATTAAACCTTGGTTATATCAGTGGTTAGGGTATTGTTTATTTACTTATTCATTTATTTATTTATTTTGTTTATTTTGGCAAAAGAAAATGATAAAGAGAAAATGGTGATTTTCTTTGTTCTTTGCTTGAAGCTTCTTGAAGCTTCAAAGCATCTTTTGACTAAAGCAACCATTTTGTCTTCATCTCCTAACCCTAACTATTTAACTAACCTTAGTTTATTCTCTACACCTAACTATGGTTGGTATATGATAAGTATTCATATCATTTTCTTTTTTACATAATACTTATCATATTCTATCATCTTCTTCTTCTTCTTCTTCAAGAAGAAAGCTTGCCTCCATCAATGGCAACTAGTGAAAAAGAGTGAGAAATCCAATTCTAAAGTGAACCCACTTCCTATTTCTTCATCCTCTACCACTTACCAAGTAGTATAGGGTGTTTTCTTCACAAGTTTCATGGCTTGGTGAAGTTGGAGCTTGATCTTGTGTTGCCTCGACGTAGATCAACTTCGGCATTGAAGTCGACGACCTAGCCCGCCCATTTCTCCGATGAAGCCGACGCTAGAGCCCGGGATCCGATGATAGCAGCGAGGGTACACCGTCACGGAGCTATGGAGGTGGAGGACCGGATCTACAAAGGTTGTATTTCCGTTTACCCTTTAGTTAAGTTGTTAACTAGTTGCTAGTTTCGCCTAAAATTCTAGCCAACGATCGCATTAGGGTTTCTCGGCACTTGTAAAATTTGAAATTGGCATGGTTGATGCCTTGTATGACCTCATTAGTGTGCCTAGGAACCCTACAATATGAATATCATGTCCAGTCACATAAAAGAGGAGTTACAGCATAATGATCATGGAAACAACATGTCTAAATGTGTAAATCTATGCAAACATGAAGATATCAATATATATATGGCACATGTATGGATACGTGATTTAGATGTGTCCGAGTATGAATATAACATCTACTGATATGCGGCCAATCATGGCAAACATCAATAATGCGGAATCAATCTAACTTATGATTTATAGCAATCCTATAATGTAAGTGTCATGGCAATTACTAACGGTGTGTGTGTAACATGCAGGATAGTGCTCGTGCAACATGAACCGTTAGTAATGGTGCGGTGTTCTACCAATTCTAGTTTATATACGCATAGCAGGGAATGCGGTATGCAATAAACAGTAGTCATGTAGGTGAATGCAAAACATATCGCTATAAGGTCCTATCAGCTCTGACGCATAACGCCATGCGGGCGATATCCCCGTAGATGTTAAATCTACTCACCGTAGTCTCGCGTTGGGTCTAGCCGACGACTTGTTTCCCCTTCTTCGCGGCGTCCATCGCACTCGCCTGCGAATCCAAGAATTTCACAATATTTCAAACATAAGCTCAAAGCCATACAAGCACGACATTTAAAGTCAACTAGAAACCCGTGTCGCAAACCAAGCGCGCGTGTGCGCGATATGCTAAAACGTGTGATTACGCGCCTGAAGCCACTCCGACGCGTCGCGATACGCAGAAACCCCAAACCCACACACACGTATCACGCGTGTCGCGAAAGTTTAAAAATACGGGAAATAGGGTATTAGATCCCATATTTTGATACAGAACAAATAATATAAAAATATATATACCACAATACTACACATAGCAGCAGACTCCTGTGCCCCAACCCCCAACTCACTCATCTAGCCGCAAATTGCGGCCAGAACGCATTTTCCGGCGGCCTGGGTAGGGAGGTGGGCCCCCGGGTTTGGTGTGTGCACTCTATACCCCCTGTGTATGCTACAGTAATTCCAATTTCATTCTGAAACACCCCGGGTTGGAGCAAATCCAACAGAGCCCTTTTTCTAGCTAAAATGTCTAATATAGCACTAAAAAAACACTTTATGGTATTTCTGTGCAAACTGAAACAAAAACCTGGCTTAACTAGCTCTAATAGCACATAATAGAGTTAACCAAGCTAACAAAACCCCAATCTAACATATGTATCACAAATATCCCTTAATATTACTAATAAAGCACATAAAACATGATTTTTAGCTAAGATACTACAAGATATGGAAAAGAGTGTTAAATATGAGCTATATACCTTCTAAAACCCCTAAGAAATACTAAAAGTTCTAGCTCCCTCCTCAAGTGTGCAGATTTGCTCTAAAACACCTCAAAAAGCCCCTTTTCCCATGGTTTTGTGAAGAAAATGTGAGGTTTTGCTATAGGGTTTGTGTAGAGATCTAAGAGAAGTGAAAAGGAGAAGAAAGGATGAAGAAAAGATAGGGTTTGCTGCTGAATTTTCTGCAGGGATTTCAGAAGAGAGGAAGAGAGAAAGAAAATGGGTCAAAAAGTCAAATTCACCATGCTTCTATTTTCTATTGAAAATTGAATTCTTTTTTTTTAAAAAGGGGTTTTGTTTTGATTAAAGGGTGGGGAATTAACAAGGAAACA
Source organism: Agapanthus africanus (assembly GCA_030015575.1). NCBI lineage: Eukaryota > Viridiplantae > Streptophyta > Magnoliopsida > Asparagales > Amaryllidaceae > Agapanthus > Agapanthus africanus. The sequence continues at coordinate 136,609,437 of JASDDO010000004.1, read as the reverse complement.
TGCAAGGAAAGAATGGCTAACACTTTAACCTAGGTTACAACATGGCTAAGTGTGCAAGTGTACACTACATAAATGGAAAATTTTCCAATTAGGGTAACCCGACTAAAAATAACTAATAATCCTATAAACACACACACACACACACACACACACACACACACACATATATATATATATATATGTATCATAACACGCACCATAGCTAATTAACACGACAAACATTCCTAACAGAAGTCAAAGTGTTACATAAACTTAACAACTCGGACACGAAATTTGCTAGCCGACATGTCCAAGGTGATGTAGAGAATATGTGTGATCACTTTGTCTCTTGCATCCATTGATTCTCAACGCATGAGAGTGTATGGATGGAGGTTGAAAATGAAGCCATTAATGGAAATGGTGAGCTAGAGGAAGAAGAAGAAGAAGAGACTTTCTTTTTCTTATGTGTTTCATGATAAAAATGAGAGAGTGAGTTGGAAAAATACAAGAGCAAACTCTTCATATGGCATCCCTCTCTCTCTCTCCCCCTCTCATTTCAACTCATAAATCAATCAAATAATGTGACACATGCACAAAGAAAGAGACCATGAGTCATCACTTGTGCATGTGTAATAATTAATGCTCTTCATGATGACTTAAGCTCACAATTTCCATTTGTAAACATTAATCCAAATGTTTACAACAATAAAAAGACATGGCAACATCTAAAGTATACCTGTGACGGATCATAAGGATACCCCTCACCTGTATATACATACCTGCATCCGCATTCCGACTGAATGCGAATGCGATGAGACTAAAGTAATCCAACAAATCTAATACTAGGATCCGGCTTAAACCAAAGCGCACTAGTATGATCCGCCCGATCATGATCCGTGCACTACTGCACGTATATGATCGAACCCTGCCATATATTATACGGCCTCTACAACATTTCGCCCGAAACTTGAAAACTGTCTGTGGGGGAATCTAAAGACTCGTCAATACTTTGGCTGTGGATTTAACCACTGGCATGTCAGTGGTACTAGCGGTACGTATTGGGCTACCAGGTATTAACCAAAAGGGAGGTCGATGAGCGAACTCATCCTGACGCCCTACTGAGCCTGTCAGTGACATTATCCGTACAGTCCAGTCCGTTCGTCTATGAGCATCGCATGTCGGGCCTAGGGGGTTGATAAAAGTCAGACCCCCAAAAGCGGTACAAGTCGTGTCGGAGTGTAGCCCAGAATACCCTGAGATACTACTGGAATACCTACCAGTAAATCTCCTGCCTTGGCCAAGGACTTCGTGTAATGGCTCTCCTAGACACAGCGCGATCTCACCCCCAATACCGGGAGAGACGAAACCCCTGCCGATCCGCTCACTACCTCCATGTGGCTCGGGACTGTACCCAACTAAAACCTGTTTGCACGACTCCTTTGAGCCGTGGTAGGGTAGTAATCAAAGCACAGTGGGAACTCACAAGAGATAAATGATGATCTCAGGTCGATGAACTAACCTGTACACATGTCACCAGGGAACTGCTATCTGACGTCAGGTATAATACCAACTAGCATGTTTCCGACGAGTCCTCTCCGGTGTACTCATAACCCAATGAGCACCTGTATACATCTTAGGTGAACCAACCGACACCAATGGCTTGTGAGACCGGCCACCGTCCCTCGTCGGGGTCTCGACTGTATACACTAGTCTACTAATGGAGTATCGATGCCCAGTCTCGAAACTCCAATGACTAGGGACCACTTTATGGATGTGCTTATAGACCCCAGCTCCCACGTATATGATCACCATCATACTGTTGTCCGTCAAGCAAGAATCCTATGGGCTCTATCAACATGCAATAGTGACCTGTAATGTCACCTAAAGCATGTACACGATGATAAAGATAAATCAGATAGCATACTATCATCTTGAGTAAGACTGTCCTACCGGTATAGGTCCTCCCTCAATCATTGCAATCACGTGCCTGTGATCCAATAATTGACTCTGAGGGCACTATACCCAACAATTTCTCGGTTGATTTCGTTGGTGATACTCGATTTATATACATACAGAAATCTCATTAAAGAAAGAAAACAGTTGTCTCACTCATGATGTATTTTGGTTCCATTCGTAATGCATTTATACATCATATATCTCTGATATGTTGCTATCTGTGGCACTGACACGAGCACGTGGTATTGCACTTATGTGTAGTTGGATCAGGATTTTTATTGAGGATATTACTTGTTATGACCTAGGATGGCATCACGCATGCGATTTCTACTCGTAGATGTTTTCTACTCACGAGTTGGCAACGCACCCCCGTTGTGCCACAGTTCCTTGCAGGTTTTGCCGTACAGATTTTGTTGCGGCTTTGCTGGCATATTGTTCCTTCCGGGTGATTGCTTTGGTAGGTGGGTTCACTTGCATCGTGACCACCATTGTACAATTATTATTTCAGTTGTATCTAGTAAACTCCATCAACCAGACTTGTATATTTGATAGAGATGACTAGTGTATATTCTTTCGTCCTTAGAGTCGCGCACTGTATTATTGTGGTTTTCCTCTGGTTTTCTTGATGATGTTGGATTTTTATCCTGAGTTTGATCCTCGCCTTTCGGCGTTGTATATTATATTGCTTGCGTGGTTGTGACCGTCAATTGACGAAGAGCTAGCTCCCGCTTGGGGATGCCTTTATTCATTATATATGCTTTATCAGGTTTGTACCCATTTGGGGTCAGTTTTTACAAAGGAAACTCTGCCGAAATTTTCAGAAAATACTTGAGATTTTAAAAATGCATACTTCAGCATATGTTGTTAAACTTCTTGCTCTAAAATTGGGTTTTCCTTCACTCTACTGCTTTACTTGGTTTGGATTTCTGGGTTTTGGCTTTACTTAGATTACGTACGCCTCAAGACGTTTCGTAGTTTAAGCGCCGATCATGTTCCGTACTTTTCGGGTCGTGAAAAAGTTGGTATCAGAGCGTTAGGTTTTACCTTCTGAGTGTAGGATGACCCTTGGTTGATAGAGTAGGTGACTTAGGAAGAGGGAAGTACCGTGTGTAGGTTCCGCGGCATACTTACGATACAATACTCTGCTTAAGAAGCTTTAGGATGTACATTTCTTTGCACAGTATTATATTCATTCCTATGATCTATTCTCATCGGTACCAGTTTATGGTTTTGTTATCATGGTTGTACGGGCATGGAGAGCTACGGCTAGAGTTGCGTCAACACGAGCTCGTCACGGATGAGTACTGACCAGGGCATGATTCCAGGGACATACGATTGCATAGAGGCGTCGTTTTATTGTGTTTTCGCGCCGTGAGCGATTGATGGATCGCTGTTATGAGATTTCTCGGACGTGCAGATTTGCACCAGAGGATTGAGCCACTGATAGAAGCCAGCCAGAATGTGATGACCATTGATGTATCGCTTATTCACGATGATTGAGGCACGGTTCAACGTGCAGACGAATGAGCCAGTTGTTTCTGCGAATGATGAGATATCGCCCCAGATGTTGGAGCTATTGCAGTACGAGTTGCACTTAGAGATATGATAGCAGGTAGCTAGTCACTCGAGGATGAATGAGTAGGACATGTGGTTCGTTCGCTTACCCCGATGCGAGGTCATCAGATTGATTGATTCCAGCCAGAGACGACTTCACGCAGGTACGTTGGTAGTCGATAGAGACGATCGAATGTCAAGAGCCCATTTTCCAAGTTTAAAGTATTCAGAGACAAATGCAAGTAATGCTATGGACCCTCTAGAAGAATAAAATCCTAACTCGATATAATGACCATAGAACGCCTTTGAACCTTAGGGTTTGCGGCAGTTCTGCGGTGCCATTAGTGAGGCTTGAATTTGCCCTTCTACGGTTGTTCTACAGGTGCTGTGGCATGTATTCAATACTATTAAACTGTACCTAAAATGTTGAGCTCTTGGGGGATTATGGAACCTTGACGAATCGATCGAAAAGTTCGACATCATTCGGATATCATATGATGGGATGCATTGCTTGGGAGACTTCAGATATGAGTATAGCCGTTGGAGCGCAGCCCATGCAGCCATGATGAGACGAGTCCGAAGCAGTCGACATTAGAGAAAAGTAGAGTATGAGGTTCGTACGAGATTTCGACGAGATGACATTCCACTCCGCCGACATCAGAGATGTGACACACATACAGAGGCATTATATATGGATATATCTTCCAGAAGGAGTCGTGATGAGTATGCATCTGTTCCGGAACAAGAAATGGGTTTAGTAAAAGATGATAACTTCCGGGCAGTTCGGCGGAAATAAGATTTGCGAGAGACTTCGACAGAACCTTTCTGGAATACCATGCGAGGATACTTGGATCCAGGAGCGGTCATATTGTGCATACCTAGCAGGCCAGAGTTCGGCACCGTCGACGAGACATATTATGAGTGACCACGACAGTTGACCAGAGACTCTTAGAAGATGTGCCAGAGCGGACTGCTTCCGTTATCGTTTGCATATTGGACCTTTAAGCCGAGAAGCTATGCACTTAGCAATCTGCAGTGAGAGACGAGAGCCTAAGGGCACCAGACGATAGGCCACGAACAGGAGGAAAGTAGATATCTTGCTCTGCTAACATTGAATGAACCGGCACCTTCTCTACTGTGAAGGAAGGACATATCGACGACAGTATTTATGATTTGAGATTTGGTGATTTGATTATCACATATCCGTCACTTTGGATTTCGGTATTTTGAGCGATCTATTCGCATGATTGAGTTTTGATGACTGGATTTCATGATATTTGTTTTCATGCACCATGGTTGCACCTACTGAGTATTTATATTTTGTGCATAGTTATTACACTTGAGATATGCTTTATACACCGTTGTGTTGATTTATGATTTGTGCACAGTTATTGCACTTAATATCGTTTTTTGTGCCTTGGCTGCACATGTTTATGATTTCATGGATTTCATACAGTTGGGTTGATTTTGTGCATATGGTACGCACCCGATTTAGTTTTTACACTCGGTATAGATTACATGTGCTTGCAGTGCGTGGATATTGTTTTGTGCATGCAGTTGCACGCGTTTATGATTTTATATACCTTGGCACACCCGGTGTTGATTTTTATATGCATTTGAGTTGTTGATGTATTTCCGTGTACTTGTTGTACCCGATTTGTATTTTGTGCAATTGTTGCACTAGGTTTTTACGCTGTGCATTGTTGCACCATATTGTTTTTCGTGCACTGGATGCACTGTATTTGGTATTTCGTGCACTGGATGCACTGTATTTGGTATTTCGTGCACTGGATGCACTGGAGTTGGTATTTTGTGCACTTGATGCACCATATTTGTATTTTTGTGCGATTGTTGCACTGTATTGTATTTCGTGCACTGGATGCACCGGATTCATATTTCGAGCATTTGTTGCACTAGCTAGGTATTTTGTGCATTGGTTGCACCGGAATTATACTCCGTAGCTTGGTTGCACCCGATTTATGTCTTTGAGCATTTGTATTACCAGATTTGTGCTTTGTGCGCATCTGCACTTGATGTTTATTTTCATGCATGTTACTGCACTAGATACTTTTCACGGACTGACGCGCTTGGGTTGGATTTTTGCGTATATTAGGCGCTTAATATTGGATTTTGTGCGCATCGGATGCACTTGATTTAGATTTTATTCGTGCATGTTGGATGCACTTGATTTATATTTTATTCATGCATGTTCGATGCCCTTGATTTAACCTTCATTCGTGCATGACGGATGTACTTGATTTGGATTTTCGCGCATGTTGAGCCCATGATATGAGATTTAGTTTTGTGCACACCGGATGCACTCGATTGGGACTTCCATTCATGCATGCTAGTTGCACTGGATTGAGATATTGTGCACCACAGTTGTACTTGATTTTGATTTGATATCATCCGAGATGTTGATGTTGATTTCATGCCTATGGTATGCATATGATTTGACTTATGCTTTCGGCATAGTTTTCATGCACTTTTAGTATTTTGATTCGCTTTTGTGCAAGCTGATGCACATGATTGTGAGATTATATACCACGGTATACCTGAATTGGATTTTGATTGAAATATGTTGTATACCGTCGATTTCGATTATGATACTCGATATTTGTTTTGTTCACCTTATGCACCTGATTGGATTCTTGCGCATATTTGTGTAAGTCCATGCTACCGCTCCCGGTACTTACGGGCTTGCGGAAATGACGAAAAACGATTTTTCTACAGGAGGTAACATAGACTCAAAATACGGATCTTTGTTAAACTATCTACCTAACAACCTAACTAGGAGTTGTTAACTACTCGGTTAGGGGGTTATACCTTTCTTTCTTGAACTCCTTCGTCTTCAACTCTCGATGGTGTACGGATCGGCTTCACCCCGTCGTCTCCTTGCGCCGAAGATCGATCCACCCGAAAGCTTCTACCTTTGGCTTCTTCTTCGAACTTTGAAGAAACTAGTTCACTCGGTTTGCTAAACCTTATGAACTAGAGTGAGTAGAGGAGAGTGTGCTGGGATTTTTCTCTATGGTTCTTGCTTCTCAACACATGAGACAAGTGAACCATAGACTAGAGAGAGGGAAAGCAAGAGGAAGAGGATGAGAGCTCAAACACAAGATAGAGAAAGGAAATGAGAGAATGAGCAAAACTTTTCTCTCTTGGCTCTCATAATCCAAAGCTATCATAACCAATAATAGCAATCAAGTATTATGTGATGGTTTAAGTCAAAATAGCCATATCATTTCATGCACTCATTTTGCACAAGATAAACAAGCAAGCAAAAGTCTTTGCCATGAAATGATAGCTATTGTCATGATGATGGTCAACTAGTCCAACCTAGTCAACCGGTCAACAAAGTCAACAAGTCAAAAAAGTCAACCCCTCAACAACCATGTCACTATAATACTTAATTAATATTAATGTTAATCATATATCATATTCTCATTAGGGTTGAGCAAAAAGTCAATAGTCAACAGTCAACAGTCAACAACCCTAATGAGAATCCTCTGCCTCTGTCTCTCCGTCAACTGTGCATACACACCCGCATCCGCGTTCCGAGGAACACGAATACATACTAGAAAAAACCAATCCCAAAACGTACAATAGGATCTGGCTTAAAAGCCCGCTAGTGTTAACTGTCCGGACACTGTACGTGCATAAGTGCACGGATGTGACCGAACCCTGTCGCAAAACCATGCGACCTGTCGCAAAACCATGCGACCTCTACTCTTTTGCCTAAAGGCGAATAGCTTTCTGTGTGGGACTCTAAAGACTCGACACTACGCTGGCAGTGGGTTTAACCACAGACTGCAAGCGGCACTAGCTGTGCGTAACAGTCCCCAGGTAGATGCCGACAAGAAGACTGACGAGGTGAAACCCATCTGAACTCCTACCGAGTCTGACTGTGACAGTCTCCATACAGTCCGGTCTGTTCGTCTGATACATCGCATGGCGGGCCTAGGGGGCGGTAAACGTCAGTCCCCTAAAAGCGGTACAAGTCATGTCGGAGTGAAGCCCAGAACACCCTAAGATAACACTGGAAACCTACCAGTATATCTCGCTTTCCCTGGCCAGGGACTACTCGTGTAATGGCTCTCCTTGACACAGCGCGATGTCAACCCCCAATACCGGGAGAGACGAATCATGTCTAACCGTCACTGCCTCCAAGTGCTTCGGGACTGCACCCAACTACTACCTGTTTGCACGACTCCTTTGAGCCGTGGTAGGGTAGTAATCTAAGTACAGTGGGAACACACTCGAGGCGAAGTGACAGTGTCAAGTCAGCGGACTAAGCTATACTCATGTCACCTGGGAACTGATAACTGACGATAGGTATAGTACCAACCAACAGTTCCCGATGAGTCCTGTCCAGTGTACTCGTAACCCAACGAGCACCCGCATACTATCTCCAGTATGACGTACTGATGGCTGTAGGACAGACCATCTCCCACACTAGGATGAGAAGCGCATACGCTAGTCTACTCCGGAGTATCGATGCCCTGTCTCGATAGTCCTGCGACTAGGGACCTGCATAAGGATGTGCTTATAGATTACCCAGCCACCACTAGTGTGACTGCCATCACAACGCTGGTAATCAAGCAAAGATCCTAAAGGCTCCACTAATGTGTATAGGTGATATACTAAAATAAACACATGTACACATTGAAGTAGAAACAAACCAAGTAGCATACTACTATATTGAGAAAGATTGTTTATACAAGGTGAATATCCCAAGCTTCCATTAAGTAATATACAAACTAGTATGATACAGTAATGGCTTCTAGGGCATATACACTAACAATCTCCCACTTGCACTAAGGCCATGTACTGGCGTATCGTAGACCTATCATCTCGATCAGCCGCTCGAACTGAGTCTAGGGTAAGGCCTTTGTGAGTGGATCAGCAGTGTTATCTTCCGTAAAAACTCTCCGAACCTCGATCTCCTGGCAACCCACGATCTCCCTGATCAGGTGATACCGCCTCAAGATGTGTCTGGACATCTGATGGGACCTTGGTTCTTTCGCTAAAGCTATAGCCCCATTGTTGTCGCAATACAGAGGTATTGGATCAACAATGGACGGAACCACCTGAAATTCAGTTAAGAACTTCCTTACCCAGACAGCTTCTTTTGCGGCATCTGCAACAGCGATATATTCCACTTCCATCGTTGAGTCAGCAACGGTTTCCTGTTTGGAACTCTTCTAACACACCGCCCCTCCATTGAGGGTAAAGACATAACCCGACATGGACTTGGAATCATCCTTGTCACTTTGGAAGCTGGAGTCAGCAAAGGCCTCGATCTGGAGGTCTTTTCTGCCATACACCAAGAACATCTCCTTAGTCCTTCTCAGGTACTTGAGAATGTTCTTTACTGCTATCCAGTGTTTCTCCCCAAGGTTTGACTGATACTGGCTTACCACACTCAGTGCATAAGCTACATCTGGTCTGGTACACAACATCGCATACATTATAGAGCCTACCGCAGAAGCGTAGGGTATAATAGACATGCGATCCCTTTCCAAATCAGTCTTGGGAGACATCTCTTTGGAGAGGGTGATCCCATGACAAGCCGGTAGATTACCTCGCTTGGAATCTTCCATACTGAACCTTTTCAGTATGGTGTCGATGTACCTGGACTGTGAAAGTCCTAATATCCTCTTGGATCTGTCACGATAGATCCGGATCCCTGGATGGTATGAAGCATCACCCAGGTCTTTCATGGAGAACCTGTGTGACAAGAACCCTTTGACAGATTATAGCATTGGAATGTCATTTCCTATTAAGAGAATGTCATCCACGTATAAAACGAGGAATACTACAGTTCTCGCTACAAATCTACTATAGATGCATGGTTCATCTGGATTTTTGATAAAGCCAAATTCCTTGACCGTCTCATCAAAACAGATGTTCCAACTCCGCGATGCCTGCTTTAGTTCGTAGATGGACTTAAGAAACTTGCACACCTTTCCGCTGCTCCCACTCTGAATGAAACCCTCTGGCTGGTCCATATAAACACACTCCTCTAAATTTCCTTTTAGAAAAGCGGTCTTTACGTCCATCTGCCAAATCTCATAATCGTGGAAGGCAGCAATGGAAAGAAGGATCCGAATGGATTTCAGCATAGCTACTGGAGAAAATGTCTCGTCATAGTCCAAACCAGGTCTTTGACGAAAACCCTTTGCAACCAATCTAGCTTTATAGGTCTCAACCTGTCCATCTATACCAATCTTCCTTTTGAAGATCCACTTGCATCCTACGGGTTTTTGTAAGTCGATGTACTTCACCCCAGTACTTGTGGGGAGGCGGAATTTTCAAAAACGATCATGTTTAAAGAACGAACATCGACTAACCGCTTAAATCGAAGCTAAACGATAACTAACCAAACATATAGTTATTCTAAACTACTATGCTTAGGGATTATACCTATCGAAACCGGTCCTTCGTCTTTGTGTCCTCCTTTGTTCTCCGCGACCTTCTCTAGGTAGTAGACGATCCACCCGAGAGCAAAACACCAAGCTACACCTCTAACTTGAGGTAACTAATCTACTTTGATTGCTAATCAAAGAAGAAAGGATGATATAGAGTGAAGGTAATGGATGTTTAAGTCTAACTAAACCTTTGATCTCAACACATGAGGATTGAGGATTAGTTTCTTGAAGATGAGAGCTTGAGGAGAGAGAATGTGAGATAAGATAATGAGAAGAGAGAGAGTGTATCATAATATATTATGAAGCATTCTTATTTAAGAAAAATGAATAAAAGAAATGAATAAGCATGCTTCATAAATGAAAAGAGGTGATTCATTAAGCATGTGTCATTATCATTTATGGTGCAATTAATGATAATGATGAATCACTTTATGACTCACTTTCTTATCCATAAGTAACCTCCTTAGTCACATCTTCTAGAAGTTTCTCGTACAATTACGAGAACGCCCCTCCAATCCGCAAAAATACGGAAAAACTTTAGACTGTAAAAATCCAATAACCGGATACCAGTAACTGGCTTAAACCAAAGCCGACTGGTAAAAACTGTCCGAAAGTCGTACGTGCGTAAACGCACGTATGCGTCCAAACCCTTTGTCGCAAAACCATGCGACCTCTATATCGTTTCGCCTGGAGTAGGAAACTCTCTGTGTGGGACTCTAGAGACTCGACTACTACGCTGGCAGTGGGTTTAACCACAGACCGCAAGCGGCACTAGCTGTACGTAACGGTCCCCAGGTAGTTGTCGATAAGAAGGCCGATGAGGAAACCCATCCGAACTCCTACTGAGTCTGATGTGACAATCTCCATACAGTCCGGTCCGTTCATCCAAGACTATCGCATATCGGGCCTAGGGGGGCGGCAAGCGTCAGTCCCCTAATAGCGATATAAGTCGTGTCGGAGGGAAGCCCATTACACCCTGAGAAACTACTGGAACCTACCAGCAAATCTCGCTTGCCCTGGCCAAGGACTTTGCGTAATGGCTCTCTGACACAGCACGATATCTACTCCCAATACCGGGAGGGACGAATCCTGTCTAACCGCCACTGCCTCCAAGTGCTCGGGACTGCACCCAACTGCTACATGTTTGCACGACTCCTTTGAGCCGTGGTAGGGTAGCAATCTAAGAACAGTGGGACACACTCGAGGCGAAGTAGCAGTGTCAAGTCTGCGGACTACGCTGTACTCATGTCACCTGGGAACTGTTCACTGACGACTGGTATCAAACCAACCAACAGTTCCCTGTGAGTCCTGTCCGGTGTACCCGTAACCTAACGAGCACCTGTATACTATCTCTAGTACGACGTACTGACGGCTGTGGGACAGACCATCTCCCCAACTGGGATGAGAAGCGTACACACTAGTCTACTCCGGAGTATCGATGCTCTGTCTCGATAATCCAACGACCAGGGACCTGAATAAAGATGTGCTTGTAGACTACCCAGCCCCCACTAGTGTGACTGCCATCACAACGCTGGTAGACAAGCAAGATCCTAAGAGCTCTATCAATACGTACACTCACATATTAAGATAGAAAAACCAAGTAGCATACTACCATGTTTAGCAAGACTGTTATATACATGTGAATATCCCAAGCTTCCATTAAGTAATATACAAGCTAGTATGATACAGTAATGGCCTTCTAGGGCATAAACACTAACAATCTCCCACTTGCACTAGGGCCATGTACTGGCATATCGTAGACCAATGATCTCGAGTAGCCTCTCGAACTGAATCTGAGGAAGGGCCTTCGTGAATGGATCAGCAATGTTCTCTTCTGAAGCAACTCTCCGAACCTCGATCTCCTGACGATCAATGATCTCCCTGATCAGGTGATACCGCCTCAAGATGTGTCTGGACTTCTGATGGGACCTTGGTTCCTTCGCTAAAGCTATAGCTCCGTTGTTTTCGAAATACAGAGGTATTGGATCAACTATGGTAGGAACAACCTGAAGTTCTGTTAGGAACTTCTTCATCCAGACTGCTTCTTTTGCGGCATCGCAAGCAGCTATATACTCCGCTTCCATCGTCGAGTCAGCAACGGTGTCCTGCTTGGAGCTCTTCCAGCATACCGCCCCTCCATTGAGGGTAAAGACATAACCCGACATGGACTTGGAATCGTCCTTATCACTCTGGAAGCCGGAATCAGCAAAGGCCTCCAACCTGAGGTCTTTTCCGCCGTAAACCAAGAACGTCTCCTTAGTCCTCCTCAGGTACTTGAGAATGTTCTTTACTGCTATCCAGTGTTTCTCCCCTGGGTCTGACTGATACCGGCTTACCACGCTCAGTGCGTAAGCTACATCTGGTCTGGTACACAACATCGCATACATTATAGAGCCTACCGCAGAAACGTAGGGTATAATAGACATGCGTTCCCTTTCCAAATCAGTCTTGGGAGACATCTCTTTGGAGAGGGTGATTCCGTGACAAGCCGGTAGATTACCGCGCTTAGAATCTTCCATACTGAATCTTTTCAGTACAGTGTCGATATACCTGGACTGCGAAAGTCCCAACATCCTCTTGGATCTATCACGATAGATCCGGATCCCCAGAATGTAAGAGGCATCACCCAGGTCTTTCATGGAGAACCTGTGTGATAAGAATCCTTTGACAGATTGTAGCATAGGAATGTCATTTCCTATCAATAGAATGTCATCCACGTACAAGACGAGGAATACGACACTTCTAGCCACAACTTTACTATATATGCACGGTTCATCTGGATTTTTGATAAAGTCATATTCTTTGACTGTCTCATCAAAACAGATGTTCCAACTCCGCGATGCCTGCTTTAGTCCATAAATAGACTTAAGCAGCTTGCATACTTTCCCGCTGCTCCCACTCTGATTGAAACCCTCTGGCTGATCCATATAGACGCTCTCTTCTAAATTTCCATTCAGAAAAGCCGTCTTTACGTCCATCTGCCAGATTTCATAATCATGGAAGGCAGCAATAGCAAGAAGGACCCGAATGGATTTGAGCATAGCCACTGGAGAAAAGGTTTCGTCATAGTCCAAACCAGGTCTTTGATGAAAACCCTTTGCAACAAGTCTAGCCTTATAGGTTTCCACATGTCCATCTACACCAATCTTTTTCTTGAAGATCCATTTGCATCCTATGGGTTTTACCCCATCTGGAGCAAAGTCCAAAGTCCATACTTTGTTGGTGTACATGGACTCCATCTCGGTCCGCATTGCATCTAGCCATCGTACCGAGTCGCCGCTCTGGATGGCCTGCTGGAAGTCAGTAGGTTCATCATCATCTATGATGCAATCCTCTCTATCCCCGTCTATGAGAAAACCGTAGTATCTCTCAGGCGGATGAGACGGCCTACTACTCCTGCGGAGGGGTGCGGGAATGTTCTGTTCTTCTTGAACCTCTGGTTCTACCAAACTTTCAGTAGCAGTTTGTGGTTCTGGAATTTCTTCCAGTTCTATTTCGCTCCCACTCTTCTGGTTTTCCAAAAATTCAGTTTCTATGAAGCGGGCATGACGAGAAACAAAAACCTTTTGTTCCTCTGCGTAATAGAAGCAATATCCTGTAGAGTTCTTTGGATATCCCACAAACTTACACTCTACTGAGCGTGCCTCGAGCTTGTCCGGACGCTGCTTTTTTACAAAAGCTGGACATCCCCACGTCTTCAGGTACTGAAGATAGGGTTTCTTCCCACTCCACATCTGATATGGTGTGGTAGGCACAGTTTTGGTTGGAACTCTGTTCAAAAGATGTATCGCTGATTCTAGCGCATACCCCCAGAAAGATCGCGGTAACTCAGCATTACTCATCATGGATCGTACCATATCCAATAGGGTTCGATTCCGTCTCTCCGATACACCGTTGTGCTGTGGAGTGTATGGAGGAGTAAGCTGAGAGAGAATTCCTTTCTCTTTTAGGTAACTTAGGAACTCGGCACTTAAGTATTCTCCACCTCGATCAGATCTCAGTGTCTTAATACTTTTGCCTGTTTGGTTTTCCGCTTCACTCTTGTATTCCAGGAATTTCTCAAAGGCTTCGGATTTATGCTTCATCAAGAAGACATGTCCAAACCTAGAGAAATCATCTGTAAAAGTAATGAAGTAGGAATAACCACCTCAAGCATGTGTAGACATTGGACCGCATACATCGCTGTGTATGAGTCCTAAGAGCTCGCTCGCTCTTACTCCTTGTCCAGTAAATGGAGTCTTTGTCATCTTTCCTTTGAGACAGGATTGACAAGTGTCATAAGATTGATATTCGAACGAGTCCAAATATCCTTCTCTATGCAACTTAGTCAACCTTCTCTCATTGATGTGACCCAGTCTACAATGCCATAAGAAAGCTTTATTCAAATCTGGAGACTTTCTTTTTAGTGTGTTCTGGACATTGAAAATTTGGAGTTGGTTTAAAACATATATGCCGTTATTTAGAGTACCGGACCCAATCAAACCATGATTAAGGTGGATGTTGACAACATCTCTTACAAACGTGAAATCATAACCTTTATTTGATAACAAGGAAACTGATATGATATTACACGTTAAGCTGGGTACAAAATAACAGTTATGTAAAACCAAAATGTGTCCACTCGTCAATCCTAGGTGATAATCCCCGACGGACGCAGCTCCCACGCTAGCTCCGTTAGCAACCCTGAGGATCATATCACCTTCCTTCAGCACTCTACGGTTTCTCAGTGCCTGCAATGAATTGCAAATATGAGATCCTGATCCGGTATCCAATACCCAGGAAGTAGAGTTGATCGACAGACAATTCTCAATTACAAACACACCTGAAGTCGAAGCCACAGCTTGCTTCGGTTCCTGGTTCTTGGCGTTCCACGCCTTGCAATCCTTCTTCCAGTGCCCTTTCCTATGACAATGGAAGCACTCATCCTGGCCAACTATCGGTACTGCTTTCTTTTTCTTTCCCTTCCCTCCCACCTTACTAACACCTCCTCTAGGTCTGGGTGCGGCCTTCTTCTTCCTTCCTTTGGCCCTTGCCTTGGACCCGGAAGAAGATGAACCGCCAACAAACATAGCGGGTGTTTCCCTTGCCTTCTGCAAGGTGCCCTCCGTACTCCTTAACATGTTCAGGAGTTCCGCAAGTTCAACTTCTTTTCCTTGAAGATTGAAGTTGAGGATAAACTGGGCGTAGGTGGGAGGAAGGGACTGGAGAACAAGGTCTGTATAGAGCTCATTATCCAAAGTCGTCCCAAGGTCTGCGAGCTCTTCTATATAGCCAATCATCTGTAGGACATGTTCACCTACCGATGACCCGACAGCCAACCTCGCTCGAAACAATTTCTTAGAGGTCTCGTATCTTACTATACGAGATTGCTCTCCATAAAGTTCCTTTGTATGGAGAAATATGCCATCTAGGGACATATCCTCGTGCCTCCTCTGATGTTCATTGTTCATCGAGGGAAGCACGATGCACTTGGCTCTCGCGCAATCTAAATCCCAGGTTTTGCGGATTTCCTTATCCGCATTGCTGGATTTGGGACCAGGGACAGCAGGTGCCGTAGCGGTGAGGACGTACCCCAGTTTGTCATAGGTCAAAGCCATTTTGACATTCCGCAGCCAATCTTTATAGTTTGGCCCCGTCAGTATATTTTTCTCTAAAAGTAACTTAAGTCCAGTTATTTTCAGGGTCGCTGCAATTAGGAGAGAGAGAAGAAAACTCTTTAGCATGATGCTCTTGCAAGTTTAGAGTGGTTTTTAATTTATCTAAACTGGATGGCTCCCACTGTTTCTCGAATCCTTCCTCAAACCATAAAAGAAGAATTAGCCAAGACTATTCTCACCGTACAATACTTGCTTAACCGTTCAGCCAGGCCGGTGTCGATACTTCGAGGGAGGTTTTCCAACGCTTTCGCGAAGTTCCTTAATTAAATAACCTCTTTTCTCTGGGGGCGTAACCCCGCTGACACTTTTCTGGACACCTACTAGGTTTATAGCATTGATCGTTAAGTGACGAATATCCTGATAAGTAGCATATACTCACAGTAGGATCGGGATCCGAATATCATCGTATGATAATGTTGAAGGAATCCTACCAACATTCATCAAACTCCAAATGGTATGCATCTCTTTGCAAATTTCAGTTTCTTTAGAAATTCCCGATATAAGTTTTTGCCCCATGCTCTTATGACCTTGACGTATGCCAACAAATCATAAGTCACATGTCAAGTTCTGCCCATCATTATCTTGTTAATTTGAACCCACCCGTATATACCCTTGACGTATGCCAACAAGGTAATGCGACTGTCCCAAACCAACACATCTATCTATGCAACAAATTAATACCTCAGCAGCTACCAAACACTATGCCTTGACGTATGCCAACAAGCATAGCTTGAATACTACTGACCATCCATAAGAAATGACGGAGGGCTACGACTGGTTTTGGCGAAACCGTGAACGTAGTGAACTTGATATAACCGAAGGAACCTGATAGCTTTTAAAAGGAGTGGTTAAGGCTCCGCATTTAAAAATATCTGTTTTAAAAATAACCGAGTGGTTTCTTTTAAATTGTTCCAACGATTTAAACTTTGGTTTGTTTTACTTTGCATTATAGATAATGCGTCCCATCATTAACCTATCATTGCAGAAAACAACGAAAATACAACGTCCTCTTATGCCATCCGCATTCGCCACGGGGTCACGTCATCACCCGTTAGGTTACTTAACTAACGACAGAGCGGGGGCTGGGCTAGCGCGGGTGTAAAACATAAGTGACGTCTAAATAGCTACAATAAATATAGATATTTTACATTCGACTGACGCAATGATATTCATTCCAGAACACAGATAAACAATATTGGATTTGCAAGCAATCTGTATTTCTTTTGAGCCTGCAAGAAAAGACAGATTACACAGTTGTGATGAATAGCCGTTACCCCACCCTCGACCCCTACGGGTACGGCAAACTACCCGCCCGGCAGTTTGTGTACCCCACCTTGGGTCAGTCCTAGGAGCAAAAACAGTAAAATGAAATAATACAACGATGGCTACGACCGCAACCTGAAAGTGCCCCGCAAAAATAATATTACAACAAATTACATTTACAACAAATCAATTAAACAATAACCCATTGCTAACCCCGGCTATACACCACAACAGTCCAATACAGTTTATATGCACAAACAGATATAACCATTTCAGAAATGTGCAACCCCCTGCCAACCGACATACTAGCAGTTGGGGGAGGTTTACGAACACATTAAACAATCACAGATATAATCCAATATGCAAATACTGTACAATTTCGATCGATTAAACAACATCAATATTGCTCCAAAATCTGCTCTGTTAAACAGTAACCTGAGCAAATATTAAATATTCCAGAAAACCCCAAATATCACAGGGGACCCACACATGAAAGATGAGTCCATGACTCGGCAACTCGGCCGCGGAAGCGCGGCGGATCGGTGGGATCCGCCGCCCTTCCGCGGCGCTTTAGCCGAGTCATGGGCTCGAATTTCTTGGGTGTTCTCCTGCACTCCTTTCTAGCTTTCTGAGCACACCTGAAAAATTTTTGGACTTCATTTTAAGTTCGACAGAAACTGAACAGATTTAGGGTTTTCCGGCTTCGTTTTTCCGTTCGAAATTCGTACAAATTTGCAATCAAGTTATTTATTGTTTAGCGAGGCTCTGATACCACTGTAAGTCGATGTACTTCACCCCAGTACTTGTGGGGAGGCGGAATTTTCAAAAACGATCATGTTTAAAGAACGAACATCGACTAACCGCTTAAATCGAAGCTAAACGATAACTAACCAAACATATAGTTATTCTAAACTACTATGCTTAGGGATTATACCTATCGAAACCGGTCCTTCGTCTTTGTGTCCTTCTTTGTTCTCCTCGAACTTCTCTAGGTAGTAGACGATCCACCCGAGAGCAAAACACCAAGCTACACCTCTAACTTGAGGTAACTAATCTACTTTGATTGCTAATCAAAGAAGAAAGGATGATATAGAGTGAAGGTAATGGATGTTTAAGTCTAACTAAACCTTTGATCTCAACACATGAGGATTAAGGATTAGTTTCTTGAAGATGAGAGCTTGAGGAGAGAGAATGTGAGATAAGATAATGAGAAGAGAGAGAGTGTATCATAATATATTATGAAGCATTCTTATTTAAGAAAAATGAATAAAAGAAATGAATAAGCATGCTTCATAAATGAAAAGAGGTGATTCATTAAGCATGTGTCATTATCATTTATGGTGCAATTAATGATAATGATGAATCACCTTATGACTCACTTTCTTATCCATAAGTAACCTCCTTAGTCACATCTTCTAGAAGCTTCTCGTACAATTACGAGAACGCCCCTCCAATCCGCAAAAATACGGAAAAACTTTAGACTGTAAAAATCCAATAACCGGATACCAGTAACTGGCTTAAACCAAAGCCGACTGGTAAAAACTGTCCGAAAGTCGTACGTGCGTAAACGCACGTATGCGTCCGAACCCTTTGTCGCAAAACCATGCGACCTCTATATCGTTTCGCCTGGAGTAGGAAACTCTCTGTGTGGGACTCTAGAGACTCGACTACTACGCTGGCAGTGGGTTTAACCACAGACCGCAAGCGGCACTAGCTGTACGTAACGGTCCCCAGGTAGTTGTCGATAAGAAGGCCGATGAGGAAACCCATCCGAACTCCTACTGAGTCTGATGTGACAATCTCCATACAGTCCGGTCCGTTCGTCCAAGACTATCGCATATTGGGCCTAGGGGGGCGGCAAGCGTCAGTCCCCTAATAGCGGTATAAGTCGTGTCGGAGGGAAGCCCATTACACCCTGAGAAACTACTGGAACCTACCAGCAAATCTCGCTTGCCCTGGCCAGGGACTTTGCGTAATGGCTCTCTGACACAGCACGATATCTACTCCCAATACCAGGAGGGACGAATCCTGTCTAACCGCCACTGCCTCCAAGTGCTCGGGACTGCACCCAACTGCTACCTGTTTGCACGACTCCTTTGAGCCGTGGTAGGGTAGCAATCTAAGAACAGTGGGACACACTCGAGGCGAAGTAGCAGTGTCAAGTCTGCGGACTACGCTGTACTCATGTCACCTGGGAACTGTTCACTGACGACTGGTATCAAACCGACCAACAGTTCCCTGTGAGTCCTGTCCGGTGTACCCGTAACCTAACGAGCACCTGTATACTATCTCTAGTACGACGTACTGACGGCTGTGGGACAGACCATCTCCCCAACTGGTATGAGAAGCGTACACACTAGTCTACTCCGGAGTATCGATGCTCTGTCTCGATAATCCAACGACCAGGGACCTGAATAAGGATGTGCTTGTAGACTACCCAGCCCCCACTAGTGTGACTGCCATCACAACACTGGTAGACAAGCAAGATCCTAAGAGCTCTATCAATACGTACACTCACATATTAAGATAGAAAAACCAAGTAGCATACTACCATGTTTAGCAAGACTGTTATATACATGTGAATATCCCAAGCTTCCATTAAGTAATATACAAGCTAGTATGATACAGTAATGGCCTTCTACGGCATAAACACTAACAGTTTTACCCCATCTGGAGCAACGTCCAACGTCCATACTTTGTTGGTGTACATGGACTCCATTTCGGTCCGCATTGCATCCAGCCATTTTACCTAGTCAACGCTCTGAATGGCTTGCTGGAAGCTAGTTGGCTCATCATAATCTATGATGCAATCCTCTCTATCCCCGTCTATGAGAAAACCGTAGTATCTCTCGGGCGGATGAGACTGCCTACTACTCCTGCGGAGCGGCGTAGGAATGTCATTTTCTTTTGAACCCTCTGGTTCTACTAAGCTTTCAGTAATAGTCTGTGGTTCTGGAATTTCTTCCAGTTTTATTTCGCTCCCACTTGTTTCCTTTTCTAAGAACTGGTGTTCTAGAAAATGGGCATTACGAGAAACAATGATCTTTTGTTCCTCTACGTAATAGAAGAGATACCCCCTGGAGTTCTTTGGGTATCCCACAAACTTGCACAGTACTGAGCGTGCCTCGAGTTTGTCCGCATGCTGCTTTTTGACAAAAGCCGGACATCCCCAGATCTTCAGATACTGAAGATAGGGTTTCTTCCCACTCCATATCTCATATGGTATGGTAGGCACAGTCTTAGTTGGAACTCGGTTCAAAAGGTATGCAGCTGATTCTAGTGCATATCCCCAGAATGATCGCGGTAACTCAGTGTTACTCATCATGGAACGTACCATATCCAATAAGATCCGGTTCCGTCTCTCCGATACACCATTATGTTGTGGAGTGTATGGAGGAGTAAGCTGAGAGAGAATTCCATTCTCTTTTAAATAGTCCAGGAACTCGGCACTCAAGTATTCACTACCTCGATCCGATCTTAGAATCTTGATACTTTTGCCGGTTTGTTTTTCTACTTCATTCTTATATTCCTGGAATTTTCCAAAGGCTTCGGACTTATGTTTCATTAAGAAGACATAACCGTACCTTGAAAAGTCATCCGTAAAAGTAATGAAGTAAGAATAACCGCTTCGCGCATGTGTAGACATTGGACCGCACACGTCGCTGTGTACGAGTCCCAAGAGCTCGCTCTCTCTTACTCCGTGTCCAGTGAACGGAGTCTTTGTCATCTTTCCTTTGAGACATGATTGACAAGTGGCATACGATTGATATTCGAACGGATTCAAATATCCTTCTGTATGTAACTTCGTCAACCTTCTCTCATTGATGTGACCTAGTCTACAATGCCATAAGAAAGTCTGATTTATTTCCGGAGACTTTCTTTTGTGTGTATTCTGGACATTGAAAATCCGTGGTTGGTTTAATACGTATATACCATTGCTTAATGTACCTGACCCAATCAGAACTTGATTAAGGTGAATGTTCACAACATTACTTACAAACGCAAATTCATAACCTTCTTTAGAAATCAAAGATACAGAAATGATATTACAAGTTGCGTTGGGTACAAAAAAGCAATTACGTAAAACCAAAACATGTCCATCTGACATTCCCAGGTGATAGTCCCCCACGGCCTTAGCATCCATGCTAGCTCCGTTTGCAACTTTGAGGGTCATGTCACCTGCCTTCAAAACCCTACGGTTTCTCAACGCCTGCAAAGAATTACAGATATGAGATCCTGATCCGGTATCCAATACCCAGGAAGTAGAGTTTATTGATAGACAGTTTTCAATAACATACACACCTGAAGCTGAAGCCGCAACTTGCTTCAGTTCCTGTGTCCTGGCTTTCCAAGCCCTGCAATCTTTCTTCCAGTGACCACTCTTATGACAGAAAAAGCACTCTTCCTTCCCTATAAGCTTCCCCGCTATCTTTGTTGCTTTTGCTTTTCCCTTCGTATCCACTTTACTAACACCGCCCCTTGGTTTGGCGGAGGCTTTCTTCTTCTTTTCCTTGGCTTTCGCCTTGGACCTAGAAGATGAAGATCCTCCTACAAACAAAGTGGATGTTTTTCTACCTTTCTGTAAGGTGCCCTCTGCACTCCTCAGCATGTTGAGGAGTTCTGAAAGTTCAACTTCTTTTTCTTGTAAGTTGAAGTTCAGGATAAACTGGGCGTAAGTGGAAGGAAGGGACTGGAGAATCAAGTCCGTATATAGCTCGTTCTTTAACGTGGTCCCAAGGTCAGCGAGCTCCTCAATGAAGCCAATCATCTTAAGCACGTGTTCCTCTACCGATGATCCGATGGCCAACCTTACCGAAAATAACTTTTTCGACGCTTCGTATCTTGCGATACGAGATTGCTCTCCATACAGTTCTTTTGTATGGAGAAATATGGATTCGAGGTCCATATTCTCGTGCCTCCTCTGATGTTCGTTGTCCATAGAGGCAAGCACGAGGCACCTGGCCTTCGCGCAATCGATCTCCCAGGTCTTGCGGATTTCCCTATCCGCGATGCTGGTTTTGGAACCTGGGACGGGGGGAGTTTTGGTGGTAAGGAGATACCCCAACTTGTCATAAGTGATTGTTATTTTGACATTCCTGAGCCAATCTTTGTAGTTTGGCCCTGTCAGTATGTTTTTATCTAGTAATAACTTAAGTCCGGTCATGATGATTGGTCGCTGCAATTAGGAGAGAGAGAAGAAACACTTTAGCATAATGCTCTTGCAAGTTTAGAGTGGTTTTTAATTTGTCTAAACATGATGGCTCCCACTGTCTCTCGAATCCCTCCTCAAACCAAAAAAGGAAGAATTAGTCAGGATCAATCTCACCGTACAATTCTTGCTTAACCATTTGGCCAGGCTGGTGTCGGTACTCCATAGGAGGTTTTCCAATGCTTTCGCGAAGTTCCTTAATTTAAGAACCTCTTTTCCCTGGGGGCGTAGCCCCGCTAACACCTTTCTAGACACCTACTTGGTTTATAACATTGATCGTTAAGTGAGAAATTTCTCGAGGAGTAGCATATACTCACAGTAGGATCGGGATCCAAATATCATCGCGTGACGAAACTGAAGGAATCCTACCAGAATCATCACACTCCAAATGGTATGCAATACTAGCAAGTTTCAGTTCTTTTGAAACTCCCGATGTGGATTTTTGCCCCATGCTCTTATGACCTTGGCGTGAGGTCAAAATGTCATAAGTCACCTGTCAAGTTCTTCCCATCATTATCCAGGTTAATTTGAACCCACCCGTACATACCCTTGACGTAGGCCAAAATGGCAGTACGACTGTCTCAAACCAATGCATTCTATCTATGCAACAGATAAATATCCGGCAGCTACCAATCACTATACCTTGGCGTGAGGTCAAAATACATAGCTTGAATACTACCGAATATTTAACTGAAATGATGGAGGGCTACGAATGGTTTTGGCAAAACCGTGAACGTAGTGAACTTGATATAATCGATGGAACGAGATAGCTTTTAAAAGGAGTGGCTTAAGCTCCGCGTTTAAAAGTTATTTTGAAAAGAAACCAAGTGATTTTTGAAAGTGTTCCAACGACTTTTACTTGGTTTATTTTTCTTTGCATTAGTTCTTTTAATGCGTATTTTTCTTGCATTAGTTCTTTTAATGCGTCCCATCATTAACCCTACCATTGCAGAAACCAACCAAAATATGACGTACGCTTATGCCATTCGCATTCGCCACGGGGCCCCGTCATTACCCGTTAGGTTACTTAACTAACGACAGAGCGGGGGCTGGGCTAGCGCGGCTGTAAAACATAAGCAACGCCTAAATAATATCATATATAGATATATTGCAATGATAGCCATTTCAGATCACAGATGAATACATTGGATATACTAGGAATCCGCAATTCGTATGAGCCTATAACGAAAAGCGGATTACACGGTCACGATGAATAGCCAATACCCCACCCTAGACCCCTACGGGTGCGGCAAACTACCCGCCAAATATCCGAAGTGGAGCAACCTCCCTCAACGATGTGAGTAGGCCACTCGGCACTTCGAGATACCCGATAGTTTGTGCACCCCACCTTGGGTCTATCCTAGGAGCAAAAACAATAAAAAAAATTATACAATGACGGCTACAACCCCGACCCGGTTGTGCGGCCAAAAAATAATATTACATCAATTTACAAATTTACATGAATTGAAAGAAAAGAAAACTCTCATCTCACAACCCCGGCTATTCACTCGTGACAATCCAATGAATTCATATACACATACCAACATCATCACAGATCACAGATTTGTATAACCCCCACTAATCGACATATAGCGATTAGCAGACGTTCAATACAAATATCACATCACAGATATAAACCCGTTAGCCTTATTCTTTAGAAGTTCGATAAAAATATGGTTTTTCAAGCCCCAAAAACAATTTTTCTTTCTGGAAAATATGGGCTGAAAAAACATATACCAAAATTCCCAAAATACCCCACTACTGAGTATACTGCAGAAAAGACGATCCACAGCCGAGTTGAATCGGCCGCGGAACCGCGGCGGGAGCAAGCTCCTGCCGCATTTCCGCGGCGCTTTGATGGGTTCTCTAGACCGTTTTTCTACAGTAGACTATAAAAACCCTGAGTCGATTTTTGAAGCATGATTTATTATTTTTATAGAACTTTAAAAATCGACAGCAAGTTTGATTTCCGGGTGTATTTCGCGACTTTTTCTCCGATCGAATTTCTACTAACATTGCTAACATATTAGGTAGTGTTTAATTAGGCTCTGATACCACTGTAAGTCCATGCTACCGCTCCCGGTACTTAGGGGCTTGAGGAAATGACGAAAAACGATTTTTCTAGAGGAGGTAACATGGACTCAAAATACGGATCTTTGTTAAACTATCTACCTAACAACCTAACTATGAGTTGTTAACTACTCGGTTAAGGGGTTATACCTTTCTTTTTTGAACTCCTTCGTCTTCAACTCTCGATGGTGTACGGATCGGCTTCACCCCGTCGTCTCCTTGCGCCGAAGATCGATCCACCCGAAAGCTTCTACCTTTGGCTTCTTCTTCGAACTTTGAAGAAACTAGTTCACTCGGTTTGCTAAACCTTGTGAACTAGAGTGAGTAGAGGAGAGTGTGTTGGGATTTTTCTCTATGGTTCTTGCTTCTCAACACATGAGACAAGTGAACCATAGACTAGAGAGAGGGAGAGCAAGAGGAAGAGGATGAGAGCTCAAACACAAGAGAGAGAAAGGAAATGAGAGAATGAGCAAAACTTTTCTCTCTTGGCTCTCATAATCCAAAGCCATCATAACCAATAATAGCAATCAAGTATTATGTAATGGTTTAAGTCAAAATAGCCATATCATTTCATGCACTCATTTTGCACAAGATAAACAAGCAAGCAAAAGTCTTTGCCATGAAATGATAGCTATTGTAATGATGATGGTCAACTAGTCCAACCTAGTCAACCTGTCAAGAAAGTCAACAAGTCAACAAAGTCAACCCCTCAACAACCATGTTACTATAATACTTAATTAATATTAATGTTAATCATATACCATATTCTCATTAGGGTTGAGCAAAAAGTCAATAGTCAACAGTCAACAGTCAACAACCCTAATGAGAATCCTCTGCCTCTGTCTCTCCGTCAACTGTGCATACACACCCGCATCCACGTTCCGAGGAACACGAATACATACTAGAAAAAACCAATCCCAAAACGTACACTAGGATCTGGCTTCAAACAAAGCCCACTAGTGTTAACTGTCCGGACACTGTACGTGCATAAGTGCACGAATGTGACCGAACCCTGTCGCAAAACCATGCGACCTGTCGCAAAACCATGCGACCTCTACTCTTTTGCCTAAAGGCGAATAGCTTTCTATGTGGGACTCTAAAGACTCAACACTACGCTGGCAGTGGGTTTAACCACAGACCGCAAGCAGCACTAGCTGTGCGTAACAATCCCCAGGTAGATGCCGACAAGAAGACTGACGAAGTGAAACCCATCTGAACTCCTACCGAGTCTGACTGTGACAGTCTACATATAGTCCGGTCTGTTCGTCTGATACATCGCATGGCGGGCCTAGGGGGCGGTAAACGTCAGTACCCTAAAAGCGGTACAAGTCGTGTCGGAGTGAAGCCCAGAACACCCTAAGATAACACTGGAAACCTACCAGTATATCTCGCTTGCCCTGGCCAGGGACTACTCGTGTAATGGCTCTCCTAGACACAGCGCGATGTCAACCCCCAATACCGGGAGAGACGAATCCTGTCTAACCGTCACTGCCTCCAAGTGCTTCGGGACTGCACCCAACTACTACCTGTTTGCACGACTCCTTTGAGCCGTGGAAGGGTAGTAATCTAAGTACAGTGGGAACACACTCGAGGCGAACTGACAGTGTCAAGTCAGCGGACTAAGCTGTACTCATGTCACCTGGGAACTGATAACTGACGATAGGTATAGTACCAACCAACAGTTCCCGACGAGTCCTGTCCAGTGTACTCGTAACCCAACGAGCACCCGCATACTATCTCCAGTACAACGTACTGATGGCTGTAGGACAGACCATCTCCCACACTGGGATGAGAAGCGCAAACGCTAGTCTACTCCGGAGTTTCGATGCCCTGTCTCGATAGTCCTGCGACTAGGGACCTGCATAAGGATGTGTTTATAGATTACCCAGCCCCCACTAGTGTGACTGCCATCACAACGCTGGTAATCAAGCAAAGATCCTAAGGGCTCCACTAATGTGTATATGTGATATACTAAAATAAACACATGTACACATTGAAGTAGAAACAAACCAAGTAGCATACTACTATATTGAGCAAGATTGTTTATACAAGGTGAATATCCCAAGCTTCCATTAAGTAATATACAAACTAGTATGATACAATAATGGCCTCTAGGGCATATACACTAACAATTTGATGCACTTGGCTTGGATTTTGCGCATGTTCGGCGCTTGATATTGGATTTCGTGATTTCGTGCATAATGGATGCACCTGATTTGGATTTTCGCGCATGTTGGGAGCATGATAAGAAATGCGATTTTGGTGCACGCCAGATGTACTAAATCGATATTCTTCGTGCATATCAGATGCACCTAATTTTGCTGTCAGGCACACACGTTGCCTCTGACAGGTGTTTCGTGCACACCCGATGCACTTAGATGTTGTTTATGTGCACATGTATGGCACATTCATGGGTTTCGATTTCCGTGCGCACCAGACGCACGTACCATTCATATGCACATTTTGGTGATTGATTTCTTATGGAGCAGTACGTTTCTATGATAATTGCTACTTGTTTTCGTACTAAGCATGACTAGTCAGAGGATAGTATCTGGATATGTTTTGCATGCATTGATAGCTATCGAAGGGATTTTTAAAAAGGGAGCTATAGTCTCAGTATTTACCTACGTGTCTGAGATGACACGAAACATTTTATAAAGGAAACCCTTCTAAATTAATTTCAAAATGGCGAGACGTGCATATTAAACAAAGGATATATATAGACATAGCTATTTTCTTATAATAAACGGCCACCACCGTTTCGCGTTGCGTGCATCACACAAAAAAAGGGGTTTTGGCTTGCGTCTCTTTCCGATGTTTTAATGATATCTAAATGTATGGTTTGATTTATATCATATTGGTTTTCGTATTGGATTTGACATTTGTGTCTTCACCATGACTCCGATGATTGCGGGATGCATGATGGAGTTTAAATTTGGAGTTATCTGCTCATTGTTCATGCGCATGCATTGCGCTATGATGTGTTTTATGTATTGATGATTTCGGAGGCCCGACGACTTGGACTTTTTACTGAAATGTTTTAGCATTTGAGGGGTTTAAATTTAAATTCGGGGACCGAATTTCTTTAAAGGGTGAAGATTGTAACATTTCAGAAAAATAAAATATTATTTTTGGGAATTTTTATAATTAAATAATATTATATTGAATATTTTAATAGGGCGGTATAATTAAATACCGATAAATTGGGAAAAATTTGGAAAAATTTTGGAAATTACTCAAATGAGGGCGCTTTATGTGATTCATGCAAATTATGAGTTTTTATGATTTATTATACACTAATTTAGTGCTAATCGCGATTAAATATCGCTAATCGGGCATTAAGCTTGTTTTGTGCAAAACATGCACCATATCATTTTTACACTTGTGTTACATGTTATCATGGCTTTTCCTTATATTTCTATCATGGTTTTATTTTTATGTAAGAGAGAAAAGAAAAGAAAAGAAAAAGAATAAAGTATTGAGGGATGGGCATGAGAGAGAGAGGGTGATGGGTCAACTTGACCAAGCTCCCATTGTTTCCTCCTTCATCATTCTTCATGTTTCCTATCCCTCATCCTCAATAGCTACTGCCCTCACTCCCTCCCCCTCTTCACCTCCTCAAAACACCATGAAAAACTCCTCAAAACTCCATCTTCCTTTCATAAAAAAGATGCACAAGCTCACAAGCTACACTTTGATTCAAGAAAGGAAAGATTTTAGGTACTCGGGGCAACACAAGAAAATTCTTGAGTTACCAATTGAGGTAATCACTTTACCATTAGTATAGAATTTCATTCACTTTTATATCCTTGAATGTTTATAACCGATTTAGTGTGTTTATGTGAACTTTGAAAATTTGTTGGAAGAGGTTAGGGTTTTAAATGGAATCCGAAGGTGTAATTGAGGTTAGTGATGACCTTAAACCCCTGTAGGGAATGTGTATTGGACCGGAACCATAGAGAAAACCCCCAAAACCCAGAATTTAGAAACCCCGACATTGGAATTTTTGGTAATTTTGATGGTATTTTGAAATCTGCCAACACCTGGGTGACCTGAAAATATTTTAGCAAAGACAGAGATACATGCAGGCACCTAGGAAGCATCACCCAAGACCCCAGCCCCTATACCCTCTTTATGGCCGCAGATTTAATCCTGGAGGCTGCAATTTGCGGCCTGGCTCCCACCATCTTTATTTGTGCTTGTTCCATGGCTTTATCTCCAGTGAATTAGACCCCTCCTGTATGCAAAATTAGCTAATTTTACTTAGGGTAAAATCTGGAGCATATTTCCAAGTTTTTGATTTCGTTTTGTGACTTTTAATGATTTGTAATTTGGTATTTGGTATTGTGTTTCCGTCGTGTGGCGTTTGAACGCCAACGACTAGGGTTATTGGTTGTGTTTTGCATACGAGACTATAGGTTTTAACCTATCAGTGTTTCTTGCAACATTTTGGTTTTCATGCGTGATTTCATTTATGATGCTATATGTGATATGTAGGTACCTCACGAGGACTCCGATATGACAAGCAAGCGCGTGGCGTCATCGGCATCGACAAGCGAAGATCAAGATGAGTAGATTTATATCTACGGGGGAATTCGGGTGGATGGCGTATAGCTCCCTCGCAATTTCATAAGATTTTGATGTGACACGTGGTATAGATATACATATTTGGGTTATGGCGAGATATGAACCTTAGCAAGGAAAGCATTAGGAGATTATGGGTTAGTGTTAGCGAGGACAGAAGAAAGGATATAGTTGGTTTCTTAGTCATGAACCCTAGAGTAAGGTTGTACACATACTTATATACACACGGGATTTGGTTTTGGGTGTATACGTCATATGTATATATATAGGTTTTTGTGGATGTTTTGGTGCTTATATATATATATATATATATATATATATATATATATATATATATACATACATACATACATACACGTATACACGGATGTTCAGGATAGTATATGATATTTGGAGGCGAGTCGATATGATCGGCATGATGCCGTGAGTTGTGATATGTGTTTGGGTCATTATATGAGATGTGACAGGATATTATAGTGGATCATTGGGTGATGTGATTTTATTCACATGAGGACATATGTATGATGGTATTGGTATCAGTTAGTACTAGACTTTAGATCAGTACCCCCCCGGTTCATGATATGTGATGATGATACCATATGGATGTTGTGTTATATGTGATAGTTCATGATATGTGATGATGATACCATACGGATGTTGTGTTATATGTGATAGTTCATGATATGTGATGATGATACCATATGGATGTTGTGTTATATGTGATAGTTTATGATATGTGATGATGATACCATATGGACGTTGTGTTATATGTGATATTCGACCCGTACCCAGATTTAGAATGTCGTACGATAGATTTACCGTATGAGATATAATTATGATGTTAAATCCGTACACTTGACTCGAGGATGTCATATATATATTGTATCATATATGATACTATTGAGGCGAGATCCCGACTACTAGATATATATATATATATATAGGTCGACTCAGACCTAGGTGGATTTCCTTACCCTTTTGACTGGGCTTGAGTCATCTTGTTTTCAAATGCAGTGAATTGTGAGTACTTTAAAATACCAAACTGTATGACTCGTATATTGGGTAGGTTTATTCTACAGTGTTGTTGTTACTATATCACTTTCTGTAGATTCATGATGTTTTATCGCGTTGCATGCTTATACATATGTTATCTGTAATTATTATGAAACCCTGCCGTCAGGACACCAGCACCATTACCGATGATGCGTATGTTTCACGTACACTTGCTTGCCGGCTCACACACATCATAATCGGTAATTGCCATGTCACGTACACTTTAAGGAATACTATTCATTGACATAGCTTGCTAGTTGATAGTTGCAATATGTTATAGATTTCATATGCTAGTTTAACTATTGCATTCATTGCATGATATCAGATGCATTCATGTATTCATTGTGCAGTATTATGGAGATTTATGCCGGTTTTCACTGTTTATTGACATGGTGATTTGATGATTTCGGATCCTTCTTGAGATTTTCTGGATTTGGAAACCGCACGTGAAAGTTTTATAAACTGATGAGTTATTTTAAAGAGAAAAATACGGTTTTCCTTGATATGATGAGTATTGTCCACCATGATGTTTTCTCGGTTCTGAGATGGTTTTCGAGAGCCGATTCGAGGAGTTGGATGAACCGTCTGCGGGTACATGGTGGACCCGGTATGGTACCCCGGGGCAAGAAGCTCGAGTTGTAGACGATGAGCCCGGCAGGGGCAGACTGCCTACCGGTGATTGTTTGACGCGGTGGATATCCGGAGGATACCGTTCGTGGTCGTGTGACTGATGATATGGGCCGATCCAGACTGACGTAGCCCGAGATATTGAGATATTGAGATTTGAGACACTGAGATATTGAGATTTGATGATACAGGCCAGTCCGGATAGCCGGAGCCTGAGATATTGAGATTTATGTTTTTTTTCGTTACTTGACACTGATTTCTCTGTTGATTTCATTGGTGATACTCGATTTATATACATACAGAAATCTCACTAAAGAAAGAAAACAGTTGTCTCACTCATGACGTATTCTGTTTCCATTCGTAATGCATTCATACATCATATATCTGATATGTTGCTATCTAAGGCACTGACACGAGCACGTGGTATTGCACTTATGTGTAGTTGGATCATGTTTTTTATTGAGGATATTACTTGTTATGACCTAGGATAGCGTCATGCATGCGATTTCTACTCGTAGATATTTTCTACTCACGAGTTGGCAACTCACCCCCGTTGTGCCACAGTTCCCTGCAGGTTTTGCCGTACAGGTTTCGTTGCGGCTTTGCTGGCACATGTTCCTTCCGTGTGATTGTTTTGGTAGATGGGTTCACTTGCATCGTGACCACCATTGTACATTTATTATTTCAGTTGTATCTAGTAAACTCCATCAACCAGACTTGTATATTTGATAGAGATAGACGACCAATGTATATTCTTTCGACCTTAGAGTCACGCGCTGTATTATTGTGGTTTTCCTCTGGTTTTCTTGATGGTGTTGGATTTTTATCCTGAGTTTGATGCTCTCCTTTCGGCGTTGTATATTATATTGCTTGCGTGGTTGTGACCGTCAATTGAGGAAGAGCTAGCTCTCGCTTGGGGATGCCTTTATTCATTATATATGCTTTATCAGGTCTGTACCCGTTTGGGGTCAGTTTTTACAAAGGAAACTCTGCCGAAATTTTCAGAAAAGACATGAGATTTTAAAAATGCATACTTCGGCATAAGTTGTTAAACTTCTTGCTCTAAAATTGGTTTTTCCTTCACTCTACTGCTTTACTTGGTTTGGATTTCTGGGTTTTGGCTTTACTTAGATTACGTACGCCTCGAGACGTTTTGTAGTTTAAACGCCGGTCATGTTCCGTACTTTTCGGGTCGTGACATGATTGCTTTCCATGATTTCGATATACGAATCACATTGCGATATAGATTCGTATACAATAGTTGCCAATTGCTAAATAGATAAATAATGAATTAATGTTTTCTAAAGATTTCGAGAATCCGCAAAACAATTTATAAAACTTTCTTATATCTGCATAAGCGCGGTTTTCTTTTGATGATTTAGGAATCCACCATGAGTTTTCTTGTATTTATGATATAATATCCTAAACGAGGCAAGAGGGACTGATTATAGATACATGGTGGAACCGGTATGGTACTGAGGGGCAAGATGACCGTATATGGTGATGAGGTGAGCCTAGGGAGAATGAGGGTGACCAGTGATAGTATTTGGAACGGCGGTTATCCGGAGGATATCAACCGATGTGAGAAAGAAAAGGATAGGACTGATCCCAGGGATAGTGCTTAAGAAAACACATGAGTTTTACATGTCGATGATTGTCATAGTTTTATGATGATTTAGTTGATGTTGTGTTTCCATTTGCACGATCCGATTATGATGCGCTTGATATATATATATATATATATATATATATATATATATATATATATATATATATATATATATGATGTATATATCTTGTGATGTTTATTCTATTCATTGAGTTGGCAACTTACCCTGTTGTGCTATAGTTTCTTGCAGGACAGACCGCACGAATACTTAGCGGCTCGTCTGCACATCTTTTGGGTTATTGCAATTCTTTAGCTAGGTGGATTACGATGTGTAGTAACCGCTTTTCTATGTATATTTTTTTTATCCAGTGCCTCTCCATCACACCAAAACTTGTATATTCGTGGTATTAGATTGAGTCGAGACGCTTATTTGTTCTCTTGGATGCCAAACTTGATTGAGTTGACTTGATGATGCCTATTTAGTATATATTGCTTATTGCTTGTGTTGATCTTCATCTTGGGCGTCGTATATTAACTGCGTGGTTGCTCCACCATTTGGGCGTGGAAGCTAGCTCCCATTGGGGATGCTTTTATATATACTATATCTTGTACATGTTTTTATTCAAAATTTACAAAGGAGATGCTGTCCAAATTTTAAACGACGAAATTGATTTCAAACTAGATTATAAAATAAACTTGCGAATACTTTTATACAAACAATCTTTTCAACTACATCTTATTCCATTTAGTATACCCTTTCGAAAACTTCACCTCCATTATTTCATTTATAAGGTTTTAGATCTTGGTTTTTGGCTTACTTGGGTTGCAGTACGTTAGAATGATGACACGTGATTCAAGTACCGGTCACGTTCCATTTCAGGGTCATGACAAAGTTTATATCAGAGCACTAGGTTTAACCTTTGTTTGAGTCTAGGTTTGACTATATGGAGTCTAGAACATGAATTTTCGGAACCTATGCTTAACCTTACTGAACCTAGACTTGACTTTGGGGGTGTTAGACCCGAATATTTGTCACGTAGGTTATCCTTAGTATGATGGAGTAGGGAACTAAAGTAGAGTGACGTAGCGTATGTATGTTCCATGGTATATTTACGATACGATACTCCGTTTACGTGACCTTAGGATATGTCTTGTCTTGCAAATTCTTTCTTTGACTATATACATCCTTTCATTCCTGTTGTTACACCTTACCAACTCTCATTTTCTTATTCCGGTTGCCATGGCTATGCGAGCCGAAAGAGCCGCGGTTAGGGATGCAGCTAGGGCAGGTCCACCAGGGATGAGGACTAACCCGGAGGCCATTCCGATAGCACAAGGACAGGTCGATCCTCTTCCTGACCGGATGACTAGGCTAGAGGAGGGTATGCAGGGTATACGGCAGATGCTTAAGCAGTTGGTCGAAGCCCGCAAGACTCCGACACCTGATATTGTACAGCCTATTTCGGAGCTCATCATGCAACCTATTGCTCAGGTAATCGTACCCGCCGCTGTTGCTGGGATCATGGAGGCATCACTTCCAGAGTTTATGAGGTTGAAGCCTCCGGTGTTTAAAGGAATGGATGCACAGATGTTTCTTGATAGGATGTCTAGGATCAGCCGTTCGTTAAGATGCTCGGACGAGAGATCAGTTGAGCTGGCTAGGTTTTGGTTGGAGGGACTTGCCCAGACTTGGTGCGAGTCGATTGAGTGGGGCCAAGCAGCGGGTCTTCTTTCGATGACTTGGGCAGAATTCTCCACAGTTTTACTGGTCCGATTTCTTCCTAAGAGTGTGAGAGATGCTAGATCCCGTAGTTTTGAAGCGTTGTGAAAGCCTGCGAGCATGACCGTGACCAATTTTGATGTGTGGTTCACTCAGCTATCCCGCTATGCTCCGTATTTGGTTCCTACAAAGGAGCTTAGGGTCAAAAGATTTGTGAGGAGCCTTGATACATAGTTGTTTATTGCCCTTAGCGCTCAGCACTTTGATACATATGCAGCGGCTATAGATGCTGCGATACGAGTGGAGGAACGCCCGAATGTGACTATAGTTCCGGAGCCGAAGAGGGTTCGTTTGAATGTTCCAACTTTCGGACAGTACCGCAGAGATGCTATAGGCCGAGACCATGCCAGATTTGGTGGTAGTGGTTGAGCACATGGCCAGATGTATGGCTCGTATCTCGAGGGGTATCGACAGCTATTGACATGTTTTACTTATGGGAGTCAAGACCACTTCGCCAGGAATTGTGGACATGGGGACAGGACTGCAGTTCTACAGGCTGCTCGACTCCTTCCATCTCATTCTTTGATGGCATTACTTCATCGACCAGTCACTACACTCTAAAGACTCGTCAATACGCCGGCAGCAGGTGATGATCATATCAAACACCCACAAGCCGCAAGCGGTCTGCTAAACGTAACGGCCACCCGGGTATTGAGCGATCAGAAGATCGACGAGCAAGCCCGCTCACACTCCTGTGAATCCAACCAGTAACACTTACCGTACAGTCCGGTCTGTTCGTATGATATGTCGCATATCTCGTCTAGGGGTGGTAAACGTCAGACCCCAATAGCTCGATAAGTCGTGTCGATATGTGGTCTATAACAGTTCGAGAAACTACTGATAACTCTTACCAGTACATCTCAGCAACCCTGGCCAGGGATTTCCAGTTATAGCCAATCGAACACAGCGCAACATCAACTCCCTATACCGGGAGAGACGAATCCCCTCCTATCGCTCATTGCCTCCATGTGATTCGGGACTGTACCAAAAAACCACCGTTTTGCACGCCCTCTTGGACGTGGTAAGGTGGAAATCAAAGCACAGTGGGAACCACACAAGACTCTATGACGATCTCGGGTCAACAGACTACTCTGTACCAGTGTCACCAGAGAACTGCCATCTGACGTAAGGTATAATACCATCTGGGAGTTCTCGGCGAGTCCGTCCAGTGTACCCAGTCTCCACTGAGCACCCGTATATCATCTCTGATGTCAAACACCAATGGATATGGGATCATCCATCGCCCATCTGTATGGGTCGAGAAGGTACACGCTAGTCTACTCTGGTATATCGATGCCCCGTCTCGATACACCCACGACTAGGGACCTTGAAGGATGTACTTATGGACTACCATGTCCCCACTAGTATGATCCGCATCATAGTCCAGGTAGTCAAGTACACATCCAAAGGGCTTTACCAACATGTAACAGAGAGACAATCAGTATACATGTTAAGGTAAAGAGTAACCAGATAGCATACTATCATGTCGAGCAAGAAAGTCCTCCCTATATATGTCCCAGCATCCACTACAATATACATCCTATGTACAGTAATGGCCTCTAGGGCATACATATAACTAACAATCTCCCACTTGCACTAGGGCCATCTGTAGCAGTGGTTGTAGTATCTCATACTCAACCATCCCATAAAAGTCTCTCTCTGGGAAAAGGCCTTTGTGAGTGGATCCGCCGCATTGTCCTCTGTGTCTACTCTCCTAACCTCGATCACCTTGGAGATCAGCCATCTCCATGATCAGGTGATACTGCCTTAGAATATGTCTGGATCACTGATGGGACGGGCGTTCCTTGGCATAAGCCACAACTCCATTGTCACATAATGGGAGGAACGAAGTTCATCTCATGAACTAATATACATCCAGACTGCCTCTTTGGTAGCATCTTAAGTAGCGATGTATCCATCCTTTATCGTCTAGTATGCCACGATATCTAGCTTGGAACTCTTCCAACATACCGTCCCTTTACTGAGGGTAAAGACAATGCATGTGACTGATATTCAGTCGTCTTTATCACCCTGGAACCCTTCCAGTGATTCTCCCCAGGATCAATTGATACCATCTCACTACAGCTAGTGAGTATGCTAACACCCAAATAACATCTATCTCATAGATGAAAACTCAGGATTTAGGAGGTATCACTTTGATCCTATATGGAGAATCATTGTGATAAGCGGAGATTGACCGAGCGTAGCATAGGAAACTGCTTTCTTATCAAAAGTATGTCATCCACGTACTCTACGAGGATCACCACCATACTCCCTACTACCTTTTTGTATATACAAGGTTCATCTACCATTTTGATGAAGTCAAACTCTTTGACTACTACATCAAAACAGACGTTCCAACTCCGCGATGCCTGCTTTATCATATAAAACATCTTGCACGCGTTTCCGCTGCTCCCACTGTTTATGAAGCCCTCTGGCTGTGTTCTTATAGACGTTCTCTTCTAAATCACTATTTAGAAAAGCAGTCATGGCACCCATCCGCCAGATATCGTAGTCATGGTATGTAGCCGTGGCAAGTAGGATCTGGATGGACTTAAGCATAGATCCTTAGAAAAGGTTTCAAAATAATCCATACCTGGTCAATGATGCAAACCTTTAACAAGTCTAGCTTTGAAAGTCTCAACCTTTCCATGTACACCAAGTAATCATCTCAAGATATACTTGCTCCTGATGGGGATTTAACCCTTCAGATATAGCAACCAAAGTCCATACTTTGTTGGTGTATAAGGATTCCATCTCAGATCGCTAAGCATCCAGCCATTCTTACAAAGTCCCACTCCAGATGGCCAGCTCGAAACTAGTTAGGTCATCATCTCATGATGCAATCCTCGCTCCCACTGTCATAGAGCAACCGAAGTATCTCTCAGGTGGGTGAGGAACCCTACTAGATCGGCGGAGAGGCTGAGGTTCGTTGGTTACTATTGAATCCTTTGGTTCTACCAAATCATCAGCTGCAGTTTGTATAGCTGGAACATTTCCAGTTCTACATAACAGACCTTGCCTTGATCTTGTCCGGGTTTTGCTTTTAGACATAGGCCGGACAACCCCAAATCTTAACAAACTTAAGATATGGGCTCTTCCCTTTCCATATCACATATGAAATGGTAGGCATTTGATTTGATCGGAACCCTATTCAATAGGTATGCAACTTCATAAGTGCGTAACTCCCTAAAGGAAATAGGTAACTCAGTAATACTCATCATAGAGCACATCATATCATATAGGGTGTTGTTGCTCCGCCCTGATACACTGTTGTGCTGTGGTGTATTCAGAGGAGTAATACTGAGAGAGAATCTCATTCTTCTTAAAATAGTCCAGGAGTTCCGTGCTCAAGTATTCTCCTCCTTGATCACATCAAAGGACATAATACTTTTACCCGTATTTTGGTTCTCTACTTCTAAATCATATTATGTGAATATCTCAAAAGGTTCGGACTTGTGTTTCAACAGGAACATATGTCTGAATCTTGAGAGATTATCAGAGAATGTAATGAAGTACAAAGAACCGGTCTTGGCATGTGTAGACAGGGGACCTACATACATCAACATGTATCATCCCAAGAGTTCACTAACTCTTTCTCTATTTCCAGTAAACGGAGCTATGGTCATCTTATCTCTGTGACATGACTGGCAAGTTTCATAAGATGTAAATTTAAACTGATTTATATATGCATCTAAATGTAACTTTAGCTAGTCGAGTCGCATTGATATGACCTAGTCTACAATACCTCAAGAAGGATTCGTTCATTTCTGAACTCTTCCTCTTGTGTGTGTTCCGAATACTAAGAACTGTAGTTTGATTTAGAACGTCAATGCTTTTAGATAACATGCCTGAACCGATCAACTTTTGATATAGGAAATGTTCAAATAATTATCCAACAATACAAAATTTTATCATTTCTTTACTAATAAAGAGACCGATATGATTTTGTATATCAGGTTCGGTATCTAATAACATTCGTTCAGAATCAATGTATTTGTAATACAGGGAAACAGTGACCAACAGACTTGGCTGCAACACTTGCCCCGTTTTCTGCCTTATGAAACTTATCACCCGTTCTCAGTTCTCTACCTATCTGTAGCCCTATGTAACAGATTACATATCTGGGATCCTGATCTGGTATCACATACCTAGGACGTAAAGAATAGCGAGAAACAGTTCTGTGTAATGAACACACCCGAAGAAGATGCATCATATGCACTTTCTTCGTTTGGGCGGTATGGGAATCTTGGTATTCCCCTATTTCCTGCTCTGTCTTATAACAATTATAAGTTGGAGCGGGACCAACGTTCCCCAGCTCAGTATAACAAGCGGGTTCGGTCAATATATCCGTTTTATTATCTTGATTAAGGCGTGATATAGTCGCTACCTGGAAAGAGAGAGAAGAAAACACTCAGCGTATGCTCTTGCAAGATCAGATTGGTTATTATTTTATCTAATCAGGATGGCTCCCACTGTTTTTATCAAATCTTCCTTCAAAACCTAAAAGGAAAGACAAGCCGGGATTAATTACACGCTACAAGTTCGCCAATCTTTCAGCCAGGCCAGTGTCGGTACTTTGAGGGAGGTTCCCCGTGCTTTCGCACGGACCTAATTAATGTAAACCTCATTTTCCCAGAGGCGTAACCCCGTTGACACCTTTCTAGACACCTACTTGATCGGCTAATTGTAATGTGTAAAACTCTCCCAGGAGTAACAATTACTCACAGTGAGTATCGGGATCCAACTATCACATAGAAGGTATGCAATCTCATTGCAAATTTCAACACTTGAAATTCCCGATAATTTTGCCCCTAGCGTCCTATGATCTTGACGGAGGCCAAACAACCCATAGTCCGCTAGACAAGTTCAACCCGTCATTTCCTGATTGAATTAAACCCACCCGCATGACCCTTGACGGAGGCCAAACAACGCCGTACGAATACCCTAATCCAATCGCATCATATGCTAGCAGATAAGCACTAGTTAGCTACCGTACACTACGCCTTGACGGAGGCCAAACTACCGCAGCACGAATACTAACTAGTACTTATCTGAAATGACGGAGGGCTACGACAGGTTTTTCTGAAAACCTATTGCGTAATGAACTTGAAATCGTTGTAGGATCGAATGAATTTTGAAATGGAGTGTTTTTTAGGCTTTTCTAGTTTTTCTAAAGGAGTCACTCCCGGTGAAGGGATCGTCGGTCCTTTCCTCGTCGAATGAGGTGCGGGATATATCATATATATCACTGTGCAAAGCAGAAACTATAGAAGCAATCAAAAGACAAACCGTGTGTGTAGCATCTGCCAGTTATTGCTAAAGGAGTCACTCCCGGTGAAGGGATCTCGGTCCTTTCCTTATCGAATAAGGTGCAGGATGTTCTATAAGGAACACCGCGATGCAAAGCAAGAACTGTA
Source organism: Agapanthus africanus (assembly GCA_030015575.1). Taxonomy (NCBI): domain Eukaryota; kingdom Viridiplantae; phylum Streptophyta; class Magnoliopsida; order Asparagales; family Amaryllidaceae; genus Agapanthus; species Agapanthus africanus. The sequence continues at coordinate 136,570,245 of JASDDO010000004.1, read as the reverse complement.
GCTACTTGTTTTTGAAAATTCGATTCCACAACATCTTAGGTTTCTTTTCTTTCATTAACCATATTAATGAAGTCCCATCATTTAAGTACCTAAACATCACAGATAAATACGACGTACACTTATGCCATCCGCATTCGCCTCGATGTCCCCTCGTGCACCGTTAGGTTAGGTAACTAACGGCAGAGCGAGGCAGGGCTAGCGCGGGTGTAAAACATAAGTAACGTCTATATAATATATCATATATACTATATATAGTATTTATCACAGAACATCAAATGATCACATCACAGATATCGCAGCAAAAGAATCATATGAAATATTGGATATACTAGGACGTCCGTGTTTTCAATACGAGCCAGTATAAAACACGGATTCCACGGCCGCGATGAATAGCCAAACCCACACCCCTAGACCCCTACGAGAGCGGCAAGCAACCCTACCAATTCTAGAGTTAGGAGACCCGGACTCGACTCCTCGAGTTGGTCTCCCACTGGACTCCAGAACCTGGTTACTTGTGCCCTCCTCCTTGGGTCTATCCTAGTGCGGAAAAGTAAATATATACATCAACGGTGACATCTTCCGCAACCTGGAAGTGCCCCAATAAAAGAATATTACATACAAGTTTATACATGAATGAAAATGAAAAACACTCGTCTCACATAAAAAAAACCCGGCTATTCAAACACGACGATCCAATATAACATATCCAGCAACACATAACATCACATGTCATCAACGTAAGTAAACATGCGTATCCCAATTGTCGTTGACATATAGCAACGAAACCGGCGACAACACATATTACACTTACGGTCACAGAAAAGAAAGTGTAAAACTACAACAGTTGGAATCCGCAATCTCTTTAGACATCGCATGCCTAATCAAATGAATTCCTTAGACATCGCATGCCTAACAATTATAAACCCCGCATTTTAGTCTCATTATCGAAAACACTTTTCAATATCAAGTCGGGCAACTCAACAAGATTCCCGGCATCCTGATCGAATGCTCGTCGCAAACTTTAGTAGACGGCCGCACCCCCGACACCGTCGACGAAGTACACCAAGGAGGAACACCGCTACCGCGAGCACCCGAACGGATGCTTTCGGCGACGGGGTTCTCCTACAGTCACTTGGTCGGAGCTATGGGGTGTTGCTGTCTATTAAGTCTACCCGGCGAGTATCCGCGTACGCTACGTGATTGCGACGGACTTTTGATCACATCAAAATTCCGTGGCAACCGATCAAGTGAGACTAAACCGCTAGATTTATAACATTCATTCAGTTATCTCATAACTACTTGTGGATTCCAAGTATTGTATCCCATTCCAGATAAACAGAAAATGTTAAACTTTCCAATCGAACAGTCAAACACCCAAGTTTTCCCTATACAGCTCAACACATGAAATAAGTCTAAAAACATTCAGTTCATGCCTCAGTACCAACGGTCCAGCCGTAGAAGGGTCAAGCCAACGCCTCACATGTGGCACGCCGTACTGCCCCAAACCCGAAGGTTCAAAGGGCAGTTCAAGACGGTCACATAATCGAGTTAAGGTTTGTTGTCTTCTAGAGGGTCCATCGAGTTACTTTCACTACTTAGAACGTCTTCAAACCACGGAAAAATCCAACACTTGGAAATTTCCCAACAGGGGAAAAAGTGGGTATTTATATCCGGTGGAACTTTTTAACATATTCTAAATTATCGGGAAAAGCACACAGACAAAATTAGACAATCCGATCGAATAATCGAATCCCCAAAATAACCTCAGAATGCTCAACTGTTGAGTAAATGTTAAAATATCCCATAAAATACAGCAATAAATATTAGGAATTACTGTGCAAATTTCAAAAGCTGATGTGACAACTTGGCCGCGGAACCGCCGCACGAGGCATGCTCGTGCCGCGGTTCCGCCGCACTTTAGAGGGATCATGAGCTCGTGTTGCACCATAATTCTTAGATCTTCCTGCTAAATTTTTTAAGAATTTTTAATCTGGAAAAAACCCAGTTTTTAAAAATTGTCCAGAGAGCATTTTGAGTTAGGGTTTCGATATTCGTTCGGATTTCAAACGTCGTCTACACTTCGCCTAAGACTCTAGCTAGGCTCTAATACCACTGTAGGGTTCCTAGGCACACTAATGAGGTCTCACAAGGTATCAACCATGCCAATTTCAAATTTTACAAGTGCCGAGAAACCCTAGTACGGATCGTTGACTAGAGTTTAGACGATAACAACAAGTAAACTACTTTACTAAGAAGTGAACGGAAATACAACCTTTGTAGATCCAGTCCTCCACCTCCATAGCTCCGTGATGAAGTCCCCTCGCTGCGATCATCGTATCCTGGGCTCTAGCGTCGGCTTCATCGGAGAAATGGGCGGGCTAGGTCGTCGACTTCGATGCCGAAGATGATCTACGTCGAGGCAACACAAGATCAAGCTCCAACTTCACCAAGTCATGAAACTTGTGAAGAAAACACCCTATACTACTTGGCAAGTGGTAGAGGATGAAGAAATAGAAAGTGGGTTCACTTTGAATTGGATTTCTCACTCTTTTCATGAAGTCACCATTGAAGGTGGCATGCTTCTTCATCTTGAAGAAGAAGAAGGAGGAGGAGATGATAATATGATAAGTATTTTGGAAAATAGAAAATAAGATGATACTTATCATATTTGCAACCATGGTTTAGTGTAGAGAATTAACTAGGTTTAGTTGAATGGTTAGGGTTAAAGGAAAGAAACAAAATGGTCAAGCTTTCAAACCTTCATGAAGTTTCAAAGAAAAGACAAAGCAAGCCACCATTTCATTTTCCTTTGCCAAAATAAATAAACAAAATAAATAAATGATTAAGTAAATCAAATGAAACCCTAACCATTAACTAACCATGGTTTAAATCACCATTAACCCAAGTTTGCATGTATCATCAAACATGATACAATCTTGTGCTCAAAAATATATCACATATACAATGTGCACAATCAAGTGAGAAAATCCATCTTAAGTGAACCAATACTAGTTAATGCAAAGTAATATATCAAATATATAATTATACATTAAATCATTAAATCAACACTTGATTTAACGATCCGGTCATATCACATATGACCGACCAGTATCCAATGTATCGACTTATCGAATCAATCCTCGATTCGATAACTAGGTTATATCGCATACAACCAATCGATACATTCATCGCGAGAATGGAATACGGTATCACATACACGCATTATTCTCGGTCCCACACATATCTCATATGCGCTCCTATTTCGTTTCGCTTGAGCCAGGAAACCTCTGTGTAGGACTCTAAAGACTCGTCAATACGCCGGTAGCAGGTGATGATCATATCAAACACCCACAAGCCGCAAGCGGTCTGCTAAACGTAACGGCCTACGTCGTATTTATCTGTGATGTTTAGGTACTTAAATGACGGGACTTCATTAATATGATTAATGAAAGAAAAGAAACCTAAGATGTTGTGGAATCGAATTTTCAAAAACAGGTAGCTACAGTTCTTACTTTGCATCGCGGTGTTCCTTGTAGAACATCCTGCACCTTATTCGATAAGAAAAGGACCGAGATCCCTTCACCGGGAGTGACTCTTTTAGCAATAACTGGCAGATGCTACACACTCGGTTTGTCTTTTGATTGCTTCTATAGTTTCTTCTTTGCACAGTGATATATATGATATATCCCGCACCTCATTCGACGAGGAAAGGACCGACGATCTCGGGTCAACAGACTACTCTGTACCAGTGTCACCAGAGAACTGCCATCTGACGTAAGGTATAATACCATCTGGGAGTTCTCGGCGAGTCTGTCCAGTGTACCCAGTCTCCACTGAGCACCCGTATATCATCTCTGATGTCAAACACCAATGTATATGGGATCATCCATCGCCCATCTGTATGGGTCGAGAAGGTACACGCTAGTCTACTCTGGTATATCGATGCCCCGTCTCGATACACCCACGACTAGGGACCTTGAAGGTTGTACTTATGGACTACCATGTCCCCACTAGTATGATCCGCATCATAGTCCAGGTAGTCAAGTACACATCCTAAGGGCTTTACCAACATGTAACAGAGAGACAATCAGTATACACGTTAAGGTAAAGAGTAACCAGATAGCATACTATCATGTCGAGCAAGAAAGTCCTCCCTATATATGTCCCAGCATCCACTACAATATACATCCTATGTACAGTAATGGCCTCTAGGGCATACATATAACTAACATACACAGCATCAGGCAGTTGCTTAGAGAGGTCGTGGTTTTGCTGGTCGTGCATAAAGGGGATGTAGGAACAGAGGTAGAGGACACCAGGAAGCCGGTAGAGGTCAGGCTAGGGTCTTTTCTTTGACTCCTCAGGATGCGCAGGCATCGAATGTTGTTGTGACAAGTACTTTTCCAGTCTGTTCTTTCGATGCATATATTCTGTTCGATCCAGGCTCTACACATTCGTATGTATCCACTCATTATGCCCCGAGATTAGGTAGCCATTGGTAGTGGTTACTCTAGTAGGAGAGTCATTTATTGCATGACACGTGTATCGATCGTGTTCAGTTCGGATTGGGAATAGGGATTCTTTGCTCAATCTTATCCTTATAGATATGTTGGATTTTGACGTCCTCCTCGGCATGGACTGCTTACCCGCATATCATGCCTATGTGGAATACTGTGAGAAGGCGGGAAGGTTTTGTTTTCCCTGCGAGCCTGTTTTGGTTGTGTAGGGGGACCGTAGAGCCGCCCCTAACAATATGATTTCTGCGCTCTGCGCCGGATGACTTTTGAGAAAAGGATGTCATGGATTCTTTGCTTATGTACTAGATGCATGTGCTAAAGAATTCTAATTCGATCAATTCCTGATTGTGCGAGAGTTCCCCGATTTTTTTCCTGATGTGCTACCAGGTTGCCACCGGAGCACGACATTGAGTTTTGCATTGACTTGATCCCTAGCACGGGGCCTATTTCTATACCGCCTTATCAGATGGACCCGGTGGAGCTCAAGGAGCTTAAAGATCAATTGCAGGAGTTACTTGATAAAGGCCTAGTACGTCCGAGTGTATCGTCTTGGAGAGCTCTGGTCCTGTTTGTGAAAAAGAAGGACGGTAGCTTGAGGCTGTGTATCGATTATCGTCAGTTAAACTTAGCTACGGTGCGGAATAGGTATCCATTATCTCGTATCGACAATTTGTTCGATCTGCTCTAGGGAGCAGGATATTTCTTGAAGATTAATTTGTGATCCGGGTACCATCAGTTGCAAGTCAAGAAGGAAGATGTTCCGAAGAATTCTTTTCGGAAACGCTATGGGCATTATGAGTTTTTAGTGATGTCTTTCAGACTCACCAATATACTAGCAGCGTTTATGGATTTAATGAATCGGATTTTCAAGCCGTTCCTCGAGCAGTGTTTTATGGTGTTCATAAAGGATATCTTAGTCTATTTGAAAATTCGAGAGGATCATGAGCAGCATTTGAGGATTGCATTACAGACACTTTAAGTGCACTATATTTTTGTTAAATTCACAAAGTGCGCTTTCTGTAAGCCCACGGGGGCGCTCCGGCCATCGATCCGACGCCGGAAACGCGGAAACAAAAACTTTGCAAAACTTACAACCGGCACCACCGCGCACTTTTCACCCGGATCGGGCCATTAACCTAGCAACTAGCAAAGATAGAAAAGAGTAGAGATGCTATACCAAGCGATCCGTGTCCTTCGGTTTTCGTCTCCACTCCGATCTCCTGCGGAAAGTTCGTCACCTCCTCGCTCGTCGGAAAAGCATCACGTAGCCGGAATCTTTTACGGGCTCCCACCTCTTGACCGAGGCAACTCGAGCGCGAAGTTGGCTAGCCGACGCGTCCAAGGGATGCTATAGAATAGTGTAGAAACTTTGTCTCTTTTGGGGTTTAGTTGCCATGATATTGTGGAGGAAAGAACAAGGGAAATGTACTTTGAGTGAAGTAGTATTTTTGTGGTAAGAAGAATGAAGATGAGATCATAATAATTCTCTCTCACCAAAAATCACACACCCTCTCCTCCCCCAAAAATATGGCAGGCCACCCTCAAGAATTGTGGAGAAAAAATGGAATAAATTAGCAAGGGAGAAATGATGAATAGATAATTATCAAAGGTCACCCTCATCTCACTAATCAATCTCTTTTTCAAACCATCACAAGAAAAGATAATGAAGTGGACAAGAATGGAATCTCATGAAGAGGCTACAATAATGCAAGAAACCCCTCCACTAAGTGTTAATTGCAAACTTGCAATTAACACCCTCCATCAGAAAGTACGACCGAAAAGGAATGAAGGAAAACTGGCCGGAACGGAATGCAAACTTGCAACTTCAGAAAACTGATCCCGTAATAAATTACAGGAAAACCCCACTACTGCAAATACATGCCCGCATTTGTATTCCCACTGAACACAAATGCAAAGAGACAAAATCTACACTATCTAATACTAGGATCCGGCTTAAGCCAAAGCCGGCTAGTAAAAACCGTCCGATCACGATCCGTGCAATACCGCACGTATCTGATCGAACCCTACCATATCTCCATACGGCCTCTACAGCGTTTCGCCCGAAACCTGAGTAACTGTGTGTGGTGGACTCTAAAGACTCGTCAATACCTTGGTTATGGATTTAACCACTAGCACGTCAGAGGTATAAGCCAATACGTGACGGGCCACCAGGTATTGACCAAAAGGGACGTCGATGAGCGAACTCATCCTGACATCCTACTGAGCCTGTTAGTGACAATATCCGTACAGTCCGGTCCGTTCGTCTATGAGCATCGCATGGCGGGCCTAGGGGGTTGGTAAAAGTCAGACCCCCAAAAGCGGTACAAGTCGTGTCGGGGTGCAGCCCAGAACACCCAGAGATACTACTGGAATACCTACCAGCAAATCTCCTGCCTTGGCCAAGGACTTTTCATGTTCTGGCTCTCCTCGACACAGCGCGACCTCACCCCCAATACCGGGAGAGACGAACCCCTGCAGATCCGCTCCCTGCTTCCATGTGGCTCGGGACTGTACCCAACTAAAATCTGTTTGCACGAATCCTTTGAGCCGTGGTAGGGTAGTAATCAAAGCACAGTGGGAACTCACACGAGACAAATGACGATCCCAGGTCGATGAACTAACCTGTACACATGTCACCAGGGAACTGCTATCTGACGTCTGGTATAAACCCAACCAGCAGGTTCCCGGCGAGTCCTGTCCGGTGTACTCATAACCCAATAAGCACCTGTATACATCTTAGGTGAACCAACTGACACCAGTGGCTTGTGAGACCGGCCACCGCCCCTCGTCGGGGTTTCGACTGTATACACTAGTCTACTCTGGAGTATCGATGCCCTGTCTCGAAACTCCCACGACTAGGGACCATTTAAGAATGTGCTTATAGACTACCAGCTCCCACGTATATGATCGCCCTCATACTGCCGGTAGTCAAGCAAGAATCCTAGGGGCTCTATCAATGTGCAATAGTGACCTGTAAGGTCACCTAAATCAGTACACGATGATAAAGGTAAACCAGATAGCATACTATCATCTTGAGTAAGACTGTCCTACTGGGACAGGTCCTCCCCTCAATCATTGCAATCACGTGCCTGTGATCCAATAATTGACCCTGAGGGCACTATCTCCAACAATCTCCCACTTGCACTCAAGGCTAATTATTGCGATGTCGCATACTCACAGCCCGTGTGATACCGAACACCCAACTCCTCTACTAGTCCGTCTCACAAAGCTCGTTTGCGAAACTATTGCGTTCGAGGAATAGCCTCAATGAGTGGATCCGCTCTGATGTTTCTTTCTATGTCTCTCTCTATCTCAAGTTCGCGGAGAAAACCATCTCCCGAAATGAGCAATACCTGTCTTAGAATGTGTCTGGATGTCTGATGGGACCTAGCTCATAAGTGAACTCCAAATCCAAACTTCTTAGACTGTATCGTCAACTGAACTTAATCAGTATCCTGGGCCATGCCTTCCCTCAGTATCCACCTGGACTAACTGTCCAAAATACTGCCCCTTGTCAGAGGGAAAAACTATAACTTTGACAGCCACTCTGCCATCCAGGTCACCTTAGAAGCCTGGAATGATAACTGTCTCCCGAAGGAGAATACTGTTATCATATCCCTAGAACATCAACTTATGTTCTAAAAACTGCTTCCGACTGTTTCTCCAGGATCGGATCAATATCAACTTATTGCACCTACTGCAAGAACAACATTTGGTGTGGTACTTGACATCTCATGATTGACTCAATTGCCTAAGCAAGTGATATGCCAATCATGCACGTCCCCCTCCCCTTTAATCTGTAAGACACCTTTAGAGAGGGTGACTCCATCACCTGCAGGTACACTACCGTGCCAGGAGTCGTCCATTCTAAATACTCATAGAATGCTGTCAAGGTACCCAGATTGGGAAACCACCCAAATCTAGATCTAAAACCATAGATTTAGTAACCAGAATTTCTGATATAATATCCAAATCCTTTGTGGAGAAACTACTGTGTGACGACCATAGTATAACCGATCGTAGTATAGGAATATCACTTCCTACTCTGTGTATGTCATCAAATACCAGGACATCACACCCTACTACCTTCTTAACAGATCCATCCCCTATTCTGATGAAGTCAAACCTATGACTGTCACATCAGAAATAAATGATCTATCTCCGCTATATCTGCTTTAGTCTATAAATAGACATAAGCCTGATGTCCACCAATGCTTCCGCTGCTCCCACTGACTACGACAACCCTCTGGCAGAGTCATATAGACGTACATTTCTAAAGCAGTTTAGAACGACGCTATACTCATCCTCCTGCCGGGTCTCATAGTCTGGAACAACAGCAATGGCAAGTCTGGGTAAACAAGAACCTCTCTGCCACCGTCCTTGAGTATACCAAAGTACCTCTCGGGTGCCTGAGGTTACCCACCTTATCTGCGGAGTGGCCAATGGAATGTCAAACCAGATTGAATCTTTAGGTTTTTATCAAATCTTCAGTAATCGTTTGCGGTTCTGGAATCACTTCCAGTTCTACCATACTCCCACAACTGTTTTCTGAAAAAATCCATTTTATTAAAACTGTGGCGAGTCAAGAACAATATCACTATTGATCTTCCAGATGGTAGAATATCAACCCTCTGCATAGCCCGGGTCAACCCACAAACAGCCATTATAGAAACGTGCCTTGAGTTATCTAGAGTCTGGTTTTAAGCATAAGCTGGACAACTCCCCGTATCTTAACAATGTCAAGATATGAACTGTTCTATATCCAATATAGAAACAGAAGCACTGATTTAATTGAACCAGATTCAAATCATGCAGCTGTCTCGAGTGCATGTCAACTAAATGGAAGGAGACCGATCAGCGTTACTCAACTTAGGAATGCTTCCAATTATGAGTAACCTGAAAGAGAAGCAAGTTCTCTTAACCACTACTTTCAACTGAATACCATGTACAAGTATCTACATCTTCGATCATTTTGAAGAATCCCGATACTTGCAACACCTGGTTCTCTACTTTATTCTTATACCTATAACTTCTCAAAACTTCGACCCTGTGTTTCTACGAAACACCTGTCTAAGAACTAGAAAAGTCATAAGTAAACAGAATACAGTATGAGGACCAACCCCTCTGTCCTAGTGGACACTGGAAAATATACAATACTCTGTATAAGTCCCCTGAGTCTAGTGACTCATTCACTGTGTGTCGTAGGTTGAAAACTGTACTTATGGTTAAGAAGAGTTACACCGCTGTTCAATGCTCCTTACCTAACCTTCCACAGATATAGGTAAATGTCATAGACATAATTTCAAAAAGTATATCTCACTCTATAAAAATAGACGTACAGATATATCAATTTGAAATTGGTGCATAACAACGGATATTCAAAACCAAATATTTGCCGACCGGCAAACCCAGGTGACTTCCTCAAATATCACCAATTACAACGAATCCCGATATAATGAGGATGATCACCTAATTCCCAATAACTTACTCCCACTCATCATCTGTAAAACCATACAGATGTGAGAGTCATACCTGGTAAATACATACCCTGGAGCAAGCGTCTAATTGGGAAATCAGTTTTCTATTAACAGTACACAGTAAAATTGAAACATTGAAATGTTTCGATGGGGTATCCTGGTATTCCTAGTAATGCCTCTTCCATTATTCAGATTCACAACTATAACTGTATAATTCTTTGCCACCTCTCCAAATCCCTTTATATGTCTTTAGTCATTACCTTCTGTACACCCTTTTAGGCCAAATGGTTTTCTTCCTTCCCTACCGTTCGGCACCAGCCTATGGTTTGGAAGAAGACTATCCAATAAGCATAATGGGTGTACTGTCCTAATCCTAGGAGCACTCGCAACGCGAGAGAAGGTGAAGATAAAAGACACCTGAATGTACTTTATTCCTATTTCTCCTGAACCAGGATCCATCCCTGAACTGGAACAAGTTCCTTTCGAGTTCGTATATAACCATACGATGGATTATCCAATAAACCGGGATCTTCGTAGTGATACGGAGTGTCCTGGAGAAATACAAAGGTGATTTAGGATTGGCGAAGAAATACTTGGTTTGGTCGTGAATAGCAGTCGCAATTTACTTTGCCCTCTTACTAATCCCTTGCTTTGTCTTAACATAATACCTTCTGTACACCGTTTAGGCTAATTGGCTTTCTTCATTCCCTACCGGTCGGCTCCTGCCTATGGTTTGGAAGAAGACTATCCAATTTGCGCAATAGGTGTACTATCTCCTAAACCAAGGAGTACTCGCCATCTGAGAGAGAAGGAAAAAGGAAAAGACAACTGAATAATCCTATTCGTTTTCTCCAGAACCAGAAACTATCCTCGAATTCCTTCAAGTTCGTATATAACCATATGATGGTTTTGTCCAATGGAAGTGGACGTTCGTAGTAATACGGGGTGTCCTGGAGAAAAGGGTAAAAGTAGGAGTGGCAATGAGGTTTGCAACTCTGACAATCCAAAAGCCAGTGTTAAGAAGGTTCGGTCAACTTGGTCACTGAGTCATAGTCTAGGGTCGGGTCAATGGTCGCTACCAAAGAGAGAGAGAAAAGAAACACTCAGCGTGCACTGTAACCTAGATCAGAATGGTTATCACTTTATCTAATCTGGAAACCTCCCACTGTAACGTCAAATTCTTCCCCAAACCTGAAAGAAGAATTAGCCGGGATCACCCGAGGAGTAAACCAACTCATCAGTGGGAATCGGGATCCAACTATCATCACATGATAACGTGACGGAATCCGCTCACGCTATCATACTCCAGAAGGTATGCGCATATCTGGCAAGTTTCAGTTCTTTTGAAACTCCCGATGTGGATTTCTACCCCATGCTCTTATGACCTTGGCGTGAGGTCAAAATATCATAAGTCACATGTCAAGTTCTACCCATCATTATCCAGGTTAATTTGAACCCACCCGTACATACCCTTGACGTAGGCCAAAATAGTAGTACGACTGTCCCAAACCAATGCATCTATCTATGCAACAAATAAATATCCGGCAGCTACCAATCACTATGCCTTGGCGTGAGGTCAAAATACATAGCTTGAATACTACCGAATATTTAACCGAAATGATGGAGGGCTACGAATGGTTTCTGGCGAAAACCTTTAACGTAATGAACTTGATATCGTTGAAGGAACTGATAGCTTTTTAAAAATATAGTGACGAAAACCTTTGCTAAAGAGGTCATTCCCGGTGAAGGGATCTCGGCTCTTTCCCCGTAGAATGAGGTGCAGGATATTCCAACTGAATACCACGATGCAAAGCAAAAGTAAACGGCTATAGTGAAGTTACTGTCCTGACGTAAACTTTTGTCCAAGGGGTCACTCCCGGTGAAGGGATCTCGGCCCTTGCCTCGTCGACTGAGGAGCAGGATATTCCAACTGAATACCACGATGCAAAACAAAAGAGAACGCCCTTGCAATAACCGCTTTTTGAAAAAGTGTTCCAACAACATTAGAATAGGTTTGTTTATCTTGCATTGATCCGAATCAACGCAGTCCCATCAATTGATCACACCACAAAGAACGAAAATATACTGACATACGTATATGCCATCCGCATTCGCCACTGGGTCCCGTCATCACCCGTTAGGTTAGCTAACTAACGACAGAGCGGGGACTGGACTAGCGCGGATGAAAAACATATACAACATCTACTAGTATATATATAATATATAATTTTCGCTCAAGGCGTGATAAAAATGCAGCAACACAGAAATGTATAGCAACACAGATCAATACAGATATCTGGGATCCCCGGGTTTCATAGAGCCGCTACTGAAACCCGACGTTCCCCTGGTCGTGTGGATAGCCTGCGCAATGAAATCCTAGACCCCTACGGGCGCGGCAAGTTACCTGCCAAAACCTGAAGCGAGGCAGCCCCATTCAGCAACGTGAATGGACCACCCAGCACTTCACGGAATCCGGTAACTTTGGCACCCCTCCTGGGTCAACCTGTACCCCCTACGAGTGCGGCGAATAGCCCGCCAATTCTAGAGTAAAGCCCCCTCCGTCTCAACGCCATGAGATGCGGGCTTGTTGCCCTCTAGAACCCGGCTCTCCGTGCACCCCTCCTGGGGTAATCCTAGTACAGAAAGTAAAATATACATACACCGGGTACATCGACCGCAACCTGGTCGTGCCCCAAAAGAATAATACAAACAGGCAGTGACGGCAGTCCACATGTCGGACGCTCGCCCCGCAATATCAAATGTACATAATAATACAAAACTGTACTAACATTGCATCCAGGCTATCCTCCACGACCGATCCGCAACAACACAGCATAACACAGAACATCAATGTGAATGTCACGTTCGCAAATCCGTCTAACCGGGCTATAGCAGTTAGATAGGATTTACCGATCGAGTGACATTCACGGTCGCAGATATAATGTAAATACTGTGAACTAGCATGTTTAAAATATTTGATCGAATAAATTTATCAAGTGGGCCCCAAAGCATTACTGTAGCACTCACAGAAAATCTGGGCCCAAAAATAATATCCCAAAACCCCTATTTCCAAGTCTAAAGCCTACTGGGAAATTTTGGTGCAGTGAGGACACATTACCACCGCGGAACCACGGCCAAACCATGGGTTTGGCCGCGTTTCCGCGGCCGTACTAAGAGATCACTGCATCAAAATTTACCAGAATTCTTAGAATTTCGTGCTTGTGTTTCTGCAATGACCTGAAAAATTTTTGGAGCAGAAAAAATTTCGACAGAAAACACATGCATAGGAAAATACGGTTTTTGGGGATTTTTGTTCGATCGAGTTGTAAACACACTAGAGCACGCTAGGCATGGTTAATGGCGTGGCTCTGATACCAATGTAAGCCCACGGGGGCGCCCCGGCCGTCGATCCGACGCCGGAAACGCGGAAACAAAAACTTTGCAGAACTTGCAACCGGCACCACCGCGCACTTTTCACCCGGATCGGGCCATTAACCTAGCAACTAGCAAAGATAGAAAAGAGTAGAGATGCTATACCAAGCGATCCGTGTCCTTCGGTCTTCGTCTCCACTCCGATCTCCTGCGGAAAGTTCGTCACCTCCTCGCTCGTCGGAAAAGCATCATGTAGCCGGAATCTTTTACGGGCTCCCGCCACTTGACCGAGGCAACTCGAGCGTGAAGTTGGCTAGCTGACGCGTCCAAGGGATGCTATAGAATAGTGTAGAAACTTTGTCTCTTTTGGGGTTTAGTTGCCATGATATTGAGGAGGAAAGAACAAGGGAAATGTACTTTGAGTGAAGTAGTATTTTTGTGTTAAGAAGAATGAAGATGAGATCATAATAATTCTCTCTCACCAAAAATCACACACCCTCTCCTCCCCCAAAAATATGGCCGGGGACCCTTAAGAATGGTGGAGAAAAAATGGAATAAATTAGCAAGGGAGAAATGATGAATAGATAATTATCAAAGGTCACCCTCATCTCACTAATCAATCTCTTTTTCAAACCATCACAAGAAAAGATAATGAAGTGGACAAGAATGGAATCTCATCATGAAGAGGCTACAATAATGCAAGAAACCCCTCCATAAGTGTTAATTGCAAACTTCCAATTAACACCCTCCATCAAAAAGTCCGACCGAGAAGGAATGAAGGAAAACTGGCCGGAACGGAATGCAAACTCGCAACTTCAGAAAACTGATCCTGTAATAAATTATAGGAAAACCCCACTACTGCAAATACATGCCCGCATTTGTATTCCCAATGAACACAAATGCAAAGAGACAAAATCTACACTATCTAATACTAGGATCCGGCTTAAGCCAAAGCCGGCTAGTAAAAACCGTCCGATCACGATCCGTGCAATACCGCACGTATCTGATCGAACCCTGCCATATCTCCATACGGCCTCTACAGCGTTTCGCCCGAAACCTGAGTAACTGTGTGTGGTGGACTCTAAAGACTCGTCAATACCTTGGCTGTGGATTTAACCACTAGCACGTCAGAGGTATAAGCCAATACATGACGGGCCACCAGTTATTGACCAAAAGGGACGTCGATGAGCGAACTCATCCTGACACCCTACTGAGCCTGTCAGTGACAATATCCGTACAGTCCAGTCCGTTCGTCTATGAGCATCGCATGGCGGGCCTAGGGGGTTGGTAAAAGTCAGACCCCCAAAAGCGGTACAAGTCGTGTCGGAGTGCAGCCCAGAACACCCAGAGATACTACTGGAATACCTACCAGCAAATCTCCTGCCTTGGCCAAGGAATTTTCATGTTCTGGCTCTCCTCGACACAGCGCGACCTCACCCCCAATACCGGGAGAGACGAACCCCTGCAGATCCGCTCACTGCCTCCTTGTGGCTCAGGACTGTACCCAACTAAAACCTGTTTGCACGACTCCTTTGAGCCGTGGTAGGGTAGTAATCAAAGCACAGTGGGAACTCAAACGAGACAAATGACGATCCCAGGTCGATGAACTAACCTGTACACATGTCACCAGGGAACTGCTATCTGACGTCTGGTATAAACCCAACTAGCAGGTTCCCGGCGAGTCCTGTCCGGTGTACTCATAACCCAATGAGCACCTGTATACATCTTAGGTGAACCAACTGACACCAGTGGCTTATGAGACCGGCCACCGCCCCCCGTCGGGGTCTTAACTGTATACACTAGTCTACTCTGGAGTATCGATGCCCTGTCTCGAAACTCCGACGACTAGGGACCATTTAAGGATGTGCTTATAGACTACTAGCTCCCACGTATATGATCGCCCTCATACTGCCGGTAGTCAAGCAAGAATCCTAAGGGCTCTATCAATGTGCAATAGTGACCTGTAAGGTCACCTAAAGCAGTACAAGATGATAAAGGTAAACCAGATAGCATACTATCATCTTGAGTAAGACTGTCCTCAATCATTGCAATCACGTGCCTGTGATCCAATAATTGACTCTGAGGGCACTATCTCCAACACTTTCTGGCTTGATAGTGTGGATTTCTTGGGTCACATCGTTACGAGAGACAGGATACAAGTTGATCCGAAGAAGATTGAAGCGGTAAAGCATTGGCCCAAACCAGTTTCAGTGACCGAGATTTGTAGCTTTTTAAGCTTGGCGGGTTACTACCGTCGTATTGTGTAGGAATTCTCCCATAATGCTGCGCCACTAACTGGTTTGACCTATAGGGGGGTTCCATTTCATTGGACTGATGCGTGTGAGCAGATCTTTTAGCAGTTGAAGACTCGTCTGACGATGGCGCCAGTGTTATCGTTTCCTTCGGGCTCAGGCGGCTTTGTTATCTTTTGTGATGCACCTCGTATGAATTTAGGTTGCGTGTTAATGCATCATGACAAGGTTATTTCTTATGCTTCTCGGAACTTGAAGAAATACGTGCAGAACTACCCTACTCACGATCTGGAGATGGCTGTAGTGGTCTTTACGCTGAAAATATGGTGGCACTACTTGTACAGTGTATTGTGCCAGATCTTTACCAACCAAAAGAGTCCGAAGTATATCTTCCAGCAGGATGATTTGAACATGAGGTAGCATCGTTGGATAGAGCTTGTAAAAGATTATGATTGCGAGATTCTTTACCATCTGGGAAAAGCGAATGTAGTAGCCAATGCTTTGAGCCGAAAGCTCGGACGTAGCTTGTCTCAGTTGGGCATAGTACAATGGCAGTCAACTGCGGATTGGAAGACTTTGCGCGACGGTGGCATTTAGTTCGAGTTCACATCCATAGTAGGAAAGTTAGGCCATGTTATTGCTCGTCCACTCTCACTTGATCGTACCAGGGAGGCACAGTCAGTTGATATCTGTTTATCTGAAATCAGGGAACAGGTTTAGCAGGGGAGAGTTTCTGAGTTCGTGATTGATAGTGAAGGACTGTTACGGTTTGGAACATGTTTGTGTGTGCCCAACTCTTAGGGGCTGAGGCACGAGATCTTAGAAGATGCACATCAGTCTGCGTATAGCGTTCATCCGGGATCTACCAAAATGTACCATGATTTGAGAGATGTGTACTGGTGGGAAGGGATGAAGAGGGACGTGTCTGATTTTATTTTGAGATGCCTTACTTGTCAGCAAGTCAAGGCCGAGTAACAAAGGCTGACAGGAGAGCTGCAACCTTTACCCATTCCAAAGTGGAAATGGAAACATATCTCCAAAGATTTTATTGTGGGTCTACCTAGGTCCGACAAAGGGTATGTCTCCATTTGGGTGATCGTTGATTGGTTAACAAAGATCGCTCATTTCCTTCCAGTGAAGACGGCGTTCGGCTATGCCCAGTATACCCAGCTTTACATCGATGAGATTGTGAGGCTACATGACATTCCGACTTGTATTGTTTCTGACCGAGGCACTCAGTTTACCAGTCATCTCTGGCAGAAGCTACAGGATGCTTTGGGTACTCGTTTGAGCTTTAGTACTGCCTTCCACCCATAGACCGATGGTCATTCTGAATGGACGATTCATACTCTCGAGCATATGCTAAGAGCCTATGTGTTAGATTTGGATGGCAGTTGGGATCGTCACTTACCTTTGATTGAGTTTTCCTACAATAATAGCTATCATGAGACGATTCAGATGGCGCCCTTTGAGGCGTTGCATAGGAGAAAGTGTCGATCACCGGTTTTTTGGACCGAGCTTATAAAGAGCTGTCTCTTAGGGCCACAGTTAGTTCAGGAGACCTCTGAGAAGATCCAGCTGATCCGTGATAGGATAAGAACCCCCAGAGTTGGCAGAAGTCATATGCCAATCGCCGCCATTGCCGACTTGAATTCGCAGCAGGTGTCATGTGTTTCTCCGGATTTCTCCGATGAAGGGCAGATTTGGGAAGAAAGGGAATCTTAGTCACAGATTTATTGGACCCTTTGAGATTCTAGACAGGGTTGGTGCCGTAGCATATCGATTAGAGCTCCCTCCTGAATTTCCGGATGTACACCTAGTGTTTCACATGTCCATACTTCGCAAGTACCTTCATAATCTTTCTCACGCGATTCAGCATCAGACGATTCAGCTAGAGCGCAATTTGTCTTTCGTCGAGTAGCCGGTAGCTATTCTCGACCGGCAGGTGAAGAAACTGTGATCAAAGGTACTTCCTTCTGTTAAGGTTTTTTGGCATGGACCGAACTATGAAGAGGTCACTTGGGAAGCCAGGGGTGAGATGAGGACAAAGTTTCCACATCTCTTCGTAGGTACATGTAGTTAAATTTTAAATTCGGGGACCAAATTTATTTAAGGGGGGAAGAATGTAACATTTCAAAAATTATAATGTTATTTTGGAATTTAATTAATTTTATAAAATGAGTCGTATTTGGTTTTCAGAAAATACCCTATGTATATATCTGTATAGTTTGCAAAATAAACCGATATTTTAAAGGGCAAGCAGAATTATATGTTATCATTTTACAAATGTTGGGATTTTACCATGGTTAGGATGTAGTGGGTTAAGTTAATAATTGTCACGACCCGGAAAAGGCACGTAACTGGCACTTGAATCACGTGAAGTCTATAGAACCCCACCGTAACCCAAGTAAGCAAAAAAACCGGAAATCTAAAACATTTTAGAAATTAATAGAGGTGTAGTTTTGAAAAAGGGTTTCTAATATGAAATCAAGTTTTGTTTTGAAATATAAAAAAGTTCAATTTAAAATCATGTTCACATAACAACAACAACAACAACAACTGAGCCTTTTATCCCAAGCATATGGGGTAGGCTACATGAACCAACATGAGAATCACGCCGGGTCCAGCACATGAATCCTCTGTCAACACTCACTTCTATCGAACAATATACTTTCATTGAGTCCTTTGGAAAGCATATCGTTTCGTATCACCTCCATCCATGTTTTCTTCGGTCTCCCTTTTGCCTTTTTGCCATTGCCCATATCGAGAGTATCTATTCGTCGAATCGGTGCTTCCATAGGTCTGCGTCGCACATGACCAAACCATCTTAGCCGGTTTTCCCGCATCTTCTCCTCCACAGGTGCTACACCAACTTTTGCACGAATATCCTCATTTCGCACCTTATCTTTTCTAGTGTTACCGCACATCCAACAAAGCATGCACATCTCCACTACGTGCATCTTCTGTGTATGATGCTTCTTAGGAGCCCAGCATTCTGTACCATATAATAATGATGGCCGAATAGCGCTCCGATAAAACTTCCCTTTAAATTTTAACGGAAAGTTACGATCACACAAAATCCCTATTGCGCTCCTCCATTTCAACCAACCAGCTTGGATCCTTTGATTAACATCACTATCGATCTCCCCATTCTTTTGGATGATGGAACCTAGATATCTAAACTGGTCGCTCGGCGATATCTCTTGCCCTTCCAATGTTATACCAATATGGTTCTGACTTCTCTGGCTACTAAATTTGCAGTGCATATATGTTGTCTTGGACCTGCTCAATCTGAATCCCCGAGATTCCAATGTTTGCCTCCATAATTCCAATTTGGCATTAACCCCTGCTTTCGTCTCATTTACTAGAACAATATCATCAGCGAATAGCATACACCAAGGTACCTCATCTTGGATAGTTCTAGTAAGCTCATCCATCACGATGGTAAACAGGAATGGACTTAATGCAGATCCTTGATGTAAACTAATAGTAATCGGAAAATCACTCGTTAAGCCGCCGCAAGTTTTGAAATTTGCCACTACTCCATCGTACATATCCTTGATTATGTCAATATACTTGACGGGGACCCCCTTCTTCATCATTGTCCCCCATAATACCTCTCTAGGTACCTTGTCGTACGCTTTTTCTAAATCAATAAATACCATATGCAAATCTCTTCTCCTCTCTCGAAAACGCTCGACAAGTTGACGAAGCAAATGAATAGCCTCTGTCGTCGATCGTCCAGGCATAAACCCAAACTGGTTCTCTGTTATCTTAATATCCTTCCTTAGCCTGTGTTCAATCACTCTCTCCCAAAGTTTCATGGTGTGACACATCAGTTTTATTCCACCGTAGTTTGAGCAACTTTGAATGTCACCCTTGTTCTTGTAGATAGGTACAAGGATACTTTTCCTCCATTCATTTGGCATCTTTTTTGTCTGCCAAATCTTATTAAACAGATCTGTCATCCATTTAACGCCTATTTCTCCTAAGCATCTCCAAATCTCGATAGGAATCCCGTCAGGACCAACCGTTTTTCTTAAACCCATTCTGTTCAAAGCATCTTTAACCTCAGGAAGTCTTATTTTACGCATGAAATCACGATTTATATCTTGAGATTGAATGACAAGTCCATCCAAATTCTTAGTAAAGCTCTCATTGAACAATTTGTCAAAATAATCTCTCCATCTTTCCTTGATATCCTCATCTCGAACTAAAACCTTCTGATTTTCATTTTTGACACACTTCACCGCACATAAGTCTCTAGTCTTCCTTTCCCGCATCCGAGCAATCCGGTATATATCATTTGCAGCCTCTTTAGTATCTAATTTCTCGTACGCCTCTTTATAGACCTTAGATTTAACTTCCCGGACAGCTTTCTTAACTTCCTTTTTAGCCATTTTGTACTTCTCAAATCTCTCCACATCTCTACTTTTCTTCAAATCTTTATAAGAATCCCTTTTAATTTTAATAGCAGCCTTTACATGTTCATTCCACCATGATATGTCCTTAGATGGTGGAGCACCACCTCTCGACTCACCAAGTAGATCTCTAGCTACCTTCTTGATACAACTAGCCATTTTATTCCATGTTTTGTCTGGATCATCTTCCGACTGCCAATCCGCTTCTTGTACTACACGATCTATAAAAGCCTTTTGGTTACCTTCTTTCAATCGCCACCATTTTATTTTAGGCTCTACCTTACGTATAATCTTCCTAAGTTCTCTTCCAATCTTCCTAATTTAAAATCATGTTCGTCATTTAAAAATCGGACAGCGCCTTCTTTGTAAATTTTGTAGAAAACCCTGTACAATGCATATAACATATAAATGTATCCCCAACGGAAGCTAGCTCACACTCAATGGCGGAGACACAATCCGCGCAAATATATATCGACGCCTAAGGTGAAGAATCATAGCAGAAAACAAAAGATATATAATAAACAACTCAAGTCGGCTCCAAACGAGTCTGACACCCAAAACAATACATATCTAAGTCTTATCTCTAAGTCGTGGATAATAAAAACATACAAGTTCTAGTCGATGGAGTTTCTAACTAGATCGAAAGAATATACATATACAAGAGGTGGTTACGATGCAATTATATAACCCGCCTACCAAAAGCAAATCACCGTCGAGGAGTGTGCCGGCAAGCCTCTACAATCCGAGCGATCGATCCTGCAAGAAACTAAGGCACAACGGGGGTGAGTTGGCAACTCGTGAGTAAAAAGATATCACGATGTATAAATCGAATACATAATGATCTATCTAAGCCATAAGATATTGTACTATCATACTCTGAACTAATGTATGTATAATGCACAAATACTATAAGCGCATCCCAATAGATCGCATAATCATTTCATATATAGCATGCATCCAAGTAAGCCTATAAAGTAGCCGAAGATGTATGTATGTAAATCTTTTCAAAATAGCCGTATAATATGTATATTACGACACAAGTAGCGGACGTTGATTTATAAAGCAATATATGCAATTTTGTTTAAAGTATATGTCACGCCTTTTGAAAATGATTTTAAGAGAGTTTCTGTTTGAAAGATTCTTATGTTGTCATGGAAACGTTGAAAATAGTGAGACTATAGCTCATTTAGAAACCTCTTTAATATACATCGATATGTAAAAACAGTATTCATGTACTGTATCAGTCCTGTTCGGCTACAATATACCTTAAACCATATCAATCTGTGCAGGGCATCTATATTGATCCCTCACATATATCATAACATAGCAAGAAAGATACTCATAACCGGATCATGCAAATATCAATATATGAGTATGCAATATCGATACTCGAAATCATCATAATTCTTGTGTCTCTCATCGACATATAAAGTCCAGATTTCATAGGCACCATCTTGTCAGACCGGTCCTCTCTCGATATCAAATAACCTCGGTCGGTATATCCCAGATATCCGCCGCACTCCTATATAATCACCGGTATCAATCCACCTCCTTAGGCTCTCCATACCTCCCTACGGACTTCCTGCCCCTCGATGTCGTACCGGGCCTACCATGTATCCGTAATCGGTTAAGCCCTCTCTCGATTTGGATAATACTCAAATCATCAAAACAAGAAAACTCATGGTGAACACCAAATCATCATATCGAGAGAAAACCGCATTTTAAAACATTCACAAGTTTTATAAATCACACCGCGGCTTCTCAAATCCATGGAAAATATCAAGTTCCGAAGAACACATACAAAATTCATCCTTTCCACAATTGGCAACCATCAATATATATATCCATTACAATGGTATTCGTATATCAAATTCAACAAATATCATGCATACTAGCATGGATAACCAGAACACGAAAAGCATAACAGTTTTTATTGTGCCATGGCAATACTAATGATTTGTAGTATAGTATACGCGTCTGTGCTCGTGTAACATGGCAATCATTAGTAATTGTGCAAGTGTTCTATCAAGTGTATGTGCACGAGAAGATTTCTCAATTCCCATCATAAACATCAATATCATAATCATCAATAGTGCATCGTGCATCATATTCAATTGACGATTAAACACACAGGTATATCAATCAATCACAATCATATAATAATATCGATATAATTAGAGCACTATCGAACATGGCAATTGTACAGTGTCATGGCAGTACCAATGATGTGTTTGTGTAGCATGCGAGTCTGTGATCGTTCAACATGGCAATCATTGGTAATTATGCAGTATTCTATCAGTGTATTCATATAAGTATGGTATCATAAACTAATTGTACGAAGCATAAGTACGGATAATATAACATGGCATAATAGTAAGTAATATATGCGCGAACGTATAGCGAATCAAATAATCGTAATCTAAATGAGTGTTATAATAGATAATTACTTACAAGCTATATAGTTGGTTTAAAATAGAATGAAACATTGTTTTGGAAATAAGTAGGTTACAGTGATTTTGAAATAGACCTTCATTTGAAATTGTAATGCATTCTTGACATTACCATTTAAAGTAGAAAATGGATCATTAGTTTTAAGAATTAGTATAGCTCCAACAATCATAATAATGTCTCAATCGAGATTTAGCAAAACTTTATGAGTCAAATAAATATAAGCTGCAATTGGCGATCTATCCTCACTACATCAAGTACGAAATCTCTATCGAATGATGTCATCCAAATATCTAACCTCAAATAGTACGGACCTCAAGTCGCGTACGGCATAAATCAGTAATCATATATATACACCAATATGTGTGTGTGTGTGTGTGCAGCCTACTAGTTATGAACTGTATACAACTACATGATCTACGAACTATAAAATATGTATAGGCTAAGTATCCAGATTACGTATATACGCTTTCTATACTAAGTGTTCTCTAGAATTGGTTCGGGGGTGTTATACACCATCCACCTGATTTCTCCCGTAAATATAAATCTACTCACACTATGTTATCAAGCTAGTCGTATCCTATGACCGTCTTGCCCATCGTCGCCGTCTCGGAGGTCTCCGCAATTGAACCTAGCATTCACATAACCACACAACACATAAGAAACCAAATCGGAAATGATATAACAAGTAAAGGTCCATAGGTTAGAACCTATGACCAACATAAGCTAGTCGGGTGCTAACTACAAGGAATTACACCCAAGCGTCGCTGTTAAAACATAAACGATCGTATATAGAATTAGAAATACGAATCCATAAGTTTAAAAACCATAAAACATTATCGAAAAACCAGGTAAAATACTCCATGATTTTGACTTGGGGCATTTGGAGAAAAACAAAGTATCCCAGGGACTTAACGGCCATAAGATAAAGCTTTAACCCAAAACCCAAACCCTAATTCACTAAACTGGCTGTCAAAAAATCCTTTTGGCCGCAAATTGTGGCGCGAACTTGGAGTTTGGGGCTCGTGCTTCAGGTGGAGTCTTTTAGTGGTCTAATTAGGTCAAATCTATACTCTGAATATTTTTCAAAGATCCCAAATAGCACCTGATTTGAATTGAACATTAAAACTTCTTAGAAAACCAAAATTTGAAAATATTAACTCATGTTTTGAAATTGTAACACTTTGCAAATCAGGAATTCTTGTATCAAATACCCTCTTCTAGTCAAAATAGGTTCTATCATCAAGAAAACTTGCTAAAACCTTGCTACTACAAGCAACCATACTCAAAAACATATCTTTTTAACATCTAACTCATAAAAACATGACTTTTATGCAAACTATATACTTTTCATGGCCATAAACTTAAAACTTGATATCAAAAGGAATTAGCTCTTGATGAAGAAAGCTCAAGAGGAGGTCTAAACTTATAGGATGCCACTTGAAGAGCTTGTGGACTTGAAAACTTGATGGCTTCAACTTGAAGAGATGATGGGTTTGTTTGGAGTTAGGATTATTTTGAAAGATGATGAGAGTGAACCATGGAAGAAGAAGGAAGAATGAGAGATGAGAAAATGAGAAGGGAAATGAAGAAGAAGTGAGGGTAAGTTAAAGAGATGGTGGAGGCATAGGGGTGCCACGCTCTCATGTTCTCTCTCTCTCATATATTATAAGAGAATCACAATAAAAATATGTAGGCATGCCATATAAAAAATTCCCTAATTTCACTTACAATTCTAAATGAAAACATTAACATAACTAAATGCTTGCCATGATCAAAATATTCATTAATTTTATTGTGACAAAACTTATAATTATCATTATATACCCATCCTATAATAATCCAATTTAATAATTGGTATTATTTTGATAAAACATATTATTATTATTTAAATTCTAAAAATAATCTTTACTATTTTCAGAAATGTTACAATTGTAGAGGGAGGGGGGAGAGCCATACCATATACACCCCCACACCCTTTCTCTTCATCACTCATTCTCATCTACCTTTCTCTCTCCTCATTCATCCTAAATTATTTCTCCTCTCAAAATATCCCCAAACCAAAACCCTAACTCCTCACTCAAATGAAAATTTCTAGCTTTCATCCAACCAAACCTATGGATCCAACAGAATATTTCATCTAGATCCATTTAGACTCCAAGAGAAGCCATCACCAACTCCAAGAACTTCAAGTGGACATCCCTAGAGCTTGGATCATCCTCATCTCACACCAAAATATGTAAATATCTCATCTTTATTAAGTATTTATAAGTCTTGCCATGTTATCTTTGTGTTTCAAGCTAAAAAGTCACATTTTGATGGGTTTGTTCTTTAAAAAATTTAGTTTTTAAGTGAACCACTAGTAGTGGTGAATATTTGTATAGTTTACCTAGTGAATACATCCTAATTTGGGAATTTGAGGGTATTTTGGTATAAAGAAATGGATTTTTAAGGTTTTAGAAATTTCGAGTTTTGAGAATTTTCGTATCGGCGGATTTCTTCTTCAGATGTCTGCCCTATAGAGCTGCAGATGTCTGACGTGGTTGTGTCAGTGTTTTTTTTTTTGTGATCGACGGACGTCTGAAGCTCAAGTATCCAGACGTCTTCCCTTCATTTTGAAAATCTTGTTTTAGCCTTCAAACGTCCGGGATCCCTTCTTCATACGTCTGCATTCTTTCTGTGCTTTTGAGACCTTTTGGTCAGACGTCTGCTTTCTTTCTGTGCTTTTGAAACATTTTGGTCAGACGTCTGCCTTTTATAAGTTCAGATCTCTGTTCTTCAGGGTTTTTGACAGTTTTGAGTTCGAGTTTTTAAAATAGTTTCTAAACTTCGAATTGATCTTTTTGGGATTAGACGACGACTCTGGGGGGTAGTTCTACGTAGTTAGCACACGTAGCACACATTAATCTTTGGTTTTAATTTTAGACGTTTAGTTCGCTAATATAGTTTACGGTTTATATATTTATACGATTTCATTATTGTTTTGATTGTAGATTCAGTCACGGAGACTTCCGACGCGGCGAGAAAGGGAAAGAAGGTCATTGGCTTCGACTAGATCGAGCCATACGTAGTGAGTAGATGAGCATCTACAAGTGGAAAATCGGGTGGATGGCGTAAAGCACCCCTAACTACCAGAATTTTACAAAACTTCGTATCAATTTATAAACGCATGATTATATGTACTCATTGATAGAATTTTCATGCCTATATGCATATACTTGATAAGACACAAACACAATAACTAATGATTGACATGAGGCACAATCACAGACGCGTATGCTACACTACACATCATTAGTATTGCCATGACACTTGGAACTGCTATGCTATTTGTAAACTAACTACATCCATGCTAGTATAAATGATTGTTTTCCATGATTTCAATATATGAATCACATTGCGATATAGATTCGTATACGATAGTTGCCAACTGCTAAATCGATAAATGATGAATTGATGTTTTCCATGAATTTCGAGAAGCAGCAAAGCAATTTATAAAACTTACTTGTATTTGCAAAAGCGCGGTTTTCTCTTGATATGATGATTTGGGAATCCACCATGAGTTTTCTTGTATTTATGATAAAATATCCTAATCGACATAAGGGGAACCAATTATGGATACATGGTGGAACCGATACGGTACCGAGGGTCAGGATGCCCTTATATGGTGACGATGTGAGCCTAGCGAGGATGAGACCGACCAGTGATAGTATTGGACACGGCAATTATCCGGAGGATACCGACCGTTGCGGAAAAGAAAGGGATAAGACTGATCCCAGGGAAAATGCCTAAAGAAACACATGAGCTTTACGTGTCGATGATCGGCACGGTTTTATGATGATTTAGTTGGTATTGTCTTTCCATTTGCGTGATCCGATTATGATAAGCTTTATATATATATATATATATATATATATATATATATATATATATATATTGTTAGTTATATGTATGCCCTAGAGGCTATTATTGTACATAGGATGTATATTGTAGTGGATGCTGGGACATATATAGGGAGGACTTTCTTGCTCGACATGATAGTATGCTATCTGGTTACTCTTTACCTTAACGTGTACACTGATTGTCTCTCTGTTACATGTTGGTAAAGCCCTTAGGATGTGTACTTGACTACCTGGACTATGATGCAGATCATACTAGTGGGGACAAGGTAGTCCATAAGTACATCCTTCAAAGTCCCTAGTCGTGGGTGTATCGAGACGGGGCATCGATATACCAGAGTAGACTAGCGTATACCTTCTCGACCCATACAGATGGGCGATGGATTATCCCATATCCATTGGTGTTTGACATCAGAGATGATATACGGGTGCTCAATGGAGACTGGGTACACTGGACGGAATCGCCGAGAACTCCCAGATGGTATTATACCTTACGTCAGATGGCAGTTCTCTGGTGACACTGGTACAGGTCAGTCTGTAGACCCGAGATCGCCATAGAGTCTTGTGTGATTCCCACTGTGCTTTGATTTCCACCTTACCACGTCCAAGAGGGCGTGCAAAACGGTGTCTTTTGGGTACAGTCCCGAATCACATGGAGGCAATGAGCGACAGGAGGGGATTCGTCTCTCCCGGTATAGGGAGTTGATGTTGCGCTGTGTTCGATTGGCTATAACCGGAAATCCCTGGCCAGGGTTGCTGAGATTTACTGGTAAGTGTTATCAGTAGTTTCTCAAACTGTTATAGACCTCATATCGACACGACTTATCGAGCTACTGGGGTCTGACGTTTACCACCCCTAGGCGAGATATGCGACATATCAGACGATCAGACCGGACTGTACGGTAAGTGTTACTGGTTGGATTCACAGGAGTGTGAGCGGGCTTGCTCGTCAATCTTCTGATCGCTCAATACCCGGGTGGCCGTTACGTTTGGCAGACCGCTTGCGGCTTGTGGGTGTTTGATATGATCATCACCTACTGCCGGCGTATTGACGAGTCTTTAGAGTCCTACACAGAGGTTTCCTGGCTCAAGCGAAACGAAATAGGAGCGCATATGAGATATGTGCGGGACCGAGAATAATACCGGTATGTGATACTGTATTATATTCTCGCGATGAATGTATCGATTGGTTGTATGCGATATAACCTAGTTATCGAATCGAGGATTGATTCGATAAGTCGATACTTTGGATATTAGTCGGTCATATGCGATATGACCGGATCGTTAAATCAAGTGTTGATTTAATGATTTAATGTATAATTATATATTTGATATATTACTTTACATTAACTAATATTGGTTCACTTAAGATTACTTTCTCACTTGAATGTGCACATTGTATATATGATATAGCTTTGTGCACTAGTTTGTATCATGTTTGATGATACATGCAAATTTGGGTATGTTTGATTAAACCATGGTTAGTTAATGGTTAGGGTTTCATTTGCTTTATTTACTTATTCATTTATTTAGTTATTTCATTTTGGCTTAAAATAAAATGGTGGCTTTCTTTGGATTTTGTTGAAGCTTCATGAAGCTTTGAAAGAGCTTTGACCATTTTGTTTTATTCCTTAACCCTAACCATTTCCATTAACCCTAGTTTATTCTCTACATGAGTTAGCCTCACCCATGGTTGCATTATGATAACCATCACTTCATTTTTCTTTTGTGAATTAATTCATTATTCTTTTCTTCTTCTTCTTCCTCTTGAAAAAGAAATGAAAAGCTTGCTTCAAAAATGTCAAGTGATGATTCCAAGTGAGAAATCCAAATCCAAAGTGAACCCACTTCCTATTTCTTCATCCTCTACCACTTGCCAAGTAGTATAGGGTGTTTTCTTCACAAGTTTCTTGACTTGGTGAAGTTGGAGCTTGATCTTGAGTTGCCTCGACGTAGATCATTTTCGGCATCGAAGTCGACGACCTAGCCCGCCCATTTCTCCAATGATGCCGACGCTAAAGTCTGGGATCCGATGATCGCAGCGAGGGAATATCGTCACGGAGCTATGGAGGAGGAGGACCGGATCTACAAAGGTTGTATTTTCCGTTCACTTTAGAGTAAAGTTGTTTACTCGCATTTGTTATCGCCTAAACTCTAGTCAACGATCGCATTAGGGTTTCTCGGCACCCGGAAATTTTTGAAATTGGCATGGTTGATGCCTTGTGGAACCTCCTTAGAGTGCCTAGGAACCCTACAGTGGTATCAGAACCAAGCTAGAGCTTTAGGCGATGTGTAGTCGAAGCTAGAAACCCGATCGAACCCGAAACCCTAACCCGAGACCACTCTCTGTACATTTTCTGAAAATGTGGTTTTTTCCAAATTACAAATAGCCAAAAAATTCAGCAGGGTTTTCTAGGAATTACTGTGAAATTCGTGGACCCAATTCGACTAAACCGTCGCGGAACCGCGGCCGTACCCTAGGTTGGGCGGCGGTTCCGCGGCAATACAGTGAGCTTGTTCACTTTTGTTTGCACAGTAATCTCTATCTTGAGTTGATGTATTTTATGGGAATTTTTAATTGATACTCTACAGTTGAGTTTTCTGGAGTTGTATTGGGACTTCGTAAATTCGATCGGATTGTCTAATCTTGTCTATGTGTTTTCCGGATAATTTTTGAATATGTTAAAAAGTTCGACCGAATATAAATACCCACTTTTTCCCCTGCCGGGAAATTTCCAAGTGTTGGATCTTTCCGTGGTTTAATAACGTTCTAAGGAGTGCAAGTAATGCGATGGACCCTCTAGAAGACAACAAACCTTAACTCGATTATGTGACCGTCTTGAACTGCCCTTTGAACCTTAGGGTTTGGGGCAATACGGCGTGCCACATGTGAGGCTTTGGCTTGACCCTTCCACTGCTGGACCGTTGGTACTGAAGCATGAACTGGATGATTTTAAACTTGTTTCATGTGTTGAGCTGTTTCGGGAAAACTTGGGTGTTTGAAAGTTCGATCGGAAAGTTTAACATTTTCTATTTATCTGGAATGGGATACAATATTTGGAATCCACATGTAGTTATGAGATAACTGATTTAGATGTTATAAACATAGCAGTTTAGTCTTACTTGATCGGTTGCCATGGAATTTTGATGCGATCAAAAGTCCGTCGCAATCCCATAGCGTACGCGGATATTCGCCGGTAAACTTAATAGACAGCCATGCCCCATAGCCCCGACCAAGTGACTGTAGGAGAACCCCGTCGCCGAAAGCATCCGTTCGGGTGCTCGCGGTAGCGGTGTTCCGCCTTAGTGCACTTCGTCGACGGCGTCGGGGGTGCGGCCACCTACTAAAGTTTGCGACGAGCATTCGATCAGGATTTCGGGAATCTTGTTGAATTGCCCGACTAGATATTGAAAAGTGTTTTCGATTTTGAGACTAAAATGCGGCGTTTATAATTGTTAGGCATGTGATGTCTAAGGAATTCAGATGGTTAGGCATGCGATGTCTAAGGAGGTTGCGGATTCCAACTGTTGTAGTTTTACACTTTCTTTTCTGTGACCGTAAGTGTAATATGTGATATCGCCGGTTTCGTTGCTATATGTCAACGACAATTGGGATACGCATGTTTACTTACGTTGATGACATGTGATGTTATGTGTTGCTGGATATGTTATATTGGATCGTCGTGTTTGAATAGCCGGGGGGGTTTTATGTGAGATGAGTGTTTTTCATTTTCATTCATGTAAAATCTTGTATGTAATATTCTTTTATTGGGGCACTTCCAGGTTGCGGAAGATGTCACCGTTTGTATATTATTTACTTTTCCGCACTAGGATAGACCCAAGGTGAGGGCACAAGTAACCGGGTTCTGGAGTCCAGTGGGAGACCAACTCGAGGAGTCGAGTCCGGGTCTCCTAACTCTAGAATTGGTAGGGGTGCTTGTCGCTCTCGTAGGGGTCTAGGGGTGTGGGTTTGGCTATTCATCGCGACCGTGGAATCCGTGTTTTATACTGGCTCGTATTAAAAACACGGACGTCCTAGTATATCCAATGTTTCATATGTTTCTTCTGCTGCGATATCTGTGATGTGATCATCTGATGTTCTGTGATAAATACTGTATATAGTATATATGATATATTATATAGACGTTGCTTAAGTTTTACACCCGCGCTAGCCCTGCCCTGCTCTGTCGTTAGTTACCTAACCTAACGGTGCACGAGGGGACATCGAGGCGAATGCGGATGACATAAGTGTACGTCGTATTTATCTGTGATGTTTAAGTGATTTAAATGATGGGACTTCATTAATGTGATTAATGAAAGAAAAGAAACCTAAAGATGTTGTGAAATCGAATTTTCAAAAACAGGTAGCTACAGTTCTCGCTTTGCATCGCGGTGTTCCTTGTAGAACATCCTGCACCTTATTCGATAAGGAAAGGACCGAGATCCCTTCACCGGGAGTGACTCCTTTAGCAATAACTGGCAGATGCTACAACTCTCGGTTTGTCTTTTGATTTCTTCTATAGTTTCTGTTTTGCACAGTGATATATATGATATGTCCAGCACCTCATTCGACGAGGAAAGGGCCGACGATCCCTTCACCGGGAGTGACCCCTTTAGCAAAACTAGAAAAGCCTCAAAAGCACTCCATTTTAAAATTCATTCGATCCTACAACGATATCAAGTTCATTACGCAATAGGTTTTCAGAAAAACCTGTCGTAGCCCTCCGTCATTTCAGATAAGTAGTAGTTAGTATTCGTGTTGCGTTTGTTAGCCTTTATCAAGGCGTAGTGTGCGGTAGCTGACTGGTGCTTATCTGCTTATGCATATGATGCAGATTGGGTTATGGTAGTAGTGCGACCTTGTTGGCCTTTGTCAAGGGTCGTGCGGGTGGGTTTAATTCAATCAGGAAATGACGGGTTGAACTTAACTAGCATCCTATGGTTTGTTGGCCTTTGTCAAGGTCATAAGAGGTTAGGGACAAAATTATCGGGAATTTCAAGTGTTGAAATTTGCAATGAGATTGCATACCTTCTATGAGATAGTTGGATCCCGATACCCACTGCGAGTAATTGTTACTCCTGGGAGAGTTTTACACATTACAATTAGCCGATCAAGTAGGTGTCTAGAAAGGTGTCAACGGAGTTACGCCTCTGGGAAAACGAGGTTTACATTAATTAGGTTCGTGCGAAAGCACGGGGGACCTCCCTCAAAGTACCGACACTGGCCTGGCTGAAAGATTGGCGAACTTGTAGCGTGTGATTAATCCCGGCTAGTCTTTCCTTTTAGGATTTGAAGGAAGATTTGATAAAAACAGTGGGAGCCATCCTGATTAGATAAAATAATAACCAATCTGATCTTGCAAGAGCGCACGCAGAGTGTTTTCTTCTCTCTCTCTCATGGTAGCGACCATGTCACGCCTTAATCAAGATAATAAAATGGATATATTGACCGAACCCGCTTGTTATACTGAGCTGGGGAACGTTGGTCCCGCTTCAACTTATAATTGTTATAAGACAGAGCAAGAAATTGGGGAATACCAGATTTCCCGTGCCGCCCAAACGAAGAAAGTGCATGTTGATGCATCATCTTCGGGTGTGTTCGTTACAAAGAACTGTTTCTCTGTATCCTCTACGTCCTGGGTATTTGATACCGTATCAGGATCCCAGATATGTAATCTGTTACATAGGGCTACAGATAGGTAGAGAACTGAGAACGGATGATAAGATCATGAGACAGAAAACGGGGCAAGTGTTGCAGCCAAGTCTGTTGGTCACTGTCACCCTGTATGACCAGTACATTGATTCTGAACGAATGTTATTAGATACCGAACCTGATATACAAAATCATATCAGTCTCTTTATTAGTAAAGAAATGATAAAATTTTGTATTGTTTGGATAATGTTTTGAACATTTCCTATATCAAAAGTTGATCGGTTCAGGCACGTTATCTAAAAGCATTGATGCTCTAAATCAAACTACAGTTCTTAGTATACAGAACACACACAAGAGGAAGAGTTCAGAAATGAATGATTCCTTCTTGAGGTATTGTAGACTAGGTCAGATCAATGTGACCCAACTAGCTAAAGTTACATTTAGATGCATATTTAAATCAGTTTGAATTTACATCTTATGAAACTTGCCAGTCATGTCACAAAGATAAGATGACCATAGCTCTGTTTATTGGAAACAGAGAAAGAGTTAGTGAACTCTTGGGATTGATACATACTGATGTATGAAGGTCCCCTGTCTACACATGCCAAGACCGGTTCTTTGTACTTCATTACATTCTCTGATATTCTCTCAAGATTCAGACATATGTTCCTGTTGAAACACACGTCCGAACCTTTTGAGATATTCATAGAATATAAGTCAGAAGTAGAGAACCAAAAATACGGGTATAAGTATTATGTCCTTTGATGTGACCAGGGAGGAGAATACTTGAGCACGGAAATTCTTGGACTATTCTAAAGGAGAATGAGATTCTCTCTCAGCATTACTCCTCCGAATACACCACAGCACAACAGTGTATCGGGGCGGAGCAATCACACCCTATATGATATGGTATGCTCTATGATGAGTACTACTGAGTTTCCAATTTCCTTTTGGGAGTTATGCACTTATGAAGTTGCATACCTATTGAATAGGGTTCGAATCAAATCAGTGCCTACCATTCCATATAAGATATGGTATGGGAAGAGCCTATCTCTTAAGTTAGTTAAGATTTGGGGTTGTCCAGCCTATGTCTGAAAGGCAAAATCCGGACAAGCTCGAGGCAAGGTCTGTTATGTAGAACTGGAAATGTTCCAGCTATACAAACTGCAGCTGATGATTTGATAGAACCAAAGGATTCAGTAGATTCCAACGAACCTCAGCCTCTCCGCCGATCTAGTAGGGTTCCTCATCCACCTGAGAGATACTTCGGTTTCTCTATGACAGTGGGAGCGAGGATGTCATCATGAGATGATGACCCAACTGGTTTCGAGCTGGCCATCAAGAGTGGCACTCTGTAAGAATGGCTGGATGCTTAGTGATCTGAGATGGAATCCTTATACACCAACAAAGTATGGACTTTGGCTGCTATATCTGAAGGGTTAAATCCCCATCAGGAGCAAGTATATCTTGAGAAGATTACTTGGTGTATATGGAAAAGTTGAGTCTTTCAA
Organism: Agapanthus africanus; assembly: GCA_030015575.1. NCBI lineage: Eukaryota > Viridiplantae > Streptophyta > Magnoliopsida > Asparagales > Amaryllidaceae > Agapanthus > Agapanthus africanus. Next base: position 136,536,695 of record JASDDO010000004.1, on the reverse strand, counting down.
AGATAGACTTGTTAAAGGTTTTCGTCATCGACCAGGCGTGGATAATGATGAAACCTTTTTCCAATGGCTATGCTTAAGTCCATCCAGATCCTACTTGCCACGGCTACATACCATGACTACGATATCTGGCGGTTGGGTGCCATGACTGCTTTTCTAAGTGATGTTTTAGAAGAATGCGTCTATAAGTACACAGCCAGAGGGCCTCGTAGACAGTGGGAGCAGTGAAAACGCGAGCAAGATGTTTTATGTGATAAAGTAGGCATCGCGGAGTTGGAACGTCTGTTTTGATATGTTAGTCAAAGAGTTTGACATCATCAAAATGGTAGATGAACCTTGTATAAACAAAAGGGTAGTAGGGAGTATGGTGATGATCCTCGTAGAATACGTGGATGACATACTCTTGATAAGAAAGGAGTTTCCTATGCTACGATCGGTCAATCTCCGCTTATCACAATGATTCTCCATATAGGATCAAAGTGATACCTCCTAAATTCTGGGTTTTTGGATCTATGAGATAGATCTGATTGGATGTTAGGACTCTCACTAGTAGTAGTGAGAAGGTATCAATCGATCCTGGGGAGAATCACTGGAAGTGTTCCAGGGTGATAAGGACGACTGAATGTCAGTCACAGGCATTGTCTTTACCCTCAGTAAAGGGACGGTATGTTGGAAGAGTTCCAAGCTAGATACCGTGGCATACTAGACGATAAAGGCTGGATACATCGCTACTTAAGATGCTACCAAAGAGGAAGTCTGGATGTATATTTGTTCATGAGATGAACTTAGTTCCTCCCATTGTGTGACAATGAAGTTGTGGCTTATGCCAAGGAACGCCCATCCCATCAGTGATCCAGACATATTCTAAGGCAGTGTCTCCTGATCGTGGAGATGGTTGATCTCCAGGGGATCGAGGTTAGGAGAGAAGACTCAGAAGACAACACGGCGGATCCACTCACAAAGGCCTTTTCACAGAGAGAGACATTTATAGGATGGTTGAGTATGAGATACTACAACCACTGCTACAGATGGCCCTAGTGCAAGTGGGAGATTGTTAGTTATATGTATGCCCTAGAGGCCATTACTGTACATAGGATGTATATTGTAGTGGATGCTGGGACATATATAGGAAGGACTTTCTTGCTCGACATGATAGTATGCTATCTGTTTACTCTTTACCTTAACGTGTACACTGATTGTCTCTCTGTTACATGTTGGTAAAGCGCTTAGGATGTGTACTTGACTACCTGGACTATGATGCAGATCATACTAGTGGGGACAAGGTAGTCCATAAGTACATCCTTCAAAGTCCCTAGTCGTGGGTGTATCGAGACGGGGCATCGATATACCAGAGTAGACTAGCGTATACCTTCTCGACCCATACAGATGGGCGATGGATGATCCCATATCTATTGGTGTTTGACATCAGAGATGATATACGGGTGCTCAGTGGAGACAGGGTACACTGGACGGACTCGCCGAGAACTCCCAGATGGTATTATACCTTACGTCAGATGGCAGTTCTCTGGTGACACTGGTACAGGTTAGTCTGTAGACCCGAGATCGCCATAGAGTCTTGTGTGATTCTCACTTTGCTTTGATTTCCACCTTACCACGTCCAAGAGGGTGTGCAAAACGGTGGCTTTTGGGTACAGTCCCGAATCACATGGAGGCAATGAGCGATAGGAGGGGATTCGTCTCTCCCGGTATAGGGAGTTGATGTTGCGCTGTGTTCGATTGGCTATAACCGGAAATCCCTGGCCAGGGTTGCTGAGATTTACTGGTAAGTGTTATCAGTAGTTTCTCGAACTGTTATAGACCTCATATCGACACGACTTATCGAGCTACTGGGGTCTGACGTTTACCACCCCTAAGCGAGATATGCGACATATCAAACGATCAGACCGGACTGTACGGTAAGTGTTACTGGTTGGATCCACAGGAGTGTGAGCGGGCTTGCTCGTCAATCTTCTAATTGCTCAATACCCGGGTGGCCGTTCCGTTTGGCAGACCGCTTGCGGCTTGTGGGTGTTTGATATGATCATCACCTGCTGCCGGCGTATTGACGAGTCTTTAGAGTCCTACACAGAGGTTTCCTGGCTCAAGCGAAACGAAATAGGAGCGCATATGAGATATGTACGGGACCGAGAATAATACCGGTATGTGATACTGTATTCTATTCTCGCGATGAATGTATCGATTGGTTGTATGCGATATAACCTAGTTATCGAATCGAGGATTGATTCGATAAGTCGATACATTGGATATTAGTCGGTCATATGCGATATGACCGGATCGTTAAATCAAGTGTTGATTTAATGATTTAATGTATAATTATATATTTGATATATTACTTTACATTAACTAATATTGGTTCACTTAAGATTACTTTCTCACTTGAATGTGCACATTGTATATATGATATAGTTTTGTGCACTAGTTTGTATCATGTTTGATGATACATGCAAACTTGGGTATGTTTGATTAAACCATGGTTAGTTAATGGTTAGGGTTTCATTTGCTTTATTTACTTATTCATTTATTTATTTATTTCATTTTGGCTTAAAATAAAATGGTGGCTTTCTTTGGATTTTGTTGAAGCTTCATGAAGCTTTGAAAAAGCTTTGACCATTTTGTTTTATTCCTTAACCCTAACCATTTCCATTAACCCTAGTTTATTCTCTACATGAGTTAGCCTCACCCATGGTTGCATTATGATAACCATCACTTCATTTTTCTTTTGTGAATTAATTCATTATTCTTTTCTTCTTCTTCTTCCTCTTGAAAAAGAAAAGAAAAGCTTGCTTCAAAAATGTCAAGTGATAATTCCAAGTGAGAAATCCAAATCCAAAGTGAACCCACTTCCTATTTCTTCATCCTCTACCACTTGCCAAGTAGTATAGGGTGTTTTCTTCATAAGTTTCTTGACTTGATGAAGTTGGAGCTTGATCTTGAGTTGCCTCGACGTAGATCATCTTCGGCATCGAAGTCGACGACCTAGCCCGCCTATTTCTCCGATGAAGCCGACGCTAGAGTCCGGGATCCGATGATCGCAGCGTGGGAACATCGTCACGGAGCTATGGAGGAGGAGGACCGGATCTACAAAGGTTGTATTTTCCGTTCACTTTAGAGTAAAGTTGTTTACTCGCATTTGTTATCGCCTAAACTCTAGTCAACGATCGCATTAGGGTTTCTCGGCACCCGGAAATTTTTGAAATTGGCATGGTTGATGCCTTGTGGAACCTCCTTTGAGTGTCTAGGAACCCTACATATATATATACATATATTGTGATGATTATTCTACTCATTGAGTTGGCAACTCACCCTGTTGTGCTATAGTTTCTTGCAGGACAGACCACACGGATTCTTAGCTGCTCGTTGGCACATCTTTTAGGTTATCGCATTTCTTTTGCTAAGTGAATTACGATGTGTCGTAACCGCCTTTCTATATATATTTTTTACATCTAGTGTCTCTCTATCACACCAAAACTTGTATATTCGTGGTATTAGATCGAGTCGAGACTCTTATTTTTTGTTCTGGATGTCGAACTTGATTGAATCGACTTGATGATACTTATTTAGTATATATTGTTTATTACTTGTGTTGATCTTCATCTTTGGTGTCATATATTATCCGCGTTGTTACTCCGTCGTTTGGACGTAGAAGCTGGCTCCTATTGGGGATACTTTTGTATATACTATATCTTATAAATGTTTTTATTCAAAATTTACAAAGAAAGTGCTGCCCAAATTTTAAACGAAGAAATTTTTTTCAATCTAGATTATAAAATAAACTTATGAATACTTTTATACAAACAATCTTTTCAACCACACCTTATTCCATTTAATATACTCTTTCGAAAACCCCACCTCCATTATTTCTTTTATAAGGTTACAGATCTTGGTTTTTGACTTATTTAGGTTGCGGTGACGTTAGAATGACGTCACGTGATTCAAGTGCCGGTCACGTGCCATTTTTGGGTCATGAAATGGTTGGTATCAGAGCACTAAATTTAACCTTTGTTTGAGTCTAGATTTGACTATGTGGAGTCTAGAACATGAATTTTTGGAACCTAGGCTTAATCTTACTGAACTTAGACTTGACTTTGAGGGTGTTAGATCCGAACTTTCGTCACGTAGGTTGTCTTTGGTATGATGGAGCAGGGAACTAAATTAGAGTGACGTAGCATGCGTATGTTCCGCGACATATTTACGATACGATACTCCGCTTAAGTGACCTTAAGATATGTTTTGTCTTGCAAATTCTTTCTTTGACTCTATGCATCCTTTCATTCCTGTTGTTACGCCTTAGCAACTCTTTTTTTCTTGCTCCAGTTGCCATGGTTATGCGAGCCGAGAGAACCGTGGCTAGGGATGCGGCTAGGGCAGATCTTCCAGGGACGAGGACTGACCTGGAGGCCATTCCGATGGCACATGGACAGGTCTTCTCGACTGGATGAACAAGCTAGAGGAGGGTATGCAGCAGATTCTCGAGCGGTTGGTCGAAGCCTGCAGGACTCCAACACCTGATATTGTCCGCCTATATCGGAGCCTGTCGTGCAGCCTATTGCTCAGGCAGTCATACCCGCCACTGTTGCTGGGATCATGGAGGTGTCGCTTCCAAAGTTTATGAGGTTAAAACATCCGGTGTTTACAGGAATGGATGCAGCAGAGGATGCACAGATGTTTCTTGGTAGGATGTCCAGGATCAGCCATTCGTTAAGATACTCGGACGAGAGATCGGTTGAGCTGACTAGCTTTTGGTTGGAGGGACTTGCCCAAACTTGGTACGAGTCGGTTGAGAGAGGCCGAACAGCGGGTCTTCCTCTAATGACGTGGGCAGAGTTCTCCATAGTTTTTCCGGCCTAATTTCTTCTTGAGAGCGTGAAAGATGCTAGAGGCCGTAGTTTTGAGGCGTTGCGCAAGCCTGCAAGCATGTCCGTAGCCGATTTTGATATGCAGTTCACTCAGCTATCCCGCTATGCTCTGTATTTGGTTCCTACAGAAGAGCTTAGGGTCAAGAGATTTGTGAGCAGTCTTAATACGCAGTTGTTTATTGACTTTAGTGCTCAGCACTTTGATACATATGCAGCAGTTATGGATGCGGTGATACGAGTGGAGGAGCGCCTAAATGAGACTATAGTTCCGGAGTCGAAGAGGGTTCGTTCGAATGTTCCATCTTCCGGACAGTATAGAAGAGGTGCTATAGGCCGTGGCCGTGGCAGATTCGGTGGTAGAGGTTGGGAATAGGGCTGGTGTATAGCTCGTATCTCGGTGCGATGAATCGAAAGGTATACTTAGGTATTCAAGTACGCTTCTGAAAAGAATCGAAGGTGCTTGAGCAGACATGTCTGATCGGATCTGGGGTATGAGATTTCGCGAGCTTAACATATTTTTGGTTTATGTTGTTTTCTTTTAGGGAGATCCTTGTGTCGGTCCTAACGGCTCTGGCTGTAAGGCTAGCCGCTTGCAGGTTCTTAACGGTCCATGCCGTACCAACGTATATATGTATGGGTAAGAATGAGGAAGAGAAGGAGGAGATTCTTAGGGAGATAATTGATTCAGGGAATAAATAGTTCAGGAAACCAGCTCAAGAAGTTATGGACGACACCCACTCGAATGTGTGAGTGGGAGTATGTTAGCCATTAGGCCCAAACCAGCCCAATACCTGTTAGTTATATGTATGCCCTAGAGGCCATTACTGTACATACGATGTATATTGTAGTGGATGCTTGGATATATATATGGAGGACTTTCTTGTTCGACATGATAATATGCTATCTGGTTGCACTTTATCTTAACATGTATACTGATTGTCTCTATATTACATGTTGATAAAGCCCTTAGGATGAGTACTTCACTACCAGGACTATGATGCAGATCATACTAGTGGGGACAATGTAGTCGCTAAGTACATCTTTCAAATGTTCCTAGTCGTGGGTGTATCGAGACAGGGCATCGATATACCAGAGTAGACTAGCGTATGGCTTCTCGACCCATGTAGATGGGCGATGGATGATCCCATATCCATTGGTGTTTGACATCAGAGACTGTATACGGGTGCTCAGTGGAGACTGGGTACACTGAACGGACTCGCCGAGAGCTCCCAGATGGTATTATACCTAGCGTCTGATGACAGTTCTCTGGTGACACTGGTACAGGTTAGCCTGTAGACCCGAGATCGTCATAGAGTCTTGTGTGATTCCCACTGTGCTTTGATTTCCACCTTACCACATTCAAGAGAACGTGCAAAATGGTGGCTTTTGGGTATAGTCCCGAGTCACATGGAGGCAATGAGCGATAGGAGGAGTTTCGTCTGTCCCGGTATTGGGAGTTGATGTTGCACTGTGCTCGATTAGCTATAACAGAAAGTCCTTGGTCAAGGCTGCTTCAGAGATATACTGGTAAGTGTTATCAGTAGTTTCTCGATCTGTTATGAGCCTCATATCGACATGATTTATCGAGTTACTGGGGTCTGACGTTTACCACCCCTAGACGAGATATGCGACATATCAGACAAAGAGACCGGACTGTACGGTAGTGTTACTGATTGGATTCGTAGGAGTACGTGCAGGCTTGCTTGTTGATCTTCTGATCGCTCAATACCCGGGTGGCCGTTACGTTTAGCAGACCGCTTACGGCTTGTGGGTGTTTGATATGATCATCACCTACTGCCGGCGTATTGACGAGTCTTTAGAGTCCTACATAGGGGTTTCCTGGCTCAAGCGAAACGGAGTAGGAGCACATATGTGATATATGCGAGACCGAGATTGATACGATATGAGATACCGTATTCTATTCTCGCGATTTATGACATTGGTCGGTTATAAGCGATATAGCCGGGTTATCGGATCAAGTGTTGATTCGATAAGTTGTTACATATGATATTAGTCGGTTATATGTAATATAGCCGGATTATTAAATCAAGAGTTGATTTAATAATTTAATGTATAATTATATATATGATATATTACATTACATTAACTAGTATTAGCTCACTTATGATTTCTTTTCTCACTTTGGATACATTGATATATATGTGATATATATTAAATATATCATGCTAGGTTACAAATGCAACTAAGGTTAATGAGGGTTAAACCTTGCTAGGGTTAAGATTAGAGTTTATAATTTATCATTAAGTAATTCAAATTGTGGATATTTGTCATGGATGATATTTGTTGAAAGCTTGTAGAAGCTTCATGGTATCTTTGACTTTGTTCATTCTTTTTGTCTTGCTTAAGATATTTCTCGACCTAACATTTAACCCTAGCTCATGGTTAACTCTCTACAAGGGTTAAGCATGACATGCTTAACGCTTGGTTGCATTTCTAACCTTAACAATAATTCATTTTTCATCACAACTTTTTCTTCTTCTTCTTCTTGACAAAATCTTTCTAGCTTTTTAAAAGGTGATGATTTTGAATGAGAATATGAAATCTAATGTGAGCAAAATTCCTACTTCATCATCCTCTACTACTTGTCATTTAGTGTAGGGTGTTTGCGTCACTAATTCCATGATTAGTGAAGAGATAGCTTGGGTTAGTGTCTCCTCGACGTAGATCATTTTCGGCCTCGAAGACATCGAAACAAGCATGTTCGTTTCTTCATCGGAGACTTTCTAGAGTCCGGAGTTCATGATCGCAGCGAAGGGGACTACTACACGGAGCTATTAAAGTGAAGGACCGGTCTACAAAGGTTGTATTCCTTGCTCACTTAGGATGTAAAGTGTTTACATATGTTATTCCGTCGATTTCTAGTTAACGATTCTTAGTTAGGGTTAGCTAAAACGGCAAATTTTTGAATTTGGAATGGACGATGCCTACCGAAACCTTGCTGCCGTACTAGATAACCCTGCAATACCCACCCATATGAGTGGGTATCCTATATATTCATATATGGGAGCTAGGATTAGATAGATGATACAACATAGAGAGTTTTTTAAAAAGAAAAACAAGAGAGAGCCGTCGTCTCATTTTCTCATCCTCCTCTATTTTGGGTTGGCTTGCAGGATATATAATTAAGAGAGGGATTCTCGCTTTCTACCAAAGTGTGGTTTCTTTCCGGCCGTTGCTTGGATGCGCTAAAGATCAGATTTTCTACATGACGTTGATAGGGTGATCGATCTAATCAATCAGATCAGATATATCGTAAACCTTTAAAGTATACACGTGTATTTCCGCTGCGTATATTTGTATGTTATGTATCATGTCACCTAAATTGAACAATTATTCTAAATTGTTTCCTGAAGAACGATGTGTGTCCCCTCATCATCAATTGCAAGTTCACCAACAGCCTCCATAGCAATCTCTTTCCTTTGTTGCAGATGCTATACATGTGTAAATAAAAAGTAAATCATATTAAATTGTCAAATAGTTTATAATATTAATTTGAAAAGGTAGTACTTGCGAGAGGTCAATATCCACCCTTCTTTTTCCAGTCGTTGCAACATCCTTTTCAAGGACATCTTCCCACCACATAGGATGGTTTTCAATTGCAGGCATACACAGTTGTTGCCATCCAGAAAACACAACACAAGACAAAGACAAGTAGAATCATATGTACAACACATTTTCTAAAAATAAAGGGTTAATTGCTAAATAATACCATAATGTTTTACTTACTTTGCATTTATATACCCTACTGATTTTTCTGCTGCACTTATATATCTTAAAGTACAAACCGTTAATATTTGGTTTTCTTCAATTGACCATCAAATCAATCCTTATGTTAATCAAAATACATACGATTTATACTTTAGAGTATCAAAGTGCAGCGGAAAAATCAATAAGTCATATAAGCGCAAAATAGATGAAACATCGGGTTATTATTTTGCAATTAACCCAAAAATAAAGTAACCAAAAATTTATAATTTTTATATCCTCCAAAGTCTATTTTACACAAAGTATCAAAGTTTCGGCAAAAAAATAAAAAAATAAAGAGTAAATTGTCAGAAAAAACCAAGCACTTTTTTTGTTGTCAAAACCCCGCTCTTAAAACGTTAGTCAAAACCTTCTAGAAAAGTTTTTAGTTGTCAAGAAACCCCTTACATGTAATATCTAGTAGTTTCCTGTTATATCTAGTTTCCTATGATATTTAAGCAGTAACCAGCGATATCTAAATTGCTGTCTGTGATATATAAACAGATTGTATGAATTTGTTAGAAATAGCAGGACCCTATATAGATACTGGAGGAAAAAAATTCAGTAGTTTTTTTCTACCGTTTTGAGGTTGGGGGTTTTTGACAGCACAAAAAAATGATTGGTTTTTTTAACAATTTACCCAAAAATAAAATGCATTCTGCAGATGAATTCTTAAACTGATAATCATTTAAAAATGAATCTATCTCACTATTTAAAACACCAACCTACATGGTTGATGTCAGCAAACATGGTCGTACAATTAGGTCTGAAAGAAATATTGGTTTAAGAAATTAGCAGTCTAACATTTAATACAACTGACATTGACAATTTCATTAGCTTAGGAACCGTTTGGTTGCAGGATTTTATAGGATTTGGATTATGGATTTTTATGATTCCATAATTTTGTGTTTGATTGGAGGATTAGAATTTCTATGATTTCTTTGTTTTTTATGGAGGGCCCACCACAAAACATGAATTTCTCAATACTAAATTTTTTAAGGATTTTCAATGATTTGACACTATTATTGTGCTTTTAAATGGGACCCGTGGTACATTATTTATTTAATAATCATCTCTCTAAAATCATCAAATCCAAATCCCATTTTTTTCACCAACCAAAAAAAAATTATAAGGATCTACAAATCCAATACTAGTAATCTAAAACCAACCAAACAACAAATTACCAAATCCAGAAATTTTCAACCCTATTGTTTTGGAATCCAAATTTCATAATCTTGCAACCAAACAGCCCCTTAATGACCCATGGCAAGAAACAATTTTGGCGCATGCAATACATGTGTGACTAAGTTAATAAATTAACCACTAAAACAAACGAAAATGTTGATTCTGTAATTTAATCTAATCCTTTTTTGTTAGTCTACTTTGTTATTAATTTATTACTTGAACAGATTTGAAAATGTTGTTATATATTTATTATTTTTTTATAGGGTATCTCTTAAGGATTGAGTTTGTTGATAAACATAACATTGAGATTGATTTAACAATTAAAATATAATTCACCCATCAATATTTATTAATTTGTATATATTAGCTTATATATGATCCCCTGTATTTGTAATTTTGAAAACTTTAAATTGTAAGAAGTATGCCTAAGTTTAGCTTCAATAGCAGAAAATACCACTAAATTTTTAAAACCGGCACTTTACCCCTCATTTATAATTTATTCCAAAATCCCCTTTAGTTAAATCTTCTGTTAAAAAGTTCTATTTTTTAACAGAATTTTGAGTTGGGGTTTTCTCGATGTGGTTTATCTTCGGCAAGAAGATTGGCTTGCAAGCTCGATCGGGAGGCAACGAAATTTTACTCGGATCTTCCACAATTAGGTAGATACGCTACAACGGTTATAGCCTCCTAAACCCCTCTCTAGATTTCTTTATGTGTTGCAATTATTGGTAAATGACACGATCTCGGTTAAAAAAATTGGTGCTATATTTTGTAAAAATTTTATTTGATGCTTCCGACAGGTCCGCAAGTGTTGCGACCCTAACGCTGATTCCCAACATATTATATCATTTACTAATGTCACGACACGGAAAATGACTGGCACTTGAATCACGTGAAGTTTATAGAACTCCACCGTAACCCAAGTAAGCCGAAAATCAGGAATCTAAACCTTTTTAAGTAAATAGTGGAGGTGAAGTTTCGAAAAAATGATTATTAATGAAATCCAGCTCTTTCATTTCAAAGTATAAGCAAAATTAATAGAAATAGAAGTGGATTGTATACTAAAATTTGAAAGCATTTTCTTTATTTGAAATTTGGACAGCACCTCCTTTATAAATTTTGATCAAAATCAGTATATAAACAATAATAATATTGGCATCCTCATGTGGGAGCTAACTCATCGCCAATCGGCGGAAACACAAACACGCAGTATAAATATACGACACCCAAGACGAAGATCAACACAAGAAAAGAATAAAGAAGTTCCAAAACATCTTCAACTCAATATAAAAAATAATATACAAGTCTCACTCTAACTCCAAAAGAATATACAAACTGATCTCTAAGTCCACAAATATACATAGTCTGGTTGATAGAGATTTTAACCAGATACAATTGAATATAAAATATACAAGCGGTGATTACGATCTGTAGTGTAACCCGCCTACCAAGCAATTACCTACCAGCAAGCCGCTACTGATCCAAGCGGTCGGTCCTGCAAGAAAACTATGGCACAACAGGGTGAGTTGCTAACTCGTGAATAAAAGACATTATCAAGTAGAAATCGAATGCATAACGATCTACCTAGGTCATATTGTAATATAATATCGTATCGTGTGGTAACGAAAAAGAACGTGTGTGTGTGTGTATAACATCGTGCATGTATCAATATGTGGTAACATGTCATCCATAGCATGTGTGTATCATCTGATGAGTTTCCATCAACGACACTCGAAATCATCATATGTCACGACCCGAAATATTAGCGCGTGACCAACACTTAAATCACGCGACGTCTACAGGCGTAACGAACTTTAAGTAAGCTAAAACCCCCCCATAAAGCAAAACCTTTTTAAGAAATAAGAGGTGAAGCTTTGAAATAAAAGTATAATAAATCATGTTTTGTCGTTTGAAAAATTTGGGCAGCACCTCCTTTGTAAAAACAAGCCCCGAAAACGGGTACAACACAGGAAATAAATAAAGCATCCCCAAACGGGAGTAACTCACGCCCTACGGTGGAAACAACCACCACAAGCATAAATATATATACGATGCCCAACGGTGAAGATCCACACAAGGAAATAAAATAAAGCAAGACATCAACCCCAAAAGCGAACATAAAACTCATCGCTCAAGTCTCGCAACTACAAGTCTTTCTAAGTCTTCAACATATAAATTTCTAGTTTCTGATTTGATGGAGTTGACTAGATACAATAGGAATAATAATACAAGAGTGGCATGATCCAATATATACCACCTACCAAAAGCAAATCACCCGAAAGCAGCTGTGTGCCAGCGATGCCGCTACTGATCCATGCGGTCAACCTGCAAGAATTGTGGCACAACGGGGGTGAGTTGACAACTCGTGAGTAGAAAACATCATCAGGTAGAAATCGAAATAAACAACGATTCCTAGGTCAACTATATCATAAAGGTAATACTATGATATCTAGGGTGACCGTATCTGCATATGTGTCAACAACATAATCAATGCCTATCAGCAAGTGGATCTCATCCAAAATATAAATAAATGCATGTAAACAGGTGGATCTCGTCCACGTGTCAACCACTGACACAACAACTGCTGCATGTAAATATCATAAAAGCATATGCAGGTAAATATGAGGATATAAATCAATGTGTGTCCCTCGCGACACAACAAAATTATGGAACTTGAGTGTCCAACATCGACACTCTAAACATCATGAAACCCGTGTTCAGCATCGACACGTAAATCCTTATGTCTTAGGCGCCGTTACCATGACTGGCCCTGATGTCATGTCCGTACATCACTCCGGTCGGTATCCCCACGATAACCGCCGAGTCCAAATACTATCACCGGTAGGTACTTGCCCTGCCAGCCAGGCTCATGTACTTGTCTATACCACGAACAACATATCTTGCCCTGGGGAACCGTACCGGGTCCACCATGTACCCGCAGACGGTGCCTATCCGCTTCTCGAATCGGGTATATAACACAAGTCTCAGAACCGAGAAAATTCATGGTGGACGCACTGAAATATCATATCAAGAGAAATCGGATTTTCAAACAATACATAATTTTCTTGAAATACCCCCACGGTTCTCAAATCCATAAATCACATGAAAACCTTATCTCAATGTGTAAATCCATGAAAAACTGATATATGCAACATAAAACGGCAATATGAGCATATTAAGGGAAAACCGCTCTTTTAAATGAATTCAGTTTTAAAATATATCATGCGGTTCCCAATTATCCAAAATCCAATGCAACATCATATAAAGTGAACACGTAGCTATAGCAGGGTATATGTGCAAGCATGTAAGTATGCAACATATAACAGAATGTAAGCATATCCGTATATCTCATGCAACGTGGAATAGTGATATGAACACAACAAGTATATCATACAACATATCATAGTGATGTGAGCATAGCAAGTATATCATGGTATGATATAACAATTCTACTGTGTAGTGACATAGGAATTACCGATGATGAAGTGTGTGAGCCGGCAATCTATGTAAGTGTAACATACGTATCATCAATAATGGTGTAGGTGTACTAGCACAGGTATATGAAATGCAATGAGAATAATATGAATTCAGCATAATGCACATCGTGAACTAAATGCTATAAGGTATACGTATCTAACATGACCGAGTCGGTGAATCTATCAATCGACATCCAGCCTCACAACATCGCGTACGGTACAATCCATCGTACGACATCTTTTAATCAAGGGTATGGATAAATCAACAAGTAAAACTCATCGCGTACGGTAATCTATCGTACGACAACATTAAACAAATTAGGGATTCTATCAACCTATACAACATCGGAGGTACGGATCTAAGTCTCGTACGACATATCACTCATTATGCAATCATTATCCATATAAGTATACCTATCTCTCAGGTCACATCCGCATAAATCTCGTATCAGGGGACCGGCAAGGTATCGATTATTTTCTATCGACTCGCATCCATACAACGGCATATCAACCAAGTCATCATATCTCATCGTATACTTTTTCCATCGCATCAATCTCTCACATCAAGTCATTTTACATAAGCATTCTATCATATGAATCTCATGTCACGCTACTCTAAATCTTATATCTAAACCCGTGCAACTACATATTTATATATTGTGATTCACATTCACCTTTCATATCCTTATATATATCAATTCGAAACATCAATTCTATCATATCATGTCTAAGGGTTATTTCCCTATAGCTTTCATCTTATATCTCGATATATACTCAAGCATTAATATCACCACTAACTATTTTTTTTAATCGCGTCTATATTTTTCAAATGTAGATCCCTCCTACAGTATTCTATGTATATATCGGTTACCATTCATAAATTTGCGGGGTTGCTATACGCCATCCACCTGACTTCCTCCGTAGATATAAATCTACTCAGCTGCTAAACTCCTCACTTAGCCGTAGTCGATGCGCTTCGTCGTCTCGGAATCAAAGCGAATGTATCTACAATCAATATGAAATCGCAAATCTATTAATATCAAGTTCCGAAATCCAAATACGGCACGCGGTGCGCTCATAGGTTAAAACCTATAGCCTACGCATGCGAAACAACCAAACAACCCTTGTCGTTGACGTACAAACGTCCAATGACCAAATAAAATATCCATTCGAAAAACCAAGAAATCCCAATACAGGAAAACATAGCCAAAACCCTAACTAGGGGCGCTAATCATGAAAACCGCCACGCCAAAAACCCAATCGTACCAATACTCATTCATAACACAATAGATATCATAGATAATAATATTTACGTCATCTCTACGACAATTAAAACCAACGTATAATTTTACCGAAAAACTAGTAAGCATCTTTAAATCATTTTAGCACAAAACTAGATTTTTAAACAATTCTAGTGATCACAATCATCACAAAGCGGCTTAATTAAGTCACCCAAAGTTTTACTACAATTTTAATCTCACCCAAATAGGATTTAAAAAAACTTAGTTTGCTAATAATCTCAATTACACAAATTAGGAAATTAACAAATATCATTCTCACAATTTGATTATGTTTTCCAAGTCTACACTTCTTGATTTACCATTTTAACAAATCAAAACCCTAACTTGATCTTCACAAAAATTATCATGAATCATCTAAACATGAAAATTATGTTATATTAAACATTTAAATAGCTAGCTTAATGATTTTAACACAGCAAATAAAAATTAGGGTTAGAATTTTATACCTCCTCAAGAACACAAATTAGCAACTAACTCTAAATTTAACCCTCCAAAATGAAGTCTTTCTTGAAGATCTATACTTGTTTAGATAAGAAGAATGATGGGTGGTGATTTGTTTATGAGTTTGTGGGATTATTTAAGGATTTGTGATGATTTATTTGAGCTTGGAATTTTTAGTTACATATATGCCCTAGAGGCCATTATTGTACATATGATATATATTATAGTGGATGCTTGGATATATATAGAGAGGACTTTCTTGCTCGACATGATAGTATACTATTTGGTTTCACTTTATCTTAACATGTTGACTTATATTAGTTTACTGTCTTGCTCTCACATGTTGATAAATCCCTTAGAATATGTACTCGACTACTGGGACTATGATAAGATCATACTAGTGGGGCCAGGGTAGTCAACGAGTACATCCTATAATTGTTCCTAGTCGAGGGTGTATCGTGACAGGGCATCGATACACCAGATTAGGCTAGTGTATACGCATCTTAACCCATATGATGGGCGATGAATGATCCCATATCCATCAGTGTTTGACATCAAAGATGGTGTACGGGTGCTCAGTGGAGACTGGGTACACTGAACGGACTCGCCGAGAACTCCCAGATGGTATTATACCTCACGTCAGATGGCAGTTCTCCGGTGACACTGGTACAGGTTAGTCTGTAGACCCGAGATCGTTATAGAGTCTTGTGTGATTCCCACTATGCTTTGATTTCCACCTTACCACGTCCAAGAGGGAGTGCAAAACGGTGGCTTTTGGGTACAGTCCCGAATCACATGGAAGCAATGAGCGATAGGAGGGGTTTCGTCACTCCCGGTATAGGGAGATGATGTTGTGATGTGTTCGATTGGCTATAACTGAAAGTCCCTGGCCAGGGCTGATATAGAGTAGTACCGGTAAGTGTTATCAGTAGGTTCTCGACCTATTATGAGTCTCAGATCGACATGACTTATCGGTTACTGGGGTCTGACGTTTACCACCCTTAGACTAGATATGAAACATTTCAGACGAAGAGACCGGACTGTACGGTAGTGTTACTGATTGGATTCACAGGAGAATGCACATGCTTGTTTGTTGATCTTCTGATCGCTTAATACCTGGGTGGATGTTACGTTTAGCTAACCGCTAGAAGCTTGTGGGTGTTTGATATGATCATCACCTATTGCCGGCGTATTGACGATTCTTTAGAGTCCTATACAGACGTTTCTTGACTCAGGCAAAACGAAGTAGGAGCACATATGTGATATGTGCGGGACCGAGAATAATACGATATGACATACCGTATTCTATTCTCGCGATATATGATATAGCCGGGTCATCGTATCAAATGTTGATTCGATGAATCGGTACATGTTATATTAGTCGGTTATATGCGGTATAGTCGGATTGTCGGATCAAGTGTTGATTCGATAATTTAATGTATAATTATATATGTGATATATTACATTACATTGACTAATATTGGCTCGCTTTATTGATTCATTTTCTCACCGGATAATACATTGATATATATACGATATATGTTAAATGTATTATTTTCTTTTGTTACAAAAATATATTATATATGTGATATATAATATTGTAACAAGTTATGATTACAATTGCAACATGATTTGTGGAGATTAAATATAGTTAGGGTTTGATTTGGGTTAGCTTTTTCATGAAGCTTCTAGAAGCCTTGTTTTGTTTTAAGCAAAGATATTTTATTGATATTTTGTGGAGATATTTCATAACCCAACCCAAACCCTTTACCCTAGTTAAATCTCTACAATGGTTAAAGCCTTTCTTTATTAACCAAGGGTTGCAATTGTAACCATGAGCAATAATTTCATTATTCATCACAAAAAGAATTATTCATCTTCTTCTTCCTTGAGCTCTTGAAAAAGATTGACTAGGTTTTTCTTTTGTGATGATATTGAGTGAGATTTTGAAAACAAATGAGAGCCAAATTCCTACTTCATCATCATCATCTAATCTAGCCACTTAGATTAGGGTGTTCACTTCATTAATACTTGATTAGAGAAGTGAGAGCTTGAGTTAAAGATTCTTCAAGGTAGATCATCTTCGAAAAGGAAGACTTCAAGCAAGCATGGATCATTCGGCTTGTGGAGCGTCTCTAGAGTCCGGAAATTCATGGATCGCGACGAAGGGACTACTACTCGGAGCTTATGAAGCGAAGGAACGGACTACAAAGGTTGTAATCCCTTTCTCTTAGATGTAAAGATGTTTACATGCTTAGTTAACCCTAATTATCTAGCAAAGATTCTCGCTTTAGCTTGTTCGGCACTTCTAAATTTTAAATCGGGCATGGTTGATGCCTTATAGACCCTTGTGATAGTGCTTAGTAACCCTACAGTGGTATCAGAGCCTAGCTAGAGCATTAGGCGACGTGTATACGAAGTTAAAAGTCCGATCGAACCCCAAAACGTCAAATTTGACCCCCTCTCTGGATTTTTTTTAAAAAGGTGGTTTTTTCTATATTAAAAATACTCAGAAAATTAAGCAGGGAATTCTAAGGATTACCATGAAGTACGAGCTCCTAATTCCCTTAAGTCGCCGCGGAACCGCGGCAATACCATGCTTTGCGCGGCGGTTTGGCGGCCGTACTTGGGTATTAGGGACAGATACTTCTAGGTAACATCCGTATGTATTACTACATGCTTCTGGGAATTTTTAATATTACTCAAGTGTTGAGTTTTCTGGAGATCTTAAGAATTCGTTGATTCGATCGGAAAGTTTAACTTCGTTTAGTTTTTCTGGATAATTTAGAACGTGTTAAAATGTTCGAACGGATATCAATAACTCACTTTTTCTCGACATGAAAAACATTCAAGTGTTGAATTTTTCTTGAGTTTGAATCTTTCGGAAAAACATGCAATCATATCTGTGGACCCTCTAGAAGAACGTAACCTTAACTCGATTATGTGACCTTCAAAACTTCCACTGAACCCTAGGGTTTGTGGTAGTTTAGCGTTGCCACATGTGAGGCGTTGGTTTGACCCTTCTACGGCTGGTTCATTGGGGCTGTGACATGTTCTGGGATTTTTGAACTCCTCTCAAGTGTGGAGCTATTTGGGAAATCTTGGATGTTTGATTATTCGATCGGAAAGTTTAACTTTTTCTATTTATCTAGAATGTGATACAATATGCGGAATTCATATAGTTAGGCATGAAATGCGAAGTATGTGATATTTCGGATTTAAGATGTCTAAAGTGATTGTGGATTCCAAATGTTCTAGTTTTACACTTTCTTTTCTGGACCGTAAGCGCAGTATGTGGTGTATCGCCGGCTTCGTTGCTATACATCAACGACAATCGGGATACGCATACTTGCTTACGTTGATGATATGAGATATTATGTGTTGCTGTGATATGTTATATTGGATCGTCGTGTTTTGAATAGCCGGGGTTTTATGTGAGATGAGGGTTTTTATTTTCATTCATGTAAAATTCATTTGTATGTAATTTTCTTTTATTGGGGCACTTCCGGGTTGAGGTTGATGTCGCCATTGTATATTATTTACTTTTCCGCATTAGGTAGACCCGAGGAGGGGAGCACAAGTAACCGGGTTCTAGGGTCCAGTGGGAGGCCATCTCGAGGAGTCGAGACCGGGTCCCCTAACCCTAGAATTGGCAGTGTTACTTGCCGCTCTCGTAGGGGTCTAGGGATGTGGGTTTGGCTATTCATCGCGACCGTGGAATCCGTGTTTTGTACAGGCTCGAAATAAAACACGGACGTCCTAGTATATCCAATATTTCATATGTTATCTTCTGCTACAATGTTCTGTAATGAAATCATATTACTGCCTGAGACGAATGCTTATAAATATTTATGATGATATATAAATATTACTGCTTTCGTTTCTTCTGTGATGCTTAGGAAGCATTAACTGATGGGATATATTAATGAGATTAATAAAAGAAAAGAAACCTAAAAGATGTTGTAGAATCAAAACTTTATAAACAGGGTAGCTACAGTTTTGCTTTGCATAGCGGTATATATGATATACCCTGCACCTTATTCGATGAGGAAAGAGCCGAGATCCCTTCACCGGGAGTGACCTCTTTAGCAAAACTGGCAGATGCTACAAACTCGCGGTTTATTTTTTGATTGCTTCTATGGTTTTGCTTTGCACAGCGGTATTTGTGAAATATCATGCACCTTATTCGATAAAGAAAGAGCCGAGATCCCTTCACCGGGAGTGACCTCTTTAGTGAAACTAGAAAAGCCTAAAAAACACTCCTTTTCAAAATCACTTGTTTCTACAACGATATCAAGTTCATTACGCTCATGGTTTTATGAAAAAACCCGCGTAACCCTCCGTCATTTCAGATAAGTAATATTTAGTATTCGTGCTACGGTAGTTTGGCATGTGTCAAGGCGTAGTGTACGGTAGCTGATTACTACTTATCTGTAGCATGAGATGCGATTGGATTAGGGTATTCGTACGGTGTTGTTTGGCATGTGTCAAGGGTCGTACGGGTGGGTTTGATTCAATCACGAAATGTACGGGTTGAACTTGACTAGCGCACTATGAGTTGTTTGGCATGCGTCAAGGTCATAGCACGCTAGGGGTAAAAGAATTATCGGGAATTTCAAGTGTTGAAATTTGCAATAAGATTGCATACCTCCTATGAGATAGTTAGATCCCGATACCCACTGCGAGTAAAAGTTACTCCTGGGAGAGTTTTACAGAGGACAATTAGCCGATCAAGTAGGTGACTAGAAAGGTGTTTACGGGGTTAAGCCTCTGGGAAAACGGAGTTTATTTTAATTAGGTCCGGGCGAAAGCACAGGAAACCTCCCTCAAAGCACCAACACTGATCTGGCTGAAATATTGGCGAACTTGTAAGGTGTAATTAATCCCCGCTAGTCTTACCTTTTAGGGTTTGAAGGAAGATTTGATAAAAACAGTGGGAGACATCCTGATTAGATAAGATAATAACCAATCTATTCTTGCAAGAGCATACGCTAAAGTGTTTTTCTTCTCTCTCTCTCCAGGTAGCGACCATGTCAGGCCTTAATCAAGATAATAATATGGATGTATTGACTGAACCCGATTATTATACTGAGCAGGGGAACGTTGGTCCCGTTCTTTCTTATAAGTGTTATAAGACCGAGCAGGAAATAGGAGAATGTCTGGATTCTCATACCGCCCAAACGAAGAATAAACATGTTGATACATCTTCTTCAGGTGTGTTAGTTATTGAGAACTGTTTCTCAGTTCACTCTACGTCCTGGGTATTAGATACTGGATCGGGATCCCACATGTGTAATATGTTATATGGGCTACGTAAAGGTAGAGAACTGGGAATGGGTGATCATTCCGTAACAGTAGGGAATGGTGCAAATGTTGCAGCCAAGGCTGTTGCCGAATATCACCTTGTGTTATCAAAAGGCAATACATTGATTCTGAACGAATGCTATTACATTCCGACCCTGATATGCAATATTATATCAGTTTCTTGATTGAATAAAGAAGGATATAATTTTGTAATACAGGATAATGTTATGAACATATTCCTGAATCAAAAGTTGATAGGATCGGGATCGTTAAATAATGGCATGTACGTTCTAAATCCAACTACAATTCTTAATGTACAGAACACAAACAAGTGGAAAAGTTCAAAAATGAACGAATCCTTCTTGTGGAATTGTAGACTAGGTCATATCAATGCGACACGGCTAGCTAAATTGCATAAGGATGGATATTTGAATCCGTTCGAATTTTCATCTTATGACACTTGCCAGTCATGTCTCAAAGGCAAGATGACCAAAACTCCATTTAGTGGACACGGAGAAAGAGTTACGGAACTCTTGGGGCCGATACATAGTGATGTATGTGGACCTATGTCTACACATGCCAGGAACGGTTCTTCCTACTTCATTACATTCACTGACGATCTCTCAAGATACAGACACGTGTTCCTGATGAAACACAAGTCTGAAGCTTTTGAGAAATTCAGGGAATATAAGCACGAAGTAGAGAACCAAACGGGCAGAAGTATTAAGATCCTTTGATCTGATCGAGGAAGAGAATACTTGAGCAATGAGTTCCTAGATTATATAAAATAGAATGGGATTCTCTCTCAGCATACACTTCCATATACACCACTGTTGGAGATAATGCCCTCAGAGTCAATTATTGGATCACAAGCACGTGATTGCAATGATTGAGGGAGGACCTATCCCGGTAGGACAGTCTTACTCGAGATGATAGTACGCTATCTGGTTTACCTTTATCATCGTGTACTGTTTTAGGTGACCTGACAAGTTGCTATTACACGTTGATAGAGCCCCTAGGATTCTTGCTTGACCACCAGCAGTATGAGGGCGATCATATACGTGGGAGCTGGTAGTCTATAAGCATATCCTTAAATGGTCCCTAGTCGTGTGAGTTTCGAGATAGGGCATCGATACTCCAGAGTAGACTAGTGTATACAGTCGAGACCCCGACGGGGGGCGGTGGCCGGTCTCACAAGCCACTGGTGTCAGTTGGATCATCTAAGATGTATACAGGTGCTCATTGGGTTATGAGTACACCGGACAGGACTCGCCGGGAACATGCCAGTTGGTCATATACCAGACGTCAGATGGCAGTTCCCTGGTGACATGTGTGCAGGTTAGTTCATCGACCTGGGGATCGTCATTTGTCTTGTGTGAGTTCCCACTGTACTTTGATTACTACCCTACCACGGCTCAAAGGAGTCGTGCAAACAAGTTTTAGTTGGGTACAGTCCCGAGCCACATGGAGGCAGTGAGCGTATCTTCAGGGGTTCGTCTCTCCCGGTATTGGGGGTGAGGTCGTGCTGTGTCTAGGAGAGCCATTACACGAAGTCCTTGGCCAAGGCAAGGAGATTTACTGGTAGGTATTCCAGTAGTATCTCAGGGTGTTCTGGGCTACACTCCGACACGACTTGTACCGCTTTTGGGGGTCTGACTTTTACCAACCCCCTAGGCCCGCCATGCGATGCTCATAGACGAACGGACCGGACTGCATGGATATTGTCACTGACAGGCTCAGTAGGGTTGTCAGGCTGAGTTCGCTCACAGACGTCCCTTTTAGTCAATACCTGGTAGCCCGTTACGTATTGGCTTATACCTCTGACGTGCTAGTGGTTAAATCCACAACCAAGGTGTTGACGAGTCTTTAGAGTCCCCCACATTCAGTTACTCAGCTTTCGGGCGAAAGGTTGTAGAGGCCGTATGGAGATATGGCAAGGTCCGATCAGATACGTGCGGTATTGCACGGATCAGGATCGGACAGTTTGTACTATAGGCCGTATGGGTATATGGCAGGGTTCGATCAGATACGTGCGGTATTGCACGGATCAGGATCGAACGGATATTACTAGCCAGCTTTGGTTTAAGCCGGATCCTAGTATAGTACAGTGGAGATTTTGTCTCATTGCATTTGTATTTCGGTCGAAATACAGATGCGGGTGTGTATGCACAGTATCGGGGTTTTCCTGTAATTTATTACGGGACCAGTTTTCTGGAGTTGCCAGTTTGCTTTCCGTTTCGGCCAATTTCCATTGTTCCGTTCATTGGCCGAAGATTGGTGGAGGAGGGTTTATTTGCATTGTTGCAAATAGGCATTAGTGGAGGGGGTTCTTTGCATCTTGTTGCATCATGATGGCTTTCATGATGTGCACCATCATTGACTTGTTTTGACTCCATCATGACTTGACTTTTAAAGTCATGATTGTTGATGATGTTGAGGGGTGAGGTTGGTTGTGTGTGGATGTATTTGTTATCATGTTCTTTCATGATCCCTTTTTGTATCATTGTTCCACCCACCCTCTTGTCTTGGTTTTTCCCTCTCCAATCACACATGGAAATGGGGGGGGGGGCCGGCCACTTTTTGCAAGATGAGGAAAATGCTTCTCTTTTGAGTGGGGAGAAATATGATACTCTCATTCTTCTTGGTCTATTACATTTTTCCTTCACCTCTCTCCAAGTTCTTCTTCCTCCACAAAATGGCAAAGCTCCAAAAACACCAAATGAGACTTCTTCTCTAGATATTCTACAGCATATCTTGGGCACGTCGAGTAGCCGGCTTCGTGTCCGAGTTGCCTCGGCATTGAGGTGGGAGCCCGTAAACGATGTAGGCGATGTGGTGCACTTCCGGCGACGAGGAGGAGACGGGACATTCCGCAGGAGGTCGGGACGACGACGAGAAGACCGGAGGACTCGGATCTGTCGGTATACTTCTCATCCCTATCTTGTTAGTAGCTTAGACTTGTTAATGGTTACGATCCAGATGTTTAGTGCGCGGTGGTGCCGGTTTGCTAAGTCCGCAAAATTAAATTTTTTCACCGCTTTCGCATTCCGGCGTCGGATTGACGGCCGGGGCGCCGCTGTGCACTTACAACCACAACACAACGGTGTATCAGAGCGGAGGAATCGCACCCTATTAGATATGGTGTGCTCTATGATGAGCAATGCTGAGTTGCCTGTTTCCTTCTCGGGGTATGCGCTTGAGACAACCATAGACCTATTGAATAGGGTTCCCACCAAATCTGTGCTAACCACTCCATATGAGATATGGAAAGGAAAGAGAACATATCTTAATTACATTAAGATATGGGGTTGTCCGGCATATGTGAAAACACAAAATCCAGACAAGCTCGAGACAAGGTCAGTTCTATGCAAGCTTATTGGATATCCTAAGCATTCGCAAGGGTATATCTTCTACCACTCCGAGGAACAAAAATTGTTTGTTTCTCGACATGCCACCTTCTTAGAAAAGGGTTTTCTCATGAAACAAGATAGTGGCAATGAGGTAGAACTGGAAGAAGTTCCAGCGACACAAACTGCAACTGAAGATTTAGTGAAGCCAGAGGATTCAGTAGTTCCCAACGAACCCCAGCCTTTCTGCCGGTCTAGTAGGGTTTCTCATCCACCTGAGAGATACTACGGTTTTCTCGTTGATGGTGGGAGCGAGGATTGCATCATGGAAGATGATGACCCGACTAGCTTCGAGCAGGCCATCACGAGTGGTGACTCTGTGAAGTGGCCGTATGCAATGCGATCTGGGATGGAATCCATGTACACCAACAAAGTATGGACTTTGGAAGTTGCTCCTGAAGGGGTAAAACCCATTGTGAGCAAATTGATCTTTAAGAAGAAACTTGGCGTAGATGGAAAAGTTGAGACTTTCAAAGCTAGACTTGTTGCAAAGGGTTTTCGTCAACGACCAGGTGTGGATTATGATGAAACCTTTTCTCCAGTGGCTATGCTTAAGTCCATCCGGATCTTACTTTCCATTGCTGCATACCATGACTACGAAATCTGGAAAATGGATGTTAAGACCGCCTTTCTAAATAGTGATTTAGAGCAGTGCGTGTACATGACTCAGCCAGAGGGCTTCGTAGATAGTGGAAGCAGCGGAAAGGTATGCAAGCTGCTTAAATCCATCTACGGGTTAAAGCAGGCATCGCGGAGTTGGAACATCTGCTTTGATGTTGTAGTCAAAGAGTTTGACTTCATCAAAAATGTAGATGAACCTTGTATATATAAAAAGGTTGCAGAGAGTAAGGTTGTCTTCCTCATATTGTACGTTGATGACATACTCTTGATAGGAAATGATGTTCCTATATTTCAATCGGTCAAGCTCTTCTTATCACAAAGATTCTCAAAGAAAGATCTTGGTGATGCCTCCTGCATACTGGGAATTAAGATCTATAGAGATAGATCTAAACGGATACTGGGATTGTCCCAATCCAGATACATTGACACCATACTAAAGAGGTTTAGTATGGAAGAATCCAAGCATGGGAACCAACCCACGATCTCTGGACTCACTCTCTCCAAAGAGATGTCTCCCAAGACTGATTTGGAAAGAGCTCTCATGCAAGAGATACCCTATGCTTCGACAGTAGGCTCTATCATGTACGCGATGCTATGTACTAGACCCGATGTAGCATACTCACTAAGTGTAGTAAGTAGGTATCAAGCAGATCCTGGAGAGAGTCACTAGATAGCTGTGAAGAACATTCTCAAGTACTTGAGAAGAACTAAGGAGATGTTCTTAGTTTATGGTAACGGAGAACTCCAGGAGGATTCCTTTACTGATTCGAGCTTCCAAAATGATAAGGACGACTCTAAGTCGCACTCGGGATTTGTATTTACCCTCAATGGAGGGCAGTGTGTTAGAAGAGTTCCAAACAGGAAACCGTTGCAGACTCGACGATGGAGGCTGAATACATCGCTGCCAATGATGCTGCCAAAGAGGCTGTCTGGATGAAGAAGTTCATCACTGAACTTGGTGTGGTTCCGTCCATTGAGCATCCAATACCTTTGTATTGTGATAACAATGGAGTTGTGGATTTGGCCAAGGAACCCAGGTACCATCAGAAGTCCAGACATATTCTGAGGCGGTATCACCTGATCCGGGAGATAGTTGATCGCCGGGAGATCGAGGTCAGGAGAGTTGATACGAAGGACAGCACTGCGGATCCATTCACAAAGGCCATTCCCCAGATACAATTTGAGAGACTCTTCGGGATGTTAGGTATGAGATACTACAACAGCTGGCCATAGTGCAAGTGGGAGATTGTTAGTTATCTATATGCCCTAGAGGCCATTATTGTACATATGAAGTATATTATAGTGGATGCTTGGATATTTATAGAGAGGACTTTCTTGCTCGACATGATAGTATGCTATTTGGTTTCACTTTATCTTAACAAGTTGACTTATATTAGTTTACTGTCTTGCTCTCACATGTTGATAAAGCCCTTAGGATATGTACTTGACTACTGGGACTATGATGAGATCATACTAGTGGGGCCAGGTTAGTCAACGAGTATATCCTATAACTGTTCCTAGTCGAGGGTGTATCGGGACAGGGCATCGATACACCAGATTAGACTAGTGTATACGCATCTTGACCCATATGATGGGCGATGGATGATCCCATATCCATTAGTGTTTGACATCAAAGATGGTGTATGGGTGCTCAGTGGAGACTGGGTACACTGAACGGACTCACCGAGAACTCCCAGATGGTATTATACCACACGTTAGATGGCAGTTCTCCGGTGACATTGGTACAGGTTAGTCTGTAGACCCGAGATCGTCATAGAGTCTTGTGTGATTCCTACTGTTCTTTGATTTCCACCTTACCACGTCTAAGATGGCGTGCAAAACGGTGGCTTTTGGGTACAGTCCCGAATCACATGGAGGCAATGAGCGATAAGAGGGGTTTCGTCTCTCCCGGTATAGGGAGTTGATGTTGTGCTGTGTTCGATTGGCTACAACTGGAAGTCCCTGGCCAGGGCTGATATAGAGTACTACTGGTAAGTGTTATCAGTAGGTTCTCGACCTGTTATGAGCCTCAGATCGACACGACTTATCGGTTAGTGGGGTCTGACATTTACTACCCTAGACTAGATATGCAACATATCGGACGAAGAGACCGGACTGTACGGTAGTGTTACTGATTGGATTCACAGGAGAATATACAGGCTTGCTTGTTGATCTTTTGATCGCTCAATACCTGGGTGGCTATTACGTTTAGCTTACCGCTTGCAGCTTGTGGGTGTTTGATATGATCATCACCTACTGCCGGCGTATTGACGATTCTTTAGAGTCATACACAGAGATTTCTTGACTCTGGAAAAATGGAGTACGAACACATATGTGATATGTGCGGGACCGAGAATAATACGATATGAGATACCGTATTATATTCTCGCGATATATGATATAGCCGGGTCATCGGATCAAGTGTTGATTCGATGAATCGGTACATGTTATATTAGTCGGTCATATGCGGTATAGCCGGATTGTCGAATCAAGTGTTGATTCGATAATTTAATATATAATTATATATGTGATATATTACATTACATTAACTAATATTGTCTCGCTGTTTCCCCCAATCAGAGCAAAGCTCTGTTTTGAAATTCAAAATTCAAAAATTGAAGCAACGCTTCAAATCCAGCGCTAGGTGCGTTGCGCGCCACGTGTCAAACTGTCATGACCCAAAGTTCGGCCCATGACTGGCACTTAACCACGTAACGTCTACAGGCGTAACGCGACTAAGTAAGCCGAAACCCAGAAATCAAAAACCATTTTAAATATAGAGTGTTAAAACATTTTAGTAGAAGCATTTGTAAAATGTTTAGAAATCCTTAAGTAATTTAGTAGAAAACCTTTTTAGTTTAAGAGTTACATTTTAATAATTTTGGCAACATTTCCTTTATAAAAATTTGTCCCGCAAGTCGGGTAAAGGCAAGGTGTAGTCGAAGTAACATGTGAAATGAATAGAGCATCACAATATGATATACGATGCCGTAGCGAAGAATGAGCAGTAAAGCAAAGACAAATATCATAAAAGATAAGACTGCATAAATAAAGTCGGCTCACAGCGAGCTCGACACCAGAGTACAAAATAACATACATCGCCCTCACAACTGTCTCTAAGTCAATACATGAAGGTAGATGGAGAATACTAGATACATCAATATACAACTGAAAGGTAAACAGATACCGTACAAAACCCACCTAATAGCAAAAGGGCTAACACGTCTCAGAAATGGTATCTGTGTCAAAAGATGCGGTAAACAGCCAGCCTCGACTACTCCAAAGGGCAACCTGCAAGCACTGTGGCACAACGGGGGTGAGTTGCCAACTCGTGAATAGTAGATAACATATAAAAGTAATCGCGAGTATGCACGTGCTGCGATACTCTAACCTATGCCAACGGATAAACATCTATATGATGAACTGGGTGCTCAATATCATGCAACAAGTGCTATCTAGTAATCGTGTCTATATGACGAGCAAGATATGTGATAATCAGGCATGGCGATGCAATCTAACAACCATATATATATATGATGAGCAGGGTACGCAATGATATGCAAGCATGTGTACTCTATCAGGTATGCTAGCTACAGGATGAGATGTCAAGTACTAAATGCTGAGTATGGGAAGAAATAATGTCTACACGGAATGTCAACGTGGAAAACATAACTGGTGTCTGTCAATACACCCCAATCCCAATACAACTCAGGCGACGTCATCCACATTGGCCCTCAAATCCTGTAATCTCATAAAATCGTGAGTGCCCAACATCGGCACCCAAATATCAAGAAAACTCGTGTCCAGCATCGACACGCAAAACCTCATATCTCGGGCATCCGTCAGTCCGGGTTAGCCCACGGGCTCTGTCTGCGGTATCGGCCCTCGGCCCCGGCAGTACGATTCGTCCCGTATCCATCTCTCGACTCTGGTCGGTATCCTCCGGATAACCGCCAGGTCTAACCAATCACTGGTAGGTAGTAGTCCTCTGCCAGGCTCACCGTCTACTGCACAGCGATCCGTTCTCGTCCCGGGGTACCATACCAGGTCCACCATGTACCCGCAATCGGCCTCGTCCAGCTCCTCGACTCGGGTTCCCATGTATCGCTCTAGCTCCGAGAAAACACATGGTGGACGCACTGAAATATCATATCAAGGGAAACCGGTTTTTTTTAAACAGTGCGTATTTTTCTTAAAATAGTACTCTGATTCCCAAATCCAGAAATCTCATAGATCAATATAATGCGTAAACCCATGCCATGCGTCGTATGACACTAAGGGTAAAAGAAAAGGGAAAACCGCTCTTTTTAAAAGATCCAGTTTGGAAAATATCATATGCGGTGCCTTAGTTTTTAAATTAGGTCAATATCATCCATGTATGTAACAAGTGAATATGAGTATAGGTATAGATGTACGAAAAGATAAGTATGCTAAGTGATTGTAGCAACGTACATGTACACTAATGTGGATATATGATGTATATGTGTCCAAGTACGAATAGATGATGTATGTGTGCTCAAAGTCTGAATATATGCAGTGTAGGGGCACAAAGGTAAACATATCAAGGTATATATGTATATGCACTATGACGAAATATAATGGTGCAAATGCACAGGTAGTGAGATATCAATGAAGGTATGCAAAATCGTAAGTGTATAGTGTACATGATATGAATATAACATATGCTGATATGTGGCAGGTCATGACAACATCAATAAAACGGAATCAATATCATAAATGATTTTTGGCAATCCTATACTGTTAGTGTCATGGCAATCACTAACGGCGTGAGTGTAGCATATAAATCGTGCTCATGCAACTGATACCGCTAGTAACAGTGCAGTGTTCTATACTACCAGTTCTATATATAACAAAAGGTTTGCTACTCTAGTATGTCTATATGAACACATAAGACTAAATATCCTATTACGCCACGACGCTTAACGCGATACGGGCAATTTCCCCGTAGATGTTAAATCTACTCACCTGGTCGCGTGCTAAGTATAGCCGACCACCTGCTTCCCTTTCCTGGCGACGTCTGACGTACCCGCCTGTGAACCTGGAATTTACACAAGGAATCCAATTATATAAGCCAGAATCTCGCAAAACGCGATATCGAAACAAAACGAGAAACTCGCGTAGCGAATCAACGCGCGTGTGTGCGATACGTTGAAACGTGTGTGCGCGCGTCTACGAATCATCCCGACACGCCGCGATACGCTGAATCACAAAATCCACTCGCGTATCGCGCAAACTAAAAACACCAGAAAACGATATATCGTCCCAGATTCTACCCAGGTTAAAATATTACAAATCTATATACACCATGGACCTACAGAACATAGAAGATACCCAACCAAAAAAACCTAGCTCCTATCTCCCTGCTCTGGCCGCAATTTGCGGCCAGAAAGATTTTTCCGGCGGCCTGAAGGTTGGCTGGTGGGGTCGGGCTCTGGTGGTGGGGTCAGGGTGTCACTAGTATGCTATGGTCCACTCAATTTTATTCTGGAGTCACTGGGGTAACAGCAGATATCAAAAAGCTATGTTTTGCTTTAAAAAGTCACATTTTGCACAATCATGAAAAATCAGGGTATTTTGGTGTAATCTGTGGTTACCTAGGTTTACTTGGCCATAATAGCACCTAATTAACTTAGTCTAGCCAAAACTAACCTTACTTAAGCAAAGATCACACTAATCTCCACAAATATCGCTAAAAACACACAATCTAGCGATAACAACTACCAATTTACACTAAGAAAACTAAACCAACGCACAAGTCTAGCATACAAGCAAGTGGAGCTCAGAGGTTATACCTCACTTGACCCTACGACGCTGGGTCAGGAGAAGAAGAGGAGAAGAAGAAGCTGCTACTGGTGTTGCTGTTCCAGATGCTGTTGCTGTTGCTGTTGTTACTGCTACTGCTGATGCTGCTGCTTGTTGTTGTTGTTGGTGTTGTTACTGCTTCTGCTGATGCTGTTGTTGATGGTGTTAGTGCTGGGGCTGCTCGGCTGCTGCTACATGTGCTGGGGCTACTGCTGCAAGGAGCTGCTGCTGTTGCTTGGTGTTGCTGCTGCTGGGGCTGAAGCTGATGCTGGGGCTGAAGCTGATGTAGTTGCTGCTGCAACTTCTGCTGTTGCTGCTGATGATGCTGATAGTGTGTGTGTGAGTGAGTGAGATATGAGAGTGTGTGATGCAACAAAAGAAATGATAATGCACAAGGTCAAGCCCCCATTTCTCTCTCTCTCTTGCCACATTAAATGCAAGCATGGGCTTGCCATGATGCACCCCTCTCTCTCTCTCACATTTAATGCAAGCATTGCTTAGCCATGATGCATTCTCTCTCTCTCTCTCAAGTCAACCAAAAGCATTTTAAATTCCATTTCATTTTTAAAAAAAATACCCTTAATTCAAATCATGTTAACTTACTAATGGTGGGGTTAACCTACTATGGTTGTTAAACATGGTTTAACCCAAATTCTAACCCTAGTTTACATGCACAAGTTTGTGCAAGCTTGGGAAAATTTTAGAAAAATATTTATTAAATTTGAAAATCAATTTGGTAAACTTTTTATTAAAATTCACATATTAAAATATAATTAGCCACTAAACAAATCCTAGGGTGTTACAATCTTCCCCCCTTAGAGAAATTCGTCCCCGAATTTAAAATATAAAGCAACGCATACCTTCAAAGAGATGAGGGAACTTCTTACGTATCTCGCCCTCGGCCTCCCAAGTGATCTCTTCACCATTCGGGCTACGCCAAAGCACCTTCA
The DNA here is from genome assembly GCA_030015575.1 of Agapanthus africanus. Classification (NCBI taxonomy): domain Eukaryota; kingdom Viridiplantae; phylum Streptophyta; class Magnoliopsida; order Asparagales; family Amaryllidaceae; genus Agapanthus; species Agapanthus africanus. The sequence continues at coordinate 136,505,548 of JASDDO010000004.1, read as the reverse complement.
CTGATGGCAAGACCTTCGATCTAGGTTTCTTCACCTGCCGGTACAAGATCACGATTGGCTGCTCGGTGAACGTAAGATCGCGCTCGAGCTGAACGGTCTGACGCTGAATCATGTGCGAAGGGTCATGTAGGTATCTGCGAAGCATTGACACATGGAATACGGGGTGAACATTTGGGAAGTCGGGTGGAAGAGCCAAACGATAAGCTACTGCGCCCACACGCTTGAGGATCTCAAAGGGACCTATGAATCTGGGGCTAAGCTTCCCCTTCCATCCAAACCTCATCACTCCCTTCATCGGAGAGACCCTCAGAAACACGTGATCGCCAACTGCGAACTCTAGTCTGCGGCGGCGCCTGTCAGCATACGATCTCTGCCTTCTCTGAGCTATCCTCATCCTGTCTCGAATCAGCTGTATCTTCTCAGTCGTCTCCTGTACGATCTGTGGCCCCAAAATACTGCCCTCGCTGAGCTCTGTCCAACAGATGGGCGATCTACATCTCCTCCCATACAAAGCCTCGAAAGGTGCCATCTGAATCGTATCCTGGAAGCTATTGTTGTAGGAGAACTCTATCAAGGGTAAATGATGATCCCAGCTACCACCAAAATCTAAAACGCACGCTCGGAGCATGTCCTCGAGAGTCTGAATGGTCCGCTCTGACTGTCCGTCGTTCTGCGGATGAAATGCTGTGCTGAAACTCAAGCGCGTGCCCAAAGCCTCCTGAAGCCTCTGCCATAGTCGGTTGGTAAACTGGGTGCCTCTGTCGGATACAATACACGTCGGGACTCCATGCAGTCGTACAATCTTGTCGATGTATATCTGGGCATACTGAGCAAACCTGTGTTAGTTATATGTATGCCCTAGAGGCTATTACTGTACATTGGATGTATATTGTAGTGGATGCTGGGACATATATAGGGAGGACTTTCTTGCTCGACATGATAGTATGCTATCTGGTTGATCTTTACCTTAACGTGTACACAGGCTGTCTCTCTATTACATGTTGGTAAAGCGCTTAGGATGTGTGCTTGACTACCTAGACTATGATGCGGATCATACTAGTGGGGACATGGTAGTCCATAAGTACATCCTTCAAAGTCCCTAGTCGTGGGTGTATCGAGACGGGGCATCGATATACCAGAGTAGACTAGCGTGTACCTTCTCGACCCATACAGATGGGCGATGGATGATCCCATATCCATTGGTGTTTGACATCAGAGGATATATACGGGTGCTCATTAGAGACTGGGTACACTGGACGGACTCGCCGAGAACTCTCAGATGGTATTATACCTCACGTCAGATGGCAGTTCTCAGGTGACACTGGTACAGAATAGTCTGTTGACCCGAGATCGTCATAGAGTCTTATGTGGTTCCCACTGTGCTTTGATTTCCATCTTACCACGTCCAAGAGGGCGTGCAAAACGGTGGTTTTTGGGTACAGTCCCGAGTCACATGGAGGCAATGAGCGATAGGAGGGGATTCGTCTCTCCCGGTATAGGGAGTTGATGTTGCGCTGTGTTCGATTGGCTATAACAGGAAATCCCTGGCCAGGGTTGCTGAGATTTACTGGTAAGTGTTACCAGTAGTTTCTCGAATTGTTATAGACCTCATATCGACACGACTTATCGAGCTATTGGGGTCTGACGTTTACCACCCCTAGGCAAGATATGCGACATATCAGACGACGAGACCGGACTGTACGGTAGTGTTACTGGTTGGATTCACTGGAGTGTGAGCGGGCTTGCTCGTCGATCTTCTGATCGCTCAATACCCGGGTGGCCGTTACGTTTAGCAGACCGCTTGCGGCTTGTGGGTGATTGATATGATCATCATCTGCTGCCGGCGTATTGACGAGTCTTTAGAGTCCTACACAGAGGTTTCCTGGCTCAAGCGAAACGAAATAGGAGCGCATATGAGATATGTGCGGGACCGAGAATAATGCGTGTATGTGATACCGTATTTCATTCTCGCGATCAATGTGTCGAATGGTTGTATGCGATATAACCTAGTTATCGATTCAAGCGTTAATTCGATAAGCCGATACATTGTATACTAGTCGGTTGTGTGCGACATGACCGGTTCATTGAATCAAGTGTTGATTTAATGATTTAATGCATAATTATATATTTGATATATTACTTTGCATTAACTAGTGTTGGTTCACTTTAATTGGATTTTCTCACTTGGATTGTGCACATTGTATATGTGATATACTTTTGTACACAAGATTGTATCATGTTTGATGATGCATACTTACTTGGTTTGTGTAAAGAATTAAACCATGGTTATTTAAATAGTTAGGGTTTTGGTTTTCCTTATTCATTTATTTATCTTTTTCATTTAAGCTTTTTGGAAATAAAATAAATGGCATAAGAGGATAATGGTGGCTTTCTTTGTTTGTTCATGAATTTTCATGAAGCTTTGACTTAGTTAACCATTCTTGTCTTTTGCTTGACCCTAACCATCATAACTTACCATGGTCTATTCTCTACAACTAACTTTGGTTAATATTATGATAAGGATCATATTATTTCTTATTCCAAAAGAACTCATCATAACATTCTTCTTCTTCTTCTTCTTCATTTCTTCAAGTGAAGAAAGCTTGCCTCCATCAATGGCAAGTGATGAATTAGAGTGAGAAATCCAATTCTAAAGTCTACCCACTTCCTATTTCTTCATCCTCTACTTCTTGCCTGGTAGTAGAGTGTGTTTCCTTCACAAGTTTTCAAGGCTCGGTGAAGGTGGAGCTTGATCTAGTGATGCTTCGACGTAGATCATCTTCGGCACGCCGTCGATGACCTAGCCCGTCCATTCTCCGATGAAGCCGACGCTAGAGCCCGGGATCCGTCTTGGACAGCGAGGAGACTTCATTGCGGAGCCGTGGAGGTGTAGCACTGGATCTACAAAGGTTGTATTTCCATATTCTTTTAGTTAAGTGTTAACTAGTTAGCTTTTTCGCCTAGAAATCTAGTCTAAGATCCGTAGTCTAGGGTTTCCCGGCACCGTAAATTTTGAATTTGGCATGATCGATGCCTTGTGTGACCTCACTAGAGTGCCTAGGAACCCTACAGTGGTATCAGAGCCTAGCTAGAGCCTTAGGCGAAGTCCCGACGGAATTTGAAACCCGAACGAACCCGAAACCCATATTCAAAAATGCTCTCTGTCCAGATTTTAAAATTGTGGATTTTTCAATATTAAAAATATGCAGAAAATTAAGCAGGCTTTATTATGAATTACTGTGAAAAACGGAGAGCTAACTCCGTCATAACGCCGCAAAACCGCGGCCTAAGCCCACGTTGCGCGGCGGTTCCGCGGCCGTAATGTTGACTCTTAGACACCTCTTTCCACAGTAATTGTTATATTTGACTCCTGTGTTTTCTGGATAATTTTAATATTTTATTCTACAGTTGAGTATTTTGGGGTTGTATTGGGAATCGCTGATTCGATCGGATTATCAAGTTTTGTCTATGTGGCTTTCCGGATAAATTTTAGAATATGTTAAAAAGTTCGACCGGATATAAATACCCAATTTTTCCCCTGTCGGGAAATTTCCAAGTTTTGGATTTTTCCGCAGTTTAACGACGTTCTAAGTAGTGCAAGTAATGTGATGGACCCTCTAGAAGACAACAAACCTTAACTCGATTATGTGACCGTCTTGAACTGCCCTTTGAACCTTCGGGTTTGGGGTAGTACGGCGTGCCACATGTGAGGCATTGGCTTGACCCTTCTACGGCTGGACTGTTGGTACTGAGGCACGAACTGAATGTTGTTAGACTTATTTCATGTGTTGAGTAGTATCGGGAAAACTTGGGTGTTCGATTGTTCGATCGAAAAGTTTAGCATTTTCTATTTATCCGGAATGTGATACAATAATTGGAATTCACAATAAGTTATGAGATAACTGAATGAATGTTATAAACATAGCAGTTTAGTCTCACTTGATCGGTTGCCACGGAATTTTGATGTGATCAAAAGTCCGTCGCAATCACGTAGCGTACGCGGATACTCGTCGGATAAACTTAATAGACAGCCTCACCCCATAGCCCCGACCAAGTGACTGTAGGAGAACCCCGTCGCCGAAAGCATCCGTCCGGGTGCTCGCGGTAGCGGTGTTCCGCCTTGGTGCACTTCGTCGACGGTATCGGGGGTGCGGCCGTCTACTGAAGTTTGCGACGAGCATCCGATCAGGATGTCGGGAATCTTGTTGAATTGCCCGACTTGATATTGAAAAGTGTTTTCGATAATGAGACTAAAATGCGGGGTTTATAATTGTTAGGCATGCGATGTCTAAGTAATTCATTTGGTCAGGCATGCGATGTCTGAGGTGGTTGCGGATTCCAACTGTTGTAGTTTTACACTTTCTTTTCTGTGACCATAAGTGTAATATGTGATATCGCCGGTTTCGTTGCTATATGTCAACGACAATTGGGATGCGCATATTTACTTACGTTGATGACATGTGATGTTATGTGTTGCTGGATATATTATATTGGATCGTCGTGATTGAATAGCCAGGGTTTTTATGTGAGATGAGTGTTTTTCATTTTCATTCATGTAAAAACTTGTATGTAATATTCTTTTATTGGGGCGCTTCCAGGTTGCGGAAGTTGTCACCTTTTGTATATTATTTGCTTTTCCGCACTAGGATAGACCTAAAGAAGGAGGGCACAAGTAACCGGGTTCTGGAGTCCAGTGGGAGACCAACTCGAGGAGTCGAGTCCGGGTCTGCTAACTCTAGAATTGGTAGGGTTGCTTGCTGCTCTCGTAGGGGTCTAGGGGTGTGGGTTTGGCTATTCATCACGACCGTGGAATCCGTGTTTTATACTGGCTCGTATTGAAAACATGGACGTCCTAATATATCCAATATTTCATATGATTCTTTTGCTGCGATATCTGTGATGTGATCATGTGATGTTCTGTGATAGATACAGTATATAGTATATATGATATATTATATAGGCGTTACTTATGTTTTACACCCGCGCTAGCCCTGCCCCGCTCTGCCGTTAGTTACCTAACCTAACGGTGCACGAGGGGACATCGAGGCGAATGCGGATGGCATAAGTGTACGTCGTATTTATCTATGATGTTTAGGTACTTAAATGATGGGACTTCATTAATGTGATTAATGAAATAAAAGAAACCTAAGATATTGTAGAATCGAATTTCAAAAATAAAACAGGTAGCTACAGTTCTTGCTTTGCACAGCGGTATATGTGATATATCCTGCACCTTATTCGATAAGGAAAGGACCGAGATCCCTTCACCGGGAGTGACTCCTTTAGCAATAACTGGCAGATGCTACACACTCGGTTTGTCTTTTGATTGCTTTTAAGTGTTTTTGCTTTGCACAGTGATATATATGATATATCCCGCACTTCATTCGACGAGGAAAGGACCGACGATCCCTTCACCGGGAGTGACTCCTTTAGCAAAACTAGAAAAGCCTAAAAAACACTCCATTTCAAAATTCATTCGATCCTACAACGATATCAAGTTCATTACGCAATAGGTTTTCAGAAAAACCTGTCGTAGCCCTCCGTCATTTCAGATAAGTAGTAGTTAGTATTCGTGATGTGTTTGTTGGCCTTTGTCAAGGCGCAGTCTGCGGTAGCTAACTGGTGCTTATCTGCTTATGCATATGATGCAGATTGGGTTAGGGTAGTCGTGCGACCTTGTTGGCCTTTGTCAAGGGCCGTGCGGGTGGGTTTAATTCAATCAGGAAATGACGGGTTGAACTTGACTAGCATCCTATGGTTTGTTGGCCTTTGTCAAGGTCATAGGAGGTTAGGGGCAAAATATTATCGGGAATTTCAAGTGTTGAAATTTGCAATGAGATTGCATACCTTCTATGAGATAGTTGGATCCCGATACCCGCTGCGAGTAAGAGTTGCTCCTGGGAGAGTTTTATACATTACAATTAGCCGATCAAGTAGGTGTCTAGAAAGGTGTCAACGGGGTTACGCCTCTGTGAAAATGAGGTTTACATTAATTAGGTTCGTGCGAAAGCACGGGGGACCTCCCTCAAAGTACCGACACTGGCCTGGCTGAAAGATTGGCGAACTTGTAGTGTGTAATTAATCCCGGCTAGTCTTTCCTTTTAGGGTTTGAAGGAAGATTTGATAAAAAGCAGTGGGAGCCATCCTGATTAGATAAAATAATAACCAATCTATTCTTGCAAGAGCGCACGCTGAGTGTTTTCATCTCTCTCTCTCCTGGTAGCGACCATATCACGCCTTAATCAAGATAATAATACGGATTATTGACCGAACCCGCTTGTTATACTGAGCTGGGGAACGTTGGTCCCGCTCCAACTTATAATTGTTATAAGACAGAGCAGGAAATTGGGGAATACCAGATTTCCCGTGCCGCCCAAACGAAGAGAGTGCATGCTGATGCATCATCTTCGGGTGTGTTCATTATACAGAACTGTTTCTCAGTATTCTCCGTATCCTGGGTATATGATACCGGATCAGGATCCCAGATCTGTAAGATGTTACATGGGGCTACAAAAGGGTAGAAAAACTGAGAACGGGTGATAACTTTCATGAGGCAGAAAACGGGGCAAGTGTTGCAGCCAAGTCTGTCGGTCACTATCACCCTGTATTACCAATACATTGATTCTGAACGAATATTATTAGATACCGAACCTGATATACAAAATCATATCAGTCTCTTTATTAGTAAAGAAATGATAAAATTTTGTATTGTTGGATAATGTTTTGAACATTCCCTATATCAAAAGTTGATCGGTTCAGGCACGTTATCTAAAAGCGTTGATGTTCTAAATCAAACGACAGTTCTTAGTATATGGAACACACACAAGAGGAAGAGTTCAGAAATGAACGAATTCTTCTTAAGGTATTGTAGACTAGGTCAGATCAATATGACCCGACTAGCTAGAGTTACATAAAGATGCATATTTAAATTAGTTTGAATTTACATCTTGCGAAACTCGCCAGTCATGTCACAAAGATAAGATGACCATAGCTCTGTTTATTGGAAACAGAGAAAGAGTTAGTGAACTCTTGGGACTGATACATGATGATGTATGTAAGGTCTCCTGTCTACACATGCCAGGACTGATTCTTTATACTTCATTATATTCTCTGATAATCTCTCAAGATTCAGTCATATGTTCCTGTTGAAACATGAGTCCGAACCTTTTGAGATATTCACAGAATATAAGCCAGAAGTAGAGAACCAAAATACGGGTAAAAGTATTATGTCCTTTGATGAGATCAAGGAGGAGAATACTTGAGCACGGAAATCCTGGACTATTCTAAAGGAGAATGAGATTCTCTCTCAGAATTACTCCTCCGTATACACCATAGCACGATGGTATATCGGGGCGGAGCAATTGCACCCTATTCGATATGGTGTGCTCTATGATGAGTACTACTGAGTTACCTATTTCTTTTAGGGAGTTATGCACTTATGAAGCTGCATACCTATTGAATTAGGGTTCGAATCAAATCAAAGCCTACCATTTCATATGTGATATGGAAAGGGAAGAGCCCATGTCTTATGCTAGTTAAGATTTGGGGTTGTCCGGCCTATGTCTGAAAAGCAAAATCCAGACAAGCTCGAGGCAATGTCAGTTATGTACAACTGGAAATGTTCCAGCTATACAAACTGCAACTGATGATTTGACAGAACCAAAGGATTCAGTAGATTCCAACGAACCTCAGCCTCTCCGCCGATCTAGTAGGGTTCCTCACCCACCTGAGAGATACTTCGGTTGCTCTATGACAGTGGGAGCGAGGATTGCATCATGAGATGATGACCCAACTAGTTTCGAGCTGGCCATCAAGAGTAGGGACTCTGTAAGAATGGCAGGATGTTTAGCGATCTGAGATGGAATCCTTATACACCAACAAAGTATGGACTTTAGTTGCTATATCTGAAGGGTTAAATCCCCATCAGGAGCAAGTATATCTTGAGAAGATTACTTGGTGTACATGGAAAAGTTGAGACTTTCAAAGCTAGACTTGTTAAAGGTTTGTATCATTGACCATACATGGATTATAATGAAACCTTTTCTAAGGAGCTATGCTTAAGTCCATCCAGATCCTACTTGCCCCGGCTACATACCATGACTACGATATCTGGCGGTTGGGTGTCATGACTGCTTTTCTAAATACTGATTTAGAAGAGTGCGTCTATAAGTACACAGCCAGAGGGCCTCGTAGACAGTGGGAGCAGCGGAAACGTATGCAAGATGCTTTATAGGATAAAGCAGGCATCGCGGAGTTGGAACATCTGTTTTGATGGATTAGTCAAGGAAGTTGACATCATCAAAATGGTAGATGAACCTTGTATATACAAAAAGGTAGTAGGAGTATGGTGCTGATCCTCGTAGAGTACGTGGATGACATACTCATGATAGGGAAGGAGTTTCCTATGCTACGCTCGGTCAATCTCCGCTTATCATAAGGATTCTCCAGATAGGATCAATGTGATACCTCCTCCATCCTGAGTTTTCATCTATAAGATAGATGTTATTTGGGTGTTAGTATACTCACTAGTTGTAGTGAGATGGTATCAATCGATCCTGGGGAGATCACTGGAAGGGTTCCAGGGTGATAAAGACGACTGAATGTCAGTCGCAGGCATTGTCTTTACCCTCAGTAAAGGGACGGTATGTTGGAAGAGTTCCAAACTAGATACCGTGACATACTAGACGATAAAGGCAGGATACATTGCTACTTAAGATGCTACCAAAGAGGCTGTTTAGATGTATAATGGTTCATGAGATGAACTACGTTCCTACCATTATGAGACAATGGAGTTGAGGCTTATGCCAAGGAACACCGGTCCCATCAGTGATCCAGACTTATTCTAAGGCAGTATCACCTGATCATAGAGATGGTTGATCTCCAGGTTGATCGAGCCAAGGAGAGCAGACTCATAGGACAACACGGCGGATCCACTCACGAAGGCCTATTCCCAGAGAGAGACTTTTATGGGATGGTTGAGTATGAGATACTACAACCACTGCTACAGATGGCCCTAGTGCAAGTGGGAGATTGTTAGTTATATGTATGACCTAGAGGCCATTACTGTACATTGGATGTATATTGTAGTGGATGCTGGGACATATATAGGGAGGACTTTCTTGCTCGACATGATAGTATGCTATCTGGTTGATCTTTACCTTAACGTGTACACAGGCTGTCTCTCTATTACATGTTGGTAAAGCCCTTAGGATGTGTGCTTGACTACCTGGACTATGATGCGGATCATACTAGTGGGGACATGGTAGTCCATAAGTACATTCTTCAAAGTCCCTAGTCGTGGGTGTATCGAGACGGGGCATCGATATACCAGAGTAGACTAGCGTGTACCTTCTCGACCCATACAGATGGGCGATGGATGATCCCATATCCATTGGTGTTTGACATCAGAGGAGATATACGGGTGCTCAGTAGAGACTGGGTACACTGGACGGACTCGCCGAGAACTCCCAGATGGTATTATACCTCACGTCAGATGGCAGTTCTCAGGTGACACTGGTACAGAATAGTCTGTTGACCCGAGATCGTCATAGAGTCTTGTGTGGTTCCCACTATGCTTTGATTTCCATCTTACCACATCCAAGAGGGCGTGCAAAATGGTGGTTTTTGGGTACAGTCCCGAGTCACATGGAGGCAATGAGCGATAGGAGGGGATTCGTCTCTCCCGGTATAGGGAGTTGATGTTGCGCTGTGTTCGATTGGCTATAACAGGAAATCCCTGGCCAGGGTTGCTGAGATTTACTGGTAAGTGTTACCAGTAGTTTCTCGAATTGTTATAGACCTCATATCGACACGACTTATCGAGCTATTGGGGTCTGACGTTTACCACCCCTAGGCAAGATATGCGACATATCAGACGACGAGACCGGACTGTACGGTAGTGTTACTGGTTGGATTCACTGGAGTGTGAGCGGGCTTGCTCGTCGATCTTCTGATTGCTCAATACCCAGGTGGCCGTTACGTTTAGCAGACCGCTTGCGGCTTGTGGGTGATTGATATGATCATCATCTGCTGCCGGCGTATTGACGAGTCTTTAGAGTCCTACACAGAGGTTTCCTGGCTCAAGCGAAACGAAATAGGAGCGCATATGAGATATGTGCGGGACCGAGAATAATGCGTGTATGTGATACCGTATTTCATTCTCGCGATCAATGTGTCGAATGGTTGTATGCGATATAACCTAGTTATCGATTCAAGCGTTGATTCGATAAGCCGATACATTGTATACTAGTCGGTTGTGTGCGACATGACCAGATCATTGAATCAAGTGTTGATTTAATGATTTAATACATAATTATATATTTGATATATTACTTTGCATTAACTAGTGTTGGTTCACTTTAATTGGATTTTCTCACTTGGATTGTGCACATTGTATATGTGATATACTTTTGTACACAAGATTGTATCATGTTTGATGATGCATACTTACTTGGTTTGTGTAAAGAATTAAACCATGGTTATTTAAATGGTTAGGGTTTTGGTTTTCCTTATTCATTTATTTATCTTTTTCATTTATTCTTTTTGGAAATAAAATAAATGGCATAAGAGGATAATGGTGGCTTTCTTTGTTTGTTCATGAATTTTCATGAAGCTTTGACTTAGTTAACCATTCTTGTCTTTTGCTTGACCCTAACCATCATAACTTACCATGGTCTATTCTCTACAACTAACTTTGGTTAATATTATGATAAGGATCATATTATTTCTTATTCCAAAAGAACTCATCATAACATTCTTCTTCTTCTTCTTCATTTCTTCAAGTGAAGAAAGCTTGCCTCCATCAATGGCAAGTGATGAATTAGAGTGAGAAATCCAATTCTAATGTCTACCCACTTCCTATTTCTTCATCCTCTACCTCTTGCCTGGTAGTAGAGTGTGTTTCCTTCACAAGTTTTCAAGGCTCGGTGAAGGTGGAGCTTGATCTAGTGATACTTCGACGTAGATCATCTTCGGCACGCCGTCGATGACCTAGCCCGTCCATTCTCCGATGAAGCCGACGCTAGAGCCTGGGATCCGTCTTGGACAGCGAGGAGACTTCATTGCGGAGCCGTGGAGGTGGAGCACCGGATCTACAAAGGTTGTATTTCCATATTCTTTTAGTTAAGTGTTAACTAGTTAGCTTTTTCGCCTAGAAATCTAGTCTAAGATCCGTAGTCTAGGGTTTCCCGGCACCGTAAATTTTGAATTTGGCATGATCGATGCCTTGTGTGACCTCACTAGAGTGCCTAGGAACCCTACAACCCGAAAGTCGTCTTCACTGGCAGGAAGTGAGCCGCTTTCGTCAGACGATCCACGATCACCCAAATGGAGTCATACCCCCGCCTAGTCCTGGGTAGACCTACCACGAAATCCATCGAAATATGTTCCCATTTCCACTCCGGAATGGGTAACGGTTGTAGCTCCCATGCGGGCCTCTGGTGCTCGGCCTTGACTTGCTGACAAGTCAAGCATCTAGACACAAAATTTGCAATGTCCCTCTTCATTCCGTCCCACCAGTAGACCTCTCTCATATCATGGTACATCTTGGTGGAACCGGGGTGGACACTGTACACCGATCGATGTGCCTCCTCAAGAATATTGCGCCGCAATCCCTCAGTATCTGGTACGCACAGTCTAGACCCAAATCGTAATATCCCCTGATCATCAATCGCGAACTCGGAGAATCTGCCCAGTCCAATCTGTGCCATGATCTCTGAGCAACGGTCATCCCCGCGCTGTGCCTCATATATACGGTCAAGCAACTGTGGGCAAGCACGAACATGCGCAAGCTGTCCTCCGATCCGCGTGAACTCGAACTGCACTCGGCTGTCGCACAATATCTGCCAATCTGCCGACGACTGCCTCTGTACTGCACTCAAACCTGCTAGACTACCCTTGGGCCTCCTACTCAAAGCATCTGCTACTACGTTAGCCTTGCCCGGGTGATATAAGATCTTGCAGTCGTAGTCCTTTACCAGTTCCATCCAACGGCGCTGTCGGAGATTCAGGTCTCGCTGCTGAAATATGTACTTGAGGCTCTTGTGATCAGTGAATATCTGGCACGACTCGCCGTATAGGTAATGTCGCAAGATCTTAAGTGCAAAGACCACTGCAGCTATCTCCAGATCGTGAGTGGGGTAGTTCTGTTCATGTTTCTTCAATTGCCGGGAAGCATAAGCGATCACCCTGCCATGCTACATCAATACGCACCCTAGCCCCACTCGTGAAGCGTCACAATAGACTGCAAATCCGCCTGATCCTGAAGGCAACGATAATACTGGCGCCGTAGTCAAACAAGTCCGTAGCTGCTGGAAACTGTGCTCGCAATCCTCTGTCCAATCGAAGGGAACTCCCTTCCGGGTCAATCCGGTCAAGGGTGCAGCAATACGGGAGAAATCCTGTACAAATCGCCTGTAGTAGCCGGCCAGTCATAGAAAGCTGCGTATCTCAGTAACGGACATAGGTCTGGGCCAGCTCTGAACGACCTCAATCTTCCTTGGGTCCACACACATACCATCCCGTGTAATCACGTGACCCAAGAAGTCTATGCTGTCTTGCCAGAATGCGCACTTGGAGAATTTTGCATAAAGCTGGTGCTCCCTCAAGATCTGTAGTGTGATCCGCAGGTGCTGCTCGTGCTCCTCTCTGCTCCGGGAATACACCAATATATCGTCAATGAATACGATGATGAACAAGTCGAGATACGGCCGGAATATACGGTTCATCAAGTCCATGAAGGCTGCTGGCGTGTTGGTGAGTCCGAACGACATCACCAAAAACTCATAATGGCCATAACGTGTACGGAAAGCTGTCTTCGGAATGTCCTCCCGTCGAACTCGCAGCTGATGATAGCCCGATCGCAAATCGATCCTCGAAAAATATCCTGCCCCCTGAAGCTGGGCGAACAAATCGTCGATACGTGGCAGAGGATATCTGTTCCGCACGGTCACCCTGTTCAGCTGCCGGTAATCGATACACAAACGTAAGCTTCCGTCCTTCTTCTTGACAAACAGGACCGGAGCACCCCAAGGAGAAACACTGGGTCGAATAAGTACCTTGTCCAGCAAATCTTGCAACTGACTCTTCAACTCACTAAGCTCCGCCGGGGCCATACGATAAGGCGGTAGAAATAGGCCCCGTACCGGGAATCAAATCAATACAGAACACAACATCACGCTCAGGCGGTAGCCCAGGAAGCTCGTCAGGGAATACGTCAGGGAACTCACATACAATCGGAACCTGGTCCAACGAAACATCTGTAGCTCTAGTGTCACAAACATAGGCTAGGAATCCCTGACATCCCTTCCTCAACAGCTGTCCAGCGCGAAGAGAAGAAATCAAAATGTGAGGGGTGGCACCACGGTCCCCCTGCACAATAAAAGTCGACTCGCCGGGAAAACAAAATCTCACTGTCTTCTCGCGGCAGTCCACAGACGCATAGCACGTGGCTAACCAATCCATGCCCAAAAGAACGTCGAAGTCCAACATCTCAAGAAGGATCAGGTCGACAGGCAGATCTCTCTCGCCAATACGAACAACACAGGATCGGAACACGTGCCTAGCAACAAACGGCTCTCCCACTGGAATGGTCACAACAAGCAGCCGATCAAGCAGACCGGACTCTTTACCCAAACTCGGCACGAAGTGTGTGGATCCGGAATCGAACAATACGTGTGCATCAACAGAACATACTGATAAGATACCTGAGACCACCGCATTGGACGCCTGTGCGTCCTGATGCGTCAACGCGAAAACTTGTGCCTGTCCTCCACCTGCAACTGGCGGTCCCCTACTAGCAACTGGCTGTACTCTACCGGTGGCTGGCTGTCCTCTGCCTCGCCCGCCTCGCCCTCTAGGAACAAACCCTCCACGACCACGGTCTCTCTGTGCATGGGTCTGACGCGGAGCAACTGCGGGTACAACAGGTAACGCCCTCTGGGGTGGAGAAGGTGGAAGTGTGACATGTGGTACGGCTGCCTCTCTACGGGGTATCTCAGGACACTCTCGAACACGATGATAGGAACTCCCGCATCGGTAACATCCGGATGATACTGGCTGACCCTCCTGGGGATAAGAGCCGAAAAGCTGACCTCGTCTCGAGTCTCTGCCACCTGCAAGGTGTCTGCCGCGGCGCCTAAATGGCCGTCTCCGTGCCGATGTATCAGTACGAACCCTCTTCGGCCCTGGAACTACCGAAGTCTCTGCAAGGCGCTCCTCAACCAATAGGGCTGCGTCTACCGCTGCGGCATAGGTCTCATAATGCTGGGAGCTGATCGCAAGGAATAGCGGGGTAAGCAAGCCTCGGACAAATCTCTTGACTCGCATCTCCTCAGTAGCCACTAGGTACGGAGCATAAACTGATAGCTCGGTGAACAGCACATCGTACTCTGCCACTGTCATCTCTGGAGTCTGGCGCAAGGACTCAAATCTGCGTGCTCGGGCATCCCTAACACTCTGGGGAAGGAAGCGGGCAAGGAACATCATCACGAACTCTGTCAAGGTCATAGGAGGAAGACTTGCTGCTCTGCCCTTCTCAACTGATTCGCACCATTTCTGCGCAAGACCTTCCAGGCGAAAGCTCGCGAACTCGACCTATCTCGCATCTGCGCATCTGAGGGAACGGCATATCCGGGCCATCCTATCAATGAAAGACTGCGGGTCCTCGGCTGCATCTGTGCCTGTGAAGACCGGAGGCTTCAGCCTCATGAACTCTGATAGCGATACTGTAATCACCTCCGTGGCTGCAGGGGCAACTGGCTGTACGGTCGGTACCATCGCGGTCCCTGTGACTGGTGGAGCTACCTCTGGTCGTTGCGCTCGAAGCGTCTCAACTAGCGATCCTATCATCTGGCGCATCTCCTGCATGCTGGATCCCACCGTCTGGCGCATCTCCTGCATACCAGCCCCTAACGTGGCAATCTGATCTGTCATGGGAGGAACAGCCTGCTCAGGTACGACGGGTGCACTGCCCGGATCAGTCCTCGTCTCGGACGAGTCAATACGAATCTCGGCCCTCGCGGCCGCTCTCTGCGCCCTAGTAGTCTTTGGCGGCATAGTGGATGAAAAGGAAAGTAGGATTCGATAAGGATACGGAAATAAAATCTCAAGAATGTATGCAATAATGATTGAATTTCAACCAATAAGTCCTAAGGTCGCTTAGGCGGAGTACCGTATCGTGAGTATGCCGCGGAATATACGCACGCTACGCCGCTCTGCTGCAGCTACCTACTCCATCATACCAGGGTCATCCTACACTCCGAAGGTAAAACCTACGCTCTGATACCAACTTTGTCACGACCCAAAGTTCGGCCCGTGACCGGCACTTAACCACGTAACGTCTACAGGCGTAACGCGACTAAGTAAGCCGAAACCCAGAAATCAAAAACCATTTTAAATATAGAGTGTTAAAACATTTTAGTAGAAGAATTTGTAAAATGTTTAGAAATCCTTAAGTAATTTAGTAGAAAACCTTTTTAGTTCAAGAGTTACATTTTAATAATTTTGGCAACATTTCCTTTATAAAAATTTGTCCCGCAAGTCGGGTAAAGGCAAGGTGTAGTCGAAGTAACATGTGAAATGAATAGAGCATCACAATATGATATACGACGCCGTAGCGAAGAATGGGCAGTAAAGCAAAGACAAATATCATAAAAGATAAGACTGCATAAATAAAGTCGGCTCACAGCGAGCTCGACACCAGAGTACAAAATAATATACATCGCCCTCACAACTGTCTCTAAGTCAATACATGAAGGTAGATGGAGAATACTAGATACATCAATATACAACTGAAAGGTAAACAGATACCGTACAAAACCCACCTAATAGCAAAAGGGCTAACACGCCTCAGAAATGGTATCTGTGTCAAAAGATGCGGTAAACAGCCAGCCTCGACTACTCCAAAGGGCAACCTGCAAGCACTGTGGCATAATGGGGGTGAGTTGCCAACTCGTGAATAGTAGATAACATATAAAGGTAATCGCGAGTATGCACGTGCTGCGATACTCTAACCTATGCCAACAGATAAACATCTATATGATGAACTGGGTGCTCAATATCATGCAACAAGTGCGATCTAGTAATCGTGTCTATATGATGAGCAAGATATGTGATAATCAGGCATGGCGATGCAATCTAACAACCCTATATATATGATGAGCAGGGTACGCAATGATATGCAAGCATGTGTACTCTATCAGGTATGCTAGCTACAGGATGAGATGTCAAGTACTAAATGCCGAGTATGGGAAGAAATAATGTCTACACGGAATGTCAACGTGGAAAACATAACTGGTGTCTGTCAATACACCCCAATCCCAATACAACTCAGGCGCCGTCATCCACATTGGCCCTCAAATCCTGTAATCTCATAAAATCGTGAGTGCCCAACATTGGCACCCAAATATCAAGAAAACTCGTGTCCAGCATCGACACGCAAAACCTCATATCTCGGGCAGACGTCAGTCCGGGTTAGCCCACGGGCTCTGTCTGCGGTATCGGCCCTCGGCCCCAGCAGTACGAGTCGTCCCGTATCCATCTCTCTGTTGCGCCACGGCAGCGCCCCGGCCGTCTATCCGAGGCCAAAATGCGGAATCAAAATTTTCTTAACTTTTAAACTGGCGCTACCGCGGACAATATACCCGGATCGTAACCATTAACCGATACTAGCTATCAAGAGAAAGGGTGAGAGATATACCGAGTGATCCGAGTCCTCCGGTCTTCTCGTCATCGTCCCGATCTCCCGCGGAAAGTCTTGTCTCCACATCGTCGCCTCCTCGCCGGAAGGGCATCACATCGCCTGCGTCTTTTACGGGCTCCCGCCTCAATACCGAGGCAACTCGAGCATGAAGCCGGCAAGTCGACATGCCCAAGAAATGCTGTAGAATGTAGTGTAGAAACTTTATCTCTTGGAGTTTATGTAGTTGCCATTGATGGATGGAGGAAGAGGTAAAGAAAATTGGTGCTTTCAATTTTCTAGCAAGAAGAAGATGAGATGAAGAATCCCTCACATAACAAAATGAGCTCTCTCATTCTTTTTCTCTCAAGTGAACCTTCTTTCATCTAGTGAGAATAATATGGTGGAGGAATTAAAATACAAACCATAACAAGAAGGGAGGTGAGTGTAGGAGAAAGAGAAAGGTGACCATATCCAAACCTCATCATAACAATCTCACATCAACTACTAATCACCTTTAAGTGATGTAAAGAGAATCAAATGATGGTGGAAAAGAAAAGATGCCATCATAATCAATCATCTCACAAATAAACCCTCCACAATGTGTTATTTGCAAACTTGCAAATAACCCCCTTCCATCGGAAAAGTCCGGCCGGGAAAGAACAAAGGAAAGCCGGCCGGAACGGAATGCAAACTGGCAACTCCAGAAAATTGGTCCCGTAATAAATTATAGGAAAACCCCGATACTGTGCATACACACCCGCATCTGTATTCCGTCCGGATACAAATGCAATGAGAAAAAATCTACACTGTTCTATACTAGGATCCGGCTTAAACTAAAGCCGGCTAGTAATATCCGTCCGATCCTGATCCGTGCAATACCGCACGTATCTGATCGAACGCTGCCATATAACCATACGGCCTCTAGTACAAACCGTCCGATCCTGATCCGTGCAATACCGCAGTATCTGATCGGACCCTGCCATATCTCCATACGGCCTCTACAGCATTTCGCCCGAAAGCTTGAGTAACTGAAAGTGTGGTGGACTCTAAAGACTCGTCAATACTATGGCTGTGGATTTAACCACTAGCACGTCAGAGGTATTAGCCAATACGTGACGGGCCACCAGCTATTGACCAAAAGGCACGTCGATGAGCGAACTCATCCTGACACCCTACTGAGCCTGTCAGTGACAATATCCATACAGTCCGGTCCGTTCGTCTATGAGCATCGCATGTCAGGCCTAGGGGGTTGGTAAAAGTCAGACCCCCAAAAGCGGTACAAGTCGTGTCGGAGTGTAGCCCAGAACGCCCTGAGATACTACTGGAATACCTACCAGTAAATCTCCTGCTTCGGCCGAGGGCTTTGCGTAATAGCTCTCCTAGACACAGCGCGACCTCACCCCCAATACCGGGAGAGACGAACCCCTGAAGATCCGCTCACTGCCTCCATGTGGCTCGGGACTATACCCAACTAAAACCTGTTTGCACGACTCCTTTGAGCCGTGGTAGGGTAGTAATCAAAACACAGTGGGAACTCACATGAGACAAATGACGATCCTCAGGTCGATGAACTAACCTGTACACATGTCACCAGGGAACTGCTATCTGACGTCAGGTATAAGACCAACTAGCATGTTCCCGGCGAGTCCTGTCCGGTGTACTCATAACCCAATGAGCACCTGTATACATCTTAGGTGAACCAACTGACACCAGTGGCTTGTGAGACCGGCCACCGCCCCTCGTCGGGGTCTCGACTGTATACACTAGTCTACTCTGGAGAATCGATGCCCTGTCTCGAAACTCCCACGACTAGGGACCTTTTAAGGATGTGCTTATAGACCACCAGCTTTCACGTATATGATCGCCATCATACTGCCGGCAGTCAAGCAAGAATCCTAGGGGCTCTATCAGCGTGTAATAGCGACCTGCAAGGTCACCTAAAGCAGTACACGATGATAAAGGTAAACCAGATAGCATACTATCATCTCTAGTAAGACTGTCCTACCGGGATAGGTCCTCCCTCAATCATTGCAATCACGTGCCTGTGATCCAATAATTGACTCTGAGGGCACTATCTCCAACAATCTCCCACTTGCACTCAAGGCTAATTATTGCGATGTCGCATACTCACAGCCCGTGTGATACCGAACACCCAACTCCTCTACTGGTCAGTCTCACAAAGCTCGTTTGCGAAACTATTGCGTTCGAGGAATAGCCTCAGTGAGTGGATCCGCTGTGATGTTTCTTTCTATGTCTCTTTACATCTCAAGTTCGCAGAGAAAGCCATCTCCCGAAATGAGCAATACCTGTCTTAGAGTATGTCTGGATATCTGATGGGACCTAGCTCATAAATGAACTCCAAATCCAAACTTCTTAGACTGTATCGATAACTGAACTTAATCAGTATCCAGCGCCATGCCTCCCTCTGTATCGCCTTGGACCACCTGTCTAAAATACCGCCCCTCGTCAGAAGGAGAAACTATAACTCTGACAGCCACTCTGCCATTCATGTCACCTTGGAAGCCTGGAGCGATAACCGTCTCCTAAAAGAGGCTGTCGTTATCACATCCCTAGAACACGCACTTATGTCCTAAAACTGCTTCCGATTGTTTCTCCAGGATTGGATTAATATCAACTTATTGCATCTACTGCAAGAACAACATCTGGTGTGGTACTTGACATCTCATGATTGACTCAATTGCCTAAGCAAGTGATCTGTCAATCATGCGTATCCCTCTCCCCTTTAGTCTGTAAGACACCTTCAGAGAGGGTGACTCCATTACCTGCAGGTGTACTACCGTGCCAGGAGTCGTCCATTCTAAATACTCATAGAATGCTGTCAAGGTACCCAGATTAGGAAACCACCCAAATCTAGATCTAAAACCATAGATCTAGTAACCAGAATGTCTGATATAATATCCAAGTCCTGTGTGGAGAAAACACTGTGTGACAACCAAAGTATAACCGATCGTAGTATAGGAGTTTCCTTTCCTACTCTGGGTATGTCATCCAAAACCAGGACATCACACCCTACTACCTTCTTAACAGATCCATCCCCTATTCTGATGACGTCAAACCTATGACTGTCACATCAGAAATAGATGATCTATCTCCGCTACATCTGCTTTAGTCTATAAGTAGACATAAGCTACCTGTCCACCAATGCTTCCGCTGCTCCCACTGACTACGACAACCCTCTGGCAGAGTCATATACACGTATTCTTCTGAAGCTAGTTCAGAACGACGCTATACTCATCCTCCTGCCGGGTCTGGCAGCCTGGAACAACAGCAATGGCAAGTGTGGGTAAACAAGAACTTCCCTGTCACCGTCCTTGAGGCTACCGGAGTACCTCTAGGGGGCCTGAAGTTACCCACCGTATCTGCGGAGTGGCCAATGGAATGTCAAACCAGATTGAATCTTTAGGTTCCTTATCAAATCTTCAGTAATCGTTTGCGGTTCTGGAATCACTTCCAGTTCTACCATACTCCCACTACTGTTTTCTGAAAAAAATCCATTTCTTTTAAAATGTGGCGAGTCAAGAACAATATCTCTATTGATCTTCCAAATGGTAGAAAGTAAACCCTCGTCATAGCCTGGGTCAACCCACAAACAGCCATTATAGAAACGTGCCTCGAGTTGTCCAGTGTCTGGTTTTAAGCATAAGCCGGACAACTCCCCGTACCTTAACAATGTCAAGATATGAACTGTTCTATATCCAATATAGAAACAGAGGCACTGATTTAATTTAACCAGATTCAAATCATGCAGCTGTCACCAGTGCATGTTAACTAAATGGAAGGAGGCCGATCAGCGTTACTCAACTTAGGAATGTTTCCAATTATGAGTAACCTGAAAGAGAAGCTAGTTCTCTTAATCATTACTATCAACTGAACACCATACACAAGTATCTACATCTTCGATCACTTTGAAGAATCCCGATACTTGCTACACCTGGTTCTCTACTCTATTCAAATACCTATAACTCCTCAAAACTTAGACCCTGTGTTCCTACGAAACACATGTCTAAGAACTAGAGAAGTTAAAAGTAAACAGAATATAGTATGAGGACCAACCCCTCTGTCCTAATGGACACTGGACAACATACAATACTCTGTATAAGTCCGCTGAGTCTAACAACTCTTTCACTCTGCGTCGTAGGTTGAAAATTGTACTTATGGTTAAGAAGAATTACACCGCTATTTAATGCTCCTTACCTAACCATCCACTGATATAGGTAAATGTCATCGACATAATATCAAAAGGTATATCTCACTCTATGAAAATAGACGTACAGCTATATCAATTTGAAATTGGAGCACAACAGCGGATATTCAAAACCAAATATTTGCCGACCGGCAAACAGCCCTGATGATCTCCTTAAATATCACCGATTACAACGAATCCCGATATAATGAGGATGATCACCCTATTCCCAATAACTTACTCCCTCTCATCATCTGTAAAACCATACAGATGTGAGAATCAAACCTGGTAAATACATACCCTGGAGCAAGTGTCCAATCGGGAAATCAGTTTTCTTTTAACAGTACACAGCTGAACTGAAACATTGAAATGTTTCGATGGAGTATCCTTGTATTCCTAGTAATGCCTCTACCATTATCCAGATTCACAACTATAACCGTATAATTCTTTGCCACCTCTCCAAATCCCTTTATATGTCTTTAGTCATTACCTTCTGCACACCCCTTAGGCCAAATGGTTTTCTTCCTTCCCTACCGTTCGGCACCAGCCTATGGTTTGGAAGAAGACTATCCAATAAGCATAGTGGGTGTACTGTCCTAGTCCTAGAGGCACTCGCAATGCGAGAGAAGGTGAAGATAAAAGACAACCGAATAAACCTTATTCCTATTTCTCCTGGACCAGAGTCCATCCCCGAACTGGAACAAGTTCCTTTCGAGTTCGTATATAACCATACGATGGAGTATCCAATAAACTGTGGATCTTCATAGTGATACGGAGTGTCCTGGAGAAATACAAAGGTGATTTAGGATTGGCGAAGAAATACTTGGTTTGGTCATGAATAGCAGTCGCAATTTACTTTGCCCTCTTACTAATCTCTTGCTTTGTCTTAACTTAATACCTTCTGTACACCATCGTTATGCTAATTGGTTTTCTTCATTCCCCACCGTTCGGCACCAGCCTAAGGTTTGGAAGAAGACTATCCAATTTGCGTAATAGGTGTACTATCTCCTAAACCAAAGTACTCGCAATGAGAGAAGGTGAAAAGAAAAGACAACTGAATAATCCTATTCGTTTTCTCCAGAATCAGAAACCATCCTCGAATTCCTTCTAGTTCGTATCTAACCATATGATGGTTTTGTCCAATGGAAGTGGACGTTCGTAGTAATACGGGGTGTCCTGGAGAAAAGGGTAAAAGTAGGAGTGGCAATGAGGTCTGCAACTCTGACAATCCAAAAGCCAGTGTTAAGAAGGTTCGTTCAACTTGGTCACTGAGTCATAGTCCAGGGTCGGGTCAATGGTCGCTGTCAAAGAGAGAGAGAAAAGAAACACTCAGCATGCACTCTAACCTAGATCAGAATGGTTATCACTTTGTCTAATCTGGAAACCTCCCACTGTAACCTCAAATTCTCCTCCAAACCTGAAAGAAGAATTAGTCGGGATCACCCGAGGAGTAAACCAACTCATCAGTGGGAATCGGGATCCAACTATCATCGCATGATAACTTGACGGAATCCACTCAAGTCACCACACTCCAGAAGGTATGCGCATGCCTGGCAAGTTTCAGTTCTTTTGAAACTCCCGATGTGTGTTTTTACCCCTAGGACTCAAGTGACCTTGACGGAGTCAACAAATCAAAAAGTCCTAGTCAAGTTCAACCCGTCATTATCTGGATTGCATTAAACCCACCCGTACGTGCCCTTGACGGAGTCAACAAGGCCGCACGACTGTCCTAACCAATCCCATTTATGCAACAAACAAGCACCACTTAGCTACCGTACACTACGCCTTGACGGAGTCAACAAACGCAGCACAAATACTAAATAATACCCATAAGAAATGACGGAGGGCTACGAATGGTTTTTGGCGAAAAACCTTTAACGTAAAGAACTTGATATCGTTGAAGGAACTGCATAGCCTTTTATAAAAATATAGTGACGAAAACCTTTGCTAAAGAGGTCACTCCCGGTGAAGGGATCTCGGCTCTTTCCCCGTAGAATGAGGTGCAGGATATTCCAACTGAATATCACGATGCAAAGCAAAAGTAATCGGCTATAGTGAAGTTAATGCCCTAACACAAACTTCTGTCCAAGGGGTCACTCCCGGTGAAGGGATCTCGGCCCTTGCCTCGTCGACTGAGGAGCAGGATATTCCAAATGAATACCACGATGCAAAACAAAAGTGAACGTCCTTGCAATAACAGCTTTTTGAAAAATATTCCAACAACATCAGAATAGGTTTGTTTATCTTGCATTGATCCGAATCAACGCAGTCCCATCAATTGATCACACCACAAAGAACGAAAATATACTGATGTACGTATATGCCATCCGCATTCGCCACTGGGTCCCGTCATCACCCGTTAGGTTACTTAACTAACGACAGAGTGGGGACTGGACTAGCGCGGATGCAAAACATATACAACATCTACTAATATATATACCAATATATTATATTCGCTCAAGGCGTGATAAGAATGCAACATCACAGAAATGTACAGCATCACAGAACAATACAGATATCTGGGACCCCCGGGTTTCACAGAGCCGCTGCTGAAACCCGACGTTCCCCTGGTCGTATGGATAGCCTGTGCAATGAAATCCTAGACCCCTACGGGCGCGGCAAGTCACCCGCCGAAAACTGAAGCGAGGCAGCCCCCTTCAGCACCATGAATGGACCACCCAGCACTTCATGGAATCCGGTAACTTGAGCACCCCTCCTGGGTCAACCTGTACCACCTACGAGTGCGGCGAATAGCCCGCAGATCCTAGAGTGAAGCCTCCTCCTTCTCAATGCCATGAGATGCGGGCCCGTTGCCCTCTAGAACCCGGCTATCCGTGCACCCCTCCGCGGGGTAATCCTAGTACAGAAAGTAAAATATACATACACCGGGTACATCGACCGCAACCAGGTCGTGCCCTAAAAGAATAATACAATCAGGCAGTGACGACAGTCCACATGTCGGACGCTCGCCCTGCAATATCAAATGTACATAATACAACAAAACTGTACTAGCATTGCATCCAGGCTATCCCCCACGACCGATTCGCAACAACACAGCATAAACATAGAACATCAACGTGAAAATCACGTTCGCAAATCCGTCTAACCGGGCTATAGCAGTTAGACGGGATTTACCGATCAAGTGACATTCACGGTCGCAGATATAATGTAAATACTGTGAAATAATGTGTTTAAAATATCCGATCGATCAAATTTACCAAGTGGGCCCCACAAGTAATACTGTAGTACTCACAGAAATTCTGTGCCCAAAAATAATATTCCAAAACCCCTATTTTCAACACTTAAGCATTCGGCAAAATTTTGGGGGACTGAACAGTCCAAGTCTCGGCGGAACCGCGGCCCAAGCATGGATTTGGCCGCGGTTCCGCGGCGTTATGAACTGTTCACGAGCCCAAATTTTTAGAGAACTCTTAGAATGTTCTGTACATCATTCTGCAATCACCTGAAAAATTTTTAGAGCCCGGAAAAAATCGACAGAAAACTGATGCATGCAAAAACGCGGTTTTTGGAATTTTGGTCGATCGGATAAGTAAAACGCACTAGAACAAGCTAGGCAAGGTTAATGGCGTGGCTCTGATACCATGTTGCGCCACGGCAGCGCCCCGGCCGTCTATCCGAGGCCAAAATGCGGAATCAAAATTTTCTTAACTTTTAAACTGGCGCTACCGCGGACAATATACCCGGATCGTAACCATTAACCGACACTAGCTATCAAGAGAAAGGGTGAGAGATATACCGAGTGATCCGAGTCCTCCGGTCTTCTCGTCATCATCCCGATCTCCCACGGAAAGTCTTGTCTCCACATCGTCGCCTCCTCGCCGGAAGGGCACCACATCGCCTGCGTCTTTTACGGGCTCCCGCCTCAATACCGAGGCAACTCGAGCATGAAGCCGGCAAGTCGACATGCCCAAGAAATGCTGTAGAATGTAGTGTAGAAACTTTATCTCTTGGAGTTTATGTAGTTGCCATTGATGGATGGAGGAAGAGGTAAAGAAAATTGGTGCTTTCAATTTTCTAGCAAGAAGAAGATGAGATGAAGAATCCCTCACATAACAAAATGAGCTCTCTCATTCTTTTTCTCTCAAGTGAACCTTCTTTCATCTAGTGAGAATAATATGGTGGAGGAATTAAAATACAAACCATAACAAGAAGGGAGGTGAGTGTAGGAGAAAGAGAAAGGTGACCATATCCAAACCTCATCATAACAATCTCACATCAACTACTAATCACCTTTAAGTGATGTAAAGAGAATCAAATGATGGTGGAAAAGAAAAGATGCCATCATAATCAATCATCTCACAAATAAACCCTCCACAATGTGTTATTTGCAAACTTGCAAATAACCCCCTTCCATCGGAAAAGTCCGGCCGGGAAAGAACAAAGGAAAACCGGCCGGAACGGAATGCAAACTGGCAACTCCAGAAAACTGGTCCCGTAATAAATTACAGGAAAACCCCGATACTGTGCATACACACCCGCATCTGTATTCCGTCCGGATACAAATGCAATGAGACAAAATCTACACTGTACTATACTAGGATCCGGCTTAAACTAAAGCCGGCTAGTAATATCCGTCCGATCCTGATCCGTGCAATACCGCACGTATCTGATCGAATGCTGCCATATAACCATACGACCTCTAGTACAAACCGTCCGATCCTGATCCGTGCAATACCGCACGTATCTGATCGGACCCTGCCATATCTCCATACGACCTCTACAGCGTTTCGCCCGAAAGCTTGAGTAACTGAAAGTGTGGTGGACTCTAAAACTCGTCAATACTATGGCTGTTGATTTAACCACTAGCACGTCAGAGGTATTAGCCAATACGTGACGGGCCACCAGCTATTGACCAAAAGGGACGTCGATGAGCGAACTCATCCTGACACCCTACTTGAGCCTGTCAGTGACAATATCCGTACAATCCGGTCCGTTCGTCTATGAGCATCGCATGTCGGGCCTAGGGGGTTGGTAAAAGTCAGACCCCCAAAAGCGGTACAAGTCGTGTCGGAGTGTAGCCCAGAACGCCCTGAGATACTACTGGAATACCTACCAGTAAATCTCCTGCCTCGGCCGAGGGCTTTACGTAATGGCTCTCCTAGACACAGCGCGACCTCACCCCCAATACCGGGAGAGACGAACCCCTGAAGATCCGCTCACTGCCTCCATGTGGCTCGGGACTGTACCCAACTAAAACCTGTTTGCACGACTCCTTTGAGCCGTGGTAGGGTAGTAATCAAAGCACAGTGGGAACTCACATGAGACAAATGACGATCCTCAGGTCGATGAACTAACCTGTACACATGTCACCAGGGAACTGCTATCTGACGTCAGGTATAAGACCAACTAGCATGTTCCCGGCGAGTCCTGTCCGGTGTACTCATAACCCAATGAGTACCTGTATACATCTTAGGTGAACCAACTGACACCAGTGGCTTATGAGACTGGCCACCGCCCCTCGTCGGGGTCTCGACTGTATACACTAGTCTACTCTGGAGAATCGATGCCCTGTCTCGAAACTCCCACGACTAGGGACCTTTTAAGGATGTGCTTATGGACCACCAGCTCTCACGTATATGATCGCCATCATACTGCCGGCAGTCAAGCAAGAATCCTAGGGGCTCTATGAGCGTGTAATAGCGACCTGTAAGGTCACCTGAAGCAGTATACGATGATAAAGGTAAACCAGATAGCATACTATCATCTCGAGTAAGACTGTCCTACCGGGATAGGTCCTCCCTCAATCATTGCAATCACGTGCCTGTGATCCAATAATTGACTCTGAGGGCACTATCTCCAGCAATCTCCCACTTGCACTAAAGGCTAATTATTGCGATGCCGCATACTCACAGCCCGTGTGATACCGAACACCCAACTCCTCTACTAGTCAGTCTCACAAAGCTCGTTTGCGAAACTATTGCGTTCGAGGAATAGCCTCAGTGAGTGGATCCGCTGTGATGTTTCTTTCTATGTCTCTCTATATCTCAAGTTCACGGAGAAAGCCATCTCCCGAAATGAGCAATACCTGTCTTAGAATGTCTGGATGTCTGATGGGACCTAGCTCATAAATGAACTCCAAATCCAAACTTCTTAGACTGTATCGATAGCATACTATCATCTCGAGTAAGACTGTCCTACCGGGATAGGTCCTCCCTCAATCATTGCAATCACGTGCCTGTGATCCAATAATTGACTCTGAGGGCACTATCTCCAACACTCTCGACTCTGGTCGGTATCCTCCGGATAACCGCCAGGTCTAACCAATCACCGGTAGGTAGTAGTCCCTCTGCCAGGCTCACCGTCTACTGCACAGCGATCCGTTCTCGCCCTGGGGTACCATACCGGGTCCACCATGTACCCGCAATCGGCCCGTCCAGCTCCTCGACTTAGGTTCCCATGTATCGCTCTAGCACCGAGAAAACACATGGTGGACGCACTGAAATATCATATCAAGGGAAACCGTTTTTTTTTAAACAGTGCGTATTTTTCTTAAAATAGTACTCCGATTCCCAAATCCAGAAATCACATAGATCAATCTAATGCGTAAACCCATGCCATGCGTCGTATGACACTGAGGGTAAAAGAAAAGGGAAAACCGCTCTTTTTAAAAGATCCAGTTTGGAAAATATCATATACGGTCCCTTAGTTTTTAAATTAGGTCAATATCATCCATGTATGTAACAAGTGAATATGAGTATAGGTATGGATGTGCGAAAAGATAAGTATGCTAAGTGATTGTAGCAACGTACATGTACACTAATGTGGATATATGATGTATATGTGTCCAAGTACGAATAGATGATGTATGTGTGCTCAAAGTCTGAATATATGCAGTGTAGGGGCACAAAGGTAAACATATCAAGGTATATATGTATATGGACTATGACGAAATATAATGGTGCAAATGCACAGGCAGTGAGATATCAATGAAGGTATGCAAAATCGTAAGTGTATAGTGTACATGATATGAATATAACATATGCTGATATGTGGCAGGTCATGACAACATCAATAAAACGGAATCAATATCATAAATGATTTCTGGCAATCCTATACTGTGAGTGTCATGGCAATCACTAACGGCGTGAGTGTAGCATATAAATCGTGCTCATGCAACTGATACCGCTAGTGACAGTGCAGTGTTCTATACTACCAGTTCTATATATAACAAAAGGTATGCTACTCTAGTATGTCTATATGAACACATAAGACTAAATATCCTATTACGCCCCAACGCTTAACGCCATACGGGCGATTCCCCGTAGATGTTAAATCTACTCACCTGGTCGCGTGCTAAGTATAGCCGACCACCTGCTTCCCTTTCCTGGCGACGTCTGACGTACCCGCCTGTGAACCTGCAATTTACACAAGGAATCCAATTATATAAGCAAGAATCTCGCAAAACGCGATATCTAAACAAAACGAGAAACTCGCGTCGCGAATCAACGCGCGTGTGTGCGATACGCTGAAACCTGTGCGCGCGCGTCTACGACTCATCCCGACACACCACGATACGCTGAATCACAAAACCCACTCGCGTATCGCGCGTATCGCGCAAACTAAAAACACCAGAAAACGATATATCGTCCCAGATTCTACCCAGGTTAAAATATTACAAATCTATATACACCATGGACCTACAGAACATAGAAGATACCCAACCAAAAAAAACCTAGCTCCTATCTCCCTGCTCTGGCCGCAATTTGCGGCTAGAAAGATTTTTCCGGCGGCCTGAAGGTTGGCTGGTGGGGTCGGGCTCTGGTGGTGGGGTCAGGGTGTCACTAGTATGCTATGGTCCACTCAATTTTATTCTGGAGTCACTAGGGTAACAGCAGATATCAAAAAGCTAAGTTTTGCTTTAAAAAGTCACATTTTGCACAATCATGAAAAATCAGGGTATTTTGGTGTAATCTGTGGTTACCTAGGTTTACTTGGCCTTAATAGCACCTAATTAACTTAGTCTAGCCAAAACTAACCTTACTTAAGCAAAGATCACACTAATCTCCACAAATATCGCTAAAAACACACAATCTAGCGATAACAACTACCAATTTACACTAAGAAAACTAAACCAACGCACAAGTCTAGCATACAAGCAAGTGGAGCTCAGAGGTTATACCTCACTTGACCCTACGACGCTGGGTCAGGAGAAGAAGAGGAGAAGAAGAAGCTGCTACTGCTGTTGCTGTTCCAGATGCTGTTGCTGTTGCTGTTGTTACTGCTACTGCTGCTGCTGCTGCTTGTTGTTGTTGTTGGTGTTGTTACTGCTACTGCTGATGCTGTTGTTGATGGTGTTAGTGCTGGGGCTGCTCGGCTGCTGCTACATGTGCTGGGGCTACTGCTGCAAGGAGCTGCTGCTGTTGCTTGGTGTTGCTGCTGCTGGGGCTGAAGCTGATGCTGGGGCTGAAGCTGATGTAGCTGCTGCTGCAACTTCTGCTGTTGCTGCTGCTGATGCTGAGAGTGTGTGTGTGAGTGAGTGAGAGAGTGAGTGAGTGAGATATGAGAGTGTGTGATGCAACAAAAGAAATGATAATGCATAAGGTCAAGCCCCCATTTCTCTCTCTCTTGCCACATTAAATGCAAGCATGGGCTTGCCATGATGCACCCCTCTCTCTCTCTCATTTAATGCAAGCATGGCTTAGCCATGATGCATTCTCTCTCTCTCAAGTCAACCAAAAGCATTTTAAATTCCATTTCATTTTTTAAAAAAATACCCTTAATTCAAATCATGTTAACTTACTAATGGTGGGGTTAACCTACCTGAAAGGTTCCTAGGCACCCTATAGAGGTCTCACAAGGCATCGAACATGCCAAATTAAAATTTTATGGGTACCGAGAAACCCTAATACGGATCTTAGACTAGAATTCTAGGCGAAATATAAATCTAGTTAACAACTTAACTAAAGTTAAGATGCTACAACCTTTGTAGATCCGGATATCCACTTCCTTAGCTCCACGTGGACGTCCTCTCGCTGTCCATCTTGAATCTTAGACTCTCGCGACGGCTTCATCGGAGAAACGAGCGGAATAGGTCGTCGGCTTCGTGCCGAAGATGATCTACGTCGAGGTTGCACAAGTTCAAGCTCCAACTTCACCAAGTGGTGAAACTTGTGAAGAAAACACCCAAAACAACTTGGCAAGAGGTAGAGGGTGAAGAAATAGGAGGTGGGTTCACTTTAGAATTTGATTTCTCACTTTAGAACTCAAGTTGCCATTGATGGTATCAAGGTTTTTCTCTTGAAGATGAAGAAGAAGAAGTAGATAGAATATGATAAGTGTTGTTTTAAAAAGAATAATAAAATCAATACTTATCATCTTCTAACCTAGGTTAAGTGTAGAGAATAAACCATGGTCAAATGAGAATGGTTAGGGTTAAGGATGATGACAAAATAGTCACTTTAGTCAAAGCTTCATGAAGCTTCATCAAGCTTCATGAAAGAAACCATTTTGTTATCATATATTTATTTATCCAAAAAGAATAGATAAATAAATAAGTAAATAAATAAAAACCCTAACTATTATCATAACCATGGTTTAAGTCTTAACACAACACCAAACAACATGCATCATCAAACATGACACAAAGTAGTGCACAAAAGTATATCATATATACTTCTTGCACATCGAGTGAGAAAATCCATATAAAGTGAACCAATACTAGTTAATGCAAAGTAATATATCAAATATATAATTATACATTAAATCATTAAATCAACATTTGATTCAATGATCCGGTCATGTCGCACATAACCGATTAGTATTCAATGTTTCGATTTATCGAATCAATGATTCGATAACTAGGTCATATCGAATATAACCAATCGAAACATTTATCGCGAGAATGAAATGCGGTATCAAATACTCGGATTATTCTCGGTCCCGCACATATCTCATATGCGCTCCTATTTCGTTTCGCTTGAGCCAGGAAACCTCTGTGTAGGACTCTAAAGACTCGTCAATACGCCAGTAGCAGATGATGATCATATCAAGCACCCACAAGCCGCAAGCGGTCTGCTAAACGTAACGGCCATCTGGGTATTGAGCGATCAGAAGATCGACGAGCTAGCCCACTCACACTCCCGTGAATCCAACCAGTAACACTTACCGTACAGTCCGGTCTGTTCGTCTGATACGTCGCATATCAAGTCTAGGGTGGTAAACGTCAGACCCCAATAACCGATAAGTCGTGCCGATGTGAGGCTCATAACGGGTCGAGAAACTACTGGTAACACTTACCAGCAAATCTCTGATCAGCCCTGGCCAGGGACTTCCCTGTTACGGCCAATCGAGCACAACGCAACATCAACCCCCAATACCGGGAGAGACGAAACCCCCCTATCGCTCATTGCCTCCATGTGACTCGGGACTGTACCCAAAGACCACCGTTTTGCATGCCCTCATGGACGTGGTAAGGTGGAGATCAAAGCACAGTGGGAATCACACAAGACTCTATGACGATCTCGGGTCTACAGACTAACCTGCACAAGTGTCACCTGAGAACTGCCATCTGACGTGAGGTATAATACCATCTGGGAGTTCTCGGCGAGTCCGTCCAGTGTACCCAGTCTCCACTGAGCACCCGTATACCATCTCTGATGTCAAACACCAATGGATATGGGATCATCCATCGCCCATCTCATGGGTCAAAAAGCGTATACGCTAGTCTACTCTGGTATATCGATGCCCCGTCTCGATACACCCACGACTAGGGACCTTGAAGGATGTACTTATGGACTACCATGTCCCTACTAGTATGATCTGCATCATAGTCCAGGTAGTCAAGTACACATCCTAAGGGCTTTAGCAACATGTAACCATAAGACAGTTTAAAGAGACTATTATACATGTTAAGCTAAAGAGTAACCAGATAGCATACTATCATATCGAGCAAGAAAGTCATCTCTATATATGTCCAAGCATCCAATATAATATACAACATCTGTATAATACTGTCCTCTAGGGCATACATACAACTAACAATCTCCCACTTGCACTAGGGCCAGCTGCTGTAGTATCGCATACCGAGCATCCCGAAGAGTCTCTCAAACTGTATCTGGGGAATGACCTTCGTGAGTGGATCCGCCGTGTTGTTCTTCGTGTCAACCCTCCCGGCCTCGATCTCCCGGCGATCAACTATCTCCCGGATCTGGTGATACCGCCTCAGAATATGCCTGGATCGCTGATGGGACCTGGGTTCCTTGGCCAAAGCCACCGCTCCATTGTTATCGCAATACAAAGGTATTGGATGCTCAATGGATGGAACCACTCCAAGTTCAGTAATGAACTTCTTGATCCAGACAGCCTCTTTGGCAGCATCGTTGGCAGCGATGTATTCAGCCTCCATCGTCGAGTCTGCCACGGTTTCCTGCTTGGAACTCTTCCAGCTAACCGCCCCTCCGTAAAGGGTAAAGACAAAGCCCGACTGCGACTTAGAGTCGTCCTTATCACTCTGGAAGCTCGAATCGGTAAAGGACTCTACTTGGAGCTCCCCATTACCATACACCAAGAACATATCTCTAGTCCTTCGTAAGTACTTGAGAATGCTCTTCACAGCTGTCCAGTGACTCTCTCCAGGATCAGCTTGATACCTGCTCACTATACTTAGTGAGTATGCTACATCGGGTCTGGTACATAGCATCGCATACATGATAGAGCCTACCGCCGAAGCATAGGGTATCCCTTGCATGCGAGCTCTCTCCAAATCAGTCTTGGGAGACATCTCTTTGGAGAGAGTGACTCCAGAGATCGTGGGCAAGTTCCCATGCTTGGACTCTTCCATACTAAACCTCTTTAGTATGGTGTCAATGTACCTGGATTGGGACAATCCCAAAATCCGTTTGGATCTATCTCTATAGATCCTAATTCCTAATATGCAGGAGGCATCACCAAGATCTTTCATTGAGAATCTTTGTGATAAGAAGAGCTTGACCGATTGCAGCATAGGAATATCATTTCCTATCAAGAGTATGTCGTCCACGTACAATACGAGGAAGACAACCTTACTCTCTGCCACCTTCTTGTAGATACAAGCTTCATCTGGATTTTTGACGAAATCAAACTCTTTGATAACGACGTCAAAGCAGATGTTCCAACTCCGCGATGCTTGCTTTAATCTATAAATGGATTTAAGCAGCTTGCACACCTTTCCGCTGCTCCCACTGTCTACGAAGCCCTCTGGCTGAGTCATGTACACGCACTCTTCTAAATCACCATTTAGAAAGGCGGTCTTAACATCCATTTGCCAGATCTCGTAATCATGATAAGCAGCGATGGCAAGCATGATCCGGATGGATTTAAGCATAGCCACTGGAGAAAAGGTCTCGTCATAGTCCACACCTGGTCTTTGACGAAAACCCTTTGCTACAAGTCTAGCTTTGAAAGTCTCCACTTTCCCATCTACACCAAGTTTCTTCTTGAAGATCCACTTGCTCCCAATGGGTTTTACCCCTTCAGGAGCAACGTCCAAAGTCCATACTTTGTTGGTGTACATGGATTCCATCTCGGACCGCATAGCATCCAGCCATTTCACTGAGTCCCCACTCGTGATGGCCTGCTCGAAGCTAGTTGGGTCATCATCCTCCATGATGCAATCCTCGCTCCCACCATCCATGAGAAAACCGTAGTATCTCTCAGGTTGGCGAGAAACCCTACTAGATCGGCGGAGTGGCTGGGGTTCATCGGGAACTACGGAATCCTCTGGTTCTACCAAGTCTTCTGTTATAGTTTGTGCCGCTGGAACCTCTTCCAGTTCTACCTCAATGCCACTTGTCTGTTTCATAAGAAAATTCTTTTCTAAGAAAGTGGCATGTCGAGAAACAAACACTTTTTGTTCCTCGGGATGGTAGAAGATATACCCTTGTGAATTTTTGGGATATCCTACAAACTTACATAAGACTGATCTTGCCTCGAGTTTGTCCGGATTCTGTCTTTTGACATAGGCTGGACAACCCCATATCTTAATGTAATTAAGATGTGGTCTCTTCCCTTTCCATATCTCATATGGAGTGGTAGGCACTGATTTGGTAGGAACTCTATTCAATAGGTCCATGGCTGTCTCAAGCGCATATCCCCAGAAGGAAATAGGTAACTCAGCTGTGCTCATCATAGAGCGCACCATATCTAATAGGGTGCGGTTCCTCCGTTCTGATACACCGTTGTGCTGTGGTGTATATGGAGGAGTCAGCTGAGAGAGAATCCCATTCTCTTTTAGGAAGTCCAGGAATTCATTGCTCAAGTATTCACCTCCTCGATCAGATCGAAGGATTTTAATACTTTTTCCGGTTTGGTTCTCGACTTCTTGTTTATATTCTCTAAATTTCTCAAAAGCTTCTGATTTGTGTTTCATCAGGAACACATATCCGAATCTAGAGAGATCGTCAGTGAATGTAATGAAGTACGAAAAACCATCCCTGGCATGTGTAGACATGGGACCGCATACATCACTATGTATCAGTCCCAAGAGTTTGGTAACTCTTTCTCCGTGTCCCGTAAACGGAGTTTTGGTCATCTTGCCTTTGAGACATGACTGGCAAGTGTCATAAGATGAAAATTCAAACGGATTTAAATATCCATCTTTATGCAACTTAGCTAGTCGTGTCGCATTGATGTGACCCAGTCTACAATGCCATAAGAAGGATTCGTTGAGTTCAGAACCCTTCCTCTTGTGTGTGTTTGTTATGCTCAGAACTGTTGATTGATTTAGAACATAAATGCCATTGCATAACGTGCCTGATCCAACCAACTTTTGGTTACGGAAAATGTTCATAACATTATCCTGTAATACAAAATTATATCCTTCTTTGCTTAATAAAGAAACCGATATAATGTTGCATATCAGGTTCGGCATGTAATAGCATTCGTTCAGAACCAATGTATTACCAGTTGGTAATACAAGGTGATATTCCCCGACAGTCTTAGCTGCAACAATTGCACCATTTCCAACTCTAATGTCTTTATCACCTTCTCCAAGTTCTCTACCTTTCCTGAGCCCATCTAACAGATTACATATATGGGATCCTGACCCGGTATCTAATACCCAGGACGTAGAGCAAATGGAGAAACAGTTCTCAGTAACGAACGCACCCGAAGAAAATGCATCAACATGTACTTTCTTCATTCGGGTGGCATGGGAATCCTGGCATTCCCCTATATCCTGTTCATTCCTATAACTCTTATAAGAAAGAACGGAACCAACGTTCCCCAGCACAGTATAACATGCGGGTTCGGTCAATACATCCATATTATTATCTTCATTATGGCATGAAATGGTCGCTACCTGGAGAGAGAGAGAAGAAAACACTTTAGCGTATGCTCGTGCAAGATCAGATTGGTTATTATCTTATCTAATCAGGATGGCTCCCACTGCTTTTTATCAAATCTTCCTCCAGACCCTAAAAGGAAAGACTAGCCGGGATTAATTACACACTACAAGTTCGCCAATCTTTCAGCCAGGCTAGTGTCGGTACTTTGAGGGAGGTCCCCCGTGCTTTCGCACGAACCAAATTAATGTAAACCTCGTTTTCCCAGAGGCGTAACCTCGTGAACACCTTTCTAGACACCTACTTAATCGGCTAATTGCAATGTGTAAAACTCTCCCAGGAGTAACTCTTACTCGCAGTGGGTATCGGGATCCAACTATCTCATAGAAGGTATGCAATCTTATTGCAAATTTCAACACTTGAAATTCCCGATAATGCTTTTGCCCCTAGCGTGCTATGACCTTGACGCATGCCAAACAACCCATAGTCCGCTAGTCAAGTTCAACCCGTACAATTCGTGATCGAATTAAACCCACCCGTACGACCCTTGACGCATGCCAAACAACGCCGTACGAATACCTTAATCCAATCGCATCTCACGCTACAAATAAGTAATAATCAGCTACCGTACACTACGCCTTGACGCATGCCAAACAACCGTAGCACGAATACTGAATATTACATATCTGAATTGACGGAGGGCTACGCAGGTTTTTTCTGAAAACCATAAGCGTAATGAACTTGATATCGTTGTAGAATCAAATGAATTTTGAAATGGAGTGATTTTGAGGCTTTTCTAGTTTTGCTAAGGGAGTCACTCCCGGCGAAGGGATCTCGGACCTTTCCTCGTCGAATGAGGTGCGGGATATATCACATATATCGCTGTACAAAGCAAAAACCCAAAAGCAGTCAAAAGCAAACCGAGTGTGTAGCATCTGCCAGTTATTGCTAAAGGAGTCACTCCCGGTGAGGGGATCTCGGTCCTTTCCTCATCGAATAAGGTGCAGGGTATATCATATATACCGCTATGCAAAGCAAGAACTGTAGCTACCTGTTTTATTTTAAAATTTGATTCCACAACATCTTAGGTTTCTTATCTTTCATTAATCACATTAATGAAGTCCCATCATTTAAATACCTAAACATCACAGATAGATATGACGTACACTTATGCCATCCGCATTCGCCTCGATGTCATCTCGTGCACCGTTAGGTTAGGTAACTAACGACAGAGCAGGGCAGGGCTAGCGCGGGTGTAAAACATAAGTAACGTCTATATAATATATCATATATACTATATACTATATCCATCACAGAATCACATCACAGATATCGCAGCAGAAGAAACATATGAAATATTGGATATACTAGGACGTCCGTGTTTTCAATACGAGCCAGTATAAAACACGGATTCCACGGTCGTGATGAATAGCCAATCCCACACCCCTAGACCCCTACGAGAGCGGCAAGCAACCCTGCCAATTCTAGGGTTAGGAGACCCGGACTCGACTCCTCGAGTTGGTCTCCCACTGGACCCCAGAACCCGGTTACTTGTGCTCCCCTCCTTGGGTCTATCCTAATGCGGAAAAGTAAATAATATACAAAAGGTGACAACTACCGCTACCTGGAAGTGCCCCAAATAAAAGAATATTACATACAAGTTTTTACATGAATGAAAATGAAAAACACTCATCTCACATAAAAACTCCCGGCTATTCAAACACGACGATCCAATATAACATATCCAGCAACACATAACATCACATGTCATCAACGTAAGTAAGTATGCATACCCCAATTGTTGTTGACGTATAGCAACGAAACCGGCGATATGAACATACTACACTTACGGTCACAGAAAAGAAAGTGTAAAACTACAACAGTTGGAATCCGCAACTTCTTTAGACATCGCATTCCTAATCAAATGAAATACTTAGACATCACATGCCTAACAGATATAAATCCCGCATTTTAGTCTCATTATCGAAAACTCTTTTCAATATCATGTGGGACTAAACTGCTAGATTTATAACATTCATTCAGTTATCTCATAACTGTTTGTGAATTCCAATTATTGTATCACATTCCAGATAAACAGAAAATGTTAAACTTTCCGATCGAACAGTCGAATACCCAAGTTTTCCCGATACAGCTCAACACATGAAATAAGTCTAACAACATTCAGTTCGTGCCTCAGTACCAACGGTCCAGCCGTAGAAGGGTCAAGCCAACGCCTCACATGTGGCACGCCGTACTCCCCTAAACCCGAAGGTTCAAAGGGCAGTTCAAGACGGTCACATAATCGAGTTAAGGTTTGTTGTCTTCTAGAGGGTCCATCGCATTACTTGCACTACTCAGAACGTCGTTAAACTACGGAAAAATCCAACACTTGGAAATTTCCCGACAGGGGAAAAATCGGGTATTTATATCCGGTCGAACTTTTTAACAAATTCTAAAAATTATCAGGAAATACACAAAGACGAAATTTGATAATCCGATCGAACTATCGAAGCTCCAAAACAACCCCAGAAAATGCAACTCTTGATTAAATTTTAAAAATTCCCAGGAAAACAAGCACTGGAAAATAAGAATTACTGTGCAGAATTCTTTGTTTAATGAGGCCGTACGGCCGCGGAACCGCCGCATGAGCCATGCTCATGCCGCGGAACCGCGGCGGCTTGGTGGATTTGGGCTGTCGAATTTCACAGTAACTCTTAGATTCGACTGCTTGTTTTTCTGCATATTTTTAATTTGGAAAAATCCCAGATTTTAGAAAATGTACAGAGAGCATTTTGTGAGTTAGGGTTTCGGTTCGTTCGGACTTCAAACTCCGTCTGGACTTCGCCTAAGGCTCTAGCTAGGCTCTGATACCAGTGAAAGGTTCCTAGGCACCCTATAGAGGTCTCACAAGGCATCGAACATGCCAAATTAAAATTTTATGGGTACCGAGAAACCCTAATACGGATCTTAGACTAGAATTCTAGGCGAAATATAAATCTAGTTAACAACTTAACTAAAGTTAAGATGCTACAACCTTTGTAGATCTGGATATCCACTTCCTTAGCTTCACGTGGGCGTCCTCTCGCTGTCCATCTTGAATCTTGGACTCTCGCGACGGCTTCATCGGAGAAACGAGCGGAATAGGTCGTCGGCTTCGTGCCGAAGATGATCTACGTCGAGGTTGCACAAGTTCAAGCTCCAACTTCACCAAGTGGTGAAACTTGTGAAGAAAACACCCAAAACAACTTGGCAAGAGGTAGAGGGTGAAGAAATAGGAGGTGGGTTCACTTTAGAATTTGATTTCTCACTTTAGAACTCAAGTTGCCATTGATGGCATCAAGGTTTTTCTCTTGAAGATGAAGAAGAAGAAGTAGATAGAATATGATAAGTGTTGTTTTAAAAAGAATAATAAAATCAATACTTATCATCTTCTAACCTAGGTTAAGTGTAGAGAATAAACCATGGTCAAATGAGAATGGTAAGGGTTAAGGATGATGACAAAATAGTCACTTTAGTCAAAGCTTCATCAAGCTTCATGAAAGAAACCATTTTGTTATCACATATTTATTTATCCAAAAAGAATAGATAAATAAATAAGTAAATAAATAAAAACCCTAACTCTTATCATAACCATGGTTTAAGTCTTAACACAACACCAAACAACATGCATCATCAAACATGACACAAAGTAGT
Source organism: Agapanthus africanus (assembly GCA_030015575.1). Taxonomy (NCBI): domain Eukaryota; kingdom Viridiplantae; phylum Streptophyta; class Magnoliopsida; order Asparagales; family Amaryllidaceae; genus Agapanthus; species Agapanthus africanus. The sequence goes on along the minus strand of JASDDO010000004.1, from coordinate 136,466,694 downwards.
GCACAAAAGTATATCATATATACTTCTTGCACATCGAGTGAGAAAATCCATATAAAGTGAATCAATACTAGTTAATGCAAAGTAATATATCAAATATATAATTATACATTAAATCATTAAATCAACATTTGATTCAATGATCCGGTCATGTCGCACATAACCGACTAGTATTCAATATTTCGATTTATCGAATCAATGATTCGATAACTAGGTCATATCGAATATAACCAATCGAAACATTTATCGCGAGAATGAAATGCGGTATCACATACTCGCATTATTCTCGGTCCCGCACATATCTCATATGCGCTCCTATTTCGTTTCGCTTGAGCCAGGAAACCTCTGTGTAGGACTCTAAAGACTCGTCAATACGCCGGTAGCAGATGATGATCATATCAAGAACCCACAAGCCGCAAGCGGTCTGCTAAACGTAACGGCCATCCGGGTATTGAGCGATCAGAAGATCGACGAGCTAGCCCGCTCACACTCCCGTGAATCCAACCAGTAACACATACCGTACAGTCCGGTCTGTTCGTCTGATACATCGCATATCAAGTCTAGGGGTGGTAAACATCAGACCCCAATAACCGATAAGTCGTGCCGATGTGAGGCTCATAACGGGTCGAGAAACTACTGGTAACACTTACCAGCAAATCTCTGATCAGCCCTGGCCAGGGACTTCCCTGTTACGGCCAATCGAGCACAACGCAACATCAACCCCCAATACCGGGAGAGACGAAACCCCTCTTATCGCTCATTGCCTCCATGTGACTCGGGACTGTACCCAAAGACCACCGTTTTGCACGCCCTCATGGACTTGGTAAGGTGGAGATCAAAGCACAGTGGGAATCACACAAGACTCTATGACGATCTCGTGTCTACAGACTAACCTGCACAAGTGTCACTTGAGAACTGCCATCTGACGTGAGGTATAATACCATCTGGGAGTTCTCGGCGAGTCCGTCTAGTGTACCCAGTCTCCACTGAGCACCCGTATACCATCTCTGATGTCAAACACCAATGGATATGGGATCATCCATCGCCCATCTCATGGGTCGAGAAGCGTATACGCTAGTCTACTCTGGTATATCGATGCCCCGTCTCGATACACCCACGACCAGGGACCTTGAAGGATGTACTTATGGACTACCATGTCCCTACTAGTATGATCTGCATCATAGTCCAGGTAGTCAAGTACACATCCTCAGGGCTTTACCAACATTTAACCATAAGACAGTTTAAAGAGACTAGTATACATGTTAAGATAAAGAGTAACCAGATAGCATACTATCATATCGAGCAAGAAAGTCATCTCTATATATGTCCAAGCATCCAATATAATATATAACATCTGTACAATACTGGCCTCTAGGGCATACATACAACTAACACTACCATGGTTGTTAAACATGGTTTAACCCAAATTCTAACCCTAGTTTACATGCACAAGTTTGTGCAAGCTTGGGAAAATTTTAGAAAAATATTTATTAAATTTAAAAAATTATTTGAAAATCCATTTGGTAAACTTTTTATTAAAATTCAGATATTAAAATATAATTAGCCACTAAACACATCCTAGGGTGTTACACAAACACAGACACGCTGGTGCCAGGTGCGCTGCGCCCTAGGCAGCGCACCCCCAATCATAGAAAAGCTCTGTTTTAAAATTCAAAATTCAAATGAATTGAAGCAACGCTTCAGATCCAGCGCTCTGCGCTGCGCGCCACGTGTCAAACACGGGTGTGCTAGCATAGTTGCGCTGCGCTTCACGTGTCAAACATGGGTGCGCTAGCGCGGTTGCGCTGCGCTCTGCGCTGCGCGCCACGTATCAAACGTAGGTGCGCTAGCGCAAAGTGCGATGCGCTCTGAGCAGCGCACCACGTGCAAAGCACGGGTGCGCCAGCGCTGGAATTAAAAATTCCCCACCGTTAGATCAAAAGATCAAATAATGATAAATCATTAATCAGAATTAAATTTCTGTTATGGAAAGATTTTCTCGATCTTGTTAAAAACAAGAAGACTGCTTTCTGTAAAACAGATGCCCTAGGATCAAAGATCCAACGGTGGGAAATATTCCCAAATCAATCAGAGAAGGATCTCTTTAACTGATTTAACAAATCAATTTGCCCTATATAAAGGCACCTAGACTTCAAGTCTCGGATAGACAGAAATATAGAGAAACCCCCTGCAAACTTTGAGAAAAACTCAAAGAGAAAGAAAAGCAAGCTTTTGGTGAAAGAAGATCATTTTCTTCAAGGTAAAAAACATGATTCTTGAACACAGAAACGAAATCATCTCATAAAAGAAGAACTATCTTCTAAATAAGATCATAGATCTACAAAAGACCAAGGTCTTTTGATAAAAATGAGATCAGAGATCTTATTGTAAAAACCAAAAAAAGAAGTATTCACTTCATTTACAGATCACTGATCTACAAAGGCAGCGCCTTTTTATAAATAAGAACTTTTGTTCTTGAATTTTGAGGCAAAGCCTCCTTTAAAGGGAGAACACAAACTTGTTCTCTGATCATAAATTTGATCAAATGCGCTTTGCGCTACTGAAAGTGTCTTGCACTCATGAACTGTGCTTTTGCGCTTATTGGACAGGCACTCAGCGCCAAAGCATGCCACGTGTCAATCACGGACATAGCTTGAGCTTATGAAATAGCGCACTGCGTCCATGGACTGGCGCTCAGCGCTAAGCGTGCCACGTGTCACTCACTGGTGCGCCATTAAATCAGCGCAAAGTGCTCATAAATTGAAAGTGCAATGCGCTAATAAACTAGCGCTTAGCGCTAGACACGTGTCCTCTTCGTGTGCGCTACCCGACAGAAGCGCAATGCGCTCTTTAATTGGCGCAAAGCGCCTTGCGCGCCACGTGGCGCACTGTCAGAACACACATTGTTCTGATAAATGCTATGCATTCAATACAAGACAAAAATTGTCATCTGCATTATTAAAAGGGCCAAACCCAAATAAAGGCTCAACAACCCAGAACAATAAAATGTTAAAACATTTTAATCTTACTGGACATAGCCCAATTCTGGCCATAAGTCCTCAACTTATATTTAATTGAGCCCATCTGCTCACGAATATTCAACTGATCTTAGTTCCAAGCTAAACTACAGATCTTTCAACCAACTCACACTGGTTCGAGGGTACATCTCTTTACTCCTCTGATATCTGTCGTTGTAATCCTTCAACGTCTTCAGAGAGGTGACGGGTCCCGACAACCACACATTACTACGGACTGTGGGGTCCTTAAACTCATGGACTAAGACGTCCTTAAACCTTATAGACTACGACGTCTCTAAACCGGACTGTTGGGTTCTTAAACTCATGGACTAAGATGTCCTTAAACCTTATAAACTACAATGTCTCTAAACCGGACTGTGGGGTCCTTAAACTCATGGACTATGATGTCCTTAAACCTTATAGACTACGATGTCTCTAAACCGGACTGTGGGGTCCTTAAACTCATGGACTACGATGTCCTTAAACTTCATAGACTACGATGTCTTTAAACTATGGACTGTGGGGTCCTTAAACTCATGGACCACGATGTCCTTAAACCTTATAGACTACGATGTCTTTAAACCGGACTGTGGGGTCCTTAAACTAATGGACCACGATGTCCTTAAACCTCATAGACTATGATGTCTTTAAACTACAGACTGTGGGGTCCTGAAACTCATGGACTACGATGTCCTTAACCTTGGACTGTGGGGTCCCTTTAAACCCACGGACTATGATGTCCTTAACCTTGGACCGTAATGTCCTTAAACTAATCGACCGCAATATCCCTAAACTAAACAATAGAGCCCAAATGCTCTCTTGTTGGATCTAAATGATCCCGTTAAGTTGTTCTTAATCTAAAAATTAGACAAACGTATCCTTAACAAACGTTTAAGTTGATCTTAGTCTCAAATGAGGCTAACGTATCCTTAAACCCAAACCAAAACCCAAATCTAAGAAAGATACGGATTTGGACTAATCCATGCCCTACGGGCGATAACATACATTAGTCTCCGTATACAATCAATGGGCAACCAAAAACAAAATAAACACCCACGACACGCAGTGACCATCTGGAGAAGGAGAAAGTGGTTACCGCGATGCGGTAGCGTAATTAACTGCAGGGGCTTGCGCCTGCAGGGAAGAGCGTCCCCACAATCCAAAACCCCTCAAACGAGGGGGAATCTGACGAAGTCTGCTACATCGGCCGCATCCGTTTAAATCTTCGATACATGGTGCCATAAATCAACTTGGCATCTTCGGAGAGGTGGAAGGATAGCACCAAATAACATCTGCCCCCAGATTCAAGCAAGACGTCTATCACGTCTTCCCGGTTTCCGGCGGTAAACTGATTCTGGCACGCCTGGTGGGACCTTTTCCTCTTTCCACTCCACACTTCGTGTGTCGTGTTCGCGAACGAATCGCGGTTCGATATGGTTTCCCTTCGGTTCGAGGTACTAAGATTTGGTTTCTTACTTGGAGCAGAAAGCGAAACATCAATGGCATCCACTTGCGAGAAGTGTTCCAACTGCAATTGCAACTCGCGCTCTGCCTCATCTGGTGGCATAGCCTATGGGCCCCAAGCAGCCTCCTTGTTCATGATGCCGGTGGACCAGGTGACTCAAGCCACCACCGGATTATTCTTTAGGACAATGCTCCCACCAATGAGCTTCAGCACCCCTGTACCAACACAAGAAGCTCCCAAGAAGTCGGTCTTTGATCGGCTTGCTACTACCGCGGCCCCTCTCAACGGGTCGTCCTGCTCCAGCGCCTCGGTCTTTGCCAGATTGGGCCAAAGTCCATGTAGGCCCATGATGAAGCCTACAATCCCATAAAAGGTTGTTCCGAAGAGGATAGCCATCCCTGCTCCTAAAGTCGTCAAGGCGGCTTCTCCTACCAAAGGGTCGGTCTTTGCAAGACTGACTGTTCCAGCTCCCACTCCCGCTGCTGCTCAAAAGTCTGTATTTGACAGGCTAGACACTGCTGCTGGACAGAACTCGGTCTTCAAGAGGCTAGTGCCAACAACGCTTCATCTGAACAGAGGGCAAGATAAAGCCATCCCCATCACCGAACCAACACCATCGGCTCGACACGCTCGACGTCGCCACAGGCGCCGAGTGAGAAAGGCTGGGGGCAACTCCCCCTCTAGGCTAACTCCACCAGTCCTAACGGTAGAAGTCAATGCTGCTGTTCCAACTGGGAACAGTTTTGAATTGCTGAACAAGGTGCGCAGGAACTCTTCTACCGCCGTACTGAAAAGATCTCCTCCGCCGGTAGAGAATGTTACAGAATTAAAGCCAGATCAGCCTCCTCAACGGCTGTCCTCCAAAGTTTACAAAGTCTGGCGACGGGTCCAGGAGTCGGTGATTGATCAAGACTATCCACGTCGACAGAAGAAGCTGAAGGTTCAGTAGGAAGAGAACCGTCCTGACAAGCCATAAAGGACGACCATCACCTGGGTGCCCGCTGCGACGGTGTAACACCTTAGGATGTGATGAGTTGCTAATTATACTCTAAAGTATGGTTTTTAATAAAAAGTTTACTAAATTGATTTTCAAATATTTTATCAAAATTAATGAATATTTTATTAGAATTTATTTAGGATTGCACCCACATGTGCATGTAAACTAAGGTTAAATTTGGGGTTAGACCATGATTAGCAACCATGGTGGATTAACCCATTTTCCTTAAGTTTATTTGGTTTTTAATTAAGGGTTATTTTTTTCTTTTAAATGGAAAATCATTTGAATTATGGTTGACTTGGAGAGAGAGAGAATGGGCATCATGACATGAGCCCATGCTTGCATTTAATGAAGAGAGAGAGAAGGGGGCTTGACTAGTTGTGCTCTCATTTCTTTTGTTTCTACACTCATTGTTCTCATTTCTCTCTCACTCTCACTCACACACAACACCAATAACAACAGCAGCAGAAGAAGCAGCAGCAGCACCAGCAGCATCAGCAGCAGCACCAGCAGCAACACCAGCAGCATCAGCACAGCAACACCAGCAGCATCAGCAGCATCAGCACAGCAACAGTAGCAGCTCCTTCCCTACTTCTTCTTCTCCTTCTCCTTGCACTTAGGGTCAAGTAAGGTATAAGTTCTGAGCTCAATTCCTTTTTGCTAAACTTATGTGTAGAATTAGCATCGGTTAGAGTTAAAAGTGAGTTTTAGTTCTAGAAATGGGGATTAGTGTGGATTTTTGGCCAAGTGGTGATTTTGGTGGTTAGCCTAGCCTAACTAAGTGTTATTAGGTCCACGTAAACCTAGTTTAACCCCAGATTTCACTAAAATATCATAGGGTTTCATATTGGTGTAAATTTAACGTTTTAAGGTGAATTTTAAGCTTTCTGTAATCTGCTGTTGACCCGGTGGTTTCAGACAAAATCTGAGTTAACTGTAGCATACTTGGTAGATGTTGATCACACACCCAGAGTATGAGAGCCCCTACCCACTATCAGGCCGCCAATTTAATCGTTCTGGCCGCAATTTGCGGCCAGATAGGGGAATTGGGTGTTAGGGTTTTGGCTAGGGTAGTCTGCTACAAATTCTAGTGTTTTGGCATATGCAACTTTTCACTTTTGTGCCCGAGTCAAAATCTGGAGCCAAATATCGTTTTTCTTATACGTTTAGTTTGCACGACACGTGTGATACGTGAGTGGGTTTAGCGTTCCTGCGTGTCGCGGCGTGTCGGGGTAGTTTTAGACTCGTATACACACGTTCTAGCATATCGGACACACGCGCCTTTAGTTAGCGACGCGAGATCTCGTTTGATTTCGATATCGCGTTTTCGTAGGATTTTGCTTATATATGGATTCTTTGTGTAAATTCTAGGTTCGCAGGCGGGTACGTCGGACGCCGCAAAAAAAGGGAAGCAAGTGGTCGGCTACGCTTATCACGCGACCAGATGAGTAGATTTAACATCTACAGGGAAATCGCCCGTATGGCGTTAAGCGTCAGGGCGTGATAGGATATTTTAGTCGTGTATATTCATATATACTATTATAGCATACCATCTTTTGTTGCATATAGAATGGTAGTTTTAGAACACTGCACTGTCACTAACGGTTCAAGTTGCACGAGCACTATTTGCATGTTACACTCACACCGTTAGTGATTGCCATGACAGTCGCACTATAGGATTGCTACGAATTATACATCGTCTTGATTACCGCTTCGTTGATGATTGTCATGACTTTATCGCATATCGGCATATATACACATATATTGATATCTTCATACTTGCGCACATGCACACTGTATATTCATACCAGTGCATACATATATTGACATCTTCATACTTGCGCACATGCACATTGTATATTCATACCAGTGCACACATATATTGATATCTTCATACTTGCGCACATGCACACTGTATATTCATACCAGTGCACACATTTATTGATATCTTCCTACTTGCGCACATGTACACTGTATATTCATACCAGTGCACACATATATTGATATCTTCCTACTTGCGCACATGCACACATATATTAATATCTTCCTACTTGCACACATGCACACTGTATATATTCATACCAGTGCATACATATATTGATATCTTCATACTTGCGCACATGCACACTGTATATTCATACCAGTGCACACATATATTGATATCTTCATACTTGCGCACATGCACATCTTCCTACTTGCGCACATGCATACAGTATATTCATACCAGTGCACACATATATTGGTATCTTCATACTTGCGCACTTGCACAATATATATTCATACCAGTGCATACATATATTGATATCTTCATACTTGCGCACATGCACACTGTATATTCATACCAGTGCACACATATATCGATATCTTCATACTTCCACACATGTACACTGTATATTCATACCAGTGCACACATATATTGATATCTTTCTACTTATGCACATGCACACTGTATATTCATACCAGTGCACACATATATTGATATCTTTCTACTTACGCACATGCACACTGTATATTCATACTAGTGCACACATATATTGATATCTTCATACTTGCGCACATGCACACTGTATATTCATATTAGTGCATACATATTGATATATCCCTACTTGCGCACATGCACACTGTATATTCATAGTAGTGCTACACTCATATTCGTGTATATATCCATTTGCACATCCATACCTACATACATACATATGTTACATACATGGATGATATTGACTTGATTTCAAGAAAATAGGGACCGCATGAGATACTTTCAAAACTGGATTCTTTTAAAAGAGCGGTTTTCCCCTTTTACTCTTAGTGTCATATGACACATTGGATAGATTTACGCATTGAGTTTGGATTATGGGATTTCTGGATTTGAGAACCGTGGTATTATTTCAAGAAAATACGCACTGTTTTAAAAACCCGGTTTCTCTTGATATGATATTTCAGTGCGTCCACCATGAGTTTTCTCGGTTCTAGAGAGCTTGTGTGAGTATACCCGATTCGAGGAGTGGTAGGCACCGATTGCGGGTACATGGTGGACCCGGTATGGTACCCCGGGGTAAGAAAACTCGTATTGTTAGACGGTGAGCCCGGTGGAGGGACTACTACCTACCGGTGATTGGTTGGACCTGGCGGTCATCCGGAGGATTCTGACCAAGCTGAGAGATCGATACGGGACGACCCGTACTTCCGGGGCCGAGGGCCGATTCCGCAAACGGAGCCCGTGGGCTGATTCGGACTTACGGAGCCCGATACATGAGGATTTACGAGTCGATGCTGGACACGATTATTTTATGATATTTCGAGTGCCGATGTTGGGCACTCACGATTCCATGAGCTGTAAAGGATTTGAGGGCCGGTTAAAGAGACGGCGCCTGAGTTTTTACTGGGATTTGGGTGTATTGGATGGACCCCGGTTATTTTCCACGTTGACATTCCGTGTAGATGTTATTTATTCCCATGCTCAGCATTCATGTTATATATCTCATCCTGTATTTGTAGTACTTGATAGAGTACACTTGCTATGCACGATTATTGCATACCCTGCTCATCCTATATAGTTGTTATTAGATTGCACCTGCTATGCACGATTATTGAATACCATGTTCATCCTATATAGAGGTTATTAGATTGCATTTGCTATGCATAATTATTGCATACCCCGTTCATCACATTGAGATCTTATTAGATCGCACTTGTTGCATGATTATTGCGCATCCAGCTCATCATATAGATGTTATCTGTTGGCATAGATTAGAGTATCGCAGTACGTGCATACTCGCGATTACCTTTATATGTTATCTAATACTCACGAGTTGGCAACTCACCCTCGTTGTGCCATAGTGTTTGCAGGTTTCCCCTCAGAGTAGTTGCGGCAGGCTGCCTTCTTGCATCTTTTGATACAGATACCACTGCAGTTGGCGCGTGAGCCCTTTTGCTGATAGGTGGGTTTTTGCAGTATCTGTTTATTTTCCTGTTGTATACACTGTTGTATCTAGTACTCCCCATCTACTACTTATGTATTGACTTAGAGACCAGTTGTGAGGACGATGTATATTATTTTGTACTCTGGTGTCGAGCTCATTGTGAGCCGACTTGATTTATGCAGTTTTATATTTCATGTTGTATTCACTTATTTTTACTCATTCTTCGCTACGGCGTCGTATATTATCATTGTGGTGATTGTTTCCGCCGTTGGGCGCGATTGCTCCCGTTTGGGATGCTTTATTCTTATTGTATATCATTTTACTCGTATATTGCCTTGTACCTGATTTCGGGGCTAGTTTTTACAAAGGAAATGCTGCCAAAATTTTTAAGATAATAACTTGAACTTTAATGAATTTTACTAAATTACTTAAGGTTTTCTAAACATTTTAACAAATGTTTTAACACTCATTACTTTTAATGGTTTTGATTTCTGGGTTTCGGCTTACTTAGTCGCGTTACGCCTGTAGACGTTACGTGGTTAAGTGCCGGTCGCGGGCCGAACTTTGGGTCATGACAAAGTTGGTATCAGAGAGTAAGTTTTACCTTCAGAGTGTAGGATGACCCTGGTAGGATAGAGTAGGTAGCTGAAGCAGAGTGGCGTAGCGTGCGTATGTTCCATGGCATACTCACGACACGGTACTCCGCCTAAGTGATCTTAGGACTTATTGATTGAAATTCCTACATGATTACCTACATTCTTGTGATACGATTTCCGTATCCTTATCGAATCCTACTTCCTTTTCAGCCATTATGCCGCCAAAGACTACGAGGGCGCAGAGAGCTGCCGCGAGAGCCGAGATTCGAGTCGACTTGTCTGAGACGAGGACTGACCCGGGCAGTACACCTGTTGTGCCAGAGCAGACTGTTCCTCCTACGACCGATCAGATCGCTATGCTAGGGGCCGGTATGCAGGAGATGCGCCAGATGATAGGGTCGCTAGTCGAGACACTTCGAGCGCAGCGACCAGAGGTAGTTCCACGCGTTACGGGGACCGCGATGGTACCTACAGTATAGGCAGTTGCCCTTGCAGCTACAGAGGTCATCACTGTATCGCTATCAGAGTTCATGAGGCTGAAGCCTCCGGTCTTCATAGGCACCGATGTAGCTGAGGACCCACAGTCTTTTATTGATAGGATGGCCCGGATACGTCGTTCACTCAGATGCTCAGATGCGAGATGGGTAGAGTTCGCGAGATTTCTCCTGGAAGGTCTTGCGAAGAAATGGTGTGAATCGTTCGAGAAGGGCAGAGTAGCAGGTCTTCCTCGTATGACCTGGACCGAGTTTGTGACGGTATTTCTAGCCCGTTTCCTTCCCTAGAATGTCAGGGATGCCCGAGCGTGCAGGTTCGAGTCCTTACGCCAGACGCCAGAGATGACAGTGGCAGAGTACGACGTACTGTTTACCGAGCTATCTGTTTATGCCCCATACCTAGTGGCTACTGAGGAGATGCGAACAAGAGATTTGTTCGAGGCTTACTTACCCCACTATTCCTCGCGATCAGCGCGCAGCATTGCAAGACCTATGCAGCAGCCGTAGACGCAACCCTATTAGTCGAGGAGCGCCTTGCAGAGACTTCGGTAGTTCCAGGGCCGAAGAGGGTTCGTACTGATACAGCAGCACAGATACTTCCATTCGGACGCCGTGATAGACGTCGTACAGGTGGCAGAGACTCGGGGCGAGGTCAGATGTTTAGCTCTTATCCACAGGAGGGTCAGCAGTCGTCGCGTGGATGTTTTAGTTATGGTAGTCCCCGTCACCGCATCAAAGATTGTACCGAGATACGCCGGAAGGAGGCAGCAGTACCACATGTCACACTTCCACCTTCACTACCCCAGAGGGCGTTGCCTATTGTACTTACTGTTGCTCCGCGTCAGACTCATGCACAGAGAGGTCGTGGTCGTGGAGGGTTTACTCATAGAGGACGAGGTGGCCGAGGCAGAAGACAGCCAGTTGCCGGCAGAGTACAGTCAGTTGCTAGTAGGGGACCGCCAGTCGTAGGTGGAGGACAGGCACGAGTTTTCGCGTTGATGCATCAAGACTCGCAGGCGTCCAATACGGTGGTTTCAGGTACCCTATCAGTATGTTCTGTTGACGTACACGTGTTGTTTGATCCCGGATCTACGCACTCGTACGTTTCCGCACACTTCGTGACGAGTTTAGGTAGAGAGTCCGGTGTGCTTGATCAGCCGCTTGTTGTGACCACTCCTATAGTAGAGTCATTTGTTGCTAAACACGTGCTCCGATCCTGTGTTGTCCGTATTGGCGAGAGAGAGTTGCCTGTCGACTTGATCCTTCTTGAGATGTTGTACTTCGACGTTCTTTTGGGCATGGATTGGTTAGCCACGTGCTATGCATCTGTGGACTGCCGTGAGAAGACAGTTAGATTTTGTTTTCCCGGCAAGTCGGCTTTTGTTGTGCAGGGGGACTGTTGTGCCGCCCCTCACAGTTTGATTTCTTCTCTTCGCACTGGACAGCTGTTGAGGAAGGGATGTCAGGGATTTCTAGCCTATGTTTGTGATACTAGAGCTACAGATGTTCCGTTGGACCAGGTTCCGATTGTTTGTGAGTTCCCTGATGTTTTTCCTGACGAGCTTCCTGGGATACCGCCTGAGTGCGATATTTCTTTCTGTATTGATTTGATTCCCGGCACGGGGCCTATTTCTATACCGCCTTATCGGATGGCCACGGCGGAGCTTAGAGAGTTGAAAGGTCAGTTGCAAGATTTGCTGGATAAGGGACTTATTCGACCCAGTGTGTCTCCTTGGGGTGCTCCGGTTCTGTTTGTCAAGAAGAAGGACGGCAGTTTGCGTCTGTGTATCGACTACCACCAGCTGAACAGGGTTACCGTGCAGAACAGATATCCTTTGCCACGCATCGACGACTTGTTCGACCAGCTTTAGTGGGCAGGATACTTTTCGAGGATCGATTTGCGATCAAGATACCTTCAGTTGCGGGTTCGACAGGAGGATATTCCGAGGACAGCTTTCTGCACGCGTTACGCCCATTATGAGTTTTTGGTGATGTCGTTTGGACTCACCAATGCCCCAGCAGCGTTTATAGACTTGATGAACCGTATTTTTCGGCCGTATCTTGATCTGTTCATCATCGTATTCATTGACGATATTTTGGTGTATTCCCGGAGCCGAGAGGAGCACGAGCAGCACCTGCGGATCACACTGCAGACCTTGAGGGAGCACCAGCTTTTCGCAAAATTCTCCAAGTGCGCATTCTGGCTTGACAGCGTAAACTTCTTGGGTCACATGATTACATGAGATGGTATATGCGTGGACCCGAGGAAGATCGAGGTCGTTCAGCGTGGGCCCAGACCTGCATCAGTTACGGAGATCCGCAGCTTTTTAGGATTGGCCGGCTACTACAGACGATTTGTACAGGACTTCTCCCGTATTGCTGCACCGTTGACCGGTTTGACCCGGAAGGGAGTTCCTTTTGATTGGACGGAGGAGTGCGAGCATAGCTTTCAGCAGCTACGGACTTGTTTAACTACGGCGCCGGTGTTATCATTGACTTCAGGATCGGGCGGATTTGTAGTCTATTGTGACGCTTCTCGAGTGGGGCTAGGGTGCGTTTTGATGCTGCATGACAGGGTGATCGCGTATGCTTCACGGCAGCTGTAGATACATGAACAGAACTACCCCGCTCACGATTTAGAGATGGCTGCAGTGGTTTTTGCACTCAAGATCTGGCGACATTACCTATACGGCGAGTCGTGCCAGATATTCACTGACCACAAGAGTTTAAAGTATATATTTCAGCAGCGAGACCTGAATCTTAGACAGTGTAACAACCGAGTCCAACTCTACTAAATTCAGTTATCATATGTTGATGTGTGGTATTTATTTCATTTATCTTAATTGACTGTTGCTAGTTATAAATTTTATCCCGACAAATCAATTCTGCATATAACAATTTAAGTCATCTAAAATTTAATTAAAAATATTTGACATGGCCTGCTTGACACCCCTAACCCTGTGGTAGCGTCCTTGCACCGTGTTTTCGTCCCGTTCAGTGAAACGGACGTGCTTGGATGGCTACGCGCACGTGCGTACGTCCGTTCTTGGGGGTATGCTTTTTAATCGAAAAACCCATCATTTTAATTTTTGGAACCCGCCAATAATTTTTATATTTCAAATTCAAATTTTTGGACCCGACCCGGGCACAATTCTGAAATATTTTGCTTTTGCGCCAAATCCTATTTTCTAATATTTTAAAACCAACGAAAATAAAATTTACATCAGAAAATATTTTTTCATTTCTTTAAAAATCTTTTTATAATTTTTCCCTAACTGATTCAAAACCCCCCACAAATCTTTCACATTTTTCCAACCAATCGTTTACCTCCATTCCTTCGCCGTGGGCCCCACCGTATCCCTCTCTCTCTCTTCCTTCCTTTCTCTCGCTCTCTCTCCTCCCTATTCATTCACAAAAATCCAAAATTATCTCTCCTCACTGTTACTCTCTCCCTCTCTCCTCTCGCGAAATTTCTCTCCCCTCTCGCGAGAGAATCTCTCTCTCTCTCTCACATATATATATATTTTCTCCTTCCTCAAATTTTCATTCAGCAGAACACAACCCCGTGAGCCCTAGCCGCCTAGTTTTCCGTCGCCGTTGCCCCTACGCCGACGCCTGCACTGCCGACCTCGTCGCCTCCTCGCTCTCGTCACTTCCGACTCATCTCCTTCCTCCTTCCTCCTTTCCCGAGCACCTTGCAACTGCAGCCGCGCCCTGCACTTTTGCACCGCCGGATCTGTCGCCGCCGCCGGCCTCGCCTTCGTGCAACCCCGGTGAGCACTACCTATCCCTCTCCTTTCTTCTTTCCTTCTCCTTCTCTGTTCATCTCTGTTGCTAAATGTTCTGTTGAATTGCCGGGTATTTTGCAGTTCGTGCGCCGGAGCTCCGTCGACGTGGTCGACGATCACAACCCCTCCACAGATCATCGTGAGCACCCTCTTCTCCATCCTCCTTCCCTTCTTTCTTCTTGATTCTTCTTTTATCGTTTCATGCATTCTTGAATATTGTTTATTCATTGTTTTTGGGTTCGCCGGAATCCGGCCGTGCCGGCGACGTGTCCCGACGATCCAGCGATGTACTCTGACCTGTGTGGTTCCACTGTTTGTTGTTCGGACCTATTCCGTGCACCGTACGCGCGTCGCGACCTTTTCCCCGCCGACATGCAACGTTCCGTTTTCCCGATTCGCGACCCGTCGAGGCAAGTGAAACTTGCTACATGCTATTTTAAACTATTCATATGTCAAATTAACTATTTCCTGTTAAATCCCTAATTAGAATTGATAGAAATGGATTTCAAGTTAACCGTATAAAGTTCCGTTATACATTTTATGATTCCGCACGTGAAACTTAAGCTTGCATCTGATTATTCATATCTAACAATCACCTGTACATGATAGATCACATTTGTTTACTGCTATGGTACCTTTTATCCAGTTTAGCCTATCAGACACTCATGAGCTACTTTAACCGGTCTAATTACATTGCATTCATTAGACAGATTATACATGTCGTCGCATCCATGGATCACTCACCATTTATTAACCTATTTCCAGCAGTTACATCTATCATACTGTATTCATACTATGCTGACATTGTATGTTAAACACAATTGATAACTGTACAGCTAAATAAATAAAATCTGCTTCAGTGCTTAACTCACTGCTTAGATCATGTTGTTGATAAACATGCTTGATTATTATACTCTGATTATGCTAGCTGATGATGAGCTCACTTATGATATCGCCTACACTTTGATATGACTTACTACATACATATTGTTTGACCCGACATGGTACCGTACACTACTTGACTTGACCTGGTGTACCATGACTTGACCCGTTACCTAATCTTGTGTCTAATGCCAACAAACCTGATATGTAGTCCTCATGGACCGTTCCTGTTGTCTATCCAGACAAACCTGCTCTTACCTGATCCTGCGTTGGCATTAGTTCTTAATCACTGAATACCTGACTTGACATACACGTATAACTTGGGGGTATGGGGAAATCAAAGGTGAAACCTGTCACTCCCCACCCCCAATACAGAGAGTATTGTCCGCTTTGGCCGAAGCCGCACGGTTTTTCCCTTTAGAGCGAACCGGACCCGATATTCTCCCCACCTCTTGAATCCGTGGGGGCCACCTCTTGAGTCCGTGGGACCCACTGTAGAACAATGGGGAATCTTCGGAGCACATTCCGAAAGAGGACCGAATTGCATTATAAATATAATGATACCACCCTCAATTACAGAGGCGCCTTTTAAGTGAACCGGAACTATAGGAGCTTGAGAACTCCGTAGTTAAGCGTGCTCGGGCCAGGGAAGTCTTGGGATGGGTGACCTCCTGGGAAGTGGCCCCTGGTCGGGTCCGGTTCGCTCCGAAGGACAAAACCGTGCGGCTTCGGCCAGAGTGGACAATACTCTCTGTATTGGGAGTGGGGCGTGACAAAACCTGACTTGTAACTCAACAGTTCGATACCTGTTCTGATCAGTCTTACGGGCTAGGCCAGCCCCGGAGTGATGATGCTGACATCACTCGTCTGTACCTGCTACCTTTACTGCCTAGCGGCACGTCTCGGTTCAGCCCGAGAGTCTGAGACCGTGGTCCCGGGCATGCACGGGATACTATTGAGTTGCATCGATGATTCATCAATTTGATTTCAAAGTCTTTAGAATAGAAAACCCGATAGAACAGTTTAGTTTACTCAATGCACACTACCCTACACTGCCCTGACTTACAATACTGTTACACCGCTTTTCATTCATGTTTATATTGCATTGCCTGTTACCCTGTTTATATTTTATTACTTGATGACACGACGCGCTGACGTCTGGGTTTTGCATGGCCCAGATTCTATACCGCTGCTGCAGTCCGAGCTGGAGTACTTCAGCCAGCAGGCTGAGCTGTGAGGTGTTAGCAGTAGTTAATTCTTTTATTTCCTGCATTTTATTCCTGATGTGAGCCCGAATTATGGGACATACATTCCAGTTATTTTTGTATTGGATCTTTTGCTTCCGCATTTTATTATTCTTGACTCATGTTATCTTGGATTATGGACATATTTTAGATAGTTTTATTTTGTTCTTGATATCTTTACAGCCGTAATGTGACTGTGGATGGATACTTCCTACCCACAGGTAGCATGGTTGGCTATGTCACGTGCCCATCTTAGCGTACTCTGGGAAGTGGGGCGTGACATGGTTCTTTTGGTATCAGAGCCATAGGTTAGTCGGGTTGATTCTTTTGTAGTTGGGTATTGTATCCAATACACGAATCAGAATACCCGTGTTTAGGAAACATGTCCTGCCACCTTGCCGTTTTATCGTTCTTGAATCAAATTCTTCCTGATTATATCTTTTACGATGTGCAAACTTCCTTTGCATATCGACTCGAAACCTGATTCCTTGTTATCTCTAGGACTTAGGCGACTTGGGTGGAGTTATGTAATTGTGTCCATGATACCGCGGCATAGTTACAATGCGGCACTCTATTTAAGTAACTGGAGTTCTAGCCTTGATCCATATTGTAAATTTGTTATCATGCTAATCTTGGGTGTTTTGATTTCAGGAGTATGGCAGGCAAGAATCTGAAGACGTACCAAAGGCGTGTTGATGAAGCCGCCATGCTTGGAGTGATTCGGGGAATGCTAGAGAATCAAAAGAGGCAGACCGAGCTGATCCAGCAGCAAGCTGAATCGTTTCAGGAAGGTTTGCAGACCGTTCAGCAGTCTGTGAACAATGTTGGAGCTAAACCAGTTGATCGAGTAGGGACCGTAGCAGAATTCAGGCGTTTGGGTCCGTCTGTCTTTACCGGATTGGAGGAGCCGTCACCAGCGGAGCAGTAGCTAGTTGACACGGAGAACCTACTTATTGCGGCATAGATCCCAGATGATAAAAGAGTTGATGTGGTGCGCATTCAGTTAGTGGACTACGCTCGTGAATGGTGGCTTGTGGAGGAGACCCTCTTGCCCAAGCCGATCAAGTGGGCGGATTTTTCGAAGAGTTTCTTGGAGAAGTTCTTCCCGCGGACTGCACGGGAGGAAATGGAAGAGAAATTCATCGGTCTGAAGCAAAATGGAGCACCCATAGATGTACATGCAGCAGAATGGACAAGGCTCAGTAGATTCGCTGGACCTTTAGTTGCCAACGATGCAGACAGGGCAAGGAGGTTCATGCGCAGCTTGGATGTGGACATCCAGAGGCAGATTGTCTCCCTGGGTTTGACCACTTTCTCACAGGTACTTACGGTAGCACGAGAACAGCAGAGCTTATCTGGAAAGACTGGGAGTTTACTGCAGACAGCAGTTGCGGTAAGAAAGCCGGCATTTGTACCAAACCGAGCTCATGGTCGCAAGGGTATTCCAGTGGACCGTCGTGGGATAACACCGATGAAGAAGCCGGTTGTCGTTGATCGAAGAAGGAGCATGATTTGTGACTACTGCCATTTACCTGGACACGTGCAAAAGGAGTGTCGAAGGAGGCAGGGACTCTGTTTAGTTTGTGGAGCGGCAGATCACAATGTCAGTGCTTGTCCGTCGATACTTTGTACAAGGGATGATATTCTGAAGCCTCCGCAGAAACCGTTTCATGGACAGAAGCAGCTGACTCAATGACCTAATCAGGCTCGATCTTTTACCTTGACGGCTGAGGAAGCTAAGGCGTCAGGAGAAGTTGTTTCAGGTACTCTACTCGTTCATGGTTTTCCCGCATCAGCGTTATTTCATTCTGGTGCATCCTATTGTTTTATGTCGTCCAAGTTTATAGCTACACACTCGATTACCTGCACGACCCTGTCTAGTTTCTGGGACATACACACTGGGAATGGGAAAATCATATCTAGTAAGGAATGTAAAGATTGTACAGTTGTTGTTTGCGGACGGGAGCTTTTTGCAGATTTCTTAGTAATTGATACGGGCAGCTACGAAGTCGTCTTGGGAATGTATTTCCTTGGCACTTTCCATGCTCACATTGATTGTAGGGCAAGGAAAGTAATTTTCCAGATTCCCGGACATCCCGAGTTTAGCTTCACTGGAGGAAGCAGTTCTGTCGGGCCAGTCGAGTTTAGGGCTAGGCCGACAAATAATATTCTTGCATCAATGGAGGTTGATAAAAGTGAAGAGCCAGCTGTTGTTCGTGATTTTATGGACGTGTTTGAAGATATATCGGGATTACCGCCGAAGCGAGACGTGGAGTTCGCAATTGATCTTATTCCTGGTGCAGCGCCAGTATCCAAAGTGTTAGTGTATATGCCCTAGAGGCCATTACTGTATCATACTAGTTTGTATATTACTTAATGGAAGCTTGGGATATTCACAGTTGTATATACAATCTTGCTCGAAATGGTAGTATGCTACTTGGTTTGTCTCTACTTCAATATGTGCATGTGTTTCTTTTAGCATATTGCTGATATATATATTAGTAGAGCCCTTAGGATCTTTGCTTGATTACCAGCGTTGTGATGGCGCTCACACTCGTGGGAGCTGGGTGATCTATAAGCACATCCTTATACAGGTCCCTAGTCGTTGGACTATCGAGACAGGGCATCGATACTCTGGAGTAGACTAGCGTATGTGCTTCTTATCCCAGTGTGGGAGACGGTCTGTCCCACAGCCGTCAGTACGTCGTACTTGAGATAGTATGCGGGTGCTCGTTAGGTTACGAGTACACTGGACAGGACTCATCAGGGACTGTTGGTTGGTATTATACCTATCGTCAGTTATCAGTTCCCAGGTGACATGGGTACAGCTTAGTCCATTGACTTGACACCGTCACTTCGCCTCGAGTGTGTTCCCACTGCACTTTGATTACTACCCTACCACGGCTCAAAGGAGTCGTGCAAACAGGTAGTTTTTGGGTGCAGTCCCGAAGCACTTGGAGGCAGTGACGGTTAGACAGGATTCTTTTCTCCCGGTATTGGGGGTTGACATCGCGCTGTGTCCAGGAGAGCCATTACACGAGTAGTCCCTGGCCAGGGCAAGCGAGATATACTGGTTGGTTTCCAGTGTTATCTCAGGGTGTTCTGGGCTTCACTCCGACACGACTTGTACCGCTATTAGGGGACTGACGTTCACCGCCCCCCTAGGCCCGCCATGCGATGTATCAGACGAACAGACCGGACTGTACGGAGATTGTCACATACTGGCTCAGTAGGAGTTCAGATGGGGTTCACCTCGTCAGCCTTCTTATCGACATCTACCTGGGGACTGTTACGTACAGCTAGTGCCGCTTGCGGTCTGTGGTTAAACCCACTGCCAGCGTAGTGCCGAGTCTTTAGAGTCCCACACAGAGAGCTATTCGCCTTTAGGCAAAATGAGTAGAGGTCGCATGGTTTTGCGACAGGGTTCGTTCACATCCACGCACTTGTGCACGTTTGCTGTCCGGACAGTTTATACTAGCGGGCTTTGGTTTAAGCCGGATCCTAGTATATGATTTGGGATTGGTTTTTCTCATTGTATTCGTGTTCCTCGGATCAGGAATGCGGGTGCGTATGAACAGTTGCTTGAGACAGAGGGAGAGGACTTTGATTAGGGTTAATGGCTATTGTCATTTTATTAACCCTAATGCTTATGTGTGTGTTATTTTTAATTGATATTAGTTTTATAATTTTGCATGGTTATGGTTGTTGACCATTGGACCTCCTTGAGTTGTTGACCATTTGACCTCCTTGACTTATTGACTATGGTTGACACTTTGACCATCATCATTTCTTTTGGAAGATGCTTTTTGATCCTTGCAAATTGAAATGATAATGGTCATGTCATGATTAACCATGACAATTATCTTACTAATTATCTAATTAAAATAATACACATATATTTGTGAGAATGGTTTATTCTATTCTCATTCTATCATTTCTTTTCTCTCTCTTGTTCTTCCTCTCCCTCAAGCTCTCCCCTCTCATGTGTTGAGAAACACTTGAGCTTGAGAAAAACCCTCTCTTGATCATCTCTACTCTCATCTAGGGTTCAAGTATTAGCACTTCTTGCACCCTAGTTACTTCTAGCTTGGAGTTGAAGCCAAAGGTTGAGGCTTTCGGGTGGATCTTTCTTCGACGTGAGAAGACGACCAAGGTGACCTCCTTCCACCACTCCAAGGAGCAAGGAAAGAAAGACTTAAAGCCCAAGGTATAACCTTTCTACCTCTTAGCTAGTTTCTAGTTAGCTTTAGCAAGTTTTTGTTTAGCAAAGATCCTTCAAGCTATAGTCCATGTTGCCTAAGCTCATAAAAATCCGATTTTTATTCCATTTTCCGCCTCCCCGCAAGCACCGGGGTGGTCAACGTGGACTTACATTGGTATCAGAGCCTAACTAAACATAAACTAGCTAGGTAGTGAAGTGTGTCGAAGTTCGAAACGGAAAAATCGAAAAACCAAAATATCAAAACCCTAGTTTTCTATTAAAATTTTTTCTGGTCAAAACAAAATTTGTTATACTCCAAAAATCGTCTCAGGGTTTTTTGAAGAAAACCACCAAACCCGGTCCAGTGAGTCGTCTAAACCGCCGCGGTTCAGCGGCAATAGCAAGCTATTGCCGCGGAACCGCCGCCGTTTTGACTCTTCACTGAGTCGAGTTTGGTGCAGTTTTCTTATGGCTTGGTTTTGGGATTTTTGAGATAGTTTATATGTGCCCAGATTTTCCAGAATAGAAATTTATTTTTGGGGGCCTATAAATCTGTATTTTTTTCGAACTTCAATACACTTTGACTATAAGGGTTATATCTGTGATGTTTGCATGTATTGAACGTCGGCTAATCGCTATATGTCGATTAGTCGGGGTTATACATATCTGTGATCTGTGTTTGATATTGGTATGTGTATATGAATGGGTTGGATTGTCGCGGGTGAATAGCCGGGGTGGATGTGAGACGAGTGTTGCTTTTCTTTCATTCATTGTAATATGTAAATTGATATAATATTATTATTTGTTTGGCCGCACAACCGGGTCGGGGTTGTAGCCGTCATTGTATAATTCTTTTTACTGTTTTTGCTCCTAGGATAGACCCATGGAGGGGGTGCACAAACTACCGGGTATCTCGAAGTGCCGAGTGGCCTACTCACGGTATTGAGGGAGGTTGCTTCGCTTCGGGTACTTGGCGGGTAGTTTGCCGCACCCGTAGGGGCCTTGGATGGGGTTTTGGCTATTCACCGCGACCGTGTAATCCGCTTTTCGTTGCAGGCTCGAACGGATTGCGGATTCCTAGTATATCCAATGTATTCATCTGTCATCTGTAATGTCTATCATTGCTATATATTGATATATGATAACTATTTAGGCGTTGCTTATGTTTTACAACCGCGCTAGCCCAGCCCCCGCTCTGTCGTTAGTTAAGTAACCTAACGGGTGATGACGGGGCCCCGTGGCGAATGCGAATGGCATAAGCGTACGTCATATTTTGGTTGTTTTCTGCAATGGTAGGATTAAATGATAGGACACATTAAAAGAACTAATGCAAGAAAATAAACCAAGTAAAAGTCGATTGGAACACTTTGAAAACCACTCGGTTCTTTTCAAAAATAAACTTTTAAACGCGGAGCATGAACCACTCCTTTTAAAAGCTATCTCTTTCCATCGATTAGATCAAGTTCACTACGTTCACGGTTTCGCCAAAACCATTCGTAGCCCTCCGTCATTCCACATGAATGGTCAAAAAGTATTCAAGCTATGTATTTTGGCCAAAGTCAAGGCATAGTGATTGGTAGCTATTGGGTATTCATGTGCAGCATAGATAGATGCGTTGGTTTGGGACAGTCGTGCTGCCATTTTGGCCAAAGTCAAGGGTAGGTACGGGTGGGTCCAAATTAACCAGAAGAATGGCGGGTAGAACTTGACATGTGACTTATGATATTTTGGCCAAAGTCAAGGTCATAAGAGCATGGGGAAAAAATCTACATCGGGAGTTTCATAAGTACTGAAACTTGCTAGCATTGCATACCATTTGGAGTGTGATGATTCTGGTAGGATTCCTTCGGTTTTATCACGCGATGATATTTGGATCCCGATCCTACTGTGAGTATATGCTACTCCTCGGGAAAACTTTCACTTAACGATCAATGCTATAAACTTAGTAGGTGTCTAGAAAGGTGTTAGCGGGGCTACGCTCACAGGGAAAAGAGGTTACTTAATTAAGGAACTTCGCGAAAGCGTTGGAAAACCTCCCTCGAAGTACCGACACTGGCCTGGCTGAACGGTTAAGCAAGTATTGTACGGTGAGAGTAATCCTGACTAATCCTTTCTTTACGGTTTGAGAAGGGATTCGAGAGACAGTGGGAGCCATCCAGTTTAGACAAATTAAAAACCACTCTAAACTTGCAAGAGCATCATGCTAAAGTGTTTCTTTTCTCTCTCCTAATTGCAGCGACCATTCAACATGACCGGACTTAAGTTATTACTAGATAAAAACATATTGATAGGGCCAAACTACAAAGATTGGCTCAGGAATGTCAAGATGGCAATCACTTACGACAAGTTGGGGTATGTCCTTACCACCAAAGCTCCCCCTGTCCCAGGTCCCACCTCCAGCGTCGCGGATAAGGAAATCCGTAAGACATGGGAGATAGATTGCGCGGAGGCCAAATGCCTCGTACTAGCCTCGATGGACAACAAACATCAGAGGAGGCACGAGAATAGGGACCTAGAGTCCATATTTCTTCATATAAAAGAACTGTATGGAGAGCAGTCTCGTATCGCAAGATACGAAGTGTCGAAGAAGTTGTTTTCGGCAAGGTTGGCCGTCGGATCAACGGTAGCGGAACACGTGCTTAAGATGATTGGCTACATTGAGGAGCTCGCGGACCTTGGGACCACGTTGGAGAATGAACTCTATACTGATTTGATTCTCCAGTCCCTTCCTTCCACTTACGCCCAGTTTATTCTTCACTTCAACATGCAAGGAAAGGAGGTAGAACTTTCCGAACTTCTGAACATGTTGAGGAGTGCTGAGGGCACCCTACAGAAAGGTAGGGAGACATCCACTTTGTTTGTAGGAGGATCTTCCTCTTCTAGATCCAGGGCGAAAGCCAAGGGTAAGAAGAAGAAAGCCCCCGCCGAACCAAGAGGCGGTGTCGGTAAAGTGGATACGAAGGGAAAAGGAAAAGCAACAAAGATAGCGGGAAAGCTAGTGGGGAAGGAAGAATGCTTCTATTGTCACAAAAGTGGTCACTGGAAACAGGATTGCAAGGCTTGGAAAGCCAGAACACAGGATTTGAAGCGAGTTGCAGCTTCAGCTTCAGGTGTGTATGTTATTGAAAACTGTCTATCAATAAACTCTACTTCCTGGGTATTGGATACCGGATCAGGATCTCATATCTGTAATTCTTTGCAGGCGTTGAGAAAGCGTAGAGTTTTGAAGGCAAGTGACATGACCCTCAGAGTTGCAAACGGTGCTAGCATGGATGCCGAGGCCGTGGGGGACTATCACCTGGGATTGTCGGATGGACATTTTTTGGTTTTGCGTAGTTGTTATTATGTACCAAATGCAACCTGTAATATCATTTCTGTATCTTATTATCTAAAGAAGGTTATGAATTTGCATTTGTAAGTAATGTAGTGAACATTCACCTTAATCAAGCTTTGATTGGGTCAGGTACATTGAACAACGGAATATACGTATTAAACCAACCACAGATTTTCAATGTCCAGAATACACACAAAAGAAAGTCTCCAGAAATCAATAAAACTTTCTTATGGCATTGTAGACTGGGTCACATCAATGAGAGAATGTTGACTAAGTTACACACAGAAGGATATTTGATCCGTTCGAATATCAATCGTATGCAACTTGTTAATCCTGTCTCAAAGGAAAGATGACAAAGACTCCGTTTACTGAACACGGAGAAAGAGCGAGCGAGCTCTTGGGACTCGTACACAGCGACGTGTGCGGTCCAATGTCTACACATGCGCGAAGCGGTTATTCTTACTTCATTACTTTTACGGATGACTTTTCAAGGTACGGTTATGTCTTCTTAATGAAACATAAGTCCGAAGCCTTTGGAAAATTCCAGGAATATAAGAATGAAGTAGAAAAACAAACCGGCAAAAGTATCAAGACACTAAGATCGGATCGAGGTGGTGAATACTTGAGTGCCGAGTTCGTGGACTATTTAAAAGAGAATGGAATTCTCTCTCAGCTTACTCCTCCATACACTCCGCAACATAACGGTGTATCGGAGAGACGGAACCGAACCCTATTGGATATGGTGTGGTCCATGATGAGTAACGCTGAGTTACCGCGATCATTCTGGGGATATGCGCTAGAATCAGCTGCATACCTTTTGAACCGAGTTCCAACTAAGACTGTGCCTACTGCACCATATGAGATGTGGTGTAGGAAGAGACCCTATCTTAATCACATTAAGACATGGGGATGTCCATCTTTTGTAAAAAAAGCAGCATGCGGACAAGCTCGAGGCACGCTCAGTACAGTGCAATTTTGTGGGATATCCAAAGAGCTCCAAGGGATATTACTTCTATTGCGAAGAGGAACAAAAAGTCCTTGTTTCTCGCCATGCCCACTTTCTAGAACACCAGTTCATAGAAAAAGAATTAAGTGGGAGCACAATAGAACTGGAAGAAATTCCAGAACCACGAGCTATTACTGAAAGCTTGGTTGAACCAGAGGGTTCGAAAGATCAGGACATTCCCACGCCACTCCGCAGGAGTAGTAGGCAGTCTCATCCGCCCGAGAGATACTACGGTTTTCTCATTGACGGGGATAGAGAGGACTGCATCATAGACTGTGATGAGCCTACTAGCTTCCAGCAAGCCATTCAGAGAGTCGACTCGGTAAAATGGCTGGATGCAATGCGGACCGAAATGGAGTCCATGTACACCAACAAAGTATGGACGTTGGACATTGCTCCAGATTGGGTAAAACCCGTAGGATGCAAGTGGATCTTCAAAAGGAAGATTGGTGTAGATGGACAGGTTGAGACCTATAAAGCTAGACTGGTAGCAAAGGGTTTTCGTCAAAGACCTGGTTTGGACTATGACGAAACTTTTTCTCCTGTAGCTATGCTGAAATCCATTCGGATCCTTCTTGCCATTGCTGCCTTCCACGATTATGAGATTTGGCAGATGGACGTAAAGACAGCTTTTCTAAATGGACATTTAGAGGAGTGTGTCTATATGGATCAGCCAGAGGGTTTCATTCAGAGTGGGAGCAGCGGAAAGGTGTGCAAGTTGCTTAAGTCCATTTATGGACTAAAGCAGGCATCGCGGAGTTGGAACATCTGTTTTGATGAGACGGTCAAGGAATTTGGCTTTATCAAAAATCCAAATGAACCATCCATCTATTGTAGATTTGTAGCGAGAACTGTAGTATTCCTCGTTTTATACGTGGATGACATTCTCTTAATAGGAAATGACATTCCTATGCTACAATCTGTCAAGGGGTTCTTGTCACACAGGTTCTCCATGAAAGACCTGGGTGATGCCTCATACATTATGGGTATCCGGATCTACCGTGACAGATCCAAGAGGATATTAGGACTTTCGCAGTCCAGGTACATCGACGTCATACTGAAGAGATTCAGTATGGAAGATTCCAAGCGCGGTAATCTACCGGCTTGTCACGGGATCACCCTCTCCAAAGAGATGTTTCCCAAGAATGATTTAGAGAGGGATCGCATGTCTATTATACCCTACGCTTCTGCGGTAGGTTCTATAATGTATGCGATGTTGTGTACCAGACCGGATGTGGCTTATGCACTGAGTGTGGTAAGCAGGTATCAGTCAAACCCTGGGGAGAAACATTGGATAGCAGTAAAGAACATTCTCAAGTACCTGAGAAGGACTAAGGAGATGTTCTTGGTGTATGGCGGAAAAGACCTGCAGATTGAGGCCTTTGCTGACTCCAGCTTCCAGAGTGACAAGGATGATTCCAAGTCCATGTCGGGTTTTGTCTTCACCCTCAATGGAGGGGCGGTGTGTTGGAAGAGTTCCAAACAGGAAACCGTTGCGGACTCGACTATGGAAGCGGAATACATCGCTGCATCTGATGCCGCAAAAGAAGCTGTCTGGATGAGGAAGTTCTTGAGAGAACTTCAGGTGGTTCCGTCCATTGTTGACCCAATACCTCTGTATTGCGACAACAACGGGGCTATAGCTTTAGTAAAGGAACCCAGGTCCCATCAGAAATCCAGACACATCTTAAGGTGGCATCACCTGATCAGGGAGATCGTGGATCGCCAGGAGATCGAGGTCCGGAGAGTTGCTACAGAAGATAACACAGCAGATCCATTCACCAAGGCCTTGCCCCAGACTCAGTTCGAGCGGCTGATCGAGATGATAGATCTTCGATACGCCAGTACATGGCCTTAGTGCAAGTGGGAGATTGTTAGTGTATATGCCCTAGAGGCCATTACTGTATCATACTAGTTTGTATATTACTTGATGGAAGCTTGGGATATTCACAGTTGTATATACAATCTTGCTCGAAATGGTAGTATGCTACTTGGTTTGTCTCTACTTCAATATGTGCATGTGTTTCTTTTAGCATATTGCCGATATACATATTAGTAGAGCCCTTAGGATCTTTGCTTGATTACCAGTGTTGTGATGGCGCTCACACTCGTGGGAGCTGGGTGATCTATAAGCACATCCTTATACAGGTCCCTAGTCGTTGGACTATCGAGACAGGGCATCGATACTCCGGAGTAGACTAGCGTATGCGCTTCTCATCCCAGTGTGAGAGATGGTCTGTCCCACAGCCGTCAGTACGTCGTACTTGAGATAGTATGCGGGTGCTCGTTAGGTTATGAGTACACTGGACAGGACTCGTCGGGGACTGTTGGTTGGTATTATACCTATCGTCAGTTATCATTTCCCAGGTGACATGAGTACAGCTTAGTCCGTTGACTTGACACTGTCACTTCGCCTCGAGTGTGTTCCCACTGCACTTTGATTACTACCCTACCACGGCTCAAAGGAGTCGTGCAAACAGGTAGTTTTTGGGTGCAGTCCCGAAGCACTTGGAGGCAGTGACGGTTAGACAGGATTCGTCTCTCCTGGTATTGGGGGTTGACATCGCGCTGTGTCCAGGAGAGCCATTACACGAGTAGTCCTTGGCCAGGGCAAGCGAGATATACTGGTAGGTTTCCAGTGTTATCTCAGGGTATTCTGGGCTTCACTCCGACACGACTTGTACCGCTATTAGGGGACTGACGTTCACTGCCCCCCTAGGCCCGCCATGCGATGTATCAGACGAACAGACCGGACTGTACGGAGATTGTCACATACTGGCTCAGTAGGAGTTCAGATGGTGTTCACCTCGTCAGCCTTCTTATCGACATCTACCTGGGGACCGTTACGTACAGCTAGTGCCGCTTGCGGTCTGTGGTTAAACCCACTGCCAGCATAGTGTCGAGTCTTTAGAGTCCCACACAGAGAGCTATTCGCCTTTAGGCAAAATGAGTAGAGGTCTGTTAGTTATATGTATGCCCTAGAGGCCATTACTGTACATACGATGTATATTGTAGTGGATGCTTGGACATATATAGGGAGGACTTTCTTGCTCGACATGATAGTATGCTATCTGGTTGTACTTTATCTTAACATGTACTCTGATTGTCTCTATGTTACATGTTGATAAAGCCCTTAGGATATGTACTCGACTACTGCGGCTATGATGAGATCATACTAGTGGGGCCACGGTAGTCGATGAGTACATCCTATAACTGTTCCTAGTCAAGGGTGTATCGAGACAGGGCATCGATGCACCAGAGTAGACTAGCGTATACGCATCTTGACCCATATGATGGGCGATGGATGATCCCATATCCATCGGTGTTTGACATCAAGGATGGTGTACGGGTGCTCAGTGGAGACTGGGTACACTGGACGGACTCGCCGAGAACACCCAGATGGTATTATACCATACGTCAGATGGCAGTTCTCCGGTGACACTGGTACAGAGTAGTCTGTCGACCCGAGATCGTCATAGAGTCTTGTGTGATTCCCACTGTGCTTTGATTTCCATCATACCACGTCCAAGAGGGCGTGCAAAAAGGTGGCTTTTGGGTACAGTCCCGAATCACATGGAGGCAATGAGCGATAGGAGGGGATTCGTCTCTCCCGGTATAGGGAGTTGATGTTGTGCTGTGTTCGATTGGTTATAACCGGAAATCCCTGGCCAGGGTTGCTGAGATTTACTGGTAAGTGTTATCAGTAGTTTCTCGAACTGTTATAGACCTCAAATCGGCACGACTTATCGAGCTACTGGGGTTTGACGTTTACCACCCCTAGGCGAGATATGCGACATATCAGACGACGAGACCGGACTGTACGGGAGTGTTACTGTTTGGATTCACAGGAGAAGTTACAGGCTTGCTTGTTGATCTTCTGAGCGCTCAATACCTGGGTAGCTGTTACGTTTAGCTGACCGCTTGCAGCTTGTGGGTGTTTGATATGATCATCACCTACTGCCGGCGTATTGACGATTCTTTAGAGTCCTACACAGAGGTTTCTTGACTCAGGCAAAACGGAGTAGGAGCACATATGTGATATGTGCGGGACCGAGGATAATACGATATGTGATACCGTATTATATTCTTGCGATATTTGATATCAGCCGGGTCATCGGATCAAGTGTTGATTCGGTGAATCGGTACGGATAAATATTAGTCGGTTATATGCGATATAGCCGGATTGTCGGATCAAGTGTTGATTCGATAATTTAATGTATAATAATATATTTGATATATTAAATTACATTAACTAATATTTTCTCACTAAAAGATTCTTTTTCTCACTCGGGTAATACATTGATATATATGCGATATATGTTAAATGTATTATTTTATTTTGTTACAATAAATATTGTATATGTGATATATAATATTGTAACATATTATAATTATTAATGCAACATGATTAGAGGAGTTTAAACATGATTAGGGTTTGGATTAGGGTTAAACCTTCTAGTTGATTCTAGAAGTTTTTACTTTGTCATGATAAAGATATTTGTGTTGATCTTTATCCATGACTCACACTTAACCCAACCCAAACCCTAACCCTAGTAAACTCTCTACAATGGTTAAGTGAACCATGGTTGCATAAATGATTATGATAACATTCTTTCTATTCATCACAAATGATTTATCATCTTCTTCCTCCTTCATTCTTCCATGGAAAAGCTTGCTTGTTTTTTCAAAGGTGATGAATAAATATGAGAAAAAGATAAATAAATAGAGCAAAATTCCTACTTCATCATCCTCATCTTCCCTTGCCATTTAGATGAGGGTGTTCACATCATTTCATGAGTGTTAGCTTGTGTTAAAGAAACTTCGAGGTAGATCATCTTAGTATCGAAGATCGGAAGCAAAGGTTGCGTCTTTCTCTTCGTGGAACCTCTCGAGAGTCTGGATCCCGATGATCGCAGTGAAGGGACCACAACACGGAGCATATAAAGTGAAGGACCGGATCTACAAAGGTTGTAATCCCTCTCACTTAGTGTTAAAATGTTTAGCATGATAGTTTTTAGCCTAATCTCAAGTTTAAAGTTCCGTATTCGGGTTGTTCGGCACGGCTAAATTTTGAATCGGGCATGGTTGATGCCTCGTAGAACCTTGTGCGCGTGCCTAGCAACCCTACAGTGGTATCAGAGCCATGCTAGAGCTTTAGGCGAAGTCTGAACGAAATTTAAAGTCCGATCGAAACCCGAAACCCCGATAAAACATGCTCTCTGGAAAATTTCTAAAAATTGGGATTTTTCCACATTAAAAATATCCAAAAATTACAGCAGGTAATTATAAGAGTTACTGTGAAGCACGTGAGCGTAAGTCGCTCAAAGAGCCGCGGAACCGCGGCCCCACCCCAGCATGTGCGGCGGTTCCGCGGCCACGTGATCGACTCTGCGCACGTGCTTTCCACAGTAACTCCTATTTGTTAGTGTTGTATTTTCTGGAAATTTTTAATTTTTTTTATTCAACTGTTGAATTATACAGGTTGTATTGGGGACTTAAAGTTTTGATCGGATATTATAACTTTGTTTAGTCTTGTCCGGATAATTTTAGAAACTGTTAAAAAGTTCGAACGGATATCAATAACTCACTTTTTCCCCTGTCGGAAAATTTTTCAAAAGTTGGATTTTTTCTACTGTTTAAGAATGTTCTAAGTCATGCAAGTAACTCGGTGGACCCTCTAGAAGACAACAAACCTTAACTCGATTATGTGACCGTCTTGAACTGCTCTTCGAACCTTAGGGTTTGGGGCAGTACGGCGTGCCACATGTGAGGCGTTGGCTTGACCCTTCTACGGCTGGACCATTGGTACTGTGGCATGTAATGAACGTTTTAAACTGATTTCAAGAGTTGAGATATTTTGGGGAAATCTTGGGTGCTTGATGATTCGATCGGAAAGTTTAACTTTTTCTATTTATCTGGAATGTGATACAATAATTGGAATCCACAAATAGTTATGAGATAACTGATTTGAATATTATAAACATAGTAGTTTAGTCTCAGTTGATCGGTTACCACGGAATTTTGATGCGATCAAAAGTCCGTCGCAATCACGTAGCGTACGCGGATACTCGCCGGGTAAACTTAATAGACAGCCTCACTCCATAGCCCCGACCAAGTGACTGTAGGAGAACCCCGTCGCCGAAAGCATCCATTCGGGTGCTTCCGGTAGCGGTGTTCTGCCTTGGTGCACTTCGTCGACGGTATCGGGGGTGCGGCCGTCTACTAAAGTTTGCGACGAGCATTCGATCAGGACGTCGGGAATCTTGTTGAATTGCCCGACTTGATATTGAAAAGTGTTTTCGATAATGAGACTAAAATGCGGGGTTTATAATTGTTAGGCATGTGATGTCTAAGGAATTAATTTGGTTAGGCATGCGATGTCTAAGGAGGTTGCGGATTCCAACTGTTGTAGTTTTACACTTTCTTTTCTGTGACCGTAAGCGTAGTATGTGGTGTATCGCCGGCTTCGTTGCTATACATCAACGACAATCGGGATACGCATACTTGCTTACGTTGATGATATGAGATATTATGAGTTGCTGTGATATGTTATATTGGATCGTCGTGTTTGAATAGCCGGGGGTTTTATGTGAGATGAGAGTTTTTCTTTTTCATTCATGTAAAATTCATTTGTATGTAATATTCTTTTATTGGGGCACTTCCATGTAGCGGAAGATGTCACCGTTGTATATTATTTACTTTTCCGCAATAGGTAGACCCATGGCGGGGAGCACAAGTAACCGGGTTCTAGGGTCCAGTGGGAGACCATCTCGAGGAGTCGAGACCGGGTCTCCTAACCCTACAATTGGCAGTGTTACTTGCCGCTCTCGTAGGGGTCTAGGGATGTGGGTTTGGCTATTCATCGCGACCGTGGAATCCGTGTTTTATACAGGCTCGTATTGAAAACACGGACGTCCTAGTATATCCAATATTTCATATATGTTCTTCTGCTGCAATGTTCTGTGATGAGATCATATTACTGCCTGAGACGAATGTTTATATTATATATATGAGATATATGTTATATTGCAGATTTCGTTTCAAAAGAGATGCTTATGAAGCATAATTAAAATGGGACTTCATTAATGAGATTAATGAAATCAAAAGAAACCTAAGATGTTGTAGAAACTTATTTATAAAAACTGGTAGCTACAGTTCTTGCTTTGCATAGCGGTGTTCCTTGTAGAACATCCAGCACCTTATTCGATAAGGAAAGGGCCGAGATCTCTTCACCGGGAGTGACTCCTTCAGCAATAACTGGCAGATGCTACAACCCTCGGTTTGTCTTTTGATTGCTTCTATAGTTTCTGCTTTGCATAGTGATATTTGTGAAATATCCTGCACCTTATTCGATGAGGAAAGGGCCGAAGATCCCTTCACCGGGAGTGACCCCTTTAGCAAAACTAGAAAAGCCTCAAAAACACTCTATTTAAAATCACTCGATTCTACAACGATATCAAGTTCATTACGCAAAGGGTTTTCTGAAAAACCCGACGTAGCCCTCCGTCATTTCAGATAAGTGCTGTTTAGTATTCGTGCTGCGTTTGTTGGCCTCCGTCAAGGCGCAGTGTGCGGTAGCTAACCAGTATTTATCTGCTTATGCATATGATACAGATTGAGTTAGGGCAGTCGTGCGACCTTGTTGGCCTCCGTCAAGGGTCGTGCGGGTGGGTTTGATTCGATCAAGAAATGGCGGGTTGAACTTGACTAGTAGCCTATGGTTTGTTGGCCTCCGTCAAGGTCATAGGGTGCTAGGGGAAAAATATTATTGGGAATTTCAAGTGTTGAAATTTGCAATGAGATTGCATACCTTTTATGAGATAGTTGGATCCCAATACCCGCTGCGAGTAAGAGTTACTCCTGGGAGAGTTTTACACATTACAATTAGCCGATCAAGTAGGTGTCTAGAAAGGTGTTAACGGGGTTACGCCTCTGGGAAAACGAGGTTTACTTTAATTAGGTTCGTGCGAAAGCACGGGGGACCTCCCTCAAAGTACCGACACTGGCCTGGCTGAAAGATTGGCGAACTTGTAGCGTGTAATTAATCCCGGCTAGTCTTTCCTTTTAGGGTTTGAAGGAAGATTTGACTAAAACAGTGGGAGACATCCTGATTAGATATATTAGATAACCAATCTAATCTTGCAAGAGCATACGCTGAGTGTTTTCTTCTCTCTCTCCAGATTGCGACTATATCACGCCTTAATCAAGATAATAATACGGATATTTTGACCGAACCCGCTTGTTATACTGAGCTGGGGAACGTTGGTCCCGCTCCAACTTATAATTGTTATAAGACAGAGCAGGAAATTGGGGAATACCAGATTTCCCGTGCCGCCCAAACGAAGAAAGTGCATGTTGATGCATCTTCTTCGGGTGTGTTCATTACACAGAACTGTTTCTCAGTATCCTTTACGTCCTGGGTATGTGATACCGGATCAGGATCCCGTTTATGTAATCTGTTACATGGGCTACAGAAAGGTAGAGAACTGAGAACGGGTAATAAGTTTCATGAGACAGAAAACGGTGCAAGTGTTGCAACCAAGTCTGTTGGTCACTGTCACCCTGTATTACCAGAATACATTGATTCTGAACAAATGTTATTAGATACCGAACCTGATATACAAAATCTTATCAGTCTCTTTATTAGTAAAGAAAGGATATAATTTTGTATTGTTGGATAATATTTTGAACATTTCCTATATCAAGAGTTGATCGGTTCAGGCACGTTATCTAAAACCATTGACGTTCTAAATCAAACCACAGTTCTTAGTATACAGAACACACACAAGAGGAAGAGTTCAGAAATGAACGAATCCTTCTTGAGGCATTGTAGACTAGGTCATATCAATGCGACCCGACTGGCTGAAGTTACATATAGATGTATATTTAAATTAGTTTCAATTTACATCTTGTGAAACTTGCCAGTCATGTCACAAAGATAAGATGACCACAGCACTGTTTGTTGGAAACAGAGAAAGAGTTAGTGAACTTTTGGGATTGATACATACTGATGTATGAAAGTCCCCTGTCTACAAATGCCAAGATCGGTTCTTTGTACTTTATTACATTCTCTGATAATCTCTCAAGATTCAGACATATGTTCCTGCTGAAACACAAGTCCGAACTTTTTGAGATATTCACAGAATATGAGTTAGAAGTAGAGAACCAAAATACGGGTATAAGTATTATGTCCTTTGATGAGATCAAGGAGGAGAATACTTGAGCACGGAAATCCTGGACTATTCTAAAGGAGAATGAGATTCTCTCTCAGCATTACTCCTCCTATACACCATAGCACGATGGTATATCGGGGCGGAGCAATAACACCCTATGTGATATGGTGTGCTCTATGATGAGTACTACTGAGTTTCATATTTCCTTTTGGGAGTTATGCACTTGAGAAGTTGCATACCTATTGAATAGGGTTCGAATCAAATGAGTTGCCTACCACTTCATATATGATATGGAAAGGGAAGAGCCCATATCTTAAGTTTGTTAAGATTTGGGGTTGTCCGGCTTATGTCTTAAAGCAAAATCCGGACAAGCTCAAGGCAAGGTCTGTTATGTAGAACTGGAAAGGTTCCAGCTATACAAACTGCAGCTGATGATTTGGAAGAACCAAAGGATTCAATAGTTTCCAACGAACCTCAGCCTCTCCGCCGATCTAGTAGGTTTCCTCACCCACCTGAGAGATACTTTGGTTTCTCTATGACAGTGGGAGCGAGGATTGCATCATGAGATGATGACCCAACTAGTTTCGGGCTGGCCATCAGGAGTGCGACTCTGTAAGAATGGCTGGATGCTTATCGATCTGAGATGGAATCCTTATACACCAACAAAGTATGGACTTTGGTTGCTTTATCTGAAGGGTTAAATCCCCATCAGGAGCAAGTATATCTTGAGAAGATTACTTGGTGTACATGGAAAAGTTGAGACTTTCAAAGCTAGACTTGTTAAAGGTTTACATCATTGTGAAGGGTTTGTTTAGCACCCTATGAGGTGTTTTGAAGCATCACATGTCCAAAAGTTATGATTTTTTAAAGTGCTAAACAAACGCGCAAGTGGATCGATCCTAGAAAATTAGGTTTGTTAAACTTTAAACTAGAAAAGCTTAGGGTTAGAAGGCTACAACCTTTGTAGCTCCCGTTTTTGCTTCGCTCCTTAAGCTCTAAGGTGTTTGAAGAAGGTCCACTCGTCGTCCTTATGCGTCCACGACGATCCACCCGGAGCTTCCCGTCCAAGCTTGCAACTTTGAAGAACAAAGTATGAACACTCCAATCAAGTGAGCTGGACTTGATTAGAATGGAGTTGTGGTTATGGATCTCACTTCAAAATCTTATTTTTATAAGTGATTCACTCTCTTATAAGAACTAGAGAGCATAAGTATGGAGGTTGATGGAGATGGTGGATTTTAGAAGAAGAGAATGAATTATCTTTTTAAAGAGAAAAGAAAAATAGCTATATATATTTTTCTTTCTCTAAACCAACCATGGTTAGATATTTAGATATCATTTTATTTTAAATTAAAAGCATGATAAGAAAATAAACTATGGGTTAAATGTTAGGTGAGCATGGTTGAGTTAGAAGAGTGTAGAAATTCTTAAGTGATTTAACCCATTTTTCATTTTCCTTTTGCTTTAATTAAATCCAATAATTATCCAAATACAACCATGGTGTAATTCTTATACATCCACCATTCCCATTATATAAACAACCATGATAACATATGATGTATGTATGCATGTGTGCTTGCACATCCATATGCGCATGAACAAGAATGAATGCACACATGCATGCATGCATCCAACATAAACAAGATAGAATTTGTAGTGAGAAACTAATGATGAATCAACACTTGATTCACAAATCCGGTCATATCACATATGACCCGACCATTAGCAAGCCGCCCAATTAATATACGGTATCCCATACTCGCATATTAATCGGGTCCAAGCGCATATCGCATACGCGCACCACAACATTTCGCCTGGACTAGGTAACTCCTATGTGGGACTCTAAGACTCGTCAATACGCCGGTAGTGGGTGATGATCATATCAAACACCCCCATGCCGCAAGCGGTCAGCCAAACGTAACGGCCACCCGGGTATTGAGCGATAAGAAGAAAACAAGCGAACCTGTTACAACTCCTATCGAGCCATCCGGCAACACTACCGTACAGTCCGGTCTCTTCGTCAGATATGCTGCATATCGAGCCTAGGGATGGTCACGTCGACCCCAATAACTCAATAAGTCGTGCCGGTGAATGGTCTATAACAGTTCGAGAAACTACTGATAACACTTATCAGCAAATCTCAGCAGCCCTGGCCAGGGACTTGCTGCTATAACCAGTCGGGCACAGTACAGCATCAACTCCCAATATCGGGAGAGACGAAACCACTCCTATCGCTCATTGCCTTCGTGTGTCTCGGGACTGTACCCAACGGCCACCTGCTTGCACGACTCAGTAGAGCCGTGGTAGGGTGGTAATCAAAGTACAGTGGGAGAACACACAAGGCTCTATGACGATCTCGGGTCTACAGATTAACCTGTACCAGTGTCACCTGAGAACTGCTATCCGACGATAGATATAATTCCATATAGGAGTTCTCGGCGAGTCCGTCCAGTGTACCCAGTCACCACTGAGCACCCGTATATGATCTTGATGTCAAACATCGATGAATGTGGGAACATCCATCGCCCATCACATGGGTCTAGTATCACATACGCTAGTCTACTCTGGTATATCGATGCCCCGTCTCGATACACCTCCGACTAGGGACATTTCAGGATATGCTTATAGACTACAGATGTCCCACTAGTATGATCTCCATCATAATCAGAGTAGTCAAGCCGATATCCTTAGGGCTTTATCAGCATGTCTGAATGAATAGAAGCATGATCAAATAAACATGTCAGATAAAGAAAAACCAGATAGCATACTATCATGTCGAGCAAGAATGCAAACTGAATATATATACATGTATAAATACATCCACTATCACATAATGGCCTCTAGGGCATACATATATCCAACAATCTCCCACTTGCACTAAGGCCAGTTATTGGCGTATCTCATACCCAACATCTCAAAAAGTCGCTCATACTGCGGCTGAGGGAGGGCCTTGGTGAATAGATCCGCGGCGTTGTTCTTTGTATCAACTCTCTTAATCTCGATCTCGCGGCGATCTACAATCTCCCGGATAAAATGAAAGCGCCTCAGGATGTGTTTGGACCGCTGATGGGATCTGGGCTCCTTGGCTAACGCCATAGCCCCATTATTATCACAATACAAGGGTATTGGATCAATAATGGTTGGAACTACTCCTAGCTCCGAGACGAACTTCTTCATCCAGACGGCTTCCTTGGCGGCATCATTTGCAGCAATGTACTCAGCTTCCATCGTAGAGTCTGCAACGGTATCTTGTTTGGAACTCTTCCAACTTACCGCCCCTCCATTGAGGGTAAATACAAACCCTGAGATAGATTTGCTGTCATCCTTATCGCTCTGGAAGCTCGAATCGGTAAAGGCCTCCATTTGGAGATCCTTGTTACCATACACCAAGAACAATTCTTTAGTCCTTCGCAAGTACTTAAGAATGTTCTTCACAGCTGTCCAGTGGTTCTCCCCTGGGTTGGATTGATACCTGCTTACAACACTAAGTGCATAAGCTACATCTGGACGTGTACACAACATCGCATACATTATAGATCCTACTGCCGAAGCATAAGGTATAATGCTCATGCGAGCTCTCTCTTCATCGGTCTTTGGACAAGAATCCTTGGAGAGAGTGACTCCATGGCAAGCGGGTAAGGCACCCCGCTTGGAGTCTTCCATACTAAACCTCTTTAGAATGGTGTTGATGTACCTGGTTTGGGACAATCCCAATAACTTCTTGGATCTATCCCTATAGATCCTTATACCCAGGATGTATGTGGCATCACCCAGGTCCTTCATGGAGAACCTTAGTGATAAGAACGATTTGACCGACTGTAGCATAGGAATATCATTTCCAATCAGAAGAATGTCATCCACGTACAATACGAGGAATGTGACAGCTCTTCCTACAGCCTTCCTATAAACACAAGGTTCATCTGGATTTTTGATGAAATCAAATTCTTTGATAACATCATCGAAACAGATGTTCCAACTCCGAGATGCCTGCTTTAACCCATATATGGATTTAAGCAATCTACATGCTTTCTCGCTGCTCCCACTGTCAATGAAGCCCTCCGGCTTATCCATATAAACACATTCTTCTAAATCTCCATTTAGAAATGCTGTTTTAACGTCCATCTGCCAGATTTCATAGTCGTAGTGAGCAGCAATAGCAAGTAGGATCCGAATAGATTTAAGCATGGCTTCGGGCGAAAAAGTTTCGTCATAGTCCAAACCTGGTCTTTGACGAAAACCTTTCGCCACAAGTCTTGCCTTATAGGTCTCTACCTGCCCATCCACACCAATCTTTCTTTTAAAGATCCATTTGCACCCTACAGGTTTTACCCCAGGGGGTACAACGTCCAAAGTCCATACTTTGTTGGTGTACATAGACACCATTTCGGATCTCATGGCATCCAGCCACTTCACAGAGTCACCACTCGTGATAGCTTGCTGAAAACTGGTAGGATCATCATCATCTATGATGCAATCTTCTCTATCACCATCAATGAGGAAACCGTAGTACCTCTCCGGTGGGCGAGAAGTCCTACCAGACCTACGGAGTGGCCGTGGTTCTTCAGTTTTTGTTGCAACAGCCGGTTCAACCAAATCGTCATTTGTAGTTTGTGTCTCCAGAACCTCTTCTAGATCTACCACCTTGCCATCATCTCTATCTGTGAAAAACTCTTTTTCCAAGAATGTGGCATACTGAGAAACAAACACTTTTTGTTCCTCTTTGTGGTATAACAGATATCCATAAGAATTCTTTGGATATCCCACAAAGTTACACATGACTGACCGTGTCTCGAGTTTGTCCGGATTCTGCTTTTTAACATAGGCCGGGCAACCCCAAATCTTAATTCTTTTAAGAGATGGTCTCTTCCCATTCCATATCTCATATGGCGTGGTAGACACGGCTTTGGTTGGAACCCTGTTTAGCAGAAACGCTGCAGTCTCCAATGCATACCCACAAAACGAGACTGGTAACTCAGCGTCACTCATCATGGACCGGACCATATCTAATAGGGTCCTATTCCGTCGTTCTGACACACCGTTGTGCTGTGGTGTGTAAGGAGGAGTGAGCTGAGAGAGAATCCCATTCTCTTTTAGGAAGTTTGCAAATTCTGCACTGAGATACTCTCCACCTCGATCTGATCGAAGCATCTTAATACTCAAGCCGGTTTGTTTTTCTACTTCTTGTTTATATTCAACGAATTTCTCGAAAGCTTCGGACTTGTGCTTTAATAAAAATACATGACCGAATCTTGAGAAATCGTCGGTGAATGTAATGAAGTATGAAAAACCGCCTCTAGCCTGTGTAGACATTGGCCCACATACATCACTATGTATGAGGCCCAGGAGCTGTGTAGCTCTTTCTCCGTGTCCGGTAAACGGAGTTTTTGTCATTTTACCCTTGATACAAGACTGGCAAGTCGCATAAGATTTATATTCAAAAGGATTTAAATATCCATCTTTGTGTAACTTGTTTAGTCTTGTTTCGTTAATATGACCAAGTCTACAGTGCCAAAGAAAAGCTTCATTTAATTCTGAAAGTTTTCTTTTATTAGTGTGTTGTATACTGAAAACTGTGTGTTGATTTAGGACATATATTCCGTTATTTAGTGTACCATACCCAACCAACATTTGATTCAGGTGAATGTTCATAACATTGTTTTGCAATACAAAATTATATCCTTCATTGTCCAACAAAGAAACGGATATTATATTACATAGCATATCAGGTACAAAATAACATGGATTCAAAATCAAAATACATCCAGACGGCAACCCCTAGTGATACTCTCCCACTGCGACTGTATGTACATTGGAACCATTTCCAATGCGGAGAGTATGGTCGCCTGTCTTCAAAACCTTGCTATTTCTCAACCCCTGCATAGAATTGCAAATGTGAGAACCTAAACCGGTATCCAATACCCAGGAAGCAGAGTTTATAGAAAAACAGTTTTCAGTCACAAACGCACCTGAAGCGGAAGCATCACCATGCTTCTTCTTGAGACTTAGGGACTCTGTGCAGTTGCGCTTCCAATGTCCTGTCTTGTGGCAATGAAAACACTCGCCTTTCCCTGGGTCTCCAGCCATGGACTTTCCCTTTCCCTTCGCCTTTTTGACTCCGCCCTTAGGATTAGTGGGTTTCTTCTTTTTCTTTCCCTTGGCCTTAGCTTTTGGGCGAGAAGAAGAAGACTGTCCAATGGTCATAACGGGAGTCTTTGCTGACTTCATAGTGCTCTCTGCACTCCTTAACATATTAAGGAGTTCAGGGAGTTCCTTCTCCATGCTATGCATGTTAAAGTTCACTATGAACTGAGCAAAGGTGGAGGGGAGGGACTGCAGAATAATATCTATATATTGCTCATTGTCCATTGTCCATCCAAGGTCCTCAAGCTCTTCTATAAGAGCTATCATCTTCAAAACATGGTCCGCTACTGGTGTGCCAGGTGCCATCCGCATGTGAAACAGTTTTCTTGATGCTTCGTATCGTAATACGCGGGACTGCTCCCCATACAACTCCTTTGTATGGAGTAAAATCCCGTGAATTTCCATGTCCTCGTGCTGCTTTTGATGTGTGTTATCCATCGATGCAAGCGCGAGGCATTTTGCCGTGGCACAGTCAGCGTCCCATGTCTTGCGGACTTCAATGTCCGCAACTGAGGATTTTGGGCCTGGGACGGGCGGGGCTGAAGCCGTGAGGACATATGATACTTTATCATATGTCAAGGCGATCTTCAGATTCCTTAGCCAGTCTTTATAGTTAGTCCCATTCAGTTTGTTCTTATCTAATAGAAGCTTAAGTCCAGTCATTGGTATCTGCCATTAAGAGAGAGAAAAGAATACACTCAACGAAAGCTCTTGCACAGATTAGATTGGTTTATTATCTTGTCTAATCGATGTTTCCCACTGCTTTTTATCAAGTTTTCTTTCAAACCTTAAAAAGAAAAACTAGCCAGGATTAATTACAGTCTACAACTTCGCTAACCGTTCAGCCAGGCCAGTGTCGGTACTTTGAGGGAGGTTCCCCGTGCTTTCGCACGGACCTAATTAGAGTAAACCTCGTTTTCCCAGAGGCGGAGCCCCGTTAACACCTTTCTAGACACCTAATGAGTTAGCTAATTGTAAACTGTAAAACTCTCCTAGGAGCAACTATTGCCCACAGTGGGATCGGGATCCAACCATCACATGGAAGGTATGCAATCTCATTGCAAATTTCAACACTTGAAATTCCCGATGTAATTTTTACCCCTAGTACTTATGACCTTAACTATGGTCAACAAATCATAAGTACCAGTCAAGTTT
The DNA here is from genome assembly GCA_030015575.1 of Agapanthus africanus. Lineage (NCBI taxonomy): Eukaryota > Viridiplantae > Streptophyta > Magnoliopsida > Asparagales > Amaryllidaceae > Agapanthus > Agapanthus africanus. The sequence continues at coordinate 136,425,284 of JASDDO010000004.1, read as the reverse complement.
TACCCGTCATTTCTTGATCAATTAGACCCACCCATTTGACCCTTAACTATGGTCAACAAAGTCGCATGAATGTCCTAATTAATCTGCATCATATGCATTGTAGGAAGACATCACTTTGCTACCGTACACTACGCCTTAACTAAAGTCAACAAACGTAGCACGAATACTAAGTACTCTACTTCCTAAAATGACGGAGGGTTGCGAATGATTTTTAAGAAAATCTTTAACGCTTTGAACTTGATATCGTTGTAGAATCAAACGGTTTTTCAAAAGGAGTGGCTTAAGCTCCGCAGTTTTGAAAAGTAGCATTTTCATAAAAAGCCGAGTAGTTTTTAAATCCGATTCTACAACATCTATTAGGTTTATTTTCTTTACATTAATCACATTAATGTAATCCCATCATTTAAGTCCTTAAGCCAATCACAGAAAAGAAACGAAAATAACACGTACGCTTATGCCATCCGCATTCGCCGCAATGTTCCGTTATGCACCGTTAGGTTACTTAACTAACGGCATACCGGGACGGGACTAGCGCGGGTGTAAAACATAAGCAACGTCTACTATATATCATATATATAATAAGTCATTCGTCTCAGATTCCACAGAACATAGGCAGCAGAAAAATAGATATAACGTGGGATATACTAGGACGTCCGTATTTAGTATTTAGCCAGAATAGAAAATACGGATTCCACAGTCGCGATGAATAGCCAAGCCCACACCCTGGACCCCTACGAGAACGGCAAGTGACCCTACCAATCCTGGAGTTTAGGAGACCCGGTCTCGACTCCTCGAGATGGCCTCCCACTGAACCCCAGAACCCGGTCACCTGTGCTCCCCTCCTTGGGTCCATCCTAATGCGGAAAAGTAAATAATATACAACACTGGTGACACAACCGCAACCTGGAAGTGCCCCAAATAAAAGAATATTACATTACATTTGAATTTACATGAATGAAAATATAAAACTCTCATCTCACAAAACCCCCCGGCTATTCAATCGCGACAATCCTACACATCATATCTCAGCAACACATAATATCACATATCATCAGCGTAAGTAAGTATGCGTACCCCGATTGTCGTTGATGTATAGCAACGAAACCGGCGATATCTAACATACTACACTTACGGTCACAGAAAAGAAAGTGTAAAACTACAATATTTGGAATCCATATTCTCTTTAGACATCATAAATGCGAAATATCACATATCTCGTATTTCATGCCTAAACCATGTGAATTCCACATATTGTATCACATTCCAGACAAACAGTCAGTATTAAAGTTTTTCGAACGAACATTCAAACACCCAAGATTCACTAAAGCTCAACACTTGAGCAGGGTTCAAAAGATCCGGAGTGTGGCACAGTAGCGGCGGTCCAGCCGTAGAAGGGTCAAGCCAACGCCTCACATGTGGCACGCCGTACTGCCCCAAACCCAAGGGTTCAAAGGGCAGTTCGAGACGGTCACATAATCGAGTTAAGGTTTGTTGTCTTCTAGAGGGACCACCGCAAAAAGACTTGCACGTATCTCGAAACTATTTAAACCCCGTGAATATTGAGTAAATGATATTCGTTCAAGAACTTCAATACTTTCTAGTTTACCCGGAAAAGAAAGCGAAATGAAAAATCCGATCGAAACCACGAGGCCAAAAACATCTCCAGAACTTTTCAACAGAAGATTCAGATTAAACATGCTCAGAATATAATATAGCAGGTAAATAAAATAACTGTGCAAAAAATTGTCAAAGAGCCCCTAGTATGGCCGCGGAAGGGCGGCCTAAGCTTGCTTATGCCGCGCTTCCGCGGCCGAACTTACTGTTCACTGGCTCGAATTTTCCAGATCGTCTAATTTTTACCTGCTCTATTTTTTGAGAATTTTTAATTCTGAAAAAAGTCAGTTTCAAAAAAATTTCCAGAGAGCACCTTAAAAGTCGTATTTTTGTTTCGATCGGACTTTTTACTTCGCAAAAAGGTCGCCTAATGTTCTAGGTCGGCTCTGATACCATTGAAGGGTTTGTTTAGCACCCTATGAGGTGTTTTGAAGCATCACATGTCCAAAAGTTATGATTTATTAAAGTGCTAAACAAACGCGCAAGTGGATCGATCCTAGAAAATTAGGTTTGTTAAACTTTAAACTAGAAAAGCTTAGGGTTAGAAGGCTACAACCTTGGTAGCTCCCGTTTTTGCTTCGCTCCTTAAGCTCTAAGGTGTTTGAAGAAGGTCTGCTCGTCGTCCTTGTGCGTCTACGACGATCCACCCGGAGCTTCCCGTGCAAGCTTGCAACTTTGAAGAACAAAGTATGAACACTCCAATCAAGTGAGCTAGACTTGATTAGAATGGAGTTGTGGTTATGGATCTCACTTCAAAATCTTATTTTTATAAGTGATTCACTCTCTTATAAGAACTAGAGAGCATAAGCATGGAGGTTGATGGAGATGGTGGATTTTAGAAGAAGAGAATGAATTATCTTTTTAAAGAAAAAAGAAAAATAGCTATATATATTTTTCTTTCTCTAAACCAACCATGGTTAGATATTTAGATATCATTTTATTTTAAATTAAAAGCATGATAAGAAAATAAACTATGGGTTAAATGTTAGGTGAGCATGGTTGAGTTAGAAGAGTGTAGAAATTCTTAAGTGATTTAACCCATTTTTCATTTTCCTTTTGCTTTAATTAAATCCAATAATTATCCAAATACAACCATGGTGTAATTCTTATACATCCACCATTCCCATTATATAAACAACCATGATAACATATGATGTATGTATGCATGTGTGCTTGCATATCCATATGCGCATGAACAAGAATGAATGCACACATGCATGCATGCATCCAACATAAACAAGATAGAATTTGTAGTGAGAAACTAATGATGAATCAACACTTGATTCACAAATCCGGTCATATCACATATGACCCGACCATTAGCAAGCCGCCCAATTAATATACGGTATCCCATACTCGCATATTAATCGGGTCCAAGCGCATATCGCATACGCGCACCACAACATTTCGCCTGGACTAGGTAACTCCTATGTGGGACTCTAAGACTCGTCAATACGCCGGTAGTGTGTGATGATCATATCAAACACCCCCAAGCCGCAAGCGGTCAGCCAAACGTAACGGCCACCCGGGTATTGAGCGATAAGAAGAAAACAAGCTAACCTGTTACAACTCCTATCGAGCCATCCGGCAACACTACCGTACAGTCCGGTCTCTTCGTCAGATATGCTGCATATCGAGCCTAGGGATGGTCACGTCGACCCCAATAACTCAATAAGTCGTGCCGGTGAATGGTCTATAACAGTTCGAGAAACTACTGATAACACTTATCAGCAAATCTCAGCAGCCCTGGCCAGGGACTTGTTGCTACAACCAGTCGGGCACAGTACAGCATCAACTCCCAATATCGGGAGAGACGAAACCCCTCCTATCGCTCATTGCCTTCGTGTGTCTCGGGACTGTACCCAACGGCCACCTGCTTGCACGACTCAGTAGAGCCGTGGTAGGGTGGTAATCAAAGTACAGTGGGAGAACACACAAGGCTCTATGACGATCTCGGGTCTACAGACTAACCTGTACCAGTGTCACCTGAGAACTGCTATCCGACGATAGATATAATTCCATATAGGAGTTCTCGGCGAGTCCGTCCAGTGTACCCAGTCACCACTGAGCACCCGTATATGATCTTGATGTCAAACATCGATGAATGTGGGAACATCTATCGCCCATCACATGGGTCTAGTATCAGATACGCTAGTCTACTCTGGTATATCGATGCCCCGTCTCGATACACCTCTGACTAGGGACATTTCAGGATATGCTTATAGACTACAGATGTCCCACTAGTATGATCTCCATCATAATCAGAGTAGTCAAGCCGATATCCTTAGGGCTTTATCAGCATGTCTGAATGAATAGAAGCATGATCAAATAAACATGTCAGATAAAGAAAAACCAGATTGCATACTATCATGTCGAGCAAGAATGCAAACTGAATATATATACATGTATAAATACATCCACTATCACATAATGGACTCTAGGGCATACATATATCCAACACATTGACCAGGTATGGATTATGATGAAACCTTTTCTAAGGAGCTATGCTTAAGTCCATCCAGATCCTACTTGCCACGGCTACATACCATGACTACGATATCTGGTGGTTGGGTGTCATGACTGCTTTTCTGAATGATGTTTTAGAAGAGAGCGTCTATAAGTACACAGCCAGAGGGCTTCGCAGTCAATGGGAGCAGCGGAAACGTGAGCAAGATGTTTTATATGATAAAGCAGGCATCGCGGAGTTGGAACATCTGTTTTGATGTGGTAGTCGAAGAGCTTGACTTCATCAAAATGGTAGATGAACCTTGTATATACGAAAAGGTAGTAGAGAGTATGGTGGTGATCCTCGTAGAGTACGTGGATGACATACTCTTGATAGGGAAGGAGTTTCCTATGCTACGCTCGGTCAATCTCCGCTTATCACAAGGATTCTCCAAATAGGATCAAAGTGATACCTACTAAATCCTAGGTTTTGGATCTATGAGATAGATCTAATTGGATGTTAGGATACTCACTAGTTGTAGTGAGATGGTATCAATCGATCCTGGGGAGAATCACTGGAAGGGTTCCAGGGTGATAAGGACGACTGAATATCAGTCGCAGGCATTGTCTTTACCCTCAGTGGAGGGACGGTATGTTGGAAGAGTTCCAAGCTAGATACTGTGACATACTAGAAGATTAAAGGCAAGATGCATCGTTACCAAGGATACTACCAAAGAGGAAGTATGGATAAATATATAAGTTCATAAGATGAACTTCGTTCCTACCATTGTGTGACAATGGAGTTGTGGCTTCAGCCAAGGAACTACCGTCCCATCAGAAATCCAGATATAATTCTTAGGCAGTATCACCTCATCATGGAGATGGTTGATCTCCAGTGAGATCGAGGTTAGGAGAGTAGACACAGAGGACAACAGCGCGAATCCACTCACAAAGGCCTTTTTCCCAGTAGAGACTTTTATGGGATGGTTGAGTATGAGATACTTCAACCGCAGCTAATTGTTGGGTATGCGATACCATAACAGATGGCCCTAGTGCAAGTGGGAGATTGTTAGTTATATGTATGCCCTAGAGGCCATTACTGTACATACGATGTATATTGTAGTGGATGCTTGGACATATATAGGAAGGACTTTCTTGCTCGACATGATAGTATGCTATCTTGTTGTACTTTATCTTAACATGTACTCTGATTGTCTCTATGTTACATGTTGATAAAGCCCTTAGGATATGTACTCGACTACTGCGGCTATGATGAGATCATACTAGTGGGGCCACGGTAGTCGATGAGTATATCCTATAACTGTTCCTAGTCGAGGGTGTATCGAGACAGGGCATCGATGCACCAGAGTAGACTAGCGTATACGCATCTTGACCTATATGATGGGCGATGGATGATCCCATATCCATCGGTGTTTGACATCAAGGATGGTGTACGGGTGCTCAGTGGAGACTGGGTACACTGGACGTACTCGCCGAGAACTCCCAGATGGTATTATACCATACATCAGATGGCAGTTCTCCGGTGACACTGGTACAGAGTAGTCTGTCGACCCGAGATCGTCATAGAGTCTTGTGTGATTCCCACTGTGCTTTGATTTCCATCATACCACGTCCAAGAGGGCGTGCAAAAAGGTGGCTTTTGGGTACAGTCCCGAATCACATGGAGGCAATGAGCGATAGGAGGGGATTCGTCTCTCCCGGTATAGGGAGTTGATGTTGTGCTGTGTTCAATTGGCTATAACCGGAAATCCCTGGCCAGGGTTGCTGAGATTTACTGGTAAGTGTTATCAGTAGTTTCTCGAACTGTTATAGACCTCAAATCGACACGACTTATCGAGCTATTGGGGTCTGACGTTTACCACCCCTAGGCAAGATATGCGACATATCAGACGACGAGACCAGACTGTACTGGAGTGTTACTGTTTGGATTCACAGGAGAAGTTACAGGCTTGCTTGTTGATCTTCTGAGCGCTCAATACCTGGGTAGCTGTTACGTTTAGCTGACCGCTTGCAGCTTGTGGGTGTTTGATATGATCATCACCTACTGCCGGCGTATTGACGATTCTTTAGAGTCCTACACAGAGGTTTCTTGACTCATGAAAAACGGAGTAGGAGCACATATGTGATATGTGCGGGACCGAGGATAATGCGATATGTGATACCGTATTATATTCTCGCGATATTTGATATCAGCCGGGTCATCGGATCAAGTGTTGATTCGGTGAATCGGTACGGATAAATATTAGTCGGTTATATGCGATATAGCCGGATTGTCGAATCAAGTGTTGATTCGATAATTTAATGTATAATAATATATTTGATATATTAAATTACATTAACTAATATTTGCTCACTAAAAGATTCTTTTTCTCACTCGGGTAATACATTGATATATATGCGATATATGTTAAATGTATTATTTTATTTTGTTACAATAAATATTGTATATGTGATATATAATATTGTAACATATTATAATTTTTAATGCAACATGATTAGAGGAGTTTAAAAATGATTAGGGTTTGGATTAGGGTTAAACCTTCTAGTTGATTCTAGAAGCTTTTACTTTGTCATGATAAAGATATTTGTGTTGATCTTTATCCATGACTCACACTTAACCCAACCCAAACCCTAACCCTAGTAAACTCTCTACAATGGTTAAGTGAACCATGGTTGCATAAATTATTATGATAACATTCTTTCTATTCATCACAAATGATTTATCATCTTCTTCCTCCTTCATTCTTCCATGGAAAAGCTTGCTTGTTTTTTCAAAGGTGATGAATAAATATGAGAAAAAGATAAATAAATAGAGCAAAATTCCTACTTCATTATCCTTATCTTCCCTTGCCATTTAGATGAGGGTGTTCACATCATTTCATGAGTGTTAGCTTGTGTTAAAGAAACTTCGAGGTAGATCATCTTAGTATCGAAGATCGGAAGCAACGGTTGCGTCTTTCTCTTCATGGAACCTCTCGAGAGTCCGGATCCCGATGATCGCAGCGAAGGGACCACAATACGGAGCATATAAAGTGAAGGACCGGATCTACAAAGGTTGTAATCCCTCTCACTTAGTGTTAAAATGTTTAGCATGATAGTTTTTCGCCTAATCTCTAGTTTAAAGTTCCGTATTCGGGTTGTTCGGCACGGCTAAATTTTGAATCGGGCATGGTTGATGCCTCGTAGAACCTTGTGCGCGTGCCTAGAAACCCTACAGGTCGCATGGTTTTGCGACAGGGTTCGTTCACATCCGCGCACTTGTGCACGTTTGCTGTCCGGACAGTTTATACTAGCGGGCTTTGGTTTAAGACGGATCCTAGTATATGATTTGGGATTGGTTTTTCTCATTGTATTCGTGTTCCTCGGATCACGATTGCGGGTGCGTATGAACAGTTGCTTGAGACAGAGGGAGAGGACTTTGATTAGGGTTAATGGCTATTGTCATTTTATTAACCCTAATGCTTATGTGTGTGTTATTGTTAATTGATATTAGTTTTATAATTGTGCATGGTTATTGTTGTTGACCATTTGACCTCCTTGAGTTGTTGACCATTTGACCTCCTTGACTTGTTGACTATGGTTGACACTTTTACCATCATCATTTCTTTTGGAAGATGCTTTTTGATCCTTGCAAATTGAAATGATAATGGTCATGTCATGATTAACCATGACAATTATCTTACTAATTATCTAATTAAAATAATACACATATATTTGTGAGAATGGTTTATTCTATTCTCATTCTATCATTTCTTTTCTCTCTCTTGTTCTTCCTCTCCCTCAAGCTCTCCCCTCTCATGTGTTGAGAAACACTTGAGCTTGAGAAAAACCCTCCCTTGATCATATCTACTCTCATCTAGGGTTCAAGTATTAGCACTTCTTGCACCCTAGTTACTTCTAGCTTGGAGTTGAAGCCAAAGGTTGAGGCTTTCGGGTGGATCTTTCTTCGACGTGAGAAGACGACCAAGGTGACCTCCTTCCACCACTCCAAGGAGCAAGGAGAGAAGGACTTAAAGCCCAAGGTATAACCTTTCTAGCACTTAGCTAGTTTCTAGTTAGCTTTAGCAAGTTTTTGTTTAGCAAAGATCCTTCAAGCTATAGTCCATATTGCCTAAGCTCATAAAAATCCGATTTTTATTCTGTTTTCCGCCTCCCCGCAAGCACTGGGGTGGGCAACGTGGACTTACACAAAGCGTATTATCCAATGGCACCAGTGGAGTTGGAAGAAGTCAAGAAACAGGTTGCTGAACTACTTGAGAAGGGTTGGATTCGAAGCAGTATCTCGCCTTGGGTAGCTCCAGTTCTTCTAGTAAAGAAGAAAGATGGCACGAGAAGAATGTGCATCGACTATCGAGAAATAAACCGGGTGACTATTAAGAATAAGTACCTGATCCCTCGCATTGGCGAACTTTTTGAGCAGCTTAGTGGCGCGAGGGTATTCTCGAAGCTGGATTTACGATCCGGATATCATCAGGTCCGAGAGAAAGCAGAAGATATTTGCAAGATGGCATTCCGAACTCGGTATAGACATTACGAGTACTTAGTGATGCCCTTCGGAGTAACGAATGCACCGGCGATATTCATGGACTTGATGAACCGAATCTTTTCACCATTCTTGGACCAGTTTATTGTGGTGTTCATTGACGATATTCTGGTTTACTCGAAGAGTTTGGAAGAGCATGTTGAACATTTGAAGATCGCACTGCAGACGTTGAGATAAGAGAAGTTATATGCGAAGATGAGCAAGTGCGAGTTTTGGCTGGAAGAAGTAAAGTTTTTGGGGCATGTTGTGTCTGGCGAGGGAATCACAGTCGATCCCGAAAAGATTGCAGCAGTTCGTGATTGGCCGATTCCAAAGAATGTTGCGGAGATAAGAAGCTTTCTTGGACTCGCCGGATATTACAGAAGATTTGTGGAGAATTTTGCTCGTCTGGCGGAGCCGTTGACCAAGCTTACGCGTAAAGAGGTACCTTTTGTGTGGACGGATAGATGTGCGTCAGCTTTTGAGATGTTGAAGCAGAAATTGATAAGCGCCTCTATTCTGACCGTGCCAGACAATTCCGGAGGATTGGTGATTCACAGCGACGCATCTGGGAAAGGATTGGGATGTGTTTTGATGCAGCATGGGAAGGTTGTAGCGTACGCATCAAGACAGTTGAAGATCCATCAGAAGAATTACCCAACTCACGACTTGGAGCTTGCGGCTGTGATTTTCGCTTTGAAGATTTGGAAACATTACCTTTTGGGCGAAAGGGTCGAAGTTTTTACTGATCATAAGAGCTTGAAGTATGTGTTCACGCAGAAGGAGCTTAATATGAGGCAGCGTAGATGGTTAGAGCTGATGGCTGACTACGATCTTGATCTCAAGTACCATCCGGGGAAGGTCAATGTCGTACCGGATGCGCTCAGTCGGTTACCAGCAATTCAGATGTTGACTACGCGGAAAGAACTCGTTGAAGAATTTCGAAGATTTGATTTGGAGGTTGTGCTACCGCATTCTTTGGGATAGTTGATGCAGCTGCAAGTACATTCGTCGTTGATCGAGAACATTAAAGCATCGCAATCGCAGGATCCTAGATTGCAAAAGTTTCGAGAACAGGTTGTAGCCAAACTACAAACAGATTTATTGATCCATGAAGATGGTTAGTTGAGATATGGTAGCCGTTTGTGTGTGCCGAAGGGAGATATTCGTGAAGAACTTATGAAAGAGGCACACAGTTCAGCTTATTCCGTACATCCAGGAGGTACGAAGATGTACCGAGACTTACGACAACAGTTCTGGTGGGAAAGTATGAAACGGGAGATCGCTCGCTTTGTGGCAAAGTGCTTGGTGTGTCAGCAAGTTAAGGCTGAATATCAAAGGGTTGCTGGTTTATTGCAACCACTTCCGATTCCTCAGTGGAAGTGGGAACATATAACCATGGATTTCGTGACAGCTTTACCGCGGAGTCCAAAGGGCAACAATGCAGTATGGGTGATTGTTGATCGATTGACCAAGGCAGCTCATTTTATCCCATTTTGGGTTGGTCAATCAACAGAGACTTTGGCGGAGCGGTATATGCAGGAGATTGTAAGATTGCATGGAGTACCGGTGAGCATCGTGTCCGATTGGGACACTCGGTTCTTATCACACTTCTGGAGGAGTTTGCAGGAAAGTTTAGGGACTCGATTGAAGTTTAGCACAGCTTATCATCCTCAAACTGATGGTCAGTCGGAGAGAACGATCCAAACTCTTGAAGATATGTTGAGAGCATGCATGTTGGACTTCAAGGGTTCTTGGGAGGATCATCTACATTTGGTGGAGTTTTCTTACAACAACAGTTTTCAGGAAACTATCCAGATGGCTCCATTTGAAGCTTTGTATGGTCGTAAATGCCGTTCACCTGTTTGTTGGGACGATGTCGGTGAACGAAGACTGTTGGGACCAGATTTGGTTGTGCAGACAGTTGAGAAAGTTAACACTATCAGGAATCATATGAAGGCAGCACAAGAAAGACAGAAGAGTTGGGCAGATACGTCGAGAAGACCTCTAGAGTTCGCTATGGGTGATTTGGTATTCTTGAAGATATCACCGACTAGAGGGGTGATTCGTTTTGAAAGCCGAGGAAAGCTCAGTCCTCGATTCGTTGGACCCTTTGAGATCTTGGAGTGTGTTGGTGAGGTAGCGTATCGTTTGGCGTTACCGCAGTCCTTGGCGAATGTGCATGATGTATTTCACGTATCTCAACTCCGTAAGTATATTCGGGATGAAACGCATGTATTGGATCATTCGGAGCTGACGATACGAGAAGATTTGACTTTTGAGGAGCGACCGGTTGAAATTGTGGATCGAAGGGAAAAGGTTCTTAAGAACAAGGTTATCCCTCTTGTACTTGTTTCTTAGGGTAATCGCTCGCATGGAGAGTCCACTTGGGAACGAGAACATGAAATCCGGCAGAAGTTTCCTCATCTTTTCTTGTAGTTTGTTTGTTTTCTTCTATCCTTGCATTCTTGGAATTTCAAGGACGAAATTCTTTTTGTAGTTGGGTATAATGTAACAACCGAGTCCAACTCTACTAATTTCAGTTATCATATGTTGATGTGTGGTATTTATTTCATTTATCTTAATTGACTGTTGCTAGTTATAAATTTTACCCCAACAAATCAATTCTGCATATAAAAATTTAATTCATTTAAAATTTAATTAAAAATATTTGACATGGCCTGCTCGACACCCCTAACCCTGTGGTAGCGTCCTTGCACCGTGTTTTCGTCCCGTTCAGTGAAACGGAAGTGCTTGGACGGCTACGCGCACGTGCATGCGTCCGTTCTTGGGGGTATGCTTTTTAATTGAAAAACCCTTCATTTTAATTTTTGGAACCCGCCAATAATTTTTATATTTCAAATTCAAATTTTTGGACCCGACCCGGGCGCAATTCTAAAATATTTTGCTTTTGCGCCAAATCCTATTTTCTAATATTTTAAAACCAACGGAAATAAAATTTTACACCAGAAAATATTTTTTCATTTCTTTAAAATCCTTTTTATAATTTTTCCCTAACTGATTCAAAAACCCCATAAATCTTTCACATTTATCCAACCAATCGTTTACCTCCATTCCTTCGCCGTGGCCCCACCGTATCCCTTTCTCTCTCTTCCTTCCTTTCTCTTTCTCTCTCTCTCCTCCCTATTCATTCACAAAAATCCAAAATTATCTCTCCTCACTGTTACTCTCTCTCCCTCTCTCTCCTCTCGCGAGATTTCTCTCTCCTCTCGCGAGAGAATCTCTCTCTCTCTATCCCCGTCTCTCTCTCTCTCTCTCCTATATATATATTTTCTCCTTCCTCAAATTTTCATTCAGCAGAACCCAACCCCGTGAGCCCTAGCCGCCTATTTTCCCGTCGCCGTTGCCCCTACGCCGACGCCTGCACTGCCGACCTCGTCGCCTCCTCGCTCTCGTCGCTTCCGCCTCATCTCCTTCCTCCTTCCTCCTTTCTCGAGCACCTTGCAACTGCAGCCATGCCCTGCACTTTTACACCGCCAGATCTGTCGCCGCCGGCGGACCCGCCTTCGTGCCCCGGCCTTCGTGCAACCCCGGTGAGCACTACCTATCCCTCTCCTTTCTTCTTTCCTTCTCCTTCTTTGTTCATCTCTGTTGCTAAATTTTCTGTTGAATTGCCGGGTATTTTTCAGTTCGTGCGCCGGAGCTCCGTCGACGTGGTCGACGATCACAACCCCTCCACAGATCATCGTGAGCACCCTCTTCTCCATCCTCCTTCCCTTCTTTCTTCTTGATTCTTCTTTTATCGTTTCATGCATTCTTGAATATTGTTTATTCACTGTTTTTGGGTTCGCCGGAATCCGGCCGTGCCGGCGGCGTGTCCCGACGATCCAGCGAGGTACTCTGACCTGTGTGGTTCCATTGTTTGTCATTCGGACCTATTCCGTGCATCGTGCGCGCGTCGCGACCTTTTCCCCGCCGACGTGCAACGTTCCGTTTTCCCGATTCGCAACCCGTCGAGGCAAGTGAAACTTGCGACATGCTATTTTAAACTATTCATATGTCAAATTAACTATTTCCTGTTAAATCCCTAATTAGAATTGATAGAAATGGATTTCAAGTTAACCGTATAAAGTTCCGTTATACATTTTATGATTCTGCAAGTGAAACTTAAGCTTGCATCTGATTATTCATATCTAACAATCACCTGTACAGGATAGATCACATTTGTTTACTGCTATGGTACCTTTTATCCAGTTTAGCCTATCAGACACTCATGAGCAACTTTAACCGATCTAATTACATTGCATTCATTAGACAGATTATACATGTCGTCGCATCCATGGATCACTCACCATTTATTAACCTATTTTCAGCAGTTACATCTATCATACTGTATTCATACTATGCTGACACTGTATGTTAAACACAATTGATAACTGTACAGCTAAATAAATAAAATCTGCTTCAGTGCTTAACTCATTGCTTAGATCATGTTGTTGATAAACATGCTTGATTATTATACTCTGATTATGCTAGCTGATGATGAGCTCACTTATGATATCGCCTACACTTTGATATGACTTACTACATACATATTTTTTGACCCGACATGGTACCGTACACTACTTGACCTGACCTGGTGTACCATGACTTGACCCGTTACCTAATCTTGTGTCTAATGCCAACAAACCTGACATGTAGTCCTCACGGACCGTTCCTGTTGTCTATCCAGACAAACCTGCTCTTACCTGATCCTGCGTTGGCATTAGTTCTTGATCACTGAATACCTGACTTGATATACACGTATAACTTGGGGGTATGGGGAAATCAAAGGTGAAACCTGACTTGTAACTCAACAGTTCGATACCTGTTCTAATCAGTCTTACGGGCTAGGCCAGCCCCGGAGTGATGATGCTGACATCACTCGTCTGTACCTGCTAACTTTACAGCCTAGCGACACGTCTCGGTTCAGCCCGAGAGTCTGAGACCGTGGTCCCGGGCATGCACGGGATACTATTGAGTTACATCGATGATTCATCAATTTTATTTCAAAGTCTTTAGAACAGAAAACCCGATAGAACAGTTTAGTTTACTCAATGCACACTACCCTACACTGCCCTGACTTACATTACTGTTACACCGCTTTTCATTCATGTTTATATTGCATTTCCTGTTACCCTGTTTATATTTTATTACTTGATGACACGACGCGCTGACGTCTGGGTTTGGCATGGCCCAGATTCTATACCGCTGCTGCAGTCCGAGCAGGAGTACTTCAGCCAGCAGGCTGAGCTGTGAGGTGTTAGCAGTAGTTAATTCTTTTATTTCCTGCATTTTATTCCTGATGTGAGCCCGCATTATGGGACATACATTCCAGTTATTTTTGTATTGGATCTTTTGCTTCCGCATTTTATTATTCTTGACTCATGTTATCTTGGATTATGGACTTGTTTTAGATAGTTTTATTTTGTTCTTGATATCTCTACAGCTGTAATGTGACTGTGGATGGATACTTCCTACCCACAGGTAGCATGGTTGGCTATGTCACGTGCACATCTTAGCGTACTCTGGGAAGCGGGGCGTGACAGACAGCACCGTTGGATGGAACTAGTAAAGGACTACGATTGCGAGATCTTGTATCACCCGGGCAAGGCGAATGTAGTAGCGAATGCTTTGAGCAGGAGGCCCGGGGGTAGTCTATCTTGTTTGAGCGCAGTGCAGAGGAAGTCGTCGGCAGATTGGCAGACTTTATATGACAGCCGAGTGCAGTTCGAGTTCACGCCGATCGAGGGACAGCTTGTGCATGTTCGTGCACGCCTACAGTTGCTTGACCGTATACATGAAGCACAGTACAGTGATGACCGTTATTCAGAGATCATGGAACAGATTGGACTGGGCAGATTTTCCGAGTTCATGATTGATGATCAGAGGATACTGCGATTTGGGACTAGACTGTGCGTACCAGATGCTGAGGGACTGCGGCGTGAGATTCTTGAGGAGGCACATCGATCGGTGTATAGTGTTCATCCGGGTTCCACCAAGATGTACCATGATATGAGAGACGTTTACTGGTGGGACGGAATGAAGAAGGACATCACAGACTTCGTGTCGAGATGCCTGACTTGTCAGCAAGTCAAGGCCGAGCACCAGAGGCCGGCAGGAGAGCTACAGCCGTTACCCATTCCGGAGTGGAAATAGGAGCAGATTTCTATAGACTTCATTATGGGTCTACCCAGGACTAGGCGAGGGTATGACTCCATTTGGGTGATCGTGGATCGTTTGAAGAAAACGGCCCACTTCCTGCCGGTGAAGACGACTTTCGGATTTGCTCATTATGCCCAGATTTACATCGACGAGATTGTACGACTACATGGAGTCCCGACATGTATTGTGTCCGACCGAGGCACCCAGTTTACCAGCCGACTATGGCAGAGGCTTCAGGAGGCTTTGGGCACCCGCTTGAGTTTCAACACAACATTTCATCCGCAGACCGACGGCCAGTCAGAGCGGACTATTCAGACTTTTGAGGACATGCTCCGAGCGTGCGTTTTAGACTTTGGTGGTAGCTGGGATCACCATTTACCCTTGGTGGAGTTTTCCTACAACAATAGTTTCCAGGATACTATTCAGATGTCACCTTTCGAGGCCTTGTATAGGAGGAGATGTAGATCGCCCGCCTGTTGGACAGAGCTCAGTGAGAGCAGTATTTTGGGGCCGCAGATCGTACAGGAGACGACCGAGAAGATACAGCTGATTCGAGATAGGATGAGGACAGCTCAGAGCAGGCAGAGATCGTATGCTGACAGACGTCGCCGCATATTAGAGTTCGCAGTTGGCGATCACGTTTTTCTGAGGGTCTCTCCGATGAAGGGAGTGATGAGGTTTGGACGGAAGGGGAAGCTTAGCCCCAGATTCATAGGTCCCTTCGAGATCCCTGAGCGTGTGGGCGCAGTAGCATATCGTTTGGCTCTTCCACCCGACTTCCCAGATATTCACCCCGTATTCCACGTGTCGATGCTTCGCAGATACCTACATGACCCTTCTCACATGATTCAGCATCAGACCGTTCAGCTCGAGCGCGATCTTTCGTTCACCGAGCAGCCAGTCGTGATATTGGACCGGCAGGTGAAGAAACTTCGATCGAAGGTCTTGCCATCTGTGAAGGTGCTTTGGCGCATCCCGAATGGTGAAGAGATCACTTGGGAGGCCGAGGGCGAGATGCGGAAGAAATTCCCTCATCACTTTGAAGGTATGCGTAGCTATATATTTTAAATTCGGGGACGAATTTCTTTAAGGGGGGAAGATTGTAACACCTTAGGATGTGATGAGTGGCTAATTATACTCTAAACAATGGTTTTTAATAAAAAGTTTACCAAATCGATTTTCAAATATTTTATCAAAATTAATGAATATTTTATTAGAATTTATTTAGGCTTGCACACACATGTGCATGTAAACTAGGGTTAAATTTAGGGTTAGACCGTGATTAGCAACCATGGTGGATTAACCCATTTTACTTAAGTTTATTTGGTTTTTAATTAAGGGTTGTTTTTTCTTATTTTAAATGGAAAATCATTTGAATTATGGTTGACTTGGAGAGAGAGAGAATAGGCATCATGGCATGAGCCTATGCTTTTATTTAATGAAGAGAGAGAGAGAAGGGGGATTGACTAGTTGTGCTCTCATTTCTTTTGTTTCTACACTCATTGTTCTCATTTCTCTCTCACTCTCACTCACACACAACGCCAATAACAACAGCAGCAAAAGAAGCAGCAGCAGCACCAGCAGCAGCACCAGCAACAGCACCAGCAGCATCAGCACAGCATCAGTAGCAGGCAGCAGCGGCTCCTTCCCTTCTTCTTCTTCTCCTTCTCCTTGCACCTAGGGTCAAGTAAGATATAAGTTCTGAGCTCAATTCCTTTTTGCTAAACTTATGTGTAGAATTAGCATCAGTTAGAGTTAAAAGTGAGTTTTAGTGCTAAAAATGGGGATTAGTGTGGATTTTTGGCCAAGTGGTGATTTTGGTGGTTAGCCTAGCCTAACTAAGTGTTATTAGGGCCACGTAAACCTAGTTTAACCCCAGATTTCACTAAAATACCATAGGGTTTCATATTGGTGTAAATTTAACGTTTTAAGGTGAATTTTAAGCTTTCTGTAATCTGCTGTTGACCCGGTGGTTTCAGACAAAATCTGAGTTAACTATAGCATACTTGGTAGATGTTGATCACACACCCAGAGTACGAGAGCCCCTACCCACCATCAGGCCGCCAATTTAATCGTTCTGGCCACTATTTGCGGCCAGATAGGGGAATTGGGTGTTAGGGTTTTGGTTAGGGTAGTCTGCTGCATATTCTAGTGTTTTGGCATATGAAACTTTTCACTTTTGTGCCCGAGTCAAAATCTGGAGCCAAATATCGTTTTTCCTATACGTTTAGTTTGCACGACACGTGTGATACGTGAGTGGGTTTAGCGTTCCTGCGTGTCGCGACGTGTCGGGGTAGTTTTAGACTTGTATACGCACGTTATAGCGTATCGGACACACGCGCGTTTAGTTCGCGATACGAGTTCTCGTTTGATTTCGATATCGCGTTTTCGTATGATTTTGCTTATATATGGATTCTTTATGTAAATTCTAGGTTCGCAAGCGGGTACGTCGGACGCCGCAAAGAAAGGGAAGCAAGTGGTCGGCTACGCTTAGCACGCGACCAGGTGAGTAGATTTAACATCTATGGGGAAATCGCCCGTATGGCGTTAAGCGTCAGGGCGTGATAGGATATTTTAGTCCTGTACATTCATATATACTATTGTAGCATACCATCTTTTGTTGCATATAGAATGGTAGTTTTAGAACACTGTACTGTCACTAACGGTTCAAGTTGCACGGGCACTATTTGCTTGTTACACTCACACCGTTAGTGATTTCCATGACACTCCTACTATAGGATTGCTACGAATTATACATCGTCTTGATTACCGCTTAGTTGATGATTGTCATGACTTTATCGCATATCGGCATATATACACATATATTGATATCTTCATACTTGCGTAATGCACACTATATATTCATACCAGTGCACACATATATTGACATCTTCCTACTCGCGCACATGCACATTGTATATTCATACCAGTGCACACATATATTGATATCTTCCTACTTGCCCACATGCACACTGTATATTCATACCAGTGCACACATATATTGATATCTTCCAACTTGCCCACATGCACACTGTATATTCATACCAGCGCACGCATATATTGATATCTTCCTACTTGCGCACATGCACACTGTATATTCATACCAGTGCACACATATATTGATATCTTCATACTAGCGCACATGCACACTGTATATTCATACCAGTGTACACATATATTGATATCTTCATGCGTGCGCACATGCACACTGTATATTCATACCAGTGCACATATATATTGATATCTTCATACTTGCGCACATGCACACTGTATATTCATACTAGTGCATACATATATTGATATCTTCATACTTGCGCACATGCACACTGTATATTCATATTAGTGCATACATATTGATATATCCCTACTTGCGCACATGCACACTGTATAGTCATAGTAGTGCTACACTCATATTCGTGTATATATCCATTTGCACATCCATACCTACATACATACATATGTTACATACATGGATTATATTGACTTGATTTCAAGAAAATAGAGACAGCATGAGATACTTTCAAGACTGGATTCTTTTAAAAGAGTGGTTTTCCCCTTTTACTCTTAGTGTCATACGACATATTGCTTGGATTTACGCATTGAGTTTGGATTATGAGATTTCTGGATTTGAGAACCGTGGTATTATTTCAAGAAAATATACACTGTTTTAAAAACCCGGTTTCTCTTGATATGATATTTTAGTGCGTCCATCATGAGTTTTCTCGGTTCCACAGAGCTTGTGTGAGTATACCCGATTCGAGGAGTGGTAGGCACCAATTGCGGGTACATGGTGGACCCGGTATGGTACCCCGGGGCAAGAAGAATCGTATTGTTAGACAGTGAGCCCGGCGAAGGGACTACTACCTACCGGTGATTGGTTGGACCTGGCGGTCATCCGGAGGATACTGACCAGAGCTGAGAGATGGATACGGGCCGACCCGTACTGCAGGGGCCGAGGGACGATTCCGCAGACGGAGCCCGTGGGCCGATCCGGACTGACGGAGCCCGATACATGAGGATTTACGTGTCGATGCTGGACACGATTATTTTATGATATTTCGAGTGCCGATGTTGGGCACTCACGATTCCATGAGCTGTACAGGATTTGAGGGCCGGTTAGAGAGACGGCGCCTGAGTTTTTACTGGGATTTGGGTGTATTGGATGGACCCCGGTTATTTTCCACGTTGACATTCCGTGTAGATGTTATTTATTCCCATGCTCAGCATTCATGTTATACATCCCATCCTCTATCTGTAGTACCTGATAGAGTACACTTGCTATGCACGATTATTACATACCCTGCTCATCCTATATAGATGTTATTAGATTGCACCTTTATGCACGATTATTCCATACCCTGTTCATCCTATATAGAGGTTATTAGATTGCATTTGCTATGCATAATTATTGCATACCCTGTTCATCACATAGAGATGTTATTAGATCACACTTGTTGCATGATTATTGCGCATCCAGCTCATCATATAGATGTTATTTGTTGGCATAGGTTTGAGTTTCGCAGTACGTGCATACTCACGATTACCTTTATATGTTATCTACTATTCACGAGTTGGAAACTCACCCCGTTGTGCTACAGTGTTTGCAGGTTGCCCCTCAGAGTAGTCGCGGCAGGCTGCCTTCTTGCATCTTTTGATACAGATACCACTGCAGTTGGCGCGTGAGCCTTTTTGCTGATAGGTGGGTTTTTGCGGTATCTGTTTATTTTCCTGTTGTATACACTGTTGTATTTAGTACTCTCCATCTACTACTTATGTATTGACTTAGAGACCAGTTGTGAGGACGATGTATATTATTTTGTACTCTGGTGTCGAGCTCGTTGTGAGCCGACTTGATTTATGGAGTTTTATATTTCATGTTGTCTTCACTTATTTTTACTCATTCTTCGCTACGGCGTCGTATGTTATCATTGTGGTGATTGTTTCCGCCGTTGGGCACGATTGCTCCCGTTTGGGATGCTTTATTCTTATTGTATATCATTTTACTCATATATTGCCTTGTACATGATTTCGAGGCTAGTTTTTACAAAGGAAATGCTGCCAAAATTTTTAAGATAATAACTTGAACTTTAAAGAATTTTACTAAATTACTTAAGGTTTTCTAAACATTTTAACAAATGTTTCTATCAAATGTTTTAACACCCATTACTTTTAATGGTTTTGATTTCTGGGTTTCGGCTTACTTAGTCGCGTTACGCCTGTAGACGTTACGTGGTTAAGTGCCGGTCATGGGCCGAACTTTGGGTCATGACAGACGGCCCCCTCGATGTCAACTGCTCAAAGGAAAAAGAGGCCAGAGAAATCCCCTATGACTATGGTAGATCGCAAAGACGCTGAGCACAAACGCCCAAAGTCCGGGGGCATAGCGGTACATACTGTTTACATGGCTTCCGGGAAAGAGGAAAGCCACACTTTGACAGGCCACCGACCGCTCACCCGATCAATAACAAGGGCCCAGGAACAACAACAGCAGAAGATTCAGGAGATGCTGACTGCAATGGCCGCACTTACCGGGCCAAAAGAAAGCCCGGAGGCATCATCAGAACAGCGTCACGAACAAGAAACCGATGATGACTTCCTACGCAGAGTCCTCGAAAAGAAGGACAGAGAAGCAGCAGAACAACCTGCCAGCATAAAACAAATGGCGCTTCTCTTCCAAGATATGGTAGGAATGATGTTACAGCCGGATCCTCCAGCTGAAGAGCCTCCGATCATTATTGAAGACGATACAGGGGAGACATCCAATGCTCCTCCGGCTCATTCAGTGGCCAAGGAGGAAACCATTTCCAAGGCTGCACTGGACGACTATATAGCTCAGCAAATACGAGCTCACCAGGAGAATGAAGCGGCCGTCCAAGTCGTCAAAACCGGGCGACCGTATCCAAGCTGGTATGACCAAATAAAATACCCAATGGGATACACAATCCCCAAATTTCATGTGTACAAGGGGACAGGCAACCCTCACCAGCACGTCGCCCAGTTCAGAGCTCTTTGCGGCAACACCGGGGGCGATGATAAGCTTTTGCTCCATCAATTCGTCGGCAGCTTGTCGGAAACAGCATTTGAGTGGTACTCCGAGCTTCTGAACGACTCCATTAAGACTTTCACAGAAATGGAGTTGTTATTCACCCAGCGATTCGCGAGTGCTAGTGAGCGCACCCCGATAACGGCATTGATCAATGCCAGGGTGAAGCCAGGCGAGACATGGGTCCAATACGCAATCCGATGGCGGAATCTGTGGTCGAAATGCGAACAGCGCATCGAAGAAGTGCCGGCGGTGGGCATGTTCGTGGACACTCTGGACCCTCATGCAACTATTTCACAATTCATGATGTTCTTTAAGCCGACCACATTTCAAGCCTTGATAGACAAACTGGCCCAAATGGACCAGATAGGTCATAGACCGTCTCCTCCAAAGCCGGACTCTCGAAATGAGAAGGGAAAGAGGAAAGCGATCGTCGTCGCCAATGCTCAACAGCAGCCTGGTGTCCCGAGTCTGGTTGATCACCAAAATAACAGAACTCGATCTCTCGAAGATAAAATGAGTCGCCCTTACTCGTTCCCTCAAGACAAGATGAAGAGGTTATTCGAGCTTGCACTCCGCAACAGGTTCATTACTCTGCCAGAGCCAAGACACCCAATGCAACCAGGAGACATTAGCAATCCTAACTACTGCCCTTATCACCGAATGTTGGGCCATCCGATCGAGGATTGTTACATCTTCAAGAGCTGGATAAAAGATCAGTACCGGCAGGGAAAATTCGTATTATCTGAGAATTGCAAGGTGAACCCGCCTCAGCCACACACTCCTAAGAAGACAGACACGCCGGGGGTATCATTCTCTTTCATAGAAGAAGCTCCATGGGAGGTCTCTCTCTCAGCTAAAACTAAAAGAATGCTGAAGGATCTCCACACATATCCGGCAATTAGGTGGAAGAATCCATTGGAGCCTGAATTATCGAGGGGATGCTGAAGCCACGACCAACTCCAAAAATCGGTGGTGGTAGCCAAAACACTCATACCCAGCCGTCAAAATCTTCGAAGAAGAAGAAGAAATCCAAGAAGCCTGTGAAGCCTGGCGACAAGCACACGGACCTACAAACGCAAATTGACATGCTGGAAGAGTATAACCAGAAGGCGCGGACTCCAGTCACACTCCAAGAGTTTCTCAGCCACGTCCTTGAGGACGGAGATAATGGATAATACTCGTAGGATGAATCTGAAAATTACGTGGCAAGTTGCCATGCGATCTCTCATTCGTCGCTAGACAATGAAGAGGCTCCTTGCACAAAGAAACTGGGGGCAGGTCCTGAGCCAGAACTCCTGGGGCCATCAGATGAAATAATTCATGCATTCCTAAACACAGCTCTTCATAAAAAGAAAAGTGGATCGGGAGCATGAGATGGCCATATTTGAAAAGGCCAAGCGTCGGCGACTGAACGAAAGGGCTGAAATATCCCCGCCAGATCAAAATACCTCCATTGCGAACAAAAATAGGTTCAAGACGAGGAAGAGGTTCGGCAAAGCCATATCGATGGGAATGAAGCTACCGCCCTCCGAAGGCAACACTCCTGATGGAGCGGATATACATCCTAGTTATTGCTTATACCATTGAAAGATCGCACACCCCACCGAAGAGTGCAACGCTTTTAAAAGATGGTGGCAGAGATATGTTGCTCACCGGCAGCATTTCAAGCGGATGAAACTCAAAACCCGTCGGGAGCAAAGAAGTACGACCATTGAGTGTAAAAGAACTACCGGCAACTGTCGCATGGTCAATGCCGGGGGATCGCAAGTTCTCACATTCGGGAGCGACTCTGTCGAAGAAATGGTTCTTGGCCCTCTCTTTAAAGAGTCCACCTTGGGAAAAGAGGGAGAACCAAGGACCTGTGAAAATATTCAGCTGCGCAACCGTACGCTGCCCGAAAAGAATCTTGGGCTCTCAAACAGCGGGTCAAATAGAAAAGATAAGGGGAAAGAAAAAGTCTCTGAGGATATCATCCTTGATGACCAAGCCATCAAAGAGCTGACAGCCAAGGACCCGCCAAAGAAAAGTAAGGTGGACTACAACGTTCTGGCACACTTGAGAAAGATACCCTCGCAGCTCAGTATTCTTGATGCCCTTCAGCTATCCAAAGAGGCGAGAGATTCTTTAATCAAGGCACTGCAAGAGCCCGAGCAATTCCAAGCTTTCCTCGCCGAAGAAAAGATGAAGGACGAGCTGGAAGAAGTACACACAGCCGATATCACCTTCGGCGATGAAGATCTCCTCCTTGGGACATGCGAGCACAACCATCCCCTTTATGTCTCCGGATACTGTCACGATATCAAGATAGGTAAAATCCTGGTCGACAATGGGTCCTCCGTCAATCTCCTCAACGTGAGAGTGTTGAAGGAAATCTGCATGAGCGTTCAACACCTCGCTCGGGATAAGATCACCATCTCCGGGTTTGACTCCCAGTCGTCACGGACGCTTGGGTCCGTAATATTGACGTTACGCTTTGGGCTGCTCGTCACGGACATCAAGTTACACGTCATTGACGCCAAGACTTGCTACAACGCTTTGCTCTGTCGGCCTTGGTTACACGAGTACAACATTATCCTTTCTACACAATATCAGTGTATGAAGTACTTCAAGGATGGTCTCGAGTACACTGTGACAGGTGAACTAAACCCATTCTCCATGAACGAAGTCCGCAAATATGAGGATGCCAAATACTTCCTGCTAGATTTCGAGGACACAGAAAGATGTCACAGACCGAAGAACAAAGCTATCACCACTATTCCAGTCTTCGGAAGTGATACTGAGGAGGTTGAAGAAATAGTTTATTCAGGTCCGCCCCAGTGCAACAAGCCGGGACCGTCCACTCCTATGTTGATCTTCGGCAGCAACTCGGAAGATGAGGTCCATGCCGTATTCTCTGCTCGGCCTTCAATACAAACCTTCGCTGATGAAGATCAAAGTTTTCAAGTTGCCATGGTTCCACCCAAGCATCATAAAGAACTAGACGCGCTTGATACCTACGGTGTGGAAGAACTACAGACATTCTACGTCCCTCCCATGCGAAAAGGTGAAAAAGCGATCCTATTCTACCGATCCGGGGAAACCAAAGTGGAGAAAGAAATCTGGCATGGCGTGGATTCTACACTTGACAGGCTCCAGCCCATCCGTTTGACCAGATATTATACGAACGGACTAAAGAGACTCTTGAGACGCCAAGGTGTACCCCTTAAGCAAACTGCGCGACAAGCACGGTTCTATAACAGGATCTGGAATGTTCCCGGAACTCAAAGAAAGTTTCCCAACGGGAGAATGGAAACGACCGGACTTGGGTATGTTCGATTCAAGAAACGGGAGCTATTCCGCGACTGCTACGTCATACATGACTTTGATGAAGAAGGAGATGCTCTATGGTAAGATGTTAACCCTGAACCAGAAAGAGCCCCCACCATGAAAATGCCAAGCCCGTCGTTCGAAGAACAAATGGACAAGCTTATAAGGGAAGCAGGTCAAAAGGTTCGAGATAACCATAATCGCGAAATAGGCATCTACGAGAAAGCCAGGATGCAACGCCTCCTTCGGCAGGCTGTGAAAAATGAAAATGCTCCTCCTTGTCAACCCGTTGTACAAAAAGCCCGACGCAGAGGCAAAAATAAACCAAAGAACGGGAAAGGCGTTCGACAGCAACAAAGCGGGTCTAAGAAGCCACGTGATCAGGAATCGAGCAACCCGGATTCATCTCTTATAAAAAAGATGAGTCGAGAATACACTTTTCCTCAAGTCAAGATAAGGAAGATATTTGATTTTGTCATGAAACACCAGATGATAGCACTCTCGGAGTACAAGCACCCCGAGCAAGCAGGCGAAGTCTCTCACCCAGACTATTTCTCCTATCACAGGGCAATAGGACATCCTCTCCAAGACTGCTTCACATTTAAAGACTGGGTAGAAGACCAGTATCAGCAAGGCAGGTTCGCTCTATCCAGCAGCTGGAGGATAGCCCCACCGCAGAAGCATGATCCCAAAGCCACGAGAGTAGAACCAGATCAACATCGGTCTTGGAAGCGAGCTCATACCTGTCACGTGATAACACTGTCAGAAGAAGAGCCCGAGAATATGGATGACCTCCCCCGGTGCTTCGAAAACGATGATGACGAGGTAATTTCAGAGTTTCCACCAGTGCCAAAAGAGCTGGAGGATGGGATACATACTATTGCAGATAACCACAAGAAAATTGATTTGTGGACGGCAAGTGACCCACGGCCGAGGTTCGTCAGTGAGCTGTTGTCTGAAGAAAGGGTGGCTACACTAAAAGACGTGCTTATGCAGCATAGAGACTGTTTCGCATGGAACTATTCCGAGATGCCAGGACTAGATCCAGAGATTGCTGTACACAAATTGGCGATATCCCCGGACGTCAAGCCGATCAAACAAGAGCCGAGAAAAATGCGGCTCGAGCTTGAGATGAGCATCAACGCAGAAGTCAAGAAGTTAATCGACTCCGGCTTCATTCAAGAGGTCCAATATCCTGACTGGATCGCCAACATCGTCCCAGTGATGAAGAAAAATGGGACGGTGCGCATCTGCGTAGACTTTCGGGACCTCAATAAAGCTTGCCCGAAGGATGATTTTCTCGTACCAGTCACTGTGCTGATGATAGATAACACATCCACTCATGAAGTTTTCTCTTTCATGGATGGCTCATCAGGATACAATCAGATAAAGATGCACCCTGAGGACCAGAAACGTACCGCTTTCCGGACCCCTTTAGGCATATTCTGCTACAAGGTGATGACTTTCGGTCTAAAGAATGCCGTCGCCACCTATTAGAGGGCCATGACGAAGATCTTCGATGCCTCATACATGAAATCGTCGAATGCTATATCGACGACCTCGTAGTAAAAAGCAAATCATACGAGGAACATTTAGAACATCTGAAGATCGTGTTTCAGCGCCTTTGGCAATACAACTTGAAGATGAACCCTCTCAAATGCGCGTTCGGAGTTTCCTCGAGAAAATTCCTAGGATTCATCGTCCGACACCGAGGCATCGAGATAGATCCGTTGAAGATCAAGGAGATTTTGGAAATTCCTCCGCCAAGGACCCTCAAACAATTGCGGTCACTCCAAGGGAAGCTCGCGTATATCCGGCGATTTATAGCCAATCTCTCAGGCAAGTGCCGCCCTTATAGTCACCTGATGAAGAAAGGAACCCCGTTCGTCTGGGATCATAAATGCCAAAGCGCGCTGTACGAAATCAAGCAGTACCTGCAGAATCCGCCAGTGCTGGCTGCTCCGGTCAAGGGAAAGCCTCTCATTCTGTATACAACAGCCCTCGAAGGTTCTTTAGGCACGCTATGGGCATAAGAGAACGACCAGGGGAAGGAGAGAGCCCTCTACTATTTGAGTCGAGTTCTCCTGGGGGCAGAAAGCAATTACTCTCCCATTGAAAAACACTGCCTGGCATTGATCTTCGCGATAACGAAGCTCAGACTCTATGCATTGGTGCATGAGGTCCATCTCATATCAAAGGTGGACCTCCTCACATATTTGATGTCAAAAGCCCTATTAACAGGACGACTCGCTAAATGGGCCTTGCTCTTGATAGAGTTCTCGATAACTTATTGGCCTCTTAAGGCAGTGAAAGGACAGGCCATCGCCGACTTCCTCGTTGAGCATCTGATACCTGCCGATTCTCCTTTGAATTGCGAACTGCCAGACGAACATGCGTTTGACACGATAGATGGTGGTGATACCCGGTGGGAACTTTATTTTGATGGTGCATCTTCCATGAAGAAGCGTAAACAAAGCACCCTTATAATCAAAGCAGGGGTAGACCTCATCTTCGTGACTTCACAAGGAAGGATAATGTGTTTGCTTTCTCCTTAACAGAGCCGAGGACGAACAACGAAGCCGAGTATGAAACTTTGATAGCAGGTCTCGAGATCGTCATCGACATGGGAATTGAAGACCTTCTTATATACGGAGACTCCCAACTGATCGTCAGTCAAGTAAACAGCGACTATCAGACGTGCAAACCTGAGTTGGTGAAATACGGCGAGAGAGTACAGCGACTGCTGATTCAAATTCCTTCCTACACCTTGGAAAGCATACCGCGCACGGAAAATAGCAAAGCGGATGCATTAGCCAAGCTCGCTAAAGAACTGGCTGACGAAAACCTCGATGACGTGAGGATCGTTGTGCAAAGCCGTCGGGTTCTCGCACCGGCAGAAATATCTCCGGAGTCATCCGAAGAAAAGGGAGCGACCGAGCAAACGACTCTACAAATAAAAGACCAGGAAAAGGCTAAGGATTGGAGAGAAGTCTTTATAGACTACTTCAAATCCCGTCGAACACCTGAAGATGCATCCTCAAGACATCAGCTTATGAAACGAGCTCTGTCTTTTGCTTTCGTCAATGATACTCTGTATAAGAGATCATTTGATTCTCTGTGGTTAAGGTTCCTGGGACCAGACGAGGCAAGGAGAGTAGTCCAGGAAACTCATGACGGGCTCTGCGGTTCTCACCAAGCTTGGCCGAAGATGAAGCTGAAGATCAAACAGAAGGGTTATTATTGGCCCACGATGATCTAAGACTGCCTCGAATACGCAAAGAAGTGCCATTCGTTCCAGATTCACGGGGACTTCATCCATCAGCATCCAAATCCACTACATCCAACGGTGGCTAGCTGGCCGTTCGAAATATGGGGGACTGATATAATCGGCCCCATCGAACCAGCATCGTCCAGAGGACATCGATTCATTTCGGCGATGACTGATTGCTTTTCCAAATGGGCAGAAGCAGTACCGCTGAGGGAAGTGAAGACGGAGAATATCCTCCATTTCTTCAAGACGCACGTCATTTATCGGTTTGGAACTCCGAGACGGATAATCTCCGATAACGGGACAGCCTACAGAAGCCACTGTAGGGTTACTAGGCACTGTCACAAGGGTCTATAAGGTATCAACCATACCCGATTTAAAATTTAGAAGTGCCGAACAACCCAAAACGAGGATCTTTGCTAGATAATTAGGGTTAAACATGCAAGTAAACATCTTTACATCTAAGAGAGAGGAATTACAACCTTTGTAGTCCACTCCCTCGCTTCATAAGCTCCGAGTAGTAGTCCCTTCACCGCAATCCATGATCTCCCGGACTCAAGAGAGGCTCCATAACCCGAATGATCCATGCTTGCTTGAAGTCTTCCTTTTCGAAGATGATCTACCTTGAAGAATCTTTAACTCAAGCTCTCACTTCTCTAATCTGTAAGTCGATGTTCAACACCCTAATACTTGTGGGGAGGCGGAAATATGAATAACAATCAAGTTCTATGATCAAACATCGATTAACCGTACGAATCGTTTGCTATACAAGTTTTAACAAAAGCTTTAGAGTTTTAATCTACTATGCGAAGAAATTATACCAAACGGTTCTAGTCCTTCGTCTTGATGTTCTCTACGGCCTCTTTGGATCTCCACGTCCTCTTCGGCTTTCTCCCGTGATAGACGATCCACCCGAGAACCCTAATCCAAGCTATAACCTCTAAACTTGAGGTTACTTAGTTTCTCTAGTTGCTAAATAGAGTAGCTAAGGTGATGTAGAGATTGGTTATGGAGTAATTAGTCTTTCCTAATCCTTGTTCTCAACTCATGAGAGTAGGATTAGGGTTTGGTGAAGGAGAGAGAGCTTGAAGAGAGAGAGTGAGAAGATGATAATGATAATATTATATTGAATAAAGCTTCTCACTTGATATATATGAAACATAATGAAATAAGAAAGAAATGAATAATAAGTGAATATTCATCATGTTTCATTTAATCAAGTGGGTGATTCATCATGTGAGCCATTAAGCAATAAATGATGCTTTAATGACATGATGAATCACTCACAATGAGTCACTAATTCAATAAATGAAAATGCCACCTCTCTCTTTATGTCACATCCTTCTAGAAGCTTCTCGGAAAATTACGAGAACGCCCCTCTCATCCGTGAAAACACGGAAAAACTTTAGACTGTATAAATCCAATAACCTGATACTAGAATCTGGCTTAAACCAAAGCCGGCTAGTAAAAACTGTCCGAATGTCGTACGTGCGATTAAACACGTATGCGTCCGAACCTTTGTCGTAAAACCATACGACCTCTATATCTTTTCGCCTGGGTTTGGGAAAACTCTGTGTGGGACTCTAAAGACTCGACTACTACGCTGGCAGTGGGTTTAACCACAGACCGCAAGCGGCACTAGCTGTACGTAACGGTCCCCAGGTAGTTGTCGATAAGAAAGCTGATGAGGTAACCCATCTGAAATCCTACTGAGCCTGTCTGTGACAATATCCGCGCAGTCCGGTCTGTTCGTCTGAGAATATCACATGTACGGTCTAGGGAGGTGGTGGACGTCAGACCCCTAATAACCATACAAGTCGTGTCGGTATGGCTCTATCACCATGCGAGAATCTACTGATCAACCTATCAGTAATTCTCAATCAGCCCTGGCCAGGGACTTATGGTAATGACCAACCGATCACTGTGCGATATCAACTCCCTATACCGGGAGAGACGAATCCCTAACAGTCACTCACTGCCTCCACATGGCTCGGGACTGTGCCCAACTGAAACCTGTTTGCACGACTCCTTTGAGCCGTGGTAGGGTAACAATCAAAGCACAGTGGGAACTCACACGAGACAAATGATGACCTTAAGTCAACGGACTATCTGCACACATGTCACCTGAGAACTGCTATCTGACGTTAGGTATAATACCATCCAGTCAGTTCTCGGCGAGTCCTGTCCGGTGTACTCACATCCAGTGAGCATCTGTATACAATCTTAGGTGAACACCACCAATGGTTGCGGGACCAATCCATCGCCCCTCGTCAGGGTCTAGATATGTATACACTAGTCTACTCCGGAGTATCGATGCCCAATCTCGATACTCCTGCGACCAGGGACATCTAAGGGTGTGCCTATTGACTATCCAGCTCCCACTAGTATGACTGCCATCACAACGCCGGTAGTCAGACAAACACCCTATGGGCTTTATCAACATATATATATAAATACCAAGTAAAATATATTATACGTTAAGACAAAGTCAAACCAAATAGCGTACTATCATATCAAGCAAGACTGTCATGTACATACATATCCCAAGCTTCCTATACAATGTAGGCCTCTAGGGCATATATATCCAACAATCTCCCACTTGCACTAAGGCCTATAATTGGCGCAATGAGTACCCACTGTCTCTACCAGATCCAGTTGCTTGCGTACCGCATGCCCAACATCTCAAAAAGCCTCTCGAACTGTACTTGAGGAATGGCCTTGGTGAATGGATCTGCCGTGTTGTCTTTTGTGTCTACTCTCCGTATCTCGATCTCCTGACGATCCACGATCTCCCTGATCTGGTGAAAACGCCTTAAGATATGCCTGGATTTCTGATGGGACCTTGGTTCCTTCGCTAAAGCTACAACGCCATTGTTATCGCAATACAACGGTATTGGATTGGCAATGGTCGGAACCACCTGAAGTTCAGAAATGAACTTCCTTATCCAGACAGCCTCTTTTGCGGCTTCACAAGCAGCTATATACTCAGCCTCCATGGTTGAGTCTGCGACGGTATCTTGTTTGGAGCTCTTCCAACTCACCGCCCCTCCATTGAGGGTAAACACAAAACCCGAAATATATTTAGAATCATCCTTGTCACTTTGGAAGCCGGAGTCGGTAAAAGCCTCTACCTGGAGGTCCTTATTGCCGTAAATTAAGAACATCTCCTTAGTCCTTCTCAGGTACTTGAGAATGTTCTTCACCGCTATCCAATGTTTCTCACCTGGGTCCGATTGATACCTGCTTACCACACTAAGTGCGTAAGCTACATCTGGTCTGGTACATAACATCGCATACATTATTGATCCTACCGCCGAAGCGTAGGGTATAATGCCCATGCGAGCCCTCTCTTCATCAGTCTTTGGAAACATATCTTTGGAGAGGGTGATTCCGTGACAAGCGGGCATATTGCCGCGCTTGGAATCTTCCATACTAAATCTCTTTAGTATAGTGTCTATATACCTGGACTGTGAAAGTCCCAACATTCTATTGGATCTATCTCGATAGATCTTAATGCCCAGTATGTATGATGCATCTCCCAAGTCTTTCATAGAGAATTTCTGTGACAAGAAGAGCTTTACTGATTGTAGCATAGGGGTATCATTCCCTATCAGTAGTATGTCGTCGACGTACAAAACGAGGAAGACTACTGCTCCTTCTACAATCTTCCTATAAACACATGGTTCATCTACATTTTTGATAAAGTCAAATTCCTTGACTGTTTCATCAACGCAGATGTTCCAACTCCGCGATGCTTGCTTTAACCCATAAATGGATTTAAGCAATTTGCACACTCTTCCGCTGCTCCCACTGTCTAGGAAACCTTCTGGTTGATCCATGTAAACACTCTCTTCTAGATGTCCATTTAGAAAAGCTGTTTTTACATCCATCTGCCAGATTTCATAGTCATGGAAGGCAGCAATGGCAAGCATGATCCGAATGGATTTAAGCATAGCTACTGGCGAAAAAGTTTCATCGTAGTCCAATCCTGGTCTTTGACGAAAACCTTTTGCTACTAGTCTAGCTTTGTAGGTTTCCACTTGTCCAAATGCACCAATCTTCTTTTTGAAGATCCATTTGCACCCAACTGGTTTTACCCCAGGAGGAGCAACTTCTAAAGTCCATACTTTATTGGCGTACATGGATTCCATTTCGGATCTCATTGCATCCAGCCACTTTACTGAGTCGCTACTTGTGATAGCCTGCTGAAAACTAGTAGGCTCATCATCATCGATGATGCAATCCTCTCGATCCCCATCAAGAAGGAAACCATAGTATCTTTCAGGAGGATGAGAAAGCCTACTAGATCTGCGGAGTGGCGTTGGTTCGTCATGTTCTATTGAAGTCTGAGATTCTTCTAAGTCCTCGGTTACAGTTGGAGGTTCTGGAATTTCTTCCAGTTCTACCGCGCTCCCACTAATTTCTTTTGCAAGAAATTCGCTTTCTAAGAAGACAATGTGACGAGCGACAAACACCTTTTGTTCTTCAGTGTGGTAGACCATATACCCCCTTGAATGCTTGGGGTATCCTACAAACTTGCACAAAACCGATCGCGTCTCGAGCTTGTCCGGATTATGCTTTTTGACATATGCCGGACACCCCCATATCTTTATATACTTGAGATATGGTCACTTCCCACACCACATTTCATATGGAGTGGTAGGTACAGACTTAGTTGGAACTCTATTTAATAGATATGCGGCTGATTCTAGAGCAAATCTCCAGAAGGAAAGTGGCAACTCAGCACTACTCATCATCGAACGTACCATATCTAATAGCGTGCGATTCCTTCTTTCTGATACACCATTATGCTGAGGTGTATAAGGAGGAGTAAGCTGAGAGAGTATTCCATTTGCTTTCAAGTATTCAAGGAAACTGGTACTTAAGTATTCTCCACCTCGATCAGATCGAAGTGTCTTGATGCTTTTACCGGTTTGTTTCTCTACTTCATTTTTATACTCCTTAAACTTCTCAGAAGCCTCGGATTTATGTTTTATTAAGAACACATGACCATACCTAGAGAAGTCATCAGTAAAAGTGATGAAGTAGGAGTGACGACTTCTTGCATGTATAGACATCGGATCACATACATCACTGTGTACTAGTCCCAAGAGTTCAGTGGCTCTTTCTCCGTGTCCGGTGAACGGAGATTTGGTCATTTTTCCTTTGATACATGATTGACAAGTTGCATATGATGAATATTCAAACGAATCTAGATATCCATCTTTATGTAACTTAGTCAACCTTGTTTCATTTATATGACCAAGTCTACAATGCCATAGGAAGGCTTGATTCGAATCTGGAGCCTTTCTTTTACGCGTGTTTTGAATATTGAAAATTTGTGGTTGATTAAGTATGTATATGCTGTTTTCCAGTGTGCCAAACCCAATCATTTCTTGATTTAGGAGAATGTTCATGACATTTCTTTCAAGCACAAAATTATATCCTTTATTAGACAATAAAGATACTGATATAATATTACACAACATACTGGGAATACAAAAACAGTTATACAATACCAAAATGTTTCCACTATTCAACCCTAGGTGATATTCCCCTATTGCAACTGCATCCACATGCATTCCATTGCCCATCCGGAGAGTCATATCACCTGCCCCCAGTACTCTACTGTTTCTCAGATCCTGCAAAGAATTACAGATGTGAGAACCAGAACCGGTATCAAGTACCCATGAAGTAGAGTTAACTGAAAGACAATTTTCGATTACGAACACACCTGAAGTAGAAGCAACTGCTTGCTTCATGTCCTTGGCTTTGAAGGCCTGACAATCCTTCTTCCAGTGCCCCTGCTTGTGACAATAGAAACACTCGTTCTTTTCTGCCTTCACCCTTCCTGCCTTGTTCGTTCCCTGCACCTTCTTGACCCCTCCCTTCGGTTTGGTGGCCTTCATCTTCTTCTTCCCTTTAGCTTTCGCTTTAGTTTTAGAAGAAGATGATTGGCCAACATACAGAACGGGGGTCTTCTCCTTTTTCAAGGAGGTCTCTGCTACCCTCAACATATTGAGGAGCTTTGGAAGATCCGCTTCCATTTCGTGCATGTTGAAGTTCAGCACGAACTGAGAGAAGGTGTGGGGAAGGGACTGCAAAATCAAGTCGATGTACAAATCATTCTCTAGCACGCATCCCAGGTTTGCGAGTTCCTCAATGAGGGTGATCATTTTGAGGACGTGCTCTCCAACAGGCGATCCTGGAGCTAACCTCATCTGGAATAGTTTCCTTGAGGTTTCGTACCTCGCGATACGGGAGTGTTCACCATACAATTCCTTGCAATGGAGGAATATGGATGCAATATCCATACTCTCGTGCTGTTTCTGGAGTTCATTATTCATGGACGCCAGCACGATACACTTAGCTCGCTCACAGTCTAGATCCCAGGTTTTACGAACATCCTTGTCCGCAACTGAGGAATCTGGTCCTGGGATAAGGGGAGGAACAGCGGTGGTAACATATGCAACTTTGTCATAAGTCAGCGCAATATTGACGTTTCTTAGCCAATCTTTATAGTTCTGCCCGGTCAATATATTTTTTTCAAGTAATAGTTTTAGTCCAGTCATGGTAGCTGCCAGAGAGAGAGAAAAGAAAACACTCAGCATATGCTCTTGCAAGTTTAGATTGGTTTATTAATTTATCTAAACAGGATGGCTCCCACTGTATCCTCAAATCCTTCTTCAAAACCTAAAAGAGGAACTAGTCAGGATTTAATCACACGTCACAATACTTGCTTAACCTTTCAGCCAGGTTGGTGTTGGTACTTCGAGGGAGGTTTTCCAACGCTATCGCGAAGTTCCTTAATTAAATAACCTCTTTTCCCTGGAGGCGTAGCCCCTCTAACACCTTTCTAGGCACCTACTTGGTTTATAGCATTGATTGTTAAGTGAGAGAAATTCCCGAGAATAATCCTACTCATCAGTGGGATCGGGATCCAACTATCATTGCATGATGCCCTAGATGGAAGCCACTCTAGTCACCACACTCCAGAAGGTAAGCTAAATCTGCAAGTTTCCTTTATGTTTGAAACTCCCGATGTGATTTTTACCCCAAGCTCTTATAGACCTTGACGTAGGCCAACAAGTCATAAGACGCAAGTCAAGTTCTACCCGTCGTTGTCCTGATCAATTTAAATACATCGTACAAGCCCTTGACGTAGGCCAACAAGGTGTACGTCTGTATTAAACTAATGCATCTATCTATGCAACAAATAGGCACACACACTGCTACCATACACTATGCCTTGACGTAGGCCAACAAGCATAGCATGAATACGATGTGCTGTCTATCTGAAACGACGGAGGGTTACGGCTGGTTTTTGGCAAAAAACCGTTAACGTAATGAACTTGATTTGATCGAAGGAACTATGATAGCTTTAAAAGGAGTGGTTTAAGCTCCGCATTTAAAATTTGCTTTTTCAAGAAAACCGAGTGGTTTTTAGAAATTGTTCCAACGATTCAGTTTAGGTTTTATTTTCTTTGCATTAATAATAATGCGTCCCATCTTTAACCTATCATTACAGATAACAACGAAAATATGACGTCCTCTTATGCCATCCGCATTCGCCACGGGGTCCCGTCATCACCCGTTAGGTTACTTAACTAACGACAGAGCGGGGGCTGGGCGAGCGCGGGTGTAAAACATAAGTGACGTCTAAATAGCTATCATATATATAGATATTTTACACTCGTCTGACGCAATGATATACATTCCAGAACACAGATAAACAATATTGGATTTGCAAGCAATCTGTATTTCTTTTGAGCCTGCAAGAAAAGACAGATTACACAGTTGTGATGAATAGCCGTTATCCCACCCAAGATCCCTACGGGTACGGCAAACTACCCGCCCGGCAGTTTGTGTACCCCACCTTGGATCTGTCCTAGGAGCAAAAACAGTAAAAAGAAATAATACAACGGTGGCTACAACCGCAACCTGGATGTGCCCCGCGAAATAATATTACAACTTGTTACAATTACATCAAATGAATTAAAACAATAACCCATCACTAAACCCGGCTAATCACCACAACAGTCCAATACAGTTTATATGCACAAACAGTTAAAACCATTACAGAAATGTGCAACCCCCTGCCAACCGACATACTAGCAGTTAGGGGAGGTTTACGAACACATTATACAATCACAGATATAATCCAATATGCAAATACAGTACAATTTCGATCGATTAAACACTTCCAATATTGCTCCAAAATCTGCTCTGTAAAACTGAAACCTGAGCAACAATTAAATATTCCAGAAAATCCCAAATTCAACAGAGAACACACCCAAGAAAACTGGGATCATGACTCGGCAACTCGGCCGCGGAAGGGCGGCGGATCGGTGGGATCCGCCGCGCAACCGCGGTCGTTTGGTCAAGTCATGGCCCCAAATTTCTTGGGTGTTCTTCTGGTGTCAAAACAAGCTTTCTAAACATCCCTGAACCAATTTTTGACTTCATTTAAAATTCGACAGAAACTTGTAATTTTTAGGGTTTTCCGGCTTCGTTTTTCCGTTCGAAATTCGTACAAATTTGCGATTAAGTTAAAACTTGTTTAGCTAGGCTCTGATACCACTGTAAGTCGATGTTCAACACCCCAATACTTGTGGGGAGGCGGAAATATGAATAACAATCAAGTTCTATGATCAAACATCGATTAACCGTACGAATCGTTTGCTATACAAGTTTTAACAAAAGCTTTAGAGTTTTAATCTACTATGCGAAGAAATTATACCAAACGGTTCTAGTCCTTCGTCTTGATGTTCTCTACGGCCTCTTTGGATCTCCACGTCCTCTTCGGCTTTCTCCCGTGATAGACGATCCACCCGAGAACCCTAATCCAAGCTATAACCTCTAAACTTGAGGTTACTTAGTTTCTCTAGTTGCTAAATAGAGTAGCTAAGGTGATGTAGAGATTGGTTATGGAGTAATTAGTCTTTCCTAATCCTTGTTCTCAACTCATGAGGGTAGGATTAGGGTTTGGTGAAGGAGAGAGAGCTTGAAGAGAGAGAGTGAGAAGATGATAATGATAATATTATATTGAATAAAGCTTCTCACTTGATATATATGAAACATAATGAAATAAGAAAGAAATGAATAATAAGTGAATATTCATCATGTTTCATTTAATCAAGTGGGTGATTCATCATGTGAGTCATTAAGCAATAAATGATTCTTTAATGACATAATGAATCACTCACAATGAGTCACTAATTCAATAAATGAAAATGCCACCTCTCTCTTTATGTCACATCCTTCTAGAAGCTTCTCGGAAAATTACGAGAACGCCCCTCTCATCCGTGAAAACACGGAAAAACTTTAGACTGTATAAATCCAATAACCTGATACTAGAATCTGGCTTAAACCAAAGCCGGCTAGAAAAAACTGTCCGAATGTCGTACGTGCGATTAAACACGTATGCGTCCGAACCTTTGTCGTAAAACCATACGACCTCTATATCTTTTCGCCTGGGTTTGGGAAAACTCTGTGTGGGACTCTAAAGACTCGACTACTACGCTGGCAGTGGGTTTAACCACAGACCGCAAGCGGCACTAGCTGTACGTAACGGTCCCCAGGTAGTTGTCGATAAGAAAGCTGATGAGGTAACCCATCTGAAATCCTACTGAGCCTGTCTGTGACAATATCCGCGCAGTCCGGTCTGTTCGTCTGAGAATATCACATGTACGGTCTAGGGAGGTGGTGGACGTCAGACCCCTAATAACCATACAAGTCGTGTCGGTATGGCTCTATCACCATGCGAGAATCTACTGATCAACCTATCAGTAATTCTCAATCAGCCCTGGCCAGGGACTTATGGTAATGACCAACCGATCACTGTGCGATATCAACTCCCTATACCGGGAGAGACGAATCCCTAACAGTCACTCACTGCCTCCACATGGCTCGGGACTGTGCCCAACTGAAACCTGTTTGCACGACTCCTTTGAGCCGTGGTAGGGTAACAATCAAAGCACAGTGGGAACTCACACGAGACAAATGATGACCTTAAGTCAACGGACTATCTGCACACATGTCACCTGAGAACTTCTATCTGACGTTAGGTATAATACCATCCAGTCAATTCTCGGCGAGTCCTGTCCGGTGTACTCACATCCAGTGAGCATCTGTATACAATCTTAGGTGAACACCACCAATGGTTGCGGGACCAATCCATCGCCCCTCGTCAGGGTCTAGATATGTATACACTAGTCTACTCCGGAGTATCGATGCCCAATCTCGATACTCCTGCGACCAGGGACATCTAAGGGTGTGCCTATTGACTATCCAGCTCCCACTAGTATGACTGCCATCACAACGCCGGTAGTCAGACAAACACCCTATGGGCTTTATCAACATATATATATATAAATACCAAGTAAAATATATTATACGTTAAGACAAAGTCAAACCAAATAGCGTACTATCATATCAAGCAAGACTGTCATGTACATACATATCCCAAGCTTCCTATACAATGTAGGCCTCTAGGGCATATATATCCAACATAATCAAGTATTAATGAAGTGAACACCCTAATATAATTGGCTAGATTAGATGAGGATGATGAAGTAGGAATTATGCTCTCTTTTATTTTCAAGATCTCACACTAATTCATCACAAAATCAAAAAGCTAGAAAGCTTTCATGAAGGAAGAAGAAGATGATTTCTTTTGTGATGAATAATGAAAAGTTACTATGCTTACAAATGAACCTTGAGTTAATAATATGAAGCATTAACTCATGTAGAGAGTTTACTAGGGTTAAGGGTTTGGGTTGGGTTAAATAACATCTCCAAAATATCAACACATAATATATTTGCTTAAAACAAAACAAAAGCTTCTAGAAGCTTCAAGAAAAGACTAACCCAAATCAAACCCTAACCATATTTAATCTCCACTAATCATGTTGCATTTGTAAACATAACTTGTTACAATATTATATATCACATATATAATATATTTTTGTAACAAAAGAAAATAATACAATTAGCATATATCGCATATATATCAATGTATTACCCGGTGAGAAAATGAATCAATAAAGCGAGCCAATATTAGATAATGTAATGTA
Source organism: Agapanthus africanus (assembly GCA_030015575.1). Classification (NCBI taxonomy): domain Eukaryota; kingdom Viridiplantae; phylum Streptophyta; class Magnoliopsida; order Asparagales; family Amaryllidaceae; genus Agapanthus; species Agapanthus africanus. Next base: position 136,386,822 of record JASDDO010000004.1, on the reverse strand, counting down.
ATATATCACATATATAATTATACATTAAATTATCGAATCAACACTTGATCCGGCAATCCGACTATTTCTCAAATAACCGACTAATATAAACTGTATCAGTTTATCGAATCAACACTTGATCCGATGACCCGGCTATATCACATATACTCGGCTGATATCTAATATCGCGAGAATAGAATACGGTATCTCATATCGTATTATCCTCGGTTCTGCACATATCACATATGCGCTCCTACTCCGTTTTGCCTGAGTCAAGAAACCTCTGTGTAGGACTCTGAAGAATAGTCAATACGCCGGCCGTAGGTGATGATCATATCAAACACCCACAAGCTGTAAGCGGTCAGCTTAACGTAACAGCCACCCAGGTATTGAGCGATCAGAAGATCAACAAGCAAGCCGGTCCATTCTCCTGTGAATCCAGTCAGTAACACTATCGTACAGTCCGGTCTCTTCGTCCGATATGTCGCATATCTGGTCTAGGGGTAGTAAACGTCAGACCCCAGTAACCGATAAGTCGTGTCGATGTGAAGCTCATAACAGGTCGAGAACCTACTGATAACACTTACCAGTAGTACTCTATATCAGCCCTGACTAGGGACTTCCAGTTATAGCCAATCGAACACAGCACAACATCAACTCCCTATACCGGGAGAGACGAATCCCCTCCTATCGCTCATTGCCTCCATGTGATTCAGGAATGTACCCAAAAGCCACCGTTTTGCATGCCCTCTTGGACGTGGTAAGGTGGAAATCAAAGCACAGTGGGAATCACACAAGACTCTATGACGATCTCAGGTCTACAGACTAACCTATACCTGTGTCACCGGAGAACTGCCATCTGACGTGAGGTATAATACCATATGGGAGTTCTCTGCGAGTCCGTCCAGTGTACCCAGTCTCCACTAAGCACCCGTACACCATCTTTGATGTCAAAAACCGATGGATATGGGATCATCCATCGCCCATCATATGGGTCAAGATGCGTATACGCTAGTCTATTCTGGTGTATCGATGCCCTGTCTCGATACACCCTCGACTAGGAACAGTTATAGGATGTACTCGTCGACTACCGTGGCCCCACTAGTATGATCTCATCATAGTCCCAGTAGTCGAGTACATATCCTAAGGGCTTTATCAACATGTGAGAGCAAGATAGTAAACTAATACAAGTCAATATGTTAAGACAAAGCAAAACCAAATAGCATACTATCATGACGAGCAAGAAAGTCCTCTCTATATATATCCAAGCATCCATTATAATATACATCATATGTACAACAATGGCCTCTAGGGCATATATATAACTAACAGCCACAAGATCAGCCGCTTCGCACAACAGCATACCATAGACTGGAGATACTCCTCAGTCTATAATCCCCGAGCTAACGGTTTAGCTGAGGCTTTCAACAAGACTTTGACGAAGATTGTGAAAAAGACGGTGTCTCGAAATAAGAAGGACTGGCTTGAGAGACTGCATGAAGCTCTCTGGGCGTATCGAACTACGTTCAAAACGGCCACTAACACAACGTCGTATGCATTGGTATTCGGTACAGAGGCGGTACTCCCCCTCGAGATAGAGCTACCGTCTCTACGAGTGGCAGTTCATTACGAGCTAACGGACGAAGAGAATGCTCACCTTCGGCTTGAGGAGCTTGATGCCCTTGATGAAACCTGGCTCATAGCGCAACAAAATCTGGAGGCTTTTAAAGAAAAGATGACGTGCTCATATGAAAGATTGACTAGGCCGAGGACATTCCGCCAAGGCGAACTCGTGCTAGTGGTCAAAAGACCTATAATCCCTAATCGCGCCAAACGAGGGAAATTCGAGCCGAACTATGAAGGCCCGTATATCATAGACAAGGTCTACCAGGGTGGAGCCTATCTACTCATGGACATGCATGGAGAAAGACCTTTCAGGCCAATAAACGGTCGCTTCCTAAAGAAATACTACGCCTAACGAGTCACGGCCTAGGTCAACGATAGATGACGACGACTATGTCCGCTCGCTATCTTCCTAAGCCTAAACTCTATAGGTAGTAGCCGGCTTCCTTAACAACGGACCGAAACGTCCTCAAACTAACAACGGACTGAAACGTCCTTAAACTAACAACGGACCGAAACGTCCTTAAAATAACAACGGACCGAAACATTCTCAAACTAACAACGGACCGAAACGTCCTTAAACTAACAACGGACCGAAACGTCCTTAACTAACGATGGACCTCTATGTCCTAAAACTAGTTGTTGACCGAGATGTCGATAAACTACGGTGGATTGCAGCATCCCAAAGCTGATACAAAAAAAAATAAAAAAAAAGAGAAGAAAAAGAAAACGGTATGTCCATAAGGAAAATGGGCACGGATGAAAACCCGAAAGGGCTCCGTGAGTAAAAACAGCAGGGCCACCGGCGAGTTTTGTGAAAACCCGAAAGGGCGCAACCTCGCTAGAATAAAAAAAAAGATAACGGTATGTCCATAAGCAAAAAGGGCACGGATGAAAACCTGAAAGAGCTCCGTGAGTAAAAACAGCAGGGCTGCCGGCGAGTTTTGTGAAAACCTGAAAAGGCGCATTCTCGTTAAAAAGACACTTGCAGGTCCTCTCGACTTTGTAAAGAGAAACCACCTGCGTGAGATCCTTACGACTCACAAGGGAGCAACACACTTAGAGATCCCTACGATCCCTAAGGAGAAATTACACTTGCGGGATCCTCACGACTCGTAAGAAGAACCCTCTTATGAGACCCTCACGGCTCATAAGATTCCAAAGTCTTAAGCTATAGGGATCTGAACCTGTTCTTAAGCAGCCACCACAACCTCCGATACTGCCCTACAAGCGGCTCAATGCTGACCCTTGTATTCTATCCACGGGCGCGAATAAACATTTCCCTAACAGAGTCCCATCCGTGACTAGGGATATGTCTACCCGGTAAACAGCCCTTATAAGTCCTCTCGACTTATAAGGAGAAAACACTCTTGTAAGATCCTTCCGACTTATAAAAGACCATACACTTAGGAATCCTCATGATTCCTTAAGAGAAAACACACCTAAGAGATCCTTACGACTCGCAGGGAGAAATACCTTTATGAGACCTTTACGGCTCATGAAGTCAAAGCCTTAGTCGACAGAATCCTAACCCTGTCTACTAAGCCACCTTTGTTCGACATCGACAAAGGCAGATAATGATTCGCTCCTGGAAATATCCCAGTTGTGGCGGTGCTAATTCCGAAGTCGGTGTCTAATTCCAGGCTTGCAGCGAGAAGCTAGCGAGCCACACATGCATACGAAATAGCCGAAATGATGGGGCAACTTGCAACAAAATCAGCAAGTAATATGCATGCAAAGTAGCCGAAATGATTGGGCAACCCGCAACAAAAAGTAGCGAGTAAAAATAAAATAAATAGCCGAAATGATTGGGCACCGCGAAAAATAGCCGAAATGATTGGGCAATCGCGACCTTCGCTATATAAAAGCTGAAATGATAGAGCATCGCGGAAATTAAAAAACATATAAAATTTATACCCTACAGGTGATATTACATCAATCCCTGTACACAATCCAGGGGCATAAACAAAGAAGGAATCACGCCTTCCCTCCCAGGCTCCATCAGAAGAAGAAGCCATATTTCATGGCTCACAGGCAACCTGGAGACCACTCCGATATTCGTCTCATCACAACAGACAATACGTCATCAACATGACCCCGTTCGGAAATACGTCATCAACATGACCCCGTTCGGAAATACGTCATCAACACCACCCCGCTCGGAAATACGTCATCCACATGACCCCACTCGGAAACACGTCATCAACATGACCCCGTTCGGAAAGACGTCATCAACATGACCCCGGCCGGAAACACGTCATCAACATGACCCCGCTCGGAAATACGTCATCCACATGACCCCGTTCGGAAATACGGCATCAATATGACCTCGCTCGGAAATATGTCATCAACATGACCCCACTCGGAAACACGTCATCCACATGACCCCGCTCGGAAACACGTCATCAACATGAACCCATTTGGAAATACGTCATCAACATGACCCCGTTCGGAAACACGTCATCCACATGACCCCGTTCGGAAATACGTCATCCACATGACCCCGCTCGGAAATACGTCATCCACATGACCCCGTTCGGAAATACGTCATCCACATGACCCCGTTCGGAAATACGTCATCCATATGACCCCGTCACGGAAATACGTCATCCATATGACCCCGTTTCGGAAACACGTCATCTACATGTCTATCCCATTAAACACTTACGGGTCCTCTCGATTCGTAAGGAAGAAATTGTTAGTGTATATGCCCTAGGGTCCATTATTATATCATACTAGCTTGTATATTACTTAATGGAAGCTTGGGATATTCATAGTTATATTAACAGTCTTGCTAAACATGGTCGTATGCTACTTGGTTTATATCTATCTTAATATGTGTATATGTTAGCATATCGAGAATACATATTGATAGAGCCCTTAGGATCTTGGTTGACAACCAGCGTTGTGATGGCAGTCACACTAGTGGGGGCTGGGTAGTCTACAAGCACATCCTTTTTCAGGTCCCTAGTCGTAGGATTATCGAGACAGGGCATCGATACTCCGGAGTAGACTAGTGTGTACGCTTCTCATCCCAGCAGAGGAGATGGTCTGTCCCACAGCCATCAGTACGTTGTACTGGAGATAGTATGCAGGTGCTTGTTGGGTTACGGGTACACTGGACATGACTCGCAGGGAACTGTTGGTTGGTATTATACCCGTCGTCAGTTAACAGTTCCCAGGTGACATGAGTATAGCATAGTCTGCAGACTTGACACTGCTGCTTCGTCTCAAGTGTGCTCCCACTGTTCTTAGATTGCTACCCTACCACGGCTCAAAGGAGTCGTGCAAACAGGTAGCAGTTGGGTACAATCCCGAAGCACTTGGAGGCAGTGGCGGTTAGATAGGATTCGTCTCTCCCGGTATTGGGAGTTGATATCGCGCTGTGTTTGGAAAGCCATTACGCAAAGTCCCTGGCCAGGGCAAGCGAGATTTACTGGTAGGATTTCCAGTAGCTTCTCAAGGTGTAATGGGCTTCACTCCGACATGACTTATACAGCTTATAGGGGACTGACGCTTTCCGCCCCTTAGGCCTGATATGCGATAGTCTTAGACGAACAGACCGGACTATACAGAGATTGTCACATCAGGCTCAGTAGGAGTTCGGATGGGTTTCCTCATCGGCCTTCTTTTCGACATCTACCTGGGGACCGTTACGTACAGCTAGTGCCGCTTGCGGTCTGTGGTTAAACCGACTGCCAGCGTAGTGTTGAGTCTTTAGAGTCCCACACAGAGAGTTTCCCTGCTTCGAATGAAACGATATAGAGGTCGTATGGTTTTACGACAGGGTTCGGACACATACGTGTTTTTACGCACGTACGATGTTCGGACAGTTTATACTAGCAAGCTTTAGTTTAAGCCAGATTCTAGTATTGGATTATTGGATTTATAAAGTCTTAGTATTTTCCGTGTTTTCACGGATAGGAGGGGCGTTCTCGTAATTACTCGAGAAGCTTCTAAAAGATTGATGAGGTGAAGAGCTTAGGTGTTATATGCATTAAATAGTTTTGTGACTCATGGAGATGATTCATCAAGTGAGTTAATGAAGCATTAATGGTTTTAATGACTCATTAGATGATTCATTTGTATTAAATGAAGCATGAAGATATTTGTGCAAAGATATTTTGTGCAAGATATTTTATGCTTCATGATATATATACACAAATGAGTTAATTTCCATTTGATAATTACTTTCACATTCTCTCTCCCCAAGCTCTCTCTCTTCAACCCTAACCCTAAGCTCTCATGTGTTGAGATCCAAGGGTTAGCAAGACTAATAGATCCATAATCCTATTCTATATCCTCTAGGTTACTTTTATTAGCACTCTTAGCAACCTAGTTACCTCAAGTGAGAGGTTAAGCTTGGAGAAGTAGCTCTCGGGTGGATCTTCTATCACAACGAGGAGGCCGACGAGGAGGTGGTCTACAAGAACAAGAAGGACTTGATTCATTATGTATAATCATCTTTCATAGTAGCTAATCACTTCTATATTGTTGTTAGTTAGGTTTTAGTAAAGATCCGTAAAGTTAGTCGATGTTAGTTTAAACAAAATGATTGTTTTACCTATTTCGCCTCCCCGCATCATGTGGGGTGTCTAACGTCGACTTACAGTGGTATCAGAGCCTCGCTAAACCATAACTAACTTGTTAGCAAAGTCGTTAGAAATTCGATCGCAAAACGAACCCGAAAAAACATCATTTTGACCAAGTTTCTGCCGATTTTAAAATGGGGTCTAAAAATTTTTCAGGGACCCTTAAAAATACAAGCAGGGAATTATAAGGTTACTGGAGAAATTTGGGATCCTAACTCGGCCAAACCGCCGCGGAACTGCAGCCGATCCAAAGCGATCCGCCACGGATCCGTGACCGAGTTGGAGCCGAGTCAGCCCAAATTTGCCCAGTAACTCTTCTGTGTTGATTTTGTTTTTTCTGGGATGTTTTGTTTCTGCTCATGTTTCAGGTGCATAGAGAATTATTTGGAGTAGAATCATTTGTGTTTGCTTGATCGAAATTCTAAGATGTTTGGCTAACTTGATTATATCTGTGATGTGTTTAATGTGTTCGTAAAGCTCCCCTAACTGGTAATATGTCGGTTAGCAGCGGGTTGCACATTTCTGTAATGGTTTTTTACTAGTTTGTGTTTGTGGACTTGTTGGATTTTCGTGAATGCATAGCCGGGGATGTGAGACGAGTGTTTCTTTCATTCAAATGTAATTTGTAAATTGTTGTAATATTCTTTTGCGGGGCACATCCAGGCTGAGGTTGTAGCCACCGTTGTATTATTTCATTTACTGTTTTCTGCTCCTAGGATAACCCAAGATGGGGTACACAAACTACCGGGTACTTTGAAGTGTTTAGTGGCCTACTCACGTTGTTGAGGGAGACCGCTTCACTTCGGGTACTTGGCGTGTAGTTTGCCGTACCCGTAGGGGTCTAGTGTGGGGTTTTGGCTATTCATCGCGACTGTGAAATCCGTCTTTCTTTGCAGGCTCAAAAGGAATGCGGATTCATAGAAAATCCAATATGTTCATCTGTGATCTGGAATGCATATTATTGCGTCTGACGAATGTACAATATCTATTAGACGCCAGTTATGTTTAACACCCGCGCTAGCCCAGCCCCGCTCTGTCGTTAGTTAAGTAACCTAACGGGTGAATGACGGGACCCAGTGGGGAATGCGGATGGCATAAGAGGACGTTGTATTTTCGTTGTTTTCTGCAATGATAGGTTAATTGATGGTACGCATTATATTAATGCAAAGAAAATAAACTAAAGTTGAATCGTTGGAACAGTTTAAAAGAAACCACTCAGTTATTTTAAAACAGAAGATATTTTTAAATTGCGGAGCTTAAGCCACTCCTTTTAAAAGATATCAGGTTCCTTCGATCATATCAAGTTCACTACGTTCACGGTTTCGCCAAAACCATTCGTAGCCCTCCGTCATTTCATTTGGGTATTCAGTAGTATTCAAGCTATGCATTTTGACCAACGCCAAGGCATAGTGTTTGGTAGCTGCTGGGTATTCATTTGTTGCATAAATAGATGAGTTAGTTTGGGGCAGTCGTATTATTATTTGGCCAACGTCAGGGGTATGTACGGATGGATTCAAATTAACAAGATAATGATGGGTAGAACTTGACATGTGACTTATGACATTTTGACCAACGCCAAGGTCATAAGAGCATAGGGCAGAAATTTATATCGGGAATTTCTAAAGAAACTGAAATTTGCAAAGAGTTGTATACCATTTGGAGTGTGATAATTTTGGTAGGATTCCTTCAGCTTTATCACACGATGATATTCGGATCCCGATCCTACTGTGAGTATCCGCTAATCATCAGGAGATTCGTCACTTAACAATCAATGCTATAAACCAAGTAAGTGTCGAGAAAGGTGTCAGCGGGGCTACGCCCCCAGAGAAAAGAGGTTATTTAATTAAGGAACTTCGTGAAAGCATCATAAAACCTCCCTCGAAGTACCGACACCGGCCTGGCTGAACGGTTAAGCAAGTATTGTACGGTGAGAATAGTCCTGACTATTTCTTCCTTTTTGGTTTGAGGAGGGATTAGAGAAACAGTGGAAGCCATCCTGTTTAGATAAACAAAAAACCAATCTAAACTTCCAAGAGCATCATGCTAAAGTGTTCCTTCTCTCTCTCTCATTGCAGCGACCCAGAACATGACAGGCCTTAAGTTACTATTAGAAAAAAATATATTGACAGGGCCAAACTATAAAGATTGGTTCAGGAATGTTAAGATGGCTTTGACTTATGACAAATTGGGGTATGTCCTTACTGCTAAAGCACCTGCTTTCCCTGGTCCAGATTCCAGTATTTTGGATAAGGAAAGCCACAAGACCTGGGAGTTAGATTGCGCGAAGGCCAAATGCATCGTGCTTGCCTATATGAATAATGAACATCAGAGGAGGCACGAGGATATGGATCTTGAATCCATATTTATCCACACAAAAGATCTGTATGGAAAGCAATCTCGTATAGCTAGATACGAGACCTCGAAGAACTTGTTTCAGTCGAGGCTGTCCGTCGGATCATCTGTAGGAGAACATGTCCTAAAGATGATTGGCTATATAGAATAGCTCACGGACCTCGGGACGACTTTAGAGAACGAGCTGTATACAGACTTGGTTCTTCAGTCCCTTCCTTCCACCTACGCCCAGTTTATTCTGAATTTCAACATTCAAGAAAAAGAAGTTGAACTTCCAGAACTCCTTACCATGTTGAGGAGTGTAGAGGGCGCCTTGCAGAAAGCAAGGGAAACACCGACTATGTTTGTTCGCGGTACTTCCTCTTCCAGGTCCAAGGAAAGGGCCAAAAGGAAGGAAGATGAAGGCCGCTACCAAACCAAGAGGTGGTGTTGGTAAGGTTGGAGTTAAGGGAAAAGCAAAGGTTACGGTACCAATAGTGGCAAAGGGCGAGTGCTTCCACTGTCGTAGAAAAGGCCATTGGAAGAAAGATTGCAAAGCTTGGATTGCCAAGAACCAGGACATGAAGAAAGCTGTGGTTTCGACTTCAGGTGTGTTTGTAATTGAAAATTTTCTGTCAATCAACTCTACTTCCTGGGTATTGGATACCGGATCAGGATCTCATATATGCAATTCATTGCAGGCACTGAGAAACCGTAGAGAGCTGAAGGTTGGTGATATGACCCTCCAGGTTGCTAACGGAGCTAGCGTGGGTGCTGTGTCCGTAGGGGATTATCACCTAGGATTGATGAGTGGACATATTTTTGTTTTGCGCAACTATTTTTGTGTACCTAGTTTAACGTGTAATATCATATCAGTATCGTTGTTATCAAAAGAAGGTTATGATTTCACGTTTGTAAGCGATGTTGTTAATATCCACCTTAATCATGGTTTGATTGGGTCCGGTACACTAGATAACGGTATATACGTGCTAAACCAATTACAGATTTTCAATGTCCAGAACACACTAAAAAGAAAGTCTCCAGATATAAATCAGACTTTCTTATGGCATTGTAGACTGGGTCACATCAATGAGACAAGGTTAACTAAGTTACATAGAGAAGAATATTTGGATCCGTTCGAATATCAATCTTATGCAACTTGTCAATCATGTCTCAAAGGAAAGATGACAAAGACTCCATTCACTGGACATGGAGTAAGATCGAGCGAGCTCTTAGGACTCATACACAGCGATGTATGTGGTCCAATGTTTACACATGCAAGAGGTGGTTTTTCATATTTCATTACTTTTACGGACGATTACTCTAGGTATGGATTCATTTTCTTAATGAAACATAAATCCGATGCCTTTGAGAAATTCCAAGAATATAAGAATGAAGTAGAAAACCAAACCGGCAAAATTATCAAGAAACTGAGATCTGATCGAGGTGGTGAATACTTAAGTGCCGAGTTCCTAGGTTACCTAAAAGATAAAGGAATTCTCTCTCAGCTTACTCCTTCATACACTCCACAGCATAACGGTGTATCGGAGAGACGGAACCGAACCCTATTGGATATGGTACATTCCATGATGAGTAATGCTGAGTTACCGCGATCTTTCTGGGGTTATGCGCTAGAATCAGCAGCATATCTTTTGAACATGGCTCCTACCAAGACTGTGCCTACCACGCCATATCAGATGTGGAGTGGGAAGAAACCTTATCTTCAGTATCTGAAGATATAAGGATGTCCAGCTTTTGTTAAAAAGCAGCATGCGGACAAACTCGAGGCACGATCAGTACAGTGTAAGTTTGTGGGATATCCAAAGAACACCAAGGAGTATTTCTTCTATTACGCAGAGGAACAAAAGGTTTTTGTTTCTCGTGATGCCTATTTTCTAGAACAGCAGTTTTTAGAAAAGGAAACAAGTGGGAGCGCAATAGAACTGGAAGAAATTCCAGAACCACAAACTACTACTGAAAGTTTGGTAGAACTTGTAAGTCTACGGTGGCGCCCCGGCCGTCGATCCAAGGCCAAAATGCGGAAACGAAGACTTTTCATAAACTAGAAACCAGCGCTATTGCAGACTTTAACCCCGGATCGAACCATTAACCTACAACTAGCAACTAGAGAAAGGGTTGGAAAGCTATACCGATCGATCCGTGTCCTTCGGTCTTTGGCCACCATCCTAAGCTCCTCACGGCATCTCCGATCTGGCTCTCCTCGCCGGAAAGGGCACCACATCATCGAGTCTTCTTACGGGCTCCCGCTTCATCCGAAGAAGCTCGGCCACGAAGATCGCTAGCCGACGTGTCCAAGGTGAAGTAGAGAATGTATGTGACAACTTTGTCTCTTGCATCCATTGTATGGATGGAGGTTGAAGATGAAGCCATTAATGGAAATGGTGAGCTAAAGGAAGAAGAAGAAGAGAAAGCCTTTTTCCTTTTGTGTTATCCATAATAAAAAATGAGAGAGACCAAGCAAAATAATACAATAGAAAACTTTATCATGGCTGCCCTTCTCTCTCTTCGTCTCATTTCAAACCACAAATCAATCACATAATGTGACATTAGCACAAGAAAAGAGACCATGAGTCACTAATGAAGTCTCTGTCACATTAAATGCTCAAAATGATGATTTAAGCTCACAATTTCCATTTGTAAACATTAATCCAAATGTTTACAACAACAAAAAGATACAGAAACATCTAAAGTAAACTCGTGACGAATCACAAGAATACCCGTCACCTGTATATACATACCTGCTGTTGGAGATAGTGCCCTCATAGTCAATTATTGGATCGCAAGTACGTGATTGCAATGATTGCGGAGGACCTATCCCGGTAGGACAGTCTTACTCGAGATGATAGTATGCTATCTGGTTTGCCTTTATCAGTCGTGTACATGTTCAGGTGACTGATTGCATGTTACACTTTGATAGAGCCCTTAGGATCTTGCTTTACTACCAACAGTATGATGGCGATCATATACGTGAGAGTTGGGTGGTTTATACGCATATCCTTAATTGTGGTCCCTAGTCGTGGGAGTTTCGAGACAGGGATCGATACTCCGGAGTAGACTAGTGTATACAGTCGAGACACCGACGAGGGGCGGTGGCCGGTCTCACAAGCCACTGGTGTCAGTTGGATCACCTAAGATGTATACAGGTGCTCATTGGGTTATGAGTACACCGGACAGGACTCGCCGGGAATCTGCTAGTTAGTATTATATCTACCGTCAGATAGCAGTTCCCTGGTGACATGTGTACAGGTTAGTTCATCGACCTGAGGTCGTCATTTGTCTCGTGTGAGTTCCCACTGTGCTTTGATTTCTACCCTACCACGGCTCAAAGGAGTCGTGCAAACAGGTAGCTTTTGGGTACAGTCCTGAGCCATATGGAGGCACATGAGCGGATCGGCAGGGGATTCGTCTCTCCCGGTATTGGGGGCGAGGTCGTGCTGTGTCTAGGAGAGCCATTACACAAATCCATGGCCATGGTAGGAGATTTACTGGTAGGTACTCCAGTAGTATCTCAGGGTGTATTGAGGCTTCACTCCGACACGACTTATACTGCTATTGGGGGTCTGACGTTACTAGCCCCCTAGGCAGATATGCGATACTCATTGACGAACGGACCGGACTGTATATACATTTTCACTGTTAGGCTCAGTAGGGTTTCTGGATGAGTTCGCTCATCGGCCTCTCTTGAGTTTGCTCATCAGCTTCCCTTGAGGTCAGTCCATGGGCAGCCGTTACGCATTGCTAGTGCCGCTGACGGTTTGTGGTTAAACCCACTGCCATGGTGCTGACGAGTCATTAGAGTTCCCCACAGACAGTTTCCCAAGTTCGGGCGAAACGTTGTAGAGGCCGTATGGTTTTATGGCAGGGTTCGGAAAATGCACGTGCGTTTACGCACGTGTCGATTTTCGAACAGATGATACTGGTCGGCTTTGGTTTAAGCCGGATCCGAGTATTATATTGAGTAGGTATAATATCTTTGTCTCAGTTGCATTTTTATTCGGTCGTAATACAAATGCGGGTATATTTATACAGTTTTGGGGTTATCCTGAAAGTTGTTTCAGGATCACTTTTGGAAGTTGCCAGTTTCCAGTTTTCTATCAGCCGTCTTTTAACATTCGGTTAAAGACGGATTTATCTTTTCTTCAGATAAGGGTGAGTCATCATTCTAGAAGCTTCTAGAAGTGATGATGAGGCTTGTGAGTCATTAGTGCATTAATGGTGTCATTAATGCTTTTGGTGACTAGGTTATGAAAGGTTCATTGTATTTATGACTCATTGTTTTTCTTTAATGTAAAAGATAAGTATCATTTGTTATGGTCACCACTTGGACTCTCCTACACTCACCTCCCTCCTTTGATATAAAGTGGCCGGCCATCATATTTGAGAGAGAGAGATTGATTTTCATTTTGGGAAGGAAAAGACTATGGTTTTGTGTGCATGGAAATTTCATTGCTTCTTTCATTTCCATCACCCGATTAAAATGGCAACTTCATTAACCGATCGTCCATGGATTTGGACGAAGTGAGACAAAGTCATCTACTCATTCTCTACATCATTCTTGGTCGTCTCTTTTAGCAAACTTGATGATCGAGTTGCCTCGAGTCAGAGGCGGGAGCCCGTTTAAAGAATCGGTGATGTGGTGCCACCTCGACGAGGATATCGGAGATCGACGAGATCGGAGCAGCCGCAACGGAGATTGGGATGATGGTTGAAGAACGAAGGACTCGGATCGTTCGGTACAATCTTCTTGCACTCTTTACAGTTTGTTAGTTTAGCAATAATGGCAGATCCGGGTCAAAGTATACGATAGCGTCAGTTTAAAAGTTTTTGTTCCGCATTTGGCGTCTGTAGACTTACGGGGCGCTAGCGTAGACTTACAGTGGTATCAGAGCCTCACCATTTTGCTATACTAACTTGTGCTAACGCGTTTAAAACATCGATCCGACCGGAAATCGAAAATTGCAAAATCCATGCCCGACAGTTTCTATTGATTTTAAATGGTCTCAAAAATTAATTCTGGATGTCTTAAAAATCTGTGCAGGCGTTTTTAAGAGCCACGACAAAATTTGGGGTCGTAACTCCTCCAAGATGCCGCGGAAACGCGGCCAAACCCATGGTTTGGCCACGCATCCGCGGCCACGTGGGGAGCACGTGCTCCCAAATTTGGTCAGTGGGTTCTGTGTTGGATTTTGGGATTTTTGGTATATATCATTTGCGCCCAGGTTTTGTTACTGTTCACCAGTAAGCAGTGGGGCCCACTTTTTGATATTTGGTCTTTGGTCGATCGAAATTTAAACACGTTAGTTTACAGTGCTTACATTATATCTCCGACCGGGAATGTCATTTGATCGGTAAACCGCGTTTGATTGCTATAGTTCTTTTAGACGGGTTTGCGAACGTGACATTCGCGTTGATGTTCTGTGTTGTGCTGTGATGTTGCGGATTTGTCGTGGTGGATAGCAGTGTGCAATGGTAGTACAGTTTGAGTTTATTTATACATTTGATATTGCGGGGCGAGCGTCCAACTTGTGGACTGCCGTCACTGCCTGTTGTATAATATTCTTTTGGGGCACGACCAGGTTGCGGTCGATGTACCTATTGTATTTTTTTTTCATTACTGTACTAGGTTTTGCCCCGTGACGGAGTGCACGGATAGCCAGGTTCGGGAGGGCAACGGGTCCGCATCTCATGGCTTTGAGAGGCAGAGGGGTCCCACTTTAGAATTGGCAGACTATTCGCCGCACTCGTAGGGGGTACAGGTTGACCCAAGGAGGGGTGCCCAAGCTTACCGGATTCCGTGGAGTGTTGGGTGGTCCATTCACTATGCTGTAGGGGGCTGCCTCGCTTCAGGTTTTGGCGGGTAACTTGCCGCGCCCGTAGGGGTCTAGGTTTCATTGCACAGGCTATCCACACGACAGGGGAACGTCGGGTTTCAGCAGCGGCTCTGTGAAACTCGGGGATCCCAGATATCTGTATTGTTCTGTGATGCTTATTAATTTTTTGTAATGTTGCATACTATCACGCCTGGAGCGATTATTGTATATTGGTTTATATACTATTAGATGTTGTATATGTTTTACACCCGCGCTAGTCCATTCCCCGCTCTGTCGTTAGTTAAGTAACCTAACGGGTGATGACGGGACCCAGTGACGAATGCGGATGGCATATACGTACATTTTATTTTCGTTCTTTTCTGGTGTGATCGAATGATGGGACTGCGTTGATTCTAATCAATGCAAAGTAAAACAAACCTGTATACAGTTGTTGGAACAATTTAAAAGTGTTATTACAAAGACGTTTTCTTTTGTTATGCATAGCGGTATTCAGTGGAATATCCTGCACCTCATTCGACGGGGCAAGGGCTGATATCCCTTCACCGGGAAAGACCCCTTGGACAGAAGTTTGCGTCAGGGTAATAACTTTACTATAGTCGATTACAAGTTGCTTTGCATCGTGGTATTCAGTGGAATATCCTGCACCTCATTCCACGAGGAAAGAGCCGAGATCCCTTTACCGGGAGTGACCTCTTTAGCAAAAGGTTTTCGCCACTATATTTTTATAAAAAGCTATCAGGTTCCTTCAGCGATATCAAGTTCACTACGCTAAAGGTTTTTCGCCAAAAACCAGCCGTAGCCCTCCGTCACTTCTTTTGGGTATTCAATAGTATTCAAGCTATGCATTTTAGCCAAAGTTAAGGCATAGTGTTTGGTAGCTGCTGGGTATTCAATTGTTGCATAGATAGATGAGTTAGTTTGGGACAGTCGTTCTGCCGATTGGCCAAAGTCAGGGGCATGTGCGGGTGGGTTCAAATTGACAAGATAGTGACGGGTAGAACTTGGCATGTGACTTATGACACTTTGACCAAAGCCAAGGTTATAAGAGCATGGGGCAAAAATCATATCAGGAGTTTCTAAAGAAACTGAAACTTGCCGAGTATGCGCATACCTTCTGGAGTATGAGTAACGTGGATGCATTCCATCACGTTATCATGCGATGAGAGTTGGATCCTGATTCCCACTGATGAGTTGGTTTACTCTTCGGGTGATCCCGATTGATTCTTCTTTAGGTTTGGAGGAGAATTTGACAGGACAGTGGGAGGTTTCCAGATTAGATAAAGTGATGACCATTCTGATCTAGGTTAGAGTGCACGCAGAGTGTTTCTTTTCTCTCTCTCTCTCTTTGGCAGCGACCTTTGACCGACCCTAGACTATGACTCAGTGACCAAGTTGACCGAACCTTCTTAAAATTACTGGCTTTTGGATTGTCTGTGTTGCAAAAGTCATTGCCACTCCTTCTTTTACCCTTTTGAATTTCTCAGAACACCCGTATTACTATGGATATCCACTTCCATTGGATAGATCCATCGTATGGTTATATACGAACTCGAAGGGACTTCTTCGGGGATGGATCCAGGTTCAGGAGAAATAGAATTGGTTTATTCAGTTGTCTTTTATTATCACCTTCTCTCAGGTTGCGAGAGCTCCTTGGTTTAGGAGAGTACACCTATTACGCCTATTGGATAGTCTTATTCCAAACCATAGGCTGGTGCCGAAAGGTAGGGAATGAAGAAAACCAATTAGCCTAAGTAGGGTGTGCAGAAGGTAATATGTAAAGACAAAATAAAGGGATTAGAAAGAGGGCAAAGTAAATTGCGACTGATATCATTCACGACCAAAACCGCGCACTTCATCGCCACTCCTATTTCACCTTTAAAGGAATAAGGTATTATTCAGTTGTCTTTTATCATCACCTTCTCTCGAGATGCGAGTACTCCTTGGTTTAGGAGGGTACACCTATTATGCTTACTGGATAGTCTTCTTCCAAACCATAGGCTGGTGCCGAACGGTAGGGAAGGAAGAAAACCATTTAGCATAACGATGGTGTACAGAAGGTAACGACAAAAGACAAATAAAGGGATTTGGAGAGACGGCAATAAAATATACGGTTGAAGTCATGAATTGGATTATGGAAGAGGCATTGGTATGAATACCAGGATACCCCTACGAAACATTTTCATGTTTCAGTGCATTGTTAAAGGAAAAACTGTTTTCCCGATTAGACACTTACTCCAAGGGTATGTATTTACCAGGTTTCATTCTCATATCTGTATGGTTTTACAGATGATGAGTGGTGTAAGATATTGGGAATTAGGTGATCATCCTCATTATATCGGAATTCGTTGTAATTGGTGATATTTGAGGAAATCGCCAGGGTACAGTTTTCCACCTACAACGCACAGGTTTTGAGTTGTTCAACTCAGCGGACTTATACAGAGTATTGTATGTTGTCCAGTGTCCATCAGGACAAAGGGGTAGGTCCCCGTACTATGTTCTGTTTACTTATAACTTCTCTAGTATTTAGACAAGTGTTTCGTAGAAATAAAAGGTCTAAGTTTTGAGAAGTTGTGGGTATAAGAATAAAGTAGAGAACCAGGTGTCACAAGTATCGGGATTCTTCAAAGAGATAGAAGATGTAGATTCTTGTGATTGGTATTCAGATGATAGTGATGGTTTTGAGAAACGTGTTTCTCTTTCAGGTTACTCATAATTGGATGGATTCCTAAGTTGAGTAATGCTGATTAGCCTTTTTCCATTAAGTTGATATGCACTGGAGACAGCTGCATGGATTGAATCTTGGTTCCAATTAAATAAGTGCCAAAGTTTCTGTATTGGATATAGAATGGATCGTACCTTAAAAGATATTGAGGTACGGGGAGTTGTCCAGCTTATGATTAAAACCAGATTCTGGATAACTCAGGGCACGATTCTGTAATGGCTGTTTGTGGGTTGACCCTGGCTATGACGAGGGTTGATATTCTACCATTAAGAAGATCAATAGTGATATTGTTCTTGACTCGCCACAGTTTTAGTAAAATGGATCTTTTTCAGAAAACAGTAGTGGGAGTATGGTAGAACTGGAAGTGATTCCACAACCGCGAACGATTACGGAAAATTTAATAGGACCTATATATTCAATCAGGTTTGACATTCCAATAGCCACTCCGCAGGTATGGTAGGTAACCTCAGACGCCCGAGAGGTACTTCGGTAGCCTCAGAGACGGTGACAGGGAGGTTCTTATCTACCAAGACTTGACACTACAGTTGTTCCAGGATATGAGACCCGGTAGGAGGGTTGTCGTAGTCAGTGGGAGCAGCGGAAGCATAGTGGGCAAGTAGCTTATATCTATTTATAGACTTGAGCAGTTATAGCGGAGATAGATCATCTAATTTTGATGTGACAGTCATGGGTTTAACTTCAATCAGAATAGAGGATGGATCAATTAAGAAGGTAGTAGGGTGTGATGTCATGGTATCTGGATGACATACACAGAGTAGGAGGTAAAATTCCTATACTACGATCGGTTGTACTGTGGTCGTCACACAGTTGTTTCTCCAGACAGGATATGGATATAATATTTGACATTCTGGTTTCTAGATCTATGGTTTTAGATCTGGATTTGGGTAGTTTCCCAATGTGGATACTTTGACAGATATTCTAATGGTTTTTAGATTAGTTGACTCCTAGCATGGTGGTGTACCTGTAGGTGATGGAGTCACCCTCTCTAAAGGTGTCGTACAGACTAAAGGAGAGAGGGATGTGCATGATTGGCAGATCACTTGCTTAGGCAACTGAGTCAATCATGAAATGTCAAGTACCACACCAGATGTTGTTTTTGCACTAGATGCAATAAGTTTGTATTAATCCAATCTTGGAGAAACATAAGGAAGCAGTTTTAGAACATAAGTACATGTTCTACGGATTTGATGACGGCAGCCTCTTTCGGGAGACAGTTATCATTCAAGGCTTCAAAGATGACATGGATGACAGAGTGATTGTCAGAGTTTTAGTTTTCCCTCTGACGAGGGACAGTATTATGGACAGGTGGTCCAAGAGGATACTGTGGGTGGCATGGTGCCGATACTGATTAGGTTCAGTGATCGATACAGTCTAAGAAGTTTGGATATGGAGTTCATTTATGAACTAAGGTCCCATCAGATATCCAGACATATTCTAAGACAGGTGTTACTCGATTCGGGAGATGGCTTTCTCCGCGAATTTGAGATTAAGAGAGATATAGAAAGATACTTCTAGGCGGATCCACTCACTGAGGCTATTTCTCGAACACAATAGTTTTACAAACGAGCTTTGTGAAACTGATTAGTAGAGGAGTTGGGTGTTGGTTTCACACGGGCTGTGAGTAGTCGACATCGCAATATTAGCCTTGAGTGCAAGTGGGAGATTGTTGGAGATAGTGCCCTCATAGTCAATTATTGGATTGCAAGTAAGTGATTGCAATGATTGCGGAGGACCTATCCCGGTAGGACAGTCTTACTCGAGATGATAGTATGCTATCTGGTTTGCCTTTATCAGTCGTGTACATGTTCAGGTGACTGATTGCATGTTACACTTTGATAGAGCCCTTAGGATCTTGCTTTACTACCAACAGTATGATGGCGATCATATACGTGAGAGTTGGGTGGTTTATACGCATATCCTTAATTGTGGTCCCTAGTCGTGGGAGTTTCAAGACAGGGCATCGATACTCCGGAGTAGACTAGTGTATACAGTCGAGACCCCGACGAGGGGCGGTGGCCGGTCTCACAAGCCACTGGTGTCAGTTGGATCACCTAAGGTGTATACAGGTGCTCATTGGGTTATGAGTACACCGGACAGGACTCGCCGGGAATCTGCTAGTTAGTATTATATCTACCGTCAGATAGCAGTTCCCTGGTGACATGTGTACAGGTTAGTTCATCGACCTGAGGTCGTCATTTGTCTCGTGTGAGTTCCCACTGTGCTTTGATTTCTACCCTACCACGGCTCAAAGGAGTCGTGCAAACAGGTAGCTTTTGGGTACAGTCCCGAGCCATATGGAGGCACGTGAGCGGATCGGCAGGGGATTCGTCTCTCCCGGTATTGGGGGCGAGGTCGTGCTGTGTCTAGGAGAGCCATTACACAAATCCATGGCCATGGTAGGAGATTTACTGGTAGGTACTCCAGTAGTATCTCAGGGTGTATTGAGGCTTCACTCCGACACGACTTATACTGCTATTGGGGGTCTGACGTTACTAGCCCCCTAGGCAGATATGCGATACTCATTGACGAACGGACCGGACTGTATATACATTGTCACTGTTAGGCTCAGTAGGGTTTCTGGATGAGTTCGCTCATCGGCCTCCCTTGAGTTTGCTCATCAACATCCCTTGAGGTCAGTCCATGGGCAGCCGTTACGCATTGCTAGTGCCGCTGACGGTTTGTGGTTAAACCCACTGCCATGGTGCTGACGAGTCATTAGAGTCCCCCACAGACAGTTTCCCAAGTTTGGGCGAAATGTTGTAGAGGCCGTATGGTTTTATGGCAGGGTTCGGAAAATGCACGTGCGTTTACGCACGTGTCGATTTTCGAACAGATGATACTGGTCGGCTTTGGTTTAAACCGGATCCGAGTATTATATTGAGTAGGTATAATATCTTTGTCTCAGTTGCATTTGTATTCGGTCGTAATACAAATGCGGGTATATTTATACAGTTTCGGGGTTATCCTGAAAGTTGTTTCAGGATCACTTTTGGAAGTTGCCAGTTTCCAGTTTTCTATCAGCCGTCTTTTAACATTCGGTTAAAGACGGATTTATCTTTTCTTCAGATAAGGGTGAGTCATCATTCTAGAAGCTTCTAGAAGTGATGATGAGGCTTGTGAGTTATTAGTGCATTAATGGTGTCATTAATGCTTTTGGTGACTAGGTTATGAAAGGTTCATTGTATTTGTGACTCATTGTTTTTCTTTAATGTAAAAGATAAGTATCATTTGTTATGGTCACCACTTGGACTCTCCTACACTCACCTCCCTCCTTTGATATAAAGTGGCCGGCCATCATATTTGAGAGAGAGAGATTGATTTTCATTTTGGGAAGGAAAAGACTATGGTTTTGTGTGCATGGAAATTTCATTGCTTCTTTCATTTCCATCACCCGATTAAAATGGCAACTTCATTAACCGATCGTCCATGGATTTGGACGAAGTGAGACAAAGTCATCTACTCATTCTCTACATCATTCTTGGTCGTCTCTTTTAGCAAACTTGACGATCGAGTTGCCTCGAGTCAGAGGCGGGAGCCCGTTTAAAGAATCGGTGATGTGGTGCCACCTCGACGAGGATATCGGAGATCGACGAGATCGGAGTAGCCGCAACGGAGCGTGGGATGATGGTTGAAGAATGAAGGACTCGGATCGTTCGGTACAATCTTCCTACACTCTTTACAGTTTGTTAGTTTAGCAATAATGGCAGATCCGGGTTAAAGTATACGATAGCGCCAGTTTAAAAGTTTTTGTTCCGCATTTGGCGTCTGTAGACTGCCGGGGCGCTAGCGTAGACTTACACCTGCATCCGCATTCCGACCGAATGCAAATGCAATGAGAGTAAAGTAATCCAACAAATCTAATACTAGGATCCGGATTAAACCAAAGCCAACTAGTATGATCCGCCCGATCATGATCCGTGCACTACTGCACGTATATGAATTGACCCTACCATATATCATACGGCCTCTACAACGTTTCGCCCGAAACTTGAGAAACTGTCTGTGGGGGACTCTAAAGACTCGTCAATACTTTGGCTGTGGATTTAACCACTAGCACGTCAGTGGTACTAGCTGTACGTAACGGGCTACCAGGTATTGACCAAAAGGGAAGTCGATGAGCGAACTCATCCTGACACCCTACTGAGCCTGTCAGTGACAATATCCGTACAGTCCGGTCCGTTCGTCTATGAGCATCGCATGTCGGGCCTAGGAGGTTAGTAAAATTCAGACCCCCAAAAGAGGTACAAGTTGTGTCGGAGTGTAGCCCAGAACACCCTGAGATACTACTGGAATACCTACCAGAAAATCTCCTGCCCTGGCCAAGGACTTCGTGTAATAGCTCTCCTAGACACAGCGCAATCTCACCCCGAATACCGGGAGAGACGAAACCCCTGCCGATCCGCTCACTGCCTCCATGTGGCTCGGGACTGTACCCAACTAAAACCTGTTTGCACGACTCCTTTGAGCCGTGGTAGGTGAAATGTTCCTAGGCACCCTATAGAGGTCTCACAAGACATCAACCATGCCAATTTCAAATTTTATTGGTGCCGCGAAACCCTAACGCGGATTGTCGGCTAGAATTCAAGGCGAAAAACTAATCTAGTTAACAATTTAACTAAAGTAGAGAGGCTACAACCTTTGTAGATCCGGTTATCCACTTTCTTAGCTCCACGTGGTCATCCCCTCGCTGTCCATCTCGAATCTCGGACTCTCGCGACGGCTTCATCGGAGAAGTGAGCGGAATAGGTCGTCGGCTTCGTGCCGAAGATGATCTACGTCGAGGTTGCACAAGTTCAAGCTCCAACTTCACCAAGTTGTGAAACTTGTGAAGAAAACACCCAAAACAACTTGGAAAGAGGTAGAGGGTGAAGAAATAGGAGGTGGGTTCACTTTAGAATTGGATTTCTCACTTTAGATCTCAAGTTGCCATTGATGGCATCTAGGTTTCTTTCTTGAAGAAGAAGGTCAAGAAGAAGAAAGAATATGATAAGTGTTGAATTAAAATGAAAATAATTCAATACTTATCATAAGAAAACCATAGTTGAGTGTAGAGAATAGACCATGGTTAGTTGGATAGGTTAGGGTTAAGCATGAAGACAAGAATGGTTAAGAAGTCAAAGCTTCATGAAGCTTCAACTAAAGACAAACTTCTCCACCATTCTTATCTCAATCTTTTCCAAATAAATAAATGAACAAATAAATAAATAAATGAATATGCAAAACCCTAATTATCAAATTAACCAAGGTTTAATTCTATATACTTAACTAAATAATCAAGTATCATCAAACATGATACAAATATGTGCACAAAAGTATATCACATATACAACTTGCACATCAAGTGAGAAAATCCATATAAAGTGAACCAATACTAGTTAATGCAAAGTAATATATTAAATATATAATTATACATTAAATCATTAAATCAACATTTGATTCAATGATCCGGTCATGTCGCACATAACCGACTAGTATTCAATGTATCGATTTATCGAATCAATGATTCGATAACTAGGTCATATCGAATATAACCAATCGAAACATTTATCGCGAGAATGAAATGCGGTATCACATACGCGCATTATTCTCAGTCCCGCACATATCTCATATGCGCTCCTATTTCGTTTCGCTTGAGCCAGGAAACCTCTGTGTAGGACTCTAAAGACTTGTCAATACGCCGGTAGCAGATGATGATCATATCAAGCACCCACAAGACGCAAGCGGTCTGCTAAACGTAACGGCCATCCGGGTATTGAGCGATCAGAAGATCGATGAGCTAGCCCGCTCACACTCCTGTGAATCCAACCAGTAACACTTACCGTACAGTCCGGTCTGTTCGTCTGATACGTCGCATATCAAGTCTAGGGGTGGTAAACGTCAGACCCCAATAACTGATAAGTCGTGCCGATGTGAGGCTCATAACGGGTCGAGAAACTACTGGTAACACTTACCAGCAAATCTCTGATCAGCCCTGGCCAGGGACTTCCCTGTTACGGCCAATCGAGCACAGCGCAACATCAACCCCCAATACCGGGAGAGACGAAACCCCTCCTATCGCTCATTGCCTCCATATGACTCGGGACTGTACCCAAAGACCACCGTTTTGCACGCCCTCATGGAAGTGGTAAGGTGGAGATCAAAGCACAGTGGGAATTACATAAGACTCTATGACGATCTCGGGTCTACAGACTAACCTGTACAAGTGGCACCTGAGAACTGCCATCTGACGTGAGGTATAATACCATCTGGGAGTTCTCAGCGAGTCCGTCCAGTGTACCCAGTCTCCACTGAGCACCCGTATACCATCTCTGATGTCAAACACCAATGGATAAGGGATCATCCATCGCCCATCTCATGGGTCGAGAAGCGTATACGCTAGTCTACACTGGTATATCGATGCCCCGTCTCGATACACCCACGACTAGGGACCTTGAAGGATGTACTTATGGACTACCATGTCCCCACTAGTATGATCTGCATCATAGTCCAGGCAGTCAAGTACACATCCTAAGGGCTTTATCAACATGTAACTATAAGACAGTTTAAAGAGACAAGTATACATGTTAAGATAAAGAGTAACCAGATAGCATACTATCATATCGAGCAAGAAATTCATCTCTATATATGTCCAAGCATCCAATATAATATACATGATCTGTACAATACTGGCCTCTAGGGCATACATACAACTAACAATCTCCCACTTGCACTAGGGCCAGCTGTTGTAGTATCGCATACCGAGCATCCCGAAGAGTCTCTCAAACTGTATCTAGGGAATGGCCTTCGTTAGTGGATCCGCCGTGTTGTTCTTCGTGTCAACCCTCCTGACCTCGATCTCCCGGCGATCAACTATCTCCCGGATCAGGTGATACCGCCTCAGAATATGCCTGGATCGCTGATGGGACCTGGGTTCCTTGGCCAAAGCCACCGCTCCATTGTTATCGCAATACAAAGGTATTGGATTCTCAATGGATGGAACCACTCCAAGTTCAGTAATGAACTTCTTGATCCAGACAGCCTCTTTGGCAGCATCGTTGGCAGCGATGTATTCAGCCTCCATCGTCGAGTCTGCCACGGTTTCCTGCTTGGAACTCTTCCAGCTAACCGCCCCTCCATAAAGGGTAAAGACAAAGCCCGACTGCGACTTAGAGTCGTCCTTATCACTCTGGAAGCTCGAATCGGTAAAGGACACCACTTGGAGCTCTCCGTTACCATACACCAAGAACATATGTCTAGTCCTTCGCAAGTACTTGAGAATGCTCTTCACAGCTGTCCAGTGACTCTCTCCAGGATCAGCTTGATACCGCTCACTACACTTAGTGAGTATGCTACATCGGGTCTGGTACATAGCATCGCATACATGATAGAGCCTACTGCCGAAGCATAGGGTATCCCTTGCATGCGAGCTCTCTCCAAATCAGTCTTGGGAGACATCTCTTTGGAGAGAGTGACTCCAGATATCGTGGGCAAGTTTCCACACTTGGACTCTTCCATACTAAACCTCTTTAGTATGGTGTCAATGTACCTGGATTGGGACAATCCCAAAATCCGTTTGGATCTATCTCTATAGATCCTAATTCCCAATATGCAGGAGGCATCACCAAGATCTTTCAATGAGAATCTTTGTGATAAGAAGAGCTTGACCGATTGCAGCATAGGAATATCATTTCCTATCAAGAGTATGTCGTCCACGTACAATACGAGGAAGACAACCTTACTCTCTGCCACCTTCTTGTAGATACAAGGTTCATCTGGGTTTTTGACGAAATCAAATTCTTTGATAACGACGTCAAAGCAGATGTTCCAACTCCGCGATGCTTGCTTTAATCCATAAATGGATTTAAGCAGCTTGCACACCTTCCCGCTGCTCCCACTGTCTACGAAGCCCTCTGGCTGAATCATGTACACGCACTCTTCTAAATCACCGTTTAGAAAGGCGGTCTTAACATCCATTTGCCAGATTTCGTAATCATGATATGCAGCGATGGCAAGCATGATCCGGATGGATTTAAGCATAGCCACTGGAGAAAAGGTTTCGTCATAGTCCACACCTGGTCTTTGGCGAAAACCTTTTGCTACAAGTCTAGCTTTGAAAGTCTCCACTTTCCCACCTACACCAAGTTTCTTCTTGAAGATCCACTTGCTCCCAATGGGTTTTACCCCTTCTGGAGCAACATCCAAAGTCCATACTTTGTTGGTGTACATGGATTCCATCTCGGACCGCATAGCATCCAGCCATTTCACTGAGTCCCCACTCGTGATGGCCTGATCGAAGCTAGTTGGGTCATCATCCTCCATGATGCAATTCTCGCTTCCACCGTCAATGAGAAAACCGTAGTATCTCTCTGGTGGACGAGAAACCCTACTAGATCGGCGGAGAGGCTGGGGTTCGTCGAGTTCTACTGAATTCTCTGGTTCTACCAAGTCTTCTGTTATAGTTTGTGCTGCTGGAACATCTTCCAGTTCTACCTCAATGCTACTTGTCTGTTTCATAAGAAAACTCTTTTCTAAGAAAGTGGCATGTCGAGAAACAAACACTTTTTGTTCCTCGGAGTGGTAAAAGATATACCCTCGCGAATGTTTGGGATATCCAACAAACTTACATAGAACAGACCTTGCCTCGAGCTTATCCGGATTTTGTGTTTTAACATAGGCTGGACAACCCCATATCTGAATAAAATTAAGACATGTTCTCTTGCCATTCCATATCTCATATGGAGTGGCAGGCACTGATTTGGTTGGAACTCTATTCAATAGGTATGCAGCAGTCTCCAGTGCATATCCCCAGAAGGAAATAGGTAACTCAGCTGCACTCATCATAGAGCGCACCATATCTAATAGGGTGCGATTTCTCCGCTCCGATACACCGTTGTGCTGTGGTGTATAAGGAGGAGTAAGCTGAGAGAGAATCTCATTCTCTTTTAGATAATCTCTGAATTCGTTACTTAAGTATTCTCCTCCTCGATCAGATCGAAGGATCTTAATACTTTTGCCCGTTTGGTTCTCTACTTCTTGTTTATATTCTCTAAATTTCTCAAAAGCTTCTGATTTGTGTTTCATCAGGAACACATATCCGAATCTAGAGAGATCGTCAGTGAATGTAATGAAGTATGAAGAACCATTCCTGGAATGGGTAGACATGGGACCGCATACATCACTATGTACCAGTCCTAAGAGTTCAGTAACTCTTTCTCCGTGTCCACTAAACGGAGCTTTGGTCATTTTTCCTTTGAGACATGAATGGCAAGTATCATAAGATGATAATTCGAACGGATTCAAATAACCATCCTTATGCAACTTAGTTAGTCGTGTCTCATTGATATGGCCAAGTCTACAGTGCCACAAGAAGGATTCGTTCATTTCTGAGCTTTTCCTCTTGTGTGTGTTTTGTATATTGAAGACTGTATTTTGATTGAGAATGAATATGCCATTATGTAGCGAGCCTGATGCAATCAACTTTTGATCTAGGAATATATTCATAACATTATCCTTTACTACAAAATTATATCCTTCTTTACTTAATAAAGAAACTGATATAATGTTGCACATCATGTTCGGTATATAATAGCACTCATTCAGAATTATTGTATTACCACTTGGTAATACTAGGTGATATTCGCCAACTTCTTTGGCTGCAACACTTGCACCGTTTCCAACTTGAACGGAATGATCACCTTTTCCCAGTTCTCTACCTTTTCGTAGCCCATGTAACTGTTTACATATGTGGGATCCTGATCCGGTATCTAATACCCAGGACGTAGGGTGAACTGAGAAACAGTTCTCAATAACTAACACACCTGTAGAAGATGCATCAACATGCATGTTCTTTTGGGCGGATTGAGAATCCAGATATTCTCCTGTTTCCTGTTCATTCTTATAACACTTATAAGATAGAACGGGTTCAACGTTCCCCTGCACAGTATAACATGAGGGTTCGGTCAATACATCTATATTATTATCTTGATTAAGGCATGAACTGGTCGCTACCCGGAGAGAGAGAGAAGAAAACACTTTAGCGTATGCTCGTGCAAGATCAGATTGGTTATTATCTTATCTAATCAGGATGGCTCCCACTGCTTTTTATCAAATCTTCCTTCAAACCCTAAAAGGAAAGATTAGCCGGGATTAATTACACACTACAAGTTCGCCAATCTTTCAGCCAGGCCAGTGTCGGTACTTTGAGGGAGGTCCCCCGTGCTTTCGCACGAACCTAATTAATGTAAACCTCGTTTTCCCAGAGGCGTAACCTCGTTAACACTTTTCTAGACACCTACTTAATCAGCTAATTGCAATGTGTAAAACTCTCCCAGGAGTAACTCTTACTCACAGTGGGTATCGGGATCCAACGATCTCATAGAAGGTATGCAATCTCATTGCAAATTTCAACACTTGAAATTCCCGATAATACTTTTGCCCCTAGCGTCCTGTGACCTTGACGGAGGCCAAACTACCCACAAGGCGCTAGTCAAGTTCAACCCGTCATTTCTTGATGAATTAAACCCACCCGTACGACCCTTGACGGAGGCCAAACTACGCCGTACGAATACCCTAATCCAATCGCATCATATGCTGGCAGATAAGCACTAGTTAGCTACCATACACTACGCCTTGACGGAGGCCAAACTACCGCAGCATGAATACTAAGTAGCACTTATCTGAAATGACGGAGGGCTACGCAGGTTTTTCTGAAAACCATGAGCGTAATGAACTTGATATCGTTGTAGAATCAAAAATGAAGTTTTGAAATGGAGTGATCTTGAGGCTTTTCTAGTTTTGCTAAAGGAGTCACTCCCGGTGAAGGGATCTTGGTCCTTTCCTCGTCGAATGAGGTGCGGGATATATCATATATATCGCTGTGCAAAGCAAAAACTCTTAAAAGCAATCAAAACCAAACCGAGTGTGTAACATCTGCCAGTTACTGCTAAAGGAGTCACTCCCGGTGAAGGGATCTCGGTCCTTTCCTCATCGAATAAGGTGCGGGGTATATCATATATACCGCTATGCAAAGAAAAAACTGTAACTACCTGTTTTGTTTAAAATTTGATTCTACAACATCTTAGGTTTCTTTTCTTTCATTAATCACATTAATGAAGTCCCATCATTTAAATACCTAAACATCACAGATAAATACGACGTACACTTATGCCATCCGCATTCGCCTCGATGTCCCCTCGTGCACCGTTAGGTTAGGTAACTAACGACAGAGCAGGGCAGGGCTAGTGCGGATGTAAAACATAAGTAACGTCTATATAATATATCATATATACTATATACAATATTCATCACAGAACATCACATGATCGCATCACAGATATCGCAGCAGAAGAAACATATGAAATATTGGATATACTAGGACGTCCGTGTTTTCAATACGAGCTAGTATAAAACACGGATTCCACGGTCGTGATGAATAGCAAATCCCACACCCCTAGACCCCTACGAGAGCGGCAAGCAACCCTGCCAATTCTAGGGTTAGGAGACCCGGACTCGACTCCTCGAGTTGGTCTCCCACTGGACCCCAGAACCCGGTTACCTGTGCTCCCCTCCTTGGGTCTATCCTAATGCGGAAAAGTAAATAATATACAAAGGGTGACAACTTCCGCTACCTGGAAGTGCCCCAAATAAAAGAATATTACATACAAGTTTTTACATGAATGAAAATGAAAAACACTCATCTCACATAAAAAAACCCCGGCTATTCGAACACGACGATTCAATATAACATATCCAGCAACACATAACATCACATGTCATCAACGTAAGCAAGTATGCATACCCCAATTGTCGTTGACGTATAGCAACGAAACCGGCGATATGAACATACTACACTTACGGTCACAGAAAAGAAAGTGTAAAACTACAACAGTTGGAATCCGCAACCTCTTTAGACATCACATGCCTAATCAAATGAAATACTTAGACATCACATGCCTAACAGTTATAAACCCCGCATTTTAGTCTCATTATCGAAAACTCTTTTCAATATCAGGTGAAACTAAACCGCTAGATTTATAACATTCATTCAGTTATCTCATAACTTTTTGTGAATTCCAATTATTGTATCACATTCCAGATAAACAGATAATGTTAAACTTTCCGATCGAACAGTCGAATACCCAAGTTTTCCCGATACAGCTCAACACATGAAATAAGTCTATCAACATTCAGTTCGTGCTTCAGTACCAACGGTCCAGCCGTAGAAGGGTCAAGCCAACGCCTCACATGTGGCACGCCGTACTGCCCCAAACCCGAAGGTTCAAAGGGCAGTTCAAGACGGTCACATAATCGAGTTAAGGTTTGTTGTCTTCTAGAGGGTCCATCGCGTTACTTGCACTACTTAGAACGTCGTTAAACTACGGAAAAATCCAACACTTGGAAATTTCCCGACAGGGGAAAAGTAGGGTATTTATATCCGGTCGAACTTTTTAACATATTTTAAAATTATCCGGAAATACACAAAGACGAAATTTGATAATCCGGTCGAAACACCGAGTCCCCAAAACAACCCAGAAAATTCAACTCTTGAAAAAATATTAAAAATTCCCAGGAAAATCACCACTGGAAACTAAGAGTTACTGTGCAAAAAACTTTACATACTGTGGCCGTATGGCCGCGGAACCGCCGCATGAGCCTTGCTCATGCCGCGGAACCGCGGTGATATAGTGGAATTAGGCTCACGAATTTTACAGTAAACCTTAGAATTTCCTGCTGATTTTTCTGCATATTTTTAATATCGAAAAACTCCAGATTTTGGAAAAAGTCCAGAGAGCATGTTTGTGTTAGGGTTTCGGGTTCGTTCGGGTTTGAAACTTCGTCTAGACTTCGCCTAAGGCTCTAACTAGGCTCTGATACCAGTGAAAGGTTCCAAGGCACCCTATAGAGGTCTCACAAGGCATCAACCATGCCAATTTCAAATTTTATTGGTGCCGCGAAACCCTAACGCGGATCGTCGGCTAGAATTCTAGGCGAAAAACTAATCTAGTTAACAATTTAACTAAAGTAGAGAGGCTACAACCTTTGTAGATCCGGTTATCCACTTCCTTAGCTCCACGTGGTCGTCCCCTCACTGTCCATCTCGAATCTCGGACTCTCGCGACGGCTTCATCGGAGAAGTGAGCGGAATAGGTCGTCGGCTTCGTGCCGAAGATGATCTACGTCGAGGTTGCACAAGTTCAAGCTCCAACTTCACCAAGTTGTGAAACTTGTGAAGAGAACACCCAAAACAACTTGGCAAGAGGTAGAGGGTGAAGAAATAGGAGGTGGGTTCACTTTAGAATTGGATTTCTCACTTTAGATCTCAAGTTGCCATTGATGGCATCTAGGTTTCTTTCTTGAAGAAGAAGGTCAAGAAGAAGAAAGAATATGATAAGTGTTGAATTAAAATGAAAATAATTCAATACTTATCATAAGAAAACCATAGTTGAGTGTAGAGAATAGACCATGGTTAGTTGGATAGGATAGGGTTAAGCATGAAGACAAGAATGGTTAAGAAGTCAAAGCTTCATGAAGCTTCAACTAAAGACAAACTTCTCCACCATTCTTATCTCAATCTTTTCCAAATAAATAAATGAACAAATAAATAAATAAATGAATATGCAAAACCCTAATTATCAAATTAACCATGGTTTAATTCTATATACTTAACAAAATAATCAAGTATCATCAAACATGATACAAATATGTGCACAAAAGTATATCACATATACAACTTGCACATCAAGTGAGAAAATCCATATAAAGTGAACCAATACTAGTTAATGCAAAGTAATATATCAAATATATAATTATACATTAAATCATTAAATCAACATTTGATTCAATGATCCGGTCATATCGCACATAACCGATTAGTATTCAATGTATCGATTTATCGAATCAATGATTCGATAACTAGGTCATATCGAATATAACCAATCGAAACATTTATCGCGAGAATGAAATGCCGTATCACATACGCGCATTATTCTCGGTCCCACACATATCTCATATGCGCTCCTATTTCGTTTCGCTTGGGCTAGGAAACCTCTGTGTAGGACTCTAAAGACTCGTCAATACACCGGTAGCAGATGATGATCATATCACACCCACAAGCCGCAAGCGGTCTGCTAAACGTAACGGCCATCCGGGTATTGAGCGATCAGAAGATCGACGAGCTAGCCCGCTCACACTCCTGTGAATCCAACCAGTAACACTTACCGTACAGTCCGGTCTGTTCGTCTGATACGTCGCATATCAAGTCTAGGGGTGGTAAACGTCAGACCCCAATAACCGATAAGTCGTGACGATGTGAGGCTCATAACGGGTCGAGAAACTACTGGTAACACTTACCAGCAAATCTCTGATCAGCCCTGGCCAGGGACTTCCCTGTTACGGCCAATCGAGCACAGCGCAACATCAACCCCCAATACCGGGAGAGACGAAACCCCTCCTATCGCTCATTGCCTCCGTGTGACTCGGGACTGTACCCAAAGACCACCGTTTTGCACGACCTCATGGACGTGGTAAGGTGGAGATCAAAGCACAGTGGGAATCACACAAGACTCTATGACAATCTCGGGTCTACAGACTAACCTGTACAAGTGTCACCTGAGAACTGCCATCTGACGTGAGGTATAATACCATCTGGGAGTTCTCGGCGAGTCCGTCCAGTGTATCCAGTCTCCACTGAGCACCCGTATACCATCTCTGATGTCAAACACCAATGGATATGGGATCATCCATTGCCCATCTCATGGGTCGAGAAGCGTATACGCTAGT
The DNA here is from genome assembly GCA_030015575.1 of Agapanthus africanus. Lineage (NCBI taxonomy): Eukaryota > Viridiplantae > Streptophyta > Magnoliopsida > Asparagales > Amaryllidaceae > Agapanthus > Agapanthus africanus. The sequence continues at coordinate 136,354,945 of JASDDO010000004.1, read as the reverse complement.
CTACACTAGTATATCGATGCCCCGTCTCGATACACCCACGACTAGGGACCTTGAAGGATGTACTTATGGACTACCATGTCCCCACTAGTATGATCTGCATCATAGTCCAGGCAGTCAAGTACACATCCTAAGGGCTTTATCAACATTTAACTATAAGACAGTTTAAAGAGACAAGTGTACATGTTAAGATAAAGAGTAACCAGATAGCATACTATCATATCGAGCAAGAAAGTCATCTCTATATATGTCCAAGCATCCAATATAATATACATGATCTGTACAATACTGGCCTCTAGGGCATACATACAACTAACAGTAGGGTAGTAATCAAAGCACAGTGGGAACTCACACGAGACAAATGACGATCTCAGGTCGATGAACTAACCTATACACATGTCACCAGGGAACTGCTATCTGACGTCAGGTATAATACAAACTAGCATGTTCCCGGTGAGTCCTGTCCGGTGTACTCATAACCCAATGAGCACCTATATACATCTTAGATGAACCAACTGACGCCAATGGCTTGTGAGACCGACAACCGCCCCTCGTCGGGGTCTCGACTTTGTACACTAGTCTAGTAATGGAGTATCGATGCCCAGTCTCGAAACTCCCACGACTAGGGACCTTTTAAGGATGTGCTTATAGACTCCAGCTCCTACGTATATGATCGCCATCATACTGCTGGCCGTCAAGTAAGAATCCTAAGGGCTCTATCAACGTGCAATAGTGACCTGTAAGGTCACATAAAGCTGTACACGATGATAAAGATAAACTAGATAGCATACTATCATCTTGAGTAAGACTGTCCTACCGGCATAGGTCCTCCCTCAATCATCGCAATCACGTACCTGTGATCCAATAATAGTCTCTGAGGGCACTATATCCAACAATCTCCCACTTGCACTCAAGGTTAATTATTATGATGTCGCATACTCACAGCCCGTGTGATACCGAACACCCAACTCCTCTACTAATCAGTTTCACAAAGCCCGTTTGCGAAAATATTGCATTCGAGGAATAGCCTTAGTGAGTGGATTCGCCCTGATGTTTCTTTCTATGTCTCTCATTATCTCAAGTTCGCGGAGAAAACCATCTCCCGAAATGAGCAATACTTGTCTTAGAATATGTCTGGATATCTGATGGGACCTAGTTCATAAATGAACTCCAAATCCAAACTTCTTAGACTGTATCGTCAACTGAACTTAATCAGTATCCTGCGCCATGCCTCTCTCAGTATCCGCTTGGACCATCTGTCCGAACTACTGCCCCTCGTCAGAGGGAAAACTATAACTTTGACAGCCACTCTGTCATCCAGGTCACCTTGGAAGCGTGGAATGATAACCGTCTCCCGAAGGAGGCTGTCGTTATCATTTCCTTAGAACATCCACTTATGTTCTAAAACTGCTTCCGAATATTTCTCCAGGATAGGATCAATATCAACTTATTGCATATACTGCAAAAACAACATCTGGTGTGGTACTTGACATCTCATTATTGACTCAATTGCCTAAGCAAGTGATCTGCCAATCATGCACATCCCTCTCCCCTTTAGTCTGTAAGACACCTTTAGAGAGGGTGACTCCATCACCTGCAGATACACTACCGTGCCAGGAGTCGTCCATTCTAAAACACCTTTAGAATGCTGTATAAGTACCCAGATTGGGAAACTACCCAAATCTAGATCTAAACCATAGATCTAGTAACCAGAATGTCTGATATTATATCTTAGCCCTATGTGGAAAAATCACGGTGTGACAGCCACAGTATAACCGATCGTAGTATAAGAATTTCACTTCCTACTCTGTGTTTGTCATCCAAATACCAGGACATCACACCCCACTACCTTCTTAACAGATCCATCCCTTATTCTGATGAAGTCAAACCTATGACTGTCACATCAGAAATAGATGATCTATCTCCGCTATATTTGCTTTAGTCTATAAATAGACATAAGCTACTTGTCCACCATGCTTCCGCTGCTCCCACTGACTACGACAACCCTCTGGCAGAGTCATATACACCTACACTTCTAAAGCTAGTTTAGAACGACGCTATACTCATCCTCCTGCCGAGTCTCACAGTCTGGAACAACAGCAATGGTAAGTCTGGGTAAACTAGAACCTCCCTGTCACCGTCCTTGAGGCTACCGGAGTACCTCTCGGGTGCTAGAGGTTACCCACCATTTCTGCGGAGTGGCCAATGGAATGTCAAACCAGATTGAATCTTTAGGTCCAATTAAATTTTCAGTAATCGTTTGCGGTTCTGGAATCACTTCCAGTTCTACCATACTCCCACTACTGTTTTCTGAAAAAAAATCCATTTTACTAAAACTGTGGCGAGTCAAGGACAATATCACTATTGATCTTCCAGATGGTAGAAAGTCAACCCTCGTCATAGCCCGGGTCAACCCACAAACAACCATTACAGAAACGTGCCTTGAGTTATCCAGAGTCTGGTTTTAAGCATAAGCCGGACAAATCCCCGAACCTTAACATTGTTAAGATATGAACTATTCTATATCCAATATAGAAACAGAGGCACTGATTTAATTGGAACCAGATTCAAATCATACAGCTGTCTCCAGTGCATGTAAACTAAATGGAAGGAGGCCGATCAGCGTTACTCAACTTAGGAATACATCCAGATATGAATAACCTGAAAGAAAAGCAAGTTCTCATAATCATTACTATCAACTGAATACCATACACAAGTATCAACATCTTCGATCACCTTGAAGAATCCTGATACTTGCAATACCTGGTTCTCTACTTTATTCATATACCTATAACTTCTCAAAAATTGGACCTTGCATTTCTACGAAACACATGTCTAAGAACTAGAGAAGTCATAAGTAAACAAAATATAGTATGAGTACCAACCCCTTTGTCATCATGGACACTGGACAACATACAATACTCTGTATAAGTCCCCTGAGTCTAATAACTCATTCCCTGTGTGTCGTAGGTTGAAAACTGTACTTATGGTTAAGAAGAATTACACCGCTCTTTAATGCTCCTTACCTAACCATCCACTGATATAGGTAAATATTATAGACATAATTTCAAAAAGTTATATCTCACTTTATAAAAATAAATGTACAGATATATCAACTTGAAATTGGTGCATAACAACGGATATTCAAAACCAAATATTTGCCGTCCGACAAACAACCCAGGCGATTTCCTCAAATATCACCAATTACAACGAATCCCGATATAATGAGGATGATCACCAAATTCCTAATAACTTACTCCCACACATCATCTGTAAAACCATACAGATATGAGAATCAAACCTGGTAAATACATACCCTGGAGCAAGGGCTAATTGGGAAATCAGTTTTCTTTTAACAATACACAGTGAAACTGAAACATATAAATGTTTCGAAGGGGTATCCTGGTATTCATACTAATGCCTCTTCCATTATCAGATTCACAACTATAACCGTATATTTCTTTGCCATCTCTCCAAATCCCTTTATATGTCTTTAGTCATTACCTTCTGTACACCCCTTTAGGCTAAATGGTTTTCTTCCTTCCCTACCGTTCGGCACCAGCCTATGGTTTGGAAGAAGACTATCCAATAAGCATAATGGGTGTACTTTCCTAATCCTAGGAGTGCTCGTAACACGAGAGAAGGTAAAGATAAATGACAACTGAATAAACCTTATTCCTATTTCTCCCGAACCAGAATCCATCCCCGAACTGGAATAAGTACCTTCGAGTTCGTATATAACCATACGATGGAGTATCCAATAAACTGTGGATCTTTGTAGTGATACGGAGTGTTCTGGAGAAATACAAAGGTGATGTAGGATTGGCGAAGAAATACTTGATTTGGTCGTGAATAGCAGTCGCAATTTACTTTGCCATCTTACTAATCCCTTTATTTGTCTTAACTTATTACCTTCTGTACACCATCGTTAGGCTAATTGGTTTTCTTCATTCCCTACCGTTCGGCACCTGCCTATGGTTTGGATGAAGACTATCCAATTAGCGTAATTAGTGTACCGTCCTAATCCAAGGAGCACTCGCAACCAGAGAGAAGGTAAAAGGAAAAGACAACTAGATAGTCCTATTCATTTTCTCCAGAACCGGAAACCATCCTCGAATCTGGAACAAGTTCCTTCGAGTTCATATATAACCATACGATGGATTTATCCAATGGAAGTGGATGTTCGTAGTAATACGGGGTGTTCTGGAGAAAAGGGTAAAAGTAGGAGTGGCAATGAGGTATGCAACTCAGACAATCCAAAAGCCAGTGTTTTAAGAAGGTTCGGTTAACTTGATCACTGAGTCATAGTCAAGGGTCAGGTCATGGTCGCTGCTAAAGAGAGAGAGAGAAGAAACACTCAGCGTGCACTCTAACCTAGATCAGAATGGTTAGCAATTTATCTAATCCGGAAACCTCCCACTGTAACCTCAAATTCTCCTCCAAACCTGAAAGAAGAATTAGTCGGGATCACCCGAGGAGTAAACCAACTCATCAGTGGGAATCGGGATCCAACTATCATCGCATGATAACGTGATGGATTCCACTCACGTTATCACACTCCAGAAGGTATGCGCATATCTGGCAAGTTTCAGTTTCTTTAGAAACTCCCGATGTGATTTTTACCCCATGCTCTTATGACCTTGACTTTGGCCAACAAATCATAAGTCACATGTCAAGTTCTACCCGTCATTTTCCAGGTTAATTTGAACCCACCCGTACCTACCCTTGACTTTGGCCAACAAAGCAGTACGACTGTCCCAAACCAACGCATCTATCTATGCAACAGAAAAGTAACAAATAGCTACCATACACTATGCCTTGACTTTGCCCAACAAACATAGCATGAATACTAAGTGCTACCCGTCTGAAATGACGGAGGGCTACGAATGGTTTTTGGCGAAAAACCTTTAACGTATTGAACTTGATATCGTTGAAGGAACCGGATAGATTTTTATAAAAATATAGTGGCGAAAACCTTTGCTAAAGAGGTCACTCCCGGTGAAGGGATCTTGGCTCTTTCCCCGTAGAATGAGGTGCAGGATATTCCAACTGAATACCACGATGCAAAGAAAGAAGTAATCGACTATAGTGAAGTTATTACCCTGACGCAAACTTTTGTCCAAGGGGTCACTCCCGGTGAAGGGATCTCGGCCCTTGCCTCGTCGACTGAGGTGCTGGATATTCATAACAGAATACCACTGTGCAAAACAAAAGAGAACGTCCTTATAATAACAGCTTTTTGAAAAATGTTCCAACAATATCAGAATAGGTTTGTTTAACTTGCATTGATCCGAATCAATGCAGTCCCATCAATTAATCACACCACAAAAGAACGAAAATATGATGTACGTATATGCCATCCGCATTCGCCACTGGGTCCTGTCATCACTCGTTAGGTTACTTAACTAACGACAGAGCGGGGACTGGACTAGCGCGGGTGTAAAACATATACAACATCTACTAGTATATATATCAATATATAATATTCGCTCAAGGCGTGATAAAAATGCAACATCACAGAAATGTAATAAGCATCACAGAACAATATTGATAATCTGGGATCCCCGGTTTTCATAGAGCCGCTACTAAAACCCGACGTTCCCCTGGTCGTGTAGATAGCCTGTGCAATGAAATCCTAGACCCCTACGGGTGCGGCAAGTTACCCGCCAAAACCTGAAGCGAGGCAGCCCCCTTCAACAAAGTTAATGGACCACCCAGCACTTCACGGAATCCGGTAACTTGAGCACCCCTCCTTAGGTCAGCCTGTACCCCCTACGAGTGCGGCGAATAGCCCGCCAATTCTACAGTGAAGCCCCCTCCGTCTCAAAGCCATGAGATGCGGGCCCGTTGCCCTCTAGAACTGTAACCCTTCGAAAATCGTTTAGGCAGTTTTTCGGTAATCGGTTAATTTTTCGGCTTTTTCCGTAAAAAGTCAAAATAGGTATTTTTCATTGTAGACCTAATTATACAAAATTTAGATAAGATATTACTATTATTTTGTCACTAAAATGTCACTTATAATTTTCTAGTTAAATAAAAAAATTTCGTAATTAATTATTTTTTTATTATTATTTTAAGCCTTTTTAAATACATTAAATTAGTGATAAATGCAAATTAATTAGGTAAATTTCATAATTAGGAGTCTTTATAAGCTAAAATATGGTGTTAATAAAATTGTATCATGACTTGCAACATTTTAGTTTTATGGTGTGAAAATTATGAAAAAAATGATGGAAAAAGGGGTTTTTTTGTAAAAAGTTGATGTGAAATGCATTAAATAAGATGTGAGGGATCTTTTTGACCTAGAAACTTCTCCAAAAACCCCACATCCTCCTCCTCTTCACCTCTGGCCAAAAATAGCAGCAGCTCCCCCCTCTTTTCACCTCAATTCTTGCTTCAAAAATCATGAAAAATCATGAAAAATCCATAAAAATTCACCATTTTCTTCTCCAATTCAAAGCCAAACCCTAATCCACTCTCTCCTCAACCAAATTTAGTTCAAAACTAGGAGAAAGGAGGCTTATTTGGTGGCTTGATCATGCTAGGGTTCCACTTGTGAGGTAAAATCCAAAACTATTTTGTTAACTTGTAGTTATATGTGCTAAAAATTCAATTTTGAAGTATTAATTTAGTTGTAAATTCTTGTTCATGAAAATCAAGAATGGGATTTGATGTTGAACTAGGATTTTAAGCATGGTTGTTAGACTTAAGTTAGGGCTTTGGTTACCTAATTGATTAGAGTGGTTAATTGGGTAATGATACGCTCGCTAAATCGTTAAATTTCGATGTTTGAATCGAATCGGTATTGAATTTGCTTACTAGATTTTTACAAAAAATTAGAATGCGATCAAATTGCGTTATGTTAGCAATATAATTAGCTTCATATAGGACTATTAGAGTGTGCGAACACGGGGTTTCATCTAGTCCGGTTGTAGTTTTGTCGATTTCCCCGAAATGACGATTCTAGTTAAAGATTAGCGATTTTCGTGCGATTTCCCGCGCACCGAGTGTATGCTATGTTTAATTCGAGAGCGTCGATAATTGTATATTGTGACTTGCATCGTTTTAGGTTTTTTAATATTATGCATGGTGTTGTACAAATATAGGATTGGTCGGGGAAACATCGGACACGGCACGTAAAGGCAAGGCGGTGGTCGGATCGGATTAGCGGGGATTTCAGGTGAGTAGATGTATTCATATATGGGGGAATCGTCTGAATGGCGCGAGGCACCCCCTAGTTAGGATTACCCTACTTTTTGCAAGATTTATTTTGTTAGCTAGCTTATCCATTCTTGTACACTGCATACCCTTATAGCGAACAGTATATTAGATTGCATGGACATTCATCTATACTTATGCGATAGCACTTCGTAGGACACGAACATCGTTACCATTGGCATCTGCTGCACGCGCACTATTCATGTGACACACACGCCTTTGGTAATTGCCATGCCACGTGCACTATAGAACCTGTTTAACTTAGTATCGCCACTTGCATTCATACATGATATATGAAATTGCATAGCTTTCTTATACCTCGCATTATCATCATATTTACATAGATTCTATCAAAAATTCACATCATATACATTGATATCATAGACATTTATCATATTTAACATGTGGACACTATGATTTTCTTGAGGATTTCAGTTTTTCTGTGATTTCTGGATTTTTGGGGAAAACCGCAAGAATTTAACAAAAGCTTGTATTTATCATTTTTAAAACAAAGCTGCGGTTTTCTCGTGATGTATGTGTCGTCCACCATGAGTTTTCATGTTTTCTGTTGGATTTCGAGACCCGATTCGAGGAGTGGATGAACCGTCTCGGGTACATGGTGGGCCCGGTATGGTACCCCGGGGCAAGAAGATCGAGTTGTAGACGATGAGCCTGGCAGGGGAAGACTACCTACCGGTGATGTCTGGCGCGGCGGATATCCGGAGGATACCGACCGTTGTCGTGAGATTTATGATATGGGCCGATCCGGACTGACGGAGCCTGATATTGAGACAGATATGATTCCTATTTGGTGTCGATGCTTGACACGGGTTTTCAGATGATTTCTTGATGGTACTTAGCTATTATACAGATATTCATTTTCTAAAGTTAAGAATTCAATACCCTTAGCATTTAAAACACTTAAAGACTTAATAATGACATTGCATACCTGTGCATGCATACTAGAGATATTATATCACATATGGACATGCATGTTGTGGTGCATTGCGTGCATTCTTACGATTGCCTTATTAGATGTTATATTTACTCACGAGTTGGCAACTCACCCCCGTTGTGCCACAGTGTCTTGCAGGTCGGACTCATCAGTCTTGTAGCAGCGGCCATCTTATCATCAGTCCCTTTTGCTCAGACTCGCGACATCGCCCGTAGGTGGGTTGCGAGCACACTTTATTTCTTTTGCTTTATCATTGTATCTAGTATTCTCCATCTACCACTTTATATTGTAAATGTGACCTAATGGTGAGACTGAGAGGTTGTATATTTGTGGTTTCTTTTGGGTCGAGCTCACTTGAGCCGGCGATGTGTTTTCTGATATTTTGCGTTTCTTTTATGCTCTTTTCTTGATATGGTTATTATATTGCATGTGGTTGTGATCCGCCTTGGGCGAAGAGCTAGCTCCCGCTTGGGGATGCCATTTTATGATTACAGGTTTATTATCTTGTTGTACCCATTTTGGGGGATATAAAATACAGGGGAGACTCTGCCGAAATTTTCAGAAATTTATGATGTTTTTAAGAAGGGATTCTTTGCAACTTAATTGATTTGAAAATCGTTTTCATTAAAGGTTTTCCTTCACTCTCTTTTGATTTTGGTTTAGATTTTTCTGGGCTTTGGCTGACTTAGGTTACGGTACGCCTTTAGACGTCTCGTAATCTAAGTGCCAGTCACGTTCCGTACTTTCGTTGCGGGTCGTGACAAAGTTGGTATCAGAGCGTAGGTTTTACTTTTCTGAGTGTAGGACGACCTTGGTAGATGGAGTAGGTGACTTAAGCAGAGTGGCGTAGCGTGGGTATGATCCGCGGCATACTTACGATACGGTACTCCGCCTAAGTGACCTTAGGACATAATTGCTTGTATTTCCCTTCTTGATTCCTTGCATTCCTTGATTCAATTGCAATGTTCTTATCAGTCCCGTTTCTTATTCTAGCTTCGATGCCGCCAAAGACTACGAGAGCTCAGCGGGCTGCCGCTAGGGATGAGATTCGAGCGGGCTCGTCTGAAGCGAGGATCGAGCGGGAGGATACGCCTACCCCTCAGGGCCATACTGATCCGCCTTATCCTGACCGTATTGCCAGATTAGAGGCCGGCATGCAAGAGTTGTGGCAGATGATGGGATCTTTAGTTGAGTCCAGCCGGGCACAGAGATCCGAGGACGTTCCTTCCACCACACAGACCACGATCGTACCTGCTGCACAGATGGTCACTCCTGCTACTACTACGGAGACTATCCCTGTTTCACTACAGGAGTTCATGAGATTGAGACCTCCAGCTTTTACCGGTACAGATGCGACAGAGGACCCACAGGCATTTCTTGATAGGATGGCTCGGATTTGCCGTTCGTTGAGGTGTTCTGATGATAGATTTGTGGAGTTTGCGAGTTTTCGTCTGGAGGGTCTTGCCCAGACATGGTACGATTCAGTAGAGAGAGGCCGACCTGCAGGTCTGCCTTCTATGACCTGGGATGAGTTTACATCTGCATTTCTTGCCCGTTTTCTTCCGGAGAGTGTCCGAGATGCTCGAGCCCGTAGCTTTGAGTCTTTGCGCAAGACTCCTGGGATGACAGTGTCGGAGTATGATATACAGTTTACCCAGTTGTCTCGATATGCTTCGTACCTAGTAGACACAGAAGAGAAGAGAATAAAGAGGTTTGCACGAAGGTTTGATACACAGCTATTCCTTGCCATCGGCACCCAGCACTTTGATACATACGCAGCCGCGATGGATGCAGCCTTACTTTTGGAGGAGCGTATTTCTGAGACTCCGGTCGTTTCTGGGCCGAAGAGGATCCGTACTGATACGCCAGCTCAGCGGCAGATGGGCAGACACCGCGATAGATTATTTTCGGGAGATGGTGGAGGCAGAGGATTGAGACGAGGTCAGTTATTTGGTACATATCCACAGACCCAGCAGTCGTCTCCAGGATGTTTTCGGTGTGGGAGTCAGTACCACCGTGTCAGAGACTGTACCATGGGGCGTCAGGGCACGGCGACAGTTCCACATGTGACTTTACCACCCTCACCACCTTCTCAGAGAGCTTTACTTCCTACTCCTGATGATGCTTCACGCCAGCCAGATGCTTCTAGAGGCCGTGGGCGTGGCGGTCCGGTTCAGAGAGGACGAGGCGACAGAGGCAGAAGCAGAGGCCGAGGTAGAGGCAGAGCACAGCCAGCTATTAGTGGTGGATAGGCCCGAGTGTTCGTGTTGACTCCTCAGGATGCACAGGCATCCAATGCCGTCGTGACAGGTACTCTGCCAGTATGTTCTTTTGATGCACGGGTATTATTTGATCCAGGCTCCACACATTCCTATGTTTCCACGTATTTTGCACCGAGGTTGGGCCGAGAGTCTTCTCCGTTAGATCAGCCGCTTGTCGTTATTACCCCGGTAGGCGAGTCTTTTGTTGCCCATTTTGTGTACCGATCGTGTTCCGTTCGTATCGGGGAAAGAGATTCTTCAGTTGATTTGATTCTCCTCGATATGCTTGACTTTGACGTTCTTCTTGGTATGGACTGGCTAGCCACCTGTTATGCATCCGTGGACTGCCGTGAAAAGGCAGTCAGATTCAGTTTTCCTGGTGAGCCGGTTCTTATTATTCAGGGAGATCGTAGTGCTACCCTTCCCAGCTTGATTTCTTCTCTTCGCGCTGGTCAGCTCTTAAGGAAAGGGTGTCAGGGATTCTTAGCCTATATTTATGATACTAGCTCCACAGAGGTTCCGTTGGACCAGGTCCCTGTTGTGAGAGAGTTTCCTGATGTATTCCCTGACGAGCTGCCTGGTCTGCCACCAGAGCGCGAGATTGAGTTTTGTATTCACTTGATCCCTAGCACGGGGCCTATCTCTATACCGCCTTATCGGATGGCCCCGGTGGAGCTGAGAGAGCTAAAGGATCAGTTACAGGACTTGCTGGACAAAGGGCTTATCCGACCGAGTGTGTCCCCTTGGGGTGCTCCCGTCCTGTTTGTTAAGAAGAAGGACGGATGTATGCGTTTATGCATTGATTATCGTCAGCTGAACCGGGTTACTGTGCGGAACAGATATCCTCTACCCCGCATTGATGACTTATTTGATCAGCTCCAGGGTGCAGGGTTTTTCTCGAAGGTTGATTTACGATCAGGTTATCACCAGTTGCGGGTTCGGAAGGAGGATATTCCGAAGACCGCTTTCCGTACTCGTTATGGTCATTATGAGTTCTTGGTGATGTCGTTCGGGCTCACCAATGCCCCGGCAGCATTTATGGATTTGATGAACCGCGTATTCAGGCCGTATCTCGATCAGTTCATCATTGTGTTTATTGACGGCATCTTGGTTTATTCTCGGAGCCGGGAGGAACATGAGCAGCACTTACGTATCACATTGCAGACTTTGAGGGAGCATCAGCTGTTCGCCAAATTCTCCAAGTGCGCATTCTGGCTAGACAGTGTCGATTTCTTGGGTCATGTGGTGACAAGAGATGGTATTTGTGTGGACCCGAGGAAGATCGAAGCAGTTCAGCGTTGGCCTAGACCAGTATCAGTTACAGAGGTTCGCAGCTTTCTAGGTCTGGCCGGCTACTATCGACGTTTCGTCCAGGATTTCTCCCGCATTGCTGCACCTTTGACCAGGTTGACCCGGAAGGGGGTTCCTTTTGATTGGACCCAGGCATGTGAGGATAGTTTCCAGCAGTTGAAGACTCGTCTGACTACTGCACCAGTGTTAGCATTGCCTTCAGGATCAGACGGGTTCGTGGTATATTGTGATGCTTCTAGAGTGGGGCTGGGATGTGTATTGATGCAGCACGACAGAGTTATCGCGTATGCTTCTCGGCAGCTGAGGAAACACGAACAGAACTACCCCACCCATGATTTAGAGATGGCTGCAGTGGTATTTGTACTTAAGATCTGGAGACATTACCTATACGGTGGGTCGTGCCAGATATTCACTGACCACAAGAGTTTGAAGTATATCTTCCAGCAGCGAGATCTGAATCTGAGACAGCGCCGATGGATGGAGCTGGTGAAGGATTATGACTGCGAGATTCTATACCATCCGGGCAAGGCGAATGTGGTGGCAGATGCTTTGAGTAGAAGGCCCGGAGGTAGCTTATCTTGTTTGAGCGCAGTACAGATGCAGTCGACGGCGGATTGGCAGGTTTTATGTGATAGCAGAGTGCAGTTCGAGTTTACGCCTACAGGGGGACAGCTGGCCCATTTCAGAGCAAGCCCATAGTTACTTGACCGTATCCACGAGGCACAGTCCGGCGATGCCCGTACATTAGAGATTATTGAGCAGATTCGGCAGGGCAGAATTTCCGAGTTCGTGATTGATGATCAGGGAATACTTCGATTTGGGACTCGACTGTGCGTGCCAGATTCAGAGGGACTGAGGCGTGATATTCTCAAGGAGGCACATAGATCAGTATACAGTGTGCATCCGGGTTCCACCAAAATGTACCGTGATTTGAGAGAGGTTTACTGGTGGGACGGGATGAAGAAGGATATTACAGACTTTGTGTCGAGATGCCTGACTTGTCAGCAAGTCAAGGCCGAGCACCAGAGGCCAGCCGGCGAGTTACAGCCTTTGCCCATCCTTGAGTGGAAGTGGGAGCAGGTCTCCATGGACTTCATTATGGGTCTACCCAGGACCAGTCGAGGGTATGACTCTATTTGGGTGATTGTGGATCGACTGACGAAAGCGGCTCACTTCCTGCCAGTGAAGACCACTTTTGGATTTTCTCAGTACGCCCAGGTTTATATTGATGAGATAGTGCGACTGCATGGTGTTCCGACTTGCATCGTGTCCGACCGGGGCACCCAGTTTACCAGCCGATTGTGGCAGAAACTCCAGGAAGCTTTGGGCACCCGATTGAGTTTTAGCACAGCCTTTCATCCGCAGACTGACGGTCAGTCGGAGCGTACTATTCAGACTCTTGAGGACATGCTCAGAGCTTGTGTTTTAGATTTTGGTGGTAGCTGGGATCGTCATTTGCCCTTGATCGAGTTCTCCTACAATAATAGCTTCCGGGAGACGATTCAGATGGCCCTTTTCGAGGCTTTATATGGGAGGAGATGTCGATCGCCTGTATATTGGACAGAGCTCAGGGAGAGCAGTATTTTGGGGCCGCAAATTGTACAGGAGATGACCGAGAAGATACAGCTGATTCGGGACAGGATGAGAGCGGCACAGAGTAGGCAGAAATCATATGCTGACAGGCGCCGTCGCCGATTCGAGTTCGCTGTTGGTGATCATGTTTTCCTGAAGGTCTCTCCGATGAAGGGTGTGATGAGATTTGGGCGGAAAGGGAAGCTGAGTCCTAGATATGTTGGTCCCTTCGAGATCCTAGAGCGTGTTGGTCCAGTCGCTTATCGGTTAGCTCTTCCGCCCAGCTTCCCCGATGTTCACCCCGTATTCCATGTCTCGATGCTCCGCAAGTACCTTCATGATCCTTCCCAGGTGATTCAGCACCAAACGATCCAATTAGAGCGTGATCTTTCTTTCACCGAGCAGCCGGTTGTCATTTTGGATCGGCAGGTGAAGAAATTGAGGTCGAAGGTCATACCGTCCGTCAAGGTCCTTTGGCGTGGCCCGAACAGCGAGGAGGTCACCAGGGAGACCGAGGTCGAGATGAGGAAGAGATATCCCCATCTTTTTGAAGGTACGCGTAGTTAAATTCTAAATTCGGGGACCGAATTTCTTTAAGGGGGGAAGATTGTAACCATTCGAAAATCGTTTAGGCAGTTTTTCGGTAATCGGTTAATTTTTCGGCTTTTTCCATAAAAAGTCAAAAAAGGTATTTTTCATTGTAGACCTAATTATACATAATTTAGATAAGATATTACTATGATTTGTCACTAAAATGTCGCTTATAATTTTCTAGTTAAATAAAAAAATTTCGTAATTAATTATTTTTTTATTATTATTTTAAGCCTTTTTAAATACATTAAATTAGTGATAAATGCAAATTTAATTAGGTAAATTTCATAATTAGGAGTCTTTATAAGCTAAAACATGGTGTTAATAAAATTGTATCATGACTTGCAACATTTTAGTTTTATGCTGTGAAAATTATGAAAAAAATGATGAAAAAAGGGTTTTTTTGTAAAAAGTTGATATGAAATGCATTAAATGAGATGTGAGGGATCTTTTTGACCTAGAAACTTCTCCAAAAACCCCACACCCTCCTCCTCTTCACCTCTGGCCGAAAATAGCAGCAGCTCCCCCCTCTTTTCACCTCAATTCTTGCTTCAAAAATCATGAAAAATCCATAAAAATTCACCATTTTCTTCTCCAATTCAAAGCCAAACCCTAATCCACTCTCTCCTCAACCAAATTTAGTTCAAAACTAGGAGAAAGGAGGCTTATTTGGTGGCTTGATCATGCTAGGGTTCTGATTGATAGGATACGTGCGTGTTCAAGTTTAGTTTTAAATACCGTAATCAAGACGGTTTCGCTTGTAGCTAGCCTGTTGAGTACGGGTCGTCCGCAGGAAGATGGGAGTCTTTTTCAATGTGTTTTAACGAGTTAAGTCCGGTTTTCAGATTTTGTTGGATTATCTAAATGTTGAGTTAATATTTAAAGAGAGCTTGTTAGGGTTAGGATTAGGTTAGTTTGAGTTAGGAGTCTCCACATCTTTCGTTGCCCCACTTAATATCGGTGTTACGGTAATCGGCAACAACAGGGATTAGCACGACTAGGAAGGAACTTGCGAGTATAAGTTAGGCTTTCCAACGCATAGTCCTTCCTTTTGGTGCTTGTCCGTCCGTTCTTGGCTCTTATCCATAACCTCCGGTTAATTCAACCACAACCGGTCTCACTACGGAATCACCGCTATCATGTAGGATAGGGTGCCGTAAGGAGCGGATTGTGGTTCAATTAACGGGAGTTGATTTAAGTTGTTGGGCAAGGAAAGAGTGAGAGAGATTTCCTTCTCTCAAACTTCCCTTTTCCTACCCTAACAAGTATAGAACTACTCACACTTCATAATACGGAAAAATAAAACAACAAAAGAGGAGGATAGAAAGAAGGAGATTAGAAGAATACGACTAACTATTTGCGACCTCACCTTGGCGAGGATCTAGCGTAAGTATCATTGTCATATGTAAGGATAAAGGAAAAGAGAGAAGAAAGAAACAACAAAAATAACAACAACTACTTAACAAATTAAAATTACAATAAGTAAAATTGCAACAAGTAAAATTACAACAAGCATAAAAATAAAGAGACAAGCATGATAATAAATTGTTCTTCTTTATTCATCACTCTTCACTCAAAAGCTCACTTACAAGTTTAATGGAGAAGAGGTGAGAAGAGGAAGAAGAAACACACTAAAACTAGGCAAAATGAGATTACCAGAATGGATCCCCCCTTCACAGAATTCTGGGGTATTTATAGGGTAAGAAATGAGAATCTAGGGCAACCATACGGGACCATATGAAAAGACCAGAGTGCCCCCAAAACTTCTGCGCAATTGGCGCCAAGATGGCCGCGGAACCGCGGCCTGGACCCACCTTTGGCCGCGGTTCCGCGGCCATATGGTCGAGTTGGACTTTGGGTTTTTTGGTGCTGGCCTAGTTTGGTGTGTACTGCATTCTGGTGTATGTATTTTCTCATAATTGCTTTACGAATTTTCCAGAATTCTGTTGGTCAAAAAGGTGGACTTTTTGTCAAGATTTTGTCATGATTGCCTCGAGCTCCGCGTAGATCTCTTGGATTTGGTGCTACCATTGAGCCTTGTGCATGAAGGTGACATTGATTTGACCTTTTGTCTTCCTAAACTGGTATCTGGCAACATACGGATGAAGAGTGGAGACCGTGTTTTATCTGTGGTCGGCAGGAACCCGGACTTTTTTCGTGTTTTCCATGAATTTCACCGTTTTAGAACCGAGAACCTGTATCCTGCAATTGACTAGCAAACACGGCTCAAGAGTATCTACGGATATGCAATGTGATAAAAATTGGGCGGTATGAAAATGCAAAAATCTGATATGAACAAATACCCCCAAACTTATCATTTGCTCGTCCCGAGCAAAGCCCATTTATTCACAAAAAATTTCCTAACTTCACTTTCGCAGGGAACGCGATTGCACTGAGCATGTGCAACAAGCCGTTAAACCTCTAGGTGTGCCTAGTAGGAGGAGTGTTTTCTCCTGAGGGTTTTCAGCGGATACTACCCATAAAATCCGGTCAAGTTGGTTTTGTAAAATAACTAAGCTTCAAACCCTAAAGTTTTGTTTTTAGAAAATAACAATTCTATAATCCTAAGTCTAGATCATCGAACCTTTATTTTTCACACCTCGCTTCTTATTTAACTACAGCTTTTATATGTCTTTACGTGCAGTGCGTATAGTGTCGTTAAGTTCCCGAAAGGTCGATTAAAGTTATCATGTCGCACAAGAAAGCCCAGATAACAATTTTAAAAGGATCACATAAGTTTTATAACGAGTTAAGAATTTTTCAAGTTTCGTTTTCCAGTAAGGTTTCAACTTCAGAATTTCTATCTTCCTTAACAGGAAACTAAGTCGTATTTTTCACTCCACCTTTTTCTTGTTTTCATTTCATACACACCTCTGTGAACGTGCAATAGTCTTTATCAAAGAGTAAAACCTTCATATCTCCGTTAAATTTTTTTTTTAAAAGCCTGTTTTTTATCAAGATTATTCTCACACAAAGAACCGTTAGGAATTTTAACTCGGAGAGAACCCTTGCTTGACTTTGTTTTAAAACTGGACTTTCTAGGCTTCTTAGCGAGCTTTGGGCCAATGCACCCAAACCAGTTGGTTTTAGGGCATTAGGTGTAGAAACACCCCAGCGGACTTAATTACTCAACTTACCTAGGTCCAAAAACAAAAGACAGATTGGCGTGCAAATCAGATGATTTAATACGAACGGAGATATAACCGGCAGTTCAAATATTTTTTTTTTGGATAAAAGATGTGTCTAGTGGGTTTGGTGTGTAATCATTCCAATCAAGTTTTAGATGGGTTATTTTTCAGACTTAGCTCCAATTACGGCATCAATAACATTCCTTTATATTCGCTTTACTTCATAAACTATTCTTGACATTACTTATTTCAGAACAAACCTATTTGATCCTCAGAAAATCATTTATCTGTTTGAAAGTTTAAACATGAAAGACCTGTCATCTAATTCCCAAAATCTTACGACACGTGTAGTGTGATGTAAAGACGTATATCAGCTATAGTTAATTTCAAAGGAGAGTTATCTTTCAGGTTTTCAAATCCAAACATAAGATTTAGTTATTCCTATTTTTTTTAAACAAAAACCGTCGAAATGTTGAATCAAAGTTCTTCCACAAGCAAACTTGACAAAAAAGTTTTTATATTTTTTTAGAAAATTTTCCGATTTTTATGGATTTTATGGATTTTTATGCAGATGAAAATATACATATGAATGCGAAGGTAAGAAATGCGTACCGAGCGTACCCCCAAACTTAAACTGGACAGTGTCCTCACTGTCGTAGCATGAAGAGAGCAGTTGGAAGGTTCAAAATTGTCGGTTAGTGATACACAAATTTTTATTTGTTTTTGTTTTTAAAGAAAAGAAAAAGAATATACACAAATATAAACAAAATGGTTTGTACATACCCCCAAACTTATTTGGAACAGTGTCCACTGTTCTTGGCTGGATAACCGAAGTTTGGAGGTAGGCAGAGGAAGATCATTCAGGGTAAACCGGCTCCTGTAAGAACAGGAGCACTTCTGTTGGTTCGGCGCTAAGGTACGGTTTGCATCGGTGTCCATTTACCTTGAAGAGTGAACCGTCCTTTGGATTTTCCAAATCCACAGCGCCTTGCGGATACACATTCCGCACAAAATACGGCCCTTTCCAGCGAGATCGGAGCTTTCCTTGATGAAAATGAAGTCGGGTGTCGTAAAGAAGTACCTGCTGACCAGGTACGAAGGTTTTGCGCAAAAGGTGTTTATCATGAAACACCTTCGTTCGATTCTTAACGGCAACCGCGTTGTCGTAAGCCTCATCCCTAAGCTCGCTCAGTTCGTTCAGCTGCAGCTTCCGATGGCTGCCCGCGTCCTCAAGAGATAGATTCAGCTCCTTAATCGCCCAAAATGCGCGATGCTCGATTTCGACAGGAAGGTGGCAGGCTTTTCCGTACACAAGCCGATAGGGAGACATGCCAAGGTCGGTCTTATAAGCAGTTCTAAATGCCCAAAGGGCATCAGTGAGTTTTAGAGACCAATCCTTACGGTTCTTGGAAACCGTCTTCTCCAATATCTGCTTGATTTGCCGATTTGAAACTTCGGCCTGCCCGCAGGTTTGGGGGTGGTAGGGCTTAGAAAGCTTATGATTGATGGAATACTTCCGCATCAAGGCCTCGAAAGTCCTATTGCAGAAATGACTTCCATTGTCGCTAATGATCGCTCGGGGGTGCCCAAACCGTGAGAAAATGTTTTCTTTAAGGAACCTAACGACAACCTTGATGTCGTTAGTCCGGCTGGGCACAGCCTCAAACCATTTAGAGACGTAATCAACAGCTAGAAGAATGTACAAGTTCCCAAAAGAGTTGGGGAACGGCCCCATGAAGTCTATCCCCCAAACATCGAAAATCTCCACAACCAAGATCGGTTGGAGCGGCATCTCGTTTCTCCGGGATATCCGGCCCATGTGTTGGCACCGGGAGCAAGTCTTGCAATAGTCGTGAGCGTCTTTGAAAAGTTGTGGCCAGTAGAAACCACATTGCAAGATCTTCTCAGCTGTCTTTCTGGGCCCAAAATGCCCGCCACACGCTTGATCGTGGCAAAATGACAGCACACTCTTGAATTCCTCATCGGGGACACACCGACGAATAATCTGGTCGGGACAGTACTTGAACAAGTAGGGTTCGTCCCAGTAAAAGTGTTTTACTTGGGATAAGAAGCGAAGTCTGTCCTGACTAGACCATTCGGTCGGTAGTAATCCCGTGGCCAAATAGTTCACAATATCTGCGAACCAAGGTTCGCAAGATACTGTCAAGAGTTGTTCATCCGGGAAAACGTCGTTAATTGGTATTGGAAGCGAAGGCGAAGAAGGAAGTCGTGAGAGATGGTCGGCAACCACGTTTTCACATCCTCGTTTGTCCTTAATGACAAGGTCAAACTCTTGAAGCAAAAGGATCCAACGGATTAACCGAGATTTAGCATCTTTCTTCGCAAAAAGATGGCGCAGAGCTGAATGGTCCGTGTAGACAATGACTGGAGAGCCGATGAGGTAGGGCCTGAACTTTTCTAGAGCAAATACAACAGCTAAGAATTCCTTCTCAGTTGTTGTATAGTTAAGTTGGGCGTCGTTCAGGGTCCGGCTCGCGTAATAGATTACGTGCGGCATCTTGTTGATGTGATGTCCAAGGACAGCACCGATGGCAAAGTCGGATGAATCGCACATAATCTCGAATGGGTGCATCCAGTCAGGGGAAGAAAGAACGGGAGCAGAAGTGAGTGAGCGTTTCAGTGACTCGAATGCAGTCACACAGCTCGAGTTGAAGTCGAAGGGAGTGTCCTTGGCCAGCAAAAGCGTCAAGGGCCTAGCAATCTTGCTAAAGTCCTTGATAAACCGTCTATAGAAACCGGCATGGCCAAGGAAGGCTCGGATATCTCTGACGCATTGGGGAGGAGGCAGATTGGAAATGACCTCAATCTTTGCTCTGTCAACCTCTATGCCATTTTGCGAGATGATATGTCCTAAGACAATACCTTCGCGCACAATGAAGTGGCATTTCTCCCAGTTCAAAGTGAGATTCTTGTCCTTACATCGGGTAAGGACAGCGTCAAGATGCAGCAGACACTCGTCAAAGGAGTCGCCGAAGATGGAGAAGTCATCCATGAAAATCTCCAAAAAATTTTCCACCATGTCCGAAAAAATTCCCATCATACACCGCTGGAAGGTAGCGGGCGCATTGCATAACCCAAAGGGCATGCGTCGATATGCAAACGTGCCGAAAGGACAAGTGAAAGTGGTCTTGTCCTGGTCTTTTTCGACGATGGGAATTTGATTGTAGCCAGAGTAGCCATCAAGAAAACAATAGTACTCATGTCCGGCCAATCGTTCCAGCATCTGGTCAATGAAAGGTAGCGGAAAGTGGTCTTTCCGCGTTGCGGCGTTGAGTTTTCTGTAATCAATGCAAACTCGCCACCCAGTTTGGGTGCGAGTAGGGATTAACTCATTCGCCTCGTTGGTGATGACCGTGATGCCCGACTTCTTGGGGACAACGTGAATGGGGCTAACCCACTGGCTATCAGAGATAGGGTAAATGATACCACTATCTAGACATTTGACGATCTCCTTCTTCACAGCCTCCTTCATGACTGGATTAAGACGTCTTTGTGGATCCCGGGCTGGTTTGGTATCATCCATCAGATGAATGTGATGCTCAACGATCAGGGGACTAATCCCCTTGATGTCCGCCATGGACCAGCCAAAAGCTTCCCTGTTGCTGTGCAAGACCGCGAGAAGGGCTTTCTCTTGCTCTGGAGCTAGAGAAGTCGAAATGATGACAGGGAGGGTCTCGTTCTCACCTAAGTAAGCATACTTAAGGTGAGACGGCAACGGCTTGAGTTCGAGCGTTGGAGGTGAAATGATGGAAGGCAAGACTGGTGCAAAGGTCTCGAACTCAAAGGATTCCAGCAAAGGTTCAAAACGAGTGTAGGCAACCGAGTCGGATGGTTCAGGTAACTCATCCGGAAAGTCGAAAGATTCGAACTCGGGTTGTGCGCGGCTAAGATCGTTCGAGAACGTGAAACACTCATATTCGTTATCGGGCGCAGAAACAGCAGCAGATTCGAAGAGAAACGCACTAGTGGCGTCAAGATTATCGTGGTCAAACAGAAACTCCTCGAATTCACACTCTTCTGGTGTGATCTCCTGGATCGAGCAGACATCCAGTATATGAGCATTAGGTTCGGCGGGCTGATTCCCCAACCTAAAAATGTTGAGTTCAATCGTCATATTTCCAAAAGAGAGGTTCATCGAACCGTTGCGACAATTGATCACAGCATTTGAGGTTGCGAGAAATGGGCGACCGAGTATCACCGGAATTTAATTCCGGGGGTTAGCTACAGACTGTGTATATAATACAATGAAGTCGACGGGGAATATGAAGTCCCCGACTCTGATTAACACATCCTCTAGCTCACCCCTAGGATGGGTGATCGATCGGTCGGCCATTTGGAGAGTGCAGTGTGTGGGTTTCAGCTCTCTGATGCCTAATTGCTCGTATACTGAATACGGAAGCAAGTTAACACTGGCACCAAGATCTAATAGTGCGCGGTTGATGTTCTTATCCCCAATGGTAATTGAAATCGTAGGACAGCCAGGGTCCTTACGTTTTTGTGGTAAAGATTGGGTAAGGGCATCACTCACAGCACTAGCCAAGAAAACTTTCTTGGGTACCTGAGACTTCCTCTTTTTCGTGCACAAGTCCTTTAAGATTTTCGCGTAGGACGGGACTTGTTAGACAGCATCTAAAAGAGGAATGTTAATGTTAACTTGCTTGAATAACTCCAAAATCTTCTCCATTTGAGGATTTTGTTTATTAGACCTCAACCGGTTTGGAAATGGAACATTTTGAAAATTGGTTGAGTCTAATGCTGGAGGAGGAGATTTTGGAGTTGGAACGGATCCCAGAATAGGTGTTTTCGTGGAGTGAGAAGTGGGTCCGTTCAGAGCAGAAGAAGAGAAAGGAGGGCCTGTTGAAGAACGGAGAATAGGCTCGGAAGACGAAGAAGAAGAAGGAGAAGAAGAAGAAGAAGCGGCGGCCGGGGTGTCATCGTTGATTCGCTTGCCAATGTTGCTTTGCAGCATCCTTCCCGATCTCAGCGTAGTCACGGCACTCACATTATGGTTTTGTTGCTCAAGAGCAACATGTGCATTATGTGGGTGACCGGGATTTGGAAGTGGCTGGGACGGGAGCTTCCCCTTCTCTCGCTCGCTCAAGGCCGCGTTCAGCTGTGCAATCTGGGCCTCGATGGTCTTGATGCTCTGCCCGTGTGCGGCGGTGTGTTGCACTAAAGATTGGATCGAAGACTGGATGTTGGCGGTGGATTGAGTCGACTGTTTAACAAACGCCTCCAGACTTCGCTCGAGCGAAGAAACCTTATCAGTGTTTGACGGAACAAAGTTGTTTAGTGGAAAAGAGTTGTTGGGTGCAAAATTGTTCGTCTGGTTTTGGAAAGGTTGGGGTTGGAAGGGCTGCTGATATTGATGTTGAGTTTGTTGTGGCGCTTGTTGTTGCGGCGGAGGGCCCCTTTGGAAATTGTTGCCCTGGAATTGATTCTGATTCTGATTCCAGGCGAAATTGGGGTGGTTCCTCCAACCGGGATTGTAGGTGGAAGAGTATGGATCATTCCTCGGTCTTTGCTGGAAGGCAGCATTAACCTGATCATGTCCTTGTGAGGGTGGATTGTAAGGACACTCTTCGGTCAAGTGGGAAGGATCAGAACAACAGGCGCAGATGGTACGAAGGGGGAGAACAGGGGCAGGAGAAGGAGCAGAAAATTTGCTCTCTATCGCTTCAAGCTTTCGTGTTATCGCAGCCATTTCAGCTTTCATCGCAATAGAGACGTCAAGTTGGTGGATTCCTACCCTAGACTGACCGGTAGAAGTGGAGGTAGAAGAAGAAGAAGTCGGTCTGGTGCTCTCCCACTGTAGCGTTTACTCCATAAGATCGTCAAAGAACTGCCACGCTTCCTCGTCAGATTTTGATAGGAAGTGGCCCTGACAGATGGTTTCCAGCAACTGCTTCGTTGCTGGGTTCAGTCCCTCGTATAAGGTTTGGCAGAGCTGCCATTTCTCTATACCGTGGTGAGGACACTGTACAAGAAGGTCTTTGTATCGGTCAAAGCACTTCCAGAAGGGTTCAGAAGGAAGCTGGGAGAATTGATTGATTTCATTTCGAATTCTTGCGGTCTTATGATTTGGATAGAATTTTTTCAGAAACGCTTTAACAAACTCGTCCCAGCTGGTGATTGAGTGGGAAGCGGTGCTATACAGCCATTTTTCAGCGAGATCGCATAAAGTGAACGGAATGACCCGTAACGTATAGCATCGTCCGACAGCTGGGTTGTTTTCATCATGGCACAGACATTTTGAAATTTATTGATGAAGATATAGGCATCTTCAGTTTCAAGCCTATGAAAACGTGGAAGCATGTTGATGAAATGGGGCTTAATTTCAAAGTTGTCCCTATTGGCCGGAGGAAGAGAAAGGCAGGTAGGAAGTGCAGAACGGGTGGGGTAGAAACGATCCTGGAGCGCAATTCGCTGCGGCGCTACAACAGGCGGAGGTGGTGGAAGATTGGTCTCCGTAGGAGGTGGAGCCAATCCAGCGGTGGTCAAAGAGATGTTCGGATTAAACCATGACATCGCGGAAGAAGAGGTTGGTGAAGGTGAAGGTGAAGGTGAAGGTGAAGATGTACGAACAGAATTCCGGTCAACGTCGGAGTTGGCCGGCAAAGGAAGGGGTGACAGAGGAGTGGACGGAGTATCGACTTCGGAGTCGATCGCGTAGTCGGTCGCGACTAACGTAACGCGGACTAGACGGGCGCTAGTGTCCCGAGTCCAAGCGGACATACACTAAACGAGTTTAGTATAGTCAAAGCGGAGAAGGTGCGGGTAAGAAAACGTCAATGGAGAAAGGCGATGGGTGGTGGGTGAAAATGGATTTGGCGACAAAGGGCAAGTTTTTATAAAAGTTTTTGATTTTTTTTTTTAAGATTTTTACAGGAATATGTACGGAAATACGGCTTATGCAATCACAAACAAGATATGCACAATCACACCTAGATCTACGGCCGCCTAGGTCTACTAGACCTGCTCCTGAACTTGATTTTCGAAGTTAAACAGTGTCGAGAAACAGGCTTAAAAATACACCGATCACGGGGCCAGGTAAGTGCAGAGATAAGGGGAGGTTGTCCAACGCTTTCGCGAAGTTCCTTAATTAAATAACCCTTTCTCTTTCGGCGGTTGCGCCTTTAACACTTTCCTAGACACCCCGTAAACAATGTACGGTTAAGCGAGGTTCTAAACACGGTTTGTCTTCTCCTAATGAGCACGAAGTCCTTAGGGCTGAAGTCTAGTATTTTTTAATTTACAATGGACAATGCATATGCTTTAGTGATTTTTGGGGTCCTGGGAAGGGTGATGAAATCCTCACCCAATCTGGATTGGTTTCAAGCCCCTTAAGTCCGTATTAAAGAATGCAAAACAGTAACAAATCAACTGCAAACAATTTTTATTTGCGGCGCAAAGAATCCTGCACAAGAACAGTTTATTGGAAGGGGGAGAAGAATTTGCGCAAAGAAGGCTGCAGAAAACACAGTTTATTGGAGTCCAGAGGAGTGGAGAGGAGCAGAGAGACTTACAGAGAGATTTTTACCGTAGACCGGATGCTTCGTTTTTGTCCGTCGCGGTGTAGCCGCGAAAATGTGGGTCTATCTTCCCACGTCTTTGGCACTGTACTTGAACTCCGTATTTCCAACGTCTTTGGCGTCGAACTTGAACTTCGTATTTTCCTGCGCACTTGCACAAAAACTAATCAAGAATAACAAGATGGTTTTTTACAAAGTATGTATTTTTTTTTTCGTTTTTTTCTTTATACTTACAAATTAACCCGAAATTTCACAAAGAAACAAACTACCGTCTCCCCGGCAACGGCGCCATTTGATTGATAGGATACGTGCGTGTTCAAGTTTAGTTTTAAATACCGCAATCAAGACGGTTTCGCTTGTAGCTAGCCGGTTAAGTACGGGTCGTCCGCAGGGAGATGGGAGTCCTTTTCAATGTGTTTTAACGAGTTAAGTCCGGTTTTCAGATTTTGTTGGATTATCTAAGTGTTGAGTTAATATTTAAAGAGAGCTTGTTAGGGTTAGGATTAGGTTAGTTTGAGTTAGGAGTCTCCACATCTTTCGTTGCCCCACTTAATATCGGTGTTACGGTAATCGGCAACAACGGGGATTAGCACGTCTAGAAAGGAACTTGCGAGTATAAGCTAGGCTTTCCAACGCATAGTCCTTCCTTTTGGTGCTTGTCCGTCCGTTCTTTGCTCTTATCCATAACCTCCGGTTAATTCAACCACAACCGGTCTCACTACGGAATCACCGCTATCATGTAGGATAGGGTGCCGTAAGGAGCGGATTGTGGTTCAATTTACGGGAGTTGATTTAAGTTGTTGGGCAAGGAAAGAGTGAGAGAGATTTCCTTCTCTCAAACTTCCCTTTTCCTACCCTAACAAGTATAGAACTACTCACACTTCATAATACGGAAAAATAAAACAACAAAAGAGGAGGATAGAAAGAAGGAGATTAGAAGAATACGACTAACTATTTGCGACCTCACCTTGGCGAGGATCTAGCGTAAGTATCATTGTCATATGTAAGGATAAAGGAAAAGAGAGAAGAAAGAAACAACAAAAATAACAACTACTTAACAAATTAAAATTACAATAAGTAAAATTGCAACAAGTAAAATTACAACAAGCATAAAAATAAAGAGACAAGCATGATAATAAATTGTTCTTCTTTATTCATCACTCTCCACTCAAAAGCTCACTTACAAGTTTAATGGAGAAGAGGTGAGAAGAGGAAGAAGAAACACACTAAAACTAGGCAAAATGAGATTACCAGAATGGATCCCCCCTTCACAGAATTCTGGGGTATTTATAGGGTAAGAAATGAGAATCTAGGGCAACCATACGGGACCATATGAAAAGACCAGAGTGCCCCCAAAACTTCTGCGCAATTGGCGCCAAGATGGCCGCGGAACCGCGGCCTGGACCCACCTTTGGCCGCGGTTCCGCGGCCATATGGTCGAGTTGGACTTTGGGTTTTTTGGTGCTGGCCTGGTTTGGTGTGTACTGCATTCTGGTGTATGTATTTTCTCATAATTGCTTTACGAATTTTCCAGAATTCTGTTGGTCAAAAAGGTGGACTTTTTGTCAAGATTTTGTCATGATTGCCTCGAGCTCCGCGTAGATCTCTTGGATTTGGTGCTACCATTGAGCCTTGTGCATGAAGGTGATATTGATTTGACCTTTTGTCTTCCTAAACTGGTATCTGGCAACATACGGATGAAGAGCGGAGACCGTGTTTTATCTGTGGTCGGCAGGAACCCGGACTTTTTTCATGTTTTCCATGAATTTCACCGTTTTAGAACCGAGAACCTGTATCCTGCAATTGACTAGCAAACACGGCTCAAGAGTATCTACGGATATGCAATGTGATAAAAATTGGGCGGTATGAAAATGCAAAAATCTGATATGAACAGGTTCCACTTGTGAGGTAAAATCCTAAACTATTTTGTTAACACGTAGTAATATGTGCTAAAAATTCAATTTTGAAGTATTAATTTAGTTGTAAATTCTTGTTCATGAAAATCAAGAATGGGATTTGATGTTGAACTAGGGTTTGAAGCATGGTTGTTAGACTTAAGTTAAGGCTTTGGTTACCTAATTGATTAGAGTGGTTAATTGGGTAATGATACGCTCGCTAAATCGTTAAATTTCGATGTTTGAATCGAATCGGAATTGAATTTGCTTACTAGATTTTTACAAAAAATTAGAATGCGATCAAATTGCGTTATGTTAGCGATATAATTAGCTTCGTATAGGACTATTAGAGTGCGCGAACGCGGGGTTTCGTCTAGTCGGGTTGTAGTTTTGTCGATTTCCCCGAAATGACGATTCTAGTTAAAGATTAGCGATTTTCGTGCGTTTTCCCGCGCACCGAGTGTATGCTATGTTTAATTCGAGAGCGCCGATAATTGTATATTATGACTTGCATCGTTTTAGGTTTTGTAATCTTATGCATGGTGTTGTACAAATATAGGATCGGTCGGGGAAACATCGGACACGGTACGTAAAGGCAAGGCGGTGGTCGGATCGGATTAGCGTGGATTTCAGGTGAGTAGATGTATTCATCTATGGGGGAATCGTCTGAATGGCGCGAGGCACCCCCTAGTTAGGATTACCCTACTTTTTGCAAGATTTATTTTGTTAGCTAGCTTATCCATTCTTGTACACTGCATACCCTTATAGCGAACAGTATATTAGATTGCATGGACATTCATCTATACTCATGCGATAACACTTCGTAGGACACGAACACCGTTACCATTGGCATCTGCTGCACGCGCACTATTCATGTGACACACAAGCCTTTGGTAATTGCCATGCCACGTGCACTATAGAACCTGTTTAACTTAGTATCGCCACTTGCATTCATACATGATATATGAAATTGCATAGCTTGCTTATACCTCGCATTATCATCATATTTACATAGATTCTATCCAAAATTCACATCATATACATTGATATCATAGACATTTATCATATTTAACATGTGGACACTATGATTTTCTTGAGGATTTCAGTTTTTCTGTGATTTCTGGATTTTTGGGGAAAACCGCAAGAATTTAACAAAAGCTTGTATTTATCATTTTTAAAACAAAGTTGCGGTTTTCTCGTGATGTATGTGTCGTCCACCATGAGTTTTCATGTTTTCTGTTGGATTTCGAGACCCGATTCGAGGAGTGGATGAACCGTCTCGGGTACATGGTGGGCCCGGTATGGTACCCCGGGGCAAGAAGATCGAGTTGTAGACGATGAGCCTGGTAGGGGAAGACTACTTATCGGTGATGTCTGGCACGGCGGATATCCGGAGGATACCGACCGTTGTCGTGAGATTTATGATATGGGCCGATCCGGACTGACGGAGCCTGATATTGAGACAGATATGATTCCTATTTGGTGTCGATGCTTGACACGGGTTTTCAGATGATTTCTTGATGGTACTTAGCTATTATACAGATATTCATTTTCTAAAGTTAAGAATTCAATACCCTTGGCATTTAAAACACTTAAAGACTTAATAATGACATTGCATACCTGTGCATGCATACTTGAGATATTATATCACATATGGACATGCATGTTGTGGTGCATTGCGTGCATTCTTACGATTGCGTTATTAGATGTTATATTTACTCACGAGCTGGCAACTCACCCCCGTTGTGCCACAGTGTCTTGCAGGTCGGACTCATCAGTCTTGTAGCAGTGGCTATCTTATCATCAGTCCCTTTTGCTCAGACTCGCGACATTGCCCGTAGGTGGGTTGCGAGCACACTTTATTTCTTTTACTTTATCATTGTATCTAGTATTCTCCATCTACCACTTTATATTGTATATGTGACCTAGTGGTGAGACTGAGAGGTTGTATATTTATGGTTTCTTTTGGGTCGAGCTCAATTGAGCCGGCGATGTGTTTTCTGATATTTTGCGTTTCTTTTATGCTCTTTACTTGATATGGTTATTATATTGCATGTGGTTGTGATCCGCCTTGGGCGAAGAGCTAGCTCCCGCTTGGGGATGCCATTTTATGATTACAGGTTTATTATCTTGTTGTACCCATTTTGGGGGATAGAAAATACAGGGGAGACTCTGCCGAAATTTTCAGAAATTTATGATGTCTTTAAGAAGGGATTCTTTGCAACTTAATTGATTTGAAAATCGTTTTCATTAAAGGTTTTCCTTCACTCTCTTTTGATTTTGGTTTAGATTTTTCTGGGCTTTGGCTGACTTAGGTTACGGTACGCCTTTAGACGTCTCGTAATCTAAGTGCCAGTCACGTTCCGTACTTTCGGGTCGTGACAAGAACCCGGCTATCTGTGCACCCCACCGCGGGGTAATCCTAGTACAGAAAGTAAAATATACAACGGGTACATCGACCACAGCCCAGTCGTGCCCCAAAAGAATAATATACAAACAGGCAGTGACGGCAGTCCACATGTCGGACGCTCGCCCCGCAATATCAAATGTACAAATATAACCAAACTGTACTACCATTGCATCCAGGCTATCCACCACGACAATCCACAACATCACATCACAACACAGAACATCAACGTGAATGTCACGTTCGCAAATTCGTCTAAAATGGCTATAGCAATTAGACAAGATTTACCGCTCGAATGACATTCACGGTCACAGATATAATGTAAGTACTGTAAACAAATATATTTAAATTTTTCGATCGACAAAATTTCCCGAAGTGGGCCCCACGTACAATTCCCAGTACTCAAAATAATCTGGGCCAAAACTAAAAATACCAGAAACCCCAATTCCAAGTCAGAGAGCACTGCAGAAAATTTGGTGCACTAATGCTACAGTACGGCGGCGGAACCACGGCCAAAACAAGGGTAATGCCGCGGTTCCGCGGTGCTACAGTGAAATCAGTGTACCAAAATTTCCCAGATTTCCTAAAAAAGCATGCATGATTTTCTGCAATACACAAAATAATTTTTTAACGAAAAAAAAATTCGACAGAAACTTCACAAATTGGAATCGCGGTTTTGGAAATTTCGTTCGATAGAAGTTCTAAATACGTTAGAGCAAGTTAGTAAAGCTTAATGGCCTGGCTCTGATACCATGTAAGTCTACGGTGGCGCCCCGGCCGTCGATCCGAGGCCAAAATGCGGAAACGAAGACTTTTCATAAACTAGAAACCGGAGCTATCGCAGACTTTAACCCCGGATCGAACCATTAACCTACAACTAGCAACTAGAGAAAGGGTTGGAAAGCTATACCGATCGATCCGTGTCCTTCGGTCTTTAGCCACCATCCAAAGCTCCTCGCGGCATCTTCGATCTCGCTCTCCTCGCCGGAAAGGGCACCACATCATCGAGTCTTTTTACAGGCTCCCGCTTTATCTGAAGCAACACGGGCACGAAGTTCGCTAGCCGACGTGTCCAAGGTGAAGTAGAGAATGTGTGTGACAACTTTGTCACTTGCATCCATTGTATGGATGGAGGTTGAAGATGAAGCTATTAATGGAAATGGTGAGCTAGAGAAAGAAGAAGAAGAGCAAGCCTTTTTCTTTTTGTATTATCCAAGATAAAAAATGAGAGAGACCAAGAAAAATAATACAAGAGCAAACTTTAACATGGCTGCCCTTTTCTCTTTCCCTCTCATTTCAATCCACAAATCAATCGCATAATGTGACATTAGCACAAGAAAAGAGACCATGAGTCACTAATGAAGTCTATGACACATTAAATGCTCAAAATGATGATTTAAGCTCACAATTTCCATTTGTAAACATTAATCCAAATGTTTACAACAACAAAAAGATACGGCAACATCTAAAGTAAACTCGTGACGGATCACAAGGATACCCCTCACCTGTATATACATACCTGCATCCGCATTCCGACCGAATGCGAATGCGATGAGACTAAAGTAATCCAACAAATCTAATATTAGGATCCGGCTTAAACCAAAGCCCACTAGTATGATCCGCCCGATCATGATCCGTATACTACTGCACGTATATGATCGGACCCTACCATATATCATACGGCCTCTACAACGTTTCGCCCGAAACTTGAGAAACTGTCTGTGGGGGACTCTAAAGACTCGTCAATACATTGGCTGTGGATTTAACCACTAGCACGTCAGTGGTACTAGCTGTACGTAACGGGATACCAGGTACTAACCAAAAAGGAATTCGATGAGCGAACTCATCCTAACACCCTACTGAGTCTGCCAATGAAAATATCCGTATAGTCCGGTCCGTTCATCTATAAGCATCGCATGTCGGGCCTAGGGGGTTGGTAAAAGTCAGACCCCCAAAAGCGGTACAAGTCGTGTCGGAGTGTAGCCCAGAACACCCTGAGATACTACTGGAATACCTATCAGTAAATCTCCAGCCTTGGCCAAGGACTTCGTGTAATGGCTATCCTAGACACAGCGCGATCTCACCCCGAATACCGGGAGAGACGAAACCCCTGCCGATCCGCTCACTGTCTCCATGTGGCTCGGGACTGTACCCAACTAAAACCTGTTTGCACGACTCCTTTGAGCCGTGGTAGGGTAGTAATCAAAGCACAGTGGGAACTCACAAGAGAAAAATGATGATCTCAGGTCGATGAACTAACCTGTACACATGTCACCAGGGAACTGCTATCTGACGTCAGGTATAATACCAACTAGCATGTTCCCGGCGAGTCCTGTCCGGTGTACTCATAACCCAATGAGCACCTGTATACATCTTAGGTGAACCAACTGACACCAATGGCTTGTGATACCAGCCACGGCCCCTCGTCGGGGTCTCAACTGTATACACTAGTCTACTAAAGGAGTATCGATGCCCAGTCTCGAAACTCCTAGGACTAGGGACCTTTTAAGGATGTTCTTATAGACCCCAGCTCCCACGTATATGATCGCCATCATACTACTGGCCGTCAAGCAAGAATCCTAAGGGCTCTATCAACGTGCAATAGTGACCTGTAAGGTCACCTAAAGCTGTACATAATGATAAAGATAAACCAGATTGCATACTATCATCTTGAGTAAGACTGTCCTACCGGCATAGGTCCTCCCTCA
This sequence comes from Agapanthus africanus, assembly GCA_030015575.1. Classification (NCBI taxonomy): domain Eukaryota; kingdom Viridiplantae; phylum Streptophyta; class Magnoliopsida; order Asparagales; family Amaryllidaceae; genus Agapanthus; species Agapanthus africanus. The sequence continues at coordinate 136,323,349 of JASDDO010000004.1, read as the reverse complement.
ATCATCGCAATCACGTGCCTGTGATCCAATAATTGACTCTGAGGGAACTATATCCAACAGAACCAGTAGTTCAAGAAGAACTGGACATTCCCGCACCCCTCCGCAGTAGTAGTAGGCCGTCTCATCCGCCTGAGAGATACTACGATTTTCTCATAGATGGGGATAGAGAGGATTGCGTCATTGATAATGATGAACCTACTAGCTTCCAGCAGGCCATCCAGAGCGGCGACTCGGTACGATGGCTGGATGCAATGCGAACCGAGATGGAGTTAATGTACACCAACAAAGTATGGACTTTGGACTTTGCTCCCGATAGGGTAAAACCCATAGGATGCAAATGGATCTTCAAGAAAAAGATTGGTGTAGATGGACAGGTGGAAACCTATAAAGCTAGACTTGTTGCAAAGGGTTTTCGTCAAAGACCTGGTTTGGACTATGACGAAACTTTTTCTCCAGCGGCTATGCTCAAATCCATTCGGATCCTTCTTTCCATTGCCGCCTTCCATGATTATGAGATCTGGCAGATGGACGTAAAGATGGCTTTTCTAAATGGTAGTTTAAAAGAGTGCGTCTATATGGATCAGCCAGAAGGTTTCAATCAGAGTGGGAGCAGCGGGAAAGTGTGCAAGTTGCTTAAGTCCATTTATGGACTAAAGCAGGCATTGCGGAGTTGGAACATCTGTTTTGATGAAACGGTCAAAGAATATGACTTTATCAAAAATCCAGATGAACCATGTATATATGGTAAAATTGTAGCACGAACTATCGTATTTCTCGTATTGTACGTGGATGACATTCTATTGATAGGAAATGACATTCCTATGCTACAATCTGTCAAAGGATTCTTATCACACAGGTTCTCCATGAAAGACCTGGGTGCTTAAATTCTGGGGATCCTGATCTATCGTGATAGATCTAAGAGGATGTTGGGACTTTCGCAGTCCAGGTATATCAACACTATACTGAAAATATTCAGTATGGAAGATTCTAAGCGCGGTAATTTACCGGCTTGTCACGGAATCACCCTATCCAAAGAGATGTCTCCCAAGACTGATTTGGAAAGGGATCGCATGTCAGTTATACCCTACGCTTCTCCGGTAGGCCCTATAATGAATGCGATGTTGTGCACCGGACCAGATGTAGCTTACGCACTGAGCTTGGAAAGCAGGTATCAGTCAGACCCAGGGGAGAAGCACTAGATAGCAGTAAAAGACATTCTCAAGTACCTGAGAAGGACTAAGGATATGTTCTTGGTTTACGGCGGAAAAGACCTCCAAATCGAGACTTTTGCCAACTCTAGCTTCTACAGTGACAAGGATGACTCCAAGTCCATGTCAGGTTATGTCTTTACCCTCAATGGAGGGGCGGTGTGCTGGAAGAGTTCCAACCAGGACACCGTTGCTGACTCGACGATAGAAGCGGAGTATATCGCTGCTTGCGACGCTGCAAAAGAAGCAGTCTGGATGAAGAAGTTCCTAACAGAACTTCAGGTGGTTCCTACCATTTCTGATCCAATACCTCTGTATTGTGACAACAACGGAGCTATAGCTTTAGCGAAGGAACCCAGGTCCCATCAGAAGTCCAGACACATCTTAAGGCGGTATCACCTGATCAGGGAGATCATAGATCGACAGGAGATCGAGGTCCGGAGAGTTCCTACAGAGGAGAACACTGCAGATCCATTCACTAAGGCCTTACCTCAGATTCAGTTCGAGAGGCTACTCGAGATGATAGGTCTTCGATACGCCAGTACATGGCCCTAGTGCAAGTGGGAGATTGTTAGTGTATATGCCCTAGGGGCCATTATTGTATCATTCTAGCTTGTATATTACTTAATGGAAGCTTGGGATATTCACAGTTATATTAATAGTCTTGCTAAACATGGTAGTATGCTACTTGGTTTATATCTATCTTAATATGTGTATATGTTAGCATATCGAGAATACATATTGATAGAGCCCTTAGGATCTTGCTTGAATACCAGCGTTATGATGGCAGTCACACTAGTGGGGGCTGGGTAGTCTACAAGCACATCCTTTTTCAGGTCCCTAGTTGTAGGATTATCGAGACAGGGCATCGATACTCCGGAATAGACTAGTGTGTACGCTTCTCATCCCAGCAGGGGAGATGGTCTGTCCCACAGCCATCAGTACATTGTACTGGAGATAGTATGCAGGTGCTCGTTGGGTTACGGGTACACCGGACAGGACTCGCAAGGAACTGTTGGTTGGTATTATACCCGTTGTTAGTTAACAGTTCCCAGGTGACATGAGTACAGCATAGTCCGCAGACTTGACACTGCTGCTTCGTCTCGAGTGTGTTCCCACTGTTCTTAGATTGCTACCTTACCACGGCTCAAAGGAGTCGTGCAAACAGGTAGCAGTTGGGTGAAATCCCGAAGCACTTGGAGGCAGTGGCTGTTAGATAGGATTCGTCTCACCCGGTATTGGGAGTTGATATCGCGCTGTGTTTGGAAAGCCATTACGCAAAGTCCCTGGCCAGGGCAAGCGAGATTTACTGGTAGGATTTCCAGTAGCTTCTCAAGGTGTAATGGGCTTCACTCCGACACGACTTATACCGCTTATAGGGGACTGACGCTTGCCGCCCCCCTAGCCCGATATGCGATAGTCTTAGATAACAGACCGGACTGTACAGAGATTGTCACATTAGGCTCAGTAGGAGTTCAGACGGGTTTCCTCATCGGGCTTCTTTTCGACATCTACCTGGGGACCGTTACGTACAGCTAGTGCCGCTTGCGGTCTGTGGTTAAACCCACTGTCACCATAGTGTCGAGTCTTTAGAGTCTTACACAGATAGTTTCCCTGCTTCGAGCGAAACGATATAGAGGTTGTATGGTTTTACGACAGAGTTCGGACACATACGTGTTTTTACGCACGTACGATGTTCGGACAGTTTATACTACCAGACTTTGGTTTAAGCCAGATTCTAGTATTGGATTATTTGATTTATACAGTCTCAGTATTTTCCGTGTTTTCACGGATAGGAGGGGCGTTCTCGTAATTACTCGAGAAGCTTCTAGAAGATTGATGAGGTCGAGAGCTTAGGTGTTATATGCATTAAATAGTTTTGTGACTCATGGAGCTGATTCATCAAGTGAGTTAATGAAGCATTAATGGTTTTAATGACTCATTAGAAGATTCATTTGTATTAAATGAAGCATGAAGATATTTGTGCAAAGATATTTTGTGCAAGATATTTTATGCTTCATGATATATATACACAAATGAGTTAATTTCCATTTGATAATTACTTTCACATTCTCTCTCCTCAAGCTCTCTCTTCAACCCTAACCCTAACCTCTCATGTGTTGATATCCAAGGGTTAGCAAGACTAATATATCCCTAATCCTATTCTATATCCTCTAGGTTACTTTGATTTGCACTCTTAGTAACCTAGTTACCTCAAGTGAGAGGTTAAGCTTTGAGAAGTAGCACTCGGGTGGATCTTCTATCACAACGAGGAGGCCGACGAGGAGGTGGTCTATGAGAACAAGAAGGACTTGATTCATTAGGTATAATCATCTTTCATAGTAGCTAATCACTTTTATGTTGTTATTAGTTAGGGTTTAGCAAAGATCCGTAAAGTTAGTTGATGTTAGTTTAAACAAAATGATTGTTTTACCTATTCCGCCTCCCCGCATCATATGGGGTGTCCAACGTCGACTTACTGAAAACTCTCTTATAAGATCCTTATGACTTATAAGGGAAAACACACTTAGGAATCCTCACGATTCCTATGGATAAAATACACCTACGAGATCCTCTCGACTCGTTGGGAGAAAAGTCTTTATGAGACCCTCACGGCTCATAAAGTTGAAAAGTCTTAGGTTACAAATCTGAAACTGCTTCCTAAGCCATCACTACCCCCTCGAAGAAGCCAAGACAAGATGCTCACTCTATCATCTGCTGACTATGTTTGCTAAGGTGACATGCTGATAACAAAAGAGAGAAGAAAGCAGAGAGATGACACAAGACATTGCAAAAAAATTGTGTATCTTTTATTCATGAATTTAATTGGATACAAAATACATCATATGAAAGAATAAAAGAACGAATACATTTTATTCAAAATTACAATTGGTACAAAAAAATTATTGAGAGGGAAGCGCTTTCAATAATCCAATCAGCCGCTCACGCACTTCCCTGAGCCCCTTTTCTTGATCAGCTGTCACGGCCAACTCTGCTTCGACTTGGGTTCGTTGCTGCAAGTAGGACGAAAGTTGCTCTTCGACGGCCCGCTGAGTTGCCCCATGATTCTGTGCATCCCGCTCGATGATGTCGAGCTTCTTCCTCAGTGTTAGCCCGTTAGAGATGCATCGCAGAAGGCCTTCAAAGATAACTTTCAACTGTGCAGCATTTGCATTAACCTGAGCGTGCAGCCGGGCAGACTCGCTTGAAGTCTCTTCGCACTCCTTACATTTTAAGGCCGCCTCTTGTTCAAGATGACGGAGGAAGGGTGTCACGACCCGAAAAGAGCACGTGACTGGCACCTGAACCATATGAAGTCTATAGGACTCCATCTGATCCAAGTAAGCCAAAAGCCCAGAAATCTAAAACCATTTTAAGAGTAAATAAGAAAACTGGTTTAAAGAAGTGAAGAAAAACATGTTTGAAGTCAAGGTTTTTAAATAACTAAGCCGAATATGCATTTTAAAAAAAGTAAAGTCCTTTCTAAAAATTTCGGCAGAGTTTCTTTTGTAAAAACTGGCCCCGAACGGGGTACAATAAGAATAACAATATATATGCAATGATAAAAGGCATCCCCAAGCGGGAGCTAGCTCTTCGTCAATCGACGGTCACAACAACACAAGCAATATAATATACAACGCCGAACGGCGAGGATCAAAACTCAAAAAGAAAACTCCAAAAGCATGAAAACCGTAATACTACTAAGCGCGACTCTAAGGTCGAAATAATACAACACTAATGTCTAAGTCTGAACAATAAACAAGTTTTGGTTGATGGAATTCTAGATACAATGAATAATACAAGTACAATGGTGGTTCTTGATGCAAAAGAACCCACCTACCAAAGCAAATCACCAGCAAAAGAAGCAGTGTGCCAGAAATGCCGCAATGGAACCTGTACGACAAACCTGCAAGAACTGTGGCACAACGGGGGTGAGTTGCCAACTCGTGAATAGAAAACATCTACAAGCAGAAACCGAATGCAAGACATAATCCTAGGTCAGAACAACCAGTATATAATATAATCCTCAAGAGTAAGTCTGAAGCATGACAAGGTGGAAATGTAACATCTAAACATGTATGTAGTGCCAAGTACTCAGGTAATAATATGTCATAAGTATAGGGTATGTCTGCATGAAGTAAATATGATGAAGTATCAAAAATGAATATCAATACACATATATTAGCGTCCCATTCCACTAATATTGGTGTAAGGGTATATATAACAGCGCCCTCATACCCTGTTATATATACAAATGAAGTAAGATCAATGTAATAAAAGCCTGTATGTATGTGGATCCCGTCCACCTGTCTCCCAATGACAATAAGCATCATGCATGCAAATATCGTAAAGCATATTCATGGAAATATGAGGATATAATCAAATCATGGAACCTGAGTGCCTAGCATCGACACTCGAAAACATCATGAAACCTGTGCCTAGCATCGGCACGTAAATCCTCGTCTATCAGGCGCTGTCACCAAGACTGGCCCTGATAGGTACGTATCATACGCTACCTCGAAAACCCGAGTGCCCAGCTTCGACCCTCGAATTCCAACGTATCCATACGTACATACTCCGGTCGGTATCCCCACGATAACCGCCGAGTCCAAATACTATCACCGGTAGGTAGTAGTCCCTCTGCCAGGCTTACCGTCTACTACACAGCGAAACCGTTCTTGCCCCGGGGTACCATATCGGGTCCACCATGTACCCGCAATCGGCCTCATCCGCCTCCTCGAATCGGGTTTCACATGTCGCTCTCAGCACCGAGAAAACACATGGTGGACGCACTGAAATATCATATCAAGGGTAACCGGGTTTTCAGCACAATTATATATTCTCTTTTGAAATACCCACGGTTCCCAAATCCAGAAATATCATGGAAACAACATATCTCAATGCGTATAATCAAAACATGATGTATGCGACATGTAAGAAAGGTAAGCATATCATAAGTCATGCAACATGGAATAGTAATGTGCACATGTCGAGGGAAACCGCTCTTTTAAAACGAATCAGTTTTGAAGAACACCTTGCGATTCCCAAATCTCTAATCAAGTCAGAATCATCTATGTTTGTGTACAAGTATAAGTGTACAATATGCCATGCAATAATCATATCATGAACGCAACAATACTACAGTGTAGTGGCATGGCAATTATCGATGATGAAGTGTGTGAGCCGACAAATAGTGTACGCGGAACATACGCATCATCGATAATGGTGCTGGTGTCCTAACAGCATGATAATAATATAGCAATAATCATATGCAAAGCAATGTGAATAGCATGAATATGCGGAAATCAAATAATCAACACCACAGTGAAGAATCTACATCAATATGTATATATCATGCAGTTATGTCGTTTGAAATAAGACGAATCAGGATTTTTAGTAAACTAAGGGCTACATTGTATTTTAAGAAAGATACGTCCTTTGAAAAATACCCGTGGAATCTCTTTACTTGTCTTTTAAGATATTCCTGATTCGTAGTTTTTGAAATAGGTATGACTCGGGTCTAGTCTAACATCTACTATGCAAACTACAGATCTAAGTATCAAGTAAATCGGGAGGGGTATGGAAACCACCTAAATCTGAGTCGATATATATATATAGATATAATAGTCGGTGATCCCGCCTCAATAATATCGTGAACGATATAGTATATCGTAAGACATCCTCGAGTCATGAGCGCGGATCTATCATCAATATACGCTCGTACGGTAAATCATCGTACGGCATCCCAATAGCTGGGTACGGGTCAATATCACACTATCTCATCACGTCTCAGGTATCACTATCATCATATCACATAATCGGGGGTACTGATCTAAGACTAGTACAACTGATACCATCAATATACTACGTGTGCAAGCACACGTCCCAAGGCCCGCTAGAGATCACGTATCGTATCCCAAATACGAATCACATCAAATCACCGATCTCGCGGCACAAGGCCCAACATCATCGACTCATCTCCAATGTCATCCAATATCATCAACACAGTGCAAGTATAAGTAATATGCAAGGGTGTGCGTGTAGGTGTAATTCTATTCTAGGGTTCGCGACTATGAACTACACTAGTCACTTCTAACCCTACACTATCCATAATACACCTAACTATCATATATATAATATAACAACTACGGACTGCGGGGGTGCTATACGCCATCCACCCGACTTCCCCCTGTAGATATAATCTACTCACCTTGCGTCTCCATCTTTCGATGTCACCACGCGTTTGCTTGTCGTCCCGTAGTCTTCATGGGGTACCTACACATCAAAGTGTCGTATATGCGCATTAAAATCAAATCAAAGCTAACACGGCACACGAAACCCAAAACGATACGATAAGAGGCCTATAGGTTAGAACCTATGGCACGCCTTCAAAACCATCAATAAAACCTCTATATCGTCGTATAAACGCCAAATAGTCGAGGTAAAACACAAGACACAAATTCAGACTTAAAAATACGGAATACGGAAACACGAATCCAAAACAGCAACTTAGGAAATATGTTCCAGATTTCACCCTAGGTCCAATTAGACAAATCTATACATACCAGGGGTCTAATCTACAGATAAGGGAACACCAAAACCAAAACGAGACAATTTGGTGGGGTCCAGGCCGCAAATTGCGGCCAAATGGGTGAAATTTGCGGCCGGGAAAAGGAAGTAGGGGCTGGGGTCTTGGTGGTAGCTTCCTGGGTGCCTGCACATGTCACTGTCCAATCAATTTTAATTTAGGGTGTCTCGGGTGATAGCAGATTCAATATACCCTTCACAGATTTCATAAATTCTCCGATATCGGTTTCTAAAATCCGTATTCTGGGTTTAAGCTTCAGGTTAGGGTCTCAATTCATACACTAGGGTGTTTATAAAACCTCTACTGAGCTCAATTTCACAATACAACACAAGTTTCCCTCAAACCCTAACTTGGTTATCCTCAAATCCACAATATCAAACAATATCGGTTCTATCACAACATGGGGGTGAAAGTAATGCTAAAACTAAGCTAAGGATTCAGTAAATACCTTATTAGGCAACTCAAGAATTTTCTTGAGTTGCCCCTAGTGGCCAAAATCCTTGCTTCTTTAGCTCCAAGTGTAGATCTTGAGCTCGTGCACCTTTTTAGTGAAATGAAGATAAGGTTTTGAGTTTGTTTTCATGGTGATTTGAGGAGTTGAAGAGGGAGGGAAGTGAGGGAGGAGCAGCAGCAGGAGGAAGGAGAAGAGGGAGGAAAATGAGGGAAGGAGAAATAGCTAAGGGTTTAGTCAAGGGTGCCCATACCTCTCTTTCACCAAACCTCATATTATATTCCCTTTTCTTGTCACGACCCGAAAATGGTACGTGATGGCCCTAATACTACGCAACGCCTCCAGACGTAACGCAGTAAAAGAAAGCCAAAACCCAGAAATCTAAACCATAAAAATACGGAAAAGATAATATAAATTTTGGAAACATTTGAAATCACAACCCAAATTCTTTAAAATAGTCCACATTTTCCTGTAAAATTTTGGCAGCACCTCCTTTGTAAAACAAGCCCCTAAAAAGGGTACAACATAGATATAAAGTAAAGCATCCCAAACGGGAGCAAAATCCACGCCCAACGGCGGAAAACAACACCACAACAGATATACGACGCCGTAGCGAAGAAATCAGAGACAAAAGAAAGGAAACTGTATAAAATCCACAAATCCACAATATATACAAATCGTCCTCACCAAGTCTCTAAGTCACAACATACTGCTAGTAGATGGAGAGTACAATATACAACGAATATACAATACACTCAGATAACCACAAAACCCACCTGGGCAAAACTGCACGCTAACAGGCGAAGTGGTATCCGCAACCCAAAAGATGATAGATGAGTATGTAGCTGAAAAGCTGAATAGCTTGCCTTGACTACTTTGGGGAAACTCCAGCAAAACCTGTGGCACAACGGGGGTGAGTTGCCAACTCGTGAATAGTAAATAACATATGCAGGTAATCGCGAGAATGAACGTACAGCATGAATCTAATAGATGCCATTTCAGTGATAATAGTCATGAGTACGAAATAATGGAAAGTACACTATCAAGTACCACCAATATGTCCTGCAATAATGATATGACAACAGTATGCAATAATCATGCTCTGGGGATATGAGAAAGTAAATGTGCAACTCTCATGAAGGTACTCTCACAGGTACTCCTAATACATGGAAAATAGTGCACAAGTATATAAAGATGAGGTATGGAGTGAAATATGTCATTTCCACGGCATCCTGACATTGTGGTAGGATCAAAATCCAATAAGACAAATCAAAATCCCAATCCTCAATCAATCCTCAAAACTGGCTCTCATATCATCTATGTGTCACATCTCCTCAAACTATAAAATATCAAATGTATCTCACCTAAGTATCAAGTGTACAACATCAGTACATGTATCATATCAAAAGTACAACAGTAAGTGGATCTCCCATCTCTAGTATGAACAAAACAGTATATCTCCCATATATCAAATGTACAACACAAATGAATCTCACATCTCTCGTATGTACAATATCTGGTATATCTCACATATGTCTCATGTATAACAACTAGTGAATCTCACACATCTCGTATGTACAATCTCAATATACATCTCTAGTGTGTACGATATCATCATCCAATCCCAATGAATCTCATGAGTCTCAAGTCAAATCTCCAGCACAGTTCTAACATCCTAAATATAATGACATATATAAATATGATGAGGGCAATACACATATATTAGCGTCCCATTCCACTAATATTGGTGTAAAGGTATATATAACAGCGGCTCAATCCCCTGTTATATATACAAAGAGTATTTAGGAATATCATAAAACCAATGTGTCAAGCATCGACACAGAAAACTGATAAGTACGTATCATACGCTATCCCGAGAGCTCGAGTGCCTCACTCTGCTCCTCGCCTCTCGACGTATCGATACGCACATGACTCCCAACGGTATTCCCCTGATATCCGCCGAGTCTCTGGTAATGTCACCGGAAAGTATGGCTCCCCTAGGCCTCATCGCCTCAATGCGACATCGGCTCACTCCGACAACATTCTTGCTTCGGGGTACCTCCGGGCCCCACCATGTATCCTCATGCGGCTCTCGACGCCTCCTCGCATAGGATATATATATCCGCACCGATAAATCTCATGGTGGATGCTATAATATCATCTCAAGGAAACCGGGTCTTCATGTATGCATAATTTCATGAACTACCACGGCTCCCAAATCCAGAAAACATCATGAAAAATCCATATAACAATGCGATAATCCATGAATAAATATACGCAATATGAAACTGTAATAAAAGCGTATAAAAGAACAACATAGCATTCACCAGATATAAATGAATACATGAATCGTAAAGCAGAAATATAGGTATCTACCTATAACATGATGATGTGATATACCTATCAGGTATAAGTATGAAATACAAGTAAACCTGCCTGTATGCTGATATGATATACCTATCAGGTATGAATAAAGTATGGAAAAGCATGTACACCTGTATCTATGTCATGATGTAATATACCTATCAGGTATAGGTATGAAATGCAAGTACACCTGTATCTATGTCCCTAGGTGTATATGTACCTAATACTAATGGTACAAAACCCTATCAGTAAACAGGAACTAACATGTCAAGTCTAAATGTAACAATAAGAAATATGTATCAAAAGTCACAATGTTCCTAACCATACAATAGCATTTCTAAAATATGGTCGTGTATGACATGGCAATTATTGACGGTGTGTGTGGCATCCAATCAGTGCTCTCGCAATCTGAGCCGTCAATAATAGTGCGGTGTCCTAAAGATACTACTCCAATCACAACTATCACTAAGCAGTAAGGTATATGCGCAATTCTAAACATGATATAGAATATGCGACAAAGGTAAAGGTTTCTAGCCCAGACGCATAACGCCATGCGGGCGATTCCCCTGTAGATGTTAAATCTACTCACCCACACTCCAAGCTAGATGAAATCTACCACCTGAATCCCCCTGTAGTAGTGTCTGTAGTCCTCGTCTATGAACCTGCAACATATAAACAACAACAATATACATATATCAATAACCGCTACGAAATACAAACTAGCTATATCTAACCGACACAACAACACACAACCACCTCTTAAGTGTTCGTATCGTGGCTAACGAGAGTAGCGACACGACGAAAACGACTTAAGAGCGAAACTACTAAAACGGCACGACGCGTGTCGTAACACGTATCGCACGAACACGAAACACTAGAAACTGCACAATTGATCCCAGATTTTGCTACTGTGAAAACTAAACAATTTCAACAAGACCAGAGGAACCCAAACCCTAGCAGACACCTATGGACAAAACCCCACACCCAAACCCCACACTCTGGCCGGCGTCGCCGGCCCCTCTTCAAGTGCTCGCCGGCCCAGGCCGGTGCCATGGGGCTCGTCTTGGTGGTGGTGCTCCAGGTCCTCTAGTACAACACACTCACTATGTTTATTTTCTCAGTAAACACCCCGGATCAAAGCAGGTTCTAAAAGTCACAAACCGACATCAAAATACGATATTTCGCAACAAACCCTAATTTAAACATTCTAAACTGCAAAGCTACTCTAAAAACACTTAAAAGAGCAGTAAAGGAATTATACCTACACAAAAGATCACCAAGAATCCATGCTTGTATGCTCCAAGTGAAGAAAATGAGATGAAGTGAAGAATTTGGGATTTTTGTGTAAAGAGAGAAGGATTTGTGATGGTTTTAGTGAAGAAAAGAGAAGAAATAATGCACAAGGCAGGAGAGAGGGAAGAGGGCTCGGCCAAGTGAGGAGGGAGAGAGAGAAAAGGGAATTTCCATGCAATTTCCTACACTAAATGCTAATAAATGCAAAGTCAAACCTAATCTCATTCATGCACCTTCTTCTTACTTCTTTTCTATTCTTTTCTTTTCTTTTTCCTCTTTAAACCTAGGCCACACAATCCTTCATGCAATGGTTAAGTTCACTTAGGAAAATTTTTAAGAAAAGTAGAAAAGAGAAGATATCCAGAAAAGTGCAAACCGGATTAAAATAACCTTAAAAATGGGAAAAATTCAAATTGCACCAAAACGTCCCATATACTCTCAAAGTGTGCGCACAAGCTTTATTTTCTCAAAACTAGGTGCTGGTAAGTCGATATGGCCGTTTGATCGCAATCGGTATAAAACTGAAAATACCGATGAATTTCACCCAAAAACAGAAACAAGCACAAAACGATTTCTAGATCGTTACAATCTCCCCCCCTTATAAAAATTCGTCCCCGAATTTAAAATTTTCACCAAGCATACCTTCAAAGAGAAGTGTACAAAAACTCCCAAATCTCACTCGCAGCTTCCCAAGTGATCCCCTCACTATACAGCTACGTCCAAGAGAACTCTCCACCGATAGCAAGACCCTTGACCGAAATTCCTTCACCTGCCAAACCATTACACCAATGGTTGCTGGTGAACGAAAAGATCGCGTCCACACTAATGGTCTGTGCTGAATCATGTGAAGCAGTCATGAAGGTATTTGCAAAAATCAACACCATGAAAACGGGGTGAATAATCTAAAATCTGGGCGGAAGTGCCAAACTAAAGGCAACGAAAACTAACTCACATAAAGGATCTCAAAAGACCAAAAATCCTGGGATAAGCTTCCTAAAACTCAACATGTCATTCATCGGCAAAGTCCGTAGGAATACATGATCTCCTACTGCGAACTCAAGTCTGCGACCAACATGGTCGACATAAGACCCCTGTGTGCACTGGGCTGCTATCATCCTGACCTGAACCAACTGGAACATCTCCGAAGTCTCTAGACAAGCTGTGGTCCAAAATCCTACTATGCGAAGTCAGAAAAACAGAATGGTGATCGACACTACCTGACTACACCTAAAGGTTGCCAATTGAAATGTCTCCTGATAACAGCTATCAAGGAAGTATCCTAACAATGGCGAGTGACGATCCCAACTGCCGCAAACAAACAACCAACCAAACACTCAACAAGACAAACACCTTGAAACGAAACCTGAAATTTCTCTTTACACTCCTGTCCACCCGTAACTATCTCACAAGTCATGTCAATGTTGGCGGAACCTGAATGAACATAGAGAGTTGACTGATGTGCTTGCTCTAGGATTTCATGTCTCTACCCGATAACATCAGGTCTACAAACGCATCCCTAACTTAGCACAACCTTGTCACAAATCAAGGTCTCCGAATCAAAAGCAAAGAACTGATGCAATTGCTAACTGAATCTCCAACTGCCGAAAACTCCGTACACATGCCTCAGTTCAAAGAAAAGAACCCTCCATACTTGGTCTTTACAGTCAACGGTGCAACAATACTCTAGTAATCCTGCACGAAACGGCGGTAAAAACCTGCTAAACCCAACATCAAAGGACCTCTGTCCGAACACAAGTCTGGGTCTAAGCTGTACGGTCACGATCTCCCTCGGAACCATACGAAACCGTCTCCCGTAACTACAAGACCTAGGAGTCAACACAAACAAGCCTGAAGGAACACTCCGAGAATCTAGCAACAACTGGGCTCTACCAATGTCTGCAAAACAAATTCTCAAAAGCTGCTCCTGTTCCTCAAGACACAAAGAAAATGACCAGAATGTCATCAAACACAACAGCAACTGGTCGAGGAACGGCCTGAAGTAATCTGGTACATCATATCCACAAATGCTGCTAGGACATTGGCGAGTCCAACGACACTACCAAAACACAACTGTCCGTAGCACGCACAAAAGCAAAATTCGGAATTCCACCACTCCGAACCCGCAACAATAATGACCTGATCCCAAACAAACTTAGAAAAAGCCTCGCACTCTGGAGCTGATCGAAGAAATCGTCAAAACGAGGTAACTGCTACCTAACCGCCCGTAAGCCGGTTCAATTGACGATCCATCAATCCACAACCGCAATCCATCGCCTTTCTCCAGAACGAACAGAAATAGGAGCTCCCAAAAGCGAAACACTCGGACACACAAACCTCCCAACAAACAACTCTGCAGCAGATCCTTAAGCTCCCTGAATTTCGCTAGCTTTCCTGGAATGTCGTCAGAAAACTCTTGCACGCTAACTACCCGGTCCAACAATCCCAATGTGGCTCCGGTATCTCGAATGAACGCCAAGAATCCACGACATATCCTCCAAAGCTGACTAGCGAAAAAGGCTGAATTCAAGCTGTGAAAGGCGGTACAACTATCCACCTGCACAACAAGAACTGACTCGTCGGGAAAACAAATCCTGACAGTTTCCACACGGTAGTCCACAGACGCCTAACACGTAACTAACCAATCCATGCCCAGGAGAACGTCAAATCCAACATCTCTAGAAGGATCCAATGACGGCAAAATCTCCTCACCAACTGGCATACGACTGAAATACGTGTCGCGCAACAAAAGAATCGCTGCCAGAAGTTAACACAACAAAACGGCTGATCTATCTAACACGATCCTCGTCCCAACCACGGCACAAAGTGCGAAAAACCAACAAGTACAACAACGAACAGGAACAAGGATACCTGACAAATCTGCACTGGACGTCCGGGCGTCCGGTTGAGTAGAAACAAACCCTCGTGTCTGCCTCCTACCCACAACAGGCTGAAATCCTCCACTCTGTGGTATAGCTGTCTCGCGTCTACGTGGCTCAGTACAAACTCAAACCCAATGATCCAAACTCCCGCACCGATAACATCCGGAAGAAAACTGCTGACCATCCTGTGGATACGAGCTAGACGACTGTCCTCGTCTCACACCTCTGCTACTCCCATGATGTGCACGAAACCTGTCACGACGACTGAACCTCTGTCCCTGGACTGGCACACCTGTACGGGTCCTCTACTGTCCTGGAACTCGCAAAGTCTCTGGAATACGTGTCTCGTCGACTGGGGTTACATCCGCTGGTACTACGTAAGTAACAGACTGCTGCACGCTGATCCCAAGGAACAACTGAGTGACTGGGGTGACAACGTCCTGTCGCTGCGCTCTAATGGCATCAACCAATGATCTCATCGTCTGGCGCAAATCCTGCATCTCTGTCACAAGTCTAGCGAGCTGATCAGTCGAAGGCTGATCCATCTGCAACTGTGCAACACGAGTGCCCTCCTGGTCAGTGCTCGTCTCACCCGAGCTAACCCCGACCTCGGCTCTCGCTGCATCACTCTGAGTCCCCGTAGTCATCGATGGCAAGGCTATAAATAGATATAGGATTCGATAAGAACAAGGAAATCGAATCTCAAGGATATGAATCATCAAGGAAGGAATCTCAAGCAATTTGTACTTAGGCACTTTAGGCGAAATACTGCATCGTGAGTATGCTGCAGACATACACACATTACGTTACTCCGCTTAGGTTACCTACTCCATCATACCAGGGTCATCCTACACTCCGAAAGGTAAAACCACGCTCAGATACCAACTTTGTCACGACCCGAAAATGGTACGTGATGGCCCTAATACTACGCAACGCCTCCAGACGTAACGCAGTAAAAGAAAGCCAAAACCAAGAAATCTAAACCAGAAAAATACGGAAAAGATAATATAAATTTTGGAAACATTTGAAATCACAACCCAAATTCTTTAAAATAGTCCACATTTTCCTGTAAAATTTTGGCAGCACCTCCTTTGTAAAACAAGCCCCTAAAAAGGGTACAACATAGATATAAAGTAAAGCATCCCAAACGGGAGCAAAATCCACGCCCAATGGCGGAAAACAACACCACAACAGATATACGACGCCGTAGCGAAGAAATCAGAGACAAAAGAAAGGAAACTGTATAAAATCCACAAATCCACAATATATACAAATCGTCCTCACCAAGTCTCTAAGTCACAACATACTGCTAGTAGATGGAGAGTACAATATACAACGAATATACAATACACTCAGATAACCACAAAACCCACCTGGGCAAAACTGCACGCTAACAGGCGAAGTAGTATCCGCAACCCAAAAGATGATAGATGAGTATGTAGCTGAAAAGCTGAATAGCTTGCCTTGACTACTTTGGGGAAACTCCAGCAAAACCTGTGGCACAACGGGGGTGAGTTGCCAACTCGTGAATAGTAAATAACATATGCAGGTAATCGCGAGAATGAACTTACAGCATGAATCTAATAGATGCCATTTCAGTGATAATAGTCATGAGTACGAAATAATGGAAAGTACACTATCAAGTACCACCAATATGTCCTGCAATAATGATATGACAACAGTATGCAATAATCATGCTCTGGGGATATGAGAAAGTAAATGTGCAACTCTCATGAAGGTACTCTCACAGGTACTCCTAATACATGGAAAATAGTGCACAAGTATATAAAGATGAAGTATGGAGTGAAATATGTCATTTCCACGGCATCCTGACATCGTGGTAGGATCAAAATCCAATAAGACAAATCAAAATCCCAATCCTCAATCAATCCTCAAAACTGGCTCTCATATCATCTATGTGTCACATCTCCTCAAACTATACAATATCAAATGTATCTCACCTAAGTATCAAGTGTACAACATCAGTACATGTATCATATCAAAAGTAAAACAGTAAGTGGATCTCCCATCTCTAGTATGAACAAAACAGTATATCTCCCATATATCAAATGTACAACACAAGTGAATCTCACATCTCTCGTATGTACAATATCTGGTATATCTCACATATGTCTCATGTATAACAACTAGTGAATCTCACACATCTCGTATGTACAATCTCAATATACATCTCTAGTGTGTACGATATCATCATCCAATCCCAATGAATCTCATGAGTCTCAAGTCAAATCTCCAGCACAGTTCTAACATCCTAAATATAATGACATATATAAATATGATGAGGGCAATACACATATATTAGCGTCCCATTCCACTAATATTGGTGTAAAGGTATATATAACAGCGGCTCAATCCCCTGTTATATATACAAAGAGTATTTAGGAATATCATAAAACCAATGTGTCAAGCATCGACACAGAAAACTGATAAGTACGTATCATACGCTATCCCGAGAGCTCGAGTGCCTCACTCTGCCCCTCGCCTCTCGACGTATCGATACGCACATGACTCCCAACGGTATTCCCCTGATATCCGCCGAGTCTCTGGTAATGTCACTGGAAAGTATGGCTCCCCTAGGCCTCATCGCCTCAATGCGACATCGGCTCACTCCGACAACATTCTTGCTTTGGGGTACCTCCGGGCCCCACCATGTATCCTCATGCGGCTCTCGACGCCTCCTCGCATAGGATATATATATCCGCACCGATAAATCTCATGGTGGATGCTATAATATCATCTCAAGGAAACCGGGTCTTCATGTATGCATAATTTCATGAACTACCACGGCTCCCAAATCCAGAAAACATCATGAAAAATCCATATAACAATGCGATAATCCATGAATAAATATACGCAATATGAAACTGTAATAAAAGCGTATAAAAGAACAACATAGCATTCACCAGATATAAATGAATACATGAATCGTAAAGCAGAAATATAGGTATCTACCTATAACATGATGATGTGATATACCTATTAGGTATAAGTATGAAATACAAGTAAACCTGCCTGTATGCTGATATGATATACCTATCAGGTATGAATAAAGTATGGAAAAGCATGTACACCTGTATCTATGTCATGATGTAATATACCTATCAGGTATAGGTATGAAATGCAAGTACACCTGTATCTATGTCCCTAGGTGTATATGTACCTAATACTAATGGTACAAAACCCTATCAGTAAACAGGAACTAGCATGTCAAGTCTAAATGTAACAATAAGAAATATGTATCAAAAGTCACAATGTTCCTAACCATACAATAGCATTTCTAAAATATGGTCGTGTATGACATGGCAATTATTGACGGTGTGTGTGGCATCCAATCAGTGCTCTCACAATCTGAGCCGTCAATAATAGTGCGGTGTCCTAAAGATACTAGTCCAATCACAACTATCACTAAGCAGTAAGGTATATGCGCAATTCTAAACATGATATAGAATATGCGACAAAGGTAAAGGTTTCTAGCCCAGACGCATAACGCCATGCGGGCGATTCCCCTGTAGATGTTAAATCTACTCACCCACACTCCAAGCTAGATGAAATCTACCACCTGAATCCCCCTGTAGTAGTGTCTGTAGTCCTCGTCTACGAACCTGCAACATATAAACAACAACAATATACATATATCAATAACCGCTACGAAATACAAACTAGCTATATCTAACCGACACAACAACACACAACCACCTCTTAAGTGTTCGTATCGTGGCTAACGAGAGTAGCGACACGACGAAAACGACTTAAGAGCAAAACTACTAAAACGGCACGACGCGTGTCGTAACACGTATCGCACGAACACGAAACACTAGAAACTGCACAATTGATCCCAGATTTTGCTACTGTGAAAACTAAACAATTTCAACAAGACCAGAGGAACCCAAACCCTAGCAGACACCTATGGACAAAACCCCACACCCAAACCCCACACTCTGGCCGGCGTCGCCGGCCCCTCTTCAAGTGCTCGCCGGCCCAGGCCGGTGCCATGGGGCTCGTCTTGGTGGTGGTGCTTCAGGTCCTCTAGTACAACACACTCACTATGTTTATTTTCTCAGTAAACACCCCGGATCAAAGCAGGTTCTAAAAGTCACAAACCGACATCAAAATACGATATTTCGCAACAAACCCTAATTTAAACATTCTAAACTGCAAAGCTACTCTAAAAACACTTAAAAGAGCAGTAAAGGAATTATACCTACACAAAAGATCACCAAGAATCCATGCTTGTATGCTCCAAGTGAAGAAAATGAGATGAAGTGAAGAATTTGGGATTTTTGTGTAAAGAGAGAAGGATTTGTGATGGTTTTAGTGAAGAAAAGAGAAGAAATAATGCACAAGGCAGGAGAGAGGGAAGAGGGCTCGGCCAAGTGAGGAGGGAGAGAGAGAAAAGGGAATTTCCATGCAATTTCCTACACTAAATGCTAATAAATGCAAAATCAAACCTAATCTCATTCATGCACCTTCTTCTTACTTCTTTTCTATTCTTTTCTTTTCTTTTTCCTCTTTAAACCTAGGCCACACAATCCTTCATGCAATGGTTAAGTTCACTTAGGAAAATTTTTAAGAAAAGTAGAAAAGAGAAGATATCCAGAAAAGTGCAAACCGGATTAAAATAACCTTAAAAATGGGAAAAATTCAAATTGCACCAAAACGTCCCATATACTCTCAAAGTGTGCGCACAAGCTTTATTTTCTCAAAACTAGGTGCTGGTAAGTCGATATGGCCGTTTGATCGCAATCGGTATAAAACTGAAAATACCGATGAATTTCACCCAAAAACAGAAAGAAGCACAAAACGATTTCTAGATCGTTACATTTCTTTTCCCTTTTCTTATCTTCAAAATTCCTTTCTCACATAAATAGTAACCCCAAAACAACTCATGGTGAAAATGCACAAGTGTAGAAAAGATATGTGCATGTTTTGCACAAAATTGCTAAAAACCGATTATCGATTTTTAATCGCGATTAGCACTAATTTAGTGTATAACTAATCAATTAAACTTAGAAATGGCATAATTCTCTAATTTACCCTATTTTATAATTTTCCAAAATTTTTCTTATTTATTTGTATTTAATAATACCAAAATATTAAAATATTCAATAAAATAATATTAAATTATAAAAATTCCTAAAATTAATATTTTATCTTTTTGAAATGTTACAAAGGGAGTACTCTGCTCGACCCATGCAGCCCGCTGGGTTTTCACAGCCAGGACCTCTGGAGCAGGACGTCCGACCTCGAGTTCATGCAAGCAAGCCTCAATTTTCCTGCAGAAATTAACCCAAGACTCAACGACGCCCTCACTATGGAAGTTCACGAGCGTCTCCAGCATAGGATTAACCTCCGTGGAAAAATCCGCAGCGAATATGGGAGTCTTCACGTCTAGCTCCTCGATGTAGTCGCTCAACATGCGCAGACTATTCACAGTGCCATTGGAAGATGAGCGTAGAGAAAAGGGGCCTGCAGGCATCACGATTCGAGATTCGAACGGAGCTGAAGTTGATATCCCCACTGCAAAACAAATCACAGTCAAATGACGGTTCAAGAAATAGATAGGGTCCATGAACAATGGAGTTTACTATACCGGCTGCAGCAAGTGGCAAGGCCGGGTGTACCAGTGGCGTAACTGTTCTTTCGTCTCCTCCTTCGATCTGTAGTGCTGCAATCAAAACAAAGAAGAATTAGAAATGATATGAGTGCCGATAAAAGAAGAGACATTAGCTGAAGCCTGTACTCACCAGCGCCACTAGATGAGGCAATCTCTGACTGGAAAGAGAAGTGTGGGTATAGTACCTGATACAGGTGATCAAAAAGGACTCCTGCAAGGACGCAGTAATGCATTATCAGTACATGAAGTATACAGCCTACAATGAAATTGATGGGTCACAAATACACACCTTCCAGCATTTGAGATGGTACGAGAGAAGGTAGCGGAGTAGTCACCGTAAAGGCAGCGACTGGAGATGCTCCCTCGGGTGGCACAACCCTAACGCTCATCACACCTGCATTAGAAATAAGGGAAGCGCTGTCAGAAAGAAATTAAAAGGGATTGCAGAATAAAGAGGAAAGTAATGACCCAAAATCTACCTGGTGAGTCGCCGGTCGAGACCGCGACAAGGGCGTCACTGGAGGCAGCAAATGCATCACTCTCCTCCATTGGAATGGTCTCGCCACCCGTAGCCTCATCTCCCGTTTCCACGAGAATCGTCGTGACACTCGCAGCACCCGGCAACGGCAAGGAGCCGCAAGGGGAAAAAGCGACGATTGGAGCATTGCCCGACTCTTGAGAAAGAGTGGCTACCTCGGGCTTGGCGATCGTGGCTGTCTCACCTGCCGCTACCTCAAGCTCGACGGTGGCCGCCACTCCTTCGGCAAGACTCGGCCTTGCAAAATAGGATATATGAGAACCTGAAAGTTAAAACTTTGACAAAAGAACCCAATGCCGCATTACCTTGAGTCGGTTTTCCGATTGCTTCCCGAGCCGCACATGTTGCCTTTCTGTGGGCGGTGGACAAGGCAGCCGGAGCGTTCTCTGAAGGAGTAGGGGCAGGGGCAACAGCGCTGGAACCCGTACCCGCATCCAAGGCGGCGGTACACTCCCTTGCCGCATGCATCCTACGCTTCCTCTCCGCCCGGGCCGTGAGGGCAGATCTTCTAAAGACCTCCGTCAATGGGACGTCATCATCCACTCCAAGAGCTACCTCTGGAGCCGTTACGACGTCCGTCATCGGTTGCTTGAGTAAAACTTCTTTTGGCAACCATGAGGAGGCTGGGACTTCAATGCCTGGCCCGGGAAGAATCCTCTCATCAGCCTGTAGGATCGGTATTGTGGTCCCTGCGATAAGATAAAGCGGGGTCAGATCACCTATATAAAAAAAACGGGAGCGGAGACACGATAAACCGAAGCATACCGATGCCTAAGGATGCTCGAAGTCTTTCCTCTTCTTCAAAAGTCTTGAGAGAAGCTGCGAGAGCTTCTTCAGTGGAAATTCTTGTCAAAGAAGGAAAAGCGTCAGTCAAAACACAATAATAGAAGTATGATGCAATGGCGAAAAATACAACTAATGATTACCTGATCGTGCGAGGATAGCCAACCCCTCTTCGCGGCTTGCCAATCGCTTAGAAGCTGCGATGGCATCCGCCAGATCAGTATCATCTGGCGGCATGAATAAGCCCTCATTTGTCCCATACTCGCTCAAGCCCTCACTATAAGGAGCATGAGGCTCCTGACCAAATACGAAATCGGCAGAGAAGAGCGACTTCTTCTTCCTCTTCTGCGAGTGAACTCCGGTTGCAGCCAGCACTAGCTTGCGCTTGGTGGGCATTTTGGGACGGCGAGTCTAGATATCTGAGCCCACGCCAGATTCGGGTGAAGCTACATTTACCATCTCCGCGGGAGCACGGGGAACCGATGGCACGTCCACCGTCTCCACAGGAGCACGGGGCAATCCACGCATAGGGCTTAGCACACGTGGAGGCTCAACTGCAGCAACCTCTCTTAGCGGAGGGGGGACAGAGATCCGTCTCTTTAAAGGGACGTTGCGATCACCGGCAGGGGGCACACTCTTGCGATCGAGCAACAGCCGCCTTTCTTCCCTGATAACAACACCCATCGCGTGTTGATACCAGGCCACGTGTATGTTAAGGGCCCTCGGAACGCAACTCGGCTCGCTAATGAAGAAGTGAGAGCCCGTATTCAAGTGCATGAAGTGATCCAGCGCACCCCGTATTCCCTCTCTGGTGGCAGCTGGTTCTACCAAGAAAGCCTCCAGCGGGACCCCCTGATTATAACTCAGCTATTGGGCAAAATGATGGGGGGTTGTATCTCATGAATAGCGCCACATCATTTTGCCTGAATACGAGAAAGCCCGACCGGATGGAGTATAAATGGAGAATCTCCTGGGCTTTCAACACGGAAGCCCCGTCCTTAAAAACGTCGCGCAATGCCAGCACCGACTTGGAAGTCTCCTGGCCGATCGTCAGGACTTTGTCCGTGAAAGACATACCATCTTCGACCGTGCGCGGACGAAGAAGTAAGCCTCCCGCAGTGACGGACTCACGATGGACGTGTCAACCAGCCGCATAATTCGTGGGAACTTGCATTTGTCGTAAAACGAATGTCTCTTGTGAATGCCAAAGACCCAGAGCACGTGCATCTCCATCCACGAAGTAAAGTAATGCATCGGGAAGTTGGCATCATGCACCCTCGGTTCAGTGGTATCCGCCGCTACGCTAAGACCGTGGTATAGGTGGGCTAACCCGGTGATCCCGATGGCCACTTGTATTCCGACAACCATGCGATGCGCGGGATAGAAGACGTAGGGCCTCATGTAACGAGGATGCATAGGGAGCGCGAACCAACTCAACCATAGCCCCAGAAACCCAAGAAAAAATGCCTCCTCATCAATGCCCGGGGCGGCGATTTCTGACAACGGGATGACCGGTGCGTCAGGAAGCAAGAAGCCTTTCTGATCAGTTTCTAGTACTGGCTGACTGTCCAAGCCAAAACCGAAGGGATCATCGAGCTTGGAAAACTTTTCTCCTCGTTGCGACAAAATCTCCGGGGGAAGAAACCGGGCAATGAAGTCCGCAAAACTGACCCCGCGACCTCCGGATTCCAGGAAGAGGCTCTCGTACATGTTCAACACCTTTATCAGACTGGGGAATTGGTGCTGAATGACGTTCTCTGGCGTGAGACCCATCACCACTGGCTTGGTGGCAAAAACATATTCATCTGGAGGAATCAACTCCTCGTAGTGCTCCCCCCTAATCGGCAGACCGGAAACCTCAGCAAATTCTTCTAAGAAGATAGAGACTTTTCTGTCCAGTAGAAGGAAAGTATGGGTTGGGATGTTCCACTACTCCAAGAACGCCTTAATCCACCATGTGGGAGGAGCCGAATATTGGAACAACGAAGCATAAACCGCAGGGTATAGGCCAAGCTACAGCAATTGCGTTTTCTTCTCTGACAAGATGTACCTGGCCCACTGCAAATACCCGGCCGGATGACGGGGAGTTAGCCCGATGTTGTAGGGTTGTTCCCAAGGGCGCGACTCACCCTGGCATATGCGCCGCCCCAGGGTATCCAAATCCGTCGGCAGCTGCATGGGTACGGCGGCAATCGAAGGTTGAAGAAGACCCTCCGAAGTCCAATTGACAACCTCCACGGCATAGTTCACCGGGGGTGCATCTGCATACGGAATTGCCGAGATCGGCTCCGACGGCGTCGCACATGAGAAGCTTTGACGACCTCTGATAATCTGGTCATACCATCTGCCCCACAAGTGGAGATTTTTGTGTTCTGGGACACGGTCTTTGATGAGCGCGTGAACCTCCCGGTCCACAGGTGCCTCAGGGAATCCTCCCTCTGAACGGACGAATGGAAACGTGGCATCGAAAGACATGTCGCCTGCAAGAAAAAAGGGGACAGAAGTCAATTGTCAATGCTTTAATTCAATTTTCTGACACTCGGTACTTTAAAAGTTGTACCACACTGCAATGTAGTGGAAAGAAAACCAAAGGGGGACCCACAAAATCTAGATGACAATTCATCGATTAAAAATTAATAAAACAGCCTCATCATTGGATGAGACTGCCAATTAATAAGGAAATTCTAATTGAATGAGAAATCCCTCGGGAAAAGGAGAAAATCTCCCTTTGAGAGCAAAGCTCTATGACAGAGTGACAGTTGTTAAACTCTCATCATGAAGGAATAAAATTCCTTAAAGAGCCTGGCTCTGTAATGATGATGGAAAAATCCATCAAGGATTAATTAAAATTAATTTTTAAAAATTCTGGGATCTTCAAGATCCATGGAAAAAAAACTCTTAAGAGTTCTTCATCAAAGATCAAGAAATATACATATTATCAAAGAGCAGAGCTCTGATTCATGGGCTAAGAAACCCCAAGAAAAGATCTCTTTAGATCTATAGGTTCTTGAGAGCAAAACTCTGTTGATGGAACCCTAAATGGGTTTTCTTTAGATCAAAGATCTATGAAGAGCAAGGCTCTATAAAATCCTAATTTATTAAAAATTAAATTTTTTTAAACTTTACCTAAGTTTTGATAGAGTTCTGACTCTTGAAAAGTTCTTAAACTGAAGAGCAATGCTCTGAATAAAAATTCTCAAGAAAGAAGATGGAAATCATTTAAGGGACCAAAGGTCCTATTTATAGGAATTGAACCGCCTCTTCAACTTCTGAGTTGATCCAAGGGCTCAGATGTTGCCACCGCTGCACTCACGTGTGCACCACGTAAGCGCAACGGTGGGGGGAGGGCATTTGTTTCCACCAATCAGAGCAAAGCTCTGTTTTGAAATTCAAAATTCAAAAATTGAAGCAACGCTTCAGATCCAGCGCTAGGTGCATTGCGCGCCATGTGTCAAACACAGACACGCTGGCGCCAGGTGCGCAACGCCCTAGGCAGTGCACCCCTAATCAGAGCAAAGCTCTGTTTTAAAATTAAAAATTCAAAAGAATTGAAGCAACGCTTCATATCCAACGCTCTGCGCTACGCGCCACGTGTCAAACATGGGTACACTAGCACGGTTGCGCTGCGCCCTGCGCTGCGCGCCACGTGTCAAACACGGGTGCGCTAACGCGGTTGCGCTGCGCTCTGCTCTGCGCGCCACGTGTCAAACGTAGGTGTGCTAGCGCAAAGTGCGCTGCGCTCTGAGCAGCGCACCACGTGCAAAGCACGGGTGCACTAGCGCTGGAATTAAAAATTCCCCACCGTTAGATCAAAAGATCTAATAATGATAAATCATTAATCAGAATTAAAATTCTGTTATGGAAAGATTTTCTCGATCTTGTTCAAAACAAGAAGATTGCCTTTTGTAAAACAGAAGCCCTAGGATCAAAGATCCAGCGGTGGGAAATATTCCCAAATCAATCATAGAAGGATCTCTTTAACTGATTAAACAAATCAATTTGCCCTATATAAAGGCCCCTAGACTTCAAGTCTCGGATAGACAGAAATATAGAGAAACCCCCTTCAAACTTTGAGAAAAACTCAAAGAGAAAGAAAAGCAAGCTTTTGGTGAAATAAGATCATTTTCTTCAAGGTAAAGAACATGATTCTTGAACACAGAGACGAAATCATCTCATAAAAGAAGAACTATCTTCTAAATAAGATCATAGATCTACAAAAGACCAATGTCTTTTGATAAAAATGAGATCAGAAATCTTATTGTAAAAAACAAAAAAAGAAGTATTCACGTCATTTACAGATCACTGATCTACAAAGGCAACGCCTTTTTATAAGTAAGAACTTCTGTTCTTGAACCTTGAGGCAAAGCCTTCTTTAAAGGGAGAACACAAACTTGTTCTCTGATAATAAATTTGATCAAATGCGCTTTGCGCTACTGAAAGTGCCTTGCACTCATGAACTGCGCTTTTGCACTTATTGGACAGGCGCTCAGCGCCAAAGCATGCCACGTGTCAATCACAGACACAGCTTAAGCTTTGCGCTTCTGAAATAGCGCACTGCGCCCATGGACTGGCACTCAGCGCCAAGCGCGCCACGTGTCACTCACTGGTGCGCCATTAAATCAGCGCAAAGTGCTCATAAATTGAAAGCGCAATGCGCTAATAAACTAGCGCTTAGCGCTTAGCGCTTAGCGCGACACGTGTCCTCTTCGTGTGCGCTACCCGACAGAAGCGCAATGCGCTCTTTAATTGGCGCAAAGTGCCTGGCGCGCCACCTGGCGCACTGTCAAAACACACATTGTTCTGATAAATGCTATGAATTCAATACAAGACAATAACTGTCAGGATCTGATGCTCTGCATTATTAAAAGGTCCAAGCCCAAATAAAGGCTCAACAGCCCAGAACAATAAAATGTTAAAACATTTTAATCTTACTGGACTTAGCCCAATTCTGGCCATAATTCTTCAACTTATATTTAATTGAGCCCATCTGCTCACGAATATTCAACAGATCTTAGTTCCAAGCTGGACTACAGATCTTTCAACCAACTCACACCGGTTCGAGGGTACATCTCTTTACTCCTCTAATATCTGTCGTTGTAATCCTTCAACTTCTTTAGAGAGGTGACGGGTCCCGACAACCACACATTACTACGGACTGTGGGGTCCTTAAACTCATGGACTACGACGTCCTTAAACCTTATAGACTATGACGTCTCTAAACCGGACTGTGGGGTTCTTAAACTCATGGACTACGATTTCCTTAAACCTTATAGACTACGATGTCTCTAAACCGGACTGTGGGGTCCTTAAACTCATGGACTACGATGTCCTTAAACCTTATAGACCGCAATGTCTCTAAACCCGACTGTAGGTTCCTTACACTCATGGGCTACGATGTCCTTAAACTTCATAGACTACGATGTCTTTAAACTATGGACTGTGGGGTCCTTAAACTCATGGACTACGATGTCCTTAAACCTTATAGACTACGATGTCTCTAAACCGAACTGTGGGGTCCTTAAACTCATGGACTACGATGTCCTTAAACCTCATAGACTACGATGTCTTTAAACTACGGACTGTGGGGTCCTTAAACTCATGGACTACGATGTCCTTAACCTTGGACTGTGGGGTCCCTTTAAACCCATGGACTATGATGTCCTTAACCTTGGACCGTAATGTCCTTAAACTAATCGACCGCAATGTCCCTAAACTAAACAATAGAGCCTAAATTCTCTCTTGTTGGATCTAAATGATCCCGTTAAGTTGATCTTAGTCTAAAAATTAGACTAACGTATCCTTAACAAACGTTTAAGTTGATCTTAGTCTAAAATGAGGCTAACGTAACCTTAAATCCAAACCAAAACCCAAATCTAAGAAAGATACGGATTCAGACTAATCCACGCCCTACGGGCGGCAACATACATTAGTCTCCGTATACAATCCACGGGCAACCAAAAACAAAACAAACACCCACGACACAAAGTGACCATCTGGAGAAGGAGAAAGTGGTTACCGCGATGCGGTAGCGTAATTAACTACAGGGGCTTGCGCCTGCAAGGAAGAGCGTCCCCACAATCAAAAACCCCTCAAACGAGGGGGAATCTGACGAAGTCTGCTACATTGGCCGCATCCGTTTAAACCTTCGATACATGGTGCCATAAATCAACTTGGCATCTTCGGAGAGGTGGACGGATAGCACCAAATAGCATCTGCCCCCAGATTCAGGCAAGACGTCTATCGCGTCTTCCCGGTTTCTGGCGGTAAATAGATCTGTTTCTGGCGGTTTTACTGTAAAAAGTTTACCAATTCAAGTTCCTCACATTTTATAACATTTAATTAATAATTTATTATTATTTGTTAGGGCATGCACGCACGTGCGCACGTTAATGTGAGGGTTTGTTTGTGCTAATCTAGATTAGTGACCATGACACTTAACCTAATCTAATCCTTTGCTTTATCCTAATCCTTGTTTTAATCTAATCCTTAACCTAATATCTAGATATTTGTTTGTGAGAGAGAGAGAGATTTGTTTTGGGAGTGAGGAGGTGGCACATGTGAGTGTGAATGCATTAATGGTGCTATAATGCAAGGGTGCACTTACCCCTTAACCTCACCTCTCTCTCTTTTCTTTATACTCTCTCTCACTCTCTCTCACACTCTTTTCCTTCTCATTTTCTTCATCTCTCTCTTTTCTAAACTGAACACTTCTTCATCAATCACAAAACCATCACAAATATTCACAAAAACTCACAAAAATCACATCTTTGGACTTGATTTTCGGCTTGGATGCCTTGGAGCTTGCAAAGCTAGCATCTTTGAGTTCTTTGGGTTAGGTAATGATCTCTTGCTGTTAGTTAAGTGTTTATTGTGTTGTGTAGACTTTTATATTTAGTTTAGATAGCGTACAGTTAAGTTTTTGTGCAAATATCGTACTTTTAGTGTCAATATATGACATCTGTGATCTGCTGTGACCCCGAGAGTGTAGGACTACGGTAGCGCCCCGGCCGTCTATCCGAGGCCAAAATGCGGAAACGAAAATTTTTCTTGACTTTTAAACCGGCACTACCGCATCCTAAAAGAAAACCCGGATCGTAACCATTAACCTAATGCTAGCTAATATGAGAATGGGGTAGAAGGCTATACCAAGCGATCTGTGTCCTTCGGTCTTCGCCTCCACTCCGATCTCCTCGCGGAATCTCCGGTCTTCATCTCCTCGTCGGAAGGGGTACCACATCGAGAAGTCTTTTTACGGGCTCCCGCTTCATCCGAAGCAACTCGGGCGCGAAGTGTGCAAGCCGACGCGTCCAAGGTGTTGTAGAGAATGTTTGTGATCACTTTGTCCCTTGCATCCATAGCTTTGGATGGAGGTTGAAGTGTTGCCATTGATGGAAGCAAAAAGCTAGAGGAAAAAGAAGAAGAACAAGAGCTTTTCTTTTTCTTTTCTTTTCTCTTATTGTAATGAGAGTGAGAGATTATCAAAATACAAGTACAATAATATCCACCATGGCAGCCCCTCTCTCTCTCAATCTCATTTCAACACATTAAACAATTCATTAATGTGACATTTTTGCGAAAAAAGAGACCATGAGTCATAGTATAAGTCTATGTCACATTAATGCATTGTTATGATGATTTCTAGCTCATTATTTCCTTAAGCAAACATTAATCCAAATGTTTTCCATAACAAAGAAAATCCGGCAACAACTAAAGTAAACTCGTGACGGATCACAAGGATACCCCTCACCTGTATATACATACCTGCACCTGCTTTCCGACTGAATGCGAATGCGATGAGACTAAAGTAATCTAACAAATCTAATACTAGGATCCGGCTTAAACCAAAGCCCTCTAGTATGATCCGTCCGATCATGATCCGTGTAATACCGCACGTATAAGATCGAACCCTGCCATATATCATCGGCCTCTACAACGTTTCGCCCGAAACTTGAGAAACTGTCTGTGGGGGACTCTAAAGACTCGTCAATACTTTGGCTGTGGATTTAACCACTAGCACGTCAGAGGTATTAGCCGTACGTAACGGGCTACCAAGTATTGACTAAAAGGGACGTCGATGAGCGAACCCATCCTGACACCCTACTGAGCCTGTCAGTGACAATATCCATACATTCCGGTCGGTTCGTCTATGAGTATCGCATGGCGGGCCTAGGGGGTTGGTAAAAGTCAGACCCCCATAAGCGGTACAAGTCGTGTCGGGGTGTAGCCCAGAACACCCTGAGATACTACTGGAATACCTACCAGTAAATCTCCTGCCTCGGCCGAGGGCTTTGTGTAATGGCTCTCCTAGACACAGCGCGATCTCACCCCCAATACCGGGAGAGACGAAACCCCTGCCGATCCGCTCACTGCCTCCATGTGGCTCGGGACTGTACCCAACTAAAACCTGTTTGGACGACTCCTTTGAGCCGTGGTAGGGCAGTAATCAAAGCACAGTGGGAACTCACACGAGACAAATGACGATCTCAGGCCGATGAACTAATCTGTACACATGTCACCAGGGAACTGCTATCTGACGTATGGTATAATCCCAACTAGCATGTTCCCGGCGAGTCCTGTCCGGTGTACTCATAACCCAATGAGCACCTGTATACATCTTAGGTGAACCAACTGACATCAGTGGCTTGTGAGACCGGCCACCGCCCCTCGTCGGGGTCTCGACTGTATACACTAGTCTACTTTGGAGTATCGATGCCCTGTCTCGAAAACTCCCACGACTAGGGACCTTTTAAGGATGTTCTTATAGACCCCAGCTCCCACGTATATGATCTCCATCATACTGCTGGCCGTCAAGCAAGAATCCTAAGGGCTCTATCAACGTGCAATAGTGACCTGTAAGGTCACCTGAAACAGCACACGATGATAAAGATAAACCAGATAGCATACTATCATCTTGAGTAAGACTGTCTTACCGGTATTGGTCCTCCCTCAATCATTGCAATCATGTGCCTGTGATCCAATAATTGACTCTGAGGGCTCTATATCCAACAATCTCCCACTTGCACTCAAGGCTAATTATTGCGATGTCGCATACTCACAGCCCGTGTGATACCGAACACCCAACTCCTCTACTAATCAATCTCACAAAGCTCGTTCGCGAAACTATTGCGTTCGAGGAATAGCCTCTGCGAGTGGATCCGCTCTGATGTTTCTTTCTATGTCTCTCTTTATCTCAAGTTCGCGGAGAAACCCATCTCCCGAAATGAGCAATACCTGTCTTAGAATATGTTTGGATATCTGATGGGACCTGGTTCATAAATGAACTCCAAATCCAAACTTCTTAGACTGTATCATCAACTGAAACCAATCAGTATCCTGCGCCATGCCTCCCTCAGTATCCGTTTGGACCTCCTGTCCAAACTACTGCCCCTCGTTAGAGGAAAAACTATAACTCTGACAGCCACTCTGCCATCCAGGTCACCTTGGTAGCCTGGAATGATAACTGTCTCCCGAAGGAGGATGCCGTTATCATATCCCTAGAACATCCACTTATGTTCTAAAACTGCTTCCGAATGTTTCTCCAGGATTGGATAAATATCAACTTATTGCATCTACTGCAAAAACAACATCTGGTGTGGTACTTGACATCTCATGATTGACTCAATTGCCTAAGCAAGTGATCTACCAATCATGCACATCCCTCTCCCCTTTAGTCTGTAAGACACTTTTAGAGAGGGTGACTCCATCACCTGCAGGTACACTACCATGCTTGGACTCGTTCATTCTAAATACCTTTAGAATGCTGTCTAAGTACCCAGATTGGGAAACTACCCAAATCTAGATCTAAAACCATAGATCTAGTAACCAAAATGTCTGATAAAATATCCAAGTCCTATGTGGAGAAACCACTGTGTGACAACCAAAGTATAATCGATTGTAGTATAGGAACATCACTTCCTACTCTGTGTATGTCATCCAAATACCTGGACATCATACCCTACTACCTTCTTAACAGATCCATCCCCTAATCTGATGAAGTCAAACCTATGACTGTCACATCAGAAATAGATGATCTATCTCCGCTATATCTGCTTTAGTCCATAAATAGACATAAGCCACTTGTCTACTAATTCTTCCGTTGCTCCCACTGACTACGACAACCCTCTGGCAGAGTCATATAAACGTGCACTTCCAAAGCTAGTTTAGAACGACGCTATATTCATCCTCCTGCCGGGTCTCACAGTCTGGAACAACAGCAATGGCAAGTCTGGGTAAACAAGAACCTCCCTGTCACCGTCCTTGAGGCTACCGGAGTACCTCTCTGGTGCCTGAGGTTACCCATCATATCTGCGGAGTGGCTAATGGAATGTCAAATCAGAATGAATCTTTAGGTTCTTATCAAATTTTCAGTAATCGTCTGCGGTTCTAGAATCACTTCCAGTTCTACCATACTCCCACTACTGTTTTCTGAAAAAAATCCATTTTTGTTAAAACTGTGGCGAGTCAAGAACAATATCACTATTGATCTTCCTGATGGTAGAAAGTCAACCCTCGTCATAGCCTGGGTCAACCCACAAACAGCCATTACAGAAACGTGCCTTGAGTTATCCAGAGTCTGGTTTTAAGCATAAGCCAGACAACTCCCCGTACCTTAACATCGTTAAGATATGAACTGTTCTATATCCAATATAGAACCAGAGGCACTGATTTAATTGAACCAGATTCAAATCATGCAGCTGTCTCCAGTGCATGTCAACTAAATGGAGAGAGGTCGATCAGCATTACTCAACTTAGGAGTGCTTTCAATTTTGAGTAACCTGAAAGAGAAGCAAGATCTCCTAAAATCATCACTGTCAACTGAACACCATACACAAGTATCTACATCTTCGGTCACCTTGAAGAATCCCGATACTTGCAACACCTGGTTCTCTACTTTATTCATATACCTATAACTTCTTGAAACTCAAACCCTGTGTTTCTACGAAACACTTGTCTATAAACTAGAGAAGTCATAAGTAAGCCGAATATAGTACGAGGACCAACCCCTCTGTCCTAATGGACACTGGACAATATACAATACTCTGTATAAGTCCCCTGAGTCTAGTGACCCATTCACTGTGTGTTGTAGGTTGAAAACTGTACTTATGGTTAAGAAGAATTACACCGCTGTTCAATTCTCCTTACCTAACCATCCACTGATATAGGTAAATGTCATAGAAATAATTTCAAAAAGGTATATCTCACTCTATAAAAATAGACGTACAGATATATCAATTTGAAATTGGTGCATAACAACGGATATTCAAAACCAAATATTTGTCGTCCGACAAACAACCCAGGTGACTTCCTCAAATATCACCAATTACAACGAATCCCGATATAATGAGGATGATCACCTAATTCCCAAATAACTTACTCCCATTCATCATCTGTAAAACCAAACAGATGTGAGAATCATACCTGGTAAATACATACCCTGGAGCAAGTGTCTAATTAGGAAATCAGTTTTCTTTTAACAGTACACAGTGAAACTGAAATATTGAAATGTTTCGATGGGGTATCCCGGTATTCCTAGTAATGCCTCTTCCATTATCCAGATTCACAACTGTAATCGTATAATTCTTTGCCATCTCTCCAAATCCCTTTATATGTCTTTAGTTATTACCTTCTGTACACCCTCTTAGGCTAAATGGTTTTCTTCCTTCCCTACCGTTCGGCACCAGCCTATGGTTTGGAAGAAGACTATCCAATAAGAATAATGGGTGTACTGTCCTAATCCTAGGAGCACTCGCAACGCGAGAGAAGGTGAAGATAAAAGACAACTGAATAAAACCTTATTCCTATTTTTCCTGAACCAGAATCCATCCCCGAACTGGAACAAGTTCCTTTCGAGTTCGTATATAACCATACGATGGAGTATCCAATAAACTGTGGATCTTCGTAGTGATACGGAGTGTCCTGGAGAAATACGAAGGTGAAGTGGGAGTGGTAATGAAATACTTGGTCTGGTCGTGAATAGCAGTCGCAGTTTACTTTTCCCTCTTACTAATCCCTTGATATGTCTTTACTTAATACCTTCTGTACACCATCATTATGCAAATTGGTTTTCTTCATTCCCCACCGTTCGGCACAGGCCTAAGGTTTGGAAGAAGACTATCAAATTTGCGTAATAGGTGTATTATCTCCTAAACCAAGGAGTACTCGCAAGCTGAGAGAAGGTAAAAGGAAAAGACAACTAAATAGTCCTATTCGTTTTCTCCAGAACCGGAAACCATCCTCGAATAAATTCCTTTGAGTTCGTATATAACCATACGATGGTTTTGTCCATTGGAAGTGGACGTTCGTAGTAATACGGGGTGTCCTGGAAAAAAGAGAGGTAAAAGTAGGAGTGGCAATGAGGTATGCAACTCTGACAATCCAAAAGCCAGTGTTATAAGAAGGTTCGGTTAATTTGGTCACTGAGTCATAGTCAAGGGTCGGGTCATCGTCGCGGTCAAAGAGAGAGAGAAAAGAAATACTCAGCGTGCACTCTAACCGAGATCAGAATGGTTATCACTTTATCTAATCAGGAAACCTCCCACTGTAACCTCAAATTCTCCTCCAAACCTGAAAGAAGAATTAGTCGGGATCACCCGAGGAATAAACCAACTCATCAGCGGGAATCAGGATCCAACTATCATCGCATGATAACGCGACGGAATCCACTCACGTCACCACACTCTAGAAGGTATGCGCATGCCTGGCAAGTTTCATTTTCTTTAGAAACTCCCGATGTGTGTTTTTACCCCAAGCGGTTTATGACCTTGACTAGGTCAACAAACCATAAACCGCCAGTCAAGTTCAACCCGTCATTATTCTGGATTGCATTAAACCCACCCGTACGTGCCCTTGACTAGGTCAACAAGGCCACACGACTGTCTTAACCAATCCCACTTATGCAACAAACAAGTACCACTTAACTACCGAACACTACGTCTTGACTAGGTCAACAAACGCAGTACGAATACTAAATAATACCCGTAAGAAATGACGGAGGGCTACGTCTAGTTTTTGGCGAAAAAACTTTTAACATAATGAACTTGATATCGTTGAAGGAACTGCATAGCTTTTTATAAAAATATAGTGACGAAAACCTTTGCTAAAGAGGTCACTCCCGGTGAAGGGATCTCGGTTCTTTCCCCGTAGAATGAGGTGCAGGATATTCCAACTAAATACCACGATGCAAAGCAAAAAGTAATCGGCTATAGTGAAGTTATTACCCTGACGCAAACTTCTGTCCAAGGGGTCACTCTCGGTGAAGGGATCTCGGCCCTTGCCTCGTCGACTGAGGTGCTGGATATTCATAACTGAATGCCACTGTGCAAAACAAAAGAGAACGTCCTTACAATAACAGCATTTTTGAAAAATTGTTCCAACAACATCAGAATAGGTTTGTTTAGCTTGCATTGATCCGAATCAACGAGTCCCATCAATTGATCACACCACAAAGAACGAAAATAATGATGTACGTATATGCCATCCGCATTCGCCACTGGGTCCCGTCATCACCCGTTAGGTTACTTAACTAACGACAGAGCGGGGACTGGACTAGCGCGGGTGAAAAACATATACAACATCTACTAGTATATATATCAATATACAATATTCGCTCAAGACGTGATAAAATGCAACATCACAGAAATGTAATAAGCATCACAGAACAATACAGATATCTGGAAACCCCGGGTTTCACAGAGCCGCTGCTGAAACCCGACGTTCCCCTGGTCGTGTGAATAGCCTGTGCAATGATATTCTAGACCCCTACGGGCGCGGCAAGTTACCCGCCAAAACCTGAAGCGAGGCAGCCCCCTTCAGCAACGTGAATGGACCACCCAGCACTTCACGGAATCCGGTAACTTGGGCACCCCTCCTGGGTCAACCTGTACCCTCTACGAGTGCGGCGAATAGCCCACCAATTCTAGAGTGAAGCCCCCTCCATCTCAATGCCATGAGATGCGGGCCCGTTGCCTTCTAGAACCCGGCTATCTGTGCACCCCTCCGCGGGGCAATCCTAATACAGAAAGTAAAATATACAATAGGTACATCGACCTCAGCCCGGTCGTGCCCCAAAAGAATAATATACAAACAGGCAGTGACGACAGTCCACATTTCGGACGCTCGCCCCGCAATATCAAATGTACATATACAACCAAACTGTACTACCATTGCACCAGGCTATCCACCACGACGAATCCGCAATATCACAGCACAACACAGAACATCAATGTGAATGTCACGTTCGTAAATCCGTCGAAAATGGCTATAGCAGTTAGACAGGATTTACCGATCAAGTGACATTCACGGTCGCAGATATAATGTAAATGCTGTGAACTAATATGTTAAAATTTTCGATCGACTAAAATTCCCAAACTGGGCCCCAAGCACAATACCCAGTACTCAAATAAATCTGGGCCCAAAATAAAATAACCAGAAACCACTTTTTCAAGTAAGGAATCACTGTAGGAAAAATGGTCCGGTGATGTCACTATTCGGCGGCGGAACCACGGCCAAAAGGGGGTTACGGCCGCGGTTCCACGGCGCTACAGTGACATCATGCAACTATTTTTCTTCAGTGGTCTCCAAAAACCCTGCCTGATTTTCTGCAGCACACCAAATAATTTTTTG
Source organism: Agapanthus africanus (assembly GCA_030015575.1). NCBI lineage: Eukaryota > Viridiplantae > Streptophyta > Magnoliopsida > Asparagales > Amaryllidaceae > Agapanthus > Agapanthus africanus. The sequence continues at coordinate 136,286,987 of JASDDO010000004.1, read as the reverse complement.
ACAACAGAAAAAATTCGACAGAAACTGATGAAATGAAAACGCGGTTTCGGAATCTTTGTTCGATCGAAGTTCTAAACACGCTAAAGAAAGCTAGTAAAGGTTAATGGTTTGGCTCTGATACCATGTAGGACTACGGTAGCGCCTCGGCCGTCTATCCGAGGCCAAAATGCGGAAACGAAAATTTTTCTTGACTTTTAAACCGGCACTACCGCATCCTAAAAGAAAACCCGGATCGTAACCATTAACCTAATGCTAGCTAACATGAGAATGTGGTAGAAGGCTATACCAAGCGATCCGTGTCCTTCGGTCTTCGCCTCCACTCCGATCTCCTCGCGGAATCTCCGGTCTTCATCTCCTCGTCGGAAGGGGCACCACATCGAGAAGTCTTTTAACCGGCTCTCGCTTCATCCGAAGCAACTCGGGCGCGAAGTGTGCTAGCCGACGCGTCCAAGGTGTTGTAGAGAATATTTGTGATCACTTTGTCTCTTGCATCCATGGCTTTGGATGGAGGTTGAAGTGTTGCCATTGATGGAAGCAAAAAGCTAGAGGAAGAAGAAGAAGAACAAGAGCTTTTCTTTTTCTTTTCTTTTCTCTTATTGTAATGAGAGTGAGAGTGAGAGATTATCAAAATACAAGTCCAATAATTTCCACTATGGCAGCCCCTATCTCTCTCCATCTCATTTCAACACATTAAACAATTCACTAATGTGACATTTTTGCTAAAAAAGAGACCATGAGTCATAGTATAAGTCTATGTCACATTAATGCATTGTTATGATGATTTCTAGCTCATTATTTCCTTAATCAAATATTAATCCAAATGTTTGCCGTAACAAAGAAAATCCGGCAACAACTAAAGTAAACTCATGACGGATCACAAGGATACCCCTCACCTGTATATACATACTTGCACCCGCATTCCGACTGAATGCGAATGCGATAAGACTAAAATAATCCAACAAATCTAATACTAGGATTCGGCTTAAACCAAAGCCCATTAGTATGATCCGTCCGATCATGATCCGTGTAATACCGCACGTATAAGATTGAACCCTGGCATATATCATACGGCCTCTACAACGTTTCGCCCGAAACTTGAGAAACTGTCTGTTGGGGACTCTAAAGACTCGTCAATACTTTGGCTGTGGATTTAACCACAAGCGCGTCAGAGGTATTAGCCGTACGTAACGGGCTACCAAGTATTGACTAAAAGGGACGTCGATTAGCGAACCCATACTGACACCCTACTGGACTTGTCAGTGACAATATCCGTACAGTCCGGTCCGTTCGTCTATGAGTATCGCATGGCGGGCCTAGGGGGTTGGTAAAAGTCAGACCCCCATAAGCGGTACAAGTCGTGTCGGAGTATAGCCTAGAACACCCTGAGATACTACTGGAATACCTACCAGAAAATCTCCTGCCTCGGCCGAGAGCTTTGTGTAATGGCTCTCCTAGACACAGCGCGATCTCACCCCCAATATCTGGAGAGACGAAACCCCTGCCGATCCGCTCACTGCCTCCATGTTGCTCTGGACTGTACCCAACTAAAACCTGTTTGCACGACTCCTTTGAGCCATGGTAGGGTAGTAATCAAAGTACAGTGGGAACTCACACGAGACAAATGACGATCTCAGGTCGATGAACTAACCTGTGTCACCAGGGAACTGCTATCTGATGTCTGGTATAATCCCAACGAGCATGTTCCCGGCGAGTCCTGTCCGGTGTACTCATAACCCAATGAGCACCTGTATACATCTTAGGTGAACCAACTGATACCAGTGGCTTGTGAGACTGGCCACCGCCCCTCGTCGGGGCCTCGACTGTATACACTAGTCTACTTTGGAGTATCGATGCCCTGTCTCAAAAACTCCCACGACTAGGGACCTTTTAAGGATGTTCTTATAGACCCCAGCTCCCACGTATATGATCGCCATCATACTGCTGGCCGTCAAGCAAGAATCCTAAGGGCTCTATCAACGTGCAATAGTGACCTGTAAGGTCACCTGAAACAGTACACGATGATAAAGATAAACCGGATAGCATACTATCATCTTGAGTAAGACTGTCCTACCGGTATAGGTCCTCCCTCAATCATTGCAATCACGTGCCTGTGATCCAATAATTGACTCTGAGGGCACTATATCCAACAGAGAGTTTACTAGAAAACCAAACAATGTAGTTTTGTTGTAACTGAGACCCTGAGCCTTCACCTCATGCCCGAACACCCTCGCTCGGATTCCGGCCGGCGACATTGAGGATTTTTCCGGCGACCTCGGTTTTGGGGTAGGGTTAGGGTGTGTGGGTTTTTGTGGGTAGGTGTATGCTTTGGTTTGGGGGTGTTTGGTCTTTTTTGGTTGTTGAGTTTTCTCAGTATGCAAAATCTGGGATCACATAGGTGTAAGTCTACGGTAGCGCCCCGGCCGTCTTTCCGAGGCCAAAATGCGGAAACAAAAACTTTTCTAGACTAGAAACCGGCGCTATCGCATGCTTAAATCCCGGATCGAACCATTAACCTACAACTAGCTATCTAGAGAGAGGGTTGTCAAGCTATACCGATAGATCCGTGTCCTTCGGTCTTTGGCCACCATCCCAAGCTTCTCGCGGCATCTCCGGTCTCGATCTCCTCGTCTGAATGGCACCACATCAATGAGTCTTTTTACGGGCTCCCACCTCTGAACCAAGGCAACTCGGACATAAAGTTTGCTAGCCGACGTGTCCCAGATTGCTGTAGAATATTCGTAGAAGACTTCGTCTCAAGGGTTAATAGAAGTTGCCATTTTTGGTGGAGATGGAAATGAGCTTTTGGGAATGGAGCTAAGGAATTTTGTGCAAGCAAATGAGATCAAAATTTCCACCACCAAAAATGAATCAGGGGCTGTCCCAAAATGTGGCTCGGCCATATTTGAGAGAGGGAGGAAGTGAAGGGAGGTGAGTGTAGGAAAAAGCAAGAGGTGATGATAAGCAAAAAGGTCACACCAAAGTCTTTCCCAAATCCAATCACTTAAATGCAAGCAATGAGCACAAATGAATCAATCTCATCAAGAGGATTCCAGAAATCTGCTGGAGCCCCGGACACTACAAAAAATGTAGGGTTACTAGGCACTCTGACAAGGTACTACAAGGCATCAACCATGCCCGATTAAAATTTTAGCCGTGCCTAACAACCCTAAACAAGATCTTGGCTAGACTATTAGGCTATCACATGCAAGTAAATAACTTTTAATACTAAGTGAATACGAAATACAACCTTTGTAGATCGGTCCTTCACTTCTAATGCTCCTTGTCGTAGTCCCTTCGCTGCGATCATGGTTCTCCCGGGCTCTTGCATGGCTTCACGAGGTGAAAGAAGTGTTCTTGCTTGAAGTCTTCGAGGCCGAAGATGATCTATGTCGAGGGAATACCAACTCAAGCTTCTACTTCACTAACTAAAGAATTAGTGAAGCAAACACCCAAAACTAAAGTGCTAGTCTAGTAGAGGATGAAGAAATAGGAAGTGGGTTCTCTTTAGAATTTTATTTCTCACAATCTTTCACTCTCTTTTCAAAACCCTAGCAAGCTTTTTCTTTTTGCTCAAAGAAGAAGAAGATGAACAAAAGAAAAAGATGAGAAAGATAATGATCTAGTGAGTGAGCTAACCATGGGTGAGTGAGTATCTTATACTAACTCATGTAGAGACATAACCATGGCTAATCCTAATGGTTGGGTTAACTAAATATCTTAAGTAAAACAAATTGAGTTGAATTTGTCAAAGCACTAAAAGCTTCTACAAGCTTCATGCACTTAACAAATTTCAACCAATTTAGATTTACTTTAAATACAAAAACCCCTCCACTAAAATTAGAATGGTGTATGTCTTATACACCCATGTCATGTGTATCAACAACCATGATACAAATGAAAGAAAAACACATTTTTAATATATATCACATATATATTAAAGTTTGTGAACATGTGAGAAAAATCCTTAAGTGAACAAATGTTAGTTAATGTAAATTAGTATATCAAATATACAATTATACACTAAATTATTAAATCAACATTTGACTTAATAATCCGGTTATATCTCATATAACCGACTAACATCTAATGTATCGTCTTATCGAATCAACACTTGATTTGATAACCTGGCTATATCACATATAACCGACCGATACAAAAAGTCATGAGAATAGAATACGGTATCACATACACGCATTATTCTCTGTTCCGCACATATCACATATCCTATTTCGTTTTTCCTGAGCCAGAAAAACCTCTGTGCAGGACTCTAAAGACTCGTCAATACGCCGGCAGTAGGTGATGATCACATCAAGCACCCACAATCCGTCAGCGGTACTAGCTGGACGTAACGGCTACCTGGGTATTGAGCGATCAGAAGATCAGCAAGCAAGCCTGCTCTAACTCCTGTAAAAGCCTAACGGTAACACTTCCCGTACAGTCCGGTCTCCTCGTCTGATATGTCGCATATCAAGTCTAGGGGTGGTAAACGTCAGACCCCAATAACCGATAAGTAGTGCCGATGTGAGGCTCATAACGGGTCGAGAAACTACTGGTAACACTTACCAGTAAATCTCTAAATCAGCCCTGGTCAGGGACTTCCCTGTTATGGCCAATCGAGCACAGCGCAACATCAACCCCCAATAACGGGAGAGACGAAACCCCTCCTATCGCTCATTGCCTCCATGTGACTCGGGACTGTATCCAAAAACCACCGTTTTGCACGCCTTCTTGGACGTGGTATGGTGGAAATCAAAGCACAGTGGGAATCACACAAGACTCTATGACGATCTCGGGTCTACAGACTAACCTGCACAAGTGTCACCAGAGAACTACCATCTGACGCGAGGTATAATACCATCAGGGAGTTCTCGGCGAGTCCGTTATGTGTACCCAGTCTCCACTGAGCACCCGTATACCATCTCTGATGTCAAACACCAATGGATATGGGATCATCCATCACCTATCTCATAGGTCGAGAAGAGTATACGCTAGTCTACTCTGGTATATCGATGCCCTGTCTCGATACACCCACGACCAGGAACATTAAAGGATGTTCTTATGGACTACTCTGTCCCCACTAGTATGATCAGCATCATAGTCCAGGTAGTCAAGTACACATCCTAAGGGCTTTACCAACATGTAACTATAAGACAGTATCAAGAGACAAGTATACATGTTAAGATAAAGAGCAACCAGATAGCATACTATCATATCGAGCAAGAAAGTCCTCTCTATATATGTCCAAGCATCCAATATAATATACATCATCTGTACAATACTGGCCTCTACGGCATACATACAACTAACAATCTCCCAGTTGCACTAGGGCCAGCTGCTGTAGTATCGCATACCAAGCATCCTGAAGAGTCTCTCAAACTGTATCAGGGGAATGACCTTCGTGAGTGGATCTGCAGTGTTGTTCTTCGTGTCAACCCTCCTGACCTCGATCTGCCGGCGATCTACTATCTCCCGGATCAGGTGATACCGCCTCAGAATATGCCTGGATCGCTGATGGGACCTGGGTTCCTTGGCCAAAGCCACCGCTCCATTGTTATCACAATACAAAGGTATTGGATGCTCAATGGATGGAACCACTCCAAGTTCAGTAATGAACTTCTTGATCCAGACAGCCTCTTTGGCAGCATCGTTGGCAGCGATGTATTCAGCCTCCATCGTCGAGTCTACCACGGTTTCCTGCTTGGAACTCTTCCAGCTAAACGCCCCTCCGTAAAAGGTAAAGAAAAATCCCGAGTGCGACTTTGAGTCGTCCTTATCATTCTGGAAGCTCGAATCGGTAAAGGACTCCACTTGGAGTTCTCCGTTACCATACACCAAGAGCATCTCTTTAGTCCTTCACAACTACTTGAGAATGCTCTTCACAGCTGTCCAGTGACTCTCTCCAGGATCAGCTTGATACCTACTCACTACACTTAGTGAGTGTGTTACATCGGGTCTCGTACATAGCATCACGTACATGATAGAGCCTACAGCCAAAGCATAGGGTATCCCTTGCATGCGAGCTCTCACCAAATCAGTCTTGGGAGACATCTCTTTGGAGAGATTGAGTCCAGAGATCGTAGGTAAGTTCCCACGCTTTGATTCTTCCATACTAAACCTCTTTAGTATGGTGTCAATGTACCTGGATTGGGACAATCCCAATATCCTTTTAGATCTATCTCTATAGATCATAATTCCCAGTATGCAGGAGGCATCACCTAGATCTTTCATTGAGAATCTTTGTGATAAGAAGAGCTTGACCGATTGCAGCATAGGAATGTCATTTCCTATCAAGAGCATGTCGTTCACGTACAATACGAGGAAGACAACCTTACTCTCTGCTACCTTCTTGTAGATACAAGGTTCATCTACGTTTTTGACGAAATCAAACTCTTTGATAACGACGTTAAAGCAGATGTTCCAACTCCGCGATGCTTGCTTTAATCCATAAATGGACTTAAGCAGCTTGCACACTTTCCCTCTGCTCCCACTAGCTACGAAGCCCTCTGGCTGAGTCATGTACACGCTCTCTTCTAAATCACCGTTTAGAAAGGCGGTCTTAACATCCATTTGCCAGATTTCGTAGTCATGATATGCAGCGATGACAAGCATGATCCGGATGGATTTAAGCATAGCCACTGGAGAAAAGGTTTCGTCATAGTCCACACCTGGTCTTTGACGAAAACCCTTTGCAACAAGTCTAGCTTTGAAAGTCTCCACTTTCCCATCTACACCAAGTTTTTTCTTGAAGATCCACTTGCTCCCAATGTGTTTTACCCCTTCAGGAGCATCTTCCAAAGTCCATACTTTGTTGGTGTATACGGATTCTATTTCGGACCGCATTGCATCCAGCCATTTCACTGAGTCCCCACTCGTGATGGCCTGCTCGAAGCTAGTTGGGTCATCATCCTCCATAATGCAATCCTCGCTCCCACCATCCATGAGAAAACCGTAGTATCTCTCAGGTGGGTGAGGAACCTTACTAGATCGGCGGAGTGGCTGGGGTTCATCGGGAACTACCGAATCCTCTGGTTCCACCAAATCTTCTGTAGCAGCTTTTGTAGCTGGAACCTCTTCCAGTTCTACCTCATGACCACTAATCTCTTTTGCAAGAAAATCCTTTTCTAAAAAGGTGGCATGCCGAAAAACAAACGCACTTTGTTCCTCAGTGTGGTAGAAGATATACCCTTGTGAATTCTTGGGATATCCTATAAATTTTCATAGAACAGACCGTGCCTCGAGTTTGTCCGGATTTTATCGTTTGACATAGGCTGGACAACCCCATATCTTAACATAGTTAAGACATGGTCTCTTCCCTTTCCATATCTCATATGGAGTGGTAGGCACAGATTTGGTGGGGGCCATATTCAATAGATGTATGGCTGTTGCTAGCGCATACCCCCAGAAGGAAATAGGCAACTCAGCTGCGCTCATCATAGAGCGTACCATATCTAATAGGGTGCGGTTCCTCCGTTCTGATACACCGTAGTGCTGTGGTGTATATGGAGGAGTCAGCTGAGAGAGAATCCTATTCTCTTTTAGGAAATCCAGGAATTCATTGCTCAAGTATTCACCTCCTCGATCAAATCGAAGGATTTTAATACTTTTCCCGGTTTGGTTCTCGACTTCTTGTTTTTATTCTCTAAATTTCTCAAAAGCTTCAGACTTGTTTTTTATCAAGAACACATGTCCGTATCTTGAGAGATCGTCAGTGAATGTAATGAAGTACGAAGAACCATCCCCGGTATGTGTAGACATGGGACCGCATACATCACTATGTATCATTCCCAAGAGTTCGGTAACTCTTTCTCCGTGTCCCGTAAACGGAGTTTTGGTCATCTTGCCTTTGAGACATGACTAGCAAGTGTCATAAGATGAAAATTCGAACGGTTTCAAATATCCATCCTTATGCAACTTAGCTAGTCGTGTCGCATTTATATGACCAAGTCTACAATGCCACAAGAAGGATTCGTTCATTTCTGAACTCTTCCTCTTGTGTGTGTTTGTTATGCTCAGAACTGTTGATTGATTTAGAACATAAATGTCATTGCACAACGTGCCTGATCCAACCAACTTTTGGTTTTGGAAAATGTTCATAACATTATCCTGTAATACAAAATTATATCCCTCTTTACTCAACAAAGAAACCGATATAATGTTGCATATCAGGTTCGACATGTAATAGCATTCGTTCAGAATCAATGTATTACCAGTTGACAATACAAGGTGATATTCCCCGACGGTTTTAGCTGCAACAATTGCACCATTTCCAACCCTTATGTCTTTATCACCTTCTCCAAGTTCTCTACCTTTCCTAAGCCCATGTAACTGATTACATATATAAGATCCTGACCCGGTATCTAATACCCAGGACATAGAGAAAATGGAGAAACAGTTCTATGTAACGAACACACCCGAAGAAAATGCATCATCATGTACTTTCTTCATTCGGGTGGCATGGGAATCCTGGTATTCCCCTATATCCTGTTCAGTCTTATAACTTTTATAAGAAAGAACGGAACCAACGTTCCCCAGCATAGTATAACATGCGGGTTCGGTCAACACATCCATATTATTATCTTGATTAAGGCATGATATGGTCGCATCCTGGAGAGAGAGAGAAGAAAAACCTTTAGCGTATGCTCTTGCAAGATCAGATTGGTTATTATTTTATCTAATCAGGATGGCTCCCACTGTTTTTATCAAATCTTCCTTTAAACCCTAAAAGGAAAGACTAGCCGGGATTAATTACACCCTACAATTTCGCCAATCTTTCAGCCAGGCCAGTGTCGGTACTTTGAGGGAGGTTCCACGTGCTTTAGCACGGACCTAATTAAAGTAAACCTCATTTTCCCAAAGGCGTAACCCCTTTGACACCTTTCTAGACGCCTACTTGATCGGCTAATTGTCCTGTGTAAAACTCTCCCAGGAGTAAAAATTACTCGCAGTGGGTATCCGGATCCAACTATCTCATAGAAGGTATGCAATCTCATTGCAAATTTCAACACTTGAAATTCCCGATAAAATTTTTGCCCCTAACGTGCTATGACCTTGACGAAAGCCAACAAACCATAGCCCGCTAGTCAAGTTCAACCCGTACGTTTCTTGACTGAATTAAACCCACCCGCACGACCCTTGACGAAAGCCAACAAAGCCGTACGACTACCCTAATCCAATCGCATCATATGCAGCAGATAAGAAGCATATAGCTACCGCACACTACACCTTGACGGAAGCCAACAAATGCAGCACGAATACTATATACAACTTATCTGAAATGACGGAGGGCCATGACAGGTTTTTTCTGAAAAACTATTGCGTAATGAACTTGATATCGTTGTAGAATCATGTGAATTTTGAAATGGAGTGATTTTGAGGCTTTTATTGGTTTTGCTAAAGAGGTCACTCCCGGTGATGGGATCTCGGCTCTTTCCTTATGGAATAAGGTGCAGGATATATCATATATATCGCTATGCAAAGCAAAAACTCCAAAAGCAATCAAAAACAAACCGAGTGTTGTAGCATCTGCCAGTTTTGCTAAAGAGGTCACTCCCGGTGAAGGGATCTCGGCTCTTTCCTCATCGAATAAGGTGTAGGATATATCATATATATCGCTATGCAAAGCAAAAAATGTAGCTACCCTTTTTGAAAATTTGATTCTATAACATCTTTTAGGTTTCTTTTCTTTCATTAATCATATTAATGAAGTCCCATCATTTAAATCACCTAAACATCACAGATAAATACGACGTACACTTATTCCATCCGCATTCGCCTCGATGTCCCCTCGTGCACCGTTAGGTTAGGTAACTAACGGCAGAGCGGGGCAGGGCTAGCGCGGGTGTAAAACATAAGTAACGTATATATAATATACCATATATACTATATACAATATTTATCACAACATATCAAATGATCACATCACAGATATCGCAGCAGAAGAAACATATGAAACATTGGATATACTAGGACGTCCGTGTTTTATTTTGAGCCTCTATAAAACCCGGATTCCACGGTCATGATGAATAGCCAAACCCACACCCCTAGACCCCTACGAGAGCGGCAAGCAACCCTACCAATTCTAGAGTTAGGAGACCCGGACTCGACTCCTCGAGTTGGTCTCCCACTGGACTCTAGAACCCGGTTACTTGTGCTCTCCTTCTTAGGTCTATCCTAGTGCGGAAAAGTAAATAATATACAAATGGTGACATCAACCTCATCCCGGAAGTGCCCTAATAAAAGAATATTACATACATTGAATTTTACATGAATGAAAATAAAGAACCCTCATCTCACATAAAACCCCCGGCTATCCAAAAACGCGACGATCCAATATAACATATCCAGCAACACATAACATCACATGTCATCAACGTAAGTAAATATGCGCATCCCAATTGTCGTTGACATATAGCAACGAAACCGGCGATATCACATATTACGCTTACGATCGCAGAAAATAAAGTGTAAAACTATAACATTTGGAATCCACAATCCTTTTTGATATCGTAAATCCGAAATATCACATACTTCGCATTTCATGCCTAACTATATGAATTCCACATATTGTATCACATTCCAAATAAATAGACAGTATTAAACTTTCCGATCGAATAATCAAACACCCAAGATTTCTTAAATAGCTCAATACTTGAGGGGAGTTTAAAAACATCCATCACATGCCACAGTACCAATGGTCCAGCCGTAGAAGGGTCAAGCCAACGCCTCACATGTGGCAACGCCGTACTCCCCCAAACCATAAGGTTCAAAAGACAGTTCAAGACGGTCACATAATCGAGTGAAGGTTTGTTGTCTTCTAGAGGGTCCATTGCGTAACTTGCACGATTTAGACGTTCTTAAACTACGGAAAAATCCAACACCTGGAAATTTTCCGGCAGGGGAAAAAGTGAGTTATTGATATCCGTTCGAACTTTTGAACACGTTCTAAATTATCCGGAAAAAGAACGAAATTAAATTTTCCGATCGAATCAACGAATACAAAATAATCCACAGAACACTCAACACCAGAGGCAGATTAAAAATACCCAAAAAATAGAAATAACAGATACGGGTATTACTGTGCAAAACCCAAAGCACAAGCTCACTGTACGGCCGCGGATCCGCGGCCGTACAGTGAGCTTGTGCTTTGGGTTTTGCACAGTAATACCCATATCTGTTATTTCTATTTTTTGGGTATGATCCGCGGCACAAGAAGGGTATTGCCGCGGTTCCGTGGCTATCCGTACGCCTTACTTTATCGTTTTTCATAGTAATACCTAAAATTCCCTGCTGAATTTTTTAGGTATTTTTAATACAGAAAAAATCGCATTTTTAAAATTTGTCCAGAGAGGGGGTTAAAATGACGTTTCGGGGTTCGATCGGGGTTTTAACTTCGTATACACGTCGCCTAATGCTCAAGCTAGGCTCTGATACCACTGTAGGGTTACTAGGCACTCTAACAAGGTACTACAAGGCATCAACTATGCCCGATTAAAATTTTAGCCGTGCCTAACAACCCTAAACAAGATCTTGGCTAGACAATCAGGCTATCACATGCAAGTAAATAACTTTTAATACTAAGTGAATACGAAATACAACCTTTGTAGATCGGTCCTTCACTTCTAAAGCTCCTTGTCGTAGTCCCTTCGCTGCGATCATGGTTCTCTCGGGCTCTTGTATGGCTTCACGAGGCAAAAGAAGCGTCCTTACTTGAAGTCTTCGAGGCCGAAGATGATCTACGTCGAGGGAATACCAACTCAAGCTTCTACTTCACTAACTAAAGAATTAGTGAAGCAAACACCTTAAACTAAAGTGCTAATCTAGTAGAGGATGGAGAAATAGGAAGTGGGTTCTCTTTAGAATTTTATTTCTCACAATCTTTCACTCTCTTTTCAAAACCTTAGCAAGCTTTTTCTTTTTGCTCAAAGAAGAAGAAGATGAACAAAGAAAAAGATGAGAAAGATAATGATCTAGTGAGTGAGCTAACCATGGGTGAGTGAGTATCATATACTAACTCATGTAGAGACATAACCATGGCTAATCCTAATGGTTGGGTTAACTAAATATCTTAAGTAAAACAAATTGAGTTGAATTTGTCAAAGCACTAAAAGCTTCTACAAGCTTCATGCACTTAACAAGTTTCAACCAATTTAGATTTACTTTAAATACAAAAACCCCTCCACTAAAATTAGAATGGTGTATGTCTTATACACCCATGTCATGTGTATCAACAACCATGATACAAATGAAAGAAAAACACATTTTTAATATATATCACATATATATTAAAGTTTGTGCACATGTGAGAAAAATCCTTAAGTGAACAAATGTTAGTTAATGTAAATTAGTATATCAAATATACAATTATACACTAAATTATTAAATCAACATTTGACTTAATAATCCGGTTATATCTCATATAACCGACTAACATCCAATGCATCGTCTTATCGAATCAACACTTGATTTGATAACCTGGCTATATCACATATAACCGACCGATACAAAAAGTCGTGAGAATAGAATACGGTATCACATACACGCATTATTCTCGGTCCCGCACATATCACATATCCTATTTCGTTTTTCCTGAGCCAGTAAAACCTCTGTGCAGGACTCTAAAGACTCGTCAATACGCCGGCAGTAGGTGATGATCACATCAAGCACCCACAAGCCGTCAGCGGTACTAGCTGGACGCAACGGCTACCCGGGTATTGAGCGATCAGAAGATCAGCAAGCTAGCCCGCTCCAACTCTTGTAAAAGCCTAACGGTAACACTTCACGTACAGTCCGGTCTACTCGTCTGATATGTCGCATATCAAGTCTAGGGGTGGTAAATGTCAGACCCCAATAACCGATAAGTCGTGCCGATGTGAGGCTTATAACGGGTCGAGAAACTACTGGTAACACTTACCAATAAATCTCTAAATCAGCCCTGGTCAGGGACTTCCCTGTTATGGCTAATCGAGCACAGCGCAACATCAACCCCTAATACCGGGAGAGACGAAACCCCTCCTATCGCTCATTGCCTCCATGTGACTCAGGACTGTACCCAAAAACCACCGTTTTGCATGCCCTCTTGGACGTGGTAAGGTGGAAATCAAAGCACAGTGGGAATCACACAAGACTCTATGACGATCTCGGGTCTACAGACTAACCTGCACAAGTGTCACCAGAGAACTGCCATCTGACGTGAGGTATAATACCATCTGGGAGTTCTCGGCGAGTCTGTCCAGTGTACCCAGTCTGCACTGAGCACCCGTATACCATCTCTGATGTCAAACACCAATGGATATGGGATCATCCATCGCCCATCTCATGGGTCGAGAAGCGTATACGCTAGTCTACTCTGATTTATCGATGCCCTGTCTCGATACACCCACGACTAAGAAGATTAAAGGATGTACTTATGGACTACTCTGTCCCTACTAGTATGATCGGCATCATAGTCTAGGTAGTCAAGTACACATCCTAAGGGCTTTACCAACATGTAACTATAAGACAGTATTAAGAGACAAGTATACATGTTAAGATAAAGAGCAACCAGATAGCATATTATCATATCGAGCAAGAAAGTCCTCTCTATATATGTCCAAGCATCCAATAAAATATACATCATCTGTACAATACTGGCTCTAGGGCATACATACAACTAACAAAAAAACCTCCATTTTGTAAAAGCCACTTTTGCAAAAAGACCCCCTCAAAAGAAAATTCAGCCATGAAAAGAAAGAAAGGAAAATGTCCGAAATGGAATGCAAACTGGCAACTTCAAAAAGCGATCCCGTAATAAATTACAGGATAACCCCGCGACTTTATATACATACCCGCATTTGTATTCCGAATGAATACAAATGCAATGAGACAAAATCTACACAGTATAATACTAGGATCCGGCTTAAACCAAAGCCCGCTAGTATCATCCGTCCGAACCATAACACATGCATAAGTGTACGCGTATGTTCGAACCCTGCCATAAATCCATACGACCTCTACAACGTTTCGCCTGAAACTTGAGAAACTGTCTGTGGGGGACTCTAAAGACTCGTCAATACTTTGGTTGTGGATTTAACCACTAGCATGTCAGTGGCACTAGCTGTACGTAACGGGCTACCAGGTATTGACTAAAAGGGAGGTCGATGAGGATGATCAAACAACCTAGGTGATTTCCTCAAATATCACCAATTACAACGAATCCCGATATAATGAGGATGATCACCAAATTCCCAATAACTTACTTCCACTCATCATCTATAAAACCATACAGATGTGAGAATCAAGCCTGGTAAATACATATCCTATAGCAAGGACTAATTGGGAAATCGGTTTTCTTTTAACAATACACAGTGAAACTGAAAACATGTAAATGTTTCGAAGGGGTATCCGGTTATTCCTAGTAATGCCTCTTCCATTATCAGATTCACAACTGTAACCGTATATTTTATTGCCATCTCTCCAAATCCCTTTATATGTCTTTAGTCATTACTTTCTGTACACCCCTTTAGGCTAAATGGTTTTCTTCCTTCCCTACCGTTCGACACCAGCCTATGGTTTAGAAGAAGACTATCCAATAAGCATAATAAGTGTACTGTCCTAATCCTAGGAGCACTCGCAACCCGAGAGAAGGTAAGATAAAAGACAACTGAATAAAACCTTATTCCTATTTCTCCTGAACCATAATCCATCCCCGAATTAGAACAAGTTCCTTCAAGTTCGTATATAACCATACGATGGAGTATCCAAGTAACTGTGGATCTTCGTAGTGATACGGGGTGTTCTGGAGAAATACAAAGGTGATGTAGGATTGGCGAAGAAATACTTGGTTTGGTCGTGAATAGCAGTCGTAATTTACTTTGCTCTCTTACTAATCCCTTTATTTGTCTTAACTTATTACCTTCTGTACACCATCGTTAGGCTAATTGGTTTTCTTCATTCCCTACCGTTCAGCACCAGCCTATGGTTTGGAAGAAGACTATCCAATTAGCGTAATAGGTGTACCGTCCTAATCCAAGGAGCACCCGCAACCTGAGAGAAGGTAAAAAGGAAAAGACAATTGATTAGTCCTATTCATTTTCTCCAGAACCGGAAACCATCCTCGAATCTGGAACAAGTTCCTTCGAGTTAGTATATAACCATTTGATGTTATCCAATGTAAGTGGATGTTCGTAGTAAAACGGGGTGTTCTGAAGAAAAGGGTAAAAGTAGGAGTGGCAATGAGGTTTGCAACTCAGACAATCCAAAAGCCAGTGTTTTAAGAAGGTTCGGTTAACTTGGTCACTGAGTCATAGTCAAGGGTCGGGTCATGGTCGCTGCCAAAGAGAGAGAGAAAAGAAACACTCTGTGTGCGCTCTAACCTAGATCAGAATGGTTACCAATTTATCCAATCAGGAAACCTCCCACTTTAACCTCAAATTCTCCTCCAAACCTGAAAGAAGAATTAGTCGGGATCACCCGAGGAATAAACCAATTCATCAGTGGGAATCGGGATCCAACTATCATCGCATGATAATGTGATGGAATCCACTCACATTATCATACTCCAGAAGGTATGCGCATATCTGGCAAGTTTCAGTTTCTTTAGAAACTCCCGATGTGATTTTTACCTCATTCTCTTATGACCTTGACTTTGGCCAACAAATCATAAGTCACATGTCAAGTTCTACCCGTCATTATCCAGGTTGATTTGAACCCACCCGTACCTACCCTTGACTTTGGGCAACAATGCAGTACGACAGTCCCAAACCAACGCATCTATCTATGCAGCAGAAAGATAACAAATAGCTACCATACACTATGCTTTGACTTTGGCCAATAAACATAGCATGAATACTAAGTGTTACCCGTCTGAAATGACGGAGGGCTACGAATGGTTTTTGGAGAAAAACCTTTAACGTAATGAACTTGATATCGTTGAAGGAACCGGATAACTTTTTATAAAAATATAGTGGCGAAAACCTTTGCTAAAGAGGTCACTCCCGGTGAAGGGATCTCGGCTCTTTCCCCGTAGAATGAGGTGCAGGATATTCCAACTGAATACTACGATGCAAAACAAAAAGTAATCGACTATAGTGAAGTTATTACCCTGACGGAAACTTCTGTCCAAGGGGTCACTCCCGGTGAAGGGATCTCGGCCCTTGCCTCATCGACTGAGGTGCTGGATATTCATAACCGAATACCACTGTGCAAAACAAAAGAGAACGTCCTTGCAATAACAGCTTTTTTGAAAAATGTTCCAACAACATCAGAATAGGTTTGTTTAGCTTGCATTGTTCCGAATCAATCCGGTCCCATCAATTGATCACACCAATAAAGAACGAAAATATGATGTACGTATATGCCATCCGCATTCGCCACTGTGTCCCGTCATCACCCGTTAGGTTACTTAACTAACGACAGAGCGGGGACTGGACTAGCGCGGGTGTAAAACATATACAACATCTACTACTATATATATCAATATATAATAATCGCTCATGGCGTGATAAAATGCAACATCACAGAAATGTAATAAGCATCACAGAACAATACAGATAATTTGGGATCCCCGGGTTTCATAGAGCCGCTACTGAAACCCGACGTTCCCCTCGTCGTGTGGATAGCCTGTGCAATGAAATTCTAGACCCCTACGGGCGCGGCAAGTTACCCGCCAAAACCTGAAGCGAGGCAGCCCCCTTCAACTACGTGAATGGACCACCCACCACTTCACGGAATCCGGTAACTTGAGCACCCCTCCTTGGGTCAACCTGTACCCCCTACGAGTGCGACGAACAGCCTGCCAATTCTAGAGTGAAGCCCCCTCCGTCTCAAAGCCATGAGATGCGGGCCCGTTGCCCTCTAGAACCCGGCTATCCGTGCACCCCACTGCGGGGTAATCCTAGTACAGAAAGTAAAATATATGCAACGGGTACATCGACCTCAGCCCGGTCGTGCCCCAAAAGAATATTATACAAACAGGCAGTGATGGCAGTCCACATGTCGGACGCTCGCCCCGCAATATCAAATGTACAAATACAACCAAACTTTACTACCATTGCATCAGGCTATCTACCACGACAAATCCGCAACATCACAGCATAACACAGAACATCAACGTGAATGTCACGTTCGCAAATCCTTCTAAAAGAGCTATAGCAATTAGACTGGATTTACCGATCAAATGGCATTCACGGTCACAGATATAATGTAAATACTGTGAACTAACATGTTTAAAATTTTCGATCGACAAAATTTCCCGATGTGGGCCCCAAGCATAAGACCCAGTACTCAAAAAAATCTGGGCCCAAACAAAAAATACCAGAAACCACATTTCCAACTCAGAGAGCACTGTAGAAAATTTCATGCAGTGTTGCTACAGTGCGGCGGCGGAACCGCGGCCAAAACGTGGGTACGACCGCGGTTCCGCGTCGCTACAGTGCAATCAATGTACCAAATTTTCCCAGAACTCTTAAAAAACCCGGCCTGGTTTTATGCAATACTCAAAATAATTTTTCGACGACAATAAAAAATCGACAGAAAGTTCCGTATTGGAAATGCAGTTTCGGAAATTTTGTTTGATCGATGTTTTAAACACGTTAGAGAAAGCTAGTAAAGGTTAATGGCGTGGCTCTGATACCATGTAAGTCTACGGTAGCGCCCCGGCCGTCTTTCCGAGGCCAAAATGCGGAAACAAAAACTTTTCTAAACTATAAACCGGCGCTATCGTATGCTTAAATCCCGGATCGAACCATTAACCTACAACTAGCTATCTAGAGAGAGGGTTGGAAAGCTATACCGATCGATCCGTGTCCTTCGGTCTTTGGCCACCATCCCAAGCTTCTCGCGGCATCTCCGGTCTCGATCTCCTCGTCGGAAAGGCACCACATCAATGAGTCTTTTTACGGGCTCCCACTTCTGAACCGAGGCAACTCGGACACGAAGTTTGCTAGCCGACGTGTCCCAGATTGCTGTAGAATATTCGTAGAAGACTTCGTCTCAAGGGTTAATAGAAGTTGCCATTTTTGGTGGAGATGGAAATGAGCTTTTGGAAATGGAGCTAAGGAATTTTTTGCAAGCAAATGAGATCAAAATTTCCACCACCAAAAATGAATCAGGGGCTGTCCCAAAATGTGGCTCGGCCATATTTGAGAGAGGGAGGAAGTGAAGGGAGGTGAGTGTAGGAAAAAGCAAGAGGTGATGATAAGCAAAAAGGTCACACCAAAGTCTTTCTCAAATCCAATCACTTAAATGCAAGCAATGAGCACAAATGAATCAATCTCATCAAGAGGATTCCAGAAATCTGCTGGAGCCACGACCACCACAAAAAAAACCCTCCATTTTGTAAAGGCCACTTTTACAAAAATACCCTCTCAAAAGAAAATTCAGCCATGAAAAGAAAGAAAGGAAAATGGCCGAAACGGAATGCAAATTGGCAACTTCAAAAAGCGATCCCGTAATAAATTACAGGATAACTCCGCGACTGTATATGCATTCCCGCATTTTTATTCCGACCGAATACAAATGCAATGAGAAAAAATCTACAAAGTATAATACTAGGATTCGGCTTAAAACAAAGCCCGCTAGTATCATCCATCCGAACCATAACACATGCACAAGTGTACGCGTATGTTTGAACTCTGCCATAAATCCATACGGCCTCTACAACGTTTCGTCCAAAACTTGAGAAATTGTCTGTGGGGGACTCTAAAGACTCGTCAATACTTTGGCTATGGATTTAACCACTAGCACGTCAGTGGCACTAGCTGTACGTAACGGGCTACCAGGTATTGACTAAAAGGGGAGCGAACTCATCCTGACACCCTACTGAGCCTGTCAGTGACAATATCCCTACAGTCCGGTCCGTTCGTCTATGAGCATCGCATGGCGGGCCTAGGGGGTTGGTAAAAGTCAGACCCCCAAAAGTGGTACAAGTCGTGTCGTAGTGTAGCCCAGAACACCCTGAGATACTACTGGAACACCTACCAGTAAATCTCCTGCCTTGGCCAAGGACATCGTGTAATGGCTCTCCTAGACACAGCGCGATCTCACCCCCAATATCGGGAGAGACGAAACCCCTGCCGATCCGCTCACTGCCTCCATGTGGCTCGGGACTGTACCCAACTAAAACCTGTTTGCACGACTCTTTTGAGCCGTGGTAGGGTAGTAATCAAAGCACAGTAGGAACTCACACGAGACAAATGACGATCTCAGGTCGATGAACTAACCTGTACACATGTCACCAGGGAACTACTATCTGACGTCAGGTATAATACCAACTAGCATGTTCCCGGCAAGTCCGGTCCGGTGTACTCATAACCCAATGAGCACATGTATACATCTTAGGTGATCCAACTGACACCAATGTCTTGTGAGACCGGCCACCGCCCCTCGTCGGGGTCTCGACTGTATACACTAGTCTACTAATGGAGTATCGATGCCCGGTCTCGAAACTCCCACGACTAGGGACCTTTTAAGGATGTGCTTATAGACCCCAGCTCCCACGTATATGATCGCCATCATACTGCTGGTAGTCAAGCAAGAATCCTAAGGGCTCTATCAACGCGCAATAATGACCAGTAAGATCACCTGAAGCAGTACACGATGATAAAGATAAACCAGATAGCATACTATCATCTCGAGTAAGACTGTCCTTCCGGCATAGGTCCTCCCTCAATCATTGCAATCACGTGCCCGTGATCCACTAATTGACTCTGAGGGCACTATATCCAACAATAGGTAGTTTCTTGTGTTTCGTTTACGCGCGATACGTTATACGACACAGATCGTGCACTTTGTGTGATTTTGCGCTTGGGTTGGTTTCGTCGTGTCGCTATGCACGTTAGCCACAATACGAACACTTGAGAGTATGTTTTGTGTTGTTGCGTCGGTCAAATTTAGTTTGTACATGTTTTGGGTCTATTGCTAATATATACTTTCTTTGCAGTTTTATTATTTTAGGTTCGCAGGCGGGGACTTCGGGCACTGCGAAGAAGGGAAAACAGGTGGTTGGCTTTACTTAGCCAGGAGCGTTGGTGAGTAGATTTAACATCTAAAGGGGAATCGCCCGCATGGCGTTATGCATCTGGGATAGAGATGTTATGAATTGTCGCATATTCTATTTCATATATAGAGTTGCGCATACACCTTATTGCTTAGTTATTTGTTGTGCTTAGACTTGTACTTTTCGGACACTGCACTATTATTGACGGCTCATGTTGCACGAGCACTGTTTGTATGCCACACACACCGTCAATAATTGCCATGACACGCACAACACACATACCTATATGATATTGTTTGGTTAGGGACATTGAGACATTGATTCATATTTTTTATGCATATGACATATAGCATACCTGTATATCTACATGCTTACACATATGCCTTGAGATACTTACATGCTAGTTACCTGTATACCTATAGGGTATTGTACCATTAGCGATAGGTACATACACACATAATGACATAGCTACATGTATACCTTGCATACATACTTCATTTATACCTGGAGGGTATATTACATCATTACTGATAGGTGGATACATATACCTTGCTATACCTTCATGATTACACACATATCTGGTTATAGCTATATGTTTACCTTTATTTGATGTTATATAGACTTGGAGAAATTAGGAACCGCATATATATATATTTTAACTTGTTGCTGTTAAATAGTGGCTTTTCCTTTATATGCTTACATTCCAGTTTTATGTTGTATATATTATATTCATGGATTTTTGCATTGCGATATGGATTTTTCATGATGTTTTCTGAATTTGAGGACCGAGGTAGCTTCATGAAATTATGAATTATTTGAAAAACCCGGTTTCTCTTGATATGATATTTCAGCAGCCACCATGAGTTTTATCGGTTCTGATATATATACCCCATGTGAGGAGCATCGTGTGCCGTATGAGGGTACATGGTGGGGCTCGGAGGTACCCCGGGGCAAGAAATGGATGTCGATGTAACATGCCGATGAGGCCTGGCAGGGAACCATACTCTCCGGTGACATTACCTATGACTCGGCGGCTATCGTGGGGATACCGACGGGAGTCATGTACGTATGGATACATCGAAAGGTGAGGGTCGAAGCTGGGCACTCGGCTTTTCGGATAGCGTATAATACGTACCTATCAGGGTGCCAGTCGTGGTGACAACACCTGATAGATCAACCTTTATGTGTCGATGCTTGGCACAGGTTTTCATGATATTTTTACTCCTAAATATATATAATAATGGAATGGGACGCTGTTATATATATATATATATTAGTGGAATGGGACGCTAATATATATGTATACATAGAAATTCATATACATCATCATAATTATTCATGCAAATATACTTAGGATATATGAGGTTCACTTGATATCGGATTCAGGATATATGAGATAGACTTGTTATTGGATATAGGATACATGAGATTTACTTGATTTTGTACATTCAGGATATATGAGATTTACTTGATATTGTACATTCAGGATTTATGAGATTTACATGTTATGAGAACCAATTTGGGGGCTGATTTGAGGAAATTGGAATTTGGATTGTCTTGATGGACTTTGGTCCTACCACGATGTCAGGATTCCGTGGAAATGACATGTTTCATCTCATACTTCGCATTTATTGTTTATACACTGCTTCATGTATTAGTAGTACCTGATAGAGTACCTTCCATGACTGTTGCATTTACATATTTTATTTTATATGCATTGCTTCATGTATTAGTTGTACCTGCTAGATTACCTTTCATGACTGTTGCATATATACATCATCATATCATTGTTTCATATATTAGTTGTACCTGTTGGGGTAGATTACATGACTGTTGCATACATATTTTCATATTACTGCTTCATGTATTAGTGATACCTGCTAGTGTACCTTTCATGACTATTGCACATATATGACTTTTATTGCTATTAGATTGGATATGTTAGATTCGCGCTGCACATGTATACTTGCGATTACCTGCATATATTATTTACTATTCATGAGTTGGTAACTCACCCCCGTTGTGCCACAGTGTTTTGCAGGTTGTTCCTCACAGTACTCAGAGACAGAGCTATTATCTATCTATCTTATCATCTTTTGCTGCGGATACCGCTTCGGCTCACAGTGTGCAGTTTTGCTTTAGGTGGGTTTGTGGTTATCCAATGTTGTTTATTGTATATTCGTTGTATCATGTACTCTCCATCTACCATTATCTTGTATGACTTAGAGACTTGATGTGAGGACGATATTGTATATTTTTTTGTGACTTGAGTGTCTTTTATGCAGTTTTATTTATATCGTCTTTTATTTCTTCGCTACGGCGTCGTATATTTGTGTGGTGGTTATTTTCCGCCGTTGGGCGTGGATTTGCTCCCGTTTGGGGATGCTTTACTTATATTTATGATTGTACCAATTTTTGGTGCTGGCTTTTACAAAGGAGGTGCTGCCAAATTTTTAAAGGAAATAAAGTTGGACTTTTAAAGAATTTGGGTTGAGATTTCAATGATTTTAAAATGCTATTATTTCTTACTACTTTTGATGGTTTAGATTGTTGGGTTTTCGGCTTACTTAAATTGCATTACGCCTGTAGACATTGCGTAGTTTAAGGGCCGTCACGAGCCAATTTCAGGTCGTGACAAAGTTGGTATCAGAGTGCTAGGTTTTACCTTCCGGAGTGTAGGATGACCTTGGTATGATGGAGTAGGTAGCTTAAGCAAAGTAACGTAGTGTGTGTATGTCCGCGACATACGCACGATGCAGTACTCCGCCTAAACTGACCTAAGTACTAATTGCTTGAAATTCCTTCCTTGATGATACATATCCTTGTGATTCGATTTTCGTGTTCATATTGAATCCTATTTCCATTTATAGCCTTTGCCGCCGATGATCATGAGGACTCAGAGTGGTGCGACGAGAGCCGATGTCAGAATTGACTCGTATGGGACGTGGACTGACCAGGATGGCACGCTCGTTGCACTGGAGCAGATGGATTCGCCTTCGAAAGATCGTATCGCTGGGCTTATGGTAGAGATGCAAGACTTGCGCCAGACGATGAGGTCTTTGGTTGAGGCCAGTAGGGCGCAGCGACAGAGGGTTGTCACCCATGTTACCCAGTTGTTTCTTGCGATCAACACACAACATAGTGTTACTTACACAGCACCAGTGGATGCAGCCCTAGTTGACGAGGCACGTCTTCCAGAGACTTTGGGAGTTCCGGAACAGTGGAGGACTCGTACCGGTGTACCAGCCCAGAGACAGAGGCTTAGTCATCGAGGCAGATTTCATGACCGTTGCGGGAGTAGTAGAGGCTTGGGACGAGGAGAGTCGTGTTAGCTAGATCAGTTGTTTGTTATGTTACTTCTATCAGCGATTCTTTTGTTGTGCAACACGTATTTCGGTTGTGTGCCAAACGAATAGGAGATAGTGATTCGTCCGTCGTTTTGATCCTTCTAGAGATGTTGGATTTGACGTTCTCCTAGGCACGGACTGGTTAGCTACATGCTTAGCGTATGTGGAATGCCGCGAGAAAATAGTCAGTTTTTGTTTTCTCGGCGAGTCAGTTCTTGTTGTGCAGAGGGACAGTGGTGCCACCTCTCACAGCTTGAATTCAGCCTTTTTCGCTAATAGGCTTTTGAGGAGAGGATGTCGAGGATTCTTGGCATTCATTTATGATACCGGAGCCACAGTGGGTTTGTTGGACCGGGTTCCTATCGTGCGAGAGTTTTCCAACGTTGTTCCAGATGAGCCGGCGGAGCTTAGGGAGCTTATGGATCAGCTGCAGAGATGTTTGTTGGGGCTTGTCCGTCTGAGTGTTTCGCTTTGGGGAGCTCCTATTCTGTTCGTCAAGGAGGAAGACGGCAGTTTGAGGTTGTGTATTTATTTATCATCAATTGAACCGGCTTACGGTGCGGATAGGTATCATTTACCTCGCATAGACGATTTCTTGATCAGCTCCAGAGTGCGAGACATTTTTCTAAGTTGTTTGGAATATGGTCATCATTTGTTGTGGGTTCGGAGTGATGACATTCCGAAGACTGCTTTTGCGCGTGCTACGGGCTTATGTGTTTTGGTGGTGTCGTTGGACTCACCAATGCCCTAGCAGCATTTGTGGATGTGATGAACCAAATTTCTTCAGGTCGTTTCTCGACCAGTTTATTGTTGTGTCATTGATGACATTCTGGTCTTTTCCATGAGTCGTGAGGAACTAGGGCAGCACTTGGGGATTTGTTTTACAGACATTGGGAGAACCCCAGCGGTTTGCTAAATTCTCGGAGTGTTCCTTCAGGCTTGATTGTGTTGACTCCTAGGTCTTGTAGTTACGGGAGACGGATTTCGTATGGTCCCGAGGGAGATCGAGGCCGTACAGATTTGGCCCAGACTTGTGTATGGGATGGAGGTCCGCAGATTTTTGGGATTAGCAGGTTTTTACCGCCGTTTCGTGCAGGATTGCGAGTGTACCGTTGCACCGTTGACTGAACTGACCGGAAAGGAGATTCCTTTTCTTTGGACTGAGGCATGTGTGAGGAGTTTTCAGTAGTTGGAGATTCGGTTGACAACTGCACCAGTTCTTTCTTTGGTTTCTGGTTCGGGCGACTTTGTTGTTTAACTGCGATGTTTCACGAGTGGGGCTTGATTTTGCGCTGATGTGGCACTATAGAGTTATCGCTTATGCTTCCCGACAGTTGGAGGAAGTACGGGCAGGATATCCCACTCATGATCTGGAGATGGCCGCGGTGGTCGTGCGTTGAAGATCTGAGGACACTACTTGTTCGGAGAGTCGTGCCAAATTTTCACGGACCACCAGAGCTTAATGTACATCTTCCTGCAGCGGGTTTTGTTTATTGAGACTGTAAGTGCACGGCGGCTCCCCGGCCGTCAATCCGACGCCGGAATGCGGAAGCGATGATTTTCTTTAACTTTTCAAACCGGCACCACCGCGCACTATAAACCCGGATCGTGCCATTAAACTAGTCCTAGCTAACTACAAGATAGGGAAGAGAGATATACCGAGCGATCCGTGTCCTCCGGTCTTCTCGCCGTCGTCCCGATCTCCCGCAGAATGTCCGGTCTCTACCTCCTCGCCGGAAGGGCACCACGTCGCCTGCTTCTTTTACGGGCTCCCACCTTTATACCGAGGCAACTCGGGCACGAAGTTGGTGAGCAGACGTGCCCAAGGTTTGCTGTAGAATGTGTGTAGTGAGCTATGTCTCATTTGGGGTAGTGGATGTTGCCATATGGTGGAGGTAATGAACTAAGACCTTTTGGAGATCAACTTGGGAATTTTTGTAGCATGAATTGAACAAAAATCCCCCACTCAAAATTTGGACAGCCCCTACGATATGAATGGCCGGCCATGTAGGAATGGAGAGGAGAGAGTGAGAGTGTGGTGAGTGTGTGAATCAAAAGAATGAGTGAGCCAACCAATAATCCAAGGGAGAGAGAGAAAAGGCTATCATGCAAAGAAATGATCACTAGGAAAGTCCAACACTCAAACAACAATCATCACTTCCAAAAGTCATGCCATCATGAAGATAGAAGTCAAGCAATGATGGATTAATCAAGTCAATGGATAGTGCACCCATCATGAAAACCATCATAATGCAACAAAATGCAAAGAACACCCTCCACAAATGCTTATTTGCACAAATGCAAATAATCCCTCCTCCACCAATCTTCGGCCAATGAAAGATACAAAGAAATATGGCCGAAACGGAAAGCAAACTGGCAACTCCAGAAAACTGGTCCCATAATAAATTACAGGAAAACCGCGATACTGTGTATACACACCCGCATCTGTATTCCAACCGAATACAAATGCAATGAGACAAAATCTACACTGTACTATACTAGGATCCGGCTTAAACCAAAGCCGGCTAGTATTATCCGTCCGATCCTGATCCGTGCAATACCGCACGTATCTGATCGAACCCTGCCATATCTCTATACGGCCTCTACAGCGTTTCTCCCGAAACTTGAGTAACTGAATGTGGGGAACTCTAAAAACTCGTCAATACTTTGGCTGTGGATTTAACCACTAGCACGTCAGAGGTATTAGCCATACATGACGGGCTACCAGCTATTGACCAAAAGGGACATCGATGAGCGAACTCATCCTGACAGCCTACTGAGCCTGTCAGTGACAATATCCGTACAGTCCGGTCCGTTCGTCTATGAGCATCGCATGGCGGGCCTAGGGGGTTGGTAAAAGTCAGACCCCCAAAAGCGGTACAAGTAGTGTCAGAGAGCATCCCAGAACACCCTGAGATACTACTGGAACACCTACCAGTAAATCTCCTGCCTTGGCCAAGGACTTTTCATGTTCTGGCTCTCATAGACACAGCGCGACCTCACCCCCAATACCGGGAGAGACGAACCCCCGAAGATCCGCTCACTGCCTCCATGTGGCTCGGGACTGTACCCAACTAAAACCTGTTTGCACGTCTCCTTTGACCGTGGTAGGGTAGTAATCAAAGTACAATGGGAACTCACACGAGACAAATGACGATCCCCAGGTCGATGAACTAACCTGTACACATGTCACCAGGGAACTGCCATCTGACGTCAGGTACAAGACCAACTAGCATGTTCCCGGCGAGTCCTGTCCGGTGTACTCATAACCCAATGAGCATGTGTATACATCTTAGGTGAACCAACTGACACCAGTGGCTTGTGAGACCAGCCACCGCCCCTCGTCGGGGTCTCAACTGTATACACTAGTCTACTCTGGAGTATCAATGCCCTGTCTCGAAACTCCCACGACTAGGGACCTTTTAAGGATATGCTTATAGACTACCAGCTCCCACATATATGATCACCCTCATACTGCTGGCAGTCAAGAAAGAATCCTAGGGGCTCTATCAACGTGCAATAGTGACCTGTAAGGTCACCTAAAGCAGTACACGATGATAAAGGTAAACCAGATAGCATACTATCATCTTGAGTAATACTGTCCTACCGGAATAGGTCCTCCCTCAATCATTGCAATCGCGTGCCTGTGATCCAATAATTGACTCTGAGGGCACTATCTCCAACAATCTCCCACTTGCACTCAAGGCTAATTATTGCGATGTCGCATACTCACAGCCCGTGTGATACCGAACACCCAACTCCTCTACTAGTCAGTCTCACAAATCCCGTTTGCGAAACTATTGCGTTTGAGGAATAGCCTCAGTGAGTGGATCCGCCTTGATGTTTCTTTCTATGTCTCTCTAAATCTCAAGTTCGCGGAGAAACCCATCTCCCGAAATGAGCAATACCTGTCTTAGAATGTGTCTGGATGTCTGATGGGACCTAGCTCATAAATGAACTCCAAATCCAAACTTCTTAGACTGTATCGTCAACTGAACTTAATCAGTATCCTGCGCCATGCCTCCCTCATTATTGCCTTGGACCACCTGTCCAAAATACTGCCCCTCGTCAGAAGGAAAAACTTAACTCTGACAACCTCCTTGTCGTCCAGGTCACCTTGGAAGCCTGGAATGATAACTGTCTCCCGAATGAGGCTGTTGTTATCATATCCCTAGAACATCCACTTATGTTCTAAAACTGCTTTCGACTGTTTCTCCAGGATTGGATCAATGTCAACTTATTGCATCTAGTGCAAGAACAACATCTGGTGTGGTACTTGACATCTCATGATTGACTCAATTGCCTGAGCAAGTGATCTGCCAATCATGCACATCTCTCTCCCCTTTAGTCTGTAAGACACCTTTAGAGAGGGTGACTCCATCACTTGCAGGTATACCACCGTGCCAGGAGTCGTCCATTCTAAATACTCTTAGAATGCTGTCTAAGTACCCTTAATTGGGAAACCACCCAAATCCAGATCTAAAACCATAGATCTAGTAACCAGTATGTCTGATATAATGTCCATGTCCCATGTGGAGAAACCACCGTGTGACGACCAAAGTATAACCGATCGTGGTATAGGAATATCACTTCCTACTCTGTGTATGTCATCCAAATACCAGGACATCACACCCTACTACCTTCTTAACAGATACATCCTCTATTCTGATGAAGTCAAACCTATGACTGTCATATCAGAAATAGATGATCTATCTCCGCTATATGTGCTTTAGTCTATAAATAGACATAAGCCACCTGTCCACCAATGCTTCCGCTGCCTACGACAACCCTCTGGCAGAGTCATATAGACGTACACTTCTAAAGCCAGTTTAGAACGACGCTATACTCATCCTCCTGCCGGGTCTCACAGTCTGGAACAACAGCAATGGCAAGTCTGGGTAAACAAGAACTTCCCTGTCACCATCCTTGAGGCTACCGGAGTACCTTTCGGGTGCCTGAAGTTAACCACCAAATCTGCGGAGTTGCCAATGGAATGTCAAACCAGATTGAATCTTTAGGTTCCTATGAAATCTTCAGTAATCGTTTGTGGTTCTGGAATCACTTCGAGTTCTACCATACTCCCACTACTGTTTTCTAAAAAAATCCATTTTTAATAAAACTGTGGCGAATCTAGAACAATATTACTATTGATCTTCCAGATGGTAGAAAGTCAACCCTCGTCATAGCCTGGGTTAACCCATAAACAGCCATTACAGAAACGTGCCTTGAGTTATCCAGAGTCTGGTTTTAAGCATAAACCGGACAACTCCACGTACCTTAACATCGTTAAGATATGAACTGTTCTATATCCAATACAGAAACAGAGGCACTGATTTAATTGAACCAGATTCAAATCATGCAGCTGTCTCCAGTGCATGTCTACTAAATGGAAAGATGCCGATCAGCGTTACTCAACTTAGGAATGCTTCCAATTATGAGTAACCTGAAAGAGAAGCAAGTTCTCTTAATCACTACTATCAACTGAATACCATACTCAAGTATCTACATCTCCGATCACTTTGAAGAATCCCGATACTTGCAATATCTGGTTCTCTACTTTATTCAAATACCTATAACTTCTCTAAATTCGGACCCTGTGTTTCCACGAAACACCTTTCTAAAAACTAGAGAAGTCATAAGTAAACAGAATATAGTACGAGGACAAACCCCTCTGTCCTGATGGACCCTGGACAACATACAATACTCTGTATAAGTCCCTTGAGTCTGATAACTCATTCACTATGTGTCGTAGGTTGAAAACTGTACTTATGGTTAAGAAGAATTACACCGTTGTTTAATGCTCCTTACCTAACCATCCACTGATATAGGTAAATGTCACAGACATAATTTCAAAAAAGTATATCTCACTCTATAAAAATAGACGTACAGATATATCAATTTGAAATTGGTGCATGACAGCGGATATTCAAAACCAAAATATTTGCCGACCGGCAAACAGCCCAGGTGATTTCCTCAAATATCACCAATTACAACGAATTCCGATATCTTGAGGACAATCACCTAATTCCCAATAACTTACTCCCACTCACCATCTATAAAACCATACAGATGTGAGAATCATACCGTGTAAATACATACCCTGGAGTAAGTATCTAATCGGGAAATCAGTTTTCTTTTAACATTACACAGTGAAACTGAAACATTGAAATGTTCCGATGGGGTATCCTGGTATTCCTAGTAATGCCTCTTCCATAATCCATATTCACAACTGTAACCGTGTAATTCTTTGCCACCTCTCCAAATCCCTTTATATGTTTTTAGTCATTACCTTCTGCATACCCCTTTAGGCCAAATGGTTTTCTTCCTTCCCTACCGTTCGGCACCAGCCTATGGTTTGGAAGAAGACTATCCAAGAAGCATAATGGGTGTACTGTCCTAATCCTAGGAGCACTCACAATGCGAGAGAAGGTGAAGATAAAAGACAACCGAATGAACCTTATTCCTATTTCTCCTGAACCAGAATCCATCCCCGAACTGGAACAAGTTCCTTTCGAGTTCGTATATAACCATACGATGGAGTATCCAAAAAACTGTGGATCTTCGTAGTGATACGGAGCGTTCTGGAGAAATTCAAAGGTGATTTTAGGATTGGCGAAGAGATACTTGGTTTGGTCGTGAATAGCAGTCGCAATTTACTTTGCCCTCTTACTAATCCCTTTCTTTGTCTTTACATAATACCTTCTGTACACCATCGTTAGGCTAATTGATTTTCTTCATTCCCTACCGGTTGGCACCTGCCTATGGTTTGGAAGAAGACAATCCAATTTTTGTAATAGGTGTACTATCTCCTAAACCAAGGAGTACTCGCAACCTGAGAGAAGGTAAAAGGAAAACACAACTGAATAGTCCTATTCGTTTTCTCCAGAACCGGAAACCATCCTCGAATAAATTCCTTCGAGTTCGTATATAACCATACGATGGTTTCGTCCAATGGAAGTGAATGTTCGTAGTAATACGGGGTGTTCTGAAGAAAAGGGTATGTTAGTTATATGTATGCCCTAGAGACCATTACTGTACATAGGATGTATATTGTAGTGGATGCTGGGACATATATAGGGAGGACTTTCTTGCTCGACATGATAGTATGCTATCTGGTTGCTCTTTACCTTAACGTGTATACAGATTGTCTCTCTATTACATGTTGGTAAAACCCTTAGGATGTGTACTTGACTACCTGGACTATGATGCGGATCATATTAGTGGGGACATGGTAGTCCATAAGTACATCCTTGAAAGTCCCTAGTCGTGGGTGTATCAAGACGGGGCATCGATATACCAGAGTAGACTAGCGTATACCTTCTCGACCCATACAGATGGGCGATGGATGATCCCATATCCATTGGTGTTTGACATCGGAGATGATATACGGGTGCTCAGTAGAGACTGGGTACACTGGACGGACT
This sequence comes from Agapanthus africanus, assembly GCA_030015575.1. Lineage (NCBI taxonomy): Eukaryota > Viridiplantae > Streptophyta > Magnoliopsida > Asparagales > Amaryllidaceae > Agapanthus > Agapanthus africanus. Next base: position 136,256,244 of record JASDDO010000004.1, on the reverse strand, counting down.
CGCCGAGAACTCCCAGATGGTATTATACCTCACGTCAGATGGCAGTTCTCTGGTGACACTGGTACAGGTTAGTCTATAGACCCGAGATCGTCATAGAGTCTTGTGTGATTCCCACTGTGCTTTGATTTCCACTTTACCACATCCAAGAAGGCGTGCAAAACGGTGGCTTTTGGGTACAGTCCCGTGTCACATGGAGGCAATGAGAGATAGGAGGGGATTCGTCTCTCCCGGTATAGGGAGTTGATGTTGCGCTATGTTCGATTGGCTATAACCAGAAATCCCTGGCCAGGGTTGCTGAGATTTACTGGTAAGTGTTACCAGTAGTTTCTCGAACTGTTATAGACCTCATATCGACACGACTTATCAAACTATTGGGGTCTGACGTTTACCACCTCTAGGCAAGATATGTGACATATCAGACGACGAGACCGGACTGTACGGTAGTGTTACTGGTTGGATTCACTGGAGTGTGAGCGGGCTTGCTCGTCGATCTTCTGATCGCTCAATACCCGGGTGGCCGTTACGTTTAGCAGACCGCTTGCGGCTTGTGGGTGTTTGATATGATCATCACCTGCTGCCGGCGTATTGACGAGTCTTTAGAGTCCTACACAGAGGTTTCCTGGCTCAAGCAAAACGAAATAGGAGCGCATATGAGATATGTCCGGGACCGAGAATAATGCGTGTATGTGATACCGTATTCTATTCTCGCGAAGAATGTATCGATATGGTTGTATGCGATATAACCTGGTTATCGAATCAAGGATTGATTCGATAAGCCGATACATTGAATACTAGTCGGTTCTATGCGATATGACCGGATAGTTAAATCAAGTGTTGATTTAATGATTTAATGTATAATTATATATTTGATATATTACTTTGCATTAACTACTATTGGTTCACTTTAAATGGATTTTCTTACTTGGCTGTACAAGTTGTATATGTGATATACTTTTTGTACAAATAATTGTATCATGTTTGATGATACATGCTTCTTTGGTTAAGTGTATAGAATTAAACCATGGTTAAGTTAATGATTAGGGTTTTGCTTTTTCATTTAATTATTTGTTTATTCATTTTGGATATTAATAAAAGCATAAAAAGAAAAGCAAAATGGTTTCTTTATTTTATTTTCATTCATGAAGCTTATTGAAGCTTCATGAAGCTTTGACCAAGTGACCATTTTGTCTTGTTCTTTTAACCCTAACCATTCTTATAACCTTAGTTAGTTCTCTACACTTGACCATGGTTTATTATATGATAAGTTTTATTTTTCTTTTAACTTATCATATCATTCTCTTCATCTTCTTCTTCTTCTTCACATGAAGAAAGCTTGCCTCAACAATGGCAAGTGAAGAAATCAAGTGAGAAATCCAATTCTAAAGTCTACCCACTTCCTATTTCTTCATCCTTTACCTCTTGCCAAGTAGTAGAGTATGTTTTCTTCACAAGTTTCTTGACTTGGTGAAGTTGGAGCTTGATCTAGTGATGCCTCGACGTAGATCATCTTCGGCACGAAGCCGACGACCTTGCCCGCCCATTTCTCCGATGAAGCCGACGCTTGAGCCCGGGATTCCATTTGGACAGCGGAGTGGACTTCATCACGGAGCCGTGGAGGTGGAGAAATGGATCTACAAAGGTTGTATTTCCGTTCATTTAGTTTAGTTCTAAACTAGCTTCCTTTTTTTGCCTAAAATTCTAGCCAACGATCTTGTTAGGGTTTCTCGGCACCGTTAAAATTAGAAATTGGCATGGTTGATGCCTTGTGAGACCTCTTGAGAGTGCCTAGGAACCCTACAGGGTAAAAGTAGGAGTGGCAATGAGGTTTGCAACTCTGACAATCCAAAAGCCAGTGTTTAAGAAGGTTCGGTTAATTTTGGTCACTGAGTCATAGTCTTAGGGTCAGGTCAATGGTCACTGCCAAAGAGAGAGAGAAAAGAAACACTCAGCGTGCACTCTAACCTAGATCAGAATGGTTACCATTTTATATAATCTGGAAACCTTCCACTGTACCGTCAAATTCTCCTCCAAACCTAAAAGAAGAATTAGTCGGTATCACCCGAGGAGTAAACTAACTCATCAGTGGGAATCGGGATCCAACTATCATCGCATGATAATGTGACGAAATCCGCTCACGTCATCAAACTCCAGAAGGTATGCGCATATCTGGCAAGTTTCAGTTTCTTTAGAAACTCCCGATGTGATTTCTGCCCCATGCTCTTATGACCTTGACTTTGGCCAACATATCATAAGTCACATGTCAAGTTCTACCCGTCATTCTCCAGGTTAATTTGAACCCATCCGTACATACCCTTGACTTTGACCAAAATAGTAGTACGACTGCCCCAAACCAACGCATCTATCTATGCTGCATATGAATACCCAATAGCTACCAATCACTGTGCCTTGACTTTGGCCAACATACACAGCTTGAATACTATTGACCACCCATATGAAACGACGGAGTGCTACGAATGGTTTCTGGCGAAAACCTTTAACGTAATGAACTTGATATCGTTGAAGGAACTGGATAGCTTTTAAAAATATAGTGACGAAAACCTTTGCTAAAGAGGTCACTCCCGGTGAAGGGATCTCGGCTCTTTCCCCGTAGAATGAGGTGCAGGATATTCCAACTGAATACCACGATGCAAAGCAAAAGTAATCGTCTATAGTGAAGTTAATGCCCTGACGCAAACTTTTTGTCTAAGGGGTCACTCCCGGTGAAGGGATCTCGGCCCTTGCCTCGTCGACTGAGGAGCAGGATATTCCAACTGAATACCACGATGCAAAACAAAAGAGAACGTCCTTGCAATAACAGCTTTTGAAAAGTGTTCCAACAACATCAGAATAGGTTTGTTTTTAACTTGCATTGATCCGAATCAACGCAGTCCCATCAATTGATCACACCACAAAGAACGAAAATATATTGATGTACGTATATGCCATCCGCATTCGCCACTGAATCCCGTCATTACCCGTTAGGTTAGCTAACTAACGACAGAGCGGGGACTGGACTAGCGCGGATGCAAAGAATATACAACATCTACTAATATATAATTTTCGCTTAAGGCGTGATAAAATGCAACATCACAGAAATGTACAGCATCACAGAACAATACAGATATATAGGATCCCCGGGTTTCATAGAGCCACTACTGAAACCCGGCGTTCCCCTGGTCGTGTGGATAGCTTGTGCAATGAAATCCTAGACCTCTACGGGCGCGGCAAGTTACCCGCCAAAACATGAAGCGAGGCAGCCCCCTTCAGCAACGTGAATGGACCAACCGGCACTTCATGGAATCCGGTAACTTGGGCACCCCTCCTGGGTCAACCTGTACCCCCTACGAGTGCGGCGAATAGCCTGCCAATTCTAGAGTGAATCCCCCTCCGTCTCAAAGCCATGAGATGCGGGCTTGTTGCCTTCTAGAATCCGGCTATCCATGCACCCCACCTTGGGATAATCCTAGTACAGAAAGTAAAATATACATACAACGGATACATCGACCGCAACCTGGTCGTGCCCCAAAATATTAATATACAAACAGGCAGTGACGGCAGTCCACATGTCGGACGCTCGCCCCGCAATATCAAATGTACATAATACAACAAAAACTGTACTAGCATTGCATCCAGGCTATCCCCCACGACCAATCCGCAACATCACAGCATAACACAGAACATCAACGTGAATGTCACGTTCGCAAATCCGTCTAACCGGGCTATAGCAGTTAGACAGGATTTACCGATCAAATGACATTCACGGTCGCAGATATAATGTAAATACTGTGAACAAATGTGTTTAAAATATCCGATCGATTAAATTTTACCAAGTGGGCCCCCAAGCAATACTGTAGCACTCACAGAATTCTGGCCCAAAAAGAATATTCCAAAACCCCAATTTCTCTGTAAAAAGATCACTGTGGAAAATTGGTGCAGTGAACTCACTGAACTGCGGCGGAACCGCGGCACCAAGGGGGTTTTGGCTGCGGTTGCACGGTGGTTCTACAGTATCACTCTACCAAATTTTCACAGATGTCTTAGAATTTCCTGCACATCATTCTGCAACTACCTGAAAAATTTTTAGAGCCAAAAAAAATTCGACAGAAACTGATGCTAAGAAAAATACGAGTTTTGGAATTTTGTTCGATCGGAAATGTAAAACACATTAGACAAAGCTAGACTATGTTAATGGCGAGGCTCTGATACCACTGTAAGTGCACGGCGGCGCCCCGGCCGTCAATCCGACGCCGGAATGCGGAAGCGATGCTTTTCTTTAACTTTTCAAACCGGCACCACCGCGCACTATAAACCCGGATCGTGCAATTAAACTAGTCCTAGCTAACTACAAGATGGGGAAGAGAGATATACCCAGCGATCCGTGTCCTCAGGTCTTCTCGCCGTCGTCCCGATCTCCCGCGGAATGTCCGGTCTCCTCCTCCTCGCCGGAAGGGCACCACGTCGCCTGCTTCTTTTACGGGCTCCCACCTCTATACCGAGGCAACTCGGGTACGAAGTTGGCGAGCCGACGTGCCCAAGGTTTGCTGTAGAATGTGTGTAGTGAGCTATGTCTCATTTGGGGTAGTGGATGTTGCCATATGGTGGAGGTAATGAACTAAGACCTTTTGGAGATCAACTTGGGAATTTTTGTAGCATGAATTGAACAAAAATCCCCCACTCAAAATTTGGACAGCCCCTACCATATGAATGGCCGACCATGTAGGAATGGAGAGGAAAGAGTGAGAGTGTGGTGAGTGTGTGAATCAAAAGAATGAGTGAGCCAACCAATAATCCAAGGGAGAGAGAGAAAAGGCTATCATGCAAAGAAATGATCACTAGGAAAGTCCAACACTCAAACAACAATCATTACTTCCAAAAGTCATGCCATCATGAAGATAGAAGTCAAGCAATAATGGATTAATCAAGTCAATGGATGGTGCACCCATCATGAAAACCATCATGATGCAACAAAATGCAAAGAACACCCTCCACAAATGCTTATTTGCATAAATGCAAATAAGCCCTCCTCCACCAATCTTCGGCCAATGAAACATACAAAGAAATATGGCCGAAACGGAAAGCAAACTGGCAACTCCAGAAAACTGGTCCCGTAATAAATTACAGGAAAACCCCGATACTTTGTATACACACCCTCATCTGTATTCCAACCGAATACAAATGCAATGAGACAAAATCTACAATGTACTATACTAGGATCCGGCTTAAACCAAAGCCGGCTAGTATTATCCGTCCGATCCTGATCCGTGCAATACCGCACGTATCTAATCGAACCCTGCCATATCTCCATACGGCCTCTACAGCGTTTCGCCCGAAACTTAAGTAATTGAATGTGGGGAACTCTAAAGACTCGTCAATACTTTGGCTGTGGATTTAACCACTAGCACGTCAAAGGTATTAGCCATACATGACGGGCTACCAGCTATTGACCAAAAGGGACGTCGATGAGCGAACTCATCCCGACACCCTACTGAGCCTGTCAGTGACAATATCCGTACAGTCCGGTCCGTTCGTCTATGAGCATCGCATGGCGGGCCTAGGGGTTGGTAAAAGTCAGACCCCCAAAAGCGGTACAAGTCGTGTCAGAGAGCAGCCCAGAACACCCTGAGATACTACTGGAATACCTACCAGTAAATCTCCTGCCTTGGCCAAGGACTTTTATGTTCTAGCTCTCCTAGACACAGCGCGACCTCACCCCTAATACCAGGAGAGACGAACCCCCGAAGATCCGCTCACTGCCTCCATGTGGCTCGGGACTGTACCCAACTAAAACCTGTTTGCACGTCTCCTTTGAGCATGGTAGGGTAGTAATCAAAGTACAGTGGGAACTCACATGAGACAAATGATGATCCCCAGGTCGATGAACTAACCTGTACACATGTCACCAGGGAACTGCCATCTGACGTCAGGTATAAGACCAACTAGCATGTTCCCGGCGAGTCCTGTCCGGTGTACTCATAACCCAATGAGCACATGTATACATCTTAGGTGAACCAACTGACACCAGTGGCTTGTGAGACCGGCCACCGCCCCTCGTCGGGGTCTCGACTGTATACACTAGTCTACTCTGGAGTATCGATGCCCTATCTCGAAACTCCCATGACTAGGGACCTTTTAAGGATATTCTTATAGACTACCAGCTCCATATTTATGATCGCCCTCATACTGCTGGCAGTCAAGCAAGAATCCTAGGGGCTCTATCAACGTGCAATAGTGACCTGTAAGGTCACCTAAAGCAGTACACGATGATAAAGGTAAACCAGATAGCATACTATCATCTTGAGTAAGACTGTCCTACCGAAATAGGTCCTCCCTCAATCATTGCAATCACGTGCCTGTGATCCAATAATTGACTCTGAGGGCACTATCTCCAACAGAGACAACCTTCTGCAGATTTACAGTTTTTGTGCGATCATTGAGTACAGCTTAAGTTCGCCTCTACTGAGGGGACAGCTTGCTCATGTCCGCACCCGTCCATTTTTCCTTAATCGTTTTCGCGAGGAAAAGCCCGCCGATGCTTGTTTATCATAGATTCTTGAGCATACTCGGCTGGGTAAAGATTCGGAGTCCTTGATTTGTGACTAGGGTGTGCTACGTTTATGGACGTGTTTGTGTGTACTTACTACTGATGGGTAGAGACGCGAAATCCTAGAGCAGGCACATTAGTCAGCTTTCGGTGTTCATTCAAGTTACACCAATTTGTAGCGTGACTTGTGAGATAGTTACGGGTGGACATGGATGAAGAGTGAAGTTTCGGATTTCGTTTCAAGGTGTCTGTCTCGTTGTGAGCTAAGGTTGAGCATCTGGGACCGGCTGGAGAGTTGCAATGGATTCACGCCTTATGATTCAGGAACTCACTGAAGTCTTTAACCGTTCCGGAGTGGGGATGGGAGCAGATCTCCATGAATTTCATTGTGGTGGCTACCCCGGTTTAGTCAGGGTGTGACTCCATTCGGGTGTTTGTTGTCCGGTTTTGCTCAGTTTGCTCAGTTGTTCTTCATTTAGTTGTGCGTTTGCATGGAGTTCCTTCATGCGTTGTATCCAATAGAGGCACCCTGTTCACTTGCTGTCTTTGGCAGGAGCTTCAGGAAGCCTTGGGTACTGGTTAAGCTTTATCTCCGCTTTCCATCCGTTGGCTGATGGTTAGACAGAACGGACTATACAGACTCTGGAGGATATGCTTGTGCGTACGTACTAGTTGTTGTTGGCAGTTGGGATCGTCACTTGCCATTGTCAGGATTCTTCTTCGATGGCAGTTATTAGGAGACATTCCAATTGGTAACCTTTAGGTTTTGTTGGGTAGGTCTTTCGATCGCCAGCCTGTTTTTTCTGACTCCGCGTAGGTAGGATTTTTGGACCCCAGCTAGTCTAGAGACTTCGGAGATGATCCAGTTGATTCAGGTCAGGATGAGAACAGTCCAGTTCGGACAGAGGTCTTATGCCGACCGTGGTGGTCGCAGACTTGAGTTCTCAATGGGAGATCATGTATTCCTACGGATTTTCTGACGAATGACGTGTTGAGTTTTGGGAAGCTTATCCCAGGATTGTAGGTTCTTTAAAGATCCTCAAGCAAGTTAGTCCCGTTGCCTATAATTTGGCACTTCCGCCAAGATTATTGAGTATTCACCCCATATTCCTTGTGTCGATACTTTGCAATTACCTTCATGACCTTTCTCACATGATTCAGCATCAGACCATTTAGCTTTGACGCGATCTTTTCGTTCACCGGCAGTCAATTGTGTTAATGGTTCGGCTGGTGGAGAAACTTCGGTCAAGGGTCTTGCCATCTGTTGAGAGTTTTCTTGGATGTAGACGTATAGTGAGGTGATCACTTGGGAGGCTACGAGCGAGATATGAGAGTTTTGTAATCTTCTCTTTAAAGGTACGCTTAGTGAGAATTTTAAATTCGGGGACGAATTTTTATAAGGGGAGATTGTAACGCCTTAGATTTCGGTTAGTGTTAGTTTAGACGTTAATGCGGGTTTACTGTAAAAAGTTTACCAATTCATGTTTCTCATATTTTATAACATTTAATTAATAATTTATTATTATTTGTTATGGTATGCACGCACGTGTGCACGTTAATGTGAGGGTTTGTTTGTGCTAATCTAGATTAGTGACCATGACACTTAACCTAATCTAATCCTTTGCTTTATCCTAATCCTTGTTTTAATCTAATCCTTAACCTAATATCTAGATATTTGTTTATGAGAGAGAGAGATATTTGTTTTGGGAGTGAGGAGGTGGCACATGTGAGTGTGAATGCATTAATGGTGTTTTAATGCAAGGGTGCTCTTACCTCTTAACCTCACATCTCTTTCTTTTCTTCATACTCTCTCTCACACTCTTTCCTTCTCATTTTCTTCATCTCTCTCTTTTCTAAACTGAACACTTCTTCATCCATCACAAAACATCACAAATATTCATAAAAACTCACAAAAATCACATCTTTGGACTTGATTTGCCTCTTGGATGCCTTGGATCTTGCAAAGCTAGGATCTTTGAGTTCTTCGGGTTAGGTAATGATCTCTTGCTGTTAGTTAAGTGTTTATTGTGTTGTGTAGACTTTTAGTTTTAGTTTAGATAGCGTAAAGTTAAGTTTTTGTGCAAATATCGTATTTTTAGTGTCAATATATGACATCTGCGATCTGCTGTGGCCCCGAGAGTTTATTAGAAAACCAAACAATATAGTTGTGTTGTACCTGAGACCTTGAGCCTTCACCTCATGCCCGAACACCATTGCTTGGACTCCGGCCGGCGACATTGAGGATTTTTCCGACGACCTCAGTTTTGGAGTAGGGTTAGGGCGTGGGTTTTGTGGGTAGGTGTCTGCTTTGGTTTGGGGGTGTTTGGTCTTGTTTGGTTGTTGAGTTTTCTCAGTATGCAAAATCTGGGATCACATAGGTAGTTTCTTGTGTTTCGTTTACGCGTGATACGTTATACGACATGGATCGTGCAGTTTGTATGATTTTGCTCTTGGGTTGGTTTCGTCATGTCGCTATGCACGTTAGCCACAATACGAACACTTGAGAGTATGTTTTGTGTTGTTGCGTCAGTCAAATGTAGTTTGTACGTGTTTTGGGTCTATTGCTAATATATACTTGCTTTGTTGTTTTATTATTTTAGGTTCGCAGGCGGGGACTTCGGGCGCTGCGAAGAAGGGGAAATAGGTGGTTGGCTTTACTTAGCTAGGAGCGTTGGTGAGTAGATTTAACATCTACAGGGGAATCGCCCGCATGGCGTTATGCATCTGGGCTAGAGATGTTATGAATTGTCGCATATTCTATTTCATATATAGAGTTGCGCATACACCTTATTGCTTAGTTATTTGTTGTGCTTAGACTTGTATCTTTAGGACACCGCACTATTATTGACGGCTCATGTTCCACGAGCACTATTTGTATGCCACACACACCTTCAATAATTGCCATGACACGCACAACACACATACATATATGATATTGTTTGGTTAGGGACATTGAGACATTGATTCATATTTTTTTATGCATATGACATATAGCATACCTGTATACCTACATGCTTACACATATGCCTTGACATGCTTACATGTTAGTTACCTGTATACCTATAGGGTATTGTACCATTAGCGATAGGTACATACACACATAATGTTATAGCTACATGTATACTTTGCAAACATACTTCACTTATACCAGGAGGGTATATTACATCATTACTGATAGGTGGATACATGTACCTTGCTATACCTTCATGTTTACACATATATCTGGTTATAGTTATATGTTTACCTTTATTTGATGTTATATAGACTTGGAGAAATTAGGAACCATATATATATATATTTTAACTTGTTGCAGTTAAATAGTGGCTTTTCCTTTATATGCTTACATTGCAGTTTTATGTTGCATATATTATATTCATGGATTTTCGCATTGAGATTTGGATTTTTCATGATGTTTTCTGGATTTGAGGACCGAGGTAGTTTCAAGAAATTATGCATTATTTGAAAAACCCGGTTTCTCTTGATATGATATTTCAGCAGCCACCGTGAGTTTTATCGGTTCTGATATATATACCCCATGCGAGGAGCGTTGTGGGCCGTATGAGGGTACATGGTGGGGCCCGGTGGTACCCCGGGCCAAGTAATGGATGTCGATGTAACATGCCGATGAGGCCTGGCAGGGGAACCATACTCTCCGGTGACATTACCTATGACTCGGCGGTTATCTTGGGGATACCGACGGGAGTCTTTTATGTATGGATACGTCAAAAGGCGAGGGTCAAAGCTGGGCACTCGGGCTTTCGGATAGCGTATGATACGTACCTATCAGGGTGCCAGTCGTGGTGACAGCACCTGATAGATCAGCCTTTATGTGTCGATGCTTGGCACAGGTTTTCATGATATTTTTACTCCTAAGTATATATAACAGTGGAATGGGACGCTGTTATATATATATATATATATATATATATTAGTAGAATGGGACGCTAATATATATGTATACATACCAATTCATATACATCATCATAATTATTCATGCAAATATACTTAGAATATATGAGGTTCACTTGATATTGGATTCAAGATATATGAGATTGACTTGATATTGGATACAGAATATATGAGATTTACTTGATTTTGTACATTCAGGATATATGAGATATACTTGATATTGTACATTCAGGATTTATGAGACTTACATGATATGAGAGCCAATTTGGGGGCTGATTTGAGAAAATTGGGATTTGGATTGTCTTGATGGACTTTGGTCCTACCACGATGTCAGGATTCCGTGGAAATGACATGTTTCACCTTATACTTCGCATTTATTGTTTATGCACCGCTTCATGTATTAGTAGTACCTGATAGAGTACCTTCCATGACTGTTGCATTTACATATTTTATTTTATATGCATTGCTTCATGTATTAGTTGTACCTGCTAAAGTACCTTTCATGACTGTTGCATATATACATTGTCATATCATTGTTTCATGTATTAGTTGTACCTAATGGGGTACACTACAAGACTGTTGCATACATATTGTCATATTACTGCTTCATGTATTAGTGATACCTGCTAGTGTACCTTTCATGATTATTGCACACATATGGTTTTTATTGCTATTAGCTTGCATATGTTAGATTCGCGCTGCACGTGCATACTTGCGATTACCTGCATATATTATTTACTATTCACGAGTTGGCAACTCACCCTCGTTGTGCCACAGTGTTTTGCAGGTTGTTCCTCACAGTAGTCAGAGGCAGGGCTATTATCCATCTATCTTATCATCTTTTGCTGCGGATACTATTTCGGCTCACAGTGTGAAGTTTTGCTTTAGGTGGGTTTGTGATTATCCAATATTGTTTATTGTATATTCGTTGTATCATGTACTCTCCATCTACCATTATCGTGTATGATTTAGAGACTTTATGTGAGGACGATATTGTATATTTTTTTGTGACTTGGGTGTCTTTTATGCAGTTTTATTTATATCGTTTTTTATTTCTTCGCTACGGCGTCTTATATCTGTGTGGTGGTTGTTTTCCGCCGTTGGGCGTGGATTTGCTCCCGTTTGGGGATGCTTTACTTATATTTATGATTGTACCCATTTTGGGGCTGGCTTTTACAAAGGAGATGCTCCCAAATTTTTAAAGGAAATAAAGTTGGACTTTAAAATACTATTATTTCTTACTACATTCGATGGTTTAGATTGCTAGGTTTTCGGCTTACTTAAATTGTGTTACGCCTGTAGACGTTGCGTAGTTTAAGGGCCGTCACGTGCCAATTTCGGGTCGTGACATCGAGCTTCCAGAGTGATAAGGATGGCAGCAAATCTATCTCAGGGTTTGTATTTACCCTCAATAGAGTGGCGGTATGTTGGAAGAGTTCCAAACATGATACCTTTGGAGACTCCACGATGGAAGCTGGGTATATTGCTGCATATGATGCTGCCAAGGAAGCCGTCTGGATGAGGAAGTTCATCTCGGAGCTAGGAATAGTTCCAACCATTATTTGTCCAATACCATTGCATTGTGATAATAATGGGGATATGGCGTTGGCCAAGGAGCCCAGGTCCCATCAGCGATTCAAACACATCCGGAGGCGATATCATCTGATCCGGAAGATAGTTGATCTCCGAGACATCGAGATTCGGAGAGTAAATACAAAATATAACACCGCGAATCCACTCACCAAGGCCCTCCCTTTTCCGCAGCATGAGCGACTTTTTGAGATGTTGGGTATGAGATACGCCAATAATTGGACTTAGTGCAAGTGGGAGGTTTTTGGATATATGTATGCCCTAGAGGCCATTATATGATAGTGGATGTATCGGTATGTGTATATATATATATTCAAAGGACATTCTTGCTTGACATGATAGTATGCTATCTGGTTGTTCTTTATCTTAACAAGTTCACTTGTTCATGCATATTACTCATTTGGTACATGTTGATAAAGCCCTTAAGATATTTGCTTGACTACTGGGATTATGATGCAGATCATACTAGTGGGACATGTGTAGTTTATAAGCATATCCTTGAAATGTTCCTAGTCATGGGTGTATCGAGACGGGGCATCGATATTCCAGAGTAGACTAGCGTATACATTACTTGACCCATATGATGGGCGATGGATGATCCCATATCCATTGGTGTGGTGAAACCAAAGACAGTATACGGGTGCTCAGTGAGACTGGGTACACTGAACGGACTCACCGAGAACTCCTATGTAGTATTATATCTATCGTCGGATAGCAATTCTCAGGTGACACTGATACAAGTTAGTCTGTAGACCCGAGATCGTCATAAAGTCTTGTGTGTCCTCCCACTGTACTTTGATCTCCACCATACCACGGCTCTACTGAGTCGTGCAAATAGGTGGATTTTGGGTACAGTCCCGAGGCACATGGAGGCAATGAGCGATAGGAGGGGTTTCTTCTCTCCCGGTATTGCGGGTTGATATTACGCTATGCTCGATTGGCTATAACAGGAAGTCCATGTCCAAGGCTGTTGAGATTACTGATAAGCGTTATCAGTAGTTTCTCGATCTGTTATGAGCCATATACCGGCATGACTTATTGAGTTATTGGGGTCGACGATACCTTCCCTAGACTTGATATGCAGCATATCTGACGAAGAGACCCGACTGTACAGTAAATGTTGCCAGTTGGCTCGACGGAAGTTTTGACAAGTTCGCTTGTGTTTCTTCTGATCGCTCAATACTTGAGAGCCGTTACGTACAGCTTGTGCCACTGACGGTTTGTGGGTATGTGATATGAACACTGCCTACTGCCAGAGTATTGACGAGTCTTAGAGTCCCAAAAAGGGGTTTTCTAGCTTAGGCGAAAAGATGTGGGTGCATATGGGGTATGCGTGGGAGCTCGATTAAACGGGCGTATTTGATACCGTATTTTAATCGGGCGTGTCACGTCCCGAAAGTACGGAACAAGACCGGCACTTAAACTACGAAACGTCTCGAGGCATACGTAATCTAAGTAAGCCGAAAACCCAGAAATCCAAACCAAGAAAAGTAGTAGAGTGGAGGAAAACCAATTTAAATCAAGTAGTTTTGCAAAATACGCCGAAATATGCATTTTAAAATCACAAGTCTTTTCTAAAAAAATTCGGCAGAGTTTCCTTTGTAAAAACTGACCCCAAACGGGTACAAAACCTGATAAAGCATATATAATGGAAAATGCATCCCCAAGCGGGAGCTAGCTCTTCGTTAATCGACGGTCACAATCACGCAAGCAATATAATATACAACGCCGAAAGGCGAGGATCACCACAGAAAAGGAAACTCAAAACAGCAAGAAATCCGTATAAATACAAAGCGCGACTCTAAGGTCGATAGAATAAACAACACTGGTCTCTATCTCAAATAAATACATGTTTGGTTGATGGAATTTCTAGATACAACTGAAATGTAATATACAATATATAATGATGGGTACGATACAATAAACCCACCTACTAGCAAGTCAACCGAAAGGAACTGTGCCCGCAAAGCCATAATGAAACCTGTACGGCAAACCTGCAAGAAACTGGGGCACAACGGGGCTGAGTTGCCAACACGTGAATAGAAAAACATCTACGAATAAAAATCGCATGTATGACGCAATCCTAGGTCATACGATCGTAATATATAATCCTCAAATGTATAACATGCAGCCTATAACAAGGCTAGGGTAAATATCTAACCCGAGTGTAATCTCATGTGCCCGTGTCAGTGCCTCAGGTAGCAATATATCATATGAATGAGGTATGAATGCACGGGACAGAATGCATGTACTGACGAAAACTGCTATCATAAATCAGTGAGATTTCTGTATTTTTAAACTGAGGTACCATAAATGAAATCAGCATAAAACAGTTCCCAGCATCGACACAAAACAAGTGTCCAAATATCTCGATATCTCTGTATCACAATCTCTGTACCTCAATATCTCAAAATCAATATCTAGGGTGCCGTCAATCCAGACCGGCCCCTACCATCCATCTCAAGACCACGACGGTATCCTCCGGATATCCGACGTGTCGGGTAATATCACCGGTCGGTAGTGCTCCCCTGCCGGGCTCAACGTCAACAACACATTCCTCTTGCCCCGGGGTACCGCACCGGGCCCACCATGTACCCGAAACGGTTCATCCACTCCTCGAATCGGGTCTCGAAATCCATCAGAAAACTCATGGTGGACGACTCATACATCATCGGAAAACCGTACTTTTTATTTTAAAAGAAAGAAAAGGTTTATTTATCTTTTTGCGGTTTTCCTCCAAATCCAGAAAATCTCATGGAAATCCGAATCCAAAACCTCAATAACACGTAAAATAGTGAATATATGCATGAGAATCCATGAATACGGCATAACAATGAATAACAGTATGCATGAAGTAGCAGGTAATAACTACAATGTCTAAACTATTAGCTAACAGGCTATGTCAAGCAATAATATTTTCTAAGGTGTACGTGACATGGCAATTACCGATGAAGATGTGTGTGAGCCGGCAAGTAAGTGTACGTGGTACATACGCATCATCGGTAATGGTGCTGGTGTCCTAACAGCATGATATCAATAATGAGTGAGAGCTGAATACTAGACGCAACTATGACTAATCTGCATTAATTTAATATAAGTCCTACAAATGGTGCCTTTTGAAATAACACGAATCATGGGGTTTTGAAAATAGGGCTACGGTGTTTTTATGAAAAGATACGTCTTTTAAAATATCCATAGATCCCTTGACCTGTCTTTTAAAATACCCACGACCCGCTAGTTTTGAAATGGGTAGGAGTCTAATCTAATCTAACAACTACACTAAACTATACGGCTGAACTAACAAGCTGAGCTACAGGTAAGGAAACCGCCTAACATCTGAGTCGATACATATACATACCTGTATATATATTAGTCGGTGATCCCGCCTCAATAATACATATCCGATACCATATTATAATCATACATCCCAAGTCAAGAGTGCGGATCAATCATCAAAATATAGCTCGTACGTAAATCCGTCGTACGGCATCCCAAATCTGGGTATGGGTCAAAATCACATTCATCATACTATTCATCTGGTATCCTCTTTATCAAATATCATGATCGGGGTACTGATCTACGTCTAGTACAATACTGATACCGCCTAAGTATGCATGTCTGTGTGTAAGAATCACTACGTCAAAAGATCCGCTAAAACATCATGTTGTATCTCAATACGAACCAAATCACATCACCGATCTTCTGGCCTCAAGCCCAATATCATTGACTCATCTCAAATTCCAAATACTATCCTCAAATCCAGTATATGAACACATAGTCCCATACCCATGTGAACACATAAATATATATTCCCATATACGCACATATGAAAGAAGAATGTATGCAAGTATGGGTGTGTGTGTATGTGTGGTGCAACCACTACACTAGGTTTTCGCAACACTAAACCAATCCAATCACACCTAGGATCCATCTCTATCATCGATAATCTCAAACAATATATAATCAATAACTGTGTGTATACGTATTCGTATACATCACCACGAACTGCGGGGGTGCTATACGATATCCACCCGACTTCTCCCCGTAGATATAAATCTACTCACCTGCATCCTGCGTGCCGGTGTCGATGTCGCCTTCATCTTCTGCATCGTCTCGGATCGTCGCATGGGTACCTACACATCACACGTATCGCATCCCATTAAAACCAAATCGAAACTAAAACGACACGCGAAAACCAACACGATACGCTAAAAGGATTATAGGTTAGAACCTATGGTTAGCCTTCGCAAAACAACCCGAAATCACTCGATATAGTCGTACAAACGCCAAGTGACCGAGGTAAAACCCAAATATGAAATTCTAGAAATCGAAATACGGAAAACAATAACTCAATTCAAAGCAGCAACCCAAGAAAACGATCCCAGATTTCGCCTCAGGCCAAATAAAGTCGAGCAAACAAGTCTAGAGTTATGTATAGGGTGTATGTGTCCTACAGTAGAAGCCTGGACCCGTCTCCTCACCAAGTAGCCGATCCCCCCTAAGGCTAAAACCGGCCTGGCCGGCCCCCCTATGTCCAGTGGGGTTCGTCTCGCTACGGCGGATTCCTATGGTCTCAATTGGGTCCCTGGGGTTGTTTAATTTTCCAGAAAAAGTCCCAGTACATTCCAGATTTCCCTGCACGCTCCAGGTTGTCACAAACCGACATGAAAGTCCCGTAATTCCATATTTTTGGGTTTCAGGTTGTGCTAGGCCAGTGTTTTGGTCAATATAGGGTCTAAGGTCACCATTTAAGTCCAATTGCAAAGCAACATCTCAACTTTACCCTAACCCTCTCTAAATTTGTCCAAAACACACCAAATTACACGATATCGATATGAAACTTGAATTGAAGCTTAAGCACAAGCAATAACACTCTAATTGTGAAGAATTTACCTCATAATACCCTCATGAATCCTCAACAGCGCCAAAATGACTACTTTCTTGGTCCAAAGGCATGCTTGTGAGCTTGTGTACAATTTTTGTGAAACCGATATGTGGTTTTGGGGTGAATTTCATGGAGAAATGGGGGTTTGAAGGTGGAGGAAGAGGAGGGAAGCAGGAGCAGCAGCAGCTCAGGAAGAGGGGGGAGAAATGAGAGGAGAAACCAAGAGAGAATGGCCAAGTCAAACACCCTCACCTACCCTCTCTCTCTCACCATACCTATTTCTTTAATCCCTTTTTCTTTTCCTTTCCTTTTTCTTTTTCCCAATTTCCTTCTCACTCAAATAGTAACCCAAAGAGTAACATGATAGAAAATGCACAAGTGTAGAAAAACAAGATATGTGCATGTTTTGCACAAAATTGCTAAAAACCCGATTAGCGATTTTTAATCGCGATTAGCACTAAATTAGCATCTAATTAATCATAAAAACTTTAAAATGGCATAATTCCATAAAATACCTTATTTTAGAATTTTCCATAATTTTTCCAATATTTTTCTCATTTATTATAAATTTAATATTAAAATAATCAATAAAATAATATTAAATTATAAAAATTCCCAAAAATAATATTTTATTATTTTGAAATGTTACAATCTTCCCCCCTTAAAGAAATTCGGTCCCCGAATTTATATTTAAACCCCCAATTTCTAAAACATTTCAATAAGAAGTCCAGGTCGTCGGGGCTCCGAAATCAACAATACATAAAACACATCATAGCGCAATGCATACGCATGAGTAATGAGCAGATAACTCAAAAACAAAACTCCGTCAAGCATCCCGCAATCATCAGAGTTATGGTAAAGACGCATTGCCAAATCCAATACGAAACCAATATGATATATATCAAAACTATACATGTAATTAGCAGAAGTAAATGCATGCCAAATCTTTTTAAGTTGTTGTGCGATGCGCATAACACTGCACAGTGGCGGACGTCTCTTATAAGAAAATAGCCATATACGTATATATCCTTTGTTTTAATATGTACGTTCCGCCGTTTTGGAAACAATTTAGAAGGGTTTCCTTGTTTTAAAACGTTTCGTGTCATATCAGACACGTAGGTAAATACTGAGACTATAGCTCGCTTTTGGAAATCCCTTCAAAATCTATCAATGCATGCAAAATATACTCAGGTACTGTCACCTGACTAGTCCTGCTCAGTATGAAAACACATAGCAAATATCATAAAATCATACTTCTGTATAAGAAATCAATCCCAAAATATACATATGAATACTACGTGCGTCTGGTGCGCATGGAAATCAAGATCCATAAATGTGCCATACATGTGCACAGAAACAACATCTAAGTGCATCGGGTGTGCACGAAACATCTGTCATGGGCAACGTGGGTGCCTGACAGCAAAATCAGGTGCATCTGACATGCACAAAGAATCTCGATTTAGTGCATCTGTGTGCACCGAAATCGCTTCTCAAACATGCGCTCAACATGCACGAAAATCAAAACCAGGTGCATTCATTATACACGAAATTATGAAATCCAATATCAAGCGCCGAACATGCGCAAAATCCAATCAGGTGCATAAGGTGCACAAAACAAATATCGAGTATCCCAATCGAAATCGAAGTCCAGTGCATCTAAGTGCACAAAAGGCGTATCACTGCACTGCAAGCATATATAAACTATACAGAGTGCAGAAACCAAATCGTGTGCGTGCATACGCACAAAATCAACTCAAATGTCTAAATCCCATAAAATCACAAGCATGTGAAACCAATGCACGAAAATGATATCAAGTGCAACAACTGTGCAAAAATCGTAAATACTCAGCAAGTGCAACCATGGTGCATGAAAACAAATATCATGAAACTCAATCATCAAAATCACTAATGCAAATAGATCGCCCAAAATACCGAAATCAAGTATGGCAGAATAGTCCCGCTCAAGCGCATCCTCTAAGAATCTCTGGCCCACTGTCGTGGTCACTCATAGCATATCTCGTCGACGATCCTGAACTCTGGCTTGCTGGTGTGCGTAGCAAGACCACTCCTGGGTCCAAGTCTTCTCTGTGGATTACCAATCTCACGATCCATCGGCTCATCAGCCCTGTCAAATGTGCTAACAGGGACGATTCCGGTCTGGCACTTCTCTGGTCATCTCTCGGTCAATCATCGCGACCACTCGTAAGGCAGCATATCGCTGGCGTCGGCCTCTGGTTCTCTGAACGCACGGGACATATCTGATCCTGGTTGTAAATATCATTGCAGCAGTGTCCTAGAAGGAATCCTGCCCAAGGTCTCTTCCATGTCTCATCCTTGCCAACTGTCCGGAAGTCATCGTCCTTTACTATATATGTTTCTTGTTCCGGAATAGCTGCATACTCACTGCGACTCCTTCTGGAAGGTATATCCAAGTATAATGCCTCGGCATGCGTATCACATCTTTGATGTCGGCGGAGTGGAAAGTCATCACATCTAGATCTGGTACGAACCTCTTACTTCACTTTTCTCTAATGTCGACCGCTTCGGACTCGTCTCGTCATCGCTGCATGGACTGAGCTCCAACGGCTATCCTCGTATCGGGGGTCTCCCAAGAAATGCATCTCACCACCTAGCATCCGAATTAAGTCGAGCCATCCGATCGAGTCGTCAAAACCTCATAATCCCCCAAGAGCTCAACATCTTTGGCACAGTTTAATAGTATCGAGTACATACCACAGCATCGGTGGTCCAGCCGTAGAAGGGCAAACCCAAGCCTCACTAATGGCGCCGTAGAACTGCCGCAAACCCTAAGGTTCAAAGGCTTTCATATGGTCATTAAGTCGAGTTAGGGTTTCATTCTTCTAGAGGGACCATAGAATTGCCTGTATGTCTTTCCGAATACTTTAAACTTGGAATAATAGGTTTCTGACATTCGATCGTCTCTGTCGACTCTCAACGTCTCCGCGTGAAGTCGTCTCAGCTGGAATCAATCTATCTGATGACCTCGCATCGGGGTAGCGAACAATCCATGTGTCCTAGTCATTCATCCTCGGTGACTAGCGACCTTCTATCATCTCTTAGTACAATCTCATACTGCAATAGTTCCAACATCTGGGACGATATCTCGTCGTTCGCAGCAATAACTGGCTCACTCGTCTGCACGCTGGACGGTGCCTCAATCATCATGAGTATGCAATACACCGACGGCCATCAACATCTGGCTGGCCTCTGTCAGTGTCTCAATCCTCTGGTGCCGATCAGCACATCCGAGTAACCTCATACAGCGATCCATCCAACGCTCGTGGCGCAAAAACACCATCAAGACACATCTCTGCAAACGTGTGTCGCCAAAATCATGCCCTGGTCAGTCCTCGTTCGTGACGAGCTCGTGCTGACCGCAACTCTAGCCGTAGCTCTCCCTGCCCGTAATCGTGGCAGTAAAACCATGACTGGTGCCGATGAAGCTAGATCAGGAACGAATATGATACTGAACAAGGAAATGTACATCCTAAGGCTTCTTAAGTGGAGTGGCGTGTCGTAAATATGCCACGGAACATACTAACGGTACGTCACTCTACTTTAGTCACCTATTCCATCAACCAAGGGTCATCCTACGCTCCGAATGTAAAACCTAACATCTGATACCAACTTTGTCATGTCCCGAAAGTACGGAACATGACCGGCACTTAAACTACGAAACGTCTCGAGGCGTACGTAATCTAAGTAAGCCGAAAACCCAGAAATCCAAACCTAGAAAAGTAGTAGAGTGGAGGAAAACCAATTTAAATCAAGTAGTTTTGCAAAATACGCCGAAATATGCATTTTAAATTCACAAGTCTTTTCTAAAAAATTTCGGCAGAGTTTCCTTTGTAAAAACTGACCCTAAACGGGTACAAAACATGATAAAGCATATATAATGGAAAATGCATCCCCAAGCGGGAGCTAGCTCTTCGTCAATCAACGATCACAACCACGCAAGCAATATAATATACAACGCCGAAAGACGAGGATCACCACAGAAAAGGAAACTCAAAACAGCAAGAAATCCGTATAAATATAAAGCGCGACTCTAAGGTCGATAGAATAAACAACACTGGTCTCTATCTCAAATAAATACATGTTTGGTTGATGGAAATTCTACATACAACTGAAATGTAATATACAATATATAATGATGGGTACGATACAATAAACCCACCTACTAGTAAGTCACCCGAAAGGAACTGTGCCCTCAAAGCCGTAATGAAACCTGTACGGCAAACCTGCAAGAAACTGGGGCACAACGGGGGTGAGTTGCCAACTCGTGAATAGAAAAACATCTACGAATAAAAATCGCCTGTATGACGCAATCATAGGTCATACGATCGTAATATATAATCCTCAAATGTATAACATGCAGCCTATAACAAGGCTAGGGTAAATATCTAACCCGAGTGTAATCTCATGTGCCCGTGTCAGTGCCTCAGGTAGCAATATATCATATGAATGAGGTATGAATGCACGGGACAGAATGCATGTACTGACGAAAACTGCTATCATAAATCAGTGAGATTTCTGTATTTTTAAAGTGAGGTACCATAAATGAAATCAGCATAAAACAGTTCCCAGCATCGACACAAAACAAGTGTCCAAATATCTCGATATCTCTGTATCACAATCTCTGTACCTCAATATCTCAAAATCAATATCTAGGGTGCCGTCAATCCAGACCGGCCCCTACCATCCATCTCAAGACCACGACGGTATCCTCCGGATATCCGACGTGTCGGGTAATATCACCGGTCGGTAGCGCTCCCCTGCCGGGCTCAACGTCAACAACACATTCCTCTTGCCCCGGGGTACCGCACCGGGCCCACCATGTACCCGAAACGGTTCATCCACTCCTCGAATCGGGTCTCGAAATCCATCAGAAAACTCATGGTGGACGACTCATACATCATCGGAAAACCGTACTTTTTATTTTAAAAGAAAGAAAAGGTTTATTTATCTTTTTGCGGTTTTCCTCCAAATCCAGAAAATCTCATGGAAATCCGAATCCAAAACCTCAATAACACGTAAAATAGTGAATATATGCATGAGAATCCATGAATACGGCATAACAATGAATAACAGTATGCATGATGTAGTAGGTAATAACTACAATGTCTAAACTATTAGCTATCAGGCTATGTCAAGCAATAATATTTTCTAAGGTGTACGTGACATGGCAATTACCGATGAAGATGTGTGTGAGCCGGCAAGTAAGTGTACGTGGTACATACGCATCATCGGTAATGGTGCTGGTGTCCTAACAGCATGATATCAATAATGAGTGGGAGTTGAATACTAGGCGCAACTATGACTAATCTGCATTAATTTAATATAAGTCCTACAAATGGTGCCTTTTGAAATAACACGAATCATGGGGTTTTGAAAATAGGGCTACGGTGTTTTTATGAAAAGATACGTCTTTTGAAATATCCATAGATCCCTTGACCTGTCTTTTAAAATACCCACGACCCGCTAGTTTTGAAATGGGTAGGAGTCTAATCTAATCTAACAACTACACTAAACTATACGGCTGAACTAACAAGCTGAGCTACAGGTAAGGAAACCGCCTAACATCTGAGTCGATACATATACATACCTGTATATATATTAGTCGGTGATCCCGCCTCAATAATATCATATCCGATACCATATTATAATCAGACATTCCAAGTCAAGAGTGCGGATCAATCATCAAAATATAGCTCGTACGTAAATCCGTCGTACGACATCCCAAATCTGGGTATGGGTCAAAATCACATTCATCATACTATTCATCTGGTATCCTCTTTATCAAATATCATGATCGGGGTACTGATCTACGTCTAGTACAATACTGATACCGCCTAAGTATGCATGTCTGTGTGTAAGAATCACTACGTCAAAAGATCCGCTAAAACATCATGTCGTATCTCAATACGAACCAAATCACATCACCGATCTTCTGGCCTCATGCCCAATATCATCGACTCATCTCAAATTCCAAATACTATCCTCAAATCCAGTATATGAACACATAGTCCCATACCCATGTGAACACATAAATATATATTCCCATATACGCACATATGAAAGAAGAATGTATGCAAGTATGGGTGTGTGTGTATGTGTGGTGCAACCACTACTCTAGGGTTTCGCAACACTAAACCAATCCAATCACACCTAGGATCCATCTCTATCATCGATAATCTCAAACAATATATAATCAATAACTATGTGTATACGTATTCGTATACATCACCACGAACTGCGGGGGTGCTATACGCCATCCACCCGACTTCTCCCCGTAGATATAAATCTACTCACCTGCATCCTGCGTGCCGGTGTCGATGTCGCCTTCATCTTCTGCATCGTCTCGGATCGTCGCGTGGGTACCTACACATCACACGTATCGCATCGCATTAAAACTAAATCGAAACTAAAACGACACGCGAAAACCAACACGATACGCTAAAAGGCTTATAGGTTAGAACCTATGGTTAGCCTTCGCAAATCAACCCGAAATCACTCGATATAGTCGTACAAACGCCAAGTGACCGAGGTAAAACCCAAATATGAAATTCTAGAAATCGAAATACGGAAAACAATAACTCAATTCAAAGCAGCAACCTAAGAAAACGATCCCAGATTTCGCCTCAGGCCAAATAAAGTCGAGCAAACAAGTCTAGAGTGATATATAGGGTGTATGTGACCTACAGTAGAAGCCTGGACCCGTCTCCTCACCAAGTGGCTGATCCCCCTAAGGCCAAAACCGGCCTGGCCGGCCCCCCTATGTCCAGTGGGGTTCATCTCGCTACGGCGGATTCCTATGGTCTCAATTGGGTCCCTGGGGTTGTTTAATTTTCCAGAAAAAGTCCCAGTACATTCCAGATTTCCCTGCACGCTCCAGGTTGTCACAAATCGACATGAAAGTCCCGTAATTCCGTATTTTTGGGTTTCAGGTTGTGCTAGGCCAGTGTTTTGGTCAATATAGGGTCTAAGGTCACCATTTAAGTCCAATTGCAAAGCAACATCTCAACTTTACCCTAACCCTCTCTAAATTTGTCCAAAACACACCAAATTACACGATATCGATATGAAACTTGAATTGAATCTTAAGCACAAGCAATAACACTCTAATTGTGAAGAATTTACCTCATAATACCCTCATGAATCCTCAACAGCGCCAAAATGACTACTTTCTTGGTCCAAAGGCATGCTTGTGAGCTTGTGTACAATTTTTGTGAAACCGATATGGGGTTTTGGGGTGAATTTCATGGAGAAATGGGGGTTTGAAGGTGGAGGAAGAGGAGGGCAGCCTGAGCAGCAGCAGCTCAGGAAGAGGGGGGAGAAATGAGAGGAGAAACCAAGAGAGAATGGCCAAGTCAAACACCCTCACCTACCCTCTCTCTCTCACCATACCTATTTCTTTAATCCCTTTTTCTTTTCCTTTCCTTTTTCTTTTTCCCAATTTCCTTCTCACTCAAATAGTAACCCAAAGAGTAACATGATAGAAAATGCACAAGTGTAGAAAAACAAGATATGTGCATGTTTTGCACAAAATTGCTAAAAACCCGATTAGCGATTTTTAATCGCGATTAGCACTAAATTAGTATCTAATTAATCATAAAAACTTTAAAATGGCATAATTCCATAAAATACCCTATTTTAGAATTTTCCATAATTTTTCCAATATTTTTCTCATTTATTATAAATTTAATATTAAAATAATCAATAAAATAATATTAAATTATAAAAATTCCCAAAAATAATATTTTATTATTTTGAAATGTTACAGGGCGTTTACTATTGGACGGGTCGTATGTGGTATGACCGGGTTATTAAATCAAGTGTTGATTTAATATTAAGTCCATTAGCCCAATTATTAAAACATATTTCTTTATGATGCATGCATGAGTGTATGTATATGTTGATATGGATGCACACATGCAAGCATACATGTGTCATGGTTGATGATACATTGGTGGTGGCAATGCAAGACCCACATGGTAACATATTTATATATTTTGATTATTTGAGAAAAGAAAAATGGGAATAAAATCATGGTTGACTATTTTATACTCTTCTCTTTTGTTGACCAAAGTCAATACCATGTTTTCATTACCCATGGTTTTGGTAGCCCATGATTTTTCTTAAACTCAAGTCTCAAAATATCTAGATATTTTGTAACCATGGTTAAGGATGACATAATTCTTATTCTCTTGGGATTATGTTCTTTTTTATTCTCACTTGAGTCAAGTTATGCCAATCTCCTTCTTCTTCCTTCTTCAAGCTCTCTAGGGTTTCAAAAGTGAGTGAAGAACATAAAAAGAAAAGGTTTTTAAGTGAGATCCAAACCCACATCACCAATCTATATTAGTCTAGCCAACTAGTGTAGGTTGTTTGCTCCATTTCTTCAAAGATCAAGTGAAGCTAGGAGCTTGAGCAAAGGGACTCCGTGGTGGATCGTCGTGGACTTGGAAAGATTCAACCGAGCCGGTTCAAACCCTAGTTGATCCAAGGAGACAAGGTGGGAGGTCTATAAAGGTTGTATTTCTCATCTCTTAGTGTTAGACACTTGTTAGTATGTGATACTAAGTATTGTTACCCTAATTTTCTAGTTCGATTCATGGTTGGTATTGTTTAGCATCCTAAAAATTTTATTATAGCATATGTGATGCAACCCAAACCCTAGGATTGTGATAAGGAATCCCTACAGTGGTATCAGAGCCAAGCTAGAAACTTAGACGATGTTAGATAAATTACGAAACCGAAACAACTCCGAAATTACAATAAACTGAAACCCTGAAAATGCTCTCTGTCGATTTTTAAATGGGCTCGAAAATTTTTTTAGCAACCGCAGAAACTTGCATGTGATGTACTGAGAACACTGAAGAAAAACAAGGCCAATCCATCGATTTTCACCCGAGCACATGACCATTTTTTCCGGCCTGGCCAGCAGTAGTTCCCCCATTTTGCCTTGTTTTCCTCTGGTGCTCTGGTCGGTAGATTTTGGGGTTTCAGGTATTTTTTGTTTAGCCCAAAATTTCATGTGATGTTAATATTGCTTAGGGCTAATTCGGAGTATTTCGTAGTCGTAATTTTAACATTATTTTTGGTAACCCGAACGACATTGAACCGTTCGAACGAACATCACACACCACCTCATTACCCTCGCTGGAAATTTTCTAAGTGTTGGAATTTCCTAAGTTAAAGATATTTGAAAGTTCATGCAAGTAACCCTATGGACCCTCTAGAGGAACGTAACCCTAACTCGATTCTATGACCATGAAACTGCGACCAAACCTTAAGGTTTGCCGTAGTCCCGTGGCGCCATAGGTTAGGCAAGGGCTGACCCTTCTACGGTTAGTCCATAGACACTGTGGCATATTTTTGGGTATTTTAACTTTGCTCAAGTGTTGATCTCTCTGAGTAATTTGTGGGTGTTTGTTGATTCGATCGAAACGTTTAACATCGTCTAGATATTTGTGAATGTGATACAATAAATGGAATCTACACTAATTAGTTTTGTGAAAAGTAATTAGTTGCGTGTAAATCTAATATTTTGGCATCGGTAGAATCGAGAATCTTGTCGAATTACCCGATTTCTTTTGAAAAGGTGTTTTCATTGTTGAGACCCAAATGTGAGATTTGCATCGTTAGGCATGAAATCCAGAATATGTGATATTCCGGGTTTATGATGTCTAAAGGCGGTGTTGATTCCAATTGTTGTAGTTTTTCACTTTCTTTTCTGCGACCGTTAGCGTAGTATGTAGTGTATCTGTCACGACCCGAAATATTAGCTCGTGACCAGCACTTGAATCATGCAACGTCTAAAAGCGTAACGGAATTCAAGTAAGCTGAAACCCAGAAATCTAAACCTTTTTAAGAAAATAAAGGAGGTGAAGTGTTTGAAATAAGGGTATAATGAAATCAAGTGTGCTTAAATGCATAGAAAAGGAACATGAAAATGCAAGTGGATTATGCAAGTTTAAAAACATGTTTCGTCTTTTTGAAAATTTAGGCAGCACCTCCTGTGTATATTTTGATCCAAAACCATAAATACATGAAGATGATAAAGGCATCCCCAAGCAGGAGCTAGCTCTTCGCCAAACGGCGGATCACAACCACGCAATACAGTAAAAATAAGTATACGACGCCCAACGGCGAAGTTCACCACAAAAGATAAAGGAAAGCAAGACATAAATACCAAAAGTAGCGAAAAACCCCTCGCTCCAAGTCTCGCAACCACAATCCCACTAAGTCTCATTACTTATACAATTTACTAAATTTGATTGATGGAGTTAACTAGATACAATAATAAAATATAGAGAAACCGGGAAAACGCCTCCTCGAATCGGGTTTCACGTGTCACACATCTCAGAACCGAGAAAACGCATGGTGGACGCACTGAAATATCATATCTAGAGAAACCGGGTTTTTAAAACAACAAATAATCTCTTTTAAAATATCCACGGTTCTCAAATCTAGAAATCACATGAAAACAGCATATCTCAATGTGTAAAATCATATAGCATGACCTATGCGACATATAATAGAGATGTAAGCATATCCGTAAATCATGCAACATGGAACGGTGATATGACATATTAAGGGAAAACCGCTCTTTTAAATTACTCCAGTTTTTAAAATATAACACGCGGTTCCCAATTTCCCAATAAAACCAGTTATCTATATAGGCACAATATGTATATGCGCAAATATGGATGTATCAATGTATATGTACACCAATATGAATATAAAATGTGTATGTGCGTAAATATGAATGTATCAATGTATATGTGCACAAATAGGAATATACAATGTGTATGTGTGCAAATATGGATTTATCAATGTATATGTGCATCAATATGAATATACTAATGTGTATGTGAGCAAGCAGGTTATGCGAAGAGTCATATCATGATGCAGTAATTCTACTGTGTAGTGACATGGCAATTATCGATGATGAAGTGTGTGAGCCTACAATCTGTGTACGTGTAACATACGTATCATCGATAATGGTGCAGGTGTACTATCACAGGTATAAACAAGGCAATGAAAATAATATGAATGCAGCATAAGGTAATCATATGGAAATACTGACGGGTATACGTATTTAACATGATCGAGTCGGTAAATCTATCAATCGGTATCCAACCTAACAACATCGCGTATGGTATAATGCATCGTACGGAAGCCTCTAGTCAAGGGTATGGATCATCATCAAGCAAACTCATCACGCACGGAAAATCATCGTATGGTGGCATTAAGCTAATAGGGATCCTATCATCCTATAAGATAAATGAGGTTACGGCCTAATATCACGTACGGCCTATCATCCATGATTTACAACATTCTATATATATATATATATATATATACCTATGTCCCAGGTCACCTCCGCAATAATCTCATATCAGGGGACCGGCAGGGTATAAATCATCTCGATCGACTCGCATCCGTATACCAACATATCATCATATCATCATTTCAACATATCATCATATCAATCTTATATTCTTTCATCGCATTTATAACTCACATCAAGTCGAGTTTACATAAACATTCTATCTCTACTTTAAGTATAAGTATCTAATCTAACATACGCACCTGAACCATACAAGCAGATTTTAAAGGAAGCGAATCGTAGTTTTGAAAATAGGAGTTACGGTGTTTTTAAGGAAAAGATATCGTTTGAAAATCCGTAACGTCCCTCAAGGTATATATTTAAAAGATACATATGATTCTTCGGTTTAGAAAAGGGTATGGTTCGGATGACACATCTACATCGGCTATCTAGTCCTATAGTACCCTAAACGGCAATGTCGTCACATGTCATCCTCAAATTCCGTCATCCTATAATAGTCGTTACATATCACTTCTAACTATCCTCTAGTTTCTGATATGGTTTCACTAACTATCATTTAACTCTAACCCTAGTTTCCAAATCTAGGTTTCCTTAACCATATTCTATAAATCAGTTTCCATCAAGACTTTGCGGGGGTGCTATACGCCATCCACCCGAATTCTCCCGTAGATATAGATCTACTCACTGTGGTCTTCGCTTGCCGAAGTCGTTGATGCCACGCTCCGTCGCCTCGGAATCCACGCGAAGGTACCTACAATAACAACACATATCACAACGCTATTAAAATCAAGTTCTAAAATCCAAAACGGCACACGCCTTGCTCGTAGGTTAGAACCTATAGCATACGCGTACAAAATCAACCAAACAACCTTTGTTGTCGATGTACAAACATGCGACAACCAAAAATGAATCCAAATATCAAAACTCATCATTCAAAATACGAAAAACATATCCTAAATCACACACAAGTGTTCCCAGATTTTGACTCAGGTCAAATAAAGGCAAGCAAACAAGTATAGGGTGATGTATAATGTGTAATTGAGCTACTGAACCAACCCCAACACCCCAGACAACCAAGTGGCCGGCCCCATCCCTAGAAATTCCGGCCATTCCGGCCCCCCATGCTCAGTTGGGTCTCGTTTTGTCATGGTGGTCTCCTCTGGTCTAAAATTGGTCTCTGGTATTGTTTGTTACTCTCAGAAATTCCCTGGGTTGCTCCAGATTTCCCTGCACACCTAAAATACTCACAAAACCGACATGGATCAATTCTAAAGTTTGTGCATCGGGTTCAATTCTATGGTTCAGGTCAGGGTAACGTGTCACCATGGTCATGTAAACACTCTTAACTGTTCCCAGATTTGACCTAGATCCATTACAGAAAAATCTAGTAGAACCAAACACCTCCAAACATCTTCAGGTAACTACCCTACAAAATCCAACCCCTAACTCTCCTACCCACCCGAGGTCGCCGGATTCGGCCCTATAGTCGCCTTCCATAACCGATGGGAAAGGGTTAGGGTCCTAGGTGAACACCCAGGGTCTCGAGTACAACACTATCACACTGTTTGTTTTTACAGTGAACACTCTGGGTCACAGCAGGTTAGCGACATCATAAAAGGACATTCAAAACACGATATCTCGTAAAACTAATCTAAAGGGATGAGTTATACCTCATTCAGTCCACTCTAGGCAGCACTAACTTCCCAATGTCGACAAAATCCCACTTTGCTTGGTTCAAAGTGTAGAGGAAGAGATGGGGATTAATTTTTGTGAAGGGAGTGTAGGGTTTTGGGGATTATTTGGAGATGGATCTAGGGTTATTTGAGGAGGGAAGTGAGGTTGGAGAATGAAGAAGGAGGAGGAGAAAATGATAGGCCAAGGGGTATGGCAGCAGTCCCCCCCCCCCTCTCTCACTATTATTCACACACACACTCTCTCTCCAAAAATATACCTACCCTAATCATAATGTCCCTTTTGGACTTTTCTTTTTCTTTTCTCACCACCAATAAACCATCACACATAACCCAAATGAAATGAAACAACATGTAACCAAATGAAACATGTCATGGTGCACTAACCATGAAAACTGTAGAAACACGGATTTGGCTTAATCGCGATTAGCAGTGCACTAATCGGATTTTTATCGAAACTGCGTATAATAAATTTTTAAAAAAAAATGCCAAATCCTTTAATTATATTATTAAATGAATAAATCATTTTAATTTTCATTTATTTCACAAATATTGGTATATATTTATACCCTTTTTCGAAAACCCCAATTTCACAAATCGGGCAGTTTTCGAGAAATATATTATTTTAATATTAAATTCCAAAAATAATATTTTATATTTTCTGAAATGTTACAATCTTCCCCCCTTAAATAAATTCTTTCCCCGAATTTAAATTTAGACCCCAAAATCTAAAACATTTCAATAATCAGCTCAAATCAACGGGGCTCCGAAATCATGGAAAACGCAGAAATAACACAGCGAGTCATGTGCGCAGGAAAACGAGTACAAAACTCAAATCGAACTCCATCAAGCGTCACGCAAATCATCGGATTTGCACGCATATCCTCAGAGCTACAATAGAGATACAGATCTCGAATCTACTACAAAAATCCAATATACACTAATCAAATACTATAATACGTGAATAGTACGCATCTTTGGAAAACTTTCAAAAACTGAATAAACTCATGCAAAAATCTTTTCTAAATCGTCGTATGATGCGTAACTCACGGCATAAGTGACGGGCGCTCATTTTAAAATAATAATATATGTCCATACATATTTTGCTAAATATATGTTCCGTCGTTTTCAAAATATCCCAAAAGGTTTTCCTTTATAAACTTTTGCGTCGCTCAAGGACACGTAGGAAATAGAGAGACTATAGATCCTTTGAAAACCTCTTGGTAAGCTTCTAATGCATGCAAAGTATTCAGGTACTGTTCTCAGATCAGTCTTGTTCGGTTACTATATACTATATATAGTACCTATCATGAAAACAAAGTGCTCAAAAAGCAAAATCAGCCTCAAAAGGCGTATCCGACAATCACGTGCGTCTGGTGCGCATGGAAATCAAATCTAAGCACAGGTGCCACAATATGCACAAAATCCAAAACTACGTATAACGGGTGTGCATGAAAGCATCTGTCCAGTGCAACGGGTGTGCACGACAACAATATCGGGTGGATCTGATATGCACAAGAATCCCGATTTAGTGCATATGGTGTGCACCAAAATCGCATCTCATATCTTGCGCCCAACACGCGCGAAAATCCAAATCAAGTGCATCCAACATGCACGAATAAAATCTAAATCATGTGCATCCCACATGCACGAAATCACGAAATCCAATATCAAGCGCCGATCATGCGCAAGGATCTAATCAGGTGCATAAGGTGCACAAAACAAATATCGAGTATCAAAATCGAAATCGACGGTATACAACACATTTCGATCCAAATCCAAATCAGGTATACCGTGGTATATAATCTCATAACCATGTGCATCAGCGTGCACAAAAGCAAATCAAATACTAAAAGTGCATGAAAACTATGCCGAAAGCATAAATCAAATCATATGCATGCCCTGGGCCTGAAATCATAATAAATATCTCAAATGATATCAAAACGAAGTCAGGTGCAACTGTGGTGCACAAAATACGTATCAATGCACTACAAGCACATATAAGCTATACCGAGTGCAAAAATCAAATCATCCATATGAAATCCACGAAATCACAAACACATGCTACGAAGGTACAAAATTGACATCAATGCAATAAATATGCACAAATCGCAAATCAACACAACGGTGTATAAAATATATATCAGGTGCGACAACTATGCGCAAAATGTAAATACCCAGTAGGTGCAGCCATGGTGAATGAAAACAATATCATGAAACTCAATCATCAAAACTCAAATCCAAGCGATATAAACGTGATACTCAGATCACAAACACAAATCGCAACAATAGACATTGAGGTACACCTCCTACAATGTAGAAAAATGAGTCGGTGCGCTTAAAACCGACAGAACAAGAATATCCGCTCGCCTCCTGCTCACGGTCTGGCGTCCTCTGTCTCTGGGTACTCATCTTCTCCTCGGATTACCAATCTCGCAATCCATCGGCTCATCGGCCTTGTCAGGTGTGCTAAC
Organism: Agapanthus africanus; assembly: GCA_030015575.1. NCBI lineage: Eukaryota > Viridiplantae > Streptophyta > Magnoliopsida > Asparagales > Amaryllidaceae > Agapanthus > Agapanthus africanus. The sequence continues at coordinate 136,223,777 of JASDDO010000004.1, read as the reverse complement.
GGGGACGATTCCGTTCTGGCACTTCTCTAGTCATCTCCCGGTCAATCATCACGACCACTCGTAAGGCAGCACTTCACTGGCGTCGGCCTCTGGTTCTTTGAATACACATAACCCATCTGATCCTGAGTGCAAGTATCATTGCAACAGTGCCCCGGAAGGAATCCTGCTCAAGGTCTCTTCCGATCTCTCCTATGCCGAACTGTACGGAGGCTGGTACTCTTGCATAATCTTCTCTCATTTTCTGGACATCTGCGTGTTCCACACACCTTCCCTCGGGAACAGGTCATATCCCAAAGCCTCTATATACATATCAGACCTCTAATCTCGATGGGGAGTAGCAACAGCTCGTCAGCATCTCGCATGAACCTCTGGCCCCACTTGTCTGTATCATCGTCCACTTCGACGTCACATCGTGCTATCTGCGTACTGCTACTATTCTCGGCCACGGTCAATCCGAAGTCTCTCACACAGACTCGAAATCGCGTACTCTGTATCTTCATCGCTTTGTAGAAGATATCTGGCCGAACGCGTCCTCGGAAACTCGTCCCAACCATCGGAGGAATACTCCATACTCATCCGCTCTCGATCAACTCACAACGCATCTGGGTGAGGTCCTCTATCCGAAGCTGGTCAGCTTGCTGATCTCTTATCACATGGTATCTGGACGACGTCAAACATTTCGATCGAGTCATCAAGGCCCCAAAATTTCCCGAAGGCTCAACACCTAAGCGCAGTCTAAAAATATCTGGTACATACCACAGCACCTCTGAACCAGCCGTAGAAGGGCAAACCCAAGCCTCACTGATAGCACCGCTAAACTGCCACAAACCCTAAGGTTCAGAGCGTTTCCATGGTCATCATGTCGAGTTAGGGTTTCATTCTTCTAGATGGTCCACAGAATTACCTGCATGTTCTTCCGAACACTTTAAACTTGGGGAAAATGGGTTTCTGACACTCGCTCGAACTTTTTAACTTCGCCTAGCCGACATGTGAATACCCTCCGTCCGCACGCTTAACAATGCTTCAATCCTCCAGGAAAGGCGATACATCAGCGGTCATCTCTGGATCGGTCTGCTCTAGATCTAAGTAAGACTCTCCACACTGGAAATCTTCAACTTAACCGGGCCTACGTCGGCGCATCAATCTGACGAATCACCTTCGTCTCTCAACTCGGGATAGGCTAGCTATCATCTGTCGCATTTCTACCTGGAAGCTCCGGCGATCTCAGCTCGTAAGCTCTGGAAGCGACATCTTATCAATCTCAGCAACAGCTGGGTCATCTGTCTGCACGGTAGGCGACATCAATATCTCTGAGGTATGCTGTACATCAACAGTCCTCTAGCAACTGGCAGCTCTATCAAAGGCCCGATCATCTGGTGCAAAACCAAACAGTCGCCTCAACAGGAGGTCACAACACAAAATTACATCGAGACGTTCCCATGTCTCCAGAAAACATAATGGTCGGCCCTCGTACCAGACGAGCTCGCCCTGACCGAAACACCAGCAGCAGCTCAATCTGCGCTGAAACATGGTGACAGGAACCTCAATCGAGTATTGAAGAAAGCAGACTAACGACATGAAATGAAACGACAGATCCGGAATGGATACATGATCATAAGAAGGAACAACATCAATGTGAGTATGATCAAGGAACAAATAAAATCAAGGATCTCAAATGCCTGTATAATCATGGATACGAAGAGAATCACTGGTCTCAAAATTTGTACATCCTAAGGTTTCTTAAGTGGAGTATCGTATCTTAAATATGCCGTAGAACATACGTACGGTACGTCACTCTACTCAAGCTACCTACTCCATCAATCAGGGTCAGCCTATGAAATGAAAGTTCGGTTCTAATACCCACCCCCCCGTTCAAGTCTAAGTTCCGTAAGGTCAAGCCTAGGTTCCGAAATACATACCCGCCCTAGACTCCGTATAGTCAAACATAGACTCGAACAAAGGTTAACCTAACGCTCTGATACCAACTTTGTCACGACCCGAAATATTAGCTCGTGACCAGCACTTGAATCACGCAACGTCTAAAGGCGTAACGGAATTCAAGTAAGCTGAAACCTAGAAATCTTAACCTTTTTATTAAAATAAAGGAGGTGAAGTTTTTGAAATAAGGGTATAATGAAATCAAGTGTGCTTAAATGCATAGAAAAGGAACATGAAAATGCAAGTGGATTATGCAAGTTTAAAAACATGTTTCGTCTTTTTGAAAATTTGGGCATCACCTCCTTTGTATATTTTGATCCAAAACTATAAATACATGAAGATGATAAAGGCATCCCCAAGCGGGAGCTAGCTCTTCGCCAAACGGCGGATCACAAGCACGCAATACAGTAAAAATAAGTATACGACGCCCAACGGCGAAGTTCACCACAAAAGATAAAGGAAAGCAAGAAATAAATACCATAAGTAGCGAAAAACCCCTCGCTCTAAGTCTCGCAACCACAATCCCACTAAGTCTCATTACATACAATTTACTAAATTTGATTGATGGAGTTAACTAGATACAATAATGAAATATAGATACAAGAGTGGGTACGATACAAATGTCCCACCTACTAGTGCAAAACACCCGGATGCAACTGTGTGCCAGCAAAGCCGCTACTGATCCAAACGGGCAACCTGCAAGAACTATGGCACAACGGGGGTGAGTTGCCAACTCGTGAATAGAAATATATTGACAAGTAGAAATTGAATAAATAACGACTCCTAGGTCAACTTGTTAGTTATATGTATGCCGTAGAGGCCATTACTGTACATAGGATGTATATTGTAGTGGATGCTGGGACATATATAGGGAGGACTTTCTTGCTCGACATAATAGTATGCTATCTGGTTGCTCTTTACCTTAACGTGTATACTGATTGTCTCTCTGTTACATGTTGGTAAAGCCCTTAGGATGTGTACTTGACTATCTGGACTATGATGCGGATCATACTAGTGGGGACATGGTAGTCCATAAGTATATCCTTCAAAGTCCCTAGTCGTGGGTGTATCGAGATGGGGCATCGATATACTAGAGTAGACTAGCGTGTACTTTCTCGACCCATACAGATGGGCGATGGATGATCCCATATCCATTGGTGTTTGACATCGGAGATGTTATACGGGTGCTCAGTAGAGACTGGGTATACTGGACGGGAACTCCCAGATGGTATTATACCTCACGTCAGATGGCAGTTCTCTGGTGACACTGGTACAGAGTAGTCTGTTGACCCGAGATCGTCAAAGAGTCTTGTGTGGTTCCCACTGTGCTTTGATTTCCATCTTACCACGTCTAAGAGGGCGTGCAAAACGGTGGTTTTTGGGTACAGTCCCGAGTCACATGGAGGCAATGAGCGATAGGAGGGGATTCGTCTCTCCCGGTATAGGGGGTTGATGTTGCACTGTGTTCGATTGGCTATAACAGGAAATCCCTGGCCAGGGTTGCTGAGATTTACTGGTAAGTGTTACCAGTAGTTTCTCGAATTGTTATAGACCTCATATCGACACGACTTATCGAGCTATTGGGGTCTGACGTTTACCACCCCTAGGCAAGATATGCGACATATCAGACGACGAGACCGGACTGTACGGTAGTGTTACTGGTTGGATTCACTGGAGTGTGAGCGGGCTGGCTCGTCGATCTTCTGATCGCTCAATACCCGGGTGGCCGTTACGTTTAGCAGACCGCTTGCGGCTTATGGATGTTTGATATGATCATCACCTGCTGCCGGCGTATTGACGAGTCATTAGAGTCCTACACAGAGGTTTCCTGGCTCAAGCGAAACGAAATAGGAGCGCATATGAGATATGTGCGGGACCGAGAATGATTCATGTATGTGATACCGTATTGTATATTCTCGCGATGAATGTATCGAAAGGTTGTATGCGATATAACCTAGTTATCGAATCAAGGGTTGGTTCGGTAAGCCGATACATAGGATACTAGTCGGTTATATGCGATATGACCGGATCGTTAAATCAAGTGTTGATTTAATGATTTAATGCATAATTATATATTTGATATATTACTTTGCATTAACTAGTGTTGGTTGACTTTAATTGGATTTTCTCACTTGGATTGTGCACATTGTATATGTGATATACTTTTGTACACAAGATTGCATCATGTTTGATGATACATGCTTTTTGGGTTAAGTGTAAAGAATTAAACCATGGTTAAGTTGTTGATTAGGGTTTTTACTTATTCATTTATCTTATTTATTTATTCATTTTGAATAAATTGAAAGATAAATGAATGGTGGCTTCATTTGTTTTTAGTTGAAGCTTCATGAAGTTTTGACTAATTGACCTTTTTGTTCTCATCCTTAACCCTAACCATTCAACCTAACCTTAGTCAATTCTCTACACTTAACTAAGGTTAAGATTATGATAAGTATTCTTTTTATTATCTTTTTTAAATAACTTATCATATCTTCTTCATCTTCTTCATCTTCTTCTTCCATGAAGAAAGCTTGCTACATCAATGGCAAGTGATGAAAACAAGTGAGAAATCCAATTCTAAAGTCTACCCACTTCCTATTTCTTCATCCTCTACCTCTTGCCAAGTAGTAGAGTGTGTTTTCTTCACATGTTTCTTGACTTGGTGAAGTTGGAGCTTGATCTTGCGATGCCTCGACGTAGATCATCTTCGGCACGAAGCCGACGACCTTGCCCGCCCATTTCTCCGATGAAGCCGACGCTAGAGCCCGGGTTTCCATTTGGACAGCGAGGATACTTCATTGCGGAGCTATGGAGGTGGAGAACCGGATCTACAAAGGTTGTATTTCTGTTTAACTCATAGTTAAATTGTTAACTAGTTTGTGTTTTACCTAGACATCTAGCCAACGATCTAGTCTAGGGTTTCTCGGCACCGTATTTTTAGAAATTGGCATGGTTGATGCCTTGTGAGATCTCCTTAGGGTGCCTAGGAACCCTACAGTGGTATCAGAGCCTAGCTAGAGCCTTAGGCGAAGTCTAGACGGTGTTTGAAACCCGATCGAACCGAAAACCCAACCCGGAAAATGCTCTCTGGACTTTTTCTAAAAACTGGGATTTTTCCAAATTAAAAATTGCTAAAAAATTCAGCAGGAAGATCTAAGAGGTATGGTGCAAAACGACATCCTAATTCATCTATACCACCGCGGTTCCGCGGCATGTGCATGGCTCATGCGGCGGTTCCGCGGCCGTACGGTCCTATCTCACTGTTATCTTTGCACAATAACTCCTCCTTTCTGATGCTGGATTTTATGGGAATTTTTAAATTTTATTCAACAGTTGAATTTTCTGGGGTTGTTTTGGGGATTCGGTGTTTCGATCGGAGTATCAGATTTTGTCTTTGGGTCTTTCCGGATAAATTTTAGAATATGTTAAGAAGTTCGACCGGATATAAATACCCAATTTTTCCCCTGTCGGGAAATTTCCAAGTGTTGGATTTTTCCGTAGTTTAACGACGTTCTAAGTAGTGCAAGTAACGCGATGGACCCTCTAGAAGACAACAAACCTTAACTAGATTATGTGACCGTCTTGAACTGCCCTTTGAACCTTCGGGTTTGGGGCAGTACGGCGTGCCACGTGTGAGGCGTTGGCTTGACCCTTCTACGGCTGGACCATTGGTACTGAGGCACGAACTGAATGTTTTTAGACTTGTTTCATGTGTTGATCTGTATCGGGAAAACTTGGGTGTTCGATTGTTCGATCGGAAAGTTTAACATTTTCTGTTTATCCGGAATGTGATACAACAATTGGAATTCATAAAAGTTATGTGATAACTGAATGAATATTATAAACATAGCAGTTTAGTCTCACTTGATCGGTTGCCACGGAATTTTGATGTGATCAAAAGTCCGTCGTAATCACGTAGCGTACGCGGATACTCGCCGGGTAAACTTAATAGAAAGCCTCACTCCATTGCCCCGACCAAGTGACTGTAGGAGAACCCCGTCGCCGAAAGCATCCGTCCGGGTGCTCGCGGTAGCGGTGTTCCGCCTTGGTGCACTTCGTCGACGGCATCGGGGGTGCGGCCGCCTACTAAAGTTTGCGACGAGCATTCGATCAGGATGTCGGGAATCTTGTTGAATTGCCCGACTTGATATTGAAAAGAGTTTTCGATTTTGAGACTAAAATGCGGGGTTTATAAATGTTAGGCATGCGATGTCTAAGTAATTCATTTGGTCAGGCATGCGATGTCTGAGGTGGTTGCGGATTCCAACTGTTGTAGTTTTACACTTTCTTTTCTGTGACCGTAAGTGTAATATGTGATATCGCCGATTTCGTTGCTATATGTCAACGATAATTGGGATGGACATATTTACTTACGTTGATGACATGTGATGTTATGTGTTGTTGGATATGTTATATTGGATCGTCGTGTTCGAATAGCCGGGGGTTTTTATATGAGATGAGTGTTTTTCATTTTCATTCATGTAAAAACTTGTATGTAATATTCTTTTATTGGGGCACTTCCAGGTAGCGGAAAATGTCACCGTTTGTATATTATTTACTTTTCCGCACTAGGATAGACCCAAGGAGAAGGGCACAAGTAACCGGGTTCTGGAGTCCAGTGGGAGACCAACTCGAGGAGTCGAGTCCGGGTCTCCTAACTCTAGAATTGGTAGGGTTGCTTGCCGCTCTCGTAGGGGTCTAGGGGTGTGGGTTTGGCTATTCATCGCGACCGTGGAATCCGTGTTTTTTACTGGCTCATATTGAAAACACGGACGTCCTAGTATATCCAATATTTCATAAGTTTCTTCTGCTGCGATATCTGTGATGTGATCATGTGATGTTCTGTGATAGATACAGTATATAGTATATATGATATATTATATAGGCGTTACTTATGTTTTACACCCGCGCTAGCCCTGCCCCACTCTGCCGTTAGTTACCTAACCTAACGGTGCACGAGGGGACATCGAGGCGAATGCGGATGGCATAAGTGTACGTCATATTTATCTGTGATGTTTAAGTACTTAAATGATGGGACTTCATTAATGAGATTAATGAAATAAAAGAAACCTAAGATGTTGTAGAATCGAATTTCAAAATAAAACAGGTAGCTACAGTTCTTGCTTTGCACAGCGGTATATGTGATATATCCTGCACCTTATTCGATAAGGAAAGGACCGAGATCCCTTCACCGGGAGTGACTCCTTTAGCAATAACTGGCAGATGCTACACACTCGGTTTGTCTTTTGATTGCTTTTAAGAGTTTTTGCTTTGCACAGTGATATATATGATATATCCCGCACCTCATTCGACGAGGAAAGGACCGACGATCCCTTCTCCGGGAGTGACTCCTTTAGCAAAACTGGAAAAGCCTCAAAAACACTCCATTTTAAAATTCATTCGATCCTACAACGATATCAAGTTCATTACGCAATAGGTTTTCAGAAAAACCTGTTGTAGCCCTCCGTCATTTCAGATAAGTACTAGTTAGTATTCGTGCTGCGGTTGTTTGGCATGCGTCAAGGCGTAGTGTACGGTAGCTAACTAGTGCTTATCTGCTAGCATACGATGCGATTGGATTAGGGTATTCGTACGGCGTTGTTTGGCATGCGTCAAGGGTCGTGCGGGTGGGTTTAATTCAATCAGGAAATGACGGGTTGAACTTGACTAGCGGACTATGGGTTGTTTGGCATGCGTCAAGGTCATAGCACGCTAGGGGCAAAATATTATCGGGAATTTCAAGTGTTGAAATTTGCAATGAGATTGCATACCTTCTATGAGATAGTTGGATCCCGATACACGCTGCGAGTAAGAGTTACTCCTGGGAGAGTTTTACACATTACAATTAGCCGATCAAGTAGGTGTCTAGAAAGGTGTTAACGAGGTTACGCCTCTGGGAAAACGAGGTTTACATTAATTAGGTTCGTGCGAAAGCACGGGGGACCTCCCTCAAAGTACCGACACTGGCCTGGCTGAAAGATTGGCGAACTTGCAGTGTGTAATTAATCCCGGCTAGTCTTTCCTTTTAGGGTTTGAAGGAAGATTTGATAAAAAGCAGTGGGAGCCATCCTGATTAGATAAAATAATAACCAATCTATTCTTGCAAGAGCGCACGCTGAGTGTTTTCTTCTCTCTCTCTCCTGGTAGCGACCATATCACGCCTTAATCAAGATAATAATACGGAATATTGACCGAACCCGCTTGTTATACTGAGCTGAGGAACGTTGGTCCCGCTCCAACTTATAATTGTTATAAGACAGAGCAGGAATTAGGGGAATACCAAGATTCCCATGCCGCCCAAACAAAGAGAGTGCATGCTGATGCATCATCTTCGGGTGTATTCATTACAAAGAACTGTTTCTCTGTATCCTCTACGTCCTGGGTATGTGATACCAGATCAGGATCCCAGATATGTAATCTGTTATATAGGGCTACAGATAGGTAGAGAACTGAGAACGGGTGATAAGTTTCATGAGGCAGAAAACGGGGCAAGTGTTGCAGCCAAGTCTGTCGGTCACTGTCACCCTGTATTACCAATACATTGATTCTGAACGAATGTTATTAGATACCGAACCTGATATACAAAATCATATCAGTCTCTTTATTAGTAAAGAAATGATAAAATTTTGTATTGTTGGATAATGTTTTGAACATTTCCTATATCAAAAGTTGATCGGTTCAGGCACGTTATCTAAAAGCATTGACGTTCTAAATCAAACTACAGTTCTTAGTATACGAAACACACACAAGAGGAAGAGTTCAGAAATGAACGAATCCTTCTTGAGGTATTGTAGACTAGGTCATATCAATGCGACCTGACTAGCTGGAGTTACATTTAGATGCATATTTAAATCAGTTTGAATTTACATCTTGTGAAACTCGCCAGTCATGTCACAAAGATAAAATGACCATAGCTCTGTTTATTGGAAACAGAGAAAGAGTTAGTGAACTCTTGGGATGATACATGTTGATGTATAAAGGTCCCCTGTCTACACATACCTGGTAAGGTTCTTTGTACTTCATTACATTCTCTGATAATCTCTCGAGATTCAGACATATGTTCCTGTTGAAACACAAGTCTGAACCTTTTGAGATATTCACAGAATATAAGATAGAAGTAGAGAACCAATACGGGTATAAGTATTATGTCCTATGATGAGATCAAGGAGGAGAATACTTGAGCATGGAAATCCTGGACTATTTTAAAAGAGAATGAGATTCTCTCTCAGAATTACTCCTCTGTATACACCATAGCACGATGGTATATCGGGGCGGAGCAGATACACCCTATATGATAAGGTGTGCTCTATGATGAGTAATACTGAGTTACCTATTTCCTTTTAGGGGGTTATGCACTTGAGAAGCTGCATACCTATTGAATAGGGTTCTAATCAAATCAGTAGCCTACCATTTCATATGTGATATGGAATGGGAAGAGCCCATATCTTAAATTAGTTAAGATTTGGGGTTGTCCAGCCTATGTCTAAAAGCAAAATCCGGACAAGCTCGAGGCAAGGTCTGTTATGTAGAACTGGAAAGGTTCCAGCTATACAAACTACAGCAGAAGATTTGATAGAACCAAAGGATTCAGTAGATTCCAACGAACCTCAGCCTCTCCGCCGATCTAGTAGGGTTCCTCACCCACCTGAGAGATACTTCGGTTTCTCTATGACAGTAGGAGCGAGAATTGCATCATGAGATGATGACCCAACTAGTTTTGAGCTGGCCATCAGGAGTGAGACTCTGTAAGAATGGCTGGATGCTTAGCGATCTGAGATGGAATCCTTATACACCAACAAAGTATGGACTTTGGTTGCTATATCTGAAGGGTTAAATCCCCATCAGGAGCAAGTATATCTTGAGAAGATTACTTGGTGTACATGGAAAAGTTGAGACTTTCAAAGCTAGACTTGTTAAAGGTTTGCATCATTGATCAGGTAAGGATTATGTTGAAACCTTTTCTAAGGATCTATGCTTAAGTCCATCCAGATCCTACTTGCCACGGCTACATACCATGACTACGATATCTGGCGGTTGGGTGCCATGACATCTTTTCTAAATGATGTTTTAGAAGAGAACGTCTGTAAGTACACAGCCAGAGGGCTTCGTAAACAGTGGGAGCAGCGGAAACGTGTGCAAGATGTTTTATCTGATAAAGCAGGCATCGCGGAGTTGGAACATCTATTTTGATGGATTAGTCAAAGAGTTTGACATCATCAAAATGGTAGATGAACCTTGTATAAACAAAAGGGTAGTAGGGAGTATGGTGGCGATTCACGTAGAGTACGTGAATGACATACTCTTGGTAGGGAAGGAGCTTCCTATGCTACGCTCGATCAATCTCCGCTTATCACAATGATTCTCCATATAGGATCAAAGTGATACCTCCTAAATCCTGAGTTTCAGATCTATGAGATAGATTTAATTGGATGTTAGGATTCTCACTAGTTGTAGTGAGATGGTATCAATCGATCCTGGGGAGAATCACTGGAAGGGTTCCAGGGTGATAAAGACGACTGAATGTCAGTCGCAGGCATTGTCTTTAACCTCAGTAAAGGGACGGTATGTTGGAAGAGTTCCAAGCTAGATACCGTGACATACTAGACGATAAAGGCAGGATACATCGCTACCAAAGAGGCTGTTTGGATGTATAATGGTTCATGAGATGAACTATGTTCCTATCATTGTGAGACAATGGAGTTGTGGCTTATGCCAAGGAACGCCGGTCCAATCAGTGATCCAGACTTATTCTAAGGAAGTATCGCCTGATCATGGAGATGGTTGATCTCCAAGGTGATCGAGGCAAGGAGAGCAGACTCAGAGGATAACACGGCGGATCCACTCACGAAGGCCTATTCCCAAAGAGAGACTTTTATGGGATGGTTGAGTATGAGATACTTCGATCACTGCTACAGATGGCCCTAGTGCAAGTGGGAGATTGTTAGTTATATGTATGCCCTAGAGGCCATTACTGTACATATGATGTATATTGTAGTGGATGCTGGGACATATATAGGGAGGACTTTCTTGCTCGACATGATAGTATGCTATCTGGTTGCTCTTTACCTTAACGTGTATACTGATTGTCTCTCTGTTACATGTTGGTAAAGCCCTTAGGATGTGTACTTGACTATCTGGACTATGATGCAGATCATACTAGTGGGGACATGGTAGTCCATAAGTACATCCTTCAAAGTCCCTAGTCGTGGGTGTATCGAGATGTGGCATCGATATACCAGAGTAGACTAGCGTGTACCTTCTCGACCCATACAGATGGGTGATGGATGATCCCATATCCATTGGTGTTTGACATCGGAGATGTTATACGGGTGCTCAGTAGAGACTGGGTACACTGGACGGACTCGCCGAGAACTCCCAGATGGTATTATACCTCACGTCAGATGACAGTTCTCTGGTGACACTGGTACAGAGTAGTCTGTTGACCCGAGATCGTCATAGAGTCTTGTGTGGTTCCCACTGTGCTTTGATTTCCATCTTACCATGTCCAAGAGGGCGTGCAAAACGGTGGTTTTTGGGTACAGTCCCGAGTCACATGGAGGCAATGAGCGATAGGAGGGGATTCGTCTCTCCCGGTATAGGGGGTTGATGTTGCGCTGTGTTCGATTGGCTATAACAGGAAATCCCTGACCAGGGTTGCTGAGATTTACTGGTAAGTGTTACCAGTAGTTTCTCGAATTGTTATAGACCTCAAATCGACATGACTTATCGAGCTATTGGGGTCTGACGTTTACCACCCCTAGGCAAGATATGCGACATATCAGACAACGAGACCGGACTGTACGGTAGTGTTACTGGTTGGATTCACTGGAGTGTGAGCGGGCTTGCTCGTCGATCTTCTGATCACTCAATACCCGGGTGGCCGTTACGTTTAGCAGACCGCTTGCGGCTTGTGGGTGTTTGATATGATCATCACCTGTTGCCGGCGTATTGACGAGTCTTTAGAGTCCTACACAGAGGTTTCCTGGCTCAAGCGAAACGAAATATGAGCGCATATGAGATATGTGCGGGACCGAGAATGATTCGTGTATGTGATACCGTATTCCATTCTTGCGATGAATGTATCGAAAGGTTGTATGCGATATAACCTAGTTATCGAATCAAGGGTTGGTTCGGTAAGCCGATACATAGGATACTAGTCGGTTATATGCGATATGACCGGATCGTTAAATTAAGTGTTGATTTAATGATTTAATGCATAATTATATATTTGATATATTACTTTGCATTAACTAGTGTTGTTTCACTTTAATTGGATTTTTTCACTTGGATTGTGCACATTGTATATGTGATATACTTTTGTACACAAGATTGTATCATGTTTGATGATACATGCTTTTTGGGTTAAGTGTAAAGAATTAAACCATGGTTAAGTTGTTGATTAGGGTTTTTACTTATTCATTTATCTTATTTATTTATTCATTTTGAATAAATTGAAAGATAAATGAATGGTGGCTTCATTTGTTTTTAGTTGAAGCTTCATGAAGCTTTGACTAATTGACCTTTTTGTTCTCATCCTTAACCCTAACCATTCAACCTAACCTTAGTCAATTCTCTACACTTAACTAAGGTTAAGATTATGATAAGTATTCTTTTTATTATCTTTTTTAAATAACTTATCATATCTTCTTCATCTTCTTCATCTTCTTCTTCCATGAAGAAAGCTTGCTACATCAATGGCAAGTGATGAAAACAAGTGAGAAATCCAATTCTAAAGTCTACCCACTTCCTATTTCTTCATCCTCTACCTCTTGCCAAGTAGTAGAGTGTGTTTTCTTTGCAAGTTTCTTGACTTGGTGAAGTTGGAGCTTGATCTTGCGATGCCTCGACGTAGATCATCTTCGGCACGAAGCCGACGACCTTGCCCGCCCATTTCTCCGATGAAGCCGATGCTAGAGCCCAGGTTTCCATTTGGACAGTGAGGATACTTCATTGCGGAGCTATGGAGGTGGAGAACCGGATCTACAAAGGTTGTATTTCCGTTTAACTCATTGTTAAATTGTTAACTAGTTTGTGTTTCGCCTAGACATCTAGCCAACGATCTAGTCTAGGGTTTCTCGGCACCGTATTTTTAGAAATTGGCATGGTTGATGCCTTGTGAGACCTCCTTGGGGTGCCTAGGAACCCTACACAACTATATCATAAATGTAATATACTATGATATCTAGGGTGACCGGGTCGGTATGTGTGCCAACAAGGTAGTCAATGCATATAAGCATGTGGATAACATCCAACAGTATAATCAAGGTATGTATGCATGTGGATCTCGTCCATCCATGTAAGCAATGTATGTATGCATGTGGATCTTATCCACCAATATAATCAATGTATATATGTATGTGGATCTCGTCCACCCATATAATCAATGTCTGTATGCACGTAAACATCATAAAAGAGTGTGCATGAATGTATGAGGATATAAATCAATGGTGTCCCTCGCGACACATCAAAATCATGGAAGCTGAGTTCCTAGCATCGACACTCGAAAACATCATGAAAACCGTGCCCAGCATCGGCACGAAAATCCTCATATATCGGGCTCCGTCAGTCCAGATCGGCCTACGGGCTCCGTCAGTCCGGATCGGCCCATATCATCTCTCGACTCCGGTCGGTATCCTCCCGATATCCGCCGAGCCCAAATACTATCACCGGTAGGTAGTAGTCTCTCTGCCAGGTTCACCGTCTGTATACACAACATCTCTTTCTTGCCCCGGGGTACTATACCGGGTCCACCATATACCCGCAACCGGCCTCATCCGCCTCCTCAAATCGGGTTTCACATGTCACACTGTAAGTCTACGGTAGCGCCCCGGCCGTCATTCAGACACCATACGCGGAACAAAAACTTTTATAACTAGCGCTATCGCATACTATAACCCGGATCTTGCCATTAATGCTAAACTAACAAACTGTAAAAAGGTAGAAAGGCTATACCGATCAATCCGAGTCATTCGGTCTTTAGCCATCATCCCACGCTCCTTGCGGCATCTACGGTCACCTGTCTCCTCGCCGAGGTAGCACCACGTCAACGTATCTTTATACGGGCTCCCACCTCTATACCGAGGCAACTCGGTCATCAAGTCTGCTAAAAGAGATGACCAAGATGAAGTAGAGAATAATGTAGAATACTTTGTCTCGTGTCATCCAAAACCATGGATGAACGGTTAATCGGAGTTGCCTTTTGAGAAGAAGAGTAAAAGGAAAGAGCTTTGGATTTTGTTCTCAAATGAAATGAATCAACTTCTCACCAAGTGAGAGAGTGGGAGTAATGAGGGGGGCTTCCTCAAGTGGCCGGCCACTTATAGGGGAGGAGGGGGTGAGGGCAAGCACAAGTGGTGACCACAAAGAAAAGATCAAGAACAAATATTCTTCTCAATCCAAGAAACAATAAATGCAAGGCATGAGTCACACAAAGCTAGAAGCTTCTTTCTAGAAACTTCCATGTGACTCACCCAAAAACTCATCCTCTCATCAAAGATATTTTGGCCATGGTAAGAATGATAGAAATACGGCCAAAAAGAATTGCACGGATTAAACAATGTTTAACCGGGCGGGGAAAAACTGGCAACTTCGAAAAGCGATCCCGAAACGAATTTCAGGATAACCCCGTAACTGTATATACATACCCGCATTTGTATTACGACCGTATACAAATGCAACTGAGACAAAGATATTATATCTACACTGTATAATACTAGGACCCGGCTTAAACTAAAGCCCGCTAGTAAAATCTGTCCGAAACACGACACGTGAGCAAACACACGTGCATGTTCGAACCCTGCCATAAAACCATACGGCCTCTACAACATTTCATCCGAACTTGGAAAACAATCTGTGGGGGACTCTAAAGACTCGTCAGTACCCTGGCAGTGGGTTTAACCACAAGCATGTCAGCGGCAATAGCTGTGCGTAACGGCTGCCCATGTACTGACCGAACGGGAAGCTGTTGAGCGAACTCATCCTGGAACCCTACTGAGCCTATCAGTGACAATATACATACAGTATGGTCCGTTCGTCTATGAGCATCGCATATCCTGCGTAGGGGCTGGTAACGTCAGACCCCCAATAGCGGTATAAGTTGTATCGGAGAGTAGCCCTGAACACCCTGAGAAACTACTGGAATACTTACCAGTAATTCTCACCTGCCTTGGCCAAGGACTTGGTGTAATGGCTCTCCTAGATACAGTGCAATCTCACCCCCAATACCGGGAGAGACGAATCCCCTGCCGATCCGCTCACTTGCCTCTATGTGGCTCGGGACTGTACCCAACTAAAACCTGTTTGCATGACTCCTTTGAGCCGTGGTAGGGTAGTAATCAAAGCACAGTGGGAACTCACACGAGACAAATGACGACCTCAGGTCAATGAACTAACCTGTACACATGTCACCAGTAAACTGCTATCTGACACTAGGTATAAAACCAACTAGCAGGTTCCCGGCGAGTCCTGTCCGGTGTACTCATAACCCAATGAGCACCTGTATACATCTTAGGTGATCCAACTAACACCAATGGCTTTTGAAACCGGCCACCGCCCCTCGTCGGGGTCTCTACTGTATACACTAATCTACTCCAGAGTATCGATGCCCTGTCTCGAAATTCCCACGACTAGGGTCCACTTTTAAGGATGTGCTTATAGACTACCCAACTCTCACGTATATGATCGCCATCATACTTTTGGTAGTCAAGCAGGATCGTAAGGGCTCTATCAACGTGTAATAGTGATCATGTCACCTAAAGCTGTACACGACCGATAAAGGAAAACCAGATAGCATACTATCATCTTGAGTAAGACTGTCCTACCGATATAGGTCCTCCCTCAATCATTGCAATCACGTACCTGCGATCCAATAATTGACTTTGAGGGCACTATATCCAACAATCTCCTACTTGCACTTAAGGCTAATTATTGCGATGTCGCATACTCACAGCCCGTGTGATACCGAACACCCAACTCCTCTACTAAACAGTTTCACAAAGCTCGTTTGTAAAACTCTTGTGTTCGAGAAATATCCTCAATGAGTGGATCCGCCCTGATGTTTCTTTCTATGTCTCTCTTAATCTCAAGTTCGCGGAGAAAACCATCTCCCGAATTGATTAATACCTGTCTTAGAATATGTCTGGATATCTGATGGGACCTAGTTCATAAATAAACTCTAAATCCAAACTTCTTAGACTGTATCGTCAACTGAACCCCTATACCATGCCTCCCACAGTATCCTCTTGGACCACCTGTCCATAATACTTCCCCCTTCGTCATAAGGAAAACTATAACTCTGACAATCACTCTGTCATCCATGTCACCTTTGGAAGCCTGGAATGAAAACCGTCTCCCAAAGGAGGTTGCCGTTATCAAATCCGTAGAACATCCACTTATGTTCTAAAACTGCTTCCGTATGTTTCTCCAGGATTGGATTAATATAAACTTATTGCATCTAGTGCAAAAACAACATCTGGTGTGGTACTTGACATCTCACGATTGACTCAATTGCCTAAGCAAGTGATATGCCAATCATGCACATCCCTCTCCCCTTTAGTCTGTAAGACACCTTTAGAGAGGGTGACTCCTTCACCTGCAGGTACACTACCATGCCAGGAGTCGTCCATTCTAAAATACTATTAGAATACCGTCAAAGTATCCACATTGGGAAACTACCCAAATCTAGATCTAGAACCAGAGATCTAGTAACCAGAATGTCTGATATTATATCCATATCCTGTAAAGAGAAACAACTGTGTGACAACCATAGTACAACCGATCATAGTATAGGAATTTTACTTCCTACTCTGTGTATGTCATCCAAATACCAGGACATCACACCCTACTACCTTCTTAACAGATCCATCCCTTATTCTGATGAAGTCAAACCCATGACTATCACATCAAAATTAGATGATCTATCTCCGCTATATCTGCTCAAGTCTATAAATAGACATAAGCTACTTGCCCACTATGCTTCCGCTGCTCCCACTGACCACAACAACCCTCTGGCAGAATAATATATATGTGCACTTCTAAAGCTAGTTTAGAACGATGCTATACTTAATCTCCTGCCGGGTCTCATATCCTGGAACAACAGTAGTGTCAAGTCTGGGTAAACAAGAACCTCCCTGTCACCGTCCTTGAGGCTACCAGAGTACCTCTCGGGTGCCTGAGGTTACCCACCATATCTGCGGAGTTGCTAATGGAATGTCAAACCTGATTGAATCTTTAAGTCCTATTAAATTTTCCGTAATCGTTTGCGGTTCTGGAATCACTTCCGGTTCAACCATACTCCCACTACTGTTTTTCTGAAAAAAATCCATTTTACTAAAACTGTGGCGAGTCAAGAACAATATCACCATTGATCTTCCAAATGGTAGAAAGTCAACCCTCGTCATAGCCTGGGCCAACCCACAAACAGCCATTACAGAAACGTGCCTTGAGTTATCCAGAGTCTGGTTTTAAGCATAAGCCGGAAAACTCCCCATACCTTAACATCGTTAAGTTATGAACCATTCTATATCCAATATAGAAACTTTTTCACTTATTTAATTGGAACCAGATTCAAATCATGCAGCTGTCTCCAGTGCATATTAACTTAATGGAAAGAGGCTAATCAGCATTACTCAACTTAGGAATACATCCAATTATTAGTAACATGAAAGAGAAACAATTTTCTCAAAACTATTACTATCAACTGAATACCAATCACAAGTATCTACATCTTCGATCTCTTTAAAGAATCCCGATACTTGCGACATCTGGTTCTCTACTTTATTCCTATACCCACAACTTATCAAAACTTAGACATTGTATTTCAACGAAACACTTGTCTAAAAACTAGAGAAGTCACAAGTAAACAGAACATAGTACGAGAACCAACCCCTTTGTCCTGATGGACAATGGACAGCATACAATACTCTGTATGAGTCCCCTGAGTCGAATAACTCAAAACCTGTGCATCGTAGGTTGAAAACTGTACTTATGGTTAAGAACTTCTCCGCTGTACAATGCTCCTTACCCAATCGTCAACAGATATAGGTAAATGTCACGGACATAATTTTAAAAAGTTATATCTCACTTTATAAAAATAAACGTACAAATATATCAGTTTGATATTGGTGCACAACAACGGATACTCAAAACCAAATACTTGCCGTCGGCAAAAACCCAGGCGACTTCCTCAAATATCACCAATTACAACGAATTCCGATATAATGACGATGATCACCTAGTTCCCAATAACTTACTCCCACTCATCATCTGTAAAACCATACAGATGTGAGAATCATACCTGGTAAATAAATATCCTGGAGTAAGTATCTAATCGGGAAATCAGTTTTCCTTTAACAATGCACAGTGAAACTGAAACATGAAAATGTTTCGTAGGGCTATCCTGGTATTCCTAGTAATGCATCTTCCATAATCCAATTCATGACTATAACCGTATATTTCTTTGTCATCTCTTCAAATCCCTTTATTTGTCTTTATTCATTACCTTCTGTACACCCCATTAGGCTAAGTGGTTTTTTTCCTTCCCTACCGTTCGGCACCAGCCTATGGTTTGGAAGAAGACTATCCAGTAAGCATAATAGGTGTACTCTCCTAATCCGAGGAGTACTCGCAACCTGAGATAAGGTGATGATAAAAGACAACTGAATAATACCTTATTCTATTTCTCCCAAACTGGGGAAAAAAGCAAAGGTGAAATAGGAGTGGCGATGAAGTACGCGGTTTGGTCGTGAATGATAGCAGTCGCAATTTTCTTTTCCCTCTTTCTAATCCCTTTATTTTGTCTTTACTTATTACCTTCTGTACACCCTACTTAGGCTAATTGGTTTTCTTCATTCCCTACCTTTCGGCCCCTGCCTATGGTTTGGAAGAAGACTATCCAATAAGCGTAATAGGTGTACTCTCCTAAACCAAGGAGCCCTCGCAACCTGAGAGAAGGTGATGATAAAAGACAACTGAATAAACCAATTCCATTTCTCCTGAACCTGGATCCATCCTCGAAGAAGTCCCTTCGAGTTCGTATATAACCATACGATGGATCTATCCAATGGAAGTGGATGTTCGTAGTGATACGAGGTGTTCTGAGAAATGCAAAGGGTAAAAGAAGGAGCGGCAATGACTTATGCAACTCAGACAATTCAAAAGCCAGTATTTTAAGAAGGTTCGGTCAACTTGGTCACTGAGTCATAGTCTAGGGTCGGTCAAAGGTCGATGCCAAAGAGAGAGAGAAAAGAAACACTCTGCGTGCACTCTAACCAAGATCAGAATGGTTATCACTTTATCTAATCAGGAAACCTCCCACTGTACTATCAAATTCTTCTCCAAACCTGAAAGAAGAATCAATCGGGATCACCCGAAGAGTAAACCAACTCATCAGTGGGAATCGGGATCCAACTCTCATCGCATGATAACGTGAAGGAATCCACTCACATTATCACACTCCAGAAGTTATGCGTATGCCTGGCAAGTTTCAGTTTCTTTAGAAACCCCCGATGTGGATTTTTGCCCCCATGCTCTTATGACCCTGACGTTGGCCAAATGCCATAAGTAACATGCCAAGTTCTACCTATCATTATCTTGTCAATTTGAACCCACCCGTACACGCCCCTGACGTTGGCCAAATGGCAGAACGACTGTCCTAAACCAACTCATCTATCTATGCAACAGATGAATACCCAGCAGCTACCAAACACTATGCCTTGGCGTTGGTCAAATAAACATAGCTTGAATAATACTGAATACCCAAATGAAATGACGGAGGGCTACGGCTGGTTTTTGGAGAAAAAACCTTTAACGTAACGAACTTGATATCGTTGAAGGAACCTGATAGCTTTTTATGAAATATAGTGGGGAAAACATTTGCTAAAAAGGCCACTCCCGGTGAAGGGATCTCGGCTCTTTCCTCGTGGAATGAGGTGCAGGATATTCCAACTGAATACCGCGATGCAAAGCAACAAGTAATCGACTATAGTGAAGTTATTACCCTGACACAAACTTCTGCCCAAGGGGTCACTCCCGGTGAAAGGATCTTGGCCCTTGCCTCGTCGAATGGGGTGCAGGATATTCCAACTGAATACTACTGTGCAAAACAAAAGAAAACGTCCTTGTAATAACACTTTTTAAAACTGTTCCAACAACGTCCAAACAGGTTTGCTTTCCTTTGCATTGATCAGAATCAACGCAGTCCCATCAATTAATCACACCAGAAAAGAACGAAAATAAAATGTACGTATATGCCATCCGCATTCGCTACTGGGTCCCGTCATTGCCCGTTAGGTTACTTAACTAACGACAGAGCGGGGACTGGACTAGCGCGGGTGTAAAACATATACAACATCTACTAGTATATATACTAATATACAATAATCGCTCCAGGCGTGATAATATGCAACATTACAGAAAAGTAATAAGCATCACAGAACAATACAGATAATCTGGGATCCCCGGGTTTTACAGAGCCGCTGCTGAAACCCGACGTTCCCCTGGTTGTGTGGATAGAATGTGCAATAAAACCTAGACCCCTACGGGTGCGGTAAGTTGCCCGCCAAAACCTGAAGCGAGGCAGCCCCCTACAGCAAAGTGAATGGACCACCGTGCACTTCACGGAATCCGGTAACTTGAGCACCCTTCCTTGGGTCAACCTGTACCCCCTACGAGTGTGGCGAATAGTCTGCCAATTCTAGAGTGAGGCCCTCTACCTCTCAAAGCCATGAGATGCGGACCCGTTGCCTTCCAGAACCCGGCTATCCGTACACTCCGTCGTGGGGTAAACCTAGTACAGAAATTAAAAATATGTACAACGGGTACATCGGCCTCAGCCCGGTCGTGCCCCAAAAGAATATTATACAAACAGACAGTGACGGCAGTCCACATGTTGGACGCTCGTGCGGCAAATATCAAATGTACAAATAAATCCAAACTGCACTACCATTGCACACTGCTATCCACCACGAAAAATCCGCAACATCACAGCACAACACAGAACATCAACGCGAATGTCACATTCGCAAACCCATCTAAAAGAACTATAGCAATTAGACACAATTTACCGCTCGAATGACATTCACGGTCGGAGATATAATGTAAGTACTGAAAACTAACAAGTTCAAAATTCCGATCGACAAAACTTCCCGAAGTGGGCCCCACGTACAACTGCAGTACACAAAAAAAATCTGGGCCCAAACAAAATTTTCCAGAAACCACAATTCCTCATGAAAGAGCAACAGAAGAAATATGGTGCACTGTAGCCACAAACTGGCGGCGGAACCGCCGCCAAACAATGGTTTGTGCGGCGGTTCCGTGGCAGTACAGTGGATTCAGCCAATCAAATTTCTTACAGAGTCTTAAAAAAGCCTGCTCGATTTTCTGAGATTGTCAAAATGATTTTTAGACCATTTTTTAAAATCGACAGAAACTTTAACATGAAAGGTGCGGTTTTGGAAATTTCGTTCGATCGATATTTTAAACGCGTTAGAACAAGTTAGTAAAGGTTAATGGCGTGTCTCTGATACCATGTAAGTCTACGGTAGCGCCCCGGCCGTCATTTAGACGCCAAACGCAGAACAAAAACTTTTATAAGTGGCGCTATCGCATACTATAACCCGGATCTTGCCATTAACGCTAAACTAACAAACTGTAAAGAGGTATAAAGGCTATACCGATCGATCCGAGTCCTTCGGTCTTTAGCCATCATCCCACGCTCCTTGCGGCATCTACGGTCTCATGTCTCCTCGCCGAGATGGCACCACGTCAACGGATCTTTATATGGGCTCCCGCCTCTATACCGAGGCAACTCGGTCATCAAGTCTGCTAAAAGAGATGACCAAGATGAAGTAGAGAATGATGTAGAATACTTTGTCTCGTGTCATCCAAAACCATGGATGAACAATTAATCAGAGTTGCCTTTTGAGAAGAAGAGCAAAAGGAAAGATCTTTGGATTTTTTTCTAAAATGAAATGAATCAACTTCTCACCATGAGAGAGTTGGAGTAATGAGGGGGGCTTCCTCAAGTGGCCGGCCACTTATAGGGGAGGAGGGGGTGAGGGCAAGCACAAGTGGTGACCACAAAGAAAAGATCAAGAACAAATATCCTTCTCAATCCAAGAAACAATAAATGCAAGGAATGAGTCACACAAAGCTAGAAGCTTCTTTCTAGAAACTTCCATGTGACTCACCCAAAAACCTATCCTCTCATCAAAGATATTTTGGCCATGGTAAGAATGATAGAAATACGGCCAAAAAGAATTGCACGGATTAAACAATTTTTAACCAGGCGGTGAAAAACTGGCAACTTCGAAAAGCAATCCCGAAATGAATTTCAGAATAACCCCGTAACTTTATATACAAACCCGCATTTGTATTATGACCGAATACAAATGCAACTGAGACAAAGATATTATATCTACACCGTATAATACTAGGACCCGGCTTAAACTAAAGCCCGCTAGTAAAATCTGTCTGAAACACGACACGTGCGCAAACACACGTGCATGTTCGAACCCTGCCATAAAACCATACGGCCTCTACAGCGTTTCTCCCGAACTTGGGAATCAATCTGTTGGGGGCTCTAAAGACTCTTCAGTACCCTGGCAGTGGGTTTAACCACAAACACGTCAGCGGCACTAGCTGTGCGTAACGGCTGCCCATGTACTGACCGAAAGGGAAGCTAATGAGCGAACTCATCCTGGAACCCTACTGAGCCTATTAGTGACAATATACATACAGTCCGGTCCGTTCGTCTATGAGCTTCGCATATCCTGCCTAGGGGCTGGTAACGTCAGACCCCCAATAGCGGTATAAGTCGTATCAGAGAGTAGCCCTGAACACCCTGAGAAACTATTGGAATACTTACCAGTAATTCTCACCTACCTTGGCCAAGGACTTGGTGTAATGGCTCTCCTAGACACAGCGCGATCTCACCCCCAATACCGGGAGTGACGAATCCCCTGCCGATCCGCTCACTTGCCTCCATGTGGCTCGGGACTGTACCCAACTAAAACCTGTTTGCACGACTCCTTTGAGCCTTGGTAGGGTAGTAATCAAAGCACCGTGGGAACTCACACGAGATAAATGACGACCTTAGGTCGATGAACTAACTTGTACACATGTCACCAGGGAACTGCTATCTGACGCTAGGTATAAAACAAACTAGCAGGTTTCCGGCGAGTCCTGTCCGGTGTACTCATAACCCAATGAGCACCTGTATACATCTTAGCTGATCCAACTGATACCAATGGCTTATGAGACCGGCCACCGCCTCCTGTCGGGGTCTCGACTGTATACACTAGTCTACTCCGGAGTATCGATGCCCTGTCTCGAAACTCCCACAACTAGGGACCACTTTTAAGAATGTGCTTATAGACTACCCAACTCTCACGTATATGATCGCCATCATACTGTTAGTAGTCAAGCAGGATCCTAAGGACTCTATCAACGTGTAATAGTGATCATGTCACCTAAAGCTGTACAAGACTGATAAAGTCAAACCAGATAGCATACTATCATCTTGAGTAAGACTGTCCTACCGGTATAGGTCCTCCCTCAATCATTGCAATCACGTACCTGTGATCCAATAATCTACTTTGAGGGCACTATATCCAACACACACCTATCAGAACCGAGATAACGCATGGTGGACGCACTGAAATATCTATCAAGAGAAACCAGGTTTTTAAAACAACACATAATCTCTTTTAAAATTTCCACGGTTCTCAAATCCAGAAATCTCATGAAACAGCATATCTCAATGCGTAAAATCATATAGCATGACGTATGCGACATATAAAAAAGATGTAAGCATATCCATAAATCATGCAACATGGAACAGTGATATGACATATTAAGGGAAAACCACTCTTTTAAATGACTCCAGTTTTTAAAATATAACACGCGGTTCCCAATTTCCCAATAAAACCAGTTATCTATGTAGGCACAATATGTATATGCGCAAATATGGATGTATCAATGTATATGTGCACCAATATGAATATACAATGTGTATGTGCGCAAATATGAATGTATCAATGTATATGTGCACCAATAGGAATATACAATGTGTATGTGCGCAAATATGGATGTATCATTGTATATGTGCACCAATTTGAATATACTAATGTGTATGTGCGCAAGCAGGTTATGTGAAGAGTCATATCATGATGCAGTAATCCTACTGTGTGGTGACATGGCAATTATCGATGTTGAAGTGTGTGAGCCTACAATCTGTGTACTTGTAACATACGCATCATCGATAATGGTGCAGGTGCACTATCACAGGTATAAACAAGGCAATGAGAATAATATGAATGCAACATAAGGTAATCATATGCAAATACTGACGGGTATATATATCTAACATGATCGAGTCGGTAAATCTATCAATCGGCATCCAGCCTACCAACATCGCGTACGGTATAATACATCGTACGACAGACTCTAGTCAAGGGTACGGATCATCATCAAGTCAAACACATCACGCACGGAAAATCATCATACGGCGGCATTAAGCTAATAGGGATCCTATCATCCTATAAGACAAATGAGGGTACGGCCTAATATCACGTACGGCCTATCATCCATGATTTACAACATTATATATGTGTGTGTGTGTGTGTGTGTGTACCTATGTCCCAGGTCACATCCCCAATAATCTCATATCAGGGGACCGGCAGGGTATAAATCATCTCGATCGACTCGCATCCGTATACCAACATATCATCATATTATCATATCATCATATCAGTCTTATATTCTTTCATCGCATTTATATCTCACATCAATTCGAGTTTACATAAACATTCTATCTCTACTATAAGTATAAGTATCTAATCTAACATACGCACCCGAACCATACAAGCAGATTTTAAAGGAAGCGAATCGTAGTTTTGAAAATAGGAGTTACGGTGTTTTTAAGGAAAAGATATCATTTGAAAATCCGTAACGTCCCTCAAGGTATATATTTAAAAGATACAAACGATTCTTCGGTTTAGAAAAATGTATGGTTCGGATGACATATCTACATTGGCTATCTAGTCCTATAGTACCCTAAACGGCAATGTCCTCACATATCATCCTCAAATTCCGTCATCCTATAATAGTCGTTACATATCACTTCTAACTATCCTCTAGTTTCTGATATGGTTTCACTAACTATCATATAACTCTAACCCTAGTTTCCAAATCTTGGTTTCCTTAACCATATCTATAAATTAGTTTCCATCAAAACTTTGCGGGGGTGCTATACGCCATCCACCCGACTTCTCCCGTAGATATAGATCTACTCACCGTGGTCTTCGCTTGCCGAAGTCGTTGACGCCACGCTCTGTCTTCTTGAAATCCACGCAAAGGTACCTACAATAACAACACATATCGCAACGCTATTAAAATCAAGTTCGAAAATCCAAAACGGCACACTCCTTGCTCGTAGGTTAGAACCTATAGCATACGCGTACAAAATCAACCAAACAACCCTTGTTGTCGATGTACAAACATGCGACAACCAAAAACGAATCCAAATATCAAAACTCATCATTCAAAATACGGAAAACATATCCTAAATCAAACACAAGTGTTTCCAGATTTTGACTCAGGTCAAATAAAGGCAAGCAAACAAGTATAGGGTGATGTATAATGTGTAATTGAGCTACTGAACCAACCCCAACACCCCAGGAAACCAAGTGGCCGGCCCCATCCCTAAAAATTCAGGCAAGCCCGGCCCCCCATGCTCAGTTGGGTCCCGTTTTGTCATGGTGGTCTCCTCTGGTCTAAAATTAGTCTCTGGTATTGTTTGCTACTCTCAGAAATTCCCTGGATTGCTCCAGATTTCCCTGCACACCCAAAATACTCACAAAATCGACATGGATCAATTCTAAAGTTTGTGCATCGGGTTCAATTCTATGGTTCAGGTCAGGGTAACGTGTCACCATGGTCACGTAAACACTCCTAACTGTTCCCAGATTTCACCTAGATCCATTACAGAAAAATCTAGTAGAACCAAACACCTCCAAACATCTTCCGGTAACTACCCTACAAAATCCAAGCCCTAACTCTCCTACCCACCCGAGGTCGCCGGATTTGGCCCTATAGTCGCATGCCATAACCGATGGGAAAGGGTTAGGGTCCTAGGTGAACACTCAGGGTCTCGAGTACAACACTATCACACTGTTTGTTTTTACAGTGAACACTCGGGGTCACAGCAGATTAGCGACATCACAAAACGACATTCAAAACACGATATCTCGTAAAACTAATCTAAAGGGAAGAGTTATACCTCATTTAGACCACTCTAGGCAACACTAACTTCTCAATGTCGTCAAAATCCCACTTTGCTTGGTTCAAAGTGTAGAGGAAGAGATGGGGATTAATTTTTGTGAAGGGAGTGTAGGGTTTTGGGGATTTTTTGGAGATGGATCTAGGGTTATTTGAGGAGGGAAGTGAGGTTGGAGAATGAAGAAAAAGGAGGAGAAAATGATGGGCCAAGGGGTATGGAAGCAGCCCCCCTCTCTCTCTCACTATTATTCACACACACACTCTCTCTCCACAAGTATACCTACCCTAATCATTATGTCCCCTTTGACTTTTCTTTTTCTTTTCTCACCACCGATAAACCATCACACATAACCCAAATGAAATGAAACAACATGTAACCAAATGAAACATGTCATGGTGCACTAACCATGAAAACTGTAGAAACACGGATTTGGCTTAATCGCGATTAGCAGTACACTAATCGGATTTTTATCGAAACTGCGTATAATATTTTTTTTAAAAAAATGCCAAATCCTTTAATTATATTATTAAATGAATAAATCATTTTAATTTTCATTTATTTCAAAAATATTGGTATATATTTATACCCTTTTTCGAAAACCCCAATTTCGCAAATCGGGCAGTTTTCGGGAAATATATTATTTTAATATTAAATTCCAAAAATAATATTTTATATTTTCTGAAATGTTAAAGTATCGCCGGTTTCGTTGCTATACATCAACGACAATTGAGGTATGCATACTTACTTACGTTGAGGATATGTGATATTATGTGTTACTGAGATATGATGTACAGGATTGTCGTGAATGAATGGCCGGGGGTTTTATGTGAAATGAGAGTTTTTCTTTTCATTCATGTAAAATTCATTGTATGTAATATTCTTTTATTGGGGCACTTCCGGGTTGAGGATGATGTCACCATTGTTGTATATTATTTACTTTTCCGCATTAGGATAGACCCAAGGTAGGGAGCACAAGTGACCGGGTTCTAGGGTCCGGTGGGAGGCCATCTCGAGGAGTCGAGATCTGGTCTCCTAACTATAGAATTGGTAGAGTCACTTGCCGCTCTCGTAGGAGTCTAGGTGTGTGGGCTTGGCTATTCATCGTGACCGTGGAATCCGTATTTTCTATTGTTGGCTAAGTACAAAATACGGACCTCTTAGAATATCCTCTATTTACATATATGTGCTTCTGCTGTTGATATTCTGTGATGTGATCACTTTATATGCTGAGACGAATGATGTATTATATATATGATATATAATAAACGTTGCTTATGTTTTGCATCCGCGCTAGTCCCGCCCCGCTATGCCATTGGTTAAGTAACCTGACTGCACATAACGGGACATTGTGGCGAATGCGGATGGCATAAGCGTACGTTCTATTTTCGTTTCTTTTCTGTGATGGATTAAGGACTTAAATGATGGGACTACATTAATGAGATTAATGTAAAGAAAAAGGAACCTAAAATGATGTTGTAGAATCGGATTTGAAACCTACTCGGATTTTTATGAAAAAGCAAGTTTTCAAAGTGCGGAGCTTAAGTCACTCCTTTTAAAACCATTGGATTCTACAACGATATCAAGTTCAAAGCGTTAAATATTTTCTTAAAGACTATTCGCAACCCTCCGTCATTTTAGGAAGTAGAGTACTTAGTATTCGTGCTATGTATTTTGACTATGTTAAGGCGCAGTATACGGTAGCTAAGTGATGTCTTCCAACACCGCATATGATGCGATTGGATTTTGGGAAGATATTCTTTTGTTCCAACCATGTATTTTATTTTGTATCTAGTACACTCCATCGACCATGTGTATATGTGACCTAGAGACTGGATAGTGAGATTTGTATATTTTGTTTTCTGGTGTCGAGCTCATGTGAGCCGACTTGGTGCTTTCTTATTTCTTGCTTTTATATGCTTATTTCACACTGTTATGATATATCTTGCATGTGGCTGTGTTCCTCCATTCGGCGAAGAGCTAGCTCCCGCTTGGGGATGTATTGTTTATACATATTCATGTTTTGTACCCGTTTAGGGCCAGTGTTTACAAAGGAAACTTTGCCGAAATTTTTGGGAAACTTGATATTTTAAAAATGTTTAATGTGACTTTATTTTATTAAAATCACCTTTTAAAACAAGTATTTTTTCACTCTATTTCATTAAACGGTTTAAATTTCTGGGCTTTGGCTTACTTAGATTATGCTACGCCTCTAGGCGTTGCGTGATTTAAGTCACGTTCCATACATTCGGGTCGTGACAACTCAAGTCTAAAAACCTAAACTTTTTAACTCTAAACTAGTTAGCCATTGCAAAAAATCCAAAAACTTATCTAAAAGTGAGATTATTATCTCAAGATGGTAACTATGGAAAATTCCAAGATGGCCAAAAGTCTTCAAAATGGAGACTTGATCACACCATGATGCTTAGGATGAGATTGTGAACAATATTTGTGAAAGTAACATGATGTTTTGAGGTGGTTTGGATAATGTTTGTCATGGTAGTGAGAGGTGGAGGAGGTGAAGAAGAAGAGGAAGAAGGAGATGAAGATGATGAAATGAGATGAAGAATGCTAATGGCTACAACCATAACTTCCTTTCTCTCACTCTCTCACTTGTCCAAACCTATTATTTTATTCTCAACCATACACCATGTCTCACATTTTCTTTTTCTTTTCTTTTAAAACAATTTAAAACCATTATAAAAGCAAAAAAGAAAATATTAAATCTCTATAAACATGTCATGCACACTAAGCATGGTTAATAAAATAAAACTTGATTTAGTGCACAAAATAGGAAAACACAAATTAAATTTAACATTAAACTTGTATGGTTATAATTATATACTAATTTATGAAAAGTAAAATTAAATAAGTGTTCTCATAAATAATAATTCATTTTTAATTTCTAATTATTTTCCAAAAATATAGGTATATAATTATACTAATCTACGAAAACTCAAATTCATACTCGTATAATATCCATAAAATTCATTATTTAATTATTTAAATTCTAAAATAATATTTTCCATTTTCTGAAATATTACAACTAATAATTGCATTTTGTGGCTAAATTGATTCATAAACCAATTTGATACAAAACTAGTTTCAAAATTGTGCTAAAAACCACTCATTTTGTTTTTACCCGAGCCCCGAACGACTTTGGTTCGGACCAAAATGTCTAGGTGGGCTCGGAGGCGATCCCCAGGGTTCCCCAGGGCTTGAGTGGCCCCTCGAGCCGAGACCATCATTTGGTGGTCTCGATTGGAGTTCTGATTGATGCAATTTATTGCATATTTATATAGCCTAACTTATATTAATTTTGCCTATTTTATGTTGTTCCGGGTATATTTTGTCAATTATTCAAGGTTACAAGGTTTAAAGAGAAAAGTGCGCAAAAGACTGCTTACGTGCGTGGACTGGAGACTTAATGGGAGCTAATCACAAATCAGAAAATCAATTATCAATTTTGGAACAAATATTGGAGATCTCGAGATCATAACACAAAATATGGAAAAAGCCAAATCTTTGAAGCCAAAAAATTTCGGCCAATATTGCCAAATTAAGGATTTAGGCCGAACTTTAGTAGAGTTTGGTCTTGAGATTTTTTTGGAAAATTGAGATTCTCTGTATCTTTTAGAAAGTTTGTTTCAATTCTTTAGAAACCCTATAAACAATTGAGATTCTCTGTATCTTTTATAAAGTTTGTTTCAATTCTCTAGAAACCCTATAAATACCTCTGTATAGATGACTAGGGTTTCATCTCTCTCTTATCTTTAAAATTTGGGTTTTTAATTTGGAGAGATCAAGTTTAGTAGTTACTTTATCATTATGAAATTTAATTCTATGATGCTTTCTTTTATGATGATGAGTAGCTAATTATTTTTTTAGGGTTAGAATTATTCTTTCTATCATGGTTGTGATATTTTAATATCTATCTTTCTTTTCTTTGTTTTTCATGATGAATTTCTCTTGATCTAAAGTCCTCTCTTTTGTTTTCATCTAATTAACTAAACTATATGATGATAGTTGACGCCTTAAATATGTTTAGGAAAAGGTAATAACACCGAAGAACTAGTTAGATTAATGATAGCGTGACGAACTAGAAAGCAAAATTAGGGAAGATAAGAGATGGTTTTTATCAGGTAGGTTCAACCAAATTAAACTAGGGTAATTTAGAGTATCCAATAATACAATCTAATTCATGAATTGACAACTTGTGGGTTGCTATGTAGAAGGGTAAACCTAGATTATTTTTAGGTTAATTAGAATATTACGTTTTGATTCTTTTGCTAGATGATGTGGTTTGATAGATAAGTTAGATCTCTAAACGTATGATTTATGGTTTCGTTGATTAATATTTCATCGCGAAACTAGATACTCTATACTTTTATATAATTGATGGTAATAAATTTAAATATGCAAATTAGAAAATAATAGAACCATATAAACCAACCATGATAGTAAAGGTAATTCGATACCCTTAGATTGATTTATTATTTAAACCCATATTTTATAATCCTTGAACTTTAATTTTTAGTTTAACATCAATTACTTCGTTACTTATTTTAGAATTAATTAATATTCAACACCTCTCTGTAGATCGATTCTCAAGTATTACAATTGATTATATACTTACGGATAAAATTTAGAAACTAATAAAATCTCCATCAAATTTTTGGCACCGTTGCCGGGGAGGCGTTAGAAATTTTAGTTAATTTTGATTCAGGTTATTCTTTTATTTATTTTTATTATATTTTATTCTGCTAACTTTTATTTTTTTCGGGAAACGAGGAGCAGATCCATGGAGCATTTGGAGTGAATCAACAAAGAAACAGGGGCCGTAAAATAGAAGCACAAGAGAACACGAGTTCAATGCCCAAGTTTTGTGAAGATTTTCCTACAAAGCACCGTGATTCCGTGGCCAATATAACTATCTCCGCCGCGTTTCCACAGCAACTTGGAGTCTTCTGTCTCTCATTTTTCTCTGGTGTGTACCGTTCCTTTTAATCTCCCCTCTGTAGTTCCAAAATACCGTTTTTCTTTGCAGGATTCTTTGCAATTGTGCTGCCAAGAAAAAAATTTATTGCAAAAGATTGCTTGCATGATTGATCTTCTTTGCATAATTAATATGGACTTTAAGGGACAAGAAACCCAAACGACATTAGGTGGGGATTTCATCACCTCTCCTAAGCCCTAAATTTTACAAACCAAGTATAAGCATTCAACTTTCATTAATTATAAAATATTTAGACTCAGCCATCTAAGGACATTCGTGCTCAAATAGGGCAAGAGAAGGTTATCTAATTAAGGAACTGGACGAAATACTTGGAAAAACCTCCCTTCCCCACCTACACCTGGCCATTCAGTTGATAAAGAAACGGTAGAGAATTTATCCTGCAACTTATCCCTTGGAAGTCTAGGAGCGGGTCTAGTGATTTAACCTAGGTGATCTTAGTTTTAGGGATTGCTTGTGTATTTTGTGGTTGTGATTGGTTGAGTCAAATCCGTATTTCTTTTTTTTAATATGGGTGATGAACATGCGAAACCGACTTTATATGAACTTGCTACCCAGTTAAACCAACACTTGTTGATTGCATCCGAATGAATAAATATAGGAGCGGTTATAATTCACCTTACACATCCACAGTCGACAA
The DNA here is from genome assembly GCA_030015575.1 of Agapanthus africanus. Taxonomy (NCBI): domain Eukaryota; kingdom Viridiplantae; phylum Streptophyta; class Magnoliopsida; order Asparagales; family Amaryllidaceae; genus Agapanthus; species Agapanthus africanus. The sequence continues at coordinate 136,191,911 of JASDDO010000004.1, read as the reverse complement.
TGAGGATAGGTTATGTGCAGAGTTATATAATCTTAGGCAAAAGATTGAGGCATTAAAAGTTAACTACCATATTCATACTACTACAATTTTTCAAACTCTTTGCACTAATTGTCAAGATCCATCTCATGTTTATGAAATTTATCCTTTTATTGTTGGATTTGGTGATTGGAGAAACCAACAAAATAATTGTTGGAATCAAAGCATGTATTATGAAATTCTTAACCACAAATTAGACCAACAGTTCCAACCCAGCCTTTATTATGATATAGGTTCTCCACATAGTCCAATTCAAACAGACTCAACTTTCACTTCTCCCGATTTCATAGACCAACAATAGTTCACATCATACCATACTATAATGTTGGCCCTTCTTACGACCATATCCAATCAAATTCTTATCAACCATATAAAACTTTTCCACCTTCATTTGATAATGATGAGGAGACGAGACTTGCTAATGTTGAAACGCAGTTGGCCACTTTTATTCAAAATGCAAGTGCTACCAAGCAATTGATGACTAATATTGAAATTCTTCTTGTCCAGATAACTGCTGCAATCGCTAATTGGAAAGAGCAAGAGACTATCCCAATGCAAACCCGATTGTTCCCAACACTTTAGAAAATCATAATCAACCTATTGAAGAAGTGTATGAGAATAACCATGGTTTGGAATGTATAACCGAACAACGTTTAAGTCATAAGTGTCCTATGTGCGGGTGCAAATTTACGTCAAGAAGGATTGTGCGATATGAGGAGTGCCCGATTTGTGAATACACGTTTGAATCTTTTAGCTTAGATGGGTTTGATTTTTTGGTGCATGAGGAAAGTGAGGATAAGTCTACTTCAAGTCAGTTTGACATCTATCCTCGGAACTTTGAATTTCCAATTTAGCCTCGAACATCAAATTAATATGAAGATGATTTAATTGATGATACATTTGAGATTGAGGTGTTTGAATTAACTGATTGTAAAATTTTTGAAGAAGATGTTTCTGACAAAATAACAGTAGCGAATATAAATTTTGAGAAAATTTTAGATATTGAAACTGCGTCTGTAAAGGAATCTTGTGATTTTAATGGGGTTGACTTTGATAGAAAATTTGAGAAAATTATTGATAGGGAACCCACACCTTTATTTAGAACGATAAATGAAATTTTTGAGGACAATTTAGAGTGGGAACCCATATTTTTAGATGAAAAGAGTCAACTCATAAGTCAATTGAAGAAAGAGGAAAAAGAATTGTTAGATGAGATATGTGGTGCCCTTTTTAAGAGAATTCAATTATTAGAATAGAACAAGTTTATGAGGAAGAGATGTTTAATTTTAAAGAAAGCTGTTTTGAAAATGATGGTTTTAAGGAAATTTTTAAAGAGAAACTCATGATCTTGGACGAAAGTGAAGAAATTGTTGATGACATTTGTTATTTGAAACCAAGTTTTGAGGAACTTTTTAAAAATGAACTTACGATTTTAGATGTGCCTTTCACAATTGAACCTACGCCTCCAATACACCTTTCATCACTAAAACAAATCCTAGCAAAAAGAATGTCACGCCCCATACCCCAGTACGGATGGTATTGTTCACTATGGTCGAAACCACACGGTTTTGTCCTTTGGAGCGAAACGAACTCGAGAAAGGGTCACTTCCCAAGAGGTCAACCATCCTAGGATTTCCCTAGCTCGAGCATGCATAATTACGGAGTTCTTCAAACTCTGTAGTGTCGGTTCATCAAAAAGGCGCCTCCATAATTGAGAGTGGTATCATTACATTTATAATGCAGTTAGTTCCTCTTTCGCCCTGTATTTCGAGGACTCGATCCAATTGTTCTAGTGTAGGTCCCATGGATTCAAGAGGTAGCCCCTGTCCCTTGGCATGACACTTTGTTCTGTATGGCACTTTGTGTCGTGAGTAAGGACCGGGGTCCGGCATCTTTCCGACCTTAGAACAATGGTTCATCCTTGAACCACAGACCTACTACTGAAGGACGGGCTCTGATACCATTCTTTCACGACCCACCCCCAACGCATACGGACAATCCGAATGAACAATTCAGATCCTAGAAAATATGTTGAAAGCCTGTGTGCTAGACTTTAGAGGTTTGTGGGAAAATCGCCTACACCATGTGGAGTTTTCATATAACAACAGTTATCGGGCAAGTATTAGGATGGCACTATTCGCACCACTCTATGGATGTAAGTGTCATTCCCCGCCGAGTTGGGACGATATTAGAGATCGTGAACTTCTTAGGCCAAAGATGATTATAGCAACTGTCGATATAGTTCGCACGATTAGGGAAAAAATATGCATAGCCCAAGATAGACAGAAGCATTAGGCATATGCAAAGTGCCGACACTTGGATTTTCAACCTGAAGATCACGTATTTCTGATGATCTCTCCGAAAAGAGGAGTGATACGATTTGGAAAATGGGGAAAACTTAGTCCGAGGTATATTGGACTATTCGACATATTTGAACGAATTGGAGAAGTGGCGTACTGCTTGGCACTACCACCCTTATTGGAGGAGTGCACAATGTGTTCTACATATCCCAGCTATGATAATATGTGAGCGACCCAAGCCACATACGTGATCACCCGGAGCTTACTGTGTAGACCGATTTGACTTGCGAGCAACAACCAGTCGAGATACTAGATCGGAAAGAGAAAACATTGCGGAACAAGGTGTTCATGCTAGTCCGGGTGATGTGGAGAAGAACTTCACTAGGAGAATCAATCTGGGAGCGAGAAGATGATATGCGTAAACGATACCTTCAGCTGTTTGAAAATTAGTCTTTGTGTAAATTTCGAAGACGAAATTTTTATGAGGAGGGTGGGATGTAACGACCCTGAAATCCCTGTACATTTGTAACAAAGTCAATGTATAGAAAGGTGTATTTCATCCTGACTAGGAGTTATAAGTTAAATTTGTTTAATAAAAGCAAGAAACTCCTGATAGCCTACTAGTTAAGACTCTCCACTGGTGTTGTTTAGCCTGCGTGTTCGAATCCCATCATCCCAAATTATTTTTAATATTTTTCTTTTTAACTTTTTGGAAGCCCAACAGTTGCACATGCATTACACGGAGAAACGAAAAGTTTTAGAGAAATCAAACAGGATAAATGAGGAGTTAAGACTGATTAACACACTGGGCATGAATCTCAAGACACGTGGCCTTCATCAGGCCGCCCAAATCCGCCCAAAATCCGCTGTAGTAGTTCAAATGAGTCCAATCATCTCTGTGCTTCGCCCGTGCATCTCTTTGACTCCCCTCTACTCCTTTTTCCTATTTGTTTTCTCGGAATTTATCCAGAGAACTCACAACCCTTCATATACCCACTAACACTCTCTTTAATCCAATTATTAATTCTTTTAAATTCGCCATATACATATATTTTACCCTATAAATACCAACTCATCTCCTAGCTCCCCACTATTCTGAAATCTATAATAAAATTCTCTAAAAATTATCTCTCAAAGCTAGTGGAGTTAGCTCGATTCAAGTTCGTTCAGTCGATGACCGGAGCCGTTCTTCAATCCTCGACGCTATCATGGTTCCACGAAGACCTTCTCTCCTCTTTCTCTCTTTTCAAAGCTTGAAAACCTGTAAGTCCCTTCTTTCTTTCCATCGTTTCATCTCAAACATCTCTTAAAAAAACGATATAAAACTGGAGTTAGTTTCTAACAATTTCTTTTAAATAATTTTTATCGCAATTATCATGCTAGATAAGTCACACTAATCTTTCTAACATTATCTTAAAATATTATTCATCTCATTAATTTTGAAAGTGTTTAGAATTTCATGTTATATATATATATATATATCGAATTTTCACAAAAATAACATGAACTTTACATATACCCTTTTACCTTTTAACATTATCATGACCTATAACCCTAGAAAATTCACGGGGTAACGACCTACCCCACTCACTTACACTATGGTTCATAGCACGATATTTTAGATACAATGTTTTATTCTAAAAGAAACATTTTTTATTAAAATACCTTCGCTTTATAAAAATACGTTATCGCTATTTTTAAAACCTTTATAATTACGCCTCTACAACCCTCGTTAGGGGATCCATTTGTGGATGGTGCGGGTTAACGCACATCATTAGGATAGTATAGCGAGATGCAAAACTCCTCACGGAGAATTCGGTCTCGAAAGGAATATAAAAATACGATTTTAAAGAAATACGACTTTTAAAACAAATCAAATCATTGGAAAATTATATAAATTATAAATCTGTATTTTTATGAAAACAAATTCTGAAAACAATATTTTTAAATGAAAGATTAATGTTACACAAAAATACCATCAAGTTTCCAAAAGTGGTAGTTTTCATTAAAATACCATAAACTTTTAAAATTAGATTTTTATACTAAAATACCATAAAATATAATATACGTTTTTATACAAAATTCTTGAATTTTTAAATATCATATTTTATTAATAACTTATTCGAGATTTTAGGACGAATTAAAAACTCTCGAGAATTTTTAAATGTCATTTTTACTAAAATACCCTAGAAATCAAAATACTAGTCTAAATTACATATTTTAGATTGCAGATTGGTTTGAGTGGCATCTTCTCTTGTCAGTTGCCTCGGGGTTGCCGGAGACAATGATGCACCACCTGCCTCTTCCTAAATATAGATCATAATTTTAGGGTGGAAATTATCAAATAATAATCGTCTTTGAAAAATACACAAATCCTGCCAATCATGTGCAGCAGTTATCAGTATTTTCCAAACTCAAGAAAATTCATAAGATTAAATCTAGTAATATGATATGCCTAGAACCTTAATATAAACTCGACTTGAACTTAAACTCAAACTCAATCTACTTGAACTAACTTGACTCAATCCAGGATTGCAACTAATATGACTCGCATTCTACTTGACTTACGCGGCTTCATTCTTCACCATTTGCAATCTATGGTTTCAATCAAGACATGTTATAACCAACCAATAAAATCAACTAAGTCCATCTAACAGTTATAATCTATTATACTCAGGGTGCTTGGAGTAGTTACAAGTGTGAATCCAACAGAACTTCAGGAGTCCTGTATTAACCTACTCGAATTCTATTTACTCGAATCTTAATCGGGTCAACTCCTCCACGGTTTGGAGTCCGGATACTAATATATGAAATGGGCCTGTGTTTTCTTGCTCCTGAGGCCCCACTCTTGAGCACGTGAATATTTCTATAATTGCATTGACATTCACACTTGGACTTAACGTTAACATAGTTACCATATAGAGACATATAAGATATGTACTAATGTTCACTTCCACACACTTATACTCGTAATTTACTTTATTTCATTTTATGCTATATCTATCACTTTTCATACTTACCTTACCTTTGGGACTTACCGAGCGCTAGTTCGCTGACGGGCATTCTACTCATCTTTATTTTCTTAGAATGTTCGTGTAAGTCTACGGTAGCGCCCCGGCCGTCTTTTCGAGGCCAAATGCAGAACAAAAACTTTTTCTAACTGGCGCTAACTCAAACTTAAAACCTGGATCGTTCCATTAACCGTAAACTAGTATACTGTAAAAGGGTTTTCGAGATTATACCGATCGATCCGTGTCCTTCGGTCTTTAAACTCTGCCCCTAGCTTGTTGCGGATGCACCGATGAAGCTCGCTCTCCGATCTCGCTCGATCTGCGGTCTCCTCCTCGCCGAAGGTGGGGCCACGTCAAAAAATCTTTATACGGGCTCCCGCCTCTAAACCGAGGCAACTCGGACATGAAGTTTGATAGCCGACATGTCCAAGGTTGATGTAGAGAGAGTGTAGAATATTTTGTCTCAAGTCACCCAGGCTAACGGGTGAGGGTTAATCGAAGTTGCCATAGGAGTGTAAAGTGAATGAGTTTTGGAATTTTGTTGCAAATGAAATCATCAAGCACTCTCACAAAATGAATCAATCTCTTTTCTCACAAAAAATTCAGCCCACTTCCTTGAGTTTGGCCGGCCACACAATTTTAGTTCACTGGAATGTGATGATGGGGTGAGCACAAGTGAGGAAGAGGTAACCATAAGAAAATATCATCAACAAAATATCCAAAGTAAATATCCAAGCCTTTCCAAAAAACAATCAATGCACCAATTATACACAAACATGAATCATGCTTACAATAAATGAAAGCAATGACTCACCCAAATGATCCCCCCACCCTCATTTCGACCATGAAGGAATGATGTAGGAAATGGAGGCCAAAACTGAATGCACACATTAAACATTAAAACAATGTTTAATCGGGCGGAGAAAAACTGGCAACTTCAAAAAGCGATCCCGTAACAAATTACAGGAAAACCCCGCAACTGTATATACATACCCGCATCTGTATTCTGACCGAATACAAATGCAATGAGACAAAATATATCCCTACAAACTATAATACTAGGATTCGGCTTAAACCAAAGCCCACTAGTATTATCTGTCCGAACTATGACACGTGCACAAGTGCACGCGTATGTTCGAACCCTGCCATAAAACCATACGGCCTCTACAACGTTTCGCCCGAACTGGGAAACTTTCTATGGGGGAATCTAAAGACTCGTCAATACTCTGACAGTGGGTTTAACCACAAGCCGTCAACTGTACTAGCTGTACATAATGGTTGCCCATGTATTGAGTGAAAGGGAGTCCGATGAGCGAACTCATCCTGGAACCCTACTGAGCCTATGTGTGACAATATCCGTACATTCTGGTCCGTTCGTCTTTGAGAATCGCATATCGGGCCTAGGGAGCTGGTAAACGTCAGACCCCCAATAGCGGTATAAGTCGTGTCGGAGTGTAGCCCAGAACACCCTGAGATACTACTGGAATACCTACCAGTAAATCTCGCTTACCATGGCCATAGATTTTGTGTAATGGCTCTCCAGACACAGCACGATCTCACTCCCAACATTGGGAGAGACGAAGCCCCTGCCGATCCGCCCACTGCCTCCACGTGGCTCGGGACTGTACCCAACTAAACCCTGTTTGCACGACTCCTTTGAACCGTGGTAGGGTAATAATCAAAGCACAGTGGGAACTCACACGAGACAAATGACAATCTCAGGTAGATAGACTAACCTGTACACATGTCACCTGGGAATTTCTATCCAACGACAGGTTTTAAAAACCAGCTAGCATGTTCCCTGCGAGTCCTGTCCGGTGTACTCATAACCTAATGAGCACTTACATCTTAAGTGAACCAACTGACACCAATGGCTTGTGAGACCGGCCACCGCCCCTCGTCGGGGTCTCGACTGTATACACTAGTCTACTCCGAAGTATCGATGCCCTATCTCAAAACTCCCGTGACTAGGGACCACTTTTAAGGATGTGCTTATAGACTACCCAACTCTCACGTATATGATCGCCATCATACTGTTGGTAGTCAAGCAAGTATCCTATGGGCTCTATCAACGTGCAATAGTGATATATCATGTCACCTAAAGCAGTACACGTTTGATAAAGATAAACCAGATAGCATACTATCATTTTGAGTAAGACTGTCCTACCGGTATAGGTCCTCCCTCAATCATTGCAATCACGTGCCTGCGATCCAATAATTGACTTTGAGGGCACTATATCCAACAATCTCCAAATTGCACTTAAATCTAATTATTGTGATGTTGCATACTCACAGCCCGTGTGATACCGAACACCGAACTCCTTTACTAATCAGTGTCACAAAGTTCGTTTGTAAAACTATTGTGTTCGAGAAATAGCCTCAGTGAGTGGATCCGCTCTGATGTTTCTTTCTATGTATCTCTATATCTCAAGTTAGCGGAGAAAACCCATCTCCCGAAATGAGCAATACCTATCTTAGAATATGTCTGGATATCTGATAGGACCTAGTTCACGAATGAACTCCAAATCCAAACTTCTTAGACTGTATCGTCAACTGAACTTAATCAGTATCCTGCGCCATGCCTCCCTCAGTATCTTCCTAGACCACCTGTCCAAACTACTGCCCCTCGTCGGAGGGAAAACTATAACTCTGACTGTCACTCTGTCATTCAGGTCAACTTGGAAGCCTGGAATGATAACTGTCACCCGAAGGAGGCTACCATTATCAAATCCCTAGAACATTCACTTATGTTTTAAAACTGCCATCGAACATTTCTCCAGGATTGGACCAATATCAACTTATTGCATCTAGTGCAAAAACAACATCTGGTGTGGTACTTGACATCTCATGATCAACTCAATTGCCTAAGCAAGTGATCTGCCAATCATACACATCCCTCTCCCTTTTTGTCTGTAAGATACCTTTAGAGAGGCTGACTCCATCACCTGCTGGTACACCACCATGCCAGGAGTCGTCCATTCTAAATACCTTTAGAATGTAGTCTAAGTACCCAAATTGGGAAACTATCCAAATTTAGATCTAAAACCATAGATCTAGTAACCAGAATGTCTGATATAATTTCCTTATCCTATGTAGAAAAACCACAGTATAACCGATCGTAGTATAGGAATTGTACTTCCTACTCTGTGTATGTCATCCAAATACCAGGACATCACACCCTACTACTTTCTTAACAGATCCATCCCCTATTCTGATGAAGTTAAAGCCCATGATTGTCACATCAAAAATAGATGATCTATCTCCGCTATATCTGCTTTAGTCTATAAATAGACACAAGCTTCTTGTCCACTATGCTTCCGCTGCTCCCACTGACTACGACAACCCTCTGGCAGAATAATATACACGTGCACTTCTAAAACTAGTTCAGAACGACGCTATACTTATCCTCCTGCCGGCTCTCATAGTTTAGAAAAGCAGTAATGGCAAGTCTGGGTAAATAAGAACCACCCTGTCACCGTCCTTGGGGCTACCGGAGTACCTTTCGGGTGCCTGAGGTTACCCACCATATCTACGGAGTGGCTAATGGAATGTCAAGCCGGATTGAATCTTTAGGTCCTATTAAATTTTCCGCAATCGTTTGCTGTTCTGGAATCTCTTCCAGTTCTGGAATCTCTTCCAGTTCTACCATACTCCCACTACTATTTTCTGAAGAAAAAAAATCCATTTTACTAAAACTGTGGCGAGTCAAGAACAATATCACTATTGATCTTCCAGATGGTAGAAAGTCAACCCTCGTCAAAGCCAAGGTCAACCCAGAAACTGCCATTACAGAAACGTGCCTTGAGTTATCCAGAGTCTGGTTTTAAGCATAAATCGGACAACTCCATATACCTTAACATCATTAAGATATGATCCATTTTATATACAATATAGAAACATAGGTATTAATTTAATTGGAACCAGATTCAAATCATACAGCTGTCTCCAGTGCATGTCTACTAAATGGAGAGAGGCAGATCGGCATTACTCAACTTAGGAGTTTAACCAATTATGAGTAACCCGAAAGAGAAGCAAGTTCTCTAAAATATTACTATCAACTGAATACCATACATAAGTATCTACATCTTTGATCACCTTGAAGAATCCCGATACTTGCTACACCTGGTTCTCTACTTTATTCTTATACCAATAACTTCTCAAAACTTAGACCTTGTATTTCTACGAAACACATGTCTAAAACTAGAGAAGTCATAAGTAAACAGAATATAGTACGAGGACCTACCCCTTTGTTCTAATGGACACTGGACAACATACAATACTTTGTATAAGTCCCCTGAGTTTAATAACTCAAACCCTGTGCGTCGTAGGTTGAAAACTGTATCCAGGCGATTTCCTCAAATATCACCAATTACAACGAATTCCGATATAATGAGGATGATCACCTAATTTCCAATAACTTACTCCCACTCATCATCTGTAAAACCATACAGATGTGAGAATCATACCGGGTAAATACATACCCTGGAGCAAGGACTAATTGGGAAATCAGTTTTTTATTAACAATACAGAGTGAAACTGAAACATGAATATGTTTTGAAGGGGTATCTTGGTATTCCTAATAATGTCTCTTCCATTATCCAGATTCATGACTGTAACCTTATATTTCTTTTGCCATCTCTCCAAATCCCTTTATTTGTCTTTAGTCGTTACCTTCTGTACACCATCGTTACGCTTAACGGTTTTCTTCCTTCCCTACCGTTCGGCACCAGCCTATGGTTTGAAAGAAAACTATCCAATAAGCATAATAGGTGTACTCTCCTAATCCTAGGAGTACTCGCAACCTGAGAGAAGGTGATAATAAAAGACAACTGAATAAACCTTTATTCTATTTCTCCTGAACCAGAATCCATCCCCGAAATGGAACTGTAACGTTTCTGAAATCGTTATACGAATTTTTCCGTTTTAGGGTAAAATAGTCGGTATTTTCCGTTTTAACCGATTTTGATCAAACTTCCGTATAAACTTGCCAGCACCTAGTTTAGCTAAAATAAAGCTAGTGCGCGAGCTTTAGGGGTCAATGGGAAGTTTTGGTTCACGTAGAATTTTTCCCTAATTAAATATTATTTTAATGTATTATTTATGCACTTAATTAGTGGAAATTACTTTTTTGTGTGGGTTAATTAGTTCTAATTGGGATCATTGCTAATCAAATCACTAGAATTAGTTTAGAACCTTCTCTTGAAAAATCTAGATATTTGTGACAAATGGAATTATTTTTAAAAGAAAAGAAATAGAAGAAAAGGTGGCATTTTTGCATTTATTAGCAATTAATGCTATTTCTTGCTAGATTTTTCCACACAATTCTCACAAAAACCCCTCCCACTTGCCTTGGCCGAACCAAATAGCCCATGCTGCCCTCTTCTCTAGCCTTGCTCATTTCTTCATTTCCAAGATCAAAAATTCATCAAAAATCACAAAATAATCCCACAAATTCATAAATAAATCATTACCCATTATTCTTCATCTCTAAACCAGCATGGATCTTCATGAAAATGCATCATTTTGGAGGGTTAATTTTGGTGATGTTGCAACAATTGAGATCTTGTTTATGAGGTATAAATCCTAAACCTAATCCTAATTTGTTGCTTAATTCCTTAAGCTTGCTTAATTATGTGCTAATTATAGCTTTAAAGTTCGTGTGTAATTAATTCATGATAATTAATTATGAAATCAAGTTAGGATATTGATGTGCTTATGTTGTTAAGCAAGATGTGTAGATTTGGAAAAGTTAAGTATTTTGTGAAAATGATAAGTGTTATTTTTCCTAATCGCCTATTAAGCTTAATCACAAACTAGGTTTTTCTAACTCATTTTTGGGAAAGATTAAAAATATGAAAGTGGTTTGGATAGCTTAGTTAAGCTATTGTATGATGTTTGAAATCGCTAGAATTGTTAAATTTCTAGACTTGTGCGAAATTGAGATAAAATGATATAAGCCGCTTACTAGCTTTTCGGTAAAATTTGGCGTGGGTTTTAAATGAAAATGGAGATGACTTAAATATTAATACCTACGATATTTATTGTGTTTGTAAATGCGTATTGGTATTATTGGGTTTTAATGTGGCAGTTTTCATGTATAGCAACCCTATTTAGGGTTTCGGCTATGTTTTCCGATATTTGGATTCTTGGTTTTGAGTTTTGGATGTTGTATTTGGCCGTTGGATGTTTGTACGTCAACGACAAGGGTAGTTGATTGTTTTGCATGTGTAGGCTATAGGTTCTAACCTACGAGCGCACCGCGTGCCGTATTTTGGATTTCGGAATTTGATGTTAATAGCGTTGTGAATTCCTATTGATTGTAGGTACCTTCGCGTGGATTCCGAGACGACGAAGCGCATCGGCTACGGCTAAGCGAGGAGTTTAGCAGGTGAGTAGATTTATATCTACCGGGGAAGTCGGGTGGATGGCGTATAGCACCCCCGCAAATATTGGATTGAAAGATCGTTTGATTATTATATCCTGATAAATGATAGGCGACTGATATGATTTTAGGACTTGCAAAAGATAATATGATAGAAGTGGACATTAGTGAACATATTGGTTTAGGAGAATATGAAATGATAAGTGAATCATGATGAGTAATATTTGAAAGGGAACAAGTGTGATGTTTATACTAATGTGTTGCGAGATATTAGTGTATTAAACGGGTATACGATGTGATATGATGACTTAGTGTGATAGGTCGTTATATGGATTCGAGTCGATATGTGATGGTTGATACCTTTGTAGGTCCCCTGATATGAGATTGACATGGATTTGACCTGAGAGATTGGTATATAATTATCATGGATAATGATTGCATAACGAGTGATATGTCGTACGAGACTTAGATCCATACCCCGATGTTGTATAGGTTGATAGAATCCCTATTTGTTAATGCCGTTGTACGTTAGATTGCCGTATGCGATGACTTTTACCTTTCGATTTATCCATACCCTTGATTAGAGGATGTCGTACGATGGATTGTACCATACGTGATATTGTGAGGCTGGATGCCGATTGATAGATTCACCGACTCGGTCTTATTGATATGTATACCCTATATCATTTGATTCATTATATGCATTATGCTGCATTCATGCTATTCTCATTGCATTTCTTATACCTGTGCTAGTACACCTACACCATTATCGATGATGCGTATGTTATACATACACAGATTTGCCGGCTCACACACTTCTTCATCGATAATTGTCATGTCACTTACACAGTAGAATTGCTATATCATGCTATGATATACTGCCATGTTCATATCACTATGCTAGGTTGCATGATATAGTGACATGTACACCCACATACTTTTCTACAGCTACATGTACATCATGCATACATACTGACATGTACACCCACATATCTCGCTACAGCTGCATATACCCCTAGGTAGTATTGCATTGACATGTGATATTGAGACGTTGACTATTGCGCCATTGCACTTATGAAATACATCATGCATACTTGATTACATGTAGATACTTATACCTTGCTACAGTTACATTTACACTTCATATGATGTTGCACTTGATTTCGGAGAATTTGGGAACCGCATGATATATTTTAAAGTTGTATTCATTTAAAAGAGCGGTTTTCCCTTAATATGCTCATATTGTTGTTTTATGTTGCATATATCAGTTTTTCATGGATTTACGCATTGAAATATGGATTTCATGTGACTTATGGATTTAAGAACCGTGGGGGTATTTCAAGAAATTATGTGTTGTTTGAAAACCCGGTTTCTCTTGATATGATATTTCAGTGCGTCACCATGTGATTTCTCGATTCTAAGATTGGCATGTGAAACCCGATTCGAGGAGCGGGAGGCACCGTCTGCGGGTACATGGTGGACCCGGTATGGTATCCCGGGGCGAGTGGTGATTTCGTGGTGTAGACGATAAGCCTGACAGAGGGACCACTACCTACCGGTGATAGTATATGGACTCAGCGGTTATCATGGGGATACCGACCGGAGTGATGTACGGGCATGATGTCAGGGCCAGTCGTGGTGACAGCGCCTGAGTTATGAGGATTTACGTGTTGATGCTAGACACGGGTATTCATGATGTTTCGGGTGTCCGTGATAGACACCCAGGTTTCCATGATTGTGATGTGGCATTGATGGATACACATTCTTTGATATCCTCATATTTACCTGCATATGCTTTTATGATATTTACATGCAGGAGTTGTTGTGTCAGTGGTTGACACATGGACAAGATCCACTGCATACATGCATTGATTTTATTGTTGGACGAGATCCACCTGTATACATGCATTGATTCATTGTTGGATGATATACACTTACTGTTAGGCATTTATCTTGTGTTGGCACATATACAGATTTTGTCACCCTAAATATCATAATATTACCTTTATGATATAGTTGACCTAGGAATCGTTGTTTATTTCGAATTCTACCTGTTGATGTTTTCTACTCACGAGTTGGCAACTCACCCCCGTTGTGCCTCAGTTCTTGCAGGTTGTCCGCTCGGATCAGTAGCGGCATTGCTGGCACACAGCTTGCTTTCGGGTGTTTTGCTTTGGTAGGTGGTACATATTGGATCGTGCCCCTGTTGTACTTGTTATTCATATTGTATCTAGTCACTCCATCAAATCAGAAACTAAAAATTGTATATGTTGCAGACTTAGAAGACTTGTAGTTGCGAGACTTGAGCGATGGGTTTTATGTTCGCTTTTGGGTTTGATGTCTTGGTTTACTTTATTTCCTTTTGTGGATCTTCGCCGTTGGGCATCATATACTTTTTATTTACAGTTTTGGTGTTATTTCCGCCGTTGGGCGTGTTTTGCTCCCGTTTGGGATGCTTTCATTATATTCTTTGTTGTACCCGTTTTCGGGGCTAGTTTTTACAAAGGATGTGCTGCCGAAATTTTTATGAAAACCAAGGAAAAGAGTTAAGTGAAGTTTTAAGGATTTTTACTTAAGTTTCTAAATTTTGTAAATGTTTTCTTTACTTACTTCTATTGTAAGGTTTAGATTTCTGGGTTTCAGCTTACTTAGATTACGTTAAGCCTGTAGACGTTGCATAATTTAAGTGCCAGCCATGAGCTAATATTTTGGGTCGTGACACAAGTTCCATCGAGTTAGTATATAACCATACGATGGATTATCCAAATAACTGTGGATCTTCGTAGTGATACGGGGTGTTCTGGAGAAATACAAAGGTGAAATAGGAGTGGCAATGAAATACTTGGTTTGGTCGTGAATAGCAGTCGCAATTTACTTTGCCATCTTTCTAATCCTTTTATTTGTCTTTACTTATTACCTTCTGTACACCACACTTAGGCTAATTGGTTTTCTTCATTCCCTACCTTTCGGCACCTGCCTATACTTTGGAAGAAGACTATCCAATAAGCGTAATAGGTGTGCTGTCCCCTAATCCTAGGAGCCTTCATAACCTGAGAGAAAGTAAAAGGAAAAGACAACTGAATAGTCCTATTCTATCTTTCCAGAACCAGAATCCATCCTTGAATCTGGAACAAGTTCCTCCGAGTACGTATATAACCATATGATGGATTTATCCAATGGAAGTGGATATCTGTAGTGATACAGGGTGTTCTGGAGAAATGCAAAGGGTATAAGAAAGAGCGGCAATGATGTATCCAACTCAGACAATCCAAAAGCCAGTGTTTTAAGAAGGTTCGGTTAACTTGGTTACTGAGTCATAGTTTAGGGTCGGATCATGGTCGCTGCCAAAGAGAGAGATAAAAGAAACACTCTGCGTGCACTCTAACTTAGATCAGAATGGTTATCACTTTATCTAATCAGGAAACCTCCCACTGTTTCCTCAAATTCTCCTCAAAACCTGAAAGAAGAATTAGTCGGGATCACCCGAGGAGTAAACCAACTCATCAGTGGGAATCGGGATCCAACTATCATCGCATGACAACGTGATGGAATCCACTCACGTTATCACACTCCAGAAGGTATGCGCATGCCTGGAAAGTTTCAGTTTCTTTAGAAACTCCCGATGTGATTTTTACCCCATGCTATTATGACCTTGACGAAGGCCAACATATCATAAGTCACATGCCAAGTTCTACCAGTCATTGTCCAGGTTAATTTGAACCCACCCGTACATACCCTTGACGAAAGCCAAAATGGTAGTACGACTGTCCCAAACCAACGCATCTATTTATGCAACAGAAAAGTAACAAATAACTACCATACACTATGCTTTGACGAAGACCAACATACATATCATGAATACTATCTGCTACTCGTCTAAAATGATGGAGGGCTATGAATGGTTTTTGGCAAAAAACCTTTAATGTAATAAAGTTGATATCGTTGAAGGAACCGGATAGCTTTTATAAAAATACAGTGGCGAAAACCTTTGCTAAAGAGGTCACTCCCGGTGAAGGGATCTCGGCTCTTTCCCCGTAGAATGAGGTGCAAGATATTCCAAACTGAATACCGCGATGCAAAGAAAAAAGTAATCGACTATAGTGAAGTTATTATCCTGACGCAAACTTCTGCCCAAGGGGTCACTCCCGATGAAGGGAACTCGGCCCTTCCCTCGTCGAATGAGATGCTGGATATTCATAACCGAATACCGCTATGTAAAACAAATGAAAACATCCTTGTAATAACAGCTTTTTGAAAAATGTTCCAACAACATTTGTATAGGTCTGTTTTCTTTGCATTGATACGAATCAACGCGGTCCCATCAATTAATCACACCAATAAAGAATGAAAATAAAATGTATGTATATGCGATCCGCATTCGCCACTGGGTCCCGTCATCACCCGTTAGGTTACTTAACTAAATACAGAGCGGGGACAGAACTAGCGCGGGTGTAAAACATATACAATATCTACTAGTATATATATATATATATATATATATACAATAATCGCTCCAGGCATGATAAATGAAACATCACAGAAAAGTAATAAGCATCACAGAACAATACAGATAAACTGGGATCCCCGGGTTTCATAGAGCCGCAAATGAAACCCAACGTTCCCCTGGTCGTGTGGATAGCTTGTGCAATGAAAACCTAGACCCCTATGAGTGCGGCAAGTTACCCTCCAAAACCAGAGAGGCAGCCCCTTTCAGCATCATGAATGGACCACCCAGCACTTCATGAAATCCGGTAACTTGAGCACCCCTCCTTGGGTCAACCTATAACCCTACGAGTGCGGCGAATAGCCCGCCAATTCTAGAGTGAGGTCCCCTCCCTCTCAAAGCCATGATATGCAGACCCGTTGCCCTCTAGAACCCGGCTATCCGTGCACTCCACCGCGGGGTAATTCTAGTACAGAAAAGAAAATATGTACAAAGGGTACATCGACCTCAATCCGGTCGTGCCCAAAAAGAATAATATACAAACAGGCAGTGACGACAGTCCACATGTCGGACGCTCGCCCCGCAATATTAAATGTACAAATATAACCAAACTGCACCACCATTGTACACAAGCTATCCACCACGATAAATCCGCAACATCACAGCACAACACAGAACATCAACGTGAATGCCATGTTCGCAAACCCGTCTAAAAGAGCTATAGAAATTAGACAAGATTTACCGCTCGAATGACATTCACGGTCACAGAAAGTAATGTAATGCACCGCAAAACTTTAAACAATGTTAAAAATATCGACTCAGAAATAACCCCCGAATAGCCCAAACAACTTGATAAAAACCATATCTAAATTGGGTTACACAAACAACACCATAGGACCAAAAACACAGAGACCAGAGCATACCCAAAACACCAAAACACAAGGCCATGGTATGGCCGGCGATGCCGGATCTGGAGGCATGGGGCTCGGCCAAAAACCGAGGAGAGGGGTCCAGGTTTGGGGTGTTCTCAAGTGGTCTCCCCAGTAGTCTTCTGCACAAGTTTAAATAATTTTTCGAAGAAGTTTTAAAAACAACAAAAACTATAAATCCAGTGGCATCATTTGGGTTTTGTTTCGGTTTTGATACTTTAACATTGTCTAAACTAACTAGTAGACGGTTAATAGTTTGTCTCTGATACCATGTAAGTCTACGGTAGAGCCGCGGCCGTCTTTTCGAGGCCAAATGCGGAAAAAAAAACTTTTTCGAACTGGCGCTAACGCAAACTTAAAATCCGTATCGTTCCATTAACCGTAAACTAGTATACTGTAAAAGGGGTTTTCGAGATTATACTGATCGATCCGTGTCCTTCGGTCTTTAAACTCTGCCCCTAGCTTGTTGCGGATGCACCGACGAAGCTCGCTCTCCGATCTCGCTCGATCTTTGGTCTCCTCCTCGTCGAAGGTGGC
Organism: Agapanthus africanus; assembly: GCA_030015575.1. NCBI lineage: Eukaryota > Viridiplantae > Streptophyta > Magnoliopsida > Asparagales > Amaryllidaceae > Agapanthus > Agapanthus africanus. Next base: position 136,174,272 of record JASDDO010000004.1, on the reverse strand, counting down.
GCCACGTCAACGAATCTTTATACGGGCTCCCACCTCTAAACCGTGGCAACTCGGACATGAAGTTTGCTAGCCAACATGTCCAAGGTTGATGTAGAGAGAGTGTAGAATACTTTGTCTCAAGTCACCCAAGCTAACGGGTGAGGGTTAATCGAAGTTGCCATGGGAGTGTAAAGTGAATGAGCTTTGGAATTTTGTTGCAAATGAAATCATCAAGCACTCTCACAAAATGAATCAATCTCTGTTCTCACAAAAAATTCAGCCCACTTCCTTAAGTGTGGCCGGACACTCAATTTTAGTTCACTGTAATGTGATGATGGGGTCAGCACAAGTGAGGAAGAGATAACCAGAAGAAAATATCATCAACAAAATATCCAAGCCTTTCCAAAAAAAATCAATGCACCAATAATACACAAACATGAATCATGCTTACAATAAATGAAAGCAATGACTTACCCAAATGAATCCCCCCACCCTAATTTCGGCCATGAAGGAATGATGTAGGAAATGGAGGCCAAAAATGAATGCACACATTAAACATTAAAAAAATGTTTAATCGGGCGGAGGAAAACTGACAACTTCAAAAAGCGATCGAGTAACAAATTACAGGAAAACCCCGCAACTGTATATACATACTCGCATCTGTATTCCGACCGAATACAAATGCAATGAGACAAAATATATCTCTACACACTATAATACTAGGATCCGGCTTAAACCAAAGCCCACTAGTATTATCTGTCCGAACCATGACACGTGTACAAGTGCACAAGTGCACGCGTATATTCGAACCCTGCCATAAAACCATAAGGCATGTACAACATTTCGCCCGAACTAGGAAAGTTTCTGCGGGGGACTCTAAAGACTCGTCAATACTCTGGCAGTGGGTTTAACCATAAGCCATCAGCGGTACTAGCTGTACATAACGGCTGCCCATGTATTGAGTGAAAGGGAGTCCGATGAGCGAACTCATCCTGGAACCCTACTGAGCCTATGTGTGACAATATCCGTACAGTCCGGTCCGTTCATCTATGAGTATCGCATATCGGGCCTAGAGAGCTGGTAAACGTCAGACCCCCAATAGCGGTACAAGTCGTGTTGGAGTGTAGCCCAGAACACCCTGAGATACTACTGGAATACCTACCAGTAAATCTCGCTTACCATGGCCATGTAATGGCTTTCCAGACACAACACGATCTCACTCCCAACGTTGGGAGAGACGAAGCCCCTGCCGATCCGCCTACTGCCCCCATATGGCTCGGGACTGTACCAAACTAAAACCTGTTTGCACGACTCCTTTGAACCGTGGTAGGGTAATAATCAAAGCACAGTGGGAACTCAAACGAGACAAATGACGATCTCAGGTCGATAGACTAACCTGTACACATATCACCTGGGAATTGCTATCTGACAACAGGTTTTAAAAACCAGCTAGCATGTTCCCTGCGAGTCCTGTCCGGTGTACTCATAACCTAATGAGCACTTGTATACATCTTAAGTGAACCAACTGACACCAATGGCTTGTGAGACCGGCCACCACCCCTCGTCGGGGTCTCTACTGTATACACTAGTCTACTCCGGAGTATCGATGCCCTATCTCGAAACTCCCGCGACTAGGGACCACTTTTAAGGATATGCTTATGGACTACCGAACTCTCATGTATATGATCGCCTTCATACCGTTGGTATTCAAGCAAGAATCCTATGGGCTCTATCAACGTGCAATAGTGATATATCATGTCACCTAAAGCAGTACACGTTTGATAAAGATAAACCAGATAGCATACTATCATCTCGAGTAAGACTGTCCTACCGGTATAGGTCATTCCTTAATCATTGCAATCACGTGCCTGCGATCCAATAATTGACTTTGAGGGCACTATATCCAACAGTTTGTCAGGTACTGTTGAGACGGAGGAAGTGGATGCCACTGAGGAGGATTACGACCAGATCACTAGTCAGACTTAGCTTAGCTTATATTTCTATCAGTTTATGTATGCCACATGTTTAGGCATTTCTGTTCTTGTATTTCCTTTCAGTTGAACTTATATACTGTAAATGTTCAAGTTTGAACGTAAATAAAGAAGTTTGTTGAAAAAAATTTCAATCTCAATTTATTCTTGCATCATGTATTTTTGTTTCAATATGCATAGCATATTATTCATCCTTATATTTATGAGCGAGTCGTAATTTAGGGAATGACCTCTGAATAAATATGTCGCGAGCTTACCACGTCGCTGTTTCCGTCTACTGGGAAGCAGGGCATGGCAAAGAAAGATGAAATTGTGCCTTTAACTGATATAATTGGATATTTTATTTGCATACCACATGTTTATATCGAAGAATTCGATCCATTTAGCCAATACAGTGAAAAGATAGCGAGGTTGCATGACACTTTTAGACTTAAATATTTTATTACTACGCTTGTTTATTCGGCTAAGTTTGGGTCACAATTTTGTTTACCCACATACAAATAACAAATTCATATTATGCATATCATGTTTAGGGTGTTTATTGATGCTTATTGCTATAATTTGTTTTACTACTCTTGCATGTTTAAAGACAAAATTTTTGAGTGGTTAATATTAGTATTTGGATTAGCTAAAGTATTGTGTAAATTATTTTTGGCTACTAACTTTTTGTTGTTTAGGTTTTATTTGCTAATTTTATTTCATAAAGGTCGCATGTACAAAATGAACCGACTCTTCATATATAGTCAAACTGTGCCTTATTCCCCAAAACAAAGAGAAGTTATGCAACACTAAAGAAGAAAGGAGACGACCTTTCAAATTTGAAGGCAAACAAATCCTCTAGGGGAGGTAAATATTTCTTTCTCTTTTCTCATTCCAATACTTATTTTCTAGGTAAATTGCTCTATTGATCACACGTAATTTCATGAATATTAAGAGAGAGGCCGTGGTAAAGCACAAACACTATCTAAAACAAATGTGGGGTGTTTTGGTTTTGTATAAAAAAAATTTAGATTTTTTAGGACTTTTTCATCTTTCTTTTTTTTCATTTTATTTTAGATTTTCGTAATTTCTTTTCATTTTTCTTTTTAGGTTTTCTTTTGAAAGTTTTTTTGAGAATTTTGAAAATGAAAATTAGAAAGTGAAAAATGTATATAAAAGAGAGAAAGAGATTTAAGAAGAACAAGAAAAAGTGATATTTGTGAATAAAACTAGTAATAGGTGATCATGAATTGGATTCCTAAAGATTGAGTGAGATGATGGAGTTACTGAATCTGAGGATAAAAATAAGTCTGAAAAATAGTTCATATTCTTAAATCCAAATTTAAAGAGTATATGCTCTATGAATTGCACATACACATATCTTGAAACTTAGGATAGTAGAGAATTCCTAGAAATATTCTTGCCTGAAAGCCTTAGTATGAAAAAAGGTATTTGAAGCTAACTACGAAAAAAGATAAAAATCTCTAGAAAAAAGTACGGTTTTGTAATGAAAAAAAATAAAAAAGAAACAAAATGGTACAAGATCAGGAACATGCTATTTATGCCTTAAGCTCACACATTCGGTAATCGGTTGATTAGTGTCTCAAGAAATATTAGTGGTCCCATGAAAGGTTTGTGAGTAAATCCTTCCATCCCTCAGAACTAGTACTAAGGTATAAGGGCAAGGGTACTATAGCTTGAATTGAATTCTCAAGTGTAGTGATGACTTTACACACACGTAGGGATATATGATCGTTGTTTGGAGGAGAGGTAGGGATGAAGAATAGGATGATGTTTTATTGAGAAAGGATGTAATTTCGGATTTGATCAAGACTATTAAGATGAAGACTCATGAAAACTAAAAAGCTAGTGGAAGTTTGAAACTCTTATTTTTCAAATCTTTTCTTTTATCTGTTCCTATCTTTGTATGTAGTTTTCACTTTCTTATTTTTGTTTTCTTAGTTTTCTTTTCTCTTGTTCTTTTTTTTCCTTTTTGGGATTTTTTGGGTAGTATCCGCTGAAAACTCTCAGGAGATATAACTCCTCTTGCTAGGGATACCTAGAGGTTGAAAGGATTGTTGCACGAGCTAAGTGCAATCGCACGCTCGTGATAAGAGCATAGGAGTAGGAGTATGTTTTTAATTAGATAGCAGTTTAGTTTATAGTTTGAAACCCAAGATTTTCTCGAGAACTGGCAAAAAGATAAGTGTGGGGTATTTGATTGATGCAATTTATTGCATATTTATATAGCCTAACTTATCTTAATTTTGCCTATTTTATACTGTTCCGGATATGTTTTTTCAATTATTGCAAATTACAGAGTTTAAATGGAAAAGTGTGCAAAAGACTGCTTATGTGCGTGGACTGGAGACTTAATTGGAGCTAATAATAAATCAGAGAATCAATTATCAATTTTGGAACAAACATTGGAGATCTCAAGATCATGACACAAAATATGGAAAAAGAAAATCTTCTGAATCCAAAAAATTTCGGCTAATATTGCCAAATTAAGGATTTAGGCCGAACTTTAGTAGAGTTAGGTCTTGATATTTTTTGGGAAAATTGAGATTCTCTGTATCCTTTAGAATGTTGGTTTCAATTCTCCATAAATCCTATAAATACCTCTGTATAGATAACTAGGGTTTCATCTCTCCCTTAGATTTAAAATTTGGGATTTTAATTTGGAGAGAGCAAGTTTTGTAGTTACTTTATCATTATGATGTTTAATTCTATGATGCTTTCTTTTATGATGATGAGTAGCTAATTATTTGTTAGTCTCGATAATCCTACGACTATGGACCTGTATAGAAATGTCTCATTTTTGTTAGGTGTTCATATCACAAGTAAAGGAGCACTCTGCAATTGTTTAAAAAAATTTTAAAGCCTCCGAAAAATTTGACAGAAACGTGGATTCTTATTTTCGTGTTTCGGAGTTATTTCGGTTTCGGAGTTTTACACATTGTTTAAACTGTTAGCTAAGCTTTAGTAGGCTCTGATAACACTGTAAATCGATGTCGCGCACCCCGTGGGTTCGTGGGGATGCAGAATACGTAAAAAATGATTTTTACGGGTGTCGCAACAACGACTTGAACTCCAGGATCGATGCAAAACCCTAACTAACAAAACTGTATGAGGTTAACTATTCGGAAAGAAGTTTATACCTCATAGATTCATGTCCCTCGGGACTTCTTGCTGATGTCCTCCTCCTCGTCATAAGCTCTGAGGATCGTAACGGATTGATGCCTCCACGTCGGCCTCCTCGAGTCAAAGACGATCCACCCGAGAGTCTATAGTCTGAGCTCCAACCTCAAATCCGAGGTAACTACAGCATCTAGTTCGCTAAACTAGATGTCCTAGATGATGTACAGAGTGTAGATGGATTAATATATCTCTAATAGCCTTAGGTTTCTCAACTCATGAGACATGAAAGGCTAGAAGAAGAAGAAAGGGAGCTTGAGGAAAAGCTAGTGAAGAAAAAGAAGTTGGAATGAATAAGCCTCAAGTGTGATAGAATATGAAGCATACTAATAATTGATAAGATAAATATCTTAACAAATATCAAGCATGCTTCACAAAATATCTAATGAGTGAGTCATGCCTCATTCAACAAATTCTCCACCCCATTTCCTCCACCTCATTAATCTTTTAATCAAAAGATTAAAATCCTAAATGAGGTGTCTTCTTCTAGAAGCAATTTCGAGTAAATTAGGAAAATGCCCCTCATCCGTATATACATACCCGTATCCGTATTTCGAAAAAATATGAATACAATGAGACGAAAATAATCCATCAATATAATACTAGGTCCGGCTTAAACCAAAGCCCACTAGTATTATCCGTCCGAACATCGTACGTGCACAAGTATATGTATGTGATCGAAGCCCTGCCGTAAAACCATACGGCCTCTACATCTTTTGCCTGGTACAAGGAAACCCTCTGTGTGGGACTCTAAATACACAATACTACGCTTGCAGTGGGTTTAACCACAAGCACGTCAGCGGTACTAGCTGTACGTAACGGCTACCCAAGTATCTATCGATAAGAAGGATGATGAGCAAACTCATCCAAACTCTTACTGAGCCTATCTGTGACAATCTCCGTACAGTCCAGTCTGTTCGTCTAAGAGTATCGCATATCAGGCCTAAGGGGTGGTAATCGTCAAACCCCTAATAGCGCAAGAAGTCGTGTCGGAGTGTAGCCCAAAACACCCTGAGAAACTACGGGAGTACCTACCAGTAAATCTCGCTCGCCTTGGCCAAGGACTTTGTGTAATGGCTTTCCGAATACAGCGCGATCTCAACCCCCAATACCGGGAGAGACGAATCCTATCTAACAGTCACTGCCTCCAAGTGCTTAGGGAGTGCACCAAACTACTACCTGTTTGCATGAATCCTTTGAGCCGTGGTAGGGTAGTAATCTAAGAACAGTGGGAACACACTCGAGGCGAAGTAGAAGTGTCAAGTCGACGGACTAAGTTGTACTCATGTCACCTGGGAACTGCCACCCGACGATAGGTATAGTACCCACCAGCATTTCCCTATCCAGTGTACTCATAACCCAATGAGCACCTGCATACTATCTCCAGTACGACGCACTAATGGCTGTGGGACAGACCATCTCCTCTTCTGGGATGAAAAGCGTATACACTAGTCTACTCTGGAGTATCGATGCCCCGTCTCGATAATCCTACGACTAGGGACCTGTATAGGATGTGCTTATAGACTACCCATCCCCCACTATGTTAGAAATATGTATGCCCTGAAGGCCATTATTGATGAAATAGTGGATGCTTGGACATATATATAGAGGACTTTCTTGCTCGACATGATAGTATGCTATCAGGTTACCTTTATCTTAACATGTAGACTGGTATTTATACTATCTGTCTCTTACATGTTGATAAAGCCCTTAGGATATGGAATATGACTACCAGGATTATGATGAGATCATTCTAGTGGGGCCAGGGTGGTCCAAAAGTACATCCTTTAATTAGTTCCTAGTCGAGAGAATATCGAGACTAGAGCATCGATATTCCAGAGTAGACTAGTGTGTATGTTTCATTTCCCTTAGAGGGCGATGGTTGATCCCACAACCATTGGTGTGTAACATTAAAAATTGTACACATGTGCTCATTGGAGAATGGGTACACCGAACAGGACTCGCCGAGGACTCCTATGTGGTAGTATATGTATCGTCAGATAGCAGTCATCTGGTGACACTGGTACAGGTTAGTCTGTAGACCCAAGATCGTTATAGAGTCTTATGTGGCTCCCACTGTGCTTTGATTTCCTCCCTACCACGCTCAAGAGGAGTTGTGCAAACAGGTGGATTTTGGGTACAGTCCCGAGTCACATGGAGGCAATCAGCGATAGGAGGGGTTTCGTCTCTCCCGGTATTGGGGTTGATGTTGCGTTATAGTCGATAAGCTAAAACTGGAAGTCCCTTGCCAGGGTTGCTGCCGAGATTTACTGATAAGAGTTATCAGTAGTTTCTCGAACCGTTATAGGCCAGACATCGGCATGACTTATCACGTTTCTGGGGACTGACGATTACCACCCCTAGACATGATATGCGGCATATCAGACCAAAAGACCGGACTGTACGGTAGTGTTACTGATAGGCTTCATGGAGAGTATGGACATGCTTTCTTGTTGATCTTCATACCGCTCAATACCCGGGTAGCCGTTACGTCCAGCCAGTACCGCTGACGGCTTGTGGGTGACTGATGTGATCATCTGTAACGTTTTAAAAATCATTTAGGTTAAATTTTCCTATATTCGGTAAAATAATTTGTGTTTTTCGTAAAAACCCAGATATAATTATTTTCAACATAGACTTAATTATACCAATTTTAGATATGTAATTGCTAGTATTTGGTATTTAATTAGTCACTTAGAAATTATTGGTTTAATTAAATATTTTTCCTTAATTAATTATTTCAAATATTATTATAAGCTTTTACCGATACATTTAACTAGCGGTAGTTACAAATTGGAATGGGTTAATCTTAAATTATTGAACCATGACAACCTAGAAACAAGTTTATAACATGCTCATTTTGTTTTAATGTGTCTCCATAAACCTAGAGAATTCTAGAGGAAAATTTAATTAGAAAATAAAATAGTTAAAGAGAAAAGTTGACAAGATATTGATGTGTATGTGGGGGTAAGGTTGCCTCTCTTTCTCTCACTCACCCACACATACCCTCTCCCTTTCTTCATGGTCGTGCCTAGTAGTGGCAGCCCCCTCTCTTTTCACAATTCTCTATCTCATTTCTCACTCAAAAATTAATAGAAAAGGAAAATACAAAATGGGGGTTAAAAGATGAAATAAATGGAGAAGTTTCTACACACATTCACACACTTCACTCTCTCTCTCTCTTTCCCATTAAGCTGCTGGCCGAACCCGAGCTTCCCCCATTCTCCATTTTCCCCACTTCATTTCCTACTCAAAAATCCTTAAAAATCCATAAAAAATCAATACAAAATCCCACAAACTCTAAATCAAATCCTTACCCATTATTCCTTGGCCTAATCTACCATGGATCTTGGAGCAAGAGAGCAAATTAGGAGGCCAAGTTTGCCTTTTTGATCTCATGTTGTGGAGGTATAATCTTAACCATATAGTTAAATTGTTGGTTATTGCTTTAAATTAAATCTCAATATCTCGGGCTCCGGCAATCCGGACTGGCCCCTATAATCAAATCTCAATATCTCGGGCTCCGGCAATCCGGACTGGCCCCGGGATCCGGCAATTCGGACTGGCCCATATCATCAAATCTCATGACTACGTCGGTATCCTCCGGATATCCGCCGCATCACAAATAACCGATCGGTAGTGCTCCCCTTCCAGGCTTAACGCCATCATCTGCGACCATCTTACCCCGGGGTACCGCTCCTGGTCTTCCATGCACCCACAGACGGTTCCTCCTCCTCCTCGAATCGGGTGTATGATACTGCTCAAGAGCCGAGAAAACTCATGGTGGACTCATCTTACATTATATCATGAGAAAACCGCAAATTTTATATTTTGAAATGAAAATGAGTTTATAAAATCCTTGCGGATTCTCCAAATCCAGAAATCTCATGGAAACTCTGAAATCCCAAACTCCAGAGTAAATAACAGTAAAATACTGGCATAAAGCCCCATAATATTGCATGACAATGAATATGTATACATGCACGGGTATCTAAGTAAAGAATGCAATATCTAAACTAGCACAGTAATGATATCAGAACTATCAGCTAGCAAGCGATATCAATGAAGTAATATTCTCTAACGTGTATGTGACATGGAAATTACCGATGATGATGTGTGTAAGCCGGCAAGCAAGTGTACGCGGAGCATACGCATCATCGGTAATGGTGCTGGTATCCTGACAACATGGGTTCATAATAACTAAAGAAAACACATTTAAAAAGCATGCGATGCGATAAGAACAACATGAATATATGGAAAAAGATGTAGTAACCACAACCTTTATGAATATACATATATATATATATATATATATACGAGTCATACAGTTTTAGCATTTGAAATAAGCACGAATCGTGGTTTTAGAAAATAGGGCTACTGTGTTTTTAAGAAAAGTTATGTCCTTTGAAAAATCTTTAATATCCCTCGGGTTGTCTTTAAAATACTCACGATTCGTTAGTTTTGAAAATAAGTATGACTCGAGCCCAGTCTAATATCTACCAAGTGAACTACAGGACGAAGTTAAGAGACTAATCAAAAGGGTAAGGAAAACCACCTAAGTCCGAGTCGATATATCTAGTAGTCGGTGATCCAGCCTCAATAGCGTCACGTACGATAAAATATATAATACGACATCCTCGAGTCAAGAGTGCAGATCAATCATCATATTTATACTTCATACAGTAAAATCCATCGTGCGGCATCCCAAGATCTGGGTATGGGTCAACTATCACATTTATCTCATTATTTACCTGGTATCATTATCATCATATCATGAACTAAGGGTACTGATCTAAAGTCTAGTGCATTCCGATACCATCAACATATATCGCGTGTGTATGAAAACACATCGCCCATCAATCCGCTATAATATCATGTCGTATATCATAACACGGCCCAAATCACATAGCTGATCTCACGGCATCATGCCCGATCATATTGACTCTCCTCCGAGTATCAAATACTATCCTCATCATACGTGTATACGTGTATATATATATATAGCAACACATCCACATACATATATAGGTGTATATATATATACATATATCATATACACCAAAACATATCACGTGTGTGCATATGTGTGTATGTGTACCTTACTCTAGGGTTCACGACTACGAAACTAACTAAAAACGTTTTTCTTCCAATTACACTAAACTAACCCATGCTCTCCTAAAATCTTTCTTCCTAAGTATAGACATCTTGCAACAATACATATGTATACAATATAAATATAAACACTTCATATCCTACGAAATTGTGGGGGTGTTATACGCCATCCACCCGACTTCCCCCGTAAATATACATCTACTCACTTTGATCCTTGCTTGCCCAAGTCGATGTCGCCATGCTCCTCCTTGCTATCCGAAGTCCACGTGAGGGTGCCTACATATATAAACACATAGCATCATAACAGAAATCGCGCACGAAAACCAAAACGGCACACGAATCACACATAGGTTAAAACCTATGGTCTACTCATGCAAAAGAATCAAATAACCCTCGACATCGACGTACAAACGCCAATCGATCGAGATAAAACACAATATCCAAAATTCAAGTTCACAGAATTCACAAACCGAAATCAGAAACTATGAAAAACATTTCCAGATTTATCTCAGGTGATAATTGGGACATTTTGCATATAGAGGGGGTCTAATTAACTGATATAGGAGCCACATACCAAACACGAACCATTTCTAACCTACCCAGGCCGCAATTTGCGGCCCAAGGGATAAAATTTGCGGCCTAAAGTGAAATTGGGGTCTCGGGTCTCAGTTATAGCTTCTAGGCCACCTGCACATATCTCAGTAATCGCTAAATATTTTTCAGGTCCCCCGGGTCATAGCAGATCTCTATAACACATCACAAATACCACAACTTCCGAAATCGGGCAAGTTTAAGTTCACATTTTGGGGTTTGGTCTCAGGTTTTTTCCTGAATTATAAAACTAGAGGGGTTGTATGACCTCTACTAACCTCAATTTACACTTCACAACTTATTAAATTCCCCTATCCCTCATCTTGGAATTTTCCAAGATCACTAAACCACACAATATCACTTCTAAACTAATATCGAAGTTAAAGCAAATGAATTACTACACTAATGGTGAAGGAAATACCTCAATTGGCAAACCCTAGAATCCCCTAGAGCTCAAAATCCTTACTTTCTTGATCTCCCATGCTTGTAGTGAGCTTGTGTACATTATTAATGAAGGGAATAAGGTGTTTTGAGGTGTTTTTGGGGGTAAAGTGAGGTGGTGTAGGTGGTGGAGGGAGGAAGGCAGCCATGGAGGTGAAGGAGGAGAAGTATGAAGATAATGAAGAGAAGAAGAAATGGCCATGGTCAATGAAGACCCCTCGCCTCTCTCTCTTTTCTCTCTCTTGCCCATACCACATTATTTTAATCTAGTTCCTTTCCTTTTTATTTCTCATTTCCTTTTTAAAAATCAAAACCCATTCTTGAAATAAAGAAAGAAGCCATGGTAAAAATAAAATGTGACAAGTGTGTAACATGACATGGTGCATGTCATATGTACATAAACCGGATTAATGCACGATTAGTGAAAATTAATTGAGTTTTGAATTTAACCCTTTACAAATAAGTATTTAAAAATCTATAAATGCTCATATTACATATAACACCCTCAATTCAATAATTCTTATAAAGTTTCAAATATTTCTCAATTTATCGGTATATAATTACACCATATAATTAAAACAAATCTCCACACATTAAAATATTCGTAATATTTATTATTGAATTATATAAATTCCCAAAAATAATACTTTATTTTTCTGAAATGTTACACTCAGGTTACATGAGATTTACAGATATGAAGGCCGATCAGGGTGACGGCGCCTAAGGTATTGGGATTTGGGGTGTCGTTGATGGACACCAGGATTTTCCACGATGATGATGTTATGTTTTATCCCATACTCATTATTTATTTGATATGCATTGTTTCATGTGTTTGTAGTACCTGATGGAGTACCTTGATCATGATTGTTGCATATTCATATTGCCATATTTATGCTATCAGATTACATGTTGTAGATTATCGTTGTTCATGCATACCTGCGATTATCTGTATGATGTTACTTACTATTCACGAGTTGGCAACTCACCCCCGTTGTGCCACAGTGTTTTGCAGGCTTGACCCTCAGAGTAGTCGCGACAAGGCTTCTTATTGCATCTTTTTCAGCGGATATTGCTATGGTTGGCTGTGAGCCTTTTTACTGTAGGTGGGTTGCGGTTATCCGATTATATCCATTGTATCTCTTATTGTATGTAGTACTCTCCATCTACCACTTTCATGTGTTGACTTAGAGACGAGTTGTGAGGATCGATATTGTATATTTTATGACTCTGGTGTCGTGTTCGTGGGAGCCGGCTTTTTATTATGTAGTTTTACCTCTTTATGCTGTTTTTCATTTATATTGTCTATTTCTTCTCTACAACGTCGTATATATGCGTGTGTGGTTGTTTCCGTCTTTGGACGTGATTTGCTCCTGTTTGGGGATGCTTTATTTATATTCTATGTTTGTACCCGTTTCGGGGCTAGTTTTTACAAAGGAGGTGCTGACGAAATTTTAAGAAAATAAACTTAAGTTTAAAGATTTTTACGTGAGATTTCCAAATGTTTTTAAAAATGTTTTTCTCACTTACTTCTTTTGATGGTTTAGATTTCTGGATTTTCGGCTTACTTAAATAGTGTTATGCCTGTTGACTTCACGTGGTTTAAGTGCCGGTCACGTGCCTAAATTTGGGTCGTGATAAGGTTGGTATCAGAGCGTAGGGTTTTACCTTTCTGAGTGTAGGATGACCCTTGGTAGATGGAGTAGGTGACTTAAGCAGAGTGACATAGCGTGTGTATGTTCCACGGCATACTTACGATACAGTACTCCGCCTAAGTGACCTTAGGATATATATATTTGCTTGTATTTCCTTCCTTGGTTCCGGAAACCCTTTGATTCGATCGCAATGTTTCTATCAATCATGTTCTTGCTCCAGACACTATGCCTCCGGAGACTATGAGGGCCAGAGGGCTGCCGCCGGGGATGAGATTAGAGTAGGATCGTTTGAAAACGAGGACCAATCAGGGCGGTACGCCTACCCCTCAGGGACAGAGTGATCCGCTTTTTCCAGGCCGGATAGCTAGGCTGGAGTCAAGTATTCAGGACTTGTGATAGATGGTTGGATTGTTAGTTGAGGCTAGCCGAGCTCCGAGGATCGATGATGTCCCTCCTGCTGCAGGGACTGTGATTGTACCTGCTGCTCAGGCAGCTGTTTTTGTTGTTACCGAGAATTTTTCCGTATCCTTACGAGAGTTTTGAGGTCGAAGCCTCTAGTTTTACAAGCACATATGTAGTGAAGGATCCGATGACATTCCTCGACAGGATGGCTGGGATTTGTCGTTCACAGAGTTGTTCTGAAGAGATATGGATTGAGCTTGAGAGTTTCATCTAGAGGGTGCTCAGACGTGGTACGAGTCAATTGAGAGAGGCCGAGCTACAGGCCTACTTCATATGACTTGGGATGAGTTCATAGCAATATTTCTTTCTCGTTTCCTTCCAGAAAGCGTTCAAGATGCCGAGCTCATAGTTTCTAGCCTATGCGTAAGACTTCAGGGATGACAGTGTCCGAGTACGACATTCAGTTTACTTAGTGGTCCGATATGATCCTTACTTGGTGGACACTGAAGAGAAATAGATAAAGAGGTTAGTGTGGTGATTGGACATGCAGTTATTTCTTGCCATCGGCATCCAGCATTTTGACACTTTTGCAGCCGCGATGAATGCAGCCTTACTGCTAGAGAAGCGCATTTCTGAGACTTCGGTCGTTTCTAGGATCGAAGCGGATTTGTACCGGTATGCCAGCTCAGAGTTAAGTAGATAGGCGCAGTTGTGACAGGTGCCCTTTCGGTGTTTTCTTCCGATGCGTATTTCATTTGTTGTTTAACCTTGTATCTACGCACTTTGTATCGAGTTTGGACAGAGAGTCATCCTTGTTTGATCCGCCGTTGATTGTTATTATTCCAGTAGGCGAGTCCTTTGTCGCTCGAAATGTTTTTCATTTGTGTTTGTTTTGTTCGTATCGGAGATAGGGATTATTCTATCAATTTGATTTTCTCGATATGTTTGACTTCGAAGTTCTTCTGAGCATGGATTGGTTAGCCACGTGTTATGCATTCGTGGACCGTAGTAAGAAAGCAGTCAGATTTAGTTTTCCGGGTGAGCCAGTTCTTAGTTGTTTTCGGGGAGACCATAGCGTCGTCTTTCCCAGTTTGATTTCTTCTTTTCGCGCTAGTCATCTTTTAAGAAATGGATGTCAAGAATTCTTGGTGTTTGTTTGTGATGTTAGAGATGTAGAGGTCCCGTTGGACCAGGTTCCGATTGGGAGAAAGTTTCCAGATGTTTTCCTGACGAGTTGCTTGGTTTGTCACTAGAGCGAGATATTGTGTTCTGCTTTGACTTGATATCCGACGGAGCATAAAGAACTGAAGGAACAGTTGCAAGATTGTTGGATAAAGGGCTTGTTTATTCGAGTGAGTCACCTTTGGGAGCTCCTGTCCTGTTCGTCAGAAGGACGGCCGTTTGCGTCTACGTAATGATTATCGTCGGTTGAATCGGGTTACTGTGCGGGACATTTCTTGAAAATTGACTTACGATTAGGCTACTATTAGTTGTGGTTTCAAGAGGATGATATTCCGAAAACTGCTTTTCGCACACGCTGCGGGTATTATGAGTTCTTGGTGATGTCGTTCGAGCACACCAATGCCCCAGCGGCGTTTATGGATTTGATGAACCGTATATTCAGGCCATTTATCTTGATCAGTTATTACCGTGTTCGTTGATGACATTTTAATACACTTTTGGAGCCAAGTGGAGCCTGGGCAGTAATTGTTGATTTTGTTGCAGACCTTAAGGGGCACCAACTGTTTGCTAAATTATCCAAGTGTGTTTTCTGGTTGGATGATGTTGACTTCTTGGGTCAAGTAGTTACTAGATATGGTACGTATGGAACCGAAAAAGATCGAGGCCGTTCAGCACTGGCCCAGACTTGTATCAGTGATGGAGGTGTAAGCCCGCGGGGGCGCCCCGGCCGTCAATCCGACGCCGGAAACGCGGAAACAAAAACTTTGCAAAACTTGCAACCGGCACCACCATGCACTTTTTACCCGGATCGGGCCATTAACCTAGCTAACTAGCAAAATAGAAAAGAGTAGAGAAGTTATACCAAGCGATCCGTGTCCTTCGGTCTTCGTCTCCACTCCGATCTCCTGCGGAATCTCCGTCCATCTTCGTCTCGTCGGAGAAGCACCACGTAGCCGGAATCTTTTACGGGCTCCCGCCTCTTGACTGAGGCAACTCGGGCGCGAAGTTGGCTAGCCGACGCGTCCAAGGCTTGCTATAGAATAGTGTAGTAGCCATGTCTCTCTAGGGTTCATGAAGTTGCCATAGTATGTGGAGGAAAAGAATGAAACTTGTGAGAAGGAGAAAAATGGAGCTCTCAAATTTTCTTAGAATGAGATGAGAAGATTTTCCACACATATCAACCTCTCTCTCTCTCTCCCCTCACATGATGTGGCCGGCCCCTCTTTCATGGGTGGAGACAATGGATCCAAAATTATCAAGGAGAAAAGAAAAATATAATGCAAGGAATAATGTCACACCCACTTCTCATCTCATCAAATCACTAAACCATCACAAACAAAAGCAAATCAATGGATAAGAATGGAATCTCATGATGAAGAGGCTACAATATGCAAGGAAGCCCCTCACAAAACGTTATTTGCACAATTGCAAATAACACCCTCCAACAGAAAGTCCGGCCGAGAAGGAATAAAAGAAAACCGGCTGGAACGGAATGCAAACTGGCAACTTCAGAAAACTGATCCCGTAATAAATCACAGGAGAACCCCGCTACTGCAAATACATGCCTGCATTTGTATTCCCACTGAACACAAATGCAAAGAGACAAAACTACACTATCAAATACTAGAATCCGGCTTAAGCCAAAGCCGGCTAGTAAAAACCGTCCGATCACGATCCGTGCAATACCGCACGTATCTGATCGAACCCTGCCATATCTCCATACGGCCTCTACAGCGTTTCGCCTGAAACTTGAGTAACTGAGTGTGGTGGACTCTAAAGACTCGTCAATACCTTGGTTGTGGATTTAACCACTAGCACGTCAGAGGTATAAGCCAATACGTAACGGGCTACCAGATACTGACCAAAAGGGACGTCGATGAGCGAACTCATCCTGACACCCTACTGAGCCTGTCAGTGACAATATCCGTACAATCCGGTCCATTCGTCTATAAGCATCGCATGGCGGGCCTAGGGGGTTGGTAAAAGTCAGACCCCCAAAAGCGGTACAAGTCGTGTCGGAGTGTAGCCCAGAACACCCTGAGATACTACTGGAATACCTACCAGCAAATCTCCTGCCTTGGCCAAGGACTTTTCATGTTCTGGCTCTCCTCGACACAGCGCGACCTCACCCCCAATACCGGGAGAGACGAACCCCTGCAGATCCGCTCACTGCCTCCATGTGGCTCGGGACTGTACCCAACTAAAACCCGTTTGCACGACTCCTTTGAGCCGTGGTAGGGTAGTAATCAAAGTACAGTGGGAACTCACACGAGACAATTGACGATCTCAGGTCGATGAACTAACCTGTACACATGTCACCAGGGAACTGCTATCTGACGTCTGGTATAAACCCAACTAGCAGGTTCCCGGCGAGTCCTGTCCGGTGTACTCATAACCCAATGAGCACCTGTATACATCTTAGGTGAACCAACTGACACCAGTGGCTTGTGAGACCGGCCACCGCCCCTCGTCGGGGTCTCGACTGTATACACTAGTCTACTCTGGAGTAACGATGCCCTGTCTCGAAACTCCCACGACTAGGGACCATTTAAGGATGTGCTTATAGACTACCAGCTCCCACGTATATGATCGCCCTCATACTGCCGGTAGTCAAGCAAGAATCCTATGGGCTCTATCAACGTGCAATAGTGACCTGTAAGGTCACCTAAAGCAGTACACGAAGATAAAGGTAAACCAGATAGCATACTATCATCTTGAGTAAGACTGTCCTACTGGGACAGGTCCTCCCCTCAATCATTGCAATCACGTTCCTGTGATCCAATAATTGACTCTGAGGGCACTATCTCCAACAATCTCCCACTTGCACTCAAGGCTAATTATTGCGATGTCGCATACTCACAGCCCGTGTGATACCGAACACCCAACTCCTCTACTAGTCCGTCTCACAAAGCTCGTTTGCGAAACTATCGCGTTCGAGGAATAGCCTCCGTGAGTGGATCCGCTCTGATGTTTCTTTCTATGTCTCTCTCTATCTCAAGTTCGCGGAGAAAACCATCTCCCGAAATGAGCAATACCTGTCTTAGAATGTGTCTGGATATCTGATGGGACCTAGTTCATAAATGAACTCCAAATCCAAACTTCTTAGACTGCATCGTCAACTGAACTTAATTAGTATCATGCGCCATGCCTTCCCTCAGTATCCACCAGGACCACCTGTCCAAAATACCGCCCCTCGTCAGAAGGAAAACTATAACTCTGACAGCCACTCTGCCATCCAGGTCACCTTGGAAGCCTGGAATGATAACTATCTCCCGAATGAGAATGTTGTTATCATATCCCTAAAACATCAACTTATGTTCTAAAACTGCTTCCGACTGTTTCTCCAGTATTGGATCATTATCAACTTATTGCATCTACTGCAAGAACAACATCTGGTGTGGTACTTGACATCTCATGATTGACTCAATTGCCTAAGCAAGTGATCTGCCAATCATGCGTATCCCTCTCCCCTTTAGTCTGTAAGACACCTTTAGAGAGGGTGACTCCATTACCTGCAGGTACACCACCATGCCAGGAGTCGTCCATTCTAAATACTCATAGAATGCTGTCAAGGTACCCAGATTAGGAAACCACCCAAATCTAGATCTAAAACCATAGATCTAGTTACCAGAATGTCTGATGTAAGATCCAAGTCCTATGAGGAGAAACTACTGTGTGACGACCAAAGTATAACCGATCGTAGTATAGGAATATCACTTCCTACTCTGTGTATGTCATCAAATACCAGGACATCACACCCTACTACCTTCTCAACAGATCCATCCCCTATTCTGATGAAGTCAAACCTATGACTGTCATATCAGAAATAGATGATCTATCTCCGCTATATTTGCTTTAGTCTATAAATAGACATAAGCCTGATGTCCACCAATGCTTCCGCTGCTCCCACTGACCACGACAACCCTCTGGCAGAGTCATATAGACGTGCACTTCTAAAGCTAGTTTAGAACGACTCTATACTCATCCTCCTGCCGGGTCTCACAGTCTGGAACAACAGCAATGGAAAGTCTGGGTAAACAAGAACCTCTCTGCCACCGTCCTTGAGCATACCGAAGTACCTCTCGGGTGCCTGAGGTTACCCACCTTATCTGCGGAGTGGCCAATGGAATGTCAAACCAGATTGAATCTTTAGGTTCTTATCAAATCTTCAGTAATCGTTTGCGGTTCTGGAATCACTTCCAGTTCTACCATACTCCCACTACTGTTTTCTGAAAAAATCCATTTTTAATAAAACTGTGGCGAGTCAAGAACAATATCACTATTGATCTTCCAGATGGTAGAATATCAACCCTCTGCATAGCCCGGGTCAACCCACAAACAGCCATTACAGAAACATGCCTTGAGTTATCCAAAGTCTGGTTTTAAGCATAAGCTGGACAACTCCCCGTATCTTAACAATGTCAAGATATGAACTGCTCTATATCCAATATAGAAACAGAAGCACTGATTTAATTGAACCAGATTCAAATCATGCAGCTGTCTCCAGTGCATG
This sequence comes from Agapanthus africanus, assembly GCA_030015575.1. Lineage (NCBI taxonomy): Eukaryota > Viridiplantae > Streptophyta > Magnoliopsida > Asparagales > Amaryllidaceae > Agapanthus > Agapanthus africanus. The sequence goes on along the minus strand of JASDDO010000004.1, from coordinate 136,155,232 downwards.
TCAACTGAATGGAAGGAGGCTGATCAGCGTTACTCAACTTAGGAGTGCTTCCAATTATGAGTAACCTGAAAAAGAAGCAAGTTCTCTTAACCATTACTATCAACTGAATACCATATACAAGTATCTACATCTTCGATCACTTTGAAGAATCCCGATACTTGCAATATCCGGTTCTCTACTTTATTCTTATACCTATAACTTCTCAAAACTTCGACCCTGTGTTTCTACGAAACACCTGTCTAAGAACTAGAGAAGTCATAAGTAAACAGAATACAGTACGAGGACCAACCCCTCTGTCCTAGTGGACACTGGACAATATACAATACTCTGTATAAGTCCCCTAAGTCTAGTGACTCATTCACTGTGTGTCGTAGGTTGAAAACTGTACTTATGGTTAAGAAGAATTACACGGTTGTTCAATGCTCCTTACCTAACCATCCACTGATATAGGTAAATGTCAAAGACATAATTTCAAAAAGTATATCTCACTCTATAAAAATAGACGTACAGATATATCAATTTGAAATTGGTGCATAACAACGGATATTCAAAACCAAATATTTGCCGACCGGCAAACAACCCAGGTGACTTCCTCAAATATCACCAATTACAACGAATCCCGATATAATAAGGATGGTCACCTAATTCCCAATAACTTACTCCCACTCATCATTTGTAAAACCATACAGATGTGAGAATCATACCTGGTAAATACATACCCTGGAGCAAGTGTCTAATTGGGAAATCAGTTTTCTATTAACAGTACACAGTGAAACTGAAACATTGAAATGTTTCGATAGGGTATCCTGGTATTCCATAGTAATGCCTCTTCCATTATCCAGATTCACAACTGTAACCGTATAATTCTTTGCCGCTTCTCCAAATCCCTTTATATTTCTTTAGTCATTACCTTCTGTACACCCCTTTAGGCCAAATGGTTTTCTTCATTCCCTACCGTTAGGCACCAGCCTATGGTTTGGAAGAAGACTATCCAATAAACATAAAGGGTGTCCTGTCCTAATCCTAGGAGCACTCACAACACGAGAGAAGGTGAAGATAAAAGACACCTGAATGTACTTTATTCCTATTTCTCCTGAACCAGGATCCATCCCCGAACTGGAACAAGTTCCTTTCGAGTTCGTATATAACCATATGATGGATTATCCAATAAACTGGGATCTTCGTAGTGATATGGAGTGTCCTGGAGAAATACAAAGGTGATTTAGGATTGGCGAAGAAATACTTGGTTTGGTCGTGAATAGCAGTCGCAATTTACTTTGCCATCTTACTAATCCCTTGCTTTGTCTGAACTTAATACCTTCTGTACACCGTTTAGGCTAACTGGTTTTCTTCATTCCCTACCAGTCGGCACCAGCCTATGGTTTGGAAGAAGACTATCCAATTTGCGTAATAGGTGTACTACTCCTAAACCAAGGAGTACTCGCAACCTGAGAGAAGGTGAAAAGAAAAGACAACTGAATAGTCCTATCCGTTTTCTCCAGACCCAGAAACCATCCTCGAAGTCCTTCGAGTTCGTATATAACCATACGATGGTTTTGTCCAATGGAAGTGGACGTTCGTAGTAATACGGGGTGTCCCGGAGAAAAGGGTAAAAGTAGGAGTGGCAAAGAAGTTTGCAACTCTGACAATCCAAAAGCCAGTGTTAAGAAGGTTCGGTCAACTTAGTCACTGAGTCATAGTCTAGGGTCGGGTCAATGGTCGCTGCCAAAGAGAGAGAGAAAAGAAACACTCAGCGTGCACTCTAACCTAGATCAGAATGGTTGTCACTTTATCTAATCAGGAAACCTCCCACTGTAACGTCAAATTCTTCCCCAAACCTGAAAGAAGAATTAGCCGGGATCACCCGAGGAGTAAACTAACTCATCAGTGGGAATCGGGATCCAACTATCATCGCCTGATAACGTGACGGATTCCGCTCACGCTATCATACTCCAGAAGGTATGCGCATATCTGGCAAGTTTCAGTTCTTTTGAAACTCCCGATGTGGATTTTTACCCCATGCTCTTATGACCTTGACTTTGGCCAACATATCATAAGTCTCATGTCAAGTTCTACCCATCATTTTCCTGGTTAATTTGAACCCACCCGTACCTACCCTTGACTTTGGTCAAAATGACAGTACGACTGTCCCAAACCAACGCATCTATCTATGCTGCATATGAATACCCAACAGCTACCAAACACTGTGCCTTGACTTTGGCCAACATACACAGCTTGAATACTATTAACTATCCATATGAAACAACGGAGGGCTACGAATGATTTCTGGCAAAAACCTTTAACGTAATGAACTTGATATCGTTGAAGGAACTGATAGCTTTTTAAAAAATATAGTGACGAAAACCTTTGCTAAAGAGGTCACTCCCGGTGAAGGGATCTCGGCTCTTTCCCCGTAGAATGAGGTGCAGGATATTCCAATTGAATACCACGATGCAAAGCAAAAATAATCGGCTATAGTGAAGTTATCGCCCTGACGCAAACTTCTGTCCAAGGGGTCACTCCCGGTGAAGGGATCTCGGCCCTTGCCTCGTCGACTGAGGAGCAGGATATTCTAACTGAATACCACGATGCAAAACAAAAGAGAACGTCCTTGCAATAACAGCTTTTTGAAAAGTGTTCCAACAACATCAGAATAGGTTTGTTTATCTTGCATTGATCCGAATCAACGCAGTCCCATCAATTGATCACACCACAAAGAACGAAAATATACTGACGTACGTATATGCCATCCGCATTCGCCACTGGGTCCCGTCATCACTCGTTTGGTTAGCTAACTAACGACAGAGCGGGGACTGGACTAGCGCGGATGAAAAACATATACAACATCTACTAGTATATATACAATATATAATTTTCGCTCAAGGCGTGATAAAAAGCAACAACACAGAAATGTACAGTAACACAGATCAATACAGATATCTGGGATCCCCGGGTTTCACAGAGCCGCTGCAGAAACCCGACGTTCCCCTGGTCGTGTGGATAGCCTGTGCAATGAAATCCTAGACCCCTACGGGCGCGGCAAGTTACCCGCCAAAACCTGAAGCGAGGCAGCCCCTTTCATCAACGTGAATGGACCACCCAGCACTTCACGGAATCCGGTAACTTGGGCATCCCTCCTGGGTCAACCTGTACCCCCTACGAGTGCGGCGAATAGCCCGCCAATTCTAGAGTAAAGCCCCCTCCGTCTCAACGCCATGAGATGCGGGCTTGTTGCCCTCCAGAACCCGGCTACCCGTGCACCCCTCCGCGGGGTAATCCTAGTACAGAAAGTAAAATATACATACACCGGGTACATCGACCGCAACCTGGTCGTGCCCCAAAAGAATAATACAAACAGGCAGTGACGGCAGTCCACATGTCGGACGCTCGCCCCGCAAAATCAAATGTACATAATACAACAATACTGTACTAACATTGCAACCAGGCTATCCCCCACGACCGATCCGCAACAACACAGCATAACACAGAACATCAACGTGAATGTCACGTTCGCAAATCCGTCTAAAAGGGCTATAGTAGATAGACTGGATTTACCGATCAAGTGACATTCACGGTCACAGATATAATGTAAATACTATGAACTGGCATGTTTAAAATATCCGATCGAACAAATATATCGAAGTGGGCCCCAAAGCATTACTGTAGCACTTACAGAAAATCTGGGCCCAAAAAATAATGTTCCAAAGACCCCATTTCAAGACTAGGACCCACTGGAAAAAAAAAATGGTGCAACGAAGCTATATTATTGCGGCGGAACCGCGGCCAAAGAGGGGTTATGGCCGCGGTTCCACGGCCGTATAGACGAATTAGGTCACTAAATTTTTTGCAGTGTTCTTAGAATTCTCTACACATGTTTCTGCAACACCTTGAAAAAATTTTGGAGCTTAAAAAAATTTCGACAGAAACTTGTATATTTGAAATCGGGTTTTCGGAAAAATCCGGTCGATCGAGCTTTAAACATACTAGAACAAGCTAGGCAAGGTTAACGGCGTGGCTCTGATACCAATGTAAGCCCGCGGGGACGCCCCGGCCGTCAATCCGACGCCGGAAACGCGGAAACAAAAACTTTGCAAAACTTGCAACCGGCACCACCGCGCACTTTTTACCCGGATCGGGCCATTAACCTAGCTAACTAGCAAAATAGAAAAGAGTAGAGAAGTTATACCAAGCGATCCGTGTCCTTCGGTCTTCGTCTCCACTCCGATCTCCTGCGGAATCTCCGTCCATCTTCGTCTCGTCGGAGAAGCACCACGTAGCCGGAATCTTTTACGGGCTCCCGCCTCTTGACCAAGGCAACTCGGGCGCGAAGTTGGCTAGCCGACGCGTCCAAGGCTTGCTATAGAATAGTGTAGTAGCCATGTCTCTCTAGGGTTCATGAAGTTGCCATAGTATGTGGAGGAAAAGAATGAAACTTGTGAGAAGGAGAAAAATGGAGCTCTCAAATTTTCTTAGAATGAGATGAGAAGATTTTCCACACATATCAACCTCTCTCTCTCTCTCCCCTCACATGATGTGGCCGGCCCCTCTTTCATGGGTGGAGACAATGGATCCAAAATTGTCAAGGAGAAAAGAAAAATATAATGCAAGGAATAATGTCACACCCACTTCTCATCTCATCAAATCACTAAACCATCACAAACAAAAGCAAATCAATGGATAGGAATGGAATCTCATGATGAAGAGGCTACAATATGCAAGGAAGCCCCTCACAAAACGTTATTTGCACAATTGCAAATAACACCCTCCAACAGAAAGTCCGGCCGAGAAGGAATAAAAGAAAACCGGCTGGAACGGAATGCAAACTGGCAACTTCAGAAAACTGATCCCGTAATAAATCACAGGAGAACCCCGCTACTGCAAATACATGCCTGCATTTGTATTCTCACTAAACACAAATGCAAAGAGACAAAACTACACTATCAATACTAGAATCCGTCTTAAGCCAAAGCCGGCTAGTAAAAACCGTCCGATCACGATCCGTGCAATACCGCACGTATCTGATCGAACCCTGCCATATCTCCATACGGCCTCTACAGCGTTTCGCCCGAAACTTGAGTAACTGAGTGTGGTGGACTCTAAAGACTCGTCAATACCTTGGTTGTGGATTTAACCACTAGCACGTCAGAGGTATAAGCCAATACGTAACGGGCTACCAGATACTGACCAAAAGGGACGTCGATGAGCGAACTCATCCTGACACCCTACTGAGCCTGTCAGTGACAATATCCGTACAGTCCGGTCCGTTCATCTATGAGCATCGCATGGCGGGCCTAGGGGGTTGGTAAAAGTCAGACCCCTAAAAGCGGTACAAGTCGTGTCAGAGTGTAGCCCATAACACCCTGAGATACTACTTGAATACCTACCAGCAAATCTCCTGCCTTGGCCAAGGACTTTTCATGTTCTGGCTCTCCTCGACACAGCGCGACCTCACCCCCAATACCGGGAGAGACGAACCCCTGCAGATCCGCTCACTGCCTCCATGTGGCTCGGGACTGTACCCAACTAAAACCTGTTTGCATGACTCCTTTGAGCCGTGGTAGGGTAGTAATCAAAGCACAGTTGGAACTCACACGAGACAAATGACGATCTCAGGTCGATGAACTAACCTGTACACATGTCACCAGGGAACTGCTATCTGACGTCTGGTATAAACCCAACTAGCAGGTTCCCGGCGAGTCCTGTCCGGTGTACTCATAACCCAATGAGCACCTGTATACATCTTAGGTGAACCAACTGACACCAGTGGCTTGTGAGACCGGCCACCGCCCCTCGTCGGGGTCTCGACTGTATACACTAGTCTACTCTGGAGTATCGATGCCCTGTCTCGAAACTCCCATGACTTGGGACCATTTAAGGATGTGCTTATAGACTACCAGCTCCCACGTATATGATCGCCCTCATACTGCCGGTAGTCAAGCAAGAATCCTAGGGGCTCTATCAACGTGCAATAGTGACCTGTAAGGCCACCTAAAGCAGTACACGATGATAAAGGTAAACCAGATAGCATACTATCATCTTGAGTAAGACTGTCCTACTGGGACAGGTCCTCCCCTCAATCATTGCAATCACGTGCCTGTGATCCAATAATTGACTCTGAGGGCACTATCTCCAACAGGAGGTTCGCAGCATTTTGGGTTTAGGCAGATACTATGGATATTTCGTACAGGATTTTTCGCATTTAGCTGCAATGTTGACCGGGTTGACCCGGAAGAGAGTTTCTTTTCGTTGGACTGAGGTATGCGAGCAGAGTTTTTAGTAGTTGAAGTCTCGTTTTATTACGGCACCAGTATTATTTTTTCCTTAGGATCAGGCGGTTTTGTTGGTTATTTCGATGCTTCTCGGCAGTTGAAGAAGCACGAGCAGAATTATTCTACACATGACTTAGAAATGGCTGCGGTGATTTTTACACTTAAGATTTGGAGACAGTCGACGACAGATTAGTAGATTCTTTGTGCCAGCCGAGTACAGTTCGAGTTTACGTCGACCAGGGGACAACATGTCCGTGTCCGTGCACATCCACAGTTATATGATTATATCAGTGAGGCACAGTCCAATGATGTTTGTTTGGTAGAGATCATGGAGCAAGTTCGACAGGGCAGAGATTCGCAGTTTATGATTGATGATCAGGGAGTACTAAGATTTGGGATTCGACTATGTGCGCCAGATTCTGAGGGACTGAGATGCGAGATCTTAGAGGAGGCGCATCAGTCAGCTTATATGAATTTTGATATGAGAGAAATCTACTAGTGTTAAGGGATGAAGAGAGACGTCATAGATTTTGTTTCGGGATGCTGATTTGTCAACAAGTCAAGGCTGAGCATCAAAGGCCAGCAGGGGAATTACAACCTTTGCCCATTCTGGAGTGGAAATGGGAACATATTTATATGGATTGTATTGTGGGTCTACCTAGGACCAGTCGAGAGTATGGCTCTATTTGAGTGATCGTAGACCGATTGACGAAAGCAGCTCATTTCCTGCCAGTAACGACCATTTTCGGATTCGGTCAGTATGCTAAGACATATGTTGATGAGATTGTGCGATTACATGGAGTTCCGACTTGTATTGTGTCCGACCGGGACACCCAGTTCACCAGCCTACTATGGCAGAACCATTAAGGGACCTTGGACACCCGATTGAGTTTCAGTACCGCTTTCTATCCACAGACCGACAGTCAATCAGAGCGAACCATTCAGATTCTTAAAGACATGCTCTAAACTTGCGTTCTAGATTTCATGGCAGTTGGGATCGCCCCTTGCCCTTGATAGAGTTTTCGTATAATAACAGCTTTTAGGAGGAGATTCAGATAGCACCCTTCGAGGCATTATATGAGAGGAAATGTCGATCACCAGTTGTTGGACAGAGCTCAGTGAGAGCAGTATTTTAGGGCCACAGATTGTGTAGGAGATGACCGAAAAGATTCAGATGATTTGGGATAGGATGAGAGCGGCCCAGTGCAGGCAGAAATCTTATGCAGACCAACGTCGGCGCAGACTGGAGTTCGTCATTGTAGATCATGTTTTCTTGAAGATTTCTCCGATGAAGGGCATGTCGAGATTCGGAAAGAAAAGGAAGGCTTAGTTCCAGATATGTGGATTCTTTAAGATTCTCGAACGTGTCGGCGCAGTTGCTTATGGTTTGGCTCTTCCACCCAGCTTTCCAGATATTCAACCCGTGTTTCATGTATCAAGGCTCTGCAAGTAGCATTAAGACCCCTCTCGCGTGATACAACATCAGATGATCCAGTTGGAGCGTGATCCTTCTTTCACCGATCAGCCAATAGTCATTCTAGATCGGCAGGTGAAGGAACTGAGGTCCGAGGTCATACCGTCCGTGTAGATTTTTTGACGTGGCCCGAATGGCAAAAAATGGTCACGTGGAAAACCGAGGACGAGATGTGGAAGAAATATTCCCATCTCTTCGCGGGTACGCGTAGTTAAATTTTAAATTTGGGGACCGAATTTCTTTAAGGGGGAAAGATTGTAACGTTTTAAAAATCGTTTAGGTGAATTTTCCGATATTCTGTAAAATAATTTGTGTTTTCTGTAAAAACCCAGATATAATTATTTTCAACATAAACTTAATTATACCTAATTTAGATATGTAATTGCTAGTATTTGGTATTTAATTAGTCACTTATAAATTATTGGTTTAATTAAATATTTGTCCTTAATTAATTATTTCAAATATTATTATAAGCTTTTACCGATACATTTAACTAGAGGTAGTTACAAATTGGAATGGGTTAATCTTAAATTATTGAACCATGAAAACTTAGAATCAAGTTTATAACACGCTCATTTTGTTTTAATGTGTCTCCATAATTCTAGAGAATTCTAGGGCAAAATTTAATTAGAAAATAAAATAGTTAAAGAGAAAAGTTGACAAGATGTTGATGTGTATGTGGGGGTAAGGTTACCTCTCTTTCTCTCACTCACCCACACACACCCTCTCTCTTTCTTCATAGCCGAGCCTAGTAGTGGCAGCCCCTTCTCTTTTCACAATTCTCCATCTCATTTCTCACTCAAAAATTAATAGAAAATGAAAATCCAAAAAAGGGGTTAAAAGATGAAATAAATGGAGAAGTTTCTACACACATTCACACACTTCACTCTCTCTCTCTCTCTCTCTTTCCCCTTAAGCTGCTGGCCGAACCCAAGCTGCCCCCATTCTCCATTTTCTCCACTTCATTTCCAACTCAAAAATCTCCAAAAATCCATCAAAAATCAATACAAAATCCCACAAAGTCTAAATCAAATCCTTACCCATTATTCCTTGGCCTAATCTACCATGGATCTTGGAGTAAGGGAGCAAATTGGGAGGCTAAGTTTGCATGTTTTATCTCATGTTGTGGAGGTATAATCTTAACCCTATAGTTAAATTGTTGGTTATTGCTTTAAATCTAGCTTAATTAGGTATTTAATTATGGTTTTTATTTCAAGATTTAATTTTCAAGAAAAGGATTTGAATTTAAGATAGGGTTTTATTATTTGATTATGATTACAATGGGTAATTTAACATCTTAGGGAATGCAAAATCTAACCTAGTTGTTAAATTTACAAATTGTTGCTCCTAAATTGTCCAAATTATATAAATTGCAAACTAGATTTTAGGATTAATGAAAATATGTGAGATTAAAATCTAGTTAATAATTGTCTGGCTTAATTAAGCTACTATGTGATTATTGTGGCCACTAGTTTTGTTGAAATATCTAGTTTTGGACTAAAATGTTAAATCGATGCTTACTAGGTTTCTGGAATAAATCGATTTTGATTAAGTTTTAGGTTTTGATGATATACAACCCATTTCATATAATATTTAGTGCGTTGTGAATGCGCGATTGATGCGTTTGGGTTTTAGGTTTGGTAGTTTCCACATATAGCGACCTTAGTTGTGGTTTGTGGCATTGTCGTGAGCGTGTTTTGTGCACGAGGTGCGTGCGCATCTAGTTAGTGCACGTGGTTGATGTGCATCGTTGTGTCCGCGACCATTAATATATACATCCTCTTATTTACTTATGTGTGATTCTAGGATCGAGTGCAGAGGCGTCGGACGTGGCGCGGAAATGGCAGAGCTGAAATCGGATCAGATTAGTCGAGGCGTCCCTGTGAGTAGATTTAACATCTACGGGGAAATCGCCCGTATGGAGTTAAGCGTCAGGGCTAGATATGATATTATAGTCGCATGTTATATGAATATGAGTGTATTGTGCATGAGCATCATTGCATACTATTATTTGTCGTTCCTTGACTTAGTATCTATTGGACACTGCACCATTACCGACAGTTCATACTGCACGAGCACTAAATTGTATGCTACACACACCGTTGGTAATTGTCATGACACGCACAACATATACACCTATGTGGCATTGTATTCGTTATTGACCTTGAGACATTGATTCGTGTTCTATTGCGCATAAGAAATGTATCATGCATACATACCTACATGTCTATACACATACATTGCTATAGCTACATATACACCTTTATATGATGTTGCATTGATTTTGGAGATAGTGGGAACCGCATGATATTATTTAAAAACGGGATTCATTTAAAATAGTTGTTTTTCTCTTGATATGCTCATATTATTGTTCTATGTTGCATACATCATATTTCATGGATTTATACATTGAGATACGGATTTTATGTGATTTATGGATTTGAGAACCGTGGGAATATTTCAAGAAATTATGCATTGTTTTGAAAACCCGGTTTCTCTTGATATGATATTTCAACGCGTCTATCATGAGTTTTCTCGGTTCTGAAACTTGTGTTAGATACACGATTAGAGGAGCAGTAGGCACCGTCTGCGGGTACATGGTGGACCCGGTGAAGTACCCTGAGAAAAGAAGACTCGTATAAAAAGGCGGTGAGCCCGGCGGAGAGAATACTACCTACCAGTGATAATATAGAACCCGACGGATATCTGGAGGATACCGTTTGGGAGTTATGACATGAGATATATTGAGGGCCGATCTGGGTATGCGGCGCCTAAGAGATGAGTATTTACGTGTCGTTGATGGACACGGGTTTTCATGATGTTTCAAGAGTCGATGTTGGGCACTCATGTTCTATGAGATTTACAGATATGAGGGCCGATCAGGATGATTGCGCCAGAGCTATTGGGATTTGGGGTGCCAAAAGGAAGAACATCGATTGCGCGTTTCACACCGGGATTTTCCATGATGATGATGTTATTTTTTATCACATACTCAGTATTTATTTGATATGCATTGTTTCATGTATTTGTAGTACCTGATGGAGTACCTTGTTTATGATTGTTGTATATCCATATTGCCATACTTATGCTATCAGATTTCATATTGTAGATTATCGCTGTTCGTGCATACCTGCGATTATCTGTATGATATTACTTACTATTCACGAGTTAGCAACTCACCCCCGTTGTGCCATAGTGTTTTGCAGGCTTGACCCTCAGAGTAGTCGCGGCAGGGCTTCTTATTGCATTTTTTTCAGTGGATACCGCTACGGTTGGTTTTGAGTCTTTTTCCTGTAGGTGGGTTACGGTTATCCGATTATATCCATTGTACCTCTTATTGTATCTAGTACTATACATCTACCACTTTCATGTATTGAGTTAGAGACGAGTTGTGAGGATCAATATTGTATATTTTGTGACTCTGGTGTCGTGCTCGTAGGAGCCGACCTTTTATTATGTAGTTTTACCTATTTATGTTGTTTTTCATTTATATTGTCTATTTCTTCGCTACGGCGTCGTATATATGCTTGTGTTTTTGTTTCCACCTTTGGGCGTGATTTTCTCCCGTTTGGGGATGCTTTATTTAAATTCTATGTTTGTACCCGTTTCGGAGCTATTTTTTACAAAGGAGGTGCTGCCGAAAGTTTTAAGAAAATAAACTTAAATTTAAAAAATTTTACTTTAGATTTCTAAATTTTTTTAACAATGTTTTTCTCACTTACTTCTTTTGATGGTTTAGATTTCTGGGATTTCGGTTTACTTAAATTGCATTACGCCTGTTGACGTCACGTGGTTTAAGTGCTGGTCGCGTGCCTAAATTTGGGTCGTGACTTCATCACCTTTTGCTGGCGTATTGACAAGTCTTTAAAGTCCCACACAGAAGTTCCCTGGTTCAAGCGAAACGAAATAGGACACATATGTGATATGTGTGTGGGCCTGATTAAATACGTGTATGTGATACCGTATTGTAATCTGGCTGTTATCTATTATCGGTTCGTTTATATGTGATATAACCAGATTATCGAATCAAGTGTTGATTTGATAATGTGATATACAGATAAATGATTTTAGTCGGTCATATGTGATATAACCGGATTATTAAATAAAGTATTGATTTAATAATGTGATATATATTATATGTGATATAACTATATCTTAACTAATATCATTAGCTCACTAATTATTCTTCATAATATATATATATATATATATAATGAATCATGGCATGATTTCTATTTTTGAGAAAAATAGAAATGAGGTGGAAAATGAGAGCATGGTTGCAAGCATGGGATTTATATTTGTTTATTCATCTTGACCCACTATTCAAGCATGGTTGCAATTTTATATTGCAAAATTCCATGCTTGAATGGGTGAGGGGTCAAGAGTTGCCATTCTCACTTGTTCATTCTCAACACTTAGCCATTTTTCTTGAGTTGCTCCCATGGTTGCTTACTAGCTTCTTCATCTTCCTCATTTTCCATGGTTCAAGCTTCAACCCTCACATGTGATGTGAACCTGTTAGTGTATATGCCCTAGAGGCCATTGCTGTATCATACTAGTTTGTATATTACTTAATGGAAGCTTAGGATATTCACCTTGTATAGACAATCTTGCTCAATATAGTAGTATGCTACTTGGTTTGTTTCTACTTCAATGTGTACATGTGTTTATTTCAGTATATCACCTATACACATTAGTGGAGCCCTTAGGATCTTTGCTTGATTACCAGCGTTGTGATGGCAGTCACACTAGTGGGGGCTGGGTAATCTATAAGCACATCCTTATGCAGGTCCCTAGTCGCAGGACTATCGAGACAGGGCATCGATACTCCGAAGTAGACTAGCGTATGCGCTTCTCATCCCAGTGTGGGAGACGGTCTGTCCCACAGCCGTCAGTACGTCGTACATGAGATAGTATGCGGGTGCTCGTTGGGTTACGAGTACACTAGACAGGACTCATCGGGAACTGCTGGTTGGTACTATACCTATCGTCAGTTATCAGTTCCCAGGTGACATGAGTACAGCTTAGTCCGCTGACTTGACACTGTCACTCCGCCTCGAGTGTGTTCCCACTGTACTTAGATTACTACCCTACCACGGCTCAAAGGAGTCGTGCAAACAGGTAGTAGTTGGGAGCAGTCCCGAAGCACTTGGAGGCAGTGATGGTTAGACAGGATTCGTCTCTCCCGGTATTGGGGGTTGACATCACGCTGTGTCTAGGAGAGCCATTACACGAGTAGTCCCTGGCCATGGCAAGCGAGATATACTGGTAGCTTTCCAGTGTTATCTCAGGGTGTTCTGGGCTTCACTCCGACAAGACTTGTACCGCTATTAGGGGACTGACGTTTACCGCCCCCTAGGCCCGCCATGCGATGTATCAGACGAACAGACCGGACTGTACAGAGAGATTGTTACATACAGACTCAGTAGGGGTTCAGATGGGTTTCACCTCGCCAGTCTTCGTGTCGGCATCTACCTGGGGACCGTTACACACAGCTAGTGCCGCTTGCGGTCTGTGGTTAAACCCACTGCCAGCGTAGTGTCGAGTCTTTAGAGTCCCACACAGAAAGCTATTCGCCTTTAGGCAAAAGAGTAGAGGTCGCATGGTTTTGCGACAGGTCGCATGGTTTTGCGATAGGGTTCGGTCACATCCGTGCACTTGTGCACGTACAGTGCCCGGACAGTTAACACTAGCGGGCTTTGGTTTAAGCCAGATCCTAGTGTATGTTTTGGGATTGGTTTTATCTCGTTTGTATTCGTGTTCCTCGGAACACGGATGCGGGTGTGTATGCACAGTTGACAGAGAGACAGAGGCAGAGAATTCTCATTGAGGTTATTAACTGTTGACCGTTGACCATTGACTTTTGCTTAACCCTAATGAGAATAAGAAATATTATTAACATTAATATTAATTAAGTATTATAGTGACATGGTTGTTGAGGGGTTGACTTTGTTGACTTGTTGACTTTGTTGACCGGTTGACTAGGTTGGACTAGTTGACCATCATCATGACAATGGCTATCATTCCATGGCAAAGACTTTTGCTTGCTTGTTTATTTATGCAAAATGAGTGCATGAAATGATATAGCCATTTTGACTTAAACCATCACACAATACTTGATTATTATTTTTGGTATGATGGCTTTTGGATTATGAGAGGTTGGATGAAAAAAAGAGAGGCTCATTCTTTCATTTGCTTTCTCTCTCTTGAGCTCTCTCACTCTCAAGCTCTCCCTCTTCCTCTTGCTCTCTCTAGCTCAAGGCAAACCATTCTCATGTGTTGAGACTCGTTGCCTTAGAGATAAAAAGACACCAAAACATTCCTCTACTCATTCTAGTTCACAAGGCCTAGCAAGCCAAGTGATCTAGTTTCTTCAAAGTTCGAAGAAGAAGCCAAAGGTAGAAGATTTCGGGTGGATCCATCTTCGGCGCAAGGAGACGACGAGGTGAGGCCGATCCGTACACCGGGAGGAGTTGGAGACGAAGGAGTTCAAGAAAGGTATAGCCTCTTAACCGAGTAGGTAAACTCTTGTTAGGTTGTTAGTTATTCGTTTAACAAAGATCCGTATTGGTAGTCCATGTTACCACCCTCTTGAAAATCGTTTTTCACCACTTCCGCAACCCCGTAAACACCGGGGAAGGGTAGCATGGACTTACAGTGGTATCAGAGCCTAGTTAAACACTATCTAACATGTTAGCAAAGTAAGTAGAAGTTCGATCAAAGAAAAAGCCGCGAAACGAACCCGGAAAATGAAGTTTCTGCCGAATTTTTTTTCTGTCCAAAAAATGATAAATCTTATCTTAAAAATCGGCTCAGGCTTTTTGTTAAACACCCAAGAAATTTCGTCCACCAAATCGGTCAAAGCGCCGCGGAAATGCGGCGGGAGCATGCTCCCGCCGCGGTTCCACGGCCGAGTTAACTCGGTCGGGGAAAAAGTTTCTTGCAGAGTGTTTCTGGGGGTATTTTGGGATTTTTACAATATGTCTTTTCTGCCCAGATTTTCCAGAAAGAAAAATTTGTTTTTGGGGCTTGAAAATCCGTATTTTTATCGAACTTCTAAAGACTAAGGCTAACGGGTATATATCTGTGATGTGTTATATGTATTGAACGTCCGCTAATCGCTATACGTCGATTAGTGGGGGTTATACATATCTGTGATCTGTAATGTTGATGGTATGTGTATATGAATTCTTTGGATTGTCGCGGATGAATAGCCGGGGGTTGTGAGATGAGAGTTTTTCCTTTTATATTTCAATTCATGTAATATGTAAATTGATGTAATATTATTTTTGGCTGCACAACCGGGTCGGGGTTATAGCCGTCATTGTATAATTTCTTTTTACTGTTTTTGCTCCTAGGTTAGACCCAAGGTGGGGTGCACAAACTACCGGGTGTCTCGAAGTGCCGAGTGGCCTACTCACGTCGTTGAGGGAGGTTGCTCCACTTCGGATATTTGGCGGGTAGTTTGCCGCACCCGTAGGGGTCTAGGGTGGGGTATTGGCTATTCATCACGACCGTGTAATCCGCCTTTCGTTACAGACTCGTACGAATTGCGGATTCCTAGTATATCCAATGTATTCATCTGTGATCTGAAATGGCTATCATTGCAATATATCTAAGTATGATATTATTTAGGCGTTGCTTATGTTTTGCAGCCGCGCTAGCCCAGCCCCCGCTCTGTCGTTTGTTAAGTAACCTAACGGGTAATGACGGGGCCCCGTGGGGAATGCGAATGGCATAAGCGTACGTCATATTTTGGTTGTTTTCTGCAATGGTAGGATTAAATGATGGGACGTATTAAAAGAACTAATGCAAGAAAAATACGCATTAAAAGAACTAATGCAAGAAAAATAAACCAAGTAAAAGTCGTTGGAACACTTTCAAAACCACTTGGTTTCTTTTCAAAATAACTTTTAAACGCGGAGCTTAAGCCACTCCTTTTAAAAGCTATCTCGTTCCATCGATTATATCAAGTTCACTACGTTCACGGTTTCACCAAAACCATTCGTAGCCCTCCGTCGTTTCACATGGATGGTCAATAGTATTCAAGCTATGTATGTTGGCCAAAGTCAAGGTATAGTGATTGATAGCTATTGGGTATTCATGTGCAACATAGATAGATGTGTTGGTTTGGGGCAGTCGTTCTACCATTTTGGCCAAAGTCAAGGGTATGTGCGGATGGGCTCAAATTAACCTGGAGAATGACGGGTAGAACTTGACATGTGACTTATGATATTTTGGCCAAAGTCAAGGTCATAAGAGCATGGGGCAAAAATCCACATCGGGAGTTTCAAAAGAACTGAAACTTGCTAGTGTTGCATACCATTTGGAGTGTGATGATTCTGGTAGGATTCCTTCAGTTTTGTCACGCAATGATATTTGGATCCCGATCCTACTGTGAGTATATGCTACTCCTCGGGAAATTTCTCACTTAACGATCAATGCTATAAACCAAGTAGGTGTCTAGAAAGGTGTTAGCGGGGCTACGCCCCCAGGGAAAAGAGGTTCTTAAATTAAGGAACTTCGCAAAAGCGTTGGAAAACCTCCCTCGAAGTACCGACACCAGCCTGGCCGAACGGTTAAGCAAGTATTGTACAGTGAGATTGATCCCGACTAATTCTTCCTTTTTGGTTTGATGAGGGATTCGAGAGACAGTGGGAGCCATCCTGTTTAGACAAATTAAAAACCACTCTAAACATGCAAGAGCATCATGCTAAAGTGTTTCTTCTCTCTCTCCTAATTGCAGCGACCAATTATCATGACCGGACTTAAGTTATTACTAGATAAAAACATACTGACAGGGCCAAACTACAAAGATTGGCTCAGGAATATCAAAATGGCAATCACTTATGACAAGTTGGGGTATCTCCTTACCACCAAAACTCCCCCTGTCCCAGGTCCCACCTCCAGCGTCGCGGATAAGGAAATCTGTAAGACTTGGGAGATCGATAGCGTGAAGGCCAAGTGCATCGTGCTTGCCTCTATAGACAACGAACATCAAAGGAGGCACGAGAATATGGACCTCGAATCCATATTTCTCCATACAAAAGAACTGTATGGAGAGCAATCTCGTATCGCAAGATACGAAGTGTCAAAAAAGTTATTTTCGGCAAGGTTGGCCATCGGATCATCGGTAGCGGAACACGTGCTTAAGATGATTGGCTTCATTGAGGAGCTCGCGGAACTTGGGACCACGTTAGAGAACGATCTCTATACGGACTTGATTCTCCAGTCCCTTCCTTCCACTTACGCCCAGTTTATCCTGAACTTCAGCTTACAAGAAAAAGAAGTTGAACTTTCAGAGCTCCTCAACATGCTGAGGAGTGCAGAGGGCACCGTACAGAAAGGTAGGGAAACATCCACTTTGTTTGTAGGAGGATCTTCATCTTCTAGGTCCAAGGCGAAAGCCAAGGGAAAGAAGAAGAAAGCCTCCACCAAACCAAGGGGCGGTGTTAGTAAAGTGGATACGAAGGGAAAAGAAAAAGCAACAAAGATAGCGGGGAAGCTTATAGGAAAGGAAGAGTGCTTTTTCTGTCATAAGAGTGGTCACTGGAAGAAAGATTGCAGGGCTTGGAAAGCCAGAATAGAGGAACTCAAGCAAGTTGCGGCTTCAGCTTCAGGTGTGTATGTTATTGAAAACTGTCTATCAATAAACTCTACTTCCTTGGTATTGGATACCGGATCAGGATCTCATATCTGTAATTCTTTGCAGGCGTTGAGAAACCGTAGGGTTTTGAAGGCAGGTGACATGACCCTCAAAGTTGCAAACGGAGCTAGCATGGATGCTAAGGCCGTGGGGGACTATCACCTGGGGTTGTCAGATGGACACGTTTTGGTTTTGCATAATTGCTATTTTGTACCCAACGCAACTTGTAATATCATTTCTGTATCTTTGACTTCTAAAGAAGGTTATGAATTTGCGTTTGTAAGTAATGTTGTAAACATTCACCTTAATCAAGTTCTGATTGGGTCAGGTACATTAAGCAATGGTATATACGTATTAAACCAACCAAAGATTTTCAATGTCCAGAATACACACAAAAGAAAGTCTCCGGAAATAAATCAGACTTTCTTATGGCATTGTAGACTGGGTCACATCAATGAGAGATGGTTGACGAAGTTACATGCAGAAGGATATTTGAATCCGTTCGAATATCAATCGTATGCCACTTGTGAATCCTGTCTCAAAGGAAAGATGACAAAGACTCCGTTCACTGGACACGGAGTAAGGGCGAGCGAGCTCTTGGGACTCGTACACAGCGACGTGTGCGGTCCAATGTCTACACATGCACGAAGCGGTTATTCTTACTTCATTACTTTTACGGATGACTTTTCAAGGTACGGTTATGTCTTCTTAATGAAACATAAGTCCGAAGCCTTTGGAAAATTCCAGGAATATAAGAATGAAGTAGAAAAAAACCGGCAAAAGTATCAAGACACTAAGATCGGATCGAGGTGGTGAATACTTGAGTGCCGAGTTCCTGGACTATCTAAAAGAGAATGGAATTCTCTCTCAGCTTACTCCTCCATACACTCCGCAACATAACGGTGTATCGGAGAGACGGAACCGAACACTATTGGATATGGTATGGTCCATGATGAGTAACGCTGAGTTACCGCGATCATTCTGGGGATATGCGCTAGAATCAGCTGCATACCTTTTGAACCGAGTTCCAACTAAGACTGTGCCTACTACACCATATGAGATGTGGTGTGGAAAGAGACCCTATCTTAATCACATTAAGACATGGGGAAGTCCAGCTTTTGTCAAAAAGCAGCATGCGGACAAGCTCGAGGCACGCTCAGTACAGTGCAAGTTTGTGGGATATCCAAAGAACTCCAAGGGATATTTCTTCTATTGCGAAGAGGAACAAAAGGTTTTTGTTTCTCGGCATGCCCACTTCTTAGAAACTCAGTTTTTGGAGAATCAGATAAGTGGGAGCACAATAGAACTGGAAGAAATTCCAGAGCCACGAGCTATTACTGAAAGCTTAGTAGAACCAGAGGGTTCGAAAGATCATGACATTCTTACGCCGCTCCGCAGGAGTAGTAGGCAGTCTCATCCGCCCGAGAGATACTACGGTTTTCTCATAGATGGGGATAGAGAGGATTGCATCATAGATTATGATGAGCCAACTAGCTTCCAGCAGGCCATTCAGAGCGTTGACTCGGTAAAATGGCTGGATGCAATGCGGACCGAAATGGAGTCCATGTACACCAACAAAGTATGGACGTTGGACGTTGCTCCAGATAGGGTAAAACCCGTAGGATGCAAGTGGATCTTCAAAAGTAAGATTGGTGTAGATGGACAGGTTGAGACCTATAAAGCTAGATTGGTTGCAAAGGGTTTTCGTCAAAGACCTGGTTTGGACTATGACGAGACCTTTTCTCCAGTAGCTATGCTGAAATCCATTCGGATCCTTCTTGCCATTGCTGCCTTCCACGATTATGAGATTTGGCAGATGGACGTAAAGACCGCTTTTCTAAATGGAAATTTAGAGGAGTGTGTTTATATGGACCAGCCAGAGGGTTTCATTCAGAGTGGGAGCAGCGGAAAGGTGTGCAAGTTGCTTAAGTCCATTTATGGACTGAAGCAGGCATCGCGGAGTTGGAACATCTGTTTTGATGAGACGGTCAAAGAATTTGGCTTTATCAAAAATCCAGTTGAACCATGCATCTATAGTAGATTTGTAGCGAGAACTGTAGTATTCCTCGTTTTATACGTGGATGACATTCTATTAATAGGAAATGACATTCCTATGCTACAATCTGTCAAGGGGTTCTTGTCACACAGGTTCTCCATGAAAGACCTGGGTAATGCCTCATACATTCTGGGGATCCGGATCTATCGTGACAGATCCAAGAGGATACTGGGACTCTCACAGCCCAGGTACATCGACACCATACTGAAAAGATTCAGTATGGAAGATTCCAAGCGCGGTAATCTACCGGCTTGTCACAGGATCACCATTTCCAAAGAGATGTCTCCCAAGACTGATTTGGAAAGGGATCACATGTCTATTATACCCTACGCTTCTGCGGTAGGCTTTATAATGTATGCGATGTTGTGTACCAGACCAGATGTAGCTTATGCACTGAGTGTGGTAAGCCGGTATCAGTCAAACCCTGGGGAGAAACACTGGATAGCGGTAAAGAACATTCTCAAGTACCTGAGAAGGACTAAGGAGATGTTCTTGGTGTATGGCGGAAAAGACCTCCAGATCGAGGCCTTTGCTGACTCCAGCTTCCATAGTGACAAGGATGATTCCAAGTCCATGTCGGGTTATGTCTTTACCCTCAATGGAGGGGCGGTGTGTTGGAAGAGTTCCAAATAGGAAACCGTTGCTGACTCGACGATGGAAGCAGAATATATCGCTGCTGCAGATGCCGCAAAAGAAGCTGTCTGGGTAAGGAAGTTCTTAACTGAACTTCAGGTAGTTCCGTCCATTGTTGATCCAATACCTCTGTATTGCGACAACAACGAGGCTATAGCTTTAGCGAAGGAACCAAGGTCCCATCAGAAGTCCAGACACATCTTGGGGCGGTATCACCTGATCAGGGAGATCGTGGGTCGCCAGGAGATCGAGGTTCGGAGAGTTCCTACGGAAAATAACACTGTTGATCCACTCACAAAGGCCTTACCCCAGACTCAGTTCGAGCGGCTGATCGAGATGATAGGTCTTCGATACGCCAGTACATGGCCTTAGTACAAGTGGGAGATTGTTAGTGTATATGCTCTAGAGGCCATTACTGTATCATACTAGTTTGTATATTACTTAATGGAAGCTTGGGATATTCACCTTGTATAGACAATCTTGCTCAATATAGTAGTATGCTACTTGGTTTGTTTCTACTTCAATGTGTACATGTGTTTATTTTAGTATATCACATATACACATTAGTGGAGCCCTTAGGATCTTTGCTTGATTACCAGCGTTGTGATGGCAGTCACACTAGTGGGGGCTGGGTAATCTATAAGCACATCCTTATGCAGGTCCCTAGTTGCATGACTATCAAGACAGGGCATCGATACTCCGGAGTAGACTAGCGTATGCGCTTCTCATCCCAGTATGGGAGACGGTCTGTCCCACAGCCGTCAGTACGTCGTACTTAAGATAGTATGCGGGTGCTCATTGGGTTACGAGTACACTGGACAGGACTCGTCGGGAACTGCTGGTTGGTACTATACATATCGTCAGTTATCAGTTCCCAGGTGACATGCGTACAGCTTAGTCCGCTGACTTGATACTGTCACTTCGCCTCGAGTGTGTTCCCATTGTACTTAGATTACTACCCTACCACGGCTCAAAGGAGTCGTGCAAACAGGTAGTAGTTGGGTGCAGTCCCGAAGCACTTGGAGGCAGTGACGGTTAGACATGATTCATCTCTCACGTTATTGGGGGTTGACATCGCACTGTGTCTAGGAGAGCCATTACACGAGTAGTCCCTGGCCAGGGAAAGTGAGATATACTGGTAGGTTTCCAGTGTTATCTCAGGGTGTTCTGGGCTTCACACCGACACGACTTGTACCGCTATTAGGGGACTGACGTTTACCGCCCCCTAGGCCCGCCATGCGATGTATCAGACGAACAGACCGGACTGTACAGAGAGATTGTCACATACAGACTCAGTAGGGGTTCAGATGGGTTTCACCTCGTCGGTCTTCGTGTCGGCATCTACCTGGGGACCGTTATGCACAGCTAGTGCCGCTTGCGGTTTGTGGTTAAACCCACTGCCAGCGTAGTGTCGAGTCTTTAGAGTCCCACACAGAAAGCTATTCGCCTTTAGGCAAAAGAGTAGAGGTCGCATGGTTTTGCGACAGGTCACATGGTTTTGCGACAGGGTTCGGTCACATCCGTGCACTTGTGCACGTACAGTGTCCGGACAGTTAACACTAGCGGGCTTTGGTTTAAGCCAGATCCTAGTGTACGTTTTGGGATTGGTTTTATCTCGTTTGTATTCGTGTTCCTCGGAACGCAGATGCGGGTGTGTATGCACAGTTGACAGAGAGACAGAGACAGAGGATTCTCATTGGGGTTATTGACTGTTGACCGTTGACCATTGACTTTTGCTTAACCCTAATGAGAATAAGAAATATTATTAACATTAATATTAATTAAGTATTATAGTGACATGGTTGTTGAGGGGTTGACTTTGTTGACTTGTTGACTTTGTTGACCGGTTGACTATGTTGGACTAGTTGACCATCATCATGACAATGGCTATCATTCCATGGCAAAGACTTTTGCTTGCTTGTTTATTTATGCAAAATGAGTGCATGAAATGATATAGCCATTTTGACTTAAACCATCACACAATACTTGATTATTATTTTTGTTATGATGGCTTTTGGATTATGAGAGGTTGGATGAAAAAAAAGAGAGGCTCATTCTTTCATTTGCTTTCTCTCTCTTGAGCTCTCTCACTCTCAAGCTCTCCCTCTTCCTCTTGCTCTCTCTAGCTCAAGGCAAACCATTCTCATGTGTTGAGACTCATTGCCTTAGAGATAAAAAGACATCAAAACATTCCTCTACTCATTCTAGTTCAGAAGGCCTAGCAAGCCAAGTGATCTAGTTTCTTCAAAGTTCGAAGAAGAAGCCGAAGGTAGAAGCTTTCGGGTGGATCCATCTTCGGCGCAAGGAGACGACGAGGTGAGGCCGATCCGTACACCGGGAGGAGTTGAAGACGAAGGAGTTCAAGAAAGGTATAGCCCCTTAACCGAGTAGGTAAACTCTTGTTAGGTAGTTAGTTGGTCGTTTAACAAAGATCCGTATTGGTAGTTCATGTTACCACCCTCTTGAAAATCGTTTTTCACCACTTCCGCAACCCCGTAAGCACCGGGGAAGGATAGCATGGACTTACAGAACCATGAAGCTTGAACACAATCTTGTGAGCAAAATTGTATCCCCTACTTCACCATCCTACACTTGACTAGTGATCGAGTGTAGCGTGTTTCCTGCGCTAAAGAGTTTAGTGTAAAGGTAGTTTGAGTTGGAGGGACTTCGCATGGATCATCTTCGGCACGAAGGTCATCAGAGTAAGCTCGTCCAAAGCCTCAAGTGGATCCTAGTGGAGTCGCGGGACTTTACACGGAGCATGTGAAGTGAAGGACTTGATCTTCAAAGGTATAGCCATCTTTCACTTTCTTATAGTTTTTCTTGATATCAAACTTCAAATCCTAATCAACTAGTTAAAGATCTTGTTTAGTCTAACTTAGCACCTATAAAAATTTGAATTTGTCATGCTTGATGTCACTTGGATCTTATGGTGGTGCTGGGGTATACTTTCATGGTATCGAGCCAAAACTAGAAGATTAAACGATGTAGTTAAGATCACGAAACTGAAACAACTCCGAAACTATAACCCGAAAAACTGAGTTTTTGTTGAATCTTTAAAGGTTTCTTAATTTTTTTTAAACAGGTGCAGAATTTTACATGTGATGTAACTAGAACACCAGAGAAATTTGAGCGCAAAAATCCAAAATTGACCCGGTGAGAATGCTCCAAAAACCGGCCTCACCTTTTTTGTTGTTGCAAAAGACCTTCAAATTTTTATGGTGTTCTGATCTTTTGGTTATAGGGTTTCAAGTTATGTTTGTTTTTTTTCCAAAATTAGATGTGATGTTAATTTTGTTTAGGGGCTAATACGGAGTGTTTCGTAGTCATGTTTTTAACATTGTTTCGGGTTTAAGTTTGAGATGGATGCAGTAGATGGAATCCACATTTAATTGGTTTTGTGAAAACTAGTTAGTGTTTATAAATCTAGCGTTTTAGTCTCGGTAGATCGATTGCCACGAAGTTTCGATTCAGATCGAAACTCCGTCGCAATCGTGTATCGTACGCGAATACTCGCCGAATAACTTTACTAGATAGCCTCGCCCTATTGCCCCAACCAAGTGACTGTAGGAGAACCCCGTTGCCAATAGCACTCACTCGGATGCTCGCGGCCACGGTGTTCCGCCTAAGTGCACTTGGTCGACGACATCGGGGGTGCGACCATCTACTATAGTTTCCGACGCGTATTCGATCGGGTAGTCGGGAATCTTGTTGAATTATCTGACTAAATTATTGAAAAGAGTTTTTGATATAAGACTAAAATGCGGGGTTTATAAAGTTAGGCATGAAATTCGGAATATGAGATATTCGGGGTTTATGATGTCTAAGGATATGCAGATTTTAATTATTGCAGTTTTATCATTTTTTTTGCGACCGTAAGTGTAATACCTGGGGTATCCCAAATCTCGTTGCTATATGTCAACAAAATTTGAGATATGCATATTTACATACGTTGATGATATGTGATATTATGTGTCCCTGATATGTTTTATTAGATCGTCGTGATTGAATAGCCGGGGAGTTTATGTGAGATGGGAGTTTTTCAATTTTTATTCAAATTTGTATGTAATATTCTTTTATTGGGGCACTTCCGGGTTGAGGATGATGTCACCATTGATGTATACTATTTACTTTTCCGCATTAGGATAGACCCAAGGCGGGGAGCACAGGTAACCGAGTTCTAGAGTCCAGTGGGAGACCATCTCAAGGAATTGAGACCGGGTCTCCTAACTCTAGAATTGGTAGGGTTACTTACCGCTCTCGTAGTGGTCTATGGGATGTGGGTTTGGCTATTCATCACGACCGTGGAATCCATGTTTTACATTACTGGCTAAATTTAAAACACGGAAATCCTAGTATATCCAATATTTCATATGTTTCTTCTGCTGCTTGATTCTATGATGTGATCATATAACTGTGTGAGACGAATATTATATTATATATATGATATATGATAAACGTTGCTTATGTTTTGCACCCACGCTAGTCCAACGCCCGCTCTGCCGGTAGTTAAGTAACCCAACGGTGCATGACGGGGCCCAGTGGCGAATGCGGATGGCATAAGCGTACGTTATATTTTCGTTTCACTTTTCTGTAATGTATAAGAAACATTAATTGATAGGACTTCATTAATAAGATTAATGAAAAGAAGGAAACCTAAAAATGTTGTAGAATCAAATTTTCAAAAAGGGTAGCTCTAGTTTTTGCTTTGCATAGTGGTATTCCTTGATGAATATCCAAAATCTCATTCGATGAGGAAAGAGACGAGATCCCTTCACCGGGAGTGACCTCTTTAGCGAAACTAGCAAATGCAACAACTCACTCAGTTTTGTTTTTGAAAGCTTCTCTAGTTCTTACTTTGCATAGTGGTATTCATGAATATCCAGCACCTCATTCAATGAGGAAAGAGCCGAGATCCCTTCACCGGGAGTGACCTCTTTAGCGAAACTAGTAAAAGCCTAAAAAACACTCCTTTTCAAAATCATTAGATTCTACAACGATTCAAGTTCATTACGCTCATGGTTTTCTTAAAAACCTGCGTAGCCTTCTGTCATTTCAGATAAATACTATTTAATATTTGTGTTGTGTTTGTTGACCTCCGTCAAGGCGTAGTGTGCGGTAGCTGATTAGTGCTTATCTGCCGCATGTGATGCGATTGGATTAGGGTAGTCGTACGGCCTTGTTGACCTCCGTCAAGGGTCGTGCGGGTGGGTTTAATTCAATCAAGAAATGAACGGGTTGAACTTGACTAGTGGAATATGATTTGTTGACCTCCGTCAAGGTCATAGGAAGCTAGGGGTAAAAACCATTATCGGGAATTTCAAGTGTTGAAATTTGCAATGAGATTGCATACCTTCTATATGATAGTTGGATCCCGATACCCACTGCGAGTAAGAGTTACTCCTCGGAGAGTTTTGCACTTTACAATTAGCTAATTCAGTAGGTGTCTAGAAAGGTGTCAACGAGGTTATGCCTCTAGGAAAACGAGATTTATTTTAATTAGGTCCGTGCGAAAGCACAGGGAACCTCCCTCGGAGTACTGATACCTGCCTAGCCGAACGATTGGCGAACCTGTAGGGTGTAATTAATCCCGGCTGATCTTACCTTTTAAGGTTTGAAGAAAGATTTGATAAAAACAGTGGGAGCCATCCTGATTAGATAAAATAACCAATCTAATCTTTCAAAGAGTGCACGCAAAGTGATCATCCTTCTCTCTCTCCTGGTAGCAACCAATGAAATGCCTTAATCAAGATAATAATATGGATGTATTGGCCGAACCAACTTATTATACTGGGCTAGGTTCCGCTCTATCTTATGATTGTCATAAGTCTGAGCAAGGAATAAGGGAATATTCGGATTCCCACGCCACCCAAACGAAGAAAAAGCATGTTGATGCATTGTCTTCGGGTGTGTTCGTTACCAAGAACTGTTTCTCAATTATCTCTACGTCCTGAGTATTGGATACTGGATCAGGATCCTATATATGTAATTTGTTACATAGGCTACAGTTAGGTAGAGAACTGAGAAATGGTGATATGTCTATATTAGTAGGGAATGGTGCAATTGTTGCAGCCAAAATAGTTGGCAAATATCACCTAGTGTTACCAACTGGGAATACAATGATTCTGAGCGACTGTTATTTCGTACCAATAATATTGTGAATATTTTCCTCAATCAAGTGTTGATTAGGTAAGGTATGTTGTATAACAGTGTACACGTTCTGAATCAAACTACAGTTCTAAACGTACAGAACACACACAAGAGGAACAGTTCACAAATGAACGAAGTCTTCTTGTGGCATTGTAGACTGGGTCATATCGATGAAACAAGACTAGCTGAAGTTCCATAAGGATGCATATTTGAATCCGTTCGAATTTACATCTTATGAAACTTGCCAGTCATGTCTCAAAGACCAGGTGACCAAATCTCCGTTTACTGGAAATGGAGGAAGAGCTATTGAACTCTTGGAAAGATACATAGTGATGTATGTGGTCCTATGTATACATATGCCAGGGACGGTTCCGCGTACTTTATTACGTTCACCAATGTTATCTCAAGATACGGACATGTATTCTTGTTGAAACACAAAACTGAATCTTTTAAGAATGTCAAGGATTATAAGTACGAAGTTGAGAACCAGAAGGGTAAAGGTATTCAAATCCTTCGATATGATCGGGGAGAAGAATACCGGAGCACCGAATTCCGAGATTATTTAAAAGAGAATGAGATTCTCTCTCAGTTTACTCCTCCGTATACACAACAGCACAACTGTATATCGGGGTGGAGGAATCGCACCCTATGAGATATGGTGCGCTCTATGATGAGTACTGCTGAGTTGCCTATTTCCTTTCAGGGACATGCACTTGAGAAGATGCATACCTATTGAATAGAGTTCCGACCAAATCTGTTGCCTACTACTGCATATGAGATATGGAATGGGAAGAGATCATCTTTTAAACGAGTTAAGATATGGGGTTGCCCGACCCATGTTGAAAAGCATAATCCGGACAAGCTTTAGGAAAGATCAGTTCTGTGCAAGTTTGTACGATATCCCAAACATTCGCGAGGGAATATCTTCTACCACACCGAGGAACAAAAGATGTTTTGTTTCTCCACATGCCACCTTTTTAGAAAATGAATTTCTTGTGGAAGAAATTAGTGGCGATGAGGTAGAACTGAAAGAAGTTCCAGCAAAGAAAACTATAACTGACAATTTGGTAAAATCGGAGGATTCAATAGTCCCCGACGAACCGTAGCCACTTCGTAGATCTAGTTGGGTTCCTCATCCACCTGAGAGATACTGCGGTTTTCTCGTAGACGGTGGGAGCGAGGATTGCATCACGGAGATGATGACCCAACTAGTTTCGAGCAGGCCATCACAAGTGAAGACTATGTGAAATGGCTGGATACTATGCGATCTGAGATGGAATCCATGTACACCAACAAAGTATTGACTTTCGATGTTGCTCCTGAAGGGGTAAAACCCATCGGGAGAAAGAGAATCTTTGATAAAGATAATTTGGTGTAGATAAAAAAGTTGAGACGTTTAAAGCTATGCTTAAGTCCATCAGGATCCTACTTGTCATTGCTGCATACCATGACTACGAAATCTGGCAGACTGCACGTCAAAACCGCTTTTCTAAATGGTGATTTAGAAGAGAGCGTATATGACACTGCTAGGGGGCTTCGTAGACAGTGGGAGCAGCGGAAGCATGTGCAAGCTTCTTATATCCATCTACGGGTTAAAGCAGGCTTCGCGGATATGGAACATCTATTTTTGGTGAAGCTGTCAAAGTGTTTGACTTAACCAAAAAGGCAGATGAACCATGTATAAATAAGAAGGTTGTAGAGAGTATGGTTGTCTTCCCGTATTGAACGCGGATAACATACTCTTAATAGGAAACGATGTTCCTATGCTACACTCGGTCAAGCACCTCTTATCACACAGGTTCTCCATGAAAGATATAATTGATGCCTCCTACATCCTGGGGATATAGATCTATAGAGATAGATCTAAATGGATTTGGGATTGCCCCAATCCAGGTACATAGACACGATACTAAACGAGTTTAGTATGGATGATTCTAAGCGTGGTAATGTACCCGCTTGTTCAGAAATCACCCTCTCCAAAAAGATATCTCTCAAGACTGATTTGGAGAGGGCTCGCATACAAGGGATACCCTATGCTTCGGCAGATAGGTCAATCATTTATGTGATGTTATGTACCAGACTAGATATAGCTTACTCACTAGGTGTAGTGAATAAGTATCGAAAAGATCTTTGAGAAAACCACTGGACAACTGAAGAACATTCTTAAGTGCTTGAGAGGACTAAAGAAATGTTCTTGGTGTGTGGTAACGACGAACTCTAGATAGAGTCCTTTACCGATTCGAGCTTCCGGAGTGATAAGGACGACTGAAAGTCAGTCTCGGGTTTTGTCTTCACCCTCAGTCGAGGGACGGTATGTTGGAAGGATTCTAAGGTATAAACCGTAGCAGACTCGTTGATAGAGGCTAACCACATCGCTACCAACGATGTTGCCAAAGAGGTTGTCTGGATAAATAAAGTTCATAGGATGAACTTAGTTCTTACCATTGGGCATCCAATACCTATGTATTGTGATTAAAATGGAGCTGTGGTTTTAGCCTAGGAACCCCGGTCCCGTCAGTGATCCAGACATATTCTTAGACAATATCACCTGATCAGGGAGATAGTTGATCTCCGGGAGATCGAGGTCAGGAGAGTTGACATAGAGGATAACACAGTGGATCCACTCACCGAGACCATGCCTTAGATGCTATTCGAGAGACTTTTATGACGTTGGGTATGAGATACTATAACAACTGGCCTTAGTGCAAGTGGGAGATTGTTAGGAATATGTATGCCCTAGAGGCCATTATTGATGAAATAGTGTATGCTTGGACATATATATATAGGACTTTCTTGCTCGACATGATAGTATGCTATCAGGTTACCTTTATCTTAACATGTAAACTGGTAATTATACTGTCTGTCTCTTACATGTTGATAAAGCCCTTCGGATATGTACTTGACTACCAGGATTATGATGAGATCATTCTAGTGGGGCCAGGGTGGTCCATAAGTACATCCTTTAATCAGTTCCTAGTCGAGGGAATATCGAGACTAGGGCATCGATATTCCAGATTAGACTAGTGTGTACATTTCTTGTCCCTTAGAGGGCGATGGTTGATCCCACAACCATTGGTGTGTGACATCAAAGATTGTACACAGGTGCTCATTGGAGAATGGGTACACTAAACAGGACTCACCGAGGACTCCTATGTGGTAGTATACCTATCGTCAGATAGCAGTCCTCTGGTGACACCGGTATAGGTTAGTCTATAGACCCGAGATCGTCATAGAGTCTTGTGTGGCTCCTATTGTGCTTTGATTTCCTCTCTACCACACTCAAGAGGAGTTGTGCAAACAGGTGGATTTTAGGTACAGTCCTGAGTCACATGGAGGCAATGAGCGATAGGAAGGGTTTCGTCTATCCCAGTATTGGGGGTTGATGTTGCACTTTGCTCGATTGGCTATAACTGGAAGTCCCTGGCCAGGGCTGCTGCCGAGATTTACTTATAAGAGTTATCAGTAGTTTCTCGAACCGTTATAGGCCAGACATCGGCATGATTTATCACGTTACTGGGGACTGACGATTACCACCCCTAGAAATGATATGCGACATATCAGATGAAGGGACCGGACTGTACGGTAGTGTTACTGATAGGCTTCATGGAAAGTATGGATAGGCTTGCTTGTTGATCTTCATATCGCTCAATACCCCGGTAGTCGTTACGTCTAGCTAGTACCGCTGACGGCTTGTCGGTGACTGATGTGATCATCACCTACTGCTGGCGTATTGATGAGTCTTTAGAGTTCCACACAGAAGTTCCCTGGTTCAAGCGAAACGAAGTAGGACACATATGTGATATATGTGTGGGCCTGATTAAATACGTGTATGTGATACCGTATTGTAATCTGGCAGTTATCTGTTATCGGTTCGGTTATATGTGATATAACCAGATTATCGAATCAAGTGTTGATTTGATAATATGATATACAGATAAATGATATTAGTCAGTCATATGTGATATAACCGGATTATTAAATGAAGTGTTGATTTAATAATGTGATATATATTATATGTGATATAATTATATCTTATCATTAGCTCACTAATTATTCTTCATAATATATATTAATATATATATATATATATATATAATAATAATAATGAAGCATGACATGATTTCTATTTTTGAGAAAAATAGAAATGAGGTGGAAAATGAGAGCATGGTTGCAAGCATGGGATTTATATTTGTTTATTCATCTTGACCCACTATTCAAGCATGGTTGCAATTTTATATTGCAAAATTCCATGCTTGAATGGGTGAGGGGTCAAGAGTTTCCATTCTCACTTGTTCATTCTCAACACTTAGCCATTTTTCTTGAGTTGCTCCCTTGGTTGCTCTCTAACTTCTTCATCTTCCTCATTTGCCATGGTTCAAACTTCAACCCTCACATGTGATGTGAACCATAAAGCTTGTTGATTTAGGGATCATAGAGCACGTCTTATTGCGGATCTTTGGTTGGCGGACCATCGGCTGCTTATTGCAAAGTGCCACAATCTTGTGAGCAAAATCGTATCCCCTACTTCACCATCCTACACTTGACTAGCGATTGAGTGTAGTGTGTTTCCTACGCAAAAGAGTTTAGTGTAGAGGTAGCATAAGTTGGATGGACTTCGCGTGGATCATCTTCGTCACGAAGGTCATCGGAAGAAACTCATCCAAACCCTCAAGTGGAGCCTAGTGGAGTCGCGGGAATACTACACGGAGCATGTGAAGTGAAGGACTTGATCTTCAAGGGTATAGCCATCTTTTACTTTCTTATAGTTTTTCTTGATGTTAAACTTCAAACCCTAATCAACTAGTTAAATATCTTGTTTAGTCTAGCTTAGCACCTATAAAAATTTGAATTTGGCATGTTTGATGTCACTTGGATCTTATGGTGGTGGTATGGTAGACTTTCACACTAGTGTGACTGCCATCACAACACTGGTAATCAAGCAAATATCCTAAGGGCTCTACCAATATGTATAAGCGATATGCTAAAAGAAACACGTGCACATATTAAGGTAGAAACAAAGCAGGTAGCATACTACCATTTCGAGCAAGACTGTTACTATATCTGTGTATATCCCAAATTTCCAATATGTAATATACAAACTAGTATGATACAATAATGGCCTCTAGGTCATATAACACTAACAAACTTTTCAGGCATGCGCATATCTTCTGGAGTGTGTGAAAGTCCATAATGCCCTAGCCGCTAACCTGCGGCCAATGCTGAATACGAAAACAAAAATTTTGATGGCACTAAAAACTTATAACCAAGAATCTAAACCAAACTCATAAACTAGAATGAACAAAAAGATAGAAATCACAACTTTTGCAACGTCTTCATTTGCTCCAATTGGGTTGGACTCTAACATGCTCTCAAGAGCTCCGGATCGCACTTGCTAGCCGGTCCTCCTTCGCCGAAGATGATCCACCAGAGAGAACCAAGTTAAAGCTTCAACTTCATAATGAAGTAACTAAAAATCCTAGGTTACTAATCTAGGATGCTTAGTTATGTGTGTGAGTGTTCTAATGATTTTTCTTTCTCTTAATTCTCTTGAATCTTAACTCATGAGAAGATAGAGGAAGAAGAAAAAGGAGGAGCCATGGATGAGTGAGAAAACCAAATGGTAGAATGAATAATATTCTTCACAAAATCAAGCATGTTTCATGTATTTTGTAAAAAGGATTTTTCTATTATAAAACTACAACCATGCCTGAATAGTATTTGCAAATGAATTATAAATTCATTTGCAAATACCCTCCACCATTTCTCTTTTCCATCTCATTTCTTAATTTCTTAAAAAGAAAAACCTTGAAATGAGTTGTCCTTCTTCTAGAAGTATTCTTGTATAAATACAAGAATACGACCCCGCAAATACATGACCATATTCGTATCGAAATAAGAATACCCAAGAGATAGAAAAATACAATAAACATACTAAAATATACATATCGATATATATATATATATATATGAACATTATTAAATCAAAACTTGATTTAATAATCCAGCTTAATCCAAAGCCGGGTAGTATTATCATCCGCCTGATTAAAGCCTGTGTGGAAAGCACACATACCTATCAGAACTCTGTACGTATCAATCTACGGCCACTGCATCATTTTTCCTGAACCGGGAAATGTGGAACTCTAAAGACTCGTCAATACGCTGGCAGTGGGTTTAACCACAAGCACGTCGCAGCACTAGCCGAACGTAACGGATACCCAGTTATTAAGCGAAAGGAAGGATGACAAGAAAACTCATCTATACCCTTACTGGGCCAGTCTGTGACAATCTTCGTACATTCCGATCTCTTCGTCTGAGAATATCGTATACCGAGTCTAGGGGTGGATAACGTTAGACCCCTACTAACCCGATAAGTCATGCCGATCTGAAGCTCATCACCAACTAAGAAACTACTGATATCACATCAGTAAATCTCATCCAGCTTGGCCAAAGATTTCTGGTGATGGCTGACCCAACACAACACGATATCGACTCCCAATACCGGGAGAGACGAATCCCTGAAGATTGTTCACTGCCTCCATGTGGCTCTGGACTGTACCCAACTAAAACCTTTTTGCATGACTCCTTTGAGCCATGGCAGGGTAGTAATATAATTATAGTGGGAACTCACATAAGACAAATGAAAATCTCAGGTCAAAGGACTAACTTGCACTCATGCTACAAGAGAACTTCCATCTGACGATAGGTATAATACCATCTAGAAGTTCTCGGTGAGTCCGTCCGGTGTACTTACCTCCAGTGAGCACCTGTATATTATCTTAGGTGACTCAACACCAATGGCTTGTGAGACTGGCCACCGCCCCTCGTCGGGGACTCAAAAAGTATACACTAGTCTATTCTGGAGTATCGATGTCGAGTCTCGATACTGCCTCGACTAGGGACATTTAAGGATGTGTTTATAGACCATCCAGCTCCTACGTATATGATCGACATCATAATGCTGGTAGTCAAGCAATAATACTATGGTCTTTATCAAAACGTATACACATAATGACAAAGACAAACCGGATAGCATACTATCATCTCGAGTAAGACTGTTCTACCTGTGTAGGTCCTCGTTCAATTATCATAATCGCTTACTTGCAATTACAATAATTGCCTTGAGGGCACTATATCCAAAAATCTCCTACTTGAACTTAAGGATAATTATTGCGGTATCGCATACTCATAGCTCGTATGCTACTGAATAACCAACTTCTCTACGAGTCAGTTTCTCAAAACTTGTTTTGAGAAACATACGTGTTTGAGAAATAGCCTCAGTGAGTGGAACCGCTCCAATATTTATATCTTTATCTGTCTTTGTCTCAACTTCGTGGAGATCGACTATCTCCTAAAATGAGCAATACCTGTCTTAGAACTTGTCTGGATATCTGATGGGACCTTTTTCATAACATGAACACCAAATCCAACAAGCTTCTTAGACTGTATCCATTGTTGATGTAATCAGCACCCAGTGCCATGACCATCTCAATATCCTGCTTGAAAAACTATCCAACATACTGCATCTCAGAAAAGGGTAAACTTATAACTCTGACAGCTACTCTGTCATCCGGGTCACCTTGGAAGCCTAAATCGGTAACTGCCTCCTGCAGGAGGCTGCTATTGCCTTACACCAAGAACATCATCTTATGTTCTTAACTACTTCCCAATGTTTCTCCCGGATTGGATTAATATATACTTATTGCAGCTAATGCAAAAGCAATATCTGGTATGGTACTTGACATCTCATGATTAACTCAACTGCCTAAGCAAGCGATATGTCAATCATGCAAATCCATCTCCTCATCAGTCTAGAAGACATCTCTTTAGAGGGTGACTCCCTTAACTGCGAGTACACCACCATGAAAGGAGTCGTCCATTCTAAAACACTTTAGAATAGTGTCAAGGTACCCCGATTGGGACACATCCCAAATCTAGATCTAAAACCATAAATCTAGTCACCAGAATCCCTGTCCATATCCTATGTGGAGAAACACCTTATGACAACCACAGTATAACCGATCATAGTATAGGAACATCAATTCCTATCAGGAGTACGTCATCAAAATAACAGGGCATCACTCCCTACTACTTTCTTACCAGGTCCATCTGTTGTTCAGATGAAGTCAAAATCTTTGACTCTCACATCAGTAGAAGATGACCAATTCCGCTCTCCTTACTTTAGTCTATAAATAGGTATAAGCAACTTGACCACCACGATTCCGCTGCTCCCACTGACAACAACAACCGTCTGGCACAGTCATATACACGTGCATTTCTAAATTCAATTTAGAATGACGTTATAGTCATCCACCTGCCAGGTCTTATAGTCAAGGACAGCAGTAGTGATAAGCTTTGGTTATTGAAACCTCCTTGTCACCGTCTTTGAGGAAACCGAAGTACCTCTCGGATGGCTAAGTTAACCCACTAAAACTGCGGAATAGCTAATGGATTGTCGAATCCAATTGAATCTCCAGGATCTACTAAATTTTCAGTAACCGTTTGTGGTTCTGGAATCACTTCCAGTTCTGCCATACTCCCACTTGTTTCTTTTGCAAAAGGATTCCTTTTATAAGAAGGTGGCGAGTCAAGAACAAATCAACTTTGATCTTGAAATGATAGAAGTTAAACCCTTGCTAAAAGCCTGGAATAACCCATAAACTGCCGTTACAGAAACGTGTCTTGAGTTTGTTCGGATTCAGCTTTTAAACAGAATCCGGATAACTCCATATCTTAACATCCTCAAGATATGTACCCATTCTATGTCCACATATAAAAAAATGCACTAATTTAGATAGAACCATATTCAATTGGCATGAAACGGTTTCCAGTGCATATCACCTAAATGGAAGAAGTCCATGCAGCATTACACATCAAGGTGCGCACCCACGGATGAGTAACCTGAGAGAGAAGCAAGTTCTCAAATATTACTATGATGGAATACCTAGCTTAAGTATCTATATTTTCGATCACCTTGAAGAATCCTAACACTTCGAACGCATGGTTCTCTACTTTATTCTTATACCTTTAGAGTTCTCAAAATCTTTAGATCTTGCATTACAACGAATGCGTGTCTAAAATCAGAGAACTCATAAATAAACTGAATGAAGTAATGTTACCAACCCCTTGTCCCTAAGGACACCGGACAATATACATTTCCATGTATAAGTCCCTAGAGTATACTAACTCAACTTCTGTGTGTTGTAAGTTGAAAACTGTATTTTGATTAAGAATGTCTATACCGTTATTCAATACACCTTACCTTATCCTCAACTGATAAAGTTAAATGTTTACAACACAATTTTTCAAAATTTATATCTCACTTTATAAAATAAAGATACAGATATTCAATTTTAAAAATTGGTGTATAACAATGGTTATTCAAAACCAAATATTTGTCGTAAGGCAAAACCCAGGTGATTTCCTCAAATATCACCAATTACAAAGAATTCTAAATTGAGGATTTAAACACCTAATTTCCAATATTCTACTCTCACTCTACATTTGTAACATCATATAGATGTGAGAATCAAGTATGGTAAATACATACGCTGGAGGCGGAATCTAATTGGGAAAGCAGTTTTCAATTAAAACCGCACAGGAAAACAAAAACATGAAGATGTTTCGAGCGGGTGGTCGGGTATTCCTAGTAATGCCTCTTCCACTATCCAAATTCATGACAGTAGTCGCAAATTTCCTTGCCCTCGCTGCAATCCCTTTATATGTCTTTACTTCTTACCTTCTGTACACCACACTTAGGCTAATTGGTTTTCTTCTTTCCCTACCATTCGACACTAGCCTAAGGTTTGGAAGAATATTATCCAATAAGCGTAATAGATGCACTCTCCTAATACTAGGAGCCCTCACAACCTGAGAGAAGGTAAAGATAAAAGACAACCGAATAATCCTATTCAATTTATTCATAACCCGTGGCCATCCTCGAACAAGTTTCTTCGAGTTCGTATGTAACTATACGAGATGGCCTTTCCAAAAAATATGGATCTCCGTAGTGATACAGAGTGTTTTGGAGAAAAGCAAAGGGAAAGTAAGAGTAGCAGCGATATATGCGATTTTGTCGTGAATCATGACAATCCGAAAGCCAAAGTGTTTAAGAAGGTTCGGTTAACTTGGTTCTTGAGTTTTAGTTTAAGGTAAGTCATGGTCGCTGTAACCAGAGAGAGGGAAAAGAAACACTCAGCGTGCACTCTAACCTAGATTAGATTGGTTAATCACTTTATCTAATCAGGATGGCTCCCACTATTACCTCGAATTCTCCTTCAAACCTTAAAAAAAGAATTAGTCGGGATAACCCGAGGAGTAAACTACTCATCAGTGGGAATCGGGACCCAACTATCATCGCGTGATAACCTTGATTGAAGCCGACCAAAATCACCATACTCCATAAGGTACGTGCATACTTGGCAAGTTTCCCTTGTATTTGAAACTCCCGATATGGTTTTTGCCCCTAGGACCCAAGTGACTTGATACAGTCAACATATCAAAGGGTCTTAGTCAATTTCAACCCGTCATTATCTTGATTGCATTAAACCCACCCGCATAATACCCTTGACACAGTCAAAATAGTTATACAGCTGTCCTAACCAATCGCATCTAATGCTATAAAATAGCACAGCATGGCTACCGAACACTACGCCTTGACACAGTCAACATACGCAGCACGCATACTAAGTAGTACTAATCTGAAATGACGGAGGGTTGCGGCTGGTTTTTGGCAAAAAACCTTTAACATAATGAACTTGATATCGTTGAAGGAACCGAATAGGTTTGAAAAGGAGTGGTTTAGGCTCCGCTTTTAAAACTAGTAACATAAATCTTTGCTTAAGTGGGAACTCCATTTGAAGGGATAAATGATCTTCCCTCATAGAATGAGGTGCATGATATTCCTAATTGAATACCTCAATGCAAAGCAAACGAATATGACTATGGTTTTGAAAAAAACTGAGTAGTTTTAAAAATTCGTTCCGGCAACATCATTTAGGTTTGTTTTCCTTGCATAATCAAAATTAATGCAGTCCCATCAATTAAACATATCATGCCAGAAAAGAAACGAAAATATGCATGCATACATATGCCATCCGCATTCGCCACAGGGTCTCGGGTCTTCATTGTAAGGTTATTTAACATATGGCATGGCGGGGATAGGACTAGCGCGTATGCAAAACATATATAGCGTCTACTAGATATATATAATATATATAGAAACATTCATATCACGCATGATATCAAGCAACATCACAGAAGCATCACAGCAGAAGCAAACACAGAATGGAAATGCAGATAATTTAGGAAAAAGTACATTTCAATGGAGCTAAATATGAAATGCAATTTTTCTGGTCGTGTGGATAGCCCGTAGTATCGGATTCTAGACCCCTACGAGTGCAGCAAGCCACCCGTCAATCCTAGAAATGAGGCAACCCGAATCAACGAAGTGAGTGGGCCACCCAGCACTTCCAAAATTCAGTGACTTGGGCACCCCTCCGTGGGTCAATCCTATATCCCCTACAAGTGCGGCAAATAGCCCGCCAATTCTAGAGTAAGGCATCCTGGTCTTAATGCCATGAGTTGGAGTCCCATTGCCCTCTAGAACCCGGTTACTCGAGCACTCCGCCGCAAGGCAATCCTAATGAATGTAATGGAAAAACTGAATATACAATAGTGACTACGTCCGCAACCTGGACGCACCCGAAAAATAACACAAGCCGCAATGAAGATAGTCCACAAGTCAGATGCTCGCCACGCAATATGAATATACATTACATCACAAAGAATTACATCTAATACTACACACTCTGGGTTTTCCATCGCGACAAATCCAACATAACCATAACCACTAAGCAATATCCATCACAGAACATGCAAACTTGCGAGTATCAATTCCGTAACCCCGACTAATTAATACATATAGAAATTAGACGATATTTTACCAAACTTTATGATACATGCAACCATCATAAAGCCTACGAAAATCGAATACCGCACACATATAGCCAACACTTCAATTTTCCAAAACACCGAAAATCAAGTGTGCTAAAAACCGACAAGAAATTCCATGCTAAAACCTACTTCGGGAATCCGAAATGAGCTCGGATTGATCCGAAACTTCACAAAATGCCCCGACATAAAAGTAGCGTCGACCCAGAGGCGCCTATGGGTGGTACCCACCCCGTAGGCCATCCTAAGGTGTCCATAGAGGTGGGAAGACCCAAAACTTCCTTCAGATGCAGCTTCAGGTCCCTACCCACCCCCTAAGGCCACCATTTGGGTGGTCTCGGGGTGTGGGCCCTCCCTAGGTCCCCCCGGAACATCCCTAGGGTCCCCGCACACCTCCCCGCGGCTTCTCGGTCCAAACCGAAAGCCTACGGGGAGTCAAACTATAAATGCAATATGGAATTGCTCACTGGTTTTACGGCAGTTTTTGCGGAGCAAAAACCGGCGAGATTCGAAAGTCGTAAAGATATAGTTTAGGTGTTTGGATAGCTCTGATACTATTAAAAGTTCCTAGTGCCCTCACTGCTAACGCACAGCCAATGCGGAATACGAAAACGAAAATTTTGATGACACTAAAAACTTATAACCAAGAATCTAAACCAAACACCTAAACTAGCATGAACAAAAAGATAGAAATCACAACCTTTGTAGCGTCTTCATTTGCTCCAATTGGGTTAGACTTTAGCATTCTCTCAAGATCACCGAATCACACTCGCTAGCCAGTCCTCCTTCGCCGAAGATGATCCACCCGAGAGAACCAAATTCAAGCTTCAACTTCACAATGAAGTAAATAAAGATCTTAGGTTTCTAATCTAGGATGCTTAGTGATGTGTGTGGGTATTCTAATAATTTTTCTTTCTCTTAATCCTCTTGAATCTCAACTCATGAGAAGGTAGACGAAGAAGGAGGAGGAGGATCCATGGAAGAGAGAGAAAACCAAATGGTAGAATGAATAATATGCTTCACAAGTTCAAGCATGTTTCATGTATTTCGTAAAAAGAATTTTTCCATTATAAAAATGCAACTATACTTGAATAGTATTTGCAAATGAATTATAAATTCATATGCCCATACCCTCCACCATTTCTCTTTTCCATCTCATTTCTTAATTTCTTAAAAGAAAAACCTTGAAATGAGTTGTCTTTTTTCTAGAAGTATTCTTGTATAAATACAAGAATAGGTTCCCGCAAATACATGCCCATATTCATATCAAAATACGAATACCCAAAAGATAGAAAAATACAATGAACATAATACTAGAGTATACATATCGAAATATATATATATATATGAACATTAATAAATCAAAACTTGATTTAATAATCTGGCTTAACCAAAGCCGGCTAGTATTATCATCCGTCCGATTAAAGTCCGTGTGGCTAGCACACATACCTAATCGGAACCCTACACGTATCAATATACGGCCACTACATCATTTTGCTTGCATCAGAAAAACCCTCTGTGTGGGACTCTAAAGACTCGTCAATACGTTGGCAGTAGGTTTAACCACAAGCACATCAGCGGGACTAGCTGTACGTCACGACTACCCAACTATTGAACAAAAGGAAGGCTGACAAGCAAACTCATTCGTACCCCTATTAAGTATTTCTGTGACAATCTTCGTACAGTCCAGTCTTTTCGTCTGAGAGTATCGCATACCGGGTCTAGAGTGTGGATAACATCAGACCCTTACAAACCCAATAAGTCATGCCGATCTGAAGCTCATCACCCATTGAGAAACTACTAATATCACATCATTAAATCTCATCCACCTTGGCCAAGAATTTCTGGTGATGGATGACCCAACACGGTGTGATATCGACTCCCAATACCGGGAGAGACGAATCCCTGACGATTGTTCACTGCCTCCATGTGTCTCGAGACTGTACCCAACTAAAAACTGTATGCACGACTCCTTTAAGCCGTGGTAGGATAGTAATCTAAGTACAGCAGGAACTCACATAAGATAAATGAAAATCTCAGGTCAAATGACTAACCTGCACTCATGCCACAAGAGAACTTCCATCTGACAATAGGTATAATACCATCTAGAAGTTCTCGACGAGTCTGTCCGGTATACTCACCTCCAGTGAGCACTTGTATACTATCTTAGGTGGCTCAACACCAATGGCTTATAAGACCAGCCATCGCCCCTCGTCGGGGACTCGAAAAGTATACATTAGTCTACTCCAGAGTATCGATGCCGAGTCTCAATACTCTCTCAACTAGGGACATTTAAGGATGTGCTTATAGACCACCCAGCTCCTACGTATATGATCGTCATCATAATGCTGGTAGTA
Source organism: Agapanthus africanus (assembly GCA_030015575.1). NCBI lineage: Eukaryota > Viridiplantae > Streptophyta > Magnoliopsida > Asparagales > Amaryllidaceae > Agapanthus > Agapanthus africanus. The sequence goes on along the minus strand of JASDDO010000004.1, from coordinate 136,114,698 downwards.
AAGCAATAATCCTATGGGCTTTATCAAAACGTATACACATAATGACAAAGACAAACGGATAGCTGTAACATTTCAGAAAATATAAAATATTATTTTTGAAATTTAATATTAAAATAATATATTTCGCGAAAACTAGTCGATTTGCGAAATGGGGATTTTCGTAAAATGGTATAATTATATACTAATATTTGGAAAATAATGGGAGATTAAGATAATTTAATTATTAAAAATATATTTATCGGAGTTTGGCATTTTTATAATTAATTATATGCAAGTTTAAAATTAAACTTGATTAGTGCACTACTAATCGCGATTATACCAAATTCGTGTTTCTATATTTTTCCATGGTTAGTGCACCATGACCTGTTGCATTTTTGTTGCATGTTGTTTCATTTTTACTTGTTGATATTTGGCTTTAAAAGAAAAGAAAAGAAAGAGAATTATTGGAGAGGGGGGGGGGACCAAATGATGAGGCATGAGCTTGTGAGAGGGTGAGAATAAGAGAGAGTGAGGATATGAGAGAGAGAAAGGCTGCCTTCTTCCCCCCAATAGTTTTCTTCATCTCCTCCTTCATACTACCTCCACCATTTCTACCTCCATGTTTTATCTCCAAAACCTTGTCAAAACCCTGTACTCCCCTCACTAAAATTGATCACAACCTCTCTACAAACCCCATGGATGCTTCAAGTGGAGATTTTGATCACTTTAAGCAACTCAAGAAAATTCTTGAGTTGCCCAATGAGGTAATTCCTACACTTCTAGTTTATTTTTTGAGTTTCCTAGCACCCTATAGTAGTTTATAGTTAAATCGATTTAGATTAGTGATGTTTGGAAATTCCAAGAGAAGGTTTAAGTGATTGTGTGGACTTGTGATCTGTAGTGGTTGTATACTTAACCCTTAGTGGTGTTTTACTAGCCAAGACCCGAGATTAACACCAAAATACGAACTTAGAAATTATCCTGTGACGGTTTTGTGGAGTTTGCTAGCCTACAGGATATCTGGAGCAACTTGGGCCATTTATGAGAAAATCAAACAAGTCCAGTGACCTAGATAAATGACCAGAAGACCACCACCAAAGTTCAAGCTAATTTCACCATACCTAGACCGGCAAGATCGGATTTTGTGGCAATGTTGCCGGATTTTTGTTAGGTACCGGTGTTGAGTATTTGGCTCTAACTCCCTTACCCTATAAACTATCCCTTATACTTGTTTGTTTAGTCCCAATTGACCTGAGCCAAAATCTGGGAGCATATTAGGTTGGTTTTGGCTATGTTTTCCGATATTGGAATTCTTGGTTTTGATATTAGATATGAGATTTGGTCGTTGGATGTTTTTACGTCAACGACGAGGGTTGTTTGGTTGTTTTTGCATGCATAAGCTATAGGTTCTAACCTATGAGCACTTCGTGTGCTTTTTCGGTTTTCAAAATTGATTTTAATAGTATTGCGATTGTGTATTGATTGTAGGTACCTTCGCGTGGATTCTGAGACGACGAAGCACATCGACTACGGCTGAACAAGGAGTTCTGCAGATGAGTAGATTTATATCTACGGGGGAAGTCGGGTGGATGGCGTATAGCACCCCCGCAACCATTGATATGTGATTTATAATTTGGAGGCAAGATATGCCACGACTTAAGATTATAGTTAATAGTTTTATTGTGAAATGATATGATAGAAACGATGTCTCGAATTGATATATAAGGATATGAAACGTGAATGTGAATCACGATATATGTGTGTGTGTGTGTGTGTGTGTTGCAAGAGAATAAGTATGAGATTATAGTGTCATGTTATGAGGTCGATAAATACGACATGAGGTTAATAAGATGACTTGATGTGAGATATTGATGTGATGAAAAGAGTATACGATGAAATATGATGACTTGGTTTGATATGTCGTTATACGGATGCAAAGCGATATGAGAATATTAATACCTTTGTCATGTCCCATGATATGAGATTGATACGGATCTGACCTGAGATATAGGTATATATATATATATATAATTATGATAATAATGAGTGAAATGCCGTACGAAACTTAGATCCGTACCCTCATTGTTATATAGGTCGATAGAATCCCTATTCTGTTTGTTGTCGCTATACGATGGTTTACCGCACGTGATGTTTTACCGGATGATTGATTCATACCCTTGACTAGAGGATGCCGTACAATGGATTATACCGTACGTGATGTTGTGAGGCTGGATGCCGATTGATAGATTCACCGACTCGGATATGTTATAGATATTTAATCCCTGTCTACACCGCTTAGTTTAGCCTTTACGTAGATGTTAGATTAGATACGTATACCTTATAGCATTGCGCTCACGATTTACTTTCTTCTACGTTCATGATATTCTCATTGTATTACATATACTTGTGCTAGTACACCTACACAATTATCGATGATGCGTATATTACACTTACACAGATTTGCCGGCTCACACACTTTCATCATCGATAATTGCTATGTCACTTACACAGTAGAATTTCTACATCATGCTATTACTCTTAATTGTTCGGTACTGTCACATGACTCGTTCGCATGATATACTTGATATTCTCACATTTCTGTTCTATGTTTGCATACATCATGCTTTCTGATTATACGTATTGAGATGTTGTTTTCATGAGATTCTGGATTTGAGAACCGTGGTTATATTTCAAAGGAAATTATGTATTGTTTTAAAAACCCGGTTATTCTTGATATGATATTTCGAGGCGTCCGCCATGAGTTTTCTCGGTTCTGAGATTGGTATGTGAAACCCGATTCGAGGAGATGGACAATCCGTTTGCGGGTTTATGGTGGACCCGGTATGGTACCACGGGGCAAGAAAGGTATGTTGTGCAGTAGACGATGAGCCTGGAAGAGGGACTACTACCTACCGGTGATAGTATTTAGGCTCGGCGGTTATCCGAAGGATACCGACCGGAGTCGTGAGATGGATATGGGTCGATCCGGACTGACGGAGCCCGTGGGCCGATCTGGACTGACAGAGCCCGAGATATGAGGATTTACGTGTCGATGTTGGACACAGGTTTCATGATGTTTCGAGTGTCGATGTTAGACACTCAGGTTCTATGATGTTGTTGTGTCGTTGTTGGATTGATATCCTCATATTTACATGCATATGCTTTCATGATGTTTCGAGTGTCGATACTGGACACTCAAGTTCCATGATGTTGTTGTGTCATTGATGGACACGTGGATGATATCTACATGCATACAGCTATTGATTATATTGTTGGCATATTTGCAGACACGGTCACCCTAGATATCATAGTATTACCTTCATGAAATTGTTGACCTAGGAAATCGTTGTTTTATTCGATTTCTACCAGCTGATGTTTTCTACTCACGAGTTGGCAACTCACCCCCGTTGTGCCACAGTTCTTGTAGGTTTGGCCGCATAGATCAGTAGCAGTATTGCTGGCACAAAGCTTGCTTTTGGGTGATTTGCTATGGTAGGTGGGACATATTGGATCGTGCCCACTCTTGTATTTATTATTCCTGTTGTAACTAGTCACTCCATCAATCAGAAACTAGTATTTGTATAATCAGTAAGACTTAGAAAGACTTGTGCTTGCGAGACTTAGAGTGATGGATTATATGTTTGCTATTGGGGGATTTGATACATTATCCTTTTGTGTTGATTTTCGTCGTTGGGCGTCGTATACCTATATTTTTTACTTGCGTGGTTGTGATTCCGCCGATTGGCAAAGAGCTAGCTCCCGCTTGGGGATGCCTTTATTGTTATCTTGTATATGTGGTTTTGGATCAAAATATACAAGGGAGGTGCTACCCAAATTTTTAAAAAAGATTAAACATGTTTTTCAACTAGTATAATCCACTTGCATTTTCATGTTCCATTATCTATGCATTTAAGAAAACTTTTGATTTCATCATACCTTTATTTCAAAACATCACCTCTTTATTTTCTTTAAAAGGTTTAGATTTCTGGACTTCGGCTTACTTAATTTACATACGCCTTTAGACGTTGCATGATTTAAGTGCCGGTCACGAACTAAATTTCGGGTCGTGACAATAGCATATTATCACCTCGAGTAAGACTGTTCTATCTGTATAGGTCCTTGTTCAATTATCATAATCGCTTACTTGCAATTACAATAATTGCCTTAAGGGCACTATATCCAACAGTGTGGTGACTTGAGTGGCTTCCATCAAGTTATCATACAGTGATAGTTGGGTTCCGATCCCACTGATGAGTAGGATAACTCCTCGGGAGATTTTTCACTTCACAATTAGCTAACATATTAGGTGTCTAGAAAGTGTTGACGAGTTTATGCCTCTGCGGAAACGGGGTTATTTAATTAGGTCCGTGCGAAAGCACGGGTGCCTCTCTCGGAGTACCAACACTGTTCTAACTGACGGTTAGCGAACTTGTAAGATGTAAATGATCCCGACTAGTTCTCCTTTTAGGATTTGAAGGAGAATTCGAAGAAACAGTGGGAGCCATCCTGATTAGATAAAGTGATTAAAAAATCTAATCTAGGCTAGAGTGCACACTGAGTATTTCTTTTCGTTCTCTCTCATTGGCAGCGACCATGACCCACCTTAAACTAAAACTCGTAAACCTAGTTGACCGAACCTTATTACAAACTTGGCTTTGTTTTGTCACGATTCAAGACAAAGTCACATATATCCATGCCACTCCTGCGTTACCTTTTGGTTTCTCCAGAACATTCTGTATCACTACGAAGATCCATATAGAATAGATATAACCATCTCGTATAGTTACAATGAACTCGAAGAAATTTATTTCAGTTCGAGGATGGATTCCGGTTCTGGGGAAATAGAATAGGATTATTCGGTTGTCTTTTATATTTACCTTCTCTCATGTTGCGAGGGCTTCTAGTATTAGGAGAGTACACCTATTACGCTTATTGGATGGTTTTCTTCCAAACTGTGGGCAGGTGTTGAAAGGTAGGGAAAGAAGAAAACCAATTAACCTAAGTATGGTGTACAGAAGGTAAGAAGTAAAGACATATAAAGGGATTGGAGTAAAGGTAATGGAAATTGTAACTAATGTCATGAGTCTAGTATTGGAAGAGACATTACTAGAAATACACGGTCACCCCCTCGAAACATTTTCATATTTCAGTTTTACTGTGCAGTGTTAATTGAAAACTGCTTTCCTAATTATATTCTTACTCCAGGGTATGTATTTACCGGACTAGATTCTCACATCTGTATAACATTACATATGTTGAGTGGGAGTAGAATATTGGGAATTGGATGATTAGATCCTCAAAAATCAGAATTCTTTGTAATTTTTGATATTTGAGGAGATGACCTAGGTTTTGCTTAACGACAAATATTTGATTTTGAATATCCGTTGTTATGTGCCAATTTCAAACTAATATATCTGTACGTTTTTTTTATAAAGTGAAATATAACTTTTTGAAATTATGTTTATAACATTTACTTTTATCAGTTGATGATTAGGTAAGGTGCATTCAATAACGGTGTAATTCTTCTTAACCATAATATAGTTTTCAACCTACGACACACAGGGTTTGAGTTATTAAACTCAGAGGACATATACAGTGTACTGTATATTGTCCGATGTCTATTAGGATGAGGGGTTAGTACTCGTACTATATTCCGTTTACTTATGACTTCTCTGGTTTTAAACACACATTTCGTTGAAATACAAGGTCCAAATTTAAAGAAGTTACAAGTATAAGAATAAAGTAAAGAACCATACGTTGGAAATATCAAGATTTTTCAAGGTGATCGAAAATGTAGATATTTATGCTAGGTATTCCGTCATAGTAATTTTGAGAACTTGCTTCTCTCTCATATTACTCATCCGTGGATATGCTCCTTGATGAGTAATGTTGCATGGCCTTTTCCTCTTTGGTTATGCACTGGAAACAACTACAAATTTTTGAATTTGATTCCAATTAAATTAGTGCATTTGTTTATATATTGGATATAGAATGGATTCATATCTTAACGACGTTAAGGTATATGGAGTTGTCCGTGTTATGCTTAAAACCAGAATCCGGATAAACTAAAGACACGTTTTTAGTAATGGCAATTTGTGGGTTATCCGGGGCTTAGATGAGGGTTAACATTCTACCATCTAAAGGATCAATAGTTATATTGTTATTGACTTGCCACCTTTTAGTAAAATAAATTCTTTTCAGAAAACATTAGTGGGAGTATGGTAGAACTGGAAGTGATTCCAGAACCACAAACGGTTACTAAATATTTAATAGAACCTAAGGATTCAATTGGATTCGACAATCTCTAAGCCACTCCGTGGATTTAGTGGGTAATCTCAACCACCCGAGAGGTACTTCGGTCTCCTCAAAGACGGTGACATGGAGGTTTTAATGACCCAAGCTTATTACTACTGATGTCCTAAACTATGAGATATGGCAGATGGATGACTATAACGTCATTCTAAATTCAATTTAGAAGTACACGTGTATGACTCTGCAAGAGGGTTGTTATAGTCAGTGGGAGCAGCGGAAGCGTGGTGGGCCAGTAGCTTATGTGTCACGACCTGAAATTTGGCACGTGACGGCCCTTAAACTACGTAATGTCTACAGGCGTAACACAATTCAAGTAAGCCGAAAACCCAGCAATCTAAACCATCAAAAGTAGTAAATGATAATAACATTGTTAAAACTTTTGAAATCTCAATCAGAATTCTTTAAAGTCTAAATTTACTTCCTTTAAAATTTGGCAGCACCTCCTTTGTAAAACAAGCCCCCAAAAGGGTACAACCAAAAGATATAAGTAATGCATCCCCACACGGGAGCAAATCCACGCCCAAAGGTGGAAAACAACCACTACAACAGATATACGACGCCGGAGCGAAAAAAATACGATATAAATAAAACTGCATAAAAGACCTCCAAAGTCACAAAATAATATACAATATCGTCCTCACAACTCGTCTCTAAGTCAATACATGAAAAGGGTAGATGGAGAGTACTGGATACAACGAATATACAAATGAGCATTATCGGATAACCGCAAATACCTACCTAGCAAAACTGCACACAGTCAGCCGTAGCGGTATCCGCTGCAAAAGATGATACGATGTGATGAAGAAGAAGCCCTGCCGTGACTGCTCTAAGGGACACCTACAAAAACTATGGCACAACGGGGGTGAGTTGCCAACTCGTGAATAGTAAATAACATATGCAGGTAATCGCAAGTATGCACATACTGCGGAAATCTATCACATGCAAGCTGATAGCAATAAACAGCAATATGTATATGCAACAGTCATGAAAGGTACTCTATCAGGTACTACTAATACATGAAGCAATGCATACTAAATAAAAGCGGAGTATGGAATAAAACATGTCATCCTCACTGAATCCTCATCGTGGCAGGACCAGTGTCCATCAAGACAATCTAAATCCCAAATTCCTCAGATCGGCCCCCATAACGGCCCTCACATCGGGCACATTGGCCCCTCACATCGGGCACATCGGCCCCTCACATCGGGCACATAAGCCCCTCACATCGAGTAAATAGGCCCCTCATATCGAGCCGTGTCCATCAAGACAATTTAAATCCCAAATTTCTCAGATTGGCCCCCATAACGGCCCTCACATCAAGCACATAGGCCCCTCACATCGAATAATGAATAAGAATACTTGCACAGATCATATGATGATATATATATTATAGGTATACATATATAACAACATCCCATACCACTGATATATATATATATATATTATAGGTGTACATATATAACAGCGTCTCATACCACTGATATATATATATACATGTATATATATATCAGCGTCCCATACCACTGATATATATACCCAGGAGTAAAACATCCAGAAAATATCATATGAAATCCATATATCAATGCGAAATCCATGAAATATAATATATGCAACATAAAACAATAATATGAGCATATAAAAGAAAAACCGCTATTTAACAGCAACAAGTTAATAGATATATCATGTGGTTCCTAATTTCTCTGAAATCCAACGCAACATCATATAAGAGTGAACATATAAGTATGTATGCAAGATGTACATGTAGCTATGTCTTATATGTGTATATACGTATCTCTAATGGCACATTACCATATAGATATATGGGTAGCTAGCATGTAGGCGTGGCAAGGCATATGTGTAAGCATGTAGATATACAGGTATGCTATATGTCATATGCATAATGGAATATGAATCGCTATCTCTATTATCCCTATCCAATACAATATCACGTATATATAGGTGTTGTGCGTGTCATGGCAATTATCGACGGTGTGTGTGGCATACAATCAGTGCTCGTGCAATATGAACCATCAATAATAGTGCAGTGTCCAAAAGGTACAAGTCCAAGCACAACAAGTAATAATATGCAACGAAGTGTTATGCATAATCTCTATATGTGCAATATAAACATGCGGCTAATATCATATCATATCAAGTCCTGACGCATAACTCCATGCGGGCAACTCCCCTGTAGATGTTAAATCTACTCACCGATGACCTCGAGCTAAGTAAATCCGACCACCTGCTTCCCTTTCTTCGCAGCGTCCGAAGTCCCTGCTCGCGATCCTAAAATTTCACAAACACAACACATAAGACTAAATATCCTGCACCGACACAAAGACAACGAAATGCAAGGATAACGTCTACAAGATAAACACACTGTGCACTCAGTGCACAAAACGCGTACGATATCGGCATAACCCTAGCTAGGATGACACAACCACCAAGACTAGACCCCGATCGTACCGATTGCGCATTCACAACACAATATAAATCGTGGAAAATAATATATATAATATCACAACGTCCATTAAAACCCACGCCTAAATTGCCCGAAAATCTAGGAAACAACTTTTAATCATTTTAGCCCAAATCTATAAGTTTAACCAAAACTAGTAATCACAATCATCTCATAATAGCTTGATTAAATCACTCCAACCTTTACTAAAAATTTAATCTCACCCAAAAGTGATTTAGTAAAAGTTTAGTTTGCAATTAAGCTAATTAGATAATTAGGAAAAATATTATTTAACAATCTTGCACTAGGTTATGTTTTCCTAGTCTAAACAACACACTTAATCATTACAACTAATCAAAACCCCCACTTGATCTTCAAAAACCATATCTTTAATTTCTAAACATGCAATTAAAAGCTTTAATTAAGCATCTTATATGCTAGCTTAATGTATTAAAACAACAAATAGAGTTTAGGGTTAGGATTTTATACCTCCTCAAGATCACAAATTAGCAACTAAACTCATCATTTTAACCTCCAAAATGATGTCTTTCATGAAGATCTATGCTAGTTTAGTGTTGAAGAATGATGGGTAGGGATTTATTTGTGAGTTTGAGGGATTATTTGGGGATTTGTGATGATTTATTTGAGCTTGGAGAGATGAAAATGAGGTAAGAGAAAAAGAGGGCAACAATGGGGTTAGGGTTCGGCCATGGCTAGAAATGGGGAGGGTTAAGGAAATTGTGTAGAAATTTATAGTGTAAAACAACAATAAATGCTCATTAATGCAAATAATATCTTAAGCCATCTCATTTCTTTTCTTTTAAAATTTCATTTTAAATCACAAATATCTAGATATTTTGGAGAGAAAGATTTAAGCTTAATCTAGTGATTAAATTAGCATAGGTTCACTTTAGAAATAATTAACCCAAACCAAAATTGTAATTACCACTAATAAAGTGCATAATTAAAGCTTATAATAATATTTTAATTAGGGAAAAATATTTAAGTGAACCAAATCTTCCAAGTGACCACAAAAACCCGCAAACTAGCAACATTCTAGTTAAACTAGGTGCAGTCAAGTTTGTACTAAAATTTGATCACCTCCGGATTTTTACGGAAAACACCGACTATTTTACCCCAAAACGGAAAAATCGCTTAACGATTTCTAAAACTTTACAATCTTCCCCCCTTAAAGAAATTCGGTCCCCGAATTTAAAATTCTTACTATGCATACCTTCAAAGAGATGTATGCAAAACTCCCACATCTCGGTCGCAGCCTCCCAAGTGATCTCCTCACTAGACGGGCTACGCCAAAGAAAACCTCCACAGATGGCAAGACCTTAGACCGAAGTTTCTCCACCTGCCGATCCACTATCACTATCGGCCGCTGGTGAATGAAAAATCGCGTCCCAATCGAATGGTCCGGTTCTAAATCATGTGATATGGGTCATGAAGGTAATTGCGAAGTATCGACACAAAGAATACGGGGTGAAAACTCAGAAATCTGGGCGGAGTGCCAACGATAGGCAACGGAACTAACTCGCTTCAAGGATCTCAAAAGGACCTACAATCTGGAACCAAGCTTCCTAAAACTCAACACGCCATTCATTGGAAAAATCCGTAGGAGTACATGATCTCCCACTGCGAACTCAAGTCTGCGACAACTACGGTCGGCATAAGGCTTCTGTCTGCACTGGGCTGCTCTCATCCTGACCTGAATCACTGGATCATCTCCGTAGTCTCATGAATAGCTGGGGTCCAAAAATTCTGCTCTCGCGAAGTCAGTAAAACAGACTGGCGATCGACACAACCTACCACACAAGGCCAGAAAGTTGCCGTTTGATATGTCTCCTGATATCTGTTATCGTAGGAGAACTCCATCAATGGAAAGTGACGATCACAACAGACAACAAACATTAAGTACGTATGCACAAGCATATCCTCCCGAGTCTGTATAGTCCGCTCTATCTGACCATCGGCCTACGGATGGAAAGCGGAACTAAAACTCAACCAGTACCCAAGGCTTCATGAAGCTTCTACCAACGACGGCTAGCGAACTTGGTGCCTCTATCGGATACAATGCATGAAGGAACTTCGTGCAAACGCATAAACTTACCGGAGAACAACGAGCAAACTGAGCATAACCGGACAACAAACACCCCTATGGAGTCACACCCTGTCTAGACCTGGGTAGACATCACAACGAAATTCATGGAGATCCGCTCCCATTCCCACTCTGGAATGGTAAAAAGGTTGCAACTCTCCAGCCGGCCTCAAATGCTCAACCTTAGCTCGCTAACAAGCCAAGCACTTAGAAATGAAATCCGAAACTTCACTCTTCATCACTGCCCACCCGTAACTAACTCTCAAGTCACGTTACATCTCGGTGGCCTTTGGGGTGAACACAGACAGCTGACTGGTGTACCTGCTTTAGGACCTCGCGTCTCTATCCATCAGTATCTGGTATACACAAGCGAGTCCCGCAACGTAGCACACCCTGGTCATAAATCAAGAACTCTGAATCTTTACCCAGCTGAACATGCTTAAGAATCTCCGACAACGAGCATCGGCGGGCTGTGACTCACGACAACGATTAAGTAAAAGTGGACGGGCGCGGACATAAGCAAGCTGTCCCCTCTGTAGAAGCGAACTTAAACTATACTCATCTGTCGCACAAGAACTGTAAATCTGTAGAGGACTGTCTTAGAACTGCGCACAACTGGAACAAGCTATCCCTGGGCCTACGACTCAAGCATCGGCTACCACAATTGTCTTTCCACAGGTAATAAAGAATCTCACAATCACAATCCTTCACAAGCTCCATCCAACGGCGCTGTCCCAATAATCAAAACCCGCTGCAGGAAGATTAACCTCTGGTGGTCTGTGAAAATCCGACATGACTCTCCATACAAGTAGTGTCCCCAAATCCTCAACGCAAGACCACCGCGGCCATCTCCACATCATGAGTGGGGTAAATCCTGCTCGTCATTCCTCCAACTATCGGGAAGCATAAGCAATAACTGTATCATGCTACATCAGTACACAATCGAGCCCCACTCGCAAAACATCACAATAAACGACACGGTCGCCCGATCCAGAAAGCAAAGAAAGAACCGGTGTAATCGGCAACCGAGTCTTCTACTGCTGAAAACTCAGCTCGCAAGCCACAGTCCAAGAAAAGGAACCCCCTTCTTTATCAGTGTGCAGCGATACTCAAGAAATCCTGCACGAAACGGCGGTAAAAACAGGCTAAGCCCAAAAATCCGCGGACCTCTTTCCCTAATACAAGTCTGGGCCAAAGCTGTACGGCCTCGATCTCCCTCAGGTCCATACGAATACCATCTCCCGTAACCCCATGACCTAGGAAGTCAACATTATCAAGCCTGAACGAACACCTCAAGAATTTAGCAAACAGCTGGTACTCTCCCAATGTCTGCAAAGAAAATCCTCAAGTGCTGCTCATGTTCCTCACGACTCTTAGAAAAGACCAGAATGTCATCTATAACACAACAATCCACTGGTCGAGGAACGGACTGAAGAATCTGGTTCATCACATCCATGAATGCTGCTAGGGCATTGGTGAGTCCAACAACACCACCAAAAACTCATAAAGACCGTAGCGCGCACAAAATCAGTCTTCAGAATGTCATCACTCCGAACCCGCAACTAATGATGACCTGATCCCAAAACAAACTTAGAAAAATGTTTCACACCCTGGAGCTGATCAAAGAAATCGTCAATGCGAGGTAAAGGATACCTATACGCACCATAACTCGGTTCAATTGACGATCAATCAATGCACAACCTCAAACTGCCGTCCTTCTTCTTGAAGAACAGAGTAGGAGCTCCCCAAAGCAAAACACTCGGACACATAAGTCCCCCTATCTAGCAACTCTGCAGCAAATCCTTAAGCTCCGCCGGCTCATCTGGAACAACTTCACAAAATCTCGCCCAAAAGAAACCCGGTCTAATGAGCCCACTGTGGCTCCGGTATCACGAATGGAAGCCAAGAATCCTCGACATCCTCTCCTCAAAAGCCGACTAAAGAAAAAGGTTGAAATCAAGCTGCGAGGGGCGGCACCACGGTCCCCCCTGCACAATAAGAACTGACTCGCCGGGAAAACAAAACCTGACTGTTTTTTCGCGGCAGTCCACAGACGCATAGCACATAGCTAACCAGTCTGTGCCCAGGAGAACGTCAAAGTCCAACATCTCTAGAAGGATCAAATCGATGGATGAATCTCTATCTCCTATCCGATTGGCACATGACCGAAACACGAGTCCCACAACAAAACAGCCGCTAACAGGATTAAATACAACAAACGGTTGATCTAGCATACACGACTCTCGGCCCAACCTCGGCACGAAGTGTGTAAAACAAACGAGTGCATAGATCCCAAATTAAACAAAACATGCGCATCAGAAGATCATGCAAAAAGATTACCAGAAAAATCTGCATTAGACGGCCGCGCGTCCCGATGATTAGAAGAAAACACTCGTGCCTGCCCTCTACCTGCAACTGGTTGTCCTCCACCTCTACCATCCTGTACAAATTTCTAACGAGGTGATGGAAACTCCCGCATCGGAAACATCCATACGATGACTGCTGACCCTTCTGGGGATAAGAGCTAAACAATTGTCCTCGTCCCAAGCCTCTGCTACTCCCGCGATGTGACGACCCGCAGGGTACGGAACGTGACTGGCACTTAAGTTTACGAAACGTCTAAAGACGTCCGTAAAATAAGTAAGCCAAAGCCCAGAAAACAAAACCAATTAAGCAAAAGAGTGAAGAAAACCCAAACATTTGAAAGCAAGTTTATCAAATAAGTCATGTAAAACCCCTTTTAAAAACAATACTAATTTTTCCGAAAATTTCGGCAGAGTCTCCTTTGTAAATACTGGCCCCCAAAAATGGGTACAACAAGAATATAAACATGAATCCAACAAAATAGGGCATCCCCAAGAGGGAGCTAGCTCTTCGCCATAAGGCGGTCACAAATCCCACGCAATATAAATGACAACAAGCATAATAACCATAAGGAAGCATGAAAAAAAAAGTAGCATGTCGGCTCAAGTGAGCTCGACCCCAAAATACAGCATAAAATCCACAAACCTCACAGTCTCATCTCTAGGTCAATATACAATAATCTGGTAGAAACAGTAGATGGAGTACACTAGATACAAGGATATACAAGGTGGTACAAAATAATAACATAACCCACCTATGAGCAAATCTCGAGCCCAAGCAAAAGAGGCAAAAGAACAAGTGCGCCCGCCGCTACTGAACTGACGGAGCGGACCTGCAAAAGACTGTGGCACAACGGGGGTGAGTTGCCAACTCGTGAGTAATAAATAACATCTACAAAGGCTATCGTATGCATGCACACAAGCATCCTAGCATCTATAATACAGGTATGACTGGATGCACTAGCAGGTGTGTATACAACATCAGTGTACGAATATGTATGCAACATGAATATCTGAGGTCTCAATAGGTATATATAAGAAATATTTTATCTCTTTTTGTTTTTGAAACTCTTTTAGAATGCCAGCATAATGTCAATGAATCGACGAAAATCGGTGTCCAGCAACGACACCCAAAAGCTGTCTCAAATCTCATAAATCCATGTCATAGTGTCTCTGGACTCAGCCATCCGGCTGACCCATCTCAATATCAATATCTCATCCTCTCGCGGCCCCGGTCGGTATCCTCTGGATATCCGCCGTGCCCAATGAAGTCACCGGTAGGTAATCCGTCCCCTGCCAGGCTCATCGTCAACACCACGAGCTTCTTGCCCCGGGTTACCCTACCGGGCCCACCATGTACCCGAAACGGTTCATCCAACTCCTCGAAACGGGTCTCCAAAAACCACAGCAAACTCATGGCGGACGACACTTACATCACTAGAAAACCGCAATTTACATGTTTTAAAAATATCATAAGTTTGGAAATTTTGCGGCTTTCCCCCGAAATCCAGCAATATCATAAAATCTCAAGAAATACTCATAAGTGCATATATCAGTGATAATGAATGCATATGGTATCAATAATCAAGTTGCGATGTGTGATTAATGGATTAAGCATGAACAATTAATATGATGAAGTACATGCACATGAATAGCAATTCTACGGTTTCATTTTAAGGAATTAAAGGCAATAGCACCAGTTTAAGTATCAATTAGTAAAAGGTTTAAATTTAAATGTTATCTAGTGTGGTGGCATGGCAATTACCAGGGTGTGTGTGTAAGCATGAATAGTGCTCGTGCTGCATATAAAAACCTGGTAATGGTGCATGTGTCCTACAATTGAGTTTGCGTATATGGGTATAACATATTGACCTAATTGCAGCAATTATCATGCCAGTAATATTATTCTAATGTCACAAGTGGTTATCCAGTTTACTATTTTTCAGTTTACTAAATCTATCGGGCGACTTGCGCCATCCAAACGATCGTCCCCCGTAGATGTTAAATCTACTCACTGGGATCCCTGGCTAGCTGTGTCCAATCACCGCCTTTCCCTTTCGCGCCACGTCTGACGTTTCCGCGACCGAACCTGGAATTTACATCAATACCAAATATAAGGTTACATATCAAGAACGACGCAAAACCCCAACGAAACTACTAAAGTTCGCTAGCTAGGTACAACGTGCACAAAATGCGCGGAACACACGCGAAAATCGCAAAAACTGCCAAAAAACGCCGATTTGGTCGCCCGGCAAAACTAAAACCCGACTACCCGAAAAAACCGCACTCACGCATCCTAAAAGTCGTAGGACAAGCCATTACAATCATCAAGATATCAAGAATAATTCATCACACAATTTTATAACAAAGCTAGTAAGCATTGCGTCCCAAAATCGGTGCAAAAATCGCCGATTTGCGACAAAACGACTACAATAAAGCATAATTACCCAAGCACACTACAAGCAATCTACAAACACTAATTACAAAACAATAGCCATGATTCCAATCCTATTTTCCATAACCACCAATTCTTGAATTTAAAACCTAGCAAAATCCAATCAATTTCCACACTTGAAAACTTAATTAACACTAATTTCAAACCCAATTAGCAAGTTCACCTCTTAGATTTAGGTTAGCAAAATACTAGATAACAAATTAGGTTCAATCAACTAAATAAAGTTTTCTAAACCTTAATCAACTCACTAATCATGTTTCACCATCCAATTCCACACAAAAACCCTCTCTTGAAAATCCTAAAACAACAATTTCACACTTCTAAATTTAACTAAATTAGCATAATTAAAGACTACATCAACAAGGTAACTATATAGATTAGTTAATTAACCATTAGATTAACTATAAAACAACTTAATTAA
Source organism: Agapanthus africanus (assembly GCA_030015575.1). Classification (NCBI taxonomy): domain Eukaryota; kingdom Viridiplantae; phylum Streptophyta; class Magnoliopsida; order Asparagales; family Amaryllidaceae; genus Agapanthus; species Agapanthus africanus. The sequence continues at coordinate 136,098,606 of JASDDO010000004.1, read as the reverse complement.
CTATTATGGCTCAAAACCCTAGTTTAATTTTCAAGCAAAACCTAAGAAAACTAGACTAAAACTACACTAAATTAACACTAAACCTTACAATTAAAGGAATTTTTGCAAAAGAAAGTAACTTGATGAGAATTATACCTCTTGATCTATGGATCAAGCAAGAAAATTTGGCTCCAATTGATGGCCTCAAGCACCAAGATCCAAGCAAGAATGGCTAAGGAAAATGATAGCATAAGGATTTGTTTGGATTTTTGAATAAAGTGTGGATTTTGATGTGGTTTTTTGAAGAAATTGAAGGAAAATGAAAAGAAAAGAGAGGAAGAAGAGGGTGTGCAGGAATTTCGGGCAGAGGAGGAATGGGGGAGGGTGTGGGCAAGTGGGGAAAGTCATGGTCAAGTCCACAAAAGTCAATGTATCATACTTTATTCATTATATTTAAATTAATTCCATAAACTATCAAATTCAACCCAAGAAAGCAACTCAAGAAATGAGGCCAGAAATTTCTGGTCTCACACAAGGTGGGGCTGTCCTAGGGCTGAGGAAAAAGAGAGAGGGGTTTTACAAAAGAAATTTTATGCAAAAAGGCCCCCTACAACTCAAAAATTGCAAGTTTTAGCTCAAAATTCAATAAATTCGTTTCATAACATAAAAATTTGTTAAAAATCAAAATAAATTACTAAAAATTAATGTTATCACTAGATTATAATTATCATAATTTTAGAGATTAAAATTAGCCCGGAAAAATTTGTATTTATCGCTTATTTAATGTATTTTCTTACCGGCTTAAAATAATATTAAAAAATTGAAAAATAGGGAAAAATTTTTAAATGACCAAAATTTCATAATTAACTCATTAGTCACTAAAAACAAGTAATTACCTATCCATTTAAGGTATAATTAGCCCTAAACTGCAAAATATCGAGAAAGACGGTTTTCGGAAAAATACCGAATTTTCACCGAATTTCAGGAAAACACCAAAACGACTTTTCAAGACGCTACAATCTTCCCCCCTTAAAGAAATTCGGTCCCCGAATTTAAAATAATAGCTACGCGTACCTTCGAAGAGATGGGGATATTTCTTCCTCATCTCACCCTCGGTCTCCCAGGTAACCTCCTCGGTGCTCGGGCTACGCCAAAGGACCTTGACGGTTGGTATAATCTTCGACCTCAACTTCTTCACCTGCCGATCCAGGATGGCCACCGGCTGCTCTGCAAAAGAAAGGTCGCGCTCTAGCTGGACTGTCGGGTGCTGAATCGCATGCGAAGGGTCGTGAAGGTACTTGCGGAGCATCGAAACATGGAAGACGGGGTGAACATCGGGAAAGCTGGGAGGAAGAGCCAAACGATAAGCAACAGCGCCAACACGCTCGAGGATCTCGAAGGGACCTACGAATCTAGGGCTAAGCTTCCCCTTTCGCCCAAAACGCATCACACCCTTCATCGGAGAGACTTTCAGAAAAACATGGTCGCCGACTGCGAACTCTAATCTGCGACGGCGCCTGTCTGCATAGGATTTCTGTCTGCTCTGAGCCGCTCTCATCCAGTCTCGGATCAACTGTATCTTTGCTGTCGTCTCCTCAACAAGCTGCGGCCCCAAAATGCTGCTCTCGCTGAGCTCTGTCCAACAAACGGGCGATCTGCATCTCCTCCCATACAATGCCTCGAAAGGTGCCATCTAAATAGTATCCTAGAAGCTGTTGTTGTAGGAGAACTCCACTAGAGGTAAATGACGATCCCAGCTACCACCAAAGTCTAAAACGCACGCTCTGAGCATGTCCTCGAGAGTCTGAATGGTCCGCTCTGACTGTCCGTCTGTCTGCGGATGAAACGCTGTGCTGAAGCTCAAACGAGTGCCCAAAGCCTCCTGAAGCCTCTGCCAAAGTCGGCTGGTGAACTGAGTGCCTCGATCTGACACGATACAAGTCAGTACGCCATGTAGTCGCACGATCTCGTCAATATAGAGCTGAGCATACTGAGCGAAGCTGAAAGTCGTCTTCACTGGAAGGAAGTGAGCCGCTTTCGTCAATCTATCCACGATCACCCAGATGGAGTCGTACCCTCGACTGGTCCTGGGTAGACCCACAACGAAGTCCATCGAAATCTGCTCCCATTTCCACTCTGGAATGGGTAACGGCTGTAGCTCTCCTGCGGGCCTCTGGTGCTCGGCCTTGACTTGCTGACAAGTCAGGCATCTCGAAACGAACTCCGCAATGTCCCTCTTCATCCCGTCCCACCAGTAGGTCTCTCTCATATCATGGTACATCTTGGTGGAACCGGGGTGGACACTATACACTGATCGGTGTGCCTCCTCAAGAATGTCGCGCCGCAATCCATCAGCATCTGGTACGCACAATCTAGATCCATATCGTAAAATCCCCTGATCGTCAATCACGAACTCGGAAAATCTGCCCTGTCCCATCTGTGCCATGATCTCTGAGCATCGGTCGTCACTGCGCTGTGCCTCATATATACGGTCAAGCAACTGTGGGCGTGCACGAACATGCGCGAGCTGTCCCCCTGTCTGAGTGAACTCGAACTCAACTCGGCTATCGCATAACGTCTGCCAATCTGCTGACGACTGCCTCTGCACTGCGCGCAAAAAGGATAGACTACCCCCGGGCCTCCTACTCAACGCATCTGCCACCACATTCGCCTTGCCGGGGTGATATAAGATCTCGCAGTCGTAGTCTTTCACCAACTCTATCCAACGACGCTGTCTGAGGTTCAGGTCTCGCTGCTGAAATATGTACTTTAAGCTCTTGTGATCGGTGAATATCTGACACGACTCGCCGTACAGGTAATGTCGCCAAATCTTCAGTGCAAAGACCACTGCAGCCATCTCCAAATCATGAGTGGGGTAGTTCTGTTCATGCTTCTTCAACTGCCGAGAAGCATAAGCGATCACCCGGCCATGCTGCATCAATACGCATCCTAATCCCACTCGCGAAGCATCACAGTAGACAACAAATCCGCCTGATCCAGAAGGCAAAGATAATACCGGCGCCGTAGTCAAACATGTCCGCAGCTGCTGAAAACTGCGCTCGCACTCCTCCGTCCAGACGAAAGGAACTCCCTTCCGGGTCAAACCGGTCAACGGTGCAGCTATACGGGAGAAGTCCTGAACAAAACGCCTGTAGTAGCCCGCCAAGCCTAGAAAACTACGGATCTCAGTAACCGATGTAGGTCGGGGCCACTGCTGAACAGCCTCAATCTTCTTCGGGTCCACACAAATGTCGTCTCTCGTAACCACGTGACCCAAGAATCCGACGCTGTCCAGCCAGAATGCACACTTGGAGAACTTCGCGAACAGCTGGTGCTCCCTCAGAGTCTGTAACGTAATCCGCAAGTGCTGCTCGTGCTCCTCTCTGCTCCGGGAGTACACCAAGATGTCGTCGATAAACACGATGATGAACAAGTCAAGATACGGCCTGAATGTATGGTTCATCAAATCCACGAATGCTGCTGGGGCGTTGGTGAGTCCGAACGACATCACCAAAAACTCGTAGTGGCCATAGCGTGTACGGAAAGCTGTCCTCGGTATATCCTCCTGTCGAACTCGCAGCTGATGGTATCCTGATCGCAAGTCGATCCTCGAAAAATACCCCGCACCCTGAAGCTGGTCGAACAAATCATCAATGCGCGGCAACGGATATCTGTTCCGAACGGTAACTTTGTTCAGCTGGCGGTAGTCGATACATAAGCGCAAACTTCCATCCTTCTTCTTGACAAACAGGACCGGAGCACCCCACGGAGAAACACTCGGTCGAATAAGCCCCTTATCTAACAAATCCTGCAACTGATCCTTCAGCTCTCGAAGCTCTGCCCGGGCCATCCGATAAGGCGGTATAGAAATAGGCCCCGAACCGGGAATCAAATCAATGCAGAACTCAACATCGCGCTCAGACGGTAGCCCAGGCAGCTCATCAGGGAAAACATCAGGGAACTCATAAACTACCGGGACCCGGTCCAACGGAACATCTGCAGCTCAAGTATCACAAACTAACGCTAAGAATCCCTGACATCCCTTCCGCAAGAGCTGACCAGCGCGAAGAGACGAAATTAAGCTGGGAAGGGCGACACTGCGGTCTCCCTGAATAACAAGGACTGGCTCTCCCGGAAAGCTAAATCTGACTGCCTTCTCACGGCAGTCCACCGAAGCATAACAAGTGGCTAGCCAATCCATGCCCAGAAGCACATCAAAGTCCAACATATCGAGGAGTATCAAATCAACTGATGAATCCCTCTCCCCGATACGAACGGAACACAAACGAAATACAAGACGAGCGACAAACGACTCGCCTACCGGAGTAACAACAACAAGCGGCTGATCTAACGACGACGACTCATGGCCCAACATCGGTGCAAAGTATGTAGATACTTACGAATGTGTGGAACCTGGGTCGAATAATACCCGAGCGTCGAAAGAACAAACTGGCAAAGTACCTGTCACAACGGCATTGGATGCCTGCGCATCCTGCGGTGTCAAAGCAAATACTCGGGCCTGTCCTCCACCGATAGCGGGCTGACCTCGACCTCGGCCTCTGCCTCCTCGTCCTCTCTGAACAGGACCGCCGCGTCCACGGCCTCTCGGTGCACCTAGCTGGCGTGGAGCATCGCCTGGGGTAGGAAGTAGGGCACTCTGAGGAGGGGGTGGTGATGGTGGTAGGGTCACTTGCGGAACTGTCGCTGCTCCCTGTCGTCTCACCGGACAGTCTCTGACAAGATGGTGCAAACTCCCGCACCCAAAACATCCTGGCGACGGCTGCTGCCCCTGGGGATAAGAACCATATAACTGTCCCCGTCCAAATCCTCTGCCAGGCCTATCTCTCGGAAAGAGTCTGGCGCGCTGCCTCTGAGGCAGTACATCGATGCGCATCCTCTTCGGCCCAGAAACGGCCGAAGTCCGTGATATGCGTGCCTCCATCCGCAATGCCGTATCCATAGCCGCTGAATAAGTGTCGTAGTGCTGGGCGCCAATGGCAAGATATAGCTGGGCATCAAGTCCCTGTACGAACCTCTTCACCATCTTCTCCTCGGTATCCACCAAATACTGAGCATATCGGGATAACTGTGTAAACTGGATGTCATACTCAGACACCGTCATCCCAGGTGTCTTGACTAAGGCCTCGAAGCTACGAGCTCTGGCGTCACGAACGCTCTCTGGAAGGAAACGGGCCAGAAAGACCGCTGTAAACTCGACCCAAGTCATAGGCGGTAGATCTGCAGCTCGACCTCTCAAGACTGACTCCCACCATGTCTGCGCGATACCCTTTAGTCGGAAACTCGCAAGCTCTACCCATCGATCATCCGAACATCTCAGCGAACGGCAGATCCTGGCTAAACTGTCAAGGAACGTCTGTGGGTCCTCCGCTGCCGATGAATACTGGAGGTCTCAGCCTCATGAAATTCTGTAGTGAAACCGGAATGGCCACGGTGGTAGTAGTAGGAGCAGGTATCATGGTCGTCTGTGATGTAGTAGGTACGTCATCCGGCCTCGGTGTACGACTGGCTGCAACTAGGGATCCTACCATCTGACGCAGCTCCTGCATGCCTCCCATCATCTGTCGCAACTCCTCCATACCAGTCTCGAGCCTATCCATACGGCCTGGGGAAGGTGGATCGGTCTGTCCCTGCGGCGTAGGCATACCACCCTGCTCAGTCCTAGTCTCGGACGAGCCAGCTCGAATCTCGTCTCTGCCGGCAGCCCTCTGTGCCCTCGTAGCCTTCGGCGGCACAGTGGCTGTTACAGGAAAACGGATAGTAAGGACAGTGCAATAGGATCATAGGATACACGGAATTGAAGAAGGAATTTTTCAAGCAAGTATCCTAAAGTCACTTAAGCGGAGTACCGTATCGTAAGTATGCCGCGGACATACGCACGCTACGTTACCCTGCTTAAGTCACTTACTCCATCTACCAAGGGTCATCCTACACTCACAAAGGTAAAACCTATCGCTCTGATACCAACTTTGTCATGACCCGCAGGGTACGGAACGTGACTGGCACTTAAGTTTACGAAACGTCTAAAGACGTCCGTAAAATAAGTAAGCCAAAGCCCAGAAAACAAAACCAATTAAGCAAAAGAGTGAAGAAAACCCAAACATTTGAAAGCAAGTTTATCAAATAAGTCATGTAAAACCCCTTTTAAAAACAATACTAATTTTTCCGAAAATTTCGGCAGAGTCTCCTTTGTAAATACTAGCCCCCAAAAATGGGTACAACAAGAATATAAACATGAATCCAACAAAATAGGGCATCCCCAAGCGGGAGCTAGCTCTTCGCCATAAGGCGGTCATAAATCCCACGCAATATAAATGACAACAAGCATAATAACCATAAGGAAGCATGAAAAAAAAAGTAGCATGTCGGCTCAAGTGAGCTCGACCCCAAAATACAGCATAAAATCCACAAACCTCACAGTCTCATCTCTAGGTCAATATACAATAATCTGGTAGAAACAGTAGATGGAGTACACTAGATACAAGGATATACAAGGTGGTACAAAATAATAACATAACCCACCTATGAGCAAATCTCGAGCCCAAGCAAAAGAGGCAAAAGAACAAGTGCGCCCGCCGCTACTGAACTGACGGAGCGGACCTGCAAAAGACTGTGGCACAACGGGGGTGAGTTGCCAACTCGTGAGTAATAAATAACATCTACAAAGGCTATCGTATGCATGCACACAAGCATCCTAGCATCTATAATACAGGTATGACTGGATGCACTAGCAGGTGTGTATACAACATCAGTGTACGAATATGTATGCAACATGAATATCTGAGGTCTCAATAGATATATATAAGAAATATTTTATCTCTTTTTGTTTTTGAAACTCTTTTAGAATGCCAGCATAATGTCAATGAATCGACGAAAATCGGTGTCCAGCAACGACACCCAAAAGCTGTCTCAAATCTCATAAATCCATGTCATAGTGTCTCTGGACTCAGCCATCCGGCTGACCCATCTCAATATCAATATCTCATCCTCTCGCGGCCCCGGTCGGTATCCTCTGGATATCCGCCGTGCCCAATGAAGTCACCGGTAGGTAATCCGTCCCCTGCCAGGCTCATCGTCAACACCACGAGCTTCTTGCCCCGGGGTACCCTACCGGGCCCACCATGTACCCGAAACGGTTCATCCAACTCCTCGAAACGGGTCTCCAAAAACCACAGCAAACTCATGGTGGACGACACTTACATCACTAGAAAACCGCAATTTACATGTTTTAAAAATATCATAAGTTTGGAAATTTTGCGGCTTTCCCCCGAAATCCAGCAATATCATAAAATCTCAAGAAATACTCATAAGTGCATATATCAGTGATAATGAATGCATATGGTATCAATAATCAAGTTGCGATGTGTGATTAATGGATTAAGCATGAACAATTAATATGATGAAGTACATGCACATGAATAGCAATTCTACGGTTTCATTTTAAGGAATTAAAGGCAATAGCACCAGTTTAAGTATCAATTAGTAAAAGGTTTAAATTTAAATGTTATCTAGTGTGGTGGCATGGCAATTACCAGGGTGCGTGTGTAAGCATGAATAGTGCTCATGCTGCATATAAAAACCTGGTAATGGTGCATGTGTCCTACAATTGAGTTTGCGTATATGGGTATAACATATTGACCTAATTGCAGCAATTATCATGCCAGTAATATTATTCTAATGTCACAAGTGGTTATCCAGTTTACTATTTTTCAGTTTACTAAATCTATCGGGCGACTTGCGCCATCCAAACGATCGTCCCCCGTAGATGTTAAATCTACTCACTGGGATCCCTGGCTAGCCGTGTCCAATCACCGCCTTTCCCTTTCGCGCCACATCTGACGTTTCCGCGACCGAACCTGGAATTTACATCAATACCAAATATAAGGTTACATATCAAGAACGACGCAAAACCCCAACGAAACTACTAAAGTTCGCTAGCTAGGTACAACGTGCACAAAATGCGCGGAACACACGCGAAAATCGCAAAAACTGCCAAAAAACGCCGATTTGGTTGCCCGGCAAAACTAAAACCCGACTACCCGAAAAAACCGCACTCACGCATCCTAAAAGTCGTAGGACAAGCCATTACAATCATCAAGATATCAAGAATAATTCATCACACAATTTTATAACAAAGCTAGTAAGCATTGCGTCCCAAAATCGGTGCAAAAATCGCCGATTTGCGACAAAACGACTACAATAAAGCATAATTACCCAAGCACACTACAAGCAATCTACAAACACTAATTACAACACAATAGCCATGATTCCAATCCTATTTTCCATAACCACCAATTCTTGAATTTAAAACCTAGCAAAATCCAATCAATTTCCACACTTGAAAACTTAATTAACACTAATTTCAAACCCAATTAGCAAGTTCACCTCTTAGATTTAGGTTAGCAAAATACTAGATAACAAATTAGGTTCAATCAACTAAATAAAGTTTTCTAAACCTTAATCAACTCACTAATCATGTTTCACCATCCAATTCCACACAAAAACCCTCTCTTGAAAATCCTAAAACAACAATTTCACACTTCTAAATTTAACTAAATTAGCATAATTAAAGACTACATCAACAAGGTAACTATATAGATTAGTTAATTAACCATTAGATTAACTATAAAACAACTTAATTAACTATTATGGCTCAAAACCCTAGTTTAATTTTCAAGCAAAACCTAAGAAAACTAGACTAAAACTACACTAAATTAACACTAAACCATACAATTAAAGGAATTTTTGCAAAAGAAAGTAACTTGATGAGAATTATACCTCTTGATCTATGGATCAAGCAAGAAAATTTGGCTCCAATTGATGGCCTCAAGCACCAAGATCCAAGCAAGAATGGCTAAGGAAAATGATAGCATAAGGATTTGTTTGGATTTTTGAATAAAGTGTGGATTTTGATGTGGTTTTTTGAAGAAATTGAAGGAAAATGAAAAGAAAAGAGAGGAAGAAGAGGGTGTGCAGGAATTTCGGCCAGAGGAGGAATGGGGGAGGGTGTGGGCAAGTGGGGAAAGTCAAGGTCAAGTCCACAAAAGTCAATGTATCATACTTTATTCATTATATTTAAATTAATTCCATAAACTATCAAATTCAACCCAAGAAAGCAACTCAAGAAATGAGGCCAGAAATTTCTGGTCTCACACAAGGTGGGGCTGTCCTAGGGCTGAGGAAAAAGAGAGAGGGGTTTTACAAAAGAAATTTTATGCAAAAAGGCCCCCTACAACTCAAAAATTGCAAGTTTTAGCTCAAAATTCAATAAATTCGTTTCATAACATAAAAATTTGTTAAAAATCAAAATAAATTACTAAAAATTCATGTTATCACTAGATTATAATTATCATAATTTTAGAGATTAAAATTAGCCCGGAAAAATTTGTATTTATCGCTTATTTAATGTATTTTCTTACCGGCTTAAAATAATATTAAAAAATTGAAAAATTGGGAAAATTTTTTAAATGACCAAAATTTCATAATTAACTCATTAGTCACTAGAAACAAGTAATTACCTATCCATTTAAGGTATAATTAGCCCTAAACTGCAAAATATCGAGAAAGACGGTTTTCGGAAAAATACCGAATTTTCACCGAATTTCAGGAAAACACCAAAACGACTTTTCAAGACGCTACACGCGACGTGCATGAAACCTGTCATGGTGACTAAACCTCTGTCTCTGGGCTGGTACACCTGTACGAGCCCTCCTCTGTCCTGAAACTCCCAAAGTCTCGGGAAGACATGCGCCATCAACTAGGGCTGCATCCACTGCTGTATACGTGACACAATGCTGTGTGTTGATAGCAAGGAATGACTGGGTAACAGGGGTGGCAACCTCCTGCCACTGTGCTCGACTGGCCTCAGTCAACGACCTTATCATCTGGCGCAAGTCTTGCATATCTGCCTCAAGCCTAGAGACACGATCTATCGAAGGCGGATCAATCTGCTCCTATACAATGAGCGTACCGTCCTGGTCAGTCCTCGTCCCAAACGAGTCAACTCTGACCTCGGCCCTCGCTGCCTCTCTCTGAGCCCTCATAGTCATCGGCGGCAAAAGGCTATAAATGGAAATAGGATTCAATATGAACACGGAAATCGAATCACAAGGATATGTATCATCATAGAAGGAATTTCAAGCAATTACTACTTAGGTCACTTTAGGCGGAGTACCGTGTCGTAAGTATGCCGCGGACATACATACGCTACATCACTCTGCTTAAGCTACCTACTCCATCATACCAAGGTCATCCTATACTCCGAAAGGTAAAACCTAGCGCTCTAATACCAACTTTGTCACGACCCGAAATTTGGCACGTGATGGCCCTTAAACCACGTAACGTCTACAGGCGTAACGCAATTCAAGTAAGTGTTGGATGTACATGCCCTAGAGGCTAGTATTGTATATGTATACATATGGATACTAGGGATATGTATGTACAGAACAATCTTGTTCAGTTTTATAGTATATTATTCGACTTGACTTTGTCAGGATATGTGTATTTATTTATGTTGTTGTTATATCTAGCTTGCACATATTGATGAAGACTCGATACGGTAGTATACTATTATGGTTTGTCTTTATCTTAACATGGCATATGTCATACTCGTTATTACATATTGCGGTTACATGTTGATAAAGCCCCTAGGATCGTGCTTGACTACTTGCGTTGTGATGGCGATCATACTTGTGGGAGCAGGGTAGTCCACAAGCACATCCTTAAATGGTCCCTAGTCACGTGAGTATCGAGACTGGGCATTGATACTCCAGAGTAGACTAGTGTATACGTTTCTACCCCCATCGGGGGATGGTTGGTCCCGCAGCCATTGGTCTGATGTACCCAAGATCGTATACAGGTGCTCACTGGGGTGAGTACACTGGATGGACTCGCCGAGAACTTCCATGTGGTACTATACCTATCGTCAGATGGAAGTTCTCAGGTGACATGTGTATAGGTTAGTCTTTGGACCCGAGATCAGCATTTGTCTCGTGTGAGTTCCCACTGAACTTTGATCACTACCCTACCACGGCTCTACTGAGTCGTGCAAACAGGTTTTGGTTGGGTTCAGTCCCGAGCCACATGGAGGCAGTGAGCGATTGTCGGGGATTCGTCTCTCCCGGTATAGGGAGTCGATATTGCACTGTGATTCGATTGGTCAGGACCATAAGACCTTGGCCAAGGCAGATGGAATTTACTGATAGGTTGATCAGTACTTTCCCGGATTGGTCCTGAGCCACATTGACACGACTTATCAGGTTATTAAGGTCTGACGTTTACCATCCCCTAGACTTGGTATGCGATACTCTTTGACGAAGAGACCGTACAGTACGGATATTGTCACAGATAAGCTCGGTAGGAGATTCGGATGATTTTGCTCGTCGGCCTTCCTTTTCGACAGGTACCTGGGCAGCCGTTATGTATAGCTAGTGCCGCTGACGTGCTTGTGGTTAAACCCACTGCCAGAGTACAGTCGAGTCTTTAGAGTCCCACACAGAGGGTTTCTCTGATCCTGGCAAAACGATGTAGTAGCCATATTGGATACGTGCAGGGTTCAATTGATTGATGTACTTGGTACTCGGATTTTCGATCGGACAGTTTGTAATACTAGCCGGCTCGGGTTTTGAGCCGGATTATTAAATCGGGTATTGATTTAATAATTTACATATATGTATTTCGATATATATATTCTAGTATTACGTTCTTCGTGTTATTTTATCTCTTTTGGGCGTTCGGATTTTTATCTGATTGCCGGTATATTTGTACAGTAGACTGAAATCCGTATTTACTACAGATTTCCTTATAGAAGGTGGCCACCTCATTTTGGATTTTCCATTTATTTCATAAATGGAAATGAGGTGTAAAGTGAGAGGTAAGGGAGGAAAGGTAGTGACCATGCTTCAATAGTGGTCAAATGAATTTATAACTCATTTTGGAGTTACTATTGAAGCATGGTTGCTAATTGTTTAATGAAAGAAATCATACACAAAACCTATGTGTGTATTTTCTCTTTCATGAGATGCTTCATTATTTTTTTGAGCTCTCTTTTTGCTCTTTCTCTCCTCTTTCCTCTCTAGCTTCCTCCACCTTCATCTTCTTCCTCTTCACTACCTTCTCATGTGTTGAGAATCAAGTGAAGAGGCAAGAAAGAGATAGCTAAACACTAAGACACCCTTCACTACATCCTAGACTACTTGGTTTAGCAAACCAAGTTCTCTAGTTGCTCCTTTAGTTACATAGTTAGGAGCTAAATCCATGGATCATACTCCTCGGGTGGATCATCAAGGACAAAAGGAGGCCGGAGAACAAGCTCGATCCCGGAGGACCGATGGAGCCGGAGTTGGAGTTCAAGCATGTTCATGGTGGATGCAAGGAGCTAAGGATGAAGAACGAAGACCGAAGGACTTGGTTCGTTTGGTAAGAATTCATCATCATAGTAGATAGCTCTCCTAGTGTAGCTAGTTATTTTTATGGAAAGATCCGGTTAAGTTTTATTTTAGTGCAATGTTTTGTTCTCAAGAAAATTTGTGTTCCGCATTTGGCCACGGAAGTTGGCCGGGGCACTAGGGTAACCCTTCATGGTATCAAAGCCACCCATAAAACCTATACTAGCTTGTTTAAACGTGTTTAGAATAACGATCGACCAAAAATTTCAAAAACTGCTTTTCAAATCATGAGTTTTCTGTCGATTTTTAAACGTGCTCGAAAAATCAATTTTATGGTCCCATAAAATCATGCAGGCCTTTTTAAGACCCCTGAAGAAATTTGGTCACGTGATCCCTCCAAACCGCCGCGGATCCGCCGCGCAAACCCCCTATTGGCGGCGGTTCCTCGGCGGTTTTGGGGCCCACGTGATCAAAATTTCTTCCGGGCCTCTTATTTTTGGAAATTGTGGTTTCTGGAATAATTACTTTTTGGGCCCAGATTTGTTACAGGGTTAGTTTAATACTTGGGGCCCACTTGGAATGTTTAGTCGATCGCAATTTTAAAATACGTATTTTATTTTTAATACATTCACTTTTATCTGCGACCGGGAATGTCACTCGATCGGTAAAACTCGTCTGATTACTATATGTTCCTTCAGACGGGTTTTGCGAACGTGACATTCGCGTTGATGTTGTGTGCTTGTGCTGTGATTGTGGTTGGATTGTCGTGGTGGATAGCATGTGGTGCAATGTTAGAAATACAGTTTATAATTCATTTGTACATTTGTTATTGTGGGGCGAGCGTCCGACATGTGGACTGCCGTCTTTGCCTGGTTGTATATTATTTTAGGGCACGACCGGGTTGAGGTCGATGTCACCGCTTGTATATATTATTTTCATTTTCTGTATTAGGATTACCCCGCGGTGGGGTGCACGAATAGCCTGGTTCTAGAAGGCAACAAGCCCGCATCTCAAGGCGCTGAGATGGAAGGGGCTTCATTTTAGAACTGGAGGGCTATTCACCGCACTTGTAGGGGTACAGGTTTTCATTGCACAGGCTATCCATACGACCGGGAACGTCGGGTTTTATTTGTGGCTCAAATGAAACCCGGGGCTCTAAGATTATCCACCATTCTGTATTGTTATCTGTGATTTTGTTTATTATCATGCCTGGGACAAATGTTATATATACTTATATATATATATACTAGTAGATGTTGTATATGTTTTGAACCCGTGCTAGTCCAGCCCCCGCTCTGTCGTTAGTTAAGTAACATAACGGGTGATGACGGGGCCCCGTGGAGAATGCGGATGGCATATACGTACATTTTATTTTCGTTCTTTTCTAGTGCGATAGGTGTAGGGTTCCTAGGCATAACAAGGGGTCTCACAAGGCATCAACCATGCCCGTTTCAAAAATACGGTGCCGAGAAACCCTAATACGGACCGTTGGCTAGAATTCTAGGCGAAAAAGAAACTAGTTAACTACTTTAACTAAGTGAATGGATATACAACCTTTGTAGATCCGGTGCTCCACCTCCATAGCTCCGCAATGAAGTCTCTTCGCTGTCCAAGTCAAACCCCGGGCTCTAGCGTCGGCTTCATCGGATAATGGACGGGCTAGGTCGTCGACGTCGATGCCGAAGATGATCTACGTCGAGGCATCACTAGATCAAGCTCCAACTTCACCAAGTGAAGAAACTTGTGAAGAAAACACACTCTACTACTTGGCAAGAGGTAGAGGATGAAGAAATAGGAAGTGGGTAGACTTTAGAATTGGATTTCTCACTCATTTTCATCAATCACCATTGATGAAGTGAAGGTTTCTTCATTGAAGAAGAAGATGAAGAATATCAAGATAGAAATATGATAAGTTAATTAAATTGAAAAGAAAAAAGAATCCTTATCATAATTCCAACCATAGTTAGGTGTAGAGAATAGACTAGGGTTAGTGAATGGTTAGGTTAAGGAGATGAAGACAAAATGGTCAAAGTTGCATGAAGCTTCAAGAAACTTCATGAATCAAAGCAACCATTTTGTTTTCTTCTCTCTTTATTAATCCAAAATAAATAGATAAATGAATGGATAAATAAATAAAAACCCAACCATATACTTAACCAAGGTTTAATTCTTTACACTTAACCAAATAAGCATGTATCATCAAACATGATACAATCATGTGTACAAAAGTATATCACATATACAATGTGCACAATCCAAGTGAGAAAATCCAATTAAAGTGAACCAACACTAGTTAATGCAAAGTAATATATCAAATATATAATTATGCATTAAATCATTAAATCAACACTTGATTCAATGATCCGGTCATGTCGCACACAACCGACTAGTATACAATGTATCGGCTTATCGAATCAACGCTTGAATCGATAACTAGGTTATATCGCATACAACCATTCGACACATTGATCGCGAGAATGAAATACGGTATCACATACACGCATTATTCTCGGTCCCGCACATATCTCATATGCGCTCCTATTTCGTTTCGCTTAAGCCAGGAAACCTCTGTGTAGGACTCTAAAGACTCATCAATATGCCGGCAGTAGATGATGATCATATCAATCACCCACAAGCCGCAAGCGGTCTGCTAAACGTAACGGCCACCCGGGTATTGAGCGATCAGAAGATTGACAAGCAAGCCCGCTCACACTCCAGTGAATCCAACCAGTAACACTACCGTACAGTCCGGTCTCGTCGTCTGATATGTCGCATATCTTGCCTAGGGGTGGTAAACGTCAGACCCCAATAGCTCGATAAGTCGTGTCGATATGAGGTCTATAACAATTCGAGAAACAACTGGTAACACTTACCAGTAAATCTCAGCAACCCTGGCCAGGGATTTCCTGTTATAGCCAATCGAACACAGCGCAACATCAACTCCCTATACCGGGAAAGACGAATCCCCTCCTATCGCTCATTGCCTCCATGTGACTCGGGACTGTACCCAAAAACCACCGTTTTGCACGCCCTCTTGGACGTGGTAAGATGGAAATCAAAGCACGGTGGGAACCACACAAGACTCTATGACGATCTCGGGTCAACAGACTACTCTGTACCAGTGTCACCAGAGAACTGCCATCTGACGTGAGGTATAATACCATCTGGGAGTTCTCGGCGAGTCCGTCCAGTGTACCCAGTCTCTACTGAGCACCCGTATATCATCTCTGATTTCAAACACCGATGGATATGGGATCATCCATCGCCCATCTGTATGGGTCGAGAAGGTACATGCTAGTCTACTCTGGTATATCGATGCCCCATCTCGATACACCCACGACTAGGGATTTTCAAGGATGTACTTATGGACTACCATGTCCCCACTAGTATGATCCGCATCATAGTCCAGGTAGTCAAGTACACATCCTAAGGGCTTTACCAACATGTAATAGAGAGACAATCAGTATACACGTTGAGGTAAAGAGCAACCAGATAGCATATTATCATGTCGAGCAAGAAAGTCCTCCTTATATATGTCCCAGCATCCACTACAATATACATCCTATGTACAGTAATGGCTTCTAGGGCATACATATAACTAACAATCTCCCACTTGCACTAGGGCCATCTGTAGCAGTGGTTGAAGTATCTCATACTCAACCATCCCATAAAAGTCTCTCTCTGGGAATAGGCCTTCGTGAGTGAATCCGCTGCGTTATCCTCTAAGTCTGCTCTCCTTGCCTCGATCACCCTGGAGATCAACCATCTCCATGATCAGGTGATACTGCCTTAGAATAAGTCTGGATCACTGATGGGACCGGCGTTCCTTGGCATAAGCCACAACTCCATTGTCACACAATGGGAGGAACATAGTTCATCTCATGAACCAATATACACCCAAACAGCCTCTTTGGTAGCATCTTAAGTAGCGATGTTTCCTGCCTTTTATCGTCTAGTATGTCACGGTATCTAGCTTGGAACTCTTCCAACATACCGTCCCTTTACTGAGGGTAAAGACAATGCCTGCGACTGACATTCAGTCGTCTCTATCACCCTGGAACCTTTCCAGTGATTTTCCCCAGGATCGATTGATACCATCTCACTACTGCTAGTGAGTATCCTAACATCCAATTAGATCTATCTCATAGATCCGAAATCCAGGATTTAGTAGGTATCATTTTGATCCTATATGGAGAATCATTGTGATAAGCGGAGATTGACTGAGCGTAGCATAGGAAACTCCTTCCCTATCAAGAGTATGTCATCTACGTACTCTACGAGGATCACTACCATACTCCCTACTACCTTTTGGTTTATACAAGGTTCATCTACCATTTTGATGATGTCAAACTCTTTGACTAATACATCAAAACAGACGTTCCAACTCCGCGATGCCTGCTTTAATCCTATAAAGCATCTTGCACACGTTTCCGCTGCTCCCACTGTCTACTAGGCCCTCTGGCTGTGTACTTATAGACGCACTCTTCTAAAATATCATTTAGAAAAGCAGTCATGACACCCAACCACCAGATATCGTAGTCATGGTATGTAGCCGTGGCAAGTAGGATCTGGATGGACTTAAGCATAGCTACTTGAAGAGGTTTCACCACTATCCACGCCTGGTTGATGATGAAAACCTTTAACAAGTCCAGCTTTGAAAGTCTCAACCTTTCCATGTACACCAAGTAATCTTCTCAAGATATACTTGCTCCTGATTGGGATTTAACCCTTCAGATATAGCAACCAAAGTCCATACTTTGTTGCTGTACATGGATTCCATCTCAGATTGATAAACATCCAGCCATTCTTACAGAGTCTCACTCTTGATGGCCAGTTCGAAACTAGTTGGGTCATCATCTCATGATGCAATTCTCGCTCCCACTATCATAGAGAAACAGAAGTATCTCTCAGGTGGGTGAGGAACCCTACTAGATCGGCGGAGAGGCTGAGGTTTGTTAGCATCTACTAAATCTCTCGGTTCTACCAAATCATCAGTTGTAGTTTGTATAGATGGAACATTTCCAGTTCTACATAACAGACCTTGCCTCGAGCTTGTCCGGATTTTGCTTTTAGACATAGGCCGGACAACCCCAAATCTTAACTAGCTTAAGACATGGGCTCTTCCCTTTCCATATCACATTTGAAGTGGTAGGCACTGATTTGATTCGAACCTAATTCAATAGGTATGCAGCTTATCAAGTGCATAACCCCCTAAAAGAAATAGGTAACTCAGTAGTACTCATCATAGAGCACACCTTATCATATAGGGTGTTTCTGCTCCGCCCCGATATACCATCGTGCTATGGTGTATACGGAGGAGTAATTCTGAGAGAGAATCTCATTCTCCTTTAAAATAGTCCAGGATTTCCGTGCTCAAGTATTCTCCTCCTCGATCTCATCAAAGGACATAATACTTTTACCCGTATTTTGGTTCTCTACTTCTCGCTTATATTCTGTGAATATCTCAAAAGGTTCTGACTTGTGTTTCAACAGGAACATATGTCTGAATCTTGAGAGATTATCAGAGAATGTAATGAAGTACAAAGAACCAGTCCTGGCATGTGTAGACAGGAGACCTTACATACATCATCATGTAACAGTCCCAAGAGTTCACTAACTCTTTCTCTGTTTCCAATAAACAGAGATATGGTCATCTTATCTTTGTGACATGACTGGCGAGTTTCACAAGATGTAAATTCAAACTGATTTAAATATGCATCTATATGTAACTCTAGCTAGTCGGGTCACATTGATCTGACCTAGTCTACAATACCTCAAGAAAAATTCGTTCATTTCTGAACTCTTCCACTTGTGTGTATTCTATATATTAAGAACTGTAGTTTGATTTAGAACATCAATGCTTTTAGATAACGTGCCTGAACCGATCAACTTTTGATATAGGAAATGTTCAAAACATTATCCAACAATACAAAATTATATCCTTTCTTTACTAATAAAGAGACCGATATGATTTTGTATATCAGGTTCGGTATCTAATAACATTCGTTCAGAATCAATGTATTGGTAATACAGGGTGACAGTGACCGACAGACTTGGCTGCAACACTTGCCCCGTTTTCTGCCTCATGAAACTTATCACCCGTTCTCAGTTCTTTACATGTCTGTAGCCCATGTAACAGATTACATATGCGGGATCCTGATCCGGTATCATATACCCAGGACGTAAAGGACATTTGAGAAACAGTTCTGTGTAATGAACACACCCGAAGATGATGCATCATATGCACTTTCCTCGTTTGGGCGGCACGGGAAATCTGGTATTCCCCAATTTCCTGCTCTGTCTTATAACAATTATAAGTTGGAGCGAGACCAACGTTCCCCAGCTCAGTATAACAAGCGGGTTCGGTCAATAATCCGTATTATTATCTTGATTAAGGCGTGATATGGTCGCTACCTGGAGAGAGAGAAGAAAACACTCAGCGTGCGCACTTGCAAGAATAGATTGGTTATTATTTTATCTAATCAAGATGGCTCCCACTGCTTTTTATCAAATCTTCCTTCAAACCCTAAAAGGAAAGACTAGCCGGGATTAATTACACACTACAAGTTCGCCAATCTTTCAGCCAGGCCAGTGTCGGTACTTTGAGGGAGGTCCCCCGTGCTTTCGCACGAACCTAATTAATGTAAACCTTGTTTTCCCAGAGGCGTAACCCCGTTGACACCTTTCTAGACACCTACTTGATCGGCTAATTGTAATGTGTAAAACTCTCCCAGGAGTAACTCTTACTCGCAGCGGGTATCGGAATCCAACTATCTCATAGAAGGTATGCAATCTCATTGCAAATTTCAACACTTGAAATTCCCGATAATATTTTGCCCCTAGTGTTCTATGACCTTGACGAATGCCAAACAACCGATAGTCCACTAGTCAAGTTCAACCCGTACATTTCCTGATTGAATTAAACCCATCCGCACGACCCTTGACGAATGCCAAACAACACCGTACGAATACCCTAATCCAATCTGTAAGTCCACGTTGCGACCCCCGGTTCTTACGGGGAGGCGGAAACGGTATAAAAATCAAATTTTTAGCGCAAGGGGCAACATGGACTAAGCAAAGTCGGGATCTTTAACTAAACTAAAACTAGCATACTTGCTAAAGAGATTTAGCTACTCGGATGAAGATGGTTATACCTAAACTTGAACTCCTTCTTCTTCAAACTTTTGTAGAGGTTGATGGTTCTCTTCTTGTCGCCTTCTTCCGTCGAAGATGGATCCACCTCGAGGGTTCAACCTTTGGGCTCTTCCTCGAACTTTGAGTGAACTAGGGTTTCCGGCTTGCTAAACCTTGAACCTAGAATGAGTAGAGAGTGTCTAAAGGGTGCTTTTCCTTTTAAAGAGAGGGATTCTCAACACATGAGAAGGGTTCTCTTTAGCTAGAGGAAGAAGAAGATGAAGTGAGGAGAGAGAAGCTAAATGAGATAATGAGCTCTTTTTCTTTTGCAACCATAACATAAAGCAAAAGAATTATCAAATAATAATAATAATGAAAATGAAAAAGGTTGATGGAAAGTTTAGGAATGACCATTATCATTTCAAACATTAAATGAATTTGCTAGAATCAAAGAGCATCTTTCTTTTGTAATGATGATGGTCAAAAGTTCAACCATGGTCAACAAGTCAACCATGGTCAACAAGTCAACAAAAACCAACCATGACACAATTTCATTTTATTATATATTATTAATTGATATAACATAAATCCATTAGGGTTTGGAAAAAGACGACTGTCAACTGTGCATACGCACCCGTTCCGAAACCCTAATGAAAGTCATCTTCCTCCTCCTCAAATAACCGTGCATACACACCTGCATTCTTGTTCCGAGGAACATGAATACTGAGAGATAAAAGCAACCCCAAAACATATACCGGTATCTGACTCAAACCAGAGCCAGCCAGTAATATCCGTCCGGACTCCAAACGTGCACAAGTGCGCGGATGAGAACGAACCCTGTCGCAAAACCATGCGACCTCTACTCTGTTTTGCCCAGAGGCGAATACCCTCTGTGTGGGACTCTAAAGACTCGACACTACACTGGCAGTGGGTTTAACCACAGACCGCAAGCGGCACTAGCTGTGCGTAACGGTCCCCAGGTAGATGTCGACAAGAAGGCTGACGAGGTGAAACCCCATCTGTACTCCTACTGAGTCTGAATGTGACAGTCTCCGTACAGTCCGGTCTGTTCGTCTGATACATCGCATGTCGGGCCTAGGGGGCGGTAAAACGTCAGTCCCCCAATAGCGGTACAAGTCGTGTCGGAGTGAAGCCCAAAACACCCTGAGATAACACTGGAAACCTACCAGTATATCTCGCTTGCCCTGGCCAGGGACTACTCGTGTAATGGCTCTCCTAGACACAGCGCGATGTCAACCCCCAATACCGGGAGAGACGAATCCTGTCTAACCGTCACTGCCTCCAAGTGCTTCGGGACTGCACCCAACCACCACCTGTTTGCACGACTCCTTTGAGCCATGGTAGGGTAGTGATCAAAGTGCAGTGGGAACACACTCGAGGCGAAGTGCCAGTGTCAAGTCAGCGGACTAAGCTGTACTCATGTCACCTGGGAACTGATAACTGACGATAGGTATAATACCAACCTGTCAGTTCCCGACGAGTCCTGTCCAGTGTACTCGTAACCCAACGAGCACCCGTATACTATCTCCAGTACGACGTACTGATGGCTGTAGGACAGACCATCTCCCACACTGGGATGAGAAGCGCATACGCTAGTCTACTCCGGAGTATCGATGCCCTGTCTCGATAGTCCTACGACTAGGGACCTGTATAAGGATGCGCTTATAGATTACCCAGCCCCCACTAGTTTGACTGCCATCACAACGCTGGTAATCAAGCAAAAGATCCTAAGGGCTCCACTAATGCGTATAAGTGATATAGTAAAATAAACACAAGTACACATTGAAGTAGAAATAAACCAAGTAGCATACTACTATATTGAGCAAGATTGTTTATACAAGGTGAATATCCCAAGCTTCCATTAAGTAATATACAAACCAGTATGATACAGTAATGGCCTTTAGGGCATATACACTAACAATCTCTCACTTGCACTAAGGCCATGTACTGGCGTATCGAAGACCTATAATCTCGATCAGCCGCTCGAACTGAGTCTGGGGTAGGGCCTTGGTGAATGGATCTGCAGTGTTCTCTTCTGAAGCAACCCTCCGAACCTCGTTCTCCTTGCGATCCACGATCTCCCTGATCAGGTGATACCGCCTCAAGATGTGCCTGGATCTCTGATGGGACCTGGGTTCCTTCGCTAAAGCTATAGCCCCGTTGTTGTCGCAATACAGAGGTATTGGGTCAACAATGGACGGAACCACCTGAAGTTCTTTTAAGAACTTCCTCATCCAGACAGCTTCTTTTGCGGTATCAGATGCAGCAATGTATTCCGCTTCCATAGTCGAGTCTGCAACGGTTTCCTGTTTGAAGCTCTTCCAACATACCGCCCCTCCATTGAAGGTAAAGACAAAACCCGACATGGACTTGGAATCATCCCAGTCACTCTGGAAGCTGGAGTCAGTAAAGGCCTCGATCTGGAGGTCTTTTCCGCCATACACCAAGAACATCTCCTTAGTCCTTCTTAGGTACTTGAGAATGTTCTTTACCGCTATCCAGTGTTTCTCCCCAGGGTTTGACTAATACCGGCTTACCACACTCAGTGCATAAGCTACATCCGGTCTGGTACACAATATCGCATACATTATAGAGCCTACCGCAGAAGCGTAGGGTATAATAGACATGCGATCCCTCTCCAAATCAGTCTTGGGAGACATCTCTTTAGAGAGGGTGATCCCGTGACAAGCCGGTAGGTTACCGCGCTTGGAATCTTCCATACTGAATCTCTTCACTATGGTGTCGATGTACCTGGACTGAGAAAGTCCTAATATCCTCTTGGATCTATCACGATGGATCCGGATCCCCAGGATGTATGAGGCATCACCCAGGTCTTTCATGGAGAACCTGTGTGACAAGAACCCCTTGACAGATTGTAGCATAGGAATGTCATTTCCTATTAAGAGAATGTCATCCACGTATAAAACGAGGAATGCTACAGTTCTCGCTACAAATCTACTATAGATGCATGGTTCATCTGGATTTTTGATAAAGCCAAATTCCTTGACCGTCTCATCAAAACAGATGTTCCAACTCCGCGATGCCTGCTTTAGTCCATAGATAGACTTAAGCAACTTGCACACCTTTCCGCTGCTCCCACTCTGAATGAAACCCTCTGGCTGATCCATATAGACACACTCCTCTAAATTTCCATTCAGAAAAGCGGTCTTTACGTCCATCTGCCAAATCTCATAATCGTGGAAGGCAGCAATGGCAAGAAGGATCCGAATGGATTTCAGCATAGCCACTGGAGAAAAGGTTTCGTCATAGTCCAAGCCAGGTCTTTGACGGAAACCCTTTGCTACAAGTCTAGCTTTATAGGTCTCAACCTGTCCATCTACACCAATCTTCCTTTTGAAGATCCACTTGCATCCTACGGGTTTTACCCCGTCTGGAGCAATGTCCAACGTCCATACTTTGTTGGTGTACATGGACTCCATTTCGGTCCGCATTGCATCCAGCCATTTTACCGAGTCAACGCTCTGAACGGCCTGCTGGAAGCTAGTAGGCTCATCATAATCTATGATGCAATCCTCTCGATCCCCGTCTATGAGAAAACCGTAGTATCTCTCGGGCGGATGAGACTTCCTACTACTCCTGCGGAGCGGCATAGGAATGTCCTGTTCATTTGAACCCTCTGGTTCTACTAAGCTTTCAGTAATAGTTTGTGGTTCTGGAATCTCTTCCAGTTCTACTGCGCTCCCACTTATTTCTTTTTCTAAAAACTGGTGTTCTAGAAAGTGGGCATTACGAGAAACAAGGACTTTTTGTTCCTCTGCGTAGTAGAAAAGATACCCCCTGGTGTTCTTTGGGTATCCCACAAACTTACACAGTACTGATCGTGCCTCGAGTTTGTCCGCATGCTGCTTTTTGACAAAAG
Organism: Agapanthus africanus; assembly: GCA_030015575.1. Taxonomy (NCBI): domain Eukaryota; kingdom Viridiplantae; phylum Streptophyta; class Magnoliopsida; order Asparagales; family Amaryllidaceae; genus Agapanthus; species Agapanthus africanus. The sequence goes on along the minus strand of JASDDO010000004.1, from coordinate 136,075,188 downwards.
CCGGACATCCCCAAATCTTCAGATATTGAAGATAGGGTTTCTTCCCACTCCATAACTCATATGGTGTGGTAGGCACAGTCTTAGTGGGAACTCGGTTCAAAAGGCACGCAGCTGATTCTAGCGCATACCCCCAGAATGATCGCGGTAACTCAGCGTTACTCACCATGGACCGTACCATATCCAATAGGGTGCGGTTCCGTCTCTCCGATACACCGTTGTGTTGCGGAGTGTATGGAGGAGTAAGCTGAGAGAGAATCCCATTCTCTTTTAAGTAGTTCAGGAACTCGGCACTCAAGTATTCTCCACCTCGATCCGATCTTAGAATCTTGATACTTTTGCCGGTTTGTTTTTCTACCTCATTCTTATATTCCTGGAATTTTCCAAAGGCTTCAGATTTATGTTTCATCAAGAAGACATGTCCGAACCTTGAAAAATCATCCGTAAAAGTAATGAAGTAAGAAAAACCGCTTCGCGCAAGTGTAGACATTGGACCGCACACGTCGCTGTGTACGAGCCCCAAGAGCTCGCTCGCTCTTACTCCGTGTCCAGTGAACGGAGTCTTTGTCATCTTTCCTTTGAGACAGGATTGACAAGTGGCATACGATTGATATTCGAACGGATTCAAATACCCTTCTGTATGTAACTTAGTCAACCTTCTCTCATTGATATGACCCAGTCTACAATGCCATAAGAAAGCCTGATTGATATCTTGAGACTTTCTTTTGTGTGTATTCTGGACATTAAAAATCTGTGGTTGGTTTAACATGTATACACCATTGTTCAGTGTACCTGACCCAATCAGAACTTGATTAAGGTGAATGTTTACAACATTACTTACAAACGCAAATTCATAACCTTCTTTAGAAACTAAAGATACAGAAATGATATTACAAGTTGCGTTGGGTACAAAAAAGCAATTACGCAAAACCAAAACATGCCCATCTGACATTCCCAGGTGATAATCCCCCACGGCTTTAGCATCCATGCTAGCTCCGTTCGCAACTCTGAGGGTCATGTCACCTGCCTTCAAAACCCTACGGTTTCTCAACGCCTGCAAAGAATTACAGATATGAGATCCTGATCCGGTATCCAATACCCAGGAAGTAGAATTTATAGAAAGACAGTTTTCAATAACATACACACTTGAAGCTGAAGCCGCAACCTGCTTCAGTTCCTGTGTCCTGGCCATCCAAGCCCTGCAATCTTTCTTCCAGTGTCCACTCTTATGACAATAGAAGCATTCTTCCTTTCCAACAAGCTTCCCCGCAATCTTTGTTGCCTTTTCCTTTCCCTTTGTACCCACTTTACTAACACCGCCTCTTGGTTTGGCGGGGGCTTTCTTCCTCTTTCCCTTGGCTTTCGCCTTGGACCTGGAGGAAGAAGATCCTCCTACAAACAAAGCGGGTGTATCCCTACCCTTCTGTAGGGTGCCCTCTGCGCTCCTCAGCATGTTGAGGAGTTCTGAAAGTTCAACTTCCTTTTCTTGCAAGTTGAAATTCATTATGAACTAGGCGTAAGTGGATGGAAGGGACTGGAGAATTATATCCGTATAGAGTTCACTGTCCAACGTGGTCCCAAGTTCCGCGAGCTCCTCAGTGTAGCCAATCATCTTAAGCACGTGGTCCGCTACCGATGATCCGACGGCCAACTTTGTCGAAAATAACTTCTTCGACACTTCGTATCTTGCGATACGAGACTGCTCTCCATACAGTTCTTTTGTATGAAGAAATATGGATTCCAAATCCATATTCTCGTGCCTCCTCTGATGTTCGTTGTCCATCGAGGCAAGTACGAGGCACCTGGCCTTCGCGCTGTCAATCTCCCAAGTCTTACGGATTTCCTTATCCGCGACGCTGGAGGTGGGACCTGGGACGGGGGGAGCTTTGGTGGTAAGAAGATACCCCAGCTTGTCGTAAGTGATTGCCAACTTGACATTCCTGAGCCAATCTTTGTAGTTTGGCCCTGTCAATATGTTTTTATCTAGAAGTAACTTAAGTCCAGTCATTTCGATTTGGTCGCTACAGGGGGGAGAGAAGAAACAATTTAGCACGATGCTCTTGCAAGTTTAGAATGGTTTTTAATTTGTCTAAACAGGATGGCTCCCACTGTCTCTCGAATCCCTCCTCAAACCATAAAGGAAGAATTAGTCAGGATCAATCCCACCGCACAATACTTGCTTAACCGTTCAGCCAGGCCAGTGTCGGTACTTCGAGGGAGGTTTTCCAACGCTTTCGCGAAGTTCCTTAATTAAATAACCTCTTTTCGCTGGGGGCGTAGCCCCGCTAACACCTTTCTAGACACCTACTAGGTTTATAGCATTGATCGTTTAGTGAGAAATTTCCCGAGGAGTAGCATATACTCACAGTAGGATCGGGATCCAAATATCATCGTGTGACGAAACTGAAGGAATCCTACCAGAATCACCACACTCCAAATGGTATGCAAATCTAGCAAGTTTCAGTACTTATGAAACTCCCGATGTGGATTTTTGCCCCATGCTCTTATGACCTTGGCGTGAGGTCAAAATGTCATAAGTCACATGTCAAGTTCTTCCCATCATTATCCTGGTTAATTTGAACCCACCCGTACCTACCCTTGATGTAGGCCAAAATGGAAGTACGACTGTCTCAAACCAACGCATTCTATCTATGCAACAGATAAATATTCGGTAGCTACCAATCACTATGCCTTGGCGTGAGGTCAAAATACATAGCTTGAATACTACCGTACATTTAACTGAAATGATGGAGGGCTACGAATGGTTTTGGCGAAACCGTGAACGTAGTGAACTTGATATAATCGATGGAACGAGATAGCTTTTAAAAGGAGTGGCTCGAGCTCCGCATTTAAAAGTTAGTTTTGAAAAGAACCGAGTGGTTTTTCGAAAGTGTTCCAACGATTTTAACTTGGTTTATTATCTTGCATTAGTTCTTTTAATGCGTGATATTCTTGCATTAGTACTTTTAATGTGTCCCATCATTTAATCCTATCATTGCAGAAAACAACCAAAATATGACGTACGCTTATGCCATATGCATTCGCCACGGGGCCCCGTCATCACCCGTTAGGTTACTTAACTAACGACAGAGCGGGGACTGGGCTAGCGCGGCTGTAAAACAGAAGCAACGCCTAAATAGAAAGCAATGATAGACATTACAGATCACAGATAAATACATTGGATATACTAGCAATCCGCAATCCTTTCGAGCCTGGAACGAAAAGCGGATAACACGGTCGCGGTGAATAGCCAAATACCCCACCCAAGACCCCTACGGGTGCGGCAAACTACCCGCCAAGTACTAGGCAGTTTGTGCACCCCCTCCATGGGTCTATCCTAGGAGCAAAAACAGTAAAAAGAATTATACAATGACGGCAACAACCCCGACCCGGTTGTGCGGCCAAACAAATAATATTATTACATCAATTTACATTTACAATGAATGAAAGAAAAACAAAAGCTCATCTCACATCCACCCCGGCTATTCACCCGCGACAGTCCAACACATTCATATACACATTCCAATATCAAACACAGATCATGTATAACCCCAACCAATCGTCTTATAGCGATTAGCCGACGTTCAATACATGCAAACATCACAGATATAACCAACATAGCCAAGTGTAGCGAAGTTCGAAAAAAATACGGAATTATAGGACCCCAAAAGTAAATTTCTGTTCTGGAAAATCTGGGCACATATAATATATCTGAAAAATCCCAAAATCCTACCAGAAGAACACTGCACGAAAAACGATGCAGAGAGGAAAACAAACGGCGGCGGTTCCACGGCACATGCCTACCTCGTGCCGCGGAACCGCGGCGGTTTGAATGAATTAGGGCATCGTTTTTCTTGGGTGTTCACACAAAACCCTGAGCCGAATTTACAAGTATAAAGTTTTTCATTTAGAGCAGAAAAAATTTCAACAGAAACTTAGGGTTTTAGTTTTACCGGTTTTGCGATTTTTCGGTTTCGAACTTCCATACACTTCGCTACCAAGCTAGTTTAAGTTTAGTTAGGCTCTGATACCACTGTAAGTCCACGTTGCGACCCCCGGTTCTTACGGGGAGGCGGAAACGGTATAAAAATCAAATTTTTAGCGCAAGGGGCAACATGGACTAAGCAAAGTCGGGATCTTTAACTAAACTAAAACTAGCATACTTGCTAAAGAGATTTAGCTACTCGGATGAAGATGGTTATACCTAAACTTGAACTCCTTCTTCTTTAAACTTTTGTAGAGGTTGATGGTTCTCTTCTTGTCGCCTTCTTCCGTCGAAGATGGATCCATCTCGAAGATGGATCCACCTTGAGGGTTCAACCTTTGGGCTCTTTCTCGAACTTTGAGTGAACTAGGGTTTCCGGCTTGCTAAACCTTGAACCTAGAATGAGTAGAGAGTGTCTAAGGGGTGCTTTTCCTTTTAAAGAGAGGGATTCTCAACACATGAGAAGGGTTCTCTTTAGCTAGAGGAAGAAGAAGATGAAGTGAGGAGAGAGAAGCTAAATGAGATAATGAGCTCTTTTTCTTTTGCAACCATAACATAAAGCAAAAGAATTATCAAATAATAATAATAATGAAAATGAAAAAGGTTGATGGAAAGTTTAGGAATGACCATTATCATTTCAAACATTAAATGAATTTGCTAGAATCAAAGAGCATCTTTCTTTTGTAATGATGATGGTCAAAAGTTCAACCATGGTCAACAAGTCAACCATGGTCAACAAGTCAACAAAAACCAACCATGACACAATTTCATTTTATTATATATTATTAATTGATATAACATAAATCCATTAGGGTTTGGAAAAAGACGACTGTCAACTGTGCATACGCACCCGTTCCGAAACCCTAATGAAAGTCATCTTCCTCCTCCTCAAATAACTGTGCATACACACCTGCATTCTTGTTCCGAGGAACATGAATACTGAGAGATAAAAGCAACCCCAAAACATATACCGGTATCTGACTCAAACCAGAGCCAGCCAGTAATATCCGTCCGGACTCCAAACGTGCACAAGTGCGCGGATGAGAACGAATCCTGTCGCAAAACCATGCGACCTCTACTCTGTTTTGCCCAGAGGAGAATACCCTCTGTGTGGGACTCTAAAGACTCGACACTACGCTGGCAGTGGGTTTAACCAAAGACCGCAAGCGGCACTAGCTGTGCGTAACGGTCCCCAGGTAGATGTCGACAAGAAGGCTGACGAGGTGAAACCCCATCTGTACTCCTACTGAGTCTGAATGTGACAGTCTCCGTACAGTCCGGTCTGTTCATCTGATACATCGCATGTCGGGCCTAGGGGGTGGTAAAACGTCAGTCCCCTAATAGCGGTACAAGTCGTGTCGGAGTGAAGCCCAAAACACCCTGAGATAACACTGGAAACCTACCAGTATATCTCGCTTGCCCTGGCCAGGGACTACTCGTGTAATGGCTCTCCTAGACACAGCGCGATGTCAACCCCCAATACCGGGAGAGACGAATCCTGTCTAACCGTCACTGCCTCCAAGTGCTTCGGGACTGCACCCAACCACCACCTGTTTGCACGACTCCTTTGAGCCGTGGTAGGATAGTGATCAAAGTGCAGTGGGAACACACTCGAGGCGAAGTGCCAGTGTCAAGTCAGCGGACTAAGCTGTACTCATGTCACCTGGGAACTGATAACTGACGATAGGTATAATACCAACCTGTCAGTTCCCGACGAGTCCTGTCCAATGTACTCGTAACCCAACGAGCACCCGTATACTATCTCCAGTACGACGTACTGATGGCTGTGGGACAGACCATCTCCCACACTGGGATGAGAAGCGCATACGCTAGTCTACTCCGGAGTATCGATGCCCTGTCTCGATAGTCCTGCGACTAGGGACCTGTATAAGGATGCGCTTATAGATTACCCAGCCCCCACTAGTGTGACTGCCATCACAACGCTGGTAATCAAGCAAAAGATCCTAAGGGCTCCACTAATGCGTATAAGTGATATAGTAAAATAAACACAAGTACACATTGAAGTAGAAACAAACCAAGTAGCATACTACTATATTGAGCAAGATTGTTTATACAAGGTGAATATCCCAAGCTTCCATTAAGTAATATACAAACTAGTATGATACAGTAATGGCCTCTAGGGCATATACACTAACACAATCTGCATCATATGCATAAGCAGATAAATACTAGTTAGCTACCGTACACTACGCCTTGACGAATGCCAAACTACCGCAGCACAAATACTAACTAGTACTTATCTGAAATGACGGAGGGCTACGACAGTTTTTTCTGAAAACCTATTGCGTAATGAACTTGATATCGTTGTAGAATCAAATGATTTTTGAAATGGAGTGTCTTTGAGGCTTTTCTAGTTTTGCTAAAGGAGTCATTCCCGGTGAAGGGATCGTCGGTCCTTTCCTCGTCGAATGAGGTGCGGGATATATCATATATATCACTGTGCAAAGCAAAAACTCTTAAAAGCAATCAAAAGACAAACCGAGTGTGTAGCATCTGCCAGTTATTGCTAAAGGAGTCACTCCCGGTGAAGGGATCTCGGTCCTTTCCCTATCGAATAAGGTGCAGGATATATCACATATACCGATGTGCAAAGCAAGAACTGTAGCTACCTGGTTTATTTTGAAATTCGATTCTACAACATCTTAGGTTTCTTTTCTTTCATTAATCACATTAATGAAGTCTCATCATTTAAGTACCTAAACATCACAGATAAATACGACGTACACTTATGCCATCCGCATTCGCCTCGATGTCCCCTCGTGCACCGTTAGGTTAGGTAACTAACGGCAGAGCGGGGCAGGGCTAGCGCGGGTGTAAAACATAAGTAACGTCTATATAATATATTATATATACTATATACTGTATCTATCACAGAACATCACATGATCACATCACAGATATCGCAGCAGAAGAAACATATGAAATATTGGATATACTAGGACGTCCGTGTTTTTAATACGAGCCAGTATAAAACACGGATTCCACGGTCGTGATGAATAGCCAAACCCACACCCCAAGACCCCTACGAGAGCGGCAAGCAACCCTACCAATTCTAGAGTTAGGTGACCCGGACTCGACTCCTCGAGTTGGTCTCCCACTGCACTCCAGAACCCGGTTACTTGTGCCCTCCTCCTTGGGTCTATCCTAGTGCGGAAAAGTAAATAATATACAAAAGGTGACAACTTCCGCAACCTGGAAGTGCCCCAATAAAAGAATATTACATACAAGTTTTTACATGAATGAAAATGAAAAACACTCATCTCACATAAAACACCCGGCTATTCAAACACGACGATCCAATATAACATATCCAGCAACACATAACATCACATGTCATCAACGTAAGTAAATATACGCATCCCAATTGTCGTTGACATATAGCAACGAAACCGGCGATATCACATATTACACTTACTATCCATACGACCGGGAACGTCGGGTTTTATTTGTGGCTCAAATGAAACCCGGGGCTCTAAGATTATCCACCATTCTGTATTGTTATCTGTGATTTTGTTTATTATCATGCCTGGGACAAATGTTATATATACTTATATATATATATATATACTAGTAGATGTTGTATATGTTTTGCACCCGCGCTAGTCCAGCCCCCGCTCTGTCGTTAGTTAAGTAACATAACGGGTGATGACGGGGCCCCGAGGAGAATGCGGATGGAATATACGTACATTTTATTTTCGTTCTTTTCTGGTGCGATAGGTGTAGGGTTCCTAGGCACAACAAGGGGTCTCACAAGGCATCAACCATGCCCGTTTCAAAAATACGGTGCCGAGAAACCCTAATACGGACCGTTGGCTAGAATTCTAGGCGAAAAAGAAACTAGTTAACTACTTTAACTAAGTGAACGGATATACAACCTTTGTAGATCCGGTGCTCCACCTCCATAGCTCCGCAATGAAGTCTCCTCGCTGTCCAAGTCGAACCCCAGGCTCTAGCGTCGGCTTCATCGGAGAATGGACGGGCTAGGTCGTCGACGTCGATGCCGAAGATGATCTACGTCGAGGCATCACTAGATCAAGCTCCAACTTCACCAAGTCAAGAAACTTGTGAAGAAAACACACTCTACTACTTGGCAAGAGGTAGAGGATGAAGAAATAGGAAGTGGGTAAACTTTAGAATTGGATTTCTCACTCATTTTCATCAATCACCATTGATGAAGTGAAGGTTTCTTCATTGAAGAAGAAGATGAAGAATATCAAGATAGAATTATGATAAGTTAATTAAATTGAAAAGAAAAAAGAATCCTTATCATAATTCCAACCATAGTTAGGTGTAGAGAATAGACTAGGGTTAGTGAATGGTTAGGTTAAGGAGATGAAGACAAAATGGTCAAAGTTGCATGAAGCTTCAAGAAACTTCATGAATCAAAGCAACCATTTTGTTTTCTTCTCTCTTTATTAATCCAAAATAAATAGATAAATGAATGGATAAATAAATAAAAACCCAACCATATACTTAACCAAGGTTTAATTCTTTACACTTAACCAAATAAGCATGTATCATCAAACATGAGACAATCATGTGTACAAAAGTATATCACATATACAATGTGCATAATCCAAGTGAGAAAATCCAATTAAAGTGAACCAACACTAGTTAATGCAAAGTAATATATCAAATATATAATTATGCATTAAATCATTAAATCAACACTTGATTCAATGATCCGGTCATGTCGCACACAACCGACTAGTATACAATGTATCGGCTTATCGAATCAACGCTTGAATCGATAACTAGGTTATATCGCATACAACCATTCGACACATTGATCGCGAGAATGAAATACGGTATCACATACACGCATTATTCTCGGTCCCGCACATATCTCATATGCGCTCCTATTTCGTTTCGCTTGAGCCAGGAAACCTCTGTATAGGACTCTAAAGACTCGTCAATACGCCGGCAGCAGATGATGATCATATCAATCACCCACAAGCCGCAAGCGGTCTGCTAAACGTAACGGCCACCCGGGTATTGAGCGATCAGAAGATCGACGAGCAAGCCCGCTCACACTCCAGTGAATCCAACCAGTAACACTACCGTACAGTCCGGTCTCGTCGTCTGATATGTCGCATATCTTGCCTAGGGGTGGTAAATGTCAGACCCCAATAGCTCGATAAGTCGTGTCGATATGAGGTCTATAACAATTCGAGAAACTACTGGTAACACTTACCAGTAAATCTCAGCAACCCTGGCCAGGGATTTCCTGTTATAGCCAATCGAACACAGCGCAACATCAACTCCCTATACCGGGAGAGACGAATCCCCTCCTATCGCTCATTGCCTCCATGTGACTCGGGACTGTACCCAAAAACCACCGTTTTGCACGCCCTCTTGGACATGGTAAGATGGAAATCAAAGCACGGTGGGAACCACACAAGACTCTATGACGATCTCGGGTCAACAGACTACTCTGTACCAGTGTCACCAGAGAACTGCCATCTGACGTGAGGTATAATACCATCTGGGAGTTCTCGGCGAGTCCGTCCAGTGTACCCAGTCTCTACTGAGCACCCGTATATCATCTCTGATGTCAAACACCGATGGATATGGGATCATCCATCGCCCATCTGTATGGGTCGAGAAGGTACACGCTAGTCTACTCTGGTATATCGATGCCCCATCTCGATACACCCACGACTAGGGACTTTCAAGGATGTACTTATGGACTACCATGTCCCCACTAGTATGATCCGCATCATATTCCAGGTAGTCAAGTACACATCCTAAGGGCTTTACCAACATGTAATAGAGAGACAATCAGTATACACGTTGAGGTAAAGAGCAACCAGATGGCATACTATCATGTCGAGCAAGAAAGTCCTCCCTATATATGTCCCAGCTTCCACTACAATATACATCCTATGTACAGTAATTGTTAGTTATATGTATGCCCTAGAGGCCATTACTGTACATACGATGTATATTGTAATGGATGCTTGGACATATATAGGGAGGACTTTCTTGCTCGACATGATAGTATGCTATTTGGTTGTACTTTATCTTAACATGTACTCTGATTGTCTCTATATTGCATGTTGATAAAGCCCTTAGGATATGTACTCGACTACTGGGACTATGATGAGATCATACTAGTGTGGCCACGGTAGTCGACGAGTACATCATATAACTATTCCTAGTCGAGGGTGTATCGAGATAGGGCATCGATACACCAGAGTAGACTAGCGTATACGCATCTTGACCCATATGATGGGCGATGGATGATCCCATATCCATCGGTGTTTGACATCAAGGATGGTGTACGGGTGCTCAGTAGAGACTGGGTACACTAGACGGACTCGCCGAGAACTCCCAGATGGTATTATACCATACGTCAGATGGCAGTTCTCCGGTGACACTGGTACAGAGTAGTCTGTTGACCCGAGATCGTCATAGAGTCTTGTATGGTTCCCACTGTGCTTTGATTTCCATCATACCACGTCCAAAAGGGCGTGCAAAAAGGTGGCTTTTGGGTACAGTCCCGAATCACATAGAGGCAATGAGCGATAGGAGGGGATTCGTCTCTCCCGGTATAGGGAGTTGATGTTGTGCTGCGTTCGATTTGCTATAACCGGAAATCCCTGGCCAGGGTTGCTGAGATTTACTGGTAAGTGTTATCAGTAGTTTCTCGAACTGTTATAGACCTCAAATCGACACGACTTATCGAGCTACTGGGGTCTGACGTTTACCACCCCTAGGCAAGATATGCAACATATCAGACGATGAGACCGGACTGTACGGGAGTGTTACTGATTGGATTCACAGGAGAAGTTACAGGCTTGCTTGTTGATCTTCTGAGCGCTCAATACCTGGGTAGCTGTTACGTTTAGCTGACCGCTTTCAGCTTGTGGGTGTTTGATATGATCATCACCTACTGCCGGCGTATTGACGATTCTTTAGAGTCCTACACAGAGGTTTCTTGACTCAGGCAAAACGGAGTAGGGGCACATATGTGATATGTGCGGGACCGAGGATAATACGATATGAGATACCGTATTCTATTCTCGCGATATTTGATATCAGCCGGGTCATCGGATCAAGTGTTGATTCGATGAATCGGTACGGATAAATATTAGTCGGTTATATGCGATATAGCCGGATTGTCGGATCAAGTGTTGATTCGATAATTTAATGTATAATAATATATATGATATATTAAAAGACATTAACTAATATTTTCTCACTAAAAGATTCTTTTTCTCACTCGGGTAATACATTGATATATATGCGACATATGTTAAATGTATTATTTTATTTGGTTACAATAAATATTATATATGTGATATATAATATTGTAACAAGATATGATAAATAATGCAACTTGTTTAGTAGAGATTAAACATGGTTAGGGTTTGATTAGGGTTAAGGCTTTCTAGAAATTTCTAGAAGCTTTCTTTCTTTGTCTTTGTTAAGATATTATGCTAGATATTTCCTTAACCTAACCAAACCTTTAACCTTAGTAAAATCTCTACAAAGGTTTACTTGACCATGGTTGCATAATTCTATCATATTATTCTTTTCCTATTCATCACAAAAGGGATTCTATCATTGTTCATCATCTTCTTCCTTCTTCTTCTTTGCTTGAAATGGTTTCTTGCTTTGATTTTTGTGATGGATAAATATGAGAAAAAGATAAATAAAGAGAGCAAAAATCCTATTTCATCATCGTCATCTTCCCTTGCCATTTAGATGAGGGTGTTCACATCATTTCATGAGTGTTAGCTTGTGTTAAGGAAACTTCAAGGTAGATCATCTTAGTATCGAAGATCGGAAGCAAAGGTTGCGTCTTTCTCTTCGTGGAACCTCTCGAGAGTCCGGATCCCGATGATCGCAGCGAAGGGACCACAACACGGAGCATATGAAGTGAAGGACCGGATCTACAAAGGTTGTAATCCCTCTCACTTTGTGTTAAAATGTTTAGCATGCTTGTTTTCGCCTAATCTCTAGTTTAAAGTTCCGTATTCGGGTTGTTCGGCACGGCTAATTTTTTTAAATCGGGCATGGTTGATGCCTCGTAGACCCTTGTGCGCATGCCTTTCAACCCTACAGTGGTATCAGAGCCAAGCTAGAGCTTTAGGCGAATTCTAGACGACGTTTGAACTCCGATCGAACCCGGAAAATCCGAACAAACCCCTTCTCTGGAAATTTTCTGAAAATTTGGATTTTTGTGAATTAAAAATTGCTAAAACATTCAGCAGGGAATTTGATGAATTACTGTGAAGCACGTGCCATTGATTCCACAGAAGAGCCGCGGAACCGCAGCGCCACCCTGGCTTGTGCGGCGGTTCCGCGTCCAAAGTGCTGAATCACTGCACGTGCTTTGCACAGTAATTAGTAACTTTATATGCTGAGTCTTCTGGAAATTTTTATTTTTACTCAACAGTTGAGTTTTTCTGGGGTTGTTTTGGGGATTCGATTATTCGATCGGATTGTCTAATTTTGTCTATGTGTTTTGTCCGGATAACTTTTAGAAACTGTTAAAAAGTTCAAACGGATATCAATAACTCACTTTTTCCCCTGTCGGAAATTTTTTCAAAAGTTCGATTTTTTCTCGTGTTTAAGAATGTTCTAAGTCATGCAAGTAACTCGGTGGACCCTCTAGAAGACAACAAACCTTAACTCGATTATGTGACCGTCTTGAACTGCCCTTTGAACCTTAGGGTTTGGGGCAGTACGGCGTGCCACATGTAAGTTTGGCTATTCATCGCGACCGTGGAATCCGTGTTTTATACAGGCTCGTATTGAAAACACGGACGTCCTAGTATATCCAATATTTCATATATGTTCTTCTTCTGCAATGTTCTGTGATGAGATCATATTACTGCCTGAGACGAATGTTTATATTATATATATATGAGATATATGTTATATTGCAGATTTCGTTTCAAAAGAGATGCTTGTGAAGCATAATAAAATGGGACTTCATTAATGAGATTAATGAAATAAAAGAAACCTAAGATGTTGTAGAAACTTGTTTATAAAAACTGGTAGCTCTAGTTCTTGCTTTGCATAGCGGTGTTCCTTGTAGAACATCCAGCACCTTATTCGATAAGGAAAGGACCGAGATCCCTTCACCGGGAGTGACTCCTTTAGCAATAACTGGCAAATGCTACAACCCTCGGTTTGTCTTTTGATTGCTTCTATAGTTTCTGCTTTGCACAGTGATATATATGATATATCCCGCACCTTATTCGATGAGGAAAGGGCCGACGATCCCTTCACCGGGAGTGACCCCTTTAGCAAAACTAGAAAGGCCTAAAAAACACTCCATTTAAAATCACTCGATTCTACAACAATATCAAGTTCATTACGCAATAGGTTTTCTTAAAAACCTGTCGTAGCCCTCCGTCATTTCAGATAAGTACTAGTTAGTATTCGTGCTGCGGTAGTTTGGCCTTCGTCAAGGCGTAGTGTACGGTAGCTAACTAATGCTTATCTGCTTGCATACGATGCGATTGGATTAGGGTATTCGTACGGCGTAGTTTGGCCTTCGTCAAGGGTCATGCGGGTGGGTTTAATTCAATCAAGAAATGAACGGGTTGAACTTGACTAAGCGGACTATGAGTAGTTTGGCCTTCGTCAAGGTCATAGGACGCTAGGGGCAAAATATTATTGGGAATTTCAAGTGTTGAAATTTGCAATAAGATTGCATACCTTCTATAAGATAGTTGGATCCCGATACCCGCTGCGAGTAAGAGTTACTCCTGGGAGAGTTTTACACATTACAATTAGCCGATCAAGTAAGTGTCTAGAAAGGTGTCAACGGGGTTACGCCTCTGGGAAAACGAGGTTTACTTTAATTAGGTTCGTGCGAAAGCACGGGGGACCTTCCTCAAAGTACCGACACTGGCCTGGCTGAAAGATTGGCGAACTTGTAGCGTGTAATTAATCCCGGCTAGTCTTTCCTTTTAGGGTTTGAAGGAAGATTTGACTAAAACAGTGGGAGACATCCTGATTAAATATATTAGATAACCAATCTAATCTTGCAAGAGCATACGCTGAGTGTTTTCTTCTCTCTCTCTCTCCAGATAGCGACCATATCACGCCTTAATCAAGATAATAAAACGGATATATTGACCGAACCCGCTTGTTATACTGAGCTGGGGAACGTTGGTCCCGCTCCAACTTATAATTGTTATAAGACAGAGTAGGAAATTGGGGATTACCAGAATTCCCGTGCCGCCCAAACGAAGAAAGTGCATGTTGATGCATCATCATCGGGTGTGTTCATTACACAGAACTGTTTCTCAGTATCCTTTACGTCCTGGGTATGTGATACCGGATCAGGATCCCGTATATGTAATCTGTTACATGGGCTACAGATAGGTAGAGAACTGAGAACGGGTGATAAGTTTCATGAGACAGAAAACGGTGCAAGTGTTGCAGCCAAGTCTGTTGGTCACTGTCACCCTGTATTACCGGAATACATTGATTCTGAACAAATGTTATTAGATACCGAACCTGATATACAAAATCATATCAGTCTCTTTATTAGTAAAGAAAGGATATAATTTTGTATAGTATGGATAATGTTTTGAACATTTCCTATATCAAGAGTTGATCGGTTCAGGCACGTTATCTAAAAACATTGATGTTCTAAATCAAACTACAGTTCTTGGTATACGGAACACACACAAGAGGAAGAGTTCAGAAATGAACGAATCCTTCTTGAGGCATTGTAGACTAAGTCATATCAATGTGACCCGACTAGCTAAGTTACATTTAGATGCATATTTAAATCTGTTTGAATTTACATCTTGTGAAACTTGTTGGTCATGTCACAAAGATAAGATGACCACAGCTCTGTTTATTGGAAACAGAGAAAGAGTTAGTGAACTTTTGGGATTGATACATGATGATGTATGAAAGTCCCCTGTCTACACATGCCAAGATCGGTTCTTTGTACTTCATTACATTCTCTGATGATCTCTCAAGATTCAGACATATGTTCCTACTGAAACACAAGTCCGAACCTTTTGAGATATTCATAGAATATAAGTTATAAGTAGAGAACCAAAATACGGGTATAAGTATTATGTCCTTTGATGAGATCAAGGAGGAGAATACTTGAGCACGGAATTCCTGGACTATTCTAAAGGAGAATGAGATTCTCTCTCAGCATTACTCCTTCGTATACACCATAGCACGATGGTATATCGGGGCGGAGCAATAGCACCCTATGTGATATGGTGTGCTCTATGATGAGTACTACTGAGTTTCCTGTTTCCTTTTGGGAGTTATGCACTTGAGAAGCTGCATACCTATTGAATGGGGTTCAAATCAAATCAGTTGCCTACCACTTCATATGTGATATGGAAAGGGAAGAGCCCATATGTTAAGTTTGTTAAGATTTGGGGTTGTCCGGCCTATGTCTAAGAGCAAAATCCGGACAAGCTCGAGGCAAGGTATGTTATGTAGAACTGGAAATGTTCCAGCTATACAAACTACAGCTGATGATTTGGTAGAACCAAAGGATTCAATAGTTTCCAACGAACCTCAGCCTCTCCGCCAATCTAGTAGGGTTCCTCACTCACCTGAGAGACACTTCGGTTTCTCTATGATAGTGGGAGCGAGGATTGCATCATGAGATGATGACCCAACTGGTTTCGAGCTGGCCATCAGGAGTGGGACTCTGTAAGAATGGCTGGGTGCTTATCGATCTGAGATGGAATCCTTATACACCAACAAAGTATGGAATTTCGTTGCTTTATCTGAAGGGTTAAATCCCCATCAGGAGCAAGTATATCTTGAGAAGATTACTTGGTGTACATGGAAAAGTTGAGACTTTCAAAGCGAGACTGGTTAAAGGTTTGCATCATAGACCAGGTATGGATTATGTTGAAACCTTTTCTAAGGATCTATGCTTAAGTCCATCCAGATCCTACTTGCCATGGCTACATACCATGACTACGATATCTGGTGGTTGGGTGTCATGACTGCTTTTCTAAATGATGTTTTAGAAAAGAGCGTCTATAAGTACACAGCCAGAGGGCTTCGTAGACAGTGGGAGCAGCGGAAACGTATGCAAGATGTTTTATATGATAAAACAGGCATCGCGGAGTTGGAACATCTGTTTTGATGTGGTAGTCAATGAGTTTGACTTCATCAAAATAGTAGATGAACCTTGTATATACGAAAAGGTAGTAGAGAGCATGGTGGTGATCCTCGTAGAGTACGTGGATAACATACTCTTGATAGGGAAGGAGTTTCCTATGCTACGCTCGGTCAATCTCCGCTTATCACAAGGATTCTCCATATAGGATCAAAGTGATACCTCCTAAATCCTGGGTTTTGGATCTATGAGATATATCTAATTGGATGTTAGAATTCTCACTAGTTGTAGTGAGATGGTATCAACAGATCCTGAGGAGAATCACTGGAAAGGTTCCAGGGTGATAAGAACGATTGAATGTCAGTCGCAGGCATTGTCTTTACCCTCAGTGGAGGGACGGTATGTTGGAAGAGTTCCAAGCTAGATACCGTGACTTACTAGACGATTAAAGGCAAGATACATCGTTACCAAAGATACTACCAAAGAGGCAGTCTGGATATATATAAGTTCATAAGATGAACTTCGTTCCTACCATTGTGTGACAATGGAGTTGTGGCTTTAGCCAAGGAACTACCGTCCCATCACAAATCCAGATATAATTCTTAGGCAGTATCACCTGATCATGGAGATGGTTGATCTCCAGGAAGATCGAGGTTAGGAAAGTAGACACAGAGGACAACAGCGTGGATCCACTCACAAAGGCCTTTTTCCCAGTAGAGACATTTATGGGATGGTTGAGTATGAGATACTTCAACCGCAGCTAATTGTTGGGTATGCGATACCACAACAGATGGCCCTAGTGCAAGTGAGAGATTGTTAGTTATATGTATGCCCTAGAGGCCATTACTGTACATACGATGTATATTGTAATGGATGCTTGGACATATATAGGGAGGACTTTCTTGCTCGACATGATAGTATGCTATCTGGTTGTACTTTATCTTAACATGTACTCTGATTGTCTCTATATTGCATGTTGATAAAGCCCTTAGGATATATACTCGAATACTGGGACTATGATGAGATCATACTAGTGGAGCCACGGTAGTCGACGAGTACATCCTATAACTGTTCCTAGTCGAGGGTGTATCGAGACAGGGCATCGATACACCAGAGTAGACTAGCGTATACGCATCTTGACCCATATGATGGGTGATGGATGATCCCATATCCATCGGTATTTGACATCAAGGATGGTGTACGGGTGCTCAGTAGAGACTGGGTACACTGGACGGACTCGCCGAGAACTCCCAGATGGTATTATACCATACGTCAGATGGCAGTTCTCCGGTGACATTGGTACAGAGTAGTCTGTTGACCCGAGATCGTCATAGAGTCTTGTATGGTTCCCACTGAGCTTTGATTTCCATCATACCACGTCCAAGAGGGTGTGCAAAAAGGTGGCTTTTGGGTACAGTCCCGAATCACATGGAGGCAATGAGCGATAGGAGGGGATTCGTCTCTCCCGGTATAGGGAGTTGATGTTGTGCTGTATTCGATTGGCTATAACCGGAAATCCCTGGCCAGGGTTGCTGAGATTTACTGGTAAGTGTTATCAGAAGTTTCTCGAACTGTTATAGACCTCAAATCGACAGGACTTATCGAGCTACTGGGGTCTGATGTTTACCACCCCTAGGCAAGATATGCAACATATCAGACGACGAGACCGGACTGTACGGGAGTGTTACTGATTGGATTCACAGGAGAAGTTACAGGCTTGCTTGTTGATCTTCTGAGCGCTCAATACCTGGGTAGCTGTTACGTTTAGCTGACCGCTTGCAGCTTGTGGGTTTTTGATATGATCATCACCTACTGCCGGCGTATTGACGATTCTTTAGAGTCCTACACAGAGGTTTCTTGACTCAGGCAAAACGGAGTAGGGGCACATATGTGATATGTATGGGACCGAGGATAATACGATATGAGATACCGTATTCTATTCTCGCGATATTTGATATCAGCCGGGTCATCGGATCAAGTGTTGATTCGATGAATCGGTACGGATAAATATTAGTCGGTTATATGCGATATAGCCGGATTGTCGGATCAAGTGTTGATTCGATAATTTAATGTATAATAATATATATGATATATTAAAAGACATTAACTAATATTTGCTCACTAAAAGATTCTTTTTCTCACTCGGGTAATACATTGATATATATGCGACATATGTTAAATTTATTATTTTATTTGGTTACAATAAATATTATATATGTGATATATAATATTGTAACAAGATATGATAAATAATGCAACTTGTTTAGTAGAGATTAAACATGGTTAGGGTTTGATTAGGGTTAAGGCTTTCTAGAAGTTTCTAGAAGCTTTCTTTCTTTGTCTTTGTTAAGATATTATGCTAGATATTTCCTTAACCTAACCAAACCTTTAACCTTAGTAAAATCTCTACAAAGGTTTACTTGACCATGGTTGCATAATTCTATCATATTATTCTTTTCCTATTCATCACAAAAGAGATTCTATCATTGTTCATCATCTTCTTCCTTCTTCTTCTTTGCTTGAAATGGTTTCTTGCTTTGATTTTTGTGATGGATAAATATGAGAAAAAGATAAATAAAGAGAGAAAAAATCCTACTTCATCATCCTCATCTTCCCTTGCCATTTAGATGAGGGTGTTCACATCATTTCATGAGTGTTAGCTTGTGTTAAAGAAACTTCAAGGTAGATCATCTTAGTATCGAAGATCGGAAGCAAAGGTTGCGTCTTTCTCTTCGTGGAACCTCTCGAGAGTCCGGATCCCGATGATCGCAGCGAAGGGACCACAACACGGAGCATATGAAGTGAAGGACCGGATCTACAAAGGTTGTAATCCCTCTCACTTAGTGTTAAAATGTTTAGCATGCTTGTTTTCGCCTAGTCTCTAGTTTAAAGTTCCGTATTCGGGTTGTTCGTCACGGCTAAATTTTAAATCGGGCATGGTTGATGCCTCGTAGACCCTTGTGCGCGTGCCTTGCAACCCTACAGTAATGGCCTCTAGGGCATACATATAACTAACAATAGGTTACAAATTGATGGGACCGCATTAATTTTGATTAATGCAAGATAATAAACCTAAAAGATGTTGTTGGAACCAAGCTTTAAAAACTGACATTATAGACGTTCTCTTTTGCTTTGCACAGTGGTATTCAGTTTGGAATATCCAGCACCTCATTCGACGAGGCAAGGGCCGAGATCCCTTCATCGGGAATGACCCCTTGAGCAAAAGTTTGCGTCAGGGTAATAACTTCACTATAGTCGATTATTTTTGCTTTGCACAGTGGTATTCAGCTTGGAATATCCTGCACAACATTCGACGAGGAAAGAGCCGAAATCCCTTCACAGGGAGTGACCTCTTTAGCAAAGGTTTTCGCCACTATATATTTATAAAACCACTCAGGTTCCTTCAACAATATCAAGTTCATTACGTTAACGGGTTTTTCGCTAAAAACCCAGCCGTAGCCCTCCGTCATTTTGGATTGGTATTGCTTAGTATTCGTGCTACGCATTTCGATCTTTAGTCGAGGCATAGTGATCGGTAGCTATGTAATGCTTTTCCGTTGCTTATGCGATTGGTTAGGACAGTCGTGCAATCATTTTGATCTTTAGTCAAGGCTCATACGGGTGGGTTTAATGCAATCCAGATAATGACGGGTAGAACTTGACTAGGGCTCTTTGACATTTTGATCTTTAGTCAAGGTCACTTGGGTCCTAGGGGCAGAAACCACATCGGGAGTTTCAAATATACAGGAAACTTGCAGATTTAGCATACCTTCTGGAGTATGGTGACTAGAGTGGATTCCATCTAGTGCATCATACAATGATAGTTGGATCCCGATCCCACTGATGAGTAGGATTACTCTCGGAAGATTATCACACTTAACAATCAATGCTATAAACCAAGTAGGTGTCTAGAAAGGTGTTAGCGGGGATACGCCTCCAGGGAAAAGAGGTTATGTAATTAAGGAACTTCGCGAAAGCGTTGGAAAACCTCCCTTGAAGTACCAACACCGGCCTGGCTGAAAGGTTAAGCAAGTATTGTGACGTGCGATTAATCCTGACTAGTTCTTCTTTTAGGGTTTGAAGAAGAATTTGAGGAAACAGTGGGAGCCATCCTAGTTAGATAAATTAAATAACCAATCTAATCTTGCAAGAGCGCACGCTGAGTGTTTTCCCTCTCTCTCTCCAGGTAGCAACCATTTCATGCCCTAATCAAGATAATAAAATGTATCGCTTGACCTATCCGAATTCTAATTCGGGGCTGGGGACCGTCGGTTCAGCTCTAACTTACGACAACAGTCATAAGTATGGGCATAGGAAAGAGGAAAGTTTGAATTCCTTGATAAACCCATCGAAGAAGAAACATACTGTTGCGTCTTCTTCAGGCGTTCTTGTTATTGAGAACTGTTTTTCGGTCAGTCCTACCTCCTGGGTACTCGATACCGGATCAGGATCTCATATCTGTAATTTATTACAGGGACTGAGAAAAAGTAGGATAGTTGGACCTGGTGATATGTCCCTCAGGATGGGGAACGGAGCACAAGTTAATGCTGCTGCCGTCGGTGAATATCACCTAGTATTGCCAAATGGCAATACTATGATTTTGAACAATTGCTACTATGTGCCTTCCATGATTTGAAACATCATATCAGTTTCTTTACTTGATAAAGATGGATATAATTTTGTTCTTGATAGAAATATCATGAACATTTACCTTGATAAGGTACTGGTTGCAGAAGGTACACTGTGTAATGGTATCTATGTTCTAAATCAGAACACGATTCTCAATGTATAAAATACACGCAAGAGGAAGAGTTCAGATACGAACGAATCCTAGTTGTGGCATTGTAGACTTGGTCATATCGGAGAGAAAAGACTAAGTAAGTTGCATAAAGATGGACTCTTGAATACGTTCGAATTTTCATCTTATGAAACTTGTCAGTCTTGTCTCAAAGGAAAGATGACCAAATCTCTGTTCACCGAGCATGGAGAAAGAGCAGCAGAGCTCTTGGGACTCATACACAGTGATGTATGTGGTCCGATGTCTATACATGCAAGGGGTGGGTTCTCGTACTTCATCACATTCACTGACGATCTCTCTAGATTCGGATATGTGTATCTCATGAAACACAAATCTGAAGCTTTTGAGAAATTCAAAGAATTCAGAAATCAAGTAGAGAACCAGACTGGAAAAAGTATCAAGATCCTCCGATCTGATAGAGGAGGAGAGTACTTAAGCACGGAATTCCTAGACTACTTAAAAGAGAATGGAATTCTCTCTCAGCTTACTCCTCCTTATACACCACAGCACAACGGTGTATCGGAGCGGAGGAATCGTACCCTATTGGATATGGTTCGCTCCATGATGAGTAGTGCTGAGTTACCTCTTTCATTTTGGGGATTTGCGCTTGAAACAGCAGCCTACTTGTTGAATCAGGTTCCGTCTAAATCTGTGCCTTAGACTCCATATAAAGTATGGAGTGGAAAGAAACCATGTCTTAAATTCATTAAGATATGGGGTTGTCCGGCCTATGTGAAAACACAGAAGCCGGACAAACTAGAGGCACGATCAGTTTTATGTAAGTTTATAGGATATCCAAAACATTCAATGGGATATCTGTTCTACCACACCGAGGAACAGAAGGTGTTAGTCACTCGCCACGCCACCGTTTGAGAATGGCAATTTCTTGCAAAAGAAACAAGTGGGAGCGTGGTAGAACTGGAAGAAATTCCACAGGAACAAACTATAACTAAAGATTTAGTCGAACCTCGGGATTCAATAATCTCGGACGAACCTCAGCCACTCCGCAGATCTAGTAGGATTTCTCATCCGCCCGAGAGATACTACGGTTTTCTCATAGACGGGGCTCGAGAGGATTGCATCTTGGAAGAAGATGATCCTACTAGTTTCAGGCAGGCCATTATCAGTAGGGACTCTGATAAGTGGCTGGATGCTATGCAATCTGAAATGGAGTCCATGTACACCAATAAAGTGTGGACCCTAGAAGTTGCTCCACCTGGGGTAAAACACGTTGGATGCAAATGGATCTACAAGAAGAAACTTGGTGTAGATGGACAGGTGGAAACCTATAAGGCTAGACTCGTTGCAAAAGGTTTTCGTCAAAGACCAGGAGTGGACTATGACGAAACCTTTTCTCCAGTGGATATGCTCAAATCCATTAGGATCCTGCTTGCCATTGCTGCCTTCCATGACTATGAAATCTGGCAAATGGACGTGAAAACGGCTTTTCTAAACGGAAGTTTAGAAGAGTGCGTTTATATGGATCAGCTAGAAGGTTTTGTAGACAGTGGGAGTAGCGGGAAGGTGTGCAAGTTACTCAAATCCATTTATGGATTGAAGCAAACATCGTAGAGCTGGAACATCTGTTTTGATGAGACAGTCAAAGACTTTGACTTCATCAAGAACGAAGATGAGCCTTGTATTTATAAGAAGATTATAGGACGAACTGTCGTGTTCCTAGTCTTATACGTGGACGACATTCTTTTGATAGGAAATGACATTCCTATGCTACAATCGGTCAAGCTATTCTTATCACAAAGGTTCTCTATGAAAGACCTAGGTGATGCCTCGTACATTCTAGGTATCAAGATCTACAGAGATAGATCCAAGAGACTATTGGGACTTTCACAGTCCAGGTACATAGAGACCGTACTAAAGAGATTTAGTATGGAAGATTCCAAGTGCGGTAACATACCCGCATTGCACGGAATCACCCTCTCCAAGGAGATGTCTCCTAAGACTGACGAGGAGAGGGTTCACATGAGCACTATACCCTACGCTTCGGTGGTAGGATCTATAATGTATGCGATGCTATGTATAAGACCAGATATAGCTTACGCGCTGAACGTGGTGAGCTAGTATCAGTCAGACCCAGGTGAGAACCACTGGATAGCAGTAAAGAACATTCTCAAGTACCTGAGAAGGACTAAGGAGATGTTCCTGATTTACGGTAATGGAGACCTCAGGGTCGAGTCCTTTACCGACTCAAGCTTCCAGAGTGACAAGGATGATAGCAAGTCTGTCTCGGGTTTTGTGTTTACCCTCCGGTATGTTGGAAGAGTTCCAAACAGGATACCGTCACAGACTCGACGATGGAGGCTGAATACATTGCTGCAAGCGATGCCGCAAAAGAGGCGGTCTGGATAAAGAAGTTCATAGCTGAACTTCAGGTGGTTACGTCCATTGTTGATCCGATACCAGTATATTGTGATAACAATGGGGCTATAGCTTTAGCGAAGGAACCATGGTCCCATCAGAAATCCAGGAACATCTTAAGGCGGTATCACCTGATCAAGGAGATCGTAGATCGCCAGGAGATCGAGGTCGGAGAGTGGATACGAAAGACAACACGGCCGATCCATTTACAAAGGCCCTCCCTCAAGCACAGTTCGAGCAACTTTTTGGGATGTTGGGTATGCGGTATGCCAGCAGCTGGCCTTAGTGCAGACGTTGGGTATTCGGTACGCCAATTACTGGCCTTTAGTGCAAGTGGGAGATTGTTGGATGTATATGCCCTAGAGGCCGGTATTGTATATGTATACATATGGATACTAGGGATATATATGTACAGAACAATCTTGTTCAGTTTTATAGTATATTATTCGACTTGTCTTTGTCAGGATATGTGTATTTATTTATGTTGTTGTTATATCTAGCTTGCATATATTGATGAAGACTCGATACCGTAGTATACTATTATGGTTTTTCTTTATCTTAACATGGCATATGTCATACTCGTTATTACATATTGCGGTTACATGTTGATAAAGCCCCTAGGATCATGCTTGACTACTTGCGTTGTGATGGCGATCATACTTGTGGGAGCAGGGTAGTCCACAAGCATATCCTTAAATGGTCCCTAGTCGTGTGAGTATCGAGACTGGGCATTGATACTCCAGAGTAGACTAGTGTATACGTTTCTACCCCCGTCGGGGGATGGTTGGTCCCGCAGCCATTGGTCTGATGTACCCAAGATCGTATACAGGTGCTCACTGGGTGAGTACACTGGACGGACTCGCCGAGAACTTCCATGTGGAACTATACCTATCGTCGGATGGAAGTTCTCAGGTGACATGTGTACAGGTTAGTCCTTGGACCCGAGATCGGCATTTGTCTCGTATGAGTTCCCACTGAACTTTGATCACTACCCTACCACAGCTCTACTGAGTCGTGCAAACAGGTTTTGGTTGGGTTCAATCCCGAGCCACATGGAGGCAGCAAGCGATTGTCGGGGATTCGTCTCTCCCGGTATAGGGAGTCGATATTGCACTGTGATTCGAGACCTTGGCCAAGGCAGATGGAATTTACTAATAGGTTGATTAGTAGTTTCCCGGATTGGTCCTGAGCCACATTGACATGACTTATCAGGTTATTAGGGTCTGATGTTTACCATCCCCTTGACCTGGTATGACATACTCTTTGACGAAGAGACCGGACTGTACGGATATTCTCACGGATAGGCTCAGTAGGATATCCGGATGAGTTTCTAGTATTACATTCTTCGTGTTATTCTATCTCTTTTGGGCGTTCGGATTTTTATCTGATTGCCGGTATATTTGTACAGTAGACTGAAATCCGTATTTACTACAGATTTCCTTCTAGAAGGTAGCCACCTCATTTTGGATTTTCTATTTATTTCATAAATGGAAATGAGGTGTAAAGTGAGAGGTAAGGGAGGAAAGGTAGTGACCATGCTTCAATAGTAGTCAAATGAATTTATAATTCATTTTGGAGTTACTATTGAAGCATGGTTGCTAATTGTTTAATGAAAAAAATCATACACAAAACCTATGTGTGTATTTTCTCTTTCATGAGATGCTTCATTATTTTTCTTGACCTATCTTTTTGCTCTTGCTCTCCTCTTTCCTCTCTAGCTTCCTCCACCTTCATCTTCTTCCTCTTCACTACCTTCTCATGTGTTAAGAATCAAGTGAAGAGGCAAGAAAGAGATAGCTAAACACTAAGACACCCTTCACTACATCCTAGACTACTTGGTTTAGCAAACCAAGTTCTCTAGTTGCTCCTTTAGTTACATAGTTAGGAGCTAAAGCCATGGATCATACTCCTCGGGTGGATCATCAAGGACAAAAGGAGGCCGGAGAACAAGCTCGATCTCGGAGGACCGATGGAGCCGGAGTTGGAGTTCAAGCATGTTCAAGGTGGATGCAAGGAGCTAAGGATGAAGAACGAAGACCGAAGGACTTTGTTCGTTTGGTAAGAATTCCATATCATAGTAGATAGGTTTCCTAGTGTAGCTAATTATTTTTATGGAAAGATGCGGTTAAGTTTTATTTTAGTGCAAAGTTTTGTTCTCAAGAAAAATTTTGTTCCGCATTTGGCCACGGAAGTTGGCCGGGGCACTAGGGTAACCCTTCAGTAAGTCGAAAACCCAGCAATCTAAACCATCAAAAGTAGTAAATGATAATAACATTGTTAAAACTTTTGAAATCTCAATCAGAATTCTTTAAAGTCCAAATTTACTTCCTTTAAATTTGGCAGCACCTCCTTTGTAAAACAAGCCCCCAAAAGGGTACAACCAAAAGATATAAGTAAAGCATCCCCACACGGGAGCAAATCCACGCCCAAAGGCGGAAAACAACCATTACAACAGATATACGATGTCGTAGCGAAGAAAAAGACGATATAAATAAAACTGCATAAAAGACCTCCAGAGTCACAAAAATAATATACAATATCGTCCTCACAACTCATCTCTAAGTCAATACATGAAAAGGGTAGATGAAGAGTACTGGATACAACGAATATACAAATGAGCATTATCGGATAACCGCAAAAACCCACATAGCAAAACTGCACACAGTCAGCCGTAGCGGTATCCGCTGCAAAAGATGATACGATGTGATGAAGAAGAAGCCCTGCCCTGACTGCTCTGAGGGACACCTGCAAACACTGTGGTACAACGGGGGTGAGTTGCCAACTCGTGAATAGTAAATAACATATGCAGGTAATCGCAAGTATGCACGTACTGCGGAAATCTATCACATGCAAGCTGATAGCAATAAACAGCAATATGTATATGCAACAGTCATGAAAGGTACTCTATCAGGTACTACTAATACATGAAGCAATGCATATCAAATAAATGCAGAGTATGGAATAAAACATATCATCCTCACTGAATCCTCATCGTGGCAGGACCAATATCCATCAAGACAATCTAAATCCCAAATTCCTCAGATCGGACCCCATAACAGCCCTCGCATCGGGCACATCGTCCCCTCACATCGGGCACATAGGCCCCTCACATCAAATAATGAATAAGAATACTTGCACAGATCATTATGATGATATATATATTATAGGTATAGATATATAACAGTGTCCCATACCACTGATATATATATATATATATTAGGTGTACATATATAACAGCATCCCATACCACTGATATATAAATATATATACATGTATATATATCAGCGTCCCATACCACTGATATATATACCCAGGAGTAAAACATCAAGAAAACATCATATGAAATTCATATATCAATGCAAAATCCATGAAATATAATATATGCAACATGAAAGAGTAATATGAGCATATAAGGGAAAAACCGCTATTTAACTGCAACAAGTTAATAGATATATCATGTGGTTCCAAATTTCTCTGAAATCCAACGCAACATCATATAAGGGTGAACATATAAGTATGTATGCAAGATGTACATGTAGTTATGTCTCATAAATGTATATACCTATCTCTAATGGTACAATACCATATAGGTATATGGGTAGCTAGCATGTAGGCGTGGCAAGGCATATGTGTAAGCTTGTAGGTATACAGGTATTCTATATGTCATATGCATAATGGAATATGATCGCTATCTCCATTATCCCTATCGAATACAATATCACGTATGTATAGGTGTTGTTCATGTCATGGAAATTATCGACGGTGTGTGTGGCATACAATCAGTGCTCGTGCAACATGAACCGTCAATAATAGTGCAGTGTCCAAAGGGTTCAAGTCCAAGCACAACAAGAAATAATATGCAACAAAGCTTTATGAACAATCTCTATATGTGCAATACAAATATGCGGCTAATATCATATCATATCTAGCCCTGACGCATAACGCCATGCCGTCGATTCCCCTGTAAATGTTAAATCTACTCACCGATGACCTCGAGCTAAGTAAATCCGACCATCTGCTTCTCTTTCTTCGCAGCGTCCGAAGTCCCTGCTCGCGATCCTAAAATTTCTCAAACACAACACATAAGACTAAATATTCTGCGCCGACACAAAGACAACGAAACGCAAGGATAACGTCCACAAGATAAACACATTGTGCAGTCAGTGCACAAAACGCGTACGATATCGGCATAACCCTAGCTAGGATGACACAACCACCAAGTCTAGACCCCGATCGTACCGATCACGCATTCACAATACAATATAAATCGTGGAAACTAATATATATAACATCACAACGTCCATTGAAACCCACGCCTAAATTGCCCGAAAATCTAGTAAACAACTTTTAATCATTTTAGCCCAAATCTACAAGTTTAACCAAAACTAGTAATCACAATCATCTCATAATACCTTGATTAAACCACTCCAACCTTTACTACAATTTTAATCTCACCCAAAAGTGATTTAGTAAAAGTTTAGTTTGCAATTAAGCTAATTAGATAATTAGGAAAAATATCATTTAACAATCTTGCACTAGGTTATGTTTTCCTAGTCTAAACAACACACTTAATCATTACAACTAATCAAAACCCTCACTTGATCTTCAAAAACCATATCTTTAATTTCTAAACATCCAATTAAAAGGTTTAATTAAGTATCTTATATGCTAGCTTAATGTATAAAAAAACAAATAGAGTTTAGGGTTAGGATTTTATACCTCCACAAGATCACAAATTAGCAACTGAACTCATCATTTTAGCCTCCAAAATAATGTCTTACATGAAAATCTATGCTAGTTTAGTGTTGAAGAATGATGGGTAGGGATTTATTTGTGAGTTTGTGAGATTATTTGGGGATTTGTGATGATTTATTTGAGCTTGGAGAGATGAAAATGAGGCAAGAGAAAAAGAGGGCAGCAATGGGGTTAGGGTTCGGCCATGGCTAGAAATGGGGAGGGTTAAGGAAATTGTGTAGAAATTTCTAGTGTAAAACAACAATAAATGCTCATTAATGCAAATAATATCTTAAGCCACCTCATTTCTTTTCTTTTAAAATTTCATTTTAAATCACAAATATCTAGATATTTTGGAGAGAAAGATTTAAGCTTAATCTAGTGATTAAATTAGCATAGGTTCACTTTAGAAATAATTAACCAAAACCAAAATTGTAATTACCACTAATAAAGTGCATAACTAAAGATTATAATAATATTTTAATTAGGGAAAAATATTTAACTGAACCAAATTTTCCAAGTGACCACAAAAACCCGCAAACTAGCAACATTCTAGTTAAACTAGGTGCAGTCAAGTCTGTACTAAAATTTGATCACCTCCGGATTTTTACGGAAAACACCGACTATTTTACCCCAAAACGGAAAAATCGCATAACGATTTCTAAAACGTTACATTATGTCTATTTATAGACTAAATCATGTATCGCGGAGATGGGTCATCTATTCTTAATGTTAAAGTCATAGTGTTTGATTTCATCAAGAAAGACAGATAGACCTGGTAAGAAGATTGAGTAGGGAGTACTGTCATGTTTTTGTATGACATACTCCTGATAGGAAATGTTGTTCATATAATACGATCGGTTAAAGTATGGTTGTCATAAGTGTTTCTTCACATAGAATCTGGATAAAATATCAGATATACTGATGACTAGATCTATGGTTTTAGATCGACATTTAGGAAGTGTTCCAATTCGGGTACTTAGACACTATTCTAAAGTATTTTAGAATGGACTACTTCTGGCGTACTGGTGTACCCGTAGGTGATGGAGTCACCCTCTCTAAAGTGATGTCGTCTGGACTGATGAGGAGAGAGATTTGCATGATTGACATATCACTTATTTAGGCAATTGAGTCAATCATGTGATGTCAAATACCACATCAAATATTGTTTTTACACTAGATGCAATAAGCAGATATTAATCCAATCCTGAAGAAACAATAGGGAAGCAGTTATGAACATGAGAGAATGTTCTTGGTATATAGTAACGGTAGCTTCCTTCAGAAGGCGGTTATCATTTAAGGCTTTCAAGGTGACCTGGATGACAGAGTGGCTGTCAGAGTTAAAGTTTACCCTCTTCTGAGGGGTGGTATGTTGGACAGTGGTCCAAGAGGATATTAAGGTGGACATGGCACGGGATACTAATTAAATTCAGTAGATGATACAGTCTATGAAGTTTGTTGGATTTGGAGTTCATTTATGAACTTGGTCCCATCAGATATCTAGACAAGATCTAAGACAGACATCGCTCATTTCGGTAGATAGTCGTTCTCCATGAAGTTGAGATATAGAGAGATTAAGATAGAAACATTGGAGTGGGTCTAATCACTGAGTCTATTTCTCGAACACGAATATTTCAAAAACATGCTTTGCAAACTGATTAGTAGAGAAGTTGGGTGTTCGGTATCACACGGGCTTTGAGTATGCAACATTGCAATAATTAGCCTTAAGTGAAAGTAGGAGATTGTTGGCTATAGTGCCCCTAAGGCAATTATTATAATCGCAGGCAGGAGTTTATGATGATTGAAGGAGAACCTATAAGGGTAGAACAGTCTTACTCGAGATGATAGTATGATATCTGGTTCATCTCTATCATTATATACATATATTATATGGTATTACAGATCACTATTACATGTTGATCACTATTATTGTGGCGATCACACTTGTGAGAACTGGGTAGTCTAAAAGAAAATCCTTAAATGTCTCTAGTCGTGGGAATATCGAGACTGGTATCGATATTCCAGAGTAGACTACTGTATACGTTTCTTGACCCCGACAAGAGGAGTTGGCCGGTCTCACAGCCATTGGTATCAGTTAGTCACCAAAGATAGTATACAGGTGCTCATTGGATTATGAGTTACACTGGACGGACTCGTCGGGAACATGCTAGATGGTATTATACCTATTGTTAGATAGCATTTCTTTGGTGACATGAGTACAGGTTAGTCTGTCGATCTGAGATCGTCATTTATCTCGTGTGAGTTCCCACTGTGCTTTGATTATTACCCTACCATGGCTCTACCGAGTCATGCAAATAGGGTTTAGCTGGGTACAGTCCCGATCCATATGGAGGCAGTGAGTGGATCGTTAGGGATTCATCTCTTCCGGTATTGGGGGTAGATGTCGCGCTATGCAGGGGTGGCCATCACCGGAAATTCTTGGCCAGGGTGGATGAGAATTACTGATTTGGATCCGTAGTTTCTCAGTGGGTGATGGGCTTCATACATACATGACTTATCGCGTTATTAGGGGTTTGACTTTATCCACCCCGTAGACCCGATATGCGATACTCTTAGACGAAAAGATCAAACTGTACGGAGACTGTTACTTTTAGGCTCAGTAGGGATACTGAAAAGTTTGCTTGTCGACCTTCCTTTCGTTTAATACCTGGATAGCAGTTACGTACAGCTAGTGCCGCTGACGTGCTTGTGGTTAAACACTACCAGTATATTGTCGAGTCTTTAGAGTCCCACACAGAGAGTTTCCCAGTTCGGTTAAACGATATAATGTATGTATTTTAATATGTACTTGGTTCGATTAAAACACGTGTTTTTGTATACGTAATTTTAATTGGACAGTTTGTTAATACTAGCCGGTTTGAAAGATAGCCAGGTTATCACATTTTGGATTAAATGTGAGCAAGTATTATATATATCTCTTTTAGTATCTCTCTTTCCGGTATTCGTATTTTGACAAAATACGGTATTTATACGAATACAAGTATTTCTATAAATACGTGTATTTGTGTCTTGATATTAATACGAGTATTTGTATCATTAGTACAAATATGGATATTCATATTTTATATGAATACGGTATTCGTATTTTGATACGCATACGGGTGTATGTATTTATAATATATATTTGTATTGGTGTATTTGTATATATTTAGATATTTACATATACATATGTATATGTGTACAATGAGGTGGCCTCTCCTTTTCTTCTCCTCTCTTCTTGAACATTTGTGAATGGTGTGGACTTGTGACTCACCATGATGAGTCACAACCCACTCATTCATAAATTAAAATGAAAAGAGAGAAAGAAAAAGGAGATGATGAACAATTTTTCTTGAGTTGTTATTCACTAGCCAGGCTTGTTAGACTTACACCCAAGTCTTCTTCTTTTTCCTGTCTTGGAATTTTCTAAGTTGAGAATGAAGAAAGAATATGAGAGAACAACTAGAGATTAGCCACCACATCATCTAGTGATCAATTCTCTGCAAGTCTTGATCACTAGTTGCTTCACTTATGAAGCTAAAGGCTTAGTTAGGTTTCCTTCGAGGTGGATCATCTTCAGCAAGGAAGACCGACTCCCAAGCTCGTTTTCGATGACCTAGGAGCTAAGTGGAGAGAAGACGAAGGACATGACTACAAAGGTTGTAATTATAAACCTAGTAGTTAACTCCATATAGTTAGTTTCTAGTTTAGTGTTTGGATTCGATTCTAGGTTGTAGTAGTTCGTGCTCAAGTTTCAAAAAATTTCATTTTGTATTCTGCATAGCCGCTATTTTGCGGTGCGAGCACAAGCATCTACCTACAATAGGGAGTAGTGAATTTCGACTAATGACTAGATGCAAGATATCCAAGTTGGAATTCATGCACTCTAGCAAATTATAGACTTTGTTGGATGCTCCTGAAGGGGTAATGTAAATCGATATCACGCACCCCACGTGTTCACGGGGAGGAGGAATTTACAAAAAATGATTTTTACGAGCTTCGCAACACCGACTAAAACTAAGGATCGTCCATAAACCCTAGCTAGAAAACTACTTGAGATTTAACTACTCGGATACGAAGTTATACCTCACGATACATGTCCTTCAGGTCTTCTCTGTAAGTCTACGTTACCCACCCCGGTACTTACGGGGAGGCGGACTAGGTAAAAAACAAATTTTTATCACAAGATAACATAGACTATCTTGAGGATCTTCGCCAAACCATTTCTAACAAACAACTAGAGGTTCTATCTACTATGCTTAGGAGATTATACCTCACAAAAACGGTCATTCGGTTCTTCCCTCCGCTGTCCTCCCCGTCCATGCAAGCTCTGAGGATCGATCCGGATCTTGGTCACTTCCACGGCCTCCTAGAGTTGAAGACGATCCACCCAAGAGTCTATAGTCCGAGCTCCACCTCAAGCCGAAGTAACTAGGGCAACAAGTTTTCTACTCTTGATGCCCTAGGTGATGTAGAGGAAGAAGATGGGTTTGTTTGTCTATTTAGAACCTAATTTTCTCAACACATGAGACTATTAGGAATTTGTAGTGAGGAGGAAGAAGAAGCAAACCATGGGAGCTCTCATTTGATGAGAGAGAATGAGAAGAAGATAAAATGATCCATAAGAAAAATAATTACCATTCTTTTGTCATGATAAATTGTGATGGTTACAATTGATTTGACCATTATCATGTCAAGTTAAATCCAAGCCATAAGAAGAGTATAGAGCTCAAAAAATATCCAAGTCAACAATGGTCAACTAGGTCAAATGGTCAACATGGTCAAATGGTCAAAGCAATTAGCCATAACACAATTATCATTAAAAGGATTAGTAAATATTTTCCTCCACCTCATAATGGTTTTGACCAAGTCAATGGTCAAAACCCTAATGAGGCATCTCCTTCTTCGCTCCTCACAACCGTGCATACACACCCGCATCTGCATTCCGTAGAATACGAATGCATAGAAGACAAAACTAATCCATCTATACAATACTAGGATCCGGCTTAAACCAAAGCCCACTAGTATTGTATGCCCGAACATCATACGCACACAAGTGCACGTAAGTGATCGTAGCCTTGCCGTAAAACCATACGGCCTTTACACTGTTTCCTGATTTAAAATCAGGAAAGCTTCTGTGAAAAGCTTCAGAAGAGGGTCACGTGCTTACACGTGACTAGCGGTCACGTGACGCCTAAAAAACATCATCAAGGCAGGTTCAGTTTCCTGACTACGTGGAAGAAAAGGGGCTTCAGGAAGAGTCACATGCTCCCACGTGACCAGGGTCACGTGGCGACACGTGACATTTAAATGCAAGCGTCAAAGGCACACCGGTTAACTGATCAAGTCAAGGAAAAGGTTTCAGAAGAAGTCACGTGCTCCCACGTGACCAGAGTCACGTGTTGGCACGTGACGTTCAAGGCAGCAGACTCGTTCTCCAGAAAGAGGCGCCAGACAGGGGTCACGTGCTCACACGTGACCAGGGGTCACGTGGTAGCACGTGACGTTCAAGCAGCAATCAGAAGACAGAGCGCAAAGGAAAGAAGAAGGCTCATTCCGAAGGGGGTCACGTGCTCACATGTGACCATGGGTCACGTGGGAACACGTGACCGGCTTTCAAAGCCCATTTTGTCAACAGAATTAAATTCTGAAAGAAATTCAAATCTTTCCAAAGGAAAGCGGCTATCTGGAACCAATCAAATTAAAGATTCAGAGGTGATCTATCTATGGGAAAATCCCGGGTTTGGAAAGATTTTCCCTTTAAATCTAACAGAAATTGCAAGGGAGAATCCCCGGATCTGAAATCCAATGGTGAATAAAATTCACCTAATAATCCAGAGGTCCAAAACAAATGATGGATGCAAATCAAATATCTCAATGAAGATTCGTCAAAAACTAATTGATTCGGCTGCTTCTCCTATAAATAGGAGCCAAGAGATACAGAGAGGACATACATGCGCAGAGAAGGAAAAAGAAAAAAGGAGGAGAGCTTTGATACTTTGAAAAGACTCGGATCTTCTGCAAAAACCCTAGGTAAGAAAGGGAAGGCCTTTTGAAAGAAAGAGAATTTAATTCTCAACAGAGTTTAACTCTGATACATAAAACAGAAGAGCATACTTCTTCTCTCCTTGATAGAGGATCTGCAAAGTGCACATCTCCCCTTAAGGTTGAGAATTTAATTCTCAATGGGTCGAGATCCTGCCATGCAGATCCAAAACATAGAGAGGGAATGCAAGCATGAGAATTTAATTCTCACCGAACTATAGGAATTTAATTCCTTCAAAATAAAATTAGGGCTTGACCCTATATCATGGGAACATAATTCCTTCAGAATAAAAAGAAACAGGGTTTAACCCTAATTAAGAATCCAGTTATGTTGCTGCAGCGGGAATTTAATTCCCTTAATCATAATTCCTTAAAAAGCTTTTATTAGGGTTTAACCCTATTCAGTTCTTCACATATACGAGGAATTTAATTCCTACAGAAGATTCAGAGTTCAACTCTACTCCAGAATATAAGTCTTCAAAAGGAAGTAGGAATTTAATTCCTCTGAAATTTAAAGCTCGAGGAATTTAATTCCTGAGAAAAAGATTAACAGATTCTCTAAAACAACATAGAGGCAGGGTCACGTGGTGACACGTGACCCCCCAAAAGAGCTACAGAAAGCCCTTTGAGGCAGTGCCTCACGTGACCCACGTGACCCTCGGCAGAAGCGTTAACATATAAGCATTTGAATACCCGTCACGTGAGGGCACGTGATACTCTGAGAAATGCGATAATCTCAGCAGAATTAATGAAGGGAGGGCGCTCTCACGTGTTGCCACGTGAACCCTCTTGCCTCAGTGTTTAACACTAAATCGAAACTCCCGAATCCAATGTTAAAACAACTGTTGGGCCTTAGTGTTCAACACTAATCAAAAACTTTACTTGCAGTGTTCAACACTGACTACCTTAGTGTTTAACACTAATTTGAGGGCTCAGTTCCCAGTGCTTGATACCGATCTGTTTTAGTGTCTAACACTAATTTGAAGGCCTTGTCGCTGGTGTTTAACACCAATTATTTCTTAGTGTTAAACACTAACCTAATTCCCAGTGTTCAACACAGATTGCTCTGAAGTGTTTAACACTAGGCTCTGGCCCAATTGGCTAAAGGGATAGAGGCAAAGCCTCTCCCTCAATGGACCAACAAGAAGCCAATATTCCAGACCTGACTGGACTTAGCCCAAGCTGGCCATAAGTCCTCAATTCATGATTAACTGGGCCAGTGGGCTCATAACATAATTAATCAGTCTTGACCCCAAATTGGGCCAGGGGCTACTCAAGCCATTCCGGTTCTAGGGTACATCTCTTCACTCCTTTGATACTTGGCATTGTAATCCCTCAATGTCTTCAAAGAGGTGACGGGTCCCGATGACCATTCATGATATGGACTGTGGGGTCCTTAAACCCATGTCTAATGCAAAATTCCTGGTCACGTGGAACACGGATAACGTCACTCTTTGACCCCGTGGAAAACGTCCAGAGCGGATCCTGGTCCTCGCAGAACACGGCAGTGAACCCGTGTGAAGCATCCAGAGCGGAGCCTAGTCCTCGCCGAGCACGGCAGTGAACCTGTGTGAAGCATCTTGTGCAAACTTCCTGGTTACGTGGAACGCGGATAACGTCACTCCTTGACCCCGTGGAAAACGCCCAGAGCGGAGCCTGGTCCTCGCCAAGCACGGCAATAAACCCGTGTGAAGCATCCAGAGCATATACCGGACTGTGGAGTCCTTAAACCCATGGACTATGACGTCCTTAACCTTGACCGAGATGTCTTAAAACTAACAATGGACCGCAATGTCCTTAAACTACCCATGGACCGCAATGTCCTTAAACTACCCATGGACCGCAATGTCCTTAAACTACCCATGGACCGCAATTTCCTTAAACTAGAACAATAGAGCCCCTATATGCTCTTTTGTCGGATCTAAACGGTCCCGTTTAAGTTGATCTTAGCCTCAAAGATGGCTAACGAATCCTTAAACCTTCAAGCAGACTGGACTACGAATCCCCCCAATTAACTCTGGCTCGAGGGTACATCTCTGAACCCCTCTGACACCCGTCGTTGTAATCCTTCAACGTCGTCAGAGAGGTGACGGGTCCCGACGGCCACACATACGATGGACCACTATGTCCCTAAACTGGAACAATAGTGTAACATCTTCAAAAATATAAAATATTAATTTTGGGAATTTTTATAATTTAATATTATTTTATTGATTATTTTAATATTAAATGCAAATAAATAGGAAAAATGTTAGAAAAAATTATGAAAAATTATGGAAAATTCTAAAATAGGGTAAATTAGTGAATTATGACATTTTAAAGTTTTTGTGATTAGTTTGACACTAATTTAGTGCTAATCGCGATTAAAATCGCTAATTGGGTTTTTTGGCAATTTTGTGCAAAACTTGCACATATCACTTTTTTCTACACTTGTGCACTTTTCTTGCCATGGTTTTCATTTGGGCTTACTATTCTTGTGAGAAGGGTTGGGTTTTAAAAGAAAAGGAAAAGAAAAGAAAATGCAATGATGAGGGTAGGTGAGAGAGAGAGGTGGACTTTGACCCTATACCCTTAGCCATTCTCTTCATTCTCATTTCTCTCCCTCTTCCTCTCCCTTGCTGCTGCTGCCCTTCTCCATTTTCCCTCCCCTCCTCAAACCATGAAACATCTCAAAAACTACACCAAAACCCCAAACTCCTTTCACTAAAAATGTCCAAAATCCCTAGATCTACACATGGAGCTAAAGAAGCATGGATTTGGCCATTTGAGGGCAACTCAAGAAAATTCTTGAGTTGCTAATGAAGATAATTTCTGAACCATTTGCTTAATTATAGCCTTTCCTATAACCCCATATCAAGATTTTATCGATATTGTGTGATATTATGGATTTGAGAGAAACCTAGTTAGGGTTTGAGTGAATTGGTGTTGCATTATGAAATTAGGCTCAGTATTGATCTTACCAACACCCTAGTGTATGAATTAGAACCCCAAACCTGAAGCTAGAACCATAATACGGATTTTAGAAACCGATATCGGGGAAAACAGGAAATCTGTCACTGTGTTGTTGAATCTGCTATCACCCGAGATGCCCTAAAATAAAATTGAGTGGAAAGTGACATGTGCAGGCACCCAGGAAGCCAACCCCAAAACCCTAGCTCCCCATTCCACTTTCCGGCCGCCAAAACCTGCATTCTGGCCGCAAATTGCGGCCAGACCAGGGAGGAACTCCTCGTTTTGCGTGCCTGGCCCCATTTCATCAATTCTTGGCCCTAGGTACTTCTAGTTTTGACAAATTCTTCCTAGGGTGAAATCTGAGACATATATCCTATGTTGTCGTTTTGGATTCGTGTTTCCGTATTCCGTATTTTTGGATTCTGAAATGGTGGAATGTGTTTTGCCTCGACTATTGTCGTTTATACGACGATATAGAGGATTATGGATGGTTTTGAAGGCGTGCCATAGGTTCTCACCTATAGGCCCCCTTATCGTATCGTTTTGGAGTTTATGCGCCGTTTTAGATTGGATTTGGTTTTAATGCGCATATACGATATTTTGATGTGTAGGTACCCATGAAGACTTCGGACGACAAGAAAATGCATGGTGACGTCCGCAATTGGTGATGCAAGGTGAGTAGATTATATCTACGGGGGAAAGTCGGGTGGATGGCGTATAGCACCCCCGCAGTCCGTAGATAGCTTATTATATAGTATTGTGATATTAGGTGTATTTTGGATATGTAGGGTTAAAAGTGACTAGTGTAGTTCATAGTCGCGAACCCTAGGATAGAATTACACCTATACATATACCCTTGCTTTTCACATGTACTTACACTGTGATTGATGATATGTGACGACTTTGGAGATGAGTCGATATTGTGGGCTTGGTGCCCTGGGATCGGTGATTTGATACGATCCATATGTGGGATATGACTTGTGATTCTTGCGGGCTTGGGATGTGTGTTTACCCCCGCATGCATACTTTACCGATGTTACCGTTTGTACTAGAGATAGAGTAGTACATCCAGACTATATGATCTGATGATGGTGATATTTGTTATGTGATGAGACAGTGAGATGTTGACCCCTACCCAGCTTTTGGGAATGCCGTACGATGATTTACCGTACGAGCTGATATTGATGATAGATCCGCACTCATAGCTAAAGGATATCTTACGATATGACATTGAGGCGGGATCACCGACTATATATCTACATATATACTTTGACTCAGTTTTAGGTGGTTTCCACACCTACCCCTCCTGTTTGTCAGGATACTTAGATGTAGTTTGCATAGTAGATACTTCACTGTGCTGCTGATTACTAGATTTCCGCATATTCATGCTTTTC
The DNA here is from genome assembly GCA_030015575.1 of Agapanthus africanus. Classification (NCBI taxonomy): domain Eukaryota; kingdom Viridiplantae; phylum Streptophyta; class Magnoliopsida; order Asparagales; family Amaryllidaceae; genus Agapanthus; species Agapanthus africanus. The sequence continues at coordinate 136,036,813 of JASDDO010000004.1, read as the reverse complement.
GCATTGCTGGCATATGTTCATTACCATGTTATTATCATGCTGTTAGGACACCAGCACCATTATCGATGATGCATATGTTTCACGTACACTATTTGCCGGCTCACACACTTCATCATCGATAATTGCCATGTCACTACACAGTAGTACTATTACATTCTTGATATGATGCTTCCTTCGACATATGCGCATTCCTATTCCATGTTGCATGATTTCCGATATGATTACTCTCTTTACATGTCGCATATATCATGGATTGATTGCATAATACATCGCATTGGATTTACTGCTTGATGTTGGATTTTCATGTGATTTCTGGTTTTTGAGGACCGTGGGGTTATTTAAGAAAAGAGGCACTTTATGAAAACCCGGTACCTCGTGATATGATATTTCGGTGCGTTCACCACGCGTTTTCTCGGTGCTGAGACGTGTGCTTGAAACCCGATTCGAGGAGGTGATGTACCGTTTGCGGGTTCGTGGTGGGCCCGATATGGTTCCCCTCGGCAAGATGATCGATGGGTTATGCCGATTGAGCCTGGAGGCGGGCGAGTACCTACCGGTGATTTTACCTGAGCTCGGCGGATATCTGGGGGATACCGCCTGGAGCCGAGAGATGGGCATACTGCCGGGGCCGACGGGCCGATATCCGCAGACGGAGCCCAGAGATGGACATGGGTTGACTCATACTGCCGGGGCCGAGGGCCGATACCCGCAGACGGAGCCCCATATGGATGAGGATTTACGTGTCGGTGTTTGGCACGGGTTTCATGATGAGTTTTCCATGATTTTGGTTATATCCTCACATTGCATACATGATGCTTGCTGTCAGTGGGTGACAGGTGGACGGGTTCCACATATATACAGACATGGTTCATATACAGGCTGGGTTTACACTTATCTTACACCAATATTAGTGGTATGGGACGCTAATATATGTGTATTGATATTATTGATATTTCTTCATTGATACTTCATGCAGACATACCTTACACTGATGACATGTTATTACCTGAGTACCTGGCACTATATACATGATTAGATGTTACCTTGCCACCTTATTACACTCAGATGTACTCTTGTGGATATTTTACTGATCGTTGACTTAGGATTATGTCTTGCATTCGATTTATCCTTGTAGATGTTTCTATTCACGAGTTGGCAACTCACCCCCGTTGTGCCACAGTTCTTGCAGGTTTTGCCGTACAGGTTCTATTGCGGCATTTCTGGCACACTTCCTTCTTGCGGGTGATTTGCTTTGGTAGGTGGATTCTTTCGTATCAGGAATCACCTTTGTACTTATTTATTCATTGTATCTAGAAATGTCCATCAACCAAAACTTGTATATTCTTTCAGACCTAGACTTCAGTGTTGTATATTTCGACCTTAGAGCCGCACTTAGTAGTATTGTGGTTTTCCTGTTGCTTCTGAGCTTTCTTTGGATTTGATCCTCGCCACTTGGCGTTGTATATTATCATATCTTGCGTGGTTGTGACCGTCGATTGACGAAGAGCTAGCTCCCGCTTGGGGATGCCTTTATCATGTTATATCTTGTTATTATCGTTTTACCCCATTCGGGGCCAGTTTTACAAAGGAAACTCTGCCGAAATTTCTAGAAAAGACTGTACCGTTTTTAAAATGCACATTCGGCTTAGTTATTTAAAAACCTTGATTTCAAACCTGTATTTCTTCACTTCTTTAAACCAGTTTTCTTTACTTATTCTTCAAAATGGTTTTAGATTTCTGGGCTTTTGGCTTACTTGGATCAGATGGAGTCCTATAGGCTTCATATGGTTCAAGGGCCAGTCACGTACTCTTTCGGGTCGTGACAAATAGAGCCCAAATGCTCTTTTGTCGGATCTAAACGATCCCGTTAAGTTGATCTTAGTCTCAACGTTAGACTAACGTATCCTTGACAAACGTTTGAGTTGATCTTAGCCTCAAGTATGGCTGACGTATCCTCAAACCAAACCCTCAAACCCAAATCTAAGATAACTCGGATTTGGACTAGTCCACGCCCTACGGGCGACGACATAACTCAGTCTCCGTAAACAATCCACGGGCAACAAAACATAATACAAACACACACGACACGAAGTGACCATCTGGAGAAGGAGAAAGTTGTTACCGCAATGCGGTAGCGTAATTAACTGCAGGGGCTTGTGCCTGCAGGGAAGAGCGTCCCCACAATCAAAAACCCCTCAACTAGGGGGAATCTGACGAAGTCTGCTACATCGGTCGCATCCGCTTAAACCTTCGATACATGGTGCCATAAACCAACTTGGCATCTTCGGAGAGGTGAACGGATAGCACCAATTAGCATCTGCCCCGAACCTCAGGCACGGACGCCCGCGTCGCGCCGTCTTTCGGAGGGGAACAGATTCTGGCACGCCCGGTGGGACCTTTTTCTCTTTCCACTCCACACTTCGTGTGTCGTGATTCGCGAACCAATCGCGGTTCGCTAATAGTTGCCCTTGGGTTTCATGATACTAAGAATTGGCGTCTTGCTTATTGCATAAAGCAAAGGATCGATGGCTTCTACTTCTGCGAAATTCTACAACTGCTCGAACTGCAATTACGACCAACGCTTTACCTTGCCAGGAGGTATAGCCTATGGACCCCAAGCTGCTTCGTTGTTCACAATGCCGGTGGACCAGGTGACTCAAGCCACTACCGGATTGTTCTTTGGGACTATACTCCCACCATCAAGCTTCGCGGCGCCGGTGATGACAAAGGAAGCTCTCAAGAAGTCGGTCTTTGACCGTCTTGCCCCTGCCGCGGCTCCTCTCAACGAGTCGCCCAATGTCAACGCCTCGGTCTTCTCTAGATTGGGCCAGAAATCCTGCGAACTCATCACGGGACCTACGATCTCAGAGAAGGCTGCTTCTAAGAAAGCGGCCGCTCCTGCCTCCGAAATCGCCAAGGCGGCTTCCCCAGCCAAGAAGTCGATCTTCACAAGATTAACGGCTTCAGCTCCCGCTCCTGCTGCACAAAGGACATCGGTCTTTGACAGGCTAACACCAGCAGCGACCCCCCACCTACACAGGGGGCAAGACGAAGTCATTCTCACCGCTGAACCAGTGCCGTCCGCTCGACGCGCTCGACGCCGTCCGCTCGACGCCGTCATTGGCGCCGAATAAGGAAGGCTGGGGGCAACTCCCCCTCCGGATTGACTCCACCAGCCCCGGTGGCAGAAGTTAATGCTGCTGTTCCAACTGGGAACAGCTTTGAGATGCTAAATAAAGTGCGAAGGAATTCCCCTACTGCAGTGCTGAAGAGGTCTCCTCCCCCATTAAAAAGGGTTGCGGAAATAAAACCAGAACAACCCCAATCTCCTCAACGGCTGTCTTCCAAAATCTATAAGGTTTGGCGGCAGGCCCGAGACTCGATCATCGATCCAAACTCCTCCCGCCAGCACAAGAAGCTGAAAATCCAACCGGAAGCTGGTCACCAGGCTGAACCCCGAAAGGCTGTCGGGACGCCCACTTCGACGGCCCCCTCAACCTCCATGGCTCATAAAAGGAGGAAGCCAGAGAAGACCCTCCAACGTGCAACGACGGCTAAAAGCACTGAGCCCAGACGCCTTAAGTCTGGGGGCATGATGGTCCACACCGTATACATGGCCTCTGGAAAGGAGGAGAGCCGCACTTCTACAGGCCACCGACCACTTACCCGATCCGTGACAAAAGCCCAGGAGCAGCAACAAAAGCTCTAAGAAATGATGAATGCTATGGCCGCACTTACCGGGCCAAAAGAAAACCCAGAAACGTCCTCAGACGCACGTCAAGAAGAAGAAACCGACGCTGAATTCCTTCGCCGGATACTGGAGAAAAAGGACAAAGAGGCTGCTGAACAAGCAGCCAACATACAACGTATGGGCCTTCTCTTCCAAGATATGATAGGAATGATGATCCAGCAGGACTTGCCCGCCGAAGATCCCCCAATCGTTCTTGAAGACGACCGAGGAGAAACGTCGAATCCACTGCCGGCCCTCTCAACGGCCAAGGAGGAGGCAATCTCTAAGGCGGACTTGGCTGACTACATAGCCCAGCAAATCCGGGTCCATCATGCGACTGAGGCAGCTGGTCAAGTCGTGAAAACGGGGCGGCCGTATCCGAGCTGGTACGATCAAATCAAATACCCGCAAGGCTATACGATACCGAAATTCCATGTGTATAAGGGGACCGGCAATCCCCATCAACACGTCGCCCAGTTCCGGGCCCTCTGCGGTAACACCGGCGGTGATGATAAACTGTTACTCCGTCAGTTCGTTGGCAGCTTATCAGAAACAGCGTTAGAATGGTATTCAGAACTCCCGAACGATTCTATCAAGACGTTCGCTGAAATGGAGTTGTTATTCACTCAGCGGTTCGCAAGTGCCAGCGAGCGCACTCCAATAACTGCATTGATTAACGCCAGGGTAAAACCAGGCGAAACCTGGGTCCAATATGCTATACGCTGGCGGAATTTGTGGTCAAGATGCGAGCAACGCATTGAGGAGGCACCCGCAGTGGGCATGTTCGTGGGAACCCTAGACCCCCACGCAACTATTTCCCAGTTCATGATGTTCTTTAAGCCAACCACATTCCAGGCTTTAATCGACAAGTTGGCTCAGATGGACCAGATGGGTCATAGACCACCTCCCCCGAAGTCGGAACCTCGGAATGACAAGGGTAAAGGAAGGGCGACCTTTGTCGCGAATGCCCAACAGCAACCTAACACCCCGAAACCGGCAGATCAATTGGAAGAAAGACGCCGATATTATAATGAGAAGATGAAACGTCCCTACTCGTTCCCACGAGACAAGACGAAACGGCTATTTGAGCTGGCAATACGTAATAGACTTATAAACCTGCCGAATCCAAGGCGACAGCTACAACCCACCGAGGTGAATAACCCTAACTATTGCCCTTACCATCAAACGGTAAGTCATCCGATTGAAGATTGCTTCTTCTTCAAAGGATGATTGAAGATCAATACCTCCAGGGGAAGTTTGTACTGTCTGAGAAGTGGAAGGTGAGCCCACCACAACCGCATACTCCTAAGAAAACAAATACATTGGGGGCAACCTGCTCCTTTATTGAAGAAGCTCCATGGGAGGTCGTGCTATCAACGAAAACAAAAAGAATGCTGAGAGACCTTCACGCGTGCCCTGCGATCGAATGGAAGGACCCTCTTGAACCTCAAATTATCGAAGGGATGTTGAAGCCCCGCCCAACTAAGAAGACTCGCGATGAGGGCCCAAATACTCACGCCCAGCCGTCGAAAGCTTCGAAGAAAAAGAAGAAGAAATCCAAGAAGCCCGCGAAGCTTGGAGACGAGCGCACGAAATTGCAAAAGCAAATCGACGCGCTGGAAGAATACAATCAAAAGACGCGAACCCCTGTCACACTGCAAGAGTTCCTCAACCACATCTTTCAAGAGGAAGATGATGAAGAGAGCTCATCGGATGAATCCGAAGAGTATGTGGCGAGTTGTAACGTAATCTCCCACTCGTTTACCGATGATGAGAAAACTCCTGACACTAAGAAGCTGGAGGCAGAACCTGAACCAGAGCGTGCGTGGCTGACAAATGAAATGATCAATGCCTTTCTAGACGAAATTCGTCTAAAAAGTAAGGCGGATCGGGAACATGAGATGGCGACGTCAGAAAGAACCAAATGCAGGCGACTGAATGAAAGAGTTGAATTACCCCCGCCAGATCAAAAGGCGTCCGAAGTAGACAAAAAGATATTCAAGACGAGGAAAAGGTTTGCCAAAGCCATGTCAATGGGGATGAAGCTACCACCCTCGGAAGGGAATACACACGATGGCGTGGGGAGGCGTCCTGATTATTGCGCATATCATCGGAAAATCTCACACCCCACAGAGGAGTGCGACGCCTTTAAGATATGGTGGCAAGGATATGTTGCTCGTCGGCAACATTTCAAGCGCATGAAACGCAAGAACCGTCGGGAGCGAAGAAGTACTGTCGATGGGCACAACAGAACTACTGGCAACTGTTATATGGCTCACGCCGGGGGGTCACAAGTTCTCACCTTTGGGAGCGACTCTGATGAAGAAATGGCTCTGGGCCCCCTCTTTAAAGAATCCGTGTTAGGGAAAGAGGAGGAATCAGAGGCCTGCGAGAACATTCAGCTGCGCAATCGCACACTCCCAGAAAAGAATCTCGGGCCCGTGAGCAGAAAAGATAAGGGAAAGGAAAAGGTCATTGAAGATATCACTTTAGATGACCAAGTCACGAAAGAACTAACTACCAGAGACCCTCCTAAGAAGGGTAAGGTGGACTATAACATCCTCGCGCACTTAAGGAAGCTGCCTTCTCAGCTTAGCATCCTTGATGCCCTCCTATTGTCAAAAGAATCGCGAGACTCACTAATTAAGGCGTTGCAAGAACCTGAACAATTCCAAGCCTTCCTTGCCACTGAAAGGATGAAAGACAACCTGGAGGAAGTGCATACGGCCGACGTCACTTTCGGTGATGAAGACCTCCTCCTCGGGACGTGCGACCACAACCGTCCCCTATATGTCTCCGGATACTGCCATGACATCAAGATAGGCAAGATCCTGGTGGATAATGGATCCTCCGTCAATCTCCTTAATGTTCGGGTGTTGAAGGAAATCTGCATGAGTGTGCAACATCTCGCTCGTGACAAAATTACTATCCCCGGTTTCGATTCACAATCGTCACGGACTCTCGGATCTGTGATACTAACATTACGCTTTGGACTTCTCGTCACAGACATCAAATTTCATGTCATTGACACCAAAACCTGCTACAACGCCTTGCTCGGTCGTCCTTGGCTACACGAATACAACATCGTCCCTTCTACACAACACCAGTGTATGAAGTACTTTAAGGATGGTTTCGAGTATACCGTAACAGGAGAGTTGAATCCATTCTCCGTGAACGAAGTCCGCAAATACGAAGATGCGAAGTACTTTTTGCCAGATTTCGAGGATACAGAAAGGTGTCGCGACCCGGAGAACAAAGCCGCCGCCACCATTCCTGTTTTCGGAAGCGATACCGAAGAAGAGGAAGAGATAGTTTATACAGGTCCATCTAAGCGTAACAACCTAGGGACGACCGCCCCCATACTGGTCTTCGGAAGTGATTCAGAGGATGAAGTTAACGCTGTGTTCTCCAATCGGCTGTCAATACAAACACCTCCTGGCGATGACCATAGCTTGCAAATCACCATGGTACCGCGAGAACACTACAAGGATCTCGACACGCTGCAAGCTCATAATGTGCAGGACCTGCAAACATTCTACATCCCTCCCAGGAAAAGGGGTGAGAAGGTGATCCTATTCTACCGATCCTCAGAGTCGAAAATAGAGAAAGAGATCTGGCATGGCGCAGATGCTACATGCGACAGACTCCAACCCATCCGTCAGCCCAGATACTATACAAATGGATTAAAGAAGCTATTGAAGCGCCAAGGAGTACCCTTAAAACAAACTGTTCGGCAGGCTCGGTTCTACAACAGGATTTGGGGTGTCCCTGGGACCCAACGCAAATTGCCCAACGGGAAAATGGAAACACTTGGGCTTGGATACACGAGAGCCGGAAAACGGGAGAGAGCCCACAGCAGCTACGCTATATATACCTTTGATGAAGAAGAGGACGCCCTGTCAGGAGATGCCGACCCCTCATCAAAACTAGACCCGGCGATTGAAGCGCCAAGTCCGTCGTTTGAAGAACGAATGGGCAAGCCTATCAGGAAAGTGGGTCAGAAAGCTCGGGAAGACCACAGCCGCGAAATGGCCATTTACGAGAAGGCCAGGACGCAACGTCTATTTCAACAGACTGCAAAAGACAAAGATGCTTATCTTTGTCAACCCGTTGTGCGAAAGGCCCGATGCGGGGACGGAAATAAATTAAGAAGCGGGAAGAGGAGCCGACAACAACGACGCAGGATCAGAGGATTACGGGTACTGTGCGGCTCGGATTCGTCCCTCATGGAGAAGATGAGTCGAGCGTACTCCTTCCCCCGAGACAAGACGGAGAAGTTACTCAAGCTCGCTTTAAAACATCAAATGATCGCGCTTCCAGAATCTAGACACCCTGAGCAAGCCAACAAGGCTTCTCGTTCGAGCTATTGCTCTTATCACCAAGCCATAGGACATCCTACCGAAGACTGCTTCACCTTCAAGAACTGGCTCGAGGACCAGTACCAACGGGACAGATTCGCTTTATCCAACAGCTGGAGGGTAACGCCGCCACGAAAGCACGAGCCCAAGGCCGCAAGAGCAGAACCGGATCCACCTCAGTCCCGGGAGCGGATTCGCGCCTGTTATACGATTATGATATTAAAAGAAGAGCCCGAGAACATAGATGACCTTCCCCGGTGCTTTGAAAATAGCGATGATGAGGTGATCTCAGAATTTCCGCCCGCTCCGAAAGAACTGGAAGACGGTATACATACTACTGCAGATAACCTCAGGAAGATTAAGTTGGGATCGGCAGAGGACCCGCGACCGACATTCGTCAGCGAGCTACTCTCTGAAGAAAGAGTGGCTGCGTTAAAGAACGTGCTTCTACGGCATAAAGACTGCTTCGCGTGGAACTACTCCGAGATGCCAGGATTAGATCCGGAGGTTGCTGTGCATAAATTAGCAATATCCCCAGATATCAAACCAGTCAAGCAGGCGCCAAGAAGGATGCGACTCGAGCTAGAGATGAGCATCAACGCCGAAGTCAAGAAGCTGATCGATTCTGGATTTATTCAAGAAGTTCAATATCCCGACTGGATCGCCAACATCGTCCCGGTAATGAAGAAAAATGGGACAGTGCGCATATGCGTGGACTTCCGGGATCTCAATAAAGCCTGTCCAAAGGATGATTTCCCAGTACCGGTAACCGAGCTAATGATAGATAACACGTCCACTCACGAGGTTTTCTCCTTTATGGACGGTTCGTCAGGATACAATCAGATAAAGATGCATCCCGAATACCAGAAGCACACCGCTTTCCTGACCCCTTTGGGTATATTTTGCTACAGGGTTATGCCCTTTGGTCTAAAGAACGCTGGCGCTACCTATCAAAGGGCCATGACAAAGATCTTTGATGACCTCATACATGACATCGTTGAGTGCTATATCGATGACCTCGTAGTAAAGAGCATGTCATACGAAGAGCATTTAAAGCATCTGGAGACTGTGTTTCAACGCCTCCGGCAATATAATTTGAAAATGAATCCCCTCAAATGCGCGTTTGGAGTCTCCTCGGGCAAATTCCTGGGATTCATCGTTCGACACCGAGGTATTGAAATAGATCCGTCAAAGATTAAAGCGATCATGGAAATGCCTCCGCCAAGAACCCTCAAACAGTTGCGGTCTCTCCAAGGGAAGCTCGCATACATCCGGCGATTTATCGCAAATCTTTCAGGCAAATGCCGTCCCTACAGTCACCTGATGAAGAAGGGAACCCCATTCGTCTGGGATCAAAAATGCCAAGGTGCACTAGACGAGATCAAGCAGTACCTGCAGAACCCGCCGGTATTGGCTGCGCCGGTCAAGGGAAAACCCCTCATTCTTTATACAACCGCCCTCGAAGGTTCCTTGGGCGCACTATGGGCGCAAGAGAACGATCAGGGGAAAGAGAGAGCACTCTATTACTTAAGTCGAGTTCTACTGGGGGCAGAAAGCAATTACTCTCCCATTGAAAAACATTGCTTGGCATTAATCTTCGCGATAACAAAGCTCAGGCACTACGCGTTGGCACATGAAGTCTGTCTCATCTCGAAGGTGGACCCTCTTAAATATCTGATGTCAAAAGCCATATTGACGGGACGACTCGCTAAATGGGCCCTGCTCTTGGTGGAGTTCTCGATAATCTATCAACCTCTCAAGGCAGTGAAAGGCCAGGCCATTGCTGACTTCCTCGCTGAGCACCCGATACCGGCCAATTCTCCTCTGAATTGTGATTTGCCGGACGAGCATGCATTTGATGCAATTAGCGGCGGAAGCAGCCGATGGGAACTCTATTTCGATGGAGCGTCCTCCGTAAAGAAACAGAAACAAGGTATCCCAATGATCAAATCGGGGATAGGCCTCATCTTTGCAACTCCACAAGGAGGGATAATGCGCTTCGCCTTCTCCTTAACAGAGCCGAGGACAAACAATGAGGCTGAATATGAAGCTCTGATAGTAGGCCTCGAAATCGCCATCGACATGGGAATTGAAGACCTCCTTATATACGGGGATTCTCAGCTAGTTGTTAGTCAAGTAAATGGTGACTACCAAACGTGCAAGCCGGAGTTGGTAAAGTACGGCGAAAAGGTGCAACAACTGTTGGCCCAAATTCCCTCCTATATTTTAGAGAACATACCGCGCGCGGAGAACAGCAAAGCAGACGCGTTGGCCAAACTTGCTAAAGAACTGGCTGACGAGAACCTCGATGATGTCAGAATCGTGGTACAAAGCCGTCGAGTGCTCACCCCAGCAGAAATACCTACGGAATTATATAAAGAAAAGGGAGCGACTGAGCAGACGACCCTACAAATAAAAGACCGTAAGAAGGTTGTGGACTGGAGGGAAGTCTTCATAGACTACTTTAAGTCCCACCGAATGCCCAAAGATACATCCTCAAGGCATCAGCTCATGAAACGAGCTCTATCTTTCGTCTTTGTCAACGATACTCTATACAAGAGATCGTTTGATTCTCTATGGCTGAGATGCCTAGGACCTGACGAAGCGGAAAGAGTCATTCAGGAAGTTCACGACGGACTTTGCGGTTCTCACCAAGCAGGCCCAAAGATGAAGTTAAAAATTAAACGGATGGGTTACAACTGGCCCATGATGATCCAGGACTGCCTCGAGTATGCGAAGCAATGCCACTCGTGCCAGATTCATGGAGACTTTATCCACCAACATCCGAATCCACTACACCCAACGGTGGCTAGTTGGCCATTCGAAATGTGGGGGACTGACATAGTCGGCCCCATCGAGCCAGCATCATCCGGGGGACATCGTTTTATCCTGGCGACGACTGACTACTTCTCCAAATGGGCAGAAGCAAAACCACTGAGGGAAGTAAAGACGGAGAATATCCTCCATTTCTTCAAGACGCACGTTATCTATCGGTTCGGAACCCCACGGCGGATTATCTCCGATAATGGGCCAGCCTATCGAAGCCATAAGATTAGCCGCTTCGCGCAGCAGCACAATATAGACTGGAGATATTCTTCAGTTTACAACCCACGAGCTAACGGTCTGGCCGAGGCCTTCAATAAGACCTTGACGAAGATCATAAAAAAGACCGTTTCCCGGAATAAGAGAGACTGGCACGAGAGGCTGCAAGAAGCCCTTTGGGCTTATCGAACTACATTCAAGACAGCCACGAACACAACGCCGTACGCATTGGTATTTGGGACGGAAGCAGTACTCCCCCTTGAGATAGAGTTACCCTCTCTACGAGTGGCAGTCCACCACGAGCTGACGGACGAAGAAAGTGCTCACCTTCGGCTTGAGGAGCTTGATGCCCTCGACGAGACCCGGCTCATAGCGCAACAACATCTAGAAGCCTACAAAGCAAAGATGACGCGCTCGTACGAAAGATTGACCAGGCCGAGGACATTCCGCCAAGGCGAACTCGTGCTAGTGGTCAAGAGACCTATGATCCCCAATCGTGCCAAACGGGGAAAATTTGAGCCAAACTACGAAGGCCCTTACATCATCGACAAGGTCTACCAGGGTAGAGCCTATCTACTCATGGACATGTACGGTGAAAGACCTTTCAGGCCAATAAACGGCCGTTTCTTAAAGAAATACTACGCTTAATGAGCCATAGCCTGGGTCAATGATAGATGACGACGACTATGTCCGCTCGCTATCCTCCTAGGCTCAGACTTTACAAGCAGCAGCCGGCCTTCCCGTAACGATGGACCGAAACGTCCTTAAACTAACGCTGGACCGAAACATCCTTAAACTAACGCTGGACCGAAACGTCCTTAAACTAACGCTGGACCGAAATGTCCTTAAACTAACGCTGGACCGAAACGTCCTTAAAACTAACGCCGGACCGAAACGTCCTTAAAACTAACGCCGGACCGAAACGTCCTTAAACTAACACCGGACCGAAACGTCCTTAAACTAACAACGGACCGAAACATCCTTAAACTAGCGACGGACCGAAACGTCCCTAAAACTACTACCGCAGCATCGTCAGGCTGACGAGATGAGAAAGAAAAAATAAAAAATATATGAAAAAGAATATAAAAAAAACGGTATGTCCATAAGCAAAATGGGCACGGATGAAAACCCGACAGGGCTCCGTGGGTAAAAACAGCAGGACTACCGGCGAGTGTTTGTGAAAACCCGAAAGGGCGCAACCTCGTTAAAAGACACTTATAGGGTCCTCTCGACCTTGTAAGGAGAAACCACCCGTGTGAGATCCTTACGACTCACAAAGGAGCAACACACTTAGGGATCCTCACGATTCCTAAGGAGAAAATACACTTACGAGATCCTCACGACTCGTAAGGAGAACTCTCTTGTGGGACCCTCACAGCTCATAAGACTTGAAAGTCTTAAATTACAGAAACCTGAACCTGTTCTTAAGCAAATCCTCCACAACCTTCGATATTGCCCTACAAGGGATTCAATACTGACCCTTGTATACAATCCACGGGCGCGAATAAATATTTCCCCAGCAAAGTCCCACCCGTGACTAGGGATATGTCCATATAATGAGCAGCCCTTGTAGGTCCTCTCGACCCATAAGGAGAAAGCCCTCTTGCAGGATCCTTACGACTTATAGAGGAACACACGCTTAGGAATCCTCACGATCCCTAAGGAGAAAATACACCTGCAAGATCCTCACGACTTGTAGGGAGAAATACCTTTGTGAGACCCTTACGGCTCATAAAGTCAAAAGCCTTGGTCGACAGGACCCTTAACCCTGTTTGCTGAGCCACCTTTGTTCGTCATCGACAAAGGCAAATGATGATTCGCTTCTGGCAACATTCCAGTTGTAGCGGTGCTGATGCCGAAATCGGTGCCTAAAATCCAGGCTCGCAGCGAAAAAGCTAGCAAGCCACACATGCCTACAAAATAGCCGAAATGATGGGGCAACTTGCAATAAAAAGCAGCAAGTAAAAATGAAGGCATGAAAAATAGCCGAAATGATGGGGCAACTCGCAATAAAAAGCAGCGAGCAGAAAATAAATAAATAGCCGAAATGATTGGGCACCGCGAAGAATAGCCGAAATGATGGGGCAATCGCGACCTTCGCGATATAAAAAGCTGAAATGATAGAGCATCGCGGAAAAAGAAATAAAATAGAAGTGAAATCCTTGCCCTACAGGTGGTGTTACATCTACCTCTGTATATAATCCAGGGGCGCAAACGAAGAAGGTATCATACTCCTTCCCCAGGTTTCACCAAAGAAAGAAGCTAAATCTCGACGGGCCACAAGCAACCTAGAGATCATCTCGTCGTTCTTCTCATGGTAGCAGACACAACTTCAAGCTAAGCGGAACAGCGGCAACTCCCAGTTCCATGGCTCGGTGGTATACACATCGCCAACAGTCAAACCTCCATCCCGTGAAATGCGGATACAATCAGCAAAATTCCTGGTTACGTGGAAAGCGGATAATGTCACTCTTTGACCCCGTGGAAAACGTCCAGAGCGGATCCTGGTCCTCGCAGAACACGGCAGTGAACCCGTGTGAAGCATCCAGAGCGGAGCCTAGTCCTCGCCTAACGCGGCAGTGAACCCATGTGAAGCATCTAGTGCAAACTTCCTGGTTACGTGGAACGCGGATAACGTCACTCTTTGACCCCGTGGAAAACATCCAGAGCGGATCCTGGTCCTCGCAGAACACGGCAGTGAACCCGTGTGAAGCATCCAGAGCGGAGCCCAGTCCTCGCCGAGCATGGTAGTGAACCCGTGTGAAGCATCTAGTGCAAACATCCTGGTTACGTGGAACACGGATAACGTCACTCTTTGACCCCGTGGAAAACGTCCAGAGCGGATCCTGGTCCTCACAGAACACGGCAGTGAACCCGTGTGAAGCATCCAGAGCGGAGCCTAGTCCTCGCCTAACGCGGCAGTGAACCCGTGTGAAGCATCTAGTGCAAACTTCCTGGTTACGTGGAACACGGATAACGTCACTCTTTGACCCCGTGGAAAACGTCCAGAGCGGATCCTGGTCCTCGTAGAGCACGGCAGTGAACCCGTGTGAAGCATCCAAAGCGGAGCCTAGTCCTCGCTTAACGCGGCAGTGAACCCGTGTGAAGCATCTAGTGCAAAATTCCTGGTTATGTGGAAAGCGGATAATGTCATTCTTTGACCCCGTCGAAAACGTCCAGAGCGGATCCTGGTCCTCGCAGAGCACGGCAGTGAACCCGTGTGAAGCATCCAAAGCGGAGCCTAGTCCTCGCCGAGCACGGCAGTGAACCCGTGTGAAGCATCTAGTGCAAAATTCCTGGTTACGTGGAACGCGGATAATGTCACTCTTTGACCCCGTGGAAAGCATCCAGAGCGGAGCCTAGTCCTCGCCGAGCACGGCAGCGAACCCGTGTGAAGCATCTAGTGCAAAATTCCTGGTTACGTGGAACGCGGATAATGTCACTCTTTGACCCCGTGGAAAACGTACAGAGCGGAGCCTAGTCCTCGCCGAGCACGGCAGCGAACCCGTGTGAAGCATCTAGTGCAAACTTCCTGGTTACGTGGAACGCGGATAACGTCACTCTTTGACCCCGTGGAAAATGTCCAGAGCGGATCCTGGTCCTCGCAGAGCACGGCAGTGAACCCGTGTGAAGCATCCAGAGCGGAGCCTAGTCCTCGCAGAACACGGCAGTGAACCTGTGTGAAGCATCTAGTGCAAAATTCCTGGTTACGTGGAACGTGGATAACGTCACTCTTTGACCCCGCGGAAAATTCCCAGAGCGGAGCCTGGTCCTCGCCAAGCACGGCAGTGAACCCGTGTGAAGCATCCAGAGCAAATACCGGACTGTGGAGTCCTTAAAATCCACGGACTATGACGTCCTTAACCTCGACCGCGATGTCTTAAAACTAACGATCAACCACCCCTATTCCTTACAGATTTTTGCCTCGGTTTAAGGGTACATCTCTTCACTCCTTTGATGCCTGGCGTTGTAACTCCTCAACGTCTTCAAAGAGGTGACGGGTCCCTGCAACCAAACATCGGACTGTGGAGTCCTTAAATCCACGGACTATGAGGTCCTTAACCTTGACCGTGATGTCTTAAAACTAACATCGGACTGTGGAGTCCCTAAATCCACGGACTATGAGGTCCTTAACCTTGACCGTGATGTCTTAAAACTAACATCGGACTGTGGAGTCCCTAAATCCATGGACTATGAGGTCCTTAACCTTGACCGTGATGTCTTAAAACTAACAGCGGACTGTGGAGTCCTTAAATCCACGGACTATGAGGTCCTTAACCTTGACCGCGACGTCTTTAAACTACAATATCTGGAGAAACCCCTGACTCCGTAAAATACGGACAAGGGTAACCGCATCCAGCACTTACAAGTCCTCACGACCGGGAGGAAAACTCTTTATGAGACCCTCGTGGCTCGTAAAATGCAGAAGTCTTAGGAAGCAGATCTTAACCCTGAATCCTGAGCCATCGCTGTCCTGCAAAGGAGATCAAGATAGAATATCCGCAGAATGCATTCAAGGGGACATATCATTGAGAGGAAAATTGTATCTTTTATTCATAAACCAAAATGGATACAAAGTACAATTTATGAAAGAAACAAAAAGAAAGGATACTCTTATCCATGAGTATGTACAAAAAAAAAAGAGGAAAAGATACAAGTCCTTAAGCCAGCGGGCGGTGCAATAATTTTACCAGCTCATCGTTCTGTTGCTGAGCCACGGCTTCATAACGCAAGATCTCCAAAAGACGAGCCTCCGCCTGAGCTTGCTGAGCCTGATACGAAGCAAGCCGAGCTTCGAGCTCTTTCTCGGTGGCTTTATGAGCCTCGACCCTCTCACGAGTGAACGTGGCGGCTTTATCGAGAGCCACCATCTCTTTGATGGATTCCTGAAGCACTCGCCACAGTTCATACGCTTTATTGGCCCTGGCTGTGAGATTAGCTTGAAGCTTGCCCAACACCTTGGAAGCTAGCTCCCTCTCCGAAAATTTACGGCCGAACCCTTCTCTCGCACAACAATATGTTCGCTACGTTGCCACGAAAGCTTGCGCTCACGACCATGGCCTCGAACACAAGACATTTACAAGACCGTATAAATGGGCTTCCGGTCGACAGCGATAATCGATCTGAAACGCGTTCACATCACCTGGTATGAAAAGCAATGAGAAAATTTCCAGTGTTTATCCTATCGAGCATGTGTTCACGATTATATGAGCATCCGAAAAAGAAATAAAATTCGAGGCATTAATTTGCATGCGACATGATGACAATGTTGATAATTAGAAGAAGCTTTCATAAGAAGAACACAATGTTTATTCATGCAAGCGGAAACATACATACGAGTACCAAGCCTACATGGAAGTTCAACATAAAGGAGGGACTAATCTAAAAATGCTACGCTAATGGAAAAAGATCACCAAACAAGGGATCAGAAATACAAGGGTTAACAAAGCAAAACACAAAATTCTCCAACTCCCTCTCCGCCTTCTCCAGCACGTCAAAACGGCGGTTTTCTCGAGGAGTCGCTCCCCACCGGTTGGAGCCGTGCTCATCAACAAAAGCAGACATGACGGCCCGACGAGCTCTTATCTGACTCAGTAAATGAACTGAGTGATCCTTCAGAGCTTGAGTGATTAGACAAGCCTCATGAAAACACTCAAGCTTGTCCTCCGCCGCGTCAAGGATCGCCGAAGTCATCTCCGCCGGATGAGGGGGTATATCGGCAAGCACAGACAGGAGGATCATCCGGAGCCAAATGGAGCCCATGGGAAGAGGAGAGCCCCGACGAGTCAGTAGCTCATACATCACCGTGTCACATTGATCGTCGGTGAGAAGGGGATCCGCCAGCCGCGCAGCGAGGCGAGGAATTATCTCCTCAAGGGGCACCTCCCATGGTTCCCGACGAGCATGGGGACGATTGCAAGCCATGGAGATTGATCGGGTTTTCAAAGATGACCGCCTTAAGGCACGAATGGGCTTCTCTGTGAAGAAAAGAAGCAAGGCATGGGTTCAGCTTATAAAGGGGAGCATTTAATGCTATACACAAAAAATGTTGTGCATGGTGGGACTATTCGCAAAGCCCGGAAAGAAGGGGAGAGCGTTGGAAATGAAATCCAACGACGCATTGGAATCAGGTTAAGGAAATGAAACGTCCCCATCAAGCAGATCCCTACATGCGCAACACGTGAGCACTAGCCCTTGATTGGAAAATAAGGCGGCACTGCACAGACACAACAGAGAACTAAGCTCTGATAACCAGAATCAAATTCTTAAAAGAAAGGTTTGAAAGGAAGGGCATGAAAAAGTGAAGGCGCTTCTGAAAGGACGTTTCGTCTACCCAGATCCCTAGAGGAATCCAACGGTCGCAAGAGGTGACAGCGTTGCACTCACGAGCAGACACGTGAGAACAACGCTGTGGGGGCATTTGTTTCCTGATTTAAAATCAGGAAAGCTTCTGTGAAAAGCTTCAGAAGAGGGTCACGTGCTTACACGTGACTAGCGGTCACGTGTTGGCACCTGACGCCTAAAAAACATCATCAAGGCAGGTTCAATTTCCTGACTACGTGGAAGAAAAGGGGCTTCAGGAAGAGTCACGTGCTCCCACGTGACCAGGGTCACGTGGCGACACGTGACATTTAAATGCAAGCGTCAAAGGCACACCGGTTAACTGATCAAGTCAAGGAAAAGGCTTCAGAAGAAGTCACGTGCTCCCACGTGACCAGAGTCACGTGTTGGCACGTGACGTTCAAGGCAGCAGACTCGTTCTCCAGAAAGAGGCGCCAGACAGGGGTCACGTGCTCACACGTGACCAGGGGTCACGTGGTAGCACGTGACGTTCAAGCAGCAATCAGAAGACAGAGCGCAAAGGAAAGAAGAAGGCTCATTCCGAAGGGGGTCACGTGACCATGGGTTACGTGGGCACACGTGACCGGCTTTCAAAGCCCATTTTGTCAACAGAATTAAATTCTGAAAGAAATTCAAATCTTTCCAAAGGAAAGCGGCTATCTAGAACCAATCAAATTAAAGATTCAGAGGTGATCTATCTATGGGAAAATCCCGGGTTTGGAAAGATTTCCCCTTTAAATCTAGCAGAAATTGCAAGGGAGAATCCCCGGATCTGAAATCCAATGGTGAATAAAATTCACCTAATAATCCAGAGGTCCAAAACAAATGATGGATGCAAATCAAATATCTCAATGAAGATTCGTCAAAAACTAATTGATTCGGCTGCTTCTCCTATAAATAGGAGCCAAGAGATACAGAGAGGAAATACATGCGCAGAGAAGAAAAAAGAAAAAAGGAGGAGAGCTTTGATACTTTGAAAAGACTCGGATCTTCTGCAAAAACCCTAGGTAAGAAAGGAAAGGCCTTTTGAAAGAAAGAGAATTTAATTCTCAACAGAGTTTAACTCTGATACATAAAACAGAAGAGCATACTTCTTCTCTCCTTGATAAAGGATCTGCAAAGTGCACATCTCCCCTTAAGGTTGAGAATTTAATTCTCAATGGGTCAAGATCCTGCCATGCAGATCCAAAACATAGAGAGGGAATGCAAGCATAAGAATTTAATTCTCACCGAACTATAGGAATTTAATTCCTTCAAAATAAAATTAGGGCTTGACCCTATATCATGGGAACATAATTCCTTCAGAATAAAAAGAAACAGGGTTTAACCCTAATTAAGAATCCAGTTCTGTTGCAGCAGCGGGAATTTAATTCCCTTAATCATAATTCCTTAAAAAGCTTTTATTATGGTTTAACCCTATTCAGTTCTTCACATATACGAGGAATTTAATTCCTACAGAAGATTCAGAGTTCAACTCTACTCCAGAATATAAGTCTTCAAAAGGAAGTAGGAATTCAATTCCTCTGAAATTTAAAGCTCGAGGAATTTAATTCCTGAGAAAAAGATTAACAGATTCTCTAAAACAACATAGAGGCAGGGTCACGTGTCACCACGTGACCCCCCAAAAGAGCTACAGAAAGCCCTTTGAGGCAGTGCCTCACGTGACCCACGTGACCCTCGGCAGAAGCGTTAACATATAAGCATTTGAATACCCGTCACGTGAGGGCACGTGATACTCTGAGAAATGCGATAATCTCAGCAGAATTAATGAAGGGAGGGCGCTCTCACGTGTTGCCACGTGACCCCTCTTGCCTCAGTATTTAACACTAAATCGAAACTCCCGAATCCAATGTTAAAACAACTGTTGGGCCTTAGTGTTCAACACTAATCAAAAACTTTACTTGCAGTGTTCAACACTGACTACCTCAGTGTTTAACACTAATTTGAGGGCTCAGTTGCCAGTGCTTGATACCGATCTGTTTTAGTGTTTAACACTAATTTGAAGGCCTTGTCGCTGGTGTTTAACACCAATTATTTCTTAGTGTTAAACACTAACCTAATTCCCAGTGTTCAACACTGATTGCTCTGAAGTGTTTAACACTAGGCTCTGGCCCAATTGGCTAAAGGGATAGAGGTAAAGCCTCTCCCTCAATGGACCAACAAGAAGCCAATATTCCAGACCTGACTGGACTTAGCCCAAGCTGGCCATAAGTCCTCAATTCATGATTAACTGGGCCAGTGGGCTCATAACATAATTAATCAGTCTTGACCCCAAATTGGGCCAGGGGCTAATCAAGCCATTCCGGTTCTAGGGTACATCTCTTCACTCCTTTGATACTTGGCATTGTAATCCCTCAATGTCTTCAAAGAGGTGACGGGTCCCGATGACCATTCATGATATGGACTGTGGGGTCCTTAAACCCATGTCTAATGCAAAATTCCTGGTCACGTGGAACACGGATAACGTCACTCTTTGACCCCGTGGAAAACGTCCAGAGCGGATCCTGGTCCTCGCCGAACACGGCAGTGAACCCGTGTGAAGCATCCAGAGTGGAGCCTAGTCCTCGCCGAGCACGACAGTGAACCCGTGTGAAGCATCTAGTGCAAACTTCCTGGTTACGTGGAACGTGGATAACGTCACTCCTTGACCCCGTGGAAAACGCCCAGAGCGGAGCCTGGTCCTCGCCAAGCACGGCAATGAACCCGCGTGAAGCATCCAGAGCATATACCGGACTGTGGAGTCCTTAAACCCATGGACTATGACGTCCTTAACCTTGACCGAGATGTCTTAAACTACCCATGGACCGCAATGTCCTTAAACTACCCATGGACCGCAATGTCCTTAAACTACCCACGGACCGCAATGTCCTTAAACTACCCATGGACCGCAATGTCCTTAAACTAGAACAATAGAGCCCTTATATGCTCTTTTGTCGGATCTAAACGGTCCCGTTTAAGTTGATCTTAGCTTCAAAGATGGCTAACGAATCCTTAAACCTTCAAGCAGACTGGACTACGAATCCCCCCAATTAACTCTGGCTCGAGGGTACATCTCTGAACCCCTCTGACACCCGTCGTTGTAATCCTTCAACGTCGTCAGAGAGGTGACGGGTCCTGACGGCCACACATACGATGGACCACTATGTCCCTAAACTGGAACAATAGAGCCCAAATGCTCTTTTGTCGGATCTAAACGATCCCGTTAAGTTGATCTTAGTCTCAACGTTAGACTGACGTATCCTTGACAAACGTTTGAGTTGATCTTAGCCTCAAGTATGGCTGACGTATCCTCAAACCAAACCCCCAAACCCAAATCTAAGATAACTCGGATTTGGACTAGTCCACGCCCTACGGGCGACGATATAACTCAGTCTCCGTAAACAATCCACGGGCAACAAAACATAAAACAAACACACACGACACGAAGTGACCATCTGGAGAAGGAGAAAGTTGTTACCGCGATGCGGTAGCGTAATTGACTGCAGGGGCTTGCGCCTGCAGGGAAGAGCGTCCCCACAATCAAAAACCCCTCAACGAGGGGGAATCTGACGAAGTCTGCTACATCGGTCGCATCCGCTTAAACCTTCGATACATGGTGCCATAAACCAACTTGGCATCTTCGGAGAGGTGAACGGATAGCACCAATTAGCATCTGCCCCGAACCTCAGGCACGGACGCCCGCGTCGCGCCGTCTTTCGGAGGGGAACATACACCTTTTGCCCAGTGCAGGGAAACTCTCTGTGTGGGACTCTAAAGACTCGACACTACGCTGGCAGTGGGTTTAACCACAGACCGCAAGCGGCACTAGATGTACGTAACGGTCCCCAAGTAGATGTCGATAAGAAGGCCGATGAGGTAAACCCATCCGAACTCCTACTGAGCCTGAATGTGACAATCTCCGTACAGTCCGGTCTGTTCGTCTATGAGTATCGCATGTCGGGCCTAGGGGGCGGTAAACGTCAGAACCCTAATAGCGGTACAAGTCGTGCCGGAGTGTAGCCCAGAACACCCTGAGAAACTACTGGAAACACTACCGGTAAATCTCGCTTGCACTGGCCAGGGACTTTGTGTAATGGCTCTCCTAGACACGGCGCGATATCAACCCCCAATACCGGGAGAGACGAATCCTATCTAACCGCTAATGCCTCCAAGTGCTTCAGGACTGCACCCAACTACTACCTGTTTGCACGACTCCTTTGAGCCGTGGTAGGGTAGTAATCAAAGTACAGTGGGAACACACTCGATGCGAAGTAGCAGTGTCAAGTCGACGGACTAAGCTGTACTCCTGTTACCTGGGAACTGTTATCTGACGGTAGGTGTAGTACCAACCAACAGTTCCCGACGAGTCCTGTCCATAACCTAACGAGCACCCGCATACTATCTCCAGTACGACGTGCTAATGGCTGTGGGACAGAACATCTCCCCTGCTGGGATGAGAAGCGTATACGCTAGTCTACTCCGGAGTATCGATGCCCCGTCTCGATAATCCTACGACTAGGGACCTGTATAAGGATGTGCTTGTAGATTACCCAGCCCCTACTAGTTTGACTGACATCACAACGCTGGTAATCAAGCAAAGATCCTAAGGGCTCCACTAATATGTATAAGTGATATGCTAAAAGAAACACATGCACATATTAAAGTAAAAACAAACCAAGTAGCATACTACCATTTTGAGCAAGACTGTCTATACAACTGTGAATATCCTAAGCTTCCATTAAGTAATATACAAACTAGTATTATACAGTAATGGCCTCTAGGGCATAAACACTAACAATCTCCCACTTGCACTAGGGCCATGTACTGGCGTATCGAAGACCTATCATCTCGATCAGCCGCTCGAATTGAGTCTAGGGTATGTCCTTCGTGAATGGATCTACAGTGTTATTCTCCGAATCTACTCTCTTCACTTCGATCTTCCGGCGATCTACGATCTCCCTGATTAGGTGGTACCGCCTCAAAATGTTCCTGGACTTCTGATGGGACCTGGGTTCCTTCGCTAAGGCTATAGCGCTGTTGTTGTCGCAATACAGCGGTATTGGATCAACAATGGTAGGAACCACCCGAAGCTCCGTGAGGAACTTCTTCATCCAGACAGCTTCATTTGCGGCATCGCAAGCAGCTATGTACTCCGCTTCCATCGTCGAGTCAGCAACGGTTTCCTGCTTGGAGCTCTTCCAACAAACCGCCCCTCCATTGAGGGTAAAGATATAACCCGACATTGACTTGGAGTCATCCTTGTCACTCTGGAAGCTGGAGTCAGCAAAGGCCTCGATCTGGAGGTCTTTTCCTCCATACACCAAGAACATCTCCTTAGTCCTTCTCAGTTACTTGAGAATGTTCTTTACTGCTATCCAGTGTTTCTCCCCTGGATCAGACTGATACCTGCTTACAACGCTCAGTGCGTATGCTACATCTGGTCTGGTACACAACATCGCATACATTATAGAGCCTACCGCAGATGCGTAGGGTATAGATGACATGTGAGCCCTTTCCAAATCAGTCTTTGGAGACATCTCTTTAGATAGGGTGATTCCGTGACAAGCCGGTAGGTTACTGTACTTTGAATCTTCCATACTGAATCGTTTCAGTATGGTGTCGATGTTCCTGGACTGCGAAAGTCCTAACATCCTCTTAGATCTATCACGATATATCTGGATCCCCAGAATGTAGTTGGCATCGCCCAGGTCCTTCATAGAGAACCTCTGGGACAAGAATCCTTTGACTGACTGTAGTACAGGAATGTCATTTCCTATTAAGAAAATGTCATTCACGTACAAGACGAGGAATACCACAGCTCTCCCTACAATCTTACTATAAATGCATGGTTCATCTTGATTTTTGATAAAGTCGAATTCTTTGATAGTAACATCAACGCAGATGTTCCAACTCCGCGATGCCTGCTTTAGTCCATAAATGGACTTAAGCAACTTGCACACTTTACCGCACTCTGAATGAAACCCTCTGGCTGATCCATATAGACGCACTCTTCCAAATTTCCATTTAGAAAAGCCGTCTTTACGTCCATCTGCCAGATCTCATAATCGTGGAAGGCAGCAATGGCAAGAAGGATCCGAATGGATTTAAGCATAGCCACTGGAGAAAAGGTTTCGTCATAGTCCAAACCAGGTCTTTGACGAAAACCCTTCGCAACAAGTCTAGCTTTATAGGTTTCAACCCGCCCATCCACACCAATCTTCTTTCTGAAGATCTATTTGCAGCCTACGGGTTTTAACCCTTCTGGAGCAATGTCCAAAGTCCAAACTTTGTTGGTGTACATGGACTCCATCTTGGACCGCATTGCATCCAGCCATCTTACTGAGTCATCGCTCTGAATGGCTTGCTGGAAGCTAGTAGGCTCATTATTTTCAATGATGCAATCCTATCAATCCCCGTCTATGAGAAAACTGTAGTATCTCTCGGGCAGATGAGACTGCCTACTACTCCTTCGGAGTGGCGCTGGGATGCCCGGTTCTTCTGAAACTTCTGGTTCTACCAAGCTTTCAGTAATAGCTTGTGGTTCTGGAATTTCTTCCAGTTCTATTGCGCTCCCACTTATCTGATTTTCTAAAAATTCAGTTTCCAAGAAGTGGGGATGCTGAGAAACAAAAACCTTTTGTTCCTCTGTAGAATAGAAAAGATACCCCCTGGAATTATTGGGGTATCCTACAAACTTACACAGTACTGAGCGTGCCTCGAGCTTGTCCGCATGCTGCCTTTTTACAAAAGCTGAACATCCCCATGTCTTAAGATATTTAAGAAAGGGTTTGTTCCCACTCCACATCTGATATGGTATGGTAGGCACAGTCTTGGTTGGAACCTTGTTCAAAAGATATGCAGCTGTTTCTAGTGCATAACCCCAGAAGGATCGCGGTAACTCAGCCTTACTCATCATGAAACGAACCATATCCAATAGAGTTCGATTCCGCCTTTTCGATACACCATTGTGTTGCGATGTGTATGGAGGAGTAAGCTGAGAGAGAATTCCATTCTCTTTTAAGTAGCCGAGGAACTCGGCACTCAAGTATTCACCACCTCGATCAGATCTTAGTGTCTTGATACTTTTGCCTGTTTGTTTTTCCACTTCATACTTGTATTCTCGGAATTTCTCAAAAGCCTCGGATTTATGCTTCATTAGGAAGACATGTCCATATTTAGAGAAATCATCCGTAAAAGTAATGAAGTATGAATAACCACTTCGCGCATGTGTAGACATTAGACCACACACGTCACTGTGTATGAGTCCCAAGAGCTCGCTCGCTCTTACTCCGTGTCTGGTGAACGGAGTCTTTGTTATCTTTCCTATGAGACAAGATTCACAAGTAGTATAAGACTGATACTCGAACGGATTCAAATATCCCTCTTTATGTAACTTCGTTAACCGTGTCTCATTGATGTGACCCAGTCTACAATGCCATAAGAAAGCCTGATTTATTTCCGGAAACTTTCTTTTAAGTGTGTTCTGGACACTGAAAACCTGAGCTTGATTTAATACGTATATACCATTGTCTAATGTACCTGACCTAATCAGAACTTGATTTAGGTGGATGTGGACCACATCGCTTACAAACGTAAAATCATATCCTTCCTTAGAGAGTAAGGATACAGATATGATATTATATGCTAGACTAGGTACATATAAACAGTTACGTAGAATCAATATCTGCCCACTTGTCAATCCTAGGTGATATTCCCCTACGGATTCAGCGTTCACGCTCATTCCGTTCGCAACTCTGAGAGTCATATCACCTACCCTGATAACTCTACGGTTTCTCAAAGCCTGTAATGAATTACAGATATGAGATCCTGATCCGGTATCTAGTACCCAGGAAGTAGACTTAATTGACATACAATGTTCTATTACAAACACACCCGAAGCCGAAGCCACAACATACTTCGAATCCTGGCTACTGGCTTTGCTAGCCCTTCAATCCCTCTGCCAATGTTCTTTCCCGTAACAATAGGAACGTCCCTCCTTCACCACATCTAGTCCCGAAACTTTTGCCATTCCCTTTCCCTCTACTTCCCTGGTTTCCTTCAGGGTGTAAGTAGAGGGCAGAGACTGTAGAATCAAGTCTTTATTTGACCCGTTCTTCAACGTGGTCTTCAAGTCTGTGAGCTCATCAATATAGCTAGTCTCTGTAAGGACGTTGTCCTCTACAGATAACCCGACAGCTAACCTCGCTTGAAGCAATTCGTTCAAGGTCTCATATCTTGCGATATGAGATTGCTCTCCATATAAATCTTTGTTATGGAGGAAGACAGAAACTAAGTCCATCTTCTCGTGCTTCCTCTGATATGTACCATCAACTGAGGCCAACACGAGGCACTTGGCATTCGCATAGTCTTTTTCCGATGTCTTATGGATATCAGTTTCCGTGACGATGGAAACTGGTCCTGAGACGGCAGGGGTTGGATTAGTGAAGAGGTGTCCCAGTATGTCATGGGTAATGGACATTTGGACAGACATTTTCCAGCCATTACAGTCTGATTCAGTCATTTTATTATCTAGATGTAACCTATGTCTGGTCGCTGGGTCGCTGCAATTAAGAGAGAGAGAAGAAAACGCTTAGCATGATACTCTTGCAAGTTTAGATTGGTTTTTAGTTGATGTAAACAGGACGGCTCCCACTGTTTCTCGAATCCTTCCTCAAACCATAAAAGAAGAATTAGTCAGGACTGATCTCACCGTACAATACTTGCTTAACCGTTCAGCCAGGCTAGTGTCGTTACTTCGAGGGAGGTTTTACGACGCTTTCGCGAAGTTCCTTAATTAAATAACCTCTTTTCCCATAGGGCGTAGCCCTGCTAACACTGTTTTAGACACCTACTTGGTTTATAGCATTGATCGTTAAGTGAAGAGTTTCCCGAGGGGTAGCGGATACTCACAGTAGGATCGGGATCCAAATATCATTGTGAGATAATGCTGAAGGAATCCTACCAACATTATCAAACTCCAAATGGTATGCAACACTAGCAAGTTTCAGTTTCTTTAGAAACTCCCGATGTGGATTTTTGCCCCATGCTCTTATGACCTTGACGAAGGTCAACAAATCATAAGTCACATGTCAAGTTCTACTCATCATTGTTCAGGTTAATTTGAACCCACCCGTATATACCCTTGATGAAGGTCAACAAGGTAATACGGCTGTCCCAAACCAACGCATCTATTTATGCTACATATGAACACCCAACAGCTACCAATCACTATGCCTTGACGAAGGTCAACAAACATGGCTTGAATACTATTGACTATACATATGAAATGACGGAGGGATACGAATGGTTTTGGATAAACCGTGAACGTAGTGAACTTGATATAATCGAAAGAACTTTGATAGCTTTTAAAAGGAGTGGTTTAAACTCCGTGTTTTTTAAAAAAAATTTCTGTTTTGAAAAAACCGAGTGGTTTTGAAATTGTTCCAACAATTCAGCTTTGGTTTGTTTTCTTTGCATTAATTTAATGCGTCCCATTAATTAATCCTACCATTGCAGAAAACAATGAAAATATGACGTACGCTTATGCCATCCGCATTCGCCACTGGGCCCCGTCATCACCCGTTAGGTTACTTAACTAACGACAGAGCGGGGGCTGGACTAGCGCGGATGAAAAATATAAGCAACGCCTACTAGATATCATATATAGATATAAACATTCGTCAGACACAATGATAGCCATTCCAGAACAAAGATGAACACATTGGATATACTAAGAATCCGCGCTTCGTTTGAGCCTGCAACGAAAGATGGATTACACGTTCGCGATGAATAGCCAAACCCCATGCTAGACCCCTACGGGTGCAGCAAACTACCCGCCAAATACCCGAAGTGAAGCAAACTCCCTCAACAACGTGAGTAGGCCACTCGGCACTTCAAAGTACCCGGTAGTTTGTGCAACCCACCTTGGGTCTATCCTAGGAGCAAAAACAGTAAAAGAAATAATATACAATGGCGGCTACAACCTCAACCCGGATGTGCGGCTATAAAATAATATTACATCAAATTACAAATATTACATTGAATGAAAAATGAAAACTCTCATTTCACAACCCCAGCTATTCATCATGACAATCCAACAAGTTCATATCCACAAACCAACATCACATATCACAGATATGCACAACCCCCACTAATCGACATATAGCGATTAGTAGACGTTTAGTACATATAACATATCACAGAAGATCCGATTAGCTAAAATACATAGAATTTTGATCGATAACCAGATTTGAATCTACCCCAAGCACAACACAGTACTCAAAAAATCTGGGCAGAAACAAAATATCAGAGAAATCACAAAACACCATGATGGACAATCTGCATGAAAAACGAGTTGACTCGGAGTCGACTCGGCCGCGGATCCACGGCGAAACGCATGGTTTCGCCGCGCTTCCACGGTGGTCTGACCGATTCATGATCTTTTTTTTCTTGGGTGTCCCTAAAAAAGCCTGCACGTATTTTTAAGGTCCCTAGAAAAAATTTTGGGCCAGTTTTTAAAAACGACAGAAAAGTGCATTTTTAGTTCGTGTTTTGCGATTTTTCCGGGGATCGAATTTCTAATACTTTGTTAACAAGTTAGTAATGGTTTAGAGAGGCTCTGATACCACTGTAAGTCTACGTTACCCACCCCGGTACTTACGGGAAGGCGGAATAGGTAAAAAACAAATTTTTATCACAAGATAACATAGACTATCTTGAGGATCTTTGCCAAACCATTTCTAACAAACAACTAGAGGTTCTATCTACTACGCTTAGGAGATTATACCTCACGAAAATGGTCCTTCGGTTCTTCCCTCCGCTGTCCTCCTCATCCATTCAAGCTCTGAGGATCGATCCGGATCTTGGTCACCTCCGCGGCCTCATAGAGTCGAAGACGATCCACCCGAGAGTCTATAGTCCGAGCTCCACCTCAAGCCGAGGTAACTAGTTCAACAAGTTTGCTACTCTTGATGCCCTAGGTGATGTAGAGGAAGAAGATGGGTTTGTTTGTCTATTTAGAACCTAATTTGCTCAACACATGAGACTATTAGGAATTTGTAGTGAGGAGGAAGAAGAAGCAAACCATGGGATGTCTCATTTGATGAGAGAGAATGAGAAGAAGATAAAATGATCCATAAGAAAAATAATTACCATTCTTTTGTCATGATAAATTGTGATGGTTACAATTGATTTGACCATTATCATGTCAAGTTAAATCCAAGCCATAAGAAGAGTCTAGAGCTCAAAAAATATCCAAGTCAACAATGGTCAACTAGATCAAATGGCCAACATGGTCAAATGGTCAAAGCAATTAGCCATAACACAATTATCATTAAAAGGATTAGTAAATATTTTCCTCCACCTCATAATGGTTTTTACCAAGTCAATGGTCAAAACCCTAATGAGGCATCTTCTTCTTCGCTCCTCACAACCGTGCATACACACCCGCATCCGCATTCCGTAGAATACGAATGCATAGAAGACAAAACTAATCCATCTATACAATACTAGGATCCGGCTTAAACCAAAGCCCACTAGTATTGTCTGCCCGAACATCATACGCACACAAGTGCACGTAAGTGATCGTAGCCCTGCCGTAAAACCATACGGCCTTTACACCTTTTGCCCAGTGCAGGGAAACTCTCTGTGTGCGACTCTGAAGACTCGACACTACGCTGGCAGTGGGTTTAACCACAAACCGCAAGCGGCACTAGATCTACGTAACGGTCCCCAAGTAGATGTCGATAAGAAGGCCGATGAGGTAAACCCATCCGAACTCCTACTAAGCCTGAATGTGACAATCTCCGTACAGTCCGGTCTGTTCGTCTATGAGTATCGCATGCCGGGCTTAGAGGGGCGGTAAACGTCAGACCCCTAATAGCGGTATAAGTCGTGCCGGAGTGTAGCCCAGAACACCCTGAGAAACTACTGGAAACACTACCGGTAAATCTCGCTTGCACTGGCCAGGGATTTTGTGTAATGGCTCTCCTAGACACAGCGCGATATCAACCCCCAATACCGGGAGAGACAAATCCTATCTAACCGCTACTGCCTCCAAGTGCTTCGGGACTGCACCCAACTACTACCTGTTTGCATGACTCCTTTGAGCCGTGGTAGGGTAGTAATCAAAGTACAGTGGGAACACACTCGATGCGAAGTAGCAGTGTCAAGTCGACGGACTAAGCTGTACTCCTGTCACCTGGGAACTGTTATCTGACGATAGGTATAGTACCAACCAACAGTTCCCAACGAGTCATGTCCAGTGTACTCGTAACCTAACGAGCACCCGCATACTATCTCCAGTACGACGTACTAATGGTTGTGGGACAGACCATCTCCCCAGCTGGGATGAGAAGCGTATACGCTAGTCTACCCCGAAGTATCAATGCCCCGTCTCGATAATCCTACGACTAGGGACCTGGATAAGGATGTGCTTGTAGATTACCCAGCCCGCACTAGTGTGACTGCCATCACAACGCTGGTAATCAAGCAAAGATCCTAAGGGCTCCACTAATATGTATAAGCGATATGTTAAAAGAAACACATGCACATATTAAAGTAGAAACAAACCAAGTAGCATACTAGCATTTTGAGCAAGACTGTCTATACAACTGTGAATATCCCAAGCTTCCATTAAGTAATATACAAACTAGTATGATACAGTAATGGCCTCTAGGGCATATACACTAACATTCTCTGTTGTCCTCCTTATCATCGTAGGCTCCAAGGATCGATCCGGATCGTAGCTTCTTCGACGGCCTCCTCGAGTAAAAGACGATCCACCCGAGAGTCTATAGTCCGAGCTCCACCTCAAAACTGAGGTAACTAGGGCAACAAGCTTGCTAAAATTGATGGCCTATGTGATGTAGAGTATGAAGATGGATTTATTTATCTCTTGAAACCCTAGGATTCTCAACACATGAGAGATTTTAGGGTTTTGATGTGAGGAAGAAGAAGAGAGCTAGCTTGAGGAAAGAGAAATGATTTTTGATAATGATAATGATAAATGAGATGGCTACCTTGACTTGACTACAAGCATGACATGAAAAATATCTCATCCAAAATATCTAGTGCCACAAAATATCTCACAAGAAATATCTAGTCAAAGAGTCAAACCAAGTCAAGTGGTCAAACCAAGTCAAATGGTCAAAAAAAGTCAAGTAGTCAAAACAAGTAGACATGCCTCAATTATCATTTACAAAAATAACAAATACTTTCTTCCACCCCATAATTTTTTTAATCAAGTAAATGGTCAAAACCCTAATGAGGTTTCTCCTTCTATGCCCCTCTCATCCGTATATACATACCTGCATTCGTGTTCCGAGAAACATGAATACAAAGAAACGAAACTGATCCATTAATATAATACTAGGATCTGGCTTAAACTGAAGCCAACTAGTATTATCCGCCCGAACATCATACACACACAAGTGCACATAAGTGTTCGAAGCCCTGCCGTAAAACCATATGGTCTCTACACTTTTTGCTAGATCCAAGGAAACTCACTGTGTGGGAATCTAAACACTCGACACTACGCTGGCAGTGGGTTTAACCACAGGCCGCAAGCAGTACTAGCTGCACGTAACGGTCCCCAGGTAGATGTCGATAAGAAGGCCGATGAGGAAAACCCATCCGAACTCCTACTGAGCCTGCATGTGACAATCTTTGTACAGTCTGGTCTGTTCATCTAAGAGTATCGCATATCGGGCCTAGGGGGAGGTAATCGTCAAACCCCTAATAGCGCAATAAGTCATGGCGGAGTGTAGCCCAAAACACCCTGAGAAACTACTGGAATACCTACCAGTAAATCTCGCTTGCTCTGGCCAGGGACTTTGTGTAATGGCTCTCTGAACACAGCACGATATCAACCCCCAATACCGGGAGAGACGAATCCTATCTAACCGCCACTGCCTCCAAGTGCTTCGGGACTGCACCTAACTACTACTTGTTTGCATGACTCCTTTGAGCCATGGTAGGGTAGTAATCAAAGTACAGTGGGAACACACTCGAGGCAAAGTAGCAGTGTCAAGTCGATGGACTAAGCTGTACTCATGTCACCTGGGAACTGCTACCGGACGATAGGTATAATACCAACCAACAATTCCCGACGAGTTCTGTCTAGTGTACTCATAACCTAACAAGCACCTGCATACTATCTCCAGTACGACGTACTAATGGCTGTGGGACATACCATCTCCCTTACTGGGATGAGAAGCGTATACACTAGTCTACTCCGGAGTATCGATGCCTCGTCTAGATAATCCTATGATTAGGGACCTGTATAAGAATATGCTTATAGATTACCCAGGCCCCACTAGTGTGACTGCCATCACAACGCTGGTAATCAAGCAAAGATCCTAAGTGCTCTACTAATATGCATAAGCGATATGCTAAAAGAAACACATGCACATATTGAAGTAGAAACAAACCAAGTAGCATACTACCATTTTGAGCAAGACTGTCAGTAAAACTGTGAATATCCTAAGCTTCCATTAAGTAATATACAAACCAGTATGATACAATAATGGTCTCTAGGGCATATACACTAACAATCTCCCACTTGCACTAGGGCCATGTATTGGCATATCGCGGACCTATCATCTCGATTAGCCTCTCGAACTGTGTCTGAGGGATGGCCTTCATGAGTGGATCTGCAGTGTTATTCTCTGTATCTACTTTCCTCACCACGATCTCCTGGCGATCAACGATCTCCCTGATCAGGTGGTACCGCCTCAAAATGTGTCTGGACTTCTGATGGGACCTGGGTTCCTTCGCTAAAGCTATAGCGCCGTTGTTGTCACAATACAGAGGTATTGGATTAACAATGTTCGGAACCACCTGAAGTTCCGTAAGGAACTTCTTCATCCAGACAGCTTCTTTTGCGGCATCACAAGCAGCTATGTATTCCGCTTCTATCGTCGAGTCAGCAACGGTGTCCTTCTTGGAGCTCTTCCAACAGACCATCCCTCCATTGAGGGTAAAGACATAACCCGACATGGACTTGGAGTCATCCTTGTCACTCTAGAAGCTGGAGTCAGCAAAGGCCTCGATCTGGAGGTCTTTTCCGCCATACACCAGAAACATCTCCTTAGTCCTTCTCAGGTACTTGAGAATGTTCTTTACTGCTATCCAGTACTTCTCCCATGGATTTGATTGATACCGGCTTACAATGCTCAATGCGTATGCTACATCTGGTCTGGTACACAATATAACATACATTATAGATCCTACCGCAGATGCGTAGGGTATAGCTGACATGCGAGCCCTTTCCAAATCAGTCTTTGGAGACATCTCTTTGGAGAGGGTGATTCCGTGACAAGCCGGTAGATTACCGCGCTTTGAATCTTCCATACTGAATCTTTTCAGTATGGTGTCGATGTACCTTGACTGCGAAAGTCACAACATCCTCTTAGATCTATCACAAAAGATCTGGATCCCCAGAATGTAGTTGGCATCCAGGACTTTCATGGAGAACCTCTGTGACAAGAATCCTTTGACTGATTGTAGGATAGGAATTTCATTTCCTATCAAGAGAATGTCATCCATGTACAAGACGAGGAATACCACATTTCTCCTTACAATCTTACTATATATGGATGGTTCATCTGGATTTTTGATAAAGTCGAATTCTTTGACTGTATCATCAAAACAGATGTTCCAACTCCGTGATGCCTGCTTTAGTCTATAAATGGACTTAAGAAACTTGCACACTTTCCCGCTGCACCCACTCTGAATGAAACCCTCTGGCTAATCCATATAGACGCACTCTTCCAAATTTCCATTTAGAAAAGCCGTCTTTACGTCTATCTGCCAGATCTCATAATCGTAGAAGGTAGCAATGGCAAGAAGGATCCGAATGGATTTGAGCATAGCCACTGGAGAAAAGGTTTCATCATAGTCCAAACCAGGTCTTTGACGAAAGCCTTTTGCAACAAGTCTAGCCTTATAGGTTTCAACATGTCCATCTACACCGATCTTCTTTCTGAAGATCCATTGGGTTTACCCCTTCTGGAGCAATGTCCAAAGTCCATACTTTGTTGGTGTACATGGACTCCATCTCGGTCCTCATTGAATCCAGCCATTTTACCGAGTTGCCACTCTGAATGGCTTGCTGTAAGCTAGTAGGCGCATCATTGTCAATGATGCAATCCTCTCGATCCCCGTCTATGAGAAAATCGTAGTATCTCTCGGGCGGATGAGACTGCCTACTACTTCTGCGGAGTGGAGTGGGGATGTCCAGTTCTTCTAAAATCTCTGGTTCTACCAAGCTTTAGTAATAGCTTATGGTTCTGGAATTTCTTCCAGTTCTATTGCGTTCCCACTTTTCTGATTTTCTAAAAATTCAACTTCCAAGAAGTGGGGATGTTGAGAAAAAAAACCTTTTATTCCTCTGCGTAATAGAAAAGATACCCCATGGAGTTCTTAGGGTATCCCACAAACTTACACAGTACTGAGCATGCCTCGAGCCTATCCGCATGCTGCTTTTTTACAAAAGCTGGACATCCCCATGTCTTAAGGTACTTAAGGCAGGGTTTCTTCCCACTCTACATCTGATATGGTGTGGTAGGCACTGACTTAGTAGGAACCTTGTTCAAAAGATATGCAGCTGATTCTACTACATAACCCCAGAAGGATCGTGGTAACTCAGCCTTACTCATCATGAAACGAACCATATCCAATAGGGTTCGATTCTTCCTTTCTGATACACCGTTGTGTTGTGGTGTGTATGGAGGAGTAAACTGAGAGAGAATTCCATTCTCTTTTAAGTAGTCCAGGAACTCAGCACTTAAGTATTCACCACCTCGATCAAATCTCAGTGTCTTGATACTTTTGCCTGTTTGTTTTTCCACTTCATTCTTGTATTCCCGGAATCTCTCAAAGGCCTCGGATTTATACTTCATCAAGAAGACATGTCCATACCTAGAGAAATCATCCATAAAAGTAATGAAATAGGAATAACCACTTCGTGCATGTGTAGACATTAGACCACACACATCGCTGTGTATGAGCCCCAAGAGCTCGCTCGCTCTTACTCCGTGTCTAGTGAACGGAGACTTTGTCATCTTTCCCATGATACAAGATTGAAAAGTTGCATAAGACTGATATTCGAACGGATCCAAATATCCCTCTCTATGTAGCTTCATCAACCATGTTTCATTGATGTGACCCAGTCTACAATGCCATAAAAAAGCCTGATTTAATTCCGGAGACTTTCTTTTAAGTGTGTTCTGGACACTGAAAACCTGAGCTTGATTTAATACGTATATATCGTTATCTAATGCACCTGACCCAATCAAAGCTTGATTTAGGTGGATGTGGACCACATCGCTTACAAATGTAAAATCATATCCTTCCTTAGAAAGTAAGGATACAGATATGATGTTTCAAGCTAGACTAGGTACATACAAATAGTTACGTAGAATCAATATCTGCCCACTTGTCAATCCAAGGTGATATTCCCCTACGGATTCAGCGTCCACGCTCATTCCGTTAGCAACCCTGAGAGTCATATCACCTATCCTGATAACTCTACGATTTCTCAAAGCCTGTAATGAATTACAGATATGAGATCCTAATCCGGTATCTAGTACCCAGGAAGTAGAGTTAATTGACATACAGTTTTCTATTATAAACACACCCGAAGTCGAAGCCACAACATGCTTCGGATCCTGGATTCTGGCTTTCCAAGCCCTGCAATCTCTCTGCCAATGTCCTTTCCCGTAACAATAGGAACATCCTTCCTTCCCTACTGTTATCCCGAAAACTTTTTCCCTTCCCTGTCCTTCTACCTTATTGACACCGCATATCGTCTTTGTGGAGGACTTCTTCTTCTCACCCTTTGCTTTCGCTTTGGATGCAGAAAAAGAAGATTCCCCAATAAGCTGGGTGGGTGTCACCCTGGTTTCCTTCAGGGTGCCCTTAACTGGAAGTATAACTTTCTTCCACTGAGCAAAAGTAATTGGTAGGGACTGTAGAAACAAGTCAGCATATGACCCGTTTCCCAACGTGGTCTCCAGGTCTGTGAGCTAGTCATCGTAAGGACGTTGTCCGCTACAGATGACCCGATAGCCAACCTCGCTTAAAACAAATCCTTCGAGATCTCATATCTTGCGATACGAGATTTCTCTCCATAAAAAACTTTGTTATGGTGGAAGATGGAAGCTAAGTCCATCTTCTCGTGCTGCCTCTGGTTTCGACCATCTATTGAGGCCAATATGAGGCACTTGGCATTTGCACTATCTTTTTTCCTTGTCTTTCGGATATCAATATCCGTGACGGTAGAAACTGAACCTGAGACGGCGGGGGCTTGAGTAGTAAAAAGGTGTCACAGCTTGTCATAGGTAATGAACATCTGGACAAACCTTTGCCAGTCATTATAGTCAGATTCAGTCATTTTATTATCTAGATGTAACCTAGTCTTGGTCACTGGGTCGCTGCAATTAAGAGAGAGAGAGAAAACACTTAGCATGATGCTCTTGCAAGTTTAGATTGGTTTTTAATTTATATAAACAGGATGGCTCCCACCGTTTCTCGAATCCTTCCTCAAACCAAAAAAAGAAGAATTAGTCAGGATTGATCTCATCGTACAATTCTTGCTTAACCGTTCGGCCAGGCTAGTGTCGGTACTTCGAGGGAGGTTTACGACGCTTTCGCGAAGTTCCTTAATTAAATAACCTCTTTTCCCTAGAGGCATAGCCCCGCTAACACTGTTCTAGACACCTACTTGGTTTATAGCATTGGTCGTTAAGTGAAAAATTCTCCCGAGGAGTAGCGGATACTCACAGTAGGATCGGGACCCAAATATCATTGTGTGATAATGCTAAAGGAATCCTACCAACATTATCAAACTCTAAATGGTATGCAGCACTAGCAAGTTTCAGTTTCTTTAGAAACTCCCGATGTGGATTTTTGCCCCATGCTCTTATGACCTTGATGAAGGTCAACAAATCATAAGTCCCATGTCAAGTTCTACCCATCATTGTACAGGTTAATTTGAACCCACCCATATATACCCTTGACGAAGGTCTGTTGGATATATGTATGCCCTAGAGGCCATTATATGATAGTGTATGTACCGGTATGTGTGTGTGTGTGTATTCAGAGGACATTCTTGCTCGACATAATAGTATGCTATCTACTTGAACTTTATCTTGACATATTCATTTGATCATGTTTTCATTCATTTATTACATGTTGATATAGCCCATAGGATATGCTTGACTACTGAGATTATGATGCGGATCATACTAGTGGGACATGTGTAGTCCATATAAGCATATCCTTTAAATGTTCCTGGTCGTGGACGTATCGAGATGGGGCATCGATATCACCAGAGTAGACTAGCGTATAAGTTACTTGTCCCATATGATGGGCGATGGATGATCCCATATCCATTGGTGTGGTGACACCAAAGATCGTATACGGGTGCTCAGTAAGACTGAGTACACTGAACGGACTCGCTGAGAACTCCTAAGTGTTATTATATCTATCGTCGGATAACAGTTCTCAGGTGACACTGGTACAGATTACTCTGTAGACCCGAGATTGCCATAGAGTCTTGTGTGTCCTCCCACTGTACTTTGATCTCCACCCTACAACGGCTCTACTGAGTCATGCAAACAGGTGGATTTTGGATACAGTCTCGAGGCACATGGAGGCAATGAGCGATAGGAGGGGTTTCATCTCTCCCGGTATTGGGGGTTGATGTTGCGCTATGTCCGATTGGCTATAACAGGAAGTCCCTGTCTAGGCAATGAGCGATAAGTGTTATCAGTAGTTTCTCGATCTGTTATTAGCTATATACCGACATAACTTATTGGGACGATACCACCCTTAGACTTGATATGCAGCACTATTGATGAAGAGACCGGACTGTACGATAAGTGTTACCAGTTGGCTCGACGGGAATTTTATCAGGTTTGCTTGTGTTTCTTCTGATCGCTCAATACCTGGGAGCCGTTACGTACAGCTTGTGCCACTGACGATTTGTGGGAATGTGATGTGATCACTGCCTACTGCTAGCGTATTGACGAGTCTTAGAGTCCCACAAAGGGGTCTCCTAGCTCAGGCGAAAAGATGTGGGTGCATATGTGATATGCGCGGGAGCTCGATTAAATGCGTGTATTGGATACCGTATTTTAATCGGGCGTTTACTACTGGACGGATCGTATGAGATATGACCGGGTTATTAAATCAAGTGTTGATTTAATATTATGTCCATTAGCTCATTTATTAAAACCTATTTCATTATGTTACATGCATGAGTGTATGTATATGTTGATATGGATGCACACATGCAAGCATACATGTGTCATGATTGATGATACATTAGTTGTGGCAATGCAAGACTCACATGGTAACATATTTTGATTATTTGAGTAAAGCAAAATGGGATTAAAATCATGGTTGACTATTCAAGTCTCTTGAGTTGACAAAAGTCAATGGTTTCATTGCCCATGGTTTTAGCCCATGGTTTTGCTTAAACTCAAGTTACAAAATATCTAGATATTTTGTAACCATAGTTTAGCATTGCATGACTCTCACTTACTCTCTTGAGTTTAGTAAGAGTTAATCATATTATTCTCTTGAGTCAAGTTTGAGCCATCTCCTTCTTCCTCTCTCTCCTCAAAGCTCTCTAGGGTTTTAAAAGAAAGAGAATAAATAAAAAGAAAAGGTTTTTTTAAGTGAGATACAAACCCACATCACCATACTATTTTAGTCTAGCCCACTAGTGTGGATTGTTTGCTTCATCTTCATCCTTGATCAAGTGAAGCTTGGAGCTTAGTGCAAAGGGACTTCGTGGTGGATCATCGTGGAATTGGAAGGACACAAGCCAACCGGTTCAAACCCCACTCGATCCAAAGAGTCAAGGAAGAGGTCTACAAAGGTTGTATTTCTCCCCACTTAGTATTAGACACTTGTAGTATATGATACTAGCATGTTGTTACTCAATTTTTCTAGTTCGATTCATGGTTGGAATTATTTAGCACCCCCTTAAATTTTTGTTATAGCATGTGTGATGCAACCCTAAACCTAGACATGGTGCTAAAGAATCCCTACAAGGTCAACAAGTTAATACGACTGTTCCAAACCAACGCATCTATCTATGCTACATATGAACACCCAGAAGCTACCAATCATTATGCCTTGACGAAGGTCAACAAATATAGCTTGAATACTATTGAATATTCATATAAAATGACGGAGGGCTACGGATGGTTTTGGCAAAACCGTGAACGTAGTGAACTTGATATAATCAAAGGAACCTGATAGCTTTTAAAAGGAATGGTTTAAGCTCCACATTTAAAAGTCTGATGTTTTAAAATAACCGAGTGGTTTTAAAATTTGTTCTAACGATTCAGGTTTGGTTTTTTTGCTTTGCATTAATTTAATGCAGTCCCATCAATTAACCTACCATTGCAGAAAACAACGAAAATACAACGTACGCTTATACCATCCGCATTCGCCACTGGGCCCTGTCATCACCCGTTAGGTTACTTAACTAACGACAAAGCGGGGGCTGGACTAGCGCGGATGTAAAACATAAGCAACGTCTATTATATAATACATATATAATAATATCCATTTGTCAGACTCAATGATAGGCATTCAGATCATAGATGAACACATTGGATATACTAGGAATTCCGCGTTTCGTTTGAGCCTGTAACGAAAGACAGATTCCACGGTCGTAATGAATAGCAAAACCCCACCCTAGACCCTTATGGGTGCGGAAAACTACCCGCCAAATACCCTAAGTGAACAACCTCCCTCAACAAAGTGAGTAGGCCACTAGGCACTTCAAAGTACCCGGTAGTTTGTGCACCCCCACCTTGGGTCTATCCCAGGAGCAAAAACAGTAAAACAAATAATACAACGGTGGCTACAACCTCAACCCGGATGTGCCCCGCAAAAATAATTTTACATCACTTTACAAATTTTACATCGAATGAAAGAATGAAAACCCTCATCTCACATCCCGGCTATCCATTCACGATGATCCAACAAGTTCATATATACAAACCATCACAACAACATCACAGATATGTGCAACCCCGACTAATCGACATATAGAAATTAGTCAACATTTTCAAACACATATATACATCACAAAGCTTGCAAAGTAACTATGACATTAGAATTTTTCACGCAATTAAAAACTTAAACAATTTTCCAAGACATGAAAATCCAGTGAGCTAAAGTTCCAAAACCGATAGTTTTGAACCAATTAGGAAGTCCGAATCAAAAAGAAACGCGCCCGAACCTTCGCGGGAAGTTATAGCACGAAATTAAATTCGAGTCGGAGGGCCTAGAGGGGGTACCCCTCCCCCGAAGCCACCACGAGGTGGCCAGGGGGTGACGCAGACCCGAAACTGCCTAAGGTGGGGCAATTTCGGGTCCCCATCGCCAAGACCACCTTATGGTGGTATTGAGGAGTGGGCCCAGTTGTTTGGTTCCCCAAGGAGGGTCCTCGGGGTGCGCACGCTCCACCCCGCAGCTTCTCAGTTCAAACCGTGAGCCCGCGGGGTGTGCAAACAACTCAATACTTCACTTTTGAAAACTGTTTTTTAGGCAGTTTTTGCGCGGCAAAACCCGGCGGAATTCTAACATCGCTACAAGCTATCTAGGGTTTATGAGAGGCTCTGATACCACTTTAAGTCAATTTCGCACACCCCACGTGTTCGCGGGGAGGCGGAATTTGCAAAAAATAATTTTTACGAGCTTCGCAACACCGATTAGAACAAAGGATCGTCCATAAACCCTAGCTAGAAAACTACTTGAGGTTTAACTACTCGGATATGAAGTTATACCTCACGATACATGTCCTTCAGGTCTTCTCCGCTATCCTCCTCATCATCATAGGCTCCAATCCGGATCATAGCTTCTTCGACGGCCTCCTCGAGTCAAAGACGATCCACCCGAGAGTCTATAGTCCGAGCTCCACCTCAAAACCGAGGTAACTAGGGCAACAAGATTGCTAAACTTGATGGCCTAGGTGATGTAGAGTATGAAGATGGATTTATTTGTCTCTTGAAACCCTAGGATTCTCAACACATGAGAGCTTTTAGGGTTTTGATGTGAGGAAGAAGAAGAGAGCTAGCTTGAGGAAAGAGAAATGATTTTTGATAATAAATGAGATGGATACCTTGACTTGACTACAAGCATGGCATGAAAAATATCCCATCCAAAATATCTAGTGCCACAAAATATCTCACAAGAAATATCTAGTCAAACTAAGTCAAGTGGTCAAACCAAGTCAAATGGTCAAACAAAGTCAAGTAGTCAAAACAAGTAGTCATGCCTAAATTATCATTTACAAAAATAACAAATACTTTCCTCCACCTCATAATTGTTTTAATCAAGTAAATGGTCAAAACCCTAATGAGGTGTCTCCTTCTATGCCCCTCTCATCCGTATATACATACCTGCATTCGTGTTCCGAAAAACACAAATACAAAGAGACGAAACTGATCAATCAATATAATACTAAGATCCGGCTTAAACCAAAGCCCACTAGTATTATCCACCCGAACATCATACACACACAAGTGCATGTAAGTGTTCGAAGACCAGCCGTAAAACCATACGGACTCTACACCTTTTGCCCGATGCAGGGAAACTCTCTGTATGGGACTCTAAAGACTCGACACTACGCTGGCAGTGGGTTTAACCACAGGCCGCAAGCGGTACTAGATGCACTTAATGGTCCCCAGGTAGATGTCGATAAGAAGGACGATGAGGAAAACCTATCCGAACTCATAATGAGCCTGTATATGACAATCTCTGTACAGTCCGGTCTGTTCGTCTAAGAGTATCGCATATCGGGCCTTGGGGCGGTAATCGTCAGACCCCTAATAGCGCAATAAGTCATGTCGGAGTGTAGCCCAAAACACCCTGAGAAACTACTGGAATACCTACCAGTAAATATTGCTTGCCCTGGCCAGGGACTTTGTGTAATGGCTCTCTGAACACAGCACGATATCAACCCCTAATACCGGGGGAGACGAATCATATCTAACCACTGCCTCCAAATACTTCGGGACTGCACCCAACTACTACCTGTTTACACAACTCCTTTGAACCGTGGTAGGGTTGTAATCAAAGTACAGTGGGAACACACTTGAAGCGAAGTAGCAGTATCAAGTCGACGGACTAAACTGTACTCATGTCACCTGGGAACTGCTACCCGACGATAGGTATAATACCAACCAACAGTTCCCGATGAGTCATGTCCAATGTACTCGTAACCTAACGAGCACCTGCATACTATCTCCAGTGCGACGTACTAATGGCTATAGGACAGACCATCTCTCTAGCTGGGATGAGAAGCGTATACACTAGTTTACTCCGGAGTATCGATGCCCCGTCTCGATAATCCTACGACTAGGGACCTGTATAAGGATGTGCTTGTAGGTTACCCAGCCCCCACTAGTGTGACTGCCAACACAATGCTGGTAATCAAGCAAAGATCCTAAGGGCTCCACTAATATGTATAAGCGATATGCTAAAAGAAACACATGCATATATTAAAGTAGAAACAAACTAAATAGCATACTACCATTTTGAGCAAGACTGTCAGTACAACTGTGAATATCCCAAGCTTTCATTAAGTAATATACAAACCGGTATGATACAATAATGGCCTCTAGGGTATATACACTAACAGGTTACCCATTAGGAGCAAGTAGATCTTCCAATAGAAGATCAGTTCAAATGGAAAGGTAGTTACCTAATAAGGTTAGACTTGTAGAAAAGGGTTTTCGTCAAATACCCACTATGAATTGTGATGAAACTTTCTCTTCAGTGTTTATACTGAAGTCCATTCGAATATAACTTGCCACTGCTGCTTTTCATGACTACGAGATCCGGCAGGTGGAAGTCAATAAAGTCTTTCTAAATAGAGATTTAGAAGTGAACGTGTATATGACTTTGCCAGGAGGCCTTGTAGTCGGTGGGAGCAGCGGAAAGGTGAGCAAGTTGTTTAAGTCCATTTATGGACTGAAGTAGGCATCGCGGAGACATATTATTTGTTTTGATGTGACAGTCAAAGTATTTTACTTTATCAAAATTGTAGATGATCCTAGTATTTGTAAGAAGGAAGTAAAGAGTTTTGTCATATTCCTCATATTGTATGTGGATGAGATCCTCCTAATAGAAAATGATGTTCTTATATTATGATTCGGTTGAACTTTGTTTTTCATAGATGTTTCTTGATATAAGATTTAAGAAATATATCAATCGATCTGGGGACTAGATCTATAAAGATAGATGTAGAAGGATTTTAGGATTGTCCCAATCCAGGTGCTCTGACACCATTTTAAAAGGGTTTAGAATGGACGACTCCTAACACGGTAGTGTACATGCATATCATGGAGTCGCTCTCTCTAAAGAGATGTTTTCCGGACTGATGAGGAGAGGAACTCGCGTGAATAGCATTCTACATGTTTCGTCAGTAGGGTTAATCATATGATGTCATGTACCAGACCAGATGTTGATTATACACTTATTGTAATAAGCAGTTATCAGTCCAATCCTGGAGAAACATAGGATAGCGGTGAAGAACATATGTGAATGTTCTTGGTGTATAGTAATGGCAGCCTCAAATTGGAGGCGGTTATCAATTCCGGCTTCCAAGGTGACATGGACGACAGAGTGTCTGTCGCGGGTGATAAGTTTACCCTCTTCTTAGGAGCAGTATATTTGAAAGGGTTCCAACCAGGATACTGAGGTAGTCAAGACGCTGGGTGCTGAGTATGACTTAGAAGAGGATACAACCCAAGAAGTTATTTGGATAAATAAGTTCATTTATGAACTTGGTCCCAT
The DNA here is from genome assembly GCA_030015575.1 of Agapanthus africanus. Lineage (NCBI taxonomy): Eukaryota > Viridiplantae > Streptophyta > Magnoliopsida > Asparagales > Amaryllidaceae > Agapanthus > Agapanthus africanus. The sequence continues at coordinate 135,993,538 of JASDDO010000004.1, read as the reverse complement.
CAGCTATTTAGACAAATCCTAAGGCAGGTATCGCTTGATTTGGGAGATAGTTGATCTCCACGAGATTGAGATAAAGAGAGAAGAAATTAGAAACATTGTAGCGGATCCACTCACTGAGGCTGTCTCTCAAATACGGTTTACGAAATTGTTATTAGAGAAGTTGGGTATGTGATACCGCAATAATTGACCTTAAGTGCAAGTGAAAGATTGTTGGATAAAGATGCCCTCAAGGCAATTATTGTAATTGTAGGAGGACCTATATGGATAGAACAATCTTACTCGAGATGATAATATGCTATCTGGTTTGTCTTTATCCTTCATTTGTATCTGTTTTATTTGCTATTACGTATCGCTAATACATAATGATAAAACCCATAGGATCTTTGCTTGAATACCAGGATTAATGATGGGGATCATAATAGTGGGGCCTGGATAGTCCGTAAGCACATCCTTAAATGTTCCTAGTCATAGGAGTATCAAAACAGGGTATCGGTACTCTAGTTTAAACTAATGTATACATTTCCTGATCAGATTGGAGGGTGATAGTTGGCCCCGCAGCTATTGGTGTTTGACACCGAAGATTGTATACAGGTGTTCATTGGAGAATGAGTTTTACTGAACGGACTCATCGAGAACTCTCAAATGGTATAGCATTTCTCTGGTGACATGAGTACATTGTGGTCTTTTGACCTGAGATCACCATAGTGTCTTGTGTTTGTTCCCACTGTACTTTGATTACTACCCTACCACGGCTCTAATGAGGCGTGCAAACAGGTTGTGTTGGGTACAGTCCTGAAGTACATGGAGGCAATGAGCAGTCAAAGGGACTCGTCTCTTCCGGTATAGGGAGTCGATGTCATGCTATGCAGGACATGACTATAACCAGAAGTCCATAGCCACAGGAGATGAAATAAACTGATAAGTGCTATTAGTTGTATCCCTGATGGTTATTATTCCAATGTCTGCATGACTTATTGGGTTATTAGGGGTCTGACAAGATCCACCCCCCAGACCCGGTATGCGATACTCTCTGAAGAAGAGACCGGACTGCATGGTGACTATCAATGATAGGCTCTGATTTCATTCGGATGATCTTGCTTTTCAACCTTTCTTTTGATTAATCCTGGGTAGCCATTACGTATAGTTAATACCGGTGACGTGCTTGTGGGTTATCGGATATGATCCTAACCTACTGTCAGCATATTGATTGAGTCTATAGATTCCCACGTATAGGTTGTAACACCCTAGTTCGTTATACCGTGACTTGATTTAATTAATTTATATATTGGATGGCTATTTCTTGATTTATTGTTGTTATGGGTGCGAATAGTGTAATTGGTATCTGTGTTTGCATCCGACCCGACCCGATCCGCATGCTGGAAACCCATCTTGATTCCTGTTTATAATTTATCCACGCCACTGCGGAGGATCCGTACACTTTCATGTTGTATATCATGTTTATCTGCATCATATATCTGGCATATGCATTTTTGTAATATTACATTTATAATCAAATAATATATTTTAAAAATATATAGAATGGCCTGCATCATACCCCTAACCCTGTGGTGGCATCCGTACGTCGTGTTCTCGTCCCGTTCAGTGAAACAGACTCGTTTGGATAGCTACGTGCATGCTACGTGTATCCGTTCTTGGGAGTATGCATTTTCGTTACTCGGTTATCCTATTTTGGTTTTGGTTAACACGTATGTTATCCGTATTTTCAAACCGTAATTTTAGACCCGACCCGGACGTATTTTGGACTATTTTTGCATTAGCCAAAATCTAAAATATATTTAATATTATATTCATATAATATTATACTGTTAAAATATATTCGTTTATATTTTTTTAGGTTTTAAATATTTTTTTAAAAAATCAAATCCTAACAAACCCCTCTCTCTCCTCTTTTATATATATATTACATATTATATAATATTCCTTACCTAACCTATTTACAAAGCCAGCCCTCTCTCTCTCCCGCTTCCTCTCTATTTTCGCTCCCGCCTCACGCGAAGCCTTTGTCGCGGGAACCCACTCCTGCCCTCGTCGCCACGCCTTGCCTCGTTACCCGCCTCACCCTCGAACTCGCTTCATCTCCCCGACCTCACCCTCGCCTTCCTCCATCTCCCTGCAACCTAACCCTGACGAGAACCCATGTCCCCATCGTGACCGCCACAACCCATCAACCCCGAACCCGACCTCGCCGCCGATCATCCCATCGGCATCGTCACCACTTCCTCTTTCACCTCACCTCCTCCATCATCTCCAACGAAAGCCACGACCACTGCAACCATCACCGCACGACCCAACATCATAACCCTGCACCTCGCCTCATCGTCGACCACCTCCTCATCCTCACGGCCACCCTCGTCGACACCTTCTTCCTCTCTTTCCTCTCCTCCTCCGCCTGCACAACCCATCTTCCCCATCCCCGGCCGCACAGAACCCATTCCTGCAACCCTCTGCCCTCATCGTGTCGCCGTTTCCAGCACCCTCACTGCCGACCAGCCTCGTCGGCATCCCCTTGCCACCTCCTTTCCACTCCCCTACTCCCCGAGCTTTCCCTGCACACCCCCGACAACCAAGCCCGACACAACTCTTGCACTTCACCGCAGCCACACCAATTTCCGGCACCCCCTCATCGCCTGAGACCTCGCTGTCACCCGTGCCTCATCGTCTCTGACACCAAACCCCAGTTCCCTTTCTTTCTTCTTCTTCTTCTTCTTCTTCTTCTTCTTCTTCTCTTTTTCTTCTTTCTTGGTTTTTGTTTTCTGTGTTAGTGTATATGCCCTAGGGGCCATTATTGTATCATACTAGCTTGTATATTACTTAATGGAAGCTTGGGATATTCACAGTTATATTAATAGTCTTGCTAAAACATGGTAGTATGCTACTTGGTTTATTTCTATCTTAATATGTGTAAATGTTAGCATATCGAGAATACTTATTGATAGAGCCCTTAGGATCTTGCTTGACTACCAGCGTTGTGATGGCAGTCACACTAGTGGAGACTGGGTAGTCTACAAGCACATCCTTTTTCAGGTCCCTAGTCGTAGGATTATCGAGACAGGGCATCGATACTCCGGAGTAGACTAGTGTGTACGCTTCTTATCCCAGCAGGGGAAATGGTCTGTCCCACAGCCATTAGTACGTTGTACTGGAGATAGTATACAGGTGCTCGTTGGGTTACGGGTATACCGGACAGGACTCGCAGGGAACTGTTGGTTGGTGTAACATTTAGGAAAAAGTTAGAAATAAATAAATTTAATTAAAATAAGAATAAGCTGATAAATCACAAATTGGTTAAAATCAAATATGTTAATCTTCATAAGTTATATGTAATACAATTTAAATTAAAAATTTTGAATGTAAAATAAATAAGTTATAAGGGTTTTAATGAAAATTTTAGCTTCATTTTAATAAAAGATGTGTTTTATAATAAGCTAGTTGTGAGGGGTTGAATTGCAAAGTTAGGTTGTGTGCAAATAGGGTTTTGTAAAGGGTTTAATTGAATAAGGGTTATTAATTCAGTTCTGAAACTAAACTAAAAATAAAACAAAAATTGAAGATAATTACCACACCACCTCATGCTTGCATGAACACCCTTCAACCTCCACCTCCTCCTTGCATGAAACATGCACACATTAGCTTAAGACACCTCCTCCTTCCCTTATCTCTTTATACCTTCACTTAAATAGCTCCATTTCAGTTAAACATCAGATTAAAACTTCAAATGAACTGAAAAAGAAAATCAAAAGAAAAGAAAAATAGAAGAGAAAAGAAGAACAAGAGGAAAGAGAAGAAGATGGAGCTTGTTCTTGGAGTTGGTTCATCTTCAAGCTAGGAGGAACTTGTAGATCTTTGGGGGGTTATTCCTACAGCAATATAGGAGGGTAAGATTCTTATTCACAGTAGGTTAATTGGTTCTGTAGATCAGTTAAAACAGATTGAACATGTCACATAATATGGTATTTTTAGCTAAACTTATAGTCTGCTAGAATATGCTTTAATCTGGAACTTAAATAAATAAATTCAACAGGGTAAAAATGATGTAGGAATCAAATAGAACACACCACAAGACAACGACAGTGGGGGGCCGGTTTTGGGCCGGCGACAGAAGGATTTTGGCCGGCGTCGCCGGCCATGTGGGAAGCTTTTGGGGTTTGGTTAATTGGGTAGTCTACAGTGTACCATTTAGGCTATTTTGGCACTGTTGATTTAACTTAGTTTCACTGTAATTAAAATCTGGAATGCTATATCGGAAAAAGAATCGTAAAACACTAAATACGACACGACGAAACTACGTCGCGTTTTAATTCCTGAAACAGTGCAGGTTTGGGTTAAAATTCAGCAAGACTAAGTGTTTAATAACTTGATTCAATCAAATAATAGATAACTAATAAGTAAGATAACGTGTTTCTATTTCCGTTATATCGGAATAGCTATTTTGCTTATATAAGTTAATTTGCATATTTAGACGCGGATACGAGTAATACGGAAGCCGCGAGGAAAGGGAAAGGATTAGCGATTCCGGAGTAGATTCGACTTTCCGGTGAGTAGACTAAACATATACCGGGGAATTTAGTAAAGATGGCGTGTTTCGCCCATGGTTTTACTTAATGTGATATTCATATCATCATGTTTAAATGTTAGAATTTCATGCATTAAAATATGTGTATATTGCCTAGTTGTTAGAACACTTCACAAGTATCGACGAGTCATGCCACGTGCACATCTTATATGCTACACACACCTCGTCGATATTCCCATGTCACATACACTTAAATATCATACTTATTAACATGAATTATATTGTATTTCATATGTCAAGTATATTGGTAGAATTCATTATTTACATCCTGTTGCTTTATGCGTACTTCCATGTTGGATATGAGATAGATGCAGAATTGAGGATTTATGATTTTGAGTTTTTGAATACTACTACATAAATCCAGTTTTCATGATTGATGTGACATGTCCACCCTGAGTTGATTTCTGTTTTTGGTTTTATTTCGGACCGAGTGGGGGAGATATACGGTCGCGGATTTACGTTATCCATACTGAGTGGGGGAGCTATACAGTTGGATACAGGGTGGACCCGGTCGAGACCGAGGGGCAGGATAGCCGTATTGAGACGGGGGAGCCTAGCGAGGTTACTCGATACCGGAGTTGGTTATAGAAATACGGCGTGTATCTAGAGGATAACGACCGATATTATGAGTATAGGATCATTCGGGGAATGATGCCTATAAGAAATGAAGATTTTGTGTCGTTGATGGACACCGAGAAATGATTTACTTGAGTTGTGATTTCAGAAGTATAATGAGATTTATTGTTGGATTTCACCTATACTCATATATCATATTGATTCATATTCTGTAGCATGATTGTCATATTTACTTTATTCGCCGTTATATGTTAGTCGTATTCACTGAGTTGGCAACTCATCCCCGTTGTGCCACAGTTCCTTGCAGGGATAGATTGGACGGTTAGCTGCGAGGCAGGATCACGTTTGCAGTTGTATTCCATCTTTTGATTGGTAGGTTACATGTGTAGTAACCTTTCCTTTTTTTTTGGGTTTTGTACTTTTGTATCTAGAAAGACTCCATCAGACTGTATTTTGACTTAGAAATGAGAGATGGTAAATATATGTACAGTTGAGATCGGTTGATCAGTTTCATAACTTCTTTCTTTATGAGATTCAGTGATGTTCATTATATGTATATTCATGTTTATTATTAATATTGTTGATTCCAACTTGGAATACAACCAAACTTAATCTTTATTATTGTTTAAATGAATTAACTTCATAACTTGAGATTTTTACTTAAAAACTAAATTTTTCTAAATAATTCCGAAATAAGGTATTTTGATCTTGGTTTTTGGCTTACTTGGATTTGTGCATATCTTTAGATATGATACAATCTGAGTGCCTGTCACATCCAAACTTGGGTCGTGACAAAGTTGGTATCAGAGCTTAGGAGTAACCTTATGGAATTCAGTAAGGGATTTCAATAGATTGAGGTAAGTCTGAGAGTTAGGATGACCGTTGGTTTGATGGAGTAGGTGAATTAGGACGAATGCAGTACCGTACGTATGTTCCGCGGCATATTTACGTTATCGTATTCAGCCACTTAGGATGTTTGTCTTGATCTATTCTTCCGTTGATTCTCCGTTATTGATTGTTTCTGTTCCCACACCTTATCAACTCTCGTTTCTTGTTCCAGTTGCTATGGCTACGCGGGCTAGGCGAGCCGCAGCCAGGAATGCAGCTAGGGCGAGTCCGCCTGTGACGACGACTGGTACACCGGACGTGCAGGAGGTGCATGAGCATGTTGATCCTCCTCCTGCAGATCGCATGACTAGGATTGAGGAGGGTATGTTGGGATTACAGCGAGTGGTGGGTCAGTTAGCTGAGACCACTCGAGCTTTGAGATCAGATCCAGCACCGACTGTAGCAGAGTCCGAGGTACAGCCTACACAGACGGCAGCACCAGTAGATACGAGAGTGATGGAGGTATCACTTGCAGAGTTTATGAGATTGAGACCCCCGGTATTTACAGGGACCGATGTGGCGGAAGATCCTCAGTCTTTTCTTGATAGGATGGCGAGGATTGGCAGATCATTGCGATGTTCTGATGCGAGGTCAGTGGAGCTGACTAGCTTTCGTCTGGAGGGACTTGCACAGGAGTGGTGTGAGTCGATGGAGAGAGGGCGAGCTACGAATCTTCCTCCGATGACGTGGACCGAGTTTTCTACAGTTTTTCTTGCTAGATTTCTTCCCCAGAGTGTGAGGGATGCTAGAGCTAGCAGTTTCGAAGCATTGAAGAAATCAGCAAGTATGTCAGTAGCAGATTATGACTTACGATTCACCCAGCTGTCGCGATATGCCCCATACTTAGTACCTACAGAAGAGCTTCGGGTGAAAAGGTTCCTAAGGAGTTTGGACACACAGTTGTATCTGGCGATAGGCTCCCAGCATTTTGATACATATGCACAGGCCATGGATGCGGCGATACGAGTAGAGGAGCGTTTAAGCCAGTCAGGAGTTGTTCCGGAGCCAAAGAGGAGTAGACCGTTCGTGCCGACAAATAGACAGTTTGGCCGAGGTAGAGGGTCCTATCCAGGCAGATATACTCCAGGCCGCAGTGTTGGACGAGGTTGGACACAGGGCCAGATGTTCAGTTCTTATCCTGATGATCAGAGACCACCCTTTACTTGTTATAGTTGTGGACTTCCCGGACACTTTGCGCGAGATTGTAGATCTCAGGGCGGGACCGTTGCTCCACAGGCTGTTTTACCCCTTCCACCTCCTACACCGATGGCTTTACTTCCTCCCCCAGTTGGCGCTACACGCCAGGCAGTTGCACCACGAGGTCGAGGCTATGCGGGACGTACTCAGAGAGGTAGAGGAGATAGAGGTAGAGGACGACAGGATGCGGGCAGGGGCCAGGCACGGGTTTTTGCGCTGACTCCACAGGATGCCCAGGCATCAAATGCAGTCGTGACAGGTACTCTTACAGTATGCTCAGTAGAGGCACATGTTTTATTTGATCCCGGTTCTACACACTCTTATGTATCTTCACGATTCGCACTTTTATTGGGGAAGGAGTCGTCATTATTAGAGTTACCATTGGTAGTGATTACTCCAGTTGGAGATTCCTTTATAGTTCGGCACGTATTCAGATCGTGTTCGGTGCGTATTGGCTGTAGAGATTCACTTGTTGATTTGATTCTCCTGGACATGTTGGATTTCGATATACTTCTGGGGATGGATTGGTTAGCCGCTTGTCATGCCTATGTAGATTGTAGAGGAAAAGCGGTTAGATTCTGTTTTCCAGGAGAACCGGTGTTTGTTGTGCAGAGGGACTGCAAGTTAACCCCTGTCAACATGATTTCTGCTTTTTGTGCGGGCCGGCTATTGAAAAAGGGTTGTCTTGGGTTCTTGGCTTTTATTCAGGACATAGGGGTCGCTGAAGTTCCATTGGACCAAATTCCGATCATACGAGAATTTCCCGAGGTATTCCCTGCTGAGTTACCAGGATTGCCACCTGATCGAGATATTGAATTTTGTATCGATTTGATTCCGGGTGCAGGGCCTATTTCTATACCACCCTATCGAATGGCACCGACGGAATTGAAAGAACTCAAAGGCCAGTTGCAAGAGTTGTTAGATAGAGGACTTGTCCGTCCCAGTGTTTCACCGTGGGGAGCTCCTGTGTTATTTGTAAAGAAGAAGGACGGTAGTATGAGAATGTGCATCGACTACCGACAGCTGAATCGCGTCACGGTGCGAAACAGGTATCCATTACCACGAATAGATAACTTGTTCGATCAATTACAAGGAGCAGGATTCTTCTCAAAGATTGACTTGAGGTCAGGATATCATCAGTTGAGGGTTCGGAAGGACGATATTCCGAAGACGGCGTTTCGTACGAGATATGGGCATTATGAATTTCTGGTGATGTCGTTCGGACTCACCAATGCTCCAGCAGCTTTTATGGATATGATGAACCGTATCTTTAGACCATTTATCGATCGGTTTATTATAGTATTCATAGATGATATTCTTGTATATTCTCGGAGTCAGACGGAGCACGAGCAGCATTTACGTATCACGTTGCAGACCTTGAAGGAGCATAAATTGTATGCAAAGTTTTCTAAGTGTGCTTTTTGGCTCGATAGTGTGGAGTTCTTGGGTCACATAGTTACGAGAGAAGGTATATGCGTAGACCCAAAGAAGATTGAAGCGGTACAACACTGGCCCATGCCTATGTCAGTTACAGAGGTTCGGAGTTTCTTAGGTCTGGCAGGTTATTACAGACGCTTCGTACAGGATTTCTCAAGGATAGCGGCACCTTTAACAGGATTGACTAGGAAGGAAGTTCCATTTCAGTGGACAGATGCTTGTGAGCAGAGTTTCCAACAGCTGAAGATGCGTTTGACGACTGCACCTGTATTATCTTTACCTTCTGGGTCAGGGGGTTTCGTCGTATATTGCGATGCTTCTAGAGTGGGCTTAGGCTGTGTGTTGATGCAACACGACAAGGTTATAGCATATGCTTCTCGGCAGTTGAAGAGGCATGAACAAAATTACCCCACTCATGATCTAGAGATGGCTGCTGTAGTATTCGCATTGAAGATTTGGAGACACTACTTGTATGGAGAAACGTGTCAAATCTTCACAGATCATAAAAGTTTAAAGTATATCTTTCAGCAGAAGGATCTGAACCTCAGGCAGCGTAGATGGATGGAACTGGTGAAAGATTACGACTGTGAGATTTTGTACCATCCAGGCAAAGCAAATGTTGTGGCAGATGCCTTGAGCCGGAGGCCTGGAGGTAATTTATCTCATTTGAGCATTTTGCAGAGACAGTCTTCTACAGACTGGCAGATCTTATGTGATAGTCGTATACAGTTTGAGTTCACATCGGCAGGAGGTCAGTTAGCACATGTTCGCACCAGACCTTAGCTATTGGATCGTATTCGAGATGCGCAGCCTACCGATACTCGCTTGATGGAGATTATGGATCATGTTAGGCAGGGCAAGGAGACGGAGTTCGTGATTGATGATCATGGAGTATTACATTTTAGGACTCGTCTCTGTGTGCCAGATTCTGACGGATTGAGGCGTGAGATTTTGGAGGATGCCCACAGATCAGTATACAGTATTCATCCTGGTTCCACCAAAATGTATCGTGATTTGAAGGATAATTATTGGTGGGAGGGAATGAAGAAGGATGTTACGGATTTTTTTTCTCGATGCTTGACTTGTCAGCAAGTCAAAGCAGAACACCAGAGGCCAGCCGGAGAGCTGCAACCCTTACCCATTCCAGAGTGGAAATGGGAACAGATTTCCATGGATTTTGTGGTGGGTCTACCCAGGACTAGCAGAGGGTATGATTCCATTTGGGTGATTTTAGACAGGCTGACGAAGGCCGCTCATTTTCTTCCAGTAAAGACGACATATGGATTTGCTCAGTATGCACAGGTTTATATCGATGAGATTGTACGTCTACATGGAGTGCCGACATGCATAGTGTCAGATCGAGGTACCCAGTTCACGAGCAGGCTATGGCAGAAACTTCAGGACGCTCTTGGTACACGACTGAGCTTTAGTACAGCTTTCCACCCACAGACAGACGGTCAGTCGGAGCGGACAATTCAGATACTAGAGGATATGCTTCGGGCTTGTAACCTAGATTTCGGTGGTAGTTGGGATCGTCACCTACCTTTGGTAGAATTCTCGTATAACAACAGCTTTCAAGAGACGATCCAGATGGCACCCTTTGAAGCTTTGTATGGAAGGAAATGTAGATCACCTGTTTGCTGGACGGAACTTAGTGAAAGTAGTATATTGGGACCGCAGATAGTACAGGAAACTACAGAGAAGATTCACTTGATACGAGATAGAATGAAAGCGGCTCAAAGCTGACAGAAGTCATACGCAGATCGACGACGACGTAAACTTGAGTTTGATGTGGGAGATCATGTGTTCCTTCGAGTATCTCCAATGAAAGGTGTGATGCGCTTCGGGAAGAAAGGGAAGCTCAGCCCCAGGTATGTTGGACCTTACGAGATTTTAGAGAGAGTGGGCGCTGTGGCTTATCGGTTAGCACTTCCACCTGGTTTTCCCGACATACATCCAGTGTTCCACGTTTCGATGCTTCGCAGATATCTTCACGATCCATCTCACGCGATCCATCATCAGACTCTACAGCTCGAGCCAGATCTATCTTTCACAGTGCAGCCAGTCGCTATTCTGGACAGGCAGGCAAAGCAACTACGATCGAGGATACTGCCATCTGTAAAGGTTCTCTGGCAAGGAAAGGATCGCGAGGAGATTACTTGGGAGACGGAGGACGCAATGCGAAAGAAATTTCCACATCTTTTCATAGGTATGTCTAGTAATTATTTAAATTCGGGGACCGAATTTTCTTAAGGGGGGAATATTGTAACATTTAGGAAAAAGTTAGAAATAAATAAATTTAATTAAAATAAGAATAAGCTGATAAATCACAAATTGGTTAAAATCAAATATGTTAATCTTCATAAGTTATATGTAATACAATTTAAATTAAAATTTTTGAATGTAAAATAAATAAGTTATAAGGGTTTTAATGAAAATTTTAGCTTCATTTTAATAAAAGATGTGTTTTATAATAAGCTAGTTGTGAGGGGTTGAATTGCAAAGTTAGGTTGTGTGCAAATAGGGTTTTGTAAAGGGTTTAATTGAATAAGGGTTATTAATTCAGTTCTGAAACTAAACTAAAAATAAAACAAAAATTGAAGATAATTACCACACCACCTCATGCTTGCATGAACACCCTTCAACCTCCACCTCCTCCTTGCATGAAACATGCACACATTAGCTTAAGACACCTCCTCCTTCCCTTATCTCTTTATACCTTCACTTAAATAGCTCCATTTCAGTTAAACATCAGATTAAAACTTCAAATGAACTGAAAAAGAAAATCAAAAGAAAAGAAAAATAGAAGAGAAAAGAAGAACAAGAGGAAAGAGAAGAAGATGGAGCTTGTTCTTGGAGTTGGTTCATCTTCAAGCTAGGAGGAACTTGTAGATCTTTGGGGGGTTATTCCTACAGCAATATAGGAGGGTAAGATTCTTATTCACAGTAGGTTAATTGGTTCTGTAGATCAGTTAAAACAGATTGAACATGTCACATAATATGGTATTTTTAGCTAAACTTATAGTCTGCTAGAATCTGCTTTAATCTGGAACTTAAATAAATAAATTCAACAGGGTAAAAATGATGTAGGAATCAAATAGAACACACCACAAGACAACGACAGTGGGGGGCCGGTTTTGGGCCGGCGACAGAAGGATTTTGGCCGGCGTCGCCGGCCATGTGGGAAGCTTTTGGGGTTTGGTTAATTGGGTAGTCTACAGTGTACCATTTAGGCTATTTTGGCACTGTTGATTTAACTTAGTTTCACTGTAATTAAAATCTGGAATGCTATATCGGAAAAAGAATCGTAAAACACTAAATACGACACGACGAAACTACGTCGCGTTTTAATTCCTGAAACAGTGCAGGTTTGGGTTAAAATTCAGCAAGACTAAGTGTTTAATAACTTGATTCAATCAAATAATAGATAACTAATAAGTAAGATAACGTGTTTCTATTTCCGTTATATCGGAATAGCTATTTTGCTTATATAAGTTAATTTGCATATTTAGACGCGGATACGAGTAATACGGAAGCCGCGAGGAAAGGGAAAGGATTAGCGATTCCGGAGTAGATTCGACTTTCCGGTGAGTAGACTAAACATCTACCGGGGAATTTAGTAAAGATGGCGTGTTTCGCCCATGGTTTTACTTAATGTGATATTCATATCATCATGTTTAAATGTTAGAATTTCATGCATTAAAATATGTGTATATTGCCTAGTTGTTAGAACACTTCACAAGTATCGACGAGTCATGCCACGTGCACATCTTATATGCTACACACACCTCGTCGATATTGCCATGTCACATACACTTAAATATCATACTTATTAACATGAATTATATTGTATTTCATATGTCAAGTATATTGGTAGAATTCATTATTTACATCCTGTTGCTTTATGCGTACTTCCATGTTGGATATGAGATAGATGCAGAATTGAGGATTTATGATTTTGAGTTTTTGAATACTACTACATAAATCCAGTTTTCATGATTGATGTGACATGTCCACCCTGAGTTGATTTCTGTTTTTGGTTTTATTCCGGACCGAGTGGGGGAGATATACGGTCGCGGATTTACGTTATCCATACTGAGTGGGGGAGCTATACAGTTGGATACAGGGTGGACCCGGTCGAGACCGAGGGGCAGGATAGCCGTATTGAGACGGGGGAGCCTAGCGAGGTTACTCGATACCGGAGTTGGTTATAGAAATACGGCGTGTATCTAGAGGATAACGACCGATATTATGAGTATAGGATCATTCGGGGAATGATGCCTATAAGAAATGAAGATTTTGTGTCGTTGATGGACACCGAGAAATGATTTACTTGAGTTGTGATTTCAGAAGTATAATGAGATTTATTGTTGGATTTCACCTATACTCATATGATTCATATTCTGTAGCATGATTGTCATATTTACTTTATTCGCCGTTATATGTTAGTCGTATTCACTGAGTTGGCAACTCATCCCCGTTGTGCCACAGTTCCTTGCAGGGATAGATTGGACGGTTAGCTGCGATGCAGGATCACGTTTGCAGTTGTATTCTATCTTTTGATTGGTAGGTTACATGTGTAGTAACCTTTCCTTTTTTTTTGGGTTTTGTACTTTTGTATCTAGAAAGACTCCATCAGACTGTATTTTGACTTAGAAATGAGAGATGGTAAATATATGTACAGTTGAGATCGGTTGATCAGTTTCATAGCTTCTTTCTTTATGAGATTCAGTGATGTTCATTATATGTATATTCATGTTTATTATTAATATTGTTGATTCCAACTTGGAATACAACCAAACTTAATCTTTATTATTGTTTAAATGAATTAACTTCATAACTTGAGATTTTTACTTAAAAACTAAATTTTTCTAAATAATTCCGAAATAAGGTATTTTGATCTTGGTTTTTGGCTTACTTGGATTTGTGCATATCTTTAGATATGATACAATCTGAGTGCCTGTCACATCCAAACTTGGGTCGTGACAGTTGGTATTATACCCGTCGTCAGTTAACAGTTCCCAGGTGACATGAGTACAGCATAGTCCGCAGACTTCACACTGCTGCTTCGCCTCGGGTGTGTTCCCACTGTTCTTAGATTGCTACCCTACCACGGCTCAAAGGAGTCGTGCAAACAGGTAGCAGTTGGGTGCAGTCCCGAAGCACTTAGAGGCAGTGGCGGTTAGATAGGATTCGTCTCTCCTAGTATTGGGAGTTGATATCGCGTTGTGTTTGGAAAGCTATTACGCAAAGTCCCTGGCCAGGGCAAGCGATATTTACTGGTAGGATTTCCAGTAGCTTCTCAAGGTGTAATGGGCTTCGCTCCAACACGACTTATACCTCTTTTAGAGGACTGACGCTTGCCGCCCCCCTAGGACGGATATGCGATAGTCTTAGACGAATAGACCGGACTGTACGGAGATTGTCATATCAGGCTCAGTAAGAGTTCGGATGGGTTTCCTCATCGGCCTTCTTATCGACATCTACCTGGGGACCGTTATGTACAGCTAGTGCCGCTTGCGGTCTGTGGTTAAACCCACTGCCAGCGTATTAGTCGAGTCTTTAGAGTCCCACACAGAGAGTTTCCCTGCTTCGGGTGAAACGATATAGAGGTCGTATGGTTTTACGACAGGGTTCGGACACGCACATGCATTTATGCACGTACGATGTTCGGACAGTTTATACTAGCAGGTTTTAGTTTAAGCCAAATTCTAGTATTAGATTATTGGATTTACACAGTCTCAGTCTTTCCGTGTTTTCACGGATGGGAGGGGCATTCTCGTAATTAGTCGAGAAGCTTCTAGAAGATTGATGAGCTGGAGGCTAAGGTGGCATTTGCATTAATTAGTTTAATGACTCATGGTGTGATTCATCCATAGGATTTAATGATGCATTAATGGCTTAATGACTCATGGGATGAATCACACAAGGTGAGTTAATGAATCATGATGATATTTTTATTTGTTATTCATTTAATAAATATCTTATGCTTCATATATTTACAATGAGACATTTTTCCAAGATGATTCTCACTCTCACCTTCTCTCCCCTCAAGCTCTCTCTCTTCAAAGTACTAACCCTAACCTCTCATGAGTTGAGATCTAAGGGTTAGCAAGACTAATAGATCCCTAATCCTCTTCTATATCCTCTAGGTTGCTTTGATTAGCACTCATAGCCACTTAGTTACCTCAAGTGTGAGGTTAAAGCTTGGAGAAATAGCTCTCGGGTGGATCTTCTATCACAACGAGGAGGCCGACGAGGAGGTGAACAAAGAGAACAAGAAGGACTTGATTCATTAGGTATAATCTTCTTTCATAGTAGCTAATCACTTCTATGTTGTTGTTAGTTAGGGTTTGGAAAAGATCCGTAAAATTAGTCGATGTTAGTTTAAACAAAATGATTGTTTTACCTATTCCGCCTCCCCGCATCTTGTGGGGTGTCTAACGTCGACTTACAGTGGTATCAGAGCCTCGCTAAACCATAACTAAC
The DNA here is from genome assembly GCA_030015575.1 of Agapanthus africanus. Taxonomy (NCBI): domain Eukaryota; kingdom Viridiplantae; phylum Streptophyta; class Magnoliopsida; order Asparagales; family Amaryllidaceae; genus Agapanthus; species Agapanthus africanus. The sequence continues at coordinate 135,978,357 of JASDDO010000004.1, read as the reverse complement.
TTGTTAGCAAAGTCGTTAGAAATTCGATCGCGAAACGAACCGGAAAAAAACATCATTTTCACATAGTTTCTGTCGTTTTTAAAACGGGGTCTAAAAATTTTTCAGGGACCCTTAAAAATACAAGCAGGGAATTATAAGATTACTGGAGAAATTTGGGTTCCTAACTCGGCCAAACCGCCGCGGAACCGCGGCCGATCCAAAGCGATCCGCCGCGGATCCGTGGCCGAGTTGGAGCCGAGTCAGCCCAAAATCCCCCGGTAACTCTTCTGTGTTAATTTTGTATTTTCTAGGATGTTCTGTTTCTGCTCAGGTTTCAGGTACACAGAGAATTTTTGGGAGTAGAATCATTTCTGTTTGCTTGATCGAAATTCTAAGATGTTTGGCTAACTTAATTATATATGTGTTTTGTTTAATGTGTTCGTAAACCTCCCCTAACTGCTAGTATGTCGGTTAGCAGGGGTTGCATATTTCTGTAATGGTTTGTGTTTGTGGACTTGTTGGATTGTCGTGAATGGATAGCCGGGGATGTGAGACAAGTGTTTCTTTCATTCAAATGTAATTTGTAAATTGTTGTAATATTCTTTTGCGGGGCACATCCGGGCTGAGGTTGTAGCCACCGTTGTATTATTTCATTTACTGTTTTCTGCTCCTAGGATAGACCTAAGATGGGGTGCACAAACTACCGGGTACTTTGAAGTGTTTAGTGGCCTACTCACGTTGTTGAGGAAGACCGCATCACTTCGGGTACTTGGCAGTTTGCCGTACCCGTAGGGGTCTAAGGTGGGGTTTTGGCTATTCATCGCGACTGTGAAATCCGTCTTTCTTTGCAGGCTCAAAAGGAATGCGGTTTCGTAGAAAATCCAATATGTTCATCTGTGATCTGGAATGCCTATTATTGCGTCTGACGAATGTACAATATCTATATATGATAGCTATTAGGCGTCACTTATGTTTTACACCCGCGCTAGCCCAGCCCCCGCTCTGTCGTCAGTTAAGTAACCTAACAGGTGAATGACGGGACCCAGTGGCGAATGCGGATGGCATAAGAGGACGTTGTATTTTCGTTGTTTTCTGCAATGATAGGTTAATTGATGGGACGCGTTATAATAATGCAAAGAAAATAAACCAAAGTTGAATCGTTGGAACAGTTTAAAAGAAACCACTCGGTTATTTTAAAACAGATGATATTTTTCAAAATTGCGGAGCTTTAACCACTCCTTTTAAAAGCTATCAGGTTCCTTCGATCATATCAAGTTCACTACGTTCACGGTTTCGCCAAAACCATTCATAGCCCTCCGTCATTTCATTTGGGTATTCAGTAGTATTCAAGCTATGTATTTTGACCAACGCCAAGGCATAGTGTTTGGTAGCTGCTGGGTATTCATTTGTTGCATAGATAGATGAGTTAGTTTCGGACAGTCGTATTATCATTTGGCCAACTCAGGGGTATGTACGGATGGGTTCAAATTAACAAGATAATGATGGGCAGAACTTGACATGTGACTTATGACATTTTGACCAACGCCAAGGTCATACGAGCATGGGGCAGAAATTTATATCGGGGATTTCTAAAGAAACTGAAATTTGCAAAGAGATGCATACCATTTGGAGTGTGATAATTTTGGTATGATTCCTTCAGCTTTATCACACGTTGATATTTGGATCCTGATCCTACTGTGAGTATCCGCTACTCATCAGGAGATTCGTCACTTAACGATCAATGCTATAAACCAATTAGGTGTCGAGAAAGGTGTCAGCGGGGCTACGCCCCCAGAGAAAAGAGGTTATTTAATTAAGGAACTTCGCGAAAGCGTCGGAAAACCTCCCTCGAAGTACCGACACCGGCCTGGCTGAACGGTTAAGCAAGTATTGTACAGTGAGAATAGTCCTGACTAGTTCTTCCTTTTTGGTTTGAGGAGGGATTCGAGAAACAGTAGGAGCCATCCTGTTTAGATAAACTAAAAACCACTCTAAACTTGTAAGAGCATCATGCTAAAGTGTTCCCTCTCTCTCTCATTGCAGCGACCCAAAATATGAAAGGCCTTAAGTTACTATTAGAGAAAAATATTTTGATAGGGCCAAACTATAAAGATTGGTTCCGGAATGTTAAGATGGCTTTGACTTATGACAAATTGGGGTATGTCCTTACTGCTAAGGCACCTGCTGTCCCTGGTCCAAAATCCAGTCTTGTGGATAAGGAAATCTACAAAACCTGGGAGTTAGATTGCGCGAAGGCCAAATGCATCGTGCTTGCCTCTATGAATAATGAACATCAGAGGAGGCACGAGAATATGGATCTTGAATCCACATTTCTCCACACCAAGGAACTGTATGGAGAGCAATCTCGTATAGCTAGATACGAGACCTCGAAGAACTTGTTTCAGTCGAGGATGGCCGTCGGATCGTCTGTAGGAGAACATGTCCTAAAGATGATTGGCTATATAGAAGAGCTCGCGGAGCTCGGGACAACATTAGAGAACGAGCTATATACAGACTTGGTTCTTCAGTCCCTTCCTTCCACCTACGCCCAGTTTATTCTGAATTTCAACATTCAAGGAAAACAAGTTGAACTTCTAGAACTCCTTAACATGTTGAGGAGTGCAGAGGGCACCTTGCAGAAAGCAAGGGATACACCCACTATGTTTGTTCGTTGTGCTTCCTCTTCCGGGTCCAAGGCTAGGGCCAAAGGAAGGAAGAATAAGGTCGCTACCAAACCTAGAGGTGGTGTTGGTATGGTGGGAGTTAAGGGAAAGACAAAGATTGCAGTATCGGTAGTGGAAAAGGACGAGTACTTCCACTGTCGTAGGAAAGGCCATTGGAAGAAAGATTGCAAAGCTTGGATTGCCAAGAACCAGGAACCGAAACAAGCTGTGGTTTCGACTTCAGGTGAGTTTGTAATTGAAAATTGTCTGTCAATTAACTCTACTTCTTGGGTATTGGATACCGGATCAGGATCTCATATATGCAATTCATTGCAGGCACTGAGAAACCGTAGAGTGCTGAAGGTTGGTGATATGACCCTCCAGGTTGCTAACGGAGCTAGCGTGGGTGCTGTGTCCGTAGGGGATTATCACTTTGGATTAACAAGTGGACATATTTTGGTTTTGCGCAACTGTTTTTGTGTACCTAGTTTAACGTGTAATATCATATCAGTTTCGTTGTTATCAAAAGAAGGTTATGATTTCACGTTTGTAAGCGATGTTGTTAACATCCACCTTAATCATGGTTTGATTGGGTCCGGTACACTAGATAACGGTATATACATGCTAAACCAATTACAGATTTTCAATGTCCAGAACACACTAAAAAGAAAGTCTCCAGATATAAATCAGGCTTTCTTATGGCATTGTAAACTGGGTCACATCAATGAGACAAGGTTAACTAAGTTACATAGAGAAGGATATTTGGATCCGTTCGAATATCAATCTTATGCAACTTGTCAATCATGTCTCAAAAGAAAGATGACAAAGACTCCATTCACTTGACATGGAGTAAGAGCAAGCGAGCTCTTAGGACTCATACACTGCGATGTATGTGGTCCAATGTCTACACATGAAAGAGGTGGTTTTTCATATTTCATTACTTTTACGGATGATTACTCTAGGTACAGATTCATTTTCTTGATGAAACATAAATCCGAGGCCTTTGAGAAATTCCAAGAATATAAGAATGAAGTAGAAAACCAAGCCGGCAAAAGTATCAAGACACTAAGATCTGATCGAGGTGGTGAATACTTAAGTGCCGAGTTCCTAGGTTATCTAAAAGAGAAAGGAATTCTCTCTCAGCTTACTCCTCCATATACTCCACAGCATAACGGTGTATCGGAGAGACGGAACCGAACCCTATTGGATATGGTACGTTCCATGATGAGTAATGCCGAGTTACCGCGATCTTTCTGGGGTTATGCGCTAGAATCAGCAGCATATCTTTTGAACAAGGCTCCTACCAAGACTGTGCCTACCACGCCATATCAGATGTGGAGTGGGAAGAAACCCTATCTTCAGTATCTGAAGATATGGGGATGTCCAGCTTTTGTTAAAAAGCAGCATGCGGAGAAACTCGAGCCACGATCAGTACAGTGTAAGTTTGTGAGATATCCAAAGAACTCCAAGAGGTATTTCTTCTATTACGCAGAGGAACAAAAGGTTTTTGTTTCTCGTAATGCCCATTTTCTAGAACAACAGTTTTTAGAAAAGGAAACAAGTGGGAGCGTAATAGAACTGGAAGAAATTCCAGAACCATAAACTACTACTGAAAGTTTGGTAGAACCAGTAGTTTAAGAAGAACAGGACATTCTCGTACCCCTCCGCAGGAGTAGTAGGCCGTCTCATCCGCCTGAGAGATTCAATCGTTTTCTCATAGATAGGTATAGAGAGGATTGCGTCATTGATAATGATGAACCTGCTAGCTTCCAGTAGGCCATCCAGAGCGGCGACTTGGTACGATGGCTGGATGCAATGCGGACCGACATGGAGTCAATGTACACCAACAAAGTATGGACTTTGGACTTTGCTCCAGGTTGGGTAAACCCATAGGATGCAAATGGATCTTCAAGAAAAATATTGGTGTAGATGGACAGGTGGAAACCTATAAGGCTAGACTTGTTGCGAAGGGTTTTCGTCAAAGACCTGGTTTGGACTATGACGAGACTTTTTCTCCAGTGGCTATGCTCAAATCCATTCGGATCCTTTTTGCTATTGCCGCCTTCCATGATTATGAGATCTGGCAGATGGACGTAAAGACGGCTTTTCTAAATGGTAGTTTAGAAGAGTGCGTCTATATGGATCAGCCAGAAGGTTTCAATCAGAGTGGGAGCAGCAGGAAAGTGTGCAAATTGCTTAAGTCCATTTATGGACTAAAGCAGGTATCGCGGAGTTGGAACATCTGTTTTGATGAAACGGTCAAAGAATATGACTTTATCAAAAATCCAGATGAACCATGTATATATAGTAAAATTGGAGCACGAACTGTCGTATTCCTCGTCTTGTACATGGATGACATTTTATTGATAGGAAATGACATTCCTATGCTACAATCTGTCAAAGGCCTCTTGTCACACAAGTTCTCCATGAAAGACCTGGGCGATGCCTCTTACATTCTGGGGATCTAGATCTATCGTGATAGAAGACTTTCGCAGTCCAGGTATATCAACACTATACTGAAAAGATTCAGTATGGAAGATTCTAAGCGCGGAAATTTACCGGCTTGTCACGGAATCACTCTATCCAAAGAGATGTCTCCCAAGACAGATTTGGAAAGGGATCGCATGTCTATTATACCCTACGCTTCTGCGGTAGGCTCTATAATGTATGCGATGTTGTGCACCAGACCAGATGTAGCTTACGTACTGAGCGTGGTAAGAAGGTATCAGTCAGACCCAGGGGAGAAGCACTGGATAGCAGTAAAGAACATTCTCAAGTACATGAGAAGAACTAAGGAGATGTTCTTAGTTTATAGCGGAAAAGACCTCAAGATCGAGGCCTTTGCTGATTCCAGCTTCCAGAGTGATAAGGATGACTCCAAGTCCATGTCAGGTTATGTCTTTACCCTCAATGGAGGGGCGGTATGCTGGAAGAGTTCCAAGAAGGACACCGTTGCTGACTCGACGATGGAAGCGGAGTATATCGCTGCTTGCGATGCCGCAAAAGAAGCGGTCTGGATGAAGAAGTTCCTAACAGAACTTCAGGTGGTTCCTACCATTGTTGATCCAATACCGTTGTATTGCGACAACAACGGAGCTATAGCTTTAGCAAAGGAACCCAGGTCCCATTAGAAGTCCAGACACATCTTAAGGCGGTATCACCTGATCAGGGAGATCATAGATCGCCAGGAGATCGAGGTCCGGAGAGTTGCTACAGAGGAGAACACTGCAGATCCATTAACTAAGGCCTTACCTCAGATTCAGTTCGAGAGGCTACTCGAGATGATAGGTCTTCGATACGCCGGTACATGGCCCTAGTGCAAGTGGGAGATTGTTAGTGTATATGCCCTAAGGGCCATTATTGTATCATACTAGCTTGTATATTACTTAATGGAAGCTTGGGATATTCACAGTTATATTAACAGTCTTGCTAAAACATGGTAGTATGCTACTTGGTTTATTTCTATCTTAATATGTGTATATGTTAGCATATCGAGAATACATATTGATAGAGCCCTTAGGATCTTTCTTGACTACCAGCGTTGTGATGGCAGTCACACTAGTGGGGGCTGGGTAGTCTACAAGCACATCCTTTTTCAGGTCTCTAGTCATAGGATTATCGAGACAGGGCATCGATACTCCGGAGTAGACTAGTGTGTACGCTTCTCATCCCAGCAGGGGAAATGGTCTGTCCCACAGCCATTAGTACATTGTACTGGAGATAGTATACAGGTGCTCGTTGGGTTACGGGTATACCGGACAGGACTCGCAGGGAACTGTTGGTTGGTATTATACCCGTCATTAGTTAACAGTTCCCAGGTGACATGAGTACAGTATAGTCTGCAGACTTGACACCGCTGCTTCGCCTCGGGTGTGTTCCCACTGTTCTTAGATTGCTACCCTACCACGGCTCAAAGGAGTCGTGCAAACAGGTAGCAGTTGGGTGCAGTCCCAAAGCACTTGGAGGCAGTGGCGGTTAGATAGGATTCGTCTCTCCCGGTATTGGGAGTTGATATCGCGCTGTGTTTGGAAAGCCATTACGCAAAGTCCCTGGCCAGGGCAAGCGAGATTTACTGGTAGGATTTCCAGTAGCTTCTCAAGGTGTAATGGGCTTCGCTCCAACACGACTTATACCGCTTTTAGGGGACTGACGCTTGCCGCCTGATTGATGTAAAATCTTGTTGTGTCGATTTAAGAAAATTGTAAAGACATCACAACCAAAAATTATATTGACCGCAATCAAACTACGGTGTCAATTGTAGTTCATGAATGAGTGCGGATCGTCCACAGGGATTGCACGATTCGTTTGTATTATGATATGCTTGAATTGAAAAGTTAAGCTAAGATAAACAAAAACATGATTCAAGAGTTTTGATTTTTAAGTGTCACTATTCTATTCAAGAATCAAGAAAAAGATAAACAGTCAAGAATCGGTGTATCGATGATATTTCCAATCAACAATCAAGAATCTAAAAGAGGCTCGCAGGAATCGATCGGATCGATAGACGTGATGTAATCTTAAGATTTCGTGTTCTTGTCCTTCGAAGGATTGATACTAGATTGATGATCATCGACGAGAGTTAAGGCTTTCTTGATGAAACTAGGGTTTCATCTTTTAACCCTTGTTCTTTCGTCGATATCATTCCTTTTCTAGCCTCTACCAAATTCAAGAAATGATCGTAACTCCCCAATTTTGAACGATATCAATCAAGAAAGCATCGAAACAAAATGGGTCGTCGTTTCTTGAACTTGCTAGGGTTTTCAAAACACGTAGGATTCAAGAATCGATTAAAGTTATGTTACATCATCTTTCTATTGACCGTCTCGACTCCTCGACGAGCGGAGTTTTATTCACACATCACCACACAGAAAATATTCACGAATTGTAAAGATATCATGATGCAGAATTTAAAGAAAACAAGATAAAAGAATATCACCTTTATTTATCTCAACAATTTTGATTACATTCGCTTCAAGAACTACAAGAAGAAGAATCTAGATTGTTGATCGGGCGTCGCTCGGCTTCGTGAGTCGTGGATCGGCTCGGATCGCTTGCTCCGTTGAAGATCGGCTCCGCTCTTAAAGGTTGTAGGGCTTCTAGCTTAATGGGTACTCGGGAATCTTGATTCTAATTGGAATTAGGGTTAGGGTTTCCCACAAGCCCTCTCACTAAACTTGTGGAAGAAGAAGAAGAAAGAGAATGGCTAAAAATGAACTAAAATGAATCACACCCTCTCTTGGATGTATGATATATGATGATCTATGATTCTCTCACCCTAGGTCTAGACTTCTATTTATAGACTTCCCAAACCCTAGGTTTAGGTTTGAAATGGTAGTTCCCTCCAAAAGTTTGTTGAGTCTTCTAGAAGGTAGTTTGTTAGGAGCTAGCTTAGGGTTTAAGCTAGGTTTACTTAGGCTTGGAAACCCTTGTTTGCTGATCTGGCAGAAACCTCTGGAGTCTTCTAGAACTTGGAGTGTCTTTCTGAACTGTAGGAGCTGAGACAGGAGTTTTGCACTAAAATTTAGAGGCTGATTCCTTGGACCCACCACGGATCCGCGGCGCAAGCAGGCTCCTGCCGCGGATCCGCGGCTCTTTAGGGGGCTTGGGCCTTGGGCTCTCTGGTACAGGCTTGAGCTGACATGTGGAGCTTTTTAGGATATCTTGAATTGTAATTGCTCCATTGTAATGACACCAGATTTGAAGTTAGTGAGTTGACGTATCTTTGAGCGGTGTAAATTTGAGCGAGGTTCTCCTTTTCCTGCACAGGCTTAGAAACACGGGTTGCGACATATAGAAATATTGCGATGCCATGCAATGCAGTCAATTTCCCTAGAAATGCCGGTTTTAAGGTCTAATACATGTAATCTGATAATCTGTGATAGATTTGCTAATATGTGAAATACGAATACCGAACACTTCTATATGAATGCAAATGATGAGGAAATTGCCGGTTAAAATATACAATATTTTCGACTAATCAAATTCCCCCAAACTTAATTTCGATCGTCTCGAGCGAATGTTTTATTAAAAAGAGAAGGAGAAAATAAAGAAAGAGAAAAACTAACTAGCACACGTTCGTAGGCAACACGATTGCACTGAGCACGTGCAACAAGCCTTTAAACCTCTAGGTGTCCCTAGTAGGAGGAGTGTTGTCTCCTGAGGGTTTTCAGCGGATTTGTAACATTTTCAAAAATATAAAATATTAATTTTGGGAATTTTTATAATTTAATATTATTTTATTGATTATTTTAGTATTAAATGCAAATAAATAGGAAAAATGTTAGAAAAATTATGGAAAATTCTAAAATAGAGTAAATTAGTGAATTATGACATTTTTAATTTTTTGTGTTTAGTTTGACACTAATTTAGTGCTAATCGCGATTAAAATCGCTAATCGGGTTTTTTGGCAATTTTGTGCAAAACTTGCACATATCACTTTTTCTACACTTGTGTATTTTTCTAGCCATGGTTTTCATTTGGGTTTACTATTGGTATGAGAAGGTTTGGAATTAAAGAAAATGAAAAGAAAAGAAAAGGAAAGAGTAGGTAATGATGAGAGAGAGGGACAAGGTCAACCCCACCTTTTTGAACCATGCTTCCATCATTCCTTCACTCTCATTTCTTCCCCTCTCTCCCATAGTTGCTGCTGCTGCTGCCTAGCCCCTTTCCCTCCCCTCTTCAACTCCTCATTTCATCTCAAAAATCACTCCAAAACCCCAAACTCCTTTCATTAAAATTGTGCAAAATCCCTAGATCTACACATGGAGCTAAAGAAGCAAGGATTTTGGCCACTAGGGGCAACTCAAGAATTTTCTTGAGTTGCTAATGGAGGTAATTTCTGAACCATTAGCTTAATTATAGCCTTTCCTATAACCCCATGTTAAGGTTTAATCGATATTGTGTGATATTATGGACTTGGTGAAAACCTAGTTAGGGTTTGAGGGAAATTGGTGTTGTATTATGAAATTGAGCTCAGTAGAGGTTTTACCAACACCCTAGTGTTTGAATTGGAACCCAAAACCTGAAGCTAAAACCAGAATATGGATTTTAGAAACCAATATCGGGGAAAAACTGGAATCTGTCACTGTTATTTAGAATCTGCTAACACCCCGAGACCCCTAAAATAATATTGAGTGGACAGTAAGATGTGCAGGCACCAGAGAGGCAACACCCAAAACCCTAGCTCCCCACTCCACCTTGAGGCCGCCGAAATCTCCTTTCTGGCCGCAATTTGCGGCCAGACCAGTGAGGAATCGCCTCGTTTTCTGTGCATAGCCCCAATTCCTCAATTCTTGGCCCTGGGTACTTCTAGTTTTGACAGATTCTTTTTAGGGTGAAATCTGGGACATATATCCTAAGTTGCTATTTTGGATTCGTGTTTCCGTATTCCGTATTTTTGATTCTAAAATGGTGGAATGTGTTTTGCCTCGACTATTTGTCGTTTATACGACGATATAGAGGATTTATTGATGGTTTTGAGAGCGTGCCATAGGTTCTCACCTATAGGCCCCCTTATCGTATCGTTTTGGATTTCATGCGCCGTTTTAGTTTGGATTTGGTTTTAATGCGCATATACGATATTTGATATGTAGGTACCCATGAAGACTTCGGGACGACAAGCAATTGCGTGGTGACGTCCGCAAATGATGATGCAAGGTGAGTAGATTATATCTACAGGGGGAAGTCGGGTGGATGGCGTATAGCACCCCCGCAGTCCGTAGATAGATTATTATGTAGTTATTGTGATATTAGGTGTATTATGGATAGTATAGGGTTAGAAGTGACTAGTGCAGTTCATAGTCGCGAACCCTAGGATAGAATTACACCTATACACACACCCTTGCTTATCACTTGTACTAGCACTGTGATTGATGATATGTGATGACTTTGGAGATGAGTCGATGATGTGGGCTTGGTGCCCTGGGATCGGTGATTTGATACGATTCATATGTGGGATATGACTTGTGATTCTTGCGGGCTTGGGATATGTGTTTACCCCCGCATGCATACTTACTGATGTTACCGTTTTGTACTAGACATAGAGTACCCTCCAGACTATATGATCTGATGATGGTGATATCTGTTATGTGATGAGACAGTGAGATGTTGACCCCTACCCAGCTATGGGGATGCCGTACGATGATTTACCGTACGTGCCGATATTGATGATAGATCCGCACTCATAACTCGAGGATATCTTATGATATGACATTGAGGCGAGATCACCGACTATATATCTTTATATATATACCGACTCAGATTTAGGTGGTTTCCACACCTACCCCTCCTGATTGACCTGATACTTAGATGTAGTTGCATAGTAGATACTTCTCTGTGGTGTTGACCACTAGATTTCTGCATCTTCATGCTATTTGCATTGCTGGTATATATTCATTGCTATATTATTATCATGCTGTTAGGACACCAGCACCATTATCGATGATGCGTATGTTCCACGTACACTATTTGCCGGCTCACACACTTCATCATCGATAATTGCCATGCCACTACACTGTAGTACTATTGCATTCATGAGATGATTCTTCCTTCGACATATGCACATTACTATTCCATGTTGCATGATTTCCGATATGATTACTGTTCTTTACATGTCGCATACGTCGTGGATTGACTGCATAGCACATCGCATTGGATTTACTTCCTGATGTTGGATTTTCATGTGATTTCTGGTTTTTGAGGACCGTGGGGTTATTTAAGAAAAGAGGCACTTTTATGAAAACCCGGTACCTCGTGATATGATATTTCGGTGCGTCCACCACGCGTTTTCTCGGTACTGAGACGTGTGCTTGAAACCCGATTCGAGGAGGTGATGATCCGTTTGCGGGTTCGTGGTGGGCCCGGTATGGTTCCCCTCGGCGAGATTATCGATGGGTTTGCCGATTGAGCCTGGAGGCGGGCGAGTACCTACCGGTGATTGTATTTGAGCTCGGCGGATATCTGGAGGATACCAGCCGCAGTCGAGAGATGGGCTGACCCGTACTGCCGGGGGCCGAGGGCCGATACCGCAGACGGAGCCCAGAGATGGATATGGGTTGACTCGTACTGCCGGGGGCCGAGGGCCGATACCGCAGACGGAGCCCCATATGGATGAGGATTTACGTGTCGATACTGGGCACGGGTTTTCATGATGTTTTTCCATGATATTGTTTATATCCTCATACTTTCATACATGATGCTTATCGTCAGTGGGTGACGAGTGGATGGGTTCCACATACATACAGACATGGATCATATACGGACTGGTTTTACATTGATCATACTTTATTTGTATATATAACAGGGTATGAGGGCGCTGTTATATATACCCTTACACCAATATTAGTGGTATGGGACGCTAATATATGTGTATTGATATCATTGATATTTCATCATAGTTACTTCATGCAGACATACCTTATATTGATGACATGTTATTACCTGAGTACCTGGCACTACATACATGATTAGATGTTACCTTGCCACCTTATCACACTCAGATGTACTCTTGTGGATTATATTACTTATTGTTGACTTAGGTTTATGTCTTGCATTCGGTTTCTGCTTGTAGATGTTTCTATTCACGAGTTGGCAACTCACCCCCGTTGTGCCACAGTTCTTGCAGGTTCTGCCGTACAGGTTTTATTGCGGCATTTCTGTCACACTACCTTCTTGCGGGTGATTTGCGTTTGGTAGGTGGATTCTTTCGCATCAAGAATCACCATTGTATTTATTTCATTCATTGTATCTAGAATTTCCATCAACCAAAACTTGTATATTGTTTCAGACCTATACTTAGTGATGTATTATTCGACCTTAGAGTCGCGCTTAGTAGTATTGCGGTTTTCTTATTGCTTTTGAGTTTTCTTTGGATTTGATCCTCGCCACTTGGCGTTGTATATTATTGTTGCATATGTGGTTGTGACCGTCGATTGACGAAGAGCTAGCTCCCGCTTGGGGATGCCATTATCATTGCATACATATTGTTATACTTGTTGTACCCCATTCGGGGCCAGTTTTTCAAAAGAAACTCTGCCGAAATTTTTAGAAAAGACTTTATTGTTTTCAAAACGTACCTTCGGCTTAGTTATTTAAAAACCTTGATTTCAAACCTGTATTTCCTCACTTCTTTAAACCAGTTTTCTCTACTTATTCTTAAAAATGGTTTTAGATTTCTGGGCTTTTGGCTTACTTGGATCAGATGGAGTCCTATAGGCTTCATATGGTTCAAGGGCCAGTCACGTGCTCTTTCGGGTCGTGACAAAGTTGGTATCAGAGCGCTAGGTTGACCTTGGTTCGAGTCTGAGTTTGACTATGTGGAGCCTAGGGCGTTGTTTATATACGGAACTTAGGCTTGACCTTATGGAACTTAGACTTGGTCGAGGGGGTATTAGACCCGAACTTTCGTCGTATTAGGATGACCCTTGGTTGATGGATTAGGTGACTAAAGTAGAGTGACGTACCGTTGGTATGTTCCGCGGCATACTTACGACACGCCACTCCGCTTAAGGAACCATAGGATGTACATTTCTCTCGAGATCAGTGATTCTCTTCATATCCTGGATTATACATCCATTTGAGATCCCCGATTCTATTAGTTTCATGATCATACCTTCATTGATGCTGTTCCTTCCTATGATCATGTACCCACTTTGGATCTGTTGTTTCCTTTCTTGCTATTGATGTGCTCTCTTTGATACTCGATTGAGGTTCATGTCACCATGTTTGAGCGCAGTTTGGGCTGCTGCTAGGGTTACGGCCGGTGTGAGCTCGTTTGGTACGAGGGCCGACCATTGTGTTTTCTGGTGACATGGGAATGTCTCGAGTTAGTGTTGGTGATTGTGACCTCTAATGGAGGCGAGTGCTTAGTCTTGCACCGGATGATCGGGCCATTGTTAGAGCTGCCAGTTGAGAGAGGACGGTTGATGTACAGCATACCTCAGAGTTTGTGATGTCGCCTACCGTGCAGACAGATGGACCAGCTGTGGCTGAGATTGACAGGAGGTTGCTTTCGGAGCTTACGAGCTGAGACTGCCGGAGCTTTCGGGCAGTCATGCGACTGATGATAGCTAGTCTACCCGATTTGAGAGACGAAGGTGATTCGTCCGATTTTGCGCCAGAGCGGGCCCAGATGAGTTGAAGATTTCCAGTGTGGAGAGTCTTACTCAGATCTAGAGCAGACCGACTCAGAGATGACCGCTTATGTATTGCCTTTCCTGGAGGATTGAGGCGTTGTTCGGCGTACAGGCGTATGAGCCAGTTGCTGCTGCAAATGACGAGATATCGCCCAGATGGTTGGAGCTACTGCAGCATGAACATGTTCTTGGAGATATGATAGCGAGTCGCTAGTCACCGAGGATGAATGACTAGGACGTGCGGTGAGTTTGCTTACCCGATGCGAGTCATCAGGTGGATTGATTCCAGATAGAGACGACTTCACGCAGGTTCGTTGAGAGTCGATAGAGACGATCGAATGTCAGGAGCCTATTTTCCAAGTTTAAAGTATACGGAAAGACATGCAGGTGATTCTATGGACCCTCTAGAAGAATGAAACCCTAACTCGACTTAATGACCGTGTGAAAGCCTTTGAACCTTCGGGTTTGTGGCGGTTCCTCAGCGCCATTAGTGAGGCTTGGGTTTGCCCTTCTACGGCTGGACCACCGACGCTGTGGCATGTACTCGATACTATTAAACTGTACCCGAGATGTGAGCTCTTGGGGGATTATGAGGATCTGACGAGTCGATCGGATGGTTCGACATCTTTCGGATATCGTGATGGGACACTGCTTGGGAGACTCCAGATGCGAGCATAGCCGTCGGAGCGCAGTTCGTGCAGCCATGATGAGACGAGTCCGAATCAGTCGACATTGACGCAGAGTGAAGAAAAGAGTTCGCTCGAGATTTCGACGAGATGACGTCCTACTCCGCTGACATCAGAGATGTGATACGCACCCCGAGGCGTGGTATGTGGATAGATCTTCCACAAAGAAGCGCAATAAGTATGCAGCCGTTCCGGAATGAGCTTTAGCTTCAGCATTGGATGACGACTTCCGGACATTTCGGCAGGATGAGATTTGAGGAAGGAACCTCGACAGGACCTTTCTGGAGTACGATACGAGAAGACCTAGACCAGGAGTGGTCGTATTGCGCGCACCCAGCAAGACAGAGTTCGGCATGGTCGACGGGGTAGTTGACCAGGTTCGGATAAAGGAACTTACCCAGATGCGTTGCAGATTGATCAAGGACGGACGAGTGATGAGTATTCCTCCGATGGTTGGGACGTGTTCCCGAGGACCCGTTCGGCCTGACATCTTCTACAGAATGATGAAGCTACAAAGTACGCGATTTCGAGTCCGTGCGAGAGACTTCAGATTGGCCGTGGCCGGGAACAGTGCAGTGTATAGCAGCTTGGCGTGACCTCATAGTGGACGACGATAGAGACTGATGGAACAGGAGGTTCGTGTGAGACACTGACGAGCTGTCATTGCTTCCCGTCGAGACTAGAGACCTGATTTTCTTACAGAGACGTTAGGATGTGACCAGTTTCTGAGAAAATATTGTGCTGAGGACACAGGTGTCTTTTGAGCGAGAAGAGGTTGTGCAGGAAGGCCAGCCTCTGTACAGATCGGCATAGGCATGCTTGGAAGAGACCTTGAGCAGGATTCCTTCCAGGACATTGCTGCCATGATGATTGCACCCAGGATCAGATGTGTGACGTGCTTTCAGAGAGCCAGAGGCCGACGCCAGTGATATGCTGCCTTACGAGTGGTCGTGAGGTTTGACCGAGAGGTGACCAGAGAAGTGCCAGAACGGAATCGTCCCCGTTAGCACACCTGACAGGGCCGATGAGCCGATTGACTGTGAGATTGGTAATCCGCAGAAAGATAAGGACCCAGAGAGTCAGAGGACGCCAGACCGTGAGCAAGAGGCACGTGGATATCCTGCGCAGCTAGCAGTGGATGCACCGACTCCTTCTCGACCTCGAAGGAGGGACTACCGACGACGGTATTTATGATTTGTTATTTTGTGATTCGATTATCACGTATCCGTCATTTTGGATTTCGGTATTTTGGGCATTCTGTTTGCATGATTTAGTTTTGATGACTGAGTTTCATGATATTAGTTTCATGCACCCACTGGATATTTATATGTTTTGCGCGGAGTTATTACATTTGGGGTATTGATTGAGATTTCATGCCTACCGTATGCAGTGATTTGATTTGCACTTCCAGCTTGGTTTTCATGCACCTTTAGTGTTTTGTTATACGATTTTGGTGCACGCCAGATGCACTAAATCGGGATTTTTCGTGCATGTCACATGCACCTGATTTATTTTTCTGTCAGGCACACACGTTGCCTACGACAGATGTTGCGTGCACACCAGTTACACCTAGATGTTTTTTTGTATACCTGTTTGACACATTTATGGATCTTGATTTCCATGCGCACCAGACGCACAGGATTGTGTTATGTGCATTTTGGGGATTTATTCCTTTTGGAGCAGTACCTTTTATGATGTTGGATTTTTGCTTTCATGCTGAGCAGGACTAGTCAGTGGACGGTACCTGGATATACTTTTGCATGCTTTTACATCAGCTTTTTTTTACATGTATAGATTGGATGTCTACATGTGTAGTTTTGGTCCATATCATATCGGTTTTGTTTTGGATTCGACATTGTGTTTTTACCTTGACTCCGATGATTGCGGGATGCTTGACGGAGTTTTGCTTTTGAGCTATCTGCTCATTACCCATGCGCATGCATTGCGCTGTGACGTTTTATGTATTGATATTTTCGGAGCCCCGACAAAATGGATTAGCACAGAAATTGTTTTAAGTATTGGGGGTTTAAATTTAAATTCGGGGACCGAATTTCTTTAAGGGGGGTAGATTGTAACATTTTCAAAAATATAAAATATTAATTTTGGGAATTTTTATAATTTAATATTATTTTATTGATTATTTTAGTATTAAATGCAAATAAATAGGAAAAATGTTAGAAAAATTATGGAAAATTCTAAAATAGAGTAAATTAGTGAATTATGACATTTTTAAGTTTTTGAGTTTAGTTTGACACTAATTTAGTGCTAATCGCGATTAAAATCGCTAATCGGGTTTTTTGGCAATTTTGTGCAAAACTTGCACATATCACTTTTTCTACACTTGTGTATTTTTCTAGCCATGGTTTTCATTTGGGTTTACTATTGGTATGAGAAGGTTTGGAATTAAAGAAAATGAAAAGAAAAGAAAAGGAAAGAGTAGGTAATGATGAGAGAGAGGGACAAGATCAACCCCACCTTTTTGAACCATGCTTCCATCATTCCTTCACTCTCATTTCTTCCCCTCTCTCCCATAGTTGCTGCTGCTGCTGCCTAGCCCCTTTCCCTCCCCTCTTCAACTCCTCATTTCATCTCAAAAATCACTCCAAAACCCCAAACTCCTTTCATTAAAATTGTGCAAAATCCCTAGATCTACACATGGAGCTAAAGAAGCAAGGATTTTGGCCACTAGGGGCAACTCAAGAATTTTCTTGAGTTGCTAATGGAGGTAATTTCTGAACCATTAGCTTAATTATAGCCTTTCCTATAACCCCATGTTAAGGTTTAATCGATATTGTGTGATATTATGGACTTGGTGAAAACCTAGTTAGGGTTTGAGGGAAATTGGTGTTGTATTATGAAATTGAGCTCAGTAGAGGTTTTACCAACACCCTAGTGTTTGAATTGGAACCCAAAACCTGAAGCTAAAACCAGAATACGGATTTTAGAAACCAATATCGGGGAAAAACTGGAATCTGTCACTGTTATTTAGAATCTGCTAACACCCCGAGACCCCTAAAATAATATTGAGTGGACAGTAAGATGTGCAGGCACCAGAGAGGCAACACCCAAAACCCTAGCTCCCCACTCCACCTTAAGGCCGCCGAAATCTCCTTTCTGGCCGCAAATTGCGGCCAGACCAGTGAGGAATCGCCTCGTTTTCTGTGCATAGCCCCAATTCCTCAATTCTTGGCCCTGGGTACTTCTAGTTTTGACAGATTCTTTTTAGGGTGAAATCTGGGACATATATCCTAAGTTGCTATTTTGGATTCGTGTTTCCGTATTCCGTATTTTTGATTCTAAAATGGTGGAATGTGTTTTGCCTCGACTATTTGTCGTTTATACGACGATATAGAGGATTTATTGATGGTTTTGAAAGCGTGCCATAGGTTCTCACCTATAGGCCCCCTTATCGTATCGTTTTGGATTTCATGCGCCGTTTTAGTTTGGATTTGGTTTTAATGCGCATATACGATATTTGATGTGTAGGTACCCATGAAGACTTCGGGACGACAAGCAATTGCGTGGTGACGTCCGCAAATGATGATGCAAGGTGAGTAGATTATATCTACAGGAGGAAGTCGGGTGGATGGCGTATAGCACCCCCGCAGTCCGTAGATAGATTATTATGTAGTTATTGTGATATTAGGTGTATTATGGATAGTATAGGGTTAGAAGTGACTAGTGCAGTTCATAGTCGCGAACCCTAGGATAGAATTACACCTATACACACACCCTTGCTTATCACTTGTACTTGCACTGTGATTGATGATATGTGATGACTTTGGAGATGAGTCGATGATATGGGCTTGGTGCCCTGGGATCGGTGATTTGATACGATTCATATGTAGGATATGACTTGTGATTCTTGCGGGCTTGGGACATGTGTTTACCCCCGCATGCATACTTACTGATGTTACCGTTTTGTACTAGACATAGAGTACCCTCCAGACTATATGATCTGATGATGGTGATATCTGTTATGTGATGAGACAGTGAGATGTTGACCCCTACCCAGCTATGGGGATGCCGTACGATGATTTACCGTACGTGCCGATATTGATGATAGATCCGCACTCATAACTCGAGGATATCTTATGATATGACATTGAGGCGAGATCACCGACTATATATCTTTATATATATACCGACTCAGATTTAGGTGGTTTCCACACCTACCCCTCCTGATTGACCTGATACTTAGATGTAGTTGCATAGTAGATACTTCTCTGTGGTGTTGACCACTAGATTTCTGCATCTTCATGCTATTTGCATTGCTGGTATATATTCATTGCTATATTATTATCATGCTGTTAGGACACCAGCACCATTATCGATGATGCGTATGTTCCACGTACACTATTTGCCGGCTCACACACTTCATCATCGATAATTGCCATGCCACTACACTGTAGTACTATTGCATTCATGAGATGATTCTTCCTTCGACATATGCACATTACTATTCCATGTTGCATGATTTCCGATATGATTACTGTTCTTTACATGTCGCATACGTCGTGGATTGACTGCATAGCACATCGCATTGGATTTACTTCCTGATGTTGGATTTTCATGTGATTTCTGGTTTTTGAGGACCGTGAGGTTATTTAAGAAAAGTGGCACTTTTATGAAAACCCGGTACCTCGTGATATGATATTTCGGTGCGTCCACCACGCGTTTTCTCGGTGCTGAGACGTGTGCTTGAAACCCGATTCGAGGAGGTGATGATCCGTTTGCGGGTTCGTGGTGGGCCCGGTATGGTTCCCCTCGGCGAGATTATCGATGGGTTTGCCGATTGAGCCTGGAGGCGGGCGAGTACCTACCGGTGATTGTATTTGAGCTCGGCGGATATCTGGAGGATACCGGCCGCCGTCGAGAGATGGGCTGACCCGTACTGCCGGGGGCCGAGGGCCGATACCGCAGACGGAGCCCAGAGATGGACATGGGTTGACTCGTACTGCCGGGGGCCGAGGGCCGATACCGCAGACGGAGCCCCATATGGATGAGGATTTACGTGTCGATGCTAGGCATGGGTTTTCATGATGTTTTTCCATGATATTGTTTATATCCTCATACTTGCATACATGATCCTTATCGTCAGTGGGTGACGAGTGGATGGGTTCCACATACATACAGACATGGATCATATACGGACTGGTTTTACATTGATCATACTTTATTTGTATATATAACAGGGTATGAGGGCGCTGTTATATATACCCTTACACCAATATTAGTGCTATGGGACTCTAATATATGTGTATTGATATCATTGATATTTCATCATAGTTACTTCATGCAGACATACCTTATATTGATGACATGTTATTACCTGAGTACCTGGCACTACATACATGATTAGATGTTACCTTGCCACCTTATCACACTCAGATGTACTCTTGTGGATTATATTATTGATTGTTGACTTAGGTTTATGTCTTGCATTCGGTTTCTGCTTGTAGATGTTTCTATTCACGAGTTGGCAACTCACCCCCATTGTGCCACAGTTCTTGCAGGTTCTGCCGTACAGGTTTTATTGCGGCATTTCTGGCACACTACCTTCTTGCGGGTGATTTGCTTTTGGTAGGTGGATTCTTTCGCATCAAGAATCACCATTGTATTTATTTCATTCATTGTATCTAGAATTTCCATCAACCAAAACTTGTATATTGTTTCAGACCTAGACTTAGTGATGTATTATTCGACCTTAGAGTCGCGCTTAGTAGTATTGCGGTTTTCTTATTGCTTTTGAGTTTTCTTTGGATTTGATCCTCGCCACTTGGCGTTGTATATTATTGTTGCATATGTAGTTGTGACCGTCGATTGACGAAGAGCTAGCTCCCGCTTGGGGATGCCATTATCATTGCATACATATTGTTATACTTGTTGTACCCCATTCGGGGCCAGTTTTTCAAAAGAAACTCTGCCGAAATTTTTAGAAAAGACTTTATTGTTTTCAAAACGTACCTTCGGCTTTGTTATTTAAAAACCTTGATTTCAAACCTGTATTTCCTCACTTCTTTAAACCAGTTTTCTCTACTTATTCTTAAAAATGGTTTTAGATTTCTGGGCTTTTGGCTTACTTGGATCAGATGGAGTCCTATAGGCTTCATATGGTTCAAGGGCCAGTCACGTGCTCTTTCGGGTCGTGACAGGATTGCACCCACAAAATCCAATAATAAAAGGAAGATCATGACTATTACATTTAAAGAAAAGAATCGTAAAAGAAAGACTTTGAAAATTAGGGTTTTCAACTAAGCTAGCTTTTCGGTTGTCATGAGCCCTATCTTAATGGTCATGAAAAGATGTCAGAAATCGCGTCCTCCCTCAATAAAACATCGTCTTATTCTTCATTTCTATCTTTCTTCCAAAACATCGATCATATCACCCTGCGTGTGTGTAAAGACATCCCTACACCCGGAGAATTCAATTCAAGCTATCATACTCTTGCCCATCAGCCTCAGTACTTTTTAATTAATGAATATTTAAACGAGATTGCTCACACATTTTCATGCGACCGTTAATACTTCTTGAGGTACTAACCGACCAATTACTCATGTGCTTGCTTACTTGGTGTATTTTCCTCGTCTTGCACCACCTCAGGCATAGCAGTGACTCCTAGACCAGTTGGCCTTAGGGCACTAGGTGAAGAAGCACCCTCGCTATATATTTTTTTTTTCCCCTTAGTGATAACAAAACCAGTGTCCATTTTTCTCACCACTTTATATTTTTTCATCATTTTTTTTTATTTCCTTCATACTTTTGGCTTTAAGACAAGAGCATTTCAAGGTATCCTCTACTATCCCAGGCTTTAAGACGTGTGTAAGTGCGAATAGCAGGGTATCAACGTTCAAAATGTTTGGCTTCCAGAATAGAAACTATTTTTCAGACTTATTTTTATCCTCAGATTAGTGACGTCTTTCATCTTACTAACCCTTGGGACAAAGGCTCATAACTACTTATTACTAGTTCGTATAAGAAAACTTCTAATTTTCTTAGTTTTCTAAAAATTTTCTAATCTCATGGATGTAATTTTTCACTATCTAAACTTTCATTATCTTATTTATATACAAAAAAGTGTAAATATAAAAATTATTTTTATACTTGAAAATTTTTAAATTTTTATGGGTTTTGAAATTTTTTCAATTTTTAAAAGAAATGTTTTGTGCTTATGCAGATGATATGCAAATGATGCGAAAATAAGCACAAACCTCCCCCAAACTTGTTTTCAACAGTGTCCTCACTGTTGCCAACAGCTATATCTACAAAACCTGTAAGTCTGAGAGGAATTATTAGTGGGGGCAAAATATATAAGTGAAGAACTTCCCCCAAACTTATTCTTTTCACTCACCTTCATTCAAAAAATGATGCAATGATATACTGGACATGAAAGTGAGACGGAGGAATTTTAATCCAAATAAACTGGCTCTTGTAAGAACAAGAGCTCCTCCGTGGGGTCAGTGGAAAAATACGGCTTTAATCTATGTCCATTTACTTTGAAAACAGTGCCGTTTTTAACATTTTCAACTTCTACTGCCCCGTGCGGATATACAGACCGCACAACAAAAGGTCCCTTCCAACGAGATCGGAGCTTACCCGCATGAAGGTGTAATCGTGAATCATAAAGAAGGACTTGTTGACCAGGTGAAAATGTTTTCCTTAAAATGTTTTTATCGTGAAAAACCTTAGTCCTATTCTTTGTGATTACAGCGTTATCATAAGCTTCATCGCGGAGTTCTCTTAGCTCGTTAAGTTGCAGCTTCCGAAAGTTGCAAGCAAGGTTTAAATCAAAATTTATTTCTTTAATATCCCACAATGCTTTATGTTCTATCTCGACGGGTAAATGACATGCTTTTCCAAACACTATCCTATATGGAGACATCCCTAGGTCGGTCTTAAATGCAGTTCGGAATGCCCAAAGAGCATCCGTCAGTTTGGTCGACCAGTCTTTTCTATTTTTAGCAACAGTTTTCTCCAGGATAAGTTTGATTTGTCTGTTTGAGATTTCAGCCTGCCCGCTTGTTTGGGGGTGATAGGGTGTAGAAAGTCGGTGGTTGATTGAATATTTCCGCATCAGAGTCTCGAAAGACCTGTTGCAGAAGTGTGTCCCATTATCACTAATAACAGCGCGTGGGTGTCCAAATCGCGAGAAGATATTCTCTTTTAAGAACTTAATAACAATTTTCTTGTCATTAGTGCGACTTGGAATGGCTTCTACCCACTTTGAGACATAATCAACCGCCAGCAGTATGTACAGATTCCCAAAGGAGTTGGGAAAAGGACCCATAAAATCTATGCCCCAAACATCGAACATTTCAACAACCAGAATGGGTTGCTGAGGTATTTCATTCCTCTGGGATATTCTACCCGTATACTGACATTGTGTACAGGTTTTGCAATGCTCAAATGCGTCCTTGAATAAGGTCGGCCAATAAAATCCACATTGCAAAACCTTTTCCGCTGTCTTTCTAGGACCAAAGTGACCCCTACAGGCCTGATCATGACAAAAAGAAAGAACACTCTTGAATTCTTCATTCGGGACACACCGGCGAATGATCTGATCAGGACAATATTTAAACAAATAGGGCTCGTCCCAGTAAAAATGTTTTACTTAGGATAGAAAACGGTATTTATCCTGTTTTGACCAATCGCTGGGTATCAGTCCCGTGGCATGATAGTTCACAATATCCCTGAACCATGGTTCATTGGATATGCTCAAGAGTTGCTCGTCAGGAAACGAGTCATTGATCGGCAGGGTCACAGGGGAAGAAATGATGCGTGAAAGGTGGTCAGCTACTACGTTTTCACATCCTTTCTTATCTTTGATAACAAGATCAAATTCTTGTAACAGTAGGATCCAACGTATTAGTCGACCTTTTGCATCTTTCTTCGCCAGAAGATGTTTTAAAGCGGAATGGTCAGTATACACAACTATAGGTGAGCCGATTAAGTAAGGCCTGAATTTTTCTAATGCAAATACAACCGCTAAAAGTTCTTTTTCTGTGGTTGTATAATTGATTTGCGCATCATTCAGGGTCTTACTAGCATAGTAAATCACGTGTGGCATCTTTTCGATGTGCTGTCCTAAGACTGCACCTACTGCAAAATCAGATGCGTCACACATCAGCTCAAAGGGGTAATCCCAGTTTAGTGATGATAAAACGGGGGCTGAAGTGAGTGAGTGTTTAAGTGAGTCGAAAGTTGTCTCGCAGTCCGAGTCAAAATGGAAGGTCGTATCCTTGGCCAGGAGAAGAGTTAAAGGTCTAGCAATTTTGCTAAAGTCCTTAATGAATCTCCTATAAAAGCCCGCATGGCCAAGGAAAGAGCGAATATCTTTGACGCTTTTGGGATGAGGGAGGTTTTGAATGACATCTATTTTGGCTCTGTCAACCTCAATGCCTTTCTGTGAAATGACATGTCCAAGAACAATTCCTTCTTGGACCATAAAATGGCATTTTTCCCAGTTCAAAGTCAAGTTCTTCTCTTTGCAACGAGTAAGAACAGCGTCAAGATTCGCTAGGCAATCGGAAAAAGAGTCTCCAAAAATCGAGAAGTCGTCCATAAAGATCTCCAGGAAATTCTCTACCATATCAGAGAATATCCCCATCATACACCGCTGAAAGGTAGCGGGAGCATTGCATAGCCCGAAAGGCATGCGACTGTAAGCAAAGGTACCAAAAGGACAAGTAAAAGTGGTTTTATCTTGATCCTTTTTGGCGATGGGGACCTGATTGTAGCCTGAGTATCCGTCCATAAAACAATAATACTCTCGTCCCGCTAAGCGTTCCAGCATCTGATCAATGAATGGTAGAGGAAAATGGTCTTTCCTCGTGGCAGCGTTGAGTTTTCTATAATCGATACATACACGCCACCCAGTTTGGGTGCGTGTCTGAATCAACTCATTCGCCTCATTGGTTATAACTGTGATGCCGGATTTCTTAGGAACGACATGTATAGGACTCACCCACTGGCTATCGGAGATGGGGTATATAATACCATTATCTAAGCATTTGACGATCTCTTTCATGACCGCCTCCTTCATGACGGGATTCAACCGTCTCTGTGGTTCTCAGGTTGGTCTGGCATCATCCATCACATGTATATGATGTTCAACTATCAAGGGACTAATCCCTTTGATGTCTGCCATACTCCAACCAAACGCCTCTTTGTTAGATCTCAATACCGATAAAAGTGCATTCTCTTGCTCTGATGCAAGAGAAGTGGAAATGATAACCGGTAATGACTCGTTCTCACCTAAATAAGCATATTTCAGATGAGAGGGTAAATTTTTGAGATCTAATTCAGGCGGAGATATGATAGAAGGAGATATCATTGAATGATTTTTGGATTTACAAAGAAGCTCAGAGCCTGTGAAAGATACAGACTCGGGTGGAGAAAAGTCAGAAGTGCAGGACTCAAGTGTAGGTAAAGTGTCCTCACTAAGATCTTGTGTAAAGTCAAACAGAGATGTGGTAATGTCATCGAGATCAGTAAAGCAAAGTTCCTCAGCTCCACAACTATCGGGAGCGATCTCATGGACAGAGCACACATCTAAAATATGAGCAGAGGGTTCTGATGGCTGACTTCCAACTTTGTAGATATTTAGTTCAATGGTCATATTTCCAAATGATAAGTTCATTGAACCGTTTCTACAGTTTATAACAGCGTTGGAAGTGGCAAGGAAAGGACGACCCAGAATCACCGGAATTTGGCCCCGGGGGTTTGCTACAGGATGTGTGTCGAGCACAATGAAGTCTACAGGGAAAACAAATTCCCCGACCTTTATCAACACATCCTCTAATTCACCCCTTGGTTTGGTGATAGATCGTTCCGCCATCTGGAGAGTGCAGTGAGCAGGTTTCAGCTCTCCAATCCCTAGTTGCTCATAGACAGAATAAGGGAGCAGGTTAACACTTGCGCCAAGGTCTAAAAGAGCACGATTTATGTTTTTACCCCCAATAGAAATCGATATTGTAGGACATCCTGGGTCCTTTCGTTTCTTTGGTAGCTGGGGAATAAAAGCAGTGCTGATATTATTAGACATAAAGACCTTCTTCGGCACTTGAGTCTTCTTCTTCCTAGTGCACAAGTCCTTAAGAATTTTCGCATAAGCGGGGACTTGTTGAATCGCATCTAGGAGAGGGATATTGATGTTAACCTGTTTGAACATTTCTATAATTTTCTCCATATGAGGACTCGTTCTGTTACCCCTTAACCGGTTCGGGTAAGGAGCGTTCGCAATAAGCGCAGGGTCCATCACAGGAGAAGGAAAAGGGGGTAGACGAGGTCCCAAAAGAGGTGTGGGGACCGTCTGTGGAGAACTATATGGGTTGGGAGAAGGTGTCGAGCCTAATGGGAAATGGAGAATAAGCTCACGAGAAGGTGGTATGGTAGAAGAAGAAGGATCAGAAGGAGAAGTGTGTGTGTGTGGAAAGGTCTCAGCCGGGGTGTTGATATGATTTTCAGTATCATCAATACCTTCCCCGACATTATTATTCAGCACTCTTCCCGATCTCAACGTTGTGATGGCATTTACATTGTAATGCCCAGGATTCTGTAGGGGTTGAGAGGGAAGTTTCCCTTTTTCTCTCGCACTCATTTCGGCTTTTAGGCGTGCGATTTCAGCTTCCATCGATCTGATACTCTCAGCTTGGGACGCTGAGTTTTTCTTTATCTCACTGACGGAAGATCTAACCTCAGTCGAAACCTCTATGAAATTTGATAAAAGTGATTTCATGGTTTGAGTGAATTGAGAGAATTCGTCAGAACTGGACAACTGCATAGGATTAGACTGTGCAGGATTGTTGCCCTGGTTTTGGAAGTTTTGTGACTGGTAGGGGTGCTGAGTGAGTTGAAGGGGTTGCTGTTGTGGTGGAGGAAGAGCCCTTTGAAATTATTCGTGTTTGGAACCGTGTTTTGAGATTGATTTTGGTTCCAAGCAAAATTCGGGTGGTTCCTCTAACCCTGATTGTACGTGGAAGAATATGGATCGTTTCTAGGTCTTTGAAATGCGGCATTAGAATGCTCGTGACCTTGAAACGCAGAGTTTAATGGACATTCTTCCGTTAAATGTGACGGATCAGAACAGCACCCACACACAGTTTTGGGGAGCGACATTGGGTTTAGGGAGGCTGCAGAAAATTTGTGTTCCATAGCGTCGAGCTTCTTTTGCATTGCTGCCATTTCAGCTGGAACACCTATGGATACATCTATTTGGTGTACGCCACCCCTATTCAATGGTTGGGTTCCACTCTCCCACTGTAGTGATTTTTCAGCGAACTCTTCTAAATACTTCCAAGCTTCCCCATCATCCTTAGTCATAAATGTACCTTGACACATGTTTTCAAGGCTCTGTTTAGTGTTTGAGTTAATGCCCTCATAAATGATTCGGCATAGCTCCCATCTCGGGATGCCGTGATGAGGACACTGAACCAATAGATCCTTGAAACGTTCAAAGCATTTTGAAAATGGTTCGGTAGGGAGCTGGGCAAATTGATTCAGTTCGCTACGGATTCGAGCTGTCTTTTGGATTGGGTAAAATTTCTTAAGGAATGCGGCGACGAATTCTTCCCAATTCGTAATAGAATGTGCGGTAGTGTTATACAGCCACTTCTCGGCTATATCGCACAAAGTAAATGGAAGAAGTCGTAGACGCATCGCATCCACTGAAAGTTGTGACGTACCCATCATTACGCATACGTTTTCAAATTTGGTAATGAAAACGTAAGCGTCCTCAGTCTCGAGTTCGTGGTATTTAGGTAAAAGATTGATATACTGGGGCTTAATCTCAAAGTTATCCCCATTGGCTGGTGGTGTGGATAAGGAGGTCGAAAGAGTACCTCTAAGTGGATAACACCTCTCCTGGAGAGAGATGCGGGGTGGATTCTGCGCACCAACGGACGGCGGCAGATTAGGGTTAAAGAAGTTTGATGGATTCGGGTCCATCGGTGTGGGTGTGGTAGTAGGTAAAGGAAAGGTAAATGGAGAATTATCGACTTCGGAGTCGATAAAGGGTACGCGGACTAAACGGGCACTAGAATCCCGTGTCCAGCCTATCTTGTACTAAAAAGGGTTAGTACAAGTGGCAGCGTTGGCTTATAATTAGGGGTAAATGAATGCGGTGTTTGCTTTTGAAAAAGGGACGGATTTTTGAAAAATATGATGCAACAAAACAAATGCAGCACACAAACCCTAGAATCTAGTGGTCACCTAGGTCCGGCTCTAGACCGCTCCTAACTGCCAAAAGACAAGTCGCGGGATAGAATCCTCCACTGCCTCTTTGTCCCCCTGTGGCCGGATAAGTGCCAGGTAAGTGGGAAGGTACTCCACTACGTAAGTAGTGGGCCTAATTAATAACCACTAGCCTTAGACACACTCGCCTTAGGCACCACAGGAAAACGCGGATAAGCAATGAATTACCCACGGCCTTCTTCTGTCCTAATTGAGCGCGACAGTCCTTAGAGTCATCTCTAGATTTCTTTTAGTTAATGTGGGTCCAATGCGAATGCAAGTTTGGTGGTTTTCGGGGCCTAGGAAGGGTAATGAAATCCCCACCTAATTTGGATTTGGTCGTGCCCCTTAATATCCGTATTTATAATGCAAACAACCAAGAAACAAAATACGCACAAATTTACTTTTGCAATTTGCAAGCTGCGATTATTTGCAAAGAATCCTGCAGCAAAGTATTAGTTGGAGCTAAAAAGAGGAGAGAGGAGAAGGTAAGAAATTACCTGAAGAAAGTTGGTACAGAGAACCCTCTGTGTGACCGCGGTTCCGCCGCAATTACCACCTATATGCCGCGCTTCCGCGGCTTCTTGATGGGTTCACTTCACAAGATTTCAACAGATGCTTTCTGTTGCTTCCCTCTGTTCTCTGGTATTTTCCAAAAAAATTTATCAATTCCCAGCAAGCTCCAGATCTCCTTGCAATGAAACACAACAATTTGTTTAGGGTTTGCACGAATTTTGATCTCAAAATAACAATGGAATAATTCTTTCAATTCAAACTATAAAATGTAAACGAATTAGCGCGGAATCCCCGGCAACGGCGCCATTTTGATTGTTAGATTTTCCTGTTGTGTAGTATGAATCAATTCAAAAGGTCCCCGCCAACGACGCCATTTGATTGATGTAAAATCTTGTTGTGTCGATTTAAGAAAATTGTAAAGACATCACAACCAAAATTTATATTGACCGCAATCAAACTACGGTGTCAATTGTAGTTCATGAATGAGTGCGGATCGTCCACAGGGATTGCACGATTCGTTTGTATTATGATATGCTTGAATTGAAAAGTTAAGCTAAGATAAACGAAAACATGATTCAAGAGTTTTGATTTTTAAGTGTTACGATTCTATTCAAGAATCAAGAAAAAGATAAACAGTCAAGAATCGGTGTATCGATGATATTTCCAATCAAAAATCAAGAATCTAAAAGAGGCTCGCAGGAATCGATCGGATCGATAGACGTGATGTAATCTTAAGATTTCGTGTTCTTTTCCTTCGAAGGATTGATACTAGATTGATGATCATCGACGAGAGTTAGGGCTTTCTTGATGAAACTAGGGTTTCATCTTTTAACCCTTGTTCTTTCGTCGATATCATTCCTTTTCTAGCCTCTACCAAATTCAAGAAATGATCGTAACTCCCCAATTTTGAATGATATCAATCAAGAAAGCATCGAAACAAAATGGGTCGTCGTTTCTTGAACTTGCTAGGGTTTTCAAAACACGTAGGACTCAAGAATCGATTAAAGCTATGTTACATCATCTTTCTATTGACCGTCTCGACTCCTAGACGAGCGGAGTTTTATTCACACATCACCACACAGAAAATACTCACGAATTGTAAAGATATCATGATGCAGAATTTAAAGAAAACAAGATAAAAGAATATCACCTTTATTTATCTCAACAATTTTGATTACATTCGCTTCAAGAACTACAAGAAGAAGAATCTAGATTGTTGATCGGGCGTCGCTCGGCTTCGTGAGTCGTGGATCGGCTCGGATCGCTTGCTCCGTTGAAGATCGGCTCCGCTCCTAAAGGTTATAGGGCTTCTTGCTTAATGGGTACTTGGGAATCTTGATTCTAATTGGAATTAGGGTTAGGGTTTCCCACAAGCCCTCTCACTAAACTTGTGGAAGAAGAAGAAAGAGAATGGCTAAAAATGAACTAAAATGAATCACACCCTCTCTTGGATGTATGATATATGATGATCTATGATTCTCTCACCCTAGGTCTAGGCTTCTATTTATAGACTTCCCAAACCCTAGGTTTAGGTTTGAAATGGTAGTTCCCTCCAAAAGTTTGTTGAGTCTTCTAGAAGGTAGTTTGTTAGGAGCTAGCTTAGGGTTTAAGCTAGGTTTACATAGGCTTGGAAACCCTTGTTTGCTGATCTGGCAGAAACCTCTGGAGTTTTCTAGAACTTGGAGTGTCTTTCTGAACTGTAGGAGCTGAGACAGGAGTTTTGCACTAAAATTTAGAGGCTGATTCCTTGGACCCACCGCGGATCCGCGGCGCAGGCAGGCTCCTGCCGCGGATCCGCGGCTCTTTAGGGGGCTTGGGCCTTGGGCTCTGTGGTACAGGCTTGAGCTGACATGTGGAGCTTTTTAGGATATCTTGAATTGGAATTGCTCCTTTGTAATGACACCAGATTTGAAGTTAGTGAGTTGACGTATCTTTAAGCGGTGTAAATTTGAGCGAGCTTCTCCTTTTCCTGCACAGGCTTAGAAACACGGGTTGCGACATATAGAAATATTGCGATGTCATGCAATGCAGTCAATTTCCTTAGAAATGCCGGTTTTAAGGTCTAATACATGTAATCTGATAATCTGTGATAGATTTGCTAATATGTGAAATACGAATACCGAACACTTCTATATGAATGCAAATGATAAGGAAATTGCCAGTTAAAATATACAATATTTTCGACTAAACACCGCCCCCCTCGGCCGGATATGCGATAGTCTTAGACGAACAGACCGGACTGTACGGAGATTGTCATATCAGGCTCGGTAGGAGTTCGGATGGGTTTCCTCATCGGCCTTCTTATCGACATCTACCTGGGGACCGTTACGTACAGCTAGTGCCGCTTGCGGTCTGTGGTTAAACCCACTGCCAGTGTAGTAGTCGGGTCTTTAGAGTCCCACACAGAGAGTTTTCCTGCTTCGGGCGAAACGATATAGAGGTCGTATGGTTTTACGACAGGGTTCGGACACGCACGTGCATTTATGCACGTACGATGTTCGGAAAGTTTATACTAGCAGGCTTTGGTTTAAGCCAGATTCTAGTATTGGATTATTGGATTTATACAGTCTCAGTCTTTCCGTGTTTTCACGGATGGGAGGGGCATTCTCGTAATTAGTCGAGAAGCTTCTAGAAGATTAATGAGTTGGAGGCTAAGGTGCATTTGCATTAATTGGTTTAATGACTCATGGTGTGATTCATCCATAGGAGTTAATGATGCATTAATGGCTTAATGACTCATGGGATGAATCACACAAGGTGAGTTAATGAAGCATGATGATATTTTTATTTGTTATTCATTTAATAAATATTTTATGCTTCATATATTTACAATTAGACATTTTTCCAAGATGCTTCTCACTCTCACCTTCTCTCCCCTCAAGCTCTCTCTCTTCAAAGTACTAACCCTAACCTCTCATGTGTTGAGATCTAAGGGTTAGCAAGACTAATAGATCCTTAATCCTCTTCTATATCCTCTAGGTTGCTTTGATTAGCACTCATAGCCACTTAGTTATCTCAAGTGTGAGGTTAAAGCTTGGAGAAGTAGCTCTCGAGTGGATCTTCTATCACAGCGAGGAGGCCGACGAGGAGGTGAACAAAGAAAGAATAAGAAGGACTTGATTCATTAGGTATAATCTTATTTCATAGTAGCTAATCACTTCTATGTTGTTGTTAGTTAGGTTTTGGCAAAGATCCGTAAAGTTAGTCGATGTTAGTTTAAACAAAATGATTGTTTTACCTATTCCGCCTCCCCGCATCTTGTGGGGTGTCTAACGTCAACTTACATTCCGGTCACCGCCGGAGCCGTGTCGTCGCCGACAATCCAGGCGACCCAGTGGACATCCCCAGCCAGCGTGGTCATATTCTTGCTTTGCTTGGTTCAGTTCTGTATGCCCGCGTGTGCGTCGCGACATTTACCGACATCGTATGCGGTGTACGCACCCCGTCGTGAGATCCGATCAGGCAAGTTTATCTTTCTACATGCTATATCTATATATTTTCATTTATATGAATAAAAATATTGCATGTTCATTACATTGTGCATCCCTGTTATAGTTTACCGTTTTACAACACCCGTTCATATCCGTACTGTATATTACATATTTAATTGCATGCCTGAACCTGATTGCTTCATGTTACTACTAGATTCATATACCATGCTTGCCAGTATGCATCATACGACTCATGGACTCATTATATGTTATCACTGATTACTATTCGTGTATCCGTGCTTTTACCGTGATTCGATACGTGCTACATTTTACTGTTGGGCATCCATTTGATACATGTGCACTACCTGACATGACCTGATACACCACTGCTTGACCTATTACTTGATCCTGTTACTAATGCCGACAATCCTGACTTATTGTCCCGACGGACATATCATGTTGTCTATTCAGACAAAACCTGTACCTGCTTGATCCTGTGTTGGCATTAGCTCCAGATTTATCAATAACTTGAACACATAACCTTGGGGGTAAGGGGAAATCAATAATAAAACCTGACTTGTAACTCAACAGTTCGACGCTTATACTGATCAGTTTTGGAGGGTAGGCCAGTCCCGGGATGATGATGCTGACATCATTCGTTTGTACATGTTTCATGTTTTCTGTTTAGCGGCACGTCTCGGATTCAGCCCCGAGAGTCTGTAACGTGGTCCCGGGCATGCACGGGATACTATTGAGTTGCATCGACGATTCATTAAATTGATTTCAAAGACTTGAGAGTAATTAATCCAGTAGCATAGATTACTCACCGCATGCACATACACTTCACTGTTCCATATTCATGTTACTATTATACACTCATTACTGTTCATGCTCATGCCTGCATATCTTGTTACCTCCTGATTATATTTTATTGTTTGATATTATGACGCACTGACATCTGGGTTTTGCATGGCCCAGATCCTCTGTCTCTTCCACAGGCTGATCAGGAGTATTTCCGCCGACAGGCCAAGCAGTGAGGATCATGTTAGTATCTAGTTTAGTTTAGTTTAGTTTAGTTTTCTTTCCGTACTATCATTTCGTGATGTGAGCCCGTATTTGGATGTACTTTCCAGATGTTATTGTTTATTGGATTTATTGCTTCCACATATTATTTCTTTACTCGTTTATTCTGGCATATGGATATGTACTAGATAGTTTATTTTAATTTTACTGTTCTTGATATCTTATAGACAGCCGTAATGTGACTGTGGAAGGATGTTTCCTAGCCACGGGTAGCATGGTTGGCTCTGTCACATGCCGATCTTAGCGCACTCTGGGAAGCGGGGCGTGACAGGGTTTGTTTGGTATCAGAGCCATAGGATTTAGGTTAATCGGGTTTAATTCTTTTGTTGTTGGGTATTAGACCCAATACACGAATTAGAAAACCCGTAATTAGGAATATATCCTGCCACATTGTTGTCGTGATTCTTGAATCTTATTTTTCTCTTGACACTTTGTCTTGACGATATGCAAATGACCTTGCATCTCGACTTGAAATCCTTTTGGTTCTCTATTGTTTCTCCCTTCCTATTCTTTTGATTCTGATACTAGGATTTGGGAGACTTGAACGGAGTTATGTGATTGTAACTATGAACTGCAGTATGGTTACAATGCGGTACTCTATTTAAATAACTTGGAGTCCCAATCTTGATTCATCTCCTTGTTTTATGGTTGTTATATTAACTTGCTTCTCTCGGTTTCATTGCTTACCAGTTTATATTTTATCGCAAGATTGAATCCTCTTTACCGTGCTTATCTTCTTCAGTGTCTTGGCCTTAGATGAATCGTTTCTTGTATCCTACTTGTTCATGATTTTCCCGCTTTAGCATTATTCAATTCAGGTGCATCCCATTGTTTTATGTCGTCCAAGTTTATTGCTGCACACTCAATTTCATGCACGGTCATGTCTTGTTGTTGGGACATACACACTGGGAACGGGAAGATCATATCTAGTAGCGAGTGCAAGGATTGTTCTGTTGTTATCTACAGACGTGAGTTATTTGCGAATTTCTTGGTGTTTGATACTGGCAGTTTTATGATGTTGTCTTGGGAATGGATTTTTTCGGCACTTTCCACGCTCACATTGATTGTAGGGCAAAAAAAGTGTTTTTCCAGATTCCCGGACATCCAGGATTTATTTTTGCTGGAGGTAGCAGTTCTGTCGAGCCAGTCGAGTTTAGGGCTAGGCCTAAAAATACCGTTCTTTCATCGATGGAAGTTGATAAGGAGGAAGCGCCGGCTATAGTTCGAGAGTTCATGGACGTGTTCGAGGACATCTTGGGTTTACCGCCAAAACGAGATGTGGAGTTCGCGATCGATCTTGTTCCTGGTGCAGCGCCAATTTCAAAGGCGTATTATCTGATGGCACCAGTGGAGTTGGAAGAAGTAAAGAAGCAGGTTACCGAATTGCTAGAGAAGGGTTGGATTCGCAGCAGCAATTCACCCTGGGGAGCTCCAGTTCTTCTAGTCAAGAAGAAAGAAGGCATGAGGAGGATGTGCATCGATTATCGAGAATTAAATCGGGTGACTATTAAGAACAGGTACCCGATCCCTCGTATTGGCGAATTATTCGAGCAACTTAGTGGCGCGAGGGTATTCTCGAAGATGGATTTGCGATCCGGATATCATCAGGTTCGAGTTAAGTCAGAGGATATTTGCAAGACTGCGTTCCGAATTCGATATGGACATTACGAGTATTTAGTGATGCCATTCGGAGTCATGAATGCACCAGTGATATTTATAGACTTGATGAACCGAATCTTTTCACCGTTCTTGGACCAGTTTATAGTAGTGTTCATCGATGATATTCCGGTCTACTCGAGGAGCGTAGAAGAGCATGCAGAACACTTGGAGATCGCACTGCAAACGTTGAGGCAAGAAAGATTGTATGCAAAGATGAGCAAGTGTGAGTTTTGGCTTGAAAAAGTGAAGTTTTTGGGGCATGTCGTATCCTGAGATAGAATTGCCGTTGACCCTGAAAAGATTGCAGCAGTTCAAGATTGGCCGATTCCAAGGAATGTAGCGGAGATCAAAAGTTTTCTGGGACTTGCAGGATACTACAGAAGATTCGTGGAGAATTTTGCTCGATTAGCTGAGCCTTTGACCAAGCTTACATGGAAGGAGGTATCGTTCGTATGGACGGATAGTGGTGCGTCGCCTTTTGAGGCGTTGAAGAAAAGGTTGATAACCGCTCATATTTTGACCGTACCAGACGGTTTCGAAGGATTGGTGATTCACAGCGACGCATCTGGGAAAGGTTTGGGATGTGTTTTGATGCAGCATGGAAAAGTCATAGACTATGCATCGAGACAGTTGAAGACACATGAGAAGAATTACCCAACTCATGATTTGGAGCTAGCAGCTGTGATTTTCGCTTTGAAGATTTAGAGACACTACTTATTGGGTGAAAGGGTCAAAGTATTCATCGATCACAAAAGCCTAAAGTACATGTTCACGCAGAAAGAGCTTAACATGAGGCAGCGTAGATGGTTGAAGCTGATGGCTGACTATGATCTTGATCTCAAGTACCATCCGGGGAAAGTTAATGTAGTGCCGGATGCGCTTAGTCAGTTGCCAGCAATTTGGATGTTGACTACACGGAAGAAACTTATCGATGATTTTTGGAGATTCGAGTTGGAGATCGTGTTACCGCATTCTTCAGGACAGTTGATGCAGCTGCAAGTACAGTCATCATTGATCGATAATATTAAAGCAGCGCAATCACAGGATCCAAGGTTGCATAAGTTTTGAGGACAGGTAGAAGCGGGACTTCGAGCGGACTTGTTGATTCATGAAAATGTTTCGTTACGATATGGTAGCCGTTTGTATGTTCCGAAATGAGACATTCGTGAAGAAGTTATGAAGGAGGCGCATAGTTCCGCATATTCCGTACATCCAGGAGGCACGAAGATGTATCGTGATCTACGACAGCATTTCTGGTGGGAAGGCATGAAAAGGAAGATTGTCCGCTTTGTAGCGAAGTGCTTGGTGTGTCAGCAAGTTAAGACTAAACATCAAAGGGTAGCTGGTTTATTACAACCACTTCTGATTCCTCAATGGAAGTGGGAACATATAACCATGGATTTCGTGACAGCTTTACCGCGGAGTCCAAAGGGAAACAATGCAGTTTGGGTGATTGTTGATCGATTGACCAAGGCGGCTCATTTCATACCGTTTTGAGTTGGTCAGTCGACGGAAGCGTTAACAGAACGGTACATGCAGGAGATTGTGAGATTGCATGGAGTACCTGTAAGCATCGTTTCTGACCGTGATACCCAATTCTTATCGCAATTCTGGAGGAGTCTATAGGAAAGTTTGGGGACACGATTGAAGTTTAGCACTACTTATCATCCCTAGACAGATGGCCAGTCGGAGAGAACAGTCCAAACTCTTGAAGGCATGTTGAGAGCTTGCATGTTAGACTTCAAGGGTTCGTGGGAGGATCATTTACACTTGGTGGAGTTTTCTTACAATAACAGCTTCCAGGCGACTATTCAGATGGATCCATTTGAATCATTGTATGGTCACAAGTGTCGCTCACCCGTTTGTTGGGATGATGTTGGAGAACGAAGATTGTTGGGACCGGATCTTGTCGTGCAAACAGTAGAGAAGGTTAATATTATCCGGAATCACATGAAGGAAGCACAGGATCGGCAGAAGAGTTGGGCCAATATATCGAGAAGACCTCTAGAGTTCACTGTTGGTGATCTTGTATTCTTGAAGATATCACCGACTAGAAGAGTGATTCATTTTAGGAGTCGAGGCAAGCTTAGCTCTCGATTCGTTGGGCCTTTCGATATTATCGAGCACGTTGGAGAAGTAGCTTATCGATTGGCTTTACCATCATCTTTGACGAGTGTTCATGACGTGTTTCATATATCTCAACTCCGTAAGTATGTTCGAGATGAGACACACATGCTAGATCATTCAGAGCTGATAATAAGGGAGGACTTGACATATGAAGAACGACCGATGTCGATTGTTGATCGAAGAGAAAAGGTCCTCAAGAACTAGGTTATCCTTCTAGTATTTGTTTCATGGGGAAATCGCTCACACGGAGAATCGACTTGGGAACGAGAAGACGAGATTCGACAGAAGTTTCCACACCTTTTCTCGTAGTTTCATGTTTACTTGTCTTTTCTTGTTCCGGGAATTTCGAGGACGAAATTCTTTTTGTAGTTGGGTATAATGTAACACCCTAGTTCGTTATACCGTGACTTGATTTAATTAATTTATATATTGGATGGCTATTTCTTGATTTATTGCTGTTATGGGTGCGAATAGTGTAATTGGTATCTGTGTTCGCATCCGACCCGACCTGACCTGCATGCTGGAAACCCGTCTTGATTCCTGTTTAGGATTTATCCATGCTAGTGCGGAGGATCCATGCACTTTCATGTTGTATATCATGTTTATCTACATCGTATATCTGGCATATGCATTTTTTTAATAATACATTTATAATCAAATAATATATTTTTAAAAATATCTAGAATGGCAGGCATCATACCCCTAACCCTGTGGTGGCATCCGTACATCGTGTTCTCATCCCGTTCAGTGAAACGGACTCGTTTGGATAGCTACGTGCATGCTGCGTGTATCCGTTCTTGGGAGTATGCATTTTCGTTACTCTGTTATCCTATTTTGGTTTTGGTTAACACGTATGTTATCCGTATTTTCAAACCGTAATTTTAGACCCGACCCGGACGTATTTTGGACTATTTTTGCATTAGCCAAAATCAAAAATATAATTAATATTATATTCATATAATATTATACTGTTAAAACATATTCGTTTATACTCTTTTAGGTTTTAAATATTTTTTTAAAAATCAAATCCTAACAAACCCCTCTCTCTCCGTCTCTCTCCTCTTTTATATATATTATACAATATTCCTTACCTAACCTATTTACAAACGCAACCCTCTCTCTCTCCCGCTTCCTCTCTATTTTCGCTCCCGCCTCACATGAAGCCTTCGTCGCGGGAACCTACGCCTGCCCTCGTCGCCTTCGTCGCTGTTGGATATAGTGCCCTCTAAGTCAATTATTGGATCTCAGGTACATGATTGCATTGATTGAGGGAGGACATATACCGATAAACAGTCTTACTTGAAATGATAGTATGCTATCTGGTTTTTCTTTATCATCATGATAGAGCCCATAGGATTCTTGTTTGACTACCAGCAGTATGATGGCGATCATATATGTGGGAGCTGGGGTCTATAAGCACATCCTTAAAAGTGTCCCTAGTCGTGGGAGTTTCGAGACAGGGCATCGATACTCCAGAGTAGACTAGTGTATACAGTCGAGACCCCGACGAGGGGCGGTGGCCGGTCTCACAAGCCACTGGTGTCAGTTGGATCACTTAAGATGTATACAGGTGCTCATTGGGTTATGAGTACATCGGACAGGACTCGCCGGGAACATGCTAGTTGGTATTATACATATCGTCAGATAGTAGTTCCCTGGTGACATGTGTACAGGTTAGTTCATCGACCTGAGGTCGTCATTTGTCTCGTGTGAGTTCCCACTGTGCTTTGATTTATACCCTACCACGGGTCAAAGGAGTCGTGCAAACAGGTATATTTTGGGTACAGTCCCGAGCCACATTGGAGGCAAGTGAGCGGATCGTCGGGGATTCGTCTCTCCCGGTATTGGGGGTGAGATCGCGCTGTGTTTAGGAGAGCCATTACACGAAATCCCTGGCCAGGGTAATCGAGATATACTGGTAGGTATACCAGTAGTATTTCAGGGTGTTCTGGGCTGCTCTCAGACACGACTTATGCAGCTATTGGGGGTCTGACGTTTACCAGCCCCCTAGGCCTAATATGCGATACTCATAGACGAATGTTCCGGACTGTACGGTTATTGTCACTGTCAGGCTCAGTAGGGTTTATAGATGAGTTCGCTCGTCAGCTTCCCTTCCAATCAATACATAGGCAAAACGTTACGTACAGCTTGTACCTCTGACGTGCTAGTGGTTATACCCAGTGCCAGTGTGTTGATGAGTCATTAGAGTCCCCCACAGACACTTTCCTAAGTTCGGGCGAAACGTTGTAGAGGCCGTATGGGTTTATGGCAAGGTTCGAAAAATGCACGTGCGTTTTCGCACGTGTCGTTTTTCGGGCAGATAATACTGGTAGGCTTTGGTTTAAGCCGGAACCCAGTATTATACTGTGTAGATATAATATCTTTGTCTCAGTTGCATTTGTATTCGGTCGTAATACAAATGCGGGTATGTTTATACCGATACGGAGTTATCCTGAAATTCGTTTCGGGATGATTTTTGGAAGTTGCCAGTTTCCAGTTTTCTATCAGCCGTATTTTGACATTCGGTTAAATACGGAATTATCATTTCTTCTTTAGGTGAGTCATTGTGTGTGGAAGCTTCATGATTAGTGACTAGGTTAGTGACTCATTCTATTGCATTAATGAGTTGATGACAAGGCTTCATGATTCATGCTTTTACACTTAATGCATTTTGATGATTCATTCTTTGTGATAAGTATGATGGATATGGTCACCCACCTCCTTGCTCCTACACTCACCCTCCTCCCCTCTTCATATAGTGGCCGGCCCCTTTGTGGGAAGGTGGGGGATTTTTGATTCATTCTCATTAGAAAAGATTATGATACTAGTGTATGGAAATTTCACATAGATCAATTTCCATTCACCCGATTCCAAATGGCAACTTCTTTCAACCGTTCGTCCGTGACCTTGGACGTAACGAGACAAAGTATTCTACCCATTCTCTACTTCATCTTGGTCGTCTCTTTTGGCAAACTTGACGATCGAGTTGCCTCGGTTCAGAGGCGGGAGCCCGTTTAAAGATCCGTCGACGTGGTGCCACCTGGACGACGAGACCGGAGATCAAGCAAGTTCGGATCAGTTGCAACATAGCGTGGGATGATGGTTGAAGACCGAAGGACTCGGATCATTCGGTATAACAATTCTACCCTCTTTACAATTTGTTAGTTTAGCTTTAATGGACGATCCGAGATAAAGTACGCGATAGCGCCAGTTGTAAAAGTTTTGTTCCGCATATCGGCATCTGTTTGACGGCCGGGGCGCCGCCGCGTACTTACAGTGGTATCAGAGCCTCACCATTAAGCTATACTAACTTGTGCTAACGCGTTTAAAAGTTCGATCGAACGGAATTTTCAAAACTACATTTTTCTGTACCCACAGTTTCTGTCGATTTTAAATCTGTTCTAAAATTCATTTTGAGCATTTCAGAAAA
This sequence comes from Agapanthus africanus, assembly GCA_030015575.1. Taxonomy (NCBI): domain Eukaryota; kingdom Viridiplantae; phylum Streptophyta; class Magnoliopsida; order Asparagales; family Amaryllidaceae; genus Agapanthus; species Agapanthus africanus. Next base: position 135,938,421 of record JASDDO010000004.1, on the reverse strand, counting down.
TCATGCAGGGTTTTTGAAGAATACTGGTGAAATTTGGGCACGTGATCCCACAAAACGACCGCGGATCTGCGGCCCAAACCATGGTTTGGCCGCTAATCCGCCGCGCTTTTGTGGGAACAGTGCACCAAATTTTTCCAGGGGCTTCTTCATAGGGAAATGTGGTTTCTGGTACTATTATTTTGGGCCCATATTTTATTACTGTACACCAGATTCTTGTGGGGCCCACTTCGGCAAATTTAGTCGATCGAAATTTTAAACTTGTTAGTTTTCAGTACTTTCATTATATCTCCGACCGGGAATGTCATTTGATCGGTAAACCGCGTCTGATTGCTATAGTTCTTTTAGACGGGTTTGCGAACGTGACATTCGCGTTGATGTTCTGTGTTGTGCTGTAATGTTGCGGATTTGTCGTAATGGATAGCAGGGTGCAATGATAGTGTTGTTCAAATTTATCTGTACATTTGATATTGCGGGGCGAGCGTCCGACTTGTGGATTGCCGTCACTGCCTGTTTGTATAATATTCTTTTGGGACACGACCAGGTTGCGGTCGATGTACCTGTTGTACTATTTTTATTTCTGTACTAGGTTTACCCCGCGGTGGGGTGCACGAATAGCCGGGTTCTGGAGGGCAACGGGTCCGTATCTCATGGCTTTGAGAGGCAGAGGGGCCTCACTCTAGAATTGACAGACTATTCGCCGCACTCGTAGGGGGTACAGGTTGACCCAAGGAGGGGTGCTCAATTTACCGGATTCCGTGAAGTGCCGGGTATTCCATTCACTATGTTGTGGGGACTACCTCGCTTCAGGTTTTGGCGGGTAACTTGCCGCACCCGTAGGGGTCTAGGTTTCATTGCACTGGCTATCCACACGACCAGGGGAACGTCGGGTTTCAGCAGCGGCTCTGTGAAACCCGGGGATCCCAGATTATCTGTATTGTTCTGTGATGCTTATTACTTTTCTGTAATGTTGCATTTATCACGCCTGGAGCGATTATTGTATATTAGTATATATACTATTAGATGTTGTATATGTTTTACACCCGCGCTAGTCCAGTCCCCGCTCTGTCGTTAGTTAAGTAACCTAACGAGTGATGACGGGACCCAGTGACGAATACGGATGGCATATACGTACATTTTATTTTCGTTCTTTTCTGGTGTGATTGATTGATGGGACTGTATTGATTCTTATCAATGCAAGGATAAAACAAACCTATATTTGATGTTGTTGGAACAAATTTTAAAATTATTACAAAGACGTTTCCTTTTGTTTTGCATAGCGGTATTCAGTTGGAATATCCTGCACCTCATTCCATGAGGAAAGAACCGAGATCCCTTCACCGGGAGTGACTTCTTTAACAAAAGGTTTTCGCTACTATATATTTTTATAAAGCTATCAGGTTCCTTCAACGAGATCAGGTTCATTACGTTAAAGGTTTTTCGCCAAAAACCAGCCGTAATCCTCCGTCGTTTCTTATGGATGGTCAGTAGTATTCAAGCTATGTTTGTTGGCCTACGTCAAGACATAGTGTTTGGTAGCTGCTGGGTATTCATTTGTTGCATAGATAGATGCATTAGTTTAAGTCAGACGTACACCTTGTTGGCCTACGTCAAGGGCTTATACGATGACTTAAGTTGATCAGGACAACGACGGGTAGAACTTGACATGTTGCTTATGATTTGTTGGCCTACGTCAAGGTCATAAGAGCATGGGATAAAAATTACATCGGGAGTTTCAAACATATAAGAAATTTGCCAGACTTGCGCATACCTTCTGGAGTGTGTTGACTTGAGTGGCTTCCATCAAGTTATCATGCGATGATAGTTGGATCCCGATTCTCACTGATGAGTTGGTTTACTCTTCGGGTGACCCCGACTAATTCTTCTTTCAGGTTTGGAGGAGAATTTGAGATAACAGTGGGAGGTTTCCTAATTAGATAAAGGATAACCATTCTGATCTAGGTTAGAGTGCACGCAGAGTGTTTCTTTTCTCTCTCTCTCTCTTTGGCAGCGACTTTTGACCGACCCTAGACTATAACTCAGTAACCAAAGTTGACCGAATCTTCTTAATATACTGACTTTTGGATTGTCTATAATTGCATAAGTCATTGCAGCTCCTTCTTTTACCCTTTATATTTCTCAGAACAACCCGTATCACTACGGACATCCACTTCCATTGGATAGATCCATCGTATGGTTATATATGAACTCGAAGGAATTTCTTCTAGGATGGATCCAGGTTCAGGAGAAATAGAATTGGTTTATTCAGTTGTCTTTTATTATCACCTTCTCTCAAGTTGCGAGGGCTCCTTGGTTTAGGAGAGTACACCTATTATGCTTATTGGATAGTCTTCTTCCAAACCATAGGCTGGTGCCAAATGGTAGGGAATGAAGAAAACCAATTAGCCTAAGTAGGGTGTGCAAAAGGTAATATGTAAAGACAAGATAAAGGAATTAGAAAGAGGGCAAAGTAAATTGCGACTATTTACATTCACGACCAAACCACATATTTCATCGCCACTCCTACTTCACCTTTGATTTCTCCAGAACAACCCGTATCACTACGAACATCCAATTCCATTGGATAAATCCATCGTATGGTTATATACGAACTCGAAGCATATTTTTTCGAGGATGGATTCCGGTTCAGGAGAAATAGGAATAAGGTTTATTCAGTTGTCTTTTATCATCACCTTCTCTCAAGTTGCGAGTACTCCTAGGATTAGGAGGGTACACCTATTATGCTTACTGGATAGTCTTCTTCCAAACCAAAGGCTGGTGCCGAACGGTAGGGAAGGAAGAAAACAACTTAGCCTAATGATGGTGTACAGAAGGTAACGACTAAAGACAAATAAAGGGAATTGGAAAGATGGCAGGGAAATATACGGTTAAAGTCATGATATGGATTATGGAAGAGGCATTACTAAAGAATACCAAGAAACCCCTACGAAACATATTTATGTTTCATATTCACTGTGCATTATTAATAGAAAACTGATTTCCCGATTGGATACTTACTCTAGGGTATGTATTTACCTGGTATGATTCTCACATCTGTATGGTTTTACAGATGTTGAGTGGGAGTGAGTTATTGGGAATTAGGCAATCATCCTCATTATATCGGAATTCGTTGTAATTGGTGATATTTGAGGAAATCACCTGGATACAGTTTTTCAACCTACGACGTACAGGTTTTGAGTTATTCAACTCAGCGGACTTATACAGAGTATTGTATGTTGTCCAGTGTCCATCAGGACAAAGGGGTAGGTCCTCGAACTATATTCTGTTTACTTGTAACTTCTCTAGTTTTTAGACAAGTGTTTCGTAGAAATACAATGTCTAAGTTTTGAGAAGTTGTGGGTATAGGAATAAAGTAGAGAACCATGTATCGCAAGTTTCGGGATTCTTCAAAGAAATCGAAGATATAGATTCTTGTGATTAGTATTCAATTGATAGTAATGGTTTTTGAGAAACTTGTTTCTTTTTCAGGTTACTCATAATTGGATGGATTCCTAAGTTGAGTAATGCTGATTAGCCACTCTCCATTAAGTTGTTATGCACTGGAGACAGCTGCATGATTTGAATCTGGTTCCAATTAAATTAGTGCCTCTATTTCTATATTGTATATAGAATGGTTCATATCTTAACGATATTAAGATAAGGGGAGTTGTCCAGCTTATGCTTAAAACCAGACACTGGATAACTCAAGGCACGTTTCTGTAATGGCAGTTTATGGGTTGACCCTAGCTTCGACGAGGGTTGATTTTCTACCATCCGGAAGATCAATAGTGATATTGTTCTTGACTCGCCACAGTTTTATTAAAATGGATTTTTTCAGAAAACAGCAGTGGGAACATGGTAGAACTGGAAGTGATTCCAGAACCGCAAACGATTACGGAAAGTTTAATAGGACCTATATATTCAATCAGGTTTGACATTCCAATAGCCACTCCGCAGATATGGTGGGTAACCTCAGACACCCGAGAGGTACTCCGGTAGCCTCAAGGACGGTGACAGGGAGGTTCTTGTTTACCCAGACTTGACACTACTGTTGTTCCAGACTATGAGACCCGGCAGGAGGATATGTGTAGCGTCGTTCTAAACTAGTTTTAGAAGTGTACATATATATTACTCTGCCAGAGGGTTATCGTAGTCAGTGGGAGCAGCGGAAGCATAGTGGGCAAATAGCAAGTGTCTATTTATAGACTTGAACAGATATAGCGGAGAGAGATCATCTGATTTTTGATGTAACAGTCATGGGTTTGACTTCATCAGAATAGGAGATGGATCTGTTGAGAAGGTAGTAGGGTGTGATGTCCTGGTATTTGGATGACATACACAGAGTAGGAAGTAAAATTCCTATACTACGAACGGTTGTACTGAGGTCGTCACACAGTTGTTTCTCCACAAAGGACATGGGTATAATATTTGACATTCTGATTACTAGATCTAATGGTTTTAGATCTAGATTTGGGTAGTTTCCCAATGTGGGTACTTGGACAATATTCTAATAGTATTTTAGAATAGTTGACTCCTAGTATGGTGGTGTACCTGCAGGTGATGGAGTCACCCTCTCTAAAGGTGTCTTACAGACTAAAGGGAAGAGGGACGTACATGATTGGCAGATCACTTGCTTAGGCAATTGAGTCAATCGTGAGATGTCAAGTACCACACCAGATGTTGTTATTGCACTAGATGCAATAAGTTTATATTAATCCAATCCTGGAGAAACATTAGGAAGCAGTTATAGAACATAAGTACATGTTCTACGGATTTGATGACGGCGGCCTCCTTCGAGAGACAGTTATTATTCCAGGCTTCATAGGTGACATGGATGACAGAGTGATTGTCAGAATTATAGTTTTCCCTCTGACGATGGACAGTATTATGGACAGGCGGTCCAAAATGATACAGTGGGAGGCATAGTGCGCAACACTGATTATTTTCAGTGATCGGTACAGTCTGAGAAGTTTGGATTTGGAGTTCATATATGAACTAGGTCCCATCAGATATCCAGACATATTCTAGGACAGATATTACTCAATTCGGGAGATGGTTTTCTCCGCGAACTTGAGATTAAGAGAGACATAGAAAGAAACTTCAAGGCGGATCCACTCACTAAGGCTATTTCCCGAATACAACAGTTTTGCAAACGAGCTTTGTGAAACTGATTAGTAGAGGAGTTGGATTCTCGGTATCACACGAGCTGTGAGTACACGACATCGCAATAATTAGCCTTAAGTGCAAGTGGGAGATTGTTGGATATAGTGCCCTCTAAGTCAATTATTGGATCGCAGGTACATGATTGCAATGATTGAGGGAGGACCTATACCGATAAACAGTCTTACTTGAAATGATAGTATGCTATCTGGTTTGTCTTTATCATCATGATAGAGCCCATAGGATTCTTGTTTGACTACCAGCAGTATGATGGCGATCATATATGTGGGAGCTGGGGTCTATAAGCACATCCTTAAAAGTGTCCCTAGTCGTGGGAGTTTCGAGACAGGGCATCGATACTCCAGAGTAGACTAGTGTATACAGTCGAGACCCCGACGAGGGGCGGTGGCCGGTCTCACAAGCCACTGGTGTCAGTTGGATCACTTAAGATGTATACAGGTGCTCATTGGGTTATGAGTACACCGGACAGGACTCGCCGGGAACATGCTAGTTGGTATTATACATATCGTCATATAGCAGTTCCCTGGTGACATGTGTACAGGTTAGTTCATCGACCTGAGGTTGTCATTTGTCTCGTGTGAGTTCCCACTGTGCTTTGATTTATACCCTACCACGGGTCAAAGGAGTCGTGCAAACAGGTATATTTTGGGTACAGTCCCGAGCCACATTGGAGGCAAGTGAGCGGATCGTCGGGGATTCGTCTCTCCCGGTATTGGGGGTGAGATCGCGCTGTGTTTAGGAGAGCCATTACACGAAATCCCTGGCCAGGGTAATCGAGATATACTGGTAGGTATACCAGTAGTATTTCAGGGTGTTCTGGGCTGCTCTCTGACACGACTTATGCAGCTATTGGGGGTCTGACGTTTACCAGCCCCCTAAGCCTAATATGCGATACTCATAGACGAATGTTCCGGACTGTACGGTTATTGTCACTGTCAGGCTCAGTAGGGTTTATAGATGAGTTCGCTCGTCAGCTTTCCTTCCAATCAATACATAGGCAAAACGTTACGTACAGCTTGTACCTCTGACGTGCTAGTGGTTATACCCAGTGCCAGTGTGTTGATGAGTCATTAGAGTCCCCCACAGACACTTTCCTAAGTTCGGGCGAAACGTTGTAGAGGCCGTATGGGTTTATGGCAAGGTTCGGAAAATGCACGTGCGTTTTCGCACGTGTCGTTTTTCGGGCAGATAATACTGGTAGGCTTTGGTTTAAGCCGGAACCCAGTATTATACTGTGTAGATATAATATCTTTGTCTCAGTTGCATTTGTATTCGGTCGTAATACAAATGCGGGTATGTTTATACCGATACGGAGTTATCCTGAAATTCGTTTCGGGATGATTTTTGGAAGTTGCCAGTTTCCAGTTTTCTATCAGCCGTATTTTGACATTCGGTTAAATACAGAATTATCATTTCTTCTTTAGGTGAGTCATTGTGTGTGGAAGCTTCATGATTAGTGACTAGGTTAGTGACTCATTCTATTGCATTAATGAGTTGATGACAAGGCTTCATGATTCATGCTTTTACACTTAATGCATTTTGATGATTCATTCTTTGTGATAAGTATGATGGATATGGTCACTCTCCTCCTTGCTCCTACACTCACCCTCCTCCCCTCTTCATATAGTGGCCGGCCCCTTTGTGGGAAGGTGGGGGATTTTTGATTCATTCTCATTAGAAAAGATTATGATACTAGTGTATGGAAATTTCACATAGATCAATTTCCATTCACCCGATTCCAAATGGCAACTTCTTTCGACCGTTCGTCCGTGACCTTGGACGTAACGAGACAAAGTATTCTACCCATTCTCTACTTCATCTTGGTCGTCTCTTTTGGCAAACTTGACGATCGAGTTGCCTCGGTTCAGAGGCGGGAGCCCGTTTAAAGATCCGTCGACGTGGTGCCACCTGGACGACGAGACCGGAGATCAAGCAAGTTCGGATCAGTTGCAACATAGCGTGGGATGATGGTTGAAGACCGAAGGACTCGGATCATTCGGTATAACAATTCTACCCTCTTTACAATTTGTTAGTTTAGCTTTAATGGACGATCCGGGATAAAGTACGCGATAGCGCCAGTCGTAAAAGTTTTGTTCCGCATATCGGCGTCTGTTTGACGGCCGGGGCGCCGCCACGTACTTACAGTCGCCACCTCACCCTCAAACTCACCTCATCTCCCCGACCTCACCCTCGCCTTCCTCCATCTCCCTGCAACCTAACCCCGATGAGAACCTACATCCCCGTCGCGACCGCCACAACCCATCAACCCCGAACCTGACCTCGCCGCCGATCATCTCGTCGGCATCGTCACCACTTCCTCTTTCACCTCACCTCATTCTTCGTCTCCAACGAAACACACGACAACTGCAACCATCACCGCACGACCCAACATCATAACCCTGCACCTCGCCGGAGCTCGCCTCGTCGTCGATCACCTCCTTATCCTCGCGGCTACCCTCGTAGACACCTTCTTCCTCTCCTTCCTCTCTTCCTCCGCCTGCACAACCCATCTTCCCCGTCCCCGGCCGCACAGAACCCACGCCTGCAACCCTCTGCCCTCGTCGTGTCGCCATTTCTGACACCCTCACCACCGACCAGCCTCGTCGGCATCCCCTTGCCACCTCCTCTCCACTCCCCTGCACCCCGAGCTTTCCCTGCACACCCCTGACAACCAACCCCGACGCAACCCCTGCACCTCACCGCAGCCACACCCATTTCCGGCACCCCCTCATCGCCTGAGACATCGCTGTCACCCGTGCCTCATCGTATCTGACACCAAACCCCAGTTCCCTTTCTTTCTTCTCTTCTTCTGCTTCTTCTTCTTATTCTTCTCTTTTTCTTCTTTCTTGGTTTCTGTTTTCCGGTCACCGCCGGAGCCGTGTCATCGCCGACGATCCGGGCAACCCAGTGGACATCCCCAGCCAGCGTGGTCACATTGTTGCTTTGCTTGGTTCAGTTCTGTATGCCCTCTTGTGCGTCGCGACATTTACCGACATCGTACGTGGCGTACGCACCCTGTCATGAGATCCGATCAGGAAAGTTTATCTTGCTACATGCTATGTCTATATATTTTCATTTATATGAATAAAAATATTGCTTGTTCATTACATTATGCATCCCTGTTTTAGTTAACCATTTTACGACACCCGTTCACATCCGTACTGTATATTACATATTTAATTGCATGCCTGAACCTGATTTCTTCATGTTACTGCTAGATTCATATACCATACTTGCTAGTATGCATCATACGACTCATAGACTCATTATATGTTATCACTGATTACTATTCGTGCATCCGTGCTTTTACCGTGATTCGATACTTGCTACATTTTACTGTTGGGCATCCATTTGATACATGTGCACTACCTGACATGACCTGATACACCACTGCTTGACATGTTACTTGATCCTGTTACTAATACCGACAATCCTGACTTGTTGTCCCAACGGACATATCATATTGTCTATTCAGACAAAACATGTACGTGCTTGATCCTGTGTTGGTATTAGCTCCAGATTTATCAATACCTGACTTGAACACATAACCTTAGGGGTAAGGGAAAATCAATAATGAAACCTGACTTGTAACTCAATAGTTTGACGCTTATACTGATCAGTTTTGGGGGCTAGGCCAGTCCCGGGATGATGTTGCTGACATCATTCGTCTGTATATGTTTCCTGATTTGTGCTTAGCGGCACGTCTCGGATTCATCCCCGAGAGTCTGGACCGTGGTCCCAGGCATGCACGGGATACTATTGAGTTACATCGACGATTCATTAAATTGATTTCAAAGACTTGAGAATAATTAATTCAGTAGCATAGATTACTCACCGCATGCACATACACTTCGCTGTTTCATATTCATGTTACTGTTATACACTCATTATTGTTCATGCTCATGCCTGCATATCTTGTTACCTTCTGATTATATTTTATTGTTTGATATTATGACGCACTGACGTCTGGGTTTGGCATGGCCCAGATCATGTCTCTTTTGCAGGCTGATCAGGAGTATTTCCGCCGACAGGCCGAGCAGTGAGGATCCTGTTAGTATCTAGTTTAGTTTAGTTTATTTTAGTTTAGTTTTCTTTCCGTACTTTCATTTCCTGATGTGAGCCCGTATTTGGACATACTTTCCAGATGTTATTGTTTATTGGATTTATTGCTTCCGCATATTATTTCTTGACTCGTTTATTCTGGCATATGGACATGTATTAGATAGTTTATTTTTATTTTACTGTTCTTGATATCTTATAGACAGCCGTAATATGATTGTGGAAGGATGTTTCCTAGCCACAGGTAGTATGGTTGGCTCTGTCACGTGCCGATCTTAGCACTCTCTGCGAAGCGGGGCGTGACATAGGTTTTTTCAGCTCAGGAAAAACGATGTAGTGTGCATATGGCGAAACGTGCGGGAGTACGATAAATATGTGTATTTGATACATATATGTTAATCAGACGTTTTATAATACTAGTCGGCTTGTATTTAAGCCAGATTATTAAATCAGGTGGTGATATATATATATATATATATATATATATATATATATATATATATATATATATATATTCTAGTATTTTGTTTTACAATCTATTTTTCTCTCATACGTATTTTGTATTCAATACAAATACGGGTATATGTATATATATATTTTGTGTATATAATACACAAACTTGAATTTTAATGTATTATGATACATTAAACATTCTAGAATGAGACACCTCATTTCTATATTAAGAAAAACAAAAAGAAAATGAGCATAGTAAAAGTATGGTGAAAGAGAATGGCTTGATTTTTTAAATGGAAAAAGATTTCTAAAATAGCATGAAGCCTTTTTTCTTCTCGTTCATTCAACCATGCATATTCTCTTTCCTTTTTTTCTTGTTCTTCATTGCAGAGAGTGGAGATATGAGAGAAATTATTATTAGGCTACTGCATCTCTTGATTCTTTTTATTAGCAAAGAAAATGATCAAATTACTTCACAAGTTGCTTTCATTGGGTGGAGTTGAAACTTGAGTTGTGGTTTCCTCGATGTGGATCATTTTCGGCAAGAAAATTGGTTTACAAGCTCGATCTGGAGACAACGGAGTTTAGCTCGGGTCTTCCACGATTAGGTGGACACGCTGCAAAGGTTATAGCCCCTGAACCCCTCTCTAAATTTCTTTGTGTTACAATTATTAGTAAATGATATGATCTTGGTTAACGAATTGGTGCTATATTTTGTAAAAAAAAAAAAATTTGATGCTTCCGCCGAGTCCGCAAGTGTTACAACCCTAGCGTCGATTCCCAACATTATTTAGGGAAAATTGTTTTCAGGCCCAGTTTGGAGTGATGATTTATTTTTACACCCACGTATTTTCAAAAATGTGAAAAACCACAATACTTGCATAATACAAATGTTTCAAGACCAAAATAAATTTTGTGTATTATACTAAGGATATTTTTGCAAAATTTCCTGATTTACCCTCATTCTTTTTAATCAAATACTCATGATTATTCTCTCAGAAAAATAATATGATTTCCTCTCACGACTGTTATGGTTCGCTCATTATTCCTCTATATTTCACTCCAAGTTCCTCATTTTTCTCCTCTTTCCCCTTTTTCTAAAATCTGCATCTCCGTTTTCGAATCCTTCATTTTTAATCCAATTCCTTCGATGGTCTAATCTCCGTTTTCAATTTTTGTATCTCCTTTTTCAATTAATCCCTAATCTTCAATCCAATTTTCCGTTTTCTTCTACCTCCATTCCTAATTCTCCACTCTCATGAAGATTGAAACTAGGATAATCCATGATAAATAGAAAATGATAAAGAATTCCGAAATTAGGACAAACAATAAAAAGAGGGCAAGCAAAATTAAAGATGGGTTTAGAAAGGAAATTATGGCAAATAATAATAAAGCTGCCATGGAAAATTATATGGATACATAATAAAAAAATCTCATATCTTAAAAAATATTAAATCAGCGTTATAGGTAATGCATACATAAATAAATATACAAATAAGGATTTGGGTTTAAAATAATGTATATTTTGAGTTTTTTCATAATTTCAGAAATTTATGGGTTTAAAAATAAATTATCTCTCCAAACTGTGTCGGAAAACAGTTTTCCTTTTTATTTATTCAATGTTACTATTATCCCGTCCATAGTTTTCAAAAACCATCTTTTAACCTTTTAGTTGTGGATAAAATTCTCCTAATATAGTTTCATGATAAAAAAAAAATCATCTTTCTAATTCCCAAAAGTTTTATTTTTCGTCTCAATTTTCTTAAATCCATTGTGAAATTAAAATAAAAATTAAAAAATTAAAGTGCAATCTCTATCGAGGAATTTTTCAGACTTGCCCAATATAAGATCTCTCTTGGATTTTATGAATATTGAGATGAAAAGAAGACAAGGGGTTGCGAGTTAAACTAGTAAAGAAGAAGAAATAGAAAAAAAGATAGGCTTATTTTACATAAACAATCCTATGATTTAATCTGTTTTTCTAAAACCACCATCACGTTAAAACCCACCGTTAAAACCTTCCAAACTTTCATTCCATTACAAATATATAAACCAACAAGAAGTTATTTTTTAATGTTTTTAACCAATTAATGAATTAATGGGTCACATGACCCCCTCATGTGATTGTGGTTAGCATTTTTATGTTGAAATTACCCCTCCTCTCACTATTCATTTTTTCTTTAAATTTGCTCCAACTCCAAATCGGAGCTTTTCTGCAAATTCTTAACCCTAAAGCCATTTTTCAAATTGGGTCATGGCAAACTCATCTTGACAAAGATCCAACCATCAAAGAGCACTAGGAGTGTGAATATAAACCTAGTTTATTGCTAATAGTTGAAGTTAAGAATGTGTTATGTGTGTACTTATTTTGTGGTGGCAAATTTAGTTGAATCTCTCTCCTCTCTCTCCTCTTTCTCTTTATGTTGCACGCACGTGCATGTTTGGAACTTAGGGTTATCACGTTTAGGGGAAACAACCAGCAGAACTTCTCTTAGAGAAAGAGGGGGTAGTTAGGTCACTTGTTTTAGTAGCTAACGATAGGAGGTTTATGCGTAACGAGAGGATATTCAGGGATTTTTGCCGATGAGTTTAGAGGTTTGGGGCAAATCACACGGTGATTTCCATGAAATAAGCCAAAAAGATATTCTAAAAATTAATAATTAAAAAAAGAGAATTTGGGAACAAATTAAAATTGAGGTGGTATAGTGCAGGTTTTAGTAGGGGTACAAAAGTTTTGGTTATTTTCGGTAATTTAGCCTTTTAAAGTTCATATACGTTTTCTGGAGTCTATTTTTTATGCCAAATATATGTTTATTTCTCTTGGAATTTGATTTTTCCCACTCTTTTCTTTCTTTTTCCATTAGCTTCTTTATTTTCTATAAGCTTATTTTTGCACCAACATCTAGTAGAAGATTATCACTTCCTATTTAAAATTACGTATAGGTTTTATAATGCCCTCTAACCTTAAGAAATCCACAATATCGCCCCTTTTACTTAATGATCGGTCTTAATCGAATGTATTCCCTCCCTTTTCTCCTTTCAATAGATTTTATATAATTAATTGATAATTGCACATAGGGAATATATAGTTCTGTATGCAAAATTTGAAATATATATGTACACATGTGTAACAATGGAAAAATGGTTAGTATTATACTAACATAAATTTCAAAATGAAGCGTATTAATAATGGCATGAGCTGTAGCAATGAAGCAAGTTTTTTTCAAGCTGTGTTAATTTTTTCAGTTGCATTCAGCTTCAAGCTGTGTTAATTATTTTGTTAGAGAGCCAGCTATAACCTTCAATTGACAGAGGCAATAGAACGACGAAGAGAAAGCATACACGAGGCGGACTACAACCGCTCTTCGAGGGGTGAAGGACGGACCCCACGGAACCGCAAGTGATCTCCATCTTGCTCGAGACGACGGGTAGATCCGCCGGGGCATTCTCGTCGCCGGAGTAGGTATCCGGTCTGCCGAGAAGAGAGGGTTACAAAGCGAGAGTTGATGCTGGACACAGGAAGAGGAAGAACTAACTCCGGGTCGTCTCCGGCCCGCTTCAGCAGCAGACAGCCCTCCGCTCATCGGTCCCGGGTGAGGAGTAAGGCTGCTGCTAGGTCTGATTTTAGTCGCGGAAGGCGACCGGAGAATGAGAAATAGAAAGATAGTAGGCCTCGGTCTAGCGACAGGAATGCTTCACCGAGGCATGACCGGTGGAGGTGTCAGTCTCTGGTGAGGAGTCAAAAGTCATATGTTGAGGTCGATGTTAGGTGCAAGGACGGTGCCGGGAATAACACGAGCCGCGATAGAACACTGGAGAAGGATAGAGACTGTAGGCCTATGGGTTCCTTGAGGAATGATTCACCAAGACATGATCGGCGAACAATCCCTTCACCGGCAAGGAGCCAAAGATAATACAAAGAAGTCACGGAAGGGTGCCTCCCCAGGCCGCCGGTGGTAGGGCACGATCGACGAAGTGGGACCCTTAAAACTCAGCACAAAGCTGTGGACAAGACCTCGAGCAATAACCGGGGGGCTGACGAAGGAGGTTTCTAAGTGGGAGGCAAGCATTTCTCGATGAGGGAGACGTGGAGGATCTTAGAGGAGGCGGAATTCCGACGTCAGCAACTCATGAATGACTTAGGGAGATATAAGGATCTTATCCCTAACGAGGGTGCAATGTTGGTGGATGAAAATGGCCGGAAGCGATCGCCAGCATCATTTAGAGCTGACCAATGGATCATCAAATCCCTCACTAAGGCGACGATAGCGGTGAGGATGAAAGAGGGGGACGGGATGTGTTACACTCCCCTGCTCCTCAGAACGGCGGCATGCGCGAGGCAGCAGATGGACGCATTCAAGCCCTCAGTCTCGCTTGTGCCAGTCCTGACACCACGGAACACCGGCGTGCCGATTCTGGCCGTCGCAACCCCCATATAAGGAATGATTCCATCACTTGTCGGGCGCCGGACAGTCCAACGCCGAGGTCTTAGGATCAACCGAACTGTCGTTTCAACGCTCGCCACACTCCCTCGCCCTCCGAGACGACGTCGGTCAGAACACCTGATTTCAGGAATGACCGATGTCACCATGATCACCAAGGTCGTGCCCATGGCGTACGTCGGGGGGAGCCACAAAGGGTTCACCCCAAGAATCTGAGGAACGTAATAGAGCAAAGCCGAAGCCACTCCATCGCCCAAGCCCAAAGCAGAGACAGCAGACACTCCGGTTATGAAGAATCCTCGGAGTACCAACAGCGAATCGAGGTCTTCGAGAAAAAGATCGAGGACATGCGACTCGCTACCCGTTCGTCAGGCGGATCGGCAAAATTCTCCGCGGACTCTCTCATGAAGCCCTTCACTGAGCAGTTGCTGAGAGAGCGAGTTTCTTCCCGGAACAATCCACCCAAAATTTCACTTTTCGACGGGAAGCCCAACCCCAAAAGACCACCTGGATACGTTCAGTGCGGGCATGAGCTATCAGGATAACTTGGACACCGCTCAGTATCGAGCATTCCCCACCACCCTCATCCGAGCAGGACGAGACTGCTTTTATGGCTTGACTCCGCACTCGATCTCCACTTTCGACGAGTTGGCTACTCGGTTCCTCAGCCACTTCGTCGGCAACCGACGACAGAAGAGATCGGTTGACTACCTATTTACCATCAAGTGTGAAGACATAGAGTCTTTCAAAGACTATATTACTCGTTCCTACAATTCCCTTTTGGAGGTACCCGAGGTCTGGTCTTAAGCACAAAGAGTGGCTCCGCTCTTTTGCATTGGTGCAACCTAAGACCTTGGCCAAGATAAAAGCCTGGACTGAACGGAAAATGTAGCTAGAATCAGAAGTTAACGCTCATCTTTCCCGGGGAGACCGGACAGGCCAAAAGAAAAGGGACCGGGAAGAAGACAAGAAGAAGGCTGATTGGTCGAAAACATACACTCCGAGGTTTCATGAGTACACGCCTCTCAATGTATCGTAGGCCGAGCTGCTAGAGGAGGCGAAGAGCGAAAGATTCTTCAAGTTACCACCGATGACACGAAATACGGGCAAGCGACTCCGTGGCCCATATTGTGCCTATCATCGGGCATAAGGACACCCAACCGAGGATTGTAAACAGCTGAGCGATTACATCGAGGAGCTGATCTGCTCCGGTCACTTGGCGAAATACCTGCGAGACAAGCGTCAAGCAGATAAGCGGCATGCCTGTTAGTTGTATGTATGCCCTAGAGGCCAGTATTGTACAGTTGATGTATATTATATTGGATGCTTGGACATATATAGAGAGGACTTTCTTGCTCGATATGATAGTATGCTATCTGGTTGCACTTTACTTTAATATGTATACTTGTCTCATTATACTGTTTTATCGTTACATGTTGGTAAAACCCTTAGGATGTGTACTTGACTACCTGGACTATGATGCGGATCATACTAGTGGGGACATGGTAGTCTATAAGTACATCCTTCAAGGTCCCTAGTCGTGGGTGTATCGAGACGGGGCATCGATATACCATTGTAGACTAGCGTACACGCTTCTCGACCTATGAGATGGGCGATGGATGATCCCATATCCATTGGTGTTTGACATCAGAGATGGTATACGGGTGCTCAGTGGAGACTGGGTACACTGGACGGACTCGCCGAGAACTCCCAGATGGTATTATACCTTACGTCAGATGGCAGTTCTCTGGTGGCACTTGTGCAGGTTAGTCTGTAGACCCGAGATCGTCATAGAGTCTTGTGTGATTCCCACTGTGCTTTGATTTCTACCATACCACGTCCATGAGGGCGTGCAAAACGGTGTTTTTTGGGTACAGTCCCGAGTCACATGGAGGCAATGAGCGATAGGAGGGGTTTCGTCTCTCCCGGTATTGGGGGTTGATGTTGCGCTGTGCTCGATTGGCTATAACAGGGAAGTCCTTGGCCAGGGCCGATTTAGAGATTTGCCGGTAAGTGTTACCAGTAGTTTCTCGACCCGTTATGAGCCTCACATCGGCACAACTTATCGGTTATTGGGGTCTGAGGTTTACCATCCCTAGACTTGATATGCGACATATCAGACGAGGAGACCGGACTATACGGGAAGTGTTACCGACAGGCTTTTACAGGAGTAGGAGCGGGCTTGCTTGCTGATTTCTGATCACTCAATACTCGGGTAGCCGTTACGTCCAGCTAGTACCGCTGACGGCTTGTGGGTGTGTGATGTGATCATCACCTACTGCCGGCGTATTGACGAGTCTTTAGAGTCCTACATAGAGGTTTTACTGGTTCAGGCAAAACGAAATAGGAGCACGTATGTAATATGTGCGGGACCGAGAATAATGCGTGTATATGATACCGTATTCTATTCTTGCGACTCTTTGTATCGGTCGGTTATATATGATATAGCCGGGTTATCGAATCAAGTGTTGATTCGATAAATCGATACAATGAATGTTAGTCGGTTATATGAGATATGACCAGATTATTAAGTCAAGTGTTGATTTAATAATTAAGTGTATAATTGTATATTAGATATACTAGTTTACATTTACTAACACTTGTTCACTTTAGGTTTTTTCTCACACTTGCACACTTGAATATATATATATATATATATATATATATATATATATATATATATGATATATATATTAAAAGTGTTTTCTTTTGTATCATGGTTGATGATACACTAAACATTGGTGTACAAGACACACACCATTCTATATTTAAATGATGGTTTACATTTATTTAAGGTAATTACAAATTAGTGGAATTTTTCATAAGCATGAAGCTTGTAGAAGCTTGTGGATACTTTGAAAAAGTCCACTTGTTTTGTTTTACCTTAGATCTTTGTTTAACTTAACCATTTAGAATTAGCTATGGTTGTGTCTCTATAAGAGTTAGTATATGATACTCACTCACCATGGTTAGCATTCTCGCTTGATCATTATCCTCATCTCTTTCATTTCTTCTTCTTCTTCATTTGCTAAAAAGAAAAGCTTGCTAGGGTTTGATCTAAAGTGAGAAAGAAAGTGAGAAATAAAAATCCAAAGAGAACCCACTTCCTATTTCTCCATCCTCTACTAGATTAGCACTTTAGTATAGGGTGTTTGCTTCACTAATTCTCAAATTAGTGAAGTAGTAGCTTGAGTCGGAATTCTCTCGACGTAGATCATCTTCGGCCTCGGAGACTTCAAGCAAGGTCGCACCTTTCGCCTCGTGAAGCCATGCAAGGGTCCGGGAGAACCACGATCGCAGCGAAGGGACTTCATCAAGGAGCTAAAGAAGTGAAGGACCGATCTACAAAGTTTGTATATCGCATTCCCTTAGAGTAAAGTTGTTTACTTGCTAATTTATTCACCTACTCTCTAGTATACGATCTAGCTTAAGGTTGTTCGGCACATAAAAATTTAATTTTAGCATGGTCGATACCTTGTAGAGCCTTATTAGTGTGCCTAGTAACCATACAGTGGTATCAGAGCCTAGCTAGAGTATTAGGCGATGTGTTAACGAAGTTAAAACTTCGAACGAACCCGAATACGCAATTTTAACCCCCTCTCTGGACTTTTTTCAAAATCTGTGATTTTTTGGAATTAAAAATACCTAAAAATTCAGCAGGTGATTTTAGGAATTATTGTGCAAAACGACAAAGTGAGTCGTACGGATGGCCGAAACCGCGGCAATACCCTGCTTGTGCCGCGGCTCCGCGGCCGTACAGTGAGCTTGTGTTTTATTTTTTGCATAGTAATACCCTTCTCTGTTATTGCTATTTTATGGGTATTTTTTAACCTGACTCAAGTGTTGAGTATTTTGTGGTTTATTTTGTAATCGTCGATTCGATCGGAGAATTTAATTTTGTTATTTTATTCCGGATAATTTAGAAAGTATTAAAATGTCCAAACGGATATCATTAACTCATTAATTTCCCGGCACGAAAAACATTCAAGTGTTGAATTTTTCTCGGGTTTAAATTTTTCGGAAAAACGTGCATGTGACGCGATGGACCCTCTAGAAGACAACAAACCTTAACTCGATTATGTGACCGTCTTGAACTGCCCTTTGAACCTTAGGGTTTGGGGCAGTACGGCGTGCCACATGTGAGGCGTTGGCTTGACCCTTCTACGGCTGGACCGTTGCTACTGTTACGTATTCTGGAATTTTTGAACTCCGCTCAAGTGTTGAGCTATTATGGAAATCTTGAGTATTTGATTATTCGATCGGAAAGTTTAATCCTGTCTATATATCTGGAATGTGATACAATATGTGGAATTCATACAGTTGGGCATGAAATGCGAAATATGTGATATTTCGGATTTACGATGTATAAAGTGATTGTGGATTCCAAATGTTGTAGTTTTACACTTTCTTTTCTGTGACCGTAAATGTAATATGTGATATCGCCGGTTTCGTTACTATATGTCAACGACAATTGGGATGCGCATATTTACTTACGTTGATGACATGTGATGTTATGTGTTGCTGGATATGTTATATTGGATCGTCGCGTTTTGAATAGCCGGGGTTTTTATGTGAGATGAGAGTTTTTATTTTCATTTATGTAAATTTAATTGTATGTAATATTCTTTTATTGGGGCACTTCCGGGATGAGGTTGATGTCACCTTTTGTATATTATTTACTTTTCCGCACTAGGATAGACCCAAGGAGGAGAGCATAAGTAACCGGGTTCTGGAGTCCAGTGGGAGACCAACTCGAGGAGTCGAGTCCGGGTCTCCTAACTCTTGAATTGGTAGGGTTGCTTGCCGCTCTCGTAGGGGTCTAGGGGTGTGGGTTTGGCTATTCATCGCGACCGTGGAATCCATGTTTTATAAAGGCTCAAAATAAAACACGGACGTCCTAATATATCCAATGTTTCATATGTTTCTTCTGCTGCGATATCTGTGATGTGATCATTTGATGTTCTGTGATAAATACTGTATATAGTATATATGATATATTATATAGACGTTACTTATGTTTTACACCCGCGCTAGCCCTGCCCTGCTCTGCCGTTAGTTACCTAACCTAACAGTGCACGAGGGGACATCGAGACGAATGCGGATGGCATAAGTGTACGTCGTATTTATCTGTGATGTTTAGGTGACTTAAATGATGGGACTTCATTAATGTGATTAATGAAAGAAAAGAAACCTAAAAGATGTTGTAGAATCAAATTTTCAAATAAAAAGGGTAGCTACAGTCTTTCTTTGCATAGCGGTATATATGATATACCCTGCACCTTATTCGATGAGGAAAGAGCCGAGATCCCTTCACCGGGAGTGACCTCTTTAGAAAAACTGGCAGATGCTACAACACTCGGTTTGTTTTTGATTGCTTTTGGAGTTTTTCTTTGCATAGTGATGTATATGATATATCCTGCACCTTATTCCATAAGGAAAGAGCCGAGATCCCTTCACCGGGAGTGACCTCTTTAGCAAAACTAATAAAAGCCTCAAAATCACTCCATTTCAAAATTCACATGATTCTACGACGATATCAAGTTCATTACGCAATAGGTTTTCAGAAAAACCTGTCGTAGCCCTCCGTCATTTCAGATAAGTTGTACATAGTATTCGTGCTGCAGTTGTTGGCTTTCGTCAAGGTGTAGTGTGTGGTAGCTATATACTGCTTATCTGCTGCATATGATGCAATTGGATTAGGGTAGTCGTACGGCTTTGTTGGCTTTCGTCAAGGGTCATGCGGGTGGGTTTAATTCAATCAAGAAATGTACGGGTTGAAGTTGACTAGCGGGCTATGGTTTGTTGGCTTTCGTCAAGGTCATAGCACGTTAGGGGCAAAATATTATCGGGAATTTCAAGTGTTGAGATTTGTAATGAGATTGCATACCTTCTATGAGATAGTTGGATCCCGATACCCACTGCTAGTAATTGTTACTCCCGGAAGAGTTTTACACAGGACAATTAGCCAATCAAGTAGGTGTCTACAAAGGTGTCAACGGGATTATGCCTCTGGGAAAACGAGGTTTACTTTAATTAGGTCCGTGCGAAAGCACGGGGAACCTCCCTCAAAGTACCGACACTGGCTTGGCTGAAAGATTGGCGAAGTTGTAGGGTGTAATTAATCCCGGCTAGTCTTTCCTTTTAGGATTTGAAGGAAGATTTGATAAAAACAGTGGGAGCCATCCTGATTAGATAAAATAATAACCAATCTGATCTTGCAAGAGCATACGCTAAAGTGTTTTCTTCTCTCTCTCTCCAGGTAGCGACCATATCATGCCTTAATCAAGATAATAATATGGATGTATTGACCGAACCCGCATGTTATACTGTGTTGGGGAACGTTGGTTCCGTTCTTTCTTATAAGAGTTATAAGACTGAACAGGATATAGGGGAATACCAGGATTCCCATGCCACCCGAATGAAGAAAATACATGTTGATGCATTTTCTTCGGGTATGTTCGTTACAGAGAACTGTTTCTCTATTTGCTCTACATCCTGGGTATTAGATACTGGGTCAGGATCCCATATATGTAATCAGTTACATGGGCTTAGGAAAGGTAAAGAACTTGGAGAAGGTGATAAAGACATAAGGGTTGGAAATGGTGTAATTGTTGCAGCTAAAACCGTCGGGGAATATCACCTTGTATTGCCAACTGGTAATACATTGATTCTGAACGAATGTTATTTCATGCCGAACCTGATATGCAACATTATATCGGTTTCTTTGTTGAGTAAAGAGGGATATAATTTTGTATTACAGGATAATGTTATGAACATTTTTCTAAACCAAAAGTTGGTTGGATCAGGCACGTTGTGCAATGGCATTTATGTTCTAAATCAATCAACAGTTCTGAGCATAACAAACACACACAAGAGGAAGAGTTCAGAACTGAACGAATCCTTCTTGTGGCATTGTAGACTGGGTCACATCAATGCGACATGACTAGCTAAGTTGCATAAAGATGGATATTTGAAACCGTTCGAATTTTCATCTTATGACACTTGCCAGTCATGTCTCAAAGGCAAGATGACCAAAACTCCGTTTACGGGACACGGAGAAAGAGTTACCGAACTCTTGGGACTGATACATAGTGATGTATACAGTCCCATGTCTACACATGCCAGGGATGGTTCTTCGTACTTCATTACATTCACTGACGATCTCTCAAGATACGGACATGTGTTCTTGATAAGACACAAGTCTGAAGATTTTGAGAAATTTAGAGAATATAAACAAGAAGTCGAGAACCAAACCGAAAAAAGTATTAAAATCCTACGATCTGATCGAGGAGGTGAATACTTGAGCAATGAATTCCTGGACTTCCTAAAAGAGAATGAGATTCTCTCTCAGCTGACTCCTCCATATACACCACAGGACAACGGTGTATCTGAACGGAGGAACCGTACCCTATTAGATATGGTGCGCTCTATGATGAGCACAGCTGAGTTACCTATTTCATTCTGGGGGTATGCGCTAGAGACAGCCATATATCTATTGAATATGGCCCCCACCAAATCTGTGCCTACCACTCCATATGAGATATGGAAAGGGAAGAGACCATGTCTTAACTATGTAAAGATATGGGGTTGTCCAGCCTATGTCAAACGACAAAATCCGGACAAACTCGAGGCACGGTCTATTCTATGCAAATTTGTAGGATATCCCAAGAATTCTCAAGGATATATCTTCTACCACACTGAGGAACAAAGGGTGTTTGTTTCTCGGCATGCCACCTTTTTAGAAAAGGAATTTCTTGCAAAAGAAATTAGTGGTCATTGATTAAGAGAAGTTTTGTCAATCAAAAATATTTACCGCAATCAAGAATGGCGTCGCTTGAAGCTAGCCGGTGAATACGGGTCGGTCCACAGGGATGTGAAAATGTCCTTTAAGTTCTTACGAGTTAATTCCAAATGGTGTTTGGATTTATAATTAAACCTAAAAATTGAAGTTGTATGAGACTAGGATTAGAAACTTGCTAGGATTAGGTCTAGGGAAAATTTGGTAAACAAAGATCTACATCTCTTTCCATTGCTATTAATTAAATGTATCATATTAGTGTTATGGTAAATCTTAACAAAGGGGATTAGGATGATTGGGAAAATTGATTCTTCCTCTAGATCCTTGTCCTTCCTTTCTTAATCTTTACCCTAACCTCCATGGAAAACCTTAAGATCCGGGCCTTTAGACTACGGAATCACCGTTACCTTGAGGGTAAAAGTGCCGTAGGGAGCGGAATAAAAAGGTATGCATGGAGTTCTATTGTTCATAAAAGTTTAGCAACGAAAAGAGATGAGAGATCTTCGTCTCTCAAATCCTTCCCTATTCCTAACCCTAACAAGCGAGGAAACTACTTGCTCATTGAGGGGATGAAAAAAAACAAGAATTTATTAAAGAGAGGAAACATCGATTGCAAGTTAATAAAAACTAAACTAATTTAAACTAAGGCGAGCAAATAAGAGCAGATATGAAAAACTACAACTATTGCAAGGAAAATAACCTACTTACTTTTGATGCACTCTAACTTCAAGAAAACAGAATTTTATTCATGAGTAGAGGCATAAGAAAATACAAGGTCTTGGGTTCTATTTATAGGACATAGAAACCCTAGGGCTACAATTGCACCGCATGTCTACAATTACAAATATACCCCTAGAAAACCTTTCCACAGCCGCCAAAGAATTATGGCAAATTTTCTGCGCATTAGGGCTTCTGACAGCCGCGGAACCGCGGCATGTGCGCGCTTGGGCCGCGGTTCCGTGGCCCAATGATGGGATCACCATTTGATTTTTCTTGGGCTTTGTTTGGTTCTTCTGGGCTTCTTGTTTCTTTATTCGTTTTATTAGTGGGGCTTCTGCAGTGATTCCAGAACTTCAGTGAACACTTGTCCCGATCTTTTAACCGTCTTTCTTGCAAATTTGGATCTTGAGTTGCCTTGTTGATGGTGAACCGTTCTTCGTTTTTAGGCTTGACTAAGATCTTCCTATTTGTTGGTCAAAAGTCTCTTTTTGTGTCGTCTTTTGTGTTTTTCACTGTTTTCACGCCAAGAACCTGTAACCTGTAACATGTAGCAGACATGGGTCAAAAGCACCTGTTTTTATTGTAAAATGCATAAGAATGGGGAATACAAAATGCAATATTATGTTATGAACAAATACCCCCAAACTTATCTTTTGCTCGCCCTCGAGCAAACTTATTATTTTATTTATTCTCGATAAAAATCTAACCTAGCCGCACTTTCGCAGGGAAACGCGATTGCACTGAGCTCGTGCAACAAGCCGTTAAACCTCTAGGTGTCCCTAGTAGGAGGAGTGTTGTCTCCTGAGGGTTTTCAGCGGATACTACCCACAAAATCCTATCAATTTGGTTTTTCGACTTTTGTTTTCTAATTAGGTTTTCTAACAAGGAATTCTATTATCGTCGACCCGCAGATTATCCACCCATATTCTTCACACTTCCTCATTATTTAACTTAAGATTATATATATCCTGTAGAATTACCTAGCTTTCGGCATTTCTTAAGTTTTCCTTCTAGGGTTACATCTCCACTTAGGAATTTTTATCAACTCTACTAAAGATACAAGTTCTATTCTTCATTCCTTTCTCTTATCTAAACTCTAATCACATATCCCCACGTGTGTGTAAATATCATCCCTACACTTGGAAATTCAAATCAAGCAATCGTACTCCCGTCCATTGTCCAAAGCACTTGTGAAATTTCGCTTTCACATCCTTCATGCGACTGTTAATACTTCTTGAGGTACCAACAACCGATTACAAGATGCGTTAGCGTTTTAAAGCGTACTTCCTAGTTTTGCAACACCCAAGGCTTTTAGCAGTGGCTCCCAAACCAGTTGGTCTAAGGCACTAGGTGATGAAGCACCCTCGCTAAATATTTTTCTATTTTTATAGCCTTAAGTAATCACAAAAACCAGTGTCCATTTTTTCTTTATTCACTTTTCTTTTCTTTTCATTGTGCTAAGGACTTCAGACAAGAGTATTTCAAGGTCTCTTCTACTAATCCAAGTTTCAAGGTGCGTGTTTGTGCATTTTGTAGGGTACATGTTTTCAGAATCTAGACTTAAGCTAGGAACTATTTTTCAAACTTATACTCTAATAAAAGTTTTAATACTTTTCCTTCGTTTCGACTTAGCCCAAGAACTGAACCCAAAATTTGCCTATTTCTAAATAACCTACAAGGCATATACTTTCTACCGTTAACTCTAAGGAAGGTTATTTTTAGGGTTTTTAATTTGCTAAGTCTAAGATTTAGTTTTTCCTAGCCAGTTAACCTATTTATCAAACTCAAGTCAATTAACCAGAATTGAATACATTAATTTTTATAATTTTTTGAAATTTTTCAATTTTTATGGGTTTTTTTGTTTTCTAATTTTTTTATTTTGCAATCTTTTCAAATTTTTATAATTTTTATATAAAGATGCAATGCAGAAATATACATATGAATGAAAAAGGAAAACTTACCGAACATACCCCCAAACTTATAATGGACAGTGTCCTCACTGTCATGCTGCACCAAGTGGGTTGATAATATCGGCGAGTTCCTGCTTATTATTATATTTACATAGTATATACACCCCCAAACTTATTTGAAATAAAGTTTTGGAAAAAAGGAAATTCGAGGGTGAAGGTGGAAGAAAATCAATCGGTGTAAATCGGCTCCTGCAAGAACAGGAGCTCCTCCGAAGGGTCCGCTGAGAAGAACGGTTTCAATCGATGTCCATTTACTTTGAATAAAGTACCGTCTTCTGGATTCTCAAGATCAACCGCACCGTGCGGATAAACGGTGCGGACTACAAAAGGTCCTCTCCATCTAGAACGGAGCTAGCCGGGATGAAAGTGTAACCGAGTATCATATAATAAAACCTGTTGGCCTGGTTTAAATGTCTTTCGCAAAAGGTTTTTATCATGAAATACCTTAACTCGGTTCTTAGCAATCACGGCATTATCATATGCCTCATCCCGCAGCTCCTCCAATTCATTCAATTGCAGCTTTCGATTGCTGCCCGCATCTCCTAAAGATAAATTCAGCTCTTTAATGGCCCAAAATGCCTTGTGCTCAATTTCTACTGGAAGGTGGCAAGCCTTCCCGTAAACAAGCCGGTATGGAGACATGCCAAGATCAGTCTTGTATGCAGTACGGAAAGCCCATAGTGCATCGATCAATTTGAATGACCAATCTTTACGGTTTTTAGAAACCGTTTTCTCCAAGATTTGCTTAATTTGCCGATTCGAGACCTCTGCTTGCCCACATGTTTGGGGATGGTATGGCGTTGACAGCTTATGGGTGATAGAGTATTTGCGCATTAGGGACTCAAAAGTCCTATTGCAAAAGTGAGAACCATTATCACTTATTATCGCGCGAGGGTGCCCAAATCGAGAAAAGATGTGTTCTTTTAGAAATCGAACGACAACCTTGTTGTCATTCGTTCGACTTGGTACAGCCTCGACCCACTTTGAAACATAGTCAACAGCTAAAAGAATATACACATTTCCAAAAGAGTTAGGAAATGGTCCCATAAAATCTATACCCCAAACATCAAAAATGTCTACAACCAAAATCGGTTGGAGCGGCATTTCATTTCTCCGCGATATCCGGCCCAAGTGTTGGCACCGGGAGCAAGTTTTGTAGTATTCGAATGCATCTTTGAAGAGTCGTGGCCAATAGAAACCACACTGCAACACTTTCTCGGCTGTCTTCTTTGGGCCAAAGTGCCCGCCACATGCTTGATCGTGGCAAAAAGACAACACACTCTTGACCTCATTTTCAGGTACACACCGGCGAATGATTTGGTCGGAACAATATTTAAGAAGATAAGGTTCATCCCAGTAAAAATGCTTTACTTGGGACAAAAATCGTAGTTTGTCTTGTTTCGACCAATCGTTAGGTATCAAACCGGTGGCTAAGTAGTTTACAATATCGGCGAACCATGGTTCGCAAGAAACGGTCAAGAGCTGCTCATCGGGGAAAGCATCAGTGATAGGCAGTTCAAGTGTAGGCGAAGAAGGAAGTCGTGAAAGGTGATCGGCCACTACGTTTTCACCTCCCTTTTTGTCCCTTATAACAAGGTCAAATTCTTGCAGCAAAAGGATCCAACGTATTAGCCTAGACTTAGCATCCTTCTTCGCAAAATGGTGGCGAAGAGCTGAGTGATCCGTGTACACTATAACTGGAGAGCCGATTAAATAAGGCCGAAATTTCTCAAGTGCAAACACAACCGCTAAAAACTCTTTTTCTGTTGTTGTGTAGTTTAATTGGGCCTCATTTAATGTTCGGCTAGTGTAGTAAATTACATGTGGCAACTTGTTAATGTGCTGTCCAAGAACAGCTCCAATGGCAAAATCTGATGCGTCGCACATAATTTCAAAAGGGTGCGTCCAGTCTGGAGATGAGAGGATGGGCGCAGAAATGAGTGAGTGTTTCAAAGACTCGAACGCTTTCATGCAAGTTGAGTCGAAAACAAAAGTGGTGTCCTTGGCCAACAAGAGAGTCAAGGGTCTAGCAATCTTGCTAAAGTCCTTGATGAACCGTCTATAGAAACCGGCATGGCCAAGGAAAGCTCAGATATCTTTGACGCATTTAGGAGGAGGAAGATTAGAAATGACTTCGATTTTAGCTCTATCAACCTCTATGCCGTTTTGCGAGATCACATGTCCTAAGACAATGCCTTCTCGTACCATAAAGTGGCACTTCTCCCAATTCAAAGTCAAGTTCTTTTCCCTACAGCGGGTGAGAACTGCGTCAAGATGTCATAAACACTCATCGAAGGAGTCACCAAAAATGGAGAAATCATCCATAAAGATTTCCAAAAAATTCTCCACCATGTCCGAAAAGATCCCCATCATACACCGCTGAAATGTAGCGGGTGCATTGCATAACCCAAAGGGCATGCGACGATAAGCAAAAGTGCCAAAGGGACAAGTAAATGTAGTTTTGTCTTGATCCTCTTTGGCTATGGGGACTTGATTATAACCGGAATAGCCATCTAAAAAGCAGTAGAATTCGTGCCCCGCCAATCGTTCTAGCATTTGGTCAATGAATGGTAAAGGAAAGTGGTCCTTCCTTGTCGCGGCATTGAGTTTCCGGCAGTCGATGCAAACTCGCCACCCAGTTTGGGTGCGAGTGGGAATTAACTAATTTGCCTCATTGGTGATGACCGTGATGCCCGATTTCTTTGGCACGACATGAATGGGGCTAACCCATTGGCTATCCGAGATAGGGTAAATGATACCGCTATCAAGACACTTAACAATCTCCTTCTTGACCGCCTCTTTCATGATGGGGTTGAGGCGTCTTTGTGGATCCCTTGCCGGCTTGGCATCATCCATCAAGTGTATATGATGTTCGACTATGAGGGGACTAATCCTCTTGATGTCCGCCATAGACCAGCCGAAAGCTTGTTGATTATTGTATAAGACCGTTAAAAGAGCCTTCTCTTGCTCAAGAGCTAGAGAGGCCGATATGATAACTGGTAAGGTCTCATTTTCACCTAGATAAGCATATTTTAGGTGCGACGGCAAAAGCTTTAGCTCGAGTTTAGGTGGTGAAACAATAGATGGTAGCAATGGGGTAACTGTTTCAAACTCGAAGGATTCCATCAAAGGTTCAAATTGAGTGTACGCTACCGAGTCGGATGGTTCAACTAACTCATCCGAAAAAGCAAAAGACTCAAACTCGGGTGGAGAGTCTTCATGATCATCAACAAAGGTGAAACACTCATAATCTTTGTCCGTCGTGAAAGCTGTGTCGGATTCTAGGAGGAACGCACTAGTGGCGTCAATATTACTGTGATCAAACATGAAATTCTCGAACTCACAGTCCTCCTCCGCGATCTCATCGATCGAGCACACATCAAGTACGCTAGAATTAGGCTCGCAAGGCTGACTTCCTAACTTGAAAATGTTAAGTTCAACTGTCATCTTGCCAAAAGATAGATTCATTAAACCATTACGACAGTTGATTACCGCGTTAGAAGTCGCGAGGAATGGTCGACCAAGTATCACCGGAATTTGATTACGGGGGTTAGCGACAGGCTGTGTATCCATAACAATAAAGTCCACGGGGAAAATGAAATCCCCTACTCTAATTAACACATCCTCCAACTCTCCCCTAGGGTGGGTGATTGATCGGTCGGCCATTTGGAGAGTGCAATGAGTAGGCTTGAGCTCTCCAACGCCTAATTGTTCGTACACCGAATAGGGTAGCAAATTGACACTAGCACCAAGATCTAATAGTGCTCTATTGATGGTCTTGTTCCCAATTG
Source organism: Agapanthus africanus (assembly GCA_030015575.1). Classification (NCBI taxonomy): domain Eukaryota; kingdom Viridiplantae; phylum Streptophyta; class Magnoliopsida; order Asparagales; family Amaryllidaceae; genus Agapanthus; species Agapanthus africanus. The sequence continues at coordinate 135,910,010 of JASDDO010000004.1, read as the reverse complement.
TGATCGAAATAGTAGGACAACCGGGGTCCTTGTGCTTTGGGGGTAAAGAATTGACAAGAGCATCACTAACAGCACTAGCCACGAAAACTTTCTTTGGTACTTGTGACTTCCTCTTTTTGGTGCATAAGTCCTTTAAGATTTTTGCATATGAAGGAACTTGTTGGATTGCATCCAAAAGAGGGATATTTATGCTAACCTGTTTGAACAACTCTACAATCTTCTCCATCTGTGGAGTTGGTTTATTGGATCTCAACCGATTTGGAAAAGGAACATTTTGAAAAGTTGTTGAGTCTAATTTTTGCGGATCCGATTGTTGAGTTGGAACGGAACCCCGTGTAGATGTGTTCGTGTTGTGAGGAGAGGGTCCGTTCGAGCTAGAAGAAGTAGAGCCATGTGAAGGATGGGGAATAGGCTCTAACGAAGAAGAAGAGGAAGATGAAGAACCACCGGCAGAGGTGTCATAGTGAATACCCACATTGTTTTGCAGCACTTTTCCGGATCTCAACGTGGTCATAGCATTCACGTTATGATTCTGCTATTCATGTACAACATGTGCGTGACCAGGATTTGGGAGTGGTTGAGACAGAAGCTTTCCTTTCTCTCGCTCTTTCAATGCTGCGTTGAGTTGTGCAATTTGTGCCTCAATAGCTTTGATGCTTTGATCGTGTGAGGCACTGTTTTGCACCAAAAATTGAACAGAAGTCTCTATCCTAGCTGTGGACTGTGCAGATTGCTTTAGGAATGCTTCTAGACTTCTTTCGAGGGAGCTAACAGCATTTTGAGGGGGAACAAAATTGTTGGGTACAAAATTGTTCATCTGATTAGGGTAAGGTTGCTGTTGGAGAGGCTGCTGAAATTGAGTTTGTGGAGGTGCTTGTTGTTGTGGAGGAGGAGCCCTTTGAAAATTGTTGTTTCCTTGGGATTGTTGATTTTGGTTCCAAGTGAAATTAGGGTGGCTCTTCCAACCCGGATTGTATGTCGAAGAGTATGGATCATTTCTTTGTCGTTGCTGAAAGGCAGCATTGACTTGATCTTGTCCTTGAGTGGATGCAGTGTAAGGACACTCTTCGGTGAGATGTGATGGATCCGAACAACAAGCACAAACAGTTCGTGGGGGCATGACAGGGGCAGGAGAAGGTGCTGAGATTTTGGTCTCAAGCGCTTCTAGCTTTTTCGTAAGAGCGGCCATCTCGGCCTTCATAGCAATTGACATCTCTACTTGATGTATGCCTGCCCTAGGTTGACCAATAGAAGAAGATGATGATGTGGTCTTGGTACTCTCCCACTGAATTGTTTGCTCACTAAGATCCTCAAGAAACTGCCACGCTTCCTCACTAGACTTGGACAGAAAGTGACCTTGACTAATGGTTTCTAGCAACTGCTTCGTTGCCGGGTTCAATCCCTCGTATAATGTTTGGCAAAGTTGCCATCTTTCGATTCCATGGTGAGGGCATTGAACGAGAAGGTCTTTGAATCTTTCAAAACATTTCCAAAATGGTTCGGCAGGAAGCTGTGAAAATTGTATAATTTCATTACGGATTTTAGCAGTTTTGTGATGAGGATAGAACTTTTTAAGAAAAGCTTTCACAAACTCGTCCCAATTTCTAATTGAGTGTGATGCGGTGCTGTATAGCCACTTCTCGGCTAGGTCACATAAGGTGAAAGGAATGACCCTTAGCCTTATAGCGTCATCACTTAATTGGGTAGTTTTCATCATGGCGCAAACGTTTTGGAATTTGTTGATAAAGATATATGCATCTTCGGATTCCAAACCATGAAACTTAGGCAGCATGTTGATGAAATGGGGTTTGATCTCGAAATTGTCCCCATTAGCCGGTGGAAGGGAAAGACAAGTAGGAAGGGCGGTGCGGATGGGGTAGAAAAGATCCTGGAGCGCGACTCGTGCGGGCGCTTCGACAGGCGGAAGATTCGGGTTATTTGCACCTGGCGGAGGTGGAATCATTCCCGTCGGTAAGGTGTTGTTAGGATCGTATCCCGACATACCTTCGAAAGAATGTGATGGTGAAAGTGAAGAAGTGGACAAGATTTCGACTTCGGAGTCGAAAGGTTCGTCGGTCGGTACCAACGAAACACGGACTAATCGGACGCTAGGGTCCCTAGTCCAACCGGACATACACTAAAAGGGTTAGTGTAGTCGAAAGATGAAAGACAGAATGTGAAGGTAAGAAAACGTCAATGAGAAGAAGTGGTGTAAGTGAGTGCAAAGATTCTTTAGCGACAAGTTGCAAGTTTTGAAAAGATTTTCCTTTTTCTTATTAAGTGAGCTTTTGCAAAAAGATTTTGAAAAGAGACTAGTGACACAAATGCAATTAACCACACATGCACAATCAGGCCTAAGTCTAGGGTCACCTAGGTCAGCTAGACAGCTCCTAACTGTTCCAAAGGGCTAGAGATAGGACCTCAAACCGCCTCTTCACGGACAAGTACGACCAGGTAAGTGGAAAGGAACCACCACGACAGTGGGCCTAATTAAAAACCACTTCCCTAGACACCGCAATGTCGGTTAGGATAAACGGCCGATGCCTATACTAGTCCTCTGTCCTATTGAGCTCGAGGTCCTTAGGGCTGAGTCTAATATTTTTTAAATTAAAAGTGGTCAATGCAAATGCTTTAAGTGATTTTTGGGGTCCTGGGATGGGTGATGAAATCCCCACCCAATCTGAATTGGTCAATAGCCCCTTAAAGTCAGATTAAAGTATGCAAAGCAGTAAATCACTTGCAATCAATTTGCTTTTTAGCGCGGCGCAAAGAATCCTGCAGAAAATCAATTATTGGAAGGGGGAAGAAGATTTTTAGCGCAAAGAATCCTGCAGAAGATTTGACAGAAGATATATGGGGATTTGCAGAGGGGAGAACAAGGAAACAAACAGTGCAATTTTTGCGCAGAGATCTCCACAGGGAGCCGCGGATCCGCCGCAGATGACACCACTAGGCTGCTGTTCCGCGGTGAACAGGAGGGATCGTGCTCTGAAAAATTTTGTACGGCTCTTCTGTAGCAGTCTACCTCCGTTCTGATGTACCTTTTCCTGATTCTCCTTCTGTATTGTTTCAGATCCGTCAATCCTGCAAAGATCCACAAAGAAAACCCTTCAAACAATAAAAGATGATAAATTTTTTTATTTTCGGAATTTTTCAGATTTTTATGATTTTTTAGATTTTATATTAACCCGAAATTACAAAAAGAAAATTTTACGCCATCCCCGGCAACGACGCCATTTGATTAGTGTTGATTTAGCGTGCTTGCGCTTTCTAAAAAATAGATCAAAAATATTTGTAACCGCAATCAAGAACGGCGTCGCTTGAAGCTAGCCGGTGAATACGGGTCGGTCCACAGGGATGTGAAAATTTCCTTTAAGTTCTTACGAGTTAATTCCAAATGGTATTTGGATTTATAATTAAACCTAAAAATTGAAGTTGTATGAGACTAGGATTAGAAACTTGCTAGGATTAGGTCTAGGGAAAATTTGGTAAACAAAGATCTACATCTCTTTCCATTGCTATTAATTAAATGTATCATATTAGTGTTATGGTAAATCTTAACAAAGGGGATTGGGATGATTGGGAAAATTGATTCTTCCTCTAGATCATTGTCCTTCCTTTCTTAATCTTTACCCTAACCTCCATGGAAAACCTTAAGATCCGGGCCTTTAGACTACGGAATCACCGTTACCTTGAGGGTAAAAGTGCCGTAGGGAGCGGAATAAAAAGGTATGCATGGAGTTCTAATGTTTATAAAAGTTTAGCAACGAAAAGAGATGAGAGATCTTCGTCTCTCAAATCCTTCCCTATTCCTAACCCTAACAAGCGAGGAAACTACTCGCTCATTGAGGGGATGAAAAAAACAAGAATTTATTAAAGAGAGAAAACATCGATTGCAAGTTAATAAAAACTAAACTAATTTAAACTAAGGCGAGTAAATAAGAGCAGATATGAAAAACTACAATTATTGCAAGGAAAATAACCTACTTACTTTTGATGCACTCTAACTTCAAGAAAACAGAATTTTATTCATGAGTAGAGGCATAAGAAAATACAAGGTCTTGGGTTCTATTTATAGGACATAGAAACCCTAGGGCTACAATTGCACCGCATGTCTACAATTACAAATATACCCCTAGAAAACCTTTCCACAGCCGCCAAAGAATTATGGCAAATTTTCTGCGCATTAGGGCTTCTGACAGCCGCGGAATCGCGGCATGTGCGCGCTTGGGCCGCGGTTCCGCGGCCCAATGATGGGATCACCATTTGATTTTTCTTGGGCTTTGTTTGGTTCTTCTGGGCTTCTTGTTTCTTTATTCGTTTTATCAGTGGGGCTTCTGCAGTGATTCCAGAACTTCAGTGAACACTTGTACCGATCTTTTAACCGTCTTTCTTGCAAATTTGGATCTTGAGTTGCCTTGTTGATGGTGAACCGTTCTTCGTTTTTAGGCTTGACTAAGATCTTCCTATTTGTTGGTCAAAAGTCTCTTTTTGTGTCGTCTTTTGTGTTTTTCACTGTTTTCGCGCCAAGAACCTGTAACCTGTAACATGTAGCAGACATGGGTCAAAAGCACCTGTTTTTATTGTAAAATGCATAAGAATGGGGAATACAAAATGCAATATTATGTTATGAACAGTCATGAGGTAGAACTGGAAGAGGTTCCAGCTACAAAAGCTGAAACAGAAGATCCGGTGGAACCAGAGGATTCGGTAGTTCCCGATGAACCCCAGCCACTCCGCCGATCTAGTAGGGTTCCTCACCCACCTGAGAGATACTACGGTTTTCTCATGGATGGTGGGAGCGAGGATTGCATCATGGTTGATGATGACCCAACTAGCTTCGAGCAGGCCATCACGAGTGGGGACTCAGTGAAATGGCTGGATGCTATGCGGTCCGAGATGGAACCATGTACCCCAACAAAGTGTGGACTTTGGAATTTGCTCCTAAAGGGATAAAACCCATTGGGAGCAAGTGGATCTTCAAGAAAAAACTTGGTGTAGAAGGGAAAGTGGAGACTTTCAAAGCTAGACTTGTTGCAAAAGGTGTTCGTCAAAGACCAGATGTGGACTATGACGAAATCTTTTCTCCAGTGGCTATGCTTAAATCCATCCGGATCATGCTTGCCATCGCTGCATATCATGACTACGAAATCTGGCAAATGGATGTTAAGACCGCCCTTCTAAATAGTGATTTAGAAGAGTACGTGTACATGACTCAGCCAGAGGGCTTCGTAGATAGTGGGAGCAGCGGGAAGGTGTGCAAGCTGCTTAAATCCATTTATGGATTAAAGCAAGCATCGCGGAGTTGGAACATTTGCTTTGACGTCGTTATCAAAGAGTTTGATTTCGTCAAAAATGTAGATGAACCTTGTATCTACAAGAAGGTGGCAGAGAGTAAGGTTGTCTTCCTCGTATTGTACGTGGACGACATACTCTTGATAGGAAATGACATTCTTATGCTGCAATCGGTCAAGCTCTTCTTATCACAAAGATTCTCAATGAAAGATCTTGGTGATGCCTCCTGCATATTGGGAATTATGATCTATAGAGATAGATCTAAACGGATATTTGGATTGTCCCAATCCAGGTACATTGACACCATACTAAAGAGGTTTAGTATAGAAGAGTCCAAACGTGGATTTTTACCCACGATCTCAGGGCTCACTCTCTCCAAAGAGATGTCTCCTAAGACTGATTTGGAGAGAGCTCGCATGCAAGGGATACCCTATGCTTCGGAATTAGGCTCTATCATGTACGCGATGCTATGTACCAGACCCGATGTAGCATACTCACTAAGTATAGTGAGTAGGTATCAAGCTGATCCTGGAGAGAGTCACTGGACAGCTGTGAAGAGCATTCTCAAGTACTTGCGAAGGACTAAAGAGATGCTCATGGTGTATGGTAACGGAGAACTCCAAGTGGAGTCCTTTACCGATTCAAGCTTCCAGAGTGATAAGGACGACTCTAAGTCGCAGTCAGGATTTGTCTTTACCCTTTACGGACGGGCGGTTAGCTGGAAGAGTTCCAAGCAGGAAACCGTGGCAGACTCGACGATTAAGGCTGAATACATCGCTGCCAACGATGCTGCCAAAGAGGCTGTCTGGATCAAGAAGTTCATTACTGAACTTGGAGTGGTTCCATCCATTGAGCATCCAATACCTTTGTATTGCGATAACAATGGAGCGGTGGCTTTGGCCAAGGAACCCAGGTCCCATCAGCAATCCAGGAATATTCTGAGGCGGTATCACCTGATCCGGGAGATAGTTGATCGCCGGGAGATCGAGGTCAGGAGGGTTGACACGAAGAATAACACAGCGGATCCACTCACGAAGGCCATTCCCCAGATACAGTTTGAGAGAATCTTCGGGATGCTCCGTATGCGATACTACAGCAGCTGGCCCTAGTGCAAGTGGGAGATTGTTAATTGTATGTATGCCCTAGAGGCCAGTATTGTACAGTTGATGTATATTATATTGGATGCTTGGACATATATAGAGAGGACTTTCTTGCTCGATATGATAGTATGCAATCTGGTTGCACTTTACTTTAACATGTATACTTGTCTCATTATACTGTTTTATCGTTACATGTTGGTAAAGCCCTTAGGATGTGTACTTGACTACCTGGACTATGATGCAGATCATACTAGTGGGGACATGGTAGTCCATAAGTACATCCTTCAAGGTCCCTAGTCGTGGGTGTATCGAGACGGGGCATCAATATACCATTGTAGACTAGCGTATACGCTTCTCGACCCATGAGATGGGCGATGGATGATCCCATATCCATTGGTGTTTGACATCAGAGATGGTATACGGGTGCTCAGTGGAGATTGGGTACACTGGACGGACTCGCCGAGAACTTCCAGATGGTATTATACCTTACGTCAGATGGCAGTTTTCTGATGACACTTGTGCAGGTTAGTCTGTAGACCCGAGATCGTCATAGAGTCTTGTGTGATTCCCACTGTGCTTTGATTTTCACCATACCACGTCCATGAGGGCGTACAAAACGGTGTTTTTTGGGTACAGTCCCGAGTCACATGGAGGCAATGAGTGATAGGAGGGGTTTCGTCTCTCCCGGTATTGGGGGTTGATGTTGCGCTGTGCTCGATTGGTTATAACAGGGATGTCCCTGGCCAAGGCCGATTTAGAGATTTGCTGGTAAGTGTTACCAGTAGTTTCTCGACCCGTTATGAGCCTCACATCGGCACGACTTATCGGTTATTGGGGTCTGACGTTTACCACCCCTAGACTTGATATGCGACATATCAGACGAGGAGACCGGACTGTACGGGAAGTGTTACCGGCAGGCTTTTACAGGAGTAGGAGCGGTATTGCTTGTTGATTTTCTAATCGCTCAATACCCGGGTAGCCGTTACGTCCATCTAGTGCCGCTGACGGCTTGTGGGTGTGTGATGTGATCATCACCTACTGCCGGCGTATTGACGAGTCTTTAGAGTCCTACATAGAGGTTTTACTGGCTCAGGAAAAACGAAATAGGAGCACGTATGTGATATGTGCAGGACCGAGAATAATGCGTGTATATGATACCGTATTCTATTCTCGCGACTCTTTGTATCGGTCGATTATATATGATATAGCCGGGTTATCGAATCAAGTGTTGATTCGATAAATCGATACAATGAATGTTAATCGGTTATATGAGATATGACCGGATTATTAAGTCAAGTGTTGATTTAATAATTAAGTGTATAATTGTATATTAGATATACTAGTTTACATTTACTAACACTTGCTCACTTTAGGTTTTTTCTCACACTTGCACTCTTGAATATATATATGAAAAGTGTTTTCTTTTGTATCATAGTTGATGATACACTAAACATGGGTGTACAAGACACACACCATTCTATATTTAAATGATGGTTTACATTTATTTAAGGTAATTACAAATTAGTGGAATTTTTTATAAGCATGAAGCTTGTGGATGCTTTGAAAAAGTCCACTTGTTTTGTTTTACCTTAGATCTTTGTTTAACCTAACCATTTAGAATTAGCTATGGTTGTGTCTCTACAAGAGTTAGTATATGATACTCACTCACCATGGTTAGCATTCTCACTTGATCATTATCCTCATCCTTTTCATTTCTTCTTCTTCTTCATTTGCTAAAAAGAAAAGCTTGCTAGGGTTTGATCTAAAGTGAGAAAGAAAGTGAGAAATAAAAATCCAAAGAGAACCCACTTCCTATTTCTCCATCCTCTACTAGATTAGCACTTTAGTATAGGGTGTTTGCTTCTCTAATTCTCAAATTAGTGAAGTAGTAGCTTGAGTCGAATTCTCTCGACGTAGATCATCTTCGGCCTCGGAGACTTCAAGCAAGGTCGCACCTTTCGCCTCATGAAGCCATGCAAGGGTCCGGGAGAACCACGATCGCAGCGAAGGGATTTCATCAAGGAGCTAAAGAAGTGAAGGACCGATTTACAAAGGTTGTATATCGCATCCCCTTAGAGTAAAGTTGTTTACTTGCTAATTTATTCGCCTAATTTCTAGTATACGATCTAGCTTAAGGTTGTTCGGCACATAAAAATTTAATTTTTGAATGGTCGATGCCTTGTAGAGCCTTGTTAGTGTGCCTAGTAACCGAACAAGGCCGACCAACTTGAACCGAAGAGATGACGATCGGGCAGATCATGGTCGTCACCGACTGACCCGAGTTCGAGCAATAAGAGAACCCGCCGTATCCGGTCATTCAATGCATTAGAGTTTAAACTACGCCTTATAAGGTCGGTGGGTTGGTTCCTACTCGTCATGCAAAGACCAGCTTTTTACTCACGTAAATGAAGCGCAGATACGCCTATAGGTAGCTGACTAAATCCCTCATCATGAGGCCGCCGGGAAGCTTCCTGCCTGGCCCATCCATAGCGGGTAGTTTCCTACCCAACAATGCCGTGGATCCAAACCCCTCATCAAGAGGCCACCGAGCAGCTTTCTGCTTGGCCTATTCACCGTGGGTAGCTTCCTGCCCAACAATACCGTGAATATAAAGCCCTCATCACGAGGCCGCCAGGTAGCTTCCTATCCGGCCCATCCACAGCGGGTAGCTTATTGCCCAATAATGCTATGGATCCAAAGCTCTCATCATGAGACCGCCAAGCAGCTTCCTGCTCGGTGTATTAACCGCGGGTAGCTTCCTACCCAACAATGTCGTGAATCTAAAGCCCTCATCATGAGGCCACCAGGTAGCTTCCTGGCCAGCCCATCCACAACGAATAGCTTCCTGCCTAACAATACCGTGGATCTAAAGCCCTAATCACGAGGCCGCCTGGCAGCTTTCTGCTCGGCCCATTCACCACGGGTAGCTTCCTGCCCAACAATGTCGTGAATCTAAAGCCCTCATCACGAGGCCGCCCGGTAGCTTCATGCCCGGCTCATCCACAGCGAGTAGTTTCCTGCCCAACAATGTCGTAGATCCAAAGCCCCCATCACAAGGCCGCCGGACAATTTCTTGCTCGGTCCATTCACCGCGGGTAGCTTCATGCCCAACAATACCGTGAATCGAAAGCCATCATTACCCAGCCCATCCACAACGAGCATCTTCCTTCCCAAAAATATCGTGGATCTAAAGCCCTCATCACGAGGCCACCGGGTAGCTTCCTGCTCAGCCCATTCACCGCGGGTAACTTCCTGCCCAACAATGTCGTAGATCCAAAACCCTCATCACGAGGCTGCTGGGCAGCTTCCTGCTAGGCCCATTCACTACGGGCAGCTTCCTGCCCAATGATTGATCATCTAAGTTGTGATGAAATGTAAAGTTTTCACAATCAAAGAAATTTATACCGCAATCAATTAACGGTGTCGATGTAGCGCGTTAATGAATACGGATCGTCCACTGAGATGTGTGTTTTGATCGATCTTGTTTTAGATGAGTCGAAATGAAAATGTAAAAGAAAATTGCAAGAAAGTTGATTCAAGATTTGAAAGATTTCAATTCAAGGAACATAAAGAATATAGATCTAGAATCAAGAATTAATAATGTTCAAGAAGATGTCCAAATTGAATCAATTATCAAGATTTGTAAAGAGGCTTGTCGGAATCGATCCAATCGATAGTGATGATGAAGAATTATGGCTACAAATTCTTATCTATTGATGATTTGTTGCTAGATCGGTGACGATCAACGAGAATTAGGGATCTATTGAAGAAACTAGGGTTTCTCCTTCTATCCCTTGTCCTTTCGTTGATTAGCATTCAAATTCTAGCCTCTAGGAAATTCAATCGTCGATCGTTGATCTCTAATTTGGAGCGAAAACATTTAAGAAAGCATCTCGCTCAAATTAGGTTGTCGATGATTCAATTTCCTAAAGTTTACAAAACTCATAAGACTTAAGAATCGTTCAAGAATTTAATCATCTTCATCTACCTATTTTCTCGATTCCTCCACAAACGGAGTTTTCACTCAAACATCATGAAAAAGAAAACAATCAAGAATTGATAACTCTTCATAATGCTCAAATGTAAAGAAAAGCAAGATCAAGAATTTTCACCTTTTATAAATCAACGTTTCGTTACAATTCGCTCAAAGATTACAAGATCTTGAGGAGAGAACTCAATCGTCGAAACTAGCTTCGCATCGTCTTCTTGAGTTGCGGATCGTCATGGATCTCTTACTCGGATGAAGATCGTCGTCGCTTCAAAAGGCTTGTTGAAGGCTTGCTTTGGCTCGGTACTCGGTGGATCTTGATTTGGATCAAATTGTGTCACTCAATTTGATTTTGAAATGATTTGGATCTACAATTTTCACCACTCAAACTGATTTCCCTCTAAATTCAACAACCTCTAAACCCTAGATCTAGATCCATTTTTATAACCATTCATTTGAATCTTCCCTCCAAAGCTAGGTTGTTAGAGAGAGTCTTCTAGAAGAAGTTAGTTGGAGGGAATATTCTAGAATGAGGTTGTTGGAGGGAATATTCTAGAGAAAGGTTGTTGGAAGGAGGCTTCTAGAAGAAGGTTGTTGGAAAGAGCCTTCTAGAATAAGGTTGTTGGAGGGAGCCTTCTAGAATAAGATTGTTATGAAGAGCCTTCTGGAAGAAGCCACGTGGTAATTGAGAGTCTTTTGGAAGCTAGGGTTGTTACAGGGAATATTCCAGAGGATTTTGGAGCGCCAGGGAGCTAACCAGGCCGCGGAACCGCGGCGGATCGGCCAACTCGGCCGCGGATCCGCGGCCATATAATGGGCTCACTGCATGAAATTTCTGTGGTCTTCTTCTGACAATGTTGGGATCTTCTTCTGATACCTGAAATCTGACATTTCTTTCTTGGGTTCTGCAAGATCTCAAGTCTTGGACTTGATGCATTTTATCGGCACTTTTGTGATTCCGGCTCTTTAACCTGAAGGATTTTCTGCACACAATATCGAGACAAGTGTTTGATATACAAAGATCATGCATGTAATAATAAACACTTAATTACCTTCAAAATGCCGGTTATAATGTATAACACATGTTGTTTGGTATTTTGCAGATAAATTGCTAATATGTGTTATATTTATATGAAACACCTTTAGATGATTGCAAAGAGTAGGGAAATTGATGTGTTAAAAATGCAATATTTTCGTCTGATCAAATTCCCCCAAACTTAATTTTGGTTTTCTCGAGCAAACTTGTTTTATTAGAAATAAGTAGAAAATATAAGAAAAAGAAAAACTAACTAGCACACTTTCGTAGGCAACATGATTGCACTGAGCACGTGCAACAAGCCTTTAAACCTCTAGGTGTCCCTAGTAGGAGGTGTGTTGTCACCTGAGGGTTTTCAGCGGATTGCACCCACAAAATCCAATAATAAAAGGAAGACCATGAAAATTACATATAAAGATAAGAATTATAAAATAAAGACTTTGAAAATTAGAGTTTCCAACTATACCAGCTTTTCGGTTGTCATGAGCCCTATCTTAATAATCATGAAAAGATGTTAGAAATCATATCATCCCTCAATAAAACATCGTCTTTATTTTTCATTCCTACCTTTCATCCAAACATCGATCATATACCTCTACGTGTGTGTAATATACATCCCTACACTCGGAGAATTCAATTCAAGCTATCATACTCTTGTCTATCTGCCTCAGTACTTTTTAATCGGTGAATATTTAGATGGGATTGCTCACACATTTTTCATGCGACCGTTAATACTTCTTGAGGTACTAACCGACCGATTACTCATGTGCTTGCTGATTAGGTGTATTTAGTATTTTCCTCGTCATGCACCACTTAAGGCTTAGCAGTGACTCCCAAACCAGTTGGTCTAAAGCACTAGGTGATGAAGCAGCCTCGCTATATTTTTTTATTGCTGCCTTGGCGATAACAAAACTAATGTTCATTTTTTTCTTAATACTATTTTATCTTTTATTCATTTATTATTTCCTTCATACTTTGGCTTTTAGACAAGAGCATTTCAAGGTATCCTCTACTATCTCGAGTTTCAAGATGTGTGTAGGTGCGTATAGTAGGGTATCAACGTTCAAATGTTTGGCTTTCAGAATATGAACTATTTTTCAGACTTATTTTTATCCTCAGATTAGTGACTTCCTTCATCTTACTAACCCTTGGGACAACGGCTCATAACTACTTATTACTAGTTCGTTTAAGAAAACTTCTAATTTTCTTGGTTTTCTTAAATTTTTCTAATCTTTTGGATGTAATTTTTCACTATCTAATCTTTTATTATCTTATTTATTTACAATTTTTTTTTATTATATGTTTTGTGCTTATGCAAAGTATGCGAAGTGATGCGTAAATAAGCACAAACCTCCCCCAAACTTGTTTTCAACAGTGTCCTCACTGTTGCTATCTGTTGGATCACAAAAACTTGTAAGCTTGGGAGGACATTATTAATGGGGGCAAAAATATTTTAAAGTGAAAATCCTCCTCCAAACTTAATTTTGGTTCACAATATTGAGGACAACAGTTATTTTCAAGTGCCAAAAATACACCCACTCCCCTCAAACATGAGTTAGACAATATTAAGTATTTTAAGAGGGGGTGAGTCATTTGGTCAAAATAAGACTTTACAAAGACCAAAAGTTAATACCAACCATTCAAAGATTTTATCAGTGTAGCGTATAGGTTGGTGGAAAAATATGTTGTATCGAGTCAGGAAAAATTGGGGAAGAGATAAGTGGTGGTCTGGAAAGGGTTTGAGTTTTAAATTAGAGAAATGAAAGAATGAGGAAGAATGACAGGGAGAATGTGAATGATTAAGAAGAAGGAGTGGTGGTGGTTCAACTTCCATAGGTTGAGGTTGATCAATCACAAAATCCGTGTTGTTTAAGAATGCAAGTTCGTCAGCAAAAAGTTCTTCAAAACTTTCATCAATGATGTGATCGAACATTTTGCTGTCAATAAATTTTGTGTCAGATTTTACCATACTTGATTTGTCAAAATACATGGAGGTAGAAGACTCGAAAAACTCATCTACCTCATTTTCAAAAATATCCAAATCAAGTTGGCTTTCTGGGATTTTCGAGCTTGAATTAACGGATTGTGATTCATCAACACTCACTATCATTTTAGGAACAGAAGAAGAACCAGAGAGAGTGGAAGATGAAATAGGTAAACAAATTGGTGTGTCGAGTATTGCTGAACCAGATGTGGAAGATGTAGGCTGAATTTCGGTCTGCTGTTCGGTTATACCATTATTATCAACTTCAAGACACATTTGGGGTTCGGGGAGAATTAAAGGCTCAAGATGATGACCATAAGAAAGTGAAAGGATTTGATGAATTGGTGGGACAAACTCATCTAAAATTTCGGGTTCATCAGTCAAAATATCCCCAACGTCAATCACCTCATTCAAGTGAAGGTTAAAATTCTCAAACACATCATTCAAAGAATGGTTTTCAATCAATTTTGGTTCAAAAGTGGAGGTGTAGAGATCTCAAGGATTTGGCATTGTTTCGCTCGAAATGGACCCTTCACAGTCGGGTAAATCAAACATTGCATTATTACACAACTTCTCATACATTCTATCGTCAATTGGTGAATCTTTTGGTGTACTCGATGAATCTGAGAAACTGGAGTTGTGGATTTCAGTTTGGAAAGGGAATGTTTGATTAGGAAAGGTGTATAGTTCTCTCTCACTAGCCAAATTCTCATTTTGCCCTATAACTGAATTATATACTGAAAAATTTTGGGCTGGTTTGAAATTATTTGCTTGTCCCCACACTATCATTTCCTTCCTAAATTGGTTCAGAAATTTTTCTAATGTCTGCTCCAGACTAGACTTGGGTCGATAAGGGGTTTCCGTATAAGATTGAAATTCTTGTGGACAATTAAAACTCCCAAATGACTGATTAGAAGGACTGTTTAGAGAAGGTGGAAAAGTCGGATTGGATTGATAGGAATAGAATGGTTGCGAAAATTGGGTAGGAGTCGGGTCAACATTATAAAAAGAAGAATATTGATATTGGTTGGTCGGTTGGCTATTGGACATCATACATGCCATAAATCGATTATGAAATTCTTCTTTGGAAAGTGGAGGTGATGGTTGATACTGGTCTGGGTTAAAACTTTGGCCTTTAGCCCTAGCTATATGCTCAGCAATGGACATGCGTCTAGGGGCATCCTCACTAAGAGTATCAACTGTAAGGGATGTAGAATGAGGATATGGTTGATATTGATCCGGATTGAAACTTTGGCCTCTAGCCCTAGCTATATGCTCAGCAATGGACATACGTCTAGGGGCATCCTCACTCGGAGTATCAACTGAAACGGATGTAGAATCAGGATACGGTTGATAAGACCTGGACTGAGGTGGCCAACTGTTTCTACCCGCTTGTTCTATCCGATCTCTTAAGGACACGGGAGAGTCAGACGGTATACCGAAGGGATTACGAAAACAAGAAATATCTGGTTATGGACAGCAAAGCTCGGCAAGAGTTCTTCTGTTTGGGTCATCCATTATAAGAAAAGAAGAGGGGGAAAAGAGTAAAAAGGGGAGAAAATAATTGGTTTGTTTTGAAAAAGGACGGATTTATTCACACAAACATGCACAAGCAACCCTATATCTAATGGTCACCTAGGCCAAGTCTCTAGACCGCTCCTAGACTTCCAGAAGACAAATCGCAGGATAAATCCTCTACTACCTCTTTGCCCCTCCTGTGGCCAGGTAAGTGCCAGGTAAGTGGGAGGTTCTCCACTACATAAGTAATAGGACTAATTAAGTAACCAATTGCCTTAGACACACTTGCCTTAGACACCACAAAAGAAACGCGGATAAGCAATAGATTACACACGACCTCCTTCTGTCCTAATTGAGCGCGACGGTACTTAGAGTCTTGTCTAAATATTTTTTTAGTTAATGAAGGGTGATGCGGATGCTAGTTTTGTGATTTTCGGGGCTTAGGAAGGGTAATGAAATCCTCACCTAATCTGAATTTGGTCTTTTCCCCTTAATTTCCGTATTAAATATGCAAACAACCAATTTCAAGAATCGCAACAAGATTTTTTTTTCTTTTAGCGCGCTGTGAATTTTTCAAAGAATCCTGCAGAAAATTTGTTATTAGACAAGATCAAAGAAGAGAAGAGAACAGAGAATATACCACAGAAGTTGGGAACAGTGAAACGCCTAAACGGCGGCGGAACCGCCGCAAAAACCAGCACTACACCGCAGATCCGCGGTGGAATGAAGGAAATAGGGTTTCAAACATTTCCTGTAGCTTCTTGTATCCTTCTGGAATTTTTAGATCTTCTCTGAATCTTGATCTAACTGCCGAAATGATTCCAGATTCCCTCGCAAAAATTCAAACACTAAACGTTAAGCACTTGAAACGATTCTTGGATGAAAATTTGATGGAATAATAAATTTTCAACTCAAATAACAAAAACGAACAAAATAGCACACATCCCCGGCAACGGCGCCATTTGATTGATCATCTAAGTTGTGATGAAATTTAAAGTGTTCACAATCAAAGAAATTTATACCGTAATCAATTAACGGTGTCGATGTAGCACGTTAATGAATACGGATCGTCCATTGAGATGCGTGTTTTGATCGATCTTGTTTTAGATGAGTCGAAATGAAAATGTAAAAGAAAATTGCAAGAAAGTTGATTCAAGATTTGAAAGATTTCAATTCAAGAAACATAAAGTGTCACGCCCCGCTTCCCAAAATACGGAATACGAGGGGTTGACAAGGCCAGCCATGCTCCTACGGTCAAGGAAATGTCTTGCCGTAGTCACACTTCGGCTTCTAGTTTTTCATGGTAAACAGTAAATGATGCGCAGGTAATGAGAAATGCAGTAACTGAATAAAACAATGTAAAGAACCGACCTTAGGGAAACAAATGGGATATAACTCTGGATAACAAGTCGAGGTGTCTGTGATATACGTCTAGTCCTGGTCCAGACTAAATCTTCTCCTCACACTGAGCATGCATACTCAGGTCGTCAGAGCGACACAATAGCAATATAATATATATAAAATCATGTGACAATTCTAACAGTGATAATATGTATATATAACAGTAGATCAATGGCAGTATGGATATGAACATGCAGTAATCAATGCAGCAGAAAAAGTAAAAGCAGTAGAATAATATGTGATTGTTAGAATACGTGCGTGTTCAAGTTTAGTTTTAAATACCGCAATCAAGATGGTTTCGCTTGTAGCTAGCCGGTTGAGTACGGGTCGTCCGCAGGGAGATGGGAGTCTTTTTCAAAGTGTTTTAACGAGTTAAGTCCGGTTGTTCAGATTTTGTTTGTGATTAACTAAGTGTTGAGTTGATATTTAAAGAGAGCATGTTAGGGTTAGGATTAGGTTAGTTTGAGTTAGGAGTCTCCACATCTTTCGTTGCCCCTCTTAATATCGGTGTTACGGTAATCGGCAACAACGGGGATTAGCACGACTAGGAAGGACTTTGCGAGTATAAGCTAGGCTTTCCAACGCATAAGTCTTCCTTTTGGTGCTTGTCCGTCCGTTCTTGGCTCTTAGCCATAACCTCCGATTAATTCAACCACAACCGGTCTCACTACGGAATCACCGCTATCATGTAGGATAGGATGCCGTAAGGAGCGGATTGTGGTTCAATTAACGGGAGTTGATTTAAGCTGTTGGGCAAGGAAAGAGTGAGAGAGATTTCCTTCTCTCAAACTTCCCTTATCCTACCCTAACAAGTATTAACTACTCACACTTCATGATAAGGTAAAACAAAACAAAACAAAGGAGGAAGATAGAAAGAAGGAGATTAGGAGAATACGACTAACTATTTGCGACCTCACCTTGGCGAGGATCGAGCGTAAGTATCATTGTCGTATAAATGATAAAGAAAAAGAGAGAAGAAATAAACAACAAGGAAATAACAACAACTACTTAACGAATTAAAATTACAACAAGCATAAAGATAAGGAGACAAGCATGATAATAAAATGGTCTTCTTTATTCATCACTCTTCACTCAAAAGCTCACTACAAGTTTAATGGAGAAGAGGTGAGAAGAGGAAGAAGAGAAACACTAAAACTAGGCAAAATGAAAATACAAGAATGGACCCTTCCTTCATAAAGTTCTGGGCTATTTATAGGCCAAAAAATGAAACTCTAGGGCAACCACCAGAACCCAAACAGAATGACCAAAATACCCCAAAAAACTCTCTGTCTTTGGCGCCAGAATGGCCGCGGATCCCCGGCCTGGACCCCACTTTGGCCGCGGATCCGCGGCCCTATAGTTGAATTGGGCTTTCCTATTTTTTGGGCTTCCCTGGTTTTCTGTCTCCTTTATTCTGGTATGTGTATTTTCTCAATTTGACTCCACGATTTTTCCAGAATTTCTGTTGAGGGAAAGGTGGACTTTTTGTCAAGATTTTGTCATGATTGCCTCGAGCTCCGCGTAGATCTCTTGGATTTTGTGCTACCATTGAGCCTTGTGCATGAGGGTGACATTGATTTGACATTTTGTCTTCCTAAACTGGTATCTGGCAACATACGGATGACGAGCGGAGACCGTGTTTTCTCAGTGGTTGGCAGGAACCCGGATTTTGTTGTGTTTTCCATGAATTTCACCGTTTTAGAACCGAGAACCTGTATCCTGCAATTGACTAGCAAACACGGCTCAAGAGTATCTACCGATATGCAATGTGACAAAAATTGGGCGGTATGAAAATGCAAAAATCTGATATGAACAAATACCCCCAAACTTATCATTTGCTCGTCCCGAGCAAAGCCCATTTATTCACAAAAAATTTCTTAACCTCACTTTCGCAGGGAACGCGATTGCACTGAGCATGTGCAACAAGCCGTTAAAATCTCTAGGTGTCCCTAGTAGGAGGAGTGTTGTCTCTTGAGGGTTTTCAGTGGATACTACCCACAAAATCCGGTCAAGTTGGTTTTGTAAAATAACTAAGCTTCAAACCCTAAAGTTTTGTTTTAGAAAATAGCAATTCTATAATCCTAAGTCTAGACCATCGAACCTTTATTTTTCACACCTCGCATCTTATTTAACTACAGATTTTATATGTCTTTACGTGCAGTGCAAATAGTGTCGTTAAGTTCCAGAAGGATCGATTAAAGTCATCATGTCGCACAATAAAGCCCAGATAACAATTCTAAAAGGATCACATAAGTTTTATAAAGAGTTAAGCATTTTTCAAGTTTCGTTTTCCAGTAAGGTTTCAACTTCAGAATTTCTATCTTCCTTATAGGAAACTAAGTCGTATTTTTCAGTCCACCTTTTTCTTATTTTCATTTCATACACACCTCTGTGAATGTGCAATAGTCTTTATCAAAGAGTAAAACCTTCATATCTCCGTTAATTTTTTTTTATAAAAGCCTGTCTTTTATCAAGATTATTCTCACACAAAGAACTGTTAGGAATTTTAACTCGGAGAGAACACTTGCTTGACTTTGTTTTAAAACTGGACTTTCTAGGCTTCTTAGCGAGCTTTGGGCCAATGCACCCAAACCAGTTGGTTTTAGGGCATTAGGTGTAGAAACACCCCAGCGGACTTAATTACTCAAGTTACCTAGGTCCAAAAACAAAAGACAGTTTGTCATGAAAATCAGATGATTTAATACGAACGGAGATATAACCGGCAGTTCAAATATTTTTTGGATAAAAGACGTGTTTAGTGGGTTTGGTGTGTAATCATTCCAATCAAGTTTTAGATGGGTTATTTTTCAGACTTAGCTCCAATTACGACATCAATAACATTCCTTCATATTCGCTTTACTTCATAAACTATTCTTGACATTACTTATTTTAGAACAAACCTATTTGATCCTCAGAAAATCATTTATCTGTTTAAAAGTTTAAACATGAAAGACTTGTCATCTAATTCCCAAAATCTTACGACACGTGTAGTGTGATGTAAAGACGTATATCAGCTATAGTTAACTTCAAAGGAGAGTTATCTTTCAGGTTTTCAAAATCCAAACAGAAGATCTAGTTATTCCTATTTTTTCAAACAAAAACCGTCGAATGTTGAATCAGAGTTCTTCCACAAGCTAACTTGACAAAAACGTTTTTATATTTTTTTAGAAAATTTTCAAATTTTTATGGATTTTATGGATATTAATATGCAGATGCAAAATATACATATGAATGCGAAGGTAAGAAATGCGTACCGAGCGTACCCCCAAACTTAAACTGGACAGTGTCCTCACTGTTGTTGCATGAAGAGAGTAGTTGGAAGGTTCAAAATTGTCGGTTAGTGATATACAAATTTTTATTTGTTTTTGTTTTTAAAGAAAAGAAAAAGAATATACACAAATATATACAAAATGGTTTGTACATACCCCCAAACTTATTTGGAACAGTGTCCGCTGTTCTTGTCTGGATAACCGAAGTTTGGAGGTAGGCAGAGGCAGATCATTCAGGGTAAACCGGCTCCTGTAAGAACAGGAGCTCCTCTGTCGGTTCGGCGCTAAGGTACGGTTTGCATCGGTGTCCGTTTACTTTGAAAAGTGAACCGTCCTTTGGATTTTCCAAATCCACAGCGCCCTGCGGATATACATTCCGCACAAAATACGGCCCTTTCCAGCGAGATCTGAGCTTTCCTGGATGGAAGTGAAGTCGGGTGTCGTAAAGCAGTACCTGCTGACCAGGTACGAAGGTTTTGCGCAAAAGGTGTTTATCATGAAACACCTTCGTTCGATTCTTAACGACAATCGCGTTGTCGTAAGCCTCATCCCTAAGCTCGCATAGTTCGTTCAGCTGCAGCTTCCGATGGCTGCCCGCGTCCTCAAGAGACAGATTCAGCTATTTTATCGCCCAAAATGCGCGATGCTCGATTTCGACAGGTAGGTGGCAGGCTTTTCCGTACACAAGCCGATAGGGAGACATGCCAAGGTCGGTCTTATAAGCGGTTCTAAATGCCCAAAGGGCATCAGTGAGTTTCAGAGACCAATCCTTACGGTTCTTGGAAACCGTCTTCTCCAGTATCTGCTTGATTTGCCGATTTTAAACTTCGGCCTGCCCGCAGGTTTGGGGGTGGTAGGGCGTAGAAAACTTATGATTAATGGAGTATTTCCGCATCAAGGCTTCAAAAGTTTTATTGCAGAAATGACTTCCATTGTCGCTAATGATCGCTCGGGGGTGCCCAAACCGTGAGAAAATGTTTTCTTTAAGGAACCTAACGACAACTTTGTTGTCGTTAGTTCGGCTGGGCACAGCCTCGACCCATTTAGAGACGTAATCAACAGCTAGAAGGATGTACAAGTTCCCAAAAGAGCTGGGAAACGGCCCCATGAAATCTATCCCCCAAACATCGAAAATCTCCACAACCAAGATCGGTTGGAGCGGCATCTCGTTCCTCCGGGATATCCGGCCCATGTGTTGGCACCGGGAGAAAGTCTTGCAATAGTCGTGAGCGTCTTTGAAAAGTTGCGGCCAGTAGAAACCACATTGCAAAATCTTCTCAGCTGTCTTTCTGGGCCCAAAATGCCCGCCACACGCTTGATCGTGGCAAAATGACAGCACACTCTTGAATTCCTCATCAGGGACACACCGACGAATAATCTGGTCGGGACAGTACTTGAACAAGTAGGGTTCATCCCAGTAAAAGTGTTTTACTTGGGATAAAAAACGAAGTCTGTCCTGACTAGACCATTCGGTCGGTAGTAATCCCGTGGCCAAATAGTTCACAATATCCGCGAACCAGGGTTCGCACGATACTGTCAAGAGTTGTTCATCCGGGAAAACGTCGTTGATCGGAATTGGAAGCGAAGGCGAAGAATGAAGTCGTGAGAGATGGTCGGCAACTACGTTTTCACATCCTCGTTTGTCCTTAATGACAAGGTCAAACTCTTGAAGCAAGAGGATCCAACGTATTAACCGAGATTTGGCATCTTTCTTCGCAAAAAGATGGCACAGAGCTGAATGGTCTGTATAGACAATGACTGGAGAGCCGATGAGGTAGGGCCTGAACTTTTCTAAAGCAAATACAACAGCTAAGAATTCCTTCTCAGTTGTTTTATAGTTAAGTTGGGCGTCGTTCAAGGTTCGGCTTGCGTAATAGATTACGTGCGGCATCTTGTTGATGTGCTGTCCAAGGACAGCACCGATGCAAAGTCGGATGCATCGCACATAATCTCGAATGGGTGCGTCCAGTCAGGTGAAGAAAGAACGGGAGTAGAAGTGAGTGAGCGTTTCAGTGACTCGAATGCAGTCACACAGCTCGAGTTGAAGTCGAAAGGCGTGTCCTTGGCCAGCAAAAGCGTCAAGGGCCTAGCAATCTTGCTAAAGTCCTTGATAAACCGTCTATAGAAACCGGCATGGCCAAGGAAGGCTCGGATATCTCTGACGCATCGGGGAGGAGGCAGATTGGAAATGACCTCAATCTTTGCTTTGTCAACCTCTATGCCATTTTGCGAGATGATATGTCCTAAGACAATACCTTCGCGCACCATGAAGTAGCATTTCTCCCAGTTCAAAGTGAGATTCTTGTCCTTACATCGGGTAAGGACAGCGTCAAGATGCAGCAAACACTCGTCAAAGGAGTCGCCGAAGATGGAGAAGTCATCCATGAAAATCTCCAGAAATTTTTCCACCATGTCCGAGAAAATTCCCATCATACAGCGCTGGAAGGTAGCGGGCGCATTGCATAACCCAAAGGGCATGCGTCGATATGCAAACGTGCCGAAAGGACAAGTGAAAGTGGTCTTGTCCTGGTCTTTTTCGGCGATGGGAATTTGATTATAGCTAGAGTAGCCATCTAGAAAGCAATAGTACTCATGTCCGGCCAATCGTTCAAGCATTTGGTCAATAAAAAGTAGCGGAAAGTGGTCTTTCCGCGTTGCGGCGTTGAGTTTTCTGTAATCAATGCAAACTCGCCACCCAGTTTGGGTGCGAGTAGGGATTAACTCATTCGCCTCGTTGGTTATGACCGTGATGCCCGACTTCTTGGGGACAACGTGAATGGGGCTAACCCACTGGCTATCAGAGATAGGGTAAATGATACCACTATCTAGACATTTGACGATCTCCTTCTTCACAGCCTCCTTCATGACTGGATTAAGACGTCTTTATGGATCCCGGGCTGGTTTGGCATCATCCATCAGATGAATGTGATGCTCAACGATGAGGGGACTAATCCCCTTGATGTCCGCCATGGACCAGCCAAAAGCTTGCCTGTTGCTGTGCAAGACCACGAGAAGGGCTTTCTCTTGCTCTGGAGCTAGAGAAGCCGAACTGATGACAGGGAGGGTCTCGTTCTCACCTAAGTAAGCATACTTAAGGTGAGACGGCAACGGCTTGAGTTCGAGCGTTGGAGGTGAAATGATGGAAGGCAAGACTGGAGCAAAGGTCTTGAACTCAAAGGAATCCATCAAAGGTTCAAAACGAGTGTAGGCAACCGAGTCGGATGGTTCAGGTAACTCATCCGGAAAGTCGAAGGATTCAAACTCGGGTTGTGCGCGGCTAAGATCGTTCGAGAACGTGAAACACTCGTATTCGTTGTCGGGCGCAGAAACAGCAGCAGGTTCGAAGAGAAATGCACTAGTGGCGTCAAGATTATCGTGATCAAACAGAAACTCCTCGAATTCACACTCTTCTGGTGTGATCTCCTGGATCGAGCAGACGTCCAGTATATGAGCATTAGGTTCGGCGGGCTGATTCCCTAACCTAAAAATGTTGAGTTCAATCGTCATATTTCCAAAAGAGAGGTTCATTGAACCATTGCGACAATTGATCACAGCATTTGAGGTTGCAAGAAATGGGCGACCGAGTATCACCAGAATTTGATTCCGGGGGTTAGCTACAGGCTGTGTATCTAATACAATGAAGTCAACGGGTAATATGAAGTCCCCGACTTTTATCAACACATCCTCTAGCTCACCCCTAGGGTGGGTGATCGATCGGTCGGCCATTTGGAGAGTGCAGTGTGTGGGTTTCAGCTCTCCGACGCCTAATTGCTCGTATACTGAATACGGAAGCAAGTTAACACTGGCACCAAGATCTAATAGTGCGCGGTTGATGTTCTTATCCCCAATGGTAATTGAAATCGTAGGACAGCCAGGGTCCTTCCGTTTTTGTGGTAAAGATTGGGTAAGGGCATCACTCACAGCACTAGCCAAGAAAACTTTCTTGGGTACCTGAGACTTCCTCTTTTTCGTGCACAAGTCCTTTAAGATTTTCGCGTAGGACGGGACTTGTTGGACAGCATCTAAAAGAGGAATGTTAATGTTAACCTGCTTGAATAATTCCAGAATCTTCTCCATTTGAGGATTTTGTTTATTAGACCTCAACCGGTTTGGAAATGGAACATTTTGAAAATTGGTTGAGTCTAATGCTGGAGGAGGAGATTTTAGAGTTGGAACGGATCCCAGAATAGGTGTTTTCGTGGAGTGAGAAATCGGTCCGTTCATAGCAGAAGAAGAGGAAGGAGAGCCTGTTGAAGAACGGAGAATAGGCTCGGAAGACGAAGAAGAAGAAGAAGAAGAAGAAGAAGAAGCGGCCGGGGTGTCATCGTTGATTCGCTTGCCAATGTTGTTTTGCAGCATCCTTCCCGATCTCAGTGTAGTCACGGCACTCACATTATGGTTTTGTTGTTCAAGAGCAACATGTGCATTATGTGGGTGATCGGGATTTGGAAGTGGCTGGGACGGGAGCTTCCCCTTCTCTCGCTCGCTTAAGGCCGCGTTCAGCTGTGCAATCCGGGCCTCGATGGTCTTGATGCTTTGCCCGTGTGCGGCAGTGTGTTGCACTAAAGATTGAATCGAAGACTGGATGTTGGTGGTGGATTGAGTCGATTGTTTAACAAACGCCTCCAGACTTCGCTCGACCGAGGAAACCTTATCGTTGTTCGACGGAACAAAGTTGTTTGGTGGAAAAGAATTGTTCGGTGCAAAGTTGTTCGTCTGGTTTTGGAAAGGTTGGGGTTGGAAGGGCTGCTGATACTGAGTTTGTTGTTGCGCTTGTTGTTGCGGTGGAGGGGCCCTTTGGAAATTGTTGCCCTGGAATTGATTCTGATTCTGATTCCAGGCGAAATTGGGGTGGTTCCTCCAACCGGGATTGTAGGTGGAAGAGTATGGATCATTCCTCGGTCTTTGCTGGAATGCATTAACCTGATCCTGTCCTTGCGATGGTAGATTGTAAGGACACTCTTCGGTCAAGTGAGAAGGATCGGAACAACAAGCGCAGATGGTACGAAGGGGGAGAACAGGGGCAGGAGCAGGAGAAGAAAATTTGCTCTCTATTGCTTCAAGCTTTTTTGTTATTGCAGCCATTTCAGCTCTCATCGCAATAGAGACATCAAGCTGGTGAATTCCTACCCTAGACTGACCGGTAGAAGTGGAGGTAGAAGAAGAAGAAGAAGAAGTCGGTCTGGTGCTCTCCCACTGTAGCGTTTGCTCCGCAAGGTCGTCAAAGAACTGCCACGCTTCCTCGTCAGATTTCGATAGGAAGTGGCCCTGACAGATGGTTTCCAACAACTGCTTCGTTGCTGGGTTCAGGCCCTCGTATAAGGTTTGGCAAAGCTGCCATTTCTCTATACCGTGGTGAGGACACTGAACAAGAAGGTCTTTGTACCGGTCAAAGCACTTCCAGAAGGGTTCAGAAGGAAGCTGGGAGAATTGGTTGATTTCATTTCAAATTCTTGCGGTCTTATGATTTGGATAGAATTTTTTCAGAAACGCTTTAACAAACTCGTCCCAGCTGGTGATTGAGTGGGAAGCGGTGCTATACAGCCATTTTTCAGCGAGATCGCATAAAGTGAACGGAATGACCCGTAGACGTATAGCATCGTCCGACAGCTGGGTGGTTTTCATCATGGCACAGACGTTTTGAAATTTGTTGATGAAGATATAGGCATCTTCAGATTCAAGCCCATGAAAACGTGGAAGCATGTTGATGAAATGGGGCTTAATTTCAAAGTTGTCCCCATTGGCCGGAGGAAGAGAGAGGCAGGTGGGAAGTGCAGAACGGGTGGGGTAGAAACGATCCTGGAGCGCGATTCGCTGTGGCGCTACAACAGGCGGAGGTGGTGGGAGATTGGTCTCCGTAGGAGGTGGAGCCAATCCAGCGGTGGTCAAAGAGATGTTCGGATTGAATCCCGACATCACGGAAGAAGAGGTTGGTGAAGGTGAAGGTGAAGGTGAAGATGTATGAACAGAATTCCGGTCAACGTCGGAGTTGGCCGGCAAAGGAAGGGGTGAAAGAGGAGTGGACGGAGTATCGACTTCGGAGTCGATCGCGTAGTCGGTCGCGACTAACGTAACGCGGACTAGACGGGCGCTAGTGTCCCGAGTCCAAGCGGACATACACTAAACGAGTTTAGTATAGTCAAAGCGGAGAAGGTGAGGGTAAGAAAACGTCAATGGAGAAAGGCGATGAGTGGTGGGTGAAAATGGATTTGGCGAAAAAAAGGGCAAGTTTTTATAAAAGTTTTTTTTTGATTTTTTTTGTTTTTAGAAAGAGATTTACGGAAATATGTACGGAAATACGGCTTAAGCAATCACAAACAAGATATGCACAATCACACCTAGATCTAGGGTAACCTAGGTCTACTAGACCTGCTCCTGAACTTGATTGTCGAAGTTAAACAGTGTCGAGAAACAGGCTTAAAAATACACTGATCACGAGGCCAGGTAAGTGCAGAGATAAGGGGAGGTTGTCCAACGCTTTCGCGAAGTTCCTTAATTAAATAACCCTTTCTTTTTCGGCGGTTGCGCCTTTAACACTTTCCTAGACACCCCGTAAACAATATACGGTTAAGCGAGGTTCTAAACACGGTTTATCTTCTCCTAATGAGCGTGAAGTCCTTAGGGCTGAAGTCTAGTATTTTTTAATTTACAATGGACAATGCATATGCTTTAGTGATTTTTGGGGTCCTGGGAAGGGTGATGAAATCCCCACCCAATCTGGATTGGTTTCAAGCCCCTTAAGTCCGTATTAAAGAAATGCAAAGCAGTAACAAATCAACTGCAAACAATTTTTATTTGCGGCGCAAAGAATCCTGCACAAGAACAGTTTATTGGAAGGGGGAGAAGAGTTTGCGCAAAGAAGGATGCAGAAAACACAATTTATTGGAGTTCAGAGGAGAGGAGAGAGGCAGAGAACTTACAGAGAAATTTGGGGCCCTGAAGGCACCAACAGGCTGCGGATCCGCGGCTAAACACCTACTTAGGCCGCGGTTCCGCGGTGGAACAGAGGGTTTGGGCTTCCCATTTTTTTCTGTATGCTGGTATTGGAGTCTTCTGCTTGTCTGGATGTGTGGAATTCTGATATACTCACTGTATCTGCTCCAGATTTTTACAGTAGACCGGATGCTTCGTTTTTGTCCGTCGCGGTGTAGCCGCGAACTGTGGGTCTATCTTCCCACGTCTTTGGCACTGTACTTGAACTCCGTATTTTCAACGTCCTTGGCGTCGATCTTGAACTTCGTATTTTCCTGCACACTTGCACAAAAACTAATCAAGAATAACAAGATGGTTTCTTTTACAAAGAATATTTTTTTTTCTTTTTTTTTTATACTTACAAATTAACCCGAAATTACAAAAAGAAATAAACTACCGTCTCCCCGGCAACGGCGCCATTTGATTGTTAGAATACGTGCGTGTTCAAGTTTAGTTTTAAATACCGCAATCAAGACGGTTTCGCTTGTAGCTAGCCGGTTGAGTACGGGTCGTCCGCAGGGAGATGGGAGTCTTTTTCAAAGTGTTTTAACGAGTTAAGTCCGGTTGTTCAGATTTTGTTTGTGATTAACTAAGTGTTGAGTTGATATTTAAAGAGAGCATGTTAGGGTTAGGATTAGGTTAATTTGAGTTAGGAGTCTCCACATCTTTCGTTGCCCCTCTTAATATCGGTGTTACGGTAATCGGCAACAACGGGGATTAGCACGACTAGGAAGGACTTTGCGAGTATAAGCTAGGCTTTCCAACGCATAAGTCTTCCTTTTGGTGCTTGTCCGTCCGTTCTTGGCTCTTATCCATAACCTCCGGTTAATTCAACCACAACCGGTCTCACTACGGAATCACCGCTATCATGTAGGATAGGGTGCCGTAAGGAGCGGATTGTGGTTCAATTAACGGGAGTTGATTTAAGCTGTTGGGCAAGGAAAGAGTGAGAGAGATTTCCTTCTCTCAAACTTCCCTTATCCTACCCTAACAAGTATTAACTACTCACACTTCATGATAAGGTAAAACAAAACAAAACAAAGGAGGAAGATAGAAAGAAGGAGATTAGGAGAATACGACTAACTATTTGCGACCACACCTTGGCGAGGATCGAGCGTAAGTATCATTGTTGTATAAATGATAAAGAAAAAGAGAGAAGAAATAAACAACAAGGAAATAACAACAACTACTTAACGAATTAAAATTACAACAAGCATAAAGATAAGGAGACAAGCATGATAATAAAATGGTCTTCTTTATTCATCACTCTTCACTCAAAAGCTCACTACAAGTTTAATGGAGAAGAGGTGAGAAGAGGAAGAAGAGAAACACTAAAACTAGGCAAAATGAAAATACAAGAATGTACCCTTCCTTCACAAAGTTCTGGGCTATTTATAGGCCAAAAAATGAAACTCTAGGGCAACCACCAGAACCCAAACAGAATGACCAAAATACCCCAAAAAACTCTCTGTCTTTGGCGCCAGAATGGCCGCGGATCCGCGGCCTGGACCCCACTTTGGCCGCGGATCCGCGGCCCTATAGTTGAATTGGGCTTTCCTATTTTTTGGGCTTCCCTGGTTTTCTGTCTCCTTTATTCTGGTATGTGTATTTTCTCAATTTGACTCCACGATTTTTCCAGAATTTCTGTTGAGGGAAAGGTGGACTTTTTGTCAAGATTTTGTCATGATTGCCTCGAGCTCCGCGTAGATCTCTTGGATTTTGTGCTACCATTGAGCCTTGTGCATGAGGGTGACATTGATTTGACATTTTGTCTTCCTAAACTGGTATCTGGCAACATACGGATGACGAGCGGAGACCGTGTTTTCTCAGTGGTTGGCAGGAACCCGGATTTTGTTGTGTTTTCCATGAATTTCACCGTTTTAGAACCGAGAACCTGTATCCTGCAATTGACTAGCAAACACGGCTCAAGAGTATCTACCGATATGCAATGTGACAAAAATTGGGCGGTATGAAAATGCAAAAATCTGATATGAACAATATGCCACGTATGTCAACACAGTATGTAAGGTATATCAATGCCGGTATCCCTATCAGTCTCTAAGTCTCACTGTATAGGTCACTAAGTCTATCATCAGTCCAAGTGTGAGAGTCAACCACTCGCGAGTGTCCTCCACCCAAGGGTAGAACCCAAGGGTAAGGGACCACGGGCCTAACATGTATATCACGGTGATAATCACATACCCTGTAAATCTCCATATATCTCCCTAAATATATAAGCCGGCATGGGAATCCCGAGATTCTGTTGAACTCACACTCAAACTACCCCACACCCTGTGGTCTACATCAAACGCTAACCATAACCCTAAATACCAATCGGTCGGTGACAAGTCTGCGCGAGAACTGGAGGCAGGTCCTCCATCAAGCACGTCCCGACTAATACCTAAGATAGATGGCAGTGTCTGGTGCCTTATCTGTAACACCCGTGCAAGAGCTTCCATAAGTGTCCCATACAACTTATAGTCACACGTACACGCATCCCACAGACGTCGACAATGCAATAGAATAATAAGGTTCACTGATTGTGTACAAGTACGTATCACTTTCACTTAATCACTTTTACACGAACACTGACGTACTTGCCACAATCATCAATAAAATCCAACACTGGGTAAATGCATGTTATCACTAGGTTATCAATGCAATGACAGGTGTAAGATATGATGCGTAAACAATATATAAAGCATGTTTAGGATGTCATGAATCAACAATCTACCACTTGCATAAATTATCATAATCAAACGTGTACGGTTTAGCGAAACAATGAACACGTAATAATTAGTATGTTCAGTTATCTATCCATCGAATTTAGTTTCATGTCAATCGGATTCCAGAGTCATTATTTATAGCCATTTCCATTTAAGCGTTCACGGCTGGAAATCTGGTTTCAGAATCAGAAATCCGTTTCGCAACGCATTTTAATCCCAATTGGGATCAGATTTTAGTGACGCTACAGTTGAATGAAATCTAGGGTTTTCAGTAAGGTTTTCAACGCAATAGACGGATCTTCAATCGAGTCTGTACGTCAGGAGGCATACACTGTTTAATATTAACATGTCAATTCTGATTCTGTTGGGACTGTTATGCGTCCCGATCTTTTAAATTACAGATAAAACAGTAAATGATGACGAAACAGGGTGAAACCACCTGTATTATCTAGATAACAGATTCACCTATAATAAACTGCAGAGTTCCGCAATCTACGAGTTAAGGAAATCTTGTGGTACCCATTACGGAACAGCAAGAAACAATTGGAGTCGCTCTGGACTGCAGTCCAGAGTCGCACTCCGATCCAAATATCGTCACAGTTTAAGTACAGGAATATCTGGAAAAAAGTATAGTTCGTCGAGTCGGCTTCGATTTGAGCCCTCGAGCGCATCATTCCAGTATGTATATAATTTATGGTGATTTTATTAGTTTTCAGGTACAAGAAAATTCCAGTTTTACGGTTAAACTTGAGGGTAGTTGTTTTAGTCGTTATCGGTCATATTATCCAACGAAATTCACACATTAGGTCCACAGCCATACGGGCCAAACAATACCATTTAGTTCCGTCAAGTTTAATGATAATTTCCTATGAGAACACACATCGAACAGTTACGTTGTAATATTTAACACAAGGTAAAACATGGAATATATATACGATTATAATTTGTAAATTAATAAATAGTAGCATGTAGCAAGTGGGGACTTGCCTGGAGACGTTGGGGCACACGGCAGCGGCAACGACACACGCGCGAGCAATAACGTCAAGATTTGTCCTCGGCTTGAACTGGGTGGCACGGGCTCGGTTGATTGGAGAGTGAGAGAGAAAGAATTGGAGTTGTAGAGAGAGAGATTGAGAGGGGCAGAGAGAGGGAGTGAAAGAAAGAGCCAGAGAGAGAGAAGGAAGTAGTGAGAGAGAGAGTGTGAGAAACTCAGAGAGAAAGAGATCAGAGAGAGATTGAGTGAGAAAGAGAGAGTCAGAGGTAGAGGGTTAGAGGGAGAGAGAATTAGAGTTAGAGAGAGAGAAATAGAGGAAGGGGAGAGAGTGCAGGGAGAGAGAGAGGGCACAGAGGGAACGAGAGAGAGAGGGCCTAGAGGGAACGAGAGAGAGAGAGAGAGTGATGCAGGGAGGTTGAGAGAGCTTGGGAGGGGTGTATGTGGTGATGGTGATGCTGCTGACGACGAGGAGACCCGGGAGGTCGACGATAAGCACTGGGGCTCGCCGACGAGAGGGCGCCGGGGCACCGAGCTTGAGAGCAGGGGGTTCGTTGTGTAGGGGAGGGTTCTGTGGTGGTTGGATAAGGTGAAGGTGAGAGTTTTAGGAGGAGTTTAGGGTGAGGTGATGAAGGAGGAGGAGGTTCGTCGTCGTCGTCGTCGTCGTCGGGGGGGGGGAGTGGCTGCAGATTGGAGGCAGTGGGTTGAGGTTGGGTTTGCGAAAGGAGAAGGAGATGGCTGCGGGAGTGAGGGTTGAGGGAAGGCGATGGGAATAAGGGGGAGAGGAAGTGAGACGAGGCGAGCATCGTGGGGGGTAACGTCGCGCGAGCCGGGGCATGGGCGTGGGCGCGAACTGCGGTGGAGGAGGCGGAGGAAACGGATCACGGGAAACAGGGAGCGGGAGAAGTGGAGAGTAGCCATTGGGGAAGAGAGGGAAGAAGCGGGTCGGGTCGAGGAAGCGGGTGCGGGTGAGTGAAGCGGGCCTGGAGAGGGGATGGGCCGGGCCAACGTGAGCTGGGCCAGAGAAATAGGGAAAAATAATTGGTGTAAAGAAAGATGTGGGCTGGGCCGAGGTTAAGGATTAAATCAAAGAGAATAATGGAGTTCTGGGCTCGGGAAAAATAAGAAATTTTAAGAGGAAAGAGGGAGTGGGCTGGGGATAAGGAAAAGTATGGATATAATAGGGTTTGGATTTTATTGATAAAAGAAAATGGGGTTTAAAAATAAATAAAATTATAAATAAAATAAATAGGATTATAAATAGATAAAATTCTAGAGTAACAAAATACAGGTTTTGGTATAAAAGGGGCTAGGTATTACATAAAGAATATAGATCTAGAATCAAGAATTAATAATGTTCAAGAAGATGTCCAAATTGAATCAATTATCAAGATTTGTAAAGAAACTTGTAGGAATCGATCCAATCGATAGTGATGATGAAGAATTATGATTACAAATTCTTATCTATTGATAATTTGTTGCTAGATCGATGACGATCAACCAGAATTAGGGATCTATTGAAGAAACTAGGGTTTCTTCTTCTATCCCTTGTCCTTTCGTTGATTAGCATTCAAATTCTAGCTTCTAGAAAATTCAATCGTCGATCGTTGATCTCTAATTTGGAGCGAAAACATTCAAGAAAGCATCTCGCTCAAATTAGGTTGTCGATGATTCAATTTCCTAAAGTTTACAAAACTCATAAAACTTAAGAATCGTTCAAGAATTTAATCATCTTCATCTACCTATTTTCTCGATTCCTCTGCAAGCGGAGTTTTCACTCAAATATCATGAAAAAGAAAACAATCAAGAATTGATAACTCTTTATAATGCTCAAATGTAAAGAAAAGCAAGATCAAGAATTTTCACCTTTTATAAATCAACGTTTCGTTATAATTCGCTCAAAGATTACAAGATTTTGAGGAGAGAACTCAATCGTCGAAACTAGCTTCGCGTCGTCTTCTTGAGTCGCGGATCGTCGTGGATCTCTTACTCGGATGAAGATCGGCGTCGCTTCAAAAGGCTCATTGAAGGCTTGCTTTGGCTCGGTACTCGGTGGATCTTGATTTGGATCAAATTATGTCACTCAATTTGATTTTGAAATGATTTGGATCTACAATTTTCACCACTCAAATGATTTCCCTCTAAATTCAACAACCTCTAAATCCTAGATCTAGAACCATGTTTATAACCACTCATTTGAATCTTCCCTCCAAAGTTAGTTTGCTAGAGAGAGTCTTCTAGAAGAAGTTTGTTGGAGGGAATATTCTAGAATGAGGTTGTTAGAGGGAATATTCTAGAGAAAGGTTTTTGGAAGGAGGCTTCTAGAAGAAGGTTGTTGGAGAGAGCCTTCTAGAATAAGGTTGTTGGAGGGAGCCTTCTAGAATAAGGTTGTTATGCAGAGCCTTCTGGAAGAAGCCACATGGTAATTGAGAGTCTTCTGGAAGCTAGGGCTGTTACAGGGAATATTCCATAGGATTTTGTAGCGCCAGGGAGCTAAACAGGCCGTGGAACCGCGGAGGATCGGCCAACTCGGCCGCGGATCCGCGACCATATAATGGGCTCACTGCATGAAATTTCTGTGGTCTTCTTCTGACAACGTTGGGGTCTTCTTTTGATACCTGGAATCTGACATTTCTTTCTTGGTTGCTGCAAGATCTCCAGTCTTGGACTTGATGCATTTTATCGGCACTTCTGTGATTCCGGCTCTTTAACTTGAAGGATTTTCTGCACACAATCTCGAGACAAGTGTTTGATATACAAAGATCATGCATGTAATAATAAACACTCAATTTCCTTCAAAATGCCGGTTATAATGTATAACACATGTTATTTGGTATTTTGCAGATAAATTGCTAATATATGCTATATTTATACCAAACACCTTTAGATGATTGCAAAGAGTAGGGAAATTGATGTGTTAAAAATGCAATATTTTTCGACTGATCACCCAACAATGTCGTGAATCTAAATCCCTCATTACGAAGCCACTGGGTAGTTTCTTGCCCGGCCGATCCACTGTGGGTAGTTTCTTGCCTAATAATGTCGTGGTTCCAAAGCTCACATCACGAGGCCGCCAGGAAGCTTCCTGCTCAGCCCATTCACCGCGGGTAGCTTTCTGCCCAACAATGACGTGAATCTAAAGCCCTCATCATGAGACTGCCGGGTAGCTTCCTTCATGGCCCATCCACAGCGGGTAGCTTCCTACCCAACAATACTGTGGATCCAAAGCCCTTATCATGAGGCCGCCGGGTAGCTTCCTACTTGGCCCATTCACCGCAGATAGCTTCCTGCCCAACAATACCGTGAATCGAAAGCCCTCATCACGAGGCCACCGTGTAGCTTCTTGCCCAACAATACCGTGGATCCAAAGCCCTCATCATAAGGCCACCGGGTTGCTTCCTACTCGGCCCATTCACCACGGGTAACTTCCTGCCCAATAATATCGTGAATCGAAAGCCCTCATCATGAGACCGCCGGGTAGCTTCCTGCCCAACAATATCGTGGATCTAAATCCCTCATCATGAGCCCGTTAGGAAGCTTCCTACTCGTCCCATTCACCATGGGTAGCTTCCAGCCCAACAATGCCATGGATCCAAAACCTTTATCACGAGGCCGCTGGGAAGCTTCTTGCTCGGCCCATTCACTGCGGGTAGGTTCCTGCCCAACAATGTCGTGAATCTAAAGCCCTCATCATGAGGCCGCCGGGTAGCTTCCTGTCCGGCCCATCCACAGCGGGTAGCTTTCTGCCCAACAATGTCGTGGATCCAAAGCCCTCATCACGAGGCTGCCAGGAAACTTCCTGCTCGGCTCATTCACCGCAGGAAGCTTCCTGCCCAACAATACATTGAATCTAAAGCCCACATCACGAGGCAGCAGGGT
This sequence comes from Agapanthus africanus, assembly GCA_030015575.1. NCBI lineage: Eukaryota > Viridiplantae > Streptophyta > Magnoliopsida > Asparagales > Amaryllidaceae > Agapanthus > Agapanthus africanus. The sequence goes on along the minus strand of JASDDO010000004.1, from coordinate 135,875,851 downwards.
GGCTTCCTACCCAGCCGATTCACCATGGATAGCTTCCTGCCCAATAACGGCATGGATCCAAAGCCCTCATCACGAGGCCACCGGATAGCTTCTTGCCCGGTTACTTCACTGTGGGTAGCTTCCTGCCCAACAACACCGTTGATCCAGAGCTGTCATCCCGAGGTAGCCGGGTAGCTTCCTACCCAACCTAAGCCGTGAATCCAAAGCCCTCATGCAAGGTCAGTAGGCAGCTTCATGCTCGTCGCACTCACTCATGGTCTAGGCGATGCCACGTCGCAGTCGACCATTGGCTTCCTTTCTCTCACATGGATCCGAACAGTTGAAGCTACGTCTCACATCCGTGCCCCAGATGTTGCCGCATGGCATGAGATCGATAGTTGGACAATCGCTACGATGACCCAAGTGAAAGAAGCGACGTCTCTATTTTGGCATCACCCTCTCAGTGATCCGCTGACGTCATTTGGGATACGCACGAAAATTAAAGCGTGCGGTAAAACGCCACATGGACTCGGAGATCAAAGAGACACAACCGCCAAACGCCATGTCGTTCCCAGACAATCGACCGTGAAGAATCCTCGGCACCAGCCGGACAGAGAAAACCGAGCATACCACTCTCGACCCAACCCATAAATAGGTCAGAACGAGAGTAGGGGATAATGATGATACTCATAAGTGGGAATTCCCCAGATCATGACAAGTAGCAGATGACGTGTCGTCCACATAAGCCCATTAGATTCCTGGGGGCTATGGAGCTGACATAGATATGATGCATTGGAGACATTCCTCGGAGCCTAGCCTCCGAGGTTGCACCCGATCTTTTGGAGTCATCCCTTGAGTATGTTCCCTCTACGCCTAACCACAAGCCATTGCCCATCTCCGAGAAATCATGGAGTTGAGCTTCCTTAGCTCCCTAGCTCGTCTCTGAGCTATCCTATAGCTGAGATTCCTCAGCATCCTTGCTCGTCTCCAAGCTAACCTATTGCTGAGATTCCTCAGGGTCCCTGTTGTTGGATATAGGTACCCTCAAGACAATTATTGTAATTGAATGAGGACCTATACGAGAGAACAATCTTACTCGAGATGATAGTATGCTATCTGGTTTGTCTTTATCACTCATGTGAATACGTTTTACTCGTTATCACATGTCGCTAATATATAATGATAAAGCCCATAGGATCTTTGCTTGACTACCAAGATTATGATAGGGATCATACTAATGGGCCTTGGTAGTCTATAAGCACATCCTTAAATGTCCTTAGTCGAGGGAGTATTGAGACTGGGCATCGATACTCCAGATTAGACTAGTGTATATGTTTCTTGACCCCGACCGAGGCGAAGGTGGATCCCATAGCCATTGGTGTTTGACGCCAAAGATTGTATACACGTGCTCATTAGATGAATGGGTTACACTGGACATACTCACATGAGATCTCCTAGATGGTATAGTACCTATCGTCGGATACCGGTTCTTATATGACATGAGTACAGGGTAGTCTGTAAAGCTAAGATCGTCTTAGTGTCTTGTGTGTGTTCCTACTGTACATTGATTACTACCCTACCCCGGCTTTAAAGAGTCATGCAAACAGGTTTTAATTGGATACAGTCCCGAAGCATATGCAAGCAGTGAGGGATCGAAGAGATATCGTCTTTCTCGGTATAGGGAGTCGATGTCGTGCTGTGCCAGATCAACTATAACCAGAATTTCTTGGCCAAGGCAATTGAGATTTACTAATAAAGCGTTATCAACTATAACCATAATTCCTTGGCCAAATTTTTGTGAAGCCTATGGCTCATGTGCAAAAAGAAGTAAGCACATGAGGTATGGGATGAGTAATATGCCATTTTGTAAAGCCCAAGGGGCTATGTGTAAACGTGTACGTCTATATAAGGCAACATGATGATGAAATAAAGAACGATAATTCATTCCCCTCAAAAATATTAGGGTTCTGTGCCTCCTTCTCCTTCCTCAAGGTTCTAAACCTTCTTCTTCTTTTTTGAATTAAATCAAGAGTTTAACTTTTCTTTTTCCAAAGAGAAATAGTTGTTCACCATAAAACCCTTGAAGGGGAGTTCAGATCTCCCATTAAATCTCTAAAAGGGAGATTTTTTAAGTCTCGCCACCCTTTTCTCCAAGATCCAGTCAACAGAGAGGAGAATGAAGGAGGCCCATCTCCAAAAATCCTACTTTAGGAAGATATAAGGCTCAAGAGAAGATCCAGGGCTCAAGGGAGAAAAAAGAGGTCCCCTTTCATCATCTCCGAAAATCTCTTGGGAATTTAAGTTCGAACAAGAATCTTTTCTTTGAGAGTTTAACTCCAAACCAATCTCTAAGAGGCTCAACTTCGAGATCCAAATTCTCGAAGGAGTTGAACCCCAAAAAGCCTGATCTTTTAGGATTTTAACTCCACAAAAAGATCCTTTTTTAGGAGTTTAACTCCAAAAGTCACTAGGGAGTTCAACTCCCAGTCCAGGAGCAAAGCCCCTGCACACAAGCGCCCGGCGTCCGCATGCAGGGCGCGTGATCCGCTGGCGCCCGGCGCCCACATGCAGGGCGCGTGACCTGCTAGCACCCATATGCCATGCATGTGGCCCACTGGCGCCCGACGTCCACGTGCCATCTCACGCGTTCTTAAGAAGCTCCTCACCTCTCTTTTTCCCACACGCTCCACACTCAAAACACATCACCCGTTAGAAAAAATTTCTAAAGGGGCGCTGCCCCGCACCCCACAAAGGAGCAGCTAGCCCTCTTAACCTCCAGCCTGCTATCCCGATAGCGGGACCCCCGTAAACTCTGCGAGGCCCCCGATACGTCCTTCAAAACATAACACACACTGCACATTGAGTTCGCATGACCAGTTTTACCCGTCAATCGAAGGTTCTCTCGCTCCAAAAGCGAGGGGTAATTAACGGCGGCTTAGTCCGCGACTGCTGGAGATTCAGATCCCTACAATCAATAAACCCCAACCTACCCTAGGCAAGGAGAATCTGTATACACCTGATAAGCGCGCACATTCTCATCTCAATGGGATGATGAAAGACACCCTACAGATTCTGGCACGCCCGGTGGGACATTTTCTCTCCTCCCATATTTTGGGTTAAACGTTCATACAAACTCAATCAACATATACATCGATTGCCTATACTGAAATTATACTTCTTTGTGCAGGTTAACGGTTTCTAATTGCAATCTTCAGACGCAACAAAAATGTTTCTAAGGACAAGCTCAACTCTCAACACAGCTCCCATCTCCTACATGATGAAGATGGACACCAGGACAATCCTCCTGGCCATTCTCGGGAGACAGTGGGAGGATCCACTGGTACCATTTAACTCTATTCTGTTCATGCCAGCTAATGCCATCCTTGCTCCTTAAGCTCCGGCGACAGATAAACCGGCGTCAAAAAGGAAAAGGCCAAATGTCATGGTCGCAGAGGCACCTCAGCCCAAGCACAAATCAGTTTTCGAACGAATCTTCGTTACTCCAGCTGGAGGCAAGACCATCAACACCAATAAAGTAATAAGGCGTCTTGGGCAAGCTCCAGTGGTGCCCCTGACAACTGCTCGATTGGGTATATTCTCTAAGCTCCCCGTCAATCGACCCACGATGACTTCCTGGATAACGGATGCCCGCCAAGCCCTCAAAATCGAGAAGCTAAGACAGAAAATGCTCAAATATAGAGCCAGCAAAAGAGTTAGGGCTCCTGCTAGGCTGAACTTCATGAGGTTCCATGAACAGGGTTACCCCGCAATAACAGCCGAATCGGCTGTAAAGCTCGCTAACTCTTTTGAACTACTAAAATTGGTCCAGAAGAATGCCATGACCGCAAGAGCCAAGAAAACTAAGATCCGGACAACGCCACCTAAGGACCCAGTCAAGCCAACTATCTTCGGTTGCCTATCCTTTCCAGAAGAGTAACGGCCACGACGACGGTCCGAAAAATCAGCCACCAAAAATAAAGAGATGGCTGGATATGTGGTCCACACTGTCTACATGGTGGTCACGCGCAGCAAGAGGAAGGACGGGCCACCACATCTCAAATCCAATCTGGTGTGAATGTGGCTGCCACTTCCCAAGACCAGCCTCCTCTGGAAGGTAATGAAAACCCTTCCAGTGAGGCTGATAAGCAGAGAGATCCCTCGGTTCATGAAGAGTCGGGCTTAGGAAGCGAAGAGGAGCCAATCTTTCCTCCCAAGATCGCAGAGCAGCAAATTTTCTAAGAGCTCCAGAAGCAACTCAAAAACAAAGACAGGGAGATGGCCAAGCTCTACTCAAAGATTAACGACTTGACAAACGTCGACTTACAGCTCATGGCCCAAGTTGCCTCTCAGCCGCCCAATCAAGCACAGGGCTCTGCTCATGAACCGGGAAACGGTGTCCCAAGGCAGCCGATGTCACGACCCGAAAAGTATGGAACATGACCGGCACTTAAATTTTGAAACGTCTCGAGGCGTACGTAATATAAGTAAGCCAAAACCCAGAAATCAAAACCAAGTAAAGCAGTAGAGTGAAGGAAAACCAATTTAAATCAAGTAGTTTAGCAACATAAGCCGAAATATGCATTTTTAAAATCGCAAGTCTTTTCTGAAAATTTCGGCAGAGTTTCCTTTGTAAATACTGGCCCCGAATGGGGTACAACATGATAAATATATACATGAATGATAAAAGACATCCCCAAGCGGGAGCTAGCTTTTCGTCAATCGACGGCCACAACCACGCAAGCAATATAATATACAACGCCAAAGGACGAGGATCAAAGCTGAAAAGGAAACTCAAACAACATGAAATCTACAATAATACAACGCGCGACTCTAAGGTCGAAAGAATATATATCACTGGTCTCTAAGTCTGAATAAATATACAAGTTTGGTTGATGGAGTTACTAGATACAACTGAATAAAATAAAGGTACAATAGTAGTCACGATACAAGTGAACCCGCCTACCAAAGAAATCACCCAGAAAGGAAGCAGTGTGCCAGCAAAGCTGTAACGGAACCTGTACGGCAAAACATACAAGAAACTGTGGCACAATGGGGGTGAGTTGCCAACTCGTGAGTAGAAAACATCACCGAGCAGAAATCGTATATATGACACAATCCTAGGTCAATACGATCAATACATATGTAACCTCAAATGAAAATTCTGAAGCAAGAAAAGGTGACAAGGGTAAACATCTATACATAAGTGTAATCCCATGTGCTCGTGTCAGTGCCTCAGGTAGCAACATATCATATGAATGAGGTATGAATGCATGAAAACAGATACATGTAAATGAAGAAACTGCTTTCATAACTTAGTGAGATTTCTGAATATTTAAAACTAGGTATCATCAATGAAATCAACATAATCAGTGTCTAGCATCGAAACAAAACATAAATCCCAATATCTCAATATCTCAGGCTCCGGCTATCCGGACTGGCCTGTATCATCAAATCTCAATAGCTCAATATCTCAAAATCTCAGTGTCTCAAATCTCACTATCTAGGGCTCCGTCAGTCCTGATCGGCCCCTATCATCAATCACACGACCACGAACGGTATCCTTCGGATATCCGACGCACCAGGTAAAATCACCGGTAGGCAGTCTGCCCCTTCCGTGCTCATCATCTACACCTCGATCTTCTTGCCCCGGGGTACCTTACCGGGTCCACCATGTACCCGCAGACGGTTCATCTAATTCATCAAATCGGGTCTCGAAATCCATCTCATAACCGAGAAAACATCATGGTAGACGACTCATACATCATGAGAAAACCGTACTTTTCATTTTAAAGAGAGAGAGAGAGAAAGAAGTTTATATATATTCTTGCGGTTTTCTCCCAAATCCAGGAATCTCATAAAAATCCGAAATCCAAGAATCGACAGTAAATAAACAGTGAATATCGGCATAGAACTCCATAATACTGCATAACAGTGAATAATAATATGCATGAATTTACAAGTAATAAGTGAAATGTCTAACCTGACATATAAAGCAAGTACACTAATATCATGTCGAAACTATCAGCCAACAAGCTATGTCAATGAAATAATATTCTCTAAAGTATACGTGACATGGCAATTACCGATGATGAAGTGTGTGAGCTGGCAAGTAAGTGTATGTGGAACATACGCATCATCGGTAATGGTGCTGGTGTCCTGACCACATGATTTCAATATTAACATATGAAAACACAATATAAGCATGCAATGCGATGCGAGCAGCAAGAATATGCGGGAGCTGAATATCAAATACAATGATAACGAATCTACATGTGTCTAAGTGTGAGTCGTATAGTTTTTCCATTTGAAATAATACGAATCGTGTGTTTAGAAAATATGGACTACGGTGTTTTTAAGAAAATGTACGTCCTTTGAAATATCCGTAGAATCCCTTAGCCTGTCTTTAAAAATAGTCATGATTCGTTAGTTTTGAAATAGATATGACTCGAATCTAATCTATCATTTACAAGTAAACTACCGGGCTAAACTAAAAGGTTGAACGAAAGGTAAAGGAACCGCCTAACGTCTGAGTCGATACATATATGTATATAAATATAACAGTCGGTGATCCCGCCTCAAAAGTATCCCATACGATACAATATTTATAATATGACATCCTCAAGTCAAGAGTGTGGATTTATCATCAATATATAGCTTGTACGGTAAATCCGTCGTACCGTCTCCCAAATCTGGGTACGAGTCAAATGTCACATCTATCACATTATTCATCTGGTATCCTCTTTATGAAATATCATGATTCGGGGTACTGATCTACGTCTAGTACAATACTGATACCACATATGTATATGCATGCGTGTGTATGAAAACACTACGTCAAAGGGACCCGCTAAAACATCATGTCGTATCTCAAATACGAACCATGTCACATCACCGATCTCACGGCTACAAGCCCAATCTCATCGACTCATCTCCAATCCCAAGTACTATCCTCATAATCCGTGTATATGTATACGTATATATATATATATATATACATAGTCACATACCCATGTGTGTGTGTGTATATATATCCCCATATACGCACGGGTAAAAGAATGAATGTATGCAAGTGTGTGTGCATGTGTGGGTGCAACAACTACTCTAGGGTTTCGTAAGTAACACTACTAATCCATGAACACATAACCATATCCTGAATATCCATGTCTCACATAAAAGATATCATATATATATAGTATATATAGCATACTGTACATCGAACTGCGGGGGTGCTATACGCCATCCACCCGACTTCCCCCGTAGATATATATCTACTCATCTGATCTTTCTTGCCGATGCTGATGTCGCCATCATCTTCTTCATTATCTCGAATCATCGTGGGGGTATCTACATGTCACATGCATCGTATCGCATTAAAACCAGATCGAAACCAAAAGGACACGCGGAACTCACATAGGTCAAAACCTATGGTTTGTCCTCGCAACCTAACCAAAAAAAAACACCCGATAAAGACGTACAAACGTCAAGTGATCGAATACAAAACTAAATACCAAAACTTAGATTCAAACACATCGCAAAACATAAGGAAGCAACTTAGAAAACATGCTCCAGATTTTGATTAAGGTGAAAACAATGTTCCAAAACAACACTAGGGTGATATATAGGGTGTATGTGACCTACTGAAGCAACCTGGACCCATTCCCTCAACCCATGGCCGGCCACACATGCCCAAAATCCGGCCTCCTCGGATTTCCAGTGGAGTTGGGATGTCTTGTTGGTAGGGTGTCTTCCTATGGGTCCTACTAGGTCTCTGGTATTGTTTACTTTTCTAGTAAAAGTCCCAGTTCATTCCAGATTTCCCTGCACACCCTAAAACTCACAAAACTGACATGAAAAGTTCTGTAATTCCGTATTTTGGGTTTCGGTTGGGTTTGGTCTGGGTTTCTATCATCTATGGGGGTTTAAGGTCATCTCTAAAGGCCAATTACACCATCTCTAATCAAATCAAACCCTAATTCCTAACTTGAGATTCCAAAGTTCCCTAAACACCACAAAATCGATTTTAAACTTTAAAAGAGGCTTAAGCATACGAAACACTACACTAATTGTGAAAGTATTATCACATTTGGGACCCAAGAATCCCCTACAGCACCAAAATATGATTTTTCTTTGTCCAAAGTGTAGCTTGTGAGCATGTGCACAACTTTGTGAAGTGGAGATGGGGTTTTGGATTGTTTTTTATGGCGTTGTGTGGATTGAAGAGGGGGAGGGAGGAGGTGCTACCATGGTGAGTGAAGAGGGAGTGAAAGATGAAGAAGATGAAGAGAATGAAGACTTGGTCAAAGAACCCCTCACCTCACTCTCTCTTCTCTCTCATGCCCATACCCCTTTCTTTAATCATTTTCCTTTTCTTTTCTTTTCATCTCTCTTTAATTTTCATTAATACCCAAAATGAAATGATCATGAAGGAAAACCATGCTAAAATGTAACAAGTGTTAAAAAAAGACATGTGCACAAAACACGCTTAAAGCCCGATTAGCGATTTTTAATCGCGATTAGCACTAAAATAGTGTTAAATAAATCATAAACTATCATAATTTAGATGAATCACATAAAGCACCCTCTTTTTAGTAATTTCCATAATTTACCAAATTTTTCCTAATTTATCGGTATTTAATTATACCGCCTTATTAAAATATTAAATATTTTATTATTAAATATAAAAATTTCCAAAAATAATATTTTATTTTTCTGAAATGTTACAGTCTTCCCTCCTTAAAGAAATTCGGTCCCCGAATTTAAATTTAAAACCCTCAATACTAAAACATTTTAGTAAAAAGTCTAAGTCGTCGGGGCTCCAAAATCATAAATTCATAACGCACAGTGGCGCAATGCATGCGCATGAACAATGAGCAGATAGCTCAAAAACAAAACTCCGTCAAGCATATCGCAATCATCGGAGTCATGGTGATGACACCAAGATCAAATCCAAAACGAAATCAACATGATATACATCAACACTATACATAAAAACACCTGAAGAAAATGCATGCCAAACCGTTTTAAGTCGCTGTGCGATGCGCATAACACTGCACAGTGGCGGACGTCTCTAGTAAGAAATATATATATATATATATATATATATATATATATATATATATATATATATATATATATATATATATATATATATATATATATATCCTTTGTTTACATGCACACACCGCCGTTTTGAAGACAATTTAGAAGGGTTTCTTATTTTAAATCTTTCGTGTCATCTCAGACTATATATATATCCTTTGTTTACATGCACGCACCGCCGTTTTGAAGACAATTTAGAAGGGTTTCTTATTTTAAATGTTTCGTGTCATCTCAGACACGTAGATAAATACTGAGACTATAGCTCTATTTTTGGAAATCCCTTTGATAACTATCAATGCATGCAAAATATATCCAGGTACTCTTCTCTGACTAGTCCTGCCCAGCTACTATATCAATAGTAAATATCATAAAAACGTACTGCTCCATAAGAAATCAATCCCAAAATGTGCATATGAATGCTACGTTCGTCCGGTGCGCACGGAAATCAAAATCCACGAATGTGCCATACATGTGCACAGAAACAACATCTAAGTACAACGGGTGTGCATGAAACATCTGTCAAGGGCAACAAGCGTGCCTGATAGCAACATCAGGTGCAACTGATATGCACTAAGAATCCCGATTTAGTGCATCTGGTGTGCACCAAAATCGCATCTCAAATCATCCGTCCAACATGCGCGAAAATCCAAATCAGGTTGCATCCATCATGCACGAATAAAAATCTAAATCCTGTGCGTCCAACATGCTCGAAATCATGAAATCCAATATCAAGCGCCGAACATGCGCAAAATCCAATCCAAGCGCGTCAAATATGCGCAAGAATCCAATCAGGTGAACAAGGTACACAAAACAAATATCGAGTATCACAATCGAAATCGACGGTATACAACACATCTCAAATCCAAATCAGGTATACCGTAATATCAAATCTCACAACCATGTGCTTCAGCGTGCACAAAATCTAATCAGAACACTAAAAGTGCATGAAAACTATGCCGTAAGTATAAGTCGAATCATATGCATGCCCTATGCATGAAGTCAAAATTAATACCTCAAATAACATCAAATTGAAGTCCTGTGCAACTGTAGTGCACAAAATACGTATCACAGCACTGCAAGCATATATGAACTATACCGAGTGCAAAATCAAATCGGGTTCGTACCATATACACAAAATCAATCCAACTGTATGGAAATCCAAGAAGTCATAAGCATGTGCAGCCAAGGCACAAAAACGATATCAAGTGCGAATATTGTGCACAAATCATAAATCAACACAACGGTGTATAAAGTATATCTCAAGTGCAATAACTATGCATAAAATATAAATACCCAGTAGGTGCAATTATGGTGCACGAAAACAAATATCATGAAACTCGATCATCAAGACTAAATCATGCGAATAGATCGCCCAAAATACCGAAATCCAAGGTGACGGATACGTGATAATCGAATCACCAAATCACAAATCATAAATATCGTCGTCGATAGTTCCTCCTTCAAGGTCGAGAAGGTGTCGGCGCATCCAATGCTAGAAGAGCAAGATATCTACTTGCCTTATGTTCATGGTCTGGCGCCTGGTGCTTTTAGGCTCTTGTCTCCCACTGTGCATTGCTAGATATGTAGCTCCTCGGCTCAACGGCCCAATATGGAATGACGACGAAAGCAGTTCCGCTCTGGCACATCCTCTACAGATCTCTGGCCAACTATCTCGTCGACGATGCCAAACTCTGGCCTGCTGGGTGTGCACAATATGACCGCTCCTGGGTCTAAGTCTTCTCGTAATTTATTCCAGAAATGTCCTGTCGAGGTCCTTCCCCAAATCTTGTTTCTGCCGATCTGTCCGGAAGTCATCATCATTACTAAATCTATTTCTTGTTCCGGAATGGCTGCATACTCATCGCGACTCCTTCTAGAAGATATATCCATATACAAAGCCTCTGCATGCGTATCACATCTCTGATGTTGGCGGAGTGGAACGACATCTCATCAAGATCTCGTACGAACCTCTTACTCCAATTTTCTCTACTTTCGACTGCTTCGGACTCGTCTCATCGCGGCTACATGGACTGCTCTCCAACATCTACACTCGTATCTGGAGTCTCCCAAGCAATGCATCCCACCATATAACATCCGCATGAAATCGAACCGTTCGATCGATTTGTCAAAATCGCATAATCCCCCAAGAGCTCAACATCTTGGGTATGGTTTAATAGTATCGAGTACATACCATAGCATCGGTGGACCAGCCGTAGAAGGGCAAACCCAAGCCTCACTAATGGCACCGCGGAACAGCCGCAAACCCTAAGGTTCAAAGGCTTTCACACGGTCATTATGTCGAGTTAGGGTTTCATTCTTCTAGAGGGTCCATAGAATTGCTTGCACGTCTTTCCGGATACTTTAAACCTGGAATAATGGGTTTCTGACATTCGATCGTCTCCATAGACTCCCAACGTATCCGTGTGAAGTCGTCTCTAGCTGGAATCAAACTATCTGATGACCTCGCATCAGGGTAAGCGAACGAACCACATGTCCTAGTCATTCATCTTCGGGTGACTAGCGAACTTCTATCATATCTCTAAGTACAACTCGTACTGCAATAGCTCCAACATTTGGGCAATATCTCGTCGTTCGCAGCAACAACTGGCACATTCATCTGCACACTGAACAGTGCCTCAATTATCATGAATAAGCGATACATCAATGGTCATCACATTCTGTCTAGCCTCTATCAGTGCCTCAATCCTCTGGTGCAAATATGCACGCCCGAGAAACCTCATAACAGCGATCCATCAAACGCTCATGGCACGAAAACACAATAACACGGCGCATCTATGCAAATCGTATGTCCCTGGAATCACGCCCTGGTCAGTCCTCGTCCGTGACGAGCTCATGCTGACCGCAACTCTAGCCGTATCTCTCTGCCCATAATCGTGGCAGCAAAACCATAAACTGGTACTGATGAGGATAGATCATAGGAATGAAAATACTATTGTGCAAAGAAATGTACATACTAAGGCTTCTTAAGCAGAGTATCGTATCGTAAGTATGCCATGGAACATACGTACGGTACGTCACTCAACTCAAGCTACCTACTCCATCAACCAAGGGTCATCCTACACTCAGGAGGTAAAACCTAACTCTCTGATACCAACTTTGTCACGACCCGAAAAGTACGGAACATGACCGGCACTTAAATTACGAAACGTCTCGAGGCGTACGTAATCTAAGTAAGCCAAAACCCAGAAATCAAAACCAACTAAAGCAGTAGAGTGAAGGAAAACCAATTTAAATCAAGTAGTTTAGCAACATAAGCCGAAATATGCATTTTTAAAATCACAAGTCTTTTCTGAAAATTTCGGCAGAGTTTCCTTTGTAAATACTGGCCCGGAACGGGGTACAGCATGATAAATATATACATGAATGATAAAAGGCATCCCCAAGCGGGAGCTAGCTCTTCGTCAATCGACGGCCACAACCACGCAAGCAATATAATATACAACGCCGAAGGGCGAGGATAAAAGCTGAAAAGGAAACTCAAACAACATGAAATGCACAATAATACAACGCGCGACTCTAAAGTCGAAATAATATACATCACCGGTCTCTAAGTCTGAATAAATATACAAGTTTGGTTGATGGAGTTACTAGATACAACTGAATAAAATAAAGGTATAATAGTGGTCACGATACAAGTGAACCCGCCTACCAAAGCAATCACCCGGAAAGGAAGCAGTGTGCCAGCAAAGCCGTAACGGAACATGTACGGCAAAACCTGCAAGAAACTGTGGCACAACGGGGGTGAGTTGCCAACTCATGAGTAGAAAACATCATCGAGCAGAAATCGTATGTATGATACAATCCTAGGTCAATACGATCAATACATATGTAACTTCAAATGATAAGTCTGAAGTAAGAAAAGGTGGAAAGGGTAAACATCTATACATAAATGTAATCCCATGTGCTCGTGTCAGTGCCTCAGGTAGCAACATATCATATGAATGAGGTATGAATGCATGAAAATAGATACATGTAAATGAAGAAACTGCTTTCATAACTTAGTGAGATTTCTGTATATTTAAAACGAGGTATCATTAATGAAATCAACATAATCAGTGTCTAGCATCGACACAAAACATAAATCCCAATATCTCAGGCACCGGCTATCCGGACTGGCCTGTATCATCAAATCTCAATAGCTCAATATCTCAAAATCTCAGTGTCTCAAATATCACTATCTAGGGCTCCATCAGTCCTGATCGGCCCCTATCATCAATCACACGACTACGAACGGTATCCTCCGGATATCCGACGCGCCAGGTAAAATCACAGGTAGGTAGTCTGCCCCTACCGGGCTCATCGTCTACACCTCGATCTTCTTGCCCCGGGGTACCTTACCGAGTCCACCATGTACCCGCAGAAGGTTCATCTAACTCCTCGAATCGGGTCTCGAAATCCATCTTATAACCGAGAAAACATCATGGTGGACGACTCATACATCACGAGAAAACCGCACTTTTTATTTTCAAAAGAGAGAGAGAGAGAGAAGTTTATATATATTCTTGCGGTTTTCTCCCAAATCCAGGAATCTCATAAAAATCCGAAATCCAAGAATCGACAGTAAATAAACAGTGAATATCGGCATAGAACTCCATAATATTGCATAACAGTGAATAATAATATGCATGAATTTACAAGTAATAAGTGAAATGTCTAACCTGACATATAAAGCAAGTACACTAATATCATGTCGAAACTATCAGCTAACAAGCTATGTCAATGAAATAATATTCTCTAAAGTGTACGTGACATGGCAATTACCGATGATGATGTGTGTGAGCTGGCAAGTAAGTGTATGTGGAACATACGCATCATCGGTAATGGTGCTGGTGTCCTGACCGCATGATTTCAATATTAACATATGAAAACACAATATAAGCATGCGATGCGTTGCGAGCAGCAAGAATATGTGGGATCTGAATATCAAATACAATGATAACGAATCTATATGTGTCTAAATGTAAGTCGTACAATTTTGCCATTTGAAATAATACGAATCGTGTGTTTAGAAAATAGGGACTACGGTGTTTTTAAGAAAATGTACGTCCTTTGAAATATCCGTAGAATCCCTTGGCCTGTCTTTAAAAATACTCACGATTCGTTAGTTTTGAAATAGGTATGACTCGAATCTAATCTATCATTTACAAGTAAACTACCGGGCTAAACTAAAAGGCTGATCAAAAGGTAAGGGAACCGCCTAACATCTGAGTCGATACATATATGTATATAAATATAACAGTCGGTGATCCCACCTCAAAAGTATCCCATATGATACAATATCTATAATATGACATCCTCAAGTCAAGAGTGCGGATCTATCATCAATATATAGCTCGTACGGTAAATCCGTCATACAGTCTCCTAAATCTGGGTACGGGTCAAATGTCACATCTATCACATTATTCATCTGGTATCCTCTTTATCAAATATCATGATCCGGGGTACTGATCTATGTCTAGTACAATACTGATACCACATATGTATATGCATGCGTGTGTATGAAAACACCACGTCAAAGGGACCCGCTAAAACATCATGTCGTATCTCAAATACGAACCATATCACATCACCGATCTCACGGCCTCAAGCCCAATCTCATCGACTCATCTCCAATCCCAAGTACTATCCTCATAATCCGTGTATATGTATACATACATATATATACATAGTCCCATACCCATGTGTGTATGTATACACATATCCCCATATACACACGGGTAAAAGAATGAATGTATGCAAGTGTGTGTGCATGTGTGGGTGCAACAACTACTCTAGGGTTTCGCAAGTAACAATACTAATCCATGAACACATAACTATATCCTGAATATCCATGTCTCACATAAAAGATATCATATATATATAGTATATATATAGCATACTGTACATCGAACTGTAGGGGTGCTATACGCCATCCACTCGACTTCCCCCGTAGATATATATCTACTCACCTGATCTTGCTTGCCGATGCCGATATCGCCATCATCTTCTTCATCGTCTCGAATTATCGTGGGGGTACCTACATGTCACACGCATTGTATCGCATTAAAACCAGATCGAAACCAAAACGACGCGCGGAACTCACATAGGTCAAAACCTATGGTTTGCCCTCGTAACCTAACCAAAAAAACACCCGATAGAGACGTACAAATGTCAAGTGATCGAATACAAAACCAAATACCAAAACTTAGATCCAAACACATCGCAAAGCATAAGGCAGCAACTTAGAAAACATGCTCCAGATTTTGATTAAGGTGAAAACAATGTTCCAAAACAACACTAGGGTGATATATAGGGTGTATGTGATCTGCTGAAGCAACCTGGACCCATTCCCTCACCCCATGGCCGGCCACACATGCCCAAAATCCGGCCTCCTCAGATTTCCAGTGGAGTTGGGATGTCATATTGGTAGGGTGTCTTCCTATGGGTCCTACTAGGTCTCTGGTATTGTTTACTTTTCTAGTAAAAGTCCCGATTCATTCCAGATTTCCCTGCACACCCTAAAACTCACAAAACCGACATGAAAAGTTCTGTAATTCCGTATTTTGGGTTTCAGTTTGGTTTGGTCTGGGTTTCTATCATCTATGGGGGTTTAAGATCATCTCTAAAGGCCAATTACACCATCTTTAATCAAATCAAACCATAATTCCCAACTTAAGATTCAAAAGTTCACTAAACACCACAAAATCGATTTTAAACTTTAAAAGAGGCTTAAGCATACGAAACACTACACTAATTGCGAAAGGATTATCTCATTTGGGACCCAAGAATCCCCTACAGCACCAAAATATGATTTTTCTTTGTCCAAAGTGTAGCTTGTGCACAACTTTTGTGAAGTGGAGATGGGGTTTTGCATTTTTTTTATGGTGTTGCGTGGATTGAAGAGGGGGAGGGAGGAGGTGCTGCCATGGTGACTGAAGAGGGTGAGAAAGATGAAGAAGATGAAGAGAATGAAGACTTGGTCAAAGAACCCATCACCTCACTCTCTCTTCTCTCTCATGCCCATACCCCTTTCTTTAATCATTTTCCTTTTCTTTTTCCTTTTCTTTTTCCTTTTCTTTTCTTTTCATCTCTCTTTAGTTTTCATTAACACCCAAAATGAAATGATCATGAAGGAAAACCATGCTAAAATGTAACAAGTGTTAAAAAAAAGACATGTGCACAAAACACGCTTAAAGCCCGATTAGCGATTTTTAATCGCGATTAGCACTAAAATAGTGTTAAATAAATCATAAACTATCATAATTTGCATGAATCACATAAAGCACCCTCTTTTTAGTAATTTCCATAATTTTCCAAATTTTTCCCAATTTATCGGTATTTAATTATACCGCCTTATTAAAATATTCAATATTTTATTATTAAATATAAAAATTCCCAAAAATAATATTTTATTTTTCTGAAATGTTACAGCCGATGCCTATTCCCTCAAATCCAAAGGTGGACGAGCCGCATGAAAGTCGGCCGCATCCTATCCTGGAAAATGTCTTGACTACCGATGACAGCAACCCGCTAACGCAAAATCAAATCATGGATTTGGTCGCCAACAAAGTCAAAACATTGGTAGCCGAAGCCGGAGCGCAAAAAGATATCAGCAGTAACGGGAGACCATATCCTGCTCAGTATGATCTAGTAGAGTTTCCTAGTGGCTATGTCATCCCCAAGTTTGGATGATTTGATGGAACGGGAAATGCGAATCAACACATCACCCACTTTAAAGCTTTATGCGGGAATACTGGGGGCAATGATTGTAAGTCCATGCTACGCACCCCGCGGGATCGCGAGGAGGCGGAAAATATGAAA
This sequence comes from Agapanthus africanus, assembly GCA_030015575.1. Taxonomy (NCBI): domain Eukaryota; kingdom Viridiplantae; phylum Streptophyta; class Magnoliopsida; order Asparagales; family Amaryllidaceae; genus Agapanthus; species Agapanthus africanus. The sequence continues at coordinate 135,858,952 of JASDDO010000004.1, read as the reverse complement.
TACGAAAATAATATACTTCGTAGTATTGACAAACCGCCAAGATCGTATCTAAATCTGAACTAGCACAAAGAATATGAAGTATACACTACATGTACAGAAGTTATACCTCACGTAACCGGTCCTTATTCTCCTCGCTATCCTCCTCACGTGCGTGAGCTCCTTGGAGTGGTGCGGATGTCGTCTCCTCGTCGGCTTTCTTGGATCGAAGATGATCCACCCGAGAGATTGTGTATCGGGCTCCTTCTTCAACAACCGAAGAAACTAAGTCAAGTAGTATGCTATACTAGATGACTAGGGTGTGTAGAGAGTGTAGATGGATTGAGGAGTCTTCTTTTTCCCTAGGTTACTCAACACATGAGTGTTCTAGGGTTTGAGGGTTTAGAAGATGGCTAAAGAAAAATCGAGTGAGCCAGAGCTTGAAGAAAGGAGACGGCTTCTCTTTCTTTTTCTAAACTGAACTCTTTTTGATAATTCATTAGATAAAACTAATATCAATTATCAAAAGGGGTTCAATTTACTAAAGAATGACTCATAGATTGAATGAGCACCATGTGTCCTAAGCACCTATGTCTTAATTCATGCAATATCCACTTCATTTCCTTTTACATAAATGTATTAATAATTTAAACCAAATTGAATAATACAATTATGTTATGTCATCTTCAAAATCAATTTTTGTACAAATTACAAAAACGCCCCTCATCAGTATATACATACCCGTATCCGTATTCCGAAAAATACGAATACTGAAGACGAAGAAAATCCATCAGTACAATACTAGGATCCGGCTTAAACCAAAGCCCACTAGTATTGTCCGTCCGAATCATCATGCGTGCACAAGTACACGCACGTGATCGAACCCTGTCGTAAAAACCATACGACCTCTATACGATTTGCCCGATGCAAGAAAATCTTCTGTGTGGGACTCTAAAAACTCAACACTACGCTGGCAGTGGTTTTAACCACAGGCTGCAAGCAGCACTAACTGTACGTAATGGCCCCCAGGTAGATGTCGATAAGAAAACCGATGAGCATAACTCATCCAAACTCCTACTGAGCATGTCTGTGACAATCTCCGTACAGTCCGGTCTGTTCGTCTAAGAGTGTCGTATATCGGTCCTAGGGGGCAGCAAGCGTCAGACCCCTAATAGTGCAATAAGTCATGTCGGAGTGCGGCCAAAAACACCCTGAGAAACTAATGGAATCCCTACCAGCAAATCTCGCTTGCCCTGGCCAGGGACTTTTTGTAATGGTTTTTCGAACACAGCGCGATATCAACCCCAATACCAGGAGAGACAAATACTATCTAATCGCCACTGCCTCCAAGTGCTTCAGGACTGCACCCAACTACTACCTGTTTGCACGACTCAGCAGAGCCGTGGTGGGGTAGTAATCTAAGAACAGTGGGAACACACTTGAGGCGAAGTAGCAGTGTCAAGTCGACAGACTAAGCTGTACTCATGTCACCTAGGAACTGCTACCTGACGATAGGTATATTACCAACCAACAGTTCCCCATGAGTCCGTCCAGTATAACTTATAACCTAATGAGCACCTGTATACTATCTCCAGTACGACGTACTGATGGCTGTTAGACAGACTATCTCCCCTCCTGGGATGAGAAGCGTATACACTAGTCTACTCTGGAGTATCGATGCCCTGTCTTGATAATCCTGTGACTAAGGACCTGTGTAAGGATGTGCTTGTGGACTACCCAGCCCCCACTAATGTAACTGCCATCACAACGCTGGCAGTTAAGCAAAGATCCCAAGGGCTCTATCAATATTTATTAACGATACGTTAAAAGAAACATATACACATATTAAGATAGATACAAACCAAGTAGCATAATACTATCTCGAGCAAGACTGTCATAAATCCGTGTATATATCTCAAGCTTCCAAAATGTAATATACAAACTAGTACTATACAATAATGGCCTCTAGGGCATATTACACTAGCAATCTCCCACATGCACTAAGGCCATGTGCTGGCATATCGCAGACCTATCATTTCGAATAGCCTCTCGAACTGCATCTGAGAGATGGCCTTTATGAATGGATCTGCAGTGTTTTCCTCAGTATCAACTCTCCGTACCTCAATCTCCCGGCGATCTACGATCTCCCTGATCAGGTGATACCGCCTTAAGATGTGTCTGGAATTCTGATGGGACCTGAGTTCCTTTGCTAAAGCTATAGCCCCGTTGTTGTCATAATACAGAGGTATTGGATCAACAATGGATGGAACCACCTGAAGTTCTGTTAAGGAATTCCTTATCCAGACTGCTTCTTTTGCGGCATCTGAAGCTGCGATATACTCTGCTTCCATCATCGAGTCAGCAACGGTGTCCTGCTTGGAACTCTTCCAATAGACCGCCCCTCCATTGAGGGTAAAGACATAACCTGATATGTGTTAGGGTTCACTAGCACCTACTATTGAGTATGGAAACATCACACATGCCACTTTAAAATTTTAGAGGTGCTAAGCAAACTAAGCATGGATCCTTAACTAGAATTCTAGGGTAACAACACAAGTATCACATACAAGAACTATATTTACACTAAGTGAAAGGAATACAACCTTTGTAGTCCTCTTTGTAGTGACTCATAGGATCGTTGAGAGTTGGAAAAACTTGCAAGTAAGCTCCTTTGTCCATGATGATCCACCCGAAGTCCACTTAGTCCAAGCTCCTAGCTTCAAATGATCAAACAAGATGATGAAACTAAACACTCTAATCTAATTGGCTAGATTAGAGTAGAAGGATGAGGTGGTGTGTTTTCTATAATCAAAATCCTTTCTTTTTATCACCCTCTCTCTTTAGAAAAATCAAGAGAGCAAGGAGGAAGAAGAAGATGAAGGCAAAAGCTTTTTTCTAAAAGAAATGATAATGGTTGAAATGAAAATAGAAAAGATAGTATATATATTTTCTCTTTGTCATTCCAAACCATGGTTACTAAATATAGATATTATTGCACTTGAGTTAAAATACGAAAGGAAAAATTAATCTATGGTTAAAAAGTGGGTGAACTTAGGTTAAGTTCAAGAAGAGTGTAGAAGATAACCATGGATCAATCTTTATCTTTTCCTTTTGCTTTAAAAAAATGCATATTAATATCCATATATAATAGTTCCATGTAAGTCTTATATTGCCTTCAAGTGTGTATCATCAACTATAATACTTTTGTATGCATGTATCCATGCACATCAACATGTGCATGCTTGCACATCAACATGTGCATACATGCATGCATTCTTCCTCTTTAATAAAAAGGGTTTGACTAAAGAATTAAAATAAAACTAAAAGTCAAAATGTTAAATCAACAATTGATTTAACTGTAGGGTTCCTAGGCACTCTTGTGAGGGTTCATAAGGCATCAACCATGCCCGAATAAAAATTTAGATGTGCCGAACAACCCAAAACCGGGATCTTTGCTAGATTATTAGGGTTTAACATGCAAGTAAACATCTGTACCACTAAGTGTGAGGGATTACAACCTTTGTAGTCCGCTCCTTCGCTTCATAAGCTCCGAGTAGAAGTCCCTTCGCCGCGATCCACGATCTCCTGGACTCAAAAGAGGCTCCACGACTCGAACGATCCATGCTAGCTTGTAGTGTTCCGCTTCTCCGATGATCTACGTCGAAGTTGCTATAACTCAAGCTCTCTCACTATAATGAGGTGAACACCCTAATCTAATGGGCTAGATTAGATGAGGATGATGGAGTAGTATTTATGCTTTCTTTTTATATCATTTTCTCACAAGAAATCATCACAAAATGAATAACTAGTAAACTTTCTCAAAGCTAAAGAGAGAAGAAGATGATGGAAAAAGAGTTAATCCTTTTGTGATGAATAGTAGAAGTGAATATATGATTGATCATGGAACCATGGTCAAGGATGATAAGGATAACCTTTGTAGAGAATAAACTAGAGCTAGGGTTTGGTTAGGTTAAAAATGAGTCATGGATAAATATCAACCATAATATCTTAACCAAGACAAAAGGAATTCCTTCTAGAATGTGCAAGAAGGAGCTAACCCAAATCAAACCTTAATCTCATTTTATCATCACTAAACATGTTTCATTATTAATCATATCATGTTACTATAATATATATCATATATATATTATATATTTGTAACAAAAGAATATATACAATTAATATATATCGCATATATATCAATGTATTATCCGGTGAGAAAATGAAATAATAAAGTGAGCCAATATTAGATAATGTAATACAATATATCATATATATTATTATATATTAAATCATCGAATCAACACTTGATCCGACAATTCGGCTATATCGAATATAACCGACTAATATATCACGTACTGATTCATCGAATCAACACTTGATCCGATGACCCGGTTCATATCTAAATATCACGAGAATATAATACGGTATCTCATATCGCATTATCCTCTGTCCTGCACATATCACATATGTGCATCTACTCCGTTTTTCCTGAGCCAAGAAACCTCTGTGTAAGACTCTAAAGAATCGTCAATACGCCGGTAGCAGGTGATGATCATATCAAATACCCACAAGCTGCAAGCGGTCAGCTAAACGTAACAGCCACCCAGGTATTGAGTGATCAGAAGATCAACAAGCTAGCATGTACGTTCTCCTGTGAATCCAATCAGTAACACACTCGTACAGTCCGGTCTGTTCGTCTGATATGTCGCATATCAAGTCTAGGGGTGGTATACGTCAGACCCCAGTAACCGATAAGTCGTGTCGATGTGAGGCTCGTAACAGGTCGAGAAACTACTAGTAACACTTACCAGTAAATCTCTATATCAGCCCTGGCCAGGGACTTCCAGTTATAGCCAATCGAACACAGCACAACATCAACTCCTTATACCGGAAGAGACGAATCCCCTCCTATCGCTCATTGCCTCCATGTGATTCGGGACTGCACCCAAAAGCCACCGTTTTGCACGCCCTCTTGGACGTGGTAAGGTGGAAATCAAAGCACAGTGGGAATCACACAAGACTCTATGACGATCTCGGGTCTACAAACTATCCTGTACTAGTGTCACCGGAAAACTGCCATCTGACGTGTGGTATATCACCATCTGGGAGTTCTCGGCAAGTCCGTCCAATGTACCCAGTCTCCACTGAGCACCCGTACACCATCTCCGATGTCAAACACCGATGGATATGGGATCATCCATCGCCCATCATATGGGTCAAGATGCGTATACGCTAGTCTACTCTGGTGTATCGATGCCCTGTCTCGATATACCCTCGACTAGGAACAGTTATAAGATGTACTCATCGACTACCATGGCCCCACTAGTGTGATCTCATCATAGTCCCAGTAGTCGAGTACAGATCCTAAGGGCTTTATCAACATGTGAGAGTAAGACAGTAAACCAGTACAAGTCAACATGTTAAGATAAAGTGAAACCAAATAGCATACTATCATGACGAGCAAGAAAGTCCTCTCTATATATATCCAAGCATCCATCATAATATACATCATATGTACAACATTGGCCTCTAGGGCATATACATAACTAACAATCTCCCACTTGCACTAAGGCCAGCTGCTATAGTATCTCTTACCTAGAATCCCGAATAATCTCTCAAACTGTATCTGGGGAATGGCCTTTGTGAGTGGATCCGCAGTGTTGTCCTTCGTATCTACTCTCCTGATCTCGATCTCCCGGCGATCAACTATCTCCCTGATCAGGTGATACCGCCTCAGAATATGTCTGGACTTCTGATGGGACCTGGGTTCCTTGGCCAAAGCCACAGCTCCATTGTCATCGCAATACAGAGGTATTGGATGTTCAATGGATGGAACCACACCAAGTTCACTAATGAACTTCTTTATCCAGACAGCCTCTTTGGCAGCATCGTTGGCAGCGATGTATTCAGCCTCCATCGTCGAGTCTGCAACGGTATCATGTTTGGAACTTTTCCAACATACCGCCCCTCCATTGAGGGTAAAGACAAAACCCGAGTGCGACTTAGAGTCGTCCTTATCACTTTGGAAGCTGGAATCGGTAAAGGACTCCACCTGGAGTTCTCCGTTACCATACACCAAGAACATGTCTCTAGTCCTTCGCAAGTACTTGAGAATGTTCTTCACAGCTGTCCAGTGACTCTCTCCAGGATCTGCTTGATACCGACTCACTACACTTAGTGAGTATGCTACATCGGGTCTGGTACATAGCATCGCATACATGATAGAGCCTACTGCCGAAGCATAGGGTATCCCTTGCATGCGAGCTCTCTCCAAATCAGTCTTGGGAGACATCTCTTTGGAGAGAGTGAGTCCAGAGATCGTGGGTTGGTTCCCACGCTTGGATTCTTCCATACTAAACCTCTTTAGTATGGTGTCAACGTACCTGGATTAGGACAATCCCAACATCCGTTTAGATCTATCTCTATAGATCGTTATTCCCAATATGCAGGAGACATCACCTAGATCTTTCATTGAGAATCTTTGTGATAAGAAGAGCTTGACTGATTGCAGCATAGGAATGTCATTTCCTATCAAGAGTATGTCATCCACATACAATACGAGAAAGACAACCTTACTCTCTGCTGCCTTTTTATAAATACAAGGTTCATCTATATTTTTGATGAAGTCAAACTCTTTGACTACAACATCAAAACAGATGTTCCAATTCCACGATGCTTGCTTTAATCCATAAATGGATTTAAGCAGCTTGCACACCTTTCCGCTGCTCCCACTATCTACGAAGCCCTCTGGCTGAGTCTTGTACACGCACTCTTCTAAATCACCGTTTAGAAAGGCGGTCTTAACATCCATTTGCCAGATTTCGTAGTCATGGTATGCATCAATGACAAGTAAGATCCGGATGGACTTAAGCATAGCCATTGGAGAAAAAGTTTCGTCATAATCCACACCTGGTCGTTGACGAAAACCCTTTGCTACAAGTCTAGCTTTGAAAGTCTAAACTTTTCCATCTACACCAAATTTCTTTTTAAAGATCCACTTGCTCCCAATGGGTTTTACCCCTTCGGGAGAATTTTCCAAAGTCCATAATTTGTTGGTGTACATGGATTCCATCTCAGATCGCATTGCATCCAGTCATTTCACAGAGTCACGACTCGTGATGGCCTGCTCGAAACTAGTTGGGTCATCATCTTCCATGATGCAATCCTCACTTCCACCATCAATGAGAAAACCATAGTATCTCTTAGGTGGATGAGAAACCCTGCTAGATCGGCGGAGAGGCTGGGGTTCGTCGGGTACTACCGAATCCTCTGGTTCCACTAAATCTTCAGTTACAGTTTGTGTTGCTGGAACTTCTTCCAGTTCTACCTCAGAACCACTAATCTCTTTTGCAAGAAATTCCTTTTCTAAAAAGGTGGCACGTTGAGCAACAGACACCTTTTGTTGTTCAATGTGGTAGAAAAAATATCCATTTGAATGTTTAGGATATCCCACAAACTTACATAGAACTGACCGTGCCTCGAGTTTGTCTGGATTTTGCCTTTTGACATAGGCCAGACAACCCCATATCTTAACTCTTTTAAGACATGGTCTCTTCCCACTCCATATCTCATATGATGTGGTAGGTACAGATTTAGTTGGAACATGATTCAATAGGTATGCTGCTGTCTCAAGCGCAACCCCAGAAGGAAATAGGTAACTCGACAGTACTCATCATCGAGCGCACCATATCTGTGAAAGGTTCCTAGGCACCCTAATGAGGTTATACAAGGCATCGAACATGCCATTTTCAAATTTTAACGGTGCCTACAAACCCTAACAAGATCGTTTGCTAGAAATTTAGGCGAAAAGATAACTAGTTAACAATTAACTAATGGCATATCGGAAATACAACCTTTGTAGATCCGGTGCTCCACCTCCATAGCTCCGCAACGAAGTCGTCTCCGCTGTCCAAAAGGAATCCGGGCTCTAGTGTCGGCTTCGTCGGAGAAAAAGCGAGCTAGGTCGTCGATGTCCATGCCGAAGATGATCTACGTCGAGGCATCGCTAAATCAAGCTCCGACTTCATCAAGTCAAGAAACTTGTGAAGTAAACACACTCTACTACTTGGCAAGAGGTAGAGGATGAAGAAATAGGAAGTGGGTGTAAGTCGATGTAGTACACCCCAGTACTTATGGGGAGGCGGAATTTTCAAAAACGATCGAGTTTAAACAACGAACATCGACTAACCGCTTGAATCGAAGCTAAACGAATAATAACCAAACACATAGCTAAACTAAACTATAGTGTTAAGGGATTATACCGATCGAAACTAGTCCTTCGTCTTTGTGTCCTCCTTTGTTCTCCTCGACCTTCTCTAGGTAGTAGACGATCCACCCGAGAGCGAAACTCCAAGCTAAACCTCTAACTTGAGGTAACTAATCAACTTTGATTGCTAATCAAAGATGAAAGGATGATGTAGAGTGAAGGTTATGGATTGTTTAGTCTAACTAATCCTTTGATCTCAACACATGAGGATTAAGGATTAGGGTTTGAAGATGAGAGCTTGAGGAGAGAGAATGTGAGAGAAGAGAGAGAGTGTATCATAATATTATGAAGCATTCTTATTTTTCAATAATGAATAAAAGAAATGAATAAGCATGCTTCATAAAATATCTAGTGGTGATTCATTAGCATGAGTCATTAAGCAATAAATGTGCATTAATGAAATGAATGAATCACCACCATGACTCACTTTCTTATCCAAAAGAAACCTCCTTAGTCACATCTTCTAGAAGCTTCTCGTACAATTACGAGAACGCCCCTCCAATCCGCAAAAATACGGAAAAACTTTAGACTGTAAAAATCCAATAACCGGATACCAGTAACTGGCTTAAACCAAAGCCGACTGGTAAAAACTGTCCGAAAGTCGTACGCGCGTAAACGCAACCCTTTGTCGCAAAACCATGCAACCTCTATATCGTTTCGCCTGGAGTAGGAAACTCTCTGTGTGGGACTCTAGAGACTCGACTACTACGCTGGCAGTGGGTTTAACTACAGACCGCAAGCGGCACTAGCTGTACGTAACGGTCCCCAGGTAGTTGTCGATAAGAAGGCCGATGAGTAAACCCATCCGAACTCCTACTGAGTCTGATGTGACAATCTCCATACAGTCCGGTCCGTTCGTCCAAGACTATCGCATATCGGGCCTAGGGGGGCGGCAAGCGTCAGTCCCCTAATAGCGGTATAAGTCGTGTCGGAGTAAAGCCCATTACACCCTGAGAAACTACTGGAACCTACCAGCAAATCTCGCTTGCCCTGGCCAGGGACTTTGCGTAATGGCTCTCTGACACAGCACGATATCTACTCCCAATACCGGGAGGGACGAATCCTGTCTAACCGCCACTGCCTCCAAGTGCTCGGGACTGCACCCAACTGCCACCTGTTTGCACGACTCCTTTGAGCTGTGGTAGGGTAGCAATCTAAGAACAGTGGGACACACTCGAGGCGAAGTAGCAGTGTCAAGTCTGCGGACTACGCTGTACTCATGTCACCTGGGAACTGTTTACTGACGACTGGTATCAAACCAACCAACAATTCCCTGTGAGTCCTGTCCGGTGTATCCGTAACCTAACGAGCACCTGTATACTATCTCCAGTACGACGTACTGACGGCTGTGGGACAGACCATCTCCCCAACTGGGATGAGAAGCGTACACACCAGTCTACTCCGGAGTATCGATGCTCTGTCTCGATAATCCAACGACCGGGGACCTGAATAAGGATGTGCTTGTAGACTACCCAGCCCCCACTAGTGTGACTGCCATCACAACGCTGGTAGACAAGCAAGATCCTAAGAGCTCTATCAATACGTACACTCACATATTAAGATAGAAAAACCAAGTAGCATACTACCATGTTTAGCAAGACTGTTATATACATGTGAATATCCCAAGCTTCCATTAAGTAATATACAAGCTAGTATGATACAGTAATGGCCTTCTAGGGCATAAACACTAACAATCTCCCACTTGCACTAGGGCCATGTACTGGCATATCGCAGACCAATGATCTCGAGCAGCCTCTCGAACTGAATCTGAGGAAGGGCCTTCGTGAATGGATCAGCAATGTTCTCTTCTGAAGCAACTCTCCAAACCTCGATCTCCTGACGATCAATGATCTCCCTGATCAGGTGATACCGCCTCAAGATGTGTCTGGACTTCTGATGGGACCTTGGTTCCTTCGCTAAAGCTATAGCTCCGTTGTTGTCGCAATACAGAGGTATTGGATCAACTATGGTAGGAACCACCTGAAGTTCTGTTAGGAACTTCTTCATCCAGACTGCTTCTTTTGCGGCATCGCAAGCAGCTATATACTCCGCTTCCATCGTCGAGTCAGCAACGGTGTCCTGCTTGGAGCTCTTCCAGCACACCGCCCCTCCATTGAGGGTAAAGACATAACCCGACATGGACTTGGAATCGTCCTTATCACTCTGGAAGCCGGAATCAGCAAAGGCCTCCAACCTGAGGTCTTTTCCGCCGTAAACCAAGAACATCTCCTTAGTCCTCCTCAGGTACTTGAGAATGTTCTTTACTGCTATCCAGTGTTTCTCCCCTGGGTCTGACTGATACCGGCTTACCACGCTTAGTGCGTAAGCTACATCTGGTCTGGTACACAACATCGCATACATTATAGAGCCTACCGCAGAAGCGTAGGGTATAATAGACATGCGTTCCCTTTCCAAATCAGTCTTGGGAGACATCTCTTTGGAGAGGGTGATTCCGTGACAAGCCGGTAGATTACCGCGCTTAGAATCTTCCATACTGAATCTTTTCAGTACAGTGTCGATATACCTGGACTGCGAAAGTCCCAACATCCTCTTGGATCTATCACGATAGATTCGGATCCCCAGAATGTAAGAGGCATCACCCAGGTCTTTCATGGAGAACCTGTGTGACAAGAATCCTTTGACAGATTGTAGCATAGGAATGTCATTTCCTATCAATAGAATGTCATCCACGTACAAGACGAGGAATACGACACTTCTGGCCACAACTTTACTATATATGCACGGTTCATCTGGATTTTTGATAAAGTCATATTCTTTGACTGTCTCATCAAAACAGATGTTCCAACTCCGCGATGCCTGCTTTAGTCCGTAAATGGACTTAAGCAGCTTGCATACTTTCCCGCTGCTCCCACTCTGATTGAAACCCTCTGGCTGATCCATATAGACGCTCTCTTCTAAATTTCCATTCAGAAAAGCCGTCTTTACGTCCATCTGCCAGATTTCATAATCATGGAAGGCGGCAATAGCAAGAAGGACCCGAATGGATTTGAGCATAGCCACTGGAGAAAAAGTTTCGTCATAGTCCAAACCAGGTCTTTGACGAAAACCCTTTGCAACAAGTCTAGCCTTATAGGTTTCCACCTGTCCATCTACACCAATCTTTTTCTTGAAGATCCATTTGCATCCTATGGGTTTTACCCCATCTGGAGCAAAGTCCAAAGTCCATACTTTGTTGGTGTACATGGACTCCATTTCGGTCCGCATTGCATCTAGCCATCGTACCGAGTCGCCGCTCTGGATGGCTTGCTGGAAGTCAGTAGGTTCATCATCATCTATGATGCAATCCTCCCTATCCCCGTCTATGAGAAAACCGTAGTATCTCTCAGGCGGACGAGACGGCCTACTACTCCTGCGGAGGGGTGCGGGAATGCTCTGTTCCTCTTGAACCTCTGGTTCTACCAAACTTTCAGTAGCAGTTTGTGGTTCTGGAATTTCTTCCAGTTCTATTTCGCTCCCACTTGATTCCTTTTCTAAAAACTGATGTTCTAGAAAATGGGCATTACGAGAAACAAATACCTTCTGTTCCTCTGCGTAATAGAATAGATATCCCCTGGAGTGCTTTGGATATCCCACAAACAAACACTTTACTGATCGTGCCTCGAGCTTGTCCACATGCTGCTTTTTAACAAAAGCTGGACATCCCCAAATCTTTATATACTGTAGATGGGGTTTCTTCCCACTCCACATCTGATATGGAGTGGTAGGCACAGTTTTGGTAGGTACCATGTTCAAAAGATATGCCGCTGATTCTAGCGCATGTCCCCAGAAAGATCGCGATAACTCAGCATTACTCATCATGGATCGTACCATATCCAATAGGGTTCGATTCCGTCTCTCCGATACACCATTATGCTGTGGAGTGTACGGAGGAGTAAGCTGAGAGAGAATTCCTTTCTCTTTTAGGTAACCTAGGAACTCGGCACTCAAGTATTCTCCACCTCGATCAGATCTAAGTGTCTTTATACTTTTGCCGGTTTGGTTTTCTACTTCATTCTTATACTCTTGGAATTTCTCAAAAGCCTCGGATTTATGTTTCATCAGATAAATGAATCCGTATCTTGAGTAATCATCCGTGAAAGTAATGAAATAGGAAAAACCACCTCTCGCATGTGTAGACATTGGACCGCATACATCACTGTGTATGAGTCCTAAGAGCTCGCTCGCTCTTACTCCTTGTCCAGTGAATGGAGTCTTTGTCATCTTTCCTTTGAGACAAGATTGACAAGTGTCATAAGTTTGATATTCGAACGTGTCCAAATATCCTTCTCTATGCAACTTAGTCAACCTTCTCTCATTGATGTGACCCAGTCTACAATGCCATAAGAAAGCTTTATTTAAATCTGGAGACTTTCTTTTTAGTGTGTTCTGGACATTGAAAATTTGGAGTTGGTTTAACACATATATGCCGTTATTTAGAGTACCGGACCCAATCAAACTATGATTAAGGTGGATGTTGACAACATCTCTTACAAACGTGAAATCATAACCTTTATTTGATAACAAGGAAACTGATATGATATTACACGTTAAGCTGGGTACAAAATAACAGTTATGTAAAACCAAAATGTGTCCACTCGTCAATCCTAGGTGAAAATCCCCGACGGACGCAGCTCCCACGCTAGCTCCGTTAGCAACCCTGAGGATCATATCACCTTCCTTCAGCACTCTACGGTTTCTCAGTGCCTGCAATGAATTGCAAATATGAGATCCTGACCCGGTATCCAATACCCAGGAAGTAGAGTTGATCGACAGACAATTCTCAATTACAAACACACCTGAAGTCGAAGCCACAGCCTGCTTCGGTTCCTGGTTCTTGGCGTTCCACGCCTTGCAATCCTTCTTCCAGTGCCCTTTCCTGTGACAATGGAAGCACTCATCCAGGCCAACTACCGGTGCTGCTTTCTTTTTCTTTCCCTTCCCTCCCACCTTGCTAACACCTCCTCTAGGTCTGGGTGCGGCCTTCTTCTTCCTTCCTTTGGCCCTAGCCTTGGACCCGGAAGAAGATGAACCGCCAACAAACATAGCGGGTGTTTCCCTTGCCTTCTGCAAGGTGCCCTCTGCACTCCTTAACATGTTCAGGAGTTCCGCAAGTTCAACTTCTTTTCCTTGAAGATTGAAGTTGAGGATAAACTGGGCGTAGGTGGGAGGAAGAGACTGGAGAACAAGGTCTGTATAGAGCTCATTATCCAAAGTCGTCCCAAGGTCTGCGAGCTCTTCTATATAGCCAATCATCTGTAGGACATGTTCACCTACCGATGATCCGACAGCCAACCTCGCTCGAAATAATTTCTTAGAGGTCTCGTATCTTTCTATACGAGATTGCTCTCCATAAAGTTCCTTTGTATGGAGAAATATGCCATCAAGGGACATATCCTCGTGCCTCCTCTGATGTTCATTGTTCATCGAGGCAAGCACGATGCACTTGGCTCTCGCGCAATCTAAATCCCAGGTTTTGCGGATTTCCTTATCCGCATTGCTGGATTTGGGACCAAGGACAGCAGGTGCTGTAGCGGTGAGGACGTACCCCAGTTTGTCATAGGTCAAAGCCATCTTGACATTCCGCAGCCAATCTTTATAGTTTGGCCCCGTCAGTATATTTTTCTCTAAAAGTAACTTAAGTCCAGTCATTTTCAGGGTCGCTGCAATTAGGAGAGAGAGAAGAAAACTCTTTAGCATGATGCTCTTGCAAGTTTAGAATGGTTTTTAGTTTATCTAAACTGGATGGCTCCCACTGTTTCTCGAATCCTTCCTCAAACCATAAAAGAAGAATTAGCCAAGACTATTCTCACCGTACAATACTTGCTTAACCGTTCAGCCAGGCCGGTGTCGATACTTCGAGGGAGGTTTTCCAACGCTTTCGCGAAGTTCCTTAATTAAATAACCTCTTTTCTCTGGGGGCGTAACCCCGCTGACACTTTTCTGGACACCTACTAGGTTTATAGCATTGATCGTTAAGTGACGAATATCCTGATAAGTAGCATATACTCACAGTAGGATCGGGATCCAAATATCATCGTATGATAATGTTGAAGGAATCCTACCAACATTCATCAAACTCCAAATGGTATGCATCTCTTTGCAAATTTCAGTTTCTTTAGAAATTCCCGATATAAGTTTTTGCCCCATGCTCTTATGACCTTGGCGTTAGGTCAAAATGTCATAAGTCACATGTCAAGTTCTATCCATCATTATCTTGTCAATTTGAACCCATCCGTATATATCCTTGACGTTCGGCCAAAATGATAATACGACTGTCCCAAACTAACTCATCTATCTATGCAACAAATGAATATCCAGCAGCTACCAAACACTATGCCTTGGCGTTAGGTCAAAATACATAGCTTGAATACTACTGAATACCCAGATGAAATGACGGAGGGCTACGAATGGTTTTGGCGAAACCGTGAACGTAGTGAACTTGATATAACCGAAGGAACCTGATAGCTTTTAAAAGGAGTGGTTAAGACTCCGCATTTAAAAATATCTGTTTTAAAAATAACCGAGTGGTTTCTTTTAAATTGTTCCAACGATTTAAAACTTTGGTTTGTTTTACTTTGCATTACAGATAATGCGTCCCATCATTAACCTATCATTGCAGAAAACAACGAAAATACAACGTCCTCTTATGCCATCCGCATTCACCACGGGGTCCCGTCATCACCCGTTAGGTTACTTAACTAACGACAGAGCGGGGGCTGGGCTAGCGCGGGTGTAAAACATAAGTGGCGTCTAAATAGCTATCATAAATATAGATATTTTACATTCGTCTGACGCAATGATATTCATTCCAGAACACAGATAAACAATATTGGATTTGCAAGCAATCTGTATTTCTTTTGAGCCTGCAAGAAAAGACAGATTACACAGTTGTGATGAATAGCCGTTACCCCACCCTCGACCCCTACGGGTACGGCAAACTACCCACCCGGCAGTCTGTGTACCCCACCTTGGGTCAGTCCTAGGAGCAAAAACAGTAAAATGAAATAATACAACGGTGGCTACAACCGCAACCTGGAAGTGCCCCGCAAAAATAATATTACAACAAATTACATTTACAACAAATGAATTAATCAATAACCCATTGCGAACCCCGGCTATACACCACAACAGTCCAATACAGTTTATATGCACAAACAGATATAACCATTTCAGAAATGTGCAACCCCCTGCCAACCGACATACTGGCAGTTAGGGGAGGTTTACGAACACATTAAACAATCACAGATATAATCCAATACGCAAATACTGTACAATTCGATCGAATAAACAACATCAATATTGCTCCAAAATCTGCTCTGTTAAACAGTAACCTAAGCAATAATTAAATATTCCAGAAAACCCAAAACACCACAGGGGACCCACCCAAAAAAAACGAGTTCCTGACTCGTCAACTCGGCCGCGGTTGCGCGGCGGATCGGTGGGATCCGCCGCCCTTCCGCGGCACTGTAGACGAATCAGAAGCCCAAATTTTTTGGGTGTTCTCCTGTGGTCATGTCAAGCTCTCTGAACACACCTGAAAAATTTTCTGACTTGATTTTAACTTCGACAGAAACTTGACAAAATTAGGGTTTTGCGGCTTTGTTTTTCCGTTCGAAATTCGTACAAATTTGCAATTAAGTTATTTATTGTTTAGCGAGGCTTTGATACCACTGTAAGTCGATGTAGTACACCCCAGTACTTATGGGGAGGCGGAATTTTCAAAAACGATCGAGTTTAAACAACGAACATCGACTAACCGCTTGAATCGAAGCTAAACGAATAATAACCAAACACATAGCTAAACTAAACTATAGTGTTAAGGGATTATACCGATCGAAACTAGTCCTTCGTCTTTGTGTCCTCCTTTGTTCTCCTCGACCTTCTCTAGGTAGTAGACGATCCACCCGAGAGCGAAACTCCAAGCTAAACCTCTAACTTGAGGTAACTAATCAACTTTGATTGCTATTCAAAGATGAAAGGATGATGTAGAGTGAAGGTTATGGATTGTTTAGTCTAACTAATCCTTTGATCTCAACACATGAGGATTAAGGATTAGGGTTTGAAGATGAGAGCTTGAGAAGAGAGAATGTGAGAGAAGAGAGAGAGTGTATCATAATATTATGAAGCATTCTTATTTTTCAATAATGAATAAAAGAAATGAATAAGCATGCTTCATAAAATATCTAGTGGTGATTCATTAGCATGAGTCATTAAGCAATAAATGTGCATTAATGAAATGAATGAATCACCACCATGACTCACTTTCTTATCCAAAAGAAACCTCCTTAGTCACATCTTCTAGAAGCTTCTCGTACAATTACGAGAACGCCCCTCCAATCCGCAAAAATACGGAAAAACTTTAGACTGTAAAAATCCAATAACCGGATACCAGTAACTGGCTTAAACCAAAGCCGACTGGTAAAAACTGTCCGAAAGTCGTACGCGCGTAAACGCAACCCTTTGTCGCAAAACCATGCAACCTCTATATCGTTTCGCCTGGAGTAGGAAACTCTCTGTGTGGGACTCTAGAGACTCGACTACTACGCTGGCAGTGGGTTTAACCACAGACCGCAAGCGGCACTAGCTGTACGTAACGGTCCCCAGGTAGTTGTCGATAAGAAGGCCGATGAGTAAACCCATCCGAACTCCTACTGAGTCTGATGTGACAATCTCCATACAGTCCGGTCCGTTCGTCCAAGACTATCGCATATCGGGCCTAGGGGGGCGGCAAGCGTCAGTCCCCTAATAGCGGTATAAGTCGTGTCGGAGTAAAGCCCATTACACCCTGAGAAACTACTGGAACCTACCAGCAAATCTCGCTTGCCCTGGCCAGGGACTTTGCGTAATGGCTCTCTGACACAGCACGATATCTACTCCCAATACCGGGAGGGACGAATCCTGTCTAACCGCCACTGCCTCCAAGTGCTCGGGACTGCACCCAACTGCCACCTGTTTGCACGACTCCTTTGAGCTGTGGTAGGGTAGCAATCTAAGAACAGTGGGACACACTCGAGGCGAAGTAGCAGTGTCAAGTCTGCGGACTACGCTGTACTCATGTCACCTGGGAACTGTTTACTGACGACTGGTATCAAACCAACCAACAATTCCCTGTGAGTCCTGTCCGGTGTACCCGTAACCTAACGAGCACCTGTATACTATCTCCAGTACGACGTACTGACGGCTGTGGGACAGACCATCTCCCCAACTGGGATGAGAAGCGTACACACCAGTCTACTCCGGAGTATCGATGCTCTGTCTCGATAATCCAACGACCGGGGACCTGAATAAGGATGTGCTTGTAGACTACCCAGCCCCCACTAGTGTGACTGCCATCACAGCGCTGGTAGACAAGCAAGATCCTAAGAGCTCTATCAATACGTACACTCACATATTAAGATAGAAAAACCAAGTAGCATACTACCATGTTTAGCAAGACTGTTATATACATGTGAATATCCCAAGCTTCCATTAAGTAATATACAAGCTAGTATGATACAGTAATGGCCTTCTAGGGCATAAACACTAACAGTGGGTAGACTTTAGTTTTGGATTTCTCACACTTTTCATCAATCCACCATTGATGTAGCTTGGTTTTCTTCACTTGAAAAATGGAAGAAGATGAAGATGATATGATAAGTCTTCAATTAAAAATAGAAAATAAAACAATACTTATCATACTTTTAACTCTAGTTAAGTGTAGAGAATTAACTTAGGTTAGTTAAAATGGTTAGGGTTAAGTATAGGACAAGAATGAAGACTTAGTCAAAGTTTCAAGAAACTTCAACTAAATCCAAAATATGCCACCATTTATCTTCCTTTTTCCTTTTTCCAAAAAGAATAAATAAGAAAGATAAATGAATAAATAAAAATCAAAACCCTAACCCATTCATTACCATGGTTCATTCTTTACACTTAACCAAGTTTGGCATGCATCATCAAACATGATACAAGCAAGTGCACAAAATCATATCGCATATGCAATGCGCACACCCGAGTGAGAAAATCCATTTTAAAGTGAACCGATACGAGTTAATGCAAAGTAATATATCAAATATACAATTATGCATTAAATCATTAAATCAACACTTGATTTAACGATCCGGTCATGTCGCACATAACCGACTGGTATCATCAGTAACAACTTATCGAATCAACACTTGATCCGATAACCCGGCTATATCGCATATAACCGATCAATGTCACATCGCGAGAATCGAATACAGTATCACATACCGTATTATTCTCGGTCCCGCACATATCTCATATGCGCTCCTATTTCGTTTCGCTTGAGCCAGGAAACCTCTGTGTAGGACTCTAAAGACTCGTCAAGACGCCGGCAACAGATGATGATCATATCAATCACCCAGAAGCCGCAAGCGGTCTGCTAAACGTAACGGCCACCCGGGTATTGAGCGATCTGAAGATCGACGAGCAAGCCCGCTCACACTCCAGTGAATCCAACCAGTAACACTACCGTACAGTCCGGTCTGATCGTCTGATATGTCGCATATCTCGCCTAGGGGTGGTAAACGTCAGACCCCAATAGCTCGATAAGTCGTGTCGATATGAGGTCTATAACAATTCGAGAAACTACTGGTAACACTTACCAGTAAATCTCAGCAACCCTGGCCAGGGATTTCCTGTTATAGCCAATCGAACACAGCGCAACATCAACTCCCTATACCGGGAGAGACGAATCCCCTCCTATCGCTCATTGCCTCCATGTGATTCGGGACTGTACCCAAAAACCACCGTTTTGCACGCCCTCTTGGACGTGGTAAGATGGAAATCAAAGCACAGTGGGAACCACACAAGACTCTATGACGATCTCGGGTCAACAGACTACTCTATACCAGTGTCACCAGAGAACTGCCATCTGACGTGAGGTATAATACCATCTGGGAGTTCTCGGCGAGTCCGTCCAGTATACCCAGTCTCCACTGAGCACCCGTATATCATCTCCGATGTCAAACACCAATGGATATGGGATCATCCATCGCCCATCTGTATGGGTCGAGAAGGTATACGCTAGTCTACTCTGGTATATCGATGCCCCATCTCGATACACCCACGACTAGGGACTTTGAAGGATGTACTTATGGACTACCTTGTCCCCACTAGTATGATCCGCATCATAGTCTAGGTAGTCAAGTACACATCCTAAGGGCTTTACCAACATTTAACAGAGAGACAATCAATGTACACGTTAAGGTAAAGAGTAACCAGATAGCATACTATCATGTCGAGCAAGAAAGTCCTCCCTATATATGTCCCAGCATCCACTACAATATACATCCAATGTACAGTAATGGCCTCTAGGGCATACATATAACTAACAATCTCCCACTTGCACTAGGGCCATCTGTAGCAGTGGTCGTAGTATCTCATACTCAACCATCCCATGAAAGTCTCTCTCTGGGAATAGGCCTTCGTGAGTGGATCCGCTGCGTTATCCTCTAAGTCCGCTCTCCTTGCCTCGATCACCCTGGAGATCAACCATCTCCATGATCAGGTGATACTGCCTTAGAATAAGTCTGGATCACTGATGGGACCGGCGTTCCTTGGCATAAGCCACAACTCCATTGTCTCACAATGGTAGGAACGTAGTTCATCTTATGAACTAATATACACCCAAACAGCCTCTTAGGTAGCATCTTAAGTAGCGATGTATCGTGCCTTTATCGTCTAGTATGCCACGGTATCTAGCTTGGAACTCTTCCAACATACCGTCCCTTTACTGAGGGTAAAAACAATGCCTGCGACTGACATTCAGTCGTCTTTATCACCCTGGAACTCTTCTAGTGATTCTCCCAGGATTGATTGATACCATCTCACTACAACTAGTGAGAATCCCAACATCCAATTAGATCTATCTCATAGATCCAAAACTCAGGATTTAGGAGGTATCATTTTGATCCTACAAAGAGAATCTTTGTGATAAACGGAGATTGATCGATCGTAGCATAAGAAACTCCTTCCCTATCAAGAGTATGTCATCCATGTACTCTACGAGGATCACCACCATACTCCCTACTACCTTTTTGTTTATACAAGGTTCATCTACCATTTTGATGATGTCAACTTCTTTGACTAATCCATCAAAACAGATGTTCCAACTCCGCGATGCCTGCTTTATCATATAAAGCATCTTACACACGTTTCCGTTGCTCCCACTGTCTATGAAGCCCTCTGGCTGTGTACTTATAGACGCTTTCTTCCAAATCAACATTTTAGAAGAGCTGTCATGACACCCAACCACCAGATATCGTAGTCATGGTATGTAGCCGTGGCAAGTAGGATCTGGATGGACTTAAGCATAGGTATTGGAAAAGGTTTCATCATTATCCACGCCTGGTTGATGACGAAAACCTTTAACAAGTCTAGCTTTGAAAGTCTTAACCTTTTCATATACACCAAGTAATCTTCTCAAGATTTACTTACTCCTGATGGGGATTTAACCCTTCAGATATAGCAACCAAAGTCCATACTTTGTTGGTGTATAAGGATTCCATCTCAGATCGCTAAGCATCCAGCCATTCTTACAGAGTCACACTCCTGATGGCCAGCTCGAAACTAGTTGGGTCATCATCCCATGATGCAATCCTCGCTCCCACTGTCATAGAGAAACCGAAGTATCTCTCAGGTGGGTGAGGAACCCTACTAGATCGGCGGAGAGGTTGAGGTTCGTTGGAATCTACTGAATCCTTCGGTTCTACTAAATCATCAACTCCAGTTTGTATAGCTGGAACGTTTCCAGTTCTACATAACAGACGTTGCCTCGAGCTTGTCCGGATTTTGCTTTTAGACATAGGCCGGACAACCCCAAATCTTAACCAACTTAAGATATGGGCTCTTCCCTTTCCATATCACATATGAAGTGGTAGGCAAGTGATTTGATTGGAACCCTATTCAATAGGTATGCAGCTTCTCAAGTGCACAACTCCCTTAAGGAAAAAGGTAACTCAGTAGTACTCATCATAGAGCACACCATATCAAATAGGGTGTATCTGCTCCGCCCCGACATACCATCGTGCTATGGTGTATACGGAGGAGTAATTCTGAGAGAGAATCTCATTCTCCTTTAGAATAGTCCAGGAATTCCATGCTCAAGTATTCTACTCCTTGATCTCATCATAGGACATAATACTTATACCCATATTTTGGTTCTCTACTTCTAACTTATATTCTGTGAATATCTCAAAAGGTTCGGACTCATGTTTCAATAGGAACATATGACTGAATCTTGAGAGATTATCAGAGAATATAATGAAGTATAAAGAACCAGTCTTGGCATGTGTAGACAGGAGATCTACATACATCAACATGTATCATCCCAAGAGTTCACTAACTCTTTCTCTGTTTCCAGCAAACAGAGCTATGGTCATCTTATCTTTGTGACATGACTGGCGAGTTTCACAAGATGTAAATTCAAACTGATTTAAATATGCATCTAAATGTAACTCAGCTAGTCGGGTCGCATTGATATGACCTAGTCTACAATACCTCAAGAAGAATTCGTTCATTTCTGAACTCTTCCTCTTGTGTGTGTTCTGTATACTAAGAACTGTAGTTTGATTTAGAATATCAATGCTTTTAGATAACGTGCCTGAACCGATCAACTTTTGATATAGGAAATGTTCAAAACATTATCCAACAATACAAAATTTTATCATTTCTTTACTTTTAAAGAGACTGATATGATTTTGTATATCAGGTTCGGTATCTAATAACATACGTTCAGAATCAATGTATTACAATACAGGGTGACAGTGACCGACAGACTTGGCTGCAACACTTGCCCCGTTTTCTGCCTCATGAAACTTATCACCCGTTCTCAGTTTTTCTACCCTTTTGTAGCCCTATGTAACATATTACATATCTGGGATCCTGATCCGGTATCATATACTAAGGATGCAGAGGATACTGAGAAACAGTTCTGTATAATGAATACACCCGAAGATGATGCATCAACATGCACTCTCTTCGTTTGGGCGGCACGGGAAATCTGGTATTCCCCAATTTCCTGCTCTGTCTTATAACAATTATAAGTTGGAGCGGGACCAACGTTCCCCAGCTCAGTATAACAAGCGGGTTCGGTCAATAATCCGTATTATTATCTTGATTAAGGCGTGATATGGTCGCTACCAGGAGAGAGAGAAGAAAACACTCAGCGTGCGCTCTTGCAAGAATAGATTGGTTATTATTTTATCTAATCAGGATGGCTCCCACTGCTTTTTATCAAATCTTCCTTCAAACCCTAAAAGGAAAGACTAGCCGGGACTAATTACACACTACAAGTTCGCCAATCTTTCAGCCAGGCCAGTGTCGGTACTTTGAGGGAGGTCCCCCGTGCTTTCGCACGAACCTAATTAATGTAAACCTCGTTTTCCCAGAGGTGTAACCCCGTTGACACCTTTCTAGACACCTACTTGATTGGCTAATTGTAATGTGTAAAACTCTCCCAGGAGTAACAATTACTCGCAGCGGGTATCGGGATCCAACTATCTCATAGAAGGTATGCAATCTCATTGCAAATTTCAACACTTGAAATTCCCGATAATATTTTGCCCCTAGTGTTTTATGACCTTGACGAATGCCAAACAACCCATAGTCCACTAGTCAAGTTCAACCCGTACATTTCTTGATCGAATTAAACCCACCCGCACGACCCTTGACGAATGCCAAACAACGCCGTACGAATACCCTAATCCAATCGCATCATATGCTCAAGCAGATAAATACTAGTTAGCTACCGTACACTACGCCTTGACGAATGCCAAACTACCGCAGCACGAATACTAACTAGTACATATCTGAAATGACGGAGGGCTACGACAGGTTTTTCTGAAAACCTATTGCGTAATGAACTTGATATCGTTGTAGAATCAAATGATTTAAAAATGGAGTG
Source organism: Agapanthus africanus (assembly GCA_030015575.1). Classification (NCBI taxonomy): domain Eukaryota; kingdom Viridiplantae; phylum Streptophyta; class Magnoliopsida; order Asparagales; family Amaryllidaceae; genus Agapanthus; species Agapanthus africanus. The sequence continues at coordinate 135,835,799 of JASDDO010000004.1, read as the reverse complement.
CTTTTGAGGCTTTTCTAGTTTTGCTAAAGGAGTCACTCCCGGTGAAGGGATCGTCGGTCCTTTCCTCATCGAATGAGGTGCGGGATATATCATATATATCACTGTGCAAAGCAAAAACTCTTAAAAGCAATCAAAAGACAAACCGAGTGTGTAGCATCTGTCAGTTATTGCTAAAGGAGTCACTCCCGGTGAAGGGATCTCGGTCCTTTCCTCATCGAATAAGGTGCAGGATATATCATATATACCGCTGTGCAAAGCAAGAACTGTAGCTACCTGTTTTATTTTGAAATTCGATTCTACAACATCTTAGGTTTCTTTTATTTCATTAATCATATTAATGAAGTCCCATCATTTAATGTACCAAAACATCACAGATAAATACGACGTACACTTATGCCATCCGCATTCGCCTCGATGTCCCCTCGTGCACCGTTAGGTTAGGTAACTAACGGCAGAGCGGGGCAGGGCTAGCGCGGGTGTAAAACATAAGTAACATCTATATAATATATCATATATACTATATACTGTATCTATCACAGAACATCACATGATCACATCACAGATATCGCAGCAGAAGAATCATATGAAATATTGGATATACTAGGACGTCCGTGATTTCAATATGAGCCAGTATAAAACACGGATTCCACGGTCGTGATGAATAGCCAAACCCACACCCCTAGACCCCTACGAGAGCGGCAAGCAACCCTACCAATTCTGGAGTTAGGAGACCCGGCCTCGACTCCTCGAGTTGGTCTCCCACTGGACTCCAGAACCCGGTTACTTGTGCCCTCCTCCTTGGGTCTATCCTAGTGCGGAAAAGTAAATAATATACAAAAGGTGACAACTTCCGCTACCTGGAAGTGCCCCAATAAAAGAATATTACATACAAGTTTTTACATGAATGAAAATGAAAAACACTCATCTCACATAAAAACCCCCGGCTATTCGAACACGACGATCCAATATAACATATCCAGCAACACATAACATCACATGTCATCAACGTAAGTAAATATGCGCGTCCCAATTGTCGTTGACATATAGCAACGAAACCGGCGATATCACATATTACACTTACGGTCACAGAAAAGAAAGTGTAAAACTACAATAGTTGGAATCCGCAACCACCTCAGACATCACATGCCTGACCAAATGAATTACTTAGACATCACATGCCTAACAATTATAAACCCCGCATTTTAGTCTCATTATCGAAAACTCTTTTCAATACCAAGTCGGGTAATTCAACAGGATTCCCGACATCCTGACCGAATGCTCGTCGCAAACTTCAGTAGACGGCTGCACCCCTGATACCGTTGACGAAGTGCACCAAGGCGGAACACCGCTACCGGGAGCACCCGAACGGATGCTTTCGGCGACGGGATTCTCCTACAGTCACTTGGTCGAGGCTATGGAGTGTAGCTGTCTATTAAGTTTACCCGGCGAGTATCCGCATACGCTACGTGATTGCGACGGACTTTTGATCACATCAAAATTCCGTGGCAACCGATCAAGTGAGACTAAACCGCCAGATTTATAACATTCATTCAGTTATCACATAACTACTTGTGAATTCCAATTATTGTATCCCATTCCAGATAAACAGAAAATGTTAAACTTTTCGATCGAACAGTCAAACACCTAAGTTTTCCCGATACAGATCAACACATGAAATAAGTCTAACAATATTCAGTTCGTGCCTCAGTACCAACGGTCCAGCCGTAGAAGGGTCAAGCCAACGCCTCACATGTGGCACGCCGTACTGCCCCAAACCCGAAGGTTCAAAGGGCAGTTCAAGACGGTCACATAATCGAGTTAAGGTTTGTTGTCTTCTAGAGGGTCCATTGCGTTACTTGCACTACTTAGAACGTCGTTAAACTACGGAAAGATCCAACACTTGGAAATTTCCCGACAGGGGAAAAATTGGGTATTTATATCCGGTCGAACTTTTTAACATAATCAAAAAATTATCCGGAAAGCCAAATAGACAAAATTTGTTACCCCGATCGAAACACCGAATCCCCAAAACAACTCCAGAAAATTCAACTCTTGAAAAATTATCAAAAATACCCAGGAAAACCAGAACAGCATATTGTGAATTACTGTACAAATTTCGACGCCAAAAACGACAAAACGGCCGCGGTTCCGCCGCACGAGCCAAGCTCGTGCCGCGGAAACGCGGCGCGTTTATGGAATCAGGCGCACGAATTTTGCAGTATCCCTTATAATTTCCTGCTGATTTTACTGAATATTTTTAATATGGAAAAATCCCAATTTCTGGAAAAAGGACAGAGAGCATTTTGGGTTTGGGTTTTCGGGTTCGTTCGGGTTTCAAAATCCGTCTAGACTTCGCCTAAGGCTCTAGCTAGGCTATGATACCAGTGAAAGGTTCCTAGGCACCCTAATGAGGTTATACAAGGCATCGAACATGCCATTTTCAAATTTTAACGGTGCCTACAAACCCTAACAAGATCGTTTGCTAGAAATTTAGGCGAAAAGATAACTAGTTAACAATTAACTAATGGCATATCGGAAATACAACCTTTGTAGATCCGGTGCTCCACCTCCATAGCTCCGCAACGAAGTCATCTCCGCTGTCCAAAAGGAATCCGGGCTCTAGAGTCGGCTTCGTCGGAGAAAAAGCGAGCTAGGTCGTCGATGTCCATGCCGAAGATGATCTACGTCGAGGCATCGCTAAATCAAGCTCCGACTTCATCAAGTCAAGAAACTTGTGAAGTAAACACACTCTACTACTTGGCAAGAGGTACAGGATGAAGAAATAGGAAGTGGGTAGACTTTAGTTTTGGATTTCTCACACTTTTCATCAATCCACCATTGATGGAGCTTGGTTTTCTTCACTTGAAAAATGGAAGAAGATGAAGATGATATGATAAGTCTTCAATTAAAAATAGAAAATAAAACAATACTTATCATACTTTTAACTCTAGTTAAGTGTAGAGAATTAACTTAGGTTAGTTAAAATGGTTAGGGTTAAGTATAGGACAAGAATGAAGACTTAGTCAAAGTTTCAAGAAACTTCAACTAAATCCAAAATATGCCACCATTTATCTTCCTTTTTCCTTTTTCCAAAAAGAATAAATAAGAAAGATAAATGAATAAATAAAAATCAAAACCCTAACCCATTCATTACCATGGTTCATTCTTTACACTTAACCAAGTTTGGCATGCATCATCAAACATGATACAAGCAAGTGCACAAAATCATATCGCATATGCAATGCGCACACCCGAGTGAGAAAATCCATTTTAAAGTGAACCGATACGAGTTAATGCAAAGTAATATATCAAATATACAATTATGCATTAAATCATTAAATCAACACTTGATTTAACGATCCGGTCATGTCGCACATAACCGACTGGTATCATCAGTAACAACTTATCGAATCAACACTTGATCCGATAACCCGGCTATATCGCATATAACCGATCAATGTCACATCGCGAGAATCGAATACAGTATCACATACCGTATTATTCTCGGTCCCGCACATATCTCATATGCGCTCCTATTTCGTTTCGCTTGAGCCAGGAAACCTCTGTGTAGGACTCTAAAGACTCGTTAATACGCCGGCAGCAGATGATGATCATATCAATCACCCACAAGCCGCAAGCGGTCTGCTAAACGTAACGGCCACCCGGGTATTAAGCGATCTGAAGATCGACGAGCAAGCCCGCTCACACTCCAGTGAATCCAACCAGTAACACTACCGTACAGTCCGGTCTGATCGTCTGATATGTCGCATATCTCGCCTAGGGGTGGTAAACGTCAGACCCCAATAGCTCGATAAGTCGTGTCGATATGAGGTCTATAACAATTCGAGAAACTACTGGTAACACTTACCAGTAAATCTCAGCAACCCTGGCCAGGGATTTCCTGTTATAGCCAATCGAACACAGCGCAACATCAACTCCCTATACCGGGAGAGATGAATCCCCTCCTATCGCTCATTGCCTCCATGTGATTCGGGACTGTACCCAAAAACCACCGTTTTGCACGCCCTCTTGGATGTGGTAAGATGGAAATCAAAGCACAGTAGGAACCACACAAGACTCTATGACGATCTCGGGTCAACAGACTACTCTATACCAGTGTCACCAGAGAACTGCCATCTGACATGAGGTATAATACCATCTGGGAGTTCTCGGCGAGTCCGTCCAGTGTACCCAGTCTCCACTGAGCACCCGTATATCATCTCCGATGTCAAACACCAATGGATATGGGATCATCCATCGCCCATCTGTATGGGTCGAGAAGGTATACGCTAGTCTACTCTGGTATATCGATGCCCCGTCTCGATACACCCACGACTAGGGACTTTGAAGGATGTACTTATGGACTACCTTGTCCCCACTAGTATGATCCACATCATAGTCCAGGTAGTCAAGTACACATCCTAAGGGCTTTACCAACATGTAACAGAGAGACAATCAATGTACACGTTAAGGTAAAGAGTAACCAGATAGCATACTATCATGTCGAGCAAGAAAGTCCTCCCTATATATGTCCCAGCATCCACTACAATATACATCCAATGTACAGTAATGGCCTCTAGGGCATACATATAACTAACAATCTAATAGGGTTCGATTCCTCCGTTCCGATACACCGTTGTGCTGTGGTGTATAAGGAGGAGTAAGCTGAGAGAGAATCCCATTCTCTTTTAGATATTCTAGGAACTTATTGCTTAAGTATTCACCTCCTCGATCAGATCGAAGAATCTTAATACTTTTGCCCGTTTGGTTCTCTACTTCGTGCTTATATTCTCTGAATTTCTCAAAAGCTTCAGACTTGTGTTTCATTAGGAACACATGTCCGAATCTAGAGAGTTCGTCAGTGAATATAATGAAGTAGGAAGAACCATTCCTGGCATGCGTAGACATGGGACCGCATACATCATTATGTACCAGTCCTAAGAGTTCGGTAACTCTTTCTCCGTGTCCACTAAACGGAGCTTTGGTCATTTTTCCTTTGAGACATGAATGGCAAGTATCATAAGATGATAATTCGAACGGATTCAAATATCCATCCTTATGTAACTTAGCCAGTCGTGTCGCATTGATATGACCAAGTCTACAATTCCACAAGAAGGATTCGTTCATTTCTGAACTTTTCCTCTTGTGTGTGTTTTGTATATTGAGGACTGTATTTTGATTGAGTATGAATATGCCATTATGTAACGAGCCTGATGCAATCAACTTTTGATCTAGGAATATGTTCATAACATTATCCTTTACTACAAAATTATATTCTTCTTTACTTAATAAAGAAACTGATATAATGTTGCACATCATGTTCGGTATATAATAGCACTCATTCAGAATCAGTGTATTACGACTTGGTAATACTAGGTGATATTCGCCAACTGCTTTGGCTACAATACTTGCACCGTTCCCTACTTGAACGGAATGATCACCTTTTCCCAGTTCTCTACCTTTACGTAGCCCATGTAACAATTTACATATGTGGGATCCTGATCCGGTATCTAATACCCAGGACGTAGGGTGAACTAAGAAACGGTTCTCAATAACTAACACACCTGAAGAAGATGCATCAACATGCATGTTCTTTTGGGCAGCGTGAGAATCCAGATATTCTACTATTCCCTGTTCAGTCTTATAACTCTTATAAGAATGAACGGGTCCAACGTTCCCCTGCTCAGTATAATAAGCGGGTTCAGTCAATACATCCATATTAATATCTTGATTATGGCCTGACATGGTCGCTACCTGGAGAGAGAGAGAGAAGAAAACACTTTAGCGTATGCTCTTGCAAGATTAGATTGGTTTATTATCTTATCTAATCAGGATGTCTCCCACTGTTTTTATCAAATCTTCCTTCAAACCCTAAAAGGTAAGATTAGACGGGATTAATTACACCCTACAATTTCGTCAATCTTTTAGCCAGATCAGTGTCGGTACTTGAGGGAGGTTCCCCGTGCTTTCGCACGAACCTAATTAAAGTAAACCTCGTTTTCCCAGAGGCGTAACCCCGTTAACAATTTTCTAGACACCTACTTGATCGGCTAATTGTCCTGTGTAAAACTCTTCCATGAGTAACACTTACTCGCAGTGGGTTTCGGGATCCAACTATCTCATAGGAGGTATGCAATCTCATTGCAAATTTCAACACTTGAAATTCCCGATAATATTTTGCCCCTAGTGTGCTATGACCTTGACAGAGGTCAACAAACCATAGTGCACTAGTCAAGTTCAACCCGTCATTTCTTGATTGAATCAAACCCACTCGCACGACCCTTGACAGAGGTCAACAAGGTCGTATGACTACCCTAATCCAATCACATTACATGCTTTACAGATAATTACTAATCAGCTACCGCACACTACGCCTTGACAGAGGTTAACAAACGCAGCACGAATACTAAATAGTCTTTATCTGAAATGACGGAGGGTTACGCAGGTTTTTCAGAAAACCTCGAGCGTAATGAACTTGATATCGTCGTAGAATCTAGTAGTTTTTGAAAAGGAGTGTTTTTGAGGCTTTTTTAATTTCGCTAAAGAGGTCACTCCCGGTGAAGGGATCTCGGCTCTTTCCCCATCGAATAAGGTGCAGGGTATATCATATATACCGCTGTGCAAAGCAAGAACTTTACAAGCTTTCAAAAACAAAACCGCGAGTTTCTAGCATCTGCCAGTTTTGCTAAAGAGGTCACTCCCGGTGAAAGGATCTCGGCTCTTTCCTCGTCGAATAAGGTGCAGGGTATATCATATATACCGCTATGCAAAGCAAAACTGTAGCTACCCTTTTTTATAAAGTTTTGATTCTACAACATCTTTTAGGTTTCTTTTCTTTTTATTAATCTCATTAATAAAATCCCATCAGCTTATGCTTCCTAAGCATCACAGAAGAAACAAAAGCAGTAATATTTATATATCAGCATATATATATAGTATAAGCATTCGTCTCAGGCAGTAATATGATCTCATCACAGAACATTGCAGCAGAAGAACATAAATGAAATATTGGAAATACTAGGATGTCCGTGTTTTTAATAAGAGCCGGTATAAAACACGGATTCCACGGTCGCGATGAATAGCCAAACCCACATCCCTAGACCCCTACGAGAGCGGCAAGTAACACTGCCAATTCTAGGGTTAGGAGACCCGGTCTCGACTCCTCGAGATGGCCTCCCGCTGGACCCTAGAACCCGGTTACTTGTGCTCCCCTCCTTGGGTCTACCTAATGCGGAAAAGTAAATAATATACACTGGTGACATCAACCTCATCCCGGAAGTGCCCCAATAAAAGAATATTACATACAAATGAATTTTACATGAATGAAAATAAAAACCCTCATCTCACATAAAAACCCCGGCTATTCAGAACACGACGATCCAATATAACATATCACAGCAACACATAATATCACATATCATCAACGTAAGTAAGTATGCATACACCGATTGTCGTTGATGTATAGCAACGAAAACCGGCAATACAACTACATACTACACTTACGGTCACAGAAAAGAAATTGTAAAACTACAATATCCGAAATATCACATACTTCGCATTTCAAGCCTAACTCTATGAATTCCACATATTGTATCACATTCCTGATAAATAGACAGTATTAAACTTTCCGAACAGATAATCAAATACCCAAAATTTCCTAAATTGCTCAACACTTGAGCGGAGTTCAAATAATCCCAGAATATGTCACAGTACTGGTGATCCAGCCGTAGAAGGGTCAAGCCAACGCCTTGTAAGTCCACATTACCTCTCCCGGTACTTACGGGCTTGCGGAAATGATGAAAAACGATTTTTCTTTTGGTGGTGGACTCAAAATACGGATCTTTGTTAAACAACTATCTAACAATCCTAACAAGAGTTTTACCTACTCGGTTAGGGGGTTATACCTTAACTTGAACTCCTTCGTCTTCAACTCCTTGCGGTGGTCGGAAGGTTCTCTCCTCGTCGTCCCTTTGTGCCGAAGATGGATCCACCTGAAAGCTTCTACCTTTGGCTTTAACCTCAAACTAGAGGAAACTAGAACACTTGGCTTGCTAGACTTTCTGTGCTAGGATGAGTAGAGGAGTGTGTTGGGTTTTATCTCTATGGTTCTTTCTTCTCAACACATGAGACAAGTGAACCATGAACTAGAGAGAGCAAGAGGAAGAGGGAGAGCTCAAGGATGAGAGAGAAAGGAAATGAAAGAATGAGCAAGACTTTTGCCATCTAAGCTCTCATAATCCAAAATCATGATAACAAGTAATAATAATTGAGTATTATGTGATGGTTGTTATCATATCAAATGGCAATATCATTTCTTGCATTAAATGCAATTTGTGAACAAAACAAGCAAGCTAAAGTCAATGCCAAGAAATGATAGCCATTGTCAAGATGGTGGTCAACAAGTCCAACCTAGTCAACTGGTCAACAAAGTCAACAAATCAACAAGGTCAACCCTTCAACCCAACCATGCCACAATAATACTTAATTAATATTATTGTTAATCATATTTCTTATTCTCATTAGGGTTTAGCAAAGGTCAACTGTCAACAACCCTAATGAGAATCATCTGCCTCTGTCTCTCTGTCAACTGTGCATACACACCCGCATCCGCGTTCCGAGGAACACGAATACTAACGAGATAAAACCAATCCCAAAACGTACACTAGGATCTGGCTTAAACCAAAGCCCGCTAGTGATAACTGCCCGAACACTAAACGTGCACAAGTGCACGGATGCGACCGACCCTGTCGCAAAACCATGCGACCTCTACTCTTTTGCTTAAAGGCGAATAGCTCTCTGTGTAGGACTCTAAAGACTCGACACTACGCTGGCAGTGGGTTTAACCACAGACTGCAAGCGGCACTAGCTGTGCGTAACGGCCCCCCAGGTAGATGCCGATAAGAAGACGGACGAGGTGAAACCCATCTGAACTCCTACTGAGCCTGAATGTGACAATCTCCGTACAGTCCGGTCTGTTCGTCTGAGAATATTGCATGGCGGGCCTAGGGGGCAGTAAACGTCAGTCCCCTAAAAGCGGTACAAGTCATGTCGGAGTGCAGCTCATTACCCCTGAGAAACTACTAGAAGCCAACAGTAAATCTCTCTTGCCCTGGCCAGGGACTTTGCGTAATGGCTCTCCATACACAGCGCGATATCAACCCCCAATACCGGGAGAGACGAATCCTGTCTAACCGTCACTGCCTCCAAGTCCTTCGGGACTACACCCAACTACTACCTGTTTGCACGACTCCTTTGAGCCGTGGTAGGGTAGTAATCTAAGTACAGTGGGAACACACTCGAGGCGAAGTGACAGTGTCAAGTCAGCGGACTAAGCTGTACTCATGTCACCTAGGAACTGATAACTGACGATAGGTATAGTACCAACCAACAGTTCCCGACGAGTCCTGTCCAGTGTACTCGTAACCTAACGAGCAACCGCATACTATCTCAAGTACGACGTACTGACGGCTGTGGGATAGACCGTTTCCCCTGCTGAGATGAGAAGCGCATACGCTAGTCTACTCCGGAGTATCGATACCCTGTCTCGATAGTCCTACGACTAGGGACCTGCATAAGGATGTGCTTGTGGATTACCCAGCCCCCACGAGTGTGACTGCCATCACAACGCTGGTAATCAAGCAAAGATCCTAAGGGGTCCACTAATGTGTATAGGTGATATACTAAAATAAACACATGTACACATTAAAGTAGAAACAAACCAAGTAGCATACTACTATTTTGAGCAAGATTGTCTATAAAAGGTGAATATCCCAAGCTTCTATTAAGTAATATAAAAACTAGTATGATACAATAATGGCCTCTAGGGCATATACACTAACAATCTCCCACTTGCACTAAGGCCATGTACTGGCGTATCGAAGACCTATCATCTCGATCAGCCGCTCGAACTGAGTCTGGGGTAAGGCCTTCGTGAATGGATCAGCAGTGTTATCTTCTGTAGCAACTCTCCGAACCTCGATCTCCTGGCGACCCACGATCTTCCTGATCAGGTGATACCGCCTCAAGATGTGTCTGGATCTCTGATGGGACCTGGGTTCCTTCGCTAAAGCTATAACCCCGTTGTTGTTGCAATAGAGAGGTATTGGATCAACAATGGACGGAACTACCTGAAGTTCTGTTAAGAACTTCCTTATCCAGACGGCTTCTTTTGCGGCATCTGCAGCAGTGATATATTCCGCTTCCATCGTCGAGTCAGCAACGGTTTCCTGTTTGGAACTCTTCCAACACACCGCCCCTCCATTGAGGGTAAAGACATAACCCGACATGGATTTGAAATCATCCTTGTCATTCTGGAAGCTGGAGTCAGCAAAGGCCTCGATCTGGAGGTCTTTTCCGCCATACACCAAAACATCTCCTTAGTCCTTCTCAGGTACTTGAGAATGTTCTTTACCGCTATCCAGTGTTTCTCCCCAGGGTTTGACTGATACCGGCTTACCACACTCAGTGCATAAGCTACATCTGGTCTGGTACACAACATCGCATACATTATAGAGCCTACCGCAGAAGCGTAGGGTATAATAGACATGTGATCCCTTTCCAAATCAGTCTTGAGAGACATCTCTTTAGAGAGGGTGATCCCGTGACAAGCCGGTAGATTACCGCGCTTGGAATCTTCCATTCTGAATCTTTTCAGTATGGTGTCGATGTACCTGGACTGTGAAAGTCCTAATATCCTCTTGGATCTGTCACGAAAGATCCGGATCCCCAGAATGTACGAGGCATCACCCAGGTCTTTCATGGAGAACCTGTGTGATAAGAACCCTTTGACAGATTGTAGCATAGGAATGTTATTTCCTATCAAAAGAATGTCATCTACGTACAATATGAGGAATACGACAGTTCTTGCTACAAATCTACTATAGATGCATGGTTCATCTGGATTTTTGATAAAGCCAAATTCTTTGACCGTCTCATCAAAACAGATGTTCCAACTCCGCGATGCCTGCTTTAGTCCATAGATGGATTTAAGCAACTTGCACACCTTTCCGCTGCTCCCACTCTAAATGAAACCCTCTGGCTGGTCCATATAAACACACTCCTCTAAATTTCCATTTAGAAAAGCGGTCTTTACGTCCATCTGCCAAATCTCATAATCGTGGAAGGCAGCAATGGCAAGAAGGATCCGAATGGATTTCAGCATAGCCACTGGAGAAAAGGTTTCGTCATAGTCCAAACCAGGTCTTTGACGAAAACCCTTTGCAACAAGTCTAGCTTTATAGGTCTCAACCTGTCCATCTACACCAATCTTCCTTTTGAAGATCCACCTGCATCCTACGGGGTTTACCCTATCTGGAGCAACGTCCAACGTCCATACTTTGTTGGTGTACATGGACTCCATTTCGGTCCGCATTGCATCCAGCCATTTTATCGAGTCAATGCTCTGAATGGCCTGCTGGAAGCTAGTCGGCTCATCACTATCAATGATGCAATCCTCTCTATCCCTGTCTATGAGAAAACCGTAGTTTCTCTCGGGCGGATGAGACTGCCTACTACTCCTGCGGAGCGGCGCAGGAATGTCCTGATCTTTCGAACCCTCTGGTTCTACTAAGCTTTCAGTAATAGCTCGTGGTTCTGGAATTTCTTCCAGTTCTATTGCGCTCCCACTTATCTGATTTTCCAAAAACTCAGTTTCCAAGAAGTGGGCATGACGAGAAACAAAAATCTTTTGTTCCTCTTCGCAATAGAAGAAATATCCCTTGGAGTTCTTTGGATATCCCACAAACTTGCACTGTACTGAGCGTGCCTCGAGTTTGTCCGCATGCTGCTTTTTGACAAAAGCTGGACATCCCCATGTCTTAATGTGCTTAAGATAGGGTTTCTTCCCACACCACATCTGATATGGTGTGGTAGGCACAGTCTTAGTTGGAACTCGGTTCAAAAGGTATGCAGCCGATTCTAGTGCATATCCCCAGAATGATTGCGGTAACTCAGCGTTACTCATCATGGACCGTACCATATCCAATAGGGTTCGGTTCCGTCTCTCCGATACACCGTTATGTTGCGGAGTGTATGGAGGAGTAAGCTGAGAGAGAATTCCATTCTCTTTTAGGTAATCCAGGAACTCGGCACTTAAGTATTCACCACCTCGATCAGATCTCAGTGTCTTGATACTTTTGCCTGTTTGTTTTTCTACTTCATTCTTATATTCCTGGAATTTTCCAAAGGCTTCAAATTTATGTTTCATTAAGAAGACATATCCGTATCTTGAAAAGTCATTCGTAAAAGTAATGAAGTAAGAATAACCGCTTCGCGCATGTGTAGACATTGGACCGCACACGTCGCTGTGTACGAGTCCTAAGAGCTCGCTCGCTCTTACTCCGTGTCCAGTGAACGGAGTCTTTGTCATCTTTCCTTTGAGACAGGATTGACAAGTGGCATACGATTGATATTCGAAAGGATCCAAATATCCTTCTGTATGTAACTTCGTCAACCTTCTCTCATTGATGTGACCTAGTCTACAATACCATAAGAAAGCCTGGTTTGTTTCCGGAGACTTTATTTTGTGTGTATTCTGGATATTGAAAATCTGTGGTTGGTTTAATACGTATATACCATTGCTTAATGTACCTGACCCAATCAGAACTTGATTAAGGTGAATGTTCACAACATTGCTTACAAATGCAAATTCATAACCTTCTTTAGATAATAAAGATACAGAAATGATATTACAAGTTGCATTGGGTACAAAATAGCAATTACGCAAAACCAAAACGTGTCCATCTGACAACCCCAGGTGATAGTCCCCCACGGACTCAGCATCCATGCCAGCTCCGTTTGCAACTCTGAGGTTCATATCACCTGCCTTCAAAACCCTACGCCTTCTCAGTTCCTATAAAGAATTACAAATATGAGATCCTGATCCGGTATCCAATACCCAGGATGTAGAGTTTATTGATAGACAGTTTTCAATAACATACACACCTGAAGCTGAAGCAGCAACTTGCTTCAGATCCTGGGTTCTGGCCTTCCAAGCCCTGCAATCCTTTTTCCAGTGTCCACTCTTGTGACAGTAAAAGCATTCTTCCTTTCCCACAAGCTTTCCCGCTACCTTTGTTGCTTTTGTCTTTCCCTTCGTATCCACTTTACTAACACCGCCCTTTGGTTTGGCGGGGGCTTTCTTCTTCTTTCCTTTGGCTTTCGCCTTGGACCTAGAAGAGGAAGATCCTCCTACAAACAATGTGGATGTTTCCCTACCTTTCTGTAGGGTGCCCTCTGCACTCCTCAACATGTTGAGAAGTTCTAAAAGTTCAACTTCTTTTTCTTGCAAGTTGAAGTTCAGGAGGAACTGGGCGTAAGTGGAAGGAAGGGACTGGAGAATCAAGTCCGTGTAGAGCTCGTTCTCTAACGTGGTCCTAAGGTCCGCGAGCTCCTCAATGAAGCTAATCATCTTAAGCACGTGTTCCGCTACCGATGATCCGACGGCCAATCTCACCGAAAACAGATTTTTCGAGACTTCGTAACTGGCGATACGAGATTGCTCTCCATACAGTTCTTTTGTATGGAGAAATATGGATTCAAGGTCCATATTCTCGTGCCTCCAATGATGTTCATTGTCCATAGAGCCAAGCACGAGGCACTTGGCCTTCGCGCAATCGATTTCCCAGGTCTTACGGATTTCCCTATCCGCGACGCTGGTTTTGGGACTTGGGACAGGGGGAGCTTTAGTGGTAAGGAGATACCCCAACTTGTCATAAGTGATTGCCATTTTGACATTCCTGAGCCAATCTTTGTAGTCTGGCCCTGTCAGTATGTTTTTATCTAGTAGTAACTTAAGTCCAGTCATGATGTTTGGTCGCTGCAGATAGGAGAGAGAGAGAAGAAATACTTTAGCATGATGCTCTTGCAAGTTTAGAGTGGTTTTTAATTTGTCTAAATAGGATGGCTCCCACTGTCTCTCGAATCCCTCCTCAAACCAGAAAGGAAGAATTAGTCAGGATCAATCTCACCGTACAATACTTGCTTAACCGTTCAGCCAGGCTAGTGTCGGTACTTCGTGTTGGAGATAGTGCCCTCAAAGACAATTATTGGATCGCAGGTACGTGATTGCAATGATTGAGGCAGGACCTATACCGATATGACAGTCTTGCTCGATATGATAGTATGCTATCTGGTTTGTCTTTATCATCGTATATATGCTTTAGTTCACTATTGCATGATGATAGAGCCTATAGGATTCTTGCTTGACTACCAGCAGTATGATGGCGATCATATACGTGGGAGCTGGAGTCTATAAGCACATCCTTAAATATGTCCCTAGTCATAGGAGTTTCGAGATAGGGCATCGATACTCCAGAGTAGACTGGTGTATACAATCGAGACCCCGACGAGGGACGGTGGCCGGTCTTACAAGCCACTGGTGTCAGTTGGATCACCTAAGATGTATACAGGTGCTCATTAGGTTATGAGTACACCGGACAGGACTCGCCGGGAACCTGCTAGTTGGTATTATACATATCGTCAGATAGCAGTTCCCAGGTGACATGTGTACAGGTTAGTTCATCGACCTGAGATCGTCATTTGTCTCATGTGAGTTCCCACTGTGCTTAGATTACTACCCTACCACGCTCAAAGGAGTTGTGCAAACAGGTTTTAGTTGGGTACAGTCCCGAGCCACATTGGAGGCAAGTGAGCGGATCGTCGGGGATTCGTCTCTCCCGATATTGGGGGTTGATGTCGCACAGTGCATGGGTGGCCATCATTAGGAATCCTCGGCCGAGGTAGTGGAGAATTACTGATTTGGATCAGTAGTTTCTCAGGTGGTGATGGACTTCATGCCGACACGATTTATCGCGTTATTAGGGGTTTGACTTTATCCACCCCCCTAGACTCGATATGAGATACTCTTTAGACGAATGGACCGGACTGTATATACATTGTCACTGTCAAGCTCAGTAGGGTTTATAGATGAGTTCGCTCGTCAGCTTCCCTTCCAATCAATACATAGGCAAAACGTTACATGCAACTTGTACCTCTGACGTGCTAGGGGTTATACCCAGTGCCAGTATGTTGATGATTCATTAGAGTCCCCCACAGACACTTTCCCAAGTTCAGGAGAAACGTTGTAGAGGCCGTATGGTGATATGGCAAGGTTCGGAAAAAGCACGTGCGTTTTCGCACGTGTCGTTTTTCGGGCAGATAATACTGGTAGGCTTTGGTTTAAGCCGGAACCCAGTATTATACAGTGTAGATATAATATCTTTGTCTCTGTTGCTTTTGTATTCGGTCGTAATACAAATACGGGTATATTTATACTGATACGGGGTTATCCTGAAATTCGTTTCAGGATCACTTTTGGAAGTTGCCAGTTTCCAGTTTTCTATCAGCCGTATTTTGACATTCGGTTAAATGCGGATTTATCTTTTCTTGATGAGGTGAGTCAGTGTTCTAGAAGGTTCTAGAGAGGGTGACAAGGCTTGTGAGTCATTAGGTCATTAACGGTGCATTTAATGACAAGGTGACTAGGTTAATTGTGATTGGTTTGCTTTAAATGCTTTCATACTTGATGCTAAGATATTTGTTGTTGATCTTTTCCTTTGTGGTTACCTTCCCTCTCCTACACTCACCTCCCTCCCTCTCTATAAGTAGCCGGCCCCCTCCCCTCCTCTTAAAGCTCATGGTTGTTGTTCACTAGAAAAAGATTATGATAGATTCGGGTTCATGAAAATTAGATAGCCTCTTTCTCATTTCACCCGATCCAAAAGGCAACTTCCATAACCGTTCGTCCGTGACTTTGGGCGTAACAAGACAAAGTGTTCTACTCATTCTCTACTTCATCTTGGTCGTCTCTTTTAGCAAACTTGACGATCGAGTTGCCTCGGTTCAGAGGCGGGAGCCCGTTTAAAGATCCGTCGACGTGATGCCACCTGGACGACAAGACTGGAGATCGAGGAGATCGGAGCAGCCGCAACAAGCGTGGGATGATGGTTGAAGACCGAAGGACTCGGATCGTTCGGTATAACTCTTCTACCCACTTTGTAGTTTGTTAGTTTAGCTTTAATGGCAGATCTGGGTTATAGTACGCGATAGCGCCAGTTGTAAAAAGTTTTTGTTCCGCATTTGGCGTCTGTTAGACGGCCGGGACGCTACCGTGGACTTACAGTGGTATCAGAGCCTCACCATTAAGCTATACTAACTTATGCTAACACGTTTAAAATATCGATCGAACGGATTTCGCTAAACTACAATTTTCAGCACACAAGTTTCTGTCGATTTTTTTAAGGGCTTAAAAATAATTTTACATATCACAGAAAAGCATGCAGGGTGTTTTAAGTGTTAGTTATATGTATGCCCTAGAGGCCATTACTGTACATTGGATGTATATTGTAGTGGATGCTGGGACATATATAGGTATGACTTTCTTGCTCGACATGATAGTACGCTATCTGGTTGCTCTTTATCTTAACATGTATACTTTCTGTCTCTCTGATTACATGTTGATAAAGCCCTTAGGATGTGTACTCGACTTCCAGGAATATGATGTAGATCATACTAGTGGGGCCTGGGTAGTCAATGAGTACATCCTTCATTGTTCCTAGTCGTGGGAATATCGAGATGGGGCATCGATATTCCAGAGTAGACTAGCGTATATCTTCTCGACCCATGTGATGGGCGATGGATGATCCCATATCCATTGGTGTTTGACATCAGAGATGGTATGCGGGTGCTCAGTGGTGACTGAGTACACTGAACGGACTCGCCGAGAACTCCCAGATGGTATTATACCTCACGTCAGATGGCAGTTCTCTGGTGACACTGGTACAGCTTAGTCTGTTGACCCGAGATCGTCATAGAGTCTTGTGTGTCTCCCACTGTGCTTTGATTTCCATCCTACCACGGCTCTACTGAGTCATGCAAACAGGTGGTTTTTGGGTACAGTCCCGATTCACATGGAGGCAATGAGCGATAGGAGGGGATTCGTCTCTCCCGGTATTGGGGGTTGATGTTGTGCTATGCTCGACTGGCCATAACAGGAAATCTCTGGCCAGGGTTGCACTGATTTACTGGTAAGTGTTATCAGTCGTTTTATGCTATGTTATGGACCTTATATTTGCATGACTTATCGAGCTACTGGGGTCTGACGTTTACCACCCCTAGGCGAGATA
Organism: Agapanthus africanus; assembly: GCA_030015575.1. Classification (NCBI taxonomy): domain Eukaryota; kingdom Viridiplantae; phylum Streptophyta; class Magnoliopsida; order Asparagales; family Amaryllidaceae; genus Agapanthus; species Agapanthus africanus. Next base: position 135,818,676 of record JASDDO010000004.1, on the reverse strand, counting down.
TGCGACATATCAGACGAACAGACCGGACTGTGCGGTAAGTGTTACTGGTTGGATTCACAGGAGTGTGAGCGGGCTTGCTCGTCGATCTTCTGATCGCTCAATACCCGGGTGGCCGTTACGTTTAGCAGACCGCTTGCGGCTTGTGGGTGTTTGATAGGATCATTACCTGCTGCAGGCGTATTGACGAGTCTTTAGAGTCCTACACAGAGGTTTCCTGGCTCAAGCGAAACGAAATAGTAGCGCATATGAGATATGTGCGGGACCGAGAATAATGCGTGTATGTGATACCGTATTCTATTCTCACGATGAATGTATCGATTGGTTGTATGCGATATAACATAGTTATCGAATCGAGGATTGTTCGATAAGTCGATACATTGGATATTAGTCGGTCATATGCGATATGACCGGGTCGTTAAATTAAGTGTTGATTTAATGATTTAATTTATAATTATATATTTGATATATTACTTTACATTAACTAGTATTGGTTCACTTAAGATGGATTTTCTCACTTAATGTGCACATTGTATATATGATATAGTTTTGTGCACTAGTTTGTATCATGTTTGATGATACATGCAAACTTGGGTGTGTGTATGCTTTTAACTATGATTAGGTTAATGGTTAGGGTTTGATTTATTTACTTATTCATTTATTTATTCATTTTTGGTAAAATCAAATGGTGGCTAATTTTGTTTCTTTGCTTGAAGCTTCTTGAAGCTTCAAAGCATCTTTGAAAGTCTACCATTTTGTCTTTTTCCTAAACCTAACCATTCACCTAACCCTAGTTTATTCTCTACACTTAACCAAGGTTGCATTATGATAGCTTCACTTGATTTATCATTTGTTTTAATAATTATTATCATATTCTTTTTCTTCTTCTTATTCTTCTTCAAGAAGAAAGAAGCTTTCTAGCTTCAATGGTGATTTGAGAAAAAGAGTGAGAAATCCAATTCTAAAGTGAACCCACTTCCTATTTCTTCATCCTCTACCACTTGCCATGTAGTATAAGGTGTTTTCTTCACAAGTTTCATGACTTGGTGAAGTTGGAGCTTGATCTTGAGTTGCCTCGACGTAGATCATCTTCGGCATCGAAGTCGACGACCTAGCCCGCCCGTTTCTCCGATGAAGCCGACGCTAGAGTCCGGGATCCGAAGATCGCAGCAAGGGGACATCTTCACGGAGCTAAGGAAGTGGAGGATTGGATCTACAAAGGTTGTAGCCTCTTTCATTTTATAGCCAAGTTGTTTACTTGCTTGCATCGCTTATCCTCTAGTTACGATCTTGCTTAGGGTTACTTGGCACATAGGAAATTTTTGAATTGGCCATTTTTGATCACTTGTAGAACCTCATGGGTGTGCCTAGGAACCCTACAGGGTATCATAGCTACTAGGCATTAGATGTCGACCTATGGGGGGTTCTCACTGTGTGACAGTGTGGCGAAACATAAGCTCTTACCCCAGGGTGTCCCGAGACCGGAAGGTGTTTCGGCGGGTTGTAGTCCTCGTGAGGGGGCATGCGTAAAAAGTAGCTGCTAAGGGACCCGTTGGTGCCACGGTGACCCCATTGGATGGGGTGGCTGCCTGACCTACAGTGGTATCAGAGCCTAGCTAGAGCTTTAGGCGATGAGTAGACGGAGTTAGAAGTCCGATCGAACCGAAACCCTAATGCAAAATCCACTCTCTGTACATTTTTGAAAATTGTGGATTTTTGTGAATTAAAAATATGTAGAAAAATAAGCTGGCTTTTGTAAGAATTACTGTGAAGCACGTGAGCATGAATCGACCAAGTGGCTGCGGAACCGCGGCACGAGCATGGCATGTGCGGCGGATCCACGGCTATAAAGGGGTATCTTGTCAATTTTTTTGCACAGTAATTCCTATATTGTTGTGCTGAGTTTTCTGGGAATTTTTAATATGCACTCAAGAGTTGAGTTTTCTGGGTTGTATTGGGAGTTCGTAGATTCGATCGGATTATCAAACTTTGTCTATATGTTTTTCCGGGTAGTTTTAGAATATGTTAAAAAGTTCGACCGGATATAAATACCTGCTTTTTCCCCTGTCGGGAAATTTCCAAGTGTTGGATTTTTCCGTGGTTTAAGAACGTTCTAAGTAGTGCAAGTAACACGATGGACCCTCTAGAAGACAACAAACCTTAACTCGATTATGTGACCGTCTTGAACTGCCCTTTGAACCTTAGGGTTTGGGGCAGTACGGCGTGCCACATGTGAGGCGTTGGCTTGACCCTTCTACGGCTGGACCGTTGGTACTGAGGCATGAAGTGAATGTTTTTTTAAAACTTATTTCATGTGTTGAGCTGTTTCGGGAAAACTTGGGTGTTCGATTGTTCGATCGAAAAGTTTAACATTTTCTATTTTATCTGGAATGTGATACAATAATTGGAATTCACAAGTAGTTATGAGATAACTGATTTGGATGTTATAAACATAGCAGTTTAGCCTCACTTGATTGGTTGCCACAGATTTTTGATGCGATCAAAAGTCTGTCGCAATCACGTAGCGTACGCGGATACTCGCCGGGTAAACTTAATAGACAGCTACACCCCATAGCCCCGACCAAGTGACTATAGGAGAACCCCGTCGCCGAAAGCATCCGTTCGGGTGCTCGAGGCAGCGGTGTTCCGCCTTAGTGCACTTCGTCGACGGCATCGGGGGTGCGGCCGCCTACTAAAGTTTGCGACGAGCATTCGATCAGGATATCGGGAATCTTGTTGAATTGCCCGACTTGATATTGAAAAGTGTTTTCGATAATGAGACTAAAATGCAGGGTTTATAATTGTTAGGCATACGATGTCTAATTATTTCATTTGATTAGGAATGCGATGTCTATGCAAGTTGCGGATTCCAACTGTTGTAGTTTTACACTTTCTTTTCTGTGACCGTAAGTGTAATATGTGATATCGCCGGTTTTGTTGCTATATGTCAATGACAATTGGGATGGGCATATTTACTTACGTTGATGACATGTGATGTTATGTTTTGCTGGATATGTTATATTGGATCGTCGTGTTTGAATAGACGGGGTTTTTTTATGTGAGATGAGTGTTTTTTCATTTTCATTCATGTAAAAACTTGTATGTAATATTCTTTTAATGGGGCACTTCCAGGTTGCGGAAGATGTCACCATTTGTATATTATTTACTTTTCCGCACTAGGATAGACCCAAGGAGGAGGGCACAAGTAACCGTGTTCTGGAGTCCAGTGGAAGACCAACTCGAGGAGTCGAGTCCGGGTCTCCTAACTCTAGAATTGGTAGGTTTGCTTGCCGCTCTCGTAGGGGTCTAGGGGTGTGGGTTTGGCTATTCATCACGACCGTGGATTCCGTGTTTTATACTGGCTCGTATTAAAAACACGGACGTCCTAGTATATCCAATATTTCATATGATATTTTCTGCTGCTTTATCTGTGATGTGATCATGTGATTTATTCAGATAGATATAGTATATAGTATATATGATATATTATATAGACGTTGCTTATGTTTTACACCCGCGCTAGCCCTGCCTCGCTCTGCCGTTAGTTACCTAACCTAACGGTGCAGACGGGACATCGAGGCGAATGCGGATGGCATAAGCGTACGTTATATTTATCTGTGATGTTTAGGTGGACTTAAATGATGGGATATTCATTAATGAGATTAATGAAAGAAAATAAACCTAAAAGATGTTGTGGAATCGAATTTCAAAATAAAACAGGCAGCTACAGTTCTTGCTTTGCATCGCGGTGTTCCTTGTAGAACATCCTGCACCTTATTCGATAAGGAAAGGACCGAGATCCCTTCACCGGGAGTGACTCCTTTAGCAATAACTGGCAGATGCTACAACCCTCGGTTTGTCTTTTGATTGCTTCTATAGTTTCTGCTTTGCACAGTGATATATATGATATATCCCGTACCTCATTCGACGAGAAAATGGCCGACGATCCCTTCACCGGGAGTGACCCCTTTAGCAAAACTAGAAAAGCCTCAAAAACATTCCATTTAAAAAACCATTTGATTCCGCAACGAGATCAAGTTCAGAGGGTTAAAGGTTTTCATAAAAACCATTCGCAACCCTCCGTCATTTTAGGAAGTAGAGTACTTAGTATTCGTGCTGTGTTTGTTGACCATAGTCAAGGCACAGTGTACGGTAGCTAAGTGATGTCTTCCTACACCGCATATGATGCGATTAGTTAGGACAGTCGCGTGACTTTGTTGACCTTAGTTAAGGGTCATGTGGGTGGGTCTAATTAATCACGAAATGACGGGTAGAATTTGACTAGTGCTTATGATTTGTTGACCATAGTTAAAGTCATAGGTGCTAGGGGTAAAAACCTTTATCGGGAGTTTCAAGTATTGAAATTTGCAATGAGATTGCATACCTTCTATGTGATAGTTGGATCCCGTTACCCACTGCGAGTAATTGTTACTCCTGGGAGAGTTTTGCACTTTGCAATTAGCCGATCAAGTAGGTGTCTAGAAAGGTGTCAACGGGGTTACGCTTCTGGAAAAACGAGGTTTACTGTAATTAGGTCCGTGCGAAAGCACAGGGAACCTCCCTCAAAGTACCGACACTGGCCTGGCTGAAAGATTGGCGAATTTGTAGAGTGTAATTAATCCCGGCTAGTCTTTCCTTTTAGGGTTTGAAGGAAAATTTGATAAAAACAGTGGGAGCCATCCTGATTAGATAAAATAAATAACCAATCTAATCTTGCAAGAGCGCACGCAGAGTGTTTTCTTCTCTCTCTCTAGGTAGCGACCATATCATGCCTTAATCATGATAATAATATGGATATATTGACCGAACTCGCTTGCTATACTGAGCTAGGGAACATTGGTCCAGCTCCAACTTATAATTATTATAAGACAGAGCAGGAAATAGGGGAATACCAGAATTCCTATGCCGCCCAAACGAAGAAAGTGCATATGATGCATCTCCTTCGGGTGTGTTCATTACAAAGAACTATTTCTCAGTATCCTCTGAATCCTGGGTATTTGATACCGGATCAGGATCCCAGATATGTAATCTGTTACATAGGGCTACCAAAAGGTAGAAAAACTGAGAACGGGTGATAAGTTTCATGAGACAGAAAACGGGGCAAGTGTTGCAACCAAGTCTGTTGGTCACTGTCACCCTGTATTACCAGTACATTGATTCTGAATAAATGCTATTAGATACCGAACCTCATATACAAAATCATATCAGTCTCTTTATTAGTAAAGAAGGATATAATTTTTTATTGATGGATAATGTTTTGAACATTTCCTATATCAAGAGTTGATCGGCTCAGGCACGTTATCTAAAAGCATTGACGTTCTAAATCAAACTACAGTTCCTCGTATACAGAATACACACAAGAGGAAGAGTTCAGAAATGAACGAATCCTTCTTGAGGCATTGTAGACTAGGTCATATCAATGCGACCCGACTAGCCGAACTTACATTTAGATGCATATTTAAATCAGTTTGAATTTACATCTTGTGAAACTTGCCAGTCATGTCACAAAGATAAGATGACCATAGCTCTGTTTATTGGAAACAGAGAAAGAGTTAGTAAACTCTTGGGACTGATACATGATGATGTATGTAAGGTCCCCTGTCTACACATGCCAGGACCGGTTCTTTGTACTTCATTACATTCTCTGATAATCTCTCAAGATTCAGCCATATGTTCCTGTTGAAACATAAGTCCGAAGCTTTTGAGATATTCACAGAATATAAGTTAGAAGTAAAGAACCAAAAACCGAGTATAAGTATTATGTCCTGTAATAAGATCAGGGAGGAGAATACTTGTGCATAGAATTCTTGGACTATTCTAAAGGTGAATGAGATTCTCTCTCAGTATTACTCCTCTGAATACACCACAGCACAACGGTGTATCAGGGCGGAGCAATAGCACCCTATATGACATGGTGTGCTCTATGATGAGTATTACTGAGTTACCTGTTTCTTTTTAAGGCGGTTATGCACTTGAGAAGATGCATACCTATTGAATAAGATTCGAATCAAATCAGTGCCTACCACTCCATATAAGATATGGTATGGGAAGAGCCTATCTCTTAAGTAAGTTAAGATTTGGGATGTCCAGCCTATGTCAAAAGAAAAAATCTGGACAAGATCGAGGCAAGGTCAGTTCTGTAGAACTGGAATGGTTCCAGCTATACAAAACTGCAGCTGATTTGACAGAACCAAAGGATTCAATAGTCCCCTATGAACCTCAGCCTCTCCGCCGATCTAGCAGGGTTCCTCACCTACTTGAGAGATACTTCGGTTTCTTGATGACAGTGGGAGCGAGGATTGCATCATGAGATGATGACTCAACTAGTTTCGAACAGACCATCAAGAGTAGGGACTCTATAAGAATGGCTGGATGCTTAGCGATCTGAGATGGAATCTATGTACACCAACAAAGTATGGACTTTGGATGCTATATCTGAAGGGTTAAATCCCCATCAGGAGCAAGTATATCTTGAGAAGATTACTTGGTGTAGATGGAAAAGTTGAGACTTTCAAAGCTAGACTTGTTGAAGGTTTTCGTCATCGACCAGGCGTGGATAATTATGAAACCTTTTCCAAGTGGCTATGCTTAAGTCCATCCGGATCCTACTTAACATTGCTACATACCATGACTGCGATATCTGGTGGTTGGGTGTCATGACTATTTTTCTAAATACTGATTTAGAAGAGAACGTCTATAAGTACACAGCCAGAGAGCTTCGTAAACAGTGGGAGCAGCGGAAATATGTGCAAGTTGCATTACAGAATAAAGCACGCATCGTGGAGTTGGAACGTCAATTTTGATGTGGTAGTCAAAGAGTTTGACTTCATCAAAATAGTAGATGAACCTTGTATATACAAAAAGGTAGTAGAGAGTAAGGTGGCCGTCTTCGTATTGTACGTGGACAACATACTCTTGATAGGAAAAGAGTTTCTTATGCTATGCACAGTCAATCTCCTCTTATCACATGGATTCTCCGTATAGGATAAAGTTGATACCTCCTAAATCCTGGGATTCGGGTCTATGAGATAGATCTAAATGGATGTTAGGATTCTCACTAGCTGTAGTAAGATAGTATCAATCGATCCTGGGGAGAATCACTGGAAAGGTTCCAGGGTGATAAGGACGACTGAATGTCAGTCGCAGGCATTGTCTTTACCCTCAGTGGAGGGACGGTATGTTGGAAAAGTTCCAAGCTATATACCGTGGCAGACTAGACGATAAAGGCTAGTGACATCGCTATTAAAGATACTACCAAAGAGGCAGTTTGGGAGTATAGTGGTTCATGAGATGAACTAGGTTCCTACCATTGTGTGACAATGGAAGTGTGGCTTAAGCCCAGGAACCCTGGTCCCATCAGTGACCCAGACATATTCTGAGGCAGCATCACCTGATCATGGAGATAGTTGATCTTCAGGGTGATCGAGGTTAGGAGAGTAGACTCAGAGGACAACACGGCGGATCCACTCACAAAGGCCTTTTCCCATAGAGAGACTTATGTGGGATGTGTTGCGCCACGGCAGCGCCCCGGCCGTCTAACCGAGGCCAAAATGCGGAATCAAAAAATTTCCTTACTTGGAAACTGGCGCTACCGCGGACAATGAAAAACCCGGATCGTTAACCATTAACCTATACTAGCTATCAAGAGATGGGAAGAAAAGTATACCGAGTGATCCGAGTCCTCCGGTCTTCTCTTCATCATCCCGATCTCCCGCGGAAAGTCCTGTCTCCATATCGTCGCCTCCTCGCCGAAGGGGGCACCACATCGCCTGCGTCTTTTACGGGCTCCCGCCTCAATGCCGAGGCAACTCGGGCATGAAGCCGGCAACTCGACATGCCCAAGATGTGCTATAGAATGTGGTGTAGATCATGCTAGTCTCATTTGGGGTTTGTAGTTGCCTTGATGGAGGAATCAACAAGATATGAACTTGGGGATTTTTGGTAGCAATGAAAATGAGATGGATGATTAATTTCCCACACCAAAAATGAACCTCTCTCATTTTCCTCTCCTCCAAATAGTGGCCGACCTCCTCTCTAATGAGAATGGTGGAGGGAATGAAGACTAATACAAAGGGAGGTGAGTGTAGGAGAATAGAAGAAGTGACCATATCATAAAGCTAAGAAACATCAACCATGCTTTTATTTCCATACCCTTTCAAATCTCATTAAAGCAAAAATCATCATGAAAAAGCAAGGAGGCATATCCTATCATAATGAATATATTTGCAAGAAACCCCCTCCACAAATGTTATTTGCACAATTGCAAATAACCCCCTCCATCGGAAAAGTCCGGCCGGGAAAGAACAAAGGAAAACCGGCCGGAACTGAATGCAAACTGGCAACTCCAGAAAACTGGTCCCGTAATAAATTACAAGAAAACCCCGATACTGTGCATACACACCCGCATCTGTATTCCGTCCGGATATAAATGCAATGAGACAAAACCTACACTGTACTAAACTAGGACCGGCTTAAGCCAAAGCCGGCTAGTAATATCCGTTCGATCCTGATCCGTGCAATACCGCACGTATCAGATCGAACCCTGCCATATAACTATACGGCTACTAGTATAAAACTGTCCGATCCTGATCCGTGCAATACCGCACGTATCTGATCGGACCCTGCCATATCTCCATACGGCCTCTACAGCGTTTCGCCCGAAAGCTTGAGTAACTGAAAGTGTGGTGGACTCTAAAGACTCGCCAATACTATGGCTGTGGATTTAACCACTAGCACGTCAGAGGTATTAGCCAATACGTGACGCGCCACCAGCTATTGACCAAAAGGGACGTCGATGAGCGAACTCATCCTGACACCCTACTGAGCCTATCAGTGACAATATCCGTACAGTCCGGTCCGTTCGTCTATGAGCATCGCATGTCGGGCCTAGGGGGTTGGTAAAAGTCAGACCCCCAAAAGCGGTACAAGTCGTGTCGGAGCGTAGCCCAGAACACCCTGAGATACTACTGGAATACCTACCAGTAAATCTCCTGCCTCGGCCGAGGGCTTTGTGTAATGGCTCTCCTAGACACAGCGTGACCTCACCCCCAATACCGGGAGAGACGAACCCCTGCAGATGCGCTCACTGCCTCCATGTGGCTCGGGACTGTACCCAACTAAAACCTGTTTGCACGACTCCTTTGAGCCGTGGTAGGGTAGTAATCATGGAGGAAAGAATGAAGAAGAAGAAGAAGAAGAAGACTAAACTACACTAAAAGTGGCTAAAGAACTTAACACTTGGTTTAGCTCAGTTCTGGGGTATTTATAGGAGGGGAACTGGAAACCTAGGGCAAGAATCTGCCCCTATAAGAAAAGACCAACATGCCTCTGAAAAACGACAACGAGAGGAGACTAAATGGCCGCGGTTCCGCGGCCTAAGCGCGCTTATGCCGTGGAACCGCGGCCGTTTAGAGGAGTTAGGCCATGAAATTTGGTGGTTTTCCCAAGTTTTTAGTACTCTTCAGTGTGGTATATGACTTTTTCACAGAAACTCTTCCCATTTCTTCCAGAATTTCAGTAGATCAAAAGGTGATGTGATGTGGATCTTTTGCCAAGATTTCCTCGAGCTCCGCGTAGATATGTTGGATCTTGTGTTGACATTGAGCTTTGTGCACGAAAATGACATCGATTTGCCATTTTGTCCCTTAAACTGGTGTGTGGCAACATACGGATAGAGAGCGGAGACCCGTGTTTTATCTGTTGTTGGCAGTAATCCGGAATTTGACGTACTTTTCTATGAATTTCACTGTCTAGAGCTGAGAACCAGTATCCTGAAAATATGTAGCAAACACTGATTAAAAGCACCTGCCTATAACCAAACGAGCGTAAGAATGGGCGGTATAAAATGCAATATTCTGGTATGAACAAATACCCCCAAACTTAACTTTTGCTCGTCCCGAGCAAAACCAATTATTCACAAAAAAGTCCTAACCGCACTTTCGCTGGGAACGCGATTGCACTGAGCACGTGCAACAAGCCGTTAAACCCCTAGGTGTCCCTAGTAGGAGGAGTGTTGTCTCCTGAGGGTTTTCAGCGGATTACACCCATAAAATCCCATCAAACTAGTGTCATAAGTTAACATTGATTCTACTCCTACAGTTTAGTATTTACGTTAGAAATTCTATCATCCTAAGTTAGAAATATCCAACCTTTATGTTTCACACCTCCTATCTGTTTAACTTTAGATCATATACGTTCCAAAAAAGTTTAGAAAGATGTTGGTTCTCCTGAGTTTTCCTTCTAAAGTGCGGCCTCAAATCATGGATTTTTATCAACTTTACAGAAAACACAAGTCTTATTCTTTATTTCTATCTTTTATCCAAACATCGATTGTATACCCCTACGTGTGTGTATATTTGCACCCCTACACTTGAGAATTCAATTCAAGCTATAATACCCTTGCCCTAATACCTAATACTACTTCTTTTCATTAAGGATAGACGGTTTTGCTCACACACCTTTCATGCGACTATTAATGCTTCTTGAGGCACTAATGGCCGATTACTGAATGTGTGAACTTAAAGCATAAATAGGAATTTTCAGGTCTTGACTTTATTCTATTTTTCTTTTTATTTTTCTTTTTCTTTTTCAAGACCGGATATATTTTTTTTCAATATGCTCTTTTGGTGTTTAGCTTTAAATACCGTTTTTTCTTTCATACTAGGTTTTCAGGCAAGAGTATTTCTAGGTATCCTCTACTATCCCAAGTTTCAAGATGCGTGTAAGTGCAGATTGTAGGGTATATACTTTCTAAATTTGAACTTAAGAAAAGAAACTATTTTTCAGACTTATTTTTTAGTAAAGCTTCAATACTTTCCCTTCATCTTGACTTAACTCAAGAACTGAACTCAAAATTACCTATTTCTCAAAAAAAACTGTAAGGACGTATAATCGCCAAGTTTAAATAGAATGAGGGTTATTTTTAGGGTTTTCAATTCCTAAGCCTCGAATTTAGTTATTTCTAACATATTAACTAAACTTTCAGAATAAAAATCTAAGTTACCCTATTAGCTAACTTGACGACAAAGTTTTTTATATTTTTGGAAAAATTTTCGATTTTTTGTGGGTTTTTAAATAAGGTATGCAAATGCAAAATATACAAATGAATGCGAAGGAAGAAATATTACCGAGCACACCCCCAAACTTAAACTTGACAGTGCCCTCACTGTCAGGCTATATCAAGAGGGTCAAAATTGTCGGCGCTCCTTAAAAACAAATTATATACAAAAAAAAGGGAAACAAAAAAAAATATATATATATATACAAAAAAGGTGTCCCCCCAAACTTATGTAAAACAGTGTTTCCACTGTTAAGCGTTAAAGTCAGGATTAGGGGGGAAAGAATAGTATCAATCTATACAAGGCCTTACACAGGCCAAAAGTTAACACCAACCATTCAAAAATTCTATCTATGTAATATGCGAGTTGGTGAAAGAAGGTGTAGAGAGAAGAGATGGAGAATATGCGAGACCGTATGGAGATAGAAGCGGGATACGGTCTCGGTATATAAGAAGAAGAATGGCGGAAGGGAAAAAGAAGTGGAATACGAACTTGAGGGTGAAAATGGAGTGAATAGATTAGCACAATTTGTGATGACCGATGTGTGAAAAGCGATTGTGCTAATATATTAACCCGTCGAGAAATGGGGTCAAATCCCTCAAGATTCGTGAGAAACCATGGGTACGCCGAACTCGGTAAACCAGACAATGGAAATGGAAGTGATACGGTTTCTTGCCAGGTTAGAACGATGGAAAGGATGGAGGGAAGTGGTTGAGGAAGGTTATCGGTTAAAGGTTCAGGAGGGTGTACACAGTTAGTGACAGGAACAGGATGAATTGGAAAATCCGACTCATCAATTAAAACTGGTTCATCCTCAAAGCTATCCTCAAAATTCTCCTCAAAATTTACCACATCCATGCATTTCTCTTCAAAATCCAGACGCATATGGGGTTCGGGAAAACATTAAATGACTCGGGATGATGATTTGAAGAGAAAAACTCAGCCAAATTTATGGGTTCATCATCCAAAATATTCCCAGCGTCAATATCCTCAATCAAGTGAAAATCAATATCCTCAGACACCTCATCAAAAGCATGGATATTAATCGATTCTGGTTCTAAGATGGAGGTGTAGAGGTCAAAAGGTTTAGGATTGGTTTCACTTGGAAGGGACCCTTCACAATCGGGTAAATCAAATACTACAAAGTCGCACAACTCATTAATCATTCTATCTTCAATTGATAAATCATGTGGGACACTCGATAGACCTTCAAAATAGGAGTTGTGGGATTCAATTTGGGACGAGTAGGTTTGATTTGGAAGGGGGTACATCTCACTCTCTCCACTCAAATTCTCAACCTGTCCTACCGCCTCTTCATACATTGGAAAATTTGGAGCTAGTTGAAAACTAGCTACCGGGTCACTAGATTGTATGAGGGCGGCCATGGACGCATTCAAATCCATCATCTGTTGGTGTGACGCTACCCTAAAGTCTTCCAACGACTGTTCCAGACTAGACATGGGTTGTGAAGGGGTTTCAGTAAAAGATTCAAACTCGTTTGGATACTGGAAACTCCCAAATGGCGGTTCAGAAGCAATGTCTAGGGATGATGCAAAAGTCGGGTAGGCCTGGTAGGAATTGAATGGCGGGACAGGAACAGGATCAACATTTGGATAAGAAGGTGAATGGAATTGTTGATCCCAGGAATCTATAGTGGTGAAAGGAGTGAAAGATCGGCTACAGGATTGTTCAATATGTACAACGATGGACAAAGGACAACTTGCAAAAGGGGTATCAACATAAGAGGGTGGGGGAGGTTGAAAAGGTTGATACAAAGTGGATTGCGAAGGGCAAGTGTTTGTCCTAGACGCGTCTATCCGATCTTTCAAAGAGATTTTGGGCATGGAGGGATCGTTCGACGTTCGGCCAAAGCAAGAACCGTAAGAAGTAATGTCTGGTTGTGGGTACCAAAGTTCGGCAAGAGTTTTACGAGGTGGGTTACCCATGATATGAAGAGAGAAAGAAAGAAAGGCAGAGAAAAGGAGGGGAAATAGAATGTGATTTTTTTTTTTAGTTTTTAACAAAAGAATGAAATATACACACAAAAAGAATCTGGACAAAAACAATCACGACACAAAAATACCACACACCTAATCGTTCTAGGGTTCACCTAGGTCAACTAGACCTGCTCCGGAACTTGAGTTTCGAAGTAAAACTGTGTCGAGAAACGGGCTTAAAATACATTGATCACGAGGCCAGGTAAGTGCAGAGATAAGGGGAGGTTTTCCGACGCTTTCGCGAAGGTCCTTAATTAAATAACCCTTTCTCTTTTGGCGGTTTCGCCGTTAACACTTTCCTAGACACCCCGTAAACAATGTACCGTTAAGCGAGGTTCTAAACACAGTTAACTTCTCCTAGTGAGCGTGGAGTTCTTAAGGCTTAAAGTCTAGTTTCTTTTAAAATTTGTGCGGGTAAACGTTATGCTCAAGTTTGTGATTTGTGGGCCACGGAAAAGGTGATGAAATCCTTTACCGTATGTTGTGGGGTTCACTTGCCCTTAAGTCCGTATTAATGTATGCAATGCGCAGTTCAATAAAAATTCTATAGAGAATCAAACAATCGTTTTTTAATTTAAGCACGGCACTGCAACAAATACGGGTTAGTCAATTTTTAGCGTTTGCTAGCGAACTTGCAAAGAATCCTGCAAAGAATAGTATATTGGATGCGTAGGATTTGAGAAGAAGGTGTTAGTAAAGTACGTACCGTTACGTTTTTGGGCTAGGAAACCCCCGTTGAATCAAATCCGGTAAGCTTGAAAAGTTCGCTTGCGCGGGTCAAACTATCCGGATCTTTGGCACTGTACTTTGCAATCACCTTAGCCTTGAATGCACACTTTGCTCCCACAATCACCGTTTGCAAATCCGCAAAAATCTGCAGACTTGCTCACAAAAATTATCAAAAAAACAAAAAGTTTTTTATTTATTTATTTATAAATATATACAAAAAGAATATTAACCCGAATAACAAGAAAGAAAATACGCTACCGTCTCCCCGGCAACGGCGCCATTTGATCGCACGCTTTTGGCGTGTCGGATGTTCAAAGTTCTAAAGTTATAACCGCGATCAGGACGGTGTCGCTTTGCAGCTAGCCGGTTGAGCACGGGTCAATCCACAGGGAGATGGTTGTATGTCCGTTCTTGTCTTAGACGAGTCAATAAAGAATTTGTATAGGTTTGTTCAAATCTATCCTAAGTGATATATGCAAGTATAAAGTTGTTAAGAAAAAGATACGAAATTGTAAGCTAAAGAAATCCGTACTCAAAACCTTTGAGCCGAGTCTTGACCAATTGAAGCTAGAGCAATCGGCAACAACGTGGATTAGGGGATTTAAGCACGGTATTCGTGGAATCCGGCTTATTTACCCCTGTCCTTCCGTTCTTGTCTCTTGGTTTCGCCTCCGGCCAAACCGAACGCAACCGGTCGCGGTTAGGAATCACCGTTACCTTGGTAGGGTAGGGTGCCTAACGGAGCGCTTGCGTAACGTTTGGGCGAAGTTCAATGGAAAATAACGGGAAAAGGAAATGAGTAAAGAAATATCAACTTACAATACCGTATTTATTCTTAACAACGATAATTACAACCATTCACAAAAACGAACCAAAAAGAGCAAAAGAAAAGAAAAGATTACAAGTAAGTAAGTGCATGGAATTTAAGTGCAAGAAAGTAAAGCATGAATGTAAAGCAAGTAATAAAAAACAAGAAAGAAATAAGCAAGAAAGTAATTACAAGAACATAAAACTCAAGGCAAGCATGGGATCAATAGCCAACCCTTAAACTTGCAAGCTCAATCAAGAGGTTGCAAGATCAAGAGAAGGGTAAAAAACTCATGTGAAATGAAGCACTAATTCCATAAGAAGATACAACCCTTGAAATCAATAACAAACCCTTAAACTTTCAAGCTCAATGAAGAGGTTGAAAGATCAAGAGAAAGCAAGGATCTCAAGGGGAAGCTAAAACAAAAGAATGATACAAAAACCCTCATCTTCATTTAATCATCCACTCAAAAAGCTCTCACTACAATTTTCATGGAGGAAAGAATGAAGAAGAAGAAGAAGAAGAAGACTAAACTACACTAAAAGTGGCTAAAGAACTTAACACTTGGTTTGGCTCAGTTCTGGGGTATTTATAGGAGGGGAACTGAAAACCTAGGGCAAGAATCTGCCCCTACAAGAAAATACCAACATGCCCCTGAAAAACGACAACGAGAGGAGACTAAATGGCTGCGGTTCCGCGGCCTAAGCGCGCTTATGCCGTGGAACCGCGGCCGTTTAGAGGAGTTAGGCCATGAAATTTGGTGGTTTTCCCAAGTTTTTAGGACTCTTCAGTGTGGTATATGACTTTTTCTCAGAAACTCTTCCCATTTCTTCCAGAATTTCAGTAAATCAAAAGGTGATGTGATGTGGATCTTTTGCCAAGATTTCCTCGAGCTCCGCGTAGATATGTTGGATCTTGTGTTGACATTGAACTTTGTGCACGAAAATGACATCGATTTGCTATTTTGTCCCTTAAACTTGTGTGTGGCAACATACGGATAGAGAGCGGAGACCCGTGTTTTATCTGTTGTTGGCAGTAATCCGGAATTTGACGTACTTTTCTATGAATTTCACTGTCTAGAGCTGAGAACCAGTATCCTGAAAATATGTAGCAAACACTGATTAAAAGCACCTGCCTATAACCAAACGAGCGTAAGAATGGGCGGTATAAAATGCAATATTCTGGTATGAACATACACCTATTACGCTTACTGGATAGTCTTATTCCAAACCATAGGCTGGTGCCGAAAGGTAGGGAATGAAGAAAACCAATTAGCCTAAGTAGGGTGTGCAGAAGGTAATATGTAAAGACAAGATAAAGGGATTAGAAAGAGGGCAAAGTAAATTGCGACTGTTATCATTCACGACCAAACCGCGTGCTTCATCGCTACTCCTATTTTACCTTTGCTTTTTCCCCAGTTCGGAAGAAATAGAATAAGGTATTATTCAGATTGGCTTTTATCATCACCTTCTCTTAAGTTGCGAGTACTCCTAGGATTAGGAGGGTACACCTATTATGCTTACTGGATAGTCTTCTTCCAAATCATAGGCTGGTGTCGAACGGTAGGGAAGGAAGAAAACCACTTATCCTAACGATGGTGTACAGAAGGAAATGACTAAAGACAAATAAAGGGATTTAGAGAGATGGCAAAGAAATATACGGTTACAGTCATGAATTGGATTATGGAAGAGGCATTACTAAGAATACCAGAATACCCCTACGAAACATTTTCATGTTTCAGTTTCACTGTGCATTGTTAATTGTAAACTGATTTCCCGATTACATACTTACTCCAGGGTATGTATTTACCAGGTTTCATTATCATATCTGTACAGTTTTACAGATACTGAGTGGGAGTAAGTTATTGGGAATTAGGTGATCATCCTCATTATATCGGAATTCGTTGTAATTGGTATTATTTGAGGAAATCACCTGGGTACAGTTTTCAACCTACGATGCACGGGTTTTGAGTTATTCAAACTCAGCGGACTTATACAGAGTATTGTATGTTGTCCAGTGTCCGTCAGGACAAAGGGGTAGGTCCTCGTACTGTGTTCTGTTTACTTATGACTTCTCTAGTTTTTAGACAAGTGTTTCGTAGAAATACAAAGTCTAAGTTTTGAGAAGTTGTGGGTATAAGAATAAAGTAGAGAACCGGGTATCGCAAGTATCGGGATTCTTTAAAGAGATTGAAGATGTAGATTCTTATGATTGGTATTCAGATGATAGTAATGGTTTTGAGAAACTTGTTTCTTTTTCAGGTTACTCATAATTGGATGGATTCCTAAGTTGAGTAATGCTGATTAGCCACTCTCCATTAAGTTGTTATGCACTGGAGACAGCTGCATGATTTGAATCTGGTTCCAATTAAATTAGTGCCTCTATTTCTATATTGTATATAGAATGGTTCATATCTTAACGATATTAAGATAAGGGGAGTTGTCCAGCTTATGCTTAAAACCAGACACTGGATAACTCAAGGCACGTTTCTGTAATGGCTGTTTGTGGGTTGACCCTGGCTTTGCAGAGGGTTGACATTTCTACCATCTGGAAGATCAATAGTGATATTGTTCTTGACTCGCCATAGTTTTAGTAAAATGGATTTTTTTTTTAGAAAACAGTAGTGGGAGTATGGTAGAACTGGAAGTGGTTCCAGAACCGCAAACGATTACGGAAAATTTAATAGGACCTATATATTCAATCAGGTTTTGACATTCCAATAGCCACTCCGCAGATATGGTGGGTAACCTTAGACACCCGAGAGGTACTCAGGTAGCCACAAGGACGGTGACAGGGAGATTCTTGTTTACCCAGACTTGACACTACTGTTGTTCCAGACTATGAGACCCGGCAGGAAGATATATATAGCGTCGTTCTAAACTAGCTTTAGAAGTATACGTATATATATTATTCTGCCAGAGGGTTGTCGTAGTCAGTGGGAGCAGCAGAAGCATAGTGGGCAAGTAGCTTATGTCTATTTATAGGCTTGAGCAGATATAGCGGAGATAAGATCATCTAATTTTGATGTGACAGTCATAGGTTTGACTTCATCAGAATAGGGGATGGATCTGTTGAGAAGGTAGTAGGGTGTGATGTCCTAGTATTTGGATGACATACACAGAGTAGGAAGTAAAATTCCTATACTACGATCGGTTGTACTTTGGTCGTCACACAATTGTTTCTCCACAAAGGATATGGATATAATATCAGACATTCTGGTTACTAGATCTACGGTTTTAGATCTAGATTTGGGTAGTTTCCCAATGTGGGTACTTTGACAATATTCTAATAGTATTTTAGAATAGATGACTCCTGGCATGGTGGTGTACCTGCAGGTGATGGAGTCACCCTCTCTAAAGGTGTCTCAGAGACTAAAGGAGAGAGGGATGTGCATGATTGGCAGATCACTTGCTTAGGTAATTGAGTCAATCATGAGATGTCAAGTACTACACCAGATGTTGTTTTTGCACTAGATGCAATAAGTTTATATTAATCCAATCCTGAAGAAACATAAGGAAACAGTTATAGAACATAAGTGCATGTTCTACGGATTTGATGACGGCAGCCTCCTTCGGGAGACGGTTATCATTCCAGGCTTCTAAGGTGACATGGATGACAGAGTGATTGTCAGAGTTATAGTTTTCCCTCTGACGAGGGACAGTATTGTGGACAGATGGTCCAAGAGGATACTGTGGGAGGCATGGTGCTGGATACTGATTAGCTTCAGTTATCAATACAGTCTAAGAAGTTTGGATTTGGAGTTCATTTATGAACTAGGTCCCATCAGATATCCAGAAATATTCTAAGACAGGTATTACTCGATTCGGGAGATGGTTTTCTCCACGAAGTTGAGATTAAGAGAGACATAGAAAGAAACATCAGGGCGGATCCACTCACTGAGGCTATTTCTCGAACACATGAGTTTTTCAAACTAGCTTTGTGAAACTGATTAGTAGAGGAGTTGGGTGTTCGGTATCACACGGGCTGTGAGTATGAGACATCGCAATAATTAGCCTTGAGTGCAAGTGGGAGATTGTTGGAGATAGTGCCCTCAAAGTCAATTATTGGATCGCAGGTACGTGATTGCAATGATTGAGGCAGGACCCATACCGATATGACAGTCTTGCTCGATATGATAGTATGCTATCTGGTTTGTCTTTATCGTCATATATATGCTTTAGTTCACTATTGCATGATGATAGAGCCCATAGGATTCTTGCTTGACTACCAGCAGTATGATGGCGATCATATATGTGGGAGCTGGAGTCTATAAGCACATCCTTAAATATGTCCCTAGTCATAGGAGTTTCGAGACAGGGCATCGATACTCCAGAGTAGACTAGTGTATACAGTCGAGACCCCGACGAGGGGCGGTGGCCGATCTCACAAGCCACTGGTGTCAGTTGGATCACCTAAGATGTATACAGGTGCTCATTAGGTTATGAGTACACCAGACAGGACTCGCCGGGAACCTGCTAGTTGGTATTATACATATCGTCAGATAGCAGTTCCCAGGTGACATGTGTACAGGTTAGTTCATCGGCCTGAGATCGTCATTTGTCTCATGTGAGTTCCCACTGTGCTTAGATTACTACCCTACCACGCTCAAAGGAGTTGTGCAAACAGGTTTTAGTTGGGTACAGTCCCGAACCACATTGGAGGCAAGTGAGCGGATCGTCGGGGATTCGTCTCTCCCGATATTGGGGGTTGATGTCGCACAGTGCACGGGTGGCCATCACTAGGAATCCTCGGCCGAGGTAGTGGAGAATTACTGATTTGGATCAGTAGTTTCTCAGGTGGTGATGGGCTTCATGCCGACACGATTTATCGCATTATTAGGGGTCTGACTTTTTCCACCCCCTAGACTCGATATGCGATACTCTTTAGACGAATGGACCGGACTGTATATACATTGTCACTGTCAGGCTCAGTAGGGTTTATAGATGAGTTCGCTCGTCAGCTTCCCTTCCAATCAATACATAGGCAAAACGTTACGTGTAGCTTGTACCTCTGACGTGCTAGGGGTTATACCCAGTGCCAGTGTGTTGATGATTCATTAGAGTCCCCCACAGACACTTTCCCAAGTTCGGGCGAAACGTTGTAGAGGCCGTATGGTGATATGGCAAGGTTCGGAAAAAGCACGTGCGTTTTCGCACGTGTCGTTTTTCGGGCAGATAATACTGGTAGGCTTCGGTTTAATCCGGAACCCAGTATTATACTGTGTAGATATAATATATTTGTCTCGGTTTCTTTTGTATTCGGTCGTAATACAAATGCGGGTATGTTTATACTGATACGGGGTTATCCTGAAATTCGTTTCAGGATCACTTTTGGAAGTTGCCAGTTTCCAGTTTTCTATCAGTCGTATTTTGACATTCGGTTAAATGCGGATTTATCTTTTCTTGATGAGGTGAGTCAGTGTTCTAGAAGGTTCTAGAGAGGGTGACAAGGCTTGTGAGTCATTAGGTCATTAACGGTGCATTTAATGACAAGGTGACTAGGTTAATTGTGATTGGTTTACTTTAAATGCTTTCATACTTGATGCTAAGATATTTGTTGTTGATCTTTTCCATTGTGGTTACCTTCCCCCTCCTACACTCACCTCCCTCCCTCTCTATAAGTGGCCGGCCCCCTCCCCTCCTCTTAAAGCTCATGGTTGCTGTTCACTAGAAAAAGATTATGATAGATTCGGGTTCATGAAAATTAGATAGCCACTTTCTCATTTCACCCGATCCAAAAGGCAACTTCCATAACCGTTCGTCCGTGACTTTGGGCGTAACAAGACAAAGTGTTCTACTCATTCTCTACTTCATCTTGGTCGTCTCTTTTAGAAAACTTGACGATCGAGTTGCCTCGGTTCAGAGGCGGGAGCCCGTTTAAAGATCCGTCGACGTGGTGCCACCTGGATGACAAGACTGGAGATCGAGGAGATCGGAGCAGCCGCAACAAGCGTGGGATGATGGTTGAAGACCGAAGGACTCGGATCGTTCGGTATAACTCTTCTACCCACTTTGTAGTTTGTTAGTTTAGCTTTAATGGCAGATCCGGGTTATAGTACGCGATAGCGCCAGTTGTAAAAAGTTTTTGTTCCGCATTTGGCGTCTGTTAGACGGCCGGGACGCTACCGTGGACTTACACTTCGAGGGAGGTTTTCCAACGCTTTCGCGAAGTTCCCTAATTAAATAACCTCTTTTCCCTGGGGGCGTAGCCCCGCTAACACCTTTCTAGACACCTACTTGGTTTATAGTATTGATCGTAAAGTGAGAAATTTCCCGAGGAATAGCATATACTCACTGTAGGATCGGGATCCAAATATCATTGCGTGACAAAACTGAAGGAATCCTACCAGAATCATCACACTCCAAATGGTATGCAGCGCTAGCAAGTTTCAGTTCTTTTGAAACTCCCGATGTGGATTTTTTCCCCATGCTCTTATGACCTTGACTTTGGCCAACAAATCATAAGTCACATGTCAAGTTCTACCCGTCATTCTACAGGTTAATTTGAACCCACCTACACCTACCCTTGGCTTTGGCCAACAAGGTAGTATGACTGTCCCAAACCAACACATCTATCTATGATGCACATGAATACCCAATAGCTACCAATCACTATGCCTTGACTTTGGCCAACAAACATAGCTTGAATACTATTGACTATCCATGTGAAACGACGGAGGGCTACGAATAGTTCTGGCGAAACCGTGAACGTAGTGAACTTGATATAATCGATGGAACGAGATAGCTTTTAAAAGGAGTGGCTTAAGCTCCGCGTTTAAAAGTTGTTTTTGAAAAGAAACCGAGTGGTTTTGAAAGTGTTCCAACGACTCAACTTTGGTTTATTTTCTTACATTAATTTAATGCGTCCCATCATTTAATCCTACCATTACAGAAAACAACGAAAATATGACGTACGCTTATGCCATCTGCATTCTCCACGGGGCCCCGTCATTACCCGTTAGGTTACTTAACTAACGACAGAGCGGGGGCTGGACTAGCGCGGATGCAAAACATAAGCAACGCCTAAATAGATATCATATATAGATATGCACATTCGTCACAAGCAATGATAGCCATTCCAGATCACAGATGAACACATTGGATATACTAGGAATCCTCAATCCATACGAGCCTGTAACGAAGAGCGGATTACACGGTCGCGATGAATAGCCAAGACCCCACCCTAGACCCCTACGGGTGCGGCAAACTACCCGCCAAGTACCCGAAGCGAAGCAACCTCCCTCAACACCGTGAGTAGGCCACTCGGCACTTCGAGATACCCGATAGTTTATGCACCCCACCTTGGGTCTATCCTAGGAGCAAAAACAGTAAAAGAAATTATACAATGACGGCTACAACCCCATCCCGGTTGTGTGGCCACATAAATAATATTACATCAATTACAAATTACATGAATTGAAAGAAAAAGAAAACTCTCATCCCACAACCCCCCGGCTATTCATCCGCGACAATCCAATGAATTCATATACACATACCATCAACATTACAGATCACAGATATGTATAACCCCCACTAATCGACGTATAGCGATTAGCAGACGTTCAATACATATATCACATCACAGATATAAACCCGTTAGCTTAAGTCTTTAGAAGTTCGATCAAAATACGGATTTTTAGGCCCCAAAAACAAATTTTGCTTTCTGGAAAATCTGGGCAGAAAAAACATATTGTAAAAATACCAAATCACCCCACTGAACAAACTGCAGGAAATATCGCCCACGGCCGAGTCAACTCGGCCGCGGATCCGCGGCGGGAGCATGCTCCTGCCGCGGTTCCGCGGCTCTTTGACCGAGTCTATGGACCATTTTTCTACAGTGAGTTCTAAAATGCCTGAGCCGGTTTTTAGTGTAAGATTAATTATTTTTTGAACAAAAAACAGAATCGGCAGAAACTTGATTTTTCGGGCATGTTCGCGACTTTTTCTCCGATCGAACTTCTAGTTACTTTGCTAACATGTTAGATAGTGTTTAACTTGGCTATGATACCACTGTAAGTCCACTTTACCACTCCCGGTACTTACGGGCTTGCCGAAATGATGAAAAACGATTTTTCTTTTGGTGGTAACATGGACTCAAAATACGGATCTTTGTTAAACAACTATCTAACAATCCTAACAAGAGTTTTACCTACTCGGTTAGGGGGTTATACCTTAACTTGAACTCCTTCGTCTTGAACTCCTTGCGGTGGTCAGAAGGTTCTCTCCTCGTCGTCTCTTTATGCCGAAGATGGATCCACTACCTTTGGCTTCAACCTCAAACTAGAGGAAACTAGAACACTTGGCTTGCTAGACTTTCTGTGCTAGGATGAGTAGAGGAGTGTGTTGGGTTTTATCTCTATGGTTCTTGCTTCTCAACACATGAGACAAGTGAACCATGAACTAGAGAGAGAGCAAGAGGAAGAGGGAGAGCTCAAGGATGAGAGAGAAAGGAAATGAAAGAATGAGCAAGACTTTTGCCATCTAAGCTCTCATAATCCAAAATCATGATAACAAGTAATAATAATTGAGTATTATGTGATGGTTGTTATCATATAAAATGGCAATATCATTTCTTGCATTAAATGCAATTTGTGAACAAAACAAGCAAGCTAAAGTTAATGCCAAAAAATGATAGCCATTGTCAAGATGGTGGTCAACAAGTCCAACCTAGTCAACCGGTCAACAAAGTCAACAAGTCAACAAGGTCAACCCTTCAACCCAACCATGCCACAATAATACTTAATTAATATTATTGTTAATCATATTTCTTATTCTCATTAGGGTTTAGCAAAGGTCAACTGTCAACAACCCTAATGAGAATCCTCTGCCTCTGTCTCTCTGTCAACTGTGCATACACACCCGCATCCGCGTTCCGAGGAACACGAATACTAACGAGATAAAACCAATCCCAAAACGTACACTAGGATCTGGCTTAAACCAAAGCCCGCTAGTGATAACTGCCCGGACACTAAACGTGCACAAGTGCACGGATGTGACCGAACCCTGTCGCAAAACCATGCGACCTCTACTCTTTTGCCTAAAGGCGAATAGCTCTCTGTGTAGGACTCTAAAGACTCGACACTACGCTGGCAGTGGGTTTAACCACAGACCGCAAGCAGCACTAGCTGTGCGTAACGTCCCCCCAGGTAGATGCCGATAAGAAGACGGACGATGTGAAACCCATCTGAACTCCTACTGAGCCTGAATATGACAATCTCCGTACAGTCTGGTCTGTTCGTCTGAGAATATCGCATGGCGGGCCTAAGGGGCGGTAAACGTCAGTCCCCTAATAGCGGTACAAGTCGTGTCGGAGTGTAGCCCAGAACACCTTGAGATAACACTGGAAACCTACTAGTATATCTCGCTTGCCCTGGCCAGGGACTTTATGTAATGGCTCTCCTAGACACAGCATGATATCAACCCCCAATACCGGGAGAGACGAATCCTGTCTAACCATCACTGCCTCCAAGTGCTTCAGGACTGCACCCAACTACTACCTGTTTGCACGACTCCTTTGAGCCGTGGTAGGGTAGTAATCTAAGTACAGTGGGAACACACTCGAGGCGAAGTGACAGTGTCAAGTCAGCGGACTAAGCTGTACTCATGTCACCTGGGAACTGATAACTGACGATAGGTATAGTACCAACCAACAGTTCCCGACGAGTCCTATCCAGTGTACTCGTAACCTAACGAGCACCCGCATACTATTTCAAGTACGACGTACTGACGGCTGTGGGACAGACCGTCTCCCCTGCTGGGATGAGAAGCGCATACGCTAGTCTACTCCGGAGTATCGATGCCCTGTCTCGACAGTCCTACGACTAGGGACCTGCATAAGGATGTGCTTGTGGATTACCCAGCCCCCACGAGTGTGACTGCCATCACAACGCTGGTAATCAATCAAAAATCCTAAGGGCTCCACTAATGTGTATAGGTGATATACTAAAATAAATACATGTACACATTAAACTAGAAACAAACCAAGTAGCATACTACTATTTTGAGCAAGATTGTCTATACAAGGTGAATATCCCAAGCTTCCATTAAGTAATATACAAACTAGTATGATACAGTAATGGCCTCTAGGGCTTATACACTAACACGCCTCACATGTGGCACGCCGTACTGCCCCAAACCCTAAGGTTTAGAGGCAGTTCAAGACGGTCACATAATCGAGTTAAGGTTTGTTGTCTTCTAGAGGGTCCACCGTGTTACTTGCACATTTTTCCGAAAGATTTAAACCCGAAAAAAATTCAACACTTGAAAGTATTTCGTGCCGGGAAAAAGTGAGTTAATGATATCCGCTCGAACTTTTTAACAGTTTCTAAATATCCGGAAAACATCACAAAATTAAATTTTCCGATTGAATCAGTGATTACAAAATAAACCCCAGAACACTCAACACTTGAGACAGATTAAAAATACCCAGAAGCAGCAACAAGTACCTACGGATATTACCCGGAAGCCACGTGTCCGAATGCCAAAGATCGGCCGCGGAACCGCCGTGGGAAGCAGATTCCCACCGCGGTTCCGCGGCAACTTCATAGAATTGGGAGCTCGTATTTCATGATAATTCTTAGAATTCCCTGCTGATTTTTTTGAGTATTTCTAATGCAGAAAAAATCACATTTTTAGAAAATTTGCAGAGAGGGGTTCTATTTCGTCGTATCGGGTTCGATCGGAGTTTTAACTTCGTATACACGTCGCCTAATGCTCTAGCTAGGCTCTGATACCATTGTAGGGTTCCTAGGCACTCTTGTGAGGGTTCATAAGGCATCAACCATGCCCGAATAAAAATTTAGATGTGCCGAACAACCCAAAGACGGGATCTTTGCTAGATTATTAGGGTTTAACATGCAAGTAAACATCTTTACCACTAAGTGTGAGGGATTACAAGCTTTGTAGTCCGCTCCTTCACTTCATAAGATCCGAGTAGAAGTCCCTTCGCTGCGATCCACGATCTACCGGACTCAAGAGAGGCTCCACGACTCGAACGATCCATGCTAGCATGTAGTGTTCCGCTTCTCCGTTGATCTACGTCGAAGTTGCTATAACTCAAGCTCTCTCACTCTAATGAGGTGAACACCCTAATCTAATGGGCTAGATTAGATGAGGATGATGGAATAGTATTTATGCTTTCTTTTTATATCATTTTCTCACAAGAAATCATCACAAAATGAATAACTAGTAAGCTTTCTCAAAGCTAAAGAGAGAAGAAGATGATGGAAAAAGAGTTAATCCTTTTGTGATGAATAGTAGAAGTGAATATATGATTGATCATGGAACCATGGTCAAGGATGATAAGGATAACCTTTGTAGAGAATAAACTAGAGCTAGGGTTTGGTTAGGTTAAAAATGAGTCATGGATAAATATCAACCATAATATCTTAACCAAGACAAAAGGAATTCCTTCTAGAATGTGCAAGAAGGAGCTAACCCTAATCAAACCCTAATCTCATTTTATCATCACTAAACATGTTTCATTATTAATCATATCATGTTACTATAATATATATCACATATATATTATATATTTGTAACAAAAGAATATAATACAATTAATATATATCGCATATATATCAATGTATTATCCGGTAAGAAAATGAAATAATAAAGCGAGCCAATATTAGATAATGTAATACAATATATCATATATATTATTATACATTAAATCATCGAATCAACACTTGATCCGACAATTCGGCTATATCGAATATAACCGACTAATATATCATGTACCGATTCATCGAATCAACACTTGATCCGATGACCCGGTTCATATCTAAATATCGCGAGAATATAATACGGTATCTCATATCGCATTATCCTCGGTCCTGCACATATCACATATGTGCCTCTACTCCGTTTTGCCTGAGCCAAGAAACCTCTGTGTAGGACTCTAAAGAATCGTCAATACGCCGGTAGCAGGTGATAATCATATCAAACACCCACAAGCTGCAAGCGGTCAGCTAAACGTAACAGCCACCCAGGTATTGAGCGATCAGAAGATCAACAAGTAAGCCTGTACGTTCTCCAGTGAATCCAATCAGTAACACTCCCGTACAGTCCGTTCTGTTCGTCTGATATGTCGCATATCAAGTCTAGGGGTGGTATACGTCAGACTCCAGTAACCGATAAGTCGTGTCGATGTGAGGATTATAACAGGTCGAGAAACTACTAGTAACACTTACCAGTAAATCTCTATATCAGCCCTGGCCAGAGACTTCCAGTTATAGCCAATCGAACACAGCACAACATCAACTCCCTATACCGGGAGAGACGAATCCCCTCCTATCGCTCATTGCCTCCATGTGATTCGGGACTGCACCCAAAAGCCACCGTTTTGCACGCCCTCTTGGACGTGGTAAGGTGGAAATCAAAGCACAGTGGGAATTATTGCGCCACGGCAGCGCCCCGGCCGTCTATCCGAGGCCAAAATGCGGAATCAAAAATTTTCCTTACTTGGAAACCGGCGCTACCGCGGACAATGAAAAACCCGGATCGTTAACCATTAACCTATGCTAGCTAACAAGAGATGGGAAGAGAAGTATACCGAGTGATCCGAGTCCTCCGGTCTTCTCGTCATCGTCCCGATCTCCCGCGGAAAGTCTTGCCTCCACATCGTCGCCTCCTCGCCGGAAGGGCACCACATCGCCTGCGTCTTTTACGGGCTCCCGCCTCAATACCGAGGCAACTCGGGCATGAAGCCGGCAACTCGACATGCTCAAGATATGCTGTAGAATGTGTAGTGTAGAGGTTATGTCTCATTTGGGGTTTGTTGCCTTTGATGGAGGAATGAGGTTGAGAAAAGAACTTGGGGATTTTGGTAGCAATGAAAAATGAGATGTATGATTAATTTCCAACACCAAATGAACCTCTCTCATTTTTTTCCCTTCCCCAAAATTGTGGCCGGCCTCATCTATTTGAGAATGGTGGAGGGATGAATGTGTAGCATGAAGGGAGGTGTTGGTAGGAGAAGAGAAGAGGTGACCACACCATAAAGCAAAAACTCACATCAACACCTTAATCAACCCATACCCATTCAAATCACATTAATGCAAACCATTATGAAGGAAAAAGAAAAGATGCTTAAACCATCATAATGCCTCATAATGCATGAAACCCCCTCCACAAATGTAATTTGCAAAACTGCAAATTACCCCCTCCATCAGAAAAGTCCGGCCGGAAAAGAACAGAGGAAAACCGGCCGGAACGGAATGCAAACTGGCAACTCCAGAAAACTGGTCCCGTAATAAATTACAGGAAAACCCCGATACTGTGCATACACACCCGCATCTGTATTCCGACCGGATACAAATGCAATGAGACAAAATCTACACTGTACTAAACTAGGACCGGCTTAAGCCAAAGCCGGCTAGTAATATCCGCTCGATCCTGATCCGTGCAATACCGCACGTATCAGATCGAACCCTGCCATATAACTATACGGCTACTAGTACAAAACTGTCCGATCCTGATCCGTGCAATACCACACATATCTGATCGGACCCTGCCATATCTCCATACGGCCTCTACAGCGTTTCGCCCGAAAGCTGAGTAACTGAAAGTGTGGTGGACTCTAAAGACTCGTCAATACAATGGCTGTGGATTTAACCACTAGCACGTCATAGGTATAAGCCAATACGTGACGGGCCACCAGCTATTGACCAAAAGGGACGTCGATGAGCGAACTCATCCTGACACCCTACTGAGCCTGTCAGTGACAATAACCGTACAGTCCGGTCCGTTCGTCTATGAGCATCGCATGTCGGGCCTAGGGGGTTGGTAAAAGTCAGACCCCCAAAAGCGGTACAAGTCGTGTCGGAGCGTAGCCCAGAACACCCTGAGATACTACTGGAATACCTACCAGTAAATCTCCTGCCTCGGCCGAGGGCTTTGTGTAATGGCTCTCCTAGACACAGCGCGACCTCACCCCCAATACCGGGAGAGACGAACCCCTGCAGATGCGCTCACTGCCTCCTGTGGCTCGGGACTGTACCCAACTAAAACCTGTTTGCACGACTCCTTTGAGCCGTGGTAGGGTAGTAATCAAAGCACAGTGGGAACTCACACAAGACAAATGACGATCTCAGGTCGATGAACTAACCTGTACACATGTCACCAGGGAACTGCTATCTGACATCTGGTATAAGACCAACTAGCAGGTTCCCGGCGAGTCCTGTCCGGTGTACTCATAACCCAATGAGCACCTGTATACATCTTAGGTGAACCAACTGACACCAGTGGCTTGTGAGACCGGCCACCGCCCCTCGTCGGGGTCTCGACTGTATACACTAGTCTACTAATGGAGTATCGATGCCCTGTCTCGAAACTCCTACGACTAGGGACCTTTTAAGGATGTGCTTATAGACTACCAGCTCTCACGTATATGATCGCCATCATACTGCCGGCAGTCAAGAAAGAATCCTAGGGGTTCTATCAACGTGTAATAGCGACATGCCAGGTCACCAAAAGCAGTACACGATGATAAAGATAAACCAGATAGCATACTATCATCTCGAGTAAGACTGTCCTACCGGGATAGGTCCTCCCTCAATCATTGCAATCACGTGCCTGTGATCCAATAATTGACTCTGAGGGCACTATCTCCAACAATCTCCCACTTGCACTCAAGGCTAATTATTGCGATGCCGCATACTCACAGCCCGTGTGATACCGAACACCCAACTCCTCTACTAGTCAGTCTCACAAAACCCGTTTGCGAAACTATTGCGTTCGAGGAATAGCCTCAGTGAGTGGATCCGCAGAGAAGTTTCTTTCTATGTCTCTCTATATCTCAAGTTCGCGGAGAAAGCCATCTCCCGAAATGAGCAATACCTGTCTTGGAACGTCTGGATGTCTGATGGGACCTAGTTCATAAATGAACTCCAAATCCAGACTTCTTAGACTGTATCGATAACTGAACTTAATCAGTACCCAGCGCCATGCCTCCCTCAGTATTGCCTTGGACCACCTGTCCAAAATACTGCCCCTCGTCAGAAGGAGAAACTATAACTCTGACAGCCACTCTGCCATCCATGTCACCTTGGAAGCCTGGAGTGATAACCGTCTCCTAAAAGAGGCCGTCGTTATCACATCCTTAGGACACGCACTTATGTCCTAAAACTGCTTCCGATTGGTTCTCCAGGATTGGATTAATATCAACTTATTGCATCTACTGCAAGAACAACATCTGGTGTGGTACTTGACATCTCATGATTGACTCAATTGCCTAAGCAAGTGATCTGTCAATCATGCGTACCCCTCACCCCTTTAGTCTGTAAGATACCTTTAGAGAGGGTGACTCCATTACCTGCAGGTGTACTACCGTGCCAGGAGTCGTCCATTCTAAATACTCATAGAATGCTGTCAAGGTACCCAGATTAGGAAACCACCCAAATCTAGATCTAAAACCATAGATTTAGTAACCAAAATGTCTGATATAATATCCAAGTCCTGTGTGGAGAAACCACTGTGTGACAACCAAAGTATAACCGATCGTAGTATAGGAGTTTCTTTTCCTACTATGTGTATGTCATCCAAATACCAGGATATCACACCCTACTACCTTCTCAACAGATCCATCCCCTATTCTGATGAAGTCAAACCTATGACTGTCACGTCAGAAATAGATGATCTATCTCCGCTACATCTGCTTTAGTCTATAAGTAGACATAAGCCTGATGTCCACCAATGCTTCCGCTGCTCCCACTGACTACGACAACCCTCTGGCAGAGTCATATAGACGTGCACTTCCAAAGCTAGTTTAGAACGACACTATACTCATCCTCCTGCCGGGTCTCGCAGCCTGGAACAACAACAATGGCAAGTGTGGGTAAACAAGAACTTCCCTGTCACCGTCCTTGAGGCTACCGAAGTACCTCTCGGGTGCCTGAAGTTACCCACCGTATCTGAGGAGTGGCCAATGGAATGTCAAACCAGATTGAATCTTTAGGTTCCTTATCAAATCTTCAGTAATTGTTTGTGGTTCTGGAATTACTTCCAGTTCTACCATACTCTCACTACTGTTTTCTTAAAAAAAATCCATTTTTAATAAAACTGTGGCGAGTTAAGAACAATATCACTATTGATCTTCCAGATGGTAGAAAGTCAACCCTCGTCATAGCCTGGGTCAACCCACAAACAGCCATTACAGAAACGTGCCTTGAGTTGTCCAGTGTCTGGTTTTAAGCATAAGCCGGACAACTCCCCGTACCTTAACAATGTCAAGATATATACTGTTTTATATCCAATATAGAAACAGAGGCACTGATTTAATTGAACCAGATTCAAATCATGCAGCTGTCTCCAGTGCATGTCAACTAAATGGAAGGAGGCCGATCAGCGTTACTCAACTTAGGAATGCTTCCAATTATGAGTAACCTGAAAGAGAAGCAAGTTCTCTTAATCATTACTATCAACTGAATACCATACACAAGTATCTACATCTTCGATCACTTTGAAGAATCCCGATACTTGCTATACCTGGTTCTCTACTCTATTCAAATACCTATAACTCCTCAAAACTTAGACCATGTGTTTCCACGAAACACATGTCTAAGAACTAGAGAAGTTAAAAGTAAACAGAATATAGTATGAGGACCAACCCCTCTGTCCTAATGGACACTGGACAACATACAATACTCTGTATAAGTCCGCTGAGTCTAACAACTCTTTCACTGTGTGTCGTAGGTTGAAAACTGTACTTATGGTTAAGAAGAATTACACCGCTGTTTAATGCTCCTTACCTAACCATCCACTGATATAGGTAAATGTCATCGACATAATATCAAAAGGTATATCTCACTCTATGAAAATAGACGTACAGATATATCAATTTGAAATTGGTGCACAACAGCGGATATTCAAAACCAAATATTTGCCGACCGGCAAACAGCCCAGATGATCTCCTCGAATATCACTGATTACAACGAATCCTGATATAATGAGGATGATCACCCTATTCCCAATAACTTACTCCCACTCATCATCTGTAAAACCATACAGATAAGAGAATCATACCTGGTAAATACATACCCTGGAGTAAGTATCTAATCGGGAAATCAGTTTTCTTTTAACATTACACAGTGAAACTGAAACATTGAAATGTTTCGGTGGGGTATTCCGGTATTCTTAGTAATGCCTCTTCCATTATCCAGATTCACAACTGTAACCGTATATCTCTTTGCCATCTGTCCAAATCCCTTTATATGTCTTTAGTCATTACCGTCTGCACACCCCTTTAGGCCAAATGGTTTTCTTCCTTCCCTACCATTCGACACCAGCCTATGGTTTGGAAGAAGACTATCCAATAAGCATAAAGGGTGTACTGTCCTAATCCTAGGAGCACTCGCAAAGCGAGAGAAGGTGAAGATAAAAGACAACCGAATAAACCTTATTCCTATTTCTCCCGAACCAGAATCCATCCCCGAACTGGAACAAGTTCCTTTCGAGTTCGTATATAACCATACGATGGAGTATCCAATAAACTGTGGATCTTCGTAGTGATACGGAGTGTCCTGAATAAATACAAAGGTGATTTAGGATTGGCGAAGAAATACTTGGTTTGGTCGTGAATATCAGTCGCATTTTACTTTGCCCTCCTACTAATCCCTTGCTTTGTCTTAATCTTAATACCTTCTGCACACCGTTTAGGCTAATTGGTTTTCTTCATTCCCTACCGGTCGGCACCAGCCTAAGGTTTGGAAGAAGACTATCCAATTTGCGTAATAGGTGTACTATCTCCTAAACCAAGGAGCACTCGCAATGAGATAAGGTGAAAAGATAAGACAACTGAATAATCCTATTCGTTTTCTCCAGAACCAGAAACCATCCTCGAAGTCCTTCGAGTTCGTATATAACCATACGATGGTTTTGTCCAATGGAAGTGGACGTTCGCAGTAATGCGGAGTGTCCTGAAGAAAAGGGTAAAAGTAGGAGTGACAATGAGGTCTGCAACTCTGACAATCCAAAAGCCAGTGTTAAGAAGGTTCGGTCAACTTGGTCACTGAGTCAAAGTCCAGGGTCGGGTCAATGGTCGCTGCCAAAGAGAGAGAGAAAAAAACACTCAGCGTGCACTCTAACCTAGAGCAGAATGGTTATCACTTTATCTAATCAGGAAACCTCCCACTGTACCTCAAATTCTCCTCCAAACCTGAAAGAAGAATTAGTCGGGGTCACCCGAGGAGTAAACCAACTCATCAGTGGGAATCGGGATCCAACTATCATCGCATGATAACTTGACGGAATCCACTCAAGTCACCACACTCCAGAAGGTATGCGCATGCCTGGCAAGTTTCAGTTCTTTTGAAACTCCCGATGTGATTTTTACCCCAAGCGGTTTATGACCTTGACTAGGTCAACAAACCATAAACCGCCAGTCAAGTTCAACCCGTCATTATTCTGGATTGCATTAAACCCACCCGTACGTGCTCTTGACTAGGTCAACAAGGCCGCACGACTGTCCTAACCAATCCCACTTATGCAACAAACAAGTACCACTTAGCTACCGAACACTACGTCTTGACTAGGTCAACAAACGCAGCACGAATACCAAATAATACCTGTAGGAAATGACGGAGGGCTACGGCTGGTTTTTGGCGAAAAACCTTTAACGTAATGAACTTGATATCGTTGAAGGAACTGCATAGTTTTTATAAAAATATAGTGACGAAAGCCTTTGCTAAAGAGGTCACTCCCGGTGAAGGGATCTCGGCTCTTTCCCCGTAGAATGAGGTGCAGGATATTCCAACTGAATACCACGATGCAAAGCAAAAGTAATCGGCTATAGTGAAGTTAATGCCCTGACGCAAACTTCTGTCCAAGGGGTCACTCCCGATGAAGGGATCTCGGCCCTTGCCTCGTCGACTGAGAAGCAGGATATTCCAACTGAATACCACGATGCAAAACAAAAGTGAACGTCCTTGCAATAACAGCTTTTTGAAAAATGTTCCAACAACATCAGAATAGGTTTGTTTATCTTGCATTGATCCGAATCAACGCAGTCCCATCAATTGATCACACCACAAAGAACGAAAATATACTGATGTACGTATATGCCATCCGCATTCGCCACTGGGTCCCGTCATCACCTGTTAGGTTACTTAACTAACGACAGAGCGGGGACTGGACTAGCGCAGATGTAAAACATATACAACATCTACTAATATATATACCAATATATTATATTCGCTCAAGGCGTGATAAGAATGCAACATCACAGAAATGTACAGCATCACAGAACAATACAGATATCTGGGATCCCCGGGTTTCACAGAGCCGCTGCTGAAACCCGACGTTCCCCTGGTCGTGTGGATAGCCTGTGCAATGAAATCCTAGACCCCTACGGGCGCGGTAAGTCACCCGCCAAAACCTGAAGCGAGGCAGCCCCCTTCAGCTCCGTGAATGGACCACCCAGCACTTCATGGAATCCGGTAACTTGGGCATCCCTCCTGGGTCAACCTGTACCCCCTACGAGTGCGGCGAATAGCCCGCCAATCCTAGAGTGAAGCCCCCTCCGTCTCAATGCCATGAGATGCGGGCCCGTTGCCCTCTAGAACCCGGCTATCCGTGCACCCCTCCGTGGGGTAATCCTAGTACAGAAAGTAAAATATACATACAACGGGTACATCGACCGCAACCAGGTCGTGCCCCAAAAGAATAATACAATCAGGCAGTGACGGCAGTCCACATGTCGGACGCTCGCCCCGCAATATCAAATGTACATAATACAACAAACTGTACTACCATTGCATCCAGGCTATCCCCCACGACCGATCCGCAACATCACAGCATAAACATAGAATATCAACGTGAAAATCACGTTCGCAAATCCGTCTAACCGGGCTATAGCAGTTAGACAGGATTTACCGATCAAGTGATATTCACGGTCGCAGATATAATGTAAATACTGTGAAATAATGTGTTTAAAATATCCGATCGATCAAACAATTAACAAGTGGGCCCCCAAGCAATACTGCAGCAGTCACAGAAAATCTGGGCCCAAATTTAATATCCCAAAACCCCTAAAATTAGCCCACAAGCCCACTGTAAAAATTGGACAGAGTGAAGACAGAAAAGTGCGGCGGAACCGCGGCCCAAGGGGGGTTTGGCCGCGGTTCCGCGCTTCATCCATCGACTGAGTTTGTCGAATTTTTACAGAAGTCTTAGAATATCATGTACATCAGTTTTCTACAACCTGAAAAATTTTTAGACACCAAAAAATTTCAACAGAAACTGATGTGAACAAAAATGAGGTTTTTGGAATTTCGGTCGATCGGATAAGTAAAACACATTAGAACAAGCTAGACAAGGTTAATGGCGTGGCTCTGATACCATGTTGTGCCACGGCAGCGCCCCGGCCGTCTATCCGAGGCCAAAATGCGGAATCAAAAATTTTCCTTACTTGGAAACCGGCGCTACCGCGGACAATGAAAAACCCGGATCGTTAACCATTAACCTATGCTAGCTAACAAGAGATGGGAAGAGAAGTATACCGAGTGATCCGAGTCCTCCGGTCTTCTCGTCATCGTCCCGATCTCCCGCGGAAAGTCTTGCCTCCACATCGTCGCCTCCTCGCCGGAAGGACACCACATCGCCTGCGTCTTTTACGGGCTCCCGCCTCAATACCGAGGCAACTCGGGCATGAAGCCGGCAACTCGACATGCTCAAGATATGCTGTAGAATGTGTAGTGTAGAGGTTATGTCTCATTTGGGGTTTGTTGCCTTTGATGGAGGAATGAGGTTGAGAAAAGAACTTGGGGATTTCGGTAGCAATGAAAAATGAGATGTATGATTAATTTCCAACACCAAATGAACCTCTCTCATTTTTTTCCCTTCCCCAAAATTGTGGCCGGCCTCATCTATTTGAGAATGGTGGAGGGATGAATGTGTAGCATGAAGGGAGGTGTTGGTAGGAGAAGAGAAGAGGTGACCACACCATAAAGCAAAAACTCACATCAACACCTTAATCAACCCATACCCATTCAAATCACATTAATGCAAACCATTATGAAGGAAAAAGAAAAGATGCTTAAACCATCATCATAATGCATGAAACCCCCTCCACAAATGTAATTTGCAAAACTGCAAATTACCCCCTCCATCAGAAAAGTCCGGCCGGGAAAGAACAGAGGAAAACCGGCCGGAACGGAATGCAAACTGGCAACTCCAGAAAACTGGTCCCGTAATAAATTACAGGAAAACCCCGATACTGTGCATACACACCCGCATCTGTATTCCGACCGGATACAAATGCAATGAGACAAAATCTACACTGTACTAAACTAGGACCGGCTTAAGCCAAAGCCGGCTAGTAATATCCGCTCGATCCTGATCCGTGCAATACCGCACGTATCAGATCGAACCCTGCCATATAACTATACGGCTACTAGTACAAAACTGTCCGATCCTGATCCGTGCAATACCGCACGTATCTGATCGGACGCTGCCATATCTCCATACGGCCTCTACAGCGTTTCGCCCGAAAGCTGAGTAACTGAAAGTGTGGTGGACTCTAAAGACTCGTCAATACAATGGCTGTGGATTTAACCACTAGCACGTCAGAGGTATAAGCCAATACGTGACGGGCCACCAGCTATTGACCAAAAGGGACGTCGATGAGCGAACTCATCCTGACACCCTACTGAGCCTGTCAGTGACAATAACCGTACAGTCCGGTCCGTTCGTCTATGAGCATCGCATGTCGGGCCTAGGGGGTTGGTAAAAGTCAGACCCCCAAAAGCGGTACAAGTCGTGTCGGAGCGTAGCCCAGAACACCCTGAGATACTACTGGAATACCTACCAGTAAATCTCCTGCCTCGGCCGAGGGCTTTGTGTAATGGCTCTCCTAGACACAGCGCGACCTCACCCCCAATACCGGGAGAGACGAACCCCTGCAGATGCGCTCACTGCCTCCATGTGGCTCGGGACTGTACCCAACTAAAACCTGTTTGTACGACTCCTTTGAGCCGTGGTAGGGTAGTAATCAAAGCACAGTGGGAACTCACACGAGACAAATGACGATCTCAGGTCGATGAACTAACCTGTACACATGTCACCAGGGAACTGCTATCTGACATCTGGTATAAGACCAACTAGCAGGTTCCCGGCGAGTCCTGTCCAGTGTACTCATAACCCAATGAGCACCTGTATACATCTTAGGTGAACCAACTGACACCAGTGGCTTGTGAGACCGGCCACCGCCCCTCGTCGGGGTCTCGACTGTATACACTAGTCTACTAATGGAGTATCGATGCCCTGTCTCGAAACTCCTACGACTAGGGACCTTTTAAGGATGTGCTTATAGACTACCAGCTCTCACGTATATGATCGCCATCATACTGCCGGCAGTCAAGCAAGAATCCTAGGGGTTCTATCAACGTGTAATAGCGACATGCCAGGTCACCTAAAGCAGTACACGATGATAAAGATAAACCAGATAGCATACTATCATCTCGAGTAAGACTGTCCTACCGGGATAGGTCCTCCCTCAATCATTGCAATCACGTGCCTGTGATCCAATAATTGACTCTGAGGGCACTATCTCCAACAGGAATCACACAAGACTCTATGACGATCTCGGGTCTACAGACTACCCTGTACCAGTTTCACCGGAGAACTGCCATCTGACGTGTGGTATATCACCATCTGGGAGTTCTCGGCGAGTCCGTCCAGTGTACCCAGTCTCTACTGAGCACCCGTACACCATCTCTGATGTCAAACACCGATGGATATGGGATCATCCATCGCCCATCATATGGGTCAAGATGCGTATACGCTAGTCTACTCTGGTGTATCGATGCCCTGTCTCGATATACCCTCGACTAGGAACAGTTATAGGATGTACTCATCGACTACCATGGCCCCACTAGTATGATCTCATCATAGTCTCAGTAGTCGAGTACATATCCTAAGGGCTTTATCAACATGTGAGAGTAAGACAATAAACCAGTACAAGTCAACATGTTAAGATAAAGTGAAACCAAATAGCATACTATCATGACGAGCAAGAAAGTCCTCTCTATATATATCCAAGCATCCATCATAATATACATCATATGTACAACAATGGCCTCTAGGGCATATACATAACTAACATTAACAATCCGGTCATATCACATACAACCCGACCAATAGAAAAACGACCGATTAACATACGGTATCACATAGTCGTATTCAATCGGGTCCCGCGCATATCACATATCCACACCATATCTTTTCGCCTGGGCTAGGGAACTTCTGTGTAGGACTCTAAGACTCGTCAATATGCCGGTAGTAGGTGATGATCATATCAAACACCCACAAGCCGCAGGCGGTCAGCTAAACGTAACGGCCACCCGGGTATTGAACGATCAAAAGAAAACGAGCAAGGCTGTCAAAACTCCCGTCGAGCCATCTGGCAACACTTACCGTACAGTCCGATCTCCTCGTCAAATATGTTGCATATCGAGTCTAGGGATGGTGTCGTCGACCCCAATAACTCAATAAGTCATGCCGATATATAGCTGATAACAGATCGAGAAACTACTGATAACACTTACCAGTAAATCTCGGTAGCCCTGGCCAGGGACTTCCTGTTATAGCCAATCAAGCATAGCACAACATCAACTCCTAATACCGAGAGAGACGAAACCCCTCCTATCGCTCATTTCCTCCATGTGCCTCAGGACTGTACCCAAAGACCACTTATTTGCACGACTCAGTAGAGCCGTGGTAGGGTGGAGATCAAAGTACAGTAGGAGGACACACAAGACTCTATGACGATCTTGGGTCTACAGACTAACCTGTACCAGTGTCACCTGAGAACTGCTATCCGACGATAGATATAATACCACATAGGAGTTCTCTGTGAGTCCGTTCAGTGTACCCAGTCTCCACTGAGCACCCGCATACATTCTTTGGTGTCAGCACACCAGATGGATATGGGATCATCCATCGCCCATCATATGGGACAAGGATGGTATACGCTAGTCTACTCTGGAATATCGATGCCCCGTCTCGATACACCCACGATTAGGAACAGTTCAAGGATATGCTTATAAACTACACGTGCCCCACTAGTATGATCCGCATCATAGTCACGGTAGTCAAGCAAATATCTTGGGGGTTTTATTAACATGTGTAAATGAATAAAAGCATGATCAAATCAACATGTCAGATAAAGTAAACCAGATAGCATACTATCAGGTCGAGCAAGAAAGTAATCTATATATATACATGTCCAAGCATCCATTATACATATAATGGCCTCTAGGGCATACATATATCCAACAATCTCCCACTTGCACTAAGGCCAATTATTGGCGTATCTCACACCCAACGTCTCAAAAAGTCGCTCATGCTGCGGCTGTGGAAGGGCCTTGGTGAGTGGATCCGCGGTGTTATTCTTTGTATCTACTCTCTGAATCTCGATCTCGTGGCGATCTACTATCTCCCGGATCAAATGATATTGTCTTAGGATGTGTCTGGACTTCTGATGGGATCTAGGTTCTTTGGCTAACGCCATAGCCCCATTATTATCACAATCCAATGGTATTGGAACAATAATGGTTAGAACTACTCCTAGTTCCGCGATGAACTTCCTCATCCAGACGGCTTCCTTGGCAACATCATTTGCAGCAATATACTCAGCTTCCATCGTGGAGCCTGCAACGGTATCCTGTTTGGAACTCTTCTAACTAACCGCCCCTCCATTGAGGGTAAATAAAAACCCTGAGATAGATTGTTGTCATTCTTATCACTTTGGAAGCTGGAATCGGTAAAGGCCTCCATTTGGAGATCCCCATTACCATACACTAAGAACAATTCTTTAGTCCTTCGCAATTACTTAAGAATGTTCTTCACTTCTATCCAATGTTTCTCCCCTAGGTTGGATTGATACATGCTTACTACAGCTAGTGCATAAGCTACATCAGGGCGAGTACATAATATCGCATACATTATAGATCCTACGGCTGAAGTGTAGGGTATAATGCTCATGCGAGCTCTCTCTTCATCAGTCTTCGGACAGAAGTCTTTGGAAAGAGTGATTCCATGGCAAGCGGGCAAGGCACCAAGCTTGGAATCTTCTATACTAATCCTTTTTAGGATGGTGTCAATGTACTTTGATTGGGACAATCCCAATAATCTCTTGGATCTATCTCTATAGATCTTTATTCCCAAAATGCACGAGGCATCACCCAGGTCCTTCATGGAGAACCTTTGTGATAAGAATAGTTTGACCGATTGTAGCATAGGAATATCATTTTCTATCAAGAGAATGACATCCACGTACAATACAAGGAATGTGACAGTACTCCCTACAATCTTCTTATAAATGCATGGTTCATCTATATTTTTGATAAAATCAAACTCTTTGATTGTATCATCAAAGCAGATGTTCCAGCTCCGTGAGGCCTGCTTTAATCCATAAATGGATTTAAGCAATCTACATGCTTTCCCGCTGCTCCCACTGTCAATGAAGCCCTCTGGCTGATCCATATAAACGCATTCTTCTAAATCACCATTCAGAAATGCAGTTTTAACGTCCATCTGCCAAATTTCATAATCATAGTGAGCAGCAATAGCAAGTAGGATCCTAATAGATTTAAGCATTGCTACTGGAGAGAAAGTTTCATCATAGTCCAATCTTGGTCTTTGACGAAAACCTTTCGCTACAAGCCTTGCTTTAAAGGTCTCTACCGGTTCATCCACACCAATCTTTCTCTTAAAGATCCATTTGCACCCAACGGGTTTTATCCCAGGAGGCGCAACGTCCAAAGTCCATACTTTGTTGGTGTACATGGACTGCATTTCGGATCTCATGGCTTCCAGCCATTTCACTGAGTCACCACTCGTGATAGCTTGCTGAAAACTATTAGGGTCATCATCATCCATGATGCAATCTTCTCTATCACCATCAATGAGAAACCTAATTGATATAAATTCTTGATGTGTAGAAGTGCAAAAGTAAAAGTATCGATTCAAATAGTCCCCGATTTCGGCGCTATTTGATTGATAGTAAAATGCGAGACTGAGTAACTAAATCAAATCGATAAGAGTCTCTTTGTGTCGGTAATTAGAAAATTGAATAAAGTTCACAATCAAAAAATTATATTTGACCGCAATCAACTACGGTGTCAGTTGTAGATCGTAATCGAGTGCGGATCGTCCACAGGGATTGTGCGATTCGTTTTTATATTTGCTTTGTTTGAATTGAAAAGTTAATTGAAAAGAAAAGAAAACATGATTCAAGAATTTATCAATTGATTCAGGTGTCACGAGTTTAATCAAGAATCAAGAAACTGATAAACAATCAAGAATTGGGTTTTGATAATATTTCCAACCAAAATATCAAGAATCTAAATGAGGCTCGTAGGAATCGATCGGATCTATAGACATGATGTAATTTCAAGATTTCATGTTCTTGTCTTTCGAAGGATTGATACTAGATCGATGATGGTCGACGAGAGTTAGGGCTTTCTTGATGAAACTAGGGTTTCATCGTTTAACCCTTGTTCTTTCGTCGATTATCATTCACATTCTAGCCTCTAGCAATTTCAAGAAACGATCGTAACTCCCCAATCTCGAGCGATATCAATCAAGAAAGCATCGCAACGAATTGGGTCGTCGATTCTTGATCTTGCTAGGGTTTACAAAACTCGTAGGATTCAAGAATCGATTTAAGATATATTACATCATCATTCTATTGATCGTCTCGACTCCTCGACGAGCGGAGTATTACTTAAACATCACAACAAGAATTTTAACTAGAAATTTAGATTGA
Organism: Agapanthus africanus; assembly: GCA_030015575.1. NCBI lineage: Eukaryota > Viridiplantae > Streptophyta > Magnoliopsida > Asparagales > Amaryllidaceae > Agapanthus > Agapanthus africanus. Next base: position 135,777,325 of record JASDDO010000004.1, on the reverse strand, counting down.
CTCATGATGCAAGAATTTAAAGAAAACAAGATAAAAGAATATCACCTTTTATTTATATCAACAATTTGATTACAGTCGCTCAAGAACTACAAGAGGAAGAATACAATTGTCGACTTGGCTTCGCTCGGCTCCGTGAGTCGCGGATCGGCTTGGACCACTTGCTCTGTTGAAGACCGGCTCGGCTCCTAAAAGGTTGCAAGGCTTCTTGCTTGATGGGTACTCGGGATTTTGGCTTTTGATTGGAATTAGGGTTAGGGTTTCACACAAATCCTCTCACTAGACTTGTGGAAGAAGAAGATGAAGAAAGAGATAGAATGGCTCTAAAATGAACTAATGGATTGATTTTTCCAAGGTTCCAAGATATTGAATTATGAGCCTAGGGTCTTATTTATAGAGCACCCAAACCCTAAGCCTTCTTGAGTTCCCTCCAAAAGTTTGTTGAAAGACTTCTAGAAAGAGTTTGTTAGGCTTAGCTTAGGGTTTAAGCTAGGGTTTAGGAAGAAGTTTCTAGAATGATAGGCTAGTTTAGTGTTGATCCCAAAGCTTGCTGATCTGGCAGAAGTCTCTGGAGTCTTCTGGAAATTGTTGTATCAGAAAGGAATGTGGGCCCAGAGATAAGAATTCTCCACTAAAAATGAAGTGATGACGTGGCAGAAGCGCAGCGGAACCGCGGCACAAGGCGGCTTAGGCCGCGGTTCCGCGGCCAAGTAGTCTCCTTGGGGCTTGGGCTCTTTGCAGTGGTCTTGGTTTAACATTTGGGAATTTCTTTGATATGTTGATTTGTATTTGTCCTTTTGGATTGATGCCAGAACTGAAATCATTGAGTTGGCGTAACGCTTTAGCTGTACCCTGTAAATTTTGGCCTTTCTGCTGGATTTTCCTGCACAGATCTCAAAAAAAGTGTTGCGCAAATGTAGGGATGACGCGATGCCATGAAATGTAGTCAATTTCCTTTATAGTGACGGTTTTAGAGTCTAATACATGTAATTTGATATTTTGCGACAGTTTTGCTAATATGTAAAATATGAATGCCGAACACTTCTATATGAATGCAAATGATGAGGAAATTGCCGGCTAAAATATACAATATTTTCGACTAATCAAATTCCCCCAAACTTAGTTTTGATCGTCTCGAGCGAACTTTTTTATTAAAAAGAGAAGAAGAAAATAAAGGAAGAGAAAAACTAACTAGCACACTTTCGTAGGCAACACGATTGCACTGAGCACGTGCAACAAGCCTTTAAACCTCTAGGTGTCCCTAGTCGGAGGAGTGTTGTCTCCTGAGGGTTTTCAGCGGATTGCACCCACAAAATCCAATAATAAAAGAAAGATCATGAATATTACATTTAAAGAAAAGAATTGTAAAAGAAAAGCCTTGAAAATTAGGGTTTCCAACTAAGCTAGCTTTTCGGTTGTCATGAGCCCTATCTTAATGGTCATGAAAAGATGTTCGAAATCACGTCTTCCCTCAATAAAACATCGTCTTATTTTTCATTCCTATCTTTCTTCCAAAACATTGATCATATAACCCTGCGTGTGTGCAAAGACATCCCTACACCCAGAGAATTCAATTCAAGCTATCATACTCTTGCCCATCAGCTTCAGTACTTTTTAATTAATGAATATTTAGATGAGATTGCTCACACACTTTCATGCGACCGTTAATACTTCTTGAGGTACTAACCGACCGATTACTCCTGTGCTTGCTTACTAGGTGTATTTTCCTCGTCTTGCACCACCTTAGGCATAGCAGTGACTCCCAGACCAGTTGGCCTTAGGGCACTAGGTGAAGAAGCACCCTCGCTATATATTTTTTGTTGCCCTTGGTGATAACAAAACCAGTGTCCATTTTTCTCACCATTTTATATATTTTTTTTATTCACTTTTTCCTTTTTATTTCCTTCATACTTTTGGCTTTAAGACAAGAGCATTTCAAGGTATCCTCTACTATCCCAGGCTTCAAGACGTGTGTAAGTGCGAATAGCAGGGTAGCAACGTTCAAAATGTTTGGCTTCCAGAATAGAAACTATTTTTCAGACTTATTTTTATCCTCAGATTAGTGACGTCCGTCATCTTACTAACCCTTGGGACAACGGCTCATAACTACTTATTACTAGTTCGTATAAGAAAACTTCTAATTTTCTTAGATTTCTTAAATTTTTCTAATCTCATGGATGTAATTGTTCACTAGCTAAACTTTCATTATCTTATTTATATACAAAAAAGTGTAAATATTAAAATTATTTTTATACTTGAAAATTTTTAAATTTTTATGGGTTTTGAAGAATTTTCAATTTTTATAGATTTTTTTTTTAAAAAAAAATGTTTTGTGCTTATGCAGATGATATGCAAATGATGCGAAAATAAGCACAAATCTCCCCCAAACTTGTTTTCAACAGTGTCCTCACTGTTGCCAAATGCTATACCTACAAAAACTGTAAGTCTGGAAGGAATTATTAGTGGGGGCAAAATATTTAAGTGAAGAACTTCCCCCAAACTTATTCTTTTTACTCACCTTCATTCAAAAAAAATGATGCAGTGATATACTGGATATGAAGGTGAGACGGAGGAATTTTAATCCAAATAAACTGGCTCTTGTAAGAACAAGAGCTCCTCCGTGTGTTCAGTGGAAAAATACGGCTTTAGTCTATGTCCATTTACTTTGAAAAAGGTGCCGTTTTTAACATTTTCAATCTCTACTGCCCCGTGCGGGTATACAGACCGCACAACAAAAGGTCCCTTCCATCGAGATCGGAGCTTACCCGCGTGAAGGTGTAATCGTGAATCATAAAGAAGGACTTGTTGACCAGGTAAAAATGTTTTCCTCAAAATGTTTTTATCGTGAAAAACCTTAGTCCTATTCTTTGTGATTACAGCGTTATCATAAGCTTCATCGCGGAGTTCGCTTAGCTCATTAAGTTGCAGCTTCCGAAAGTTGCAAGCAAGGTTTAAATCAAAATTTATTTCTTTAATAGCCCACAATGTTTTATGTTCTATCTCGACGGGTAAATGACATGCTTTTCCAAACACTATCCTATATGGAGACATCCCTAGGTCGGTCTTATATGCAGTTCGGAATGCCCAAAGAGCATCCGTCGGTTTGGTCGACCAGTCTTTTCTATTTTTAGCAACAGTTTTCTCCAGGATAAGTTTGATTTGTCTGTTTGAGATTTCAGCCTGCCCGCTTGTTTGGGGATGATAGGGTGTAGAAAGTCGGTGGTTGATTGAGTATTTCAGCATCAGAGTCTCGAAAGACTTGTTGCAGAAGTGTGTCTCATTATCGCTAATAATAGCGCGTGGGTGTCCAAATCGCGAGAAGATATTCTCTTTTAAGAACTTAATGACAACTTTCTTGTCATTAGTGCGACATGGAATGGCTTCTACCCACTTTGAGACATAATCAACCGCCAGCAGTATGTACAAATTCCCAAAGGAGTTGGGAAAAAGACCCATAAAATCTATGCCCCAAACATCGAATATTTCAACAACCAAGATGGGTTGCTGAGGCATTTCATTCCTCTGGGAGATTCTACCCGTATACTGACATTGTGTACAGGTTTTGCAATGCTCAAATGCATCCTTGAATAAGGTCGGCCAATAAAATCCACATTGCAATACCTTCTCCGTTTTCTTTCTAGGACCAAAGTGACCCCCACAGGCCTGATCATGACAAAAAGAAAGAACACTCTTGAACTCTTCATTCGGGACACACCGGCGAATGATCTGATCAGGACAATATTTAAACAAATAGGGCTCGTCCCAGTAAAAGTGTTTTACTTGGGATAGAAAACGGTATTTGTCCTGTTTTGACCAATCGCTGGGTATCAGTCCCGTGGCATGATAGTTCACAATATCCCTGAACCATGGTTCATTGGATACGCTCAAGAGTTGTTCGTCAGGGAACGAGTCATTGATCGGCAGGGTCACAGGGGATGAAGAGATGCGTGAAAGATGGTCAGCTACTACGTTTTCACATCCTTTCTTATCTTTGATAACAAGATCAAATTCTTGTAACAGTAGGATCCAACGTATTAGTCGACCTTTTGCATCTTTCTTTGCCAGAAAATGTTTTAAAGCGGAATGGTCAGTATACACAACTATAGGTGAGCCAATTAAGTAAGGCCTGAATTTTTCTAATGCAAATACAACCGCTAAAAGTTCTTTTTCGGTGGTTGTATAATTAATTTGCGCATCATTCAGGGTCTTACTTGCATAATATATTACGTGTGGCATCTTTTCGATGTGCTGTCCTAAGACTGCACCTACTGCAAAGTCGGATGCGTCACACATTAGCTCAAAGGGGTAGTCCCAGTTTGGTGATGATAGCACGGGGGCTGAAGTGAGTGAGTGTTTAAGTGAGTCGAAAACTGTCTCGCAGTCCGAGTCAAAATGGAAGGTCGTATCCTTGGCCAGGAGAAGAGTTAAAGGTCTAGCAATTTTGCTAAAATCCTTAATGAATCTTCTATAAAAGCCCGCATGGCCAAGGAAAGATCGAATATCTTTGACGCTTTTGGGATGAGGGAGGTTTTGAATGACATCTATCTTAGCTCTGTCAACCTCAATGCCTTTCTGTGAAATGACATGTCCAAGAACAATTCCTTCTTGGACCATAAAATGGCATTTTTTCCAGTTCAAAGTTAAGTTCTTCTCTTTGCAACGAGTAAGAACAGCGTCAAGATTCGCTAGGCAATCGGAAAAAGAGTCTCCAAAAATCGAGAAATCGTCCATAAAGATCTCCAGAAAATTCTCTACCATATCAGAGAATATCCCCATCATACATCGCTGAAAGGTAGCGGGAGCATTGCATAACCCGAAGGGCATGCGATTGTAAGCAAAGGTACCAAAAGGACAAGTAAAAGTGGTTTTATCTTGATCCTTTTTGGCGATGGGGACCTGATTATAGCCTGAATATCCGTCCATAAAACAATAATACTTTCATCCAGCTAAGCGTTCCAGCATTTGATCAATGAATGGTAGAGGAAAGTGGTCTTTCCTCGTGGCAGCATTGAGTTTTCTATAATCGATACATACACGCCACCCAGTTTGGGCGCGTGTCTGAATCAACTCATTCGCCTCATTGGTTATAACAGTGATGCCGGATTTCTTAGGAATGACATGTATAGGACTCACCAATTGGCTATCGGAGATGGGGTATATAATACCATTATCTAAGCATTTGACGATCTCTTTCATGACCGCTTCCTTCATGACGGGATTCAACCGTCTCTGTGGTTCTCGGGTTGGTCTGGCATCATCCATCACATGTATATGATGTTCAACTATCAAGGGACTAATCCCTTTGATGTCCGCCATACTCCAACCAAAAGCCTCTTTGTTAGATCTCAATACCGATAAAAGTGCATTCTCTTGCTCTAATGCTAGAGAAGCGGATATTATAATCGGTAAAGACTCCTTCTCACCTAAATAAGCATATTTAAGATGAGACGGTAAAATTTGAGATCTAATTCAGGTGGAGAAATGATAGAAGGAGGGATCATTGAGTGATTTTTGGATTTACAAAGAAGCTCAGAGCCTGTGAAAGATACAGACTCGGGTGGAGAAAAGTCAGAAGTGCATGACTCAAGTGTAGGTAAAGTGTCCTCACTAAGATCTTGTGTAAAGTTAAACAGAGATGTGGTAATGTCATCGAGATCAGTAAAGCAAAGTTCCTCAGCTCCACAACTATCGGGGGCGATCTCATGGACAGAGCACACATCTAAAATATGAGCAGAGGGTTCTGATGGCTGATTTCCAACTTTGTAGATATTTAGTTCAATGGTCATATTTCCAAATGATAAGTTCATTGAACCGTTTCTACAGTTTATAACAGCGTTGGAAGTGGCAAGGAAAGGACGACCTAGAATCACCGGAATTTGGCCCCGGGGGTTTGCTACAGGATGTGTGTCGGGCACAATGAAGTCTACAGGGAAAACAAATTCCCCGACCTTTATCAAGACATCCTCTAATTCTCCCCTTGGTTTGGTGATAGATCGGTATGCCATCTGGAGAGTGCAGTGAGCAGGTTTCAGCTCTCCAATCCCTAGTTGCTCATATACAGAATAAAGGAGCAGGTTAACACTTGCGCCAAGGTCTAAAAGAGCACGATTTATGTTTTTACCCCCAATAGAAATCGATATTGTAGGACATCCTGGGTCCTTTCGTTTCTTTGGTAGCTGGGGAATAAAAGCAGTGCTGATATTATTAGCCATGAAAACCTTCTTCGGCACTTGAGTCTTTCTCTTCCTAGTGCACAAGTCCTTAAGAATTTTCGCATAAGCGGGGACTTGTTGGATTGCATTTAGGAGAGGGATATTGATGTTAACTTGTTTGAACATTTCTAAAATTTTCTCCATATGAGGACTCGTTCTATTACCCCTTAACCGGTTCGGGTAAGGAGCTTTCGCAATAAGCGCAGGGTCCATCATAGGAGAAGGAAGAGGGGGTAGACGAGGTCCCAAAAGAGGTGTGGGGACCGTCTGTAGAGAACTATAAAGGTTGGGAGAAGGTGTCGAGCCTAGTGGGAAATGGAGAATAGGCTCGCAAGAAGATGGTGTGGTAGAAGAAGAAGGATCAGAAGGAGAAGTGTGTGTGTGTGGAAAGGTCTCAGCTGGGGTGTTGATATGATTTTCAGTATCATCAATACCTTCCCCGACATGATTATTCAGCACTCTTCCCGATCTCAACGTTGTGATGGCATTTACATTGTAATGCCCAGGATTCTGTAGGGGTTGAGAGGGAAGTTTCCCTTTTTCTCTCGCACTCATTTCGGCTTTTAGGCGTGCGATTTCAGCTTCCATCGATCTGATACTCTCAGCTTGGGACGCTGAGTTTTTCTTTATCTCACTGACGGAAGATCTAACCTCAGTTGAAACATCTATGAAATTTGATAAAAGTGATTTCATGATTTGAGTGAATTGAGAGAACTCGTCAGAACAGGACGACTGCATAGGATTAGACAGTGCAGGATTGTTGACCTGATTTTGGAAATTTTGTGACTGGTAGGGGTACTGAGTGAGTTGAAGGGGTTGCTGTTGTGGTGGAGGAAGAGCCTTTTGAAATTGATTCGTGTTTGGAACCGTGTTTTGAGATTGGTTTTGGTTCCAAGCGAAATTCGGGTGATTCCTCCAACCCTGATTGTACGTGGAAGAATATGGATCATTTCGAGGTCTTTGAAATGCGGCATTAGAATGCTCGTGACCTTGAAACGCAGAGTTTAATGGACATTCTTCCGTTAAATGAGACGGATTAGAACAGCACCCACAAACAGTTTTGGGAGCGACATTGGGTTTAGGGAGGCTGCAGAAAATTTGTGTTCCATAGCGTCGAGCTTCTTTTGCATTGCTGCCATCTCAGCTCGAACGCCTATGGACACATCTATTTGGTGTACGCCACCCCTATTCAATGGTTGGGTTCCACTCTCCCACTGTAGTGATTTTTCAGCGAACTCTTCTAAGTACTTCCAAGCTTCCCCATCATCCTTGGTCATAAAAGTACCTTGACACATGTTTTCAAGGCTCTGTTTAGTGCTTGGGTTAATGCCCTCATAAATGATTCGGCAAAGCTCCCATCTCGGGATGCCGTGATGAGGACACTGAACCAAAAGATCCTTGAAACGTTCAAAGCATTTTGAAAATGGTTCGGTAGGGAGCTGGGCAAATTGATTCAGTTCGCTACGGATACGAGCTGTCTTTTGTATTGGGTAAAATTTCTTAAGGAATGCAGTGACGAATTCTTCCCAATTCGTAATAGAGTGTGCGGTAGTGTTATATGGCCACTTCTCGGCTATATCGCACAATGTAAATGGAAGAAGTCGTAGACGCATCGCATCCACTGAAAGTTGTGACGTACCCATCATTGCGCATACGTTTTCAAATTTGGTAATGAAAACGTAAGCGTCCTCAGTCTCGAGTCCGTGGAATTTGGGTAAAAGATTGATATACTGGGGCTTAATCTCAAAGTTATCCCCATTGGCTGGTGGTGTGGATAAGCAGGTCGAAAGAGGACCTCTAAGTGGATAGCACCTCTCTTGGAGAGAGATGCGGGGTGGATTCTGCGCACCAACGGACGGCGGCAGATTAGGGTTAAAGAAGTTTGATGGAGTTGGATCCATCGGTGTGGGTGTGGTAGTGGGTAAAGGAAAGGTAAATGGAGAAATATCGACTTCGGAGTCGATAAAAGGTATGCGGACTAAACGGGCACTAGAATCCCGTGTCCAGCCTATCTTGTACTAAAAAGGGTTAGTACAAGTGGCAGCGTTGGCTTATAATTAGGGGTAAATGAATGAATGCGGTGTTTGCTTTGAAAAAGGGATGGATTTTTGAAAAAATGATGCGACATAACAAATGCAGCACACAAACCCTAGAATTTAATGGTCACCTAGGTCCGGCTCTAGACCGCTCCTAACTGCCAAAAGAGAAGTCGCGGGATAGAATCCTCCACTGCCTCTTTGTCCCCCTGTGGCCAGGTAAGTGCCAGGTAAGTGGAAAGGTACTCCACTACGTAAGTAGTGGGCCTAATTAATAACTACTAGCCTTCAACACACTTTCCTAGGCACCACAAGAAAACGCGGATAAGCAATGAATTACCCACGGCCTTCTTCTGTCCTAATTGAGCGCGACAGTCCTTAGAGTCATCTCTAGATTTCTTTTAGTTAATGTGGTTCAATGCGGATGCAAGTTTTGTGGTTTTCGGGGCCTAGGAAGGGTAATGAAATCCCCACCTAACTTGGATTTGGCCGTGCCCCTTAATATCCGTATTTATAATGCAAACAACCAAGAAACAAAATCACGCACAAATTTAATTTTGCAATTTGCGAGCTGCTATTCTTTGCAAAGAATCCTGCAGAAAATTGTCAGTTGGAGCTAAAAAGAGGAGAGAGGAGAAGGTAAGAAGCTTACAGAGAAAAACTGGTACAGTGATCCCTCAAGTAGACCGCTGTTCCGCCGCATATGGGTCCTATTGCCGCCCTTCCGCGGTCTAAAGATTTGATCTCTTGAAAAGAAAACTTGCAGAATGCACCTGATCACTTCCCTAGTCCTCTGGAATTTTCTAAAAAATTTCTTCAATTTCCAAACAGCTCCAGATCTCCTTGCAATGAAACACAACAAATTGTTTAGGGTTTGCACGAATTTTGATCTCAAAAATCACAATGAAATAAATATTTCAATTCAAACTGTGACATAAAACGAATTAGCGCGCGATCCCCGGCAACGGCGCCATTTTGATTGAAATGTTTTCTTGATGTAGAAGTGTAAAAGTAAAAGTATCGATTCAAATAGTCCCCGATTTCGGCGCTATTTGATTGATCGTAAAATGCGAGACTGGGTAAGTAAATCAAATCGATAAGAGTCTCTTTGTGTCGGTAATTAGAAAATTGAATAAAGTTCACAATCAAAAAATTATATTTGACCGCAATCAACTACGGTGTCAGTTGTAGATCGTAAGCGAGTGCGGATCGTCCACAGGGATTGTGCGATTCATTTTTATATTTGCTTTGTTTGAATGAAAAGTTAATTGAAAAGAAAAGAAAACATGATTCAAGAATTTATCAATTGATTCAGGTGTCACGAGTTTAATCAAGAATCAAGAAACTGATAAACAATCAAGAATTGGGTTTCGATAATATTTCCAACCAAAATGTCAAGAATCTAAATGAGGCTCGTAGGAATCGATCGGATCTATAGACGCGATGTAATTTCAAGATTTCGTGTTCTTGTCTTTCGAAGGATTGATACTAGATCGATGATGGTCGACGAGAGTTAGGGCTTTCTTGATGAAACTAGGGTTTCATCGTTTAACCCTTGTTCTTTTGTCGATTATCATTCACATTCTAGCCTCTAGCAATTTCAAGAAACGATCGTAACTCCCAATCTCGAGCGATATCAATCAAGAAAGCATCGCAACGAATTGGGTCGTCGATTCTTGATCTTGCTAGGGTTTACAAAACTCGTAGGATTCAAGAATCGATTTAAGATATATTACATCATCATTCTATTGATCCTCTCGACTCCTCGACGAGCGGAGTATTACTCAAACATCACAACAAGAATTTTAACTAGAAATTTAGATTGACTCATGATGCAAGAATTTAAAGAAAACAAGATAAAAGAATATCACCTTTTATTTATATCAAAAATTTGATTACAGTCGCTCAAGAACTACAAGAGGAAGAATACAATTGTCGACTTGGCTTCGCTCGGCTCCGTGAGTCGCGGATCGGCTTGGACCACTTGCTCTGTTGAAGACCGGCTCGGCTCCTAAAAGGTTGCAAGGCTTCTTGCTTGATGGGTACTCGGGATTTTGGCTTTTGATTGGAATTAGGGTTAGGGTTTCACACAAATCCTCTCACTAGACTTGTGGAAGAAGAAGATGAAGAAAGAGATAGAATGGCTCTAAAATGAACTAATGGATTGATTTTTCCAAGGTTCCAAGATATTGAATTATGAGCCTAGGGTCTTATTTATAGAGCACCCAAACCCTAAGCCTTCTTGAGTTCCCTCCAAAAGTTTGTTGAAAGACTTCTAGAAAGAGTTTGTTAGGCTTAGCTTAGGGTTTAAGCTAGGGTTTAGGAAGAAGTTTCTAGAATGATAGGCTAGTTTAGTGTTGATCCCAAAGCTTGCTGATCTGGCAGAAGTCTCTGGAGTCTTCTGGAAATTGTTGTATCAGAAAGGAATGTGGGCCCAGAGATAAGAATTCTCCACTAAAAATGAAGTGATGACGTGGCAGAAGCGCAGCGGGACCGCGGCACAAGGCGGCTTAGGCCGCGGTTCCGCGGCCAAGTAGTCTCCTTGGGGCTTGGGCTCTTTGCAGTGGTCTTGGTTTAACATTTGGGAATTTCTTTGATATGTTGATTTGTATTTGTCCTTTTGGATTGATGCCAGAACTGAAATCATTGAGTTGGCGTAACGCTTTAGTAAATTTTGGCCTTTCTGCTGGATTTTCCTGCACAGATCTCAAAACAAGTGTTGCGCAAATGTAGGGATGACGCGATGCCATGAAATGTAGTCAATTTCCTTTATAGTGACGGTTTTACAGTCTAATACATGTAATCTGATATTTTGCGACAGTTTTGCTAATATGTAAAATATGAATGCCGAACACTTCTATATGAATGCAAATGATGAGGAAATTTCCGGCTAAAATATACAATATTTTCGACTAATCAAAACCCATAGAATCTCTCCGGTGAGCGAGAAGTTCTACTAGATCTCCAGATCGACTGAGGTTCTTGAAGTTCTACTGCAACATTAGTTTCAACCAATTCGTCCTGTGTAATTTGTGTCTCTAGAACCTCTTCTAGTTCTACCGCATTGCCATCAGTACCATCTGTAAAGATTTCATTTTCCAAAAATGTGGCATGCTGAGCAACAAACACCTTTTGTTCCTTCTTGTGGTAGAATAGATATCCATACGAATGTTTTGGATATCCCATAAATTTACACATGACCGATCGTGTCTCGAGTTTGTCTGAATTCTGCTTTTTAACAAAAGCCGGACAACCCCAAATCCTAACTCTTTTAAGAGACGGTCTCTTTCCACTCCATATCTCATATGGAGTGGTAGACACAGCCATGGTTGGAATCCTGTTTAATAGATACATTGCTGTCTCCAATGCATGCCCCCAAAAAGAAAGCGGTAACTCAGCATCACACATCATGGATCGTACCATATCTAATAGGGTACGATTCCTCCGTTCTGACAAACCGTTGTGTTGTGGTGTGTAAGGAGAAGTGAGCTGAGAGAGAATCCCATTCTCTTTTAAGAAGTCTGAAAACTCTGTACTTAAGTACTCTCCACCTCGATCTGATCGAAGTTTCTTGATGCCCAAGCCTGTTTGTTTTTCTACTTCAAGTTTGTACTCTGTGAATTTCTCGAAAGCTTCGGATTTTTGCTTTATCAAAAACACGTGTCCAAATCTTGAGAAATCATCAGTAAAAGTAATGAAGTATGAAAAACCGCCTCTAACATGTGTAGACATTGGTCCGCATACATCACTATGTATGAGGCTTAAGAGTTCCACAGCTCTTTCTCCATGTCCAGTAAACGGAGTTTTGGTCATTTTACCTTTGATACAGGACTGGCAAGTCACATAAGATTTATATTCAAAAGGATTTAAATATCCATCTTTATGTAACTTGCTTAGTCTTTTTTCATTAATATGACCAAATCTACAATGCCAAAGAAAAGCTTCATTTATATCTAAAAACTTTTTTTATTAGTATGTTGTATATTGAAAACTGTGTTTTGGTTCAGGACATAAATACCGTTATTTAATGTACCATACCCAATCAACTCTTGATTCAAGTTAATGTTCATAACAGTATTTTGCAATACAAAATGATATCCTTCATTGTCCAACAAAAAAACGGATATTATATTACATAGCATACTTGGTACAAAATAACACGGGTTCAAAACCAATATACAAACCGAAGGCAAACCCAGATGATACTCTCCCACGGATACAGTATGTACATTGGAACCATTTCCAACCCGCAGAGTATGGTCTCCAGTCTTCAAAACTCTATTGTTTCTCAACCCCTGCACACAATTATAGATGTGAAAACCAGAACCGGTATCTAATACTCAAGATGTAGAGTTAATTGAAAAACAGTTCTCAGTTACAAACACACCTGAAGCGGAAGCATCAGCATGCTTCTTCTTCTTGAGATCAGCAAGATACACAGCACAGTTGCGTTTCCAATGTCCCGAATTGTGGCAGTAAAAACATTCTCCTTTTCCACTTCCCGCGGCCCCAGATATGTCTTTCCCTTTCGCCTTTTTAACTCCACATTTCTGTTTGATGGGTTTCTTCTTCTTCTTTCCCTTGGCCTTGGCTTTTGGGACAGAAGAGGAAGATGTCCCAGCAATCAGAGCGGGAGTCTTCGCTGTTTTCAGCGTGCTCTCTGCACTTCTCAACATATTGAGAAGTTCAGGCAATGATTTCTCCAAATCGTTCATATTGAAATTCACTATGAATGGAGCAAAGGCGGGGGGAGACTGCAGAACAATATCCGTATATTGCCCATTATCCATTGTCCATCCCAGTTCCTCGAGTTCTTCTATAAGACCAATCATTTTCAAAACATGTTCTCCTACTGATGCACCAGGGGCCATTCGCATCTGAAACAACTTTCGAGATGCCTCATATCTCAAAGTACGAGATTGCTCTTCATACAACTCCTTTGTATGAAGAAAGATGGATTGCACATCCATCTTCTCGTGCTGTTTCTGATGGATATTGTCCATGGAAGCAAGCGCGAGGCACTTGGCCATGTTACAGTCAATATCCCATGTTTTTCGTATCTTCCTATCCGAAATAGATGATTCAGGTCCTGGGACGGGTGGGGCTTTGGTATTGAGGACATATGATACTTTATCATATGTGAGTGCAATGTTCAAGTTCCTCAACCATTCTTTATAGTTCGTTCCTGTCAGTTTGTTTTTCTCTAGTAGAAGCTTAAGTCCCGTCATCGGTATCTGCCATTAGGAGAGAGAAAAGAATACACTCGGCGAAATGCTCTTGCAAAGAATTAAATTGGTTATTATCTTATCTAATCGATGTCTCTCACTGATTTTATCAAATTTTCTTTCAAAACCTGAAAAGAAAACTAGCCAGGATTAATTACATTCTACAATTTCGCTAACCGGTTAGCCAGGCCAGTGTCGGTACTTTGAGGGAGGTTCCCCGTGCTTTTTCACGGACCTAATTAAAATAAACCTCATTTTCCCATAGGTCAAACCCCGTTGACACCTTTCTAGACACCTACTGGATTAGCTAATTGCAAAATGCAAAACTCTCATAGGAGTAACTCTTACTCACAGTGGGATCGGGATCCAACTATCATATAGATGGTATGCAATCTCATTGCAAATTTCAACTCTTGAAACTCCCGATATAGTTTTTACCCCTAATAACTTATGACCTTGGCTATGGTCAAAATATCATAAGCACTAGTCAAGTTCTACCCGTCATTTCAAGATTAACTAGACCCACCCATATGACCCTTGACTATGATCAACATAAGCACATGAATGTCCTAACTAATCGCATCTTATGCGGTGTAGGAAGACATCACTTAGCTACCGTACACTACGCCTCGGCTATAGTCGACATACGTAGCACGAATACTAAGTACTCTGCTTCCTAAAATGACGGAGGGTTGCAGATGGTTTTTATGAAAACCTTTAACGCTTTGAACTTGATATCGTTGTAGAATCAAAATGGTTTAGAAAAGGAGTGGCTTAAGCTCCGCATCTTTTGAAACTTGCTTTTTTCATAAAAAGGCCGAGTGGGTTTCAAATCCGATTCTACAACATCTTTAGGTTTCTTTTACTTTTACATTAATCTCATTAATTTAGTCCCATCATTTAAGTTCCTAAGCCATCACAGAAAAGAAACAAAAATAGAACGTATACTTATACCATCCGCATTCGCCACAATGTCCCGTTATGCACCGTTAGGTTACTTAACTAACGGCATAGCGGGGCGGGACTAGCGCGGGTGTAAAATATAAGCAACGTTTATTATATATCATATATATAATAATAATCCATTCGTCTCAAATACTAAGTAACCACATTACAGAATATCAACAGCAGCAGAAGCACATATGAAAATAAAAAGGATATCTAGGAGGTCCGTATTTTGTATTCAGCCAGTACGGATTCCACGGTCACGATGAATTGCCAAGCCCATACCCCTAGACCCCTACGAGAGCGGCAAGTGATCCTGCCGATTATAGAGTTTAGGAGACCCGGTCTCGACTCCTCGAGATGGCCTCCCACTGAACCCTAGAACCCGATCACTTGTGCTCCCCTCCTTGGGTCTATCCTAATGCGGAAAAGTAAATAATATAAAATAATGGTGACATCATCCTCAACCCGGAAGTGCCCCAAATAAAAGAATATTACATACATTTAACTTTTACATGAATGAAAATAAACACTCTCATCTCACATAAAACCCCCGGCTATTCAATCGCAACAACCCTGCATCATATCTCAGCAACACATAATATCTCATATCATCAACGTAAGCAAGTATGCGTATCCCGATTGTCGTTGATGTATAGCAACGAAGCCAGCGATACACCACATACTACGCTTACGGTCGCAGAAAAGAAAGTGAAAAACAACAATTGCAATCACAGATATCAAGACGATATTTAACGTTTCGGTCAAATCAACAAACACCCACGTTTTAGCCCTAGAGCTCAACACTTGAGCAAAGTTACAAATACTCAAAAATCGCACCACGGTGTCTTATGATCCAGCCGTAGAAGGAGTTAACCAATGCCTCACCTATGACACCACGGCACTACGGCAAACCCGAAGGTTCGTTCGCGGTTCCATGGGCATAGAATCGAGTTAAGGTTATTATGATCTTCTAGAGGGTCCATAGGATACTTGCGCTACTATTGAATATAAAGTTAACTTAGGAAAATTACAACACTTGGAAATTTCAGTGGGGTAGAAAGTGGGGTGTCCGATGTTCATTCGAAATGCTAAAAATAGTCTAGGTTACCATTTTAGTATCAAATAATACGACTACGAATCACTACGAATTATCCCCAAGTCTAAACAATCATCACATGAAAATTGGGCTAAGCAAACAATACTAGAAACCCTAACTTGCAAACAACAGAGCACAGGTGAAACATGGGGTGCATAGGGGCAGCGGCCGGCCTGGACGGATTTTGTGGGGGTGTGCTCGGCCAAAATCCGAACACCCCCCCCCCCCGTATTTCACCTGGGTTCTTAGGATTGCCTGCACTGCATTCTGAACATGTTTGAAAAAATTTTAGAGCACCTTTTAAAAAATTTCCAGAGAGCATATATAGGGTTCCGTAATACTGTATTTTTCGGAGTCGGATTCGTTTTCGTATTAGTTATAACACAAAGTCCAGAATTCTAGCTTGGCTCTGATACCATTGTTAGGGTTCTCTAGCACCTACTATTGAGTATGGAAACATCACACATGCCACTTTAAAATTTTAGAGGTGCTAAGAAAACTAAGCATGGATCTTTAACTAGAATTTCTAGGGTAACAACACAAGTATCACATACAAGAACTATATTTACACTAAGTGAAAGAAATACAACCTTTGTAGTCCTCTTTGTAGTGACTCCTAGGATCGTTGAGAGTTGGAAAAACTTGCAAGTAAGCTCCTTTGTCCACGATGATCCACCCGAAGTCCACTTAGTCCAAGCTCCTAGCTTCAAATGATCAAACAAGATGATGAATCTAAACACTCTAATCTAATTGGCTAGATTAGAGTTGAATGATGAGGTGGTGTGTTTTCTATAATCAAAATCCTTTCTTTTTATATATATATCTCTCTCTCTTTAGAAAAATCAAGAGAGCAAGGAGGAGGAAGAAGATGAAGGCAAAAGCTTTTTTCTAAAAGAAATGATAATGGTTGATATGAAAATAGAAAAGATAGTATATATATTTTCTCTTTGTCATTCCAAACCATGGTTACTAAATATAGATATTATTGCACTTGAGTTAAAAGACAAAAGGAAAAATTAATCTATGGTTAAAAAGTGGGTGAACTTAGGTTAAGTTCAAGAAGAGTGTAGAAGATAACCATGGATTAATCTTTATCTTTTCCTTTTGTTTTAAAAAAATGCATATTAATATCCATATATAATAGTTCCATGTAAGTCTTATATTGCCTTCAAGTGTGTATCATCAACCAGGATATTTTTGTATGCATGTATCCATGCACATCAACATGTGCATACATGCATGCATTCTTACTCTTTAATAAAAAGGGTTTGACTAAAGAATTAAAATAAAACTAAAAGTCAAAATGTTAAATCAACAATTGATTTAACAATCCGGTCATATCACATACGACCCGACCAATAGAAAAATGCCCGATTAACATACGGTATCACATAGTCGTATTCAATCAGGTCCCGCGCATATCATATATGCACACCACATCTTTTCGCCTGTGCTAAGGAACTTCTGTGTGGGACTCTAAGACTCATCAATACGCCGGTAGTGGGTGATGATCATATCAAACACCCACAAGCCGCAAACGGTCAGCTAAACGTAACGCCACCCGGGTATTGAATGATCAGAAGAAAACCAGCAAAGCTGTCAAAACTCCCGTCGAGCCATCTGGCAACACTTACCGTACAGTCCGATCTTCTCGTCAAATATGTTGCATATCGAGTCTAGGGATGGTGCTGTCAACCCAATTGTTAGTTTATATGCCCTAGAGGCCATTACTGTATCATACTAGTTTGTATATTACTTAATGGAAGCTTGGGATATTCACCATTGTATACACAATCTTGCTCAAAATAGTAGTATGCTACTTGGTTTGTTTCTACTTCAATGTGTGTACATGTGTTTCTTTTAACATATTTCCTATACACATTAGTGGAGCCCTTAGGATCTTTGCTTGATTACCAGCGTTGTGATGGCAGTCAAACTCGTGGGGGCTGGGTAATCCACAAGCACGTCCTTATGCAGGTCCCTAGTCGTAGGACTATCAAGACAGGGCATCGATACTCCGGAGTAGACTAGCATATGCGCTTCTCATCCCAGCACGGGAGACGGTCTGTCCCACAGCCGTCAGTACGTCGTACTTGAGATAGTATGTGGGTGCTCGTTAGGTTACGAGTACACTGGACAGGACTCGTCGGGAACTGTTGGTTGGTACTATACCTATCGTCAGTTATCAGTTCCTAGGTGACATGAGTACAGCTTAGTCCACTGACTTGACACTGTCACTTCGCCTCGAGTGTGTTCCCGCTGTACTTTGATTACTACCCTACCATGGCTTAAAGGAGTCGTGCAAACAGGTAGTAGTTGGGTGCAGTCCCGAAGCACTTGGAGGCAGTGACGGTTAGATAGGATTCGTCTCTCCCGGTATTGGGAGTTGATATCGCGCTGTGTCTAGGAGAGCCATTAAACATAGTCGTCCCTGGCCAGGGCGAGTGAGATACACTGGTAGGTTTCCAGTGTTATCTCAGGGTGTTCTGGGCTACACTCCGACACGACTTGTACCGCTATTAGGGGACTGACATTTACCACCCCCCTAGGCCCGCCATGCGATATTCTCAGACGAACAGACCAGACTGTACGCAGATTGTCACATACAGGCTCAGTAGGAGTTCGGATGGGTTCGCTTCATCAGTCTTCTTATCGGCATCTACCTGGGGGCCGTTACGTACAGCTAGTGCCGCTTGCGGTCTGTGGTTAAACCCACTGCTAGCGTAGTGTCGAGTCTTTAGAGTCCCACACAGAGGGTTATTCTCCTTTGGGCAAAACAGAGTAGAGTTCGCATGGTTTTGCAACAGGGTCCGTTCACATCCGCGCACTTGTGCACGTTTGGTGTCCGGGTAGTCATTACTAGCGGGCTCTGGTTTGAGCCAGATCCTAGTATATGTTTTGGGGTTAGTTTTATCTCATTGTATTCATATTCCTCGGAACACGAATGCGGGTGTGTATGCACAGTTGTTTGAGGTGGAGGAAGAGGATTCTCATTAGGGTTTTGGTACGGGTGTGTATGCACAGTTGACAGTTGTCGTTTACCAAACCCTAATGAACATGTGAATTATGATTAAAAATGCTAATTAAAAGGAAATTGAGTTATGGTTAGGGTTGTTGACATTTTGACCAAGGTTGACTTGTTGACCAAGGTTGAAACTTTGACCATCATCATTTCAAGCAAATATGCTCTTTGATCTTTGCAAAACACATTAAATGTGAAATGATAATGGTCATATCAAACCAACCATCACCTTTTTCATTTTGATTAATATTGTTAATTATTAATTCACATATATGTGATATGGTTGTTATTTTCATATCATAATCTGATTCTCATTCTCTCTCATTTTTCCTCTTCCTCTTCCTCTAGCTCAAAGAAAATTCTTCTCATGAGTTGAGAACTATTTTCTTTGAGATAAAACACCAAAGCCACTCTCTACTCATCCTAAGGTTGAAGGTCTAGCAAGCCGAACACTTTAGTTTCCTCAAGTTCGAGGAAGGAGCTCAAGGTAGAGACCCTCAGGTGGATCCATCTTCGGCAAGAGAAGGCGACGAGGAGAGAACCATCCGACCACCACAAGGAGTCCAAGAGAAGGAGTTCAAGTTGAGGTATAACCCCCTAACCGAGTAGGTAAAGCTCTTGTTAGTTGCTAGTGTGTAGTTTAGCAAAGATCCGTGTTTTATAGTACATGTTACCATAACCCAAAAAATCGTTTTTCACCGTTTCCGCAAGCCCGAAAGAACCGGGAGAGGTAACGTGGACTTACAGTGGTATCAGAGCCTAGCTAAACACACCCTAGCATATTAGCAAAGTATCTAGAATTTCGATCGGACAAAAAACCGCAAAACACGTTAAAAATATCTACTTTCTGCCGATTTTTATTTCTGCTCAAAAAATAATAAATCATGTACTAAAAATCGGCTCAGGGTTTTTACAGTACAGGCAAGAAAAACGATCCAGTAAGTCGACCAACTCACTGCGGATCCGCGGCATGAGCTTGCTCTTGCCGCGGATCCGCGGCCGAGTTGACTCGGCTGTGGATCGTTTCTCCCGCAGTGTTGTTGTGTTGGTGTTTTGTGATTTTTAGGATGGTTTGTTTCTGCCCAGAATTTCCAGAGAACAAATTTGTTTTTCGGGTGGTTACAAATCCGTATTTTGATCGATTTTCTGTAGACTTTGGCTAATGGGTTGTATCTGTAATGTTATATGTGTATTGAACGTCTGCTAATCGCTATACATCGATTAGTGGGGGTTATACATATCTGTGATCTGTAATGTTGATGGTATGTTTATATGAATTCGTTGGATTGTCGCGGATGAATAGCCGGGGGTTGTGAGATGAGAGTTTTTTCTTTATCTTTCAATTCATGTAATATGTAAATTTGATGTAATATTATTTGTATGGCCGCACATCCGAGATGAGGTTGTAGCCGCCATTGTATAATTTCTTTTTACTGTTTTTGCTCCTAGGATAGACCTAAGGTGGGGTCCACAAATTACCGGGTATCTCGAAGTGCCGAGTGGCCTACTCACATCGTTGAGGGAGGTTGCTTCGCTTCGGGTACTTGGAGGGTAGTTTGCCGCACCTGTAGGGGTCTAGGGTGGGGTATTGGCTATTCATCGCGACCGTGTAATCCGCTTTTCGTTACAGGCTCGAACGGAATTCGGATTCCTAGTATATCCAATGTATTCATCTGTGATTTGGAATGGCTATCATTGCATCTGACGAATGTGTATATATCTATATATGATATCTATTTAGGCATTGCTTATGTTTTGCATCCGCGCTAGTCCAGCCCCCGCTCTGTCGTTAGTTAAGTAACCTAACGGGTGATGACAGGACCCCGTGGTGAATGCGGATGGCATAAGCGTACGTCATATTTTCGTTGTTTTCTGCAATGGTTGGATTAAATGATGGGACGCATTAAAATTAATGCAAGAAAATAAACCAAGTAAAATTCGTTGGAACACTTTCAAAACCACTCGGTTCTTTTCAAAAACCAACTTTTAAATGCGGAGCTTAAACCACTCCTTTTAAAAGCTATCTCGTTCCATCGATTATATCAAGTTCACTATGTTCACGTTTTCGCCAAAACCATTCGTAGCCCTCCATCATTTCAGTTAAATATTCGGTAGTATTCAAGCTATGTATTTTGACCTCAAGCCAAGGCATAGTGATTGGTAGCTGCCGGATATTTATCTGTTGCATAGATAGAATGCGTTGGTTTAAGACAGTCGTACTGCCATTTTGGCCTACGTCAAGGGTAGGTACGGGTGGGTTCAAATTAACCTGGATAATGATGGGTAGAACTTGACATGTGACTTATGAAATTTTGACAACACGCCAAGGTCATAAGAGCATGGGGCAAAAAATCCACATTGGGAGATTCAAAAGAAACTGAAACTTGCTAGCGCTGCATACCATTTGGAGTGTGATGATTCTGGTAGGATTCCTTCAGTTTTGTCACGCGATGATATTTGGATCCCGATCCTACTGTGAGTATATGCTGCTCCTCGGGAAATTTCTCACTTAACGATCAATGCTATAAACCTAGTAGGTGTCTAGAAAGGTGTTAGCAGGGCTACGCCCCCAGGGAAAAGAGGTTATTTAATTAAGGAACTTCGCGAAAGCGTTGGAAAACCTCCCTCGAAGTACCGACACCGGCATGGCTGAACGGTTAAGCAAGTATTGTACAGTGAGATTGATCCCGACTAATTCTTCCTTTATGGTTTGAGGAGGGATTCGAGAGACGGTGGGAGCCATCCTGTTTAGACAAGCTAAAAACCACTCTAAAATTGCAAGCGCATCATGCTAAAGTGTTTCTTCTCTCTCTCCTAATTGCAGCGACCAATCGACATGACTGGACTTAAGTTATTACTAGATAAAAATATACTGACAGGCCTAAACTACAAAGATTGGCTCAGGAATGTCAAAATGGCAATCACTTACGACAAGTTGGGGTATCTCCTTACCACCAAAGCTCCCCCTGTCCCAGGTCCCACCTCCAACGTCGCGGATATAGAAATCCGTAAGACATGGGAGATCGACTGCGCGAAGGCCAAGTGCCTCGTGCTTGCCTCTATGGACAATGAACATCAGAGGAGGCACGAGAATATGGACCTGGAATCCATATTTCTTCATACAAAAGAACTGTATGGAGAGCAATCCCGTATCGCCAGATACGAAGTCTCGAAAAAGTTGTTTTCGATGAGATTGGCCGTCGGATCATCGGTAGCGGAACACGTGCTTAAGATGATTGGATTCATTGAAGAGCTCGTGGACCTTGGGACCACGTTAGAGAACGAGCTCTATACGGACTTGATTCTCCAGTCCCTTCCTTCCACTTACGCCCAGTTTATCCTGAACTTCAACTTGCAAGGAAAAGAGGTTGAACTTCCGGAGCTCCTCAACATGTTGATGAGTGCAGAGGGCACTCTACAGAAAGGTAGGGAAACATCCACTTTGTTTGTAAGAGGATATTCCTCTTCTAAATCCAAGGCAAAAGCTAAGGGAAAGAAGAAGAAAGCCCCCGCCAAACCAAGGGGCGGTGTTAGTAAAGTGGATACGAAGGGAAAGACAAAGGCAACAAAGGTAGCGGGAAAACTTGTGGGAAAGGAAGAATGCTTTTATTGTCACAAGAGTGGACACTGGAAAAAGGATTGCAGGGCTTGGAAGGCCAGAAACCAGGATCTGAAGCAAGTTGCGGCTTCGGCTTCAGGTGTTTATGTTATTGAAAACTGTCTATCAATAAACTCTACATCCTGGGTATTGGATACCGGATCGGGATCTCATATCTGTAATTCTTTGCAGGCACTGAGAAGGCGTAGGGTTTTGAAGGAAGGTGATATGACCCTCAGAGTTGAAACGGAGCTGGCATGGATGCTGAGTCCGTGGGGGACTATCACCTGGGATTGTCAGATGGGCATGTTTTGGTTTTGCGTGATTGTTATTTTGTACCCAAAGCAACCTGTAATATCATATCTGTATCTTTATTATCTAAAGAAGGTTATGAATTTGCATTTGTAAGTAATGTTGTGAACATTCACCTTAATCAAGTTTTGATTGGGTCGGGTACATTAAACAATGGTATATACGTATTAAACCAACAACAGATTTTCAATGTCCAGAATACACAAAAAAGAAAGTCTCCAGAAATCAATCATGCTTTCTTATGGCATTGTAGACTGGTTCACATCAATGAGAGAAGGTTGACGAAGTTACATACAGAAGGATATTTGGATCCGTTCGAATATCATTCATATGCAACTTGTCAATCCTGTCTCAAAGGAAAGATGACAAAGACTCCGTTCACTGGACACGAAGTAAGAGCGAGCGAGCGAGCTCTTGGGACTCTTACACTATAAGCAATTCGGAGTGTTTCGTATTCGTAGTTTTAACATTATTTCGGGTTATTCACATATTGTCTAGGCAAAATTAAAAAGTTCGAACGATTATCAAAAACCCATTTTTCCAAGTTTAACGTATTCGGAAAAATATGCAAGTAATTTTATGAACCCTCTAGAAGAATGAAACCTTAACTCGACTTTTTGGATCGCGGAACCGCGGTCATACCGTAGGGTTTGCCGCAGTTCCGTGGCGACATGAGTGAGGCTTGGGTCTTTCCTAATACGACTGGTGCATAGGTACTGTGGCATATTCTGGGTATTATTGAACAGTGCTCAAGTGTTGAGCTGTCGGAAAATTGTGGGAATTTGATGAATCGATCGAAAAGTTTAACGTCGTCCGGATATCATGTGTTGTGATACAATACTTAGAATCCACACTAATTTGAATTTTATAAATCTAGCAATTTAGTCTCATTTGATCGGTTGCCACGGGATTTTGATGTGATCAAAAGCCCCTCGCAATCACGTAGCGTACGCGGATACTCGCCGGGTAACCTTATTAGATAGCCACACCTCATAGCCCCGACCAAGTGACTATAGGAGAACCCCATCGCCAAAAGCATCCGTCCGGGTGTTCGCGGCCGTGGTGTTCCGCCTTAGTGCACTTCGTCGACGGTATCGGGGGGTGCGGCCGTCTACTAAAGTTTCCAACGAGCATTCGATCAGGATGTCGGGAATCTTGTTGAATTACCCGACAGGTTATTGGAAAGTGTTTTCAATATCGAGACTGAAATGCGGGGTTTATAATTGTTAAACATGTGATGTCTAAGGAATTCATTTGGTTGGGCATGAAATCCAAAGTATGTGATACATTGGGTTTATGATGTCCAAGGTGGTTGCGAATTCCAATTGTTGTAGTTTTTCACTTTCTTTTCTGCGACCGTAAATGTAATATGTGATGTATCGCCGGTTTCGTTGCTATATGTCAACGACAATTGGGATACGCATATTTACTTATGTTGATGAAATGTGATGTTATGTGTTGCTGGGATATATTATATTGGATCGTCGTGTTTGAATAGCCGGGGTTTTCTTATGTGAGATGAGAGCTTTTCATTTTCATTCATGTAAAAACTTGTATGTAATATTCTTTTATTGGGGCACTTCCGGGTTGAGGAAGATGTCACCGTTGATGTATATTATTTACTTTTCCGCATTAGGATAGACCCAAGAAGGGGAGCACAAGTAACCGAGTTCTTGAGTCCAGTGGGAGACCATCTCGAGGCGTCGAGACCGGGTCTCCTAACTCTAGAATTGGTAGGGTTGCTTGCCCCTCTCGTAGGGGTCTAGGGATGTGGGTTTGGCTATTCATCTCGAAGGTGGAATCCGTGTTTTATACAGGCTTAATATAAAACCCGGAAATCCTACTATATCCAATATTTCATATGTTGTTTTCTGCTGCGATATTCTGTGATGTGATCACTTTATATGATGAGATAGATACTGTATATAATATATATGATATATTATATAGACGTTGCTTATGTTTTACACCCGCGCTAGCCCTGTCCCGCTCTGCCATTAGTTACCTAACCTAACGGTGCATGATGGGACATCGAGGCGAATGCGGATGGCATAAGCGTACGTTGTATTTATCTGTAATGCTTAGGTAACTTAAAT
Source organism: Agapanthus africanus (assembly GCA_030015575.1). Classification (NCBI taxonomy): domain Eukaryota; kingdom Viridiplantae; phylum Streptophyta; class Magnoliopsida; order Asparagales; family Amaryllidaceae; genus Agapanthus; species Agapanthus africanus. Next base: position 135,752,783 of record JASDDO010000004.1, on the reverse strand, counting down.
GATGGGACATTCATTAATGAGATTAATGAAAGAAAATAAACATAATGATGTTGTAGAAACTTGTTTTAAAAACCGGTAGCTCTAGTTCTTGCTTTGCATAGCGGTATTCCTTGTAGAATATCCAGCACCTTATTCGATAAGGAAAGAGCCGAGATCCCTTCACCGGGAATGACCTCTTTAACGAAACTAGTAGATTCTACAACCCACTTGGTTTGTCTTTTGATTGCTTCTATAGTTTTTGCTTTGCATAGTGGTATTTGTGAAATATCCTGCACCTCATTCGATGAGGAAAGAGCCGTGATCCCTTCACCAGGAGTGACCTCTTTAGCAAAACTAGTAAAAGCCTAAAAAACACTCATTTTCAAAATCACTCGATTCTACAACGATATCAAGTTCATTACGCAAGAGCTTTTCTTAAAAACCTGCCATAGCCCTCTGTCATTTCAGATAAGTAGTATTTAGTATTCGTGCTGCGTTTGTTGGCCTTTGTCAAGGCGTAGTGTGCGGTAGCTGATTATTGCTTATCTGCTTAAGCATATGATACGATTGGATTAGGGTAGTCGTGCGACCTTGTTGGCCTTTGTCAAGGGTCGTGTGGGTAGGTTTAATTCAATCAGGAAATGGCGGGTTGAACTTGACTTGCATCCTATGGTTTGTTGGCCTTTGTCAAGGTCATAGGAGGTTAAGGGCAAAATATTATCAGGAATTTCAAGTGTTGAAATTTGCAATGAGATTGCGTACCTTCTATGAGATAGTTGGATCCCGATACCTACTGCGAGTAAGAGTTACTCATGGGAGAGTTTTGCACATTACAATTAGCCGATCAAGTAGGTGTCTAGAAAGGTGTTAACAGGGTTACGCCTCTGGAAAAACGAGGTTTATTTTAATTAGGTCTGTGCGAAAGCACGGGGAACCTCCCTCAAAGTACCGGCACTGGCCTTGCTGAAAGATTGGCAAAATTGTAAGGTGTAATTAATCCCGGCTAGTCTTTCCTTTTAGTGTTTGAAGGAAGATTTGATAAAGACAGTAGGAGCCATCCTGATTAGATAAAATAATAACCAATCTGATCTTGCAAGAGCGCACGCAGAGTGTTTTCTTCTCTCTCTCTCTCCAGGTAGCAACCATGTCACGCCTTAATCAAGATAATAATATGGATGCATTGACCGAACCCGCTTGTTATACTGAGCTGGGGAACGTTAGTCCCGCTCCAACTTATAATTGTTATAAGACCGAGTAGGAAATAGGGGATTAACAGGATTCCCGTGCCGCCCAAACGAAGAATGCATGATGATGCTTCTTCTTCGGGTGTGTTCATTATCGAGAATTGTTTCTCAGTATCCTCTACGTCCTGGGTATGAGATACCGGATCAGGATCCCACATATATAATCTGTTACATGAGCTACAGATAGGTAGAAAACTGGGAATGGGTGATAAAGTTTCAAGTATTGAAAACGGTGCAATTGTTGCAGCCAAAGTGTTGGCGGTTATCACCCTGTATTACCAAATACATTTATTCTGAACGAATGTTATTAGATACCGAACCTGATATGCAACATTATATCAGTCTCTTTATTTAGTAAAGAAGGATATAATTTTGTATTGTTGGATAATATTTTGAACATTTCCTATATCAAGAGTTGATCTGTTCAGGCACGTTAGCTAAAAGTATATACATTCTAAATCAAACTACAGTTCTCAACATACAGAACACACACAAGAGGAAGAGTTTAGAAATGAATGAATCCTTCTTGAGGTATTATAGACTAGGTCATATCAATGCGACCCGACTAGCTAAGTTACATTAAGATACATATTTAAATCAGTTTGAATTTACATCTTGTGAAACTCGCCAGTCATGTCACAAAGATAAAATGACCACAGCTCTGTTTACTAGAAACAGAGAAAGAGTTAATGAACTCTTGGAATTGATACATGATGATGTATGTAGGTCCCATGTCTACACATGCCAGGACTAGTTCTTTTTACTTCATTACATTCACTGATGATCTCTCAAGATTCGCACATGTATTCCTGTTGAAACACAAGTCTGAGGCTTTTGAGAAATTCAATGGATATAAGTGCGAAGTAGAGAACAAAAATGGGTATAACTATTATGTCCTTTGATGTGATCAGGGAGGAAAATACTTGAGCACGGAATTCCTGGACTATTCTAAAGGAGAATGAGATTCTCTCTCAGCATTACTCCTCCGTATACACCACAGCACATTAGTATATCGGGGTGGAGCAATCGTACCCTATTAGATATGGTGCGCTCGATGATGAGTACTACTGAGTTGCCTATTTTCTTTTGGGGGTTATGCACTTGTGAAGCTGCATACTTATTGAATAGGGTTCCAACCAAATCAGGTGCCTACTACTCCATATGAGATATGGTATGGGAAGAGTCCATGTCTTAAGTAAGTTAAGATTTAGGGTTGACCGGCCTATATCTAAAAGCAAAATCCGGACAAGCTCGATGCAAGGTCAGTTCTGTGGAAGTTTTTGGATATCCCGAGCATTCGCAAGGTATATCTTCTACCACACCGAGAAACATAAGGTGTTTTATTTCTCGGCATGCCACCTTTTTAGAAAAGGAATTTCTTGTGAAAAAAATAGTGGTTATGGGGTAGAACTGGAAGAGTTCCAGCTATACTGTTAGTTATATGTATGCCCTAGAGGCTATTACTGTACATACGATGTATATTGTAATGGATGCTTGGACATATATAGGGAGGACTTTCTTGCTCGATATGATAGTATGCTATCTGCTTGTACTTTATCTTAACATGTACTCTGACTGTCTCTATGTTACATGTTGATAAAGCCCTTAGGATATGTACTCGACTACTGGGACTATGATGAGATCATACTAGTGGGGCCACGGTAGTCGACGAGTACATCCTATAACTGTTCCTAGTCGAGGGTGTATCGAGATAGGGCATCGATGCACCAAAGTAGACTAGCGTATACGCATCTTGACCCATGTGATGGGCGATGGATGATCCCATATCCATCGGTGTTTGACATAAAGGATGGTGTACGGGTGCTCAATAGAGACTGGGTACACTAGACGGACTCGCCGAGAACTCCCAGATGGTATTATATCTCACGTCAGATGGCAGTTCTCCGGTAACACTGGTACAGAGTAGTCTGTTGACCCGAGATCGTCATAGAGTCTTGTGTGATTCCCACTGTGCTTTGATTTCCATCATACCACGTCCAAGTGGGCATGCAAAAAGGTGGCTTTTGGGTACAGTCCCGAATCACATGGAGGCAATGAGCGATAGGAGGGGATTCGTCACTCCCGGTATAGGGAGTTGATGTTGTGCTGTGTTCGATTGGCTATAACTGGAAATTCCTGGTCAGCGTTGCTGAGATTTACTGGTAAGTGTTATCAGTAGTTTCTCGAACTGTTATAGACCTCATATCGACACGACTTATCGAGCTACTGGGGTCTGACGTTTACCACCCCTAGGCGAGATATGCGACATATCAGACGACGAGACCGGACTGTACGGGAGTGTTACTGTTTAGATTCACAGGAGAATGTACATGCTTGCTTGTTGATCTTCTGAGCGCTCAATACCTGGGTGGCTGTTATGTTTAGCTGACCGCTTGCAGCTTGTGGGTGTTTGATATGATCATCACCTACTGCCGGCGTATTGACGATTCTTTAGAGTCCTACACAGAGGTTTCTTGGCTCAGGCAAAACGGAGTAGGAGCATATATGTGATATGTGCGGGACCGAGGATAATGCGGTATGTGATACCGTATTGGATTCTCGCGATATGAGATATCGGCCGGGTATATGTGATATAGCCGGGTCATCGTATTAGTTGGTTATATGCGATATAGACGGATTATCGGATCAAGTGTTGATTCGATAATTTAATGTATAATAATATATATGATATATTAAATTACATTAACTAATATTAGCTCACTAAAAGATTCATTTTCTCACGGGATAATACATTGATATATATGCGATATATGTTAATTGTATTATTTTCTATTGTTACAAAATATATTGTATATGTGATATATAATATTGTAACATGTTAGGGTTACAAATTTAACAATGGTTTAGGGTTTAAACATGGTTAGGGTTTGGATTAGGGTTAGCTTTTGCATGAAACTTCCATGAAGCTTCATGAAGCTTTGACTTTGTGTTTTGCTTGATATTTTGTGATGATATTATGTTAACCCAATCCAAACCATTAACTCTAGTTAATTCTCTACAAGGGTTAACTCCTTCATGCTTAACCCTTGATTAGATTTGTAACCACTACAATATTTCATTATTCATCACAAAAGGATTCTATTATCTTCTTCCTTGAGTTCCTTCTTGGAAAAAGCTTTCTAGCTTTTTGCTAAGTGATGAAAGTGAGTGAGAATATGAAAACAAATGAGAGCAAAAATCCTACTTCATCATCCTCATCTACCCTTGCCCCTTTAGATGAGAGTGTTCACTTCATTTAGTGAGTGTTAGCTTGTGTTAATGAAGCTTCAAGGTAGATCATCTTTGTATCGAAGATCGGAAGCAAGCTTGCATCTTTCTCTTCGTGGAACCTCTCGAGAGTCGGGAACACGATGATCGCAACGAAGGGACCTCAACACGGAGCTTAAAAAGTGAAGGACCGGATCTACAAAGATTGTAATCCCTCTCACTTAGTGTTAAAGTGTTTAACATGCTTGTTTTCGCATAAACTCTAGTTTAAAGATCCGACTTTGGGTTGTTCGGCACGGCTATTTTTTAAATCGGGCATGGTTGATGACTCGTAGACCCTTGTATGCGTGCATAGTAACCCTACAGTGGTATAAGAGCCAAGCTAGAGTTTTAGGCGAAGTCTAGGCGAAGTTTAAAGTCCGATCGAACTCCGAATACCCGGTTTATACCCCTCTCTGTACATTTTCTAAAAATGTGATTTTTTTAGTATTAAAAATACACAGAAAAACAAGCAGGAAAAACTAAGAATTACTGTGAAGTACAGCCCACTAATTCGCTCATATGACCGCGGAACCGTGGCCAAACCAAGGGTTTGGAGGCGGTTCCGCGGCCAAAATTTTGAATTAGTCCCTGGAATTTCATATATTTATTCTTAGGTCCTTTCTTGGCAATTTTTTCTGGGAATGTTTTAATTCCACTCAAGTGTTGAGTTTTCTAGGGTTGTATTGGGGACTCATTGATTCGATCGGATAATTTAACTTTGTTTAGTTTGTCCGGGTATTTTTTAGATCGTGTTAAAAAGTTCGACCGGATATCAATAACTCACTTTTTCCCCTGCCGGAAAATTTCCAAGCGTTGGATTTTTTCGTAGCTTAGGAACGTTCTAAGTCGTTCAAGTAACGCGGTGGACCCTCTAGAAGACAACAAACCTTAACTCGATTATGTGACCGTCTTGAACTGCCTCTGAACCTTAGGGTTTGTGGCAGTACAGCGTGCCACATATGAGGCGTTGGCTTGACCCTTCTACGGCTGGACCATTGGTACTGTGGCATGTGATGGATGTTTTTAAACTGATTTCAAGTGTTGAGATATATTGGGGAAATCTTGGGTGTTTGATTATTCGATCGGAAAGTTTAACATTGTCTATTTATCTGGAATATGATACAATAATTGGAATCCACATGTAGTTATGAGATAACTAATTTGAATGTTATAAATCTAGCGGTTTAGTCTCAGATGATCGGTTGCCACGGAATTTTGATGTGATCAAAAGTCCGTCGCAATCATGTAGCGTACGCGGATACTCGCCGGGTAAACTTAATAGACAGCCATGCCCCATAGCCCCGACCAAGTGACTGTAGAAGAACCCCATTGCCAAAAGCATCCGTTCGGGTGCTCGCGGCAGCGGTGTTCCGCCTTAGTGCACTTCGTCGACGGCATCCGGGGGTACGGCCGTCTACTAAAGTTTGCGACGAGCATTCGATCAGGATGTCGGGAATCATGTTCAATTGCCCGACTTGATATTGAAAAGAGTTTTCGATAATGAGACTAAAATGCGGGGTTTATAATTGTTAGGCATGCGATGTCTAAGGAATTCATTTGGTTAGGCATGCGATGTCTAAAGAGGTTGCGGATTCCAACTGTTGTAGTTTTACACTTTCTTTTCTGTGACCGTAAGCGTAGTATGTGGTGTATCGCCGGCTTCGTTGCTATACATCAACGCAAATCGGGATACGCATACTTGCTTACGTTGATGATATGAGATATTATGTGTTGTTGTGATATGTTATATTGGATCGTCGCGTTTTGAATAGCCGGGGGTTTTATGTGAGATGAGAGTTTTTTCTTTTTCATTCATGTAAAATTCTTTTGTATGTAATATTCTTTTATTGGGGCACTTCCGGGCTGAGGATGATGTCACCATTGTATATTATTTACTTTTCCGCATTAGGTAGACCCAAGGCGGGGAGCATAAGTAACCTGGTTCTAGGGTCCAGTAGGAGACCATCTCGAGGAGTCGAGACCAGGTCTCCTAACCCTAGAATTGGCAGTGTTGCTTGCCACTCTCGTAGGGGTCTAGGGATGTGGGTTTGGCTATTCATCGCGACCGTGGAATTCGTGTTTTATACAGGCTCGTATTAAAAACACGGACGTCCTAGTATATCCAATATTTCATATATGTTCTTCAGCTGCAATGTTCTGTGATGAGATCATATTACTGCCTGAGACGAATGTTTATATTATATATATGAGATATATGTTATATTGCAGATTTCGTTTCAAATGTGATGCTTGTGAAGCATAATAAAATGGGACTTCATTAATGAGATTAATGAAATAAAAGAAACCTAAAGATGTTGTAAAAACTTGTTTAAAAACTGGTAGCTCTAGTTCTTGCTTTGCATAGCGGTGTTCTTTATAGAACATCCAGTACCTTATTCGATAAGGAAAGAGCCGAGATCCCTTCTCCGGGAGTGACCTCTTTAGTGAAACTAGCAAATGCTACAAACTCGTTCTGTCTTTTGATTGCTTCTATAGTTCTTGCTTTGCATAGTGATATTTGTGAAATATCCTGCACCTTATTCGATGAAGAAAGGGCCGACGATCCCTTCACCGGGAGTGACCCCTTTAGAAAAACTAGAAAAGCCTCAAAAACACACCATTTAAAATCACTCGATTCTACGACGATATCAAGTTCATTACGCAAAGGGTTTTCTTAAAAACATGTCGTAGCCCTCCGTCATTTCAGATAAGTACTAGTTAGTATTCGTGCTGCGGTAGTTTGGCATGCGTCAAGGCATAGTGTACGGTAGCTAACTAGTGTTTATCTGCTAGCATACGATGCAATTGGATTAGGGTATTCGTACGGCGTTGTTTGGCATGCGTCAAGGGTCGTGCGGGTGGGTTTAATTCAATCAAGAAATGTACGGGTTGAACTTGACTAGCAGACTATGGGTTGTTTGGCATGCGTCAAGGTCATAGCACGCTAGGGGTAAATATTATTGGGAATTTCAAGTGTTGAAATTTGCAATGAGATTGCATACACTCTATGAGATAGTTGGATCCCGATACCCGCTGCGAGTAAGGGTTACTCTTGGGAGAGTTTTACACATTACAATTAGCCGATCAAGTAGGTGTCTAGAAAGGTGTTAATGAGGTTACGCCTCTGGGAAAACGAGATTTACTTTAATTAGGTTCGTGCGAAAGCACAGGAGACTTCCCTCAAAGTACCGACACTGGCCTGGCTGAAAGATTGGCAAACTTGTAGCGTGTAATTAATCCCGGCTAGTCTTTCCTTTTAGGGTTTGAAGGAAGATTTGATTAAAACAGTGGGAGACATCCTGATTAGATATATTAGATAACCAATCTAATCTAGCAAGAGCATACGCTGAGTGTTTTCTTCTCTCTCTCTCCAGGTAGCGACCATATCACGCCTTAATCAAGATAATAAAATGGATGAATTAACCGAACCCGCTTGTTATACTGAGCTGGGGAACGTTGGTCCCGCTCCAACTTATAATTGTTATAAGACAGAGCAGGAAATTGGGGAATACCAGATTTCCCGTGCCGCCCAAACGAAGAAAGTGCATGCTGATGCATCATCTTCGGGTGTGTTCATTACATAGAACTGTTTCTCAGAATCCTTTACGTCCTGAGTATGAGATACCGGATCAGCATCCCACATATGTAATCTGTTACATGGGCTACAGATAGGTAGAGAACTGAGAACGGGTGATAAGTTTCATGAGATAGAAACGGTGCAAATGTTGCAGCCAAGTCTGTTGGTCACTATCACCCTGTATTACCAGAATACATTGATTCTGAACAAATGTTATTAGATACCGAACCTGATATACAACATCATATCAATCTCTTTATTAGTAAAGAAAGGATATAATTTTGTATTGTTGGATAATGTTTTGAACATTTCCTATATCAAGAGTTGATCGGTTCTGGCACGTTATCTAAAAGCATTAACGTTCTAAATCAAACTACAGTTCTTAGTATACAGAACACACACGAGAGAAAGAGTTCAGAAATGAACGAATCTTTCTTGAGGCATTGTAGACTAGGTCATATCAATGCGACCCGACTAGCTAAGTTACATTTAGATGCATATTTAAATCTGTTTGAATTTACATCTTGTGAAACTTGCCGGTCATGTCACAAAGATAAGATAACCATGGCTCTATTTATTGGAAACAGAGAAAGAGTTAGTGAACTCTTGGGATTGATACATGATGATGTATGAAGGTCCCCTGTCTACACATGCCAAGACCGGTTCTTTGTACTTCATTATATTCACTGATGATCTCTTAAGATTCAGACATATATTCCTGTTGAAACACAAGTCCGAAGCTTTTGAGATATTCACAGAATATAAATTAGAAGTAGAGAACCAACAACGGGTATAAGTATTATGTCTTTTGATGAGATCAGGGAGGAGAATACTTGAGCACGGAATTCCTGGACTATTCTAAAGGAGAATGAGATTCTCTCTCAGCATTACTTCTCCGTATACACCATAGCACGATGGTATATCGGGGTGGAGCAATAGCACCCTATATGATATGGTGTGCTCTATGATGAGTACTACTGAGTTTCCTATTTTCTTTTGGGAGTTATGCACTTGAGAAGTTGCATACCTATTGAATAGGGTTCAAATCAAATCAGTTACCTACCACTTCATATGTGATATGGAATGGGAAGAGCCCATATCTTAAGTTTGTTAAGATTTGGGGTTGTCCAGCCTATGTCTAAAAGCATAATCCGGACAAGCTCGAGGCAAAGTCAGTTCTGTGGAAGTTTGTTGGATATCCCAGGCATTCGCAAGGGAATATCTTTTACCAAACAGAGAAACAAAAGATGTTTTGTTTCTCAACATGCCACCTTTGTGAAAGGGAATTTCTTCTGAAGAAATTAGTGGTCATGAGGTAGAACTGGAATGAGTTCAAGCTATACAAACTACAGCAGATGATTTGGTAGAACCAAAGGATTCAATAGTTTCCAACGAATCTCAGCCTCTCCGCCGATCTAGTAGGGTTCCTCACCCACCTGAGAGATACTTCGGTTTTCTCTATGACAGTGGGAGCGAGGATTGCATCATGAGATGATGACCCAACTAGTTTCGAACTGGCCATCAGGAGTGGGACTCTGTAAGAATGGCTAGATGCTTATCGATCTGAGATGGAATCCTTATACACCAACAAAGTATGGACTTTGGTTGCTTTATCTGAAGGGTTAAATCCCCATCAGGAGCAAGTATATCTTGAGAAGATTACTTGGTGTTCATGGAAAAGTTGAGACTTTCAAAGCTATGCTTAAGTCCATCCAGATCCTACTTGCCACTGCTACATATCATGACTACGATATCTGGTGGTTGGGTGTCATGACTGCTTTTCTAAATGATATTTTAGAAGAGAGCGTCTATAAGTACACAGCCAGAGGGCTTCGTAGACAGTGGGAGCAGCGGAAACGTGTGCAAGATGTTTTATATGATAAAGCAGGCATCGCGGAGTTGGAACGTCTGTTTTGATGTGGTAGTCAAAGAGTTTGACTTCATCAAAATGGTAGATGAACTTTGTATATACAAAAAGGTAGTAGGGAGTATGGTGGTGATCCTCGTAGAGTACATGGATGACATACTTTTGATAGGGAAGGAGTTTCCTATGCTACGCTCGGTCAATCTCCGCTTATCACAAGGATTCTCCATATAGGATCAAAGTGATACCTCGTAAATCCTGGGTTTTGGATCTATGAGATAGATCTAATTGGATGTTAGGATTCTTGTTCATACCAGAATATTGCATTTTATACCGCCCATTCTTACGCTCGTTTGTTTATAAGCAGGTGCTTTTAATCAGTGTTTGCTACATAATTGCAGGATACTGGTCTCAGCTCTAAACAGTGAATATCATGGAAAAGTACGACAAATTCCGGATTACTGCCAACAACAGATAAAACACGGGTCTCCGCTCTCTATCCGTATGTTGCCACACACCAGTTTAAAGGACAAATGGCAAATCGATGCCATTTTCATGCACAAAGCTCAATGTCAACACAAGATCCAAGAAATCTATGCGGAGCTCGAGGAAATCATGGCAAAAGATCCACATCACATCACCTTTTGATCTACTGAAATTCTGGAAGAATTGTGAAGAGCTTCTGAGAAAAGTACTATACCACACTGAAGAGGACCACAAACCAGGAAAACCCACCAAATATCATGGCCCAACTCCCTAATACGGCCGCGGTTCCACGGCATAAGCGCGCTTAGGCCGCGGAACCGCGGCCATGTGGGCTCCGCACTCTGTCGTTTTCTGGGGGCAAATTGGTACATTCATTTTGATTCAGAATATTGCCCTAGGTTTTCATTTTACTGCCTATAAATATCCCAGAACTTGCCAAGCCAATGGTGTTCTTTTTCATGCCTCTTTTTGTTAGGATTTAGCTAAGTTTCTTCTTCTTCTTCATTCTTTCCTCCATGAAAATTGTAGTGAGAGCTTTTTGAGTGGAAGATCAATGAAGATGAGGGTTGTTTTTATCTTGTCTCTTTTATTTATTGTCTTGTAATTTTATTATCTTGTATTGTAATTTTATTAGTTGTTGTTAACTAGTTGTTGTTATTTCTTTTCTTGTTCTCTTTTCTTTTCTTCTCTTATCCGTATTTTCAAGCGATGATACTTGACGGAGTTCCTTACTAAGGTGAGGACCCAAGAGTTAGCTTGCTTCACTTGTAAAACCGTATTTTTCTCTTTTCTTCCTTCTTGTTTTGTTTTCTTTTCTTTTATGATGTGTGAATAATTTCCCTTTTGTTAAGGCTAAGGAAGGTGGTATGAGGGACGGAGAAATCCCTTGTACTTCTCTTCGCCAAACATCTTGAAACGACCCCCGACCAAACAAACGCAACCCCCTCACTTAGGCGCGCTATACGTGACATATGGTCGCGACCTAAGTCGAGAAGTCCTTTAAGCGCACTACAACGTGACATGTAGTTGTGACTTAATTGGATACAGGGTTGCGGGTGTTTGGTCGAGGGTTGGAAATAAGCGTATTTAGCGGACGGACAAGAGGCACTAGGAATGGATTTAGCGTTGGAAAGCTTGCTTAAACTCGTAAATCTCATTCCTATGTCCTCCTAATCCCCGCTACTTTCGATTATCCCAGTATCGTCTTAAGAATGGCTAAAGATAAGTACAAGACTAATCCTAACTCTACTAACCAACCTTAACCTTAACAAGCTTACTTGAACATAAATACGAACACTTAGGATAGAACTGAACAAACATATACACATTCTTTATTGACTCGTCTAAAACTCGAACGGACATACAACTATCTCCCTATGGATCGACCCGTGCTCAACCGGCTAGCCACAAGCGAAACCGTCTTGATTGCGGTAATAAACTTAGCACGCAAAAACTCTACCAATCAAATGGCGCCGTTGCCGGGGAGACGGTAACGTATTTTCTTTCTTGTTATTCGGGTTAATATTCTTTTTGTATATATTTATAAATAAAAAAATAAAATCTTTTTGTTATTTTTGATAATTTTTGTGAGCAAGTGTGCAGGCTAATCTGGAGCAAGTACAGTAATCCAAAAAGAAAACAGAGGTTTTTATTTTGGAGAAGAGAAGAAGTGGAGTTCGTTGACCAAAGACAAATCCCTAAGTCAACATTTTGACCGCGGAACCGCGGTCAAAAGGTGCCTTGTGCGGCGGTTCCACGGCCGTATTGAGGCCTCAGTGCCCCAATTTTTTCCTGCCCTGTCTCTGTTCTTTTATCATCTCTGTAAATTCCACTATACTGTATTTTCTGCAGATTTTTGCGGATTTGCAAACGGCGATTGTGGGGAGAAAAGTGTACGTTCAAGGCTAAGGTGATTGCAAAGTACAGTGCCAAAGATCCGGATAGTTTGACCCGCGCAAGCAAACTTTTCAAGCTTACCGGATTTGATTCAACGGGGGTTTCCTAACCCAAAGACTTAACGGTACGTATTTCTTAAAATCCTTCTTCTCAAATCCGACGCATCCAACATACTATTCTTTGCAGGATTCTTTGCAAGTTTGCTAGCAAACGCTAAAAAAATTGACTAACCCGTATTTGTTGCAGTGCCGTGCTTAAACTAAAAAAACGATTGTTTGATTCTTTATAGAATTTTTATTGAATTGCGCATTGCATACATTAATACGAACTTAAGGGCAAGCGAACCCCACAACATACGGTAAAGGATTTCATCACCTTTTCCGTGGCCCACAAATCACGAACTTGAGTATAACGTTTACCCGCACAAACTTTAAAAGAAACTAGACCTTAAGCCTTAAAGACTTCGCGCTCACTAGGAGAAGTTAACTGTGTTTAGAACCTCACTTAATGGTACATTGTTTACGGGGTGTCTAGGAAAGTGTTAACGGCGAAACCGCCAAAAGAGGAAGGGTTATTTAATTAAGGACCTTCGCGAAAGCGTCGGAAAACCTCCCCTTATCTCTGCACTTACCTGGCCTCGTGATCAGTGTATCTTAAGCTCGTTTCTCGACACAGTTTTACTTCGAAAATCAAGTTCTGGAGCAGGTCTAGTTGACCTAGGTGAACCCTAGAACGATTAGGTGTGTGGTATTTTTGTGTCGTGATTGTTTTTGTCCAGATTCTTTTTGTGTGTATATTTCATTCTTTTGTTAAAAACTAAAAAAAAATCACATTCTTTTTCCCTCCTTTTCTCTGCCTTTCTTTCTTTCTTTCTTCATATCATGGGTACCCCACCTCGCAAAACTCTTGCCGAACTTTGGTACCCACAACCAGACATTACTTCTTACGGTTCTTGGTTTGGCCGAACGCCGAACGATCCCTCCATGACCAAAATCTCTTTAAATTATCGGATAGACGCGTCTAGGACAAACACTTGCCCTCCGCAATCCACTTTGTATCAAACTTTTCAACCTCCCCCACCCTCTTATGTTGATACCCCTTTTGCAAGTCGTCCTTTGTCCGTCGCTGAACATATTGAACAATCCTGTAGCCGATCTTTCACTCCATTCACCACTACAGATTCTTGGGATCAACAATTCCATTCACCTTCTTATCCAAATGTTGATCCTGCTCCTGTCCAGCCATTCAATTCCTACCAGTCCTACCCGACTTTTGCACCTTCCCTAGACATTGCTTCTGAACCGCCATTTGGGAGTTTTCAGTATCCAAACAACTTTGAATATTTTACTGAAACCCCTTCACAACCCATGTCTAGTCTGGAACAGTCTTTGGAAGACTTTAGGGTAGCGTCGTACCAACAGATGATGGATTTTAATACGTCCATGGCCGCCCACGTACAAACTAGTGACCCGGAAGCTAGTTTTCAACTAGCTCCAAATTTTCCAATGTATGAAGAGGCGGTAGGACAGGTTGAGAATTTGAGTGGAGAGAGTGAGATGTACCCCCTTCCGAATCAAGCCTACCCGTTTCAACTTGAATCCCACAACTCCGGTTTTAAATGTTTATCTAGTGTTCCAAACGATTCATTGATTAAAGATAGAACAGATAATAAGTTGTGTGACTTTGTAGTGTTTGATTTGCCCGATTGTGAAGGGTCCTTTTCGAGTGAAACCACACCCAATCCTTTTGACCTCTACACCTCTACTCTAGAACCTGAATTGATTGATACCCATGCTTTTGTTGAGGTGTCTGAGAATATTGATTTTCACTTGATTGAGGATATTGACGCCGGGAATATTTTGGATGATGAACCTGTAGATTTAGCAGAGTTTTTCTCTCCAATTCATCATCCCGAGTTATTAAATGTTTTTCCCGAACCCTATATGCGTCTTGATTTTGATAAATTTGCATGGATAAGCTGAATTTTGAGGAAACTTTTGAGGATATTTTTGAGGATGAACCAGTTTTAATTGATGAGTCGGATTTTCCAATTCATCATGTTCCTTTCATTGACTGTGTACACCCTCCTGAACCTTTAACCGATAACCTTCCTCAATCACCTACCTCCATCCTTTCCATCGTTCCGACCTTGCAAGAAACCGTCTCACTTTCATTTCATATGTCTGGTTAACCGAGTTCGGCGTACCCATGGTTTCTCACGAATCTTGAGGGATTTGACCCAATTTCTCGCCATATTGATAGATTAGTACAATCCATATTTTCACATCGATCATTACAGATTGTACTAATTTATTCAATCCATTTCCACCCTCAAGTTCGTATTCCACTTCTTTCTCCCTTCCGCCATTCTTCCTCTCATATACCGAAACCGTATCCTGCTTCTATCTTCATACGGTCTCGTGTATTCTCCCTCTCTTTTCTCTACGCCTTCTTCCACCAACCTGTACATTATAGCGATAAAATCTTTGAATGGTTGGTGCTCACTTTTGGCCTGTGTAAGGCCTTGTATAGTTTGAAACTGTTTTCTTTCCCCCTAATCCTGAACTTTAAACGCTTAACAGTGGAAACACTGTTTTACTTAAGTTTGGGGGGAAACCTTTTTGTATATATTTTTTGTTTTCCTTTTTGTTTTGTATATAATTTGTTTTTAGGGAGAGTGCCGACAATTTTGACCCTCTTGGTATAGCCTGACAGTGAGGGCACTGTCAAGTTTAAGTTTGGGGGTATGCTCGGTAAGCTTTCTTCCTTCACATTCATTTGTATATTTTGCATTTGCATACCTTATTAAAAACCCACAAAAATTGAAAATTTTCCAAAAAAATATAAAAACTTTGTGGTCAAGTTAGCTAATAGGGTAACTTAGATTTTTATTCTGAAAGTTTAGTTGATATGTTAGAAATAACTAAATTCTAGGCTTAGGAATTGGAAACCCTTAAAATAACCCTCATTCTGTCTAACTCTGGTAAGTATACGTCCTTACAGTTTTTTTGAGAAATAAATAATCTTGAGTTCAGTTCCTGAGTTAAGTCAAGATGAAGGGAAAGTATTGAAGTTTTACTGAAAGATAAGTCTGAAAAATAGTTTCTTTTCTTGAGTTCAAATTTAGAAAGTATATACCCTATAAACTGCACTTACACGCACCTTGAAACTTGGGATAGTAGAGGATACCAAGAAATACTCTTGCATGAAAGCCTAGTATGAAAGAAAAAACGGTATTTAAAGCTAAACACCAAAAGAGCATATTGAAAAATATATCCGGTCTTGAAAAAGAAAAATAAAAATAAAATAAAGTCAAGACCTGGAAACTGCTATTTACGCTTTAAAGTTCACGCATTCAGTAATCGGCCGTTAGTGCCTCAAGAAGCATTAATAGTCGCATGAAAGGTGTGTGAGCAAATCCGTCCATCATTAATGAAAAGTAGTAGTATTAGGTATTAGGGCAAGGGTATTATAGCTTGAATTGAATTCTTAAGTATAGGGGTGCAAATACACACACACGTAGGGGTATACAATCAATGTTTGGATAAGAGATAGAAATAAAGAATAAGACTTATGTTTTCTGTAAAATTGATAAAAATCCATGATTTGAGACCACACTTGAAGAAGAAAAACTCAGGAGAACCAACATCTTTCTAAACTTTTTTGGAACGTATAGGATCTAAGGTTAAATAGATAGGAGGTGTGAAACATAAGTGTTGGATATTTCTAACTTAGGATGATAGAATTTCTAACGTAAATACTAAACTGTAGGAGTAGAATCAACGTTAACTTATGACACTAGATTGACGGGATTTTGTGGGTGTAATCCGCTGAAAACCCTCAGGAGACAACACTCCTCCTACTAGGGACACCTAGAGATTTAACGGCTTGTTGCACGTGCACAGTGCAATCGCGTTCCCTGCGAAAGTGCGGTTAGGACTTTTTTGTGAATAATTGGTTTTGCTCGGGACGAGCAAAAGTTAAGTTTGGGGGTATTTGTTCATACCAGAATATTGCATTTTATACTGCCCATTCCTACGCTCGTTTGTTTATAGGAAGGTGCTTTTAATCAGTGTTTGCTACATAATTGCAGGATACTGGTCTCAGCTCTAAACAGTGAATATCATGGAAAAGTACGACAAATTCCGGATTACTGCCAACAACAGATAAAACACGGGTCTCCGTTCTCTATCCGTATGTTGCCACACACCAGTTTAAGGGACAAAATGGCAAATCGATGTCATTTTCATGCACAAAGCTCAATGTCAACACAAGATCCAAGAAATCTACACGGAGCTCGAGGAAATCATGGCAAAAGATCCACATCACATCACCTTTTGATCTACTGAAATTCTGGAAGAATTGTGAAGAGCTTCTGAGAAAAGTACTATACCACACTGAAGAGGACCACAAACCAGGAAAACCCACCAAATATCATGGCCCAACTCCCTAATACGGCCGCGGTTCCGCGGCATAAGCGCGCTTAGGCCGCGGAACCGTAGCCATGTGGGCTCCGCACTCTGTCATTTTCTGGGGGCAGATCGGTACATTCATTTTGATTCAGAATATTGCCCTAGGTTTTCAGTTTACTGCCTATAAGTATCCCAGAACTTGCCAAGCCAATGGTGTTCTTTTTCATGCCTCTTTTTGTTAGGATTTAGCTAAGTTTCTTCTTCTTCTTCATTCTTTCCTCCATGAAAATTGTAGTGAGAGCTTTTTGAGTGGAAGATCAATGAAGATGAGGGTTGTTTTTAACTTGTCTCTTTTATTTATTGTCTTGTAATTTTATTATCTTGTATTGTAATTTTATTATTTTTTGTTAACTAGTTGTTATTTCTTTTCTTGTTCTCTTTTCTTTTCTTCTCTTATCCGTATTTTCAAGCGATGATACTTGACGGAGTTCCTTGCTAAGGTGAGGACCCAAGAGTTAGCTTGCTTCACTTGTAAAACCATATTTTCCTCTTTTCTTCCTTCTTGTTTTGTTTTCTTTTCTTTTATGATGTGTGAATAATTTCCCTCTTGTTAAGGCTAAGGAAGGTGGTATGAGGGATGGAGAAATCCCTTGTGCTTCTCTTCGCCAAACATCTTGAAACGACCCCCGACCAAACAAACGCAACCCCCTCACTTAAGCGCGCTATACGTGACATATGGTCGCGACCTAAGTCGAGAAGTCCTTTAAACGCACTACAACGTGACATGTAGTTGTGACTTAATTGGATACATGGTTGCGGGTGTTTGGTCGAGGGTTGGAAATAAGCGTATTTAACGGACGGACAAGAGGCACTAGGAATGGATTTAGCGTTGGAAAGCTTGCTTAAACTCGCAAATCTCATTCCTATGTCCTCCTAATCCCCGCTACTTTCGATTATCCCAATATCATCTTAAGAATGGCTAAAGATAAGTACAAGACTAATCCTAACTCTACTAACATATATACATTCTTTATTGACTCGTCTAAAACTCGAACGGACATACAACCATCTCCCTGTGGATCGACCCGTGCTCAACCGGCTAGCTACAAGCGAAACCGTCTTGATTGTGGTAATAAACTTAGCACGCAAAAACTCTTCCAATCAATTCTCACTAGATGTAGTGAGATGGTATCAATCGATCTGGGGAGAATCACTGGAAAGGTTCCAGGGTGATAAGGACGACTTAATGTCAGTCGCAGGCATTGTCTTTTTCCTCAGTGGAGGGACGGTATGTTGGAAGAGTTCCAAGTTAGATACCGTGACTTACTAGACGATTAAAGGCAAGATACATCGTTACCAAGGATGCAACCAAAGAGGCAGTCTGGATATATATAGGTTCATGAGATGAACTTCGTTCCTACCATTGTGGGACAATGGAGTTGTGGCTTCTGCCAAGGAACCCCTGTCCCATCAGAAATCCAAATATAATTCTTAGGCAGTATCACCTGATCATGGAGATGGTTGATCTCCAGAGAGATCGAGGTTAGGAGAGTAGACATAGAGGACAACAGCACGAATCCACTCACGAAGCCCTTTTTTCCCAGTAGAGACTTTTATGGGATGGTTGAGTATGAGATGCTTCAACCGCAGCTAATTGTTGGGTATGCGATACCACAACAGATGGCCCTAGTGCAAGTGGGAGATTGTTAGTTATATGTATGCCCTATAGGCCATTACTGTACATACGATGTATATTGTAATGGATGCTTGGACATATATAGGGAGGACTTTCTTGCTCGACATGATAGTATGCTATCTGGTTGTACTTTATCTTAACATGTACTCTGACTATCTCTATGTTACATGTTGATAAAGCCCTTAGGATATGTACTCGATTACTGGGACTATGATGAGATCATACTAGTGGGGCCACGGTAGTCGACGAGTACATCCTATAACTGTTCTTAGTCGAGGGTGTATCGAGACAGGGCATCGATGCACCAGAGTAGACTAGCGTATACGCATCTTGACCCATATGATGGGCGATGGATGATCCCATATCCATCGGTGTTTGACATCAAGGATGGTGTACGAGTGCTCAGTAGAGACTGGGTACACTGGACAGACTCGCCGAGAACTCCTAGATGGTATTATACCTCACGTCAAATGGTTGTTCTCCGGTGACACTGGTACAGAGTAGTCTGTTGACCCGAGATCGTCATAGAGTCTTGTGTGATCCCTCTGTGCTTTGATTTCTATCATACCATGTCCAAGAGGGCATGCAAAAAGGTGGCTTTTGGGTACAGTCCCGAATCACATGGAGGCAATGAGCGATAAGAGGGGATTCGTCTCTCTCGGTATAGGGAGTTGATGTTGTGCTGTGTTCGATTGGCTATAACTGGAAATCCCTGGCCAGGGTTGCTGAGATTTACTGGTAAGTGTTATCAGTAATTTCTCGAACTGTTATAGACCTCATATCGACACGACTTATCGAGCTACTGGGGTCTGACGTTTACCACCCCTAGGCGAGATATGCGACATATCAGACGACGATACCGGACTGTACGGGAGTGTTACTGTTTAGATTCACAGAAGAATGTACAGGCTTTCTTGTTGATCTTCTGAGCGCTCAATACCTGGGTGGCTGTTACGTTTAGCTGACCGCTTGCAGCTTGTGGGTGTTTGATATGATCATCACCTACTGCCGGCGTATTGACGATTCTTTAGAGTCCTACACAGAGGTTTCTTGGCTCAGGCAAAACGGAGTAGGAGCACATATATGATATGTGCGGGACCGAGGATAATGCGGTATGTGATACCGTATTGGATTCTCGCGATATAAGATATCGGCCGGGTATATGTGATATAGCCGGGTCATCGTATTAGTCGGTTATATGCGATATAGACGGATTGTCGGATCAAGTGTTGATTCGATAATTTAATGTATAATAATATATATGATATATTAAATTACATTAACTAATATTAGCTCAGTAAAAGATTCATTTTCTCACGGGATAATACATTGATATATATGCGATATATGTTAATTGTTTTATTTTCTATTGTTACAAAATATATTGTATATGTGATATATAATATTGTAACATGTTAGGGTTACAAATTTAACAATGGTTTAGGGTTTAAACTTGGTTAGGGTTTGGATTAGGGTTAGCTTTTGCATGAAGCTTCCATGAAGCTTCATGATGCTTTGACTTTGAGTTTTGCTTGATATTTTGTGATGATATTATGTTAACCCAATCCAAACCATTAACTCTAGTTAATTCTCTACAAGGGTTAACTCCTTCATGCTTAACCCTTGGTTAGATTTGTAACCACTACAATATTTCATTATTCATCACAAAAGGATTCCATCATCTTCTTCCTTGAGTTCCTTCTTGGAAAAAGCTTTCTAGCTTTTTGCTAAGTGATGAAAGTGAGTGAGAATATGAAAACAAATGAGAGCAAAAATCCTACTACATCATCCTCATCTACCCTTGCCATTTAGATGAGAGTGTTAACTTCATTTAGTGAGTGTTAGCTTGTGTTAATGAAACTTCAAGGTAGATCATCTTTGTATCGAAGATCGGAAGCAAGCTTGCATCTTTCTCTTCGTGGAACCTCTCGAGAGTCAGGAACACGATGATCGCAGTGAAGGGACCTCAACACGGAGCTTAAGAAGTGAAGGACCGGATCTACAAAGGTTGTAATCCCTCTCACTTAGTGTTAAAGTGTTTAACATGCTTGTTTTCGCATAAACTCTAGTTTAAAGATCCGGCTTTGGGTTGTTCGGCACGGCTATTTTTTAAATCGGGCATGGTTGATGCCTCATAGACCCTTGTACGCGTGCATAGCAACCCTACATATACAAACTACAGCTGACGATTTGGTAGAACCAGAAGATTCAATAGTTCCCAACGAACCTCAGCCTTTCCGCCGATTTAGTAGGGTTTCTCATCCACCTGAGAGATACTTCGGTTTTCTCTATGACAGTGGGAGCGAGAATTGCATCATGAGATGATGACCTAACTAAGTTTCGAGCAGGCCATCAAGAGTGGGGACTCTGTAAGAATGGCTGGATGCTAAGCGATCTGAGATGGAATCTATGTATACCAACAAAGTATGGACTTTGGTTGCTTTATCTGAAGGGTTAAATCCACATCAGGAGAAGTATATCTTGAGAAGATTACTTGGTGTAGATGGAAAAGTTGAGACTTTCAAAGCTATACTTATTGTAAAAGGTTCTCATCATCGACCAGGTAAATGATGAAACCTTTTCTCCAGTGCCTATGCTCAAATCCATCCAGATCCTACTTGCCAATGCTACATACCATGACTACGATATCTGGCGGTTGGATGTCATGACTGCTTTTCTAAATATTGATTTAGAAGAGAGCGTCTATAAGTACACAGCCAGAGGGCTTCGTAGACAGTGGGAGCAGCGGAAACCTGTGCAAGTTGCTTTACAGGTTAAAGCAGGCATCGCGGAGTTGGAACATCTGTTTTGATGTGGTGGTCAAAGAGTTTGACTTCATCAAAATGGTAGATGAACCTTGTATATACAAAAGGGTAGTAGAGAGTAAGGTGGTCTTCCTCGTATTGTACGTCGATGACATACTCTTGATAGGAAAGGAGTTTCCTATGCTACACTCGGTCAATCTCCCCTTATCACATTGATTCTCCATATACGATCAAGGTGATACCTTCTAAATCCTGGGTTTTGGATCTATGAGATAGATCTAAGTGGATGTTAGGATTCTCACTGGGTGTAGTGAGATGGTATCAATCGATCCTGGGGAGAATCATTGAATAGCTTCCAGGATGGTAAGGTCGACTGAATGTCAGTCACAGGCATTGTCTTTACCCTCAGTGGAGGGACAGTATGTTGGAAGAGTTCTAAGCTAGATACCGTGGCGAACTAGATGATAAAGGCTGGATACATCACTACCTAAGATGCTACCGAAGAGGCGGTCTGGGTGTATATTAGTTCACCATTGTGTGACAATAGAGTTGTGGTTTATGCCTAGGAACCCCCATCCTATCAGTGACCTAGACATATTCTAAGGCTGTATCACCTGATCATGGAGATGGTTGATCTCCAGAGAGATCGAGGTTAGGAGAGTAGACTCAAGGACAACACGGCGGATCCACTCACAAAAGGCCTATTCCCAGAAAGAGACTTTTATGGGATGGTTGAGTATGAAATACTACAACCACTGCTATATGATGGCCCTAGTGCAAGTGGGAGATTGTTAGTTATATGTATGCCCTAGAGGCCATTACTGTACATGAGATGTATATTGTAGTGGATGCTTGGACATATATAGGGAGGACTTTCTTGCTCAACATGATAGTATGTTATCTGGTTGCACTTTATCTTAACATGTACACTGATTGTCTCTCTGTTACGTGTTGATAAAGCCCTTAGGATGTGTACTTGACTACCTGAATTATGATTTAGATCATACTAGTAGGACAAAGATAGTCGGTAAGTACGTCCTTTAGTGTCCCTAGTCGTCGGTATATCGAGATGGGGTATCGATATACCAGAGTAGACTAGCGTATAGCTTCTCGACCTACGTAGATGGGCGGTGGATGATCCCATATCCATTGGTGTTTGACATCAGAGATGATATACGGGTGCTCAGTGGAGACTGGGCACACTGGACGGACTCGCCGAAAACTCCCAGATGGTATTATATCTCACGTCAGATGGCACTTCTCTGGTGACACAGGTATAGGTTAGTCTGTTGACCCGAGATCGTCATAGAGTCTTGTGTGATTCCCACTGTGCTTTGATTTTCACCTTAACACGTTCAAGAGAGCGTGCAAAACG
Organism: Agapanthus africanus; assembly: GCA_030015575.1. NCBI lineage: Eukaryota > Viridiplantae > Streptophyta > Magnoliopsida > Asparagales > Amaryllidaceae > Agapanthus > Agapanthus africanus. Next base: position 135,730,219 of record JASDDO010000004.1, on the reverse strand, counting down.
GTGGTTTTTGGGTACACTCCCGAGTCATATGGAGGCAATGAGCGATAGGAGAGGATTTCGTCTCTCCCGGTATTGGGGGTTGATGTTGCGCTGTGCTCGATTGGCTATAACAGGAAAGTCGCTGGCCAGGGCTGTTTATGAGATTTACTGGTAAGTGTTATCAGTAGTTTCTGGACCCGTTATGAGTCTCATATCGGCACGACTTATCGAGTTATTGGGGTCTGACGTTTACCACCCCCAGACGAGATATGCGTCTTATCTGACGAAGAGACCGGACTGTACGGTAGTATTACTGATTGGATTCACAGGAGTATGAGCAGACATGCTTGTTGATCTTCTGATTGCTCAATACCCGGATGGTCGTTACGTTTAGCAGACCGCTTGCAGCTTGTGGGTGTTTGATATGATTATCACCTACTGCCGGCGTATTGACGAGCCTTTAGAGTCCTACATAGAGGTTTCCTGGATCATGCGAAACGAAGTAGGAACACATATGAGATATGTGCGGGACCGAGATTAATGCGCATATGTGATACCGCATTTTATTCTCGTGATTTCTGACATCGGTCGGTTATATGTGATATATCCGGGTTATCGGATCAAGTGTTGATTCGATAAGTTGTTGTATTTGATATTAGTCGGTTATATGTGATATAGCCGGATTATTAAATTAAGTGTTGATTTAATAATTTAATGTATAATTGTATATTTGATATACTAGATTGCATTAACTAATATTAGCTCACTTAAACATTTCTTTTTCTTACAAGTGTGCATTAGTATATATGTGATATATATTAGTGTACATTTTATTGTATCATGCTTGATGACACATGCTACATGGGTGTATGAGACTCACACCATACTAATAATAATGTGAGGGTTTATATTTATTTAATTAATCAAAATTAGTGTTAATTAGTCGCATGCTTTGAAGCTTGGAGAAGCTTGTAGCATCTTTGACTAGAAGCTTGTAGTATCTTTGATTAAGTCCACTCCTTTTGTTCTACTTGTAGATATTTATTAACCTAACCATTATAGTTAGCCATGGTTTAATCTCTATATGGGTTAGTGTATGACACTAACTCACCCATGGTTGTTATTCTCACCTCATCAGTTCATTCTCATTCTTCATTTGAGATTCTTCTTCCTCATGAAAAAAGCTCACTAGCTTTTCTCAAGGTGAGAAAATATTGTGAGAAAAATAAAGCTAAAGTGAGCCCATTTCCTATTTCATCATCCTCTACTACTTACCATTTAGTATTGGGTGTTTGCTTTACTAATTTCACAATTAGTGAAGAGATAGCATGAGCTTGAGTCTCCTCGACGTAAATTATTTTCGGTCTCGAAGATTTCGAGCAAGCTTGTTCATTTCTCCGGGAGAACCCTTTCTAGAGTTCGGATGTTCATGACTTGCAGCGAAGGGACTACTACATGGAGTATTAGAAGTGAAGGACCGGTCTACAAAGGTTGTATTCCTCATTCACTAAGATGTAAAATTGTTTACATGTTGTTTTGTCGGATTTTCTAGTAAAGATTCTATGGTTAGGGTTAACTAGAACGGCAAAATTTTGAAATTGGTATGGATGATGCCTTCCGAAACCTTGCTGCCGTCTTAGGGAACCCTGCAGTCTTTAGCTTGAAGAACATATCGACGTTTGTCCTGACAAATAGTTCCAGCGCCTGCTATAGAGTATTCTTTGATTGAACCATTAAAATTTGCATTGATTTCATCACACCCTGAGAGTGACCATTGAAGCAAGGGGTATGAAGAGGTGTGACACAGTTCATACTAATCGGTTACCAACGAGCTTAAAGAAATTCCAAGTTCATGGCATTAGTACTCTTTAGCAAGAAATAAAACCTCGTGAACGTTGTCAAAGGAATTTTTTTTAACCTTAGCATATAATTGAAGATTGGTTTTTTAAACTACCTTGTTTTTGTTTTTGGCTAATTTTGAAGAAATTATAATGGTTCGTACAATCTAAGAATAAAGGATTTTTTCTTTTTCTATTTTTTTCCTTTGTATTAAAATTGAAATGCCATGCACTTGCCTTCTGTGTTTGCATTATATATAATAACTGTTATTTTGCACATGCGTTGCAGGTTATATATTAAGAATAATTAAAAAAATTGTATAGAGTAAGTTATTGAGAAAGATTCATGGAGTTAGTTATTGGTAGAAATGTATGGACTTAGTTACGCTTACAAATTAATTTTTGATTTTTTATATATAGTTTTAATGAATTTCTCTTGCAAATTATATGACCAAATCTCCAAATTAATTTCAAAATTGAAGATATTGTCTTTTACACTATAATAATAGATAGATAGTAGAGATTAATTAATTTAAATTAACTTTCTTCCAATAATCATCCATATCCTATTAATTATTCATAATTATAGCCATTATAATTAGGGAAAACTGGTTCTAGGCCCTTAGGCTTAGGTCTCTTGGGTTTTAAAAATTGGGCAAAAATCTTTAATACATACTTTTCTTGTTTTTGGATCTCTAGACTTTTTATATCTTTGACCGATTTATTAAACGCTCATAATAATCTTGGCTGCGCTTATGTGCCCCATGTATGTGTCAGGTCAACCGTCAAAGTGTCAAACAGTCGATTTTAAATTACCACACATAGCATGTTAACTATAACACATTGTATGGACAGTAGTTAACATCATATGCGTAGAAGTTAGTAGCTAAGGATTTTATGGGTATTTAATAAATGGGTCTAAGGGTAAGACCTTCGAAATGAAAAGTATATATTAAGATCTTTTGACTAACTTCTTGAACCCCAGCACATAAGCCAATTGTCTTATTTCCAGTGGTTTAGAATCATTTTTCCTCTCTTTCCATGGACTCTAACTAGTCTCTACGTGGTCCGGATCGAACTTGCATGATGATCTCCTTGCCGAAGATGATCCATCTTGAGATTCATCCATGCTTCAACTCCAAATGATCACGTCATCATGAAGCAACTTACTAATCATACTTGCTAGGAATAATTAGTAAGAATGTAGGAATTTTTCTCTCGCTAATTTCTTTTCCACACATGGAAAGAGAGGAAAAAAAGATGATATGAGAATAAGAGTGTAGATTAAGCTTAGAACAAAGAAGAAACAATACTTATCTAAAAAGATAAGTCCATGAATTTTCTAAACTCTTCTCCACTCATCCAATTCTCATGACTCATATCTTTCATTTAATTAATTAAAGAAACTATATAAATGTCATCTCTCTTTCCATGTGTCTTCTATACACAACTATCATGTATCATCATACATGACAAAGTGTATAAATATATATATTTATATCATATATAAATATATATAAAGATAAAGAGAAGAAAATCCTAAAATGAGCATGATATTAGTTAATGTATATATGTATATCAATATATAAATATACAATTAATTATTAAATCAACACTTGATTTAATAATCCGGTTATATTATTTATATACCGGTTAATATCAGTAAACGTCCGATTAAATTACGTGTATCACATACGCGTGTTTAATCGAACTCCTTCACGTATCATTATATATGCTCTACATCGTTTTACTTGTGTTATGAAATCTTTGTGTAGGACTCTAAAGACTCGACAATACACTGCAATAGGTTAAGATCATATCCTTGGCCCATAAGTATGTCAGCGGTACTAGCTGCACGCAACGGCTACCCAGATATTGATCGAAAGAAGGTCAACGAGCAAGGCCATCCGAACCATGTAAAATCTATCAATGACAATCACCGTACAGTCCGGTCTTTTCGTATTAGTGTGTTGCATACCGGATCTGGGAGGTGGAAACCGTCAGACTCCCAATAACCCGATAAGCCATGTCGATCATAAACTCATAACCATCCGAGAAACTACTGATAACGCTTTATCAGTAAATCTCAATTGCCTTGGCCAAGAACTTATAGTTATAGTTAATCTGGCACAGCACGAACTCGACTCCATATACCGGGAGAGGTGAAATCTTTTCGATCGCTCACTGTCTCCGGGTGCTTTAGGACTGTACCCAACTAAAACTTATTTGCACGACTCTTTAAAGTCGTGGTAGGATAGTAATTAAAATACAGTGGGAACACACACAAATAACTATAACGATCTTAGCTTTACAGACTACCATGTACTCATGTCACATAAGAACTGCTATCTGACGATAGGTATTATACCATCTAGAAGTTTTCAGGTGAGTCTGTCTAGTGTAACGCATTCATCTAATGAGCACTTGTATACAATTTTTGCTGTCAAACACTAGTGGCTATGGGATCAACCATCACCCCGGTCGGGGTCAAGAAACGTATATACTAGTCTAATATGTAGTATTGATACCTAGTCTCGATACTCTCTCGACTAGGGACATTTAAGGATGTGCTTATAGACTACCAAGGCCCCACTATTATGATCCCTATCATAATCCTGGCAGTCAAGCAAAGATCCTTCGGGCTTTATCATTATGTATTAGCGATACGAGATAACGAGTAAAACATATTCACATGAATGATAAAGACAAACTAGATAGCATACTATCATCTCGAGTAAGATTGTTCTCTCGTATAGGTCCTCCTTCAATTACAATAATTGCCTTGAGGGCACTTATATCCAACAATCTTCTACTTGCACTTAAGGTCAATTATTGCGGTATCGCTGTCAGTGTTATATGCCCTAGAGTCCATTATTGTATCAAATTGGTTTGTATATTACTTAATGGAAGCTTTGGATATACACGGATATAGTAACAGTCTTGCTCGAAATGGTAGTATGCTACATAGTTTGTTTCTATCTCAATATGTGCATATGTTTTCTTAGCATTTCGCTTATATATATTGGTAGAACCCTTGGGATCTTTGCTTGATTACCAATGTTTTGATGGCAGTCACACTAGTGGGGTCTGGGTAGTCTATAAGCACATCATATATAGGTCCCTCGTCATAGAATTATTGAGACGGGGCATCGATACTCCAGAGTAAACTAGTGTATACGCTTCTCATCCCAGCAGGGGAGATGGTCTGTCCCACAGCTATTAGTACGTCGTACTGGAGATAGTATGCAGGTGCTCATTAGGTTATGAGTATACTGGACAGGACTCGTCGGGAACTGTTGGTGGGTATTATACCTATCGTCGGGTAGCAGTTCCCAGGTGACATGAGTACAGCTTAGTCCGTTGACTTGACACTGCTACTTTGCCTCGTATGTGTTCGTACTGTACTTTGATTACTACTCTACCACGACTCAAAGGAGTCGTGCAAACAGTTAGTAGTTAGGTGCAGTCCCGAAGCACTTAGAGCAGTGGCGGTTAGAAAGGATTTGTCTCTCCCGGTGTTGGGGGTTGATATCGCGCTGAGTTTGGTATGCCATTACACAAAGTCCTTGGCCAAGACAAGCGAGATTTACTGGTAGGTATTCCAGTAGTTTCTCAGGGTGTATTGGGCTATACTCCGACATGACTTATTGTGCTATTAGGGGTATGATGATTACCGCCCCTAGGCCCGATATGCGATACTCTTAGACGAACAGACCGGACTGTACGGAGATTGTCACATACAGGCTCAGTAGGAGTTCGGATGAGTTAGCTCATCGGCCTTCTTATCGACACATACCTGGGTAGCCGTTACGTACAGCTAGTACCGCTTGCGGCTTGTGTTTAAACCCACTGCCAGCGCAGTGTCGAGTCTTTAGAGTCCCACATAGAGAGTTTCCCTACACCGGACAAAAGATGTAGAGGTCGTATGGTTTTACGACAGAACTTCAATCATGTACGTGCACTTATGCGTGTATGATGATCGGGCGGATAATACTAGTGGGATTTGGTTTAAGCCGGATCCTAGTATTATATTGATGGATTATATTCGTCTCTTTGTATTCGTATTCTTCGGAATGCGGATGCGGGTATGTATATACGGATGAGGGGCATTCTCGTAATTTCACGGGAAAGCTTCTAGAAGTGGAAACCTCATTTAAGGTTTTAATTCTTTTTGGATTAAAACAAATGAGGTGGAGGAAATGAGGTGGAGTTTTACATTGAATGTGGCATGGCACTTGGTAACTCATGGCTATGACTCACCACTTGATATTTGGTGAAGGATACTAGATATTTGTGGAGATATTTTATCTCTTCAATATTGGTATACTTCATGATTCATCAAAAGGCAGCCATCATATTCTAATGTTTTTCTTGAGTTGCTTCTTCACTCACTTTTCCTCAAGTGACCATCTTCTACCTCTAACCCTAAACCTCTCATGTATTGAGAATCCTAGGGTTCCAAGAGACAAATCACTCCATCTTCTCACTCTACACAACCTAGGACATCTAGTTTAGCGAGCTAGATGCCGTAGTTATCTCGGATTTGAGGTAGGAGCTCAGACTATAGACTCTCGGGTGGATCGTCTTTGACTCGAGGAGGCCGTCGATGTTGCTCGATCCGTTCTGATTCTTGGAGCTGACGACGAGGTGGAGGACAGCGAAGAAGACCCAAAGGACTTAGTATCGTGAGGTGTAACTTCTATCCGAGTAGTTAAACCTCATTGCATGTTAGCTAGTTAAGGTTTAGTATCGATCCTGGATTTTAAGTCGGTGTTGCGGGCTTTGAAAAATCGTTTTTTGCATATTCCGCCTTCCCGTGAACATGCGGGGTGCGCGACATCGACTTACAGTGGTATCAGAGCCTAACAAAACCTTAGCTAACTATTTAGATAACGTGTAAAACTACAAAACCGAAATAACTCTGAAACATCGAAATCTAAATCCAAGTTTCTGTCAAATTTTTTCGAGCCTCTAAATTTTTTTTAAACAATTGTAGAGTGCTCTACTTCATGTGAGACGAACACACACAAAAAACGAGGCTTTTTCACCTGTTTTGGACCGGCCACATGCTCAAAAAAAACCGGCCTCACCTTTTTAGTTGTGGTGAAATTCTTTGAATTTTGGTTTGTGTTCTAGTTGCTTGGATCTAAGGTCTCAGGTGTTGTTTGTTTTTGCCAATTTTGGATATACTGTTATCTTTTTACTGTGGCAATACGGAGTGTTTCGAAGTCATAGTTTTAACGTCTTTTAAAGTTTTAAGTTGTGATATATGTGTTTGGAAACGTCGACTCATATCTGTGTTGCTGTTCTGGTTGGTTTGTGTATATGAAATTTATTGGATCGTCGTGGATGAATAGCCGGGGGATGTGAGATGATGGTTTTTCATTCTTTCATTCGATGTAATTTGTAAAGGGATGTAATATTCTTTTGTGGGGCACATCCGGGTTGAGATTGTAGCCACCGTTGCATTGTATTCTTTTACTGTTTTCTGCTCCTAGGATAGACCCAAGATGGGGTGCACAAACTACCGGGTACTTTGAAGTGCCGAGTGGCCTACACACTTTGATGAGGGAGGTTGCTTCACTTTGGGTATTTGGCGGGTAGTTTGCTGCACCCGTAGGGGTCTGGGGTGGGGTTTGGCTATTCATCACGACCGTGGAATCCGTCTTTCATTATAGGCTTAAACGAAACGCGGAATTCATTGTATATCCAATATGTTCATCCGTGATCTGGAATGCCTGTTATTGTGTCAGACGAATGTTTATTATATATATGCTATATAGTAGACGTTGCTTATGTTTTTCACCCGCGCTAGGCCAGCCCCCGCTCTGGCGTTAGTTAAGTAACCTAACGGTGTTAGACGGGGCCCAGTGGAGGATACGGATGGCATAAGTGGACGTGGTATTTTTGTATTTTTCTGTGATGATAGGTGTAAGTGATGGGACTGCATTACGTTAATTCAAAGCAAACAAACCAAAGCTGAATCGTTGGAACAAATTTTTAAACCACTTGGTTTTTTCAAAACATAAGACTTTTAAATGCGGAACTTAAACCATTCCTTTTAAAATCTATCAGGTTCCTTTGATTATATCAAGTTCACTACGTTCACGGCTTCGCCAAAATCATTCGCAGCCCTCCGTCATTTCAGTTGAATATTCAGTAGTATTCAAGCCATGTATTTGACATTCGCCAAGGCATAGTGTTTGGTAGCTGCTGGATATTCATCTGTAGCATAGATAGATGCGTTGGTTTGGGACAGTCGTACTACTATTTTGGCCTTCGTCAAGGGTATGTACGGGTGGGTTCAAATTAACCTGGACAATGACCGGTAGAACTTGACATGCGACTTATGATATGTTGGCCATCGTCAAGGTCATAAGAGCATGGAGCAAAAATCCACATCGGGAGTTTCTAAAGAAACTGAAACTTGCTAGTGCTGCGTACCATTTGGAGTGTCATAATGTTGGTAGGATTCCTTCAGGATTATCATACAATAATATTTGGATCCCGATCCTACTGTGAGTATCCGCTACTCATCGGGAGATTTGCACTTAACGATCAATGCTATAAACCAAGTAGGTGTCTAGAAAAGTATTACCGGGGCTACGCCTCCAGGGAAAAGAGGTTATTTAATTAAGGAACTTCGTAAAAGCGTCGCAAAATATAACATTTCTGAAAATATAAAATATTATTTTTGGAATTTAATATTAAAATAATATTTTTCCCGAAAAGTGCCCGATTTGCGAAATTGGGGTTTTCGAAAAAGGGTATAAATATATACCGATAATTATGAAATAAATGAAAATTAAAATGATTTATTTATTTAATAATATATTTAAAGGATTTGGCATTTTAAAAATTTATTATATGCAGTTTCGATAAAACCCGATTAGTGCACTGCTAATCGCAATTAAGCTAAATCCGTGTTTCTACATTTTTCCATGGTTAGTGCACCATGTCATGTTAAATTTGGTTACATGTTGTTGCATTTGTTTTGATTTATGGGTATTATGTAATTTGGTTTTGAAATTTGAAAGAGAAAAGAAAAAGAAAAGAAAAAGGGTTAAAAATGTGAATGATTGGAGAGAGAGTGTGTGTGAGAATAAGTGAGAGAGGGGGGGCTGCTGCCATAAGTGTCTTACCCCATCATTTTCTTCTCCTTCTTCATCTTGCTCTCCCTCCACTTCTAACCCTAGATCCATCTCCAAATAATCCCCAAAACCTTATAATCCCTTCACAAATATTAATCCCCATCTCTTCCTCTACACATTGGACCAAGCAAAGTGGGATTTTGACAACTTTGGGACTTCTAGGATTTGCTTAAGTGACATCCATGAGGTATAATTTCTTCCATTAGTTCAGTTTCAAGTTTTCCTAGCTTTTTGTTTAAGTTTAGAGTTCGTTTAGTAATGGATTGGTGATACTTAGAAATCCTAGTGAGGGTTTGAGTGAAATTGTGGATTGGTGATGATTGAGTAGCTGTTTAAGACCTGGAATTTAGTATAGAAACCAAAATACGGATTTAGGATTTTGTCCATGTCGGTTTTGTGAGGATATAGGGTGTGCAGGGAAATCTGGAGCAACCCGAGGACTTTCTGAGCTTAGCAAACAACTCCAGGGACTAAATTAGGGTACTAGGAGACCACCTTGACGAGACGGACCCCATCTGAGCAGGGGGAACCGAGCTCACCGGATTTTGTGTGGTTGTGGCCGGCCCCATGTGGGTATTTGGGGTCTAGGTTGGTCCAGTAGCTCATATACTTCATGTACAGCACCCTAGACTTGTTTGTGCAACTCCTTTTGGCCCGAGTCAAAATCTGGGAGCACATTAGTGTGATTTTGGTTATGTTTTCCGTATTTTGAAATGTTTAGTTTTGATATTTGGGTTTGTTTTTGGTTGTTGAATGTTTGTACATCAACGACTAGGGGGTAATTTTTTGATTTTGCATACGTGGCTATAGGTTCTAACCTATAGGCGATCTGTGTACCGTTTTGGTTTCCGGACTTGATGTTAATAGCGATTGCGATTGTTTATTATTGTAGGTACCTTCGCGTGGATTCCGAGACGATGGAGCATGGCGTCATCAACCTCGGCAAGCGAAGACCACGGTGAGTAGATCTATATCTACGGGGAAAGTCGGGTGGATGGCGTATAGCACCCCCGCAAAGTTTTGGTGGAAACCGATCTGTAGCATATGGTTAAGAAAACCTAGATTAGGAAAATAGGATTAGAATTAAAAGATTGTTAGTGAAACCATATTATAAACTAAAGGATAGTTAGAAGTGTTTTGATACGACTAGTATGTGTTGACGGAATTTGAGGATGACGTTTGACGATATTGCCGTTTAGGGTACTATAGGACTAGATAGCCGACGTAATTGTGTCATCCGAACCATACCTATTTCCAAACCGAAGAATCGTATGCATCTTTTAAACAGATACCTTGAAGGACGTTACGGATTTTCAAATGATATCTTTTTCTTAAAACACCATAGCCACTACTTTCAAAACTACGATTAGCATCTTTCAAGAACTGTTTGTATGGTTCGGGTGTGTATCTTGTTAGTTATATGTATGCCCTAGAGGCCATTACTGTATATTGGATGTATATTGTAGTGGATGCTGGGACATATATAGGTATGACTTCCTTGCTCGACATAATAGTATGCTATCCGGTTGCTCTTTATCTTAACATGTATACTTTTTGTCTCTCTGTTAGATGTTGATAAAGCCCTTAGGATGTGTACTCGACTTCCAGGAATATGATGTAGATCATACTAGTGGGGCCTGGGTAGTCCATGAGTACATCCTTCAATGTTCCTAGTCGTGGGAATATCGAGACGGGGCATCGATATTCCAGAGTAGACTAGCGTATATCCTCTCGACCCATGTGATGGGCGATGGATGATCCCATATCCATTGGTGTTTGACATCAGAGATGGTATGCGGGTGCTCAGTGGTGACTGGGTATACTGAACGGACTCGCCGAGAACTCCCAGATGGTATTATACCTCACGTCAGATGGCAGTTCTCTGGTGACACTGGTACAGCTTAGTCTGTTGACCCGAGATCGTCATAGAGTCTTGTGTGTCTCCCACTGTGCTTTGATTTCCACCCTACCACGACTCTACTGAGTTGTGCAAACAGGTGGTTTTTGGGTACAGTCCCGATTCACATGGAGGCAATGAGCGATAGGAGGGGATTCGTCTCTCCCGGTATTGGGGGTTGATGTTGCGTTATGCTCGACTGGCCATAACTGGAAATCCCTGGCCAGGGTTGCTGTGATATACTGGTAAGAGTTATCAGTAGTTTCACGCTTTTTATGGACCTTACATCGGCATGACTTATCGAGCTACTGGGGTTTGACGTTTACCATCCCTAGGCGAGATATGCGACATATCAGACGAACAGACCGGACTGTGCGGTAAGTGTTACTGGTTGGATTCACAGGAGTGTGAGCGGGCTTGCTCGTTGATCTTCTGATCGCTCAATACCCGGGTGGCCGTTACGTTTAGCAGACCGCTTGCGGCTTGTGGGTGTTTGATATGATCATCACCTGCTGCCGGCGTATTGACGAGTCTTTAGAGTCCTATACAGAGGTTTCCTGGCTCAAGCGAAATGAAATAGGAGCGCATATGAGATATGTGCGGGACTGAGAATAATACCAGTATATGATACTATTTATATCATCGGCAGGTTATATGTGATATAGCCGGGTTACCGAATCAAGTGTTGATTCGATACATTGATACACTTGATATTAGTCGGTTATATGCAGTATGACCGGATCATTAAATCAAGTGTTGATTTAATGATTTAATGTATAATTATATATTAGATATATTACTTTACATTAACTAGTATTTGTTCACTTAAGATGGATTTTCTCACTTGATTGTGCACATTGTATATATGATATATTTTTGTGCACTAGTTTGTATCATGTTTGATGATACATGCAATCTTGGGTGTATGTTTACTTTAAACCATGTTTAAGTGAATGGTTAGGGTTTTGTTATCTTTTCTCAATCATTTATTTATTTATTCATTTTTGGGCAAAAATGAAATGGTGGCTTAGTTTATTTTGTTGTGGAAGCTTCATGAAGCTTTGAATAAGTCTACCATTTTGTCTTTTGCCTTAACCCTAACCATTTACCTAAACCCTAGTTTATTCTCTACACTTGTTAAACTAACCCAAGGTTGCATTATGATAAGATCACTTGATTTATTATTATTCAAAAATTGATTTTATTATTACCATCATATTCTTTTTCTTGTTCTTCTTCTTCTTCAAGAAGAAGAAACCTTGCTACCTCCAATGGTGCCATGAGTAAAAGAGTGAGAAATCCAATTCTAAAGTGAACCCACTTCCTATTTCTTCATCCTCTACCACTTGCCATGTAGTATAGGGTGTTTTCTTCACAAGTTTCATGACTTGGTGAAGGTGGAACTTGAGTTTGAGTTGCCTCGACGTAGATCATCTTCGGCATCGAAGTCGACGACCTAGCCCGATCATTTCTCCGACGAAACCATCGCCAGAGTCCGGGATCCGATGATCGCAGCGGAGGGACATCTTCATGGAGCTATGGAGGTGGAGGACCGGATCTACAAAGGTTGTATTTTCCGTTCACTTCTAGTTAAGTTGTTAACTTATATTGTATCGCCTTACCTCTAGTTACGATCTTTCTTAGGGTTACTTGGCACTTGATAAAAAATTTTGATTTTGGCATGTTTGATCTGTTGTGGAACCTCATGTGTGTGCCTAGGAACCCTACATATCTTAGATTAGATACTTATGCTTATAGTAAAGGTAGAATGTATTTGTAAGATTGACTTGATGAGGGATATAAATGCGATGAAAAGAATATATAACGTGATATGATGATTTGGTGATATGTTGGTATACGGATGCGAGTTGATTGAGATGATTGATACCCTGCCGGTCCCCTGATATGAGATTGTTGCGGATGTGACCTGGGACATAGGTATATAAATATATATATAGAATATCGTGAATCATGTGTGATATGTCGTACGAGACGTTAGGTCCGTACCCCTCATTGTCGTAAAGATTGATAGGATCCCTAATGTTCTAATGCCGCCGTACGATGATTTTCCGTGCGAGATAAGTTTGACTTGATGATTAATCCATAACCTTGACTAGAGGATGCCGTACGATGAATTGTACCGTACGCGATGTGGTGTGGCTAGATGCCGATTGTTAGATTCACCGACTCGGTCATGTTAGATACGTATACCCGTCAGCATTTGCACATGATTTACTTTATGCCGCCTTCATGTTATTCGCATTGCATTACTTATACCTGTGATAGTACACCTGCACCATTATCGATGATGCGTATGTTACACGTACACAGATTGTAGGCTCACACACTTCATCATCAATAATTGTCATGTCACTACACAGTAGAATTGCTACATCATGATATGACTCATCGTATACTCATGCTTGCGTATATACCACTTGTACATCCATATTGGTGCACATATACATTGATACATCCATACTTGGCGCATATACACATTTGTATATCCATATTGGTGCACACATACATTGGTACATCCATACTTGCGCATATACACATTACATACCCATATGGTCGCATATACACATTGGTACCTCTATACTTGCGCATATACATATTGTACCTACATAGATAACTGGTTTTATTGGGAAATTGGGAACCGCATGTTGCATTTTAAAAACTGGATCCATTTAAAAGAGCGGTTTCCCCTTATTATGTCATATCACTGTTCCATGTTGCATGATATTCGGATATGCTTACATTTCTGTTATATATCGCATACATCATGCTTTATGATTACATGCATTGAGATATGTTATTTTCATGAGATTTCTGGATTTGAGAACCGTGGCTATTTCAAAAGAAAGCATGTACTATTTTAAAAACCCGGTTTCTCTTGATATGATATTTCAGTGCGTCCACCATGCGTTTTCTCGGTTCTGAGACGTATGACATATGAAACCCGATTCGAGGAGTTGGATGGGGCCGATTGCGGGTACATGGTGGACCCGGTATGGTACCCCGGGGCGAGAACGGATTTGTTGTGCAGTAGACGGTGAGCCTGGCAGAGGGACCACTACCTACCGGTAATAGTATTTGGGCTCGGCGGATATCCGGAGGATACCAACCGGAGTCGAGAGATGATATGGGCCGATCCGGACTGACGGAGCCCATGGGCCGATCCGGACTGACGGAGCCCGAGATATGAGGATTTACGTGTCGATGCTGGACACGGGTTTCATGATGTTTTCGGGTGTCGATGTTGGACACCCAGGTTCCATGATTTTGATGTGTCGCGAGGGACACCGTTGATTTATATCCTCATACTTTCATGCGCACTCCTTTATGATATTTACGTGCATACAGACATTGATTATATGGTTGGACGAGATCCACATGCATGCATACATTGATTATATGGTTGGACGAGATCCACATGCATGCATACATTGATTATATGGTTGGACGAGATCTACATGCATACATACATTGATTATATGGTCAGATTAAATCCGCATACATATAGGTATTGATTGCATTGTTGGCACATATGATGACCCGGTCACCCTAGATATCATAGTATTACCTTTATGATATAGTTGACATAGGAGTCGTTGTTTATTCAATTTCTACTTATAGATGTTTTTCTACTCACGAGTTGGCAACTCACCCCCGTTGTGCCACAGTTCTTGCAGGTTGATCGCTTGGATCAGTAGCGGCATTGCTGGTACACAGTTGTTTTCGGGTGATTGTTTTGGTAGGTGGGACATTTGTATCGTACCCACTCTTGTATTTATATTTCATATTGTATCTAGTCAACTCCATCAGTCAAAATTAGTAATTTGTATAAGTAATGAGACTTGGTGAGATTGTGGTTGCGAGACTTAGAGCGAGGGGTTTTCCGCTACTTGTGGTTTTGATGTCTTGCTTATTTCTTTATCTTTTGTGGTGAACTTCGCCGTTGGGCGTCGTATACATACTTATACTGTCTTGCATGGTTGTGATCCGCCGTTTGGCGAAGAGCTAGCTCCCGCTTGGAGATGCCATTATTCTTGTTATGTATTTGTGGTTTTGGATCAAAATATACAAAGGAGGTGTTGCCCAAAATTTTCAAAAACGAAATACGTTTTCAAACTGGCAATTTCAAGTTCCTTTTCTATGCATTAAGAAAACTTGATTTCATTATACCTTTATTTCAAAACTTCACCTCCTTTATTTTCTTAAAAAGGTTTAGATTTCTGGGTTTCAGCTTACTTGAATTACGTTATGCCTTTAGACGTTGCGTGGTTTAAATGCTGGTCACAAGCTAATATTTCGGGTCATGACATAAAACCTCTCTCGAAGTACCGACACTAGTCTGGCCGAACGGTTAAGCAAGAATTGTACGGTGAGATTAATCCTGACTAATTCTTCTTTTATGGTTTGAGGAACGATTCGAGAAACAATGAGAGCCATCCTATTTAGATAAATTAAAAACCAGTCTAAACTTGCAAGAGTATCATTCTGAGTGTTTTTCTCTGTCTCCTAATTGCAGCGACCAGGTGACCAGATTAGGTTACAATTAGATAATAAAATGACCGAGTTATACTATATTGGAGCGAGGGAACCTCCGATTAACGGGTTAAACTGGTCATGTGAACTCAATATGTAGTGTTGTGCTTTGAAGGGGTTTTGGATATATCGGGGGGCCCACAGAGTTTTTACAGGGGTCCCGCTACCTGGATAGCGAGCTGGGGATCAAGGGGGCTAGCAGCCCCCTTGCGGGGTGCGGGGCAGTGCCCCGTTAGAATTTTTTTTCTAATGGGGGAGGTATTGTTAGTGTGGAGTGTATGTATGTATGTATATATATGTGTATATATATATATATATATAAAGGAAAAGGGCATCCAAAGGATGCGTGGGAGAAAGCGCTCGGGCGCTAGCGCCTCATGTGCCAGGTACGTGGGCACTCGGGCGCTAGCGCTTGGGGCACTAGCGCTTTGAGCGCAAGGGCGCTAGCTCCCCACGTGCTAGGCATGTGGACGCTCGGGCGCTAGCGCTTTGAGCGCAAGGACGCTAGCGCTTTGGGAGGCAAAAGGGACTTAGTCCCTGCAATGGGAGTTGTACTCCCAGAAAGGAACACTTATTATTTTTTTTTTTGTGTGTGTGTGTGTATGAGGAGTTAAACTCCTTGGATATTTTGAGGCTGATGAAGGGGCTTCTCCCCTTGAGCCCTGGATCTTCCCCACATTGGGGTTTCTGGAGATGGGTCTCCTTCATCTTCCTGTCGTTTGGCCGGATCTTGGAAAAAAGGGGGTGAGACTTAAAAATCTCCTCTTTTTGAGATCTAATGGAAGATCCAAGTTCCCATTTGTGGGTTTTGTGGTGAAAAACTATTTAGTTTTGGAAAAGGAAGAGTAAAACTCTTGATTTAATTCAAAAGAAAGAAGAAGATTTTAGAACCTTGAGGAAGGAGAAAGAGGCACACGCCCTAATTTTTAGGGAATGAAAAGTGTCTCTTTTATTCATCATCATGTTTCCCTATATAGGCTTACACATTTACATATAGCCCCTTGGGCTTTACAAAATGACATTTTGCCCATCCTATGTCTCATGTGCTATTTCTTTTTGCACATAAGTCATGGGCTTATAAAAATTTGGCTTTATACCCATTTTGTTTACATTCATGCATAAAAAATTATATAAAAATTATTTATTACATGATTTCATTTTGGCATGGGGAAGGGCCGGCCGCTTCATGTTCGGACTTGACCTGGGCATGGGCCCACTTGGCTTGGGGTTGACTTTGACTTTGACTTGGTCAACCGGGGTACAATTTTCGACTTCAAAAAAGTGCCCCCATCAATAAATGCACACCACATATATGAGTCGTGTGCATGAAATTGATGGATCTTCTTTCACGTGGAAGCGACTTGCCTTGGTTCCCACTTTTTTGGATGCACTGCCCTTTTTACGACATGGACGGTCGACGCTTGACGGGTCTCCGAGACGGAGTGTCCGTAGTAGACGTTTCCCTAGCCCAGAGTGATCTAGTTCCTGCTTTGTAGGAAGCCTGCACTGCCCTTTTTATGACATGGACGGTCGACGCTTGACGCGTCTCCGAGACAGAGTGTCCGTGGTAGACGTTTCCCTGGCCCGGAGTGATCTGGTTCCTGCTTTGTAGGAAGACTGCACTGCCCTTTTCACGACATGGACGGTCGACGCTCTGGTCCGGAGCGATTTGGTTCCCGATTTGTGCGAAGCCTGCACTGCCCTTTTTACGACATGGACGGTCGACGCTTGACGCGTCTCCGAGATGGAGTGTCTGTGGTAGACGTTTCCCTGGCCCGGAGTGATCTGGTTCCTGCTTTGTAGGAAGCCCGCACTGCCCTTTTTACGACATGGACGGTCGACGCTTGACGCGTCTCCGAGACGGAGTGTCCGTGGTAGACGTTTCCCTGGCCCAAAGTGATCTAGTTCTTGCTTCGTAGGAAGCCTGCACTGCCCTTTTTACGATATGGACGGTCAACGCTTGGCGCGTCTTCGAGATGGAGTGTCCGTGGTAGACGTTTCCCGGGCCCAGAGTGATCTGTTTCCTGCTTTGTAGGAAGCCTGAACTGCCTTTTTTACGACATGGACGGTCGATGCTTGACGCGTCCCCGAGGCGAAGTGTCCGTGGTAGACTTTTCCCTGGCCCGGAGCAATTTGGTTCCCGATTTGTGGGAAGCCCGCACTGCCCTTTTTACGACATGGACGGTCGACGCTAGACGCGTCTCCGAGGCAGAGTGTCCGTGGTAGACGTTTTCCTGGCCCGGAGCGATTTGATTCCCAATTTGTGGGAAGCCTGCACTGCCCTTTTTACGACATGGATGGTCGATACTTGACGCGTCTCCGAGGCGGAGTGTCCGGGGTAGACATTTCCCTGGCCCGGAGCGATTTGGTTCCCAATTTGTGGGAAGCCTGCACTGCCCTTTTTACGACATGGACGGTTGACGCTTGACGCGTCTCCGAGACGGAGTGTCTGTGGTAGACGTTTCTCTGGCCCGAAGTGATCTGGTTCCTGCTTTGTAGAAAGCCTGCACTGCACTTTTTACGACATGGACGGTCGACGCTTGACGCGTCTCCGAGACGGAGTGTCCGTGGTAGACGTTTCCCTGGCCCGGAGTGATCTGGTTCCTGTTCAGACCATAATATTGCATTTTTCATTCCCCTATTCTTATCCTTTTTATAAATAAACAGGTACTCTTGACGCACGTTTGTTACATATTACAGGATACAGGCTCTTGGAGCAAATACAGTGAAAAAGACGAAAGTTGATACAGAAAAGGGACTTTTGACCAACAAGCAGACGGATCTTACTCAAGTCGAGACGAAGAACAGTGCAAAGTCTAAAAAGACGAAAGTGAAACGGTCAAAAGATCCTTACAAGTTTTCACTGAAGATCTGGAGAAGACCCAGAAGTCCAAAGGAGAAAAGAAGTGGTAAAATAGAAAGCCCAAGAAGCAATGAGGAAAGCCCAAGAAGCAATGAGGAAAGCCCAGAAGTTACAGAGCCTAACTCCATAGTTTGGCCGCGGAACCGCAGCCAAACCTAAGCTGGCGCCGCGGTTCCATGGCCGTCTAATGCCCGTGTCGGCGCAAACTTTCTGAGTTGGTGCGTCGGTGCGGGTGTTGGGATTTTCCGTGGGCAAATCTGTAATTGCACATCTGCGAGAGTCTGTAACCCTAGTTTTCCTGTTTTCCTATAAATTGTAATCATAGATCTGTAAAACTCATGCCTCTTTTCAATCAATAAAATTCAGAATTGTTGGGAGTTTATTCAGATCTGTTCTGTATTGTTTGGAGGGTGCCATCAAACTAGTAAGTAAATTTTATTTCTTTGTTTTAATTCTTTTAATTAGTATGTCTTTTCATCCCCTAATTAGCGAGTAATCTCCTCGCTTGTTAGGGTTAGCCTTAGGGAAAGGTTTGAGAGATGAGATCTCTCACCCCTTTCATGCCATCCACACCTAAGAGTTAGAACTCCATGCATGCACGCACAACCGCTCCCTACGGCATCCTATCCCTCGAGGTAACGATGAACCGTAGTATAAAGGCCCGGTTGCGCGTATTTTCCATGGAGGTTAGGGTAATTATCGATAAAGGAAGGACACGAATCTAGAGGAAGAAACATCTTCCCAAAAGATTCCAATCCACTTTATTGATAATTACAGTAACTTCTAATAGATCTAAAATAAAGGCATCGAAAGCGGTGAGGAAACCTTTAATCTCCAAAATTCCCCTAAACCTAACCCTAGCAAGACTTTAATTTAGATTAATTTAGCTTATCGATAGATCTAGGTTTTTATAGATTTAATAAACCAACCAAAACAACATTTGGAATCAACTCGTAAAGACACATTAAGGAAACTACCCATCTTTGTGGATCGACCCGTACTCACCGGCTAGCTGCAAAGCGACGCCGTTTCTGATTGCGGTAAATACAAATTTTTGGAAAAATCAGTTCCCAATTTATGGGAAGCCCGCACTGCCCTTTTTACGTCATGGACGGTCGACGCTCGATTTGACTTGCTCTGCCTCTTGCAGTGTCAGGGGTGATCTTGACTTGCTCCGCTTCTTCCGGTGTCGAGATTGGATTCAGACTTGCTCCGCTTTCTGCGGTGTCGGGGTTGAAGTTGACTTGTTGATTGTGATTTGGGTTGACATCAGCATCGCTACACTGGAATATGGTACCAGGAGCGAATCATCATCTGTTTTCAGAGGATTTGGGGATTTTGGTTTTTGTTTGGCATCAGTATCGCTATACTGGAATATGGTACCAGGAGCGAATCATCATTTGTGTTTGCTTATTAGAAAGCGATGGCTTAGGAGACAGGTTTTAGGTCCCTATCACCTAAGACTTTTCAATTTTGTGAGCCGTAAGGGTCTTACAATGTATTTTCTCCCTACGGGTCGTAAGGATCCCGTAGGTGTATTTTCTCCTTAGGAGTCGTGGGGACTCCCAAGTGTGTTGCTCCTTTGTGAGTCGTAAGGATCTCACACGGGAATTATCTCCTCACAAAATCGAGAGGACTTTGCGAGTGCATTTCATCTCTTTTTCACGAGTTTGCGCCCTTTCGGGTTTTCACAAACTCGTCGGCAGTCCTGCTGTTTTTCCTCACGGAGCCCTTTCGGGTTTTCATCCGTGCCTATTTTGCTTGTGGAAATACCCTTTTTTTTTGAATCTTCACCACCGGTGGGACTTTAAATGTGGTATCGCCGGTACGACTTGGGAGAGATTGGGATCATTTTATGCCCATGGATTGTATACGGTTTTGCAGGATGTATGATCCAGACCGAAGGACCGGAAAAATTTCAGGACTTTGTTGGCGTCTGCATCGCTGCACTGGAATATGGTACCAGGAGCGACTCATCATTCGCCGTTGGGGTATAGGATTTGGAATTTGGTTGGCGTCTGTATCGCTGCACTAGAATTTGGTACCAGGAGTGACTCATCATTCGCCATTGGGATTTGAGTTTGGAATTTGGTTGGCGTTTGCATCGCTGCACTGGAATATGGTACCAGGAGCGACTCATCATTCGTCGTTGCCTATTGGGAAGCGATAGCTTAGGAGACAGGTTTAGATCCCTATCATCTAAGGCTTTTCAATTTTATGGGCCGTAAGGGTCCCATAAAAGCATTTTCTCCCTATGGGTCATAAGGATCCCGTAGGTGTATTTTCTCCTTAGGAGTCGTGAGGACTCCCAAGTGTGTTTTTCCTTTGTGAGTCGTAAGGATCCCATGAAGGTTTGTTCTCCTCATGCATCATGGGGACACATGAGTGGGTCTTTCCCAATGGACCATAACTCCAAAGGCGGAGACCAGCCGCGTAACTGGTGGTTGCGGTGGGGCATGGGCGTGATGAGAATTATAAATAGCCCGTGGATTGTATACGGTAGTCAATTTGGGGACTGGCCGTAGGGCCGGGGGAATTTTGGAAAATCGGATTTTGGTTGGCGTCTGCATCGCTGCACTGGAATATGGTACCGGGAGCGACTCATCATTCGCCGTTGTTTTGTTTTTTTTTGTTTTTGTTGTTTTTTTTGTTTTACCGCGATTGCTCTATAATTTCAGCTTTTCTTATCGCGAAGGTCGCGATTGCCCTATCATTTCGGCTTTTTATTCGCGGTTACCCCATCATTTCGGTTTTATTTTCATTTTTATTTTTACTCGCTGATTTTTATTGCGAGTTGCCTTATCATTTCGGCTTTTTATTTACACACACACACATATATATTATTTACACATTTTTACATCCCCAGTTTAACGACTTAGAGGTCGACTGTTCCCAGTTTAATGACGTGGTGATCAGCGGTTCCCAGTTTAAAGACTTAGAGGTCTATCATTCCCAGTTTAACGACGTGATGGTCAGCTGGTGTTCCCAGTTTAACGACGTGGTGGTCCTCTTTGCTTATCCCAGCTCCTTCAATTTTGATCTTGGCGGAGCTGTGTTGATGACCGTAGCTCTGTGGCTTGCCGATACATCCGAGGACTGTGAGGTTTTTCCAAGCTTGTATTGGTCCTCTGCCCAATCTTTGAAAACACAGCAATCTTCAATGGTATGACTCACCACCCTATGGTATGGGCAGTATACGGGATTGCCGGTCATATTCATTTCATGTGGCCTCTTCGGAATTGGCAATTGCAGACCGTTGTTCAAGGCTTCCTCGAATATATTGTGGACCTCATCCCTCCTGAAGGAGTACACCTTCTTCTTTCTCTCCATTAGAGTAGGTGCCCTTACTGATGTTGGTCCTTGAGGCCGATCAGTCTTTGGTTTGCTCTTTTCAGATAATGGCACATGTCTGGGAGGATTAGGTTCTCGAAAGGCTTCGGTCTCCATTTGTATGAAATCGGCGGTCGTAGCTTGACTGTTTGCTAACACGCCTTTAGACAGTTCTATCTCTCCCGTCTTGTATTGCTTTTAGACCCAATCTTTGAAGACGAAGCAGTCCTCAATGGCATGACCTATCACTCTGTGATAGGGGCAATATTTTGGGTCGTCGGTCATATTCGCTTCTTGCGGTCTCTTTGATCTGGCAGTTGTAGACCGTTTCTTAGGGCGTCCTTGAATATCTTGTTGACTTTGTCCCTTTTGAAGGAATAGACCTTATCCAGTTTCTCTTTCAGAGACGATTCCCCTTCGGTGTATGTATCAGAGGGACTGGAGGCTAATCCCGGCCATTTTTCGTGAAGGCGCTCCGCTCTTAGGTTGAAGGGGGTATCAGTTGGCTGCCTCCGGGTATCAATCCCTGGCTTATGAACCAAAATTTGATTCTGTTGTAATTGCAATCGGACGACTAGGTCGCGAGATCTGCCGTGACATTTGCCAATTCGCCGACCTTAGACTGTACCTTGGCTAACTTCTCATCCCTGTCCTGAAGCTGCCTCTGAAGCCATCGGAATAATGCTTGTTCTGTAGTTCCGGTTATGACAACCGGGTCATCCTTATTGCCTGAGCTCAATTCCGCAGGAACCCAGGCTCTTTTGGCTTATCGGCCTGAGCGAGCTCTTCGTCATTTAGACCGAGTTGACGTTGGGTAGCGTCCACCGTATCATCACCCTGGCTGTGAAGCATAGGAGGGTTCGTTTCTTCATGTCCGACCATGTAGACAGTGTGGACCACATATCTAGCCATCTCTTTATCTTTTGCGGGGTAACCCCGTTCTTAGAGCCTTATGAAGTTCAGCCTAGTATGAGCCCTAGCCCTTTTGTTGGCTCTGTATCTGAGCCTTTTCTGCCTTAGCTTCTTGATTTTGAGGGCTTGGCGGGCATCCGTTTTCTGTGAAGCCACCGTGAGTCGATTGATAGGGAGCTTAAAGAAGATACCCGATCGAGCAATTGTCGGGGGTACCGCTGGAGCTTTCCCGAGATGCCCCGTTGCTTCATTGACGTTGATGGCCTTGCCCCCAGCTAGAGCGATGGAGTGTCGTTTGGAAACGGATTTGTGCTTGGGCAGAGGTGCACTCGCAACCATGACATTCAGCCTTTTCCATTTTAAGGACGGTTTTTCTATTACCGGAGCTTGAAGAGCTGGGACGACGCTAGCTGACATGAACATAATAGAGCCAAATGGTAGCGGCGGATCCTCCCATTGTCGCCCGAGGCTGGCCGGGAGGACCTTCCTAGCGTCCATCTTCATCGTGTAGGAGATGGGAGCTGTGTCGAGAGCAGAGCAATTCCTTGGAGATATCTTTGCTGCGTCCGAAGATTGCAATTGGAGAACGTTAACCTGCACAAAAAAACATGATTTTAGTACAGGCAATTGATATGCATATTAATTGAGTTCGCATGAAAGCTTAACCCGAAATATGGGAGGAAAGATAGGTCCCACCGGGCATGCCAGGATCTGTAGGGTGTTTTTCGTCACCCCATTGAAATGGAAATACATGCGCGCTTGTCAGGCATACTACAGACTCGCCCTGCCTAGGGTAGGCTGGGATTTATTGATTGTGGGGATCGGAATCTCCGGCAGCCGCGGACTAAGCTGTCTTTAATTACCCCTCGCCTTTGGAGCGAGAGAACCTCCGATTAACGGGTTAAACTGGTCATGCGAACACAATGTGCAGTGTTGTGTTTTGGAGGGGTTTTGGATATATTAGGGGCCCCACAGAGTTTTTACGGAGGTCCCGCTACCCGGATAGCGGGCTAGGGGTCAAGGGGGCTAGCAGCCCCCTTGCGGGGTGCGGGACAGTGCCCCGTTAGAATTTTTTTTTCTAACAGGGAGGTATTTTTAGTGTGGAGTATGTGTATGTGTGTGTGTGTGTGTGTGTCTATATATATATATATATATATAGGGAAAAGGGCATCCAAAGGATGCGTGGGAGAAAGCGCTCGGACGGTAGCGCTTTGGGCGCTAAGGCGCTAGCGCCTCACGTGCCAGGCACGTGGGCACTCTGGCGCTAGCGCTTGGGGCACTAGCGCTTTGAGCATAAGGGTGCTAGCGTTTTGGTCGCCAGCGCTCTGAGCGCAAGAGCGCCAGCGCTTAGCGCTTTGGGAGGCAAAAGGGACTTAGTCCCTGCAATGGGAGTTGTACTCCCAGAAAGGAACACTTATTATTTTGTGTGTGTGTATATATATATGAGGAGTTAAACTCTTAGGATATTTTGAGGCTGATGAAGGGGCTTCTCCCCTTGAGCCCTGGACTTCCCCACAGTGGGGTTTCTGGTGATGGGTTTCCTTCTTCTTCCTGTCGTTTGGCCGGATCTTGGAAAAAAAGGGGTGAGACTTAAAAATCTTCCCTTTTTGAGATCTAATGGAAGATCCAAGTTCCCCTTTATGGGTTTTGTGGTGAAAAACTATTTAATTTTGGAAAAGGAAGAGTAAAACTCTTGATTTAATTCAAAAAAAGAAGAAGGTTTTAGAACCATGAGGAAGGAGAAAGAGGCACAGGCCCTAATTTTTGTGGAATGAAAAGTGTCTCATTTATTCATCATCATGTTGCCCTATATAGGCTTACAAATTTACATATAGCCCTTGGGCTTTACAAAATGGCATTTTCCCATCCCATGTCTCATGTGCTATTTCTTTTTGCACATAAGTCACGGGCTTACAAAAATTTGGCTTTATGCCCATTTTGTTTACATTCATGCATAAAAAATTACATAAAAATTATTTATTACATGATTTCATTTTGGCATGGGGAGGGCCGGCCGCTTCATGTTCGGACTCGATCTGGGCATGGGCCCACTTGGCTTGGGGTTGAATTTGACTTTGACTTGGTCAACCGGGGTGCTATTTTTGATTTCAACAATTACTTAATGGAAGCTTGGGATATACATGGATATAGTAACAGTCTTGCTCAAAATGGTAGTATGCTACCTGGTTTGTTTCTACCTCAATATGTGCATGTGTTTTCTTAGCATATCGCTTATACATATTGGTAGGACCCTTGGGATCTTTGCTTGATTACCAGTGTTGTGATGGCAGTCACACTACTGGGGGTTGGGTAGTCTATAAGCACATCCTATACAAGTCCCTAGTAGTAGGATTATTGAGACGGGGCATCGATACTCCAGACTAGACTAGTGTATACGCTTCTCATCTCAGCAGGGGAGATGGTCTGTCCCACATCCATTAGTACGTCGTACTGGAGATAGTATGCAGGTGCTCATTAGGTTATGAGTACACTGGACATGACTCGTCGGGAACTGTTGGTGGGTATTATACCTATCATCGGGTAGCAGTTCCCAGGTGACATGAGTACAGCTTAGTCCGTCGACTTGACACTGCTACTTTACCTCGAGTGTGTTCCCGCTGTACTTTGATTACTACCCTACCATGGCTCAAAGGAGTCGTGCAAACAGGTAGTAATTGGGTGCAGTCCCGAAGCACTTTGAGGCAGTGGCGGTTAGAAAGGATTCGTCTCTCCCGGTGTTCGGGGTTGATATCGTGCTGTGTTCGGAAGGCTATTACACAAAGCCCTTGGCTAAGGAAAGCGAGATTTACTGGTAGGTATTCCAGTAGTTTCTCAAGGTGTATTGGGCTATACTCCGACATGACTTATTGTGCTATTAGGGGTCTGACGATTACCACCCCCTAGGTCCGATATGCGATACTCTTAGATGAGCAGACCGGACCGTACGGAGATTGTCACATATAGGCTCAGTAGGAGTTCGAATGAGTTAGCTCATCGGCCTTCTTATCGACACATACCTGGGTAGCCGTTACGTGCAGCCAGTACCGCTTGCGGCTTGTGGTTAAACACACTGCCAGCGTAGTGTCGAGTCTTTAGAGTCCTATATAGAGAGTTTCCCTGCACCGGGCAAAAGGTTTAGAGGTCGTAAGGTTTTACGACAGGGCTTCGATCACGTACATGCACTTGTGCACGTATGATGATCGGGCGGATAATACTAGTAGGCTTTGGTTTAAGCCGGATCCTAGTATTATATTAATGGATTATATTCGTCTCTTTGTATTCATATTCTTCGAAATGCGGATGCGGATATGTATATACGGATGATGGGCATTCTCGTAATTTCACGGGAAAGCTTTTAGAAGTGGAAACCTCATTTAGGGTTTTAATTCTTTTTGGATTAAAACAAATGAGGTGGAGGAAATGAGGTGGAGTTTTACATTGAATGTGGCATGTCACTTGGTGACTCATGGCTATGACTCACCACTTGATATTTGGTGAAGGATACTAGATATTTGTGGAGATATTTTATCTCTTCAATATTGGTATACTTCATGATTCATCACAAGGCGACCATTATATTCTAATGTTTTTCTTGAGTTGCTTTTTCAGTCTCTTCTACTCAAGTGACCATCTTCTACCTCTAACCCTAAACCTCTCATGTGTTGAGAATCCTAGGATTCCAAGAGACAAATCACTCCATCTTCTCACTCTACACAACCTAGGACATCTAGTTTAGCTAGCTAGATGCCATAGTTATCTCAGATTTGAGGTAGGAGCTCGGACTATAGATTCTCGGGTGGATCGTCTTTGACTCGAGGAGGCCGTTGAGGTTGCCCGATCCGTTCTGATCTATAGAGCTGGCGACGAAGTGGAGGACAGCGAAGAAGACCCGAAGGACTTAGTATCGTGAGGTATAACTTCTATCCGAGTAGTTAAACCTCATTGCATGTTAGCTAATTAGAGTTCAAGTCGGTGTTGCGAACTTTGAAAAATCGTTTTTTTCATATTCCGCCTTCCCGTGAACACGCGAGGTGCGTGGCATCGACTTACAATCACATACCCAACTTCTCTACTAAAAGTTTCACAAACTGTATTAGAGAAACAATCAGTGAGTGGATCCATTGCAATGAATCTATCTTTATCTCTCTATATCTCAATCTTCGTAGAGATCAACTATCTCCTAAATTAAGTGATACATGTCCTAAAATTTGCCTGGATAGATGATGGGACCATGTTCATAAATGAACAATTATATCCAGTGAATTCTAGGGCGGTATCCTTTGTTGATTCACAATCAGCATTCTGCGCCACTACTATCTGAGTATCCCACTTAGAACTCTTTCCAATATACTTCTCCTCAAAAAAGGGTAAACTTATAACTCGCTACAGACGCTCTGTCTCGCATGTAACCTGGAAAGCTAGAATCGATAATCACCTCCTTCAGGAGGCTGCTATTACCAAACACCAAGAACATCAAATATTTTTCACTGCTATTCATGTTTCTCCAGGATTGGACTGATATCCATATCTTATATAGAGAAACACATGTGACCACCATCGTTTTACCGATTTGCAGTATAGGAACATCACTTCCTATCATGACTATGTCATCCACATACCATATGAGGAATCTGACAACACTCCCTACTATCTTCTTACAAAAACCAGGTTCATCTCTCATTTTGATGAAGTCAAACACTTTGATCGTGATATCAAAACAGATAATCCTTCTCCGCTATGCATGTTTTAGTCTAAAAATATACTTAAGCAACTTGCATGATTACCGCTGCTCCCACTGTCTAAGATAACCCTCTAGCAGAGTCATATATATGTGCACTTTTAAATCCAATTTAGAAAGACGTTATAGTCATCCACATGCCAGATATGATAGTCATGAAAGACAACAATGGCAAGTTATATCCGTATGGATTTTAGCGCAGACACTGAAGTAATAGTTTCATCAGAATCCACATCGGGCATTTGATGAAAACCTTTTACTACAGTCTAGCCTTATCAGGTTAATACTTTTCCATTTGCACTGATCTCGCAAGATCTACTTGCACCTAATGGGTTTTACCCTTTCAGGAACACCCAACAAAGTCCTCACTTTGTTGTAGTCCATAGAGTCCAATTAGGATAACTCGGCATCCGGCCATCAATCGTATAACACCCAAGCCCAATAATACTATTTCTATTGCTAGTTGAGTGTTATATATTGCTCATTCCAATTATCCTGATTATCTGGTGTTTATTGCTAAATTTTAACCGGCTAAGTCATTTTGGCACATAACAAATTTTAACACCTAAAATGAAATTAAAAATATCCATGTTGTCCTACTCGTCGCCACTAGTCGCGTGGTAGCGTCCGCGTGTCGAGATTCCTTCCCGTTCGGTGAAACGGGCAAGTTTGGACGACTACGTGCGCGTGCAAGTGTCCGACTTGGGGGCATGCATTTTAATCGTTAAACACCTCTTTTCAAAATTTGGAACTCGCTTAAAATCCTATAATTTGAATTTGAAACATTTGGGCGCAAACCGGGCGCGATTTGGAAATGTTTCATTTAGCGCCGAAAATGCCCATTTAATTAAATATATTAAACTATATATATATTTACTGTTACCTACGTTTAAATCCCTTGAAATCATTTAAATCTATTCAATCTCCTTTTAAATTTCTCCTCAGCCAATCAGGCTTCCTTTCGTGGGCCCCCTATCCTCTCTCTCTCTCCGTCTCTCTCTATCTCTCTCTAACCTCCTTCTCTCTCTATCTCTAAAATCTCTCTCCCTCTCTCTAATAATCTTCTCTCTCTCTTCCTATATATTTTTATGCAGCCTTCTGTTCCTCTTCTCCCCACGAGAAACCCATCGCGAGAACCCCCGAACCCTAACCCTAGCCTCCTCGTGCCTGCGCCGTCGACCTCCCCGCGACCTCGCCGTCCTCGCCTCCACGGCCTTACCGCACCCCTACCTCCTTCCTCCGTTCTCTTTCCGCGCCTGCACCCAACCCCCCGACGCCACCACCAGCCGCAGATCTCGCCGTCGCCGCCGCCTCCCATCGCCGACGACACCAGAATCCTCCTCCCTTCACCCTCGTCCCGACCTCGTCGTCGTCTTCCTCCTCCCCTCGCCGGACCACCAGAACCCGAGCCCGACCCTAGCACCAACCCCTGGGTCGCCGGAAAACGTGCCGACGATCCTCGCCGTCGTCACCAGAGCCACCTCCGACCACCTCCGTCTCCCCTTGATCACCAGAGCGGGCCAGCACCCCTCTACTCACCACACCACCCTCTTTCCAACGAACCCAGAAAATTCCAGCCGTCGCTGCTCGCCGTCGCTGCCTCGCCGGCGCCCCATCGCCGTCGAGTCCGTCGTGGTTGCCCTGGTTCTTCCCTGTAAGCATCCCTTTATCTTTCCATTTGTGCTAGATCCCCCCCCCCCGCTGATCTTTGTTTACGTATATCGTGTTTTGCTAACTTCGTCGCCTTTTGACTTTTGCCGGATTCCGACCGTGCCGTCGTTTGGACCCGACGCTCCAGCAAAGTACTCTGGTCCGTGTGGTCCCGCCGTTCGCTGTTAGGACTCGATCCGTGGCCCGTGCACCCGTCTCGTGTTTTCCGCCGACATTGCATCCGTACTTTCCGGTTTGCGAAACCGTCGAGGCAAGTATCCGAATACTTGCTCTAACATGCTAATACAAGATCAAGTCCTGCTATACATTTAATTATCATATTATATAATACAACAACACAACGATGGTGATATCGATAGTACAGTATGACTAGAATGGACGGTTGCATTTCTCTTTAACATTAAATCAGTATAGTAGTTCGTGAAATTAAGTGGCATGCTATTAATCCATGATTTAACTAATTAAACCAATTAGAACGTCCTTGCTTAACTTGCTAGATCATCCATGAGACAATTATTATGGTTAGTTTAAATTCATGTAGCTTCATTACTTTATGTTGTTGATATCATTTCACTTCGTGACTATTGCACCCCAAGGGTGCTTGAACCTGTTAATAAAGATAATACAAGCACCATTGTGATTAAGTGACTATTAGTGCTGTTTACTTTAAATTTCTTGCTGCTGTTACTTATTCGATTGTATACCTATTGAGAGCACCCACTCGATCACATTACATATTGACCTGACCTACTACCTGATTTCATGCCTAATGCCAACAAGCCTGACTTGGGGTCCTCATGGACCATTCCTGCTGTCTATCCAGACAGACCTGCTTTTACCTGATTCTGTGTTGGCATTAGTCCTTGACTACTGAATACCTGACCTAACATACATAACTTGGGGGTATGGGGAAATCAAAGATGAACCTGACTTGTAATTCGACAGTTCACTACCTGTTCGTGTGTACACATTCCTGTTTTGTGCCTAGCGGCATGTCTCGGTTTCGGCCGAGAATATTGTGGCTGTGATCCCGGGTATGTACGGGGTACTACCGAGTGTACACTTTCCTGTTTTGTGCCTAGCGGCATGTCTCGGCTGCAGCCGAGAATATTGTGGCCGTGGTCCCGGGTATGTACGGGATACTATTGAGTTACATCGACGATTCATCAATTGATTTCAAAGACGATAGATTAGAAACCTGATAGGACAGTTTAGTTACCACTGCACATTACCCTGCACTGTTATTCTTAGTACTGCTTTATTCATGTTCATACCTGCATTGCTTATTACCATGTTTATATTATATTATTTGGTTGACATGACGCGCTGACTTCTGGGTTTTGCATGGCCCAGATTCCTTACCCCTGTCGACGACCGAGCAGGAGTACTTCAGCCAGCAGGCTGAACTGTGAGTCCTTAGTGATTAGTTTATTTATTACATTTCATTCCAGATGTGAGCCCGCATTATGGGACGTACTGTTTATTTATTGTATTGGATCATTTGCTTCCGCACTTATTGTTTATTGACTCTAGTTATTATGGATTTGGACATGTGTTAGATTAGTTTATTATCTTGTTCTTGATATCCTTACAACCGTAATGTGACTGTGGATGGATACTTCCTACCCACAGGTAGCATGGTTGGCTATGTTACGTGCCCAATCTTGCGTACTCTGGGAAACGGGGCGTGACATGGTTTTTTTGGTATCAGAGCCATAGGTTAATTGGGTTGATTCTTTGTAGTTGGGTATTACACCCGATACACGAATCATAATACCCGTGATTAGGAAACATGTCCTGCCACCTTGACCGTTTTACCATCCTTGAATCATTCTTCCGGATCATGTCGACATGCAAACTTACTTTGCATTGTCAACTCGAAAACCTAAATTCTTGTTATCTCTAGGACTTAGACGACATGGGTGGAGTTAAGTAATTGCGGCTATGATACCGCGGCATAGCTACAATGCAGTACTCTATTTAAGTATCTTGGAGTTCTAGCCTCGATTTATATATTGAATCTATCATCATGCTAATGTTGTTTGTTTTGATTTCAGGACCATGGCAGATAAGAATTTCAAGACATATCAGAGGCGCGTGGATGAAGCCGCCATGTTAGGAGTGATACGTGGGATGTTGGAAAATCAGAAGAGGCAAACTGAGCTGATCCAGCAGCAAGCAGATACATTTCAGGAGGGTTTGCAGGACATTCGGCAGTCTGTAAACACCGCTGTAGCGAAGCCAGATGACCGAGTAGGGACCGTGGCAGATTTCAGACGGTTGGGTCCTACTACTTTCATCGGTCTGGAGGAGCCGTTGCCAGCCGAGCAGTGGCTAGTGGACACGGAGAATTTACTGATTGCGGCACAGATCCCTGAAGACAAGAGAGTTGATGTAGTGCGCATTCAGCTGGTGGATTACGCCCGAGAGTGGTGGCTTGTGGAGGAGACCCGCTTGTCCAAGCCAATCAGTTGGGCGGATTTCTCTAAAAGTTTCTTGGAGAAGTTTTTCCCGCGGACTGCATGGGAGGAAATGGAGGAGAAATTTATTGGGCTGAGGCAAAATGGAGCAGCTGTGGATGTACATGCAGCGGAGTGGACAAGACTCAGCCGCTTCGCTGGACCCTTAGTCGCCAAGGAGGCAGACAGGGCGCGAAGGTTCTTGCGCAGTTTGGATGTGGACATCCAGAGGCAGATTGTCTCCCTGGGTTTGACCACTTTCTCGCAGGTCCTTACGGCAGCCAGAGAGCAGCAGAGTTTATCAGGATCGAAAGGGACCCTTCAGCAGACAGCAGTTGCGGCCAGAAAGCCCGCATTTGTACCTAACCGAGATCCTGGGCGCAGAGGTATTCCAGTGGACCGTCGAGGTGTAGCGCCAATGAAGAAGCCTGTGGTCATTGATCGAAGAAAGAGCATGAATTGTAACTACTGCAATTTACCGGGCCACATGCAAAAGGATTGTCGAAGGAGGCTGGGACTTTGTTTGGTTTGTGGAGCGGCTGATCACGCAGTTGGTGCCTGTCCGTCGAAGCTTCGCACGAGAGATGATATACAGAAGCCTCCGCAGAGACCGTTCTAAGGGCAGAAACAGCTGACTCAAGGACCTAATCAGGCTCGAGCTTTCACCTTGACAGCTGAGGAGGCCAAGGCATCAGGAGAAGTGGTTTTAGGTACTTTACTCGTTCATGGTTTTCCCGCATTGGCATTATTTGATTCCGGAGCATCCCACTGTTTTATGTCATCCAAATTTATAACTACACACTCGATTACCTGCACGACCCTGTCTAGTTTCTGGGACATACACACTGGGAATGGGAAAATCATAGCTAGTAAGGAATGTAGAGATTGTACAGTTGTTGTTTGCGGACGGGAGCTTTTTGCAGATTTCTTGGTGATAGATACGGGCAGCTATGAGGTTGTCTTGGGGATGGATTTTCTTGGCACTTTCCACGCCCATATTGACTGTAGGGCAAGGAAGGTAATTTTCCAGATTCCCGGACATCCTGAGTTTACCTTCACTGGGGGAAGCAGTTCTGTCGGGCCAGTCGAGTTTAGGGCTAGGCCGACAAACAGTGTTCTTGCAGCAATGGAAGTTGAAGTAAGGAAGAGCCGGCAGTTGTTCGCGACTTTATGGATGTATTTGAAGATATATCAGGCTTACCGCCGCAGCAAGAAGTGGAGTTTGTGATTGACCTTATTCCTGGTGCAGCGCCAGTATCAAAATCTTATTATCCGATGGCACCGGTGGAATTGGAAGAAGTTAAGAAACAAGTTGGTGAATTACTCGAGAAGGGATGGATTCGAAGCAGCAACTCACCTTGGGGAGCTCCAGTTCTTTTAGTAAAGAAGAAGGATGGCACGAGAAGGATGTGCATTGATTATCGGGAATTGAACCGGGTGACTATTAAAAACAAGTACCCGATCCCTCGCATTGGAGAACTTTTTGAGCAGCTTAGTGGCACGAGGGTATTCTCGAAACTGGATTTGCGATCAGGATATCATCAGGTCCGAGTGAAAGCAGAAGACATTTGCAAGACGGCGTTTCGAACTCGATATGGACATTTCGAGTATCTAGTGATGCCCTTCGGAGTAACGAATGCGCCGGCAATATTCATGGATTTGATGAACAGGGTCTTTTCACCATACCTGGACCAGTTTATTGTGGTATTCATTGACGATATTCTGGTATACTCGAAGAGTCCGGAGGAGCATGCTGAGCATTTAAAGATCGCACTGCAGACGCTGAGACAGGAGAAATTATTCGCGAAGATGAGTAAGTGCGAATTCTGGCTGGAAGAAGTGAAGTTTCTGGGGCATGTCGTGTCGGGCGTTGGAATCGCCGTCGATCCCGAAAAGATTGCAGCAGTTCAAGATTGGCCTATTCCAAAGAATGTTGCGGAGATAAGAAGTTTTCTTGGACTCGCCGGATACTACAGAAGATTTGTGGAGAACTACGCTCGTTTGGCAGAGCCGTTAACCAAGCTTACGCGCAAGGAGGTACCGTTTGTTTGGACGGATGGATGTGCATTGGCCTTCGAGACGTTGAAGCAGAAGTTGATAACCGCCCCTATCCTAACTGTACCGGACAATTCAGGAGGACTGGTGATTCACAGCGACGCATCCGGAAGAGGATTGGGATGTGTTTTGATGCAGAATGGGAAAGTCGTCGCTTACGCATCGAGACAACTGAAGACTCATGAGAAGAATTATCCGACTCATGACTTGGAGCTTGCAGCCGTGATCTTTGCTCTGAAGATTTGGAGACACTACCTTTTGGGCGAAAGAGTCGAGGTCTTTACAGATCACAAGAGTTTGAAGTACGTGTTCACTCAGAAGGAGTTGAACATAAGGCAACGCAGATGGTTGGAGCTGATGGCCAACTACGACCTTGACCTTAAGTACCATCCGGGAAAAGTTAACGTCGTGCCGGATGCGCTAAGTCGGTTACCAGCAATTCAGATATTAACTGCACAGAGGGAGATCATTGCGGATTTTCGAAGATTTGACTTGGAGGTTGTGCTACCACATGCTACGGGGCAGTTGATGCAATTGCAAGTACAATCGTCCTTAGTTGAGAAGATTAAGGTGGCACAATCGCAGGATCCTAGGCTGAAAAAGTTTCGAGAGCAGGTTGAAGCCGGACTACGAACCGATTTACTGATCCATGAAGACGGTTCGTTGAGATATGGTAGCCGTGTGTGTGTGCCAAAAGGGGATATGCGTGAAGAGCTTATGAAGGAGGCACACAGTTCAGCTTACTCTGTACATCCAGGAGGGACAAAGATGTACCGAGATATTCGACGGCACTTCTGGTGGGATGGTATGAAACGGGAAATTGCTCGCTTCATGGCTAAGTGCTTGGTGTGTCAGCAAGTCAAGGCTGAACACCAAAGGGTTGCTGGTTTGTTGCAACCACTTCCAATTCCTCAGTGGAAATGGGAACATATAACCATGGATTTCGTGACGGCTTTACCGCGGAGTCCAAAGGGCAACAATGCAGTATGGGTGATTGTCGATCGGTTGACCAAGGCAGCTCACTTTATTCCTTTTCGGGTTGGTCAATCGACGGAGACTTTGGCAGAGCGGTACATGCAGGAGATTGTAAGATTGCATGGAGTACCGGTAAGCATCGTGTCCGATCGGGACACTCGGTTCTTGTCGCACTTCTGGAGGAGTTTACAAGAAAGTTTGGGGACTCGATTGAAGTTTAGCACAGCTTATCATCCTCAGACTGATGGACAATCGGAGAGAACGATCCAGACCCTTGAAGATATGTTGAGGGCTTGCATGTTGGACTTCAAAGGTTCTTGGGAGGATCATCTATAGCTGGTGGAGTTTTCGTACAACAATAGCTTCCAAGCGACTATACAGATGGCTCCGTTTGAAGCGTTGTATGTGAAAGGTTCCTATGCACCCTATAGTGGTCTCACAAGGCATCGAACATGCCAATTTAAAATTTTTGGTGCCGAGAAACCCTAGACTACGGATCTTAGACTAGATGTTTAGGCGAAACGGAAAACTAGTTAACTATTTAACTATAGGTTAAGATGCTACAACCTTTGTAGATCCGGATTTCCACCTCCTTAGCTCCACGTGGTCATGCCCTCGCTGTCCATCATGAATCCTTGACTCATTCGTCGGCTTCATCGGAAAACGGGCGAGCAAGATCGTCGGCTTCGTGTCAAAGACGATCTACGTCGAGGTTGCACTAGTTCAAGCTCCGACTTCACCAAGTAGTGAAACTTGTGAAGAAAACATCCAAAACCACTTGGCAAGAGGTAGAGGATGAAGAAATTGGAGGTGGGTTCACTTTAGATTTGGATTTCTCTCACTAAAACTCAAGTTGCCATTGGAGTAGCAAGCTTGAAGAAGAAGAAGAAGATGAGCTAGTATTATGATAAGTGATTTTCAAATAAAAGAAAAAGCATATCTTATCATAATTCTAACATGGGTTAAGTGTAGAGAGCAAACCATGGTAAGTGGGAATAGTTAGGGTTTAGTATAAAGACAAAATGGTCTTTGAGTCAAACCTTCATGAAGCTTCATTAAGCTTCATGACAAAAGAAAACCATTTTGTTTTTATAAAACAATTTAATAAAAGGAATGGATAAATAAATGTGTGATAAAATCAAAACCCTAATTATCCTCTTAACCATGGGTTTATTCTTTACACTTAACCAAATAAACATGCATCATCCAATATGATACAAATAAGTGTACAAAAGTATATCACATATACATCATGCACATCAAGTGAGAAAATCCGTATAAAGTGAACCAATACTAGTTAATGCAAAGTAATATATCAAATATATAATTATACATTAAATCATTAAATCAACATTTGATTCAATGATCTGGTCATGTCGCACATAACCGACTAGTATGCAATGTATCGATTTATCGAATCAATGATTCGATAACTAGGTCATATCGAATATAACCAATCGAAACATTTATCGCGAGAATGAAACGCGGTATCACATACACGCATTATTCTCGGTCCTACACATATCTCATATGCGCTCCGATTTCGTTTCGCTTGAGCCAGGAAATCTCTGTGTAGGACTCTAAAGACTCGTCAATACGCCGGTAGCAGATGATGATCATATCAAGCATCCACAAGCCGCAAGCGGTCTGCTAAACGTAACGGCCACCCGGGTATTGAGCGATCAGAAGATCGACGAGCTAGCCTGCTCACACTCCTGCGAATCCGACCAGTAACACTTACCGTACAGTCCGGTCTCTTCGTCTGATACGTCCCATATCAAGTCTAGGGGTGGTATACGTCAGACCCTAATAACCGATAAGTCGTGCCGATGTGAGGCTCATAACGGGTCGAGAAACTATTGGTAACACATACCAGCAAATCTCTGATCAGCCCTGGCCAGGGACTTCCCTGTTACGGCCAATCGAGCACAGCGCAACATCAACCCCCAATACCGGGAGAGACGAAACCCCTCCTATCGCTCATTGCCTCCATGTGACTCGGGACTGTACCCAAAGACCACCGTTTTGCACGCCCTCATGGACGTGGTAAGGTGGAGATCAAAGCACAGTGGGAATCACACAAGACTCTATGACGATCTCGGGTCTACAGACTAACCTGTACAAGTGTCACCTGAGAACTGCCATCTGACGTGAGGTATAATACCATCTGGGAGTTCTCGGCGAGTCCGTCCAGTGTACCCAGTCTCCACTGAGCACCCGTATACCATCTCTGATGTCAAACACCAATGGATATGGGATCATCCATCGCCCATCTCATGGGTCGAGAAGCGTATACGCTAGTCTACTCTGGTATATCGATGCCCCGTCTCGATACACCCACGACTAGGGACCTTGAAGGATATACTTATAGACTACCATGTCCCCACTAGTATGATCTGCATCATAGTCCAGGTAGTCAAGTACACATCCTAAGGGCTTTACCAACATGTAACTATAAGACAGTATAAAGAGACTAGTGTACATGTTAAGATAAAGAGCAACCAGATAGCATACTATCATATCGAGCAAGAAAGTCATCTCTATATATGTCCAAGCATCCAATATAATATACAACATCTGTACAATACTGGCCTCTAGGGCATACATACAACTAACAATCTCCCACTTGCACTAAGGCCAGCTGCTGTAGTATCGCATACCGAGCATCCCGAAGAGTCTCTCAAACTGTATCTGGGGAATGGCCTTCGTGAGTGGATCCGCCGTGTTGTTCTTCGTGTCAACCCTCCTGACCTCGATCTCCCGGCGATCAACTATCTCCCGGATCAGGTGATACCGCCTCAGAATATGCCTGGATCGCTGATGGGACCTGGGTTCCTTGGCCAAAGCCACCGCTCCATTGTTATCGCAATACAAAGGTATTGGATGCTCAATGGATGGAACCACTCCAATTCAGTAATGAACTTCTTGATCCAGACAGCCTCTTTGGCAGCATCGTTGGCAGCGATGTATTCAGCCTCCATCGTCGAGTCTGCCACGGTTTCCTGCTTGGAACTCTTCCAGCTAACCGCCCCTCCGTAAAGGGTAAAGACAAAACCCGACTGCGACTTAGAGTCGTCCTTATCACTCTAGAAGCTCGAATCGGTAAAGGACTCCACTTGGAGTTCTCCTTTACCATACACCAAGAACATATCTCTAGTCCTTCGCAAGTACTTGAGAATGCTCTTCACAGCTGTCCAGTGACTCTCTCCAGGATCAGCTTGATACCTGCTCACTATACTTAGTGAGTATGCTACATCGGGTCTGGTACATAGCATTGCATACATGATAGAGCCTACTGCCGAAGCATAGGGTATCCCTTGCATGCGAGCTCTCTCCAAATCAGTCTTGGGAGACATCTCTTTGGAGAGAGTGACTCCAGAGATCGTGGGTAAGTTCCCACGCTTGGACTCTTCCATACTAAACCTCTTTAGTATGGTGTCAATGTACCTGGATTGGGACAATCCCAAAATCCGTTTGAATCTATATCTATAGATCCTTATTCCCAATATGCAGGAGGCATCACCAAGATCTTTCATTGAGAATCTTTGTGATAAGAAGAACTTGACTGATTGCAGCATAGGAATATCATTTCCTATCAAGAGTATGTCGTCCACGTACAATACGAGGAAGACAACCTTACTCTCTGCCACCTTCTTGTAGATACAAGGTTCATCTAGGTTTTTGACGAAATCAAACTCTTTGATAACGACGTCAAAGCAGATGTTCCAACTCCGCGATGCTTGCTTTAATCCATAAATGGATTTAAGCAGCTTGCACACCTTCCCGCTGCTCCCACTGTCTACGAAGCCCTCTGGCTGAGTCATGTACACGCACTCTTCTAAATCACCGTTTAGAAAGGCGGTCTTAACATCCATTTGCCAGATTTCATAATCATGATATGCAGCGATGGCAAGCATGATCCGGATGGATTTAAGCATAGCCACTGGAGAAAAGGTCTCGTCATAGTCCACACCTGGTCTTTGACGAAAACCCTTTGCTACAAGTCTATCTTTGAAAGTCTCCACTTTCCCATCTACACCAAGTTTCTTCTTGAAGATCCACTTGCTCCCAATGGGTTTTACCCCTTCAGGAGCAACTTCCAAAGTCCATACTTTGTTGGTGTACATGGAATCCATCTCAGACCGCATAGCATCCAGCCATTTCACTGAGTCCCCACTCGTGATGGCCTGCTCGAAGCTAGTTGGGTCATTATCCTCCATGATGCAATCCTCGCTACCTCCATCCATGAGAAAACCGTAGTATCTCTCAGGTTGGCGAGGAACCCTACTAGATCGGCGGAGTGGCTGGGGCTCATCGGGAACTACGGAATCCTCTGGTTCAACCAAATCTTCTGTTGTAGTCTGTGTCGCTGGAACCTCTTCCAGTTCTACCTCAATGCCACTTATCTGTTTCATAAGAAAACTTTTTTCTAAGAAAGTGGCATGTCGAGAAACAAACACCTTTTGTTCCTCGGGGTGGTAGAAGATATACCCTTGTGAATTTTTGGGATATCCTACAAACTTACATAAGACAGATCTTGCCTCGAGTTTGTCCGGATTTTGTCTTTTGACATAGGCTGGACAACCCCATATCTTAATATAATTAAGATGTGGTCTCTTCCCTTTCCATATCTCATATGGAGTGGTAGGCACCAATTTGGTAGGAACTCTATTCAATAGGTCCATGGCTGTCTCAAGCGCATGTCCCCAGAAGGAAATAGGTAACTCAGCTGTACTCATCATTGAGCGCACCATATCTAATAGGGTGCGGTTTCTCCGTTCAGATACACCGTTGTGCTGTGGTGTATATGGAGGAGTCGGCTGAGAGAGAATCCCATTCTCTTTTAGGAAGTCCAGGAATTCATTGCTCAAGTATTCCCCTCCTCGATCAGATCGTAGGATTTTAATACTTTTTCCGGTTTGGTTCTCAACTTCTTGTTTATATTCCCTAAATTTCTCAAAAGCTTCTGATTTGTGTTTCATCAGGAACACATACCCGAACCTAGAGAGATCGTCAGTGAATGTAATGAAGTATGAAGAACCATCCCTGGCATGTGTAGATATGGGACCACATACATCACTATGTATAAGTCCCAAGAGTTCGGTAACTCTTTCTCCGTGTCCCGTAAACGGAGTCTTGGTCATCTTGCCTTTGAGACATGACTGGCAAGTGTCATAAGATGAAAATTCAAACGGTTTTAAATATCCATCTTTATGCAACTTAGCTAGTCGTGTCGCATTGATGTGACCCAGTCTACAATGCCACAAGAAGGATTCATTGAGTTCAGAACTCTTCCTCTTGTGTGTGCTTGTTATGCTCAGAACTGTTGATTGATTTAGAACATAAATGCCATTGCATAACGTGCCTGATCCAACCAACTTTTGGTTATGGAAAATGTTCATAACATTGTCCTGTAATACAAAATTATATCCCTCTTTACTTAATAAAGAAACCGATATAATGTTGCATATCAGGTTCGGCATGTAATAGCATTCGTTCAGAACCAATGTATTACCAGTTGGTAATACAAGGTGATATTCCCCGAAAGTTTTAGCTGCAACAATTGCACCATTTCCAACTCTAATGTCTTTATCACCTTCTCCAAGTTCTCTACCTTTCCTTAGCCCATGTAACTGATTACATATATGGGATCCCGACCCGGTATCCAATACCCAGGACGTAGAGCAAATAGAGAAACAGTTCTCAGTAACGAACACACCTGAAGAAAATGCATCAACATGTACTTTCTTCATTTGGGTGGCATGGGAATCCTGGTATTCCCCTATTTCCTGTTCATTCCTATAACTCTTATAAGAAGGAACGGAACCAACGTTCCCCAGCACAGTATAACATGCGGGTTCGGTCAATACATCCATATTATTATCTTGATTAAGGCATGAACTGGTCGCTACCTGGAGAGAGAGAGAAGAAAACACTTTAGCGTATGCTCGTGCAAGATCAGATTGGTTATTATCTTATCTAATCAGGATGGCTCCCACTGCTTTTTATCAAATCTTCCTTCAAACCCTAAAAGGAAAGACTAGCCGGGATTAATTACACACTACAGGTTCGCCAATCTTTCAGCCAGGCCAGTGTCGGTACTTTGAGGGAGGTCCCCCGTGCTTTCGCACGAACCTAATTAATGTAAACCTCATTTTCCCAGAGGCGTAACCCCGTTGACACCTTTCTAGACACCTACTTGATCAGCTAATTGCAATGTGTAAAACTCTCCCAGGAGTAACTCTTACTCGCAGTGGGTATCGGGATCCAACTATCTCATAGAAGGTATGCAATCTCATTGCAAATTCCAACACTTGAAATTCCCGATAATATTTTGCCCCTAGCGTGCTATGACCTTGACGCATGCCAAACAACCCATAGTCCGCTAGTCAAGTTCAACCCGTCATTTCCTGATTGAATTAAACCCACCCGCACGACCCTTGACGCATGCCAAACAACGCCGTGCGAATACCCTAATCCAATCTGCATCATATGCATAAGCAGATAAATACTAGTTAGCTACCGTACACTACGCCTTGACGCATGCCAAACAACCGCAGCACGAATACTAAATAGTACTTATCTGAAATGACGGAGGGCTACGACAGGTTTTTCTGAAAACCTATTGCGTAATGAACTTGATATCGTCGTAGAATCAAATGGAGTTTTGAAATGGAGTGATTTTGAGGCTTTTCTAGTTTTGCTAAAGGAGTCACTCCCGGTGAAGAGATCTCGGTCCTTTCCTCGTCGAATGAGGTGCGGGATATATCATATATATCGCTGTGCAAAGCAAAAACCCAAAAGCAATCAAAATCAAACCGAGTCTGTAGCATCTGCCAGTTATTGCTAAAGGAGTCACTCCCGGTGAAGGGATCTCGGTCCTTTCCTCATCGAATAAGGTGCGGGGTATATCATATATACCGCTGTGCAAAGCAAAAACCCAAAAGCAATCAAAAGCAAACCGAGTATGTAGCATCTGCCAGTTATTGCTAAAGGAGTCACTCCCGGTGAAGGGATCTCGGTCCTTTCCTCATCGAATAAGGTGCGGGGTATATCATATATACCGCTGTGCAAAGCAAGAACTGTAGCTACCTGTTTTATTTTAAAATTCGATTCCACAACATCTTAGGTTTCTTTTCTTTCATTAATCACATTAATGAAGTCCCATCATTTAAATACCTAAACATCACAGATAGATATGACGTACACTTATGCCATCCGCATTCGCCTCGATGTCCCCTCGTGCACCGTTAGGTTAGGTAAATAACGACAGAGCAGGGCAGGGCTAGCGCGGGTGTAAAACATAAGTAACGTCTATATAATATATCATATACTAAATCCATCACAGAATCGCATCACAGATATCGCAGCAGAATAATCATATGAAATATTGGATATACTAGGACGTCCGTGTTTTCAATACGAGCCAGTATAAAACACGGATTCCACGGTCGTAACGAATAGCCAATCCCACACCCCTAGACCCCTACGAGAGCTGCAAGCAACCCTGCCAATTCAAGGGTTAGGAGACCCGGACTCGACTCCTCGAGTTGGTCTCCCACTGGACCCCAGAACCCGGTTACTTGTGCTCCCCTCCTTGGGTCTATCCTAATGCGGAAAAGTAAATAATATACAAAAGGTGACATCTTCCGCTACCTGGAAGTGCCCCAAATAAAAGAATATTACATACAAGTTTTTACATGAATGAAAATGAAAAACACTCATCTCACATAAAAACCCCCGGCTATTCGAATACGACGATCCAATATAACATATCCAGCAACACATAACATCACATGTCATCAACGTAAGTAAGTATGCATACCCCAATTGTCGTTGACGTATAGCAACGAAACCGGCGATATGAACATACTACACTTACGGTCACAGAAAAGAATGTGTAAAACTACAACAATTGGAATCCGCAACTTCTTTAGACATCACATGCCTAACAGATATAAATCCCGCATTTTAGTCTCATTATCGAAAACTCTTTTCAATATCATATGGGACTAAACTGCTAAATTTATAACATTCATTCAGTTATCTCATAACTGTTTGTGAATTCCAATTATTGTATCACATTCCAGATAAACAGAAAATGTTAAACTTTCCGATCGAACAGTCGAATACCCAAGTTTTCCCGATACAGTCCATCACATGAAATAAGTCTAACAACATTCAGTTCGTGCCTCAGTACCGACGGTCCAGCCGGAGAAGGGTCAAGCCAACGCCTCACATGTGGCACGCCGTACTCCCCCAAACCCGAAGGTTCAAAGGGCAGTTCAAGACGGTCACATAATCGAGTTAAGGTTTGTTGTCTTCTAGAGGGTCCATCGCGTTACTTGCACTACTTAGAACGTCGTTAAACTACGGAAAAATCCAACACTTGGAAATTTCCCGATAGGGGAAAAATTAGGTATTTATATCCGGTCGAACTTTTTAACATATTCTATAAATTATCCGGAAATACACAAAGACGAAATTTGATAACTCGAACGAATAATTGAATCCCCAAAACAACCCAGAACATTCAACTCTGGAATAAATTTTAAATATTCCCAGAAAATCCAGAATAATTAAATAGGAATTACTGTGCAGAAAAGACATGATGACGTCACCAGGGGACCGCGGAACCGCCGCAGAAGCTGGGCTGATGCCGCGGTTCCGCCGCCATTTAGATGAATCTTTCGCCTGAGTTTGCACAGTAATTCTTATAATTATTTTTTGAATTTTTTAGGCATTTTTAATACACAAAAATCCGCATTTTCGGAAAATTTCCAGAGAGCTATTTCGGGGTTGGTTTTTCGGTTCGTCCGGGTTTCGAACTCCGTCGGGACTTCGCCTAAGGCTCTAGCTTGGCTCTGATACCGGTGAAAGGTTCCTATGCACCCTATAGTGGTCTCACAAGGCATCGAACATGCCAATTTAAAATTTTTGGTGCCGAGAAACCCTAGACTACGGATCTTAGACTAGATGTTTAGGCGAAACGGA
The DNA here is from genome assembly GCA_030015575.1 of Agapanthus africanus. Classification (NCBI taxonomy): domain Eukaryota; kingdom Viridiplantae; phylum Streptophyta; class Magnoliopsida; order Asparagales; family Amaryllidaceae; genus Agapanthus; species Agapanthus africanus. Next base: position 135,686,806 of record JASDDO010000004.1, on the reverse strand, counting down.
AAACTAGTTAACTATTTAACTATAGGTTAAGATGCTACAACCTTTATAGATCCGGATTTCCACCTCCTTAGCTCCACGTGGTCATGCCCTCTCTGTCCATCATGAATCCTCGACTCATTCGTCGGCTTCATCGAAAAACGGGTGAGCAAGATCGTCGGCTTCGTGTCAAAGACGATCTACGTCGAGGTTGCACTAGTTCAAGCTCCGAGTTCACCAAGTAGTGAAACTTGTGAAGAAAACACCCAAAACCACTTGTCAAGAGGTAGAGGATGAAGAAATTGGAGGTGGGTTCACTTTAGATTTGGATTTCTCTCACTAAAACTCAAGTTGCCATTGGAGTAGCAAGCTTGAAGAAGAAGAAGAAGATGAGCTAGTATTATGATAAGTGATTTTCAAATAAAAGAAAAAGCATATCTTATCATAATTCTAACATGGGTTAAGTGTAGAGAGCAAACCATGGTAAGTGGGAATAGTTAGGGTTTAGTATAAAGACAAAATGGTCTTTGAGTCAAACCTTCATGAAGCTTCATTAAGCTTCATGACAAAAGAAAACCATTTTGTTTTTATAAAACAATTTAAATAAAAGGAATGGATAAATAAATGTGTGATAAAATCAAAACCCTAATTATCCTCTTAACCATGGGTTTATTCTTTACACTTAACCAAATAAACATGCATCATCCAATATGATACAAATAAGTGTACAAAAGTATATCACATATACATCATGCACATCAAGTGAGAAAATCCGTATAAAGTGAACCAATACTAGTTAATGCAAAGTAATATATCAAATATATAATTATACATTAAATCATTAAATCAACATTTGATTCAATGATCCGGTCATGTCGCACATAACCGACTAGTATGCAATGTATCGATTTATCGAATCAATGATTCGATAACTAGGTCATATCGAATATAACCAATCGAAACATTTACCGCGAGAATGAAACGCGGTATCACATACACGCATTATTCTCGGTCCTGCACATATCTCATATGCGCTCCTATTTCGTTTCGCTTGAACCAGGAAACCTCTGTGAAAGACTCTAAAGACTCGTCAATACGCCGGTAGCAGATGATGATCATATCAAGCATCCACAAGCCGCAAGCGGTCTGCTAAACGTAACGGCCACCCGGGTATTGAGCGATCAGAAGATCGATGAGCTAGCCCGCTCACACTCCTGCGAATCCGACCAGTAACACTTACCGTACAGTCCGGTCTCTTCGTCTGATACGTCGCATATCAAGTCTAGGGGTGGTATACGTCAGACCCCAATAACCAATAAGTCGTGCCGATGTGAGGCTCATAACGGGTCGAGAAACTACTGGTAACACTTACCAGCAAATCTCTGATCAGCCCTGGCCAGGGACTTCCCTGTTACGGCCAATCGAGCACAGCGCAACATCAACCCCCAATACCGGGAGAGACGAAACCCCTCCTATCGCTCATTGCCTCCATATGACTCGGGACTGTACCCAAAGACCACCGTTTTGCACGCCCTCATGGACGTGGTAAGGTGGAGATCAAAGCACAGTGGGAATCACACAAGACTCTATGACGATCTCGGGTCTACAGACTAACCTGTACAAGTGTCACCTGAGAACTGCCATCTGACGTGAGGTATAATACCATCTGGGAGTTCTCGGCGAGTCCGTCCAGTATACCCAGTCTCCACTGAGCACCCGTATACCATCTCTGATGTCAAACACCAATGGATATGGGATCATCCATCGCCCATCTTATGGGTCGAGAAGCGTATACGCTAGTCTACTCTGGTATATCGATGCCCCGTCTCGATACACCCAAGACTAGGGACCTTGAAGGATGTACTTATAGACTACCATGTCCCCACTAGTATGATCTGCATCATAGTCCAGGTAGTCAAGTACACATCCTAAGGGCTTTACCAACATGTAACTATAAGACAGTATAAAGAGACTAGTGTACATGTTAAGATAAAGAGCAACCAGATAGCATACTATCATATCGAGCAAGAAAGTCATCTCTATATATGTCCAAGCATCCAATATAATATACAACATCTGTACAATACTGGCCTCTAGGGCATACATACAACTAACAGTATGGTCGTAAGTGCCGTTCACCGGTTTGTTGGGATGATGTTGGTGAACGAAGGTTACTAGGACCAGATTTGGTAGTACAGACAGTCGAGAAGGTGAATACAATCAGGAAGCATATGAAGGCAGCTCAAGACAGACAGAAAAGTTGGGCTGACACGTCAAGAAGACCTCTAGAGTTCGTCGTGGGTGATTTGGTATTCCTGAAGATATCACCGACTAGAGGGGTGATTCGCTTTGGAAGTCGGGGAAAGCTTAGTCCTCGATTCGTTGGACCCTTCGAGATATTGGAGCGTGTTGGAGAGGTAGCGTACCGTTTGGCGTTACCACAGTCATTGGCAGGAGTGCACGATGTGTTTCATGTGTCTCAGCTACGGAGGTATGTTCGTGATGAAACTCACATCTTGGATCAATCGGAATTGACTGTACGGGAGGACCTAACTTTTGAGGAGCGACCAGTTGAAATCAAGGATCGAAGAGAAAAGGTTCTTAAGAGCAAGGTTATCCCTCTTGTACTAGTTTCTTGGGGTAATCGATTGCATGGAGAATCCACTTGGGAGCGAGAAGACGAGATCCGGCAGAAATTTCCTCACCTTTTTCCTGTAGTTAGCTATCTTGTATTCTTGGAATTTCGAGGACGAAATTCTTTTTGTAGTTGGGTATGATGTAACACCCGAGCCCAATAATACTATTTCTATTGCTAGTTGAGTGTTATATATTGCTCATTCCAATTATCCTGATTATCTGGTGTTTATTGCTAAATTTTAACCGGCTAAGTCATTTTGGCACATAACAAATTTTAACACCTAAAATGAAATTAAAAATATCCATGTTGGCCTACTCGTCGCCACTAGTCGCGTGGTAGCATCCGCGTGTCGAGATTCCGTCCCGTTCGGTGAAACGGGCAAGTTTGGACGACTACGTGCGCGTGCAAGTGTCCGACTTGGGGGCATGCATTTTAATCGTTAAACACCTCTTTTCAAAATTTAGAACTCGCTTAAAATCCTATAATTTGAATTTGAAACATTTGGGCGCAAACCGGGCGCGATTTGGAAATGTTTCATTTAGCGCCGAAAATGCCCATTTAATTAAATATATTAAACTATATATATATATATTTACTGTTACCTACGTTTAAATCCCTTGAAATCATTTAAATCTATTCAATCTCCTTTTAAATTTCTCCTCAGCCAATCAGGCTTCCTTTCGTGGGCCCCCTATCCTCTCTCTCTCTCCGTCTCTCTCTATCACTCTCTAACCTCCTTCTCTCTCTATCTCTAAAATCTCTCTCCCTCTCTCTAATAATATTCTCTCTCTCTTCCTATATATTTTTATGCAGCCTTATGTTCCTCTTCTCCCCACGAGAAACCCATCGCGAGAACCCCCGAACCCTAACCCTAGCCTCCTCGTGCCTGCGCCGTCGACCTCCCCGCGACCTCGCCGTCCTCGCCTCCACGGCCTTACCGCACCCCTACCTCCTTCCTCCGTTCTCTTTCCGCGCCTGCACCCAACCCCCCGACGCCACCACCAGCCGCAGATCTCGCCGTCGCCGCCGCCTCCCATCGCCGACGACACCAGAATCCTCCTCCCTTCACCCTCGTCCCGACCTCGTCGTTGTCTTCCTCCTCCCCTCGCCGGACCACCAGAACCCGAGCCCGACCCTAGCACCAACCCCCGGGTCGCCGGAAAACGTGCCGACGATCCTCGCCGTCGTCACCAGAGCCACCTCCGACCACCTCCGTCTCCCCTTGATCACCAGAGCGGGCCAGCACCCCTCTACTCACCGCACCACCCTCTTTCCAACGAACCCAGAAAATTCCAGCCGTCGCTGCTCGCCGTCGCTGCCTCGCCGGCGCCCCATCGTCGTCGAGCCCGTCGTGGTTGCCCTGGTTCTTCCCTGTAAGCATCCCTTTATCTTTCCATTTGTGCTAGATCCCCCCTGCTGATCTTTGTTTACGTATATCGTGTTTTGCTAACTTCGTCGCCTTTTGACTTTTGCCGGATTCCGACCGTGCCGTCGTTTGGACCCGACGCTCCAGCAAAGTACTCTGGTCCGTGTGGTCCCGCTGTTCGCTGTTAGGACTCGATCCGTGGGCCGTGCACCCGTCTCGTGTTTTCCGTCGACATTGCATCCGTACTTTCCGGTTTGCGAAACCGTCGAGGCAAGTATCCGAATACTTGCTCTAACATGCTAATACAAGATCAAGCCCTGCTATACATTTAATTATCATATTGATGGTGATATCGATAGTACAGTATGACTAGAATGGACGGTTGCATTTCTCTTTAACATTAAATCAGTATAGTAGTTCGTGAAATTAAGTGGCATGCTATTAATCCATGATTTAACTAATTAAACCAATTAGAACGTCCTTGCTTAACTTGCTAGATCATCCATGAGACAATTATTATGGTTAGTTTAAATTCATGTAGCTTCATTACTTTATGTTGTTGATATCGTTTCACTTCGTAACTATTGCACCCCAAGGGTGCTTGAACCTGTTAATAAAGATAATACAAGCACCATTGTGATTAAGTGATTATTAGTGCTGTTTACTTTAAATTTCTTGCTGCTGTTACTTATTCGATTGTATACCTGTTGAGAGCACCCACTCGATCACATTACATATTGACCTGACCTGCTACCTAATTTCATGCCTAATGCCAACAAGCCTGACTTAGGGTCCTCATGGACCATTCCTGCTGTCTATCCAGACAGACCTGCTTTTACCTGATTCTGTGTTGGCATTAGTCCTTGACTACTGAATACCTGACCTAACATACATAACTTGGGGGTATGGGGAAATCAAAGATGAACCTGACTTGTAATTCGACAGTTCACTACCTGTTCGTGTGTACACATTCCTGTTTTGTGCCTAGCGGCATGTCTCGGTTTCGGCCGAGAATATTGTGGCCGTGATCCCGGGTATGTACGGGGTACTACCGAGTGTACACTTTCCTGTTTTGTGCCTAGCGGCATGTCTCGGCTGCAGCCGAGAATATTGTGGCCGTGGTCCCGGGTATGTACGGGATACTATTGAGTTACATCGACGATTCATCAATTGATTTCAAAGACGATAGATTAGAAACCTGATAGGACAGTTTAGTTGCCACTGCACATTACCCTGCACTGTTATTCTTAGTACTGCTTTATTCATGTTCATACCTGCATTGCTTATTACCATGTTTATATTATATTATTTGGTTGACATGACGTGCTGACGTCTGGGTTTTGCATGGCCCAGATTCCTTACCCCTGTCGACGACCGAGCAGGAGTACTTCAGCCAGCAGGCTGAACTGTGAGTCCTTAGTGATTAGTTTATTTATTACATTTCATTCCAGATGTAAGCCCGCATTATGGGACGTACTGTTTATTTATTGTATTGGATCATTTGTTTCCGCACTTATTATTTATTGACTCTTGTTATTATGGATTTGGACATGTGTTAGATTAGTTTATTATCTTTTTCTTGATATCCTTACAACCGTAATGTGACTGTGGATGGATACTTCCTACCCACAGGTAGCATGGTTGGCTATGTTACGTGCCCAATCTTGCGTACTCTGGGAAACAGGACGTGACAAATCGGAAGTCACCACTTCCCATGGCCTGCTGATAATTGGTTGGGTCATTATCACATGATGCAAGCCTCTTTATCGCCGTCAACGAGGAAACTATAGTACCTCTTAGGTGGCTGAGGTCATCTACTAAATCTGCGGAGTAGGCTAAGGTTTGTCAAGGCCAATTGAATCCCCGGGTTCTACTAAATTTTCAGTAATCGTTTGTTGTTATAGAATCACTTTTAGTTCTACCATACTCCCACTAATTTTTTATGCAAGCAATTCCTTTTCTAAAAAGGCAGTGTGTCGAGAACAAAACAACTTTTGATCTCGAAAATGGTAAAAAGTTAATCCCTTGTCAATGCCCGAGATAACCCACAAACTGCCATTACTGAAACGTGCCTTGAGTTTATCCGGATTCTAGTTTTAAGCATAAGCCGAACAACTCAATATCTTAGCAATCTTAAGATGATAACCCATTTTATATCACATAGAGAATTTGAGGTACTGATTTGGGTGGAACCGATATCAATTGAAATGCATCTTTTCTAGTGCATCCCTTAATCGAAAAAGACGATTCAGCATTACCCATCATGGAGCGCACCCGCGGATGAGCAATCTGAGAGAGAATCAAATTCTCGATTATATTACTATGGAATACCTAGCATAAGTACCTACATTTTCGAACATTTCGAAGAATCTTGATACCTCCAACGTTTAATTCTTTACTTTATTCCTATATCTTATGAACTTCTCAAAATCTTTCAACTTTGCATTTCAATAAGAATGCGTGTCTGAAACCAAAGAACTCATAGTACAACAGAATAAAGTATAAGTACCATCCCCTTGTCCGTGTAGACGCCGGACAACATACATCATTATGTATAGGCCTTATAAGTTCATTAACTCATACTCTGTGTGTTGTAATTTGAAAACTATATTTTGATTAAGAATGTTTATCCCATTATTCAATGCACCTTACCCAATCATCAAATAATAAGGGCAAATATTCATAACACAATTTTTCAAAATTTATATCTCATTTTATCAAATAAAGAGACGGATATATCGGTTTTAAAAATTGGTGCATTACAATGGTTATTCAAAACCAAAAGTTTGATGATAGGCAATACAGGTGATTTCCCCAATAGCAACAATTGCTCCAATATCCGACATTGAGAATTAAACCATCTTTCCAATAATCTAATCTTTCTTAGCATCTGTAATAACTTACAAATGTGAGATATTAATCCGGTATCTATATATCCAGGAGTTAGAGTTAATTGAAAAATAGTTTTTGATTACAATTACATAGAAAAAATAAAATATCAAAATGTTTCAAGGGTGACCGGATATTTCTAGTAATGCCTCTTTCACTGTCCTGGGTCATAACAGTAGTTGCATTTTCCTTTCCGCTCACTTCGACCCCTTTTGTTGTCTCTACATCTTACCTTCTATATGCCGAACTTAGGCTAGTTGGTTTTCTTCCTTCCCTACCTTTCAGCACCAGCTTAAGGTTTGAAAAAAAAACTAGCCAACAAGCATAACTAGTATGTTCTCCTTATTTAAGTAGCTCTCAAATTTGAGATAAGGTAGAATGGAGAGATAAATAAACAGTTCATTTATTCCAAAACCGGTGGTCATTCTCGCACTGAAACAATTTTTTCGAGTTCGTATCTAACTATACGATGGTCTTTCAAGCTATATAGATCTCTGTACCAGATACATAGGGTTCTGAAGCAACAAAAGTGGATGTAGGAGCGGCAAGGACATATGCGACTTTGTTGTGAGTTAGGGCAATCCTGACATTCCAAAACCGTTGATTGTAAAAAGGTTCGGTTAACTTGGTTTACGGGTTTTAGTTTAAGCTCAATCATGGGTTACTGCCAGAGAGAAAAGAAACGCTCATCGTGCACTCTATCTTAAATTAGATTGGTTTATTAATTTATCTAATCTGATCTCTCACCGTTTTGTCGAATTCTCCTTCAAATCCTAAAAAGAGAACCAGCCGAGATCATATCCCGAGAGTAACTATTACTCATAGTGGGAATTGAGACCCAAACTATTACAGAGTGGTAACCTTGACAAGGTCAACAAGTCACCACACACCATAGAAGGTATGCAATTTCATTACAAGTTTCAACACTTGATATTCCTGATATCGGATTTTACCCCTAACGGCTTATGACCTTAACTATAGTCAACAAATCATAAGTCGCTAGTCAAATTCAACCCGTCATTTCGTCACTGTTTTACACCCACCCTCACGACCCTTAACTATGGTCAATAAAGTCGTATGACTGTTCTAACCAATCGCATCATATGCAAGCAGGAAGATACACTTAGCTACCGTACATTACGCCTTAATTATGGTCAACAAATGCAGCACGAATACTAAGTACTCTACTGCTTGAAATGACAGAGGGCTGCGACTAACTTTTAAGAAAGCTTTTAACGTGATGAACTTGATCTCATCGTAGGAACTGAATGGTTTTGCAAATTTATAGTTACGTAGACTATTGCTTAAGTGCAGATTCCCCGTGAAGAGATCAGAGCTCTTACCTCATTGAATGAACTCCTTACCTCATTGAATGAAGTGCGGGATATTCTTAACTGAATACCACTATGCAAAGCAATATGATACGGCTATTCAATCTGCAAAGTTATAGTAATACAATTTTTTGCCAAAGAGGTCACTCCCGGTGAAGGGATCTAGGCTCTTTCCTCGTCAAATAAGGTGCAAAATATTCCTAATCGAATACCTCGATCCAAAGCAAAGGAATCAACTATAACACCAATGTAATATTTGGTTTGCACAATGTGTTTTAGGATTATTTAACCTTGGATTAATTCTATTAACGCAATTCCATCATTTAGATAATCTCATTACCTAGCAACTTTTCACACCCCCACAGAAAAAGTATGAAAAGATAATAGAATGCACATATACGCCAACCGCATTCGCTACGGGACCTCGGGTTTTCACCGTAAGGTTAACTTACGGCAAAGCGGGGGCAGGGCTAGCACGGGTGAAAAACGTATATAGCATTTATTTATATATCACTATATATATTATCGCAAGCAAATAAACAATATTACATGCAAGCAATAAATATCATAACAGTCAGGTAATCACATTACAAGCCTGCAATGAACATCACAGAAATGGAATAGTTGGATTACCTAGGAATTCGGCGTTTTGTTTAAGCCATAAGCGAAACATGAGATTCTCCGGTAGCGCGAATAGCCCGTGCGTAGCCAAAAGTAGATCCCTACGAGTGCGGCAAGCCGCTTGCCAACCCAAGAAACGAGACAACCGGCATCATCATCATGAGGGGCCACCCATCAAATTCTTGAATCCGGTGAGTTGAGCACTCCTCTAGGGGTCTAACCTATACCCTCTATAAGCGCGACAAGTAATCTGCCAACTCTTGAATCGAGTGAGCCGGTCTCAACGTCTTGAGATGGTCACCCGCTGCAATTTAGGATCCGCTTGCCCATGCGTTTTCCGCGGGGTAATCCCTAAACCTGTTGTAACACCTTAGAATGTGTTTTGTAGCTAATTATATTTTAAAATGTGGTTTTCAATAAAAAGTTTACCAAATTAAGTTTTAAATATTTTATCTTATTTAATGTGTATTTTATTATAATTTTGTTAGGCACACACACACTTGTGCATGTAAACTAGGATGTAAATTGAGGTTTAACCATTGCTTAATTTAGTGTTAAGTTTGTATTAAGTGTTTTGGGTTTTAAGTGTGCATGGTTGTAATTAGTAGTGTTGTTTTTTTTTAAATGAAAAAGGGTTTTATATTGTTGAATTGTTGACTTTGTGTGAGAGAGGGGGGCATGGGAAGCATGGGTGACCCATGCCTCATTATGGGGAGAGAGAGAGAGAAGGGGGGGTTTGACTTGTGAGTTCTCTCATTCCCTCACTCTCATTCTCTCACCCCCATTCTCTCTCACAACACACACACACTTCCAGCAGCAGCAGCTTCATCACAACACACACACTCACTCACTCTCAAACTCACACACACACACTGCAGAGAGAGAGAGAGAGAGAAGAAGCAGCAGCAGAAGCAGAAGAAGGAAGCAACAGCAGCAGCATAGGCAGTGGCAGCAGCAACAACATCAACATCATCTTCCTCACCATCATCAGCATCACTATCATCATCATTACCATCAACAGCAGCAGCAGGAATAGAAGCAGCAGCAAGCAGCAGTGACAGCAGCAGCAACACTAGGAGCAACAGCAACAGAGGCAAGCTCCAGCAACTGCAGCAGCCATCACCTCCTCCATACACCTCTTCACCTGCTCTCTAGGGTCCAATAGGGTATATTTCCGAACCCTATTGTTAGATTGTGCAGCTTGTGTGCTAGTTAGCTTGTTTAGTGCTAAATTAGCTAGTTTAGTGCTAGTTTTGGTGATTTGTGAGGTATTGTGGTAATTTGTTGGATGTGTTGGATACCCTAGTTTACTTAAGTGCTAATAGGGACATTGCAACTGAGAAATCCCCAGATTACACTAAAATACCATATAGTTTGTGTTTTGTGCAATTTGTCGTTTTTAAGCGATAATTGTGATATTTGTGACCTGCTTTAGACCCGATGCCTACAGAATAAAATTGAGAGGACTGGGACATGCTACCTAGGTCTAGGGCACACCAAATGAACACGAGCCCCTACCCCCATACTGGGGCCGCCAATTTTGCCAATCTGGCCGCAAATTGCGGCCAGGCTTGGGTTCTGGGTGTTGGGGTTTGGTCTGGGGTAGTCTGCTGTGTTGTGTAGTGTGTTGGTATGTCTAGTTTTGTATTATCTCACCTGTAGGAAAATCTGGGACTATATGTCGCTTTTGTGTTTAGTTGTGTTTGCGCGATACGCGCGATACGCGAGAGGGTTCTGTGATCCAGCGTATCGCGGCGTGTCGCGATGGTTTTAGACGCGTACACACACGATTCAGCGTATCGTGCACACGCGCGTTTAGTTCGCGACGCGAGTTTCCCGTTTCGTTTCGATATCGCGTTTCGAGAGATATTGGGCTTATATGTGATTTCCATGTCTTATTTGCAGGGTTGCAGACAGGGACTACAGACACCACTACAGGGGGAGCAGATGTTAGGATTCACCCCGCGTGGAGTTTAGGTGAGTAGATATAACATCTACAGGGGAATCGCCCGCATGACGTTATGCGTCTGGGCTAGGATTCAATTTCCTGTCGCACATTCTACGTCATTGTAGAATTGCGCCTTACTGCATTTCCTAGATATAGCTATATACTGTGACTAGCAGCCGTAGGACACTGCACACATTATTGACGGTTCATGTTGCACGGGCACGGATTGCATGCTACACACACACCGCCAATAATTGCCATGTCACACACTACCCCTTATAGCTACCATTGTTTACCACACTTGACATCTAGTTTATCGGTATACCTATAGTGTATCATACCTTTAGTGATAGGTATATTTTCACTTGCGATACAGCTACAGGTATACCTCCTACATATTTTACCTATACCGGGAGGGATTTCCTACATATGTTACTATACCCAGGGAGGTATACGACATCAGTTCCTATAGGTAGATACCTATACTTTGCTACACCTGTATGTTAGATACATATTCAGTTGTTGTCGCATATTCACCTTTACTGATGTTACTTAGCTGTACCTTGTCATGATTTCGCATACATCTGGTTCAGCTTTATACTTGTGTTTACCTGCTCGCATTCAGATATATCGCATACATTTATTCTTGGATTTGCGTACTGTTTATCTGGATTTTATATGATGTTTTCGGGATTTGGGAACCGCGGGAGTTCATGAAATTATGCATACATGAACAACCCGGTTTCCTTGATATGATATTTCGAGCGTCCCCCATGAGTTTTATCGGTGCTGATTTTATGCTCCATACGATGTGTGGTTTCCGTATGAGAGTACATGGTGGGGCCCGGTATGGTTCCCCTCGGCAAGAAGATCGATGGGTTTGCCGATTGAGCCTGGAGGCGGGCGAGTACCTACCGGTGATTGTTTGGACCTGGCAGTTGTCTGGAGGCTACTGGCCAGAGTAGAGAGGTGGATGCGGGATGACCTGTACTGTCGAGGCCGAGGGCCGACACTGCAGACGGACCCCGTGGGCTGATCCGGACTGACGGAGCCCCATATACGAGGATTTCTGTGCCGATGCTTGGCACATGGTTTCATGATATTTCTTTAACCCCTTTTTTTGTATATATAACAGGGGACCTAGCCGTTGTTATATATACCCTTACACCAATATTAGTGGAATGGGACGCTAATATATGTGTATTGCCCCCATCATATTTATTTCTGTACATATATTTACCTTTAGGATGCTAGAACTTACTTGGGATACTAGGTGATTCATTGGGACTTGGACATTGGATATACCTATGTGATTGGTGACTTGTACATTCGGGATATAGGAGATTACTCGACATTGTACATTGAGGAGATGTGAGACCTATTTGATGTGAGTGCCCAATGTGGGGCCTGGTTTCAGGATTTGGAATTGGAGTATCTTAGTGGATTGTGATCCTGCCACGACGTCAGGTTTCCATGGAAAATGACATATTCCACCCTACACCTCACCATTACCTATCTTATGCACAGATTCATACATTGGTAGTACTTGTAGGGTACCCTTATGATAGTTGCATATTTGCTTTCTCATATCTCTGTTGCATAGACATTGCATACTACTATCATGCCATCATTGCTTCATATATTGATTGTACCTGCTAGTGTACTCTCCCTATTTCAGCATTTCATGATATATTATTATTGTAATCGTATATCTTAGATTCATGCTGTACGTACATTCCTGCGATTACCTGCATATGTTTTATACTATTCACGAGTTGGCAACTCACCCCCGTTGTGCCACAGGTGTTTCAGGTTTTTCCCCAGAGTAGTCGAGGCAGGCTATTCCCCTATCCAGCTATCCAGCTACCATCTTTTGCTACAGATACCGCATCAGCTCACAGTACCATTTTGCATAGGTGGGTTAGACGGTTATCTGTATTATATTTTGTACCTTCGTTGTATTGTACTCTCCATCTACTGTTGTATTATTGACATAGAGACTTGGTGAGGACGTTATGTGTATTATTGTGGATTTGATGTCTTTTATATACATCTTTCTCTCTACTCTCTTTATTTCTTCGCTACGGCGTCGTATATTTGCATTGTATCCATTTTTGCTGGATTTTACAAAAAGGGGTGTTGCTAAAATTTTAAGAAAGAAAGTGAGACTTTTAAAGAATTTGGGTTGCGATTTCAAATGTTTCAAACTTATATTATCTTTTCCGCATTTTTAAGGTTTAGATTTCTGGGTTTTGGCTTTCTTTTACTACGTTGCGTCTTTAGGCGTTGCGTAGTATTAGGGCCGTCACGGGCCATTCTTGGGTCGTGACACCTGTATTAATACAACGGCGATATCGACCGCAACCAAGTCGTGTCCCGACAAAGAATAATATATTAAGCGGTGACTACGGCCACATGTGAACCATTACGTCCCTAAAAAGAATATACATATAGTGGAAACGACGGCCAAATTTTGGAGCTCGTCCCGAACAAAGATTATACATAGGCTTGATATGAAAAGAAAATACAACACATATCATTCCGCACGGGGCTATTCATTTCACGACAATCCAAACCAAACCAAACATATCAATCACATATCAACATATGTACAATAAAATATGATTAAACAATTTAATCAAACCTTTTGCTTGTTCATGATCCAACTAAAACTAAAAATGCATCCATGCAAATTTAAATACTAAATAATGCTCTCTTTGTAACAAAATAGTTTGAATTGGCCACTACCTTAATTAACGAATATTTTCCACAACTTATCTCACAGTGACAAACACTAAACCGAGCCCAAAAAAAAATTTGCAGAGGAGGGCAAGAGGAAAAAGGGAAAATATTAGTTAAAGGTAGTGGATGCATGGGAAATATAAAAAAAACGGTAGCAAGGAATCCAGAGCATTACTTATCTCCAAGGTAGCATAAAAGAAAATATATAGCACATGTTGCAAGTACATTCTCTATTGGATCATCAACAATGTTTTTTTGCAATAATAAATAAATGATCGGCTCTGATACCAATGTTAGTATTTCGGTACTATGGTCGCAACGTTTACGGACCGCGGCGAAATGTAAAATCAAAATCTTATAAAACCTAGCACCAAAATAACAACCAAGATCATTTCAGTTACTGATAATTGCATAAACAAAGAAACCAGAGAAGAGTTTAATGGGTGCTACAACCTTTGTAGCATGTCCGTCTATTTGCGGAAGACCTCATCATCGCTCCATGGACTCTACCTAGTCTCTACGTGGTCCGGATCGAACTTGCACGACGATCTTCTCACCGAAGATAACCCATTTTGAGATTCCTCCAATCCAAGGTTCAACTCCAAATGATCACACCATCTTGAAGTAACATACTCATTATACTTGCTAGGAATAATTAGTGAGGGTGCAGGAATTTTTTTCTCACAAATTTCTTTTTATTTTTCTTTTCCTTTTCCATTTTTTTAAACTCAAGAGAGAAAGAAATGATAGGAGAACTAGAGTGTAGATTAAGCTTAGAACAAAGAAGAAACAATACTAATCTCAAAAGATAAGTCCATGTGTAGGGTGTCTTTCGTCATCCCATTGAGATGGAAATGCATGCGCTTGTCAGGCGTATACAGATTTCCCCTGCATAGGGTAGCCTAAGCTTTATTGATTGTGGGGATCTGAATCTCCGGCAGTCGTGGACTAAACTTCCGTTAATTACCCCTCGGTTTTGGAGTGAGAGTACCTCCGATTGACGGGTAAAACTGGTCATGCGAACTCAATGTGCAGTGTGTGTTATGTTTTGAAGGATGTATCAGGGACCTCGCAGAGTTTACGGGGGTCTCGCCACCCGGATAGTGGGCTGGGGGTCAAGGGGGCTAGCAGCCCTCTTGCTGGTGCAGGACAGCGCCCCGTTAGAAATTTTTTCTAACGGATGATGTGTTTTGAGTGTGAAGCGTGTAGGAAAAAGAAGAGTGAGGAGTGTCCTAAGGATGTATGAGACGCCATGCGCGACGCCCGCGCGTCACGCGCGTAGCACGCGGGCGCTGGACGCCAGCAGGTCAAGCGCCCGGCGCGTGGGCACCGGACGCTCGCGGAAAAAAGAGGCTTAGCCCGTGGGCTGGGAGTTAAACTCTCGAGTGACTTTTGGAGTTAAACTCCTAAAAAAGAATCTTTTTGTGGAGTTAAACTCCTAAAAGATCTGGATTTTTAGGGTTCAACTCCTTAAAGAATTTGGATCTCGAAATTGAGCTTCTCAGAGATTGGTTTGGAGTTAAACTCCTAAAGAAGAGATTTTTGTTCGAAGTTGAACTCTTAAGAGATTTTCGGAGATGATATAAGGAGACCCTTTTTTCTCTCTTGAACCCTCGATCTTTTCTAGAGCCTTAGATCTTCCCAAAGTGGGATTTTTGAAGATGGGTCCCTTTCTTCCTCCTCTCTGCTGGCTGGATCTTAGAGAAAAGGGGGCGAGACTTAAAAAATCTTTCGTTTTAGAGATTTGATGGGAGATCAGAGCTCCCCTTCAAGGGTTTTATGGTGACAACTATTTCTTTTTGGAAAAATAAAAGTTAAACTCTTAATTTAATTCAAAAAAAAGAAGAAACTTTAGAGATTTGAGAAAGGAGAAAGAGGCACAAAATCCTAATATTTTTTAGGGGAATGAATTATCCTTCTTTATTTCATCATTATGTTGTCTTATATAAGCTTACAACTTTACACATAACCCCTTGGGTTTTACAAAATGATATTTTGCCCATCTCATGCCTCATGTGCTTAGTTCTTTTTGCACTTGAGTCATGGGCTTCACAAAAATTTGGTTTTTTGCTCATTTATTTTACATTCATGCATGAAAATTATATCAAATTTATTTATTATATAATTTTCTTCTTGGCGTGGAGGAGACCGGCCTCTTCATGTTCGGGTCCGACATGAGCATGAGCCCACTAGACCGGGGCTTGGTCCCACTTGATTTAGAGTTGATTTTGACTTTGACTTGGTCAACCGGGGTGTGATTTTTGACCCCAACAAAATGCTTCAATCAATAAATGCACACCGTGTATATGTGTTGTGTCACGACCGGGAAATGGCACGTGACCGGCACTTTGATCACGTGAAGCCTATAGGACTCTACCGTAACCCAAGTAAGCCGAAAGCCCAAAAATCTAAACCCTTTAGGAAAATAATGGAGGTGAAGTTTTGAAATAAATGTTTAATGAAATCAAGTTCATTCTTTTTAAAATATATATAAAGTTCGTTTGAAATGCAAGTGAATTATATGCTAAAATTTGAAAAGGTTTTCGTAATTTGAAATTTGGGCAGCACCTCCTTTGTAAATTTTGATAAAAACAAATACATAATCTGTAGGGTTAGCATAGCATCTTGTAAAGGTTTTGGCAAGCATCAATCATGCTACTTTAAAAAAAATTTGGGTGCTAAACAAACCCTAACCAAGATCTTAACTAGAGAAATAGGGTAAACTTGCATGTAAACAACTTTACATCTAAGAGTTAGGGATTACAACCTTTGTAGTCCGTTCCTTCACTTCATAAGCTCCGTGTTGAGGTCACTTCGCTATGATCATCAAGTACCCGGACTCTAGAGAGGCTCCATGAAGAGAAAAATGCAAGCTTGCTTCCAATCTTCAACAACTAAGATGATCTACCTTGAAGAAACTCAAACCCAAGATCTTACTTCACTAATCAAGTATTAGCAAAGAAAACACCCTAATCTAAGTGGATAGAATAGATGAGGATGATGAAGTAGGAATTTAGCTCTCTTTTGTTTTCATATTCTCAATTATTATCATCACTTATGAAAAAGCTAGTGAAGCTTTTCATCAAAGAAGAAAGAAGAAGATGATGAAGCAATCCTTTTGTGATGAATAATAAAAATCATTGTTGTGGTTACAAATCAACCATGGGTTAAGAATGATAGAGTTAACCCTTGTAGAGAATAAACTAGAGGCTAAGGTTTGGGTTGGGTTAATAAATATTAACACAAAATATCAAAGGTCATAGTCAAAGCTTCATGAAAGCTTCATCCAAGCTTAACCCTAATCCAAACCCTAACCATTTTTAAACTCCACAAAACATGTTGCATTTGTAAGCCTAACTTGTTACAATATTATATATCACATATATAATATATTTTGTAACAAAATAAAATAATACATTTAACATATATCACATATATATCAATGTATTATCCAAGTGAAAAAAAGAATTTTTAAGTGAGCTTATATTAGTTAATGTAATATAATATATCAAATATATAATTATACATTAAATTATCGAATCAACACTTGATCCGATAATCCGGCTATTTCACAAATAACCGACTAATATAATCTGTATCAGTTCATCGAATCAACACTTGATCCGATGACCCGGCTATATCACATATACCCGGCCGATATCACATATCGCGAGAATCTAATACGGTATCGCATACACGTATTATTCTCGATCCTGCATATATCACATATGTGCTCCTACTCCGTTTTTCCTGAGCTAGGAAAGCTCTGTGTAGGACTCTAAAGAATCGTCAATACGCCGGCAGTAGGTGATGATCATATCAAACACCCACAAGCTGCAAGCGGTCAGCTAAACGTAACAGCCACCCAGGTATTGAGCAGTCAGAAGATCAACAAGCAAGCCTGTACATTCTCTTGCGAATCCAATCAGTAACACTCCCGTACAGTCTGGTCTCTTCGTCTGATATGTCGCATATCTAGTCTAGGGGTGGTAAACGTCAGACCCCAGTAACCAATAAGTCGTGTCGATATGAGGTCCATAACAGTTCAAGAAACTACTGATAACACTTACCAGTAAATCTCAGTATCCCTGGCCAGGGATTTCCAGTTATAGTCAATCGAATACAGCGCAACATCAACTCCCTATACCGGGAGAGACGAAACCCCTCCTATCGCTCATTGCCTCCATGTGATTCGGGACTGTACCCAAAAGCCACCATTTTGCATGCCCTCTTGGACATGGTGAAGTGGAAATCAAAGCACAGTGGGAATCACACATGACTCTATGACGATCTTGGGTCTACAGACTAACCTGTACCAGTGTCACCAGAGAATTGCCATCTGACGTGAGGTATAATACCATCTAGGAGTTCTCGGCGAGTCCGTCCAGTGTACCCAGTCTCCACTGAGCACCCGTATACCTTCTCTGATGTCAAACATCAATGGATATGGGATCATCCATCGCCCATCATATGGGTCAAGAAGCGCATACGCTAGTCTACTCTGGAGTATCGATGCCCTGTCTCGGTACTCCCATGATTAGGAACATTTGAAGGATGTACTTAACAACTACTCTGTCCCCACTAGTATGATCTGCATCATAGTCCTGGTAGTCAAGTACCCATCCTAAGGGCTTTATCAACATGTAATATAGAGACAATCAGTGTACATGTTAAGATAAAGAGCAACCAGATAGCACACTATCATGTCGAGCAAGAAAGTCCTCCGTATATATGTCAAAGCATCCACTACAATATACATCGCATGTACAGTAATGGCCTCTAGGGCATACATATTACAAACAATCTCCCACTTGCACTAGGGTCATCTGTTGTAGTATCTCATACCCAACAATCAGCAGTGGTTAAAGTATCTCATACTCAACCATCCCATAATAGTCTTTCCTGGGAATAGGCCTTTGTGAGTGGATCCACCGTGTTGTCCTCTGTGTCTACTCTCCTAGACCTGGATCTCCCTGGAGATCAACTATCTCCATGATCAGGTGATACTACTTAAGAATATGTCTGGATCACAGATGGGACGGTGGGTTCCTAGGCCCACGCCGCAACTCCATTGTCACACAATGGTAGGAACGAAGTTCATCTCATGAACTTTTATGTCCAGACTTTCTCTTTGGTAGCATCCTTGGTAACGATGTATCTTGCCTTTAATCGTCTAGTAAGTCACGGTATCTAGCTTGGAACTCTTCCAACATACCGTCCCTCCACTGAGGGTAAAGACAATGCCTGTAACTGACATTCAGTCGTCCTTATCACCCTGGAACCTTTCCAGCGATTCTCCCCAGGATCGATTGATACCATCTCACTACAACTAGTGAGAATCCTAACATTCAATTAGATCTATCTCATAGATCCAAAACTTAGGATTTAGCAGGTATCGGCCTTGATCCTTTATGGAGAATCCTTATGATAAGAGGAGATTGACCGAGCGTAGCATAGGAAACTCCTTCCCTATCAAGAGTATGTCATCCACGTACTATACAAGGATCACCACCATACTCCCTACTACCTTTTCGTATATACTTGGTTCATCTACCATTTTGATGAAGTCAAACTCTTTGACTACTATATCAAAACAGACGTTCCAACTCCGCGATGCCTAATTTATCCCATAAAACATCTTGCACATATTTTCGCTGCTCCCACTGTCTACGAAGCCCACTGGCTGTGTACTTATAGACGCTCTCTTCCAAATCACTATTTAGAAAAGCAGTCATGACACCCAACCGCCAGATATCGTAGTCATGTTATGTAGCAGTGACAAGTAGGATCTGGATGGACTTAAGCATAGCTTTGAAAGTCTCAACTTTTCCATGTACACCAAGTAATCTTCTCAAGATATACTTGCTCCTGATGGGTATTTAACCCTTTAGATAAAGCAACCAAAGTCCATACTTTGTTGGTGTATAAGGATTCCATCTCAGATCGCTAAGCATCCAGCCATTCTCACAGAGTCCCCACTCCTGATGGCCTGCTCGAAACTAGTTGGGTCATCATCTCATGATGCAATCCTCGCTCCTACTGTCATAGAGAAACCGAAGTATCTCTCAGGTGGATGAGGAACCCTACCAGATCGGCGGAGAGACTGAGATTCGTTGGAAACTATTGAATCCTCCGGTTCTACCAAATCATCAGCTGCAGTTTGTTTTAGCTGGAACTACTTCCAGTTCTACCAAATGACCACTAATTTCTTCACAAGAAATTCCCTTTCCCAAAGGTGGCATGCTGAGAAAACATCTCTTGTTCCTCAGTTTGGTAGAAGATATTCCCTTGCGAATGCTTGGGATATCCAATAAACTTCCACAGAACTGACTTTGCCTCGAGCTTGTCCGGATTTTTCTTTTCACATAGGCCGGACAACCCCAAATCTTAACTTTCTTAAGAGATGGGCTCTTCCCATACCATATCACAAATGGAGTGGTAGGCATCTGATTTGGTTAGAACCCTATTCAAAAGGTATGCAACTTCTCAAGTGCATAACTGTTCAGTTGATAAAACTGCACATTTAATATGACATTTTTCCTACTATTTCTATATAAAAAGGTGTTTATTATAATATATGACACATATGAGGGTTTATCCGTAAAAATACTATTTTCATGTGTTTTTATATTATAGTTAACATTATGAAGGAAAAAATAAGCATACAATATCCATGTAACATCTGTCCCATTTAATATGCTTACCTTATTAAATACCTTTGACCAATTCTCTTAAAACTAAAATATCATGACAAATGGTTAAAGATAATATCTCAATAAAAACAAATTCTACTAACATTATTTATTGAGATAATTGTGCAGAAATTATTTCAGGACCGGAATCAAGGAAATCCGAATTATCGAGATCAAATCTGCCAAAGATATTCAAGTAAATTGAAGAAACTAATTCTGGCAGAAATATAGAAAAGATTTTCAAAGTCTAGATACTCAAAAAATTACCAAGTGTTACAGATATGAAGCTACAAAAATTAGAGGCCATGATCTCACCAAAAGGGGGTGGATCCGCGGCCAAACCTATCCAATGGCCACGGTTCCACCGCGGATTTGAGGAGTTGAGATATGGGATTTTGGTGGTTAGGATCCTAACAACTAGTTTCCATATTAGGAAACTAGGGTTCTGGCTCTGTGACTATAAATAAGAACCGAGAGCCTCTTGGAAAAATCATCAAGCTGAAGAGATCACGAAGTCCACGACAGGCTCACGCATCCTGGCTGATCATCAACGGTTCATCTACCTCCTTAGAAGAGATCGAGAAGCAAACTAGCATTTTGTAATCATTTTCTAAGGAAACAAAGTGTACTTGATCTTGTTGATTAATAAAGGTAGTTTATTTTATTGCATTTTATTTTTTTCATGATTTCTCTCTCCATCTCTTCTTCTCCCAACATGCACGAGTAATTCTTCGCTTGTTAGGGTTCATGGGATTAGGGTAGGTTAATGGATGATGAAGATCCTTAAACTCTTTTTACGTCCTATAAAGTTTATAAACTTTACCAAAAGAATCATTAACATCCTAATCGGGCGCGCTACCAATTCATTGCTAGCCTCGACCGCTATCAGAGATTAGATTAACAATTGTTTTGGTAAAGGCTAGATATGAACGGAGTTCCATGTCGAGATAGGGGTTAAGAGTGGGAACCCTTTTTCCTCCAGAAACCCTAATCTACATGCATCACTGTCGTTCTAGTTTTAAATCTATTAAAGGATAAAAAGAGTAATCTTTAATTAATCATCCATAACTACTAAATCCCAATGAACCCTACAAGCCCCCTTCTACTATAAAACCTACATCCGTAGTTAATTTAGATCTATATTTTGCATCCGTGTTTAACGTAGATCTAGATCCTACAACTATTCTTCACCATTCTTTATTCTTCCTCCTTTCTTTCTCAACACGCCTAAAGTAAGAATAAAATATTCAACGTTTCCCAGAGGACGACCCGTACTCATCTCGGTCTAGCTACACGCGACATGTTTGGTCAAGAATTCTATCATTAATAGGGTTGTGGTCACTAACTAAGCCCCAATTACATTATCACTACTCATAACATCCACTAAAGATAATCCTAGAAAATTCCAAGTTCACTAAACATAAACTTTTTAACTCTAAACTAAAGCATGAGGTTAGGAAACCTAATAAATAATCTAGAAGTGGAGTTATTACCTCATAGAGCAACTGAAGAAAATTCTAAGATGGCCAAGATTGCTCAAAATTAGAACTTGATTCACTCCATGTTGCTTGAAATGAGCCAAGAAACAATTTTTGTGAAAGCTAGGTGGTGTTTTGAGATGGTTTTGAGGGTTCTTTGTTGTGGTAGTAAAGGATGATGAAGGAGGTGGAGAAAGATAGAGAAGGAGAAGATGAATAATGAATGAAGAATGAAACCATGGTTGTTAGAACCATTCCCCCCTCTCTCACATTCTCTCTCCTCATAACTCAAATTCACCTCCATGTCCCCTCTCTCATTTATTATTTTCTTTTCTTTTTCTTTTCTTATCTTTTCAATAAAAACATAAAAACCAAAAATAGAAATAGAACCATACATGAAACATAATGTAATGTGTTAGCAAGATAAGGTAAGTTTAATGAACAATTAGTAAAACACTAATTAAGTTTAAAATTAGATTTTTATGTAATTATATATATAAATTATAAAAGCCCAAATCAATTAAATACTTTCAAAATTAATAATTTATTTTAAATTCCAATTATTTTCCAAAATATAGGTATATAATTATACCATTTTACTAAAACTTATTTTTATACCTGCATAATATTCATAAAATTTATTATTTTATTATTTAAATACCAAAAATATTATTTTCTATTTTCTGAAATATTACAGGTAGTGTGCATGAAGTTGATGGATCTTGTTCCGTGTGAAATTTGACTTTGAGGTGGAGCATTATTCCGAGGTGCGGAGCATAATTCTAAGATTGGAGTATCATTCCGAAGAGTGGAGCATAATTTCAGGGAGATGATATATTCTGAGATGAAATATAGTTTCGATACAAGGTTCCGGGGCGAAGCATAATTTCGACACGGGATAGGTGTATCCTAGGATGAAGCTTAATTCCGGCGCAGGAAAGACATTCTGAACGAAATATAGCTCCGATGCAGAGGTTGATTCACAGGAAAAGCCTAATTCCGACAGGGAAGGCAGATACTCCGAGACGAAGCATAATTCCGACACGGGGCACATTCTGAGACGAAGCATGATTCCGATGCAGAGATTGTTGGTTGACTTGATTCCGAGGTGGAACATAATTCCGACAGGGAAGGCAGATACTCCGAAGAGAAGTATAATTTTGACACGGGGTACCTTCTGAGACGAAACGTGTAACATTTCAGAAAGATAAAATATTATTTTTGGAATTTTAATATTAATATAATATATTTCGTGAAAACTATTCGATTTGTCAATTTGGGATTTTCGTAAAATGGTATAATTATATACCAATATTTGAAAAATATTTGGAGATTAATATGTATTAAATATTAAAAAGGTATTTATTTGGATTTGGGCATTTTATAAATAATTATGCAATTATTATATGCAAGTTTATATTAAACTTGATTAGTGCACTACTAATCATAATTAAGCCGAATCCGTATTTTTAATTAGCCATGGCTAGTGGATCATGACATATTGCATTTTATTACATGTTGCTTCTTTTGCATTATGGGTATTTGATTTTATTTAGTTGTGAGAGGAAAAGAAAAGAAAAAGAGTATGATAATTGAGGGGAGAGAAAGGGGACACATGATGGCATGTGAGAGTATGAGAAAGGGGGTATGGCTCCTACACCCTTGACCATTCCTCATTCTTTTCTTCACCTCTTCAATTCCTCCATCTTCATCTTCTTCTCTTCCTCCTCCACCCTCCTCTACTTCCATGAAACCATCTCAAATCTTCATCAAAACCTCATGCCACCTTCACAAAAAATGATCCCCACATCATCCTACACCCCATGGCAAGTTCAAGTCTGGATTTTGAGCACTTGGAGCATTTAGGGTTTTTCTTGAGTTGCTTCCAAGCGGTATAACTCCACTTCTCTTCTTGTTAATTAGTTTCCTAACCTTTTAGTTTAGTTTAGAGTTCGATTTAGGGAGTTTTGTGATCTTAGAATTTTCTAGGTTGATGTTTAGTGAATGTGTGGACTTGTAAAGAGGCAATTGAGGTGTAGTGAGTGTTTGCAAGACCTTAGTAGTGTTTTTACTGGCCCAGATCAGAGACTAGAACAAATACACGAACTTAGAATTTTCCGACATCGGGTTATTAACTGTTTGTAAGGATCTAACGGAATCTGGGATGACCCGAGAGACGGATAAAATAAGTTCCCATCACAGTGAGACGAGCATGCACATATCAAGCTAGCATAGAAACATGAGCCCCTCCCCTTAAAATTTGACCGCAGATTTATTCCATGTGGCCGCAAATTGCGACCACATCAGAGTGGAATCTTGTGATTTTTGGTCAGTGGCTTCCTTATATGATATCTAGAGCAACCCAATATGCAAAATGTCTTGATTTGACTTAGTGTAGAATTTGGGAGAGTTTTCTTTATTTGCTGATTTCGTGCTTTCCGATTTCTGAAACTTGGTTTTGGTATTTGAGTTTGGATTTTGTCATTGGACGTTTGTACGTCAACGACGAGGGTTATTTGGTTGTTTTTGCATGCGTAGGCTATAGGTTCTAACATATGAGCACTTCATGTGTCGTATCGGTTTTCCGGACTTGGTTTTAATTGCTTTTCGATGTGTTTTGATTGTAGGTACCTTCGCATGGACTTTCGAGACGATGAAGCATATCGACTTTGACTAAGCAAGGAGTTGCAGGTGAGTAGATGTATATCTATGGGGGAAGTCAGGTGGATGGTGTATAGCACCCCAACAACTATAATGATGGATGACCGATATATAAGTTATAGTTTAGAGAACCTATGAATGATCTTACGGATATGATCAAAAGAGCGAGTCTGAGATGATATGATTAATGCAAGATGACGTGAATTGAGATGTCAATATAAGGATATAAGATGACAAGAGCAGATATTCTTGATTTGAGGATGTGAGACGATATGAATAATTGAATATACATACTAAGATATGAAACAAGATCATTAATGATATGATATGAGATCGATGTAAATACAATGTGAGATAGAGATAAAGATGTGGTGAGATCAATAAGATAGGATGTACGAGACCATAGATCCGTACCCTTATCGATGTATATAACGATTGAATTCCTATTCTATTTGTTGCCGCCATACGATGGATTACCGTATGCGATGAGATATACCGGATAATTGATCCATGCTCGTGAATTGAGGATGATGATCGAGGATATTGCCATATAGGATATTATGAGACTGGATCGCCAACGTTAAGATGTCACCTGGACCATACTTATTTCCAAAACCGACGAATCGTAAGCACTTTTAAATGGAAATCTCAAGGGAAGCTACGGATTTTCAAATGATGTCCTTTCCTCAAAAACACCGTAGCCCCACTTTCAAAACTACGATTCGTATCTTTAAAACTGATCGTATAGTTCATGTGTAGTTGTATACCTTTTTCATGTTTATGTTGGTTTATCCCTCGTGAGATACGTGTTATGTTTCCGGTATTCACCGCTTTATGATATCATATGCTAGTACACCTGCACAATTACCGATGATGCGCATGTTACACTTACACAGATTTGCCGGCTCACACACATTCATCAACGGTAATTGCTATACCACTTGCACAGTAGAACAACCATATCATGATATTATTCTTAACTGTAAAGTAGATTCATTGTTTAGCACTATCAACTTGACATGCTTATATTACTGTTCTATATTGGCATACATCGTACTTTATGGTTATATGCATTGAGATGCTATTTCATGAGATCTCTGGATTTTAGATCGCGGTTATATTTCAAAAGGAAATTTTATATGGTTTTAAAAACGCGGTTTCTCTTGATATGATATTTCGTGTCCACCATGAGTTTTATCGGATCTGAGCTTTTTTTGGAGACCCAATTCGAGGAGGTGGACGAACCGTCTGCGGGTACATGGTGGGCCCGGTAAGGTACCCCTAGGAAAGAACGGTTTTGTAGGGATGACGATGAGCCTGGCAGGGGATGTACTATATACCGGTGATAGTTTGGACCCGGCGGTTATCCGGAGGATACCGACCGGAGTCGTGAGATGGATATGAGGGCCGATCAGAGGACACGGCACCTGAGGGCCGATCAGAGGATGTGGCGCCTGAGATATGTGGATTTACATGTCGATACTGGATATGGGTTTCATGATGTTTTGAGTGTCAATGTTGGACACTCAGGTTCCATGATGTTGATGTGTCGTTGATGGACACACGTTAGTTGATATCCACATGCATACAAGCATTTGATTTCATGATGTTTCGAGTGTCGATGTTGGACACTCAGGTTCCATGATATTGATGGACACACATTGGTTGATTCTCATATACATATGCATACATGGACACCCTAGATACCATAGTATTACCTTTATGATACAATATGTCCTAGGAGTCGTTGTTTATTCAATTTCTACCTGCTGATGTTTTCTACTCACGAGTTGGCAACTCACCCCCGTTGTGCCATAGTTTTCTTGCAGGTTCGACCGCTTGGATCAGTAGCGGTATCGCTGGCACACAGCTTCACCCAAGGTGTTTCGCTATGGTAGATGGGACACACATTGGATCGTGCCCACTCTTGTATTTATTATTCCTATTGTATCTAGATAAACTCCATCAATCAGGAACTTGAAATTGTATATTGGTAGATCTAGACAGACTTGTGTGATTGCGAGACTTAGAGCGATGGGTGTATGCTCGCTTCTTTTGTGTTGTTGATGTCCCGCTTTATTCATTTATTCTTTCTGCGTTGAGCTTCACCGTTAGGCGTCGTATATATGTTTATTGCGTGGTTGTGATTGTGCAAATTGGCGAAGAGCTAGCTCCCGCTTGGGGATGCCTATATATATTGCTTGTATGAGGGTTTTGGATCAAAATTACAAGGGAGGTGCTGCCCAAATATTTAAGGACGAAAATGTTTTCCACTTTAGTATATAAACCCTTTTGTTTTCTCGTAAATCTTTATTTATGCATTTAAGGAAAAACTTGATTTCATTATACCTTTATTTCAAAACAGCACCTCCACTATTTTCCGCAAAAAATGGTTTAGATTTCTGGGCTTCGGCTTACTTGAATTATGTTATGCCTTTAGACATTGCATGATTTAAGTACCGGTCATGTGCTAAATTCCGGGTCGTAACAAGTTGGTATCAAAGCGTTAGGTTTAACCTTGGTTCAAGTTTAGGCTTGACCTTACGGAACTTAGACTTGACTGAGGGGGTATTAGAACTGAAATTTCGTCGCGTAGGTTGACCTTGATTGATGGAGTAGCTAGTTTGAGTAGAGTGACGTACCGTGTGTATGTTCCGCGGCATACTTACGACACGCTACTCCGCTTAAGTGACCTTAGGATGTACAGTCTTGAGATCCATGCTTCTATTCGTTCCTATGATCATACTCCTATTGATTTCATTCCTTCGTATGATCATATATCCATTTTGGACCTGTCGATTCCTTTCGTTCCTTCAATCTATCTTCATCGATACCTGCATGAGGTTCTTGTCACCAAGGTGTTGAGCGCAGATAGTGTTGCTGCTAGAGATGCGGTCAGAGCGAGCTCGTCACGGACGAGGGCTGATCATGATATTTTCTGGTGACATAGGAACATATCGGTATAGTATTTGTGTTGAGATCTCTCGTTAGAGACGAGTGTTCGTATTTGCACCGGATGATCATGCCATTGATAAAGGCTGCCAGATTGAGAGGGCTGTTGATGTACAGCATATCTCAGAGGTCGCGATATTGTCTATCGTGCAGATAGATGACCCAGCCGTTGCTGAGATTGACGGGATGTTGCATCCAGAGTTTATGAGCTGAAACCGCTGGAGCTTTCAGATAGAGATGTGATAGAAGATAGCTAATTTATTTTGAGTTGAGCGACTAAGATGATTCGTCTGATTTGATGCGCCGACGCAGGCTCAGTTGAGTTGAAGAATTCCAGTTTGGAGGATTTTACTCAGATCTAGAGTAAATCGATCAAGAGAGGACGTTATTCGTTGGATGTTCCGATGTGAGATCGGAAAGTTGACCAGCTTCAGATAGAAGGACCTCATCCAGATGCGTTGTGAGTTGATCAAGAATGGACGAATGAAGTGTATTCCTCCGATAATTTGGACGAGTCCCCGAGGATGTAATCGGCTAGATATCTTCCACATAGTGGTGAAGATACCTAAGTTCGCATTTCGAGTCCGTGTGAGAGACTCCGGAATTGACTGTAGCCGAGAACGAATTGTAGGACACAACCAGCAAAACATGATTTCGATGTGGATGATAATGAAGATGGGTGGAACAAGCGGTTCGTGCGAGATACTAACGAGCTGTCGTTACTCCCCGTTGAAGCCAGAAGATTGTTATGTATGCAGAGGCATTGGATACGGCCAAATTCCAGAGGAAAGCCGTGCTGAGGACGCAGCCGTCCGGATGAGAAAAAGAGTTTAGTAAAGAGTGCCAACCTCTGTATAATTTTGCATAGATGAGATCGGAAGAGACCCTAAGCAGGTTCTTCCAAGATGCCACAGCGATAAAGATTTGCACCCAGGATCAGTTGTATCGCGCGTATTCAGCGGGCCGGATGCCGCCGTCAGTAAAGTGCTATTTTGCGAGTGGTCATGCTGATTAGCTAATATATGATCAGAGGAGTGCCAGAGCGGAACTTTTCTGTCATTATACCCAACCGGGCCGACGAGCAGAAGTATTGTGAGATTGGTAATCCACAGAGGAGACAAGGACCCAGAGACAAAGGACGCCAGACCGTGAGCAGGAGGCAAGTGGATGTTCTTGCTCTGCCAGCTTTGGGCACACTGGTATTTTTCGACATTGAATGGGGTGTACCTCAATGTTATTTATTGCGAATTGCATTTTGTGATCCGAGTATCACACTTTTATCGCTTGGATTTGAGTTTTGATGATTGAGTTTCATGATATTTATTTTCGTGCACCATGGCTGCACCTACTAGATATTTTCATTTATACACAGTTATTGCACTTGATTTATGTTTTATACACCATTACATTGGTTTATGATTTATGTATATCTATTACACATGATATCGATTTTGTGCCTTGGCTGCCCATAATTATGTTTCCGTAGATTTCGATACTGTCGATTTGATTTTGTGCATGTCGTACGCACTCGATTTGATTTTTGCACTCGGTATAGCTTACAAGTGCTTGCAG
The DNA here is from genome assembly GCA_030015575.1 of Agapanthus africanus. Taxonomy (NCBI): domain Eukaryota; kingdom Viridiplantae; phylum Streptophyta; class Magnoliopsida; order Asparagales; family Amaryllidaceae; genus Agapanthus; species Agapanthus africanus. Next base: position 135,657,940 of record JASDDO010000004.1, on the reverse strand, counting down.
TGCATTGATACGTTTTTTGTGCACACAGTTGCACACGTTTATGATTTTATACACCTTGACACGCTCGGTGTTGTTTTTGTGCGCATTTGAGATATCGATGAGTTTTCGGGCACCTAGTGCACCGGATTTATATTTTCGTGCATTTACTGCACTAAAGGTTTTTGTGCAGACCTGATACACTTGATTTAGATGTTTCGCGCACACTGGGCGCATGTGATGAGATTTTGTGCATACCAGATACACTTGATTGAGATTTTTATTCGTGCATACTAGTTGCACTTGCACTTGATGGAGATTTTCGTGCACCATAGATGCACTAGATGTTGTTGTCGTGCACGCCCGTTACACTTGACAGTTGATTTCATGCACACCCGTTACACTTAGTTTGGCTTTTGTGCACATCCGTGGCACTTGTATTTGGCTTTGTTTCCGTACGCACCAGATGCACGTGATGTTAGATATGCCTTTTGAGGCTGATTTTACGTTTAAGTATCGTATTTTCATGATGGGTACTATATTATATAGTAGCCGGACATGACTGATCTGAGGACAGTACCTGAGTACTTTTGCATGCATAAAAGTTTACCAAGAGTTTTTAAAAAAGGAGCTATAGTCTCACTATTTTTTTAAGTGCCCAGGAACGACACAAACTTTTACAAGGAAAGCCTTTTGAGATATTTCAAAAAGGAAGAACGTATATTTTGAGCAAAACATATATGAAAATATAATTACTACTTTACAAATGATCGTCCTCCACCTAAACCATGAGTTACGCATCACACGGTGATTCGGAAAAAAATTTGCATGTGTTTTATTCAGTTTTTAGAGGATTTTACAAGGATGCGTACTATATACGTATTATAGTATTTGACTAGAGTATATTGGATTTCAGCAGTGGATTCGAGATTTGCGTTTCCTTTATAACTCCAGTGATCGCATGACGCTTGACGGAGTTCGATTTTAAGTTTCGTATTCGTTTTCATGCGCACTCGATGCGCTGTGATATTCTTGAGTATTCCGTGATTTTGGAGCCCCGTTGATTTGAGCTGGTTATTGAAATATTTTAGTATTTAGGGGATTAAATTTAAATTCGGGGACCGAAATTTATTTAAGGGGGGAAGATTGTAACATTTCAGAAAGATAAAATATTATTTTTGGAATTTTAATATTAAAATAATATATTTCGCGAAAACTATTTGATTTGCGAATTTGGGGTTTTCGTAAAATGGTATAATTATATACCAATATTTGGAGATTAATATGTATCAATTATTAAAAAGATATTTATTTGGATTTGGGCATTTTATAAATAATTATGCAATTATTATATGCAAGTTTATATTAAACTTGATTAGTGCACTACTAATCATGATTAAGCAAAATCCGTATTTTTAATTAGCCATGGCTAGTGCACCATGATATATTGCATTTTGTTGCATGTTGCTTCTTTTACATTAAGGGTATTTGGTTTTATTTAGTTGTGAGAGGAAAAGAAAAGAAAAAGAGCATGATAATTGAGGAGAGAAAGAGAGGACACACGATGGCATGTGAGAGTATGAGAGAGAAAGAGAGAGAGAGGGTATGGCTCCTACACCCTTGACCATTCCTCATTCTTTTCTTTACTTCTTTAACTCCTCCATCCTCATCTTCTTCTCCTCCTCCTTCACCCTCCTCTACCTCCATGAAACCACCTCAAATCTTCTTCAAAACCCCATGCCATCTTCACAAAAAATGATCCCCACTTCATCCTACACCCCATAGCAAGTTCAAGTCTGGATTTTGATCACTTGGAGTATCTAGGGTTTTTCTTGAGTTTCTTCTAAGAGGTATAACTCCACTTCTCTTCTTGCTAATTAGTTTCCTAACCTTTTAGTTTAGTTTAGAGTTTGATTTAGGGAGTTTTGTGATCTTAGAATTTTCTAGGTTGATGTTTAGTGGATGTGTGGACTTGTAAAGAGGCAATTGAGATGTAGTGAGTGTTTGCAAGACTTTAGTGATGTTTTTACTGGCCCAGATTAGAGACTAGAACCAATACACAAACTTAGAATTTTTCGACATCGGGTTATTGACAGTTTGTGAGGATCTAATGGAATCTGGGATGACCCGAGAGACGCATAAAATAAGTTCCCATCACAGTGAGGCGAGCAGGCACATAGGAAGCTAGCATAGAAACATGAGCCCCTCCCCTTCAAATTTGGCCGCAGATTTATACCATGTGGCCGCAAATTCCGGCCACATCAGAGTGGAATCTTGTGGTTTTTGGTCAGTGGCTTCCTTATGTGATATCTAGAACAACCAATATGCAAAATGTCTTGATTTGACCTAGGGTAGAGCCTGGGAGAGATTTCCTTAGTTGCTGATTTCGTGCTTTCCGATTTCTGAAACTTGGTTTTGGTATTTGAGTTTGGATTTCGTCGTTGGACGTTTGAATGTCAACGATGAGGGTTATTTGGTTGTTTTTGCATGCGTAGGCTATAGGTTCTAACTTATGAGCACTTCTTGTGCCATATCGGTTTTCCGGACTTGGGTTTAATTGCTTTTCGATGTGTTTTGATTGTAGGTACCTTCGCGTGGACTTCCGAGACGACGAAGCACATCGACTTTGACTAAGAAAGGAGTTGCAGGTGAGTAGATGTATATCTACGGGGGAAGTCGGGTGGATGGCGTATAGCACCCCCGCAACTATAATGATGAATGACCGATATATAAGTTATAGTTTAGAGAACCTATGAATGATCTTACGGATATGATCAGTATGAGATGATATGATTAATGCAAGATGACGTGAATTAAGATGTCAATATAAGCATATAAGATGACAAGAGTGGATATGCTTGATTTGAGGATGTGAGATGACATGAATATTTGAATATACATACCAAGATATGGAACGAGATCTATAATGGTATGATTTGAGATCGATATAAATACGATGTGAGATTGAGATAGAGATGTGATGAGATCGATAAGATAGGATGTACGAGACTATAGATCCGTACCCTTATCAATGTATAGGACGATAGAATCCCTTTTCTGTTTATTACCGCCGTATGATGGATTACCGTACGCGATTAGATATACCGGATGATTGATCTGCGCTCGTGAATTGAGGATGATGATCGAGGATATTGCCATATCGGATACTATGAGGCTGGATCGCCGACGTTAAGATGTCACATGGACCATACTTATTTCCAAAACTGACGAATTGTAAGCTCTTTTAAATGGAAACCTCAAGGGAAGCTATGGATTTTCAAATGATGTCCTTTCCTCAAAAACACCGTAGCCCCACTTTCAAAACTACGATTCGTATCTTTAAAACTGATCGTATGGTTCATGTGAAGTTGCATACCTTTTATTAGTTCATGTTTATGTTGGTTTATCCCTTGTGAGATACGTATTATGTTTCCGGTATTCACCGCTTTATGATATCATCTGCTAGTACACCTACACAATTACCGATGATGCGCATGTTACACTTACACAGATTTGCCGGCTCACACACATTCATCATCAGTAATTTCTATGCCACTTGCACAGTAGAACTGCCATATCATGATATTATTCTTAACTGTAAAGTATATTCATTGTTCAACACTATCATAGGACATGCTTGCTTGATATACTTGATATGCTCATATTACTGTTTTGTATTGGCATACGTCGTACTTTATGGTTATATGCATTGAGATGATGTTTCATGAGATCTCTGGATTTGAGAACCGCGGTTATATTTCAAAAGGAAATTTTATATTGTTTTAAAAACACGATTTCTCTTGATATGATATTTCGTTTCCACCATGAGTTTTCTCGGTTCTGAGCTTGTTTTCGATACTCGATTCGAGGAGGTGGACGAATCGTCTACGGGTACATAGTGGGCCCGGTAAGGTACCCCGGGGCAAGAACGGTTTTGTGGGGATGACGATGAGCCTGGCAGGTGATGTACTACCTACCAGTGATAGTTTAGACCCGGCAGTTATCCGGAGGATACCGACCGGAGTCATGAGATGGATATGAGGGCCGATCAGAGGATGCGGCGTCTGAGGGCCGATCAGAGGATGCGTCGCCTGAGATAAGTGGATTTACGTGTCGATACTGGACACGGGTTTCATGATGTTTCGAGTGTCGATGTTGGACACTCAGGTTCTATGATGTTGATGTGTCGTTGATGGACACACGTTGGTTGATATCCACATGCATACATGCATTTGATTTCATGATGTTTCGAGTGTCGATGTTGGACACTTAGGTTCCATGATATTAATGTTTTGTTGATGGATACACGTTGGTTGATTCTCATATACATACAGGCATACGATTATATTGTTGATATATATGCCTACATGGACACCCTAGATACCATAGTATTACATTCATGATACAGTATGACCTAGGAGTCGTTGTTTATTCGATTTATACATGGTGATGTTTTCTACTCACGAGTTGGCAACTCACCCCTGTTGTGCCGTTTTTTCTTGCAGGTTCGACTGCTTGGATCAGTAGCGGTATCGCTGGCATACAACTTCATCCAATGTGTTTCGCTATGGTAGATGGGACACACATTGGATCGTGCCCACTCTTGTATTTATTATTCCTATTGTATCTAGATAAACTCCATCAATCAGAAACTTGAAATTGTATATTGGTAGACCTAGACAGACTTGTGTGATTGCGAGACTTAGAGCGATGGGTGTATGCTCGCTTCTTTTGTGTAGTTGATGTCTCGCTTTATTCATTTATTCTTTCTGTGTTGAGCTTCTCCGTTGGGCGTCGTATATATGTTTATTGTGTGGTTGTGATTTTGTCAATTGGAGAAGAGCTAGCTCCCGTTTAGGGATGCCTATATATATTGCTTGTATGGGGCTTTTGGATCAAAATTACAAGGGAGGTGCTGCCCAAATTTTTAAGGACGAAAATGTTTTCAACTTTAGTATATAACCCCTTTTATTTTCTCATAAATCTTTATTTATGCATTTAAGGAAAAACCTGATTTCATTATACCTTTATTTCAAAACCGCACCTCCACTATTTTCCGCAAAAAATGTTTAGATTTATGGGCTTCAGCTTACTTGAATTACGATACACCTTTAGACGTTGCGTGATTTAAGTGCCGGTCATGAGCTAAATTCCGGGTTGTGACAAAACGTGATTCCGACACTGAGAATTTTAGTTGACTTGATTCCGAGACGGAGCATAATTTCGACAGGGATGTCGTTGGTCGACTTGATTCCGAGACAGAGCTTGATTCCGACGCGGAGGTCTTTGGTTGACTTGATTCCGAGACAGAGCATAATTTCGATAAGGAAGGCAGATACTCCGAGGAAAAGCATGATTTCGACACAGAGCTTGTTGGTTGACTTGATTCCGAGATGGAGCATCATTCCAATAGAAAGGTCGTTGGTCGACTTGATTTCGAGGCGAAGCTTGATTCTGACGGGGAGGTCGTTGGTTGACTTGATTCCGAGACGGAGCATAATTCCGACAGGGAAGGTCATTGGTTGACTTGATTCCGACATGGAAGGCAGATACTCCGAAGCGAAGTATGATTTCGACATGGGGTACCTTCTGAGACAAAATGTGATTCCGCCGCAGAGATTGTTGGTTGACTTGATTCCGAGACAGAGCATAATTCCGACAGGGAGGTCGTTGGTCGACATGATTCCGAGGCGGAACTTGATTCCGACGGGGAGGTCGTTGGTCGACTTGATTCTGACGGGGAGGTCTTTAGTCGACTTGATTCCGAGGCGGAGCTTGATTTCGACGGGTAGGTCGTTGGACGACTTGATTCCGATAGGGAGGTCTTTGGTCGACTTGATTCCGAGGCGGAGCATCCTTCCGACAAGGAGGTCGTTGGTCGATTTGATTCCGAAGCGGAGCTTGATTCCGACGGGGAGGTCGTTGGTTGATTTGATTCCGAGACGGAGCATAATTCCGACAGGGAAGGAAAATACTCCGAGCCGAAGCATGATTTCGACACAGGGTACATTCTGAGACGAAACATGATTCCGACGCAGAGCTTGTTGATTTGATTTGATTTGGGAGTTTCTTATTCGTCCAGCGGGGCTTTTGAGCCTGAGAATTGGAATTTGGGTTTTTGTTCTACATCAGTATCGCTACACTGGAATATAGTACCAGGAGCGAATCATCATTCTCCAAATACTTACTACCCATTTCCATTGTTGAGGGGATTTCCCTCGTTCCCAGTTTAATGACTTAGGGTCATCTGTTCCCAGTTTAAGGACTTAGGGGTCTATTGGATCGAAAGTTTGGAATTTTAGGGTTGGGGTAGGCATCAGCACTGCTAACACTGGAGAACAAGTGCCGAGAGCAATTCATAACTTGCCTTTTCCTATTGGGGAGCGATGGCTTAGGAGATAGGTTTAGGTCCCTATCACCTAAGGCTTTTCAAATTTATGAGCCGTAAGGGTCCCATAAAAGTATTTTCTCCCTACGAGTCGAAGGATCTCTTAAGTGTATTTTCTCCTCAGGGGTTATGAGGACCCCAAAGTGTGTTTATCCTTTATGGGCCGTAAGGATCCCACGAAAGTATTTTCTTACGAGTCGAGAGGATCTCATAAGTTTTGTTCTCCTCATGTATCGTTAGAACACATGAGTGGGTCTTCCCAATGGAGCATAATTCCGATGGCGGAGACAGGCCGTGTGACCGGTGATTGCGGTGGGGGCATGGATGTGATGAGAATTATTTGAGCTCGTGGATTGTATACGGTAGTCAATTTAGGGACCAACCGTAGGGCTGGGAGAATTTTAGGAATTTGGATTTTGGTTGGTGTTTGCATCGTTGCACTGGAAGATAGTACCAGGAACGAATCATCATTCGCTGTTTGGGGATTTGGATTTTGGTTAGCGTCTGCATCACTGCACTAAAATATGGTACCAGGAGCGAGTCATCATTCGCCGTTCTGGAATTTAGATTTTGGTTGGCGTCTGCATCGCTGCACTGAAATATGGTACTAGGAGCAACTCATCATTCACCGTTGGGATATTCGGGGATTTAAAATTTTGTTAGTGTCTGCATCGCTAACACTGAAGTATGGTTTCAGGAGCGACTCATCATTCGCCATTGGAAGGGTATGACGTATTTATTTTATACACATTTTTTATCGCGAGTGCTTTATCATTTCATCTTTTCTTATCGCGAAGGTCACGATTACCCTATCATTTCGGCTATTTATTCGCGGTTGCCCCATCATTTCGGCTTTATTTTCATTTTTATTTTACTCGCTGATTTTTATTGCGAGTTACCCCATCATTTCGGCCTTTTTACACAATTTTTTTACACTCCTAGTTTAACGACTCAGGGGTCGATTGTTCCTAGTTTAATGACGTGGAGGTCATCTGTTTCCAGTTTAACGAAGTGGTGGTCAACTATTCTCAGTTTAACGACATAGAGGTCATTAGTTCCCAGTTTAATGACGTAAAGGTCATGTGTGTTTGCTTATCCCAGCTCCTCAAACTTTGATCTTGGCGGAGCTGTGTTGATGACCATAACTTTGTGGCTTGCCGGTACATCCGAGGACTGTGAGGTTTTCCCAACCTTGTATTGGTTCTCTACTCAATCTTTGAATACATAGCAGTCTTCAATGGTATGACTCACCATTCTATGATATAGTCAGTATATGAGATTGCCGGTCATGTTCATTTCATATGGCCTCTTTGGAAGAGGCAGTTGCAGACCGTTGTTCAGGACGTCCTAGAATATTTTGCTGATTTCATCCTTCCTGAAGGAGTATAATTTCTTCCTTCTCTCCATTAGAGTAGGTGCCTTTCCTGATGCTGGTCCCCGAGTCCGATCAGTCTTTGGTTTGCCTCTTGTCCGCTTACCACGTTCAGTATACGTATCTGACAGACTGAGGCTAATCACGGCCGTTTCTCGCAAATGTGTTCCACTCTTGGGATGGAAGAGGTATCGGTTGGCTGTTTCAGGATATCAATCCCTGGCTCATAAACCAAATTTTGTTTTTGCTGCAATTGCAATTGGACGACTTGGGTCGTGAGATCTGCCACGATGTTTTCCAGCTCGTCGACTTTGGAATGGACCTTAGCCAACTTCTCGTCCCTGTCTTAAAGCTGCTTTTGAAGCCATTGAATAATACTTGCTCTATAGTTCTAGGTATAATAACCGAGCCATCCTTACTGCCTGAGCTCAATTCCGCAGGAACCATGACCTCCTTTGGCTTAATGGCCTAAGCGGGCTCTTCATCATTTAGACCGAGCCGATATTGGATAGCAATAGCCATGTCATCGTCATAGGTATGAGGCGTAGGAGGACTTGTTCTTTTGGGCTCCACCGTGTAGATCATATGGATTGTGTACCCGTCTACTGCCTCTTCATTGGTAATGTCGCTCGTTGGGCTTTTGGCTTGTTGCCTTGGCCCTCTCCTTTCCAAGAAGGGAAGACGATTGAGAGCAGCAGATTCCCGAAGGGTTTTGGTCTCCGTTTGTATGTAATTGGCGGTCGCAGCTTGATTGTTCACTAATATTCCTTTAGACAGTTCTATCTCTCCTACCTTGTATTGCTTTTCAACCCAATCTTTGAATACGAAGCAGTCCTCAATGGCATGACCTATCACTCTGTGATGGGGGTAATATTTAGGGTCGTCGGTCATATTCGCTTCTTGCGGTCTCTTTGATTCTGGAAATTGTAGACCGTTTCTTAGGGCGTCCTTGAATATCTTGTAGATGACCCTATCCAGCTTCTCTTTCAGAGGAAATTCTCCTCCCCCTCCCAACAATGGCTTTCGATTATATCAAGTTCACTACGTTCACAGTTTTGCCAAAACCATTCGTAGCTCTCCGTCATTTCAGTTGAACAATCAGTAGTATGCAAACTATGTATTTTGACCTTCGCCAATGCATGGTGATTGGTAGCTGTTGAATATTCATCTGAAGCATAGATAGATGCGTTGATTTGGGATAGTCATACTGCTATTTTGGCCTTCGTCAAGGGTATGTACGGGTGAGTTCAAATTAACCTGGACAATGACGGGTAGAACTTGACATGTGACTTATGATATGTTGGCATTCGTCAAGGTCATAAGAGCATGGGGCAAAAATCCACATCAGGAGTTTCTAAAGAAACTAAAACTTGCTAGTGTTGCATACCATTTGGAGTGTGATAATTTTGGTAGGATTCCTTCGACTTTATCATACGATGATATTTGGATCCCGATCCTACTGTGAGTATATGCTACTTCTCGGGAGATTTTTTCACTTAACGATCAATACTATAAACCAAGTAGGTGTCTAGAACAGTGTAAGCGGGGTTACGCCTCCAGCGAAAAGAGGTTATTTAATTAAGGAACTTCACGAAAGCGTCGTAAAACCTCCCTCGAAGTACCGACACTAGCTTGGCTGAAAAGTTAAGCAAGAATTGTACGGTGAGATTAATCCTGACTAATTCTTCTTTTATGGTTTGAGGAAAGATTCGAGAAACAGTGGGAGCCATCCTGTTTAGATAAACTAAAAACCAACCTAAACTTGCAAGAGCATCATGCTAAAGTGTTTCTTCTCTCTTTCCTAATTGCAGCAACCAAAGATGACGGGCCTTAAGTTACTATTAGATAAAAATAGATTGACAAGGCCAAACTACAAAGATTGGTTCAGGAATGTCAAGATGGCAATCACGTATGACAAATTGGGGTATATCCTCACTACTAAATCCCCCGCTGTCCCAGGTCCAGAATCCAGCGTCGCGGATAGGGAAATCCGTAAGACCTGGGAGATTGACTGCGCAAAGGCCAAGTGCCTCGTGCTGGCCTCGATGGACAATGAACATTAGAGGCGGCATGAGAATATGCATCTAGAATCCATATTCCTCCATACCAAGGAATTATATGGAGAGCAATCTTGTATCACAAGATATGAGACCTCGAAAAAGCTATTTCAGGCGAGGTTGGCCGTCGGATCATCTGTAGGGGAACACGTCCTTAAGATGATTAGATACAGCTCGCGGACCTCAGGACCACGTTAGAGAATGAGCTGTATACAGACTTAATTCTGCAGTCCCTCCCTTCCACCTACGCCCAATTTATCTTGAATTTTAATATTAAAGGTAAAGAAGTTGAACTTTCGGAACTCTTCAACATGTCGAGGAGCGTTGGGGGCACCCTGCAGAAAGCCAGGGAAACACCCGCTCTACTTGTTGGTGGAGCTTCCTCTTCTAGAGCTAAGGAGAAAGTCAAAGGAAAGAAGAAGAAGGCCCCCACCAAGACGAGAGGCGGTGTTAGTAAGGTGGAAGCAAAGGGCGAGGCAAGGGTAGCGGGGCCAACAGTAGAAAAGGAAGAATGCTTTTACTGTCATAAGAAAGGCCATTGGAAGAAAGATTGCAGGGCTTGGAAGGCCAAGAACCAGGACCCGAAGCAAGTTGTGTTTTCGGCTTCAGGTGTGTTTGTAATTGAAAACTGTCTGTCAATCAACTCTATTTCCTGGGTATTGGATACCAGATCAGAATCTCATATCTGTAATTCTTTGCAGGCACTGAGAAACCGTAGGGTTCTGAAGACTGGTGATATGACCTTCAGGGTTGCTAACGGAGCGAGCATGCATGCTGTTTCCGTAGAGGAATATCACCTTGGATTGACGAGTGGACATTATTTTAGTTTTGCGCAACTGTTTTTGTGTATCTAGTGTGACTTTTAATATCATTTCTGTATCTTTGTTATCTAAAGAAGGTTATGATTTTACATTTGTAAGCGATATTGTAAACATCCACCTTAATCATGGTCTGATTGGGTCAGGTACTCTAAACAACGGTATATATGTATTAAACCAGCTACAAATTTTCAATGTCCAGAACACACATAAAAAAAGACTCCAAAAGTAAATCATGCTTTCTTATAGCATTGTAGACTAGGTCACATCAACGAAACAAGGTTGACCAAGTTACATAAAGAAGGATATTTGGATCCGTTCAAATTTCAATCTTATGCAACATGTCAATCATGTCTCAAAGGAAAGATGGCAAAGACTCCATTCACTGGACGCGGAGTAAGAGCGAGCGAGCTCTTAGGACTAATACACAGCGACGTGTGTGGTCTAATGTCTATACATTCAAGAAGAGGTTATTCCTATTTCATTACTTTTACGGATGATTACTTTTGGTATGGACATGTCTTCTTGATGAAATATAAATCCGAGGCCTTTGAGAAATTCCGAGAATATAAGAATGAAGTGGAAAAACAAACCGACAAAAGTATCAAGACACTGAGATCTGATCGAGGTGGTGAATACTTGAGTGCCGAGTTCCTGGATTACCTAAAAAAGAATGGAATTCACTTTCAGTTTACTCCTCCATACACACCACAACACAACACAACGGTGTATCAGAGAAACGGAACCGAACCCTATTGGATATGGTACGTTCTATGATGAGTAACGCTGAGTTACCGCAATCATTCTAGGACTATGCACTAGAATCAGCTGCATATCTTTTGAACAAAATTCCTACCAAGACTGTGCCTACCACACCATATCAGATGTGCAGTGGGAAGAAACCCTATCTTCAATATCTGAAGATATGGGGATGTCCAGCTTTTGTTAAAAAGAAGCATGCGGACAAACTCGAGGCACGCTCAGTACTGTGTAAGTTTGTGGGATGCCCAAAGAACTCTAGGGGGTATCTTTTCTATTACGTAGAGGAACAAAAGGTTTTTGTATCTCGTCATGCCCGCTTTTTGGAACATCAATTTTTAGAAAAGAAATTAGTGGGAGCGCAATAGAACTGGAAGAAATTCCAGAACCACAAGCTGTAACTGAAAGCTTAGTGGAACCAGAAGTTTAAGAAGAACAGGGCATTCATGCGCCACTGTGCAGGAGTAGTAGGCTGTCTCATCCGCCCGAGAGATACTATGGTTTTCTCGTAGACGGGGATAAAGAAGATTGCATCATTGATAATGATGAGCCAACTAACTTCCAGCAAGCCATTCAGAGCAAAGACTCGGTAAAATGGCTGGATGCAATGCAGACCGAGATGGAGTCCATGTACACCAACAAAGTATGGACTTTGGATATTGCTCCAGAAGGGGTAAAACCCGTAGGCTGCAAATGGATCTTCAGAAAGAAGATTGGTGTAGATGGTCAGGTTGAAACCTATAAGGCTAGACATGTTGCAAAAGGATTTCGTCAAAGACCTGGTTTGGACTATGATGAAACCTTTTCTCCAGTGGCTATGCTCAAATCCATTCGGATCCTTCTTGCCATTGCTACCTTCCACGATTATGAGATTTGGCAGATAGACGTAAAAACCGCTTTTCTAAATGGAAATTTGGAAGTGTGCGTCTATATGGACTAGCCAGAGGGTTTCATTCAGAGTGGGAGCAGCGAAAAAGTGTGCAAGTTTCTTAACTCCATCTATGGACTAAAGCAGGCATCACGGAGTTGGAAAATCCATTTTGATGAGACGGTCAAAGAATTTGACTTTATCAAAAATTTATAAAGCCTCCTCGGCTATTGGTCTTCCGGTCCGGCTTCCTAAACCCACCGGGTATGCATTTATAGTAAAATTGTAGCACGAACTGTTGTATTCCTCGTCTTTTACGTGGATGGTATTATCTTGATAGGAAATGACATTCCTAAGCTACAATATGTCAAAGGGTTCTTGTCACAAAGGTTCTCCATGAAAGACCTGGGTGATGCCTCTTATATTCTAGGGATCCAAACCTATCGTGATAGATCTAAGAGGATGTTAGGACTTTCACAGTCCATGTACATCGACACCATACTGAAAAGATTCAGTATGGAAGATTCAAATCGCAGTAATTTACCGGCTTGTCACGGAATCACCCTCTCCAAAGAGATGTCTCCCAAGACTAATTTGGAAAGGGATCGCATGTCTATTATACCCTACACTTCTGCGGTAGGATCTATAATGTATGCGATGTTGTGTATCAGACCAGATGTAGCTTATGCACTAAGCGTAGTAAGCCGGTATCAGTCAAACCCTGGGGAGAAGCACTGCATAGCAGTAAAGAACATTCTTAAGTACCTGAGAAGGACTAAGGAAATGTTCTTGGTTTACGGCAGAAAAGACCTCCAGATCGAGGACTTTACTGACTCCAGTTTCCAGAGTGACAAGGATGACTCCAAGTCCATATTGTTGGATATATGTATGCCCTAGAGGCCATTATATGTATAGTAGATGCTTGGACATATATATATATATTACTTTCTTGCTCGACATGATAGTATGCTATCCGGTTTACTTTATCTGACATGTTGATTTGATCATGCTTTTATTCATTTACACATGTTGATAAAGCCCTCAGGATATTTGCTTGACTACTGTGACTATGATGCGGATCATACTAGTGGGGCACGTGTAGTTTATAAGCATATCCTTGAACTGTTCCTAGTCGTGGGTGTATCGAGACGAGGCATCGATATTCCAGAGTAGATTAGCGTATACCATTCTTGTCCCATATGATGGGCGATGGATGATCCCATATCCATCTGGTGTGCTGACACCAAAGAATGTATGCGGGTGCTCAGTGGAGACTAGATACACTGAACGGACTGACAGAGAACTCCTATGTGGTATTATATCTATCGTCGGATAGCAGTTCTCAGGTGACACTGGTATAGGTTAGTCTGTAGACCCGAGATCGTCATAGAGTCTTGTGTGTCCTCCTACTGTACTTTGATCTCCACCCTACCACGGCTCTACTGAGTCATGCAAACAGGTGGTCTTTGGGTACAGTCCTGAGGCACATGGAAGCAATGAGCGATAGGAGGGGTTTCGTCTCTCCCGGTATTGGGGGTTGATGTTGTGCTATGCTTGATTGGCTATAACAGGAAGTCCCTGGCCAGGGCTACTGAGATTTACTGGTAAGTGTTATCAGTAGTTTCTCGATCTGTTATCAGGTATATACCGACATGACTTATTGAGTTATTGGTGTAAGTCCACGTTACCTCTCCCGGTTCTTTCGGGCTTGCGGAAACGGTGAAAAACGATTTTTTGGGTTATGGTAACATGGACTATAAAACATGGATCTTTGCTAAACTACACACTAGCAACTAATAAGAGCTTTACCTACTCGGTTAGGGGGTTATACCTCAACTTGAACTCCTTCTCTTAGACTCCTTGTGGTGGTCGGATGGTTCTCTCCTCGTCGCCTTCTCTTGCCGAAGATGGATCCACCTGAGGGTCTCTACCTTGAGCTCCTTCCTCGAACTTGAGGAAACTAAAGTGTTCGGCTTGCTAGACCTTCAACCTTAGGATGAGTAGAGAGTGGCTTTGGTGTTTTATCTCAAAGGAAATGGTTCTCAACTCATGAGAAGAATTTTCCTTGAGCTAGAGGAAGAGGAAGAGGAAAAATGAGAGAGAATGAGAATCAGATTATGATATGAAAATAACAACCATATCACATATATATGAATTAATAATTAACAATATTAATCAAAATGAAAAAGGTGATGGTTGGTTTGATATGACCATTATCATTTCATATTTAATGTGTTTTGCAAAGATCAAAGAGCATCTTTGCTTGAAATGAATATGGTCAAAGTTTCAACTTTGGTCAACAAGTCAACCTTGGTCAAAATGTCAACAACCCTAACCATAACTCAATTTCCTTTTAATTAACATTATTAATCATAATTCACATGTTCATTAGGGTTTGGTAAACGACAACTATCAACTGTGCATACACACCCGTACCAAAACCCTAATGAGAATCCTCTTCCTCCGCCTCAAACAACTGTGCATACACATCCGCATTCGTGTTCCGAGGAATACGAATACAATGAGATAAAACTAACCCTAAAACATATACTAGGATCTGGCTCAAACCAGAGCCCGCTAGTAATGACTGCCCGGACACCAAACGTGCACAAGTGCGCGGATGTGAACGAATCCTGTCGCAAAACCATGCGAACTCTACTCTGTTTTGCCTAAAGGCGAATAACCCTCTGTGTAGGACTCTAAAGACTCGACACTACGCTGGCAGTGGGTTTAACCAAAGATCGTAAGCGGCACTAGCTATACGTAACGGCCCCCAGGTAGATGCCGATAAGAAGACTGATGAGGCGAACCCATCTGAACTCCTACTGAGCCTGTATGTGACAATCTGCGTACAGTCCGGTCTGTTCGTCTGAGAATATCGCATGGCGGGCCTAGGGGGGTGGTAAACATCAGTCCCCTGATAGCGGTAGAAGTCGTGTCGGAGTGTAGCCCAGAACACCCTAAGATAACACTGGAAACTGTAAGCCCACGTTGCCCACCCCGGTGCTTGCGGGGAGGCGGAAAACGGAATAAAAATCAAATTTTTATCACTATAGGCAACATGGACTAGACAAAGAAGGATCTTTGCTAAACAAAAACAAGCTAAAGCTAACTAGAAACTAGCTAAGGGTTAGAACGGTTATACCAAGGGCTTTATGTCCTTCTCTCCTTGCTCCTTGGAGTAGTAGAAAGGGATCACCTTTGTCGTCTTCTCACGTCGAAGAAGGATCCACCCGAAAGCCTCAACCTTTGGCTTCAACTCCAAGCTAGAAGTAACTAGAGTGCTAGAAGTGCTAATCCTAGAACCCTAGATGAGAGTAGAGATTATCAAGAAGTGGTTTTTCTCAAGCTCAAGTGTTTCTCAACACATGAGAGGG
This sequence comes from Agapanthus africanus, assembly GCA_030015575.1. Taxonomy (NCBI): domain Eukaryota; kingdom Viridiplantae; phylum Streptophyta; class Magnoliopsida; order Asparagales; family Amaryllidaceae; genus Agapanthus; species Agapanthus africanus. The sequence continues at coordinate 135,642,325 of JASDDO010000004.1, read as the reverse complement.
GAGAGCTTGAGGGAGAGGAAGAACAAGAGAGAGAAAGTGAATAATAGAATTGAGAGAGAAAAATAAACCATTCTCACATATATGTGTGAATTATTATAAATTGATAATTAGCTAGATAATTGTCATGGTTAACCAAGACATGACCATTATCATTTCATTTTTAATGCTAATTGCAAGGATCAAAGAGCATCTTTTATATGGAATGATGATGGTCAACATGTAAACTAAGGTCAACAAGTCAAGATAGTCAAATGGTCAACAACCATAACCATGCAAAATTATATTAAACTAATATCAATTAACCATAATACACACATAGGCATTAGGGTTAATAAAATGACAATGGTCATTAACCCTAATCAAAGTCCTCTCCCTCTGTCTCAAGCAACTGTGCATACGCACCCGTATTTGTGATCCGAGGAACACAAATACAAAGAGATAAAACCAATCTCAAATCATATACTAGGATCTGGCTTAAACCAAAGCCCGCTAGTATAAGCTGTCCGGACAACAAACGTGCACAAGTGCGCGGATGTGAACGAACCCTGTCCCAAAACCATGCGACCTCTACTCATTTTGCCTAAAGGCGAATAGCTCTCTGTGTGGGACTCTAAAGACTCGACACTACGCTGACAGTGGGTTTAACCACAGACCGCAAGTGGCACTAGCTGTACGTAACGGTCCCCAGGTAGATGCCGATAAGAAGACTGACGAGGTGAACCCCGTCTGAACTCCTACTGAGCCTGTATGTGACAGTCTCCGTACAGTCCGGTCTGTTCGTCTGATACATCGCATGGCGGGCCTAGGGGGCGGTGAACGCCAGTCCCCTAATAGCGGTACAAGTCGTGTCGGAGTGTAGCCCAGAACACCCTGAGATAACACTGGAAACCTATCAGCATATCTCGCTTGCCCTGGCCAGGGACTACTCGTGTAATGGCTCTCCTGGACACAGCGCGATGTCAACCCCCAATACCGGGAGAGACGAATCCTGTCTAACCGTCACTGCCTCCAAGTGCTTCGGGACTGCACCCAAAAACTACCTGTTAGCACGACTCTTTTAAGCCGTGGTAGAGTAGTAATCAAAGTGCAGTGGGAACACACTCGAGGCGAAGTGACAGTGTCAAGTCAGCGGACTAAGCTGTACTCATGTCACCTGGGAACTGATAACTGACGATAGGTATAATACCAACCAACAGTTCCCTACGAGTCCTGTCCAGTATACTCGTAACCTAACGAGCACCCGTATACTATCTCAAGCACGACGTACTGACGGCTGTGGGACAGACCGTCTTCCACGCTGGGATGAGAAGCGCATACGCTAGTCTACTCCGAAGTATCGATGCCCTGTCTCGATAGTCCAACAACTAGGGACCTGTATAAGGATGTGCTTATGGATTACCCATCTCCCACGAGTGTGAGCGCCATCACAACGCTGGTAATCAAGCAAAGATCCTAAAGGCTCTACTAATATGTATATCAGCGATATGCTAAAAGAAACACATGCACATATTAAAGCAGAGACAAACCAAGTAGCATACTACCATTTCGAGCAAGATTGTATATACAACTGTGAATATCCCAAGCTTCCATCAAGTAATATACAAACTAGTATGATACAGTAATGGCCTCTAGGGCATATACACTAACAATCTCCCACTTGCACTAAGGCCATGTACTGGCGTATCGAAGACCTATCATCTCGATCAGCCGCTCGAACTGAGTCTGGGGCAAGGCCTTGGTGAATAGATCTGCTGTGTTATCTTCTGAAGCAACCCTCCGAACCTCGATCTCCTGGCGATCCACGATCTCCCTGATCAGGTGATATCGCCTCAAGATGTGTCTGGATTTCTGATGGGACCTGGGTTCCTTCGCTAAAGCTATAGCCCTGTTGTTGTCGCAATACAGAGGTATTGGGTCAACAATGGACGGAACCACCTGAAGTTCTCTCAAGAACTTCCTCATCCAGACAGCTTCTTTTGCGGCATCAGATGCAGCGATGTATTCCGCTTCCATAGTCGAGTCAGCAACGGTTTCCTGTTTGGAGCTCTTCCAACACACCGCCCCTCCATTGAGGGTGAAGACAAAACCCGACATGGACTTGGAATCATCCTTGTCACTCTGGAAGCTGTAGTCAGCAAAGGCCTCAATCTGGAGGTCTTTTCCGCCATACACCAAGAACATCTCCTTAGTCCTTCTCAGGTACTTGAGAATGTTCTTTACTGCTATCCAATGTTTCTCCCCAGGGTTTGACCGATACCTGCTTACCACACTCAGTGCATAAGCCATATCCGGTCTGGTACACAACATCGCATACATTATAGAGCCTACCGCAGAAGCGTAGGGTATAATAGACATGCGATCCCTCTCCAAATCAGTCTTGGGAGACATCTCTTTGGAGAGGGTGATCCCGTGACAAGCCAGTAGATTACCGCGCTTGGAATCTTCCATAATGAATCTTTTCAGTATGGTGTCGATGTACCTGGACTGTGAAAGTCCCAATATCCTCTTGGATCTGTCACGGAAGATCCGGATACCCAGAATATATGAGGCATCACCCAGGTCTTTCATGGAGAACCTGTGTGACAAGAACCCCTTGACAGATTGTAGCATAGGAATGTCATTTCCTATTAAGAGAATGTCATCCACGTATAAAACGAGGAATACAACAGTTCTCGCTACAAATCTACAATAGATGCATGGTTCATCTGGATTTTTGATAAAGCCAAATTCCTTGACCGTCTCATCAAAACAGATGTTCTAACTCCGCGATCCCTGCTTTAGTCCATAAATGGACTTAAGCAACTTGCACACCTTTCCGCTGCTCCCACTCTGAATGAAACCCTCTGGCTGGTCCATATAGACACACTCCTCTAAATGTCCATTTAGAAAAGCTGTATTTACGTCCATCTGCCAAATCTCATAATCGTGGAAGGCAGCAATGGCAAATAGGATCCGAATGGATTTTAGCATAGCTACTGGAGAAAAGGTTTCGTCATAGTCCAAACCAGGTCGTTGACGAAAACCCTTTGCTACCAGTCTAGCTTTATAGGTCTCAACCTGTCCATCTACACCAATCTTCCTTTTGAAGATCCACTTGCATCCTACGGGTTATACCCCATCTGGAGCAATGTCCAACGTCCATACTTTGTTGGTGTACATGGACTCCATTTCGGTCCGCATTGCATCCAGCCATTTTACCGAGTCGACGCTCTGAATGGCTTGCTGGAAGCTAGTAGGCTCATCACAATCTATGATGCAATCCTCTCTATCCCCGTCAATGAGAAAACCATAGTATCTCTCGGGCTGATGAGACTGCCTACTACTCCTGCGGAGTGGCGTGGGAATGTCCTGATCTTTCGAACCCTCTGGTTCTACTAAGCTTTCAGTAATAGCTTGTGGTTCTGGAATTTCTTTCAGTTCTATTGCGCTCCCACTTATTTCTTTTTCTAAGAACTGGTGTTCTAGAAAGTGGGCATGGCGAGAAACAAACACCTTTTGTTCCTCTTCGCAATAAAAGAAATATCCCTTGGAGTTCTTTGGATATTCCACAAACTTGCACTGCACAGAGCGTGCCTCGAGCTTGTCCGCATGCTGCTTTTTTACAAAAGCTGGACATCCCCATGTCTTAATGTGATTAAGATAGGGTCTCTTCCCACACCACATCTGATATGGTGTAATAGGCACAGTCTTAGTTGGAACTCGGTTCAAAAGGTATGCAGTTGATTCTAGCGCATATCCCCAGAACGATCGCGGCAACTCAGCGTTACTCATCATGGACCGTACCATATCCAATAGGGTTCGGTTCCGTCTCTCCGATACACCGTTATGTTGCGGAGTGTATGGAGGAGTAAGCTGAGAGAGAATTCCATTCTCTTTTAAGTAACCCAGGAACTCGGCACTCAAGTATTCACCACCTCGATCAGATCTCAGTGCCTTGATACTTTTGCCTGTTTGTTTTTCTACTTCATTCTTATATTCCTGGAATTTTTCAAAAGCCACGGATTTATGTTTCATTAAGAAGACATAACCGTATCTTGAAAAGTCATCCGTAAAAGTAATGAAGTAAGAATAACCACTTCGTGCATTTGTAGACATTGGACCGCACACGTCGCTGTGTACGAGTCCCAAGAGCTCGCCCGCTCTTACTCCGTGTCCAGTGAACGGAGTCTTTGTCATCTTTCCTTTGAGACAGAATTGACAAGTTGCATACGATTGATATTCGAACGGATCCAAATATCCTTCTGCATGTAACTTAGTCAACCTTCTCTCATTGATGTGACCCAGTCTACAATGCCATAAGAAAGTTTTATTGATTTCTGGAGACTTTCTTTTGTGTGTATTCTGGACATTGAAAATCTGTGGTTGGTTTAATACGTATATGCCGTTGTTCAATGTACCTGACCCAATCAAAACTTGATTAAGGTGAATGTTCACTACATTACTTACAAATGCAAATTCATAACCTTCTTTAGATAATAAAGATACAGAAATGATATTACAGGTTGCATTTAGTACATAATAACAACTACGCAAAACCAAAAAATGTCCATCCGACAATCCCAGGTGATAGTCCCCCACGGCCTCAGCATCCATACTAGCACCGTTTGCAACTCTGAGGGTCATGTCACCTGCCTTCAAAACTCTACGCTTTCTCAACGCCTGCAAAGAATTACAGATATGAGATCCTGACCCGGTATCCAATACCCAGGATGTAGAGTTTATTGATAGACAGTTTTCAATAACATACATACCTGAAGCTGAAGCCGCAACTCGCTTCAAATCCTGTGTTCTGGCCTTCCAAGCCTTACAATCCTGTTTCCAGTGACCACTTTTGTGACAATAGAAGCATTCTTCCTTCCCCACCAGCTTTCCCTCTACCTTTGTTGCTTTTCCTTTTCCCTTCGTATCCACTTTACCGACACCGCCTCTTGGTTTGGCGGGGGCTTTCTTCTTCTTACCCTTGGCTTTCGCCCTGGATCTAGAAGAGGAAGATCCTCCTACAAACAAAGTGGATGTCTCCCTACCTTTCTGTAGGATGCCCTCAGCACTCCTCAACATGTTCAGAAGTTCGGAAAGTTCAACCTCCTTTCTTTGCATGTTGAAGTTAAGGATAAACTGGGCGTAAGTGGAAGGAAGGGACTGGAGAATCAAAGCAATATAGAGTTCATTCTCCAACGTGGTCCCAAGGTCCGCGAGCTCCTCTATGTAGCCAATCATCTTAAGCACGTGTTCCGCTACTGATGATCCGACGGCCAACCTTGCCGAAAACAACTTCTTCGACACTTCGTATCTTGCGATACGAGACTGCTCTCCATACAGTTCTTTTGTATGAAGAAATATGGACTCTAGGTCCATATTCTCGTGCCTCCTCTGATGTTCGTTGTCCATCGAGGCTAGTACGAGGCATTTGGCCTTCGCGCAATCTATTTCCCAGGTCTTGTAGATTTCCCTATCTACGACACTGGTTTCGGGACCTGGGACAGGGGGAGCTTTGGTGGTAAGGACATACCCCAACTTGTCGTAAGTGATTGCCATCTTGACATTCCTGAGCCAATCTTTGTAGTTTGGCCCTGTCAATATGTTTTTATCTAGTAATAACTTAAGTCCGGTCATGTTGAATGGTCGCTGCAATTAAGAGAGAGAAAAGAAACACTTTAGCATGATGCTCTTGCAAGTTTATAGTGGTTTTTAGTTTGTCTAAACTGGATGGCTCCCACTGTCTCTCGAATCCCTTCTCAAACCGTAAAGAAAGGATTAGTCGGGATCAATCTCACCGTACAATTCTTTCTTAACCGTTCAGCCAGGCCAGTGTCCCTACTTTGAGGGAGGTTTTCTAACGCTTTCGCGAAGTTCCTTAATTTAAGAACCTCTTTTCCCTGGGGGCGTAGCCCCGCTAACACCTTTCTAGACACCTACTAAGTTTATAGCATTGATCGTTAAGTGAGAGTTTTCCCGAGGAGTAGCATATACTCACAGTAGGATCGGGATCCAAATATCATCGCATGATAAAACCGAAGGAATCCTACCAGAATTATCACACTCCAAATGGTATGCAGCGCTAGCAAGTTTCAGTACTTATGAAACTCCCGATGTGGATTTTTGCCCCATGCTCTTATGACCTTGACTTTGGCCAAAATATCATAAGTCACATGTCAAGTTCTACCCGTCATTCTCCTGGTTAATTTGGACCCACCCGTACCTACCCTTGACTTTGGCCAAAATGGCAGCACGACTGTCCCAAACCAACGCATCTTTCTATGCTGCACATGAATACCCAATAGCTACCAATCACTATGCCTTGACTTTGGCCAAAATACATAGCTTGAATACTTTTGACCATTCATGTGGAATGACGGAGGGCTACAAATGGTTTTGGCGAAACCGTGAACGTAGTGAACTTGATATAATCGATGGAACGAGATGCTTTTAAAAGGAGTGGTTCAAGCTCCGCGTTTAAAAGTTTAGTTTTGAAAAGAACAGAGTGGTTTTCAAAGTGTTCCAATCGACTTTTACTTGGTTTATTTTCTTGCATTAGTTCTTTTAATGCGTCCCATCATTTAATCCTACCATTGCAGAAAATAACCAAAATATGGTGTACGCTTATGCCATCCGCATTCGCCACGGGGTCCCGTCATCACCCGTTGGGTTACATAACTAACGACAGAGCAGGGGCAGGACTAGCGCGGATGCAAAACATAAGCAACACCTAAATAGTTATAGTATATAGATATATAGCAATGATAGACATTACAGATCACAGATGAATACATTGGATATACTAGGAATCCGCAATCCGTTCGAGCCTGCAACGAAAAGCGGATTACACGGTCGCGGTGAATAGCCAATACCCCACCCAAGACCCCTACGGGTGCGGCAAACTACCCGCCAAGTATCCGAAGCGAAGCAACCTCCCTCAACACCGTGAGTAGGCCACTCGGCACTTCGAGATACCCGGTAGTTTGTGCACCCACTCCATGGGTCTATCCTAGGAGCAAAAACAGTAAAAAGAATTATACAATGACGGCTACAACCCCGACCCGGTTGTGCGTCCATACAATTATTATTACATCAATTTACATATTACAATGAATGAAAGAAAAAGAAACACTCATCTCACATCCACCCCGGCTATTCACCCGCGACAATCCAACGCATTCATATACACATACCATCATCAAACACAGATCACAGATATGTATAACCCCGACTAATCGACATATAGCGATTAGCCGACGTTCAATACATATAAACATCACAGATATAACCTTTTAGTCAAAGTGTAGTGAAGTTCGATAAAAATACGGATTTATAGGCCCCCAAAAACAAATTTCTTTTCTGGAAAACCTGGGTACATATAAACCATCTTAAAAATACCAAAACCAAGCCAGAAAAACACTGCACCAAACTCGACCCAGAACCAAGCCAAAACGGCCGCGGTTACGCGGCAATAGCTTGCTATTGCCGCGGAACCACGGCGCTTTGAGGGAATCACTGGATCGTTTTTGGTGGCTTTCTTCACAAAACCCTGAGATGATTTTTTGAGTATGATTTATTTCATTTTGAACAGAAAAAATTTTAACAGAATGTTAGGGTTTTGAAAACTCGGTTTTGCAATTTTTCCGATTCGAACTTCCATACACTTTACTACCTAGCTAGTTTATGTTTAGTTAGGCTCTGATACCACTGTAAGTCCACGTTGCCCACCCCGGTGCTTGCGGGGAGGCGGAAAACAGAATAAAAATCAAATTTTTATCACTATAGGCAACATGGACTAGACAAAGAAGGATCTTTGCTAAACAAAAACAAGCTAAAGCTAACTAGAAACTAGCTAAGGGTTAGAACGGTTATACTTAGGGCTTTATGTCCTTCTCTCCTTGCTCCTTGGAGTAGTAGAAAGGGATCACCTTTGTCGTCTTCTCACGTCGAAGAAGGATCCACCCGAAAGTCTCAACCTTTGGCTTCAACTCCAAGCTAGAAGTAACTAGAGTGCTAGAAGTGCTAATCCTAGAACCCTAGATGAGAGTAGAGATTATCAAGAAGTGGTTTTTCTCAAGCTCAAGTGTTTTTCAACACATGAGAGGGGAGAGCTTGAGGGAGAGGAAGAACAAGAGAGAGAAAGTGAATGATAGAATTGAGAGAAAAAAATAAACCATTCTCACATATATGTGTGAATTATTATAAATTGACAATTAGCTAGATAATTGTCATGGTTAATCAAGACATGACCATTATCATTTCATATTTAATGCTAATTCCAAGGATCAAAGAGCATCTTTTATATGGAATGATGATGGTCAACATGTCAACTAAGGTCAACAAGTCAAGATAGTCAAATGGTCAACAACCATAACCATGCACAATTATATTAAACTAATATCAATTAATCATAATACACACATAGGCATTAGGGTTAATAAAATGACAATGGTCATTAACCCTAATCAAAGTCCTCTCCCTCTGTCTCAAGCAACTGTGCATACGCACCCGTATTCGTGATCCGAGGAACACAAATACAAAGAGATAAAACCAATCCCAAATCATATACTAGGATCTGGCTTAAACCAAAGCCCGCTAGTATAAGCTGTCCGGACAACAAACGTGCACAAGTGCGCGGATGTGAACGAACCCTGTCTCAAAACCATGCAACCTCTACTCATTTTGCCTAAAGGCGAATAGCTCTCTGTGTGGGACTCTAAAGACTCGACACTACGCTGGCAGTGGGTTTAACCACAGACCGCAAGCGGCACTAGCTGTACGTAACGGTCCCCAGGTAGATGCCGATAAGAAGACTGTCAAGGTGAACCCCATCTGAACTCCTACTGAGCCTGTATGTGACAGTCTCCATACAGTCCGGTCTGTTCGTCTGATACATCGCATGGCGGGCCAAAGGGGGCAGTGAACGTCAGTCCCCTAATAGCGGTACAAGTCGTGTCGGAGTGTAGCCCAGAACACCCTGAGATAACACTGGAAACCTACCAGCATATCTCGCTTGCCCTGGCCAGGGACTACTCGTGTAATGGCTCTCCTGGACACAGCGTGATGTCAACCCCCAATACCGGGAAAGACGAATCCTGTCTAACCGTCACTGCCTCCAAGTGCTTCGGGACTGCACCCAAAAACTACCTGTTTGCATGACTCCTTTGAGCCGTGGTAGGGTAGTAATCAAAGTGCAGTGGGAACACACTCGAGGCGAAGTGACAGTGTCAAGTCAGCGGACTAAGCTGTACTCATGTCACCTGGGAACTGATAACTGACGATAGGTATAATACCAACCAACAGTTCCCTACGAGTCCTGTCCAGTGTACTCGTAACCTAACGAGCACCCGTATACTATCTCAAGCAAAACGTACTGACGGCTGTGGGACAGACCGTCTCCCACGCTGGGATGAGAAGCGCATACGCTAGTCTACTCCGGAGTATCGATGCCCTGTCTCGATAGTCCAACGACTAGGGACCTGTATAAGGATGTGCTTATGGATTACCCAGCTCCCACGAGTGTGAGCGCCATCACAGCGCTGGTAATCAAGCAAAGATCGTAAGGGCTCTACTAATATGTATATCAGCGATATGCTAAAAGAAACACATGCATATATTAAAGCAGAGACAAACCAAGTAGCATACTACCATTTCGAGCAAGATTGTATATACAACTGTGAATATCCCAAGCTTCCATCAAGTAATATACAAACTAGTATGATACAGTAATGGCCTCTAGGGCATATACACTAACAATCTCCCACTTGCACTAAGGCCATGTACTGGCGTATCGAAGACCTATCATCTCGATCAGCCGCTCGAACTGAGTCCGGGGCAAGGCCTTGGTGAATGGATCTGCTGTGTTATCTTCTGAAGCAACCCTCCGAACCTTGATCTCCTGGCGATCCACGATCTCCCTGATCAGGTGATATCGCCTCAAGATGTGTCTGGATTTCTGATGGGACCTGGGTTCCTTCGCTAAAGCTATAGCCCCGTTGTTGTCGCAATACAGAGGTATTAGTTCAACAATGGACGGAACCACCTGAAGTTCTCTCAAGAACTTCCTCATCCAGACAGCTTCTTTTGCGGCATCAGATGCAGCGATGTATTCCGCTTCCATAGTCGAGTCAGCAACGGTTTCCTATTTGGAGCTCTTCCAACACACCGCCCCTCCATTGAGGGTGAAGACAAAACCCGACATGGACTTGGAATCATCCTTGTCACTCTGGAAGCTGTAGTCAGCAAAGGCCTCAATCTGGAGGTCTTTTCCGCCATACACCAAGAACATCTCCTTAGTCCTTCTCAGGTACTTGAGAATGTTCTTTACTGCTATCCAATGTTTCTCCCCAGGGTTTGACCGATACCTGCTTACCACACTCAGTGCATAAGCCATATCCGGTCTGATACACAACATCGCATACATTATAGAGCCTACCGCAGAAGTGTAGGGTATAATAGACATGCGATCCCTCTCCAAATCAGTCTTGGGAGACATCTCTTTGGAGAGGGTGATCCCGTGACAAGCCGGTAGATTACCGCGCTTGGAATCTTCCATACTGAATCTTTTCAGTATGGTGTCGATGTACCTGGACTGTGAAAGTCCCAATATCCTCTTGGATCTGTCACGGAAGATCCGGATACCTAGAATGTATGAGGCATCACCCAGGTCTTTCATGGAGAACCTGTGTGACAAGAACCCCTTGACAGATTGTAGCATAGGAATGTCATTTCCTATTAAGAGAATGTCATCCACGTATAAAACGAGGAATACAACAGTTCTCGCTACAAATCTACAATAGATGCATTGTTCATCTGGATTTTTGATAAAGCCAAATTCCTTGACCGTCTCATCAAAACAGATGTTCCAACTCCGCGATGCCTGCTTTAGTCCATAAATGGACTTAAGCAACTTGCACACCTTTCCGCTGCTCCCACTCTGAATGAAACCCTCTGGCTGGTCCATATAGACACACTCCTCTAAATGTCCATTTAGAAAAGCTGTCTTTACGTCCATCTGCCAAATCTCATAATCGTGGAAGGCAGCAATGGCAAAAAGGATCCGAAAGGATTTTAGCATAGCTACTGTAGAAAAGGTTTCGTCATAGTCCCAAACCAGGTCGTTGAAGAAAACCCTTTGCTACCAGTCTAGCTTTATAGGTCTCAACCTGTCCATCTACACCAATCTTCCTTTTGAAGATCCACTTGCATCCTACGGGTTATACCCCATCTGGAGCAATGTCCAACGTCCATACTTTGTTGGTGTACATGGACTCCATTTCGGTCCGCATTGCATCCAGCCATTTTACCGAGTCGACGCTCTGAATGGCTTGCTGGAAGCTAGTAGGCTCATCACAATCTATGATGCAATCCTCTCTATCCCCGTCAATGAGAAAACCGTAGTATCTCTGGGGCGGATGAGACTGCCTACTACTCCTGCGGAGTGGCGTGGGAATGTCCTGATCTTTCGAACCCTCTGGTTCTACTAAGCTTTCAGTAATAGCTTGTGGTTCTGGAATTTCTTCCAGTTCTATTGCGCTCCCACTTATTTCTTTTTCTAAGAACTGGTGTTCTAGAAAGTGGGCATGGCGAGAAACAAACACCTTTTGTTCCTCTTCGCAATAGAAGAAATATCCCTTGGATTTCTTTGGATATCCCACAAACTTGCACTGCACTGAGCGTGCCTCGAGCTTGTCCGCATGCTGCTTTTTTACAAAATCTGGACATCCCCATGTCTTAATGTGATTAAGATAGGGTCTCTTCCCACACCACATCTGATATGGTGCAATAGGCACAGTCTTAGTTGGAACTCGGTTCAAAAGGTATGCAGCTGATTCTAGCGCATATCCCCAGAACGATCGCGGCAACTCAGCGTTACTCATCATGGACCGTACCATATCCAATAGGGTTCGGTTCCGTCTCTCCGATACACCGTTATGTTGCGGAGTGTATGGAGGAGTAAGCTGAGAGAGAATTCCATTCTCTTTTAAGTAACCCAGGAACTCGGCACTCAAGTATTCACCACCTCGATCAGATCTCAGTGCCTTGATACTTTTGCCTGTTTGTTTTTCTACTTCATTCTTATATTCCTGGAATTTTTCAAAAGCCTCGGATTTATGTTTCATTAAGAAGACATAACCGTATCTTGAAAAGTCATCCGTAAAAGTAATGAAGTAAGAATAACCGCTTCGTGCATTTGTAGACATTGGACCGCATACGTCGCTGTGTACGAGTCCCAAGAGCTCGCCCGCTCTTACTCCGTGTCCAGTGAACGGAGTCTTTGTCATCTTTCCTTTGAGACAGAATTGACAAGTTGCATACGATTGATATTCGAACGGATCCAAATATCCTTCTGCATGTAACTTAGTCAACCTTCTCTCATTGATGTGACCCAGTCTACAATGCCATAAGAAAGTTTTATTGATTTCTGGAGACTTTCTTTTGTGTGTATTCTGGACATTGAAAATCTGTGGTTGGTTTAATACGTATATGCCGTTGTTCAATGTAACTGGCCCAATCAAAACTTGATTAAGGTGAATGTTCACTACATTACTTACAAATGCAAATTCATAACCTTCTTTAGATAATAAAGATACAGAAATGATATTACAGGTTGCATTTAGTACATAATAACAACTACGCAAAACCAAAAAATGTCCATCCGACAATCCCAGGTGATAGTCCCCCACGGCCTCAGCATCCATGCTAGCACCGTTTGCAACTCTGAGGGTCATGTCACCTGCCTTCAAAACTCTACGCTTTCTCAACGCCTGCAAAGAATTACAGATATGAGATCCTGACCCGGTATCCAATACCCAGGATGTAGAGTTTATTGATAGACAGTTTTCAATAACATACACACCTGAAGCTGAAGCCGCAACTCGCTTCAAATCCTGTGTTCTGGCCTTCCAAGCCTTACAATCCTGTTTCCAGTGACCACTTTTGTGACAATAGAAGCATTCTTCCTTCCCCACCAGCTTTCCCTCTACCTTTGTTGCTTTTCCTTTTCCCTTCGTATCCACTTTACCGACACCGCCTCTTGGTTTGGCGGGGGCTTTCTTCTTCTTACCCTTGGCTTTCGCCCTGGATCTAGAAGAGGAAGATCCTCCTACAAACAAAGTGGATGTCTCCCTACCTTTCTGTAGGATGCCCTCAGCACTCCTCAACATGTTAAGAAGTTCAGAAAGTTCAACCTCCTTTCCTTGCATGTTGAAGTTAAGGATAAACTGGGCGTAAGTGGAAGGAAAGGACTGGAGAATCAAATCAGTATAGAGTTCATTCTCCAACGTGGTCCCAAGGTCCGCGAGCTCCTCTATGTAGCCAATCATCTTAAGCACGTGTTCCGCTACTGATGATCCGACGGCCAACCTTGCCGAAAACAACTTCTTCGACACTTCGTATCTTGCGATACGAGACTGCTCTCCATACAGTTCTTTTGTATGAAGAATATGGACTCTAGGTCCATATTCTCGTGCCTCCTCTGATGTTCGTTGTCCATCGAGGCTAGTACGAGGCATTTGGCCTTCGCGCAATCTATTTCCCAGGTCTTGTAGATTTCCCTATCTACGACACTGGTTTCGGGACCTGGGACAGGGGGAGCTTTGGTGGTAAGGACATACCCCAACTTGTCGTAAGTGATTGCATCTTGACATTCCTGAGCCAATCTTTGTAGTTTGGCCCTGTCAATATGTTTTTATGTAGTAATAACTTAAGTCCGGTCATGTTGAATGGTCGCTGCAATTAGGAGAGAGAAAAGAAACACTTTAGCATGATGCTCTTGCAAGTTTAGAGTGGTTTTTAGTTTGTCTAAACTGGATGGCTCCCACTGTCTCTCGAATCCCTTCTCAAACCGTAAAGAAAGGATTAGTCGGGATCAATCTCACCGTACAATTCTTGCTTAACCGTTCAGCCAGGCCAGTGTCCCTACTTCGAGGGAGGTTTTCTAACGCTTTCGCGAAGTTCCTTAATTTAAGAACCTCTTTTCCCTGGGGGCGTAGCCCCGCTAACACCTTTCTAGACACCTACTAAGTTTATAGCATTGATCGTTAAGTGAGAGTTTTCCCGAGGAGTAGCATATACTCGCAGTAGGATCGGGATCCAAATATCATCGCGTGATAAAACCGAAGGAATCCTACCAAAATTATCACACTCCAAATGGTATGCAGCGCTAGCAAGTTTCAGTACTTATGAAACTCCCGATGTGGATTTTTGCCCCATGCTCTTATGACCTTGACTTTGGCCAAAATATCATAAGTCACATGTCAAGTTCTACCCGTCATTCTCCTGGTTAATTTGGACCCACCCGTACCTACCCTTGACTTTGGCCAAAATGGCAGCACGACTGTCCCAAACCAACGCATCTATCTATGCTGCACATGAATACCCAATAGCTACCAATCACTATGCCTTGACTTTGGCCAAAATACATAGCTTGAATACTTTTGACCATTCATGCGGAATGACGGAGGGCTACGAATGGTTTTGGCGAACTTGATATAATCGATGGAACAAGATAGCTTTTAAAAGGAGTGGTTCAAGCTCCGCGTTTAAAAGTTTAGTTTTGAAAAGAACCGAGTGGTTTTCAAAGTGTTCCAATCGACTTTTACTTGGTTTATTTTCTTGCATTAGTTCTTTTAATGCGTCCCATCATTTAATCCTACCATTGCAGAAAATAACCAAAATATGGTGTACGCTTATGCCATCCGCATTCGCCACGGGGTCCCGTCATCACCCGTTAGGTTACTTAACTAATGACAGAGCGGGGGCAGGACTAGCGTGGATGCAAAACATAAGCAACACCTAAATAGTTATAGTATATAGATATATAGCAATGATAGACATTACAGATCACAGATGAATACATTGGATATACTAGGAATCCGCAATCCGTTCGAGCCTGCAACGAAAAGCGGATTACACGGTCGCGGTGAATAGCCAATACCCCACCCAAGACCCCTACGGGTGCGGCAAACTACCCGCCAAGTACCCGAAGTGAAGCAACCTCCCTCAACACCGTGAGTAGTCCACTCGGCACTTCGAGATACCCGGTAGTTTGTGCACCCCCTCCATGGGTCTATCCTAGGAGCAAAAACAGTAAAAAGAATTATACAATGACGGCTACAACCCCGACCCGGTTGTGCGGCCATACAAATATTATTACATCAATTTACATATTACAATGAATGAAAGAAAAAGAAACACTCATCTCACATCCACCCCGGCTATTCACCCGCGACAATCCAACGCATTCATATACACATACCATCATCAAACACAGATCACAGATATGTATAACCCCGACTAATCGACATATAGCGATTAGCCGACGTTCAATACATATAAACATCACAGATATAACCTTTTAGTCAAAGTGTAGTGAAGTTCGATAAAAATACGGATTTATAGGCCCCCAAAAACAAATTTCTTTTCTGGAAAACCTGGACACATATAAACCATCTTAAAAATCCTAAAACCAAGCCAGAAAAACACTGCACCAAACTCGACCCAGAACCAAGCCAAAACGGCCGTGGTTGAGCGGCAATAGCTTACTATTGCCGCGGAACCGCGGCGCTTTGAGGGAATCACTGGATCGTTTTTGGTGGCTTTCTTCACAAAATCCTGAGATGATTTTTGTAGTATGATTTATTTCATTTTGAACAGAAAAAATTTTAACTGAAAGTTAGGGTTTTGAAAACTCGGTTTTGCGATTTTTCCGATTCGAACTTCCATACACTTTACTACCTAGCTAGTTTATGTTTAGTTAGGTTCTGATACCACTGTAAGTCCACGTTGCCCACCCCGGTGCTTGCGGGGAGGCGGAAAACGGAATAAAAATCAAATTTTTATCACTATAGGCAACATGGACTAGACAAAGAAGAATCTTTGCTAAACAAAAACAAGCTAAAGCTAACTAGAAACTAGCTAAGGGTTAGAACGGTTATACCTAGGGCTTTATGTCCTTCTCTCCTTGCTCCTTAGAGTAGTAGAAAGGGATCACCTTTGTCGTCTTCTCACGTCGAAGAAGGATCCACCCGAAAGCCTCAACCTTTAGCTTCAACTCCAAGCTAGAAGTAACTAGAGTGCTAGAAGTGCTAATCCTAGAACCCTAGATGAGAGTAGAGATTATCAAGAAGTGGTTTTTCTCAAGCTCAAGTGTTTCTCAACACATGAGAGGGGAGAGCTTGAGGGAGAGGAAGAACAAGAGAGAGAAAGTGAATGATAGAATTGAGAGAAAAAAATAAACCATTCTCACATATATGTGTGAATTATTATAAATTGATAATTAGCTAGATAATTGTCATGGTTAATCAAGACATGACCATTATCATTTCATATTTAATGCTAATTGCAAGGATCAAAGAGCATCTTTTATATGGAATGATGATGGTCAACATGTCAACTAAGGTCAACAAGTCAAGATAGTCAAATGGTCAACAACCATAACCATACACAATTATATTAAACTAATATCAATTAACCATAATACACATATAGGCATTAGGGTTAATAAAATGAAAATAGGCATTAACCTTAATCAAAGTCCTCTCCCTCTGTCTCAAGCAACTGTGCATACGCACCCGTATTCGTGATCCGAGGAACACAAATACAAAGAGATAAAACCAATCCCAAATCATATACTAGGATCTGACTTAAACCAAAGCCCGCTAGTATAAGCTGTACGGACAACAAACGTGCACAAGTGCGCGGATGTGAACGAACCCTGTCGTAAAACCATGCGACCTCTACTCATTTTGCCTAAAGGCGAATAGCTCTCTGTGTGGGACTCTAAAGACTCGACACTACGCTGGCAGTGGGTTTAACCACAGACCGCAAGCGGCACTAGCTGTACGTAACGGTCCCCAGGTAGATGCCGATAAGAAGACTGACGAGGTGAACCCCATCTGAACTCCTACTGAGCCTGTATGTGACAGTCTCCATACAGTCCGGTCTGTTCGTCTGATACATCGCATGGCGGGCCTAGGGGGGCGGTGAACGTCAGTCTTCTAATAGCGGTACAAGTCGTATCGGAGTGTAGCCCAGAACACCCTGAGATAACACTGGAAACCTACCAGCATATCTCGCTTGTCCTGGCCAGGGACTACTCGTGTAATGGCTCTCCTGGACACAGCGCGATGTCAACCCCCAATACCGGGAAAGACGAATCCTGTCTAACCGTCACTGCCTCCAAGTGCTTCGGGACTGCACCCAAAAACTACCTGTTTGCATGACTCCTTTGAGCCGTGGTAGGGTAGTAATCAAAGTGCAGTAGGAACACACTCGAGGCGAAGTGACAGTGTCAAGTCAGCGGACTAAGCTGTACTCATGTCACCTGGGAACTGATAACTGACGATAGGTATAATACCAACCAACAGTTCCCTACGAGTCCTGTCCAGTGTACTCGTAACCTAACGAGCACCCGTATACTATCTCAAGCACGACGTACTGACGGCTGTGGGACAGACCGTCTCCCACGCTGGGATGAGAAGCGCATACGCTAGTCTACTCCGGAGTATCGATGCCCTGTCTCGATAGTCCAACGACTAGGGACCTGTATAAGGATGTGCTTATGGATTACCCAGCACCCACGAGTGTGAGCGCCATCACAACGCTGGTAATCAAGCAAAGATCCTAAAGGCTCTACTAATATGTATATCAGCGATATGCTAAAAGAAACACATGAACATATTAAAGCAGAGACAAACCAAGTGGCATACTACCATTTTGAGCAAAATTGTATATACAACTGTGAATATCCCAAGCTTCCATCAAGTAATATACAAACTAGTATGATACAGTAATGGCCTCTAGGGCATATACACTAACAGAAACCTACCAGTGTATCTCACTCGCCTTGGCCAGGGACGACTATGTGTAATGGCTCTCCTAGACACAACGCGATATCAACTCCCAATACCGGGAGAGACGAATCCTATCTAACCGTCACTGCCTCCAAGCGCTTCGGGACTGCACCTAACTACTACCTGTTTGCACGACTCCTTTAATCCGTGGTAGGGTAGTAATCAAAGTACAGTGGGAACACACTCGAGGCGAAGTGACAGTGTCAAGTCAGCGGACTAAGCTGTACTCATGTCACCTGGGAACCGATAAACGACGATAGGTATAGTACCAACCAACTGTTCCCAACGAGTCCTATCCAGTGTACTCGTAACCTAACGAGCACCCGCATACTATCTCAAGTACGACGTACTGACGGCTGTGGGACATACCGTCTCCCGTGCTGGGATGAGAAGCGCATACGCTAGTCTACTCCGGAGTATCGATGCCCTGTCTCGATAGTCCTACGACTAGGGAACTGCATAAGGATGTGCTTGTGGATTACCCAGCCCCCACGAGTGTGACTGCCATCACAAGGCTGGTAATCAAGCAAAGATCCTAAGGGCTCCACTAATGTGTATAGGCGATATGTTAAAAGAAACACATGTACACATATTGAAGTAGAAACCAACCAAGTAGCATACTACTATTTTGAGCAAGATTGTGTATACAATGGTGAATATCCCAAGCTTCCATTAAGTAATATACAAACTAGTATGATACAATAATGGCCTCTAGGGCATATAAACTAACAATCTCCCACTTGCACTAAGGCCATGTACTGGCGTATCGAAGACCTATCATCTCGATCAGCCGCTCGAACTGAGTCTGGGGCAAGGCCTTCATGAATGGATCTGCAGTGTTATCTTCTGATGCAACCCTCCGAACCTCGATCTCCTGGCGATCCACGATCTCCCTGATCAGGTGATACCACCTTAAGATGTGTCTGGATTTCTGATGGGACCTGAGTTCCTTCGCTAAAGCTATAGCCCCGTTGTTGTCGTAATACAGAGGTATTGGATCAACAATGGACGGAACCACCTGAAGTTCTTTCAAGAACTTTCTCATCCAGACGGATTCTTTTGCGGTATCAGATGCAGCGATATATTCCGCTTCCATTGTCGAGTAAGCAACGGTTTCCTATTTGGAACTCTTCCAACACACCGCCCCTCCATTGAGGGTAAAGACAAAACCCGACATGGACTTGGAATCATCCTTGTCAGCAAAGGCCTCAATCTGGAGGTCTTTTCCGCCATACACCAAGAATATCTCCTTAGTCCTTCTCAGGTACTTAAGAATGTTCTTTACCGCTATCCAGTGCTTCTCCCCAGGGTTTGACTGATACCGGCTTACCACACTCAGTGCATAAGCTACATCTAGTCTGGTACACAACATCGCATACATTATAGAGCCTACCGAAGAAGCGTAGGGTATAACAGACATGCGATCCCTTTCCAAATCAGTCTTGGGAGACATCTCTTTGGAGAGGGTGATCCCGTGACAAGCCGGTAGGTTACCGCGCTTGGAATCTTCCATACTGAATCTTTTCAGTATAGTGTCGATGTACCTGGACTGTAAAAGTCCTAATATCCTCTTGGATCTATCACGATGGATCCGGATCCCCAGAATTTAAGAGGCATCACCCAGGTCTTTCATGGAGAACCTGTGTGACAAGAATTCTTTGACAGATTGTAGCATAGGAATGTCATTTCCTATCAAGAGAATGTCATCCACGTATAAAACGAGAAATACGACAGTTCGTGCTACAAATCTACTATAGATGCATGGTTCATCTGGATTTTTGATAAAGCCAAATTCTTTGACCGTCTCATCAAAACAGATGTTCCAACTCCGCGATGCCTGCTTTAGTCCATAAATGGACTTAAGCAACTTGCACACCTTCCCGCTACTCCCACTCTGAATGAAACCCTCTGGCTGGTCCATATAGACACACTCCTCTAAATTTCCATTTTGAAAAGCGGTCTTTACGTCCATCTGCCAAATTTCATAATCGTGGAAGGCAGCAATGGCAAGAAGGATCCGAATGGATTTCAGCATAGCCACTGGAGAAAAGGTTTCGCCATAGTCCAAACCAGGTCTTTGACAAAAACCCTTTACAACAAGTCTAGCTTTATAGGTTTCAACCTGTCCATCTACACCAATCTTCCTCTTGAAGATCCACTTGCATCCTACGGGTTTTACCCTATCTGGAGCAACGTCCAAAGTCCATACTTTGTTGGTGTACATGGACTCCATTTCGGTCCGCATTGCATCCAGCCATTTTACCGAGTCAACGCTCTGAATGGCCTGCTGGAAGATAGTCGGCTCATCATAATCAATGATGCAATCCTCTCTATTCCCGTCTATGAGAAAACCGTAGTATCTCTCGGGCGGATGAGATTGCCTACTACTCCTGCGGAGCGGTGCAGGAATGTCCTGTTCTTTCGAACCTTCTGGTTCTACTAAGCTTTCAGTAATAGTCTGTGGTTCTGGAATTTCTTCCAGTTCTATTGCGCTCCTACTAATTTTCTTTTCTAAGAACGGGTGTTCTAGAAAGTGGGCATTACGAGAAACAAAGACCTTCTGTTCTTCTGCGTAATAGAAAAGATACCCCCTGGAGTTCTTTAGGTATCCCACAAACTTGCACAGTACTGAGCGTGCCTCGAGTTTGTCCGTATGCTGCTTTTTGACAAAAGCTGGACATCCCCAGATCTTCAGATATTGAAAATAGGGTTTCTTCCCACTCCATAACTCATATGGTATGGTAGGCACAGTCTTAGTTGGAACTCGGTTCAAAAGGTATGCAGCTGATTCTAGTGCATATCCCCAGAATGATCGCGGCAACTCAGCGTTACTCATCATGGAACGTACCATATCCAATAGGGTTCGGTTCCGTATCTCCGATACACCATTATGTTGCGGAGTGTATAGAGGAGTAAGCTGAGAGAGAATTCCATTCTCTTTTAAGTAATCCAGGAACTCGGCACTTAAGTATTCACCACCTCGATCAGATCTTAGTGTCATGATACTTTTGCCTGTTTGTTTTTCTACTTCATTCTTGTATTCCTGGAACTTTTCAAAGGCTTAAGATTTATGCTTTATTAAGAAGACATGTCCTAACCTTGAAAAATCATCCGTAAAAGTGATGAAGTAAGAATAACTGCTTCGCGCATGTGTAGACATTAGACCGCACACATCGCTGTGTACGAGCCCCAAGAGCTCGCTCGCTCTTACTCCGTGTCCAGTGAACGGAGTCTTTATCATCTTTCCTTTGAGACAGGATTGACAAGTTGCATATGAATGATATTCGAACGGATCCAAATATCCTTCTGTATGTAACTTCGTCAACCTTCTCTCATTGATGTGACCCAGTCTACAATGCCATAAGAAAGCATGATTGATTTCTGGAGACTTTCTTTTGTGTGTATTCTGGACATTGAAAATCTGTTGTTGGTTTAATACGTATATACCATTGTTTAATGTACCCGACCCAATCAAAACTTGATTAAGGTGAATGTTCACAACATTACTTACAAATGCAAATTCATAACCTTCTTTAGATAATAAAGATACAGATATGATATTACAGGTTGCATTGGGTACAAAATAACAATCACGCAAAACCAAAACATGCTCATCTGACGATTCCAGGTGATAGTCCCCCACGGACTCAGCATCCATGCCAGCTCCGTTTGCAACTCTGAGGGTCATATCACCTTCCTTCAAAACCCTACGCCTTCTCAGTGCCTGCAAAGAATTACAGATATGAGATCCTGATCCGGTATCCAATACCCAGGATGTAGAGTTTATTGATAGACAGTTTTCAATAACATACACACCTGAAGCCGAAGCCGCAACTTGCTTCAGATCCTGGTTTCTGGCCTTCCAAGCCTTGCAATCCTTTTTCCAGTGTCCACTCTTGTGACAGTAAAAGCATTCTTCCTTTCCCACAAGCTTTCCCGCTACCTTTGTTGCCTTTGTCTTTCCCTTCGTATCCACTTTACTAACACCGCCCCTTGGTTTGGCGGGGGCTTTCCTCTTCTTTCCCTTAGCTTTCGCCTTGGATTTAATAGAGGAAGATCCTCCTACAAACAAAGTGGATGTTTCTCTACCTTTCTGTAGAGTGCCCTCTGCACTCATCAACATATTGAGGAGCTCCGGAAGTTCAACCTCTTTTCCTTGCAAGTTGAAGTTCAGGATAAACTGGGCGTAAGTGGAAGGAAGGGACTGGAGAATCAAGTCCGTATAGAGCTCGTTCTCTAACGTGGCCCCAAGGTCCGCGAGCTCTTCAATGAATCCAATCATCTTAAGCACGTGTTCCGCTACCGATGATCCGACGGCCAATCTCATCGAAAACAACTTTTTCGAGACTTCGTATCTGGCGATACGGGATTGCTCTCCATACAGTTCTTTTGTATGAAGAAATATGGATTCCAGGTCCATATTCTCGTGCCTCCTCTGATGTTCATTGTCCATAGAGGCAAGCACGAGGCACTTGGCCTTCGCGCATTCGATCTCCCATGTCTTACGGATTTCTATATCCGCGACGCTGGAGGTGGGACCTGGGACAGGGGGAGCTTTGGTGGTAAGGAGATACCCCAACTTGTCGTAAGTGATTGCCATTTTGACATTCTTGAGCCAATCTTTGTAGTTTGGCCCTGTCAGTATATTTTTATCTAGTAATAACTTAAGTCCAGTCATGTCGATTGGTCGCTGCAATTAGGAGAGAGAGAAGAAACACTTTAGCATGATGCTCTTGCAATTTTAGAGTGGTTTTTAGTTTGTCTAAACAGGATGGCTCCCACTGTCTCTCGAATCCCTCCTCAAACCATAAAGGAAGAATTAGTCGGGATCAATCTCACTGTACAATACTTGCTTAACCGTTCAGCCATGCCAGTGTCGGTACTTCGAGGGAGGTTTTCCAACACTTTCGCGAAGTTCCTTAATTAAATAACCTCTTTTCCCTGGGAGCGTAGCCCTGCTAACACCTTTCTAGACACCTACTAAGTTTATAGCATTGATCGTTAAGTGAGAAATTTCCCAAGGAGTAGCATATACTCACAGTAGGATCGGGATCCAAATATTATCGCGTGACAAAACTGAAGGAATCCTACCAGAATCATCACACTCCAAATGGTATGCAGCGCTAGCAAGTTTCAGTTTCTTTTGAATCTCCCGATGTGGATTTTTTGCCCCATGCTCTTATGACCTTGGCGTGAGGTCAAAATTTCATAAGTCACATGTCAAGTTCTACCCATCATTATCCAGGTTAATTTGAACCCACCCGTACCTACCCTTGACGTAGGCCAAAATGGCAGTACGACTGTCTCAAACCAACGCATTCTATCTATGCAGTAGATAAATATCCGGCAGCTACCAATCACTATGCCTTGGCGTGAGGTCAAAATACATAGCTTGAATACTACCGAATATTTAACTGAAATGATGGAGGGCTACGAATGGTTTTGGCTAAAACGTGAACGTAGTGAACTTGATATAATCGATGGAACGAGATAGCTTTTAAAAGGAGTGGTTTAAGCTCCGCATTTAAAAGTTGGTTTTTGAAAAGAACCGAGTGGTTTTGAAAGTGTTCCAACGACTTTTACTTGGTTTATTTTCTTGCATTAATTTTAATGTGTCCCATCATTTAATCCTACCATTGCAGAAAACAACGAAAATATGACGTACGCTTATGCCATCCGCATTCGCCACGGGGTCCTGTCATCACCCGTTAGGTTACTTAACTAACGACAGAGCAGGGGCTGGACTAGCGCGGATGCAAAACATAAACAACGCCTAAATAGATATCATATATAGATATATACACATTCGTCAGATGCAATGATAGCCATTCCAGATCACAGATGAATACATTGGATATACTAGGAATCCGAATTCCGTTCTAGCCTGTAACGAAAAGCGGATTACACGGTCGCGATGAATAGCCAATACCCCACCTTAGACCCCTACGGATGCGGTAAACTACCCTCCAAGTACCCGAAGCGAAGCAACCTTCCTCAACGACGTGAGTAGGCCACTCGGCACTTCGAGATACCCGGTAGTTTGTGGACCCCACCTTAGGTCTATCCTAGGAGCAAAAACAGTAAAAAGAAATTATACAATGGCGGCTACAACCTCATCCCGGATGTGCGGCCATACAAATAATATTACATCAAATTTACATATTACATGAATTGAAAGATAAAGAAAAAACTCTCATCTCACAACCCCCCGGCTATTCATCCGCGACAATCCAACGAATTCATATACACATACCATCAACATTACAGATCACAGATATGTATAACCCCCACTAATCGATGTATAGCGATTAGCAGACGTTCAATACATATATAACATTACAGATACAACCCATTAGCCAAAGTCTACAGAAAATCGATCAAAATACGGATTTGTAACCACCCGAAAAACAAATTTGTTCTCTGGAAATTCTGGGCAGAAACAAACCATTCTAAAAATCACAAAACACTAACACAACAACACTGCAGGAGAAACGATCCACAGCCGAGTCAACTCGGCCGCGGATCCGCGGCAAGAGCAAGCGCATGCCGCTGATCCACGGTGAGTTGGTCGACTTACTAGATCGTTTTTCTTGCCTGTTCTATAAAAACCCTGAGCCGATTTTTAGTACATGATTTATTATTTTTTGAGCAGAAATAAAAGTCGGCAGAAAGTTGATATTTTTAACGTGTTTTGCAGTTTTTTGTCCGATCGAAATTCTAGATACTTTGCTAACATGCTAGGGTGTGTTTAGCTAGGCTCTGATACCACTGTAAGTCCACGTTACCTCTCCCGGTTCTTTCGGGCTTGCGGAAACGGTGAAAAACGATTTTTTAGGTTATGGTAACATGGACTATAAAACACGGATCTTTGCTAAACTACACACTAGCAACTAACAAGAGCTTTACCTACGCGGTTAGGGGGTTATACCTCAACTTGAACTCCTTCTCTTGGACTCCTTGTGGTGGTCGGATGGTTCTCTCCTCATCGCCTTCTCTTGCCGAAGATGGATCCACCTGAGGGTCTCTACCTTGATCTCCTTCCTCGAACTTGAGGAAACTAAAGTGTTCAGCTTGCTAGACCTTCAACCTTAGGATGAGTAGAGAGTGGCTTTGGTGTTTTATCTCAAAGGAAATGGTTCTCAACTCATGAGAAGAATTTTCCTTGAGCTAGAGGAAGAGGAAGAGGAAAAATGAGAGAGAATGAGAATCAGATTATGATATGAAAATAACAACAATATCACATATATGTGAATTAATAATTAACAATATTAATCAAAATGAAAAAGGTGATGGTTGGTTTGATATGACCATTATCATTTCACATTTAATGTGTTTTGCAAAGATCAAAGAGCATCTTTGCTTGAAATGATGATGGTCAAAGTTTCAACCTTGGTCAACAAGTCAACCTTGGTCAAAATGTCAACAACCCTAACCATAACTCAATTTCCTTTTAATTAACATTATTAATCATAATTCACATGTTCATTAGGGTTTGGTAAACGACAACTGTCAACTGTGCATACACACCCGTACCAAAACCCTAATGAGAATTCTCTTCCTCCGCCTCAAACAACTGTGCATACACACCCGCATTCGTGTTCCGAGGAATATGAATACAATGAGATAAAACTAACCCCAAAACATATACTAGGATCTGGCTCAAACCAGAGCCCGCTAGTAATGACTGCCCGGACACCAAACGTGCACAAGTGCGCGGATGTGAACGAACCCTGTTGCAAAACCATGCGAACTCTACTCTGTTTTGCCCAAAGGAGAATAACCCTCTGTGTGGGACTCTAAAGACTCGACACTACGCTAGCAGTGGGTTTAACCACAGACCGCAAGCGGCACTAGCTGTACGTAACGGCCCCCAGGTAGATGCCGATAAGAAGACTGATGAGGCGAACCCATCCGAACTCCTACTGAGCCTGTATGTGACAATACGCGTACAGTCCGGTCTGTTCGTCTGAGAATATCGCATGGCGGGCCTAGGGGGTGGTAAACGTCAGTCCCCTAATAGCGGTACAAGTCGTGTCGGAGTGTAGCCCAGAACACCCTGAGATAACACTGGAAACCTACCAGTGTATCTCACTCGCCCTGGACAGGGACGACTATGTTTAATGGCTCTCCTAGACACAGCGCGATATCAACTCCCAATACCGGGAGAGACGAATCCTATCTAACCGTCACTGCCTCCAAGTGCTTCGGGACTGCACCCAACTACTACCTGTTTGCACGACTCCTTTAAGCCGTGGTAGGGTAGTAATCAAAGTACAGTGGGAACACACTCGAGGCGAAGTGACAGTGTCAAGTCAGTGGACTAAGCTGTACTCATGTCACCTAGGAACTGATAACTGACGGTAGGTATAGTACCAACCAACAGTTCCCGACGAGTCCTGTCCAGTCTACTCGTAACCTAACGAGCACCCACATACTATCTCAAGTACGACGTACTGACGGCTGTGGGACAGACCGTCTCCCGTGCTGTGATGAGAAGCGCATATGCTAGTCTACTCCGGAGTATCGATGCCCTGTCTTGATAGTCCTACGACTAGGGACCTGCATAAGGACGTGCTTGTGGATTACCCAGCCCCTACGAGTGTGACTGCCATCACAACGCTGGTAATCAAGCAAAGATCCTAAGGGCTCCACTAATGTGTATAGGCGATATGTTAAAAGAAACACATGTACACACATTGAAGTAGAAACAAACCAAATAGCATACTACTATTTTGAGCAAGATTGTGTATACAATGGTGAATATCCTAAGCTTCCATTAAATAATATACAAACTAGTATGATACAGTAATGGCCTCTAGGGCATATACACTAACAATTGGGTCGACAGCACCATCCCTAGACTCGATATGCAACATATTTGACGAGGAGATCGGACTGTACGGTTAGTGTTTCCAGATGGCTCGACGGGAGTTTTGACAGCTTTGCTGGTTTTCTTCTTATCGTTCAATACCCGGGTGGCGTTACGTTTAGCTGACCGTTTGCGGCTTGTGGGTGTTTGATATGATCATCACCCACTACCGGTGTATTGATGAGTCTTAGAGTCCCACACAGAAGTTCCTTAGCCCAGGCGAAAAGATGTGGTGTGCATATGTGATATGCGCGGGACCCGATTGAATACGACTATGTGATACCGTATGTTAATCGGGCGTTTTTCTATTGGTCGGGTCGTATGTGATATGACCGGATTGTTAAATCAATTGTTGATTTAACATTTTGACTTTTAGTTTTATTTTAATTCTTTAGTCAAACCCTTTTTATTAAAGAGTAAGAATGCATGCATGTATGCACATGTTGATGTGCATGGATACATGCATACAAAAGTATCATAGTTGATGATACACACTTGAAGGCAATATAAGACTTACATGGAACTATTATATATGGATATTAATATGCATTTGTTTAAAACAAAAGGAAAAGATAAAGATTAATCCATGGTTATCTTCTACACTCTTCTTGAACTTAACCTAAGTTCACCCACTTTTTAACCATAGATTAATTTTTCCTTTTGTCTTTTAACTCAAGTACAATAATATCTATATTTAGTAACCATGGTTTGGAATGACAAAGAGAAAATATATATACTATCTTTTCTATTTTCATTTCAACCATTATCATTTCTTTTAGAAAAAAGCTTTTGCCTTCATCTTCTTCTTCCTCCTTGCTCTCTTGATTTTTCTAAAGAGAGAGAGAGATATATATAAAAAGAAAGGATTTTGATTATAGAAAACACACCACCTCATCATTCAACTCTAATCTAGCCAATTAGATTAGAGTGTTTAGCTTCATCATCTTGTTTGATCATTTGAAGCTAGGAGCTTGGACTAAGTGGACTTCGGGTGGATCATCGTGGACAAAGGAGCTTACTTGCAAGTTTTTCCAACTCTCAACGATCCTAGGAGTCACTACAAAGAGGACTACAAAGGTTGTATTTCTTTCACTTAGTGTAAATATAGTTCTTGTATGTGATACTTGTGTTGTTACCCTAGAAATTCTAGTTAAAGATCCATGCTTAGTTTTCTTAGCACCTCTAAAATTTTAAAGTGGCATGTGTGATGTTTCCATACTCAATAGTAGGTGCTAGAGAACCCTAACAATGGTATCAGAGCCAAGCTAGAATTCTGGACTTGGTGTTATAACTAATACGAAAACGAATCCGACTCCGAAAAATACGGTATTACGGAACCCTATATATGCTCTCTGGAAATTTTTAAAAAGGTGCTCTAAAATTTTTTCAAACATGTACAGAATGCAGTGCAGGCAATCCTAAGAACCCAGGTGAAATACGGGGGGGGGGGGGGGGGGGTGTTCGGATTTTGGCCGAGCACACCCCCACAAAATCCGGCCAGGCCGGCCCCTGCCCCTATGCACCCCATGTTTCACCTGTGCTCTGTTGTTTGCAAGTTAGGGTTTCTAGTATTGTTTGCTTAGCCCAATTTTCATGTGATGGTTGTTTAGACTTGGGGATAATTCGTAGTGATTCGTAGTCGTATTATTTGATGCTAAAATGGTAACCTAGACTATTTTTAGCATTTCGAATGAACATCGGACACCCCACTTTCTACCCCGCTGAAATTTCCAAGTGTTGTAATTTTCCTAAGTTAACTTTATATTCAATAGTAGTGCAAGTATCCTATGGACCCTCTAGAAGATCATAATAACCTTAAGTCGATTCTATGCCCATGGAACCGCGAACGAACCTTCGGATTTGCCGTAGTGCCGTGGTGTCATAGGTGAGGCGTTGGTTAACTCCTTCTACGGCTGGATCATAAGACACCGTGGCGCGATTTTTGAGTATTTGTAACTTTGCTCAAGTGTTGAGCTCTAGAGGTAAAACGTGGGTGTTTGCTGATTTGACCGAAACGTTAAATATCGTCTTGATATCTGTGATTGCAATTGTTGTTTTTCACTTTCTTTTCTGCGACCGTAAGCGTAGTATGTGGTGTATCGCCGGCTTCGTTGCTATACATCAACTACAATCGGGATACGCATACTTGCTTACGTTGATGATATGAGATATTATGTGTTGCTGAGATATGATGCAGGGTTGTCGTGATTGAATAGCCGGGGGTTTTATGTGAGATGAGAGTGTTTATTTTCATTCATGTAAAAGTTAAATGTATGTAATATTCTTTTATTTAGGGCACTTCCGGGTTGAGGATGATGTCACCATTATTGTATATTATTTACTTTTCCGCATTAGGATAGACCCAAGGAGGGGAGCACAAGTGATCGGGTTCTAGGGTTCAGTGGGAGGCCATCTCGAGGAGTCGAGACCGGGTCTCCTAAACTCTATAATCGGCAGGATCACTTGCCGCTCTCGTAGGGGTCTAGGGGTATGGGCTTGGCTATTCATCGTGACCGTGGAATCCGTACTGGCTGAATACAAAATACGGATCTCCTAGATATCCTTTTTATTTTCATATGTGCTTCTGCTGCTGTTGATATTCTGTAATGTGGTTACTTAGTATTTGAGACGAATGGATTATTATTATATATATGATATATAATAAACGTTGCTTATATTTTACACCCGCGCTAGTCCCGCCCCGCTTTGCCGTTAGTTAAGTAACCTAACGGTGCATAACGGGACATTGTGGCGAATGCGGATGGTATAAGTATACGTTCTATTTTTGTTTCTTTTCTGTGATGGCTTAGGAACTTAAATGATAGGACTAAATTAATGAGATTAATGTAAAAGTAAAAGAAACCTAAAGATGTTGTAGAATCGGATTTGAAACCCACTCGGCCTTTTTATGAAAAAAGCAAGTTTCAAAAGATGCGGAGCTTAAGCCACTCCTTTTCTAAACCATTTTGATTCTACAACGATATCAAGTTCAAAGCGTTAAAGGTTTTCATAAAAACCATCCGCAACCCTCCGTCATTTTAGGAAGCAGAGTACTTAGTATTCGTGCTACGTATGTCGACTATAGCCGAGGCGTAGTGTACGGTAGCTAAGTGATGTCTTCCTACACCGCATAAGATGCGATTAGTTAGGACATTCATGTGATTATGTTAATCATAGTCAAGGGTCATATGGGTGGGTCTTGTTAATCTCGAAATGACGGGTAGAATTTGACTAGTGCTTATGATATTTTGACCATAGCCAAGGTCATAAGTTACTAGGGGTAAAAACTATATCGGGAGTTTCAAGAGTTGAAATTTGCAATGAGATTGCATACCATCTATATGATAGTTGGATCCCGATCCCACTGTGAGTAAGAGTTACTCCCAGGAGAGTTTTGCATTTTGCAATTAGCTAATCCAGTAGGTGTCTAGAAAGGTGTCAACGGGGTTTGACCTATAGGAAAACGAGGTTTATTTTAATTAGGTCAGTAAAAAATCACGGGGAACCTCCCTCAAAGTACCGACACTAGCCTGGCTGACCGGTTAGCGAAATTGTAGAATGTAATTAATCCTGGCTAGTTTTCTTTTCAGGTTTTGAAAGAAAATTTGATAAAAGCAGTGAGAGACATCGATTAGATAAGATAATAACCAATTTAATTCTTTGCAAGAGCATTTCGCCGAGCGTATTCTTTTCTCTCTCCTAATGGCAGATACCGATGACGGGACTTAAGCTTCTACTAGAGAAAAACAAACTGACAGGACCGAACTATAAAGAATGGTTGAGGAACTTGAACATTGCACTCACATATAATAAAGTATCATATGTCCTCAATACCAAAGCCCCACCCGTCCCAGGACCTGAATCATCTGTTTCGGATAGGGAGATCCGAAAAACATGGGATATTGACTGTAACATGGCCAAGTGCCTCGCGCTTGCTTCCATGGACAATATCCATCAGAAACAGCACGAGAAGATGGATGTGCAATCCATCTTTCTTCATACAAAGGAGTTGTATGAAGAGCAATCTCGTACTTTGAGATATAAGGCATCTCGAAAGTTGTTTCAGATGCAAATGGCCCATGGTGCATCAGTAGGAGAACATGTTTTGAAAATGATTGGTCTTATAGAAGAACTCGAGGAACTGGGATGGACAATGGATAATGGGCAATATACGGATATTGTTCTGCAGTCTCCCCCCGCCTTTGCTCCATTCATAGTGAATTTCAATATGAACGATTTGGAGAAATCATTGCCTGAACTTCTCAATATGTTGAGAAGTGCAGAGAGCACGCTGAAAACAGCGAAGACTCCCGCTTTGGGACATCTTCCTCTTCTGTCCCAAAAGCCAAGGCCAAGGGAATGAAGAAGAAGAAACCCATCAAACAGAAATGTGGAGTTAAAAAGGCGAAGGGGAAAGACATATCTGGGGCCGCGGGAAGTGGAAAAGGAGAATGTTTTTACTGCCACAAGTCGGGACATTGGAAATGCAACTGTGCTGTGTATCTTGCTGATCTCAAGAAGAAGAAGCATGCTGATGCTTCCGCTTCAGGTGTGTTTGTAACTGAGAACTGTTTTTCAATTAACTCTACATCTTGGGTATTAGATACCGGTTCTGGTTTTCACATCTGCAATTGTGTGCAGGGGTTGAGAAACAGTAGAGTTTTGAAGACTGGAGACAATACTCTGCGGGTTAGAAATGGTTCCAATGTACATACTGTATCCGTAGGAGAGTATCATCTGGGTTTGCCTTCGGTTTGTATATTAGTTTTGAACCCGTGTTATTTTGTACCAAGTATGCTATGTAATATAATATCCGTTTTTTTGTTGGACAATGAAGGATATCATTTTGTATTGCAAAATAATGTTATGAACATTAACTTGAATCAAGAGTTGATTGGGTATGGTACATTAAATAACGGTATTTACGTCCTGAACCAAAACACAGTTTTCAATATACAACATACTAATAAAAAAAGTTTTTAGATATAAATGAAGCTTTTCTTTGGCATTGTAGATTTGGTCATATTAATGAAATAAGACTAAGCAAGTTACATAAAGATGGATATTTAAATCCTTTTGAATATAAATCTTATGTGACTTGCCAGTCCTGTATCAAAGGTAAAATGACCAAAACTCCGTTTACTGGACATGGAGAAAGAGCTGTGGACCTCTTAGGCCTTATACATAGTGATGTATGCGGACCAATGTCTACACATGCTAGAGGCGGTTTTTCATACTTCATTACTTTTACTGATGATTTCTCAAGATTTGGACACGTGTTTTTGATAAAGCAAAAATCCGAAGCTTTCGAGAAATTCACGGAGTACAAACTTGAAGTAAAAAAACAAACAGGCTTGGGCATCAAGAAACTTCGATCAGATCGAGGTGGAGAGTACTTAAGTACAGAGTTTTCAGACTTCTTAAAAGAGAATGGGATTCTCTCTCAGCTCGCTCCTCCTTACACACCACAGAACAATGGTTTGTCAGAACGGAGGAATCGTACCCTATTAGATATGGTACGATCCATGATGTGTGATGCTGAGTTACCGCTTTCTTTTTGGGGGCATGCATTGGAGACAGCAATGTATCTATTAAACAGGATTCCAACCAAGACTGTGTCTACCACTCCATATGAGATATGGAGTGGAAAGAGACCATCTCTTAAAAGAGTTAGGATTTGGGGTTGTCCGGCTTTTGTTAAAAAGCAGAATTCAGACAAACTCGAGACACGATCGGTCATGTGTAAATTTGTGGGATATCCAAAATATTCGTATGGATATCTATTCTACCACAAGAAGGAACAAAAGGTGTTTGTTGCTCAGCATGCCACATTTTTGGAAAATGAAATCTTTACAGATGGTACTGATGGCAATGCGGTAGAACTAGAAGAGATTCTAGAGACACAAATTACTCAGGACGAATTGGTTGAAACTGATGTTGCAGTAGAACTTCAAGAACCTCAGTCGATCTGGAGATCTAGTAGAACTTCTTGCCCACCGGAGAGATCCTATGGGTTTCTCATTGATGGTGATAGAGAAGATTGCATCATGGATGATGATGACCCTAATAGTTTTCAGCAAGCTATCACGAGTGGTGACTCGGTGAAATGGCTGGAAGCCATGAGATCCGAAATGCAGTCCATGTACACCAACAAAGTATGGAATTTGGACGTTGCGCCTCCTGGGATAAAACCCGTTGGGTGCAAATGGATCTTTAAGAGAAAGATTGGTGTGGATGAACAGGTAGAGACCTTTAAAGCAAGGCTTGTAGCGAAAGGTTTTCGTCAAAGACCAGGATTGGACTATGATGAAACTTTCTCTCCAGTAGCAATGCTTAAATCTATTAGGATCCTACTTGCTATTGCTGCTCACTATGATTATGAAATTTGGCAGATGGACGTTAAAACTGCATTTTTGAATGGTGATTTAGAAGAATGCATTTATATGGATCAGCCAGAGGGCTTCATTGACAGTGGGAGCAGCGGGAAAGCATGTAGATTGCTTAAATCCATTTATGGATTAAAGCAGGCCTCATGGAGCTGGAACATCTGCTTTGATGATACAATCAAAGAGTTTGATTTTATCAAAAATATAGATGAACCATGCATTTATAAGAAGATTGTAGGGAGGACTGTCACATTCCTTGTATTGTACGTGGATGTCATTCTCTTGATAGAAAATGATATTCCTATGCTACAATCGGTCAAACTATTCTTATCACAAAGGTTCTCCATGAAGGACCTGGGTGATGCCTCGTGCATTTTGGGAATAAAGATCTATAGAGATAGATCCAAAAGATTATTGGGATTGTCCCAATCAAAGTACATTGACACCATCCTAAAAAGGATTAGTATAGAAGATTCCAAGCGTGGTGCCTTGCCCGCTTGCCATGGAATCACTCTTTCCAAAGACTTCTGTCCGAAGACTGATGAAGAGAGAGCTCGCATGAGCATTATACCCTACGCTTCAGCCGTAGGATCTATAATGTATGCGATATTATGTACTCGCCCTGATGTAGCTTATGCACTAGCTGTAGTAAGCATATATCAATCCAACCTTGGGGAGAAACATTGGATAGAAGTGAAGAACATTCTTAAGTAATTGCGAAGGACTAAAGAATTGTTCTTAGTGTATGGTAATGGGGATATCCAAATGGAGGCCTTTATGGATTCCAGCTTCCAAAGTGATAAGGATGACAACAATCTATCTCAGGGTTTTTATTTACCCTCAATGGAGGGGCGGTTAGTTAGAAGAGTTCCAAACAGGATACCGTTGCAGGCTCCACGATGGAAGCTGAGTATATTGCTGCAAATGATGTTGCCAAGGAAGCCGTCTGGATGAGGATGTTCATCGCGGAACTAGGAGTAGTTCCAACCATTATTGTTCCAATACCATTGTATTGTGATAATAATGGGGCTATGGCGTTAGCCAAAGAACCCAGATCCCATCAGAAGTCCAGACACATCCTAAGACAATATCATTTGATCCGGGAGATAGTAGATCGCCACGAGATCGAGATTCGGAGAGTAGATACAAAGAATAACACCGCGGATCCACTCACCAAGGCCCTTCCACAGCCGCAGCATGAGCGACTTTTTGAGATGTCGGGTATGAGATAAGCCAATAATTGGCCTTAGTGCAAGTGGGAGATTGTTGGATATATGTATGCCCTAGAGGCCATTATATGTATAGTGGATGCTTGGACATGTATATATATAGATTACATTCTTGCTCGACATGATAGTATGCTATCTGATTTACTTTATCTGACATGTTGATTTGATCATGCTTTTATTCATTTACACATGTTGATAAAACCCCCAGGATATTTGCTTAACTACCGTGACTATGATGCGGATCATACTAGTGGGGCACGTGTAGTTTATAACCATATCCTTGAACTATTCCTAATCGTGGGTGTATCGAGACGGGGCATCGATATTCCAGAGTAGACTAGCGTATACCATTCTTGTCCCATATGATGGGCGATGGATGATCCCATATCCATCTGGTGTGCTGACACCAAAGAATGTATGCGGGTGCTCAGTGGAGACTGGGTACACTGAACGGACTCACAGAGAACTCCTATGTGGTATTATATCTATCGTCGGATAGCAGTTCTCAGGTGACACTGGTACAGGTTAGTCTGTAGACCCAAGATCGTCATAGAGTCTTGTGTGTCCTCCTACTGTACTTTGATCTCCACCCTACCACGGCTCTACTGAGTCGTGCAAACAAGTGGTCTTTGGGTACAGTCCCGAGGCACATGGAGGAAATGAGCGATAGGAGGGGTTTCGTCTCTCTCGGTATTAGGAGTTGATGTTGTGCTATGCTTGATTGGCTATAACAGGAAGTCCCTAGCCAGGGCTACTGAGATTTACTGGTAAGTGTTATCAGTAGTTTCTCGATCTGTTATCAGCTATATATCGGCATGACTTATTGAGTTATTGGGGTCGACGGCACCATCCCTAGACTCGATATGCAACATATTTAACGAGGAGATCGGACTGTACGGTAAGTGTTGCCAGATGGCTCGACGGGAGTTTTGACAGCCTTGCTCGTTTTCTTTTGATCGTTCAATACCCGGGTGGCCGTTACGTTTAGCTGACCGCTTGCGGCTTGTGGGTGTTTGATATGATCATCACCCACTGCCGGCATATTGACGAGTCTTAAAGTCCTACACAGAAGTTCCCTAGCCCAGGCGAAAAGATATGGTGTGCATATGTGATATGCGCGGGACCCGATTGAATACGACTATGTGATACAGTATGTTAATCGGGCGTTTTTCTATTGGTCGGGTTGTATGTGATATGACCGGATTGTTAATGTTAGTTATGTATATGCCCTAGAGGCCATTGTTGTACATATGATGTATATTATGATGGATGCTTGGATATATATAGAGAGGACTTTCTTGCTCGTCATGATAGTATGCTATTTGGTTTCACTTTATCTTAACATGTTGACTTGTACTGGTTTATTGTCTTACTCTCACATGTTGATAAAGCCCTTAGGATATATACTCGACTACTGGGACTATGATGAGATCATACTAGTGGGGCCATGGTAGTCGATGAGTACATCCTATAACTGTTCCTAGTCGAGGGTATATCGAGACAGGGCATCGATACACCAGAGTAGACTAGCGTATATGCATCTTGACCCATATGATGGGTGAAGGATGATCCCATATCCATCGGTGTTTGACATCAGAGATGGTGTACGGGTGCTCAGTAGAGACTGGGTACACTGGACGGACTCGCCGAGAACTCCCAGATGGTGATATACCACACGTCAGATGGCAGTTCTCCGGTGACACTGGTACAGGGTAGTCTGTAGACCCGAGATCGTCATAGAGTCTTGTGTGATTCCCACTGTGCTTTGATTTCCACCTTACCACGTCCAAGAGGGCGTGCAAAACGGTGGCTTTTGGGTGCAGTCCCGAATCACATGGAGGCAATGAGCGATAGGAGGGGATTCGCCTCTCCCGGTATAGGGAGTTGATGTTGTGCTGTGTTCGATTGGCTATAACTGGAAGTCCCTGGCCAGGGCTGATATAGAGATTTACTGGTAAGTGTTACTAGTAGTTTCTCGACCTGTTATGAGCCTCACATCGACACGACTTATCGGTTACTGGAGTCTGACGTATACCACCCCTAGACTTGATATGCGACATATCAGACGAACAGACCGGACTGTACGGGAGTGTTACTGATTGGATTCACAGGAGAACGTACAGGCTAGCTTGTTGATCTTCTGATCGCTCAATACCTGGGTGGCTGTTACGTTTAGCTGACCGCTTGCAGCTTGTGGGTGTTTGATATGATTATCACCTGCTACCGGCGTATTGACAATTCTTTAGAGTCCTACACAGAGGTTTCTTGGCTCAGGCAAAACGGAGTAGAGGCACATATGTGATATGTGCAGGACCGAGGATAATGCGATACGAGATACCGTATTATATTCTCGCGATATTTAGATATGAACCGGGTCATCGGATCAAGTGTTGATTCGATGAATCGGTACATGATATATTAGTCGGTTATATTCGATATAGCCGAATTGTCGGATCAAGTGTTGATTCGATGATTTAATGTATAATAATATATATGATATATTGTATTACATTATCTAATATTGGCTCGCTTTATTATTTCATTTTCTTACCGGATAATACATTGATATATATGCGATATATATTAATTGTATTATATTCTTTTGTTACAAATATATAATATATATGTGATATATATTATAGTAACATGATATGATTAATAATGAAACATGTTTAGTGATGATAAAATGAGATTAGGGTTTGATTAGGGTTAGCTCCTTCTTGCACATTCTAGAAGGAATTCCTTTTGTCTTGGTTAAGATATTATGGTTGATATTTATCCATGACTCATTTTTAACCTAACCAAACCCTAGCTCTAGTTTATTCTCTACAAAGGTTATCCTTATCATCCTTGACCATGGTTCCATGATCAATCATATATTCACTTCTACTATTCATCACAAAAGGATTAACTCTTTTTCCATCATCTTCTTCTCTCTTTAGCTTTGAGAAAGCTTACTAGTTATTCATTTTGTGATGATTTCTTATGAGAAAATGATATAAAAAGAAAGCATAAATACTATTCTATCATCCTCATCTAATCTAGCCCATTAGATTAGGGTGTTCACCTCATTAGAGTGAGAGAGCTTGAGTTATAGCAATTTCGACGTAGATCAACGGAGAAGCGGAACACTACATGCTAGCATGGATCGTTCGAGTCGTGGAGCCTCTCTTGAGTCCGGGAGATCGTGGATCGCGGCGAAAGGACTTCTACTCAGATCTTATGAAGTGAAGGAGCAGACTACAAAGGTTGTAATCCCTCACACTTAGTGGTAAAGATGTTTACTTGCATGTTAAACCCTAATAATCTAGCAAAGATCCCGTCTTTGGGTTGTTCGGCACATCTAAATTTTTATTCGGGCATGGTTGATGCCTTATGAACCCTCACAAGAGTGCCTAGGAACCCTACAGTAGTATCAGAGCCTAGCTAGAGCATTAGGCGACGTGTATACGAAGTTAAAACTCCGATCGAACCCGATACGACGAAATAGAACCCCTCTCTGCAAATTTTCTAAAAATGTGATTTTTTTCTGCATTAAAAATACTCAAAAAAAGCAGCAGGGAATTTTAAGAATTATCATGAAATACGAGCTCCCAATTCTATGAAGTTGCCGCGGAACCGCGGTGGGAACCTGCTTCCCGCGGTGGTTCCGCGGCCGATCTTTGGCATTGGGACACGTGGCTTCAGGGTAATATCCGTAGGTACTTGTTGCTGCTTCTGGGTATTTTTAATCCGTCTCAAGTGTTGAGTGTTCTGGGGTTTATTTTGTAATCACTGATTCAATCGAAAATTTTAATTTTTTGATGTTTTCCGGATATTTAGAAACTGTTAAAAAGTTCGAGCGGATATCATTAACTCACTTTTTCCCGGCACGAAAAACTTTCAAGTGTTGAATTTTTATCGGGTTTAAATCTTTCGGAAAAATGTGCAAGTAACACGGTGGACCCTCTAGAAGACAACAAACCTTAACTCGATTATGTGACTGTCTTGAACTGCCTCTAAACCTTAGGGTTTGGGGCAGTATGGCATGCCACATGTGAGGCGTGTTAGTGTATATGCCCTAGAGGCCATTACTGTATCATACTAGTTTGTATATTACTTAATGGAAGCTTGGGATATTCACCTTGTATAGACAATCTTGCTCAAAATAGTAGTATGCTACTTGGTTTGTTTCTACTTTAATATGTACATGTATTTATTTTAGTATATCACCTATACACATTAGTGGAGCCCTTAGGATCTTTGCTTGATTACCAGCGTTGTGATGGTAGTCACACTCGTAGGGGCTGGGTAATCCACAAGCACATCCTTATGCAGGTCCCTAGTCGTAGGACTATCGAGACAGGGCATCGATACTCCAGAGTAGACTAGCGTATGCGCTTCTCATCCCAGTAGGGGAGACGGTCTGTCCCACAGCCGTCAGTACGTCGTACTTGAGATAGTATGCGGGTGCTCGTTAGGTTACGAGTACACTGGACAGGACTCGTCGGGAACTGTTGGTTGGTACTATACTTATCATCAGTTATCAGTTCCCAGGTGACATGAGTACAGCTTAGTCCGCTGACTTGACACTGTCACTTCGCCTCGGGTGTGTTCCCACTGTACTTAGATTACTACCCTACCACGGCTCAAAGGAGTCGTGCAAACAGGTAGTAGTTGGGTGCAGTCCCGAAGCACTTGGAGGCAGTGATGGTTAGACAGGATTCGTCTCTCCCGGTATTGGGGGTTGATATCGTGCTGTGTCTAGGAGAGCCATTACATAAAGTCCCTGGCCAGGGCAAACGAGATATACTGGTAGGTTTCCAGTGTTATCTCAGGGTGTTCTGGGCTACACTCCGACACGACTTGTACCGCTATTAGGGGACTGACGTTTACCGCCCTCTAGGCCCGCCAAGAGATATTCTCAGACGAACAGACCGGACTGTACGGAGATTGTCACATTCAGGCTCAGTAGGAGTTCAGATGGGTTTCACCTCGTCCGTCTTCTTATCGGCATCTACCTGGGGGGACGTTACGCACAGCTAGTGCCACTTGCGGTCTGTGGTTAAACCCACTGCCAGCGTAGTGTCGAGTCTTTAGAGTCCCACACAGAGAGCTATTCGCCTTTAGGCAAAAGAGTAGAGGTCGCATGGTTTTGCCACAGGGTTCGGTCACATCCGTGCACTTGTGCACGTTTAGTGTCCGGGCAGTTATCACTAGCGGGCTTTGGTTTAAGCCAGATCCTAGTGTACGTTTTGGGATTGGTTTTATCTCGTTAGTATTCGTGTTCCTCGGAACGCGGATGCGGGTGTGTATGCACAGTTGACAGAGAGACAAAGGCAGAGGATTCTCATTAGGGTTGTTGACAGTTGACCTTTGCAAAACCCTAATGAGAATAAGAAATATGATTAACAATAATATTAATTAAGTATTATTGTGGCATGGTTGGGTTGAAGGGTTGACCTTGTTGACTTGTTGACTTTGTTGACCGGTTGACTAGGTTGGACTTGTTGACCACCATCTTGACAATGGCTATCATTTCTTGGCATTGACTTTAGCTTGCTTGTTTTGTTCACAAATTGCATTTAATGCAAGAAATGATATTGCCATTTGATATGATAACAACCATCACATAATACTCAATTATTATTACTTGTTATCATGATTTTGGATTATGAGAGCTTAGATGGCAAAAGTCTTGCTCATTCTTTCATTTCCTTTCTCTCTCATCCTTGAGCTCTCCCTCTTCCTCTTGCTCTCTCTCTCTAGTTCATGGTTCACTTGTCTCATGTGTTGAGAACTAAGAACCATAGAGATAAAACCCAACACACTCCTCTACTCATCCTAGCACAGAAAGTCTAGCAAGCCAAGTGTTCTAGTTTCCTCTAGTTTGAGGTTGAAGCCAAAGGTAGAAGCTTTCAGGTGGATCCATCTTCGGCACAAAGAGACGACGAGGAGAGAACCTTCCGACCACCGCAAGGAGTTGAAGACGAAGGAGTTAAGTTAAGGTATAACCCCCTAACCGAGTAGGTAAAACTCTTGTTAGGATTGTTAGATAGTTGTTTAACAAAGATCCGTATTTTGAGTCCATGTTACCACCAAAAGAAAAATCGTTTTTCATCATTTCCACAAGCCCGTAAGTACCGGGAGAGGTAACATGGACTTACAATGGTATCATAGCCAAGTTAAACACTATCTAACATGTTAGCAAAGTAAGTAGAAGTTCGATCGGAGAAAAAGTCGCGAACATGCCCGAAAAATCAAGTTT
Source organism: Agapanthus africanus (assembly GCA_030015575.1). Lineage (NCBI taxonomy): Eukaryota > Viridiplantae > Streptophyta > Magnoliopsida > Asparagales > Amaryllidaceae > Agapanthus > Agapanthus africanus. The sequence goes on along the minus strand of JASDDO010000004.1, from coordinate 135,601,763 downwards.
CTGCCGATTCTGTTTTTTGTTCAAAAAATAATTAATCTTACACTAAAAACCGGCTCAGGCTTTTTAGAACTCACTGTAGAAAAATGGTCCATCGACTCGGTCAAAGAGCCGCGGAACCGCAGCGGAGCATGCTCCCGCCGCGGATCCGCGGCCGAGTTGACTCGGCCGTGGGCGATATTTCCTGCAGTTTGTTCGGTGGGCTGTTTTGGGATTTTTACAATATGTTTTTTCTGCCCAGATTTTCCAGAAAGAAAAATTTATTTTTGGGGCCTAAAAATCCGTATTTTGATCGAACTTCTAAAGAATTAAGCTAACGGGTTTATATCTGTGATGTGATATATGTATTGAACGTCTGCTAATCGCTATACGTCGATTGGTGGGGGTTATACATATCTGTGATCTGTAATGTTGATGGTATGTGTATATGAATTCATTGGATTGTCGCGGATGAATAGCCGGGGGGTTGTGAGATGAGAGTTTTCTTTTTCTTTCAATTCATGTAATTTGTAATTGATGTAATATTATTTATGTGGCCGCACAACCGGGATGGGGTTGTAGCCGTCATTGTATAATTTCTTTTACTGTTTTTGCTCCTAGGATAGACCCAAGGTGGGGTGCACAAACTATCGGGTATCTCGAAGTGCCGAGTGGCCTACTCACGGTGTTGAGGGAGGTTGCTTCATTTCGGGTACTTGGCGGATAGTTTGCCGCACCCGTAGGGGTCTAGGGTGGGGTCTTGGCTATTCATCGCGACCGTGTAATCCGCTCTTCGTTACAGGCTCGTACGGATTGAGGATTCCTAGTATATCCAATGTGTTCATCTGTGATCTGGAATGGCTATCATTGCATGTGACAAATGTGTAAATCTATATATGATATCTATTTAGGCGTTGCTTATGTTTTGCAAATGCGCTAGGCCAGCCCCCACTCTGTCGTTAGTTAAGTAACCTAACGGGTAATGACGGAGCCCCATGGAGAATGCAGATGGCATAAGCATACGTCATATTTTCGTTGTTTTCTGCAATGGTAGGATTAAATGATGGGACGCATTAAATTAATGCAAGAAAATAAACCAAAGTTGAGTCGTTGGAACACTTTCAAAACCACTCGGTTTCTTTTCAAAAACAACTTTTAAACGCGGAGCTTAAGCCACTCCTTTTAAAAGCTATCCCGTTCCATCGATTATATCAAGTTCACTACGTTCACGGTTTCGCCATAACCATTCGTAGCCCTCCGTCGTTTCACATGGATAGTCAATAGGATTCAAGCTATGTTTGTTGGCCAAAGTCAAGGCATAGTGATTGGTAGCTATTGGGTATTCATGTGCAGCATAGATAAATGTGTTGGTTTGGGACAGTCGTACTACCTTGTTGGCCAAAGCCAAGGGTAGGTGCAGGTGGGTTCAAATTAACCTGGAGAATGACGGGTAGAACTTGACATGTGACTTATGATTTGTTGGCCAATGTCAAGGTCATAAGAGCATGGGGGGAAAATCCACATCGGGAGTTTCAAAAGAACTGAAACTTGCTAGCGCTGCATACCATTTGGAGTGTGATGATTCTGGTAGGATTCCTTCAGTTTTGTCACGCAATGATATTTGGATCCCGATCCTACAGTGAGTATATGCTATTCCTCGGGAAATTTCTCACTTTACGATCAATACTATAAACCAAGTAGGTGTCTAGTAAGGTGTTAGCGGGGCTACGCCCCCAGGGAAAAGAGGTTATTTAATTAAGGAACTTCGCGAAAGCGTTGGAAAACCTCCCTCGAAGTGTAAGTCCACGGTAGCGCCCCGGCCGTCTAACAGACGCCAAATGCGGAACAAAAATTTTTTACAACTGGCGCTATCGCATACTATAACCCGGATCTGCCATTAAAGCTAAACTAACAAACTAAAAAGTGGGTAGAAGAGTTATACCGAACGATCCTATTCCTTCAGTCTTCAACCATCATCCCACGCTTGTTGCGGCTGCTCCGATCTCCTCGATCTCCAGTCTTGTCGTCCAGGTGGCACCACGTCGACGGATCTTTAAACGGGCTCCCGCCTCTGAACCGAGGCAACTCGATCGTCAAGTTTGCTAAAAGAGACGACCAAGATGAAGTAGAGAATGAGTAGAACACTTTGTCTTGTTACGCCCAAAGTCACGGACGAACGGTTATGGAAGTTGCCTTTTGGATCGGGTGAAATGAGAAAGAGGCTATCTAATTTTCATGAACCCGAATCTATCATAATCTTTTTCTAGTGAACAACAACCATGAGCTTTAAGAGGAGGGGAGGGGGCCGGCCACTTATAGAGAGGGAGGGAGGTGAGTGTAGGAGGGGGAAGGTAACCACAAAGGAAAAGATCAACAACAAATATCTTAGCATCAAGTATGAAAGCATTTAAAGCAAACCAATCACAATTAACCTAGTCACCTTGTCATTAAATGCACCGTTAATGACCTAATGACTCACAAGCCTTGTCACCCTCTCTAGAACCTTCTAGAACACTGACTCACTTCATCAAGAAAAGATAAATCCGCATTTAACCGAATGTCAAAATACGGCTGATAGAAAACTGGAAACTGGTAACTTCCAAAAGTGATCCTGAAACGAATTTCAGGATAACCCCGTATCAGTATAAACATACCCGCATTTGTATTACGACCGAATACAAAAGCAACTGAGACAAAGATATTATATCTACACAGTATAATACTGGGTTTCGGCTTAAACCAAAGCCTACCAGTATTATCTGCCCGAAAAACGACACGTGCGAAAACGCACGTGCTTTTTCCGAACCTTGCCATATCACCATACGGCCTCTACAACGTTTCGCCCGAACTTGGAAAAGTGTCTGTAGGGGACTCTAATGAATCATAAACACACTGGCACTGGGTATAACCCCTAGCACGTCAGAGGTACAAACTGCACGTAACGTTTTGCCTATGTATTGATTGGAAGGGAAGCTGACGAGCGAACTCATCTATAAATCCTACTGAGCCTGACAGTGACAATGTATATACAGTCCGGTCCATTCATCTAAAGAGTATCGCATATCGAGTCTAGGGGGGTGGATAAAGTCAGACCCCTAATAACGCGATAAATCGTGTCGGCATGAAGCCCATCACCACCTGAGAAACTACTGATCCAAATCAGTAATTCTCCACTACCTCGGCCGAGGATTTCTAGTGATGACCACCCGTGCACTGTGCGACATCAACCCCCAATATCGGGAGAGACGAATCCCCGACGATCCGCTCACTTGCCTCCAATGTGGCTCGGGACTGTACCCAACTAAAACCTGTTTGCACAACTCCTTTGAGCGTGGTAGGGTAGTAATCTAAGCACAGTGGGAACTCATATGAGACAAATGACGATCTCAGGTCGATGAACTAACCTGTACACATGTCACCTGGGAACTGCTATCTGACGATATGTATAATACCAACTAGCAGGTTCCCGGCGAGTCCTGTCCGGTTTACTCATAACCTAATGAGCACCTGTATACATCTTAGGTGATCCAACTGACACCAATGGCTTGTGAGACCGGCCACCGCCCCTCATTGGGGTCTCGACTGTATACACTAGTCTACTCTGGAGTATCGATGCCCTGTCTCGAAACTCCTATGACTAGGGACATATTTAAGGATGTGCTTATAGACTCCAGCTCCCACGTATATGATCGCCATCATACTGCAGGTAGTCAAGCAAGAATCCTATGGGCTCTATCATCATGCAATAGTGAACTAAAGCATATATACGATGATAAAGACAAACCAGATAGCATACAATCATATCGAGCAAGACTGTCATATCGGTATAGGTCCTGCCTCAATCATTGCAATCACGTACCTGCGATCCAATAATTGACTTTGAGGGCACTATCTCCAACAATCTCCCACTTGCACTCAAGGCTAATTATTGCGATGTCTTATACTCACAGCCCGTGTGATACCGAACACCCAACTCCTCTACTAATCAGTTTCACAAAGCTAGTTTGAAAAACTCTTGTGTTCGAGAAATAGCCTCAATGAGTGGATCCGCCCTGATGTTTCTTTCTATGTCTCTCTTAATCTCAACTTCGCGGAGAAAACTATCTCCCGAATCGAGTAATGCCTGTCTTAGAATATTTCTGGATATCTGATGGGACCTAGTTCATAAATGAACTCCAAATCCAAACTTCTTAGACTGTATTGATAACTGAACCTAATCAGTATCCAGCACCATGCCTCCCACAGTATCCTCTTGGACCATCTGTCCACAAAACTGTCCCTCGTCAGAGGGAAAACTATAACTCTGACAATCACTCTGTCATCCATGTCACCTTGGAAGCCTGGAATGATAACCGTCTCCCGAAGGAGGCTGCCGTCATCAAATCCGTAGAACATGCACTTATGTTCTATAACTGTTTCCTTATGTTTCTTCAGGATTGGATTAATATAAACTTATTGCATCTAGTGCAAAAACAACATCTGGTGTGGTACTTGACATCTCATGATTGACTCAATTGCCTAAGCAAGTGATCTGCCAATCATGCACATCCCTCTCTCCTTTAGTCTCCGAGACACCTTTAGAGAGGGTGACTCCATCACCTGCAGGTACACCACCATGCCAGGAGTCATCTATTCTAAAATACTATTAGAATATTGTCAAAGTACCCACATTGGGAAACTACCCAAATCTAGATCTAAAACCGTAGATCTAGTAACCAGAATGTCTGATATTATATCCATATCCTTTGTGGAGAAACAATTGTGTGACGACCAAAGTACAACCGATCGTAGTATAGGAATTTTACTTCCTACTCTGTGTATGTCATCCAAATACCAGGACATCACACCCTACTACCTTCTCAACAGATCCATCCCCTATTCTGATGAAGTCAAACCTATGACTGTCACATCAAAATTAGATGATCTTATCTCCGCTATATCTGCTCAAGCCTATAAATAGACATAAGCTACTTGCCCACTATTCTTCCGCTACTCCCACTGACTACGACAACCCTCTGGCAGAATAATATATATACGTATACTTCTAAAGCTAGTTTAGAACGACGCTATATATCTCTTCCTGCCGGGTCTCATAGTCTGGAACAACAGTAGTGTCAAGTCTGGGTAAACAAGAACCTCCCTGTCACCGTCCTTGTGGCTACCTGAGTACCTCTCGGGTGTCTGAGGTTACCCACCATATCTGCGGAGTGGCTATTGGAATGTCAAAACCTGATTGAATATATAGGTCCTATTAAATTTTCCGTAATCGTTTGCGGTTCTGGAATCACTTCCAGTTCTACCATACTCCCACTACTGTTTTCTAAAAAAAAATCCATTTTACTAAAACTGTGGCGAGTCAAGAACAATATCACTATTGATCTTCCAGATGGTAGAAATGTCAACCCTCTGCAAAGCCAGGGTCAGCCCATACACAGCCATTATAGAAACGTGCCTTGAGTTATCCAGTGTCTGGTTTTAAGCATAAGCTGGACAACTCCCCTTATCTTAACATCGTTAAGATATGAACCATTCTATATATAATATAGAAATAGAGGCACTAATTTAATTGGAACCAGATTCAAATCATGCAGCTATCTCCAGTGCATAACAACTTAATGGAGAGAGGGTAATCAGCATTACTCAACTTAGGAATCCATCCAATTATGAGTAACCTGAAAAAGAAACAAGTTTCTCAAAACCATTACTATCATCTGAATACCAATCATAAGAATCTACATCTTCAATCTCTTTGAAGAATCCCGATACTTGCAATACCTGGTTCTCTACTTTATTCTTATACCCACAACTTCTCAAAACTTAGACTTTGTATTTCTACGAAACACTTGTCTAAAAACTAGAGAAGTCATAAGTAAACAGAACACAGTACGAGGACCTACCCCTTTGTCCTACGGACACTGGACAACATACAATACTCTGTATAAGTCCGCTGAGTTTGAATAACTCAAAACCTGTGCATCGTAGGTTGAAAACTATACCCAGGTGATTTCCTCAAATATCACCAATTACAACGAATTCCGATATAATGAGGATGATCACCTAATTCCCAATAACTTACTCCCACTCATTATCTGTAAAACTGTACAGATATGATAATGAAACCTGGTAAATACATACCTGGAGTAAGTATGTAATCGGGAAATCAGTTTACAATTAACAATGCACAGTGAAACTGAAATATGAAAATGTTTCGTAGGGGTATTCTGGTATTCTTAGTAATGCCTCTTCCATAATCCAATTCATGACTGTAACCGTATATTTCTTTGCCATCTCTCCAAATCCCTTTATTTGTCTTTAGTCATTTCCTTCTGTACACCATCGTTAGGATAAGTGGTTTTCTTCCTTCCCTACCGTTCGGCACCAGCCTATGGTTTGGAAGAAGACTGTCCAGTAAGCATAATAGGTGTACCCTCCTAATCCTAGGAGTACTCGCAACTTGAGAGAAGGTGATGATAAAAGACAATCTGAATAATACCTTATTCTATTTCTCCCGAACTGGGGAAAAAGCAAAGGTAAAATAGGAGTAGCGATGAAATACGCGGTTTGGTCGTGAATGATAACAGTCGCAATTTACTTTGCGCTCTTTCTAATCCCTTTATCTTGTCTTTAAATATTACCTTCCGCACACCCTACTTAGGCTAATTGGTTTTCTTCATTCCCTACCTTTCGGCACCGGCCTATGGTTTAGAATAAGACTATCCAGTAAGCGTAATAGGTGTACTCTCCTAAACTAAGGAGCCCTCGCAACCTGAGAGAAGGTGATAACAAAAGACAACTGAATAAACTAATTCTATTTCTCCTGAACCTGGATCCATCCTCGAAGAAGTCCCTTCGAGTTCGTATATAACCATACGATGGATCTATCCAATGGAAGTGGATATCCGTAGTAATACGGGGTGTTCTGAGAAATGCAAAGGGTAAAAGAAGGAGCGGCAATGACTTATGCAACTCAGACAATCCAAAAGCCAGTATTTTAATAAGGTTTGGTCAACTTTGGTCACTGAGTCATAGTCTAGGGTCGGTCAAAGGTCGCTGCCAAAGAGAGAGGGAGAAAAGAAACACTCTGCGTGCACTCTAACCTAGATCAGAATGGTTATCAATTTATCTAACCAGGAAACCTCCCACTGTAATCTCAAATTCTCCTCCAAACCTGAAAGAAGAATTAGTCGGGATCACCCGAAGAGTATACCAAGTCATCAGTGAGAATCGGGATCCAACTATCATCTCATGATAACTTGATGGAAGCCACTCAAGTTATCACACTCCAGAAGGTATGCGCATGCCTAGCAAGTTTGCTGTACGTTTGAAACTCCTGATGTGATTTTTTCCCCATGATCTTATGACCTTGGCGTTGATCAAAATATCATAAGTCACATGCCAAGTTCTACCCGTCACTATCCAGGTCAATTTGAACACACCCGCACATGCCCTTGACGTTGGCCAAAATGGCAGAACGACTGTCCCAAACCAACTCATTTATCTATGCAACAGATGAATACCCAGCAGCTACCAAACACTATGCCTTGGCGTTGGTCAAAATACATAGCTTGAATACTACTGACCATCCATAAGAAATGACAGAGGGCTACGACTGGTTTTTGGCGAAAAACCTTTAACGTAATGAACATGATCTCGTTGAAGGAAACTGATAGCTTTTTATAAAAATATAGTGGCGAAAACCTTTGCTAAAGAGGTCACTCCCGGTGAAGGGATCTCGACTCTTTCCTCGTGGAATGAGGTGCAGGATATTCCATCTGAATACCGCGAAGCAAAGCAACTTGTAATCGACTATATTAAAGTTACTACCCTGACGTAAACTTCTGCCCAAGGGGTTTTTCCCGGTGAAGGGATATCATCCCTTGCCTCGTCGAATGAGGTGTAGGATATTCCAACTGAATATCACTATGCAAAACAAAAGGAAACATCTTTGTAATAACACCTTTTAAAATTTATTCCAACAACATCAAATATAGGTTTGTTTTATCTTGCATTGATAAGAATCAACGCAGTCCCATCAATCAATCACACCAGAAAAGAACAAAAATATAATGTACGTATATGCCATCCGCATTCGCCACTGGGTCCCATCATCACCCGTTAGGTTACCTAACTAACGACAGAGCGGGGCTGGACTAGCGCTGGTGTAAAACATATACAACATCTAATAGTATATATACCAATATACAATAATCGCTCCAGGCATGATAATATACAACATTACATAAAGTAATAAGCATCACAGAACAATATAGATAATCTGGGATCCCCGGGTTTCACAGAGCCGCTGCAGAAACCTGACGTTACCCTGGTTGTGTGGATAGCCTGTGCAATGAAACCTAGACCCCTACGGGTGCGGCAAGTTACCTGCCAAAACCTTAAGCGACCACAGCATAGTGAATGGAACACCCGGCACTTCACGGAATCCGGTAAATTGAGCACCCCTCCTTGGGTCAACCTATACCCCCTACGAGTGCGGTGAATAGTCTGCCAATTCTAGAGTGAGGTCCCTTTGCCTCTCAAAGCCATGAGATACGGACCCGTTGCCCTACAGAACCTGGCTATCTGTGCACTCCTTCGCGGGATAAACCTAGTACAGAAATAAAAATATACAACGGGTACATCAACCTCAACCTGGTCGTGCCCCAAAAGAATATTATACAAACAGGCAGTGACGGCAGTCCACATGTTGGACGCTCGCCCCGCAATATCAAATGTACAAATAAATCCAAACTGCACTATCATTGCACCCTGCTATCCACCACGACAAATCCGCAACAATACAGCACAACACAGAACATCAACGCGAATGTCACGTTCGCAAACCCGTCTAAAAGAACTATAGCAATCAGACGCAGTTTACCGATCAAATGACATTCCCGGTCGGAGATATAATGTAAATACTGCATGCTGACATGTTTAAAATTTCGATCGACTAAATATCACGAAGTGGGCCCCACGAAAAACTGGTGTACAGTAATAAAAACTGGGCCCAAAAGAATATACCACAAACCCACAATTTCCAAATAAAGCCTACTGGGAAAAATTGATGCACTGTTCCCTTAAAAGCGCCGCGGTTCCGCGGTCAAACCCTAGGTTTGACCGCGGATCCGTGGTGATCTTGTGGGAACACGTGTCCAAAATTTTCCAGTGTGCTTAATGTAGGTCAGGCAGCCACCCCATCCAATGGGGTCACCGTGGCACCAACGGGTCCCTCAGCAGCTACTTTTTACGTATGCCCCCTCACGAGGACTACAACCCGCCGGAACACCTTCCGGTCTCGGGACACCCTGGGGGTAAGAGCCTATGCTTCGCCACACTGTCACACAGTGAGAACCCCCATAGGTCGACATCTAATGCCTAGTAGCTCTGATACCCTGTAGGGTTCCTAGGCACACCCATGAGGTTCTACAAGTGATCAAATATGGCCAATTCAAAAATTTCCTATGTGCCAAGTAACCCTAAGCAAGATCGTAACTAGAGGATAAGCGATGCAAGCAAGTAAACAACTTTGCTATAAAATGAAAGAGGCTACAACCTTTGTAGATCCGGTCCTCCACTTCCTTAGCTCCGTGAAGATGTCCCCTCGCTGCGATCTTTGGATCCCGGACTCTAGCGTCGGCTTCATCGGAGAAACGGGCGGGCTAGGTCGTCGACTTCGATGCCGAAGATGATCTACGTCGAGGCAACTCAAGATCAAGCTCCAACTTCACCAAGTCATGAAACTTGTGAAGAAAACACCTTATACTACATGGAAAGTGGTAGACGATGAAGAAATAGGAAGTGGGTTCACTTTAGAATTGGATTTCTCACTCTTTTTCTCAAATCACCATTGAAGCTAGCAAGTTTCTTTCTTCTTGAAGAAGAAGAAGAAGAAAAAGAATATGATAAGAATTATTAAAACAAATGATAAATCAAGTGAAGTTATCATAATGCAACCTTGGTTAAGTGTAGAGAATAAACTAGGGTTAGGTGAATGGTTAGGTTTAGGCAAAAGACAAAATGGTAGACTTTCAAAGATGCTTTGAAGCTTTAAGAAGCTTCAAGCAAAGAAACAAAATTAGCCACAATTTGATTTTACCAAAAATGAATAAATGAATGAATAAGTAAATAAATCAAACCCTAACCATTAACCTAATCATAGTTAAAAGCATACACACACCCAAGTTTGCATGTATCATCAAACATGATACAAACTAGTGCACAAAACTATATCATATATACAATGTGCACATTAAGTGAGAAAATCCATCTTAAGTGAACCAATACTAGTTAATGTAAAGTAATATATCAAATATATAATTATAAATTAAATCATTAAATCAACACTTGATTTAACGACCCGGTCATATCGCATATGACCGACTAATATCCAATGTATCGACTTATCGAACAATCCTCGATTCGATAACTAGGTTATATCGCATACAACCAATCGATACATTCATCGCGAGAATAGAATACGGTATCACATACACGCATTATTCTCGGTCCCGCACATATCTCATATGCACTCCTATTTCGTTTCGCTTGAGCCAGGAAATCTCTGTGTAGGACTCTAAAGACTCGTCAATACGCCGGCAGCAGGTGATGATCCTATCAAACACCCACAAGCCGCAAGCGGTCTGCTAAACGTAACGGCCACCCGGGTATTGAGCGATCAGAAGATCGACGAGCAAGCCCGCTCACACTCCTGTGAATCCAACCAGTAACACTTACCACACAGTCCGGTCTGTTCGTCTGATATGTCGCATATCTCGCCTAGGGGTGGTAAACGTCAGACCCCAGTAGCTCGATAAGTCATGCCGATGTAAGGTCCATAACAAGCGTGAAACTACTGATAATTCTTACCAGTATATCACAGCAACCCTGGCCAGGGATTTCCAGTTATGGCCAGTCGAGCATAGCGCAACATCAACCCCCAATACCGGGAGAGACGAATCCCCTCCTATCGCTCATTGCCTCCATGTGAATCGGGACTGTACCCAAAAACCACCTGTTTGTACAACTCGGTAGAGTCGTGGTAGGGTGGAAATCAAAGCACAGTGGGAGACACATAAGACTCTATGACGATCTCGGGTCAACGGACTAAGCTGTACCAGTGTCACCAGAGAACTGCCATCTGACGTGAGGTATAATACCATCTGGGAGTTCTCGACGAGTCCGTTCAGTGTACCCGGTCACCACTGAGCACCCGCATACCATCTCTGATGTCAAACACTAATGGATATGGGATCATCCATCGCCCATCACATGGGTCGAGAGGATATACGCTAGTCTACTCTGGAATATCGATGCTCCGTCTCGATATTCCCACGACTAAGAACATTGAAGGATGTACTCATGGACTACCCAGGCCCCACTAGTATGATCTACATCATATTCCTGGAAGTCGAGTACACATCCTAAGGGCTTTATCAATATGTAACAGAGAGACAAAAAGTATACATGTTAAGATAAAGAGCAACCGGATAGCATACTATTATGTCGAGCAAGAAAGTCATACCTATATATGTCCCAGCATCCACTACAATATACATCCAATGTACAGTAATGGCCTCTAGGGCATACATATAACTAACAAGATACACACCCGAACCATACAAACAGTTCTTGAAAGATGCGAATCGTAGTTTTGAAAGTAGTGGCTATGGTGTTTTAAGAAAAAGATATCATTTGAAAATCCGTAACGTCCTTCAAGGTATCTGTTTAAAAGATGCATACGATTCTTCGGTTTGGAAATAGGTATGGTTCGGATGACACAATTACGTCGGCTATCTAGTCCTATAGTACCCTAAACGGCAATATCATCAAACGTCATCCTCAAATTCCGTCACCACATACTAGTTGTATCAAAACACTTCTAACTATCCTTTAGTTTATAATATGGTTTCACTAACAATCTTTTAATTCTAATCCTATTTTCCTAATCTAGGTTTTCTTAACCATATGCTACAGATCGGTTTCCACCAAAACTTTGCGGGGGTGCTATACGCCATCCACCCGACTTTCCCCGTAGATATAGATCTACTCACCGTGGTCTTCGCTTGCCGAGGTTGATGACGCCATGCTCCATCGCCTCGGAATCCACGCGAAGGTACCTATAATAATAAACAATCGCAATCGCTATTAACATCAAGTCCGGAAACCAAAATGGCACACAGATCGCCTATAGGTTAGAACCTATAGCCACGTATGCAAAATCAAAAAATTACCCCCTAGTCGTTGATGTACAAACATTCAACAACCAAAAACAAACCCAAATATCAAAACTAAACATTTCAAAATACGGAAAACATAACCAAAATCACACTAATGTGCTCCCAGATTTTGACTCGGGCCAAAAGGAGTTGCACAAACAAGTCTAGGGTGCTGTACATGAAGTATATGAGCTACTGGACCAACCTAGACCCCAAATACCCACATGGGGCCGGCTACAACCCCACAAAATCCGGTGAGCTCGGTTCCCCTGCTCAGATGGGGTCCGTCTCGTCAAGGTGGTCTCCTAGTACCCTAATTTAGTCCCTGGAGTTGTTTGCTAAGCTCAGAAAGTCATCGGGTTGCTCCAGATTTCCCTGCACACCCTATATCCTCACAAAACCGACATGGACAAAATCCTAAATCCGTATTTTGGTTTCTATACTAAATTCCAGGTCTTAAACAGCCACTCAATCATCACCAATCCACAATTTCACTCAAACCCTCACTAGGATTTCTAAGTATCACCAATCCATCACTAAACGAACTCTAAACTTAAACAAAAAGCTAGGAAAACTTGAAACTAAACTAATGGAAGAAATTATACCTCATGGATGTCACTTAAGCAAATCCTAGAAGTCCCAAAGTTGTCAAAATCCCACTTTGCTTGGTCCAATGTGTAGAGGAAGAGATGGGGATTAATATTTGTGAAGGGATTATAAGGTTTTGGGGATTATTTGGAGATGGATCTAGGGTTAGAAGTGGAGGGAGATGAGGGTGAGGAAGATGAAGAAGAAGAAGAAAATGATGGGGTAAGACACTTATGGCAGCAGCCCCCCCCCCCCCTCTCTCACTTATTCTCACACACACTCTCTCTCCAATCATTCACATTTTTAACCCTTTTTCTTTTCTTTTTCTTTTCTCTTTCAAATTTCAAAACCAAATCACATAATACCCATAAATCAACACAAATGCAACAACATGTAACCAAATTTAACATGACATGGTGCACTAGCCATGGAAAAATGTAGAAATACGGATTTAGCTTAATTGCGATTAGCAGTGCACTAATCGGGTTTTATCAAAACTGCATATAATAAATTTTTAAAATGCCAAATCCTTTAAATATATTATTAATAAATAAATCATTTTAATTTTCATTTATTTCACAATTATCGGTATATATTTATACCCTTTTTCGAAAACCCCAATTTCGCAAATCGGGCAGTTTTCGGGAAAAATATTATTTTAATATTAAATTCCAAAAATAATATTTTATATTTTCAGAAATGTTACATTTTGCGACGCTTTCGCGAAGTTCCTTAATTAAATAACCTCTTTTCCCTGGAGGCGTAGCCCCGGTAATACTTTTCTAGACACCTACTTGGTTTATAGCATTGATCGTTAAGTGAAAATCTCCCGATGAGTAGCGGATACTCACAGTAGGATCGGGATACAAATATTATTGTATGATAATCCTGAAGGAATCCTACCAACATTATCACACTCCAAATGGTACGCAGCACTAGCAAGTTTCAGTTTCTTTAGAAACTCCCGATGTGGATTTTTGCTCCATGCTCTTATGACCTTGACGAAGGCCAACATATCATAAGTCACATGTCAAGTTCTACCGGTCATTGTCCAGGTTAATTTGAACCCACCCGTACATACCCTTGACGAAGGCCAAAATAGTAGTACGACTGTCCTAAACCAACGAATCTATCTATGCTACAGATGAATATCCAGTAGCTACCAAACACTATGCCTTGGCGAAGGTCAAAATACATAGCTTGAATACTACTGAATATTCAACTGAAATGACGGAGGGCTGCGAATGGTTTTGGCGAAGCCGTGAACGTAGTGAACTTGATATAATCAAAGGAACCTGATAGATTTTAAAAGGAATGGTTTAAGTTCCGCATTTAAAAGTCTTATGTTTTGAAAAAACCAAGTGGTTTAAAAATTTGTTCCAACGATTCAGCTTTGGTTTGTTTGCTTTGAATTAACGTAATGCAGTCCCATCATTTACACCTATCATCACAGAAAAAGACAAAAATACCACGTCCACTTATGCCATCCGTATCCTCCACTGGGCCCCGTCTAACACCGTTAGGTTACTTAACTAACGCCAGAGCGGGGGCTGGCCTAGCGCGGGTGAAAAACATAAGCAACGTCTACTATATAGCATATATATAATAAACATTCGTCTGACACAATAACAGGCATTCCAGATCACAGATGAACATATTGGATATACAATGAATTCCGCGTTTCGTTTAAGCCTATAATGAAAGACGGATTCCACGGTCGTGATGAATAGCCAAACCCCACCCCAGACCCCTACGGGTGCAGCAAACTACCCGCCAAATACCTAAAGTGAAGCAACCTCCCTCATCAAAGTGTGTAGGCCACTCGGCACTTCAAAGTACCCGGTAGTTTGTGCACCCCACCTTGGGTCTATCCTAGGAGCAGAAAACAGTAAAAGAAAATAATGCAACGGTGGCTACAATCTCAACCCGGATGTGCCCCACAAAAGAATATTACATCCCTTTACAAATTACATCGAATGAAAGAATGAAAAACCATCATCTCACATCCCCCGGCTATTCATCCACGACGATCCAATAAATTTCATATACACAAACCAACAAGAACAGCAACACAGATATGAGTCGACGTTTCCAAACACATATATCACAACTTAAAACTTTAAAAGACGTTAAAACTATGACTTCGAAACACTCCGTATTGCCACAGTAAAAAGATAACAGTATATCCAAAATTGGCAAAAACAAACAACACCTGAGACCTTAGATCCAAGCAACTAGAACACAAACCAAAATTCAAAGAATTTCACCACAACTAAAAAGGTGAGGCCGGTTTTTTTGAGCATGTGGCCGGTCCAAAACAGGTGAAAAAGCCTCGTTTTTTGTGTGTGTTTGTCTCACATGAAGTAGAGCACTCTACAATTGTTTTAAAAAAATTTAGAGGCTCGGAAAAATTTGACAGAAACTTGGATTTAGATTTCGATGTTTCAGAGTTATTTCGGTTTTGTAGTTTTACACGTTATCTAAATAGTTAGCTAAGGTTTAGTTAGGCTCTGATACCACTGTAAGTCGATGTCGCGCACCCCGCGTGTTCACGGGAAAGCGGAATATGCAAAAAACGATTTTTCAAAGCCCGCAACACCGACTTAAACTCCAGGATCGATACTAAACCTTAACTAGCTAACATGCAATGAGGTTTAACTACTCGGATAGAAGTTACACCTCACGATACTAAGTCCTTTGGGTCTTCTTCGCTGTCCTCCACCTCGTCGTCAGCTCCAAGAATCAGAACGGATCGAGCAACATCGACGGCCTCCTCGAGTTAAAGACGATCCACCCAAGAGTCTATAGTCCGAGCTCCTACCTCAAATCCGAGATAACTACGGCATCTAGCTCGCTAAACTAGATGTCCTAGGTTGTGTAAAGTGAGAAGATTGAGTGATTTGTCTCTTGGAACCCTAGGATTCTCAATACATGAGAGTTTAGGGTTAGAGGTAGAAGATGGTCACTTGAGGAAAAGTGAGTGAAGAAGCAACTCAAGAAAAACATTAGAATATGATGGCTGCCTTTTGATGAATCATGAAGTATACCAATATTGAAGAGATAAAATATCTCCACAAATATCTAGTATCCTTCACCAAATATCAAGTGGTGAGTCATAGCCATGAGTTACCAAGTGCCATGCCACATTCAATGTAAAACTCCACCTCATTTCCTCCACCTCATTTATTTTAATCCAAAAAGAATTAAAACCCTAAATGAGGTTTCCACTTCTAGAAGCTTTCCCGTGAAATTACGAGAATGCCCCTCATCCGTACATACCCGCATCCGCATTCCGAAGAATACGAATACAAAGAGACGAATATAATCCATCAATATAATACTAGGATCCGGCTTAAACCAAATCCCACTAGTATTATCCGCCCGATCATCATACACGCATAAGTGCACGTACATGATTGAAGCTCTGTCGTAAAACCATACGACCTCTACACCTTTTGTCCGGTGTAGGGAAACTCTCTATGTGGGACTCTAAAGACTCGACACTGCGCTGGCAGTGGGTTTGAACACAAGCCGCAAGCGGTACTAGCTGCACGTAATGGCTACCCAGGTATGTGTCGATAAGAAGGCCGATGAGCTAACTCATCCGAACTCCTACTGAGCCTGTATGTGACAATCTCCGTACAGTCCGGTCTGTTCATCTAAGAGTATCGCATATCGGGCCTAGGGCGGTAATCATCATACCCCTAATAGCACAATAAGTCATGTCGGAGTATAGCCCAATACACCCTGAGAAACTACTGGAATACCTACCAATAAATCTCGCTTGTCTTGGCCAAGGACTTTGTGTAATGGCCTTCCAAACTCAGCGCGATATCAACCCCCAACACCGGGAGAGACAAATCCTTTCTAACCACCACTGCTCTAAGTGCTTCGGGACTGCACCTAACTACTAACTGTTTGCACGACTCCTTTGAGCCGTGGTAGAGTAGTAATCAAATTACAGTAAGAACACACACGAGGCAAAGTAGCAGTGTCAAGTCGACGGACTAAGCTGTACTCATGTCACCTGGGAACTGCCACCCGACGATAGGTATAATACCCACCAACAGTTCCCGACGAGTCATGTCCAGTATACTCATAACCTAATGAGCACCTGCATACTATCTCCAGTACGACGTACTAATAGCTGTGGGACAGACCATCTCCCCTGCTGGGATGAGAAGCGTATACACTAGTTTACTCTGGAGTATCGATGCCCCGTCTCAATAATCCTACGACGAGGGACCTATATATGATGTGCTTATAGACTACCCAGACCCCACTAGTGTGACTGCCATCAAAACACTGGTAATCAAGCAAAGATCCCAAGGGTTCTACCAATATATATAAGCGAAATGCTAAGAAAACATATGCACATATTGAGATAGAAACAAACTAGGTAGCATACTACCATTTCGAGCAAGACTGTTACTATATCCGTGTATATCCAAAGCTTCCATTAAGTAATATACAAACCAATTTGATACAATAATGGACTCTAGGGCATATAACACTGACAGCGATACCGCAATAATTGACCTTAAGTGCAAGTAGAAGATTGTTGGATATAAGTGCCCTCAAGGCAATTATTGTAATTGAAGGAGGACCTATACGAGAGAACAATCTTACTCGAGATGATAGTATGCTATCTAGTTTGTCTTTATCATTCATGTGAATATGTTTTACTCGTTATCTCGTATCGCTAATACATAATGATAAAGTCCGAAGGATCTTTGCTTGACTGCCAGGATTATGATAGGGATCATAATAGTGGGGCCTTGGTAGTCTATAAGCACATCCTTAAATGTCCCTAGTCGAGAGAGTATCGAGACTAGGTATCAATACTACATATTAGACTAGTATATACGTTTCTTGACCCCGACCGGGGTGATGGTTGATCCCATAGCCACTAGTGTTTGACAGCAAAAATTGTATACAAGTGCTCATTAGATGAATGCGTTACACTAGACAGACTCACCTGAAATCTTCTAGATGGTATAATACCTATCGTCAGATAGCAGTTCTTATGTGACATGAGTACATGGTAGTCTGTAAAGCTAAGATCGTTATAGTGATTTGTGTGTGTTCCCACTGTATTTTAATTACTATCCTACCACGACTTTAAAGAGTCGTGGAAATAGGTTTTAGTTGGGTACAGTCCCAAAGCACCCGGAGACAGTGAGCGATCGAAAAGATTTCGCCTCTCCCGGTATATGGAGTCGAGTTCGTGCTGTGCCAGATTAACTATAACTATAAGTTCTTGGCCAAGGCAATTGAGATTTACTGATAAAGCGTTATCAGTAGTTTCTCGGATGGTTATGAGTTTATGATCGACATGGCTTATCGGGTTATTGGGAGTCTGACGGTTTCCACCTCCCAGACCCGGTATGCAACACACTAATACGAAAAGACTGAACTGTACGGTGATTGTCATTGATAGATTTTACATGGTTCGGATGGCCTTGCTCGTTGACCTTCTTTCGATCAATATCTGGGTAGCCGTTGCGTGCAGCTAGTACCGCTGACATACTTATGGGCCAAGGATATGATCTTAACCTATTGCAGTGTATTGTCGAGTCTTTAGAGTCCTACACAAAGATTTCATAACACAAGTAAAACGATGTAGAGCATATATAATGATACGTGAAGGAGTTCGATTAAACACGCGTATGTGATACACGTAATTTAATCGGACGTTTACTGATATTAACCGGTATATAAATAATATAACCGGATTATTAAATCAAGTGTTGATTTAATAATTAATTGTATATTTATATATTGATATACATATATACATTAACTAATATCATGCTCATTTTAGGATTTTCTTCTCTTTATCTTTATATATATTTATATATGATATAAATATATATATTTATACACTTTGTCATGTATGATGATACATGATAGTTGTGTATAGAAGACACATGGAAAGAGAGATGACATTTATATAGTTTCTTTAATTAATTAAATGAAAGATATGAGTCATGAGAATTGGATGAGTGGAGAAGAGTTTAGAAAATTCATGGACTTATCTTTTTAGATTAGTATTGTTTCTTCTTTGTTCTAAGCTTCATCTACACTCTTATTCTCATATCATCTTTTTTTTCTCTCTTTCCATGTGTGGAAAAGAAATTAGCGAGAGAAAAATTCCTACATTCTTACTAATTATTCCTAGCAAGTATGATTAGTAAGTTGCTTCATGACGACGTGATCATTTGGAGTTGAAGCATGGATGAATCTCAAGGTGGATCATCTTCGGCAAGGAGATCATCATGCAAGTTCGATCCGGACCACGTAGAGACTAGTTAGAGTCCATGGAGCGATGATGAGGTCTTCCGCAAATAGACGGACACGCTACAAAGGTTGTAGCACCCATTAAACCCCTCTCTGGTTTCTTTGTTTATGCAATTATTAGTAAATGAAATGATTTTTGTTGTTATTTTGGTGCTAAGTTTTATAAAATTTTGATTTTACATTCCGCCGCGGTCTACAAACGTTGCAACCCTAATACCGAAACACTAACACCTGTTTGGCCGGGAGCACGGGACACGAGCGCCCCCGTAACGGCTCCGTGTATCTCGCCACGACGAGATCTTCGCCGCTCCACGTCCCGCATCCTACGCTAGTGTATCTCGCTGTTAATGAGCGTATCTCGCCGTTAATGGGCATATCCCGCCATCAACACGAGCGTAACGCAGGAGTGTAACGGATGGCAAGAATCTCGCATCGACTCGCTCTAATGCAACCCTATATAAACCCCTCCTCCAGACGATTAAAGTAACTTGAATTGAATCCAATACGCCGCTGCTCTGCCCAATTATTCCACGATACTTACTTCCTATGGTGGTTTTCCACAACGAGACTTCTTTTGTAGGTAGCTCGTCATCAACAACAGCAACAAACCTATTGAGATCCACACACCCAATCTTCCACTACCAATCTCAACTGTTCAACCCCGCCGGCCACAAGATCGACGGAGAACAACATCTGAGGAAGATTCTGACCTCCATCACCACCCTTCCTTTCTCCACCATCATCATACTCTCTTTCACCTCCGCCCCTTCTTTTGTTCCTATAATGTAGCAGTTCTTCCTGACGACAACAAGAAACTCATCATCATTACTGGGTATCAGAAAGGTAAATTTAACATATAATTAAAAGGGAAAAATGATTCTAAACCACTGGAAATAAGACAATAGGCTTATGTGCTACGGTTCAAGAAGTTAGTCAAAAGATCTTAATATATACTTTTCATTTCGAAGGTCTTACCCTTAGACCCATTTATTAAATACCCATAAAATCCTTAGCTACTAACTTCTACGCATATGATGTTAACTACTGTCCATACAATGTGTTATAGTTAACATGCTATGTGTGGTAATTTAAAATCGACTGTTTGACACTTTGACGGTTGACCTGACACATACATGGGGCACATGAGCGCAGCCAAGATTATTATGAGCGTTTAATAAATCGGTCAAAGATATAAAAAGTCTAGAGATCCAAAAACAAGAAAAGTATGTATTAAAGATTTTTGCCCAATTTTTTAAACCCAAGAGACCTAAGCCTAAGGGCCTAGAACCATTTTTCCCTAATTATAATAGCTATAATTATGAATAATTAATAGGATATGGATGATTATTGGAAGAAAGTTAATTTAAATTAATTAATCTCTACTATCTATCTATTATTATAGTGTAAAAGACAATATCTTCAATTTTGAAATTAATTTGGAGATTTGGTCATATAATTTGCAAGAGAAATTCATTAAAACTATATATAAAAAATCAAAAATTAATTTGTAAGCGTAACTAAGTCCATACATTTCTACCAATAACTAACTCCACAAATCTTTCTCAATAACTTACTCTCTACAAATTTTTTTTAATTATTCTTAATATATAACCTACAACGCATGTGCAAAATAACAGTTATTATATATAATGCAAACACAGAAGGCAAGTGCATGGCATTTCAATTTTAATACAAAGGGAAAAAAATAGAAAAAGAAAAAATCCTTTATTCTTAGATTGTACGAACCATTATAATTTCTTCAAAATTAGCCAAAAACAAAAACAAGGTAGTTTAAAAAACCAATCTTCAATTATATGCTAAGGTTAAAAAAAATTCCTTTGACAACGTTCACGAGGTTTTATTTCTTGCTAAAGAGTACTAATGCCATGAACTTGGAATTTCTTTAAGCTCGTTGGTAACCGATTGGTATGAACTGTGTCACACCTCTTCATACCCCTTGCTTCAATAGTCACTCTCAGGGTGTGATGAAATCAATGCAAATTTTAATGGTTCAGTCAAAGAATACTCTATAGCAGGCGCTGGAACTATTTGTCAGGACAAACGTCGATATGTTCTTCAAGCTAAAGACTGCAGGGTTCCCTAAGACGGCAGCAAGGTTTCGGGAGGCATCATCCATGCCAATTTCAAAATTTTGCCGTTCTAGTTAACCCTAACCATAGAATCTTTACTAGAAAATCCGACAAAACAACATGTAAACAATTTTACATCTTAGTGAATGAGGAATACAACCTTTGTAGACCAGTTCTTCACTTCTAATACTCCATGTAGTAGTCCTTTCGCTGCAAGTCATGAACATCCGAACTCTAGAAAGGGTTCTCCCGGAGAAATGAACAAGCTTGCTCGAAATCTTCGAGACCGAAAATGATCTACGTCGAGGAGACTCAAGCTCATGCTATCTCTTCACTAATTGTGAAATTAGTAAAGCAAACACCTAATACTAAATGGTAAGTAGTAGAGGATGATGAAATAGGAAATGGGCTCACTTTAGCTTTATTTTTCTCACAATATTTTCTCACCTTGAGAAAAGCTAGTGAGCTTTTTTCATGAGGAAGAAGAAGCTCAAATGAAGAATGAGAATGAACTGATGAGGTGAGAATAACAACCATGGGTGAGTTAGTGTCATACACTAACCCATGTTGAGATTAAACCATGGCTAACTATAATGGTTAGGTTAATAAATATCTACAAGTAGAACAAAAGGAGTGGACTTAATCAAAGATACTACAAGCTTCTAGTCAAAGATGCTACAAGCTTCTCCAAGCTTCCAAGCATGCGACTAATTAACACTAATTTTGATTAATTAAATAAATATAAACCCTCACATTATTATTAGTATGGTGTGAGTCTCATACACCCATATAGCATGTGGCATCAAGCATGACACAATAAAATGTACACTAATATATATCACATATATACTAATGCACACTTGTAAGAAAAAGAAATGTTTAAGTGAGCTAATATTAGTTAATGCAATCTAGTATATCAAATATACAATTATACATTAAATTATTAAATCAACACTTGATTTAATAATCCGGCTATATCACATATAACCGACAAATATCAAATACAACAACTTATCGAATCAACACTTGATCCGAAACCCGGATATATCACATATAACCGACCGATGTCACAAATCGCGAGAATAAAATGCGGTATCACATACGCGCATTAATATCGGTCCCGCACATATCTCATATGTGCTCCTACTTCGTTTCGCATGATCCAGGAAACCTCTATGTAGGACTCTAAAGGCTCGTCAATACGCCGGCAGTAGGTGATGATCATATCAAACACCCACAAGCCGCAAACGGTCTGCTAAACGTAACGACCATCCGGGTATTGAGCGATCAGAAGATCAACAAGCATGTCTACTCATACTCCTACGAATCCAATCAGTAATACTACCGTACAGTCCGGTCTCTTCGTCAGATAAGACGCATATCTCGTCTGGGGGTGGTAAACGTCAGACCCCAATAACTCGATAAGTCGTGCCGATATGAGGCTCATAACGGGTCCAGAAACTACTGATAACACTTACCAGTAAATCTCATAAACATCCCTGGCCAGCGACTTTCCTGTTATAGCCAATCGAGCACAACGCAACATCAACCCCCAATACCGGGAGAGACGAAATCCTCTCCTATCGCTCATTGCCTCCATATGACTCAGGAGTGTACCCAAAAACCACCGTTTTGCACGCTCTCTTGAATGTGGTAAGGTGAAAATCAAAGCACAGTGGGAATCACACAAGACTCTATGACGATCTCGGGTCAACAGACTAACCTGTACCAGTGTCACCAGAGAACTGCCATCTGACGTGAGATATAATACCATCTGGGAGTTTTCGGCGAGTCCGTCCAGTGTACCCAGTCTCCACTGAGCACCCGTATATCATCTCTGATGTCAAACACCAATGGATATGGGATCATCCACCGCCCATCTACATGGGTCGAGAAGCTATACGCTAGTCTACTCTGGTATATCGATGCCCCATCTCGATACACCCACGACTAGGGACATTAAAGGATGTACTTACCGACTATCTTTGTCCTACTATTATGATCTGCATCATAATTCAGGTAGTCAAGTACACATCCTAAGGGCTTTATCAACACGTAACAGAGAGACAATCAGTGTACATGTTAAGATAAAGTGCAACCAGATAACATACTATCATGTTGAGCAAGAAAGTCCTCTCTATATATGTCCAAGCATCCACTACAATATACATCTCATGTACAGTAATGGCCTCTAGGGCATACATACAACTAACAATCTCCCACTTGCACTAGGGCCATCATATAGCAGTGGTTGTAGTATCTCATACTCAACCATCCCATAAAAGTCTCTTTCTGGGAATAGGCCTTTTGTGAGTGGATCCGCCGTGTTGTCCTTGAGTCTACTCTCCTAACCTCGATCTCTCTGGAGATCAACCATCTCCATGATCAGGTGATACAGCCTTAGAATATGTCTAGGTCACTGATAGGATGGGGGTTCCTAGGCATAAACCACAACTCTATTGTCACACAATGGTAGGAACGAAATTCATCTCATGAACTAATATACACCCAGACCGCCTCTTCGGTAGCATCTTAGGTAGTGATGTATCCAGCCTTTATCGTCTATTTTGCCACGGTATCTAGCTTAGAACTCTTCCAACATACCGTCTCTCCACTGAGGGTAAAGACAATGCCTGTGACTGACATTCAGTCGACCTTACCACCCTGGAAGCTATTCAGTGATTCTTCCCAGGATCGATTGATACCATCTCACTACACCTAGTGAGAATCCTAACATCCACTTAGATCTATCTCATAGATCCAAAACCCAGGATTTAGAAGGTATCACCTTGATCGTATATGGAGAATCAATGTGATAAGAGGAGATTGACCGAGTGTAGCATAGGAAACTCCTTTCCTATCAAGAGTATGTCATCGACGTACAATACGAGGAAGACCACCTTACTCTCTACTACCCTTTTGTATATACAAGGTTCATCTACCATTTTGATGAAGTCAAACTCTTTGACCACCACATCAAAACAGATGTTCCAACTCCGCGATGCCTGCTTTAACCTGTAAAGCAACTTGCACACGTTTCCGCTGCTCCCACTGTCTACGAAGCCCTCTGGCTGTGTACTTATAGACGCTCTCTTCTAAATCAATATTTAGAAAAGCAGTCATGACATCCAACCGCCAGATATCGTAGTCATGGTATGTAGCATTGGCAAGTAGGATCTGGATGGATTTGAGCATAGGCACTGGAGAAAAGGTTTCATCATTTACCTGGTCGATGATGAGAACCTTTTGCAATAAGTATAGCTTTGAAAGTCTCAACTTTTCCATCTACACAAAGTAATCTTCTCAAGATATACTTCTCCTGATGTGGATTTAACCCTTCAGATAAAACAACCAAAGTCCATACTTTGTTGGTGTACATAGATTCCATCTCAGATCGCTTAGCATCCAGCCATTCTTACAGAGTCCCCACTCTTGATGGCCTGCTCGAAACTTAGTTAGGTCATCATCTCATGATGCAATTCTCGCTCCCACTGTCATAGAGAAAACCGAAGTATCTCTCAGGTGGATGAGAAACCCTACTAAATCGGCGGAAAGGCTGAGGTTCATTGGGAACTATTGAATCTTCTGGTTCTACCAAATCGTCAGCTATAGTTTGTATATATAGGGTTGCTATGCACGCGTACAAGGGTCTACGAGGCATCAACCATGCTCGATTTAAAAAATAGCCGTGCCGAACAACCCAAAGCCGGATCTTTAAACTAGAGTTTATGCGAAAACAAGCATGTTAAACACTTTAACACTAAGTGAGAGGGATTACAAGCTTTGTAGATCCGGTCCTTCACTTCTTAAGCTCCGTGTTGAGGTCCCTTCACTGCGATCATCGTGTTCCTGACTCTCGAGAGGTTCCACGAAGAGAAAGATGCAAGCTTGTTTCCGATCTTCGATACAAAGATGATCTACCTAGAAGTTTCATTAACACAAGCTAACACTCACTAAATGAAGTGAACACTCTCATCTAAATGGAAAGGGTAGATGAGGATGATGAAGTAGGATTTTTGCTCTCATTTGTTTTCATATTCTCACTCACTTTCATCACTTAGCAAAAACCTAGAAAGCTTTTTCCAAGAAGGAACTCAAGGAAGAAGATGATAGAATCCTTTTGTGATGAATAATGAAATATTGTAGTGGTTACAAATCTAACCAAGGGTTAAGCATGAAGGAGTTAACCCTTGTAGAGAATTAACTAGAGTTAATGGTTTGGATTGGGTTAACATAATATCATCACAAAATATCAAGCAAAACACAAAGTCAAAGCTTCATGAAGCTTCATGGAAGCTTCATGCAAAAGCTAACCCTAATCCAAACCCTAACCAAGTTTAAACCCTAAACCATTGTTAAATTTGTAACCCTAACATGTTGCAATATTATATATCACATATACAATATATTTTGTAACAATAGAAAATAATACAATTAACATATATCGCATATATATCAATGTATTATCCCGTGAGAAAATGAATCTTTTAGTGAGCTAATATTAGTTAATTTAATTTAATATATCATATATATTATTATACATTAAATTATCGAATCAACACTTGATCCGACAATCCGTCTATATCGCATATAACCGACTAATACGATGACCCGGCTATATCACATATACCCGGCCGATATCTCATATTGCGAGAATCCAATACGGTATCACATACCGCATTATCCTCGGTCCCGCACATATCACATATGTGCTCCTACTCCGTTTTGCCTGAGCCAAGAAACCTCTGTGTAGGACTCTAAAGAATCGTCAATACGCCGGCAGTAGGTGATGATCATATCAAACACCCAGAAGCTGCAAGCGGTCAGCTAAACGTAACAGCCACCCAGGTATTGAGTGCTCAGAAGATCAACAAGCAAGCCTGTACATTCTCCTGTGAATCTAAACAGTAACACTCCCGTACAGTCCGGTCTCGTCGTCTGATATGTCGCATATCTCGCCTAGGGGTGGTAAACGTCAGACCCCAGTAACTCGATAAGTCGTGTCGATATAAGGTCTATAACAGTTCAAGAAACTACTGATAACACTTACCAGTAAATCTCAGCAACCCTGGCCAGGGATTTCCAGTTATAGCCAATCGAACACAGCACAACATCAACTCCCTATACCGAGAGAGACGAATCCCCTCTTATCGCTCATTGCCTCCATGTGATTCGGGACTGTACCCAAAAGCCACCTTTTTGCATGCCCTCTTGGACGTGGTATGATAGAAATCAAAGCACAGTGGGAATCACACAAGACTCTATGACGATCTCGGGTCAACAGACTACTCTGTACCAGTGTCACCGAAGAACTGCCATTTGACGTGAGGTATAATACCATCTAGGAGTTCTCGGCGAGTCCTTCCAGTATACCCAGTCTCTACTAAGCACCTGTACAACATCCTTGATGTCAAACACCGATGGATATAGGATCATCCATCGCCCATCATATGGGTCAAGATGTGTATACGCTAGTCTACTCTGGTGCATCGATGCCCTGTCTCGATACACCCTCGACTAAGAACAGTTATAGGATGTACTCGTCGACTACCGTGGCCCCACTAATATGATCTCATCATAGTCCCAGTAGTCGAGTACATATCCTAAGGGCTTTATCAACATGTAACATAGAGACAGTCAGAGTACATGTTAAGATAAAGTACAACCAGATAGCATACTATCATGTCGAGCAAGAAGGTCCTCCCTATATATGTCCAAGCATCCATTACAATATACATCGTATGTACAGTAATGGCCTCTAGGGCATACATATAACTAACAATCTCCCACTTGCACTAGGGCCATCTGTTGTGGTATCACATACCCAACAATTACCTGTGGTTGAAGTATCTCATACTCAACCATCCTATAAAAGTCTCTACTGGGAAAAAGGGCTTCGTGAGTGGATTCGCGCTGTTGTCCTCTATGTCTACTCTCCTAACCTCGATCTCTCTGAAGATCAACCATCTCCATGATCAGGTGATACTACCTAAGAATTATATTTGGATTTCTGATGGGACGGGGGTTCCTTGGCATAAGCCACAACTCCATTGTCACACAATGGTTGGAATGAAGTTCATCTCATGAACTTATATATATCCAGACTGCCTCTTTGGTAGCATCCTTGGTAACGATGTATCTTGCCTTTAATCGTCTAGTAAGTCACGGTATCTAGCTTGAAACTCTTCCAACATACCGTCCCTCCACTGAGGGTAAAGACAATGCCTGCGACTGACATTAAGTCGTCCTTATCACCCTGGAACCTTTCCAGTGATTCTCCCCAGGATCGATTGATACCATCTCACTACATCTAGTGAGAATTGATTGGAAGAGTTTTTGCGTGCTAAGTTTATTACCACAATCAAGACGGTTTCGCTTGTAGCTAGCCGGTTGAGCACGGGTCGATCCACAGGGAGATGGTTGTATGTCCGTTCGAGTTTTAGACGAGTCAATAAAGAATGTGTATATGTTTGTTCAGTTCTATCCTAAGTGTTCGTATTTATGTTCAAGTAAGCTTGTTAAGGTTAAGGTTGGTTAGTAGAGTTAGAATTAGTCTTGTACTTATCTTTAGCCATTCTTAAGACGATATTGGGATAAACGAAAGTAGCGGGGATTAGGAGGACATAGGAATGGGATTTGCGAGTTTAAGCAAGCTTTCCAACGCTAAATCCATTCCTAGTGCCTCTTGTCCATCCGCTAAATACGCTTATTTCCAACCCTCGACCAAACACCCGCAACCATGTATCCAATTAAGTCACAACTACATGTCACATTGTAGTGCGCTTAAAGGACTTCTCGACTTAGGTCACGACCATATGTCACGTATAGCGCGCTTAAGTGAGGGGGTTGCGTTTGTTTGGTCGGGGTCGTTTCAAGATGTTTGGCAAAGAGAAGCACAAGGGATTTCTCCGTCCCTCATAACACCTTCCTTAACCTTAACAAGAGGGAAATTATTCACACATCATAAAAGAAAACAAAACAAAACAAGAAGGAAGAAAAGAGGAAAATACGGTTTTACAAGTGAAGCAAGCTAACTCTTGGGTCCTCACCTTACCAAGGAACTCCGTCAAGTATCATCGCTTGAAAATACGGATAAGAGAAGAAAAGAAAAGAGAACAAGAAAAGAAATAACAACAACTAGTTAACAACAAATAATAAAATTACAATACAAGATAATAAAATTACAGGACAATAAATAAAAGAGACAAGATAAAAACAACCCTCATCTTCATTGATCTTCCACTCAAAAAGCTCTCACTACAATTTTCATGGAGGAAAGAATGAAGAAGAAGAAGAAACTTAGCTAAATCCTAACAAAAAGAGGCATGAAAAAGAACACCATTGGCTTGGTAAGTTCTGGGATATTTATAGGCAGTAAACTGAAAACCTAGGGCAATATTCTGAATCAAAATGAATGTACCAATCTGCCCCCAGAAAACGACAGAGTGCGGAGCCCACATGGCCGCGGTTCCGCGGCCTAAGCGCGCTTATGCCGCGGAACCGCGGCCGTATTAGGGAGTTGGGCCATGATATTTGGTGGGTTTTCCTGGTTTGTGGTCCTCTTCAGTGTGGTATAGTACTTTTCTCAGAAGCTCTTCACAATTCTTCCAGAATTTCAGTAGATCAAAAGGTGATGTGATGTGGATCTTTTGCCATGATTTCCTCGAGCTCCGCATAGATTTCTTGGATCTTGTGTTGACATTGAGCTTTGTGCATGAAAATGACATCGATTTGCCATTTTGTCCCTTAAACTGGTGTGTGGCAACATACGGATAGAGAGCGGAGACCCGTGTTTTATCTGTTGTTGGCAGTAATCCGAAATTTGTCGTACTTTTCCTTGATATTCACTGTTTAGAGCTGAGACCAGTATCCTGCAATTATGTAGCAAACACTGATTAAAAGCACCTGCCTATAAACAAACGAGCGTAAGAATGGACGGTATAAAATGCAATATTCTGGTATGAACAAATACCCCCAAACTTAACTTTTGCTCGTCCCGAGCAAAACCAATTATTCACAAAAAAGTCCTAACCGCACTTTCGCAGGGAACGCGATTGCACTGAGCACGTGCAACAAGCCGTTAAACCTCTAGGTGTCCCTAGTAGGAGGAGTATTGTCTCCTGAGGGTTTTCAGCGGATTACACCCACAAAATCCCGTCAATCTAGTGTCATAAGTTAACGTTGATTCTACTCCTACAGTTTAGTATTTACGTTAGAAATTCTATCATCCTAAGTTAGAAATATCCAACCTTTATGTTTCACACCTCCTATCTATTTAACCTTAGATCCTATACGTTCCAAAAAAGTTTAGAAAGATGTTGGTTCTCTTGAGTTTTCCTTCTTCAAGTGTGGTCTCAAATCATGGATTTTTATCAATTTTACAGAAAACATAAGTCTTATTCTTTATTTCTATCTCTTATCCAAACATTGATTGTATACCCCTACGTGTGTGTGTATTTGCACCCCTATACTTAAGAATTCAATTCAAGCTATAATACCCTTGCCCTAATACCTAATACTACTACTTTTCATTAAGGATGGATGGATTTGCTTACACACCTTTCATGCGACTATTAATGCTTCTTGAGGCACTAATGGCCGATTACTGAATGTGTGAACTTTAAAGCGTAAATAGCAGTTTCCAGGTCTTGACTTTATTCTATTTTTCTTTTTCTTTTTCAAGACCGGATATATTTTTCAATATGCTCTTTTGGTGTTTAGCTTTAAATACCGTTTTTTTTTCATACTAGGCTTTCAGGCAAGAGTATTTCTTGGTATCCTCTACTATCCCAAGTTTCAAGGTGCGTGTAAGTGCAGTTTATAGGGTATATACTTTCTAAATTTGAACTCAAGAAAAGAAACTATTTTTCAGACTTATCTTTCAGTAAAGCTTCAATACTTTCCCTTCATCTTGACTTAACTCAAGAACTGAACTCAAGATTACCTATTTCTCAAAAAAACTGTAAGGACGTATACTTACCAGAGTTAGACAGAATGAGGGTTATTTTAAGGGTTTTCAATTCCTAAGCCTAGAATTTAGTTATTTCTAACATATCAACTAAACTTTCAGAATAAAAATCTAAGTTACCCTATTAGCTAACTTGACGACAAAGTTTTTATATTTTTTTGGAAAATTTTCAATTTTTGTGGGTTTTTAATAAGGTATGCAAATGCAAAATATACAAATGAATGTGAAGGAAGAAGCTTACCGAGCATACCCCCAAACTTAAACTTGACAGTGCCCTCACTGTCAGGCTATACCAAGAGGGTCAAAATTGTTGGCACTCTCCCTAAAACAAATTATATACAAAACAAAAAGGAAAACAAAAAATATATACAAAAAGGTTTCCCCCCAAACTTAAGTAAAACAGTGTTTCCACTGTTAAGCGTTTAAAGTTCAGGATTAGGGGGAAAGAAAACAGTTTCAAACTATACAAGGCCTTACACAGGCCAAAAGTGAGCACCAACCATTCAAAGATTTTATCGCTATAATGTACAGGTTGGTGGAAGAAGGCGTACAGAAAAGAGAAGGAGAATACACGAGACCGTATGAAGATAGAAGCAGGATACGGTCTCGGTATATGAGAGGAAGAATGGCGGAAGGGAGAAAGAAGTGGAATACGAACTTGAGGGTGGAAATGGATTGAATAAATTAGTACAATCTGTAATGATCGATATGAAAATATGGATTGTACTAATCTATCAATATGGTGAGAAATTGGGTCAAATCCCTCAAAATTCGTGAGAAACCATGGGTACGCCGAACTTGGTTAACCAGACATATGAAATGAAAGTGAGACGGTTTCTTGCAAGGTCGGAACGATGGAAAGGATGGAGGTAGGTGATTGAGGAAGGTTATCGGTTAAAGGTTCAGGAGGGTGTACATAGTCAATGAAAGGAACAGGATGAATTGGAAAATCCGACTCATCAATTAAAACTGGTTCATCCTCAAAAATATCCTTAAAAGTTTCCTCAAAATTCAGCTTATCCATGCAAATTTCATCAAAATCAAGACGCATATGGGGTTCGGGAAAAACATTTAATGACTCGGGATGATGAATTGGAGAGAAAAACTCTGCTAAATCTACAGGTTCATCATCCAAAATATTCCCGGCGTCAATATCCTCAATCAAGTGAAAATCAATATTCTCAGACACCTCAACAAAAGCATGGGTATCAATCAATTCAGGTTCTAGAGTGGAGGTGTAGAGGTCAAAAGGATTGGGTGTGGTTTCACTCGAAAAGGACCCTTCACAATCGGGCAAATCAAACACTACAAAGTCACACAACTCATTATCTGTTCTATCTTTAATCAATGAATCGTTTGGAACACTAGATAAACATTCAAAACGGAGTTGTGGGATTCAAGTTGAAACGGGTAGGGTTGATTCGGAAGGGGGTACATCTCACTCTCTCCACTCAAATTCTCAACCTGTCCTACCGCCTCTTCATACATTGGAAAATTTGGAGCTAGTTGAAAACTAGCTTCCGGGTCACTAGTTTGTACGAGGGCGGCCATGGACGCATTAAAATCCATCATCTGTTGGTACGACGCTACCCTAAAGTCTTCCAAAGACTGTTCCAGACTAGACATGGGTTGTGAAGGGGTTTCAGTAAAAGATTCAAAGTTGTTTGGATAC
Source organism: Agapanthus africanus (assembly GCA_030015575.1). Lineage (NCBI taxonomy): Eukaryota > Viridiplantae > Streptophyta > Magnoliopsida > Asparagales > Amaryllidaceae > Agapanthus > Agapanthus africanus. Next base: position 135,569,954 of record JASDDO010000004.1, on the reverse strand, counting down.
TGAAAACTCCCAAATGGCGGTTCAGAAGCAATGTCTAGGGAAGGTGCAAAAGTCGGGTAGGACTGGTAGGAATTGAATGGCTGGACAGGAGCAGGATCAACATTTGGATAAGAAGGTGAATGGAATTGTTGATCCCAAGAATCTGTAGTGGTGAAAGGAGTGAAAGATCGGCTACAGGATTGTTCAATATGTTCAGCGACGGACAAAGGACGACTTGCAAAAGGGGTATCAACATAAGAGGGTGGGGGAGGTTGAAAAGTTTGATACAAAGTGGATTGCGGAGGGCAAGTGTTTGTCCTAGACGCGTCTATCCGATAATTCAAAGAGATTTTCGGCATGGAGGGATCGATCGGCGTTCGGCCAAAGCAAGAACCGTAAGAAGTAATGTCTGGTTGTGGGTACCAAAATTCGGCAAGAGTTTTGCAAGGTGGGGTACCCATGATATGAAGAAAGAAAGAAAGAAAGGCAGAGAAAAGGAGGGGAAAAAGAATGTGATTTTTTTTTTAGTTTTTAACAAAAGAATGAAATATACACACAAAAAGAATCTGGACAAAAACAATCACGACACAAAAATACCACACACCTAATCGTTCTGGGGTTCACCTAGGTCAACTAGACCTGCTCCAGAACTTGATTTTCGAAGTAAAACTGTGTCGAGAAACGGGCTTAAGATACACTGATCATGAGGCCAGGTAAGTGCAGAGATAAGGGGAGGTTTTCCGACGCTTTCGCGAAGGTCCTTAATTAAATAACCCTTTCTCTTTTGGCGGTTTCGCCGTTAACACTTTCCTAGACACCCCGTAAACAATGTACCGTTAAGCGAGGTTCTAAACACAGTTAACTTCTCCTAGTGAGCACGAAGTCTTTAAGGCTTAAGGTCTAGTTTCTTTTAAAGTTTGTGCGGGTAAACGTTATGCTCAAGTTCGTGATTTGTGGGCCAAGGAAAAGGTGATGAAATCCTTTACCGTATGTTGTGGGGTTCGCTTGCCCTTAAGTTCGTATTAATGTATGCAATGCGCAATTCAATAAAAATTCTATAAAGAATCAAACAATCGTTTTTTAGTTTAAGCACGGCACTGCAACAAATACGGGTTAGTCAATTTTCTTAGCGTTTGCTAGCAAATTTGCAAAGAATCCTGCAAAGAATAGTATATTGGATGCGTCGGATTTGAGAAGAAGGTGTTTAAGAAATACGTACCGTTAAGTCTTTGGGTTAGGAAACCCCCGTTGAATCAAATCCGGTAAGCTTGAAAAGTTCGCTTGCACGGGTCAAACTATCCGGATCTTTGGCACTGTACTTTGCAATCACCTTAGCCTTGAACGTACACTTTGCTCCCCACAATCGCCGTTTGCAAATCCGCAAAAATCTGCAGAAAATACAGTATAGTGGAATTTACAGAGACGATAAAAGAACAGAGACGGGACAGGAAAAAATTGGGGCACTGCGGCCTCAATACGGCCGCGGAACCGCCGCACAAGGCACCTTTTGACCGCGGTTCCACGGTCAAAATGTTGACTTAGGGATTTGTCTTTGGTCAACGAACTCCACTTCTTCTCTTCTTTAAAATAAAAACCTCTGTTTTCTTTTTGGATTACTGTACTTGCTCCAGATTAGCCTGCACACTTGCTTACAAAAATTATCAAAAATAACAAAAAGATTTTATTTTTTTTATTTATAAATATATACAAAAAGAATATTAACCCGAATACCAAGAAAGAAAATAGGTTACCGTCTCCCCGGCAACGGTGCCATTTGATTGGTAGAGTTTTTGCGTGCTAAGTTTATTACCGCAATCAAGACGGTTTCGCTTGTAGCTAGCCGGTTGAGCATGGGTCGATCCACAGGGAGATGGTTGTATGTCCGTTCGAGTTTTAGACGAGTCAATAAAGAATGTGTATATGTTTGTTCAGTTCTATCCTAAGTGTTCGTATTTATGTTCAAGTAAGCTTGTTAAGGTTAAGGTTGGTTAGTAGAGTTAGGATTAGTTTTGTACTTATCTTTAGCCATTCTTAAGACGATATTGGGAAAATCGAAAGTAGCGGGGATTAGGAGGACATAGGAATGAGATTTGCGAGTTTAAGCAAGCTTTCCAACGCTAAATCCATTCCTAGTGCCCCTTGTCCGTCCTCTAAATACGCTTATTTCCAACTCTCGACCAAACACCCGCAACCATGTATCCAATTAAGTCACAACTACATGTCAAGTTGTAGTGCGCTTAAAGGACTTCTCGACTTAGGTCGCGACCATATGTCACGTATAGCGCGCCTAAGTGAGGGGGTTGCGTTTGTTTGGTCGGGGGTCGTTTCAAGATATTTGGCGAAGAGAAGCACAAGGGATTTCTCCGTCCCTCATACCACCTTCCTTAGCCTTAACAAGAGGGAAATTATTCACACATCATAAAAGAAAAGAAAACAAAACAAGAAGGAAGAAAAGAGGAAAATATGGTTTTACAAGTGAAGCAAGCTAATTCTTGGGTCCTCACCTTAGCAAGGAACTCCGTCAAGTATCATCGCTTGAAAATACGGATAAGAGAAGAAAAGAAAAGAGAACAAGAAAAGAAATAACAACAACTAGTTAACAACAAATAATAAAATTACAATACAAGATAATAAAATTACAAGACAATAAATAAAAGAGACAAGATAAAAACAACCCTCATCTGCATTGATTTTCCACTCAAAAAGCTCTCACTACAATTTTCATGGAGGAAAGAATGAAGAAGAAGAAGAAACTTAGCTAAATCCTAACAAAAAGAGGCATGAAAAAGAACACCATTGGCTTAGCAAGTTCTGGGATATTTATAGGCAGTAAACTGAAAACCTAGGGCAATATTCTGAATCAAAATGAATGTACCAATCTGCCCCTAGAAAACAACAGAGTGCGGAGCCCATATGGCCGCGGTTCCGCGGCCTAAGCGCGCTTATGCCGCGGAACCGCGGCCGTATTAGGGAGTTGGACCATGATATTTGGTGGGTTTTCCTGGTTTGTAGTCCTCTTCAGTGTGGTATAGTACATTTCTCAGAAGCTCTTCACAATTCTTCCAGAATTTCAGTAGATCAAAAGGTGATGTGATGTGGATCTTTTGCCATGATTTCCTCGAGCTCCGCGTAGATTTCTTGGATCTTGTGTTGACATTGAGCTTTGTGCATGAAAATGACATCGATTTGCCATTTTGTCCCTTAAACTGGTGTGTGGCAACATACGGATAGAGAGCGGAGACCAGTGTTTTATCTGTTGTTGGCAGTAATCCGGAATTTGTCGTACTTTTCCATGATATTCACTGTTTAGAGCTGAGACCAGTATCCTGCAATTATGTAGCAAACACTGATTAAAAGCACCTGCTTATAAACAAACGAGCGTAAGAATAGGCGGTATAAAATGTAATATTCTGGTATGAACAAGAATCCTAACATCCAATTAGATCTATCTCATAGATCCAAAACCCAGGATTTAGGAGGTATCACTTTGATCCTATATGGAGAATCCTTATGATAAGCGGAGATTGACCGAGCGTAGCATAGGAAACTCCTTCCCTATCAAAAGTATGTCATCCGCGTACTCTACGAGGATCACCACCATACTCCCTACTACCTTTTTGTATATACAAGGTTCATCTACCATTTTGATGAAGTCAAACTCTTTGACTACCGCATCAAAACAGACGTTCCAACTCCGCGATGCCTGCTTTATCATATAAAACATCTTGCACACGTTTCCGCTGCTCCCACTGTCTACGAAGCCCTCTGGCTGTGTACTTATAGACGCTCTCTTCTAAAATATCATTTAGAAAAGCAGTCATGACACCCAACCACCAGATATCGTAGTCATGGTATGTAGCAGTGGCAAGTAGGATCTGGATGGACTTAAGCATAGCTTTGAAAGTCTCAAATTTTCCATGAACACCAAGTAATCTTCTCAAGATATACTTGCTTCTGATGGGCATTTAACCCTTCAGATAAAGCAACCAAAGTCCATACTTTGTTGGTGTATAAGGATTCCATCTCAGATCGATAAGCACCCAGCCATTCTTACAGAGTCCCACTCCTGATGGCCAGTTCGAAACTAGTTGGGTCATCATCTCATGATGCAATTCTCGCTCCCACTGTCATAGAGAAAACCGAAGTATCTCTCAGGTGGGTGAGGAACCCTACTAGATCGGCAGAGAGGCTGAGGTTCGTTGGAAACTATTGAATCCTTTGGTTCTACCAAATCATCTGTTGTAGTTTGTATAGCTAGAACTCCTTCCAGTTCTACCTCATGACCACTAATTTCTTCAGAAGAAATTCCCGTTCACAAAGGTGGCATGTTGAGAAACAAAACATCTTTTGTTTCTCTGTTTGGTAAAAGATATTCCCTTGCGAATGCCTGGGATATCCAACAAACTTCCACAGAATTGACTTTGCCTCGAGCTTGTCCGGATTATGCTTTTAGACATAGGCTGGACAACCCCAAATCTTAACAAACTTAAGATATGGGCTCTTCCTATTCCATATCACATATGAAGTGGTAGGTAACTGATTTGATTTAAACCCTATTCAATAGGTATGCAACTTCTCAAGTGCATAACTCCCAAAAGAAAATAGGAAACTCAGTAGTACTCATCATAGAGCACTCCATATCATATAGGGTGCTATTGCTCCACCCCGATATACCATCGTGCTATGGTGTATACGGAGGAGTAATGCTGAGAGAGAATCTCATTCTCCTTTAGAATAGTCCAGGAATTCCGTGCTCAAGTATTCTCCTCCCTGATCTCATCAAAAGACATAATACTTATACCCGTTGTTGGTTCTCTACTTCTAATTTATATTCTGTGAATATCTCAAAAGCTTCGGACTTGTGTTTCAACAGGAATATATGTCTGAATCTTAAGAGATCATCAGTGAATATAATGAAGTACAAAGAACCGGTCTTGGCATGTGTAGACAGGGGACCTTCATACATCATCATGTATCAATCCCAAGAGTTCACTAACTCTTTCTCTGTTTCCACTAAACAGAGCTATGGTCATCTTATCTTTGTGACATGACCGGCAAGTTTCACAAGATGTAAATTCAAACAGATTTAAATATGCATCTAAATGTAACTTAGCTAGTCGGGTCGCATTGATATGACCTAGTCTACAATGCCTCAAGAAAGATTCGTTCATTTCTGAACTATTCCTCTCGTGTGTGTTCTGTATACTAAGAACTGTAGTTTGATTTAGAACGTCAATGCTTTTAGATAACGTGCCAGAACCGATCAACTCTTGATATAGGAAATGTTCAAAACATTATCCAACAATACAAAATTATATCCTTTCTTTACTAATAAAGAGATTGATATGATGTTGTATATCAGGTTCGGTATCTAATAACATTTGTTCAGAATTAATGTATTCTGATAATACAGGGTGATAGTGACCAACAGACTTGGCTGCAACACTTGCATCGTTTCTATCTCATGAAACTTATCACCCGTTCTCAGTTCTCTACCTATCTGTAGCCCATGTAACAGATTACATATGCGGGATGTTGATCCGGTATCTCATACTCAGGACGTAAAGGATACTGAGAAACAGTTCTATGTAATGAACACACCCGAAGATGATGCATCAGCATGCACTTTCTTCGTTTGGGCGGCACGGGAAATCTGGTATTCCCCAATTTCCTGCTCTGTCTTATAACAATTATAAGTTGGAGCGGGACCAACGTTCCCCAGCTCAGTATAACAAGCGGGTTCGGTTAATTCATCCGTTTTATTATCTTGATTAAGGCGTGATATGGTCGCTACCTGGAGAGAGAGAGAAGAAAACACTCAGCGTATGCTCTTGCAAGATTAGATTGGTTATCTAATATAACTAATCAGGATGTCTCCCACTGTTTTAATCAAATCTTCCTTCAAACCCTAAAAGGAAAGACTAGCCGGGATTAATTACACGCTACAAGTTTGCCAATCTTTCAGCCAGGCCAGTATCGGTACTTTGAGGGAAGTCTCCTGTGCTTTCGCACGAACCTAATTAAAGTAAATCTCATTTTCCCAGAGGCGTAACCCCATTAACACCTTTCTAGACACCTACTTGATCGGCTAATTGTAATGTGTAAAACTCTCCCATGAGTAACTCTTACTCGCAGCGGGTATCGGGATCCAACTATCTCATAGAGTGTATGCAATCTCATTGCAAATTTCAACACTTGAAATTCATAATAATATTTTACCCCTAGCGTGCTATGACCTTGACGCATGCCAAACAACCCATAGTCTGCTAGTTAAGTTCAACCCGTACATTTCTTGATTGAATTAAACCCACCCGCACGACCCTTGACGCATGCCAAACAACGCCGTATGAATACCCTAATCCAATCGCATCGTATGCTAGCAGATAAGCACTAGTTAGCTACCGTACACTACGCCTTGACGCATGCCAAACTACCGCAGCACGAATACTAACTAGTACTTATCTGAAATGATGGAGGGCTACGACAGGTTTTTAAGAAAACCCTTTGCGTAATGAACTTGATATCGTTGTAGAATCGAGTGATTTTAAATGGTGTGTTTTTTAGGCTTTTCTAGTTTTGCTAAAGGGGTCACTCCCGGTAAAGGGATCGTCGGCCCTTTCCTCATCGAATAAGGTGCAGGATATTTCACAAATATCACTATGCAAAGCAAGAACTATAGAAGCAATCGAAAGACAAAACGAGTTTGTAGCATTTGCTAGTTTCACTAAAGAGGTCACTCCCGGTGAAGGGATCTCGGCTCTTTCCTTATCGAATAAGGTGCTGGATGTTCTACAAAGAACACCGCTATGCAAAGCAAGAACTAGAGCTACCAGTTTTTAAACAAGTTTCTACAACATCTTTAGGTTTCTTTTATTTCATTAATCTCATTAATGAAGTCCCATTTTATTATGCTTCACAAGCATCATATTTGAAACGAAATCTGCAATATAACATATATCTCATATATATAATATAAACATTCATCTCAGGCAGTAATATGATCTCATCACAGAACATTGCAGCAGAAGAACATATATGAAATATTGGATATACTAGGACGTCCGTGTTTTTAATACGAGCCTGTATAAAACACGAATTCCACGGTCGCGATGAATAGCCAAACCCACATCCCTAGACCCCTACGAGAATGGCAAGCAACACTGCCAATTCTAGGGTTAGGAGACCTGGTCTCGACTCCTCGAGATGGTCTCCCACTGGACCCTAGAACCCGGTTACTTGTGCTCCCCGCCTACCTAATGCGGAAAAGTAAATAATATACAATGGTGACATCATCCTCAGCCCGGAAGTGCCCCAATAAAAGAATATTACATACAAAAGAATTTTACATGAATGAAAAAGGAAAAACTCTCATCTCACATAAAACCCCCGGCTATTCAAAATGCGACAATCCAATATAACATATCACAGCAACATATAATATCCCATATCATCAACGTAAGAAAGTATGCGTATCCCGATTTGCGTTGATGTATAGCAACGAAACCGGCGATGCACCACATACTACGCTTACGGTCACAGAAAAGAAAGTGTAAAACTACAACAGTTGGAATCCGCAACCTCTTTAGACATCGCATGCCTAACCAAATGAATTCCTTAGACATCGCATGCCTAACAATTATAAACCCCGCATTTTAGTCTCATTATCGAAAACTCTTTTCAATATCAAGTCGGGCAATTGAACATGATTCCCGACATCCTGATCGAATGCTCGTCGCAAACTTTAGTAGACGGCCGTACCCCCGTATGCCATCGACGAAATGCACTAAGGCGGAACACCGCTGCCGCGAGCACCCGAACGGATGCTTTTGGCAATGAGGTTCTTCTACAGTCACTTGGTCGGGGCTATGGGGCATGGCTGTCTATTAAGTTTACCCGGCGAGTATCCGCGTACGCTACGTGATTGCGACGGACTTTTGATCACATCAAAATTCCGTGGCAACCGATCATCTGAGACTAAACCGCTAGATTTATAACATTCAAATTAGTAATCTCATAACTACATGTGGATTCCAATTATTGTATCACATTCCAGATAAATAGACAATGTTAAACTTTCCGATCGAATAATCAAACACCCAAGATTTCCCCAATATATCTCAACACTTGAAATCAGTTTAAAAACATCCATCACATGCCACAGTACCAATGGTCCAGCCGTAGAAGGGTCAAGCCAACGCCTCACATGTGGCACGCTGTACTGCCACAAACCCTAAGGTTCAGAGGCAGTTCAAGACGGTCACATAATCGAGTTAAGGTTTGTTGTCTTCTAGAGGGTCCACCGCGTTACTTGAACGACTTAGAACGTTCCTAAACTACGAAAAAATCCAACGCTTGGAAATTTTCCGGCAGGGGAAAAAGTGAGTTATTGATATCCGGTCGAACTTTTTAACACGATCTAAAAAATACCCGGACAAACTAAACAAAGTTAAATTATCCGATCGAATCAACGAGTCCCCAATACAATCCTAGAAAACTCAACACTTGAGTGGAATTAAAACATTCCCAGAAAAAATTGCCAAGAAAGGACCTAAGAATAAATATATGAAATTCCAGGGACTAATTCAAAATTTTGGCCGCGGAACCGCCTCCAAACCCTTGGTTTGGCCGCGGTTCCGCGGTCATATGAGCGAATTTGTGGGCTGTACTTCACAGTAATTCTTAGTTTTTCCTGCTTGTTTTTCTGAGTATTTTTAATACTAAAAAAATCACATTTTTAGAAAATGTACAGAGAGGGATATAAACCGGGTATTCGGAGTTCGATCGGACTTTAAACTTCACCTAGACTTCGCCTAAAGCTCTAGCTTGGCTCTTATACCACTGTAGGGTTGCTATGCACGCATACAAGGGTCTACGAGTCATCAACCATGCCCGATTTAAAAAATAGCCGTGTCGAACAACCCAAAGCCGGATCTTTAAACTAGAGTTTATGCGAAAACAAGCATGTTAAACACTTTAACACTAAGTGAGAGGGATTACAATCTTTGTAGATCCGGTCCTTCACTTTTTAAGCTCCGTGTTGAGGTCCCTTCGTTGCGATCATCATGTTCCTGACTCTCGAGAGGTTCCACGAAGAGAAAGATGCAAGCTTGCTTCCGGTCTTCGATACAAAGATGATCTACCTTGAAGCTTCATTAACACAAGCTAACACTCACTAAATGAAGTGAACACTCTCATCTAAAGGGCAAGGGTAGATGAGGATGATGAAGTAGGATTTTTGCTCTCATTTGTTTGCATATTCTCACTCACTTTCATCACTTAGCAAAAAGCTAGAAAGCTTTTTCCAAGAAGGAACTCAAGGAAGAAAATGATAGAATCCTTTTGTGATGAATAATGAAATATTGTAGTGGTTACAAATCTAATCAAGGGTTAAGCATGAAGGAGTTAACCCTTGTAGAGAATTAACTAGAGTTAATGGTTTGGATTGGGTTAACATAATATCATCACAAAATATCAAGCAAAACACAAAGTCAAAGCTTCATGAAGCTTCATGGAAGCTTCATGCAAAAGCTAACCTTAATCCAAACCCTAACCAAGTTTAAACCCTAAACCATTGTTAAATTTGTAACCCTAACATGTTACAATATTATATATCACATATACAATATATTTTGTAACAATAGAAAATAATACAATTAACATATATCGCATATATATCAATGTATTATCCCGTGAGAAAATGAATCTTTTAGTGAGCTAATATTAGTTAATGTAATTTAATATATCATATATATTATTATACATTAAATTATCGAATCAACACTTGATCCGACAATCCGTCTATATCGCATATAACCGACTAATACGATGACCCGGCTATATCACATATACCCGGCCGATATCTCATATCGCGAGAATCCAATACGGTATCACATACCGCATTATCCTCGGTCTCGCACATATCACATATGTGCTCCTACTCCGTTTTGCCTGAGCCAAGAAACCTCTGTGTAGGACTCTAAAGAATCGTCAATACGCCGGCAGTAGGTGATGATCATATTAAATACCCACAAGCTGCAAGCGGTCAGCTAAACGTAACAGCCATCCAGGTATTGAGCGCTCAGAGGATCAACAAGCAAGCCTGTACATTCTCCTGTGAATCTAAACAGTAACACTCCCGTACAGTCCGGTCTCGTCGTCTGATATGTCGCATATCTCGCCTAGAGGTGGTAAACGTCAGACCCCAGTAGCTCGATAAGTCGTGTCGATATGAGGTCTATAACAGTTCGAGAAACTACTGATAACACTTACCAGTAAATCTCAGCAACCCTGGCCAGGGATTTCCAGTTATAGCCAATCGAACACAGCACAACATCAACTCCCTATACCGAGAGAGACGAATCCCCTCTTATCGCTCATTGCCTCCATGTGATTCGGGACTGTACCCAAAAGCCACCTTTTTGCATGCCCTCTTGGACGTGGTATGATGGAAATCAAAGCACAGTGGGAATCACACAAGACTCTATGACGATCTCGGGTCAACAGACTACTCTGTACCAGTATCACCGGAGAACTGCCATCTGACGTGAGATATAATACCATCTGGGAGTTCTCGGCGAGTCCGTCCAGTGTACCCAGTCTCTACTGAGCACCCGTACACCATCCTTGATATCAAACACCGATGGATATGGGATCATCCATCGCCCATCATATAGGTCAAGATTCGTATACGCTAGTCTACTCTGGTGCATCGATGCCCTGTCTCGATACACCCTCGACTAGGAACAGTTATAGGATGTACTCGTCGACTACCGTGGCCCCACTAGTATGATCTCATCATAGTCCCAATAGTCGAGTACATATCCTAAGGGCTTTATCAACATGTAACATAGAGACAGTCAGAGTACATGTTAAGATAAAGTACAAGCAGATAGCATACTATCATGTCGAGCAAGAAAGTCCTCCCTATATATGTCCAAGCATCCATTACAATATACATCGTATGTATAGTAATAGCCTCTAGGGCATACATATAACTAACAGTATAGCTGGAACTCTTCCAGTTCTACTCCATAACCACTATTTTTTTCACAAGAAATTCCTTTTCTAAAAAGGTGGCATGCCGAGAAATAAAACACCTTATGTTTCTCAGTGTGGTAGAAGATATACCTTGCGAATGCTCGGGATATCCAAAAACTTCCACAGAACTGACCTTGCCTCGAGCTTGTCCGGATTTTGCTTTTAGATATAGGCCGGTCAACCCCAAATCTTAACTTACTTAAGACATGGACTCTTCCCATACCATATCTCATATGGAGTAGTAGGCACCTGATTTGGTTGGAACCCTATTCAATAAGTATGCAGCTTCACAAGTGCATAACCCCCAAAAGAAAATAGGCAACTCAGTAGTACTCATCATAGAGCGCACCATATCTAATAGGGTACGATTGCTCCACCCCGATATACCAATGTGCTGTGGTGTATACGGAGGAGTAATGCTGAGAGAGAATCTCATTCTCCTTTAGAATAGTCCAGGAATTCCGTGCTCAAGTATTTTCCTCCCTGATCACATCAAAGGACATAATAGTTATACCCGTTTTGGTTCTCTACTTCGCACTTATATCCATTGAATTTCTCAAAAGCCTCAGACTTGTGTTTCAACAGGAATACATGTGCGAATCTTGAGAGATCATCAGTGAATGTAATGAAGTAAAAAGAACCAGTCCTGGCATGTGTAGACATGGGACCTACATACATCATCATGTATCAATTCCAAGAGTTCATTAACTCTTTCTCTGTTTCCAGTAAACAGAGCTGTGGTCATTTTATCTTTGTGACATGACTGGCAAGTTTCACAAGATGTAAATTCAAACTGATTTAAATATGTATCTTAATGTAACTTAGCTAGTCGGGTCGCATTGATATGACCTAGTCTATAATGCCTCAAGAAGGATTCATTCATTTCTAAACTCTTCCTCTTGTGTGTGTTCTGTATGTTGAGAACTGTAGTTTGATTTAGAATGTATATACTTTTAGCTAATGTGCCTGAACAGATCAACTCTTGATATAGGAAATGTTCAAAATATTATCCAACAATACAAAATTATATCCTTCTTTACTAAATAAAGAGACTGATATAATGTTGCATATCAGGTTCGGTATCTAATAACATTCGTTCAGAATAAATGTATTTGGTAATACAGGGTGATAACCGCCAACACTTTGGCTGCAATAATTGCACCGTTTTCAATACTTGAAACTTTATCACCCATTCCCAGTTCTCTACCTATCTGTAGCTCATGTAACAGATTATATATGTGGGATCCTGATCCGGTATCTCATACCCAGGACGTAGAGGATACTGAGAAACAATTCTCGATAATGAACACACCCGAAGAAGAAGCATCATCATGCATTCTTCGTTTGGGCGGCACGGGAATCCTGGTAATCCCCTATTTCATACTCGGTCTTATAACAATTATAAGTTGGAGCGGGACTAACGTTCCCCAGCTCAGTATAACAAGCGGGTTCGGTCAATGCATCCATATTATTATCTTGATTAAGGCGTGACATGGTTGCTACCTGAAGAGAGAGAGAGAAGAAAATACTCTGCGTGCGCTCTTGCAAGATCAGATTGGTTATTATTTTATCTAATCAGGATGGCTCCCGCTGTCTTTATCAAATCTTCCTTCAAACACTAAAAGGAAAGACTAGCTGGGATTAATTACACCCTACAATTTCGCCAATCTTTCAGCAAGGCCAGTGCCGGTACTTTGAGAGAGGTTCCCCGTGCTTTCGCACGGACCTAATTAAAATAAACCTCGTTTTTCCAGGGGCGTAACCCCGTTGACACCTTTCTAGACACCTACTTGATCGGCTAATTGTAATGTGCAAAACTCTCCCATGAGTAACTCTTACTCGCAGTAGGTATCGGGATCCAACTATCTCATAGAAGGTACGCAATCTCATTGCAAATTTCAACACTTAAAATTCCTGATAATATTTTGCCCCTAACCTCCTATGACCTTGACAAAGGCCAACAAACCATAGGATGCAAGTCAAGTTCAACCCGTCATTTCCTGATTGAATTAAACCTACCCACACGACCCTTGACAAAGTCTAACAAGGTCGCACGACTACCATAATCCAATCGTATCATATGCTTAAGCAGATAAGCAATAATCAGCTACCGCACACTATGCCTTGACAAAGGCCAACAAACGCAGCACGAATACTAAATACTACTTATCTGAAATGACGGAGGGCTACGACAGGTTTTTAAGAAAACCTCTTGCGTAATGAACTTGATATCGTTGTAGAATCGAGTGATTTTGAAAATGAGTGTTTTTTAGGCTTTTACTAGTTTTGCTAAAGAGGTCACTCCTGGTGAAGGGATCACGGCTCTTTCCTCATCGAATGAGGTGCATGATATTTCACAAATACCACTATGCAAAGCAAAAACTATAGAAGCAATCAAAAGACAAACCAAGTGGGTTGTAGAATCTACTAGTTTCGTTAAAGAGGTCATTCCCGGCGAAGGGATCTCGGCTCTTTCCTTATCGAATAAGGTGCTGGATATTCTACAAGGAATACCGCTATGCAAAGCAAGAACTAGAGCTACCGGTTTTTAAAACAAGTTTCTACAACATCATTAGGTTTATTTTCTTTCATTAATCTCATTAATGAATGTCCCATCATTTAAGTTACCTAAGCATCACAGATAAATACAACGTACGCTTATGCCATCCGCATTCGCCTCGATGTCCCGTCATGCACCGTTAGGTTAGGTAACTAATGGCAGAGCGGGACAGGGCTAGCGTGGGTGTAAAACATAAACAACGTCTATATAATATATCATATATATTATATACAGTATCTATCTCATCATATAAAGTGATCACATCACAGAATATCGCAGCAGAAAACAACATATGAAATATTGGATATAGTAGGATTTCCGGGTTTTATATTAAGCCTGTATAAAACACGGATTCCACCTTCGAGATGAATAGCCAAACCCACATCCCTAGACCCCTACGAGAGCGGCAAGCAACCCTACCAATTCTAGAGTTAGGAGACCCGGTCTCGACGCCTCGAGATGGTCTCCCACTGGACTCTAGAACCCGGTTACGTGTGCTCCCCTTCTTGGGTCTATCCTAATTCGGAAAAGTAAATAATATACATCAACGGTGACATCTTCCTCAACCCGGAAGTGCCCCAATAAAAGAATATTACATACAAGTTTTTACATGAATGAAAATGAAAAGCTCTCATCTCACATAAGAAAACCCCGGCTATTCAAACACGACGATCCAATATAATATATCCCAGCAACACATAATATCACATTTCATCAACGTAAGTAAATATGCGTATCCCAATTGTCGTTGACATATAGCAACGAAACCGGCGATACACCACATATTACATTTACGGTCGCAGAAAAGAAAGTGAAAAACTACAACAATTAAAATTCGCAACCACCTTGGACATCATAAACCCAATGTATCACATACTTTGGATTTCATGCCCAACCAAATGAATTCCTTAGACATCACATGTCTAACAATTATAAACCCCGCATTTCAGTCTCGATATTGAAAACACTTTCCAATAACCTGTCGGGTAATTCAACAAGATTCCCGACATCCTGATCGAATGCTCGTTGGAAACTTTAGTAGACGGCCGCACCCCCCGATACCGTCGACGAAGTGCACTAAGGTGGAACACCGTGACCGCGAACACCCGGACGGATGCTTTTGGCGATGGAGTTCTCCTATAGTCACTTGGTCGGGGCTATGAGGTATGGCTATCTAATAAGGTTACCCGGCGAGTATCCGCGTACGCTACGTGATTGTGAGGGGCTTTTGATCACATCAAAATCCCGTGGCAACCAATCAAATGAGACTAAATTGCTAGATTTATAAAATTCAAATTAGTGTGGATTCCAAGTATTGTATCACAACACATGATATCCGGACGACGTTAAACTTTTCGATCGATTCATCAAAGTCCCACAATTTTCCGACAGCTCAACACTTGAGCACTGTTCAATAATACCCAGAATATGCCACGGTACCTATGCACCAGCCGTATAAGGAAAGACCCAAGCCTCACTCATGTCGCCACGGAACTGCGGCAAACCCTACGGTATGACAGCGGTTCCGCGATCCAAAAAGTCGAGTTAAGGTTTCATTCTTCTAGAGGGCTCATAAAATTACTTGCATATTTTTCCGAATACGTTAAACTTGGAAAAATGGGTTTTTGATAATCGTTCAAACTTTTTAATTTTGCCTAGAAAATATGTTAATAACCAGAAATAATGTTAAAACTACGAATACGAAACACTCCGAATTGCTTATAGTGTAAGTTTACATCACATGCAAATTAGCAAAAACAAACAACACCTGAAACACCAAAACCCAGTCACTGGAACACAGTGAAAATTTCAGGCAAAAACTCCTGAATGTGGCCGGACCCAACCATGTTGTCCTCGGCCAAAATCCAAGCAAACCCCCTGAAATTTTCATGGTGTTCATGATATATCCCATATAACATTCTGTACTTGTTTAAAAAAAATTTTGACAACTTTTTAGAATCGACAGAAACCAGTTTTTGGCGTTGCAAGTTTCGGAGTATTTCGGTTTCGTAATCTTACCAAAATCTGTCTAATTTTCTAGCATGGCTCTGATACCACTGCAGGGTTCCCTAGGACGGCAGCAAGATTTCGGAGGCATCGTCCATGCCAATTTCAAAATTTTGCCGTTCTAGTTAACCCTAACCATAGAATCTTTTCTAGAAAATGCGACAAAACAACATATAAACAACTTTATATCTAAGTGAATGAGGAATACAACCTTTGTAGACCAGTCTTTCACTTCTAATGCTCCTTGTAGTAGTCCCTTCGCTGCAAGTCATGAACACCCGAACTCTAGAAAGGATTCTCCCGGAGAAATGAACAAGCTTGCTCGAAGCCTTCGAGACCGAAGATGATCTACGTCGAGAAGACTCAAGCTCATGCTATCTCTTCATTAATTATGAAATTAGTGAAGCAAACACCCTATACTAAATCGCAAATAGTAGAGGATGATGAAGTAGAAAATGAGCTCACTTTAATTTTATTTTTCTCACAATATTTTCTCACCTTGAGAAAAACTAGTGAGCTTTTTTCATGAGGAAGAAGAGGCTCAAGTGAATAATGAGAACGAACTAATGAGGTGAGAATAACAACCATGGGTGAGTTAGTGTCATACACTAACCCATGTAGAGATTAAACCATGGCTAACAATAATGGTTAGGTTAATAAATATTTACAAGTAAAACAAAAGGAGCGGACTTAGTCAAAGATGCTACAAACTTCTCCAAGCTTCCAAGCATGCGACTAATTAACACTAATTTTGATTTACTTAAATAAATATAAACCCTCACATTATTATTAGTATGGTGTGAGTCTCATACACCCATGTAGCATGTGACATCAAGCATGACACAATAAAATGTACACTAATATATATCACATATATACTAATGCGCACTTGTGAGAAAAAGAAATGTTTAAGTGAGCTAATATTAGTTAGTGCAATCTAGTATATCAAATATACAATTATACATTGAATTATTAAATCAACACTTGATTTAAT
The DNA here is from genome assembly GCA_030015575.1 of Agapanthus africanus. Taxonomy (NCBI): domain Eukaryota; kingdom Viridiplantae; phylum Streptophyta; class Magnoliopsida; order Asparagales; family Amaryllidaceae; genus Agapanthus; species Agapanthus africanus. The sequence continues at coordinate 135,553,377 of JASDDO010000004.1, read as the reverse complement.
AATCCGGGTATATCACATATAACCGACTAATATCAAATGCAACAACTTATCGAATCAACACTTGATCCGATAACCCGGCTATATCACATATAACCGACCGATGTCACAAATTGCGAGAATAAAATGCGGTATCACATACGCGCATTAATATCTGTCCCGCACATATCTCATATGTGCTCCTACTTCATTTCTCATGAACCAGAAAACCTCTGTGTAGGACTCTAAAGACTCATCAATATGCCGGCAGTAGGTGATGATCATATCAAACACCCACAAGCCGCAAGCGGTCTGCTAAATGTAACGGCCACCCGGGTATTGAGCGATCAGAAGATTAACAAGCATGCCTGTTCATACTCCTGCGAATCCAATCAGTAACACTACTGTACAGTCTGGTCTCTTTGTCAGATATGTCGCATATCTCGTCTGGGGGTGGTAAACGTCAGACCCCAATAACTCGATAAGTCATGCCGATATGAGGCTCATAACGGGTCGAGAAACTACTGATAACACTTATCAGTAAATCTCATAAACAGCCCTGGCCAGGGACTTTCCTGTTATAGCTAATCGAGCACAGCGCAACATCAGCCCCTAATACCGGAAGAGACGAAATCCCCTCTTATCGCTCATTGCCTCCATGTTACTCAGGATTGTACCCAAAAACCACCATTTTGCATGCTCTCTTGAACGTGGTAAGGTGGAAATCAAAGCATAGTGGGAATCACACAAGACGATCTCGGGTCGACAAACTAACCTGTACCAGTATCACCAGAGAACTGCCATCTGACGTGGGGTATAATACCATCTGGGAGTTCTCAGCGAGTCCGTCTAGTGTACACAGTCTCCACTGAGCACCTGTATATCATCTCTGATGTCAAACACCAATCGATATGGGATCATCCTGTTGGGTATAGTGCCATCAAGGCAATTATCATATTTGCGGACTTGTGATTATGATGATTGAGGTATGACCTATACCGATAAAACAGTCTTACTCAAGATTATAATATGCTATCTGGTTTGTCTTTATCATCATGTACGTGTTGATAGAGCCCTTAGGATTCTTGATTGACTGCCAGCAGTATGATAGCGATCATATATGTGGGAGCTGGAGTCTATAAGCACATCCTTAAATGTCCCTAGTCGTAGGAGTATCGAGACCGGGCATCGATACTCCAGTGTAGACTAGTATATACTGATCGAGACCTCGACGAGGGGCGGTGGCCAGGTCTCACAAGCCATTGGTGTTTGTTTGTTCACCTAAGATAGTATGCAGGTGCTCATTGGGTTATGAGTACACTGGACGGACTCGCCGGGAACCTGCTAGTTGGTATTATACCTATTGTCAGATAGCAGTTCCCAGGTGACATGTGTACAGGTTAGTCTGTCGACCTGAGATCGTCATTTGTCTCGTGTGAGTTCCCACTATGCTTTGATTACTACCCTACCACGGCTCAAAGGAGTCGTGCAAACAGGTTTTAGTTGGGTACAGTCCCGAGCCACATGGAGGCAGTGATCGGATCGTTGGGGATTCGTCTCTCCCGGTATTGGGGGTTGATGTCGCATTGTGTACGGGTGGCCATCACCACAAATCATGGCCATGGTAGACGAGGATTACCGATCCAGGATCGATAGTTTCTCAGGAGGTGATGGGTTACATGTCGATACTAAATATAACGTTGTTAGGGGTCTGACTTTATCCACCCCTAGACTCGATATGCGATACTCTTAGACGAACAGACCGGACTGTGCAGATATTGCCACTATCAGGCTCAGTAGGGGTTCTGCATGAGTTTGCTCGTCGGCCTTTCTTTCGCTCAATACCTGGGTAGCCGTTACGTACAGCTAGTGCTGCTGACGTGCTTGTGGTTAAACCCACTGCCAGAGTATTGACGAGTCTTTAGAGTCCCACACAGAGGGTTTTCACGGTTCAGGCGATATGGTGTACATGAGGTATGTTGATACATACAGATGTCCGATTAAATATGTGCACTTGCTGCGCAGATTTTAATTGGACGGTTGATAATACTAGCGGCTTAGGATTAAGCCAGTTTATTAAATCAGGTTTTGATTTAATAATTTACATATGTATTTATATATATGTATTTTAGTATTATTGTTCGCTATTTATTTTCTCTCTCGGCTATTCGTATTTTGGTACGAATACGCGTATATGTATTTTGATACATGTACCGGGAAGTATTCCGTATTTTATACGGAATACCTTCTAGAAGATTTGCCACCTTATTATTGATTTTCCTTTTTAGGAAATTCATTTGCTTTATGATGAGGTGGAGGGTGTGAGGTGGCATGGACAATGACATGGCATGTAGCAAAGTATGGGTTCAAACATGGTTTGCATTGTTTATTGCAATAATTGAAATGAAAATGGTTTTCTTTTTGTGGGAATGAGATGATAGGTGGCCGGCCACTCCTTGATGGGGGTGATTTTGATTTTTGGCTCATTACATTTTTCACAAGCCCACTCTCACTCTCTCATGCTCACACAAAAGACTTAGCCAATTTCTTTTGCTCATGCCAAAGTTCATCACATCCTTCACCTTCTTCTATGGTTGCTCCCATGAGCATAGATGTTGAGAGAAAAATGTAGTGACACTTCCATACACCTCGACTCTCCATCTCTAGCGACTTTGGAGCGTCGGTTAGCTCTTTTGTCGAGGTTGGAGCTTGCGCCGTTTCCCTCGGATGGATCATCGGAGACGAAGGAAGACCGGCAATCAAACCACATTAAGGAGCCGCTAGGAGCCTGGAATGAAGACCGAAGGACACAGATCAACTCGGTATAACGATTCTAACCTCTTCTTAGTTTGCTAGTTTTGGGTTTAAGGTAGATCCGGGATTCGGGGAGCGGTAGCGCCGGTTTGATAAAATTTTGTTCCGCATTTTGGCCGCGTTTCGACGGCCGGGGCGCTGCCGGGACCCTTCACATCCATCGCCCATCTGCATGGGTTGAGAAGCTATACGCTAGTCTACTCTGGTATATCGATACCCCGTCTCGATACACCCATGAATAGGGACATTAAAGGATGTACTTACCAACTATTTTTGTCCCACTAGTATGATCTGCATCATAATCCAGGTAGTCAAGTACACATCCTAAGGGCTTTATCAACACGTAACAGAGAGACAGTCAGTGTACATGTCAAGATAAAGTGCAACCAGATAGCATGCTATCATGTTGAGCAAGAAAGTCCTCCCTATATATGTCCAAGCATCCACTACAATATACATCTCATGTACAGTAATAGCCTCTAGGGCATACCTATAACTAACAAAGACTGGCGACTTTCGGGGCCAACAATATTTTGGTTGAGTTATCGACAGTTAGAGAAGTAGCGGGGGTGGTGGTTGTGTTTGAGATGCATGCTTCTAAACTTTGGCTCGATAGTGACTCTCTTTTAGTTATTGGATGGATTAATCGTGAAGGTATTCATCTGGCATAACGCTAGAGGATATTTGGGAATGGACTCGGCTGTCCAAGTTTAAAGCTACTCATGTTTTCCAGAGAAGGAATTGCAAGAGCCGATTTCCAGGCTAATTCTGAAACATTGGACGGTGTTATCAGGTTTATTGAGATAACACTCCTAAGTGTTTTATTGCAGCTAGTCCGAGATAAAAGCGACATTTGCTTCTTTATAAGAGCTTAAAGAAGTTTCGAAGTTTCAAAGTTTCAAGTACCAAAAAATAACTTTTTACTAAAAAGCCTTACATACCTCGCTAATTACTAAAAAAAAGTCCACCATACTTCGTATTTACTTTAAAAAAAACCTTATACATTTAAGCTGCACTACAAACCCCTTAACACGCCAAAAATAGAATCTTTTTGGTATATTTCATTACTCTGTTAGGGGGTTAATGGTGAGTATCAAACTAAGGGTTTGAAATCCTCCTAGCTCCTCTTCTTCCCAAAATTCTTAACTTTCCCTCAAATTGGCGTTAGGGTTAGGTTATGATCAATGATCTCTTAAATTTATAATGAAAATAGACACATTTTTCTCAATCTTCTCCAGCAACGAATTTGTCGAATGCCGTTATCCTTTCAATCGCGAGGTTCGAGTTAGTCGGCAAATTTATTTGAAAGGAGAGCAGTTTTTTAGTTGCGCTAAATCCCAATCTCAACTTAGTGGTTCTTTTATGATAGAAAGACCTATCTCAATATTTAGAAATTAAGAGAACATCTCAAGCTTCTTCTCTCTAATGCAGTGGCGGAGCCATGATATTTGGTCAGGTAAGGCAAGACTTAACACTATAGATTTTTTTAAAATTTTGTTGATATTCATGAAACTAACAAAAGGTGCATTGTTCGTTACTATAAATGTAAAGAATTATAGCAAAATACATGCTTTATCAATATCATAGATAACAAGCAAGAAACAATTACATTAATTGAATAGCACAAACTAAGAATTCGCCTGCTTAAAATTGGAGAGAAAACCTCTTCACGATGTTCGAACTATGTCGGTCACATTCTCAAATATAATCCTGCATCCAAAATAAAGACTTCCTTAAAAATACTAATTGGGTATAAAGAAAAACATATAACATGCCGTAAGAAGCTATATTCAACTTAGATTTAGTACTGGATATAATTTCTTCTTTAGAAAACCGAGACTAATTGGAACAAAAAATTTGATAGATTGCAAAGCCTATGAGCAAAATAATATTTTTTAATAATCTCTTAATGTCATCTCCACCTGCAGGCCTTAAAATTCGGCTAACTCATTGCCCAACAAGAGAATTTGGCTAATTCATTGCCCAAGAGAAGTACATTGAAAAGGGTAAATTAATTTTTAATTAGTATTTTACCTTCGGGAACCACGAATATCAAGAGATTGCGGGTAAAAATGGCAAACACGATCAAAAAAATTTGGGGAAGAAGAGAAAGGAGCAGCTGCAGAAAACCCAAAAGAAATTTTAGGGATATTTCCCCCCTCTCTCTCTCTCTCATATGGCAACGTGGTGCGGGAAAAAATCTCGAATTTATGCGATTATTAAGGAAGATTTTCGGATTTTAATCGATCTCCTACAAGGATTCACAGACTCAGGTAAGGCATAAGTCCAATTTTTATGGGCTTAGTTAATATTTGATCCGGAATTTTCTATTCTAATCATTTGCAACCAGCGGAGCCAGGCGGGTCAGATGCCTAATCTCGACCCCTTTTGCTCTGCCTCTGTTTTAATGGAATGCTAATTTTGTATGGATAACCAGTGAGACTAAAATGGAGTTAAATTTTCTACTCAGTAGTTTCATAAAGATGACAAAGCCAAACTCCAAAACCCTGATTTTGGTTTTCTTGGATACCATTTTGGAGCTCAGATGACTGCAGTTATCTCAGCTCAAATGTTATAAGATAACCGCATTTATCTCAACTCCAATCCGATCAAAGTTTTATAAACTCTATTTTTAGAGTTTGTGACTTGCAAGCTGTAGTTTGCATCCCCTACATCCACTTAAATTAACCACAGTTTTTCTAACTCCATATCCAAACATGGCTTGAGTGGTTTTTATTATTACAACTTAAATGTATGAAGGTCTTTTAATTAAATACTAAGTATTGGGAGGGGACTGTTTTAATAATTAGCGAAGTATCCGGGAACTCTTTAGTAAAAATCCCAAATAAAATAAATATTATTTTCCCGCTTTTGTAGAAATTACCCAGTGATCGAGCCCCAAATCGAGCGAAAACAACCCAGGGATCGATCGAAGAAGAAGAAGAAGGAGATGTGTGGAAGAGCTCGATGCACTCTAAACGCGCATCAAGTCGCTCAAGCCTGCGGCGCCCCCAATGCCTCGTCACTCCCCACTCTCCATCGGTAGTCTCAGATTCCCCAAGTCAATTTGGGTACCAAAAAAGAAAATTTCCCTCCTTTTTGTTCTCTTTAATTTATATGATGCTTCTTGCAGTTATCGGCCCTCTTGCAACGTATCTCCAGGCGCCCATCTCCCTGTTTTTAGGGTTCGAACATCGCCGGACCGAGGGAAGACGGCGGATGCGGAGGCTGTCGTTGATTGCATGAAGTGGGGACTCATTCCAAGCTTCACCAAGAAGAACGAGAAGCCCGATCACTATCGGATGGTATCTTTTCTATCTAATTCTTTTCTAGCTATTAGAAATGTTAGGGTTAGGGTTTCTTGTTGTTAATTTTCTTGTGTTCTTTTCGAATGCAGTTCAATGCTAGGTCGGAGACGATAAAGGAGAAAGCATCATTTAGGCGTCTTATTCCGAATAATCGATGTCTTCTGGCGGTTGAAGGGTATGGAAAAAGATTAGCTTGATTATGTGCTCATTGGTTGTTGGATCATTTTTGCACTTTTTCATCCATTTGATTTGGCATGATAGTTGGGTTACTTGCTAAATAATACCTAATGTTTTACCTACTTTGCATTTATATACTTGATTGCCTTTTTCGCTGCACTTATATACCCTGCGGTTCAAACCGTATGGACTTTTTTTAATAGCAGTGAATTTGATGATCAACTGAAGGGAACAAAGTATTAACGGTTTGTACTTTAGGGTATATAAGTGCAGCGAAAAAATCATTGAGGTATATAAGTGCAAGGTAGGTTTAACATTGGGCTATTATTTAGCAATTAACCCATGATAGTTTGCGTAGGATTTAATTTCGTTTTTTGTCTTATATTATTTATTTATTTTTGGTTTTTGGTTGGGAGCATGAATGTGATACTTCGAACAATAACCCAACTTGGTTCTTTCAAATATAATGCAAAGATGATGAATTGGGCAGTTTTGTTTTAGAAGTATGAGATAATTATATCCAATGGGCTGCCTAAGCAGTTGAATAATTTATGTACTTGACGTGAATCAATATTATCCATCAGCAAATTGATTATGAATGTAGGATCAGTGGACCCAACATTCGAGGAACATATTTTGAGAGTTTTAGTCAATGTGTGGTTTGTTAAGCATTTATAGAATAAGCAATTTGAAGGATAATAGGATATTAATTAACGAAGGCTTACTGTTATTTTGAGTTTCGAAAAAAAAAACATATTCTTAGTGCAATATAAGCGGCGGATGTGTGTAGTTAACATGTTCCCTTTTTTTCTTCTTACTCTTTTGCAAACCCTTGGCCACATACGTGAATGTCCACATCTGTGGATGCAGATTTTTTTTTCTTTTGATAAAATGTTGGATGCAGATTCTATGAATGGAAAAAAGATGGATCAAAGAAGCAACCGTATTATATCCATTTTAAAGACAACCAGCCTCTTGTTTTCGCTGCTCTCTATGATTCCTGGGAAACGCCTGAAGGTAACTAGCTGTTTTCTTCACGTTATGAATTGTAAAAGCTTGTAACAAAATTAGATCTCTAAACAATTAATTTTTGGTGTATGGTGACATGATCATGTGTTGCTTTTAGTTTAGTAATACATACTTCAATGATTTGGGTAGTAATAAATCTCTGAACAAATGGTTGAGATAGGCTCATCATATATCAATGATGAAACGCAGTAAATTAGATGAATATGAACCACAAGTGCTATTATTTTGGTCCGTATACAATGCTAAGCATAATTCTCTTTATCATTTACAGCTGGTAAATGATCTGTCCTGTTTAATCATTGTAATAATGACCCTTTTATCTATTCTTGTTACTTTCTATAAACCTTGACATCTATTTTCCCAGATTTCCCAGCATTTTACTCATCTCTTGGCTTGTGTTCTGCTCTCTTTTTTTCGCTTCTGTTCTGGGGACCGGCATATTATGATTTATTTAACTGAATGACCTGGAGATTGGTTTTGCATGTGGACCGGAAAGCTAGAAATTTAAACATGATGCCATATATTTATCAAAAGGTTGTTGGTGCAACAAGATACATGTTGTAGAGGGATATGGTCAGAAAAAAAGATAAATCTATATATATCCTTATGGTCGCATGGGAGATATAGCAATTAAGTTTATAGTTCTTTTTGGTTTATAGAAGTTTAAGACTAGGCATGAGATGGGTCTTTTGTGTGTGTTTGTGTGTGACGGGTGGGACTATGGTCTTAAAGTTATAGCAGTCCTTAGTGAAAATCTAAATACAAATAAATTGGTTTATATTCAAATCAAGTTCAAATAATAAAAAAACACTTGCCATGATCATTCACATAAATTTGCATACATTTAAGATTAAAGTTTAGGCTTACTAGATCTCGAGACTTCACAAATGAAAAGTCGTCCTTAATATCACACATTGTGCTTTCCTTCCTCACCTTTTGTTATTGTTTGTTCTCAAGACAACTTCATACAACTTATATATCTTTCACAAAAAATTAGAAGTGATATTTATAGGGAGTAGCTGATCTCCTTTGCCTTTTGGGATTAAATTTTTGCAACTTCTTACAATTAAGAAAAATAAAATTTAGGCCATAATATGACTATTGTCATAAATATTCAATGACAATATTTAAGTTAGAATAAATCATGATGGTTGACTTGTCAAACATCTAAAGAGAGAGCATGTTCTGTGGGACCCTGATGATGCTCGATATCGGTGATCTCCCAGATCGTGACACGTAGCTGATGACGTGTCCTGAAGCCCGCAAGGACCAAGGACAGCACGTCGGAGGAACACCCGGGTCTGCGACCCATGGACGTGGCCGACCTTCTGGGCCGTCCACACCACTCCTATGCCCGCCTTACAAACAACCGTTGGCTCGCCTTCGAGCCTCCTGCACATTTGGCATCCTTGGCCTTTTCTGCTCACCTCCGGGCTACCACAGAACCAAGATAGCTCGGCCTTCCGCTCGGTCCCGAACCCCCGCCGAGCTCATTTTCCTCAGTCCCTTCGACCGACCAACGACATCATTCGCAGGTGTTTCCGCCCCGCCTCCGCGAATCTCGCCATGCGCGAGATATCCGCTGCCCACGATTCCGTGTTCCACGCCATCACAATCCCCATTAACGAGCCTGTCTCGCCATTTATTGGAGATCCCGCCCATCACGCGGGCGTGACGTCGGGGCGTAACGGCCGGCGTGATTCTCGCACCTGCCTGCCTGCTGCCACCGCTATATAAACCCCTCATTCAGACGGTTCAAGTAAGTCATTTTCCACTCACTAGGCCGTTACTCTGCTCGGATTTCCTGTCTAACTTGATCGTCGGAGGGTCCTCGGTAGCACAACCACCCCGGGACTTCCTTACAGGTAGCTCGGCCTCAACAACCTCAAACCCATTGAGATCTACACACATCAGGAGCTATCCTCCAACTCAAATCTCGGCCGTCCATCGCCAACAGCAGATCAACGGAAGGTAACATCTTGACGCAATTCGACACGCGTCAGACCCATTAGGGGTCTCTTTCTTTGGTAAATCATGTTCATATCTTGGTCTGACCAAAATTATTACTTAACATGTCTAGTCAAATATAATCATGTCAATCAACAAACTATATTCTTTTCGAAAGAATAGAGAACATTGGAAGTATCTATTACACAATATAACACAGTAGTCCTTCCATCAACTAATATTTGATTTTGACATAAGCTAATAAGTTTGGGTTGCTTTCATACTGTATACTACCGATTTCCTAACTTACGTGTGTATCTTCATGCATCGAGCCGCCAACTATTTATCTTATCAAATATATTACATACACGAGCGCGCATGTATGTGTAATTTGTTGAAAAACATTTTCAAATTTCACCGGCCGGTTTTTCGGTTCAATGACTATAGATACACGAAATATTCTCTCTTATAATGAGGATTCCTTATTGGACATCTTGTTGAGATTTGTCATGCATTCAATTCTTTTAGGAGAGGAAGTTACAGATTTAGATATAGATGAGATCTAAATTTAAATTGTTAGTTGAATAAGATAAATTAAGAATCATATTTAAATTTAGTAATAATTTGATAAAATCTTATTTAATTTAAATGGATTTCTAATTGAATTAAGATTAGGAAATATCTTAATAAGGTTAAATTTTTTACATCTATTTAAGGGATGTAATAGAGGGGGTTTGTATGAGAGTCTCAAAAACTGTAGATCTCTTCCTTCCTCGAAGTAATAAAATTCTTTCTTTCTGTGGATTAGGCGATTTCGCTAAACCACGTAAATCGTTGTGTTTGATTTAGTTTTGTTGTGTGATTATCTTTATCATTAAGGAGGAATTCTAGTTGTTGCCACGCTTCCATAAAGCTGCACATATTGAAGGGGAATTCCTATCAATTGGTATCAGTGGTTTGACAGATTGCCCGAGCGAAGAATGTCGAAGAAGATGAAAAAGGATTTCACAACCAAGTTCGTGGTGGAGAAGTTTGATGGTAAGGGAAATTTTCCCTTATGGCATAGGAAGGTTCAAAATCTATTGATAAAAGAGAACTCTTTTGGCATTGCGAGGCAAGGCGAAGAAACCGACGGATATGTCAGATTCAGATTGGAAAGACACAAGCATCTATAGAGTTTGTCTTGCGGATGAAGTTGCGCATAATATTATGCAAGAGACCACAACAACTGGAGTTTGGCTGAAGTTGGAGCAAGTTTATATGACGAAGAGTCATATGAACAAGCTTATTGTCAAACAAAGGCGCTGCAAGCTTCGGATGAAGGAAGATGCTTCCTTTTCTTGTCATCTCAATATTTTTAACGAATTGATCAATGATTTGCTTGCACTTGACATCAAAATAGAAGTGGGGGATAAGGCGTTGCTGCTTTTTATGTCTCTTCCGGATTCTTATAATAACTTGATGAATACAATCATGTACGGAAAAGAAGAACTTAAGTTCGACGATGTCTCATCACTTTTAAGTCATGAGACAATACATAAGGATAAAGTTGACTTAGATTCAAGTTCGTCAGGATTGATCGCGAAGGAAAGGGGAAGATCTAAAAGCAGAGGATTAGGTGAAAGAAATCGGTCCAAGTCCAATTCTAAAGGTATAGACGATGGATGTTATTTTTGCAAGAAACCGGATCACTTCAAAAGAAATTGCATATCATACAAAAAGTATATTTTGAAGGAAGGAAATGTCTCTACAAAAGACAATGATTCGGCTAGTGTTGTCACGGAATTGGAGGATGATCATAGATGCAGGATTTTGTCTAGCATTGTTTAAGAGCCATATGACTTGTTGACAATACGCAGCGACAAGGCAGATTCTTTCGATATTTGGATTTTGGATTCTGGTTCATATCATGTGTCCCAATAAGGAGATGCTCAGCACCTACAAAAATTATAGTGACGGTAAAATTCTGATGGGGAGGAATTCAGAATGCAAGACTGTAGGGATTGGTAACATCAAGGTAAAGATGTACGATGGGATAGTACGAACTCCAACAAACGTCAGACATGTTTCGGATTTAAGAAAGAACTTGATCTCTCTTGGAGTTTTAGAAGCAGCGGGATTCAAATTAACGGTGCAAGGTGGAGTTTTGAAGGTTTCCAAAGGGGCTTTGTATTACTCAAAGGTGAGCGGCGTGTAATTTTGTATCGGATGATAGGCAGCAAGTGTTAGGAATATATATGCCTTAGGCCGTTATTGTATGATATAGTGGATGCTTTGAGATATATATAAAGAACTTTTTTGCTCGACATGATAGTATACTATCTGGTTGCTTTTTATCTTAACATGTACACCTGTATTTATTTACCGTCTCTTTGATACATGATAAAGCTCTTAGGATGTTGGTTTGACTACCAGGACTATGATGCAGATCATACTAGTGGGGCTTGTGTAGTCCGTAAGCACATCCTTTAACAGGTTCTAGTCGAGAGAGTATCGAGACAGGGTATCGATATTCTAGAGTAGACTAGTGTGTACGTTTCTTGACCCTGAATGGGACGATGGTAGATCCCACAACTATTGGTGTTTGACATCAAAGATTGTACACATGTGCTCATTAGAGAATGGGTATACCGAACATGACTCGCTAAGAACTCTTAGATGGTACCATACCTAGCGTTAGATAGCAATACTCTGGTGACACTTATACATGTTAGTCTGTAGACCCGAGATCGTCATAGTGTCTTGTGTGGTTCCCACTGTACTTTGATTTCCTCCCTACCATAGCTCAAAGGAGTCGTGCAAACATGTGAATTTTGGGTACAGTCTCGAGTCATATGGAGGCAGTGAGCGATAAGAGGGGTTTCGTCTCTCCCGGTATTGAGAGTTGATGTTGCGCTATACTCGATTGGCTATAACAGCAAATCCCTGGCCAGAGCTGATGAGATTTACTGGTAAGCGTTATCAGTAGTTTCTTGAAAAGTTATAGGCCATATATCGGCATGACTTATCAAGTTATTGAGGTCTGACGATTCCATCCCCAGACTCGATATGCGATATATCAGACGAATAGACCGGGCTGTATGATAAGTGTTGCTTATAGGCTCTACGGAAGTTTGGACAAGTTTGCTTGTTGATCTTCTATTTGTTCAATACCTGGGTATCGCTGACGGCTTGTGGGTATCTGATATGATCATTACCTACTGCTTGCGTATTGACGAGTCTTTAGAGTTCCACACAGAACTTTCATAGCTCAAGCGAAACGAAGTAGGGCACATATGGAGATATGTCCGGGAGCTTGATTAAATACGAGTATGTGACTGTATTCTAATCAAGCGATATTTGATATCAGTCAGGTTATATGTGATATAACCGGATTATTGAATCAAGTGTTGATTTAATGATTTGATATATGTATATATATTTGATATTAGTCAGTTTATATTTGATATAGTCGGATTATTGAATCAAGTGTTAATTTAATAATTTGATATATATATATATGTTATATATAAATTAACTAATATTGAATATTTGCCGGTTATATGTGATATAACTGGATTATTGAATCGATTGTTGATTTAATAATGTGATATACACATATATACAATATTAGTCGATTATATATGATATAATCGAATTATTGAATCAAGTGTTGATTTAATAATTTGATATATATTTATATATTTTGATATATATATATATATATATAAACTAATATTTAGTTCACTAAAGATTTTCTTCTCTTTATGTATATATATATATATATATATATACTTTGTATCATGGTTGATGATACATAGAACTAGGATGTATGAGAATCACACATGAGGTTTGAGATGAGTAGATAAAGGTTTGATTTATGAATAAAACAAAAAGAAAAATGGGTCATTTCTTTAGATACTTGTGGAAGCTTTGAGAAGCCATGACTCACCATTTATTCTGTTTTATTCATATCTCATCTAATCACTCACCTCATGGTTCATTCTTTCTCATTCCAAGTTCATCCCCCTCATTCTTCACCTCTCCTCTCTAGAGTTTTCTTAAGGTGAGAAAAGAAAAGAAAATGAAGAAAAATAAGTGAGCGAAATTCCTACTTCATCAACCTACACTTTTCTAGCCCATTAGTTTAGATTGTTTGCTTCACTAATACCTTGATTAGTGAAGAGTGAGCTTGAGTGAGAGATTTCAAGGTGGATCATCTTTGGCATCGAAGACAACAAGTAAAAGCTCGTTCCTTTCATCAATTGGAGTTAAGGAAGAGTTCTAGGGACTACTATTTGGAGCTTTAGAAGTGAATGACCGGTCTACAAATGTTGTAAACCCTCTTCACTTAGTGTAGAACTTATTTGCTTTACTCTAAAGCCTAATTCTCTAGTTCGATTCTTATTTAGTATAACTTTGCATTCAAGATTTTTTAAAATTGCATACTTGATACTTGTATAAATCTAATAGAAGTGCTAAGACATACTTTCAGCTAGCACATCGACCGGTGGTATAGCCATTGGAGAGGTGAAAGATGAAGTTCAGGAAAGGAGGATACTTCAAGACTTTGGCAGATACGTCTATGCTATATGAGTGAAAAGGGATTAAAGGTGTTGCATGCTAAAGGGTTGCTGAATGGTATAAAGGAGCGTCATTTGGATTTCTGTAAATTTTGCATTATGGGAAATCAACATAAACCGAGTTTTAAACAGGCAATACACAAGACTCAAGGCGTTCTAGATTACATCCATTTGGATGTATTGGGGCCATCTCCAACTCGATCAAATGGAGGTGTAATGTATTTTGTGACATTCATTGATGATTTCTCCCGCAAAGTATGGGTCTACTTCATGAAACACAAGTCAGAGGTGTTCGAGCGTTTCAAGGAGTGGAAAGCAGCGGTGGAAAAAGAGAAGGGTTGGCAGATAAAGTTCTCGAGGTTAGATAACGGTGGAGTTTACCTCCACAGAGTTTTTATAATTCTGCAAGGATCAGGGCATACAAATACGGTTTACGGTGCCGGAAAGGCCTGAATAGAATGGGTTGGCAGAGCGTACGAACAAGACACTATTGGAGACGGCCCGTAGTATGAGGTTACAATCCGGATTGAAAGAAGAGTTTTGGATAGAGCCAGTCTATCATGCGTGCTATTTGGTGAATCGATCGCCGTTTACAGCCATAGATCTTCAGATCCTAGAAGAGTTATGGACAGGAGATCTTGTATGTTATAATTCGTTGAGAGTGTTTGAGTGCCCTGAATATTCACTTGTGGATGCGAATCGGAGAAATAAATTGGAGTCAAAATTGAAGTCGTGCATTTTTATTGGGTACCAAAAGGGAGTTAAAGGCTATAAATTATAGGCCCCAAAGAATAGAACGTTCGTTTCAAGAGACGTCATTTTTTACGAAGGGTCTATATTAAAGATGTAGACAAGTCTACAAATGCAGAAAAGAATGCGGACATATAGACATCAAGGAGACTTCAATTGCGGTGGAGTTGCAGAATTCTCAGAGACAAGATGAGGATATCAATATACCTACAGTACCTGTGGGTGTTGACGTGAACCATGAGCCCGAGGCAGAAGATCATCAGCCAACCCATGAGATCCAAGACCAGATACTATAGCGCTTCGTAGATCACAGAGGTCAAGTCGTGGACTAGTCAGATATGGGTGTAATGAGAATGAAGTTTCTTTCGTATTAGTCACACAGAGATGATCCAGAGACTACAAAGAAGCCATGCATCAGGATGATAGTAGCAGTTGGCTAGTGGCTATGATGGAGGAGATGGAATCTCTCAGAAAGAACCAGACGTGGAGATTGGTAGAGCTACCACAAGGAAAGAAAGTTATAGATTGTAAATGGGTATTTCGAAAGCAAGGAGGGCAGTATAAGGCCAGATTAGTAGTCAAAGGATATTCCCAAAAGGAGGGGTTGACTATAATGAGATATTTTCTCTTGTGGTCAGGCATACTTCAATTAGAGTGTTACTGGCGATGGTAGCCGAGCATAACCTTGAGTTGGAGCAAATGGATGTGAGAACGTTTCTGCATGGAGAGTTAGAGAAGCCCTTATACATGCAACAACCGAAAGGATTCGTTGAGCTCGGAAGGGAGTCATATGTATGTGATCTCAGAAAGTCATTGTATGAGTTAAAACAATCTCCAAGGAAGTGGTATAAATGGTTCGATACATTCATGATTGGGGCCGGTTACATGAGATGTGAAGCTGATCAATGTGTATACTTCAAGCGCTATGAGGATTCGTTAATATATCTTTTGCTATACGTTGATAATATATTGATAGCGGCGAGAAGTTTGTACCAGATTGTAGAGTTGAAAGCTCAACTCAGTTCAGAATTCGACATGAAGGATCTCGGTGCAGCACATACGATCTTAGGGATGGTGATAGAATGAGACAGAAAAGCAGGCACTTTATGGCTATTTCAGAGGAAGTATATCGAGAAGATTCTGAAGCGATTTAGAATGGATGAAGCGGGTTTGGTGAGCACCCCTACGCCGGCCACCTCAAACTCTCTTTCGAGCAGTGTCCGTAAAATGAGGAAGAGAAGAAACAAATGCCCCAGATACCGTATGCAAGCGCGGTGGGAACTCTCATGTATGCTATGGTATATACTAGGCCAGATATAGCATTCGCTGTGGGCTTGGTAAGTCGTTACACATCGAATCCAAGAAAAGTGTGCATTGGGCAGCGGTAAAGTGGATTTTACGATATCTCAAAGGCATTCCAGATATAGGTCTGCTATTCCAAAAGAGAAAGGAAAGTGGATCGAAGGTTTTGGTTGGGTATGTGGATGCAAACTATGCGGGTGATCGCGACGGTCGAAGGTCAACTAATGGATATATATTCACTATGATGGGTGGATCCATTAGTTGGAGATCGGCGTTACATGATATAGTAGCGTTGTCAGCAACAGAGACAGAATATATAGCAGTAGTTGAAGCATCTAAAGAAGCTCGATTGTTAGGAGGATTAGTCAATGAGTACGGATTTGATTTTTCATGTACTCCAATCTTTTGTGACAGCCAAAATGCCGTTCATTTGGTGGAAGGTCAGATTTTTCATAGTCGAATCAAGCAATAGAGGTTCGTTACCATAAGATTCAGAAGTGGAGGACACGCAAGCAGGTGGAGTCGATCAAGAGCAGCATCAAATAAAATACGACAGATATAATGACTAAAAGACCGTTTCCGTAGCAAGGGTCAAGGAAGCTTTGACCTTCACAGATTCTTCGTCATTAAGGCGAAGGGCGGCCCCGAGGGAGGAGGCCGCAGATGGAAGGAAAATGGATTTTAGATAGAAGATGTTGAAAACGCGTGAAGGCTTATGCAAACAATTTCAAGGTTTGGCATGTTGAATGCATGCCAAGATAGAGATTGTTGAGATTTGTCATGCGTTCAAATCTTTTAGAGAGAAGTTACGGATTTAGATTAGATCGAAATTTAAATTGTTAGTTGAATAAGTTAAATTAGGAATCATATTTAAATTTAGTAATGATTTGATAAAATCTTATTTAATTTAAATGGATTCCTAATTGGATTAAGATTAAGAAAAATCTTAATAAGGTTAAAACTTTTTCATTTATTTAAGGGATGTAATAGAGAGGGTTTGTATGAGCCTCAAAAGTTGTAAATCTCTTCCTTCCTCAAAGCAATAAAATTCTTTTTCTTCCTGTGGATTAGACGATTTCGCTAAACCACGTAAATAATTGTGTTTGATTTAGTTTTATTGTGTGATTATTTTTATCATCAAGGAGGAATTCTAATTGTTGCTATGCTTCCGCAAAGCTGCGTATATTGAAGGAGAATTCTCAACACATTTAATATTCTTCATGTTCCATTTATATAGTCCAACGTGTCCGTATATTTTCTAATTAGACATCAATGGTCGATAGTATCAAAACTACATACACTACTTAAGCTCTACATATGACTTAGCAACATCCTCAGGCCTTAAGGATTTTATGTAACTCGTGTATAGAACAACTCCTAAAATGACTGTGTTAGGCCCCAGAGTGTTCTATGTTGGTCCTATTCAGTGTTTGTCATCTTACAGGCACCCATGACGTTTAATTGGATTCTCTACTCCGATAGCTGAGACATGCTATCCTATCAATTATTGTAGTTATGCGTGACAACCATTAGTATGTATTGCCTTGTAGTACGTTCATTAGTTGCGAGCAAATTTAAGATTACAAGAAATTAGTGCCATATCTCTGTGTTAAATAATCAATTAATAAATGACCTCAACACAATGTAATCTAAGGCATCATATCGTATAAATAATTACCCATGAATATGCATGTCCATAGCATTAATTTATTATATAAACACTAATAAGTTGAATTTTTGTGGGCATATAATTCTAACACTTAGGCGATTGAACAGTTGTGTTACGCTTTATCTCTACATGTGTTGACCCCACAGCTTAACTGATGCTATATTGGGGTTTCCTGAACACAACATATAGCTATTCATGTATCTTGTTTTGAAGGAGATTATTATTACACGAGGGATGCCTTTGGGACCATATTTTCTTTTACACATTGGGACATAGTCCGCCTCTAAATGTGCTTTGAGAATGGATCTAGATTGCATCTAACAAGGCTTTCAGTGAATACATGGACCTCCTTCTTAATTTTAGTTGGACTTTAGATATGACTGCCCTTTCGAGTTAGGAAACTTTCTATCTATTAGCCATCTTGTTTCGGATAGTATATGGTCACACCACCTAAGATCTTGATTCTAAGTTGTTCACATGTGCCACACAAGATTGTATAGTATCATAAACTTGTTGATTGGCTTCTTGATCAGAAGACTTAAACCTAGTGAAATTAAGTTGGTGTGAGTGAGTAATCTTCTCCTATTTAAAAAAAACTTCTCTTCTTGCATACAATGGCATCATCTGTATTATTTTAGCTGGATTTGAGGTATTTCATCATGGCCTGAGTAGAGACCTGTATGTAATTTTACATTTACTTGCCGTCAATTTCGGTGGGTCTTTACCTTTTTAGAATAAGATGTGATGATTACATCCTTGTCTCATTTTAATTGTCAGTCCACCACACAGGAAAAATGGTATCCTTGTATGAAAAGAGAAACTCGGGACTGTGTATTTCGTATGGTAGTGATAACGTATTTATCATTGCCTTCTTTTACCTTGAGATTGTTGGAATTTAAATAAAATATTACTGTTTAAAATATAATTATATGATCTTTGACCGTTAAATTGGGCATACAAATTTTTGGTCATTTACTTATGGCATCTTTATGATGAGATATGCAAATAACTTGTGTTTTATGATACATATTAGACATTAATTGGAGTAAATTAATTTATCATGGGTGTTAGCGTTTGCTCATCATCAAATGCCATTATGTTAATTATATTTTTCATTTACAACCATTGGGCATGTGTAACCTATGCATATAATATGTTGGCATGGCTACTAAATGATTTAGCATTAAATAGTGAAATATTTTGTGTACTCATTGCTAAAATTTTCTATTTTATTTTCTCTGATAATTCTTTAAACCATGACCGTTGCATAGCCTCCATTACTTGGCCGTTATGTCAATGGCATTTGACCTCGGTTGTTATGATGTTTAATTGACATAAAATCCCTAAGTTATTTTATTACTCCATTATATATAGCTCTACTTTACTAATACTTTGAAATAACAATTTATCATATAATATTTCATTCATAAAATGGGTAGAGAAAAGGTGTGGGCTAGAGCATTTTTGCTCTTTGGTCTGGTACATGAACGAAGATCGAGCAAAACCGTGGTATTCATTGGCTATTGTATCCTAAAGGCAACGTGCTGACCGCTGCATCGGTTAGAGAGCACAAATCTCGGATCATGGAGAGTAAAATATCCATGTCTTAGTCAAGGGCTACACCAACAACCTATATTTATTATTTTTCTTTTATTAATATAATTTTATTTATTTTCATCATGATTCCATTGCTAATTTCTCCAACAAAGATTCTCTTCCTGTTGTACCCTTAATGCATTTCAATGACTTCAATTTAATGGTTTGATATGTTCATAACTTGTTGTAACCATTTGATACAGGGGAAATTCTTCACACCTTTACAATTTTGACGACTCGGTCCTCATCAGCTTTACAGTGGCTTCATGGTTAGCTGCTTTTCTTCTTTCCTTCATTTTGAGATAGAGTAATTTCAACTAATAATTGAAGACCGACATGCTATAATTAATGGTCACAGTAAAGGAACTAAAACCAACTAGAATTTGAGCAGTGTGTTGAACGATAATTAAGAATTTTACACTATACATTCTTAAAATATTACGTAATGTATTTAAATTTATAAACATAGATATATGCAAGGTTTCTTAGAAAAAATATCAATTTTTTGGTGTTTATAGACGTGGTTTCTCCACACATAACGGAAAATAAATAAGTATGTAGGTGCCTAGGTGGAATGAAATAATCATAATATCTATATCGTTAGCTTCCTTAAATAGTTACATATGCGAAATAAAATTTATATGTCATATAGGTGAATTTACTTGTTTTTATTATCAAGTAGAACTTTTTGCAATGTTATGCGAGGGGATGTGACGCAGGACGGGACTACAAGGCTAACGAGCATGCAAATGTGAGACAAGCACACAAGAAAAATCCGATTTAGATAGTTGCGAAAAATAAATGATATAATACTAGAAGGCTAATTATTCACACTTGAACTTTTCGTTTAAAGCAATCGATATTGTGTTGATTTCAGATTAATTCTAAAGAGAAAAAAACTAGACAACTCTAATTTCGACCCAAATATTATTTTCTATGAAACTGCAGTCATATAACAAGAATATTAGATAATTCTCAAGAGTTCAACTAAGCAACTCAATCACCAAAACAATAAACCAATAGGTTTCAAGCCATTAATTAAATGAACAGTGCACCTTATTTCTTGTAGATGACCACTTGTTGAATTATAACCCATTTCTGGTCGCTTGCAGCAGCAACAGACATGTATTTCTTTTTCTGTGCTTGGCCAATATCTTCTTGTAGGTTTTACAGACGACGGTGCGATTGGATCTCGCCAGAAACGAAGCAACAATTTTAAAAGGATGGATCTTGATGGTTGTTGATACGACTTCGCTTCGAATCTGTATGGTTGATGTTAATCTGGTGGCGAGATGATGATGATGTGATTTGACGATGAAGAACGTTGACTTCATAAAAGATAACGACGAAAATAAATGATGTCGGTAACTACGGGCATCACACCCAAGGGCCTTGCTCCTTTTACACCGAATCACACGGTGACAATACAAACTCGCCGCAGAGAAATAAAATCACATAAGTTTCTGATCTCAAAATTAATTTTTTTATTCAATCATTCGCTCTCTCGCAAACTAGACGACCGCATTCTGGCAACCGCTGCCATCAATGATCAACTTGCAAAACTTATCCCCACACTTAAAATAAGTATGGAAGATGTTGGTTTGCTTCCCGTCTTCCTCATCAATAGGTGTGGTTAGAACACATCTCATAACTTGCAGGGCACCAGTAGAACTCCACAGTGCATCCTCCGCATCACTGCCACCATTTTCAATGTTGTAGATTTCCTTTTCGCCGCCCTTGTCGTCCTCAACTTGCTCCGTGCCAATACAGAGGGACTTTTTAGGATACTCATAAGCATAGTGACTTACTATATGACACTTGTAGCACTTCACTCCCATTCTCGAAGCCTCTCCTACAACTCTATCTTTCTTATTTTTCGTGGGATCAGTATTACCTCTTGGAGCATTAGCAAAAATCAGGACTCGTCGGGAACTTATTGGTTGGTACTAAACCTATCGTCAGTTGTCAGTTCCCAGGTGACATGAGTACAGCTTAGTCCGCTGACTTGACACTGTCACTTCGCCTCGAGTGTGTTCCCACTGTACTTTGATTACTACCCTACCACGGCTCAAAGGAGTCGTGCAAACAGGTAGTAGTTGGGTGCAGTCCCGAAACACTTGGAGGCAGTGACGGTTAGATAGGATTCGTCTCTCCCGGTATTGGGAGTTGATATCGCGCTGTGTCAAGGAGAGCCATTACACACAGTCGTCCCTGGCCAGGGCAAGCGAGATACACTGGTAGGTTTTCCAGTGCTATCTCAGGGTGTTCTGGGCTACATTCCGACACGACTTGTACCGCTATTAGGGGACTGACGTTTACCGCCCCCTAGGCCCGCCATGCGATATTCTCAGACGAACAGACCGGACTGTACGGAGACTGTCACATTCAGGCTCAGTAGGAGTTCAGATGGGTTTTACCTCGTCCGTCTTCTTATCGGCATCTATCTGGGGGCCGTTACGCACAGCTAGTGCCGCTTGCGGTCTGTGGTTAAATCCACTGCCAGCGTAGTGTCGAGTCTTTAGAGTCCCACACAGAGTGTTATTCACCTTTAGGCAAAAGAGTAGAGGTCGCATGGTTTTGCGACAGGGTTTGGTCACATCCGCGCACTTGTGCGCGTTTGGTGTCCGGGCAGTAATTACTAGCGGGCTTTGGTTTAAGCCAGATCCTAGTATACGTTTTGGGATTGGTTTTATCTCGATTGTATTCGTGTTTCTCGGAACGCGGATGCGGGTGTGTATGCACGGTTGACAGAGACAGAGGCAGAGGATTCTCATTAGGGTTGTTAACTGTTGACGTTTGCTAAACCCTAATGAGAATAAGAAATATGATTAATGATAATATTAATTAAGTATTATTGTGCCATGGTTGGGTTGAAAGGTTGACTTTGTTGACTTGTTGACTTTGTTGACCGGTTGAATATGTTGGATTTGTTGACCACCATCATAACAATGGCTATCATTTCTTGGCATTGACTTTTGCTTGCTTGATGGTTCACAAATTGCATTTAATGCATGAAATGATATTGCCATTTGATATGATAACAACCATCACATAATACTCAATTATTATTATGTGTTATGATTATTTTGGATGATGAGAGCAAGGGTGAGAAAAGTCTTGCTCATTCTTTCATTTCCATTCTCTCACATGCTCAAGCTCTCCCTCTTCCTCTTGCTCTTTCTCTAGTTTATGGTTCTATTGTCTCATGCGTTGAGAAGAAAGAACCATAGAGATCAAAACCCATTACACTTCTCTACTCATCCTAGTACACAAGGTCTAGCAAGCTAAGTGTTCTAGTTTCTTCTAGTTTGAAGTAGAAGCCAAAAGGTAGAAGCTTTCGGGTGGATCCATCTTCGGCGCGAGGAGACGACGAGGTGAGGCCGATCCGACCACCGCAAGGAGTTGAAAACGAAAGAGTTCAAGTTAAGGTATAACCCCCTAATCGAGTAGGTAAAACTCATAGTTAGGTTGTTAGATAGTTGTTTAACAAAGATCCGTATTTTGAGTCCATGTTACCACCCTAGAAAAAATCGTTTTTCCCTATTTCCGCAACCCCAAAGAACCGGGGACGGGTAACGTGGACTTACATGTCTAGCCCCTAACAAAACAAGTGTTAAACCAATCACAAATCGTGGTCGTGACTAGTAATAAATTAGTAGCGCGCCCGATAAGAATGTTAACATTTATTTTGCTAAAGTTTATAGACTTTAAAATGTATAAAATGGCTTAAGAGATTTTATCATCTATTGTTCTACCCTATCCTCCGAACCCTAGCAAGTTAGGAATTACTCGCTTATGGTTAAAGATTTAGAAAAAAGGATGAAGAAGAGTGAAAACATGATTGAGATGCAGAAAGTAAGCGCAGAAAGTAAGTGCGGAAATAAATTGCAAAAGGAACAATAAAAATACTACCTTTATCAATCAACTATTGCATTTACAAATCCTTTGAAAGTAGATTACATGAACCCTAGTTGCTCTAGATTTCTTTCTTGTTGGAAGTAGATGACTAGCTGATGATCACACGGATGCATGGATCGCTTGGACCTCTTGATCTTTTCGATGATCATTTTCAATGTACAGCTCTCGGTCCTTTATATAGTCGCAGAAACTAGACACTCTAAATTCCATATAATAATATATGCTCTTAAAATCAAATCCCCAGAATCTAAATCCTACGGCCATCAATGCGCCGCGGTTCCGCTGCAAATCCCTATCTTTAGTCACGGATCCGCCGCAGTTTAGTAGGATCAGGCTTTGGGATTTTTTTTGGTATTTTGTATTGTCATGTGGAGATCCTCTAGATGTTTATATCATGAGAATAATGCTCTGAGTCTGCCGTTGCTAGATTTCATGATCCGCTTTAATATTTTGGCAGATTTGATTCCGACATCCCGATTTAACTCGGATCTCTTGGATTCCAGAGCTGAACTAATATCTGCACAATATCTCAAATCAAAGTGTTAATAGTATTTGGTATTTTTGAGATATTATCCTAACCATTTTTTATGATATTAAATCTTAAGAATATTGATTAGAAATATTTGATATGATATACATATTTTAATTACTAATATTTCATATAAATATTATATGCATGTATTTTTCCTCATTATGTCAATTATAATGTAAAAACATATGATAACAAACTTTTTACAAATAAACACTCATATGTTCACAATAATTCCTTTAGTACTTAACAATAGTGGTGAAAATACTCATTCAAATGTGCAATATTTTAGATTGATCAGGCTTCATAATTTTTCAACCATCAAAAATAAAAATCACAACCATTTTTGTATAAACAAATGAAGCCCATCCCTCTCCATGTCCATAACCATACCTAAATCCGCTTCATCCTTCACCTCATTTCTTTGAATATTTATAAATGAATATTCACAAATGAGGTGTCCTCCTTCTAGAAACATTCCGTATAAATACGGAATACAACTCATTATACGTATCGAAATAGATATACGCATATCCGTATACAAATACGAATTGCCAAGAGAGAAAATGAGTAGTGAACAATAATACTAGAATATTACACACACATGTATATAATATAAATTATCAAATCAAAACTTGATTTAATAATCTGGTTTAATTCTAAGCCGGCCAGTATTATCAACCGTCCGATTAAATTCCGTGTAGCAAGTACACGTGTTTAATCGGATCCCTACACGTATCAATATGCGGCCTCTACATCATAACGCCTGAACCGGGAAAACCCTCTGTGTGAGGCTCTAAAGACTCTGACAATACGCTGACAGTGAGTTACTGGATAAATTCATAACCACAAGCACGTCAACGGCATTAGCTGTACGTAACGGCTATCCAAGTATATGCCGAAAGGGATGTCGACAATCAAGTCCGTCCGTATCCTACTGAGTCTGAATGTGACAATTTCCGTACAGTCTAGTCTCTTCTTCTAAGAGTATTGCATAATGGGTTTAGGGGTGGATAACGTCAGATCCCTAATAACCCGATAAGTCGTGTCGGAGTCGAGCTCATCACTAACCGATAAATTACTGAACTCCTATAAGTAAATCTTATCTACCATAGCCACGGATTTAGTGTGATGACCAACCGAACACAGCGCGGTATCGACTCCTAATATCAGGAGAGACGAATCCCTGACATCCGCTTACTGTCTCTATATGGCTCGGGACTGTACCTAACTAAAACCCGTTTGCACGACTTCTTTGAACCGTGGTAGGATAGTAATCTAAGTACAGTGGGAACTCACCCGAGACAAATGACGATCTCAGGTCAAAAGACTAACCTGTACTCGTGCTACTAGAGAACTATCTCACGATAGATATAATACCATCTAGAAGTTCTCGGCGAGTCCGTCCGGTGTTCTCACCTCCAGTGAGCACCTATATACTATCTTAGGTGACAACACCAATGGCTTGTGAGATCGGCCACCGCCTTTCATCGGGGTCTAGAAATGTATACACTAGTCTACTCCGGAATATCGATGCCTATAAGCGAATTGAACTTTCTTTCACAAAAAATTCAGTATACAGAGAGACTCTTTTTATAGCTTTATTACACGAGTATAGGAAGATATGATGAAAACAATAAAATAAGAAAGTTACAAACAGATTCTGTTACAAACAGATTCTAACTAATCTGAGAAATATCTTATTGTTGACTATTTCCAACACTCCCTTTCAAGTTGGTGCGTAGATGTCCACACTTTCTAGACACCTAATATTTTAGCTAGTTGTGAAGTGAAAATCTCCCGAGGAGTAATACCTACTCATCAGTGAGAATCGGGACCCAACCATCATTTTGTGATAATTTTGACGGAAACCGACCAAAATTACCACACTCCAGAAGGTATGCGCAAACTTGGTAAGTTTCTCTTATATTTGAAACTCCCGATATGGTTTTTATCTCTAAAACCCTAGTGATCTTGACCGAGTCAACAAATCAAATGGTCTTACTCAAGTTCAACATGTCATTATCTTGATTGCATGAAACCCACCCGCACGAGTCCTTGACTTGGTCAACAAGGCCATACGACTGTTTTAACCAATTGCAACACATGCAACAAACAAGCACCACTCAGCTACCGTATACTACGTCCTGATTGAGTCAACAAACGCAGTACGAATACTAAGCACCACTCGTAGGAAATGATGGAGGGATATGGCTGATTTTTGGCGAAAAATCTTTAACGCAATGAACTTGATATCGTTGAAAGAACTCGAGCGGCTTTGAAAAGGAGTGTGGTTTAGGCTCCGCATTTAAAACTAGTAATATAAACTTTTGCTTAAGAGCGAACGTCCCTTTGAAGGGATCAACGCTCTTTCCTCATAGAATGAGGTGCATGATATTTCTAACCGAACACCTCTATGCAAAGCAAAAGAATATGAGTATGGTTTTGATGAAAACCGAGTTATAAAAATTGGTTCTGACAACATCATATAAGGTTTGTTTTCCTTACATTAAATATATAACGCATTCCCATCAAATTAAGATTCTAAGTCACAATAGAAACAACCAAAATAGTATACTTTTATATGTCATCCGCATTCACCACGGGGTCCCGGGTTTTCACCGTAAGGTTACTTAACTTACAGTAGGGCGGGGACAGGGCTAGCGTGGATGTAAAACATATAGAAACATTTAATATATATATATATATGTATATATCATTGCAGGCAAGTAATAATCATCACAGGCATACATCAAACAATATGGAATGGCGGATAAATCAGGAGTCCCGCGTTTCATTTGAGCCGCAAATAAAACGTGACGTTCTCCGGTTGTATGGATAGCCCGTACAATATCGATCTTAGACCCTTACGAATGCGGCAAGCCATCTGCCAATTCTAGAAACTGGGTGACCCGTCTTCAACACCATGAGTTGGTCACCCGTCACTTTCTAGAATCCGGTAACTTGGGCACTCCTCCGCGGGTCGATCCTATTACCCTTACAAGTGTGGCGCGCAGCCCGCCAATTCTAGAGCGAAGCGGTCCGGTCTCAACTCCATAAGATGTCCACCTACCGCATTCTAAAAACTGGCTACTCGAGCACTTCTTCTCGGTTAATCCTAGTACAGAAAAGAAATATATACAACGGGGATGTCGACCGCATCCTGATCGAGCCCCAATAAAAGAATATACATAATACGGAAACGGCGGCTATAAGTTGGAGCTCGTTCCGAACAAATGAATATAACATTATAAATCAAAACTGTACAAGCAATCGCACGAGGGGCTATCCAACACGACAATTCGGCTAAACCACAATATATATATATATATATATATATAGAGAGAGAGAGAGAGAGAGAGAGAATAATGGAGGATAGATGCCATAGGAGGGAATTTCCTCATATGGCGTCGAAAAAGTACGCCCTCCGTCGTGTTTTCCGACGATCGGTATCCATCATCTTCATCGTTATCATCTAGATGTGGGTACACCAAATTTCATGTGATTCTTCTATAACCTTTTCACCGTTGAATTAGTGGGTTCAAAATTAACGGTTTACCGACAATAGAACTATTTACATTTGCTAAATCAACGGTGCAAAAGTTGTAGAATCACATGAAATTTGGCGTACCCACATCTTAGATGATAACGATGAAGATGATTTCCGATCGTTGGAAAACACGACGGAGGGCGTACTTTTTCGACGCCATAGGAGGAAATTCCCTCCTATGGCCTCTTTCCTCCATTATTCTTATATATATATATATATATATCAGAACAAGCAACACAAGCAAGTGTGCAACCCCGTTTAATCGAATATATAGCAATTAGACAACGTTTAACAATACTTACAAACTATGGATCATAAACGACGTTAAAATTTCGATCGAAAAGTTTCCCAAGTAGCCCGAAACCAAAGATAACACCTAGTGAAATCTGGGCGAAAACAAAGTATACCAAAAATCAAGTTTCCAACATACCAAGCTTATGAAAAAATCCAGGGACTTTTTGCAAAAAAATGGCAGACCAAAACACATTTCCAGCAGCCAATGGGCTCGGGTTTTGTGCAAAATTTTCTTTTTCAAAAACGAGTCATCTGCGGTGGTTTAAAATTTTTTTTAAAAGAATTTGAAAATCCAAACAGAAACTCGAATGTTTGGAATTAAATACGGAAAATTTTTGACTTCGAAATTAAAACATCGTCTAACCTAGTTCTAGTGTTTGGGTTGGCTTTGATACCATTGAAAGGGTCAGTCGGTGCAGCGGAAACTGGCTGTGGCCCCCATAGGTCCTTCAGCAGCTGCATTTTATGTAGTAGTCCCCACAACCCGCCAGACCATATAACCGCACTGGGCACCCTGGAGGTAAGAGCCTTGCTTCGCCACTACTGTCACACAGTGAGAACCCCCATGGATCGACATCCCTGTCTAGTAGCTCTGAACCATTGAAAGTTCCTTATATCCTTGCTGCTACAACCGCGACTAACGCGGAATCGAAAAACAAATATTTTAAGAAGAGCACGAGAAACTAATCACTAGCGATTGTTCCAAACACTAACCTGGAAAACAAGTATGCAAGGTTTAGAGATTACAACTTTTGATGTGTGTCCACTAAATCGTGGAAGACCCTTCCAAGCTCCTCGTAGGCTGTCGGGAATAAGCTTGAGAGGCGATCGTCCTTGCCGAAGATGATCCACCCGAGAGAACCGATTCAAACTTCAGTTTCATCTAGTGAAGCAACCGATGCTCCAAGCTTGGTAAAATTGAGTGCGGGGATTTAAGAAAGTTCCACTATCATTCTCTCTCTCAAACTTAAGCTTTAAGAGAGCATGCAAGGAGGATGAAGAGGTAGCCATAACATAAAATGAGCCAAGTCTTTGTATGAATAAGGGAATGAGAGTGGAATGGCTTTGTACTTTTTCAACCATCAAAAATAAAAACCACAATCATTTTTGTATAAACAAATGAAACCCATCCTTCTCTACATGTCCATAACCATACCCAAAGCCATTTCAATCTCCACCTCGTTTCTTTGAATATTTATAAACAAATATTCACAAATGAGGTGTCCTCCTTCTAGAAACATTCCGTATGAATACATAATACAATCCGATATAC
Source organism: Agapanthus africanus (assembly GCA_030015575.1). Taxonomy (NCBI): domain Eukaryota; kingdom Viridiplantae; phylum Streptophyta; class Magnoliopsida; order Asparagales; family Amaryllidaceae; genus Agapanthus; species Agapanthus africanus. The sequence goes on along the minus strand of JASDDO010000004.1, from coordinate 135,524,683 downwards.
GTATCGAAATACATATACGCATATCCGTATAAAAATACGAATACCCAAGAGAGAAAATGAATACTGAACAATAATACTAGAATATATATATATATATATATATATATATATATATATAATATGAGAATAATGGAGGAAAGAGGCCCTGGAGGCTTTTTTCGTTAGGTAGCATCGAAATCTGCATCCTCCGCCATTTTATTCGAGGATCGGCATCGCCCATCTTGAGCTTCATCATCTAATATGTCGTACACCAAATTTCATGTGATTTTAACACTTTTTCACTGTTGATTTGGTAGGTGCAAAATTATCGATTTACCGACAATATAACTTTTTACATTGCTAAATCAACGGCGAAAAAGTATTAAAATCACATGAAATTTGGTGTATCGACATATTAGATGAAGATCAAGATGGGCGGTGCCGATCGTCGAATAAAATGGCGGAGAATGTTGATTTCGATGCCACCTAACGAAAAAGCCTCTCAGGGCCTCTTTCCTCCATTATTCTCAATATATATATATATATTTATATAAATTATCAAATCAAAACTTGATTTAATAATCTGGCTCAATTCTAAGCCGGTTAGTATTATCAACCGTCCGATTAAAGTCCGTGTAGCAAGTGCACGTATTCAATCGGACCCTAGCACGTATCAATATACGCCCTTCGCATCGTATCGCCTGAACCGGGAAAACCCTCCGTATGTAACTTTAAACACTCAACAATACGCTGACAGTGAGTTACTGGATAAATCCATAACCACAAGCATATCAGCGGCACTCGCTGTACGTAACGGCTACCCAGGTATATGCCGAAAGGTGTAAGTCGATGTCGCGCATCCCGCGGGTTCGCGTGAAGGCGGAATATTCAAAAAACGATTTTTCAAAGCTCGCAACACCGACTTGAACTCCAGGATCGATACTAAACCCTAATTAGCTAACTTGCTATGAGGTTTAACTACTCGGATAGAAGTTATACCTCACGATACCATGTCCTTCGGGTCTTCTTTGCTGTCGTTCTCCTCGCCACAAGCTCCGAGGATCGAAACGGATCGGGCAACTTCGACAGCCTCCTCGAGCCAAAGACGATCCACCCGAGAGTCTATAGTTCGAGCTCCTACTTCAAATCCGAGATAACTACGTCATCTAGTTTGCTAAACTAGATGTCCTAGATGGTGTAGAGTGAAAAGATGGATTGATTTGTCTCTTGGAACCCTAGGATTCTCAACACATGAGAGCTTTTAGGATTAAGAGGAAGAAGATGACTTGAGGAAATGAGAGTGAAGGAAAAACTTGGATGAAGCTTTCTTATTTGTGATGAATAATGAATCATGTTGATAATTGATGAGATAAAAATATCTCACAAATATCAAGCAAGGTTCATAAATATCTATTTTGTCAACTTGATGAGTCATGCCTCATTCAAGAAATATCTCCACATTAAAAGATTTAATCCAAAAAGAAAAGAAACCCTAATGAGGTGCCATGTTTTAGAAGCTTTCCCGAGAAAATTACGAGAATGCCCCTCATCCGTATATACATACCCGCATCCGCATTCCGAAGAATACGAATACAAAGAGACAAAAATAATCCATCAATATAATACTAGGATCTGGCTTAAAACCAAAGCCCACTAGTATTATCCGCCCGAACATTGTACGTGCACAAGTCCACGTATGTGATCGAAGCCCTGCCGTAAAACCATACGGCCTCTACACCTTTTACCCGGTGCAGGAAAACCCTCTGTGTGGGACTCTGAAAACTCGACACTACGCTGGCAGTGGGTTTAACCATAAGCCGCAAGCGGTACTAGCCGCACGTAACGGCTACACAGGTATGTGTCAATAAGAAGGCCGATGAACTAACTCATCCGAACTCCTACTGAGCCTATCTGTAACAATCTTCGTACAGTCCGGTCTGTTTGTCTAAGAGTATCACATATCGGGCCTAAAGGGCGGTAATCGTCAGACACTTAATAGCGCAATAAGTCGTGTCGGAGTATAGCCCAAAACACTATGAGAAACTATTGAAGTACCTACCAGTAAATCTCGCTTGTCTTGGCCAAGGAGTTTGTGTAACGGCCTTCCGAACACAGCGTACTATCAACCCCCAAATACCGGGAGAGACGAATCCTATCTAACCGCCACTGCCTTTAAGTGCTTCGGGACTGCACCCAACTACTACCTGTTTGCACGACTCCTTTGAGCCGTGGTAGGGTAGTAATTAAAGAACAGTGGGAACACACTCGGGGCGAAGTACCAGTGTCAAGTCGACGGACTAAGCTGTACTCATGTCACCTGGGAACTGCTTCCCGACGATAGGTATAATACCCACCAGCAGTCCCCAACAAGTCCTGTCCAGTGTACTCATAACCTAATAAGCACCTGCATACTATCTCCAGTACGACGTACTAATGGCTGTGGGACAGACCATCTCCTCTGCTGGGATGAGAAGCGTATACACTAGTCTATTCTGGAGCATCGATGCCCTGTCTTGATAATCCTACGACTAGAGACATGTATAGGATGTGCTTATAGATTACCCAGCCCCCACTAGTGTGACTGATATCACAACGTTGGTAATCAAGCAAAAGACTAAGGGCTCTACCAATATATATAAGCGATATGCTAAGAAAACACATGCACATATCGAGGTAGAAACAAACTAGGTAGCATACTACCGTTTCGAGTAAGACTGTTAGTATATCCGTGTATATCCCAAGCTTCCATTAAGTAATATACAAATCAGTATGATACAATAATGGCCTCTAGGCAATATATCACTAACAATCTCCCACTTGCACTAAGGACATGTATTGGCATATCGCAGACCTAAGATCTCGAATAGCCTCTCGAACTCTGTCTGAGGGAAGGCCTCTGTGAGTAGATCTGTAGTGTTGTTCTCCGTATCTACTCTCCTCACTTCGATCTCCCCTCAATCAACAATCTCCCTAATCAGGTGGTATCGCCTCAAGATATGTCTGGATCTCTGATGGGACCTGGGTTCCTTTGATAAAACTATAGCGCTGTTGTCGCAATACAACGGTATTGGATCAACAATGGTTGGAACCACCTGAAGTTCAGTTAAAATCTTCCTCATCTAGACTGCTTCTTTTGCGGTGTCACAAGCAGCGATATACTTCATTTCCATCGTCGGGTCAGCAATGGTGTCCTGCTTGGAGCTCTTCCAATAGACCGCTCTTCCATTGAGGGTAAAGACATAACCCGACATGGATTCAGAGTCATCCTTATCACTCTGCAAGCTGAAGTCAGCAAAGACCTCGATCTGAAGGTCTTTTCCGCCATACACCAAGAACATCTCCTTAGTTCTTTTTAGGTATTTGAGAATGTTCTTTACTGCTATCCAGTGTTTCTCTCCTGGGTTTGAATGATACCGGCTTACCACGCTGAGCGCGTAAGTAACATCTGGTCTGGTACACAACATCGCATACATTATAGAGCCTACCGCAAAAGCGTAGGGTATAGATGTAATGCGAGCCTTTTCCAAATCAGTCTTTGGGAGACATCTCTTTGGAGAGGGTGATTCCGTGAGAAGCCGGTAGACTACCGCGGTTTGAATCTTCCATACTAAATCTTTTCGCTATGTTGTTGATGTACTTTGACTGTTAAAGTCCCACTATCCGTTTAGATCTATCACGATAGATCTAGATCCCCAGAATGTAGTTGGCATCACCCATGTCTTTCATGGAGAACCTATGTGACAAAAATCCTGACTGATTGTAGCATATGAATGTTATTTCCTATCAAGAGAAAGTCATCCACGTACTAGACGAGAAATCCCACAGTTCTTACTACAATATTACTATAAATACACGGTTCATCTGGATTTTTGATAAAGTTGAATTCTTTGACCGTCTCATTAAAACAGATGTTTCAACCCCGCGATGCCTGTTTTAGTCCATAAATGGATATAAGCAACTTGCACACTTTCCCGCTGCCCTCACTCTGATTGAAACCCCCTGGCTAATCCATATAGACGCACTCTTCAAAATTACCATTTAGAAAAGCCGTATTTACGTCCATCCGCCAGATCTCGTAATCTTGGAAGGCAGCAATGACAAGAAGGATCCGAATGGATTTGAGCATAGCCACTGGAGAAAAGATTTCATCATAGTCCAAACTAAGTCTTTGATGAAAACCTTTTGCAATAAGTCTAGCCTTATAGGTTTCAACCTGTCCATTTACACCAATCTTCTTTCTAAAGATCCATTTGCAGCCTATGGGTTTTACCCCTTCTGGAGCAATATTCAAAGTGCATACTTTGTTGGTGTACATGAACTCCATCTCGGTCCGTATTACATCCAGCCATTTTACCGAGTCACCGCTCTGAATGGCTTGCTGGAAGCCAGTTGGCTCATCATTGTCAATGATGCAATCCTCTCTATCCCCGTCCATGAGAAAACCGTAGTATCTTTCGGGCGGATGAGACTGCCTACTAGTTCTGAGGAGTGGCGCAGGGATGTCCTGTTCTTTTGAAACCTCTGGTTTTACCATAATTTCAGTAGTAGTTTATGATTCTGGAATTTCTTCCAGTTCTATTGCGCTCCCACCAGTTTCTTTTTCTAAAAAATGATTTTCTAAAAAGTGGGCATGACGAGAAACAAAAACCTTTTGTTTCTCTGCGTAATAGAAAAGATACCCTATGGAGTTCTTTGGGTATCCCACAAACCTACACAGTACTGAGCGTGCCTCAAGCTTGTCCGCATACTGCTTTTTGACAAAAAACCGGACATCCTTGGTTTCTTCCCACTCCACATCTGATATGGTGTGGTAGGCACAGTCTTGGTAGGAACCTTATTCAAAAGATATGCAGCTAATTCTAGTGTATAACCTCAGAAGGATCGCGGTAACTCAGCGTTACTCATTATGGAACGCACCATATCCAATAGCGTTCTGTTCCGCTTTTTCGATATACCGTTGTGTTGTGGTGTGTATGGACGAGTAACCTGAGAGAGAATTCTATTCTCTTTTAGGTAATTCAGGAACTCGGCATTTAAGTATTCACCACATCGATCAGATCTCAGTGTCATGATACTTTTGCCTGTTTGTTTTTCACTTCATTTTTATATTCTCGGAATTTCTCAAAGGCCTTGGATTTATGTTTCATCAAGAAGACATGTTCTTACCTATAGAAATCATCCGTAAAAGTAATGAAATAGGAATAACCACTTCGTGCATATGTAGACATTGGACCACACACGTCGCTGTGTACGAGTCTTAAGAGCTCGCTCGCTCTTACTCCATGTCCAGTGAACGGAGTCTTTGTCATTTTTCCTATGAGACAAAATTGACAAGTTGCATAAGACTGATATTCGAATGGATCCAAATATCCCTCTCTATGTAAATTTGTCAACCGTGTTTCATTGATGTGACCCAATCTACAATGCCATAAGAAAGTCTTATTTAAGTATAGAGACTTTTTAAGTGTGTTCTGGACGTTGAAAACCTGAGCTTGATTTAACACGTATATACTGTCCTTTAGTGTACCTGACCCAATCAAACTTTGATTAGGTGGATGTGGACCACATCGCTTACAAACTAGACTAGGCACACAAACAGTTACGTAAAATCAATATCTGCCCACTTGTCAATCTTAGGTGATATTCTCTACGGATACAGCGTCCACGCTCATTCTGTTGGCAACCCAGAGAGTCATATCAGCTGCCCTGATAACTCTACGGTTTCTCAAAACCTGTAATGAATTACAGATATGAGATCCCGATCCGGTATATAGTATCTAGGAAGTAAAGTTAATTGACAGACTATTTTCAATCACAAACACACTCGAAGTCGAAACCACAATGTGCTTCGGATCATGGATTCTGGCTTTCCAAGCCCTGCATCCCTTCTGCCAATGCTCTTTTCCGTGACAATAGGAACGACCCTTCTTCCCTACTGTTAACCCTGAAATTTTTGCCCTGCCCTTTCCTTCTATCTTATTGACACCGTCTATCGGCTTTGTAGAAGTCTTCTTCTACTCATCCTTGGCTTTCGCCTTGGATCCAGAAGAGGAAAATTCCCCAATAAGCAGGGCGGGTGTCTCCCTGGTTTCCTTCAGGGCGCCCTCAACTGGAAGTATAACTTTCTTCTCCTCAGCGTAAGTAGAAGGTAGGGACTGTAGAATCAAGTCAGTATTTGACTCGTTTTCCAACACGGTCCCCAAGTCCGTGAGCTCAACAATACAGCTAATTATTGTAGGGACGTGGTCCCCAACACATGACCCGACAACCAATCTCGCTTGAAGCAATTCCATCGAGGTTTCATATCTTGCGATACGAAATTGCTCTCCATATAAATCTTTGTTATGGAGGAAGATGGAAACTAAGTCCATTTTCTCGTGCTGCCTCTGGGATACACCATCAACTGAGGCCAACACGAGACACTTGATATTCACACTGTCTTTTTCTCTTGTCTTACGGGTATCAACATCCGCGACGGTGGAAACTGGACCTGGGACAGCAGGGGCTTGAGTAGTAATGAGGTTGTCCAACGTGTCACAGGTAATGGATATCTGAACAAACCTTTGCAAGTCAATATAGTATAACTCAGTCATTTTATTATCTATCTGTAACCTAATCTTGGTCACCTGGTCGCTGTAATTAGGAGAGAGAAGAAAACACTCAGCATGATGCTCTTGCAACTTTAGATTGGTTTTTAATTTATCTAAAGAGGATGGCTCTCACTGTATCTCGAATCCTTCCTCAAACCATAAAAGTAGAATTAGTCAGTATTAATCTCACCGTACAACACTTGCTTAACTTTTCAGCCAAACTGGTGTTGGTACTTCGAGGGAGGTTTTCCAACGCTTTCGCTAAGTTCCTTAATTACATAATCTCTTTTCCCTGAAGGCGTAGCCCCGCTAACACTGTTTTGACACCTACTTGGTTTATAGCATTGATGTGTTAGTGAAAAAATCTTCCGAGGAGTAGCATATACTCACAGTAGGATCATGATCCAAATATCATTGTATGATAATTATAAAGAAATTCTACCAACATTATCACACTCCAAATGGTATGCAGCACTAGCAAATTTCAGTTTCTTTAGTAACCCCCGATGTGGATTTTGCCCCATGCTCTTATGACCTTGACGAAGGCCAACATATCATAAATCACATGTCAAGTTCTGCTCGTCATTGTCCAGATTAATTTGATCTCACCCATACATACCCTTGACGAAAGCCAAAATAGTGGTATGACTGTCCCAAACCAACGCATCTATCTATGCTACAGATGAATATCCAGCAGCTACCAATCACTATGTCTTGACGATGGTCAAAATACATAGCTTGAATACTACTGAATATTCAACTGAAATGACGGAGGGCTACGGCTGGTTTTGGTGAAACCGTGAATATAATGAACTTGATTTAATCGAAGGAACCCGATAGCTTTTAAAAGAGTGGTTTAAGCTCCGCATTTAAAAGTCTGCTGTTTTTGAAAAAACCGAGTGTTTTTAAAATTATTCTAACGATTCAGTTTTGGTTTGTTTGCTTTGCATTAATTTAATGCAGTCACATCATTTACATCTATCATTACAGAGAGAAATGAAAATAACACGTCCATTTATGTCATCCGCATTCGTCACTGGGCCCCGTCTAACACCGTTAGGTTATTTATCTAACGCCAGAGCAGGGGCAGGACTAGCGCGGGTTCAAAACATAAGCAACGTCTAATATATATATATATATATATATATATATATATATATATATATATATAACACCATTCGTTTCATGCAATAATAGGCATTCCAGATCACAGATGAACATATTGGATGTATTAGGAATTCCGCGTTAAGTTTAAGCCTGTAACGAAAGACGGATTCCACGGTAGTGATGAATAGCCAAACTCCACCCTATACCCCTACGGGTGCGACAAACTATCTGCCAAATACCCGAAGCGAAGCAACCTCCCTCAGTAAAATGAGTAAGCCACTCAGCACTTCAAAGTACCCGGTAGTTTGTTCACCCCATCTTGGGTATATCCTAGTAGCAGAAAACAGTAAAGAAATAATACAACGGTGGTTACAACCTCAACCCAGACGTGCCCCGCAAAATAATATTACATCACTTTACAATTTACATCGAATGAAAGAAAACTCTCTTCTCACATCCCGGCTATTCATCAACGACGATCCAATGAAGTTCATATACACAAACCAACATCACAGATCACAGATATATGAAACCCCCACTAATCGATGTATAGCGATTAGTGGACGTTCATCACATATATCACAACACAGATAAAAGCCGATTAGCAAATAACTTAGAATTTCGATCGAAAACTATTTTCCGTGTCTACCCCAAATGCAAACCAGCACACAAAACATACTGGGCAGAAACCAAATATACTAGAGAACAATACACCCAAAATAAGAACCACAAAAGAAAAACGAGCTAACTTGGCGACGACTCGGCCGTGGAACATCGGCAAATCGCACTGATTCGCCGCGGTTCCGTTGTGGTCTTGCAGAGTTAGGGACTCGTTTTTCTGCACTGTTCTTATAATTCCTTGCTCCTAATTTTCATGCCTCTGAAATAATTTTTATCACAGTTTAAAAATTTGACAGAAACCAAGGGACCGGGTGTATAGTTTTCGTGATAATCCGACGATCGAAGTTCTAATAACTTGCTAATAAGCTAGGAAAGGTTTAGTTAGGCTCCGATACCATTGTAAGTCGATGTCGCGCATCCCGCGGGTTCGCGGGGAGGCGGAATATTCAAAAAACGATTTTTCAAAGCTCGCAATATCGACTTGAATTCCAGGATCGATACTAAATCCTTACTAGCTAACTTGCTATGAGGTTTAACTACTCGGATAGAAGTTATACATCACGATACCATGTCCTTCGGGTTTTCTTTGCTGTCCTTCTCCTCGCTACAAGCTCCGAGGGTCGAAACGGATCGGGCAACCTCGACGGCCTCCTCGAGTCAAAGACGATCCACCCGAGAGTCTATAGTCCGAGCTCCTATCTCAAATCCGAGGTAACTACGGCATCTAGTTCGCTAAACTAGATGTCCTAGATGGTATAGAGTGAGAAGATGGATTGATTTGTCTCTTGGAACCCTAGGATTCTCAACACATGCGAGCTTTTAGGGTTAAGAGGAAGAAGAAGATGACTTGAGGAAATGAGAGTGAAGAAAAAACTTGGATGAAGCTTTCTCCTTTGTGATGAATAATGAATCATATTGATAATTGTGGTAGTTATATGTATGCCCTAGAGACCATTATTGTACATATGATGTATATTATAATGGATGCTTGGATATGTATAGAGAGAACTTTCTTGCTCGATATGATAGTATGCTATCTGGTTGCTTTTTGTCTTAACATGTAGACTTGTATTGTGATACTGTCTTGCTTTCACATTTTGATAAGGCCCTTAGAATGTGTACTTGACTATCAGGACTATGATGGAGATCATACTAGTGGGGCCAGGGTAGTCCATGAGTTCATCCTTTAATTGTTCCTAGTCGAGGGTGTATTGAGACATGGCATCATATTTCAGAGTAGACTAGCGTATACGCTTCTTGACCCATATGATGGGTGATGGATGATCCCACATCCATTGGTGTTTTACATCAAAGATGGTATACAGATTCTCAGTGGAGACTGGGTACACTGAACAGAACTCGCCGAGAACTTCTAGTTGGTATTACACCTATCGTCATATAGCAGTTCTCTGGTGACACTGGTACAGGTTAGTCTGTAGACCCGAGATTGTCATAGAGTCTTGTGTGATTCCCACTGTGATTTGATTTCCACCTTACCATGTTTAAGAGAACATGCAAAAAGGTGGCTTTTGGGTACAGTCCTGAGTCACATGGAGGCAATGAGCGATAGGAGGGGATTCGTCTCTCCCGGTATTGGGGGTTGATGTTGCACTGTGCTCGATTGGCCATAACAGGAAGTCCCTGGCCAGGGCTGATACGGAGATTTACTGGTAAGTGTTATCAGTAGTTTCTCGACCCGTTATGAGCCTCACATCGGCACGACTTATTGGTTACTGGGGTCTGACGTTTACCACCCCTAGACTAGATATGCGACATATCAGACGAAGAGACCGGACTGTACGGTAGTGTTACTGACAGGCTTTGCGGGAGTTAAGACAAGCTTGCTTGTTGATTTTCTGATCGCTCAATACCCGGATAGCCGTTACGTCCAGCTAGCACCGCTGACGGCTTGTGGGTGACTGATATGATCATCACCTACTGCTGGCGTATTGACGAGTCTTTAGAGTCCTACACAGAGGTTTTCTGGCTCAGGCAAAACGAAGTATGAGCATATATGTGATATGTGCGGGACCGAGATTAATACGTGTATGTGATACCCTGTTCTATTCTCACGATATGTGATATCGGCCGGTTATATGTGATATAACCGGGTTATCGAATCAAGTGTTGATTTGATAAGATGATATAAATGATATTAGTCGGTTATATGTGATATAGCCGGATTATTAAATTAAGTGTTGATTTAATTATTTAATTGATAATTATATATATATATATATTAATTTACATTAACTAATATTTGCTCACTTAAGAATTTCTTTTACTCACTTATGCATATTAATATATATGTGATATATATTATTGTGTTATGCTTGATTATACATACAACATGAATGTGTGAGACTCACACCATGTTTTAGATAATATATTAGGTTTTTTATTTATCTAAGTAATTCATAATTAGGTGGAAATTAGTCATGGCTATGAAGCTTGTAGTAGCCATTGACTTGGTGCACTAATTTGTTTTACTTGAGATATTTATTAACCTAACCATTATCTTTAGCCATGCTTTATTCTCTACATGAGTTATATGAGATATAATCTCACTCATGGTTGCCATTTTTTCTCACATGATTCATTCACAACATTATTCTCTTCATCTTCTTCTTCATCAAGAGTTAGCTCTCTAGGTTTTTGAGAGGTGAAGAAAATTAGTGAGAAAATTAATTCTAAAGTGAGCAAAAATCCTATTTCATCATTCTCTACTAAACTAGCCATTAGTTTAGGGTGTTAGCTTCACTAATTCTAAATTAGTGAAGAGGTAGTTTGAGTTGGTGTCTCCTCGATGTAGATCATCTTCGGCCTCGAAGACTTCTAGCAAGCTTGTTTCTTTCATCTTGTGGAGCCATTCTAGAGTCCGGAAAATTACTATTTGGAGCGAAGGGACTACTACACGGAGCTTTTGAAGTGAAGGACCGGTCTACAAAGGTTGTATTCCTTGTTCACTTAGATGTAAAGATGTTTACATTCTTATTTCGGCTAATTCTCTAGTTAAGATTCTAGGTTAGGGTTTTTTAGCATGGCAAATTTTATAAAACGGCATGGATGATGTCTCCCGAAACCTTGCTGCCGTGCTAGGTAACCCTACAAATTGATGAGATAAAAATATCTCACAAATATCAAGTATGGTTCACAAATATCTATTTTATCAACTTGATGCGTCATGCCCCATACAAGAAATATCTCCACCTCATTTTCTCCACTTCATTAAAAGATTTAATCCAAAAAGAAAAGAAACCATAATGAGGTGTTATGTTTTAGAAGCTTTCCCGAGGAAATTACGAGAATGCCCCTCATTCGTATATACATACCCGCATCCGCATTCCGAAGAATACGAATACAAAGAGACGAAAATAATCCATCAATATAATACTAGGATCCGGCTTAAACCAAAGCCCACTAGTATTATCCGTCCGAACATCGTACGTGCACAAGTATACGTATGTGATCGAAGCCCTGCCGTAAAACCATACGGTCTCTATACCTTTTGTCTGGTGCAGGGAAATTCTCTGTGTGGGACTCTAAAGACTCGACACTACGCTGACAGTAGGTTTAACCACAAGCCGCAAGAGGAACTAGCTGCACGTAATGGCTACCCAGGTATGCGTCGATAAGAAGGCCGATGAGATAACTCATCCAAACTCCTACTGAGCCTATCTGTGACAATCTCCGTACAGTCCGGTCTGTTCGTCTAAGAGTCGCATATTGGGCCTAGAGGGCGGTAATCGTCAGACCCCTAATAGCGCAATAAGTCATGTCAGAGTGTAGCCCAAAACATCCTGAGAAACTATTGGAGTACCTACCAGTAAATCTCGCTTGTCTTGGCCAAGGACTTTGAGTAATGGCCTTCCGAACACAGCGCGCTATCAACCCCAAATACCGGGAGAAACGAATCCTATCTAACCGCTACTGCCTCTAAGTGCTTCGGGACTGCACCCAACTATTACCTGTTTGCACGACTCTTTTGAGGCGTGGTAGGATAGTAATAAAAAACCAGTGGGAACACACTCGAGGCGAAGTAGCAATGTCAAGTCGACGGACTAAGCTGTACTCATGTCACCTGAGAACTGCTACCCGACGATAGGTATAATACCCACCAGTAGTTCTTAACGAGTCCTGTCCAGTGTACTCATAACCTAATGAGCACCTGCATATCATTTCCAGTACGACGTACTAATGGCTGTGGGACAGACCATCTCTCCTGCTGGGATAAGAAGCGTATACACTAGTCTACTCTGGAGCATCGATGCCCCGTCTCGATAATCCTACGACTAGGGACCTGTATAGGATGTGTTTATAGACTATCCAGCCCCCACTAGTGTGACTGCCATCACAACGCTGGTAATCAAGCAAAAGATCCTAAGGGTTCTACCAATATGTATAAGCGATATGCTAAGAAAACACATGCACATATTGAGGTAGAAACAAACCAGGTAGCATACTACCATTTCGAGCAAGACTGTTACTATATCCGTGTATATCTCAAGCTTCCATTAAGTAATATACAAACCGGTATGCTACAATAATGGCCTTTAGTGCATATATCATTAACAAAAAGGAGGTCGACAATCAAGTCCGTTCGTATCCTACTGAGCCTGAATGTGACAATCTCCATACGGTCCGGTCTTTTCGTCTAAGAGTATCGCATACCGGGTCTGGGGTGGATAACGTCAGACCTCTAATAACCCGATAAAATACTGAACTCCTATCAGTAAATCTCATCCACCGTGGCCATGGATTTAGGGTGATGGCCAACCAAACACAGCGCGATATTGATTCCTAATACCAGGAGAGACGAATTCCTGACAATCGCTCATTGCCTTCATGTGGCTCGGGACTGTACCTAACTAAAACCTGTTTGCGCGACTCCTTTTAACCGTGGTAGGGTAGTAATCTAAGTACAGTAAGTACTCATATGAGACAAATGACGATCTTAGGTCAAAAGACTAACTTGTATTTATGCCACTAGAGAACTTCAATCCGACGATAGATATAATACTATCTAGAAGTTCTCGGTGAGTCCGTCCGGTGTACTCACCTCCAGTGAGCACCTGTATACTATCTTAGGTGACACGACACTTATGGCTGATGAGATTGGCCACCATCTCTCGTCGGGGTCTAGAAATGTATACACTAGTCTACTCCGGAATATCGATGCCCAGTCTCGATGCTCATTCGATTAGGGGCATTTAAAAATGTGCTTATAGACTACCCAGCTTTCGCATATATGATCTCCATCATAATGCTGGTAGACAAGCAAGAATCCTACGGGCTTCATCATTATATATTAGCGACATGTAATAACAAGTAAAACGTATATACATTAATGATAAAGACAAATCATATATCATACTATCATTTCGAGTAAGACTGTTTTATCTATATAGGTCATCCCTCAATTATCATAACCGTCTACCTGCAATTACAATAATTGCCTAGATGTCACTATATCCAACAACTTAAGAGTCCAACAACATGATATTCGTTGAGGATTGAAAGCAATGTTTTAAATTGCGGCCACAACAGCCGCAATAGTGCCGCTATAGCGTTTTAGACCCTCATGTGTTATACGGGATGCACCGGTATGGTTTTATGGCGGGTTAGGATATAGCGGGCACCATGACGTCCGCTACCAGCAATATTTGTAGTATAGAGAGCGCCATGGCGCCCGTAAATAATGATTCTATCTCCGACTCCGATGTTGATGGAGATGATTGAGTTTGTTTTTGTAATGTTTGGTTGTTTGTTGAAAACTTATTTCATTTTGGTTTTTTGAATTATGATGCATGAAACTTATGGTTGTTTCCTAGCACTTTTGCTCTTCGGTTTTAGATAACGATGATGATTGTTTCTTTTATTTTGAACATTGACGTGTATGGAAACTTATGTGAAATGCTATTTAATCTAATTCTATAATGAATTTTATTCCATAACACTTGTAGAACCATTTATATATAAAGGCCGCCATAAAGGCCGCTATCCGATATCCGCCATAAAATCCCGCGACCACCATGGACCACCATACGCGACTTACAACCTTGATTGAAAGCAAGATGGGCTAGTTAAGGTAGGGTTGAAAAGGTTTAGGAGGGAGCAAAACTAGCAAGGAAAAAAAGCAAGCAGAAGTATGTAACTTGGAACTCGATGCTTTGTTGCTGGATTGCTTCATTGCTTGATTACAACATTACACCTTATGCTCTATATGTAGATTTCATTAGAAACATCTAGAATCATGGATCTTTCATGTATCATCCATGTATATAGAGTATACTACACATTTTCTAAATGTCGATACATATCATGTTATTCTATTCGTTGTGGCTGTCTCTAGATTCTTCTAATACATTATTCCTTGTTTCATCTTGGAATAGTATTAGTCAATAGTGATTTTAATACTGACCTCTCTTTCTTTTTTTTCTGTCTATTAACTTTGTAAAGTAATTGCTTATTCATGTTCAGCTTTAAACTACACGAATTAACTCTTTTGTATACTATATTCAGATAGAATGCCTGTTATCTTGAGAGACATTGATTCCATCAATCTGTGGGTAAGTAATTCCTCGGACAAACATGAAACCATCCTCAGGCCTTGTGAAGACCCTGATCTTGTAAGTGTTTCTTAAATACATTTTGTTTGGATCCAAAAGGTGGAAAAATCCCCCACGTTCCATTAAAATAACTTTACGAAACATTACCAAAAAAAAAGGAGAGCAAGAAAATACAACCGAAGAAAATGAAAAGCAAACTAAACTAAAACAAAAGCACCAAAGCGTAAATAGCTGAACATCCAAATAGAAACAAAGTGCCTTCTTCTAGCCCATCCCGAGCACAGAAAAGTGAGGCTCTGTAATGAGTTCCATACTGCATCAGCATAAAAATAAACATAGAGTAAAGTGCAATTATGTGGATACTGTGTTTACTTATGTTTCTTGTGTGGAACAACTTGTATTTTGGCTTTCCAAGCCAAATTTCTGATATCATTCTTCGGTATTCATTATCATTCATAATTTGAATTTTCCTAAGAGATCCATGACTATCCTTATTAACTGTTAATACGCTTAAATTTTCCCTCCTTAGGTTTGGTATCCTGTGACCCCTGCAATGGGTAAACCATCTTTTGATGGACCTGAGTGCATCAAAGAGGTAAGTTTGTTATTCAGTACTCGCATTATATGTACATGTGAAGTAATATCCAATAAAAGAAGATAGGATTAATTGCTTTCTAGTTAAACCAAAATTCTTAACTAAGTTCTACTCAAATGTTAATTTTCTGTTTTTTAAACTAATGTGTTATTGGTCATGGGTTTCATGAGAAATGATTTGACTATTACAATCCTAAACTTTTATAATAACTCGTTATACTATGTATTAAAAGAATTGTTATGCTATGACTAACATGGAAACAAGGTTTGCTTGTCTTAACTCATTTAGAGAAAAGCTATTGTAGCACCATTAAGCCTTCTAATGAAATAAGTATCATAAAAATCAAGCAGTTAATTACATGTGGCAAGAATGGAATGAAATTAATGGCTCCACAGACCTACCTTGAGTCATCATACTTGTATCAATCAAGATAAAGCTGAGGATGGTCAGCTTAGTCATATAGACAAAATCGAAACAGTTTATTCCATTCTCTTTCGCTAACCATAACCATCTCTGTCACATTATTCCATGTTGCTCTTATTTACTTTTATATTTTACTGTTTTTATTTTTTTCTTTTTCCGAAGAAAGAGCAGAGCTTAAAATGAGCTGTCTCACTTTCATTAATATGCTAAAAGTTTACACAAAACCAATAAGTTACAGCCATCTTAAGAAAACTTTCATAGTTTAATATTTGTTCTGCAGATACAGCTGAAACCTGTCGAAAAGCCATTGTCAATGTTCTTCCCAAAGAAGACTGAAGTTAAACATCAATCAGAGCCAGAATCTCTGAAGTCACCCAAAGAAGAACAAGCTACTGAGAGTTTTCAAGAACCAATTACAGAAGATGTTAAAGAAAAAGCCGCCCTTGATGTGAAGGATCTCATAGAACCAATTGTAGAAGATGCTAAAGCAAAAGTCGCCCATGACCTAAAGGATCATATAGAACCAAGTACAGAAGATACTTATGAAAAAGTCACCCAAGAACCAGAAGTTTGTGGTATCAAAAGGGAATTCAAGCAAATTGAAACCAAGCAAACCGGTTGCATGAAGAAAAAGGGGAAAGTCATAAAGAACCCCGACGATACACAAGCATCTCTACTTTCCTATTTTGCGAAAAGATAGGGGTTATTGTACTTTGCTTTAGCTCTTGTAGTACATCAAGGACAAGTGACCTAACTTTGTTTGTCATGTATTTTTTGCTATACTATTGTCTTTTCTGTTTTAACAAAAGTCAGCTGTCCATCTTTGCATTCTGTTAGATCAGGTGCTTCCAAAGAACATGTTATAACCTTTTTGTTGTGTAGAATACTTAAAACATAAAAGCAAATTGGGTTTCCAGTTATATGCATTGAGCACATGATATTACTCCAATCATCTGAGTATATCTTGCAAGTTCTAATCAGTTTGGTATCCAAGAACTATGAGTTTTTTTATTCTTTGGCGCCAGGTGGTTTGGCTGCTTGCTTATTGATTTACTCTAGAAGTTTTAAGTAACAATATTATCTAGTTGATATCAAAACTCATGCTTAGCGCTGCAAGAAACCTAGGACGTATATTTTGAAAGAAAAAGAATATTGATTATTTTGATGCGTGTTTTGGTAAATGCATATCAACTAATTAAGTGGAATTGTTCTTGCTACATTGGTCGTACCAAGATGAAGACCAAGATGAAGACGTATTTTCCTGTGGATGTGTCATATTAAGATTTGACACTTTTATGGACACGTCAGATTAAGAATAAGTATTTTCCATTTGATATGTTAGATGAGAAACCAAAATTCTTGTGGATGAGCCGAATAGAAAAAGACACTTTCGTGAATGTGTCAAACATGAAGGGATTTTCATAGACGTCAAGTTTAATATCGAACTCTGCTATTGCTCAAAACCGTGTGTAAACCATCCGAACTAATGAAACCAAACGTGAATGTTGTCCGAACTGTTCGGGTTTATCTATCCATTCCACCGGGACGGTTTAAAGTGATTGGAAAACCCGCCTACATTAGTAGGTGCAGATTCATTTATGGTCAAACCCAACAACCCCCCATTCTCCTAGGCAGCATTGGATGTTTTACTCTTAAACCTGTAATTAATCTCAAATTTATCTTCTTGATACCTTCAACCCAAGATTATCATTACATTATCTTTTACATTTTTTAAATGGGCTCAATAAACACTCTCTATCCAATGATTAATATTAAATTAGCTTATTTCACTTAAACCATCCAGTGTTTTTCTCGAGTTTTCCAAAACCATCATGTATTGCAAACTCATCACGAAGGCCCCCCTAAAGACTTTCAATTCTTTGTACCAAAACCGCCTCCGGTTATTTATTATAAAATTGACTAAATTAACATCTTATTTTAATAAAAATACGGATCCTCTAAATGCATTGATGGTAAACCATATCCCTAGTGCCGTTTATTGAACAATTTGCCCTAATTTAAAGAACAAAGCTTTAGATTTGAGATTCGGTGAAGAAGCCTTAATTTGAAATTAAATCAAAATTTAGAGAAAAATAGCTGATATAATAAGATTAGGATGGATAATTTAGGATAAAACTATGTGAATCGGTCAATGTGGGATCATATGACCCATTAATAGCCAATTAAAAAACTTTAAAAATCAAACCACATGGGTTCTTTTACAAGGAATTGAACATTCAAGAAGATTTCGTAATGAGTTTGAACTACGTGGTGGTTTTAGAATACTCAAATAAACCACATGGCGGTTTCTGTAAAAACCTATCAAATTCACCGTGAATAAAACTAATATAAACAACAACAAAAAAAAGCATTCATCCCAAATTTTTGTGACCGGTTATTGCTTTAGGATTCATTTTCGTAGAGATCCGATTATGTTTTTACAATGCCTATTGGCAACCTAACACAACTTTCCATATTTAACTTGGCTCAAGAACAGTTTAACTTGGCTCAAGAACAGTGAAAGAGTAAGACATTTAATCGCACACTAGTGGAGTTATATCATAAGACTGATATGAAATGCTTAAATAAATTTTAAGGTTACTAATATTGGTGCTGCAATTTCAAAGGGAAAAAAACCAATAGATTATATTTTGGCTCTAGTTCTGAACATCTTATTTTGAATCTAACAAGGATTTTACTTAATACTAATGCAGGAAAGATTATGATTTTACTTAATCCGAATCCTCCTCTTCAAATACCCTGAAGCCCCATTTTGTGGTAAAAACCCTAATTTCCCCTCTAGTCTCAATTGCTTCAACTCCCTTTTGCATATAATTACTATTTTATCTATTCACAGTCCTTCACATATTTGGATTAACATTTATCCCCAAATCACAAGCTCTCTCCTTGAATTTGATCGCCTCTCCCCTGTTTAACAGGTACCTACTTCACTATGGAATTTTTTTTTTTTTAAAAATATAAACTCCTCAAAAGAGATTCCTATAGGTTGCGCTTGGTATAAAGAGGCGAAGGTTGTTGATATTTCTTCTAGAGTTGATTAAGTCAAATAAAGAGGCGAAGGTTCTTGATATTTTGTTGATGATCTAGTCATGTTGCTTATTTCTCTCAAATTAGTAGCAACTGATCCCCTTCCTATTTTATAGGAGAGGCTCACTATTGCCATGTAAATCTATATATGGCATGAATAATAAAAGAGAGAGCAACTTTTTGAACCCAGTAAACAATATGTGTTTAGAAGATTTACCATCTCCAATCAGATTATAATTTTATACATAACAATTTTGGTATCAGAGCCTCTCGGTCCTTCATTATGGCTGAACACAATCCGCCAAACCCAAAGGTTCGAGATGTCGTTGAAATGGTGTATCAACAACACGATGCTACGCAAAGGATTGAGCAACGATTGGATGCCCTCGAGCAACGATCAAACACTCTTGAACAGCTTGTCCGCGATGTACGACAAGAGGTGTGATGGATATCTGAATCTCTTTCAGATGCTATCTTCCGTTGATCTCTTCGTGTGCTGATGGACGACTGAGATTGAGTTGGAGGGTTGACTCCTGGAGCGTGTGGATCTCAATGGATTTTGAGTGGCTGTGGCCGAGCTACCTGCAAAGAAGTCCCGGGGTGGTTGTGCCACCAAGGACCCTCCGACAAGCAAGTTAGACGGAGTATTTTGGTAGAGTAACGACCTAGTAGAGTAAAAATGGCTTATCTCGATCGTCTGAGAGAGGGGTTTATATAGCGTCAGCAATGGGCAGGCGGGCGCGAGAATCACGCCGGCCGTTACGCCCCTGGCGTCACGCCAGTGTGATAGGCGGGATCCCGCATTAATGACAAGACATGCTCGTTAATGGAGGATCGTGATAGCGTGGAACGCGGGATCGTGGGCAGCGGATATCTCGCGCATGGCGAGATTTGCGGAACCGTGGCGTAAGCATCTGTGATCAGCGTTGTGGGTCGGTCTAGGTGAGACCGAGGAAGACGAGTTCGGCGGGAGGCTCGGGCACGAGCGGGAGGCTGAGGCATCTTGGTTCTGTGATAGCTCGGAGGTGAGCTGGGGGGTGGTCTGGTAGGCCACCGGAGGTCGGGAGACTCCTCGGGCCGGAGGCCCGAGGTGCGATCCTAACTGAAATTCTTGATCCTTTCTTGTAGGTTCTGGGACATGTCATCTGCAACGTGTCGGCATCAGGAGAGTCATCGATATCGAGCCTCATCATCAGCCCCCCACTCTCGTCTCGATCCATTCCTGTGTCGGGTCAAGAGTGGTCTGACCGATTACCCGGGGTGAGCTCACTCGAAGATATCGTCGGCGCGCATTCCCGGTCAAAGAGTAGTATTTTCTTGATGACGTCAGCGGATCAGGGGAGAGATCTCACATTAAAGGGGAAGCGCCGGATCGTGTGTACATTCGTCGAAGCGACAATCCACGTGTCTGGCGTTGGTTGGCTGGCTGGCGAGACGTGCCGCAGGCGTTCCCGCGCTCGAAGGGACGCGTCCAATGTGAGTGCGACAGGCGGAACATTGTCGGCCGTTGGTTGCGAAACGTTGTTTTGGCGGGAGGCGATCGGAGCCGTAGGATGCGTATGCCGGCAGCTATAAATAGAGGTGGGATCCCCATCAGGGCTTATACCTCTCCATAATTTCCTCGTCCCTAGTCGTGTTAGCTTGGCGCTCTTCTCCTCAGTTCGGATTCCTTGTGTTTGGCCTCCCGAGGACACCTCCCTTTGATCAGGTTAGATATCTTCTTCCGAGAAGTCTGTAGATGTAGTGCGGGTAGAGTCTAGGGAGTCTTCTGAAGCTTCCTCTTCTATTTCTTCCTCTTCCCTCTCCGAGTTAGAGTCCCCCCGGGAAGATAGGGTTAGTAATGCTCCCCGGGGCCGTGCGACGGGGTCGCTCCCCAGAGCACAGGTCTCCGATGTTCTTGGCGTGCGATCCTCGCTGAGGCGTGCGGATGAGCTCGTCAACATCAAGACCCGTTTCCTCATTCCTCTCGGCTATTCGATTCGTCTGGCCGAGGAGGGGGAGAGGGCAAACCAGGTACGAGGCGAGGAGATTGCCTTGTACCTGGAGGTCTTTTGGGCCAGGATGCGTCTGTGTAACATTTCAGAAAATATAAAATATTATTTTTGGAAATTAATATTAAAATAATATATTTCGCAAAAACTATTCGATTTGCGAATATGGATTTTTCGTAAAATGGTATAAGTATATACCAATATTTGAAAATTTATCGGAGATTAAAATGATTTATTTATTTTAATGATATTTATCGGATTTTTTGCCAAATCCGTATTTTTACTTTTTTCCATGACTAGCGCACCATGTCATGTGCATGTTGGGTTTGTGACTTGTGAGTTGTGAGATTAAGGAAAAGAAAAGAAAAGAGAAATGAAAAGGAAAGAAGAGAGAAGGAAATTCAAGTGTGAATATAATCAAATTTGATGCCATGGTTAAAATGAGATAAAACAAAATAGATATTTTGTTAGGAGAGTGAGGATAAGAGAGGGAGAGTGAGACTTGGCTGCCCAATCCTTTTATTCTCCATTGTTTCTTCAACTCAACTCCTCCATGCTCCTTCACCTCACTACCTCCATGCATCATCTCCATTCCTTTGCCAAAATCCTATGCAACCTTCATTAAAAACATGCACAACCCCATTCTAAGACTTTTGAACCATTCAAGTTTGGATTTTTGAGACTTTGGGCAACTCAAGAAAGTTCTTTAGTTGCAAATGAGGTAATCCATACACTTTAGTTTAGAAATTTTGTTAAATATCATATTTTAGTTAGAATTTGAGTTAAATAGGTTTGTGATTTTAAAAAATTACAAGTTACTGTCAAGTGGCTAATTGAGATTTAGTGAGTGTTTACAAGACCTTAGGGATTGATTTCATGGCCTGGAAATGAGTTTAGAATCCAAAATACGAAGTTAGAATTATTCCGTGTCGGTTTTGTGAAACCTTAAGGCCTGCAGGGTATCTGGAGCCATCTGGGGAGTTTTTAAGAAAATCAAGCAAGTCCATTAAGCTAGATAGACCACTAGAAGACCACCACAAAAACACGAGCCCGTTTCACCCTAGTACGGCCGACGAGGCCGGATTTCCTCTCTATGTCGCCGGACTCTCTATAGGCTATGGTGATGAGGTTTTGCATGTAGCTCACTTACCCTATAACCTATCCCTTGTACTTGCTTGTTTATCCCCAATTGACCTGAGCTAAAATCTGGGAGTGATTTCCTTAGTTGCTGCTTTAGTGTTATATGATATTTGAATACTTGGTTTTTTATATTTGGATCTGATTCTGTCGTTGTATGTTTGTACGTCAAGGGACGGGGGTTGTTTGGTTGTTTTTGCATGCGTAGGCTATAGGTTCTAACCTATAAGCAATTCGTATGCCATATCGGTTTTCAGATATTGGTTTTAATAGCATTACGATTGTGTATTGATTGTAGGTGTTGGAGTTAGTGCCCTCAGAGTCGATTATTGGATCACAGGCACGTGATTGCAATGATTGAGGGAGGACCTATCCCGGTAGGACAGTCTTACTCGAGATGATAGTATGCTATCTGGTTTACCTTTATCATCGTGTACTGCTTTAGGTGACATGACAGGTCGCTATTGCACGTTGATAGAGCCCCTAGGATTCTTGCTTGACTACCGGCAGTATGAGGGCGATCATATACGTGGGAGCTGGTAGTCTATAAGCACATCCTTAAAAGGTCCCTAGTCGTAGGAGTTTCGAGACAGGGCATCGATACTCCAGAGTAGACTAGTGTATACAGTCGAGACCCCGACGAGGGGCGGTGGCCGGTCTCACAAGCCACTGGTGTCAGTTGGTTCACCTAAGATGTATACAGGTGCTCATTGGGTTATGAGTACACCGGACAGGACTCGCCGGGAACATGCTAGTTGGTCTTATACCTGACGTCAGATAGCAGTTCCCTGGTGACATGTGTACAGGTTAGTTCATCGACCTGGGGATTGTCATTTGTCTCGTGTGAGTTCCCACTGTACTTTGATTACTACCCTACCACGGCTCAAAGGAGTCGTGCAAACAGGTTTTAGTTGGGTCCAGTCCCGAGCCAATGGAGGCAGTGAGCGGATCTTCGGGGGTTCGTCTCTCCCGGTATTGGGGGTGAGGTCGCGCTGTGTCTAGGAGAGCCATTACACAAAGACCTTGGCCAAGGCAGGAGATTTACTGGTAGGTATTCCAGTAGTATCTCAGGGTGTTCTGGGCTACACTCCGACACGACTTGTACCGCTTTTGGGGGTCTGACTTTTACCAACCCCCTAGGCCCGCCATGCGATGCTCATAGACGAACGGACCGGACTGTACGGATATTGTCACTGACAGGCTCAGTTGGGTGTCGGGGTGAGCTTCCTCATCGACGTCCCTTTTGGTCAATAGCTGGTGGCCCGTCACGTATTGGCTTATACCTCTGACGTGCTAGTGGTTAAATCCACAGCCATAGTATTGATGAGTCTTTAGAGTCCACCACACTTTCAGTTACTCAAGCTTTCGGGCGAAACGCTGTAGAGGCCGTATGGAGATATGGCAGGGTCCGATCAGATACGTGCGGTATTGCACGGATCAGGATCGGACGGTTTGTACTAGTGGCCGTATGGTTATATGGCAGCGTTCGATCAGATACGTGCGGTATTGCACGGATCAGGATCGGACGGATTTTGCTAGCCGGCTTTAGTTTAAGCCGGTCCTAGTATAGTACAGTGTAGATTTTGTCTCATTGCATTTGTATCCGGACGGAATACAAATACGGGTGTGTATGCACAGTGTGGGGTTTTCCTGTAATTTATTACGGGACCAGTTTTCTAGAGTTGCCATTTTGCTTTCCGTTCCGGCCGGTTTTTCTTTGTTCTTTCCCGGCCGGACTTTTTCGATGGAGGGGGTAATTTGCAGTTTTGCAAATTACACTTTGTGGAGGATTTATTTGCATAAGGTGTGATATGATAAGCATCTTTGCTTTTCATGCTTTATTGTGATAAGAAAGGATTAGGATTGATGTGTAGTTTAGTGATGATTATGTTTGGATGTGGTCACCCTCCTCCTTTTACTACACTCACCTCCCTTCATGCTTCATAATCTATCCTCCACCATTTCTAAAAGAGAGAGAAAATTATCATGGTTGTAAAAAGAAAGAGAGAAGAAGAAAAGAGAAGAAGAGAGAGCTTCATCTTTGATGAGAGTTTTTTTGTTCATGGTTGAGAAAAAGAAAGAGAAAAAGAAAAGAGAAGAAGAGAGTTTCATCTTCATCCTTGAGAGTGTTTCATTTCATTGATCTCATTTCATGTTAAGAAAAATGCAAGCACCATTTTTCTTGTCTTGTTTCCTCCATCATCCACAAATGGCAACCAAACCCCAAAAGAGAGACTATGATTCTACATTACACTCCCTACAGCATATCTTGAGCATGTCGAGTAGCCGGCTTCATGCGCGAGTTGCCTCGGTATAGAGGTGGGAGCCCGTAAAAGTACCCGGCTTCGTGGTGCCCTTTCTGACGAGGAGGAGACGGACGAAGATCCCGCGAGGAGATCGGAGTGGAGATGAAGACCGGAGGACTTGGATCGTCGGTACATCTCTAACACTATCTTGTTAGTTAGCTTAGACTAGTTTAATGGCACGATCCGGGGTTTAGTGCGCGGTGGTGCCGTTTTGCTAAGTCCGCAAAATTTAAAGTTTATCACCGTTTCCGCGTTTTGGCCGTCGGGTTGACGGCCGGGGCGCCGCCGTGCACTTACAGTGGTATCAGAGCCTCGCCATTAACATAGTCTAGCTTGGTGTAATGTGTTTTTCTGTTTCGATCGATCGAATGTTCCAAAACTGCATTTTAGTTCGAATCAGTTTCTGTTGAAAATTTTTGGTCTCGAAAAATTTTTCAGGTTGTAAAATATTGATGTACTGGAAAATCTAAGGGTTCTGTAAAAATTTGACGAAGTAACTCCACAGTGGGAGCGCGGAAGCGCCGCGAAACCCCCCCTCGCGCGGCCCTTCCGCCGCGCACTATTCACATCACTTCACCAAATTTTTTCAGAGGCCTTCTGGGCTTAAAATATGGGTTTTGGAATATTAAAATTGGGCCCAGGATTTCTGTGAGTGCTACAGTTTTGATTGAGGGCCCACTTGTTAATTTTTGATCGATCGGATATTTTAAACACATTTTTCACAGTATTTACATTATATCTGCGACCGTGAATGTCACTCGATCGGTAAATCCTGTCTAACTGCTATAGCCCGGTTAGACGGATTTGCGAACGTGACTTTCACGTTGATGTTCTATGTTTATGCTGTGATGTTGCGGATCGGTCGTGGGGGATAGCCTGGATGCAATGCTAGTACAATGTTGGTGTATTATGTACATTTGATTTTGCGGGGCGAGCGTCCGACATGTGGACTGCCGTCACTGCCTGATTGTATTATTATTTTGGGACACGACCTGGTTGCGGTCGATGTACCCGGTGTATGTATATTTTACATTCTGTACTAGGATTACCCCGCGGTGGGGTGCACGGATAGCCGGGTTCTAGAGGGCAACAAGCCCGCATCTCATGGCATTGGGACGGAGGGGGCTTCACTCTAGGATCGGCGGGCTATTCGCCGCACTCGTAGGGGGTACAGGTTGACCCAGGAGGGGTGCCCAAGTTGCCGGATTCCGTGGAGTGCTGGGTGGTCCATTCACGGTGCTGAAGGGGGCTGCCTCGCTTCAGGTTTTGGCGGGTGACTTGCCGCGCCCGTAGGGGTCTAGGATTTCATTGCACAGGCTATCCACACGACCAGGGGAACGTCGGGTTTCAGTAGTGGCTCTGTGAAACCCGGGGATCCCACATATCTGTATTGTTCTGTGATGCTGTACATTTCTGTGATGTTGCATTTCTTTTCACGCCTTGAGCGAAATATAATATATTGGTATATATATTAGTAGATGTTGTATATGTTTTTCATCCGCGCTAGTCCAGTCCCCGCTCTGTCGTTAGTTAGCTAACCTAACGGGTAATGACGGGACCCAGTGGCGAATGCGGATGGCATATACGTACATCAGTATATTTTCGTTCTTTTTGGTGTGATCAAGTGATGGGACTGCATTGATTCGAATCAATGCAAGTTTAAAAACAAACCTAATCTGATGTTGTTGGAACACTTTTCAAAAAGCTGTTATTGCAAGGACGTTCACTTTTGTTTTGCATCGTGGTATTCATTTGGAATATCCTGCTCCTCAGTCGACGAGGCAAGGGCCGAGATCCCTTCACCGGGAGTGACCCCTTGGACAGAAGTTTGCGTCAGGGCATTAACTTCACTATAGCCGATTACTTTTTCTTTGCACCGTGGTATTCAGTTGGAATATCCTGCACCCCATTCTACGGGGAAAGAGCCGAGATCCCTTCACCGGGAGTGACCTCTTTAGCAATGGTTTTCGTCACTATATTTTCTAAAAAGCTATCCGTTCCTTCAACGATATCAAGTTCATTACGTTAAAGGTTTTCGCCAGAAACCATTCGTAGCCCTCCGTCGTTTCAGACGGGTAGCACGTAGTATTCATGCTATGTTTGTTGACCTTCGTCAAGGCATAGTGCATGGTAGCTGCTTGTTACCTTTCTGCTGCATAGGTAGATGCGTTGGTTTGGGACAGTCGTATAGCCTTGTTGACCTTCGTCAAGGGCTTGTACGGGTGGATTCAAATTAACCTGGATAATAACGGGTAGAACTTGACATGTGACTTATGATTTGTTGACCTTCGCCAAGGTCATAAGAGCATGGGGCAGAAATCACATCGGGAGTTTCAAAAGAACTGAAACTTGCCAGATATGCGCATACCTTCTGGAGTGTGATACCGTGAGCGGATTCCGTCACGTTGTCATGCGATGATAGTTGGATCCCGATTCCCACTGATGAGTTGGTTTACTCCTCGGGTGACCCCGACTAATTCTTCTTTCAGGTTTGGAGGAGAATTTGAGGTACAGTGGGAGGTTTCCAGATTAGATAAATTGGTAACCATTCTGATCTAGGATAGAGTGCACGCTGAGTGTTTCTTTTCTCTCTCTCTCTGGCATCGACCATTGACCCGACCCTAGACTATGACTCAGTGACCAAGTTGACCGAACCTACTTAACACTGGCTTTTGGATTGTCAGAGTTGCAGACCTCATTGCCACTCCTACTTTTACCCTTTTCTCCAGGACACCCCGTATTACTGCGAACGTCCACTTCCATTGGACAAAACCATCGTATGGTTATATACGAACTCGAAGGACTTCGAGGATGGTTTCTGGTTCTGGAGAAAACGGATAGGATTATTCAGTTGTCTTTCCTTTTCACCCTCTCTCAGGTTGCGAGTACTCCTTGGTTTAGGAGTAGTACACCTATTACGCAAATTGGATAGTCTTCTTCCAAACCATAGGCTGGTGCCGACCGGTAGGGAATGAAGAAAACCAGTTAGCCTAAACGGTGTACAGAAGGTATTAAGTTCAGACAAAGCAAGGGATTAGTAAGAGGGCAAAGTAAATTGCGACTGCTATTCACGACCAAACTAAGTATTTCTTCGCCAATCCTAAACCACCTTTGTATTTCTCCAGGACACTCCGTATCACTACGAAGATCCCATTTTATTGGATAATCCATCGTATGGTTATATACGAACTCGAAAGGAACTCGTTCTAGTTCGGGGATGGATCCTGGTTCAGGAGAAATAGGAATAAAGTACATTCAGGTGTCTTTTATCTTCACCTTCTCTCGCGATGCGAGTGCTCCTAGGATTAGGACAGTACACCCTTTATGCTTTTTGGATAGTCTTCTTCCAAACCATAGGCTGGTGCCGAACGGTAGGGAAGGAAGAAAACCATTTGGCCTAAAGGGGTGTACAGAAGGTAATGACTAAAGACATATGAAGGGATTTGGAGAGGTGGCAAAGAATTATACGGTTACAGTTGTGGATCTGGATAATGGAAGAGGCATTGCTAGGAATACCAGGAAACCCCGTCGAAACATTTCAATGTTTCAGTTTTACTGTGTAATGTTAAAAGAAAACTGATTTCCCGATTAGACACTTGCTCCAGGGTATGTATTTACCAGGTATGATTCTCACATCTGTATGGTTTTACAGATGATGAGTGGGAGTGAGTTATTGGGAATTGGGTGATCATCCTCATTATATCGGGATTCGTTGTAATTAGTGATATTTGAGGATGCCACCTGGGTTGTTTGCCGGTCGACAAATATTTGGTTTTGAATATCCGCTGTTGTGCACCAGTTTCAAATTGATATATCTGTACGTCTATTTTCATAGAGTGAGATATACCTTTTGATATTATGTCGATGACATTTACCTATATCAGTGGATGGTTAGGTAAGGAGCATTAAACAGCGGTGTAATTCTTCTTAACCATAAGTACAGTTTTCAACCTACGACACTCAGTGAATGAGTTGTCAGACTCAAGGGACTTATACAGAGTATTGTATGTTGTCCAGGGTCCATCAGGACAGAGGGGTTGGTCCTCGTACTATATTCGGTTTACTTTTAACTTCTCTAGTTCTTAGACATGTGTTTCGTTGAAACACAGGGTCTAAGTTTTGAGGAGTTATAGGTATTTGAATAGAGTAGAGAACCAGGTGTAGCAAGTATCGGGATTCTTCAAAGTGATCGAAGATATAGATACTTGTGTATGGTATTCAGTTGATAGTAATGATAAAGATAATATGATTCTCTTTCAGGTTACTCATAATTGGAAGCATTCCTAAGTTGAGTAACGCTGATCGGCCTCTCTCCATTTAGTTGACATGCACTGGAGACAGCTGCATGATTTGAATCTAGTTCAATTAAATCAGTGCCTCTGGTTCTATATTGGATATAGGACAGTTCATATCTTAATGATGTTAAGGTACGGGGAGTTGTCCGGCTTATGCTTAAAACCAGACTCTGGATAACTCAAGGCACGTTTCTGTAATGGCTGTTTGTGGGTTGACCCAGGCTATGACGTGGGTTGACTTTCTACCATCTGGGAGATCAATAGAAATATTGTTCAAGACTCGCCACAGTTTTATTAAAAATGGATTTTTTCAAAAACAGCAGTGGGAGTATGGTAGAACTGGAAGTGATTCCAGAACCGCAAACGATTACTGAAGATTTGATAAGGAACCTGAAGATTCAATCTGATTTGACATTCCATTGGCCACTCCGCAGATAAGGTGGGTAACTTCAGGCACCCGAGAGGTACTTCGGTAGCCTCGAGGACGGTGACAGGGAAGTTCTTGTATACCCACACTTACCATTGCTGTTGTTCCAGACTGTGAAACCCGGCAGGAGGATGAGTATAGCGTCGTTCTGAACTCGCTTTAGAAGTGTACGTGTGTATGACTCTGCCAGAGGGTTGTCGTAGTCAGTGGGAGCAGCGGAAGCATTGGTGGACAGGTAGCTTATGTCTATTTATAGACTAAAGCACCAATAGCGGAGATAGATCATCTATTTCTGACGTGACAGTCATGGGTTTGACTTCATCAGAATAGGGGATGGATCTGTTGAGAAGGTAGTAGGGTGTGATATCCTGGTATTTGGATGACATACACAAAGTAGGAAAGGAAACTCCTATACTACGATCGGTTATACTTTGGTCGTCACACAGTGGTTTCTCCACAAAGGACTTGGATATTATATCAGACATACTGGTTACTAGATCTATGGTTTTAGATCTAGATTTGGGTGGTTTCCTAATCTGGGTACCTTGACAGCATTCTAAGAGTATTTAGAATGGACGACTCCTGGCACGGTAGTATACCTGCAGGTTGTCACCCTCTCTAAAGGTGTCTTATAGACTAAAGTAGAGAGGGATGTGCATGATTGGCAGATCACTTGCTTAGGCAATTGAGTCAATCATGAGATGTCAAGTACCACACCAGATGTTGTTCTTGCACTAGATGCAATAAGTTGATATTGATCCAATCCTGGAGGAACAGTCGGAAGCAGTTTTGGAACATAAGTGGCTGTTCTAGGGATATGATAACGAAAGCCCCATTCGGGAAACAGTTATCATTCCAGGCTTCCAAGGTGACATGGACAACAAGAAGGTTGTCAGAGTTATAGTTTTCCCTCCTGCGAGGGGCAGTATTTTGGACAGGTGGTCCAAGGCAATACTGAGGGAGGCTTGTCGCAGGATACTGATTAAGTTCAGTTGACGATACAGTCTAAGAAGTTTGGATTTGGAGTTCATTTATGAGCTAGGTCCCATCAGACATCCAGACATTCTAAGACAGGTATTGCTCATTTCGGGAGATGGCTTTCTCCGCGAACTTGAGATTTAGAGAGACATAGAAAGAAACATCAAGGCGGATCCACTCACTGAGGCTATTCCTCGACCGCAATAGTTTCACAAACGGGATTTGTGAGACTGACTAGTAGAGGAGTTGGGTGTTCGGTATCACACGGGCTGTGAGTATGCGACATCGCAATAATTAGCCTTGAGTGCAAGTGGGAGATTGTTGGAGTTAGTGCCCTCAGAGTCGATTATTGGATCACAGGCACGTGATTGCAATGATTGAGGGAGGACCTATCCCGGTAGGACAGTCTTACTCGAGATGATAGTATGCTATCTGGTTTACCTTTATCATCGTGTACTGCTTTAGGTGACATGACAGGTCGCTATTGCACGTTGATAGAGCCCCTAGGATTCTTGCTTGACTACCGGCAGTATGAGGGCGATCATATACGTGGGAGCTGGTAGTCTATAAGCACATCCTTAAAAGGTCCCTAGTCGTAGGAGTTTCGAGACAGGGCATCGATACTCCAGAGTAGACTAGTGTATACAGTCGAGACCCCGACGAGGGGCGGCGGCCGGTCTCACAAGCCACTGGTGTCAGTTGGTTCACCTAAGATGTATACATGTGCTCATTGGGTTATGAGTACACCGGACAGGACTCGCCGGGAACATGCTAGTTGGTCTTATACCTGACGTCAGATAGCAGTTCCCTGGTGACATGTGTACAGGTTAGTTCATCGACCTGGGGATCGTCATTTGTCTCGTGTGAGTTCCCACTGTACTTTGATTACTACCCTACCACGGCTCAAAGGAGTCGTGCAAACAGGTTTTAGTTGGGTACAGTCCCGAGCCACATGGAGGCAGTGAGCGGATCTTCGGGGGTTCGTCTCTCCCGGTATTGGGGGTGAGGTCGCGCTGTGTCTAGGAGAGCCATTACACAAAGACCTTGGCCAAGGCAGGAGATTTACTGGTAGGTATTCCAGTAGTATCTCAGGGTGTTCTGGGCTACACTCCGACACGACTTATACCGCTTTTGGGGGTCTGACTTTTACCAACCCCCTAGACCCGCCATGCGATGCTCATAGACGAACGGACCGGACTGTACGGATATTGTCACTGACAGGCTCAGTTGGGTGTCGGGGTGAGCTTCCTCATTGACGTCCCTTTTGGTCAATAGCTGGTGGCCCGTCACGTATTGGCTTATACCTCTGACGTGCTAGTGGTTAAATCCACAGCCATAGTATTGATGAGTCTTTAGAGTCCACCACACTTTCAGTTACTCAAGCTTTCGGGCGAAACGCTGTAGAGGCCGTATGGAGATATGGCAGGGTCCGATCAGATACGTGCGGTATTGCACGGATCAGGATCGGACGGTTTGTACTAGTGGCCGTATGGTTATATGGCAGCGTTCGATCAGATACGTGCGGTATTGCACGGATCAGGATCGGACGGATTTTGCTAGCCGGCTTTAGTTTAAGCCGGTCCTAGTATAGTACAGTGTAGATTTTGTCTCATTGCATTTGTATCCGGACGGAATACAAATGCGGGTGTGTATGCACAGTGTGGGGTTTTCCTGTAATTTATTACGGGACCAGTTTTCTAGAGTTGCCATTTTGCTTTCCGTTCCGGCCGGTTTTTCTTTGTTCTTTCCCGGCCGGACTTTTTCGATGGAGGGGGTAATTTGCAGTTTTGCAAATTACACTTTGTGGAGGATTTATTTGCATAAGGTGTGATATGATAAGCATCTTTGCTTTTCATGCTTTATTGTGATAAGAAAGGATTAGGATTGATGTGTAGTTTAGTGATGATTATGTTTGGATGTGGTCACCCTCCTCCTTTTACTACACTCACCTCCCTTCATGCTTCATAATCTATCCTCCACCATTTCTAAAAGAGAGAGAAAATTATCATGGTTGTAAAAAGAAAGAGAGAAGAAGAAAAGAGAAGAAGAGAGAGCTTCATCTTTGATGAGAGTTTTTTTGTTCATGGTTGAGAAAAAGAAAGAGAAAAAGAAAAGAGAAGAAGAGAGTTTCATCTTCATCCTTGAGAGTGTTTCATTTCATTGATCTCATTTCATGTTAAGAAAAATGCAAGCACCATTTTTCTTGTCTTGTTTCCTCCATCATCCACAAATGGCAACCAAACCCCAAAAGAGAGACTATGATTCTACATTACACTCCCTACAGCATATCTTGAGCATGTCGAGTAGCCGGCTTCATGTGCGAGTTGCCTCGGTATAGAGGTGGGAGCCCGTAAAAGTACCCGGCTTCGTGGTGCCCTTTCCGACGAGGAGGAGACGGACGAAGATCCCGCGAGGAGATCGGAGTGGAGATGAAGACCGGAGGACTTGGATCGTCGGTACATCTCTAACACTATCTTGTTAGTTAGCTTAGACTAGTTTAATGGCACGATCCGGGGTTTAGTGCGCGGTGGTGCCGTTTTGCTAAGTCCGCAAAATTTAAAGTTTATCACCGTTTCCGCGTTTTGGCCGTCGGGTTGACGGCCGGGGCGCCGCCGTGCACTTACAGTAGGTACCTTCGCGTGGACTTCCGAGATGACGAAGCACATCGACTTCGGCAAGCAAAGATCCATGTGAGTAGATTTATATCTACGGGGGAAGTCGGGTGGATGGCGTATAGCACCCCCGCAACCATTGATATGGAAGATTGTGTTTTAAATTCTAATTTGATATAGGATATGCTACAAGCTTAAGATAACCTTATTATAGTATTTAGTAAGATATGATATGATTAAAGTTTACACTAATGAATATATTGATATATGAGAATATGAAATGAGAAGTGAATCATGAAAAGTATGGGTTGATAATGCTAGGATGTGAGATCGAGATCGATATGCACGACACGAGATTGAGATAGAGGTGTTGTGAAATTAATACGATATGACGTTATACAAATGTGATTTGAGATATATATTTATGAGTGTAATGAGTAATATGTCGTACGAGACTTTAGATCCGTACCCTCATTATTATATAGGTCGATAGATTTCCTATTCCTTTTGATGACCCCGTACGATAGATTACCGTACGCGATGAGATGTACCGGATGATTGATCCGCGCTAGTGATTTGAGAATGATTATCGATGATTATTATCATATCGGATGTTATTAGACGGGATCGCCGATATAAAGATTGTCACCTGAACCATACCTATTTTCAAAATGACGATGTTTATCGTATAAAAGTGACCGTATGATTCTTGTGTAGATAGATATACCCATTTATTGTTCATGTTGTATAGGATATTACCCCTCGTGATATACATACCACGTGCCGATATTTAATGCTATATGATATCATTTGCTAGTACACCTGCACAATTACCATTGATGCGCATGTTACACATACACAGATTTGCCGGCTCACACACATTCATCATCGGCAATTGCCATGCTGCTTACACAGTAGAACTGCCATATCATGATATTATTCTTAACCGTAAAAGTACATTCATTGTTCAGTATTATCACTTGACATGATTGGATGATATACGTGATATTCTCATATTACTACTCTATGTTGCATACATTGTATTTTATGGTTATATGCATTGAGATGTTTTTATGAGATTTCTGAATTTGAGAACCGCAATTTAATTTCAAAGGAAATTGTGTATTGTTTTAAAAATGCGGTTTCTCTTGATATGATATTTCGAGGTGTCTACCATGAGTTTTCTCGGTTCTGAGCAGTGAGTATACCCGATTCGAGGAGCGGTAGACACCGTCTGCGGGTACATGGTGGACCTGGTAAGGTACCCCGGGGCAAGAAGACTCGTATTGTTAGGCGGTGAGCCCGGCAGGGGAACACTACATACCGGTGATTGTATAGAGCTCGGTGGATATCCGGAGGATACCGTTTTGGAGTTATGATATGAGATGGATATGAGGACCGATCTGAGGATGAGGCGCCTGAGATGAGATAAATATGAGGGCCGATATGAGTATGCGGCGCCTGAGATATGATGATTTACGTGTCGATACTGGACACGGGTTTTCATGATATTTCGAGTGTCGGTGTTAGACACTCAGGTTCCATGATTTTGATGTGTCGTTGATGGACACGTGGTAGATATCCTTATATATATATAAATATATATGATGTCGGATGCTTATTTATATATGTCATTGCATTGATAGATTGTTAACATATATGCGTACTTGGTCACCCTAGATATCATAGTATTACCTTCAGGATATAGTGACCTAGGAAATCGTTGTTTTATTCGATTTCTACTTACTGATGTTTTCTACTCACGAGTTGGCAACTCACCCCCGTTGTGCCACAGTTCTTGCAGGTTTGACCGCTTGGGATCAGTTGCGGTATTGCTGGCACACAACTTCTTCCACGGTGCTTTGCTTTGGTAGGTGGGACACATGTTGGATCGTGCCTACTCTCGTACTTTATATTCCGTTGTATCTAGATAAACTCCATCAAATCAGATCAGAGACTAGAATTGTATATTGGTAGACCTAGTCAGACCTGGGTATTGTGCGAGACTTAGAGCAATGGGTTTATGATTGCTTTCTTGATTTTTGATGTCTTGCTTCTTTATTAGTTCTTCTGGGTTGATTCATCGCCGTTGGGCGTCGTATATATATTATTGCGTGGTTGTGATTCCGTCGATTGGCGAAGAGCTAGCTCCCGCTTGGGGATGCCTATATATTATTGTGTATATGTGTTTGGATCAAAATATATAAGGGAGGTGCTGCCCAAATTTTTAAAGACGAAACATGTTTTCACTATAGTATAATCCACTTGAATTTTTATGTTTCATTAGCTATGCATTTAAAGATAAAACATGATTCATTATACCTTTATTTCAAAACTGCACCCCTAATATTTTCCACAAAAAGGTCTAGATTTTCTGGGCTTCGGCTACTTGATTTACGTCGCGCCTTTAGACGTTGCGTAATTTAAGTGCCGGTCACGTGCTAAATTACGGGTCGTGACAGTCTGCCCTTCTTTCCCAAGGCAAGTGAGGCGTTGAATTGTTTTTGGGTTAGCCCCGGTCCAGCTAGTGCCGAAATCTTGGAGGATCCTCCTCAGATTCCTGGTCCGGTTGAAATTGAGTCAGATCCCTTTCAGCCTGAGCCTTCTCATTTCTTCTCTTTGCTACAAAAACCACCCTGGCGCTCGTAGGGGCGAGCCGAGCTTGGTATACCTATCTTTTAGAAGATAACGAGGGGACGCTGCCAGGTCGGGGATCGTCGTAGTACCTTCTTCCATCCATGAATGGAAGAAGAAGTTTTTCTTTATTGCACCGCCCGAAGGCGAGAATTGGCCTGTGCCCACCCAGTGGCAAGGGGCCAGCTGTCCGCGGGTGAGTCGAGTGAATGATCCCGACGTGGTGGCGTGGCGATGCGGGAGCCCTCGGGCTGATGTGCTGCTGTCTGAGCGGGCCCTCAGTTGGGCCGGGCTCAGCCCTGCCTATTACACGGGTAAGTTAGGAGCTTTCAGGAGATCTGTTTAGACTTGTGCATTCTTTCATTTTTCCTGGCATTGCTGACTCCTTGTATTTTTGTCTTATGCAGGACCCATGGACTTGAGCAAGTTCCGGGTGGCAGTGGTCGACGTGAAGAAGGGAAAGAAGGCCGGAGGAGTCGGCCCTTCTCGCCCGTCGTCGGCTCCGGCTCCACCGGCGGACGCTTCATCCAGGCGCCCAAGCGCGCCACGAGCTCCTGAGTCCAGCCGTGCGCCAGTCCGAAAGTGTCACGCCCCGCTTCCCAGTGTACGGCGAAGGGGACGCGACGAGGCCCGCTACGTATATACTCAGAAGTACATACGCTAAGCGTATCTAAGCAATATAAAATAAATACACAAGAGATAAGAAATAAAAAGAACAAAAACTTTTATTTATTAACATTCTTTGTACAATGCATGAAAGGAAATACAACTGAAATAAAAAGATGCCTAAACATTGGCATAACATGAAATGAAAAGTACAGGAAGGAAAAAGTGTACAATGAAACTAAAGTGCAGGGTCTTCGGCAAATTGCTCCATGTCTTCTTGCGATGGTTCGATCTCTGCCGGGTCCAAAACACCCGACGACATTCAAAAAAGAAAGAAACAGAATGTTGTCAGCGAACAGGTCGCTCGGTAAGTCCCAAATGTAAGAGGAAAGTAGAAAAAGACAGAATAAGAAGATATCTTTTAAAGTTGTATAGTATTGTTGTAATATTGTGTTAACGCTGTTGTTTGTAGCTTGATACAGAAGGATGCCAGTGTATACGAGGGGAGTCTCTATATGCCAGAGACTAGAGGCACGTATAGTACAAGGAACCGTTTATGCCACGGTACAACAACAACTGGATTCATGTTAGGTGTATTAAATCTGACCACCTCGTGCCACCTTTAACACCTTCCGTATCAATCTACCCCTTAAACCCCGCGATGTCTTATTTGTATTGTTATCTTGTAAATTGTATTGGTTGTATGATTGATTGACTGACTGACCGAAACCATGATATCAGGAAACGGTTGTACCCGTAGAGTCATGTAAATAGAATACCGAGAATCATGTAAAAGGAATATATATCTATGGTTCGGTTCAGTCAAATTGTATAAGTTGATAATTGTATTCATGGATTCATGTGTTCATATTGACTTGGAATCTTGTAGTTTGTAGATTGACTTGAATCATATTCAAGTCAGATTAATCAGACTCAAACCCGAGTCAGACAATCAGGGATGTGAATCGAAGTCTTATAATTGCTAGGGTCCTTAGGGTAATTTATAAAACTTGAGGGGGTTTTATGTAAAAATACTTTCGTATAGTTTTCAAAATACAACTCAAGTATTTAATTATCATCTCTATGTACATACAACAATTTAATGATCAAGATAAATATGTATACATGTTCGAATAGCATGAAATGAGTCAAGTATATAATTCGAGTAACTACCATAAACAATGCTGTAAAGAAATATTATGTACGACTAATTAATCAAGTTGAACAAATGAGGAATATAAACAGAAATATGGCTCTAAATTTTCTGCATGCGTGAGTTCCAGTTTCACCTAAATACGACTACCGGTTTGAGAGATATATATGTTTTCGTATCGTCGCGCAAAACAGATCAGAATCTATTCGGTACCGTCACATATTTTTAAAACGCAGTTTGAGTTAATTTCTATCGGGTTTCAGGTTATGAAAATTATTAGAAAATTGTAGGTATTTCGATGTACTTATCGAAAACACCAAGAGTCACATGATTTGGATTTCTGAATCTCTAGTTATGATCATTTTAATATCAGCGTTTAAAACAGAAATTCAGATTTCTTGACAGCAACTATATATTCTATTGCAAAGCCTATATCAGGTTGTTTCATGCATTCCTAAGTAATATAATATACATAAAATTATAGTTCTATCAATGGTGAATCTACACATCTAAATTTTGTCACAAACGGACATCGGGTGTTCGAGTTATGTCTAATTTAAAAACAGTGTGCGAATCGGAACAGATTCTGTCCAGATCCGTCATTTAATATTGTAACGCAGTTTTCTTTATCTTAGATGGGTTTTCAGTAAAACTATAAAACTAAGAAAATCTAGATCATTCGATGTAGATATCAAAAACACCTAAGTTTGCTCAATTTGGATATCGGTATACCAAGTTATATGTCCTAGAAATTGACCGATAACTGCACTTTTCTGTTTTACGATCAGTGAATAAATACGATGTAATTCCTAAATCGTTATGCGGATCGATCTAAAATTTTTACGGCGTGTACAAAATAATATATTCTATCATATGTAAATTTCATGAAATTTTCAGAATTAAAAATTAATTTATAAAAATTATTTTAAAACTAAAGGTATTGATATGTCATATGTGAGAAATGAGAAAACCAATAGTATTTATTCGTAACTTCATTTTTTTTACAAACTTTAAATAAAGTGATTTAAAATAAAACAATAAACATGCACTCCTAATTGGTCACTATGAAATGTTAACATGTGAATTGAGAGTAATGAAAAAGACTTTACAAACTATATATGTGTGTATGTTTGTGTGTTCATTATTTATATATGTATCCATTTAATTAATTATTTAGGAACTATGATATGTCAAGGGAAGTTTTTCATGGCAATATAAAATAAGAGAAATATAAAGAGAAAAAGAAAGAGATGGAAGGAAGGAAAGAGAGAAGGGACTTACATGCACAAGCCGGTATTATCACCGGGCTTGTCTATCCGCCGATAGGCTCGCGTTAGTAGCGAGACCTTCTTGAAGACTTCTTCATGTTCTTCTTCTTGGACTCTAGGTGAAGAGAAAGAAGTGAGAGATAGAAAAATATGAGGAAGGAACAGATAGAGGAGGACAATAAAGATGGTGTAATGGTGAATTATGTATAATAATATATGCATTCAATATGAGAATTAAAAGAGAAATGAAAGGTCACCATTCATTTTGGAAATGAAATGTCTCATTTGTAGGTTATGAGAAGAATAAAAAATGATAAAAAATAATTGCAAGAATGGGGATTTGAACATGTGACTTATGTAATAACAATGCAAGGACTTAACCAATAAGCTACAAGGTTGTTCATGCACATATTTAATTAGAATTAAATATATGATGTTGCTTAAAAAGAAAATGGGCTGTAAAGAATAAGAATAATGGATTTGGGTTAAATATTTATGAAAGGAAAAATAAGAATGAGAAGTTAAAAACTTAAATATAAAAAAAAGAAATTGTACCTAGAAAAAAATACATAATAGATTGAGAAATAAAATAATAATAAATTTAATAGAAAAAGGAAAATACCAAGTACAAATAAATACGGTATATTATTGAAGAAGGATAATACAAATGTATAAAGATTTTGGGGTCATTACAGAAAGCATGCTCGGGAGCAAGGGCCCCGGGATTCCGAGGTGGGAGTCGAGACCAGTTCTCCCGCGTCGCACCTCAAGAGGTTTCATAGGACGACGCCCCGCTCCCTGGCTTTCTCGATCCTCGTGGACGATGGAGAGCTTCGCTTCGAGGTGCCCTTGGGGCTTTCCGTCGCCGACAGCCTGCTCTCGGAGATTTAGAGGTCGTCCGGGGGCAGAATCCCTCGGGGAACCCTCCGGGCCCAAATGGAGACCATAGCTCATGAGACCGTGCATGTTAGTGTTCGCACCCCTTTTGGTTCTTCATTCAACATTTTTGCTCGCGTGATTGGGTGCCTCCCTTTCCTTTTTAACCCTCTTTCTTTTCTTCAGGTCGTCCAGCACGTCGCCCTCATCGTCAACATAGAGGACGAGGAGATAGCCCCGGCGATGCGGGCCGCGGGCGAGTTCTCCTCGCGGGAGGAGAGCTCATGGCTGGAGCTGAAGGAGGCGAGGGAGAGGGTCGCTGTCCTTGAAGACCGGGTGGCTACCACGAATTGGGAGGTTGCCAGGTGCCAAGAGGCCGTCCGAGCCGCCGAGGCCCAGTTGGAAGACTCACAGGTGCTCGTCGCCGCTTTGAAGAATATGGCGAACACCCTCCGAAGGGATAATGAGGCGGTGAAGGAAGGGACGAGGCGTGCCGAGCTTTGGGCGTCGAAGGCTGAGCTTCCGGCGTCGAAGGCGGTGGAGAGCTACAAGAATTCAGACCAGTTCTACGCCGACCTTGCTGGAGCTGCCGGCGTTATTTGGCACGACGCCCTTGACGCTGTCAAGGCCCAGATGCCGGAGTTCCCTGACGGTAAGCTCCGTGGGGAGTACCCTCACGAGGATGACGCGCAGGGGAATACTCCTGGAAGCGATGCAGGGGAAGAGGTCCCCGGTAGGAGCGTTGGGGAGAAGTCAGTTCCCCCGGCTACCGGCGCCGAGGCTCCTGTGGTGGGTGCCGACCCTGAAGACGCCATCCCGGTTGTCGTAGTGGACACGCAGCTCATCGGGGTTCTCCCCGGCCCTGAGGCCTGAACTTCTTCATCTCCTTTTCTTTTGTGCTAAAATTTTGTAAGCTTCCGGGCGTTTTTGTAAGGCTGGGGGCCCATAATACCTTTATAAAGACTTTTGACTTTTTTATGAATAAAAAATCTTTTTGCAGTTTCTTTGCGTGCGCATTTTCCTTTTGTTTATGGTAAACATTTGTATTTGCACAGTATTGCTTTCATCTTTAGGTCGGTATTTCGTTTAACGATTGCACGTCGAGTTGAGAGTTGAATTCGACCATTTGCCAAGTGTGCAAAGACCGGTGAAAGGTCGGTATCTCCATCGCCCCGAAGTCGAGGTGGAGATCGCCTAGACATGGATGGACTGAGCAGGGTAGCTACTCGGTGGCCTCTGGATGAGGGCTTTGACCCTTGGCATCGTAGGGTAAGTAATTACCAGCCAAGGATGGACCGAGCAGGGTAGCTGCTCGGTGGCATCTTGGTGAGGACTTTGATCCTTGGCGTCGTAGGGTAAGAATCTATTAGCCAAGGTGTCACGACCCGAAAAGTACGGAACATGACCGGCACTTAAATTACGAAACGTCTCAAGGCGTACGTAATCTAAGTAAGCCAAAACCCAGAAATTAAAACCAAAGAAGCAGTAGAGTGAAGGAAAAACCAATTTAAAGCAAGTAGTTTTAACAACATAGGCCGAAGTATGTATTTTTAATATCTCAAGTATTTTCTGAAAATTTCGGCAGAGTCTCCTTTGTAAATACTGGCCCCAAACGGGATACAACATGAATAGTATACGAAATAAATAAAAAGGCATCCTCAAGACGGAGCTAGCTCTTCGTCAATCGACGGTCATAACCACGCAAGCAATATAATATACAACGCCGATGGGCGAGGATCAAAACTCAAAAGAAAACCTAAAATCAGCATGAAAACCATAATAATACAACGCGCGACTCTAAGGTCGAAAGAATATACACTGGTCTTCTGTCTCTATCAAATATACAATTCTGGTTGATGGAGTTTTACTAGATACAACTGAAATAACAATATATAATGGTGGTCCTGATGCAAACAACCCACCTGTCAAACTAATCACCCGGAAGGAACAGTGTGCCAGCAAAGCCGCAAAGAACCTGTACGGCAAAACCTGCAAGGAACTGTGGCACAACGGGGGTGAGTTTCCAGCTCGTGAGTAGAAAACATCTACCAGCAGAAATCGCATGCATAACGCAATCCTAGGTCATACGATCAGTAATATCCTCAAATAATAATAATATGGCCTGAAGCATGATATAATGGTAAAGGGGTAAACATCTATCCATATAGTGTAATACCAAAAACTCGTGTCAGTGCCTCAGGTAACAACATGTCACTAATATGATGTACAAATGTCAGGTAGCAATATATCACTAAAATGATGTGCAGATGCATATAATGAGAACAAAGTACATCATAAATCAAGAACTGTTTTTCTTTAATCAATGAGATTTCTGTATATGTATATAAATTGAGATATCATCAATGAAATCAACATCAAATCCGTGTCAAGCATCGACACAAAACATAAACCTTAATATCTCAGGCTCCGGCTATCCGGACTGGCCTGTATCATCAAATCTATATATCTCAGTGTCTCAAATCTCAATATCTCAATAACTCGGGCTCCTTCAATCCGGATCGGCCTATATCATCAATCACACGACCACGAACGGTATCCTCCGGATATCTGCTGCGCCGGGTAAAATCACCGGTAGGCAGTCTGCCCCTGCCGGGCTCATCGTCTACAACTCGAGCTTCTTGCCCCGGGGTGCCGTACTGGGTCCACCATGTACCCGAGACGGTTCATCCAACTTCTCGAATCGGGTCTCGAAAATATCTCCGAACCGAGAAAATATCATGGTGGACGACTTTTACATCACGAGAAAACCGCACCTTTCATTTTAAAAGGAAAATAAGTTTATAAATCCTTGCGGTTTTCCCCCAAATCCAGAAATCTCATGGAAATCCGAAACCATCAATATCATGATATCAATAAACAATGAAAACCGGCATAAATCTCCATAATACTGCATAACCAATGAATATATAGATGCATCTGATATTATGCAATAAATTAACTAGCATATGGAAGCTAAAACATGTAGCAACTATCAGCTAGCAAGCTATGTCGATGAAATAGTGTTTGCTAAAGTGTACGTGACATGGCAATTACCGATGATGATGTGTGTGAGCCGGTAAGTAAGTGTATGTAGAACATACGCATCATCGGTAATGGTGCTGGTGTCCTGATAGCATGGTTCATAATCACTAAGTACACAATAACCATGCAATGAGACGATAACAACATGATAAATGACAATGAATAGTAATTGCAACAATAATACGTGGAACATGAATGATAAGGTGACAATAAGGAATCTACATCGCTACACCCGTGTTATACTGTTTGGCCGTTTGAAATAGTACGAATCGTGGTGTTTTGAAAATAAGTGCTACGGTGTTTTTAAGAAAATGTACGTCTTTTGAAATATCCGTAGTATCCCTTGACATGTCTTTAAAATCTTCATGATTCGTTAGTTTTGGAAAATAGGTATGACTCGGGTCTAGTCCAACATCTACTAGGTAACTACAGGTCTAACTAACAACCAATCGGAAGGGGTATGGAAACTACCTAAATCTGACCCGATATATATATATATATATATATATGTGTGTGTGTGTGTGTGTGTGTGTGTGTGTGTGTGTCATAGTCGGTGATCCCGCCTCAATAGTATCCCATACGATACCCTATATAATATGACATTCTCGAATCAAGAGTGCGGATCTATCATCAATAAATAGCTCGTACGGTAAATCCGTCGTACGGCTTCCCAAATCTGGGTACGGGTCAAATATCACATTCATCACATTATTCATCTGATATCCTCTTTATCAAAATCAAGATCCGGGGTACTGATCTACGTCTAGTACGATACTGATACCATTTATGTATGCATGCGTGTGTATGAAAACACCACGCCTAAAGGATCCGCTAAACATATCACATCGTAACTCAAATACGAACCCTGTCACATCACCGATCTCACAGCCTCAAGCCCATCTCATCGACTCATCTCCAATCCCAAGTACTATCCTCATAATCTG
Source organism: Agapanthus africanus (assembly GCA_030015575.1). NCBI lineage: Eukaryota > Viridiplantae > Streptophyta > Magnoliopsida > Asparagales > Amaryllidaceae > Agapanthus > Agapanthus africanus. The sequence goes on along the minus strand of JASDDO010000004.1, from coordinate 135,481,482 downwards.
TGTATATACATTGTCTCATACCCATGTGTGTGTGTGTGTGTGTGTGTGTATACATATCCCCATATACGCACAGGTAAAAGAATGAATGTATGCAAGTGTGTGTGTGTGTGTATGGGTGCAACAACTACTCTAGGGTTTCGCAAGTAACACTACTAATCCATGAACATGTAACCCTATCATTAACATCCATGTCACACAAAATAGATATCATAAATATATAGTATTTATGTATAACATACTATACATCGAACTGCGGGGGTGCTATACGGCATCCACCCGACTTCCCCCGTAGATATATATCTACTCACTTGATCTTCCCTCGCCGGTGCCGATGTTGCCACGCGCTTGCTCGTCGTCTCGAAGTCCACATGGGGGTACCTACATGTCACAACGTATCGTATCACATAAAAACCTAATTCGAAATCGAAACGGCATGCGAAAACCAAATCGGCACGCGTATCACACATAGGTCAAAACCTACGCCTACGCATGCAAGAATAGCCAAACCGACTCTCGATGTCGATGTACAAACGTCAAACCATCGAGAAAAACCCAAACACCCCAATCGTGTTCTCATAAATCACTAATTTTAATATGAAGTAGGTTGAAATTCACAAAAACCTCAAACTCACTTTATAAGCTATTTTTCCGAAAACCTAGTAAGCAAAATTTTAACTGTTTTAGTACAAACTTGATGTTTAAACAAATCTAGCGGCCACAATGTTCACTAATTAGCTTAATTAGGTCACATAAAAATTTACTAGATTTTATCACACTAATGTATTAAACCAACATTTTTAGTTTGCACACTAATCCAATTTTTAACATTTTTAAAGCAAAAATTCACAATTCAACAATTAAGTTTGGTTTTGCATGAACTAAAGTATTAAACTACAATTTAAAATGTTAATAATGTCATGAATAACCTAATTAGATTTTTCTCTTAATTATTTTCATAGTTTACAAAAACCTAGTTTGCTAAAAAGCTTGATTTGGATATTTTACAAGTAACAATTTAATTAGCAACTAGATTAGTTTTAACAAGTCTTAAGATTTTAGCCTACATCACACAACCATGCACAATTGATCACAACCCTAACTCCAAAACAAAACCCTCACTTGAATTTCTTACACTTGAAATTGGAACCATGATTTTTACTAAATAAGTTTTGATTAAAGCAACCAAACAACAATTTAACAAAAGGTTGAGATTATACCTTCAAACCATGAGATCAACATAGAACCAAGCCTCCAGAATCCCAACTTTTCCCCAAGATCCATACAAGAAAGGCTAAGGTAAAATGGGTAGGGCTTGGATTTGAATTTTGTTTGGATTTTTGATGTAATTTGATGAATTTTTTGATAGAAAAGAGATGGATTTGGGGGGAGGGGCTGCTGCAGTTTGGGGAGGGGGGCTCGGCCAGAAAAGGGACAGGGGAGAGGTGAGTGGGATATGGTGTTGTGAGGTCAAGAATTGACAAGTCAACCAAGGCCATACCTATATATTTATTTTCTTTCATTCCCTTTTCTTTTCATATTGTTTTCTTTTCTCATTTTGAGTGGAAACTTGGGGAATGGGCTGCCATGGGCTCGGCCAATGATGGCAAGTGGGGGTGTGTGTGGGGGGTGAAGGAAAATGATAAATGTTATTCCCTAAATTCCCATTTAACTTATTTTCACCATTTAAGCCTTTTTCTTTGATATTTTCTAAAACCGTTTGACAATTTCATTTCATTTCAAAAATAATATTTTACAAGTTAGTTTAGTGTGTCATGATGCACAAAATTTTTATTAACCCATTTCAAATTTATAATTTTCCCTAATTAAATGTATTAGTGACGGCTTAAAATAATTAATTTCGGAAATTTTTTCAGTAAACTAGAAATTTTACCAGTCGCCAATAAACACCAAATACTAGCAATTACATAGCTAGAATATGTATATTTAATTTTATATTAAAAGATATTTATATCTTAATTTTTACGGAAAACACCCGTTATTTTTCCGATTTTCCGAAATTTCACCTAAACGATTTTCAAAACGTTACAATCTTCCCCCCTTAAAAAATTTCGGTCCCCGAATTTAAATTAAAACTCCCCCAAATACAAAAACATTTCAGCAAAACAATCAAGTCGTCGGGGCTCCGAAATCATAAATACATAAAACATATATCGTAGTGCAATGCATGCGCATGAAAAAGAGTGTATAACTCAAAATCAAAACTCCGTCAAGCATCCCGCAATTATCGGAGTCATGGGGAAGACATCAATGTCAAGATCCAATATGAAAACCAACATGATATACATCATTAAAACATCTGGAAGCAATGCATGCCAAACTTTTTTCAAATCGCCGTGCGATGTTCGCAACACTGCATAGTGTCAGACGTCTTTTGTAAGAATATATATATATATATATATATATATATATATATATATAATATGCACGTCTTGCCGTTTTGAAAGCAATTTTAGAAGGGTTTCCTTTATAAAATGTTTCGTGTCATCTCGGACACGTAGGTAAATACTGAGACTATAGGTCCTCTTTGGAAATCCCTTCGATAACTATTAATGCATGCAAAAATATACTCAGGTACTGTCCTCTGATTAGTCCTGCTCAGTACTAAACCAAATAGCAAGTATCATAAAATATACGGCTTCAAAAGAAATCAATCCCAATATATTTATGAATGCCACGTGCGTCTGGTGCGCACGGAAATCGAAATCCATGAATGTGCCATACATGTGCACGAAAACAAAATCTGAGTGCAACGGGTGTGCACGCAAACACCTGTCAAAGGCAACGTGTGTGCCTGACAGCAAAACCAGGTGCATCTGATATGCGCGAAGAATATCGATTTAGTGCATCTAGTATGCACCTAAATCGCATCAAACGCCTTAAGTATGCGCAAAATCCAAATCAAGTGCACAAGGTGCACGAAAACAAATATCAAATATCACAATCGAAATCGATGGTATACAACGCATTTCAATCGAAATCCCAATCAGGTATACCATGGTATAAAATCTCCCCATCCTGTGCATCGGCATGCACAAAAGTAAGTCAAAACACTAAAAGTGCATGAAAACTATGCCGAAAGCATAAGTCAAATCATATACATGCCCTAGGCATGAAATCAAATATCATGAAACTCGGTCATCAAAACTCAATCATGAACTAAATCACCCAAAAATACTGAAATCCAAAGTGACGGATACGTGATAGTCAACTCACGAAATCACAAATCATAAATACTGTCGTCGATGTCCTTCCTTCAAGGTCGAGAAGGTGTCGGTGCACCCAATGCTAGCAGAGCAAGGTATCTACTTGCCTCCTGATCATGGCCTATCGCCTAGTGCCCTTAGGCTCTCGTCTCTCACTGCGGATTGCTAAGTATATAGCTCTTCGGCTCAACGGTCCAATATAGAAACGATAACGGAAGCAGACCGTTCTAATACATCCTCTAAAGATCTCTGGCCAACTATCATGATTACTCATAACATTTCTCGTCGACGATGGTGAACTCTGGCCTGCTGGGTGTGCGTCATATGACCGCTCCTGGGTCCAGGTCTTCTCGTTCAGTATTTCTAGAAAGGTCCCGTCGAAGTCTCTCCTAAGTCTCGTTTCTGTCGAACTGCCCGGAAGTCATCACGCTTACCAAATCTATTTCTTGTTCCGGAACGGCTGCATACTCATCACGAATTCTCCTGGAAGGTATATCCATAGTCAACGCTTTTGCTTGCGTATCACATCTCTGATGTCGGCGGAGTGGAACGTCATCTCATCAAGATCTCGTACGAACCTCTTACTCCACTTTTCTCTAATGGCGACCGATTCGGACTCGCCTCCTCATGGCTGCAACTGCTATCCAACGGCTATACTCATATCTGGAGTGTCCCAAGCAATGTATCCCATCATATGATATCCGAATGAAGTCGAACCATCCAATCGATTGATAAAACCTCATAATCCCCCAAGAGCTCAACATCTTGGGTACAGTTCAATAGTATCGAATATATGCCACAGCACCTATGGACCAACCATAGAAGGGCAGATCCAAGCCTCACTAATGGCACCACTGAACTGCCGCAAACCCTAAGGTTCACCGGCGTTCCATGGTCATTAAGTCGAGTTAGGATTTCATTCTTCTAGAGGGTCCGTAGAATTGCTTGCATTGTTTTCCGAATACTTTAAACTTGGAGAATGGGTCCTTGACATTCGATCGTCTATATCGACTCTCAACATATCAGCGGGAAGTCGTCCCTAACTGGATCGAATCAATCTGATGACCTCACATCGGGGTAGGCAATGAATCACATGTCCTAGTCATTCATCCTCAGGTGACCAGCGATCTTCTATCATATCTCGAACTATAACTCGTGCGGCGTTAGCTTCAAACATCTGGGGCGATATCTTTTCATTCGCCAAAATCACTGGCTCATTCGTCCGCACGCTGAACAGTGCCTCAATTATCAAAATAATCCATGCTCTGACGGTCATCACAATCTGGCTGGCCTCTTGAAGGGGCCCAATCCTCTGGTGCTTATCTACACGTCCGAGAAATCTCGTAAAAGCGATCCATAAATGCTCGTGGCACGAAAACACAATAAAACGACGCCTCTATGCAATCGTATGTCCCTGGAATCACGCCTTGGTCAGTCCTCGTTCGTGACGAGCTCGTGCTGACCGCAACTCTAGCCGTAGCTCTCTCAGCCCGTACCACCGTGATAACAAAATCATAACTGGTACTGATGAGGCTAGATCATAGGAATGAATATAATACTGTGCAAGGAAATGTACATCCTAAGGCTTCTTAAGCGGAGTAGCGTATCGTAAGTATGCCGCGGAAAATACGTACGGTACGTCACTCTACTCAAGCTACCTACTCTATCAACCAAGGGTCATCCTATACTTCAAAGGTAAAACCTAACGCTTTGATACCAACTTTGTCACGACCCGAAAAGTACGGAACATGACCGGCACTTAAATTACGAAACGTCTCGAGGCGTACGTAATCTAAGTAAGCCAAAACCTAGAAATCAAAACCAAAAAAGCAGTAGAGTGAAGGAAAAACCAATTTAAAGCAAGTAGTTTTAACAACATAGGCCAAAGTATGTATTTTTAAAATCTCATGTATATTCTGAAAATTTCGGCAGAGTCTCCTTTGTAAATACTGGCCCCAAACGGGATACAACATGAATAGTATACGAAATAAATAAAAAGGCATCCCCATGCGGGAGCTAGCTCTTCGTCAATCGATGGTCACAACCACGCAAGCAATATAATATACAACGCTGAAGGGTGAGGATCAAAACTCAAAAGAAAACCCAAAATCAGTATGAAAACCATAATAATACAACGCACGACTCTAAGGTCGAAAGAATATACACTGGTCTTCTATCTCTATCAAATATACAAGTCTAGTTGATGGAGTTTTACTAGATACAACTGAAATAACAATATACAATGGTGGTCCTGATGCAAAGAACCCACCTGTCAAAGCAATCACCCGGAAGGAACAGTGTGCCAGCAAAGCTGCAAAGAACCTGTACGGCAAAACTTACAAGGAACTGTGGCACAATGGGGGTGAGTTGCCAATTCGTGAGTAGAAAACATCTACCAGCAGAAATTGCATGCATAATACAATCCTAGGTCATACGATCAGTAATATCCTCAAATAATAATAATATGGCCTGAAGCATGATATAACGGTAAAGGGGTAAACATCTATCCATATAGTGTAATACCAAAAACTCGTTTCAGTGCCTCAGGTAACAACATGTCACTAATATGATGTACAAATGTCAGGTAGCAATATATCACTAAAATGATGTGCAGATGCATATAATGAGAACAAAGTACATCATAAATCAAGAACTGTTTTTCTTTAATCAATGAGATTTCTGTATGTATATAAATCGAGATATCATCAATGAAATCAACATCAAATCCGTGTCAAGCATCGACACAAAACATAAACCTCAATATCTCAATATCTCAGGCTCCGGCTATCCGGACTGGCCTGTATCATCAAATCTATATATCTCAGTGTCTCAAATCTCAATATCTTAATAACTCGGGCTCCGTCAATTCAGATCGGCCCATATCATCAATCACACGACCACGAACGGTATCCTCCGGATATCTTCCGCTTCGGGTAAAATCACAGGTAGGCAGTCTGCCCCTGCCGGGCTCATCGTTTACAACTCGAGCTTCTTGCCCCGGGGTGTCGTACCGGGTCCACCATGTACCCGAGATGGTTCATCCAACTCCTTGAATCGGGTCTCGAAAACGTCTCCGAACCGAGAAAACATCATGGTGGATGACTCATACATCACGAGAAAACCTCACCTTTCATTTTAAAAAGAAAATAAGTTTATAAATCCTTGCGGTTTTCCTCCAAATCCAGAAATCTCATGGAAATCCGAAACCATTAATATCATGATATCAATAAACAATGAAAACCGGCACAAATCTCTATAATACTGCATAACCAATGAATATATGGATGCATCTGATATCATGCAATAAATTAACTATCATATGGAAGCTAAAACATGTAGCAACTATCAGCTAGCAAGCTATGTCGATGAAATAGTGTTTGCTAAAGTGTACGTGACATGGAAATTACCGATGATGATGTGTATGAGCCAGCAAGTAAGTGTATGTGGAACATACGCATCATCGGTAATGGTGCTGGTGTCCAGACAGCATGGTTCATAATCACTAAGTACACAATAACCATGCAATGAGACGATAACAACATGATAAATGGCAATGAATAGTAATTGCAACAATAATATGCGGAACATGAATGATAACGTAACAATAAGGAATCTACATCGCTACACCCGTGTTATATTGATTGGCCGTTTGAAATAGTATGAATCATGGTGTTTTGAAAATAAGGGCTACGATATTTTTAAGAAAAGGTACGTCTTTTGAAATATCCGTAGTATCCCTTGACATGTCTTTAAAACCTTCACGATTCGTTAGTTTTGGAAAATAGGTATGACTCGGGTCCAGTCCAACATCTACCAGGTAACTACAGGTCTAACTAACAACCAATCGGAAGGGGTATGAAAACTACCTAAATCTGAGTCGATATATATATATATATGTGTGTGTGTGTGTGTGTGTGTGTGTGTGTGTGTGTGTGTGTAATAGTCGGTGATCCCGCATCAATAGTATCCCATACGATACCCTATATAATATGACATCCTCGAATCAAGAGTGCGGATCTATGATCAATATATAGCTCGTACGGTAAATCCGTCGTACGACCTCCCAAATCTGGGTACGGGTCAAATATCACATTCATCACATTATTCATCTGGTATCCTCTTTATCAAAATCAAGATCCGGGGTACTGATCCACGTCTAGTACGATACTGATACCATCTATGTATGCATGCGTGTGTATGAAAACACCACGCCTAAAGGACCCACTAAACATATCACGTCGTAACTCAAATACGAACCCTGTCACATCACCGATCTCACGGCCTCAAGCCCAATCTCATAGACTCATCTCCAATCCCAAGTACTATCCTCATAATCCGTGTATATGTATACGTATATATATATATATATATATATATACATACATTGTCCCATACCCATGTGTGTGTGTGTGTGTCTATACACACACACACACATACATATCCCCATATACGCATAGGTAAAAGAATGAATGTATGCAAGTGTGTGTGCGTGTATGGGTGCAACAACTACTCTAGGGTTTCGCATGTAACACTACTAATCCATGAACATGTAACCCTATCATTAACATCCATGTCACACAAAATAGATTTCATAAATATATAGTATATATGTATAACATACTATACATCGAACTGCGGGGGTGCTATACGCCATCCACCCGACTTCCCCCGTAGATATATATCTATTCACTTGATCTTCGCTTGCCGGTGCCGACGTCGCCACGCGCTTGCTCGTCGTCTCGAAGTCCACATGGGGGTACCTACATGTCACAACGTATTGTATCGCATAAAAACCCAATTCGAAATCGAAACGGCATACGAAAACCAAATCGGCACGCGTATCACACATGTGTCAAAACCTATCGCCTACACATGCAAGAATAGCCAAACCGACCCTCGATGTCGACGTACAAATGTCAAACCATCGAGAAAAACCTAAACACCCCAATCGTGTTCTCACAAATGACTAATTTTAATATGAAGTAGGTTGAAATTCACAAAAACCTCAAACTCACTTTAAAAGCTATTTTTCCGAAAACCTAGTAAGCAAAATTTTAACCGTTTTAGTACAAAACTTGATGTTTAAACAAATATAGTGGCCGCAATGTTCACTAATTATCTTAATTAGGCCACATACACATTTACTAGATTTTATCACACTAATGTATTAAACCAACATTTTTAGTTTGCACACTAATCCAATTTTTAACATTTTTAAAGCAAAAATTCACAATTCAACAATTAAGTTTGGTTTTGCATGAACTAAAGTATTAAACTACAATTTAAAATGTTAATAATGTCATGAATAATCTAATTAGATTTTTCTCTTAATTATTTTCATAGTTTACAAAAACCTAGTTCGCTAAAAAGCTTAATTTGGACATTTTATAAGTAACAATTTGTAATTAGCAACTAGATTAGTTTTAACAAGTCTTAAGATGCTAGCCTACATCACACAACCATGCACAATTGATCACAACCCTAACTCCAAAACAAAACCCTCACTTGAATTTCTTACACTTGAAATTGGAACCATGATTTTTACTAAATAAGTTTTGATTAAAGCAACCAAACAACAATTTAACAAAAAGTTGAGATTATACTTTCAAACCATGAGATCAACATGGAACAAAGCCTCCAAAATCCCAACTTTTCCCCAAGATCCATACAAGAAAGGCTAAGGTAAAATGGGTAGGGCTTGGATTTGAATTTTGTTTGGATTTTTGATGTAATTTGATGAATTTTTTGATGGAAAAGAGATGGATTTGGGGGGAGGGTGCCACGACCCGAAAAAGCCCGTGACTGGCACTTGAATCATATGAAGTCTATAGGACCCCATCTAATCCAAGTAAACCAAAAAGCCCAGAAATCTAAAACCATTTTTAGGTAATAAATAAAGGAAATAGTTTTAAGAAGTGAAGAAAACAAGTTTCTAAAACAAGGGTTTTAAAATAGGTAAGCCGAATATGCATTTTAAATCCTCCATATCTTTTCTAAAAATTTCGGCAGAGTTTCCTTTGTAAATACTGGCCCCGAATGGGGTACAACAAGAATAATATATACACAATGATAAAAAGGCATTCCCAAGCGGGAGCTAGCTCTTCATCAATCGACGGTCACAACCACGCAAGAAATATAATATACAACGCCAAAGGGCGAGGATCAAAACTCAAAGGAAAACTCAAAATCAGCATGAAAACCATAATACTACAACGCGCGACTCTAAGGTCGAAATAATACATAATTGGTTTTCTAAGTCTGAAACAATATACAAGTTTGGTTGATGGAATTACTAGATACAACTGAATAATACATATACAATGGTGGTTCTGATGCAAAAGAACCCACCAACCAAAGAAAATCACCCGTAAGAAAAGCAGTGTGCCAGAAAAGCCGCAATGGAACATGTACGACAAAAACCTGCAAGAACTATGGCACAGCGGGGGTGAGCTGCCAACTCGTGAATAGAAAACATCACAGAGCAGAAATCGTATGTATGGCACAATCCTAGGTCAATACGATCAAATTTATATAAACCTCAAATGAATAAGTCTGAAGCATGATAAGGTGGCAATGTAACATCTATACATGAGTGTAGTGCCTCAGGTAATAACATATCATAAGTATGAGGTATGATCAATGTCGACTATATCATGGAGTTTATGAATATGTGGATATCATCCAACTATGTGATCAATGTCATCAATGTCAATATATGTATGTGGAAATCGTCCACGTGTCACCCAATGACAATAAGCATCATGCATGTAAATATCATAAACGTATGCATGGAAGTATGAGGATGTAAATCAACATGTGTCGCTCGCGACATATCAAAATCATGGAACCTGAGTGTCCAGCATCGACATTCGAAAACATCATGAAACCTGCGCCTAGCATCGGCACGTAAATCCTCATATATCGGACTCCGTCAGTCCGGATCGGCCCACGGACTCCGTCAGTCCGGATCGGCCCATATCATCTCTCGACTCCGGTCGGTATCCTCCGGATATCCGCCGAGCCCAAATACTATCACCGGTAGGTAGTAGTCCTTCTGCCAGGCTCACCTCTGCAACACAGCGACCCGTTCTCGCCCCGGGGTACCATACCGGGCCCACCATGTACCCGCAATCGGCCTCATCTGCTCCTCGAATCGGGTTTCACATGTCGCTCTCAGCACCGAGAAAACACATGGTGGACGCACTGAAATATCATATCAAGGGTAACCGGGTTTTTAAAAAAGATCACATACTCTCTTTGGAAATATCCACGGTTCCCAAATCCAGAAATATCATGGAAACAACATATCTCAATGCGTATAATCAAAAGTATGATGTATGCGACATGTAAAAGGAATGTAAGCATATCAGTATATCATGCAATATGAAGTAGTAATATGCACATATTGAGGGAAACCGCTCTTTTAAAATGAATCAGTTTTAAAGAGTATCTTGCGGTTCCCAAATCTCCAAATCCAGCGAGAATCATCTATGTATGTGCGAATACGTATGTATGCACGTATGGGTGTACAATAGGTATGTACATAAGTATGCCATGCAAGGGATCATATCCTGAATGCAACAGTACTACAGTGTAGTGACATGGCAATTATCGATGATGAAGTGTGTGAGCCGGCAAGTAAGTGTACGCAGAACATACGCATCATCGATAATGGTGCTGGTGTCCTAACAGCATGGGTTTAATATACAATAAACTCATTTACACATGCAATGCAATGCGAATAGCATGAATATGTGGAAATCGAATAATCAACGCAACAGTGAAGAATCTACAACAATATATAAATGTCATGCAGTTTTGCCATTTGAAATAAGACGAATCGGGGTTTTTAGTAAAATAAGGGCTACGGTGTTCTTAAGAAAAGACGCGTCTTTTGAAAATATCCGTAGAATCCCTTTGCCTATCATTGGAATACTCCCGATTCGTTAGTTTTGAAATAGGTATAACATCGGCCTAGTCTAACATCTACTAAGCAACTACAGATCTAGCAAATACGCTAATCGGGAGGGATATGGAAACCACCTACATCTGAGTCGATATATATATATAATAGTCGGTGATCCCGCCTCAATAGTATCACGTACGATACAGTATATCATATGACGTCCTCGAGTCATGAGTGCGGATCTATCATCAAGATAAAGCTCGTACGGTAAACATCGCACGACATCCCAATAGCTGGGTACGGGTCAATATCACATTCATCTCATCAATTATCTGGTATCCTTATCGTCATATCTCATGATATGGGGTACTGATCTAAGTCTAGTACAAATCGATAACGTCTATATAAATATGAATGCGTGTGTGAAACACACGTCCAAAGGCCCGCTAAAAATCTCATGTCGTATCCCAAATACGAATCACATCATATCATCGATCTCATGGCACTATGCCCAATCTCATCGACTCATCTCCAAATATCATCCACAATCTTCATCATCTAGGTATAACCATAACAATTAAGCATGTGTGTGCGTGTGGGTGTAGACCTATTCTAGGGTTCGCAACTAGGTACTATACTAGTTTACTTCTACTCCCTAATCTAACTTAGTACACCTAATCTCATCTCAAATATACACGACACACTATAAGCTAGCATAAATAGTACATATATACTATACTAAATATCGAACTGCGGGGGTGCTATACGCCATCCACCCGACTTCCCCCATAGATATAATCTACTCACCTTGTATCCCGCATGTCGGTGTCGATGTCGCCTTCGTCTTCTTCATTGTATGGAATCCACATGATGGTACCTACATAGATAACATAATCGGAATGCGTATTAAAATCACATCGGGAATACCCAAAATGACACGCTAATGCCTATAGGTTAGAACCTATAGACTACGCTTTCAAAACCATCAAACGAGCTTCGATCTCGTCGTACAAACGTCAAGTGATCGAGGTAAAACACAATACGTAAATCCAGAATTTAAAATACAAGAAACGAAACACGAATCCAAAACAGCAACTACAGAAAAGGGTCCCAGATTTCACCCTATGTCAAATTGGATAATTTTGCATATGCCAGGGGTCTATTTTACAGATTAGGGGACCACAGAACAAACACGAATGAAATAGGACCAGGTCTGGCCGCAATTTGCGGTCAGACAGAATAAATCAGCGGCCAAGTTGGGGAGATAGGGGCTAGGTTTTGGTGGTAGTTTCCTGGGTGCCTGCATGTATCACTATCCAAGCAAAATAATTTTCAGAGTCTTCTAATGATAGCAGATTTCAATTAACTCTCACAGATTCCAGAATTTCTTCCGATATCGGTTTCTAAATCTGTATTCCGTGTTTCTAATCTCTGGTTTGGGTCTTTATTCTAGCACTAGGGGGTTTGTGTGGCCTCTACTGAGCTTAATTACCCATCACCACTCTCAATTCCCATCAACCCTAACTAGGTTTTTCCTAAGTCCACAAAACCACCCGATATTGGTTCAAATCTAACATGGGGGTAAAAGTAATGCAAATACTAAGCTAATGGTTCAGAAATTACCTCCTTTGGCAACTCAAGAATTTTCTTGAGTTGCTCAAAGTCCTCAAAATCTTCTCTTTCTTGGTCCAATGTGCTTCTCTTGAGCTTGTGCATCTATTTAATGAAATGAGATTTGGGTTTTGAGTTTGTTTCCATGGTGTTTTGGAGGATTTTGTGAAGAGGGAGAGCAAGAGTGCAGCAGCAACAGCAACATGAGGGAGAAGGAGAGAAATGAGTGAAGGCAATGAAGAGGAATGGCCAAGACTTGGGTCAAAGTAAACCCTCACCTTCTCTCTCTCACCCATACCTATATATTTTATTCCCTTTTCTTTTTCTTTTCTAATTCCCTTCTCACATCAATAGTAACCCCAAAATAACAAGCCATGCACCCAAAACATGTAGGAAAATGCAACAAGTGTAGAAAAAGATATGGTGTATGTTTTGCACAAAACAAGCTTAAACGCGATTAGCGATTTTTAATCGCGATTAGCACTAAATTAGTGTCAAACTAATCATAAAAAATTAAAATTTGCATAATTCACATAAAACACGCTCTTTTAGTAATTTCTATAATTTTCCAAATTTTTTCCCATTTATCGGCATTTAATTATACCGAAATATTAAAATATTCATTAAAATTAATATTAAATTATAAAAATTCCCAAAAATAATATTCTATTTTTTTTTGAAATGTTACAGAGAGACTGCTGCAGTTTGGGGAGGGGGCTCATCCAGAAAAGGGGGAAGGGAGAGGTGAGTGGGATATGGTGTTGTGAGGTCAAGAATTGATAAGTCAACCAAGCCCATACCTATATATTTATTTTCTTTCATTTCCTTTTCTTTTCATATTGTTTTTCTTTTCTCATTTTGAGTGGAAACTTAGGGAATGGGCTGCCATGGGCTCGGCCAATGATGGCAAGTGGGTGTGTGTGTGGGGTGAAGAAAAATGATAAATGTTATACCCCAAATTTCCATTTAACTTATTTTCACCATTTAAGCCTTTTTCTTTGATATTTTCTAAAACCGTTTGACAATTTCATTTCATTTCAAAAACAATATTTTACATGTTATTTTAGTGTGTCATGATGCACAAAATTTGTATTAACCCATTTCAAATTTGTACTTTTCCCTAATTAAATGTATCCGTGACGGCTTAAAATAATATTAAAATAATTAATTTCGGAAATTTTTTCAGTAAACTAGAAATTTTACCAGTGGCTCAATAAACACCAAATACTAGCAATTACATAGCTAGAATATGTATATTTAATTTTATATTAAAAGATATTTATATCTTGATTTTTACGGAAAACACCCGTTATTTTACCGATTTTCCGAAATTTCACCTAAACGATTTTCAAAACGTTACACAAGGATAGACCGAGCAGGGCAGCTTCTCGGTGGACTCTTGGTGAGGGCTTTGATCCTTGGCGTCGTGGAGTAAGAATTTACCAGTCAAGGATGGACCGAGCAGGGTAGCTGCTCGGTGGCCTCTTGGTGATGGCTTTGATCCTTGGCGTCATGGGGTAAGAATTTACCAGCCAAGGATAGACTGAGCATGGTAGCTGCTTGGTGGTCTCTTGGTGAGGGCTTTGATCCTTGGCATCGTTAGGTAAGAATTTACCAGCCAAGGATAACCGAGCAGGGTAACTGCCCGGTTACCTCTTGGTGAAGGCTTTGATCCTTAGCGTGGGAGGGCATAGAGAGGCCTGTTAAGGATGGACCGAGCAGGGTTGCTTCCCGGTGGCCTCTTGGCGAGGGTTTTGATCCTTGGCGTCGTAGGGTAAGAATTTACCATCTAAGGATAACCGAGCAGGGTAACTGCCCGGTTGCCTCTTGGTGAGAGCTTTGATCCTTAGCGCGGGAGGGTATAGAGAGGCCTGCTAAGGATGGATCGTGCAGGGTTGCTGCCCGGTGTTCATATCATAATTTTGCATTATTATATTCCCCATTCTTAATCATTTTACAAATAAATAGGCGCTTTTGATCCATATTTGCTAAATAGTTGCAGGTTACAGGTTCTCGGAACAATACAGTGAAAATGATGAAAAGACGCTACAAAAGTGAGACTACGACCAACAAATAGAAGAATTTTTATCATGCCTACAGTTTGAGGGACAAACGAAGATCAATTTCATAAAGTACAAAGGCAGCACAAGATTCAAGACGTCAGCACGAAGCGAACGGTAAAAGTCCACAACATTCTGCACTGTGGAAATCTGGAAGAAACTAGAAGACATTCTGAAGAACCAAGTGAAGAAACCAGAAGGAAAAGGAAACAGAAAGCAACCCTAGAAAAATGAGCCAGCAAGCCCATTATATGGCCGCGGAACCGCGGCCAAACCATGCTTATGGCCGCGGATCCGCGGCCGTGCATCGCACGTGTCGGTGCGTCGGTGCATTGACTCGGTTTTCTTAAGGGTATTTTTGTAATTCTAGATATGGATCAGATGTAAATCCTAGGGTTTCTATTATCTATAAATAGGAATCCTACAGCTTTTTTTGGAGTGTGCCTCTTTTTGGGTGCCTCTTTTGAGATGCCTCTTTTTATTTATCTAATTTAGAATTTTCATTCCATGTAAATGTTCAAAGAGTGCATCAAATAAAAAAGTAAGTTTTTCTTTATCTTGCCTTAGTTATTTTAATTTCTTTTCTGCCCTAGTTATTTAATTGCAAATTTTTATCTGCCGTAGTTGTTAAATTAAAAATAAACAAAAAAATGAACTCGTTTATCAATTCCCTAATGAGTGAGTAGTTCCTCACTTGTTAGGGTTAGGTTTGAGAAAGGTTTGAGAGATGAAAATCTCTCACCCCTTTCTTGCCCAGTATACATTTTAAAGTAGGACTCTATGCATAAATACACACACCGCTCACTACGACACCCTATCCCACGACGTAGCGGTGATACCATAGTTAAAAACCGGTTGTGTATGTTTTCCATGGAGGTTAGGGTAAGAGTTAAGAAAGGACGGACAAGGACCAAGAGGAAGAAACCTAGTTTCTTCCCGATCGTACTAATCCCCTTTGTTAACTATTACGTTAACACCTAAAAGTTCTTAATTAGGGCAAAGAAAGCGGTGAGAATAATTGACTTTCCAAACCAACCTAATCCTAACCCTAGCAAGGTTTTAATCCTAATCAAACTCAACTTTAGTTTTTATTGATAATCAAACTTACCACAATTGGAATTGACTCGTTAGAACAACTAGAAAATACACAAAATCCCTGTGGACCGACCCGTATTCAACCGGCTAGCTACCAAGCGACACCGTTCTTGATTGCGGTTAATTCTTTTATCATAAATAGTGTAAGCACAAAAAATTCAGACAAATCAAATGGCGCCATTGCCGAGGATGGCGTAGTTATTTTCTTTTTGTAATTTCGGGTTGATTAAAGATTATAAAAATCATAAAAACTGAAAAAATTAAAAAAATATAAAAAATTTATCATTTTGTTATTTTTTGAAGGGTTTTCGTGTGAATTGTGCAGGATCGACGAACAAATTCAGATCTGGAAAAATCCAGTGAGCAAAACAGCAAACAACAGATCTAAACAGACAGAGGAGAACCACAACAGAGAAACAGAAAAAATTGGAGGCCTGATTCGACTTTTTGACCGCGGAACCGCCGCAGTTAAGCATATTTGACCGTGCTTCCGCCGCATCTTGCTAACGTCAGCAAGCCAAACCTCTCTGTAAGCTTTCTTTTCTTCTCTGTAACCCCTTGATCTCCTCTAAAAAAAATTTCCTGCAGGGTTCTTTGCGCAAAAACTTCTCTCCCTTCTCCAATAACTTGATCTTGTGCATGATTCTTTGCGCCGCAATAAAAGAATTTTTTTTTTGGCAAGTGTTTTGTGTGTTTACTGCTTTGCATCTTTAAAATGGACTCTTAAGGGGCTTTAACACCAATCCAGATTGGGTGGGGATTTCATTACCCTTCGTAGGACCCCAAAAATAAAAAAAAAAGCATTCGCATCAACCATTGAGTTAATTAAAAAAAGATTAGACTCAGCCTATAAGGACTGTCGTGCTCATTAGGACAAAGGAATAGTTGTAGGTATCGATCGTTTATCTAAACCAGATTTTGTGGTGCCTAGGCTAGATAAGTGGGAAAGGTAATTTTAAAAGGCCCGTCTCACGGTGATTCGTGAGCGGATCCCTCCTTTCTTTACTTGTGCTTACCTGGCCATAATTGGCGGTGAAGAGGCGATTTGAGGATCTCACAACTTGCCCTTTGGAACAGTTAGAAGCAGTCTAGTTGACCTAGGAGACCCTAGCTCTAGGCTTGATTGTGCATATTATGATTGCTTGAACGTGTGTCTAAGCTTCTTATAAAAATCTTTTGCAAAAACTCCTTATAAAAAAAACACAAAACAAAATTTTTACAAAAAACTTGCAATTTTGTCGCTAGAAATCCACTGCACCCCATTTCCTCTCATTGACGTTTTCTTACCCCCACCTTCTATTTTTACCTTTTTGACTACACTACACTTCTTTAGTGTATGTCCAGTTGGACTAGGGTCACTAGCGCCTGTTTAGTCCGTGTCTCGTTAGTACCGATTGACGACGCTTTCGACTCCGAAGTCGAATTTCTATTCACTTCTTTACCTTCATCTTCATATTCAACTTCTTCTGAGGAGATGTCGGGATTCAATCCTAACAACACCTTACCTGCGGGACTGATTCCACCTCCACTAGGTGCGAATAACCCACCACACCCTCCTGTCGAAGCGCCCCAACGAATCGCGCTCCAGGATCTTTTCTATCCCATCCGCACCGCACTTCCCACTTGTTTTTCACTTCCACCGGCCAATAGGGATAATTTTGAAATTAAACCCCACTTCATCAATATGTTGCCCAAATTTCACGGGCTGGAATCCGAAGATGCCTACATCTTCATTAACAAATTTCAGAATGTTTGCGCAATGATGAAGACCACAACTTTCTGATGATGCTATAAGGCTACGTGTCATTCCTTTCACCCTATGTGACCTAACCGAAAAATGGTTATATAGCACAGCATCACACTCCATAAAAAATTGGGAAGAGTTTGTTAAGGCTTTTCTAAAAAAGTTTTACCCACACCACAAGACCGCGAGAATTCGCAACGAAATTATTCAATTTTCCCAGCTTCCTTCCGAACCTTTTTGGAAGTGTTTTGAAAGATTTAAGGACCTCCTTGTTCAGTGCCCTCACCACGGTATCGAGAATTAACAACTTTGCCAAACTTTATACGAAGGACTGAACCCAGCAACTAAGCAGTTGTTGGAAACCATTTGTCAAGGTCACTTTCTTACAAAATCTAGCGAAGAAGCTTGGCAATTTCTCGATGATCTTGCTGAACAAACACTTCAGTGGGAAAGCACTAAGACCACTTCATCTACTTCATCAGGTCAGTCTAGGGCAGGCATACATCAACTTGATATGTCGATTGCAATGAAGGTCGAAATGGCTGCACTCACGAAAAAACTAGAAGCAATTGAGAGCAAATTCTCATCGCCTTCTCTTGACCCAGCTTTACCCCCACGCACTATTTGTTGTGTTCTCAAGCGTTAAGCCTGGGGTAAAGGCTGGATTGAAGATTGTCCTTGTTGTTCGGATCCGTCCCATCTTACTGAAGAGTGTCCTTACAATCCACCTGTTCAAGGACAAGATCAAGTCAATGCTGCCTTTCAGAAAAGACAAAGGAATGATCCATACTCTTCGACTTATAATCTTGGTTTGAGGAGCCACCCAAATTTTGCTTGGAATCAAAATCAACAAGAATTCCAAGGCAACAACAACTTTCAAAGGCCTCCTCCACAACAATAAGCCCCTCAACAAACTCAATATCAGCAACCTTTCCAACCCCAACCTTACTCAAACCAAATGAACAATTTTGTACCCAACAACTCTTATCCTCAAAACAATTTTGTTTAGCCAAATAACGATAAGGATTCCTCGCTAGAACGAAGTTTGGATGCGTTTTTAAAATAATCTACACAATCCGCAGCAAGGTTGGAGACTTCCATTCAGTCTTTGGTGCAAAACCGTGCTTCACATGATCAGAGCATCAAATCAATTGAGGCCCAAATTGCACAACTGAATGCTGCGTTAAGCGAGCGAGAAAAAGGAAATCTTCCGTCTCAACCATTGCCAAATCCCGGTCACACACACAACGCACATGTTGCTTATGAACAACAAAATCATAATGTAAATGCTGTGACCATGTAGAGATCTGGAAGAGTGTTGCACAATAATGTGGGTATTAGTGATGAAACCCCGGCCGCCGCTTCTTCTTTATCTTCTTCCTCTTCATCTTCTTCATCATCCTCTTTGTCAGAGCCTGTTCTTCATCCTTCACAAGGCTCTACTTCTTCTAATTCGAACGGACCCACATCTCACTTCACGAAAACACCAACACTGGGATCCGTTCAAACTCCACAATCTACTCCACAAATATTGGACTCAACAAATTTTCAAAATGTTCCGTTTCCAAACAGGTTGAGATCCAATAAACCTACTCCTCAAATAGAGAAGATTGTGGAGTTATTTAAACAGGTTAGCATTAACATACCTCTCTTGGATGCAATTCAACAAGTCCCTTCTTACGCTAAAATCTTAAAGGACTTATGCACCAAGAAGAGGAAGTCTCAGGTACCCAATAAAGTATTCGTAGCTAATGCCGTGAGCAATGCTATTACCCAACCTTTACCTTTGCCCCAAAAACGAAAGGACCCTGGCTGTCCTACAATTTCAATAACAATTGGGTATAAGAACATAAATCATGCATTTTTAGATCTTGGTCCCAGTGTTAACTTGCTTCCCTATTCCATTTATGAGCAATTAGGCGTTGGAGAGTTGAAACCCACTCATTGTACTCTCCAAATGGCGGATCGATCCATCACCCATCCTAGGGGTGAGTTAGAGGATGTGTTAATTAAAGTAGGGGACTTCATATTCCCCGTTGATTTCATTGTTATGGACACACGGCCTATGGCTAACCCACAGAACCAAATTCCGGTGATCCTCGGTCGACCATTTTTGGCCACTTCCAATGCTGTAATTAACTGTCATAACGGCTCTATGACTCTATCCTTCGGGAAGATGTCAAGTGAGTTCAACATTTACAAGATAAGAAGTCTGCCCTCCGAGCCTAATGATAGTATAATTGATGTTTGCTCGATCCAAGAGATCACGCAGGATGATTGTGAGCTCGAAAAATTTCTGTTTGATCACAGCAGTTTTGACGCCACTAGTGCGTTCCTCCTTGAATCTGACACAGGTTTCACAACCGATAACGATTACGAGTGTTTCACTTTTTCGAACGATTTTGAAGACTCACCATCCGAGTTTGAGTCCTTTTATTTTTTGGATGAGTTAGCTGAACCATCCGACTCGGTTGATTACACTTGCTTTGAACCATTGATGGAATCCTTCGAGTTCGAGACAGTTTCACCAATTTTACCTTCAATTGTTTCGCCTCCAAAACTCAAACTCAAGCTATTGCCGTCTCACCTTAAATACGCTTACTTAGGTGAGAATGAGACCCTTCCTGTTATCATATCGGCCTCTCTAGCCCTCGAGCAAGAGAAAGCCCTTTTAATGATCTTACAAAATAATCGGCAAGCTTTTGGCTGCACTATGGCGGACATCAAGGGGATTAGTCCCCTCATAGTTGTACATCATATACATATGATGGATGATGCCAAGCCTGTGAGGGATCCACAGAGACACCTCGAGGATTTTGCGGTTAATCAAGCTCCACCTATAGAAGTTGAACCACCACCTTTTCTTCTAATAAAATACGAGAATGCCAATACTCCACTCATTTCTGATCATTCACATTCTCGTTTTTATTTATCATCACCTCTTATCTCCTCACCTTCACATTCACGCAAACCGTGTCCATACCACTACTTATCTCTTCCCCACTTCTTCTTGGCTCCATATAACATGTTCTTCCACCGACCTATACTTTACATTGATAAATTCTTCAAATAGTTGATGTTGACTTTTGGTCTTTGCAAAGCTTGGTATTGACCAATAACTTTGAACCCCTTCTTTAAAAAGCTTAACATTGTTTAACTCAAGTTTGGGGGGTATAATTTGGCTTTCGAAAATAACATAAAAAAATTTGAAAATAAAAAAAAATTTGGGGTATTTTTTTTTGTAAATTTTCAGTTTTAATAAAAAAAAACAGGGGAGTGCCGATAATTTTGACTCTCTTGGTGTAGCCTGACAGTGAGGACACTGTCAAGTTTAAGTTTGGGGGTGTGCTCGGTAAGTTTTCTTCCTTTGCATTCATATGTATAATTTTGCATTTGCATACTTATTTTAAAACTCATAAAAATTGAAAAATTTTAAAAATTATAAAAATTGAAAAGTTCAACTTTGGCCATATTTAACTTAAGTTCAACATGACGGTTGAATAGTAGGGAAAAACTAGATCCTAGACTTAGTAAATTAAAAACCCTAAAAATAACATTTCTTAAAATTTAACTGTAGAAAATATATGTCTTTGTAGTTTACTTAGAAATAGGCAAATTTTGAGTTCACTTCTTGAGATAAGTCAAAATAAAGGAAGAGTATTGAAATTTTTATTAAAGTGTAAGTCTGAAAAATAATTCCTAAGCTCAAGTCTAAATTCTAAAAATATATACCCTACAACTTGCACAAACACGAATCTTGAAACTTGGAATAGTAGAGGATACCTTGAAATGCTCTTGTCTAAAATCCTTAGTATGAAGGAAAATAAAATTATAAGTGTGAATAAAGAGATATAAAAAAATGAACACTGGTTTTGTAATTACTTAAGGCTGCGTAAAATAAAAAAATATATAGCGAGGGTGCTTTATCACCTAGTGTCTTAGACCAACTGGTTTGGGAGTCACTGCTAAGGCCTTAGGTATTACAAGACGGGGAATTACGCCTTAATGTGCAAACACATTTTGTAATCGGTCGTTAGTACCTCAAGAAGTATTAATGGTCGCATGAAGAATGTGTGAGCAATTTCACCTAAAAATTCACCAACTAAAAGTACTTTGGACGATGGACAAGAGTATAAGAGCTTGAATTGAATTTCCAAGTGTAGGGGTGATATATACACACGTAGGGGTATATGATTGGGGTTTGGATAAGAGATAGGAATGAAAAATAGGACTTATATTTTTATTAGAGATGATAAAAATTCCTAAGTTGAGATGGAACCTTAGAAGGAAAACTCAAAAGATGCTAAAAGCTAAATAAATTTACAGAACATATACAATCTTAAGTTAAATGATAAGGAAGCGTGAAAAATATGGGTTGATAATTTCAGAGTTGAAGATAATAAAATTTCTTGCTAGAAAACCGAATTGAAGAATAAAAGTCAATAGGCCAAATTGATCGGATTTTGTGGGTAGTATCCGTCGAAAACCCTCAGGAGACAACACTCCTCCTTCTACGGACACCTAGAGGTTTAACGGCTTGTTGCACGAGCTCAGTGCAACCGCGTTCCCCTGCGAAAGTGAGGTTAGGCTTTTTCGAGAATAAACTAGTTTTGCTCGGGACGAGCAAAAGATAAGTTTGGGGTATTTGTTCATATCATAATTTTGCATTATTATATTCCCCATTCTTAATCATTTTACAAATAAATAGGTGCTTTTGATCCATGTCTGCTAAATAGTTGCAGGTTATAGGTTCTCGGAACAATACAATGAAAATGGTGAAAAGACGCTACAAAAGTGAGACTACGACCAACAAATAGAAGAATCTTTATCATGCCTACAGTTTGAGGGACAAACGAAGATCAATTTCACAAAGTACAAAGGCAGCACAAGATTCAAGAGTTCAGCACGAAGCGAACGGTAAAAGTCCACAACATTCCGCACTGTGGAAATTTGAAAGAAACTAGAAGACATTCTGAAGAACCAAGTGAAGAAACCAGAAGGAAAAAAGAAACAGAAAGCAACCCTAGAAAAATGAGCCAACAAGCCCATTATATGTCCACGGAACCGCGGCCAAACCATGCTTATGGCCGCGGATCCACGCCGTGGATCGCACGTGTCGGTGCGTCGGTGCATTGACTCGGTTTTTTTAAGGGTATTTTGTAATTCTAGATATGGATCAGATGTAAACCCTAGGGTTTCTATTATCTATAAATAGGAATCCTACAGCTCTTTTTGGAGTGTGCCTCTTTTTGGGTGCCTCTTTTAAGATGCCTCTTTTTATTTATCTAATTTAGAATTTCATTCCCTGTAAATGTTCAAAGAGTGCATCAAATAAAAAAGTAAGTTTTTCTTTATCTTGCCTTAGTTATTTTAATTTCTTTTCTTCCCTAATTATTTAATTGCAAATTTTTATCTGCCGTAGTTGTTAAATTAAAAATAAACAAAAAATAAACTCGTTTATCAATTCCCTAATGAGTGAGTAGTTCCTCACTTGTTAGTGTTAGGTTTAAGAAATGAAAATCTCTCACCCCTTTCTTGCCCGTTATACATTTTAAAGTAGGACTCTATGCATACATACACACACCGCTCACTACGGCACCCTATCCCACGAGGTAGCGGTGATACCATAGTTAAAGACCGGTTGTGTATGTTTTTATGGAGGTTAGGGTAAGAGTTAAGAAAGGACGGACAAGGACCAAGAGTTTCTTCCCGATCGTACTAATCCCCTTTGTTAACTATTACGTTAACACCTAAAAGTTCTTAATTAGGGCAAAGAAAGCGGTGAGAATAATTGACTTTCCAAACCAACCTAATCCTAACCCTAAAAAGGTTTTAATCCTAATCAAACTCAACTTTAGTTTTTATTGATAATCAAACTTACCACAATTGGAATTGACTCGTTAGAACAACTAGAAAATACACAAAATCCCTGTGGACCGACCCGTATTCAACCGGCTAGCTACCAAGCGACCCCGTTCTTGATTGCGGTTAATTCTTTGATCACAAATAGCGTAAGCACAAAAACTTCAGACAAACCACCCGGTGGCCTCTTGGCGAGGGCTTTGATCCCTGGCGTCGGTGGGTAGGGAACTACCAGCCAGGGATAACTGAGCAGGGTAACTGCCCGGTTGCCTCTTGGTGGGGGCTTTGATCCTTAGCGCGGGAGGGCATAGAGAGGCCTGCTAAGGGTGGACTGAGCAGGGTTGCTGCCAGGTGGCCTCTTGGAGAGGGCTTTGATCCCTGGTGTCGGTGGGTAGGGAACTACCAGCCAGGGATAACCGAGCAGGGTAATTGCCCGGTTGCCTCTTGGTCAGGGCTTTGATCCTTGGTGTTGTGGGGGTAAGAAATTACCAGCCAGGCATAACCGAGCAGGGTAACTTCCCGGTTGCCTCTTGGTGAGGGCTTTGATCCTTAGCGTGGAAGGGTATTAGGAGGCCTGCTAAGGATGGACCGAGCAGTGTAGCTGCTCGGTTGAGTCGTGAGGTTCTGTCCGATCTTCCCCGGTGTTTAAACATCGGGAAGAGTGACCATCGCGGTCGACACGTGTCATTAATGCGCGGAGGGAGGCGAAGCATAAGAGCCGCGTCGTTCCGATTTCTCCTAGAAAGGCGGGATGTCCGCCGCGTGGCGGTACAGTTGTGGAAGAAACGAGAGACTGTTGGACTCTTAGGGCATTGTGGGGCTATAAAATGGAGGGAGCGTTGATCACTCCTTTCTTCATAGCCAAAACGTAAGAATGGAGGACTTTCCTTTTACTATCCCCGACATCATAAACTTCGAGGATGTGTACCTCTACGACCAGTACTGCACCGAGGATATGGTGCAGTTAGTTATAGGCCGCGTTGAGGATCATTTTGGCCGGTTTCTTCCCCGACGCTCACCCCTGCTCCAGCTATTGATGTACTCAATCTGGAGGAGGTCCCTGGGGCTGCACAATCCCTTGTCCGAGCAACTGAAGGAAGAGGCGGTTGGTAAGCTGAGGTCCTTGTGCTGCTCTGGCCTGATCTCGACGGGTCGGCGGGATCGCTCGGTGGCACTCATCCTTGAGTGCTACTAATTGAGGCATGATGCTGACCTTCGCGGACGGCATCAGAGGCAGAGGTCCGAGGCGACGAGGGCTCGGCTGGCGGAAATATCCTCGAAACACCATGAGCAATGTTTCCTGCACCCCTTCCCTCGCTATTGTAATTTTTTCTTCTTTTTTCAATGTACAGCTGAGGAGCCCACAATACCTTTTTGAATTAATAAAATTCTTCTTTTCTGCAATGCTCTTTCGTGTCCTTTTTGTTTTTTTAAATAAAAAGAACTTAGAAGAATTTACATTGCTTTGTTGAAGAATCCAATTAGTGGTCTGCGAAGGATGGACCGAGCAGGATAGCTGCTCGGTGGATCCGGAGGTTCTGCTCGAGCCTTCCCTGGTTCGTGAACATTGGGAGGGGCGACTATCGCAGGCTGCGCGTGCCAGGAATTCTTGGGAGGAGGGGGCGTGACGTTTCAGGAGGTTGCGTCGGTTCTTGCTACGCGGCGGCTCGGTATTTGGTTAATCTTGGCGGATCCCAGGATTCGCGCGCGAATCTGGGCCTTTAAGGATTCTGTTTGGGGTTATAAATAGAGAAGGAGGTGGCAACCCCTTCGGTATCGTTTTCTTTTGAGATGACTGGTCGTACGTATTCGATCGAAGAGATCATCACTTTTGACGATGTCTCTTTGTACGACCAATCCCTGGTTGAGGATGGGTACCTCGGAATGGTTCAGTGCCTCGAGGATCACGTCGGCCGACTTCTCCCTCGGTGGTCATCCCTGCTTCAGTTGCTGATGTATGCGATTTGGAGGAGGTCCCCGGGGTTGGAAAACCCCTTCACCGAGGAGTTTCTGGACGAGGCGCTCGACAAGGTGCGTTCGATCTTCCTGCTCGGCCTCATCTTGAAATCCAGGCACGACCGATCCTTGGCCTCATTCTGGAGTGCTTCAAAATAAGGTATATCATGAGCCAAGGCTCAGAGGCCGGAGCGTCGGGTGCTTCTGTGGCGTCCCGAGTTCGCGTGCAGCATCGGCAGGAGCGGGTTGCAGAGGCTGGGGCTCGGCTAGCGGAAATCTACTCCGAGTATCACCAGGAGTACTTTCTCGCTCCCGTTCCACCTCTGTTGTAAATGTTTCTTTTTATTTTCCTGTAAGGTCGTAGATATTCTTTTCATTGGTACAACTTGAGCTTCTCAGTGTTGTAAGGCCGTGGAAACTTGCGTCCTTCCGTGTCTTGCAGGCGGTAGGCTCCGCTGGGCAGTACCTCGGAGACGAGGAAAGGAACGTCCCATTTTGGGAAAAACTTATGCAGCTTGCCGTGGTCGACGAAATCGTTCCGCCTTAGGACTAAATCTCCGGTCTTGAAGAAGTGCCGCTTGACTTGCGCGTTGTAGTACCGGGCAGTTTGCTGTTGATAGGAGGCAGCTCTGATCTGGGCCCGGTCTCATTTCTCCAACAAAATGTCCAGGTTAGTTCGGAGTACCGAGATGTTCGCTTCATCGTCGAAGTGCTTGACCCGGTGACTGGGGAGCCCGATCTCCGCTGGGACCATTGCCTCGGTTCCGTAGCAGAGGCTGAAAGAGGTTTCCCGGGTGGGGGTTTTCTTCGACGTGCGCAGGGTCCATAGGACTCGGGGTAATTCCTCGACCCAACTGCCTTGGTATCCTTCTAGGCATGTCCGAAGACCTCGGAGGACGTCCTGATTAGCGACCTCGGCTTGCCCGTTGCATTGGGGATGTGCGACCGCGGCAAATTTCATGAGGATATGATATTCGCTGCAAAATTTCTTAACTCTTTCGTTTTCAAAATTTGTTCCGTGGTCGGTGATGATGCACCTCGGGATGCCGAACCGGAGTATCACGTTGTTCTGTAGGAACTTAATAGTCGTAGTGGCGTCCAGTTTCTTGATGGGAATGGCCTCGATCCACTTCGTGAAGTAGTCCACTGCGACGAGGACATACTTGTGCCCGCCCGTACCTGTAGGGAACTGGCCTATCATGTCCATTCCCCACTGGGCAAATGGCCACGGGCAGGTTAGGGCGGTTAGCTCGGTAGAAGGAAGGCGAGGTATGCTTCCATGGAGTTGGCAGCTCTTGCATCTCCTGACCAGCTTTTGGGCGTCTGGATGAATGGTCAGCCAGCAGTACCCCTAGAGCAATGCTTTCTGGATTAAGGTGCGGGCCCCTTGGTGTGCGCCACCGACCCCTTCATGGATCTCACGGAGGACGTAGTTGGTTTTGTGGGGGTCGACACACCGGAGCAGGGGCTGAGTGAAGGACTTCTTGTAGATGTTCCCATTGCTCCATACGAAATGGCGAGCTTTGGCTCGGAGACGGCGGGCTACTTCCCGATCTTCCGGGAGCGTACCCTCCTTTAAGAATTCCACGAGGGGCTTTCTCCAGTTCCGGTCTGCTTCCCGGGCTGTATACACTTGAAGTATTGTTGCCCCGTCTTCCATGCTGGGCCGTGGCAAGACCTCGAAGAGGATGCTCTTTTTGTTGTTGGCCGAGTAGGATGAAACCAGCTTACTTAAGGCATCGGCTTGGGCGTTGAGCTATCTGGGGATCTGCTCAACCTGGACTTCGTCGAAATCTTTTCGCAGTCTTCTTACCTCGGCCAGATACTTCACCATCAGGGGCTCCCGTGCCTCGAATCGTTCGGTTACTTGACCAACGACTAGGGCGGAGTCGCTGCAGATCCGAATCGTTTTAAGACCTAGTCCTGAAGCTATGCGCAGTCCGGCCAGCAAGGCCTCGTATTCCTCCGCGATATTTGAGGCCTTGAACCCGAGCTTCAAGGAATACTCCATTTCTGCCTCGTCGGGCCCAGAATGATGAGGCCGACACCACAGCCTTCCTCGGTCGAGGACCTGTCGACGTAAAGAATCCAATCAGGGACTGAGTCGGGCTTCCTATTGACCGAGGGTTGAGCTGCGGGGGCCGGCGTTGACTCTGGCTCTTTGCTGGGGATGGTGCACTCGACGGTAAAGTCGACCATGGCTTGTGGTTTGATGGCCTGCCTCGGACGCTATTTTATGTCGAACTAGGACAACTCCCTCCTCCACTTCTCCAAGCGGCCAGAGGACTCGAGTGAGACGAGGATAGCCCCCAAAGGGAGCTCGGTAAGAACGAGAATGGTGTGCGCTTAGAAATAGTGCCGTACCTTCCTTGAGGCCACAATGAGCACCAAGACGATCTTCTCTATGGTTGGGTACCTTGTTTCTGCGTCTTTGAAGACGGGGATTACATAGTATACCGGCTTCTGGACTTCGTCGGCCTCTCGGACAAGCACTGAGCCCGCTGCTTGGTCAGATACCGCCAGATACAGCGATAGCTCGTCCCCTTCAACCGGTCGGGTGAGCAGCGGTGGATTCGCAAGGCGCCTCTTCAATTGGTCAAAGACGGTCTGGCACTCCTCCGACCACTCGAACCTTGGAATTTTTCTTAGAGCCTTGAAGAACGGGAGACACTTCTTCCCAGACCTCGACATCAAACGTGACAGAGCGGCTACCCGCCCTATCAGCCGCATGATCTCGACGTTAGTCTTGGGCGCGACCATGCTAAGGATGGAGTTGATTTTCTCCGGATTAGCTTCGATCCCGCGGTGAGTGACCATGAAACCGAGGAACTTTCGCCCGGTGACCCCGAATGCGCACTTGGCGGGGTTCAGTTTCATCTTGAACTTGTGGAGGACGTCGAAGGCCTCGCCCAGATCCTTAGCGTGGTCAACCGATGAGACTGACTTGACGAGCATGCCGTCGACATAAACTTTCAAATTCCTGCCGATCTGCGGTTTGAACATGCGATTGACCAAGTGTTGGTACGTGGCTCTGGCATTTTTGAGGCCGAAAGGCATTACCTTGTAGCAGTATACACCCTGGTCCGTTGTGAATGCGGTGAGATCTTCGCCTGCCGGATTCATACGGATCTGATTATAGCCGGAAAAGGTGTCCATGAAGCTAAGTAGCTCGTGGTCGGCCGAGCTGTCGACGAGCTGGTCTATCCGAGGGAGCGGATAGTTGTCTTTCGGGCAGGTCTTGTTGAGGTCGGTGAAGTCGACGCACATTCACCACTTCCCGCTTGACTTTTTTGACCATGACCACGTTTACCAACCATTTGGAGTAAGGCATATTCTGAATGAAGTTGGCGGTAAGGAGTCTGTCTACCTCGTCCTCGATCACCTTCTGCTTGATCGGGGCAAAGCTTTGCTTTTTCTGCCTGACGGGTCGGGCCTGTTAGTGTATATGCCCTAGAGGCCATTATTGTATCATACTAGCTTGTATATTACTTAATGGAAGCTTGGGATATTCACAGTTATATTAACAGTCTTGCTAAACATGGTAGTATGCTA
This sequence comes from Agapanthus africanus, assembly GCA_030015575.1. Classification (NCBI taxonomy): domain Eukaryota; kingdom Viridiplantae; phylum Streptophyta; class Magnoliopsida; order Asparagales; family Amaryllidaceae; genus Agapanthus; species Agapanthus africanus. The sequence goes on along the minus strand of JASDDO010000004.1, from coordinate 135,452,472 downwards.
CTTGGTTATATCTATCTTAATATGTGTGTACATATTGATAGAGCCCTTAGGATCTTGCTTGACTACCAGCGTTGTGATGGCAGTCACACTAGTGGGGGCTGGGTAGTCTACAAGAACATCCTTTTTCAGGTCCCTGGTCATAGGATTATCGAGACAGGGCATCAATACTCCGGAGTAGACTAGTGTGTACGCTTCTCATCCCAGTTGGGGAGATGGTTTGTCCCACAGCCATTAGTACGTCGTACTGGAGATAGTATATAGGTGCTCGTTGGGTTACGGGTACACCGGACACGACTCACGGGGAACTTTTGGTTGGTATTATACCCGTCGTCAGTTAACAGTTCCCAGGTGACATGAGTACAACATAGTCCGCAGACTTGACACTGTACTTCGCCTCGAGTGTGTCCCACTGTTCTTAGATTGCTACCCTACCACGGCTCAAAAGAGTCATGCAAACAGGTAGCAGTTGGGTGTAGACCCGAGCACTTAGAGGCAGTGGCGGTTAGACATGATTCGTTTCTCCCGGTATTGGGAGTTGATATCGCGCTGTGTCTGGAGAGCCATTACGCAAAGTCTCTGGCCAGGGCAAGCGAGATTTACTGGTAGGTTTTCCAGTAGTTTCTCAAGGTGTAATGGGCTTCGCACCGACACGATTTATACCGCTTTTAGGGGACTGACGCTTGCCGCCCCCTAGGCACGATATGCGATAGTCCTAGACGAACAGACCGGACTGTACGGAGATTGTCACATCAGGCTCAGTAGGAGTTCAGATGGGTTTCCTCATCGGCCTTCTTATCGACATCTACCTGGGGACCGTTACGTACAGCTAGTGCCGCTTGCAGTCTGTGGTTAAACCCACTGCCAGCGTAGTAGTCGAGTCTTTAGAGTCCCACACAGAGAGTTTTCCTGCTCCGGGCGAAACGATATAGAGGTCGTATGGTTTTACGATAAGGGTTCGGATGCATACGTGTTTTTACGCACGTACGATGTTCGGACAGTTTTTACTAGCCGGCTTTGGTTTAAACCAGATTCTAGTATCAGATTATTGGATTTATACAGTCTAAATTTTTTCCGTGTTTTCATGGATAGGAGGGGCGTTCTCGTAATTTGGCGAGAAGCTTCTAGAAGGATGATGACTTGGGGTCTAAAGTGGCATTTGCATTTATTGATTTAGTGACTCATTTGTGTGATTCATTCATGTAGTTAATGGTGCATTTAATGACTAATGACTCATGAGATGAATCACTCATAATGAATAAATGAAGTATGGTTGATAAATCATTTGATTATTCATTTAATAAATCATTATGCTTCATATATTTAAATGATATCATTATTTCATTTCATTCTCACTCTCACCTTCTCTCTCCTCAAGCTCTCTCTCTTCAAACCCTAACCCTAACCTCTCATGTGTTGAGATAAAAGGTCAGTAAGACTTGTTAATCCCTAATCACACTCTATATTACCTAGGTGACTTTGATTAGCAATTTGAGTAACCTAGTTTGCTCAAGTTAGAGGCAAAGCTTGGAATAGTAGCTTTCGGGTGGATCGTTTATTACAAAGAGTAGGCCGACGAGGAGGTGGTTAACGAGAAGAAGAAGGACTTGGTTCATTAGGTATAATCTTCTTTCATAGTAGCTAACTACTCCTATGATAGTGTTAGTTAGTGTTTAGCAAAGATCCTTTCGGTTAGTCGATGTTTTTTTTAAACAAAATGATTGTTTTACCTATTACGCCTCCCCGCAACTCATGGGGTGTACAACATCGACTTACAGGGCCGTAGGATCTACACCAAACTTGTGAGATATGATTTTGGGGTCGATCCCAGGCATGTCGGCAGGTGCCCAGGTGAGCACGTCAGAGTTGTTTCTGAGGAAATGAACCAGGTCGTCTCGCTGAGTCCTTGTCAGAAGCGACCTGATCTTGACGGTTCGTTCGTCGTCCCCTTCTACGAGGGGGACCTCTGCCAGTGGCTCCACCGGGGTCCCTCGGACCTCTTTTTGCTCGTCTCGAGTGTCCAGAGAACCCCTGATGTCACCCTCACCCTCAACATCGTTGTTTAGCCGCTCAGACGAAGATGTTGCGGTGAAGCAAAGCTTTGCAGTCCGTTGGTCTCCGTAGGCCCGACCTATCTCGTCTTGGTCGAGCGAGAATTTCATCGCCAGGTGGTAGGTCGATATCTGGGCCTTGAGGGAGTTCAGTGTAGGGCATCCGGGGAGGATGTTGTAGGCCGACGGGATTCTCGCTACGATGAATTCCATAGGCACGGTGCGTGTACGGCCGGCCTCCCCGATGTTAAATTGGAGAGTGATTATCCCTTCCGCCGGGATGGAGTGGTTGGTGAACCCTGACAGGACGTGTGTGGTCGGCCTTAGGTCCGACGGGGCGAGTCCCATGCGTAGGAAGCAGTCATAAAATAGAATGTCTGCCGAGCTTTCAGAGTCGACCAGTATCTTCTGCACCTCGTAGTGGTGGACCCGAGCTGTGATCACCAGCGGGTCGTTATGGGGCAGGGATATACCGTGGTGGTCCTCGTCGTTAAAAACGATCGGCTCGGTTGCCATGGCCTTCTTCCTCGGATGGCTGTTAGTCTCCTCGACCAGTGAGGGGTGCTGAGCCTCGTCGGTATTCGCCGTACCCTCTGCCGATATGGCCATGATTTGGCCGATCGTCAACTCGCCGGGAGGCGAACGTTGTTCTTGCTCATGGTCGGCTTGCCGCTTGTCCCGTAAGTACGCTGCCAGGTGCTCCGAACGGATTAGCTTCTCGATGTAGTCTCGGAGATGCTTGCAGTTCTCTGTGGAGTGGCCTTACGACCTGTGGAAGCCGCAGAAAGGGCCTCAGGTGCATTTTTCCACTTTGTTCGAGACGGGGGGGGGGGGGGAGTTTGAAGAATCTCTCGTCCTTAGCCTCCTCTAGCAGTACCGTTTGGGAGACGTTGAGCGGGGTGTACTCCTGAAACTTCGGGGAGTAGGGCTTTGGCCGCTCAAGCCTCTTTTTCTCTTCCCGGCCCCTTTTCTTGTGATCAGCTTGTTCTGTCCGGGGAAGATTGGCATTCACCTCGGATTCCAGCTGGATCTCACGTTCGGTCCAGGCTTTTATCTCGGCCATGGTCTTTGGTTGCGCTAATGCAAAAGAGCGTAACCACTCCTTGTGCCTAAGATCCGACCTAAGTGCCGTAATGACCGTCTCGTCCCGGTGTTCTGGGACTTCGAGGAGGGTGTTGTAGAAGCGGGTGACATACCCTTTAAAGGTTTCTCACTAAAAACTAAGGTTGATTTAGACTAGGATTAAAACCTTGCTAGGGTTAGGTTTAGGTTAAGTTTGGAAATTTAATATTTCTCACCGCTTTCAATGCTCTAATTAAGATCTATTTAGGTGTTATGTTAATAATTAATAAAGGGGATTAGCACAATCGGGAAGAAACTATGTTTCTTCCTCTAGGTCCTTGTCCGTCCTTTCTTAATCTTACCCTAACCTCCATGGAAAACATACACAACCGGTCTTTTAAACTACGGTATCACCGCTACCTCGTGGAATAGGATGCCGTAGTGAGCGGTGTGTGTATGTATGCATGGAGTCCTATAAAAAATATGCGATGGGCAAGAAAGGGGTGAGAGATTTTCATCTCTCAAACCTTTCCTATTCCTAGCCCTAACAAGTGAGGAACTACTCACTCATTAGGGAATTGTTACAAAGAGACATTTTTTATGATTGTTTTTAATAACCTAATTATCTGATTTACGGCAAATAAATAAAATTTCTAACTAATTAACTAGGGCAGATAAATAAAATTACTAAACTACGGCAGAAAAGAAATTAACAAGTGCAAGGTAAAGAAAAAACTACTTACTTTTATTCGATGCACTCTTCAAAACATTACATAGAATTCTGAATTTTTATCAATAAAAAGAGGCATAGGAAGAGGCATGCTCCAAAAAGAGCTTTAGGGTTCCTATTTATAGATTATAGAAACCCTAGGGTTTACATCTGATCCCTATCTACATTTACAAAACTACCCTGAGAAGCCTAGTCAACGCACCGCCACCACCGAAAACTTTTGCACCGACACGTGCTTAGCATGGCCGCGGATCCGCGGCCATATGCCTTGTTTGGCCGCGGATCCGCGGCCGTATGGTGGGTTCTCTGGCTGGAATCTTCTGGGGTTCTTTCTGTTTCTTTTTACTTGGCTTTTCTTCACTTGGTTCTTCAGAATGTCTTATAGTTTCTTCCAGATTTTCACAGTGCATAATGTCGTGGACTTTTACCGTTCGTTTCGTGTTGAAGTCTTGAATCTTGCGCTGCCTCTGTACTTAGTGAAATTGTTCATTGATTTTCGTTTATTCTTCAAACTGTAGGCATGATAAAGATTCTTTATTTGTTGGTCGAAGTCTCACTTTTGTAGCGTCCTTTCATCATTTTCACTGTTTTGTTCCGAGAATCTGTAACTTGCAACTATGTAGCAGACATGGATCAAAAGCACCTGTTTATTTGTAAAATGAATAAGAATGGGTAATATAATAATGCAAAATTCTGATATGAACAGGTGACCAGTTCATCGAAGGTGGAGATCGAGCATGGCGCGAATCCTCGGAACTAGTCTCGTCCGAAGCGGATGAGAGTGGCTGGGAATGCGCGGCATTAGGCGGCATCGGAACAGTCCTGGAAACTCATCCCGGCTTTGAATGCGTCCAAGTGGTCCTTCGGGTCTGACTTCCCATTGAAGAGTGAAACCTTCGGGTGCTTGTTCCGGGAGGAGACATAGACAGCGAGAAGCTCTGCGGTAAAGGGCTTCGTGAGCGAGTCGGCGGCGTATTTAGCCCCGTCGCTTGAATGACGACCTTCCCGATGCATTCCCTCGATCTTCTTTTCGAGGGCGTCGAGTCGGCCGTGGTATCCCGACGAGTCGGCCGTGGTATCCCAACGAGTCGGCATACTCTGATTTTTAGCCTTTGCTGCCGGAGACCTCTGTCCGGCCATGGCTCCGATTTTGTTCGATGACGTTCCCCATGTCTCCTGGCGAGGTTGTTTTCAAGCTGCTGTGGCGAGTCCCATGCATGAGACCCCGTCGAGGGAGGGGGTGCTGGTCATGCCTGGGCACATGAGAGCTGACCTATACCTCCTCCGGAGGGACAGGGGTGCGATGGGGCTCGGGACGTGCTCTCTGGCGTAAGACCTCTGAGTTAAACTGTGTGGCGTCCACCGGGTCATTGAATATGTCGGCCCGGAGGATCTGCGGCCGCCGGAGACAGCGAGGCGGTGATCGGTCGTGCCAACTCGGGCAGAGTCTTCTCTCCCTTTGTAGGGGTCCCGATCCCGCGGAGAGAGAGCGGCGACCCGGGGAGCTTACCCAGCCACTTGGACACGGACGAGCTCATCCACGACGGACGCGAGTCGATCTATCCGAGCGGATAAGACATGAATGGCGTTCGGTGGAGGAGAGGATTCTCCCTCGTCTCCACTGTGGGGAAGCTGACGGCTAGTGCTTGGATCGTCGCGGTGACCGCTTGCCATGTAGACGAGATCGGAAGATGGACTTTTGGTTGAGTGGAACTAAGATTTCCCACAGACGGCGCCAACTGATGGATCTCTGGATCTTTTTCAGATGCTATCTTCCGTTGATCTCTTCGTGTGCTGATGGACGGCTAAGATTAAGTTGGAGGTTTCACTCCTAGAGCGTGTGGATCTCAATGAGTTTTGAGTGGTTGTGACCGAGCTACCTGCAAAGAAGTCCTGGGGTGGTTGTGCCACCAAGGACCCTCCGACGATCAAGTTAGACCGAGTATTTTGGCAGAGTAACGGCCTAGTGAAGTAAAAATGGCTTATCTCGATCGTCTGAGAGATGGGTTTATATAGCGGCAGCAATGGGCAGGAGGACACGAGAATCACGCCGACCGTTACGCCCCTGGCGTCACGCTCGCGTGATAGGCGGGATCCCGCATTAATGACGAGACAGGCTCATTAATGGGGGATCGTGATGGCGTGGAACGCAGGATCGTGGGTGGCGGATATCTCGCGCATAGCGAGATTTGCGGAGCCGTGGCGTAGGCGCCTGTGATCAGCGCTGTGGGTCGGTCTGGGTGAGACCGAGGAAGATGAGCTCGGCGGGAGGCTCGGGCACGAGCGGGAGGCCGAGGCATCTTGGTTCTGTGATAGCTCGGAGGCGAGCCGAAGGGTGGTCTGTGAGGTCACCGGAGGTCGGGAGACTCCTCGGGCCGGAGGCTCAAGGTGCGATCTCAACTGAATTTCTTGATCCTTTCTTATAGGTTCTGGGACACGTCATCTGCAACGTGTCAGTATCTGGAGAGTCACCGATATCGAGCCTCATCAAGGTGGCTGCCTCATTGGTGCGTAGATCCATGAGTTTTCTCTATCCCAGCAACATGCGCGTTCCCAGCCATCCGCATCATCGTCGCTCCCATCTGCCACATCAACCGATGGAGGATTCCTCAACAAACCACCAAAGATCGATCTTGACAAATACGATGGTGAAGAAGATCCAACTGGTTGGATCTTGCAAGCGGAGCGGTGCTTTCAATTGTATAACATTCGACCCCATCAATGAGTGTTGTACGTACGGATCCTTTTTCTTCAAGGGAAAGGCGTTGCAATACTCTAAGTACCTTCAACATGCCGGTGCACTTGATGATTGGTCATCATTAGTTCAATCACTTGAACGTCGATTCGGTCCCACCGAATATGACGATCAGGAGGTGAGCTCTCACCAAGTTTCAACAAACCACTACTGTGGCGGCCTATACAGAGAAGTTTGAGGCACTTTCTGATCGTGTGGAAGGCTTGCCTGAATGTTTTCTACTTCGTGCTTACATCAGTGGCTTGAAGGAAGAAATTCGGAGCACGGTTAAGCTACTCCAACCCACGTCCCTCACGGCGGCTATTGGACTGGCACGCATGCAAGAGCAGAATCGTCAAGAACAGGGCCGTAAGCCCATAACTCGCCAAGCTTCCTCTACTAGCTCGATGCCAGTTTAAAACATGACACCAATAGTAAAAAAACTGTCCTTTGCAGAGATGAAGGTCTGCAGAGACCGTGGGCTATGCTATAATTGCGATGAAAAATTTGTTCGGGGCACCATTGCAAAACACAAATCTTGTTTCAATTGGAGGTTTTGGAGGGCGACGAACATGAAGTGGACATTGAGATCGTCAACAATGACGATGATAACTAGCCTGCCATATCACTGCATACCCTTGCTGGAGCTCAAAAGGCGAACACAATGCGAATTACTGCCACTATCGGGATGGGCTCTCTATGCATCTTAATAGACGTTGGGAGTACTCATAATTTTCTCGATCCTAGCATTGCGGAAAGGGGCAGCCTACGAAAGGTCAACAAGGGCACCGCCATTAGCATTATGATGGCAAACAACGAAAGCTTTGCAGTGAAGGTCGGTGCAATGGAGTGTCACTGAACCTTCAAGGTATCCTCATCACTCCTGACTTTTATTTGTTACCATTAGGCAGTTGTGATGCTGTGCTTGGAGCCATTTTGCTAAGAACATTAGGCCCAAGACTTTGGAACTTTCAAAAATTATGCATGGAATTTACTCTTCAAGGGAAAAAATATTGCCTACAGGGTGATCATGATGAGTCCCTTTCCATGTTGCATGATTGTGATCCAACCTCAAGTGGTTTTTTATTTCATATTAACATGGTGCAATCAGAAACCCCTGCAGTAAGCCCCTTACCCTAAATCCACCACGCCGCTCCCATGACCATCACATACCGTTTATCGACAACACTCCTGTCAATGTCCGCCCGTATCGTTATGCTCACTTCCAAAAGTCAGAAATTGAACGTCAAGTAACTCAAATGCTTGAAGATGGAGTCATTCAACCAAGCCAAAGTACATACTCATCACCCGTCCTTCTAGTGAAGAAAAGCAATGGATCATGGAGACTCTGTGTGGATTATCGTGCACTCAACTCCCTCACTATCAAAGACAGATTTCCTATTCCCGTGATGGATGATTTGTTTGATGAGCTACATGGCGCATCCATCTTCTCAAAGTTAGACCTCCGCTCCGGTTATCATCAGATACGAGTAGAAAAGGTGGCGGCCGTCCACAAAACCACATTTCGAACCCATGAGGGACACTACGAATTTCTGGTAAAGCCGTTTGGTCTCACTAATGCACCTTCAACATTTCAAGCCTTGATGAATAATGTGTTTCGTTCTTATTTGAGAGAATTTATTCTTGTATTTTCCTGCGATATACTTGAATATAGCCATGGGATAGATGAACATGTAACCCACTTGCAAGTAACCCTTGAGTTGCTTAGGCAACATCAATTGCATGCCAACTTATCAAAATGCAGGTTCACATGCACAGATATAGATTATTTGGGCCATGTCATCTCGGCCGAAGGTGTCTCAGTGGACCAAAAAAAATAGCTTGTATGCAAAGTTGGCCATTGCAGCGAACATTGAAGGTTCTTCGAGGCTTTCTTGGTTTGAGTGGTTATTATCACAAATTCATCCTTGATTACGGCATGCTCGCAGCTCCTCTTACAAATATGTTGAAGAAAGATAGATTCGTGTGGACGGCGGAGTCGAGAAAGGCTTTTGAGCAACTCAAGCATGCACTTTCATCTCCACCAGTACTGCATTGCCGGATTTCACGAAAGACATCATCATTGAATGTGATGCTAGCAGCAATGGCATAGGAGCTGATGATGCTCGGTACTGGGAACTCCCAAGATCATGACACATGGCAGATGACGTGTCCCAAAGATTACGAAAAAGGATTAAGAACGGTACATTGGAAGCATACCCCGGGCCTTCGACCCGAGAATGTTCTCGACCTTTGATGACCTCCCAGAGCACTTCTATGCTCGCCCTACAAACAACCATCGGCTCACCTCCGAGCCCTCCTGCACGATGGGACTCCTCGGCCCTTCTAGCACATCACCGGGCTAACACGGAACCAAGCTTGCTCGGCCTCCCGCGCACCTCTGTGCCTCCCGCCGAGCTAAAGTTTCCTCTGTCTCATCAACCGACCCAGAGCGCATATCATAAGCGTCCCGGACATGGCCCCGCGAATCTCGCCATACGCGAGATATCCGCCGCCCCACGATCCCGCGTTCCACGCCATCGCGTTCCCCCATTAACGAGCGTATCTTGTCATTAATGGGGGATCCCGCCTTTCACGCATGCATAACGTCTGCGGCGTAACGGCCGGCGTGAATCTCACGCCCGCCAGCCCATGGCTGCCACTATATAAACCCCTCTCTCAGACGAATCAGGTAAGGCATTTTTACCCCAATAGGCCGTTACTCTGCCCAAATACCTCGACTAACTTGATCGTTAATACGCTGGCAGTTGGTTTAACCACAAGCACATCAGCGGCACTAGCTGTACGTAACGGATACCCAGGAATTGAGCGAAAGAAACGCCGACGAGCAAACTCATCCGTACCCCTTCTGAGCCTGACAGTGTTAATCTCCGTACAGACCGGTCTGTTCGTCTAAGAGTATCGCATATCGAGTCTAGGGGGTGGATAAAGTCAGACACCTAATAACGCGATAATTCGTATCGGTATGAAACCCATCACCACTTGAGAAACTACTGATCCTAGATCAGTAATTCTCGACTATCTTGGCCAAGGATTTCTGGTGATGGCCACCCATGCACTGCGCGACATCGACCCCCAATACCGGGAGAGACGAATCCCCGACGATCCGCTCACTGCCTCCATGTGGCTCGGGACTGTACCAAACTAAAACATGTTTGCACGACTCCTTTGAGCCGTGATAGGGTAGTAATCAAAACACAGTGGGAACTCACACGAGACAAATGACGATCTCAGGTCGACAGACTAACCTGTACACATATCACCTAGGAACTGCTATCTGACAATAGGTATAATACCAACTAGCAGGTTCCTGGCGAGTCCGTCCAGTATACTCATAACCCAATGAGCCCCTGTATACTATCGTAGGTGACTAACAGACACCAATGGCTTGTGAGACTGGCCACCGTCCCTCGTCAGGGTCTGGATAAGTATACACTAGTCTACTCCGGATTACTGATGCCCAGTCTCGATACTCCCACGACTAGGGACATTTAAGGATGTGCTTATAGACCATCCAGCTCCCACGTATATGATCGCTATCATAATGCTGGTAGTCAAGCAAGAATCCTATGGTCTCTATCAACATGTAATAGTGATCTGTAATACCACCTGAAGTATGTACACGATGATAAAGACAAACCAGATAGCATACTATTATTTCGAGTAAGACTGTTCTACCAGTATATGTCCTCCCTCAATCATCATAATCACCTGCCTGTAACTATGATAATTGCCTTGAGTGTATTATAGCCAACAATCTCCCACTTGCACTTAAAGGCTAATTATTACGATGTCGCATACTCACAGCCCGTGTGATACCGAACACCCAACTCCTCTACTAATCAGTCTCGCAAAGGCCGTTTGCGAAACTATTGCATTCGAGAAATAGCCTCAGTGAGTGGATCCGCTCCAGTGTTTCTTTCTGTATCTCTCTGTCACGAGCCACCCCCAAACACAGATGGTATTGTCCGCTCTGGCACTGTTTGGTCCCTTTGAATGAACCGGACTCAAGAAGGGGGCTACTTCCCAGTAGGTCACCCATCCCAGAATTTCCCTAGCTCAAGCACGCTTAACTACGAAGTTCTTCAAACTCCAGAGTTCCGATTCATCCAAAAGGCGCCTCCGTATTATAGGAGTGGTATCATTCAATTTATAGTTCAGATTGTGCCCTATTTCGGAATGAAATTCGATACTCCACATTGTTGTACAGTGGGTTCCCGTGTGTATCCCGTATAGGTTACATCCCCACCTCGATACCGGATAACATCTCACTTCTTACGAGATAGGTGGTATTCATCCCCAACTCCACCTGGGGTATTACATTCCCCCCACTTAGAACAATGGTTCGTCCTCGAACCACATACTTACTTTTGAGGGACCGGCTCTGATACTATATTTGTGATGATCCACCCCCAAACACAGATGGTATTGTCCGCTCTGGTCGAAACCGCACGGTTTTGTCCCTTTGAATGATCCTGACTCAAGAAGGGGGCTACTTTCCAGTAGGTCACCCATCCCAGAATTTCCCTAACTCAAGCACGCTTAACTACGGAGTTCTTCAAACTCCAGAGTTTCGATTCATCCAAAAGGCGCCTCCGTGTTATAAGAGTGGTATCATTCCATTTATAGTTCAGATCGTGCCCTCTTTCGAAATGGAATTCGATACTCCTCATTGTTCTACAGTGGGTTCCCGTGTATATCCATATCGGTTACATCCCCACCTCTATACCGGATAACATCTCACTTCTCACGGGGTAGGTGGTATTCATCCTCAACTCCACCTGGAGTATTACATTTACTTTGTCACGTCCCGAAATGGTACGTGAGTGGCACTTGAATCATGTGAAGTCTATAGGACCCCACCTAATTCAAGTAAGCCAAAAACCCATAAATCTAAACTATTTAAAAAGAGAGTGAAGGAATACTTATTTAAAAGTTAACATATAAAATCACTTTGAATATCGTAGTAAACATTTTTAAAAGCATCAAGTTTTCCCCAAAAATTTCGGCAGAGTTTCCTTTGTAAATACTGGCCCTAAATAGGTACAAAACAAGAATAATCACAAACAATAATAACAAGGCATCCGCAAGCGGGAGCTATCTCTTCTCTAATTGGCGGAAACAATCATGCAATATAATATACAACGCCAAAGGGCGAGGATCAAAACTCAGAAGGAAAACCAACGTCCTTAAGAAAACCAGAGAAGAACTATAATAATACAAGCGCGCGACTCTAAGGTCGAAAGATTAAACAACTGGTTTTCTAAGTCTATCAAATAATACAAGTCTGGTTGATGGAGTTTACTACATACAACTGAAAATAAATAAAAATACAACGGTGGTCACGATGCAAGTGAACCCACCTACCAAAGCAATCACCTGGAAGGAAGCAGTGTGCCAGCAAACCGCAACGAAACCTGTACGGCAAAATCTACAAGAAACTGTGGCACAACGGGGGTGAGTTTCGTGAGTAGAAGACATCACCGAGCAGAAATCGCATGTATGACTCTCTCCTAGGTCATACAATAATATCGTCATAATATAACCTGAAACGTCTAATAATGGCACGGTAATCATCTAAACATAAGTATAATACCAAGTGCTCGTGTTAGTGTCTTAGGTAGCAACATGTCATATATATGATGTACAAATGCATTAAGAATGAAAACAGAATACATCTTGTACGAGAAAACTATTTTCTTATCTCAGTGAGATTTTTTGTGTAAAAACCGAAGTATCATCAATGAAATCAACAGAGAATCATTGTCAAGCATCGACACAAAATATATATCCTAATATCTCAATGTCTCATCATCTCAATATCTCAATGTCTCAATATCTCAATATCTTGGGCTCCGGCAATCCGGATTGGCCTATATCATCAAATCTCAAGACTACGTCGGTATCCTCCGGATATCCGCTGCGTCACAAATAACTGGTCGGTAGTGCTCCCCTGCCGAGTTCAACGCCATCATCTGCGACCATTTTTCCCCGGGGTACCGCACCGGGTCCACCATGCACCTTCAGACGGTTCATCCTCCTCCTCGAATCAGGTGTATGATACCGCTCAAGAACCGTGAAAACTCATGGTGGACACCTCTCACATCATATCATGAGAAAACCGCAAATTTCTATCTTTAGAAATGATAATGAGTTTATAAAATCCTTGCGGTTTCTCCAAATCCAGAAATCTCATGGAAAATTTGAAATCCCAAACTTGAGAGTAAATAAACAGTGAATTACCGGCGTAAATCCCCATAATATTGCATGACAAATGAATATATACATGCATGGGTATCTAAGTAAAGAATGCAATATTTAAACTAGCATAGTAATGATATATTGGAACTATCAGTTAGCAAGTTATATCAATGATGTAATATTCTCTAAAGTGTACGTGACATGGCAATTACCGATGATGATGTGTGTGAGCCGGCAAGCAAGTGATTGTGGACATACGCATCATCGGTAATGGTGCTGGTGTCCTAACAAACGAGTTCATAATAGTTAAGAAAAAACATGTATAAACATGCAATGAAATGAGAACAAGAACATAACGGAGAATGAATAGTAAACGCAACAATGAAGAATATACATTTCTATATACAAGTCATACATTTTTGGCATTTGAAATAGCACGAATCGTGGTTTTTAGAAAATAGGGGCTACGGTGTTTTTAAGAAAAGGTACGTCCTTTGAAAAATCCGTAATATTCCTCGGGTTGTCTTTTGAAAATACTCACGATTCGTTAGTCTTTGAAAATAAGTATGACTCGAGCCTGGTCCAACCTCTTCCTAATCAACTAAAAGACTAAACTAAAAAACTAGTTGAAAGGGTAAGAAATCTACCTAAATTCCGAGTCGATATATCTAGTAGTCGGCGATCCCGCCTCAATAGCGTTACGTACGGTAAAATATATAATACGACATCCTCTAGTCAAGAGTGTGGATCAATCATCATATTTATACCTCGTACGGTAAGATCCATCGTACGGCATCCCAAAATCGGGGCACGGGTCAAATATCACATATACCTCATTATCCATATGGTATCATTATCATAATATCCTGAATTAGGGGTACCATTCTAAAGTCTAGTACATACCAATATCATCAAACATATATACTCGTGTGTATGAAAACACATCGCCCAACGATCCACTATAATAACATGTCGTATATCATATCATGACTCAATCACATAACCGATCTCACGGCATCATGCCCGATCATATCGACTCACCTCCAAGTATCATATACTATCCTCATCATCCGTGTGTGTGTATACACACACACACACACACACACCAATGCATCCACACACACACACACACATACATATAAACATATACACCCAAACATATCACGTGCGTGCATGTGTGTGTGTGTGTGTGAACTTTTACTCTAGGGTTTCACAACTAAGAAACTAAACTAAAAGCACTAACTTCCAATTACGCTAAAACTAACCCATGATCTCCTAAAACCTTTCTTGCTAATTATCCACGTCTCACAATACACATATTTATATATATAATATATATAATATATTTCCATGCTACACTACGAAACTGCGGGGGTGCTATACGCCATCCACCCTACTTACCCCGTAAATATATATCTACTCACCTTGATCCTTGCTTGCCGAAGTCGATATCGCCATGCTCTTCCTTATTATCCGAAGCCCATGTGAAGGTGCCTATATATATAAACACATAGTATCATAAATGGAAATCGCGCACGAAAACCAAGACGGCACACGAATCACACATAGGTTAAAACCTATGGTTTACGCATGCAAAAGAACCAAACAACACCCGATATCGACGTACAAACGTCAAGTGACCGAGACAAAACACGATATCCAAAGTTCAAATCATGAACAACAATGAAACCAAAACAGAAACTCAGAGAACTTGCTCCAGATTTTTGGTCAGATGAATTGGGGATAAACAAGAGTGGGGTAGTATATGGGGTATGTGAGCTACAGAACTAATCTTGACACCATTACCCACAATTTTCCCGGCGACATTACCCCAAAATCCGGCGAGGCCGGTTTTCCCTGCATGTTTTGGGTTTGTATTTTCAGGGTGGTCTTCTAGTGCTCAATCTAGATCAATAGAGTAGCTAGTTTTTCTTGTAAAGATCTCAGGTCACTCCAGAATCCCTGTAGGCATCACAAACCACAAAATCCGACATGGAAAGTTTCAAATTCAAGCTTCAGGGTCTCGGCTCTATTTGATCTAGGTTTTTAACACTACCGGGGGAGGGGGGGGTTAGTCACCAATTACACTCACTTGCACCATTACAACTCAAGAATCCCTTAAACTTCATCTTGGAATTTTCCAAGATCACCAAACCTCACTTGATCACTTCTAAACTAAAATAGAAGCTAAAGGAAAACAATCACTACACTAATGGTGAAAGAAATACCTCATTTGGTAACTCAAGAATTTTCTTGAGTTGCCCCAAGTGCTCAAAATCCTAACTTGCTTAGTCCACCATGCTTGTGGTGAGCTTGTGCACAATTTTAATGAAGGGGATATGATGTTTTGATATGGATTTGGGGGTGTAGTGAGGAGGTAGAGGAGGTGAAGGGAGAGGGCAGCCATGGAGGAGGAAGAAGGGGAAAAAGAATGAAGAAAATGAAGTGGAGAAAATGAAGCCATGGTCAAAAGACCCCTCACCCTCTCTGTCTCTCTCTCTCTCTTCTCCCAAGCCCATACTTGTCTCTTGGTCTCAAAATATCTCCAATTTCTTTTCTTTTCTTTTAATATCAATCAAAAAAAAAAAACCCCAAGTAATTAAAAGAATGAAGAATGGTTTTTCAAACAAGGTAAGAAATGTAACAAGTTGTGTAACATGACATGGTGCATGTCATGTGCATCATCAAGTTTAATGCATGATTAGTAATTATTAATTAAGTTTAGCCGTAATCTTGTATGCAATTAATTCTAAAATATCCAAATCGACTTAAATAGAATTTTCAAATATCTCCCGAATTATCGGTATATTGTTATATCATATCATTAAAACTAATCTCCATACTCTAAAATATTCATAATATTTATTACTTAAATTGTTTAACTTCCCAAAAATAATATTTTATTTTTCTGAAATGTTATACTCTCTATATGTCAACTTCACGGAAAATAACCATCTCCCGAAATGAGCAATACCTGTCTTAGAATTTGTCTGGATACCTGATGGGACCCAGTTCACAAATGAACTCCAAATCTAACAAACTTCTTAGACTGTATCATCCATTGAATTTAATCAGTATCCTGTGCCATGCCTTCCACAATATCCACTTGGACCACCTGTTCAACATACTGCGCCTCAAAAGAGGGAAGAACTATAACTCTGACAACCACTCTGTCATTCAGGTCATCTTGGAAGCCTAAAATGATAACCGCCTCCTGAAGGAGACTGCTATTACCATATACCAAGAATATTCACTTATGTTCATAACTGCTTCCCACCGTTTCTCCAAGATTGGATTAATATATATGCTTATTGCAGCCAGTGCAAAAGCAATATCTGGTGTGGTACTTGACATTTCATGATTAACTCAATTGCCTAAGCAAGTGATATGCTAATTATGCAGGTCCCTTTTCTCATCAGTCTGAAAGACATCTCTTTAGAGAGGGTGACTCCATCACCTGCGGGTACACCACCACGCCAGGAGTCGTCCATTCTAAAACACTTTAGAATAGTGTCAAGTACCCAAATTAGGGCACTTCTCAAATCTAGATCTAAAACCATAAATCTAGTAACCAGAAACTCTGATATTATATCCATATCTTATGTGGAGAAACCACCTTGTGACAACCACGGTATATAACCGATCGTAGTATAAGAAGATCTCTCCCTATCAAGTGCATGTCATCCAAATACCTGGACATCACTCTCTACTACCTTCTTACCAAAACCATCTCACATTCTGATGATGTCAAGACCTATGACTGTTACATCAAAAATAGATGATCTATCTCCGCTATAACTGTTTTAGTCTATAAATAGACATAAGCTACTTGCCTACTATGCTTCCGCTGCTTTCACTGACTACAACAACCCTATGGCAGAGTCATATACACGTGCACTTCTAAAGCTAGTTTAGAACGACGTTATACTCATCCTCCTGCCGGGTCATATAGTCTAGAACAGCAGCAATGGAAAGTCTGTATAAACAAGAACCTCCCTGTAACCGTCTCTGAGAAGACCGAAGTATCTCTCGGGTGCCTGAGGTTACCCACCAAATCTGCGGAGTGGCTAGTGGAATGTCGAAACCAATTGAATCCTCAGGTTCTATTAAATTTTCAGTAATCGTTTATGGTTCTAGAACCACTTCCAGTTATACCATACTCCCACTAATGTTTTCTGAAAAGAATCCATTTTTACTAAAACTGTGGCGAGTCAAGAACAATATAACTATTGATCTTCCAGATGGTAGAATGTTAACCCTTGTCAATACCCGGGATAACCCACAAACTGCCATTACTGAAACATGCCAAGTGTTTGTCCAGATTCTGGTTTTAAGCATCAGCTGAACAACTCCATATACCTTAACATCGTTAAGATATGAATCCATTCTATATATCCATATAGAAACAAAAGCACTGATTTAATTGGAACCAGATTCAAAATCATGCAACTGTCTCCAGTGCATATCAACCAAATAGAAGGAGGCCATAACGACATTACTCATCTAGGAGTGCATCCATATATGAGTAACCTGAAAGAGAAGAAAGTTCTCAAAAACCATTACTATCAACGGAATACCAAACACAAGTATCTATATTTTCGACTACCTCGAAGAATCCTGATACTTCCAGCAAATGGTTCTCTACTTTATTCTTATAACTATAAATTCTCAATATCTGGACCTTGCATTTCCATGAAATACTTGTCTAGAACTGGAGAAGTCATGAGTAAACAGAATAGAGTACGAGTACCAACCCCTTTGTCCTAATGGACACTGGACAACATACAATACTTTGTACAAGTCCTCTGAGTTCAACAACTCAAACTCTGTGCGTCGTAGGTTGAAAACTGAGCTATGGTTAAGAAGAATTACACCGCCGTTGAATGCACCTTACCTAATCACTAACTGATATAGGTAAATATCATAGACATAATATCAAAAAGTTATATCTTACTTAATAAAATAAACGTACAGATATATCAGTTTGAAATTGGTGCATAACAACGGATATTCAAAACCAAATATTTGCCATCAAGCAAAACCCAGGTGATTCCCTCAAATATCGCCAATTACAAAGAATTTCGATATATAGAGGATCTAATCACCCAATTCCCAATATCTTACTCCCACTCACCATCTGTAATGCTATATAGATGTGAGAAACGAATCTGGTAAATACATACCCTGGAGTTAGAATCCAATTAGGAAAACAGTTTTCACTTAACATCGCACAGTGAAACTGAAACATGAAAATGTTTCGAAGTGGTAACCGGGTATTCCTAATAATGCCTCTTCCACTATCCAGGTTCATGACAGTAACCATATATTTTCTTGCCCACACTCCAATGCCTTTATATGTCTTTACTTATTACCTTATGTACACCACACTTAGGCTAATTGGTTTTCTTCCTTCCCTACCCTTCGGCACCAAAATAAGGTTTGGAAGAATACTATCTAATAAGCGTAATAGTGTACTCTCCTAATACCAGGAGCCCTCGCAACCTGAGAGAAGGTAAAGAGAAAAGACAGTTGAATAATCCTTATTTTATTCCTCCAAAACCAGAATCCATCCTCGAACTGGAACACGTTCCTTTGAGTTCGTATGTAACTATACGATGGCATATCCAATAAATGTGGATCTTCGTAGTGATCCAGAATATTCCGGAGAAAAGCAAAGGTGAACTAGGAGTGGCAGTGGTATACGTGGTTTCGTCGTGAATGATAGTAGTCGCAATGTCCTTTGCTCTCAATCTAATCCCTTTATATGTTTTGACTTATTACCTTCTGTGTAAGTCGACGTTAGACACCCCACAAGATGCGGGGGGAGGGGGGGAATAGGTAAAACAATCATTTTTTTAAAGTTAACATCGACTAACTTTACGGATCTTTGCTAAACCCTAACCAACAACTATCTAGAAGTGATTAACTACTATGATAGATGATTATACCTCAAGATTCTAGTCCTTCTTGTTCTTGTTGATCACCACCTCGTCGGCCTCCTCGATGTGATAGAAGATCCACCCGAGAGCTCCTTCTCCAAGCTGTAACCTCTCACTTGAGGTAACTAGGTGGCTATGATTGCCAATCAAAGTAACCTAGAGGATATAGAAATGGATTAAGGATTAATTAGTCTTTCTAACCCTTGGGATCTCAACACATGAGAGGATTAGAGTTAGGGTTGAAGAGAGAGAGAGAGAGCTTGAGGAGAGAGAATGTGTTTGTGAGAATGAATATAAATCTTAAGTCATTTGGATAAATAATGAAGCATGAAAATATCTAAGTAATAATATCTAAAAATATCAACCATGCTTCATTAATTACTTTGAGGTGAATCACCTCATGACTCATGATGTAATTAATGCAAATTACACATCATCTCCTCCACCTCATTAAGCTTAATTCATAAATGAATTAAAACATAATGAGTCACCTTTCTTTTAGAAGCTTCTCGAGTAATTACGAGAATGCCCCTCCTATCCTTAAAACACGGAAAAACTGAGACTGTACAAATCCAATAATCCAATACTAGAATCTGGCTTAAACTAAAGCCCGCTAGTATAAACTGTCCGAATACCGTACGTGCATAAATGCACGTATGTGTCCGAACCCTGTCGTAAAACCATACGACCTCTATATCGTTTCGCCTGAAACAGGGAAACTCTCTATGTGGGACTCTAAAGACTCGACGCTACGCTGGCAGTGGGTTTAACCACAGGCTGCAAGCGGTACTGGCTGTACGTAACGGTCCCCAGGTAGATGTCGATAAGAAGGCCGATGAGGAAACCTATCCGAACTCCTACTGAGCCTGATGTGACAATCTCCGTACAGTCCGGTCTGTTCGTCTAGGACTATCGCATATCGGGCCTAGGGGGCGGCAAGCGTCAGTCCCCAAAAAGCGGTATAAGTCGTGTCAGAGTGAAGACAATTACACCTTGAGAAACTACTGGAAATCCTACCAGTAAATCTCGTTTGCCCTGGCTAGAGACTTTGCATAATGGCTCTCCAAACACAGCGCGATATCAACTCCCAATATCGGGGGAGACGAATCCTATCTAACCGCCACTGCCTCCAAGTGCTTCGGGACTGCACCCAACTGCTACCTGTTTGCACGACTCCTTTGAGCCATGGTAGGGTAGCAATCTAAGAACAGTGGGAACACACTCGAGACGAAGCAGCAGTGTCAAGTTTGCGGACTACGCTGTACTCATGTCACCTGGGAACTGTTAACTGACGACGGGTATAATACCAACCAACAGTTCCCTGGGAGTCCTGTCCGGTGTACCCGTAACCCAACGAGCACCTGTATACTATCTCCAGTACAACGTACTAATGGCTGTGGGACAGACCATTTCCCCTGCTGGGATGAGAAACGTACACACTAGTCTACTCCGGAGTATCGATGCCCTGTCTCGATAATCCTACGACTAGGGACCTGAAAAAGGATGTGCTTGTAGACTACCCAGCCCCCACTAGTGTGACTGCCATCACAACGCTGGTAGTCAAGAAAGATCCTAAGGGCTCTATCAATATGTATTCGCGATATGCTAACATATACACATATTAAGATAGATATAAACCAAGTAGCATACTACTATGTTGAGCGAGACTGTTAATATAACTGTGAATATCCCAAGCTTCCATTAAGTAATATACAAACTAGTATGATACAATAATGGCCCCTAGGGCATATACACTAATATTATGTACACCATACTTAGGCTTAATTGGATTTCTTCCTTCACTACCTTTCGGCACCTGCCTATGTTTTGGAAGAAGACTATCCAATGAGCGCAATAGGTGTACCCCCTCCTAATCCTAGGAGCCCTCACAACCTGAGAGAAGGTAAAGGGAAAAGACAACTGAATAGTCCTATTCAATTTCTCCTGAATCGGAAACCATCATCGAATCTGAAACAAGTTTCTTCGAGTTCGTATGTATCAATACGATAATCATATCCAATAAATGCGGATCTTTGTAGTGATACGGAATGTTCCGGAGAAATGCAAAGGTGAAGTAGAAGTGGCAATGATATATGCAACAATGACAATCCAAAAAGCCAATGTGTTTTAAGAAGGTTCGGTTAACTTGGTTCATGAGTTTTAGTTTAGGGTCGGGCCATGGTCGCTGCCAAAGAGAGAGAGAGAGAGAGAGAAACGAAATACTCAGCGTGCACTCTAACCTGGATCAGAATGGTTAATCACTTTATCTAATCCGGATGTCTCCCACCGTTTCTGTAAGTCCACGTTGCTCATCCCGGTTCTTATGGGGAGGCAGAAACGACGAAAAACAATGATTTGGCGCAAGGCAACATGGACTTAAAGCACGGATCCTTGCTAAACTAGTAACTAGTAAACTACTAGAGGCTTTAACTACTATGCTATAGAAAGTATACCTCACGAAACCGGTCCTTCGGGTCTTCATTGCGCTATCCCGTTCGTCCATCCAAGCTCCAAGTGTCGATCCGGACCTTGGGCACCTCCGCGGCATTCTTGAGTCGAAGACGATCCACCCGAGAGTTGTACACCGAGCTCCACCTCGAGCCGAGGCAGCTAGGGTGACGGGATCGCTAATCTAGAAGCCCTAGGTTGTGTAGAAGTGGTAGAGGGATGGTTTTGTCAAGTGGAATCCTTTTTCTCTCAACACATGAGATCAAAGGAAGAATCAAGAGGAGGAAGAAGGAGGAGCAACCATGGAACTCTTTCTCATTTCCTTTTTAAGAGAAAGAATGAGAATCAAGAAATGAAAAAGCTTAACCAAGAGAAAAACAACCATGGTTGCAATAATACTCAAATATCATCATTACTAATCCTATCATGATAAAGTTGATGGCACTAATGACATGACCATTTTCATAACTCAAGAAATAAAAAGAAATCCAAAGAAAACTCTAGACCTCTCATGAAGGTCAAAAGTCCACTTTGGTCAAACGGTCAACAAAGTCAAGTGTGGTCAAAGAAGGTCAAATGGTCAAAGTAATTAGCTATCATATAATTATCACTAATAGGATTAGTAAACAATGTCTCCGACTCATAATGGTTTTGACCGAACAAATTGCCGAAACCCTAATGAGCCAGCCACATAATGGTTTTGGCCGAACCAACTGCCAAAACCCTAATGAGGCACCTCCTCCTTCATCACTCCTCAAAACTGTGCATACACACCCGCATCCGCATTCCGTAGAATGCGAATGCACTGAAGACAAAAACAAATCCATCTGTGCAATACTAGGATCCGGCTTAAACCAAAGCCCACTAGTATTGCCTGCTCGAACAACATACGCACACAAGTGTACGCAAGTGATCGCAGCCCTGCCGTAAAACCATACGGACTCTACATGTTTCGCTTAGTGCAGGGAAACTCTCTGTGTGGGACTCTAAAGACTCGACACTACGCTGGCAGTGGGTTTAACCACAGACCGCAAGCGGCACTAGCTGTGCGTAACGGTCCCCAGGTAGATGTCGATAAGAAGGCCGATGAGGTAAACCCATCCGAACTCCTACTTAGCCTGTATGTGACAATCTCCGTACAGTCCGGTCTGTTCGTCTGATACATCGCATGGCGGGCCTAGGGGGTGGCGAACGTCAGTCCCCTAATAGCGGTACAAGTCGTGTCGGAGTGTAGCTCAAAACACCATGAGATAACACTGGAAACCTACCAGTATATCTCGCTTGCCCTGGCCAGGGACTACTCGTGTAATGGCTCTCCTAGACACAGCGCGATGTCAACCCCCAATACCGGGAGAGACGAATCCTGTCTAACCGTCACTGCCTCCAAGTGCTTCGGGACTGCACCCAACTACTACCTGTTTGCACGACTCCTTTGAGCCGTGGTAGGGTAGTAATCTAAGTACAGTGGGAACACACTAGAGGCGAAGTGACAGTGTCAAGTCAGCGGACTAAGCTATACTCATGTCACCTGGGAACTGATAACAGACGATAGGTATAATACCATCCATCAGTTCCCGACGAGTCATGTCCAGTGTACTCATAACCTAACGAGCACCCGCATACTATCTCCAGTACAACGTAGGATGAGAAGCGTATACGCTAGTCTACTCCGGAGTATCGATGCCCTGTCTCGATAGTCCTACGACTAGGGACCTGTATAAGGATGTGCTTACAGATTACCCAGCCCCCACAAGTATGACTGCCATCACAATGCTGGTAATCAAGCAAAGATCCTAAGGGCTCTACTAATATGTATATAAGCGATATGCTAAAAGAAACACATGCACATATTGAAGTAGAGACAAACCAAGTAGCATACTACTATTTTGAGCAAGATTGTATATACAACTGTTAATATCCCAAGCTTCCATTAAGTAATATACACGCTAGTATGATACAGTAATGGCCTCTAGGGCATATACACTAACAGTTTCCTTGAATCTCCTCCAAACCCAAAAGGAGAATTAGTCGGGATCATCTAAAATCACCCGAGGAGTAAACCTACTCATCAGTGGGAATCGGGATCCAACTATCAACGCATGATAACCTGATGGAATCCACTCAAGTCACCACACTCCAGAAGGTATGCGCATGCCTGGCAAGTTTCATGTATGTAAGAAACTCCCGATGTGTGTTTTTACCCCAAGCGGCTTATAACCTTGACAAATACCAACAAATCATAAAGCGCAAGTCAAGTTCTGCCCGTCATTTTCCTGATTAATTTAGACCCACCCGTACTCGCCCTTGACAGAAGCTAACAAGGCTGCACGACTGTCCTAAATTAATGCATATCCATACTACAAATAAGTATTATTCAGCTACCGCACACTATGCCTTGACGGATCCCAACAAACACAACACGAATACTAAATAGTACTTATAAGAAATGACGGAGGGCTACGGCTGGTTTTTGGCGAAAAACTGTTAACGTAATGAACTTGATATCGTTGAAAGAATCCAAGTGGTTTTACAAATATATAGTGGCGAAAACTTTTGCTAAATAGGTCACTCCCGGTGAAGGGATCTCGGCTCTTTCCTCGTCGAATGAGGTGCAGGATATTCTAAACTGAATACCATGATGCAAAGCTAAAGGAAATGACTATAGTGAAGTTATTACGCCGACGCAAACTTTTACTCAAGGGGTCACTCTCGATGAAGGGATCTCAGCCCTTGCCTCGTCGAATGAGGTGCGGGGTATTCCCAATCGAATACCACTGTGCAAAAGCAAAAGAAAACGTATGTAATGTCAGTTTTTTAAAAACTTGGTTCCAACAACATCATATAGGTTTGTTTTATCCTTGCATTGATACGAATCAACGCAATCCCATCAATTAACAAATCACACCAGATAAAAGAACGAAAATAAAATGTACGTATATGCCATTTGCATTCGCCACTGGGTCCCGTCATCACCCGTTAGGTTACTTAACTAACGACTGAGCAGGGACTGGACTAGCGCGGGTGCAAATATATACAACATCTACTAGTATATATATAAATATATATAACAATCGTCCCAGGCATGATATAAGCAACATCTCAGAATCACAGCCAAGCAACACAGAGTGGTGGATAATCCTGGAGCCCCGGGTTTCACTTGAGCCGCAAATGAGACCCGACGTTCCCTGTCGTGTGGATAACCTGTGCAATGAAAACCTAGACACCTACGAGTGCGGAAAGTTACCCGCCAATCCAAGAAGCGAGACAACCCCAATCAATAACGTGAATGGGTCATCCAGCACTTCACGAAATCCGGTAACTTAGGTACCCCTCCATGGGTCAACCTATACCCCCTACGAGTACGACGAATAGCCCGCCAATTCTAGTGAGACGTGTGTTAGTTATATGTATGCCCTATGTAGGGTTCCTAGGCACTCTCAACAGGTCTCACAAGGCATCAAGCATGCCAATTTCAATTTTTACGGGTGCCGAGAAACCCTAACACGGATCGTCGACTAGAAATCTAGGCGAAATGCTAATCTAGTTAACAACTTAACTAAAGATAAGAAGTTACAACCTTTGTAGATCCGGATATCCACTTCCTTGACTCCACGTAGGCGTCCTCTCGCTGTCCATCTCGAATCCAGAACTCAAACGTCGGCTTCATCGGAGAATTGGGCGGACTAGGTCGTCGGCTTCGTGCCGAAGATGATCTACGTCGAGGCATCACAAGTTCAAGCTCCGACTTCACAAAT
This sequence comes from Agapanthus africanus, assembly GCA_030015575.1. Classification (NCBI taxonomy): domain Eukaryota; kingdom Viridiplantae; phylum Streptophyta; class Magnoliopsida; order Asparagales; family Amaryllidaceae; genus Agapanthus; species Agapanthus africanus. The sequence continues at coordinate 135,427,534 of JASDDO010000004.1, read as the reverse complement.
TTGTGAAACTTGTGAAGAAAACACCAAAAACAACTTGGCAAGAGGTAGAGGGTGAAGAAATAGGAGGTGGGTTCACTTTAGAATTGGATTTCTCACTTTGGAACTCAAGATGCCATTGATGGCATCAAGCTTTTTCTCTTGAAGATGAAGAAGAAGAAGTAAATAGAATATGATAAGTATTGTGTAAAAAGAATAATAAAATCAATACTTATCATCTTCTAACCTTGGTTAAGTGTAGAGAATAAACCATGGTCAAATGAGAATGGTTAGGGTTAAGGATGATGACAAAATGGTCACTTTAGTCAAAGCTTCATGAAGCTTCATGAAAGAAACCATTTTGTTATCATTTATTTATTTATCAAAAAAGAATAGATAAATAAATAAGTAAATAAATAAAAACCCTAACTATTATCATAACCATGGTTTAAGTCTTAACACAAAACCAATCAACATGCATCATCAAACATGACACATAGTAGTGCACAAAAGTATATCACATATACAACTTGTGAACTACAAGTGAGAAAATCCTATTAAAGTGAACCAATACCAGTTAATGCAAAGTAATATATCAAATATATAATTATACATTAAATCATTAAATCAACACTTGATTCAATGATCCGGTCATGTCGCACATAACCGACTAGTATCCAATGTATCGACTTATCGAATCAGTCTACGATTCGATAACTAGGTTATATCGCATATAACCAATCGAAACATTCATCGCGAGAATGAAATACGGTATCACATACACGCATTATTCTCGGTCCCGCACATATCTCATATGCGCTCCTATTTCGTTTCGCTTGAGCCAGGAAACCTCTGTGTAGGACTCTAAAGACTCGTCAATACGCCGGTAGCAGATGATGATCATATCAAGCACCCACAAGCCGCAAGCGGTCTGCTAAACGTAACGGCCATCCGGGTATTGAGCGATCAGAAGATCGACGAGCTAGCCCGCTCACACTCCTGTGAATCCAACCAGTAACACTTACCGTACAGTCCGGTCAGTTCGTCTGATATGTCGCATATCAAGTCTAGGGGCGGTAAACGTCAGACCCCAATAACCGATAAGTCGTGCCGATGTGAGGCTCATAACGGGTCGAGAAACTACTGGTAACACTTACCAGCAAATCTCTGATCAGCCCTGGCCAGGGACTTCCCTGTTACGGCCGATCGAGCACAGCGCAACATCAACCCCCAATACCGGGAGAGACGAAACCCCTCCTATCGCTCATTGCCTCCATGTGAATCGGGACTGTACCCAAAGACCACCGTTTTGCACGCCCTCATGGGCGTGGTAAGGTGGAGATCAAAGCACAGTGGGAATCACACAAGACTCTATGACGATCTCGGGTCTACAGACTAACCTGTACAAGTGTCACCTGAGAACTGCCATCTGACGTGAGGTATAATACCATCTGGGAGTTCTCGGCGAGTCCGTCCAGTGTACCCAGTCTCCACTGAGCACCCGTACACCATCTCTGATGTCAAACACCAATGGATATGGGATCATCCATCGCCCATCCCATGGGTCGAGAAGCGTATACGCTAGTCTACACTGGTATATCGATGCCCCGTCTCGATACACCCACGACTAGGGACCTTGAAGGATGTACCTATGGACTACCATGTCCCCACTAGTATGATCTGCATCATAGTCCAGGTAGTCAAGTACACATCCTAAGGGCTTTACCAACATGTAACTATAAGACAGTTTAAAGAGACAAGTGTACATGTTAAGATAAAGAGTAACCAGAGAGCATACTATCATATCGAGCAAGAAATTCATCTCTATATATGTCCAAGCATCCAATATAATATACATCATCTGTACAATACTGGCCTCTAGGGCATACATACAACTAACAATCTCCCACTTGCACTAGGGCCAGCTGCTGTAGTATCGCATACCGAGCATCTCGAAGAGTCTCTCAAACTGTATCTGGGGAATGGCCTTCGTGAGTGGATCCGCCGTGTTGTTCTTCGTGTCAACTCTCCTGACCTCGATCTCCCGACCTCGATCTCCCGGCGATCAACTATCTCCCAGATCAGGTGATACCGCCTCAGAATATGCCTGGATCGCTGATGGGACCTGGGTTCCTTGGCCAAAGCCACCGCTCCATTGTTATCGCAATACAAAGGTATTGGATGCTCAATGGATGGAACCACACCAAGTTCATTAATAAACTTCTTGATCCAGACAGCCTCTTTGGCAGCATCGTTGGCAGCGATGTATTCAGCCTCCATCGTCGAGTCTGCCACGGTTTCCTGCTTGGAACTCTTCCAGCTAACCGCCCCTCCGTAAAGGGTAAAGACAAAGCCCGACTGCGACTTAGAGTCGTCCTTATCACTTTGGAAGCTTGAATTGGTAAAGGACTCCACTTGGAGTTCTCCGTTACCATACACCAAGAGCATCTCTTTAGTCCTTCGCAAGTACTTGAGAATGCTCTTCACAGCTGTCCAGTGACTCTCTCCAGGATCAGCTTGATACCTGCTCACTATACTTAGTGAGTATGCAACATCGGGTCTGGTACATAGCATCGCATACATGATAGAGCCTACAGCCGAAGCATAGGGTATCCCTTGCATGCGAGCTCTCTCCAAATCAGTCTTGGGAGACATCTCTTTGGAGAGAGTGAGTCCAGAGATCGTGGGCAAGTTCCCACGCTTGGATTCTTCCATACTAAACCTCTTTAGTATGGTGTCAATGTACCTGGATTGGGACAATCCCAATATCCGTTTGGATCTATCTCTATAGATCCTAATTCCCAATATGCAGGAGGCATCACCAAGATCTTTCATTGAGAATCTTTGTGATAAGAAGAGCTTGACCGCTTGCAGCATTGGAATATCATTTCCTATCAAGAGTATGTCGTCCACGTACAATACGAGGAAGACAACCTTACTCTCTGCTACCTTCTTGTAAATACAAGGTTCATCTGGGTTTTTGACGAAATCAAACTCTTTGATAACGACGTCAAAGCAGATGTTCCAACTCCGCGATGCTTGCTTTAATCCATAAATGGATTTAAGCAGCTTGCACACCTTCCCGCTGCTCCCACTATCTACGAAGCCCTCTGGCTGAGTCATGTACACGCACTCTTCTAAATCACCATTTAGAAAGGCGGTCTTAACATCCATTTGCCAGATTTCGTAGTCATGATATGCAGCGATGGCAAGCATGATTCGGATGGATTTAAGCATAGCCACTGGAGAAAAGGTTTCGTCATAGTCCACACCTGGTCTTTGACGAAAACCTTTTGCAACAAGTCTAGCTTTGAAAGTCTCCACTTTCCCATCTACACCAAGTTTTTTCTTGAAGATCCACTTGCTCCCAATGGGTTTTACCCCTTCAGGAGCAACTTCTAAAGTCCATACTTTGTTGGTGTACATGGATTCCATCTCGGACCGCATAGCATCCAGCCATTTCACTGAGTCCCTACTCGTGATGGCCTGCTCGAAGCTAGTTGGGTCATCATCATCCATGATGCAATCCTCGCTCCCTCCATCCATGAGAAAACCGTAGTATCTCTCAGGTTGGCGAGGAACCCTACTAGATCGGCGGAGAGGCTGAGGTTCATCGGGAGCTACTGAATCCTCTGGTTCAACCAAATCTTCTGTTGTAGTCTGTATTGCTGGTACCTCTTCCAGTTCTACCTCCTTGCCACTAATCTCTTTTTCAAGAAATTCCTTTTCTAAAAAGGTGGCATGTCGAGAAACAAACACCTTTTGTTCCTCGGTGTGGTAGAAGATATACCCTCACGAATGTTTGGGATATCCAATAAACTTACACAGAATGGACCTTGCCGCGAGTTTGTCCGGATTTTGCGTTTTTACATATGCCGGACAACCCCATATCTTAACATAATTAAGACATGGTCTCTTTCCTTTCCATATCTCATATGGAGTGGTTGGCACGGTTTTGGTGGGAACCATATTCAATAGGTCTGCAGCTGTTTCCAGTGCATATCCCCAGAAGGAAATAGGTAACTCAGCTGTGCTCATCATAGAGCGCACCATATCCAATAGGGTGCGGTTTTTCCGTTCTGATACACCGTTGTGCTGTGGTGTATATGGACGAGTCAGCTGAGAGAGAATCCCATTCTCTTTTAGGAAGTCCAGGAATTCATTGCTTAAGTATTCTCCTCCTCGATCAGATCGAAGGATTTTAATACTTTTTCCGGTTTGGTTCTCGACTTCTTGTTTATATTCTCTAAATTTCTCAAAAGCTTCTGATTTGTGTTTCATCAGGAACACATATCCGAATCTAGAGAGATCGTCAGTGAATGTAATGAAGTACGAAGAACCATCCCTGGCATGTGTAGACATGGGACCGCATACATCACTATGTATTCGTTAACTCTTTCTCCGTGTCCCGTAAACGGAGTCTTGGTCATCTTGCCTTTGAGACATGACTGGCAAGTGTCATAAGATGAAAATTCAAACGGATTTAAATATCCATCTTTATGCAACTTAGCTAGTCGTGTCGCATTGATGTGACCCAGTCTACAATGCCACAAGAAGGATTCGTTCAGTTCAGAACTCTTCCTCTTGTGTGTGTTAGTTATGCTCAGAACTGTTGATTGATTTAGAACATAAATGCCATTACACAACGTGCCTGATCCAACCAACTTTTGGTTACGGAAAATGTTCATAACATTGTCCTGTAATACAAAATTATATCCCTCTTTACTCAACAAAGAAACTGATATAATGTTGCATATCAGGTTCGGCATGTAATAGCATTCGTTCAGAACCAATGTATTACCAGTTGGTAATACAAGGTGATATTCCCCGACAGTCTTAGCTGCAACAATTGCACCATTTCCAACTCTAATGTCTTTATCACCTTCTCCAAGTTCTTTACCTTTCCTTAGCCCATGTAACTGATTACATATATGGGATCCTGACCCGGTATCTAATACCCAGGACGTAGAGCAAATGGAGAAACAGTTCTCTGTAACGAACACACCCGAAGAAAATGCATCAACATGTACTTTCTTCATTCGGGTGGCATGGGAATCCTGGTATTCCCCTATATCCTGTTCATTCCTATAACTCTTATAAGAAAGAACGGAACCAACGTTCCCCAGCACAGTATAACATGCGGGTTCGGTCAATACATCCATATTATTATCTTCATTAGGGCATGAAATGGTCGCTACCTGGAGAGAGAGAAGAAAACACTTTAGCGTATGCTCGTGCAAGATCAGATTGGTTATTATCTTATCTAATCAGGATGGCTCCCACTGGTTTTTATCAAATCTTCCTTCAAACCCTAAAAGGATAGACTAGCCGGGATTAATTACACCCTACAACTTCGTCGATCTTTCAGCCAGGCCAGTGTCGGTACTTTGAGGGAGGTCCCCTGTGCTTTCGCACGAACCTAATTAATGTAAACCTCATTTTCCCAGAGGCGTAACCTCGTTAACACCTTTCTAGACACCTACTTGATCGGCTAATTGTAATGTGTAAAACTCTCCCAGGAGTAACTCTTACTCACAGTGGGTATCGGGATCCAACTATCTCATAGAAGGTATGCAATCTCATTGCAAATTTCAACACTTGAAATTCCCGATAATATTTTGCCCCTAGCGTCCTATGACCTTGACGCAGGCCAACAAACCATAGTGCGCTAGTCAAGTTCAACCCGTCATTTCCTGATTGAATTAAACCCACCCGTACGACCCTTGACGCAGGCCAACAAAGTCGCACGACTACTCTAATCCAATCTGCATCATATGCATAAGCAGATAAATACTAGTTAGCTACCGCACACTACGCCTTGACGCAGGCCAACAAACGTAGCACGAATACTAACTACTACTCATCTGAAATGACGGAGGGCTACGACATGTTTTTCTGAAAACCTATTGCGTAATGAACTTGATATCGTTGTAGAATCAAAATGAAGTTTTGAAATGGAGTGATTTTGAGGCTTTTCTAGTTTTGCTAAAGGAGTCACTCCCGGTGAAGGGATCTCGGTCCTTTCCTCGTCGAATGAGGTGCGGGATATATCATATATATCGCTGTGCAAAGCAAACACTCTTAAAAGTAATCAAAACCAAACTGAGTGTGTAGCATCTGCCAGTTACTGCTAAAGGAGTCACTCCCGGTGAAGGGATCTCGGTCCTTTCCTCATCGAATAAGGTGCAGGATATATCACATATACCGCTGTGCAAAGCAAGAACTGTAGCTACCTGTTTTATTTAAAATTTGATTCTACAACATCTTAGGTTTCTTTCCATTCATTAATCACATTAATGAAGTCCCATCATTTAAGTACCTAAACATCACAGATAAATACGACGTACACTTATGCCATCCGCATTCGCCTCGATGTCCCCTCGTGCACCGTTAGGTTAGGTAACTAACGACAGAGCAGGACAGGGCTAGTGCGGGTGTAAAACATAAGTAACGTCTATATAATATATCATATATACTATATACTGTATCTATCACAGAACATCACATGATCACATCACAGATAAAGCAGCAGAAGAAACATATGAAATATTGGATATACTAGGACGTCCGTGTTTTCAATACGAGCCAGTATAAAATACGGATTCCACGGTCGTGATGAATAGCCAATCCCACACCCCTAAACCCCTACGAGAGCGGCAAGCAACCCTGCCAATTCTAGGGTTAGGAGACCCAGACTCGACTCCTCGAGTTGGTCTCCCACTGGACCCCAGAATCCGGTTACTTGTGCTCCCCTCCTTGGGTCTATCCTAATGCGGAAAAGTAAATAATATACAAAAGGTGACAACTTCCGCAACCTGGAAGTGCCCCAAATAAAAGAATATTACATACAATTTTTTTTACATGAATGAAAATGAAAAACACTCATCTCACAAAAAAAAAAACCCCGGCTATTCAAACACGACGATCCAATATAACATATCCAGCAACACATAACATCATATGTCATCAACGTAAGTAAATATGCGCATCCCAATTTTCGTTGACATATAGCAACGAAACCGGCGATATCACATATTACGCTTACGGTCACAGAAAAGAAAGTGTAAAACTACAACAATTGGAATCCGCAACTTCTTTAGACATCGCATGCCTAATCAAATGAAATACTTAGACATCACATGCCTAACAGATATAAATCCTGCATTTTAGTCTCATTATCGAAAACTCTTTTCAATATTATGTGGGACTAAACTGCTAGATTTATAACATTCATTCAGTTATCTCATAACTGTTTGTGAATTCCAATTATTGTATCCCATTCCGGATAAAAAGAAAATATTAAATTTTCCGATCGAACATTCGAACACCCAAGTTTTCCCGAAACCGATCAACACATGAAATAAGTTCAAAGACATTCACTTCATGCCTCAGTACCAACGGTCCAGCCGTAGAAGGGTCAAGCCAACGCCTCACATGTGGCACGCCGTACTGCCCCAAACCCGAAGGTTCAAAGGGCGGTTCAAGACGGTCACATAATCGAGTTAAGGTTTGTTGTCTTCTAGAGGGACCATCGCGTTACTTGCACTACTTAGAACGTCATTAAACTACGGAAAAGTCCAACAATTGGAAATTTCCCGGCAGGGGAAAGATTGGGTATTTACATCCGGTCGAAACTTTTAACATATTCTAAATATCCGGAAAACCACATCAACAAAATCTGATAATCCGATCGAATCTGCGAACTCCCAAAACACCCCAGAAAATTCAACTCTTGAATAAATATTAAAAATTTCCCGGAAAACCATCACTGGAAAATAAGAATTACTGTGCAAAATTCTTTATTTAATGAGGCCGTACGGCCGCGGAACCGCCGCATGAGCTATGCTCATGCCGCGGAACCGCGGCGACTTAGAGGAGTTGGGCTGTCGAATTTCACAGTAACTCTTAGATATTCCTGATGTTTTTTCTGCATATTTTTAATCTGGAAAAAACCACGATTTTAGAAAATGTACAGAGAGCATTTTGGAAATGGGGTTTCGGTTCGATCGGACTTCAAACTCCGTCTGGACTTCGCCTAAGGCTCTAGCTAGGCTCTGATACCACTGTAGGGTTCCTAGGCACTCTTAAGAGGTCTCACAAGGCATCAAGCATGCCAATTTCAATTTTTATGGGTGCCGAGAAACCCTAACACGGATCGTCGACTAGAAATCTAGGCGAAATGCTAATCTAGTTAACAACTTAACTAAAGATAAGAAGCTACAACCTTTGTAGATCCGGATATCCACTTTCTTGACTCCACGTAGGCGTCCTCTCGCTTTCCATCTCGAATCCCGAACTCAAACGTCGGCTTCATCGGAGAATTGGGCGGACTAGGTCGTTGGCTTCGTGCCGAAGATGATCTACGTCGAGGCATCACAAGTTCAAGCTCCGACTTCACAAATTTGTGAAACTTGTGAAGAAAACACCCAAAACAACTTGGCAAGAGATAGAGGATGAAGAAATAGGAGGTGGGTTCACTTTAGAATTGGATTTCTCACTTTGGAACTCAAGATGCCATTGATGGCATCAAGCTTTTTCTCTTGAAGATGAAGAAGAAGAAGTAAATAGAATATGATAAGTATTGTGTAAAAAGAATAATAAAATCAATACTTATCATCTTCTAACCTTGGTTAAGTGTAGAGAATAAACCATGGTCAAATGAGAATGGTTAGGGTTAAGGATGATGACAAAATGGTCATTTTAGTCAAAGCTTCATGAAGCTTCATGAAAGAAACCATTTTGTTATCATTTATTTATTTATCAAAAAAGAATAGATAAATAAATAAGTAAATAAATAAAAACCCTAACTATTATCATAACCATGGTTTAAGTCTTAACACAAAACCAATCAACATGCATCATCAAACATGACACATAGTAGTGCACAAAAGTATATCACATATACAACTTGTGAACTACAAGTGAGAAAATCCTATTAAAGTGAACCAATACCAGTTAATGCAAAGTAATATATCAAATATATAATTATACATTAAATCATTAAATCAACACTTGATTCAATGATCCGGTCATGTCGCACATAACCGACTAGTATCCAATGTATCGACTTATCGAATCAGTCTACGATTCGATAACTAGGTTATATCGCATATAACCAATCGAAACATTCATCGCGAGAATGAAATACGGTATCACATACACGCATTATTCTCGGTCCCGCACATATCTCATGTGCGCTCCTATTTCGTTTCGCTTGAGCCAGGAAACCTCTGTGTAGGACTCTAAAGACTCGTCAATACGCCGGTAGCAGATGATGATCATATCAAGCACCCACAAGCCGCAAGCGGTCTGCTAAACGTAACGGCCATACGGGTATTGAGCGATCAGAAGATCGACGAGCTAGCCCGCTCACACTCCTGTGAATCCAACCAGTAACACTTACCGTACAGTCCGGTCAGTTCGTCTGATATGTCGCATATCAAGTCTAGGGGCGGTAAACGTCAGACCCCAATAACCGATAAGTCGTGCCGATGTGAGGCTCATAACGGGTCGAGAAACTACTGGTAACACTTACCAGCAAATCTCTGATCAGCCCTGGCCAGGGACTTCCCTGTTACGGCCGATCGAGCACAGCGCAACATCAACCCCCAATACCGGGAGAGACGAAACCCCTCCTATCGCTCATTGCCTCCATGTGAATCGGGACTGTACCCAAAGACCACCGTTTTGCACGCCCTCATGGGCGTGGTAAGGTGGAGATCAAAGCACAGTGGGAATCACACAAGACTCTATGACGATCTCGGGTCTACAGACTAACCTGTACAAGTGTCACCTGAGAACTGCCATCTAACGTGAGGTATAATACCATCTGGGAGTTCTCGGCGAGTCCGTCCAGTGTACCCAGTCTCCACAGAGCACCCGTACACCATCTCTGATGTCAAACACCAATGTATATGGGATCATCCATCGCCCATCTCATGGGTCGAGAAGCGTATACGCTAGTCTACACTGGTATATCGATGCCCCGTCTCGATACACCCACGACTAGGGACCTTGAAGGATGTACCTATGGACTACCATGTCCCCACTAGTATGATCTTCATCATAGTCCAGGTAGTCAAGTACACATCCTAAGGGCTTTACCAACATGTAACTATAAGACAGTTTAAGGAGACAAGTGTACATGTTAAGATAAAGAGTAACCAGATAGCATACTATCATATCGAGCAAGAAAGTCATCTCTATATATGTCCAAGCATCCAATATAATATACATCATCTGTACAATACTGGCCTCTAGGGCATACATACAACTAACACCCTAGAGGCCATTATTGTGCATATGATGTATATTATAGTGGATGCTTGGACATACATAGGGAGGACTTTCTTGCTCGACATGATAGTATGCTATCTGGTTACTCTTTATCTTAACATGTACACTGATTGTCTCTATGTTACATGTTGATAAAGCCCTTTGGATGTGTACTTGACTACCTGGATTATGACGTGGATCATACTAGTGGGACAAAGGTAGTCGGTAAGTACATCCTTTAATGTCCCTAGTCGTGGGTGTATCGAGACGGGGCATCGATATACCAGAGTAGACTAACGTATAGTTTCTCGACCCATGTAGATGGGCGATGGATGATCCCATATCCATTGGTGTTTGACATCAGAGATGGTATACAGGTGCTCAGTGGATACTGGGTACACTGGAATTACTCGCCGAGAACTCCCAGGTGGTATTATACTTCACGTCAGATGGCAGTTCTCTGGTGACATTGGTACATGTTAGTCTGTCGACCCGAGATCATCATAGAGTCTTGTGTGATTCCCACTGTGCTTTGATTTTCATCTTACCACGTTCAAGAGAACGTGCAAAACGGTGGTTTTTGGGTACAGTCCCGAGTCACATAGAGGCAATGAGCGATAGGAGGGGATTCATCTCTCCCGGTATAGGGAGTTGATGTTGCAATGTGCTCGATTGGTTATAACAGGAAGTCCCTAGCCAGGGCTGATCCTGAGATTTACTGGTAAGAGTTATCAGTAGTTTCTTGACCCGTTATGAGCCTCATATCGGCACGACTTATTGAGTTATTGGGGTCTGACGCTTACCACCCCTAGACGAGATATGTGACATATCAGACGAAGAGACCGGACTGTACGGTAGTGTTACTGATTGGATTCGCAGGAGTATGAACATGCTTGCTTGTTGATCTTTTGATCGCTCAATACTCGGGTGGCCGATACGTTTAGCAGACCGCTTGCGGCTTGTGGGTGTTTGATATGATCATCACCTACTGCCGGCGTATTGACGAGTCTTTAGAGTCCTACACAGAGATTTCCTGGTTCATGTGAAACGAAGTAGGAGCACATATGTGATATGTGCGGGACCGAGATTAATGCGCGTATGTGATACCGCGTTATATTCTCGCGATATGTGATATCGGACGGTTATATGTGATATGGCCGGCTTATCGGATCAAGTGTTGATTCGATATGATGTTACTTTTGATATTAGTCGGTTATATGTGATATAGCCGGATTATTAAATCAAGTGTTGATTTAATAATTTAATGTATAATTATATATTTGATATATTAACATACATTAACTAATATTAGCTCACTTATGATTTCTTTTCTCACTTGATTGTGCACATAGTATATATGTGATATATATTAGTGTAAAATATTATGTGTCATGCTAGATGCCATATGAGACATGGGTGTATGAGACTTACACCATACTAATAATAATAATAAGGTTTTATTTATCTAAAGTAAATCAAAATTAATGGAGTTTAGTCACATGGTTAAAGCTTGTAGAAGCATGTGGAACCATTGACCAAGTCCACTCTTTTTATTTTACCTGTAGATATTTATTATCCTAACCATTATTGTTAGCCATGGTTTAATCTATACATGGGTTAGTGTATGACACTAACTCACCCATGGTTGTTATTCTCACCTCATTAGTTCATTCTCATCTCTTCACTTCATCTTCTTCATCCTTGAGAAAAAGCTTTCTAGCTTTTGGAAAAGTGAGAAAATATTGTGAGAAAAATAAATCTAAAGTGAGCCCGTTTCCTACTTCATCATGCTCTACTATTAGCCATTTAATTTAGGGTGTTTGCTTCACTAATCTACCATTAGTGAAGAGGTAGCATGAGCTTGAGTCTCCTCGACGTAGATCATTTTCGGTCTCGAAGACTTCGAGCAACCTTGTTCATTTCTTCGGGAGAACCCTTTCTAGAGTTCGGTTGTTCATGACTTACAACGAAGGGACTACTACACGGACATTATAAGTGAATGACCGGTCTACAAAGGTTTTATTCCTCATTCACTTAGATGTAAAGTAGTTTACATATCGTATCGTCATATTTTCTAGTAATGATTCTAGGGTTAGGGTTTGCTAGAATGACAAATTTTTGAAATAGGCATGGACGATGCCTCCCAAAACCTTGTTGCCGTGCTAGATAACCCTGCAGTGGTATCAGAGCCATGCTAGAAAATTAGATGATGTTTGTTAGATTACGAAACCAAAACGACTCCGAAACTTGAAACAAAACAACCCAGTTTCTGTCGAATTTATAAAGTCTTCAAACAATTTTTTAAACAAGTAAAGAATGGTGTATGAGATACAATACGAACACTACCAGAATTTGGTCCAATTTCACCTCAAAGTGGCCGGCCATAATGGCATTAAAACCGGTGAGCTCGGGTCAATTTTGGCATTTTGGCTTCAAATTTTGGTGGTGTTCCAGTCTCTGGGTTTTGGTGTTTCAAGTGTTGTTTGTTTTTGCTAAATTTGCATGTGATGTTAACTTTCTGCAAAGGCAACTCGGAGTGTTTCACGGTCGTAATTCTAACATGTTTTCGGGTTATTTAGATGATGTTAAAAAGTTTGAACGTATATCAATAACCCATATTTTCCCTCACTAAAATTTTCAAAGAGTTGGATTTTTCCGAGTTTAAAATTTTCAGAAAATCATGCAAGCGATTCTGTGGACCCTCTAGAAGAACGATACCCAAATTCAACTTTTTTGGATCGCAGAACCGCGGTCATACCCTAGGGTTTGCCGCAGTTCTGTGGCGACATGAGTGAGGCATGGATCAGCCCTTCTACGGATGGTTCATAGGAGCTGTGGCAGTTTCTGGGAACTTTTTGAACTCCGCTCAAGTGTTGAGCTTGTTGGGAAATTTTGGTGCTTGCTTATTCGATCAAAAAGTTTAACTTCGTCTAGTTATCTGTGATTGTGATACAATAATTGGAATCTATTTAGTTGCGTGCAACTTTAACATTTCGATCTCGGGTGAAATCGGGAATCTTGTTGAATTGCCCGACTTTTTTTTGAAAAGTGTTTGCATAGTTGAGACCTAAATGTAAGATTTGCATTGTTAGGCATGAAATCCAGAATATGTGATATTCCGGATTTATGATGTCTAAGGGCACTGACGATTCCAATTGTTGTAGTTTTTCACTTTCTTTTCTGCGACCGCAAGTGTAATGTGTGGTGTATCGCCAGTTTCGTTGCTATATGTCAACGAAAATTGGGATACACATATTTATTTACGTTGATGACATGAGATGTTATGTTGCTGTGATATATTATATTGGATCGTCGTATTTGAATAGCCGGGGATTTTATGTGAGATGAGAGTTTTTCATTTTCATTCATGTAAAAACTTGTATGTAATATTCTTTTATTGGGGCACTTCCGGGTTGAGGAAGATGTTACCGTTGTTGTATATTATTTACTTTTTCGCATTAGGATAGACCCAAGGAGGGGAGCACAAGTAACCGAGTTCTAGAGTCCAGTAGGAGACCATCTCGAGGCGTCGAGACCGGGTCTCCTAACTCTAGAATTGGTAGGGTTGCTTGCCGCTCTCTTAGGGGTCTTGGGATGTGGGTTTGGCTATTCATCATGACCGTAGAATTTGTGTTTTATACAGGCTTAATTTAAAACCCAGAAATCCTAGTATATCCAATATTTCATATGTTGTTTTCTGCTGCGATATTCTGTGATGTGATCACTTTATATGATGAGATAAATACTGTATATAGTATATGTGATATATTATATAGACGTTGCTTATATTTTAGACACGCGCTAGCCCTGCCCCGCTTTGCTGTTAGTTACCTAACCTAACGATGCATGACGGGACATCGAGGCGAATGCGGACGGCATAAGCGTACGTTGTATTTATCTGTGATGCTTAGGTATCTTAAATGATGGGACTTCATTAATGAGATTAATGAAAGAAAATAAACCTAAAGATGTTATGGAATCGAATTTTCAAAAACAGGTAGCTCTAGTTGTTGCTTTGCATAGCGGTTCCTTGTAGAATATATAGCACCTTATTCGATAAGGAAAGAGCTGAGATCCCTTTACTAGGAGTGGCCTCTTTAGCAATAACTGGCAGATGCTACAACCCTCGGTTTCGTCTTTTGATTGCTTTTCTAGTTCTTGCTTTGCATAGTGGTATTATGAATATCCTGCTCCTCATTCAACGAGGAAAGAGCCAAGATCCCTTCACCGGGAGTGACCTCTTTAGCGAAGCTAGCAAAAGCCTAAAAAACGCTCCATTTAAATCATTTGATTCTACAATGATATCAATGAGGTGACATGGCAGTACCAATGAGGTGTAGTGTAACATATATTCACGTGCTTGTGCAGCATAGTACTCATTGGTATTTGTGCAGTGTTCTATCAGAGTGTGCATAACGTAGAAAAGTATAATATGGATAATGTAATGCAAACATGTAAAGTAATCTAAATGTAACTATTGTAATTACTTTCTATGAGCTATACCATTATCTTTAGAAATGATCGAAACGTTAAGTTTGAAATAAGGAAGCTGCCTAGGTTAAAAATAGATATCCATTTTAGCAACTGGTACGCATCCTAGTATTTTTATTTAAAAGACAAACGAATCATAGTTTTTAAAAGAATATAGCTCACACAAGTATTACCTCCTAAACAGAATATAACCTAATTCTACGAGTCAAAGGATAAATTGGCCGTTATTCGGCATACAAAGTTCATCATTTCCGATATGTAATAATCCTTGTATTATATCTCATCATATCACTGTATATGTATCATCTCAAGTCTAGCGTGATCCCTCATACAATCATCAAACCATATCCATATCGTGTCACTGTATCTGTATCATCACAAGTATGGCATGATCCCTCGTACAAATCCACCCAACCATATTCATATCGTATCACTGTATCTCATCTATAAATATACATGAAACTGTATGAAATTGATGGACATACTAGATGCGATACTATATAATTATCTTGAATAAATACTAAATTAACTAAATATCATAATACTATTTGTAAGGTTGCGGGGGTGCTATACGCCATCCACCCGACTTCCCAGTAGATGTAAATCTACTCACCAACTTAGAAGCTCGCTGAATCCAAGCTGCTACATCGCCCACTCCGTTTCGGAATCCTCGAATCGTATCTATATTCGTATTTAAATCGCATAGAAGTAAATATCATATCAAAAACCAAAACAACAAGCTAAACGACCGTAGGTTAGAACCTATAGCACACTCAACCCAAAAATGACAACAAAACTCTGTCGTTAATGTATAAACGTCAACGGTTCAGCTGCAACATCAAAATACGAAAACACCGTATCGTAAATATCTGAAATTTGAATAAAACCATTTCTAAAACGTTCCCAGATTTTACTTTGTACATATTTAAACAACACAAACAATACAAAGACTTGTAAAATACTAGCTCAAAGCTACAGCAAAAAAACCAACACCAATTGCCTAGGTAAGGCCGGCGTCGCCGGAATTTTAGGGTGGGTCGCCGGATTTTGTTTATGAGTTTGGGGCTCTGGTTTCAAGTGGTGTTTCCTATTAATCTCATTATACTTTTGGTCTTGCTAGTTGTTCTAGTGATTATACCTATTAGTTCCAGATTCCCTTTCTATAGTTAAATTATCACAAACACTAAACATGCTACATGTCATAAATATAATTTTTCTCCTAAACCGATATTAGCTTACAGATTTAACCCACTGAAAAACTAACTTATTTAAACAATACCAAACATACCTAAACACCTACAGAAATATAACCAAAAACCCACAACACCTAATTCCCCTAACGGTCCGGCGAGATCGGATTTCCTGTGATGGTCGCCGGCCAAAATCCGAGCTTCATGGGTCATTTTCCTATGGTTAATCCTAGGTCTAGATTATAAGGTCCAGGTACCGTTTGATCAATCTATTTATCATTTAAACTAGAGCAGATTCAAACAGAGGCTAAACTTATCAAAATACGATATTACGATATTCGATTTCTAATGTAAAACAGTTTCAGAACCAAAATCATACAGGGTTCAAGGATTATACCTACAGCAAGATCACTGGAAAAGCTTCCTCTAAGATGCACAAGCTCAAGGTTCTAGATAGAGGGTGATGGTGAAGCCTTAGCACTTAGCTCTTCTTTTCACTCATTGTTGTTTTCTTTTGTGAGTTCTTAAGGTTTTCTTTCTCTTCCCTTTCTTTTACTTCTGATCTTATGAACTGAACAAGGGTTAAGATAAGGAAAAGAGTGAGGGTTTGTTGTCGAGAAAGGAGGAGGTGGAAAGTGCAAGGTGGTGGTGTAAAAGGAAGGAGGAGAAGGTGTCACACAAGTAGTGAGGTAGGGTTTCATGCAAGGAGGAGGTGGAGGGAGGAGAGTGTGGTGAGGGTAAGGTGTTATGAGGGTATAACCTAGCTTATGTTATACCAACCATAATTTTAAAGGAATGTAAAAATAAAGATAACCCTTCATATTGAAAAATCCAACTTCATATAACATAAAAGATATGAAATGATAAATCTATTACTTAACTATCATTAGCTTAATGACAAATAAAATGTCATGATAATATAATTAAAATATCATTTTCTTGATATCACCCACTTTATTCATATTTATCAAAATAATTACATTTTTCGGATATGATTCCGATACCCAATTTATAAGCGATATTATTTTTGTAAACTTATCAATTTCATTATTTATAATAAAAATATAAATTTAAATATTCTTAATTTTTCTAAAATGTTACACGCTCTCTTCTAAATCACCATTTAGAAAAGCGGTCTTGACGTCCATCTGCCAGATTTTGTAGTCATGGTATGCAGTAATGACAAGTAGGATCCTGATGGACTTAAGCATAGCGACAGGAGAAAAGGATTCATCATAATCGACGCCAGGTGTCACACAAGTAGTGAGGTAGGGTTTCTGCTCCGATACACCTGTAACACTTTAGAATGCGATTAGCGTTAATTAAGCGATAATGCGGGGTTTTAATAAAAAGATTACCAAAATAGTTTTCTCGCATTTTATAAAGATTAATCAATATTTTATTATTATTTGTTTAGGTTTGCACACACTTGTGCATGTTAACATGGGGGTTGTTTAGTGTTAACCTTGTTTAGTGGCCATGACACCTTAAACAAATCGATGCCATGTTAACCTTGCACTTAGCATTTGTGTATGAGTTATCCTATTGTTTTGGATTAGGAGAGGTGGCAAGATGAGTCATGGGGGATAAGCATGCTTGCATTAATGGAAGTGAGGGAGAGAGTAAGTGTAAAGGGTATACTCACCCTACACTCACCCTCTCATCATTATCTCACCTCACTCTCTCATTCTCACCTCACTCTCTCTTTCTCAATTATTCTTCATCTCCTTTACTCTCAACTGAAACCCTCACCATTTCATCACTAAAACCTTGCAAAACTTCATTAAATCCCACTAAAACCCTTCTCAAGTCTTGATTTAGCCACTAAGATGACTTGGAGCTTGGAAAGATTGGATTTTTTAGCAAGAGTGGATAGGTATAACCTATAAACTGTTAATTAGGTGGTTATATTGTTGTGTTGCCTTGTAGTTATGGTATAGAACACTAAAGGTATAGTTTTGTGCACATATCGTATTTTTAGTGTCATATTGGAGTCTCTGTGTTCTGCTTTGACCCCGAATGTATACTGAAAAATCTAACAATGTAGTAGTGATGAGTGTACACCTGAAGCATGAACCCCACCTGGACGGTTTTGACCGGCGACAATAGGGAGAAATCCGGCGAGCTCGGTCTTTTATGGGAGTTGGGGCTTGGGTTTTGTAGGGTAGCTGTCTGCAGTTGTTTAGAAGTGTTTGGTTCTGCTTGATTTTTTGTTTTGACAGTATACAAAATCTGGGATCACTTTGCTATAATCTTGTGTTTTGACTACGCGTGTTATGTTATTCGAAACGGTTCATGATCTTGTGTAGCTACTGCACCTGGGTTGGTTTTGGGATGCCGCTATACACGTTAGCCACTAGACGGATACTTGAGAGTTGGATTAGAGTTGGTGCGTCGGTCAAACATAGTTTGTACGTGATATTGGTCGATTTATGAGATTTTCACTTGTTATGTTTTGTGTTAATAGGATCGCAGGCGGGGACTTCGAACGCTGCAAAGAAAGGGAAGCAGGTGATTAGATTTACCTAGCTTGTAATCGTCGGTGAGTAGATTTAACATCTATGGGGAAATCGCCCGTATGGCGTTAAGCGTCAGGGCTAGATATGATATGATATTGGCCGCATGTTTATATGCACATATAGAGAGGGTGCATGAACTTCATTGCATATTATTACTTGTTGTGCCTGGACTTGTACCCCTTCGGACACTGCACTATATTGACAGTTCATGTTGCACGAGGACTAATTGTATGCTACACACACACTGTCGGTAATTGCCATGACACGCACAATACATATACAGATGTGATATTGTATTGATTAGTGACATTGACGCATTGATTCTTGTGCGATTGCGCATATGAAATATAGTTTGCATGCATACCTACATGCTTACACATATACCTTGCTATAGCTACATGTTCACCTTTATATGATGTTGCGTTGGATTTTGGAGAAATTGGGAACCGCATGATATATTTAATAACTTGATGCATTTAAATAGCGGTTTTCCCTTGATATGCTCATATTATTGTTCTATGTTGCACACATCATATTACATGGATTTACGCATTGAGGTATGGATTTCATATGATTTTCTGGATTTGAGGACCGTGGGGATATTTCAAGAAATGTGTATTGTTTGAAAACCCGGTTTCTCTTGTTATGGTATTTCGATGCGTCCACCATGAGTGTTCTCTGTTCTGAGACTTTTGTTAGAAATCTGATGCAAGGAGTGGATGTGGCCGTTTGTGGGTTCATGGTGGACCCGGTATGGTACCCCGGGGCAAGAAAGGTATGTCGATGGATTAACCGATGAGCCTGGCAGAGGGACTACTACCTACCGGTGATAGTTTTAGACTCGGCGGTTATCCGGAGGATATCGACCGGAGTCATGAGATGGATATGGGCTGATTCGTACTGCCGGAGCCCGCGGGCCGATCCGGAAAAACGGAGCCCATGATATGTGGATTTGCGTGTCGATGCTGGACACGAGTATTTCATGATGTTTCGAGTGTCGATTTTGGACACTCAGGTTCCATGAGATGTACGGATATGAGGGCCGATCCGAGTGACGGTGCCTGAGGATTTTTGGATTTGTGGTATCATTGATGGACACCAGGGTTTTTCCATGCTGATGATTTATGCATAAGGTTTATTATTTATCCCTCACTCAGGATTTATTTGATATGCATTTGATGCATGTAGATGTAGTACCCTGGTGGTGTACCTTGATCATGATTGTTGCATATCCATATTGCCATACTTATGCTATCAGATTACATGTGATAGATTTATCGCGGTTCATGCATACTTGCGATTACAGTATGATGTTATTTACTATTCACGAGTTGAAAACTCACCCCCTTTGTGCCACAGTGTTTTACAGGCTTGACCCTCAGAGTAGTCGCGATAGGGCGTCTTATTGTACCTATTTCAGCGGATACCGCTACAGTTGGCTGTGAGGTCTTTTGCTATCGGTGGGTTTGCAGTTATCCGATGATGTTCGTTGTATATCTTTTGTATCTAGTACTCTCCATCTACCACCTTCATGTATTGACTTAGAGACGAGTTGTGAGGATCGATGTTGTATATTCTTGTGACTCTGGGTGTCGTACTCGTGTGAGCCGGCCTTTACTATGTTGATTATCCCTTTTAGGCTGTTTCATTTATATTGTCTATTACTTCGCTTTGGCGTTGTATTTCTGCTTGTGGTGGTTGTTGTAGGGTTCCTAGGCACCCCAAGGAGGTCTCACAAGGCATCAACCATGCCAATTTCAAAAATACGGTGCCGAGAAACCCTAGACTACGGATCGTTGGCTAGATTTTTAGGCGACAAAGCAAACTAGTTAACGCTTAACTACTAGAATACGGAAATACAACCTTTGTAGATCCGGTCCTCCACCTCCATAGCTCCGCAATGAACTCTCCTCGCTGTCCAAATCGAAATCCGGGCTCTAGCGTCGGCTTCATTGGAGAAGAAGCGGGCTAGGTCATCGACGACGATGCCGAAGATGATCTACGTCGAGGCATCGCTAGATCAAGCTCCAACTTCACCAAGTCAAGAAAACTTGTGAAGGAAACACACTCTACTACTTGGCAAGAGGTAGAGGATGAAGAAATAGGAAGTGGGTAGACTTTAGAATTGGATTTCTCACTCATTTTCTTCACTTGCCATTGATGAGGCAAGCTTTCTTCTTTGAAGATGAAGAAGAAGAAGATGAATATTATCTTATGATAAGTTTTATCCTCAAAGAAAATAATATGAATACTTATCATAATATAACCATAGTCAAGTGTAGAGAATGAATCATGGTTGAGTGGAATGGTTAGGGTTAAGCATGAGACAAAATGGTCACTTGGTCAAAGTCTTCATGAAGCTTCAAGAAAGAACAAAGAAAGCCACCATTTTTCTCTTTTGCTATTATTTTCCAAAACTAATAAATAAATAAATGAATGAATAAATAATCATAACCCTAACCATTCATATGACCATGGTTCAATCTTCACACATACACAAGTAAACATGTATCATCAAACATGATACAATCAAGTGCACAAAACTATATCGAATATACAATGTGCACATCCGAGCGAGAAAATCCATTTAAAGTGAACCAATATTAGTTAATGCAAAGTAATATATCAAATATATAATTATACATTAAATCATTAAATCAACACTTGATTTAACGATCCGGTCATATCGCATATAACCGACTAATATCCAATGTATCGATTTATCGAATCAATCCTTGATTCGATAACTAGGTTACATCGCATACAACCATTCGACACATTAATCGCGAGAATAGAATACGGTATCACATACACGCATTATTCTCGGTCCCGCACATATCTCATATGCGCTCTTATTTCGTTTTGCTTGAGCCAGGAAACCTCTGTGTAGGACTCTAAAGACTCGTCAATACGCCGACAGCAGGTGATGATCATATCAAACACCCACAAGCCGCAAGCGGTCTTCTAAACGTAACGGCCACCCGGGTATTGAGCGATCAGAAGATCGACGAGCAAGCCCGCTCACACTCCAGTGAATCCAACCAGTAACACTACCGTACAGTCCGATCTCGTCGTCTGATATGTCGCATATCTTGCCTAGGGGTGGTAAACGTCAGACCCCAATAGCTCGATAAGTCGTGTCGATATGAGGTCTATAACAATTCGAGAAACTACTGGTAACACTTACCAGTAAATCTCAGCAACCCTGGCCAGGGATTTCCTGTTATAGCCAATCGAACAAAGTGCAACATCAACTCCCTATACCGGGAGAGACGAATCCCCTCCTATCGCTCATTGACTCCATGTGACTCGGGACTATACCCAAAAACCACCGTTTTGCACGCCCTCTTGGACGTGGTAAGATGGAAATCAAAGCACAGTGGGAACCACACAAGACTCTATGACGATCTCGGGTCAACAGACTACTCTGTACCAGTGTCACCAGAGAACTGCCATCTGACGTAAGGTATAATACCATCTGGGAGTTCTCGGCGAGTCCGTCCAGTGTACCCAGTCTCTACTAAGCACCCGTATATCATCTCTGATGTCAAACACCGATGGATATGGGATCATCCATCGCCCATCTGTATGGGTCGAGAAGGTACACGCTAGTATACACTGGTATATCGATGCCCCGTCTCGATACACCTACGACTAGGGACTTTGAAGGATGTACTTATGGACTACCATGTCCCCACTAGTATGATCCGCATCATAGTCCAGGTAGTCAAGTACACATCCTAAGGGCTTTACCAACATGTAATAGAGAGGCAATCTGAGTACACGTTAAGGTAAAGAGTAACCAGATAGCATACTATCATGTCGAGCAAGAAAGTCCTCCCTATATATGTCCCAGCATCCACTACAATATACATCCTATGTACAGTAATGGCCTCTAGGGCATACATATAACTAACAATCTCCCACTTGCACTAGGGCCATCTGTAGCAGTGGTTGTAGTATCTCATACTCAACCATCCCATAAAAGTCTCTCTCTGGGAATAGGCCTTCGTGAGTGGATCCGCCGTGTTGTCCTCTGTTTCTGCTCTCCTAACCTCGATCACCCTGGAGATCAACCATCTCCATGATCAGGTGATACTGCCTTAGAATATGTCTAGATCACTGATGGGACCGGGGTTCCCAGGCCAGAGCCTCACTTCCATTGTCACACAATGGTAGGAACCTAGTTCATCTCATGAACCAGTATACACCCAAACAGCCTCTTTGGTAGCATCTTAAGTAGCGATGTATCCTGCCTTTATCGTCTAGTATGTCACGGTATCTAGCTTGGAACTCTTCCAACATACCGTCCCTTAACTGAGGGTAAAGACAATGCCTGCGACTGACATTCAGTCGTCTTTATCACCCTGGAACACTTCCAGTGATTCTTCCCCAGGATCAACTGATACCAACTCACTACAACTAGTAAGTGTCCTAATATCCATTTAGATCTATCTCATAGATCCAAAATCCAGGATTTAGTAGGTATCACTTTGATCCTATGTGGAGAATCATTGTGATAAGCGGAGATTGATCGAGCGTAGCATAGGAAACTCTTTCCCTATCAAGAGTATGTCATCCACGTACTCTACGAGAATCGCCACCATACTCCCTACTACCTTTTTGTATATACAAGGTTCATCTACCATTTTGATGATGTCAAACTCTTTGACTAACACATCAAAACAGACGTTCCAACTCCGTGACGCCTGCTTTATCGTACAAAGCATCTTGCACACGTTTCCGCTGCTCCCACTATCTACGAAACCCTCTGGCTGTGTACTTATAGACGCACTCTTCTAAAACATCATTTAGAAAAGCAGTCATGACACCCAACCACCAGATATCGTAGTCATGGTATGTAGCCGTGGCAAGTGGGATCTGGATGGACTTAAGCATAGTACTGGAAAAGGTTTCATCATTATCCACGCCTGGTTGATGACGAAAACCTTTAACAAGTCTAGCTTTGAAAGTCTCAACTTTTCCATGTACACCAAGTAATCTTCTCAAGATATACTTGCTCCTGATGGGGATTTAACCCTTCAGATATAGCAACTAAAGTCCATACTTTGTTGGTGTACATGGATTCCATCTCAGATCACTAAGCATCCAGCCATTCTTACAGAGTCTCACTCCTGATGGCCAGCTCGAAACCAGTTGGGTCATCATCTCATGATGCAATCCTCGCTCCCACTGTCATAGAGAAACCAAAGTAACTCTCAGGTGGGTGAGGAACCCTACAAGATCGGCGGAGAGGCTGAGGTTCATTGGAATCTACTGAATCCTTTGGTTCTGTCAAATCATCAGCTGCAGTTTGTATAGCTGGAACATTTCCAGTTGTACATAACAGACGTTGCCTCGAGCTTGTCCGGATTTTGCTTTTTAGACATAGGCCGGACAACCCCAAATCTTAACTAACTTAAGACATGGGCTCTTCCCATTCCATATCTCATATGGAGTGGCAGGCAACTGATTTGATTGGAACCCTATTCAATAGGTATGCAACTTCTCAAGTGCATAACACCCAATAGGAAAAAGGTAACTCAGTAGTACTCATCATAGAGCACACCATATCAAATAGGGTGTATCTGCTCCGCCCCGATATACCATCGTGCTATGGTGTATGCGGAGGAGTAATGCTGAGAGAGAATCTCATTCTCCTTTAGAATAGTCCAGGATTTCCGTGCTCAAGTATTCTCCTCGTTGATCACATCAAAGGACATAATACTTATACCCGTATTTTGGTTCTCTACTTCTAACTTATATTCTGTGAATATCTCAAAAGGTCCGAACTTGTGTTTCAACAAGAACATCTGTCTGAATCTAAAGAGATCATCAGAGAACGTAATGAAGTATAAAGAACCAGTCCTGGCATGTGTAGACTGGGGACCTACATACATCAACATGTATCATCCCAAGAGTTCACTAACTCTTTCTCTGCTTCCAATAAACAGAGCTATGGTCATCTTATCTTTGTGACATGACTGGCGAGTTTTACAAGATGTAAATTCAAACTAATTTAAATATTCATCTTTATGTAACTCTAGCTAGTCGGGTCACATTGATCTGACCTAGTCTACAATACCTTAAGAAGGAATCGTTCAATTCTGAACTTTTCCTCTTGTGTGTGTTCTGTATACTAAGAACTGTAGTTTGATTTAGAACATCAACGCTTTTAGATAACGTGCCTGATCCGATCAACTTTTGATATAGGAAATGTTTAAAAAATTATCCAACAATACAAAATTTTATCATTTCTTTACTAATAAAGAGACTGATATGATTTTGTATATCAGGTTCGGTATCTAATAACATTCGTTCAGAATCAATATATTGGTAATACAAGGTGACAGTGACCGACAGACTTGGCTGCAACACTTGCCCCGTTTTCTGCCTCATGAAACTTATCACCCGTTCTCAGTTTTTCTACCCTTTTGTAGCCCTATGTAACATATTACATATCTGGGATCCTGATCCGGTATCATATACCCAGGATGCGGAGGATACTGAGAAACAGTTCTTTGTAACGAATACACCCGAAGATGATGCATCAGCATGCACTCTCTTCGTTAGGGCGACATGGGAATTCTGGTAATCCCCAATTTCCTGCTCTGTCTTATAACAATTATAAGTTGGAGCGGGACCAACGTTCCCCAGCTCAGTATAACAAGCGGGTTCGGTCAATAATCCGTATTATTATCTTGATTAAGGCGTGATATGGTCGCTACCAGGAGAGAGAGAGAAGAAAACACTCAGCGTGCGCTCTTGCAAGAATAGATTGGTTATTATTTTATCTAATCAGGATGGCTCCCACTGCTTTTTATCAAATCTTCCTTCAAACCCTAAAAGGAAAGACTAGCCGGGATTAATTACACACTACAAGTTCGCCAATCTTTCATCCAGGCCAGTGTCGGTACTTTGAGGGAGGTCCCCCGTGCTTTCGCACGAACCTAATTAATGTAAACCTCGTTTTCCCAAAGGCGTAACCCCATTGACACCTTTCTAGACACCTACTTGATCGACTAATTGTAATGTATAAAACTCTCCCAGGAGTAACTCTTACTCTCAGCGGGTATCGGGATCCAACTATCTCATAGAAGGTATGCAATCTCATTGCAAATTTCAACACTTGAAATTCCCGATAATATTTTGCCCCTAGCGTCCTATGACCTTGACGCAGGCTAACAAACCATAGTCCGCTAGTCAAGTTCAACCCGTCATTTCCTGATTGAATTAAACCCACCCGCACGACCCTTGACGCAGGCCAACAAAGTCGCACGACTACCCTAATCCAATCTGCATCATATGCATAAACAGATAAATACTAGTTAGCTACCGCACACTACGCCTTGACGCAGGCCAACAAACGTAGCACGAATACTAACTACCGCTTATCTGAAATGACGGAGGGCTACGACAGGTTTTTCTGAAAACCTATTGCGTAATGAACTTGATATCGTTGTAGGATCGAATGAATTTTGAAATGGAGTGTTTTTGAGGCTTTTCTAGTTTTGCTAAAGGAGTCACTCCCGGTGAAGGGATCGTCGGTCCTTTCCTCGTCGAATGAGGTGCGGGATATATCATATATATCACTGTGCAAAGCAAAAACTCTTAAAAGCAATCAAAAGACAAACCGAGGGTGTAGCATCTGCCAGTTATTGCTAAAGGAGTCACTCCCGGTGAAGGGATCTCGGTCCTTTCCTTATCGAATAAGGTGCAGGATATATCATATATACCGCTGTGCAAAGCAAGAACTGTAACTACCTATTTTATTTTGAAATTCGATTCTACAACATCTTAGGTTTCTTTTTATTTCATTAATCACATTAATGAAGTCCCATCATTTAAGTACCTAAACATCACAGATAAATACGACGTACACTTATGCCATCCGCATTCGCCTCGATGTCCCCTCGTGCACCGTTAGGTTAGGTAACTAACGGCAGAGCGGGGCAGGGCTAGCGCGGGTGTAAAACATAAGTAACGCCTATATAATATATCATATATACTATATACTGTATCTATCATAGAACATCACATGATCACATCACAGATATCGCAGCAGAAGAAACATATGAAATATTGGATATACTAGGACTCCGTGTTTTCAATACGAGCCAGTATAAAACACGGATTCCACGGTCGCGATGAATAGCCAAACCCACACCCCTAGACCCCTACGAGAGCGGAAAGCAACCCTACCAATTCTAGAGTTAGGACACCCGGCCTCGACTCCTCGAGTTGGTCTCCCACTGGAC
The DNA here is from genome assembly GCA_030015575.1 of Agapanthus africanus. Classification (NCBI taxonomy): domain Eukaryota; kingdom Viridiplantae; phylum Streptophyta; class Magnoliopsida; order Asparagales; family Amaryllidaceae; genus Agapanthus; species Agapanthus africanus. The sequence goes on along the minus strand of JASDDO010000004.1, from coordinate 135,400,825 downwards.
TCCAGAACCCGGTTACTCGTGCCCTCCTCCTTGGGTCTATCCTAGTTCGGAGAAGTAAATAATATACAAAGGGTGACTACTTCCGCAACCTGGAAGTGCCCCAATAAAAGAATATTACATACAGTTTTTACATGAATGAAAATGAAAAACACTCATCTCACATAAAAACCCCCGGCTATTCATACACGACGATCCAATATAACATATCCAGCAACACATAACATCACATATCATCAACGTAAGTAAATATGCGCATCCCAATTGTCGTTGACATATAGCAACGAAACCGACGATATCACATATTACACTTACGGTCACAGAAAAGAAAGTGTAAAACTACAACAGTTGGAATCCGCAATCTCTTTAGACATCGCATGCCTAATCAAATGAATTCCTTAGACATCGCACGCCTAACAATTATAAACCCCGCATTTTAGTCTCATTATCGAAAACACTTTTCAATATCAAGTCGGGTAATTCAACAAGATTCCCGACATCCTGATCGAATGCTCGTCGCAAACTTCTGTAGACGGTCGCACCCCTGATACCGTCGACAAAGTGCACCAAGGCGGAACACCGCTGCCGTGAGCACCCGAACGGATGCTTTCGGCGACGGGGTTCTCCTATAGTCACTTGGTCGAGGCTATGGGGCGAGGCTGTCTATTAAGTTTGTCCGGCGAGTATCCGCGTACGCTACGTGATTGCGACGGACTTTTGATCACATCAAAATTCCGTGGCAACCGATCATTTAAGACTAAACTGCTATGTTTATAACATTCATTCAGTTATCTCATAACTTCTTGTGAATTCCAATTATTGTATCCCATTCCGGATAAACAGAAAATGTTAAACTTTCCGATTGAACATTCGAACACCCAAGTTTTCCCGATACAGATCAACACATGAAACAAGTCTAAAAATATTCAGTTCGTGCCTCAGTACCAACGGTCCAGCCGTAGAAGGGTCAAGCCAACGCCTCACATGTGGCACGCCGTACTGTCCCAAACCCGAAGGTTCAAAGGGCAGTTCAAGACGGTCACATAATCGAGTTAAGGTTTGTTGTCTTCTAGAGGGTCCATTGAGTTACTTGCACTACTTAGAACGTCTTTAAACCACGGAAAAATCCAACACTTGGAAATTTCCCGACAGGAGAAAAATTGGGTATTTATATCCGGTCGAACTTTTTAACATATTCTAAAATTTATCCGGAAAGCCAAATAGACAAAATCTGATACTCCGATCGAAACACCGAATCACCAAAACAACTCCAGAAAATTCAACTCTTGAATAAAATTTAAAAATACCCAGAGAACTCAGCACAGCAAACTAATAATTACTGTGCAAATTTTGGTCAACGATGCAACAGTGTTGCCGCGGAACCGCCGCGCCACGTGGGCTAAGGCCGCGGTTCCGCGGCTGTTTGATGGAATTACGACCAAAATTTTGCACCGTAATTCTTATAAAACCCTGCTTATTTTTCTGCATATTTTTAATTTACAAAAAACCCTGTTTTTGAAAAAAAGTCCAGAGAGCATGTAAAATTGGGGTTTCGGGTTCGTTCGGGTTTCAAATTCCGTCTACGCATCGCCTAAGGCTCTAGCTTGGCTCTGATACCACTGTAGGGTTCCTAGGCACCCCAAGGAGGTCTCACAAGGCATCAACCATGCCAATTTCAAAAATACGGTGCCGAGAAACCCTAGACTACGGATCGTTGGCTAGATTTTTAGGCGAAAAAGCAAACTAGTTAACGCTTAACTACTAGAATACGGAAATACAACCTTTGTAGATCCGGTCCTCCACCTCCATAGCTCCGCAATGAACTCTCCTCGCTGTCCAAATCGAAATCTGGGCTCTATCTTCGGCTTCATTAGAGAAGAAGCGGGCTAGGTCATCGACGACGATGCCGAAGATGATCTACGTCGAGACATCGCTAGATCAAGCTCCAACTTCACCAAGTCAAGAAAACTTGTGAAGGAAACACACTCTACTACTTGGCAAGAGGTAGAGGATGAAGAAATAGGAAGTGGGTAGACTTTAGAATTGGATTTCTCACTCATTTTCTTCACTTGCCATTGATGAGGCAAGCTTTCTTCTTTGAAGATGAAGAAGAAGAAGATGAATATTATCTTATGATAAGTTTTATCCTCAAAGAAAATAATATGAATACTTATCATAATATAACCATAGTCAAGTGTAGAGAATGAATCATGGTTGAGTGGAATGGTTAGGGTTAAGCATGAGACAAAATGGTTACTTGGTCAAAGTCTTCATGAAGCTTCAAGAAAGAACAAAGAAAGCCACCATTTTTCTTTTTTGCTATTATTTTCCAAAACTAATAAATAAATAAATGAATGAATAAATAATCATAACCCTAACCATTCATATGATCATGGTTCAATCTTCACACATACACAAGTAAACATGTATCATCAAACATGATACAATCAAGTGCACAAAACTATATCGAATATACAATGTGCACATCCGAGCGAGAAAATCCATTTAAAGTGAACCAATATTAGTTAATGCAAAGTAATATATCAAATATATAATTATACATTAAATTATTAAATCAACACTTGATTTAACGATCCGGTCATATCGCATATAACCGACTAATATCCAATGTATCGATTTATCGAATCAATCCTTGATTCGATAACTAGGTTACATCGCATACAACCATTCGACACATTAATCGCGAGAATAGAATACGGTATCATATACACGCATTATTCTCGGTCCCGCACATATCTCATATGCGCTCCTATTTCGTTTTGCATGAGCCAGGAAACCTCTGTGTAGGACTCTAAAGACTCGTCAATATGCCGGCAGCAGGTGATGATCATATCAAACACCCACAAGCCGCAAGCGGTCTGCTAAACGTAACGGCCACCCGGGTATTGAGCGATCAGAAGATCGACGAGCAAGCCCGCTCACACTCCAGTGAATCCAACCAGTAACACTACCGTACAGTCCGGTCTCGTCGTCTGATATGTCGCATATCTTGCCTAGGGGTGGTAAACGTCAGACCCCAATAGCTCGATAAGTCGTGTCGATATGAGGTCTATAACAATTCGAGAAACTACTGGTAACATTTACCAGTAAATCTCAGCAACCCTGGCTAGGGATTTCCTATTATAGCCAATCGAACACAGTGCAACATCAACTCCCTATACCGGGAGAGACAAATCCCCTCCTATCGCTCATTGCCTCCATGTGACTCGGGACTGTACCCAAAAACCACCGTTTTGCACGCCCTCTTGGACGTGGTAAGATGGAAATCAAAGCACAGTGGGAACCACACAAGACTATATGACGATCTCGGGTCAACAGTGTCACAACCCGAAAGTACGGAACATGACCGGCACTTAGACTACGAACGTCTCAAGGCGTACGTATGCTAAGTAAGCCGAAACCCAGAAATCCAAACCAAGAGAAGTAGTAGAGAATAGGAAGAATCATATCAAATCAACCTGTATGCAACATAATATACAACGCCTAAAGGCGAGGATCACAACAGAAATGGAACTCAACCAGCAAGAAACTCAAGAAATATAACATGCTACTCTATGGTCGAAAGAATAACATTACTGGTCTCTATCTCAAAAAATACAAGTTTGGTTGATGGAACTTCTAGATACAACTGAAATATAATATACAATGTATAATGATGGGTAAGATACCATAAACCCACCTACTAGCAAGTCACCCGAAAAGAAACCGTGCCCGCAAAGCCATAATGAAATCCGTACGGCAACACCTGCAAGAAACTGGGGCACAACGGGGGTGAGTTGCCAACTCGTGAGTAGAAAAACATTTACGCACAGAAATCGCATAAATAACGCAACCTAGGTCAATGATCATAATATATCCTCAAAAATGTATGTAACATGCAGCCTATAACAAGGCTAGGGTAAATATCTAACCCGAGTGTAATCTCATGTGGCCGTGTCTGTGCCTCAGATAGCAATATATCATATGAATGAGGTATGAATGCATGAAAACAGAATACATGTAAATGAAGAAACTGTTTTCTTAAATTAGTGAGATTTCCTTTGTATTTTTAAAATGAGGTATCATAAATGAAATCAGCATCAACAGTGTCTAGCATCGACACAAAACATAAATCTCAATGTCTCAAAACCTCAGGCTCCGGCCATCCGGACTGGCCTGTATCATCAAATCTCAGTACCTCAATATCTCAAAATCTCAATGTCTCAATCTCAATATCTAGGGCGCCGTCAGTCCAGACCGGCCCCTACCATCTATCTCAAGACCACGACGGTATCCTCCGGATATCCGACGCGTCGGGTAAAATCACCGGTAGGTAGTCTCCCCCTGCCAGGCTCATCGTCATCACCACGAGCTTCTTTCCCCGGGGTACCTTACCGGGTCCACCATGTACCCGAAACGGTTCATCCAACTCCTCGAATCGGGTCTCCAAATCCATCAGCAAACTCATGGTGGACGACTCATACATCATGGGAAAAACCGCGCTTTTTATTTAAAAAGAGAAAGAAGAAGTTTGTATATGTTTTGCGGTTTTCCACAAATCCAGAAAATCTCATGGAAATCCAAATCCAAAACCTCAATAGCACGTAAAAAGTGAATATATGCATGAGAATCCATGAATGCGGCATAACAATGAATAACAGTATGCATGAGATAGCAGGTAATAACTACAATGTCTAAACTAACATATAAGGCAAGTACACTAATATCATGTCTAAACTATTAGCTAACAGGCTATGTCAAGCAATAATATTTTCTAAGGTGTACGTGACATGGCAATTACCGATGAAGATGTGTGTGAGCCGGCAAGTAAGTGTACGTGGTACATACGCATCATCGGTAATGGTGCTGGTGTCCTAACCACAAGATATCAACAGTAGAATATGAAGCATAATATAAGCATGTGATGCGGAGCAAACAACAATAATGAGCGGGAGCTGAATACTAGACGCAACGATAACTAATCTGTTTTAACCTAATATAAGTCCTACAATGGTGCCTTTTGAAATAACACGAATCGTGGTGTTTTGAAAATAGGGGCTACGGTGTTTTTAAGAAAAGATACATTTTTTGAAATATCCGTAGGATCCCTTAGGCTGTCTTTAAAATTACGCACGATTCGTAAGCTTTGAAATAGGTAGGAACCGAATCTAATCTAACAACTAACTAAACTAAAGGGCTAAGCTACAAGCTAGACTACAGGTAAGGAAACCACCTAACATCGGAGTCGATACATATACATACCTGTATATATATTAGTCGGTGATCCCGCCTCAATAATATCATATCCGATACCATATCTATAATCAGACATCCCAAGTCAAGAGTGCGGATCAATCATCAAGATATAGCTCGTACGTAAATCCGTCGTACGGCATCCCCAAATCTGGGTACGGGTCAATATCATATTCCTCACACTATTCCTCTGGTATCCTCTTTATCCAAGATCATAGTCTAGGGTACTGACCTATGTCTAGTACAATACTAATATCCTCAATATACTCATGATCTGACTACTGATCGACAATCTCGTACAAACCGATATCGTCAGCACATATCATCATCAAGGGGTATACATCGCCCGATACGGCCTAATATCAATATCCTAGCATATTATGCCTCATATCACGATCACATGTCGACCATTTATTTATAACACTATTCACCCGTATCGCCGCCGCAAGATCCGCTATAACACCAGGACATACCTTAAGTACGAATCCTGCCATATCACCGAGATCACAACCACAAACAAATCTCATCGACTCAGCTCAATCCCAAGTATCCTCCTCAAATCCGTATGTGAACACATAGTCCCATACCCATGTGAACACATAACTATAAAGAATCCCATGAGCACATATAAATAGGAATGTATGCAAGTATGTATGTGTGTATGTGTAGTGCAACACTACCCTAGGGTTCGCGACACTAAAATAATCCAACACACCAATATCCATCCTAAACATCGTTATTAATCCCAATAACATATAATAATTGTTGGTGTGTATACGCATCCGTATACACCACCACGGACCGCGGGGGTGCTATACGCCATCCGCTCGACTTCTCCCCGTAGATATAAATCTACTCACCTGGTCCTCGCTCGCCGGTGCCGACGTTGCCACGCGCTTGCTTGTCGTCTCGAAGTCCACATGGGGTACCTACACATCATAACGCACCATATCGCATTAAAATCCGACTAATGACCAAAACGTCCCACATAGGTCAAAACCTATGGCTGCTTTCACAAATCAACCCAAAAACCCTCGACGTCGGCGTACAAACGCCAAACCATCGAGAAAAACCTAAACACACTCATTTGTACAATCACAAGCACTAATTATAATATAAAATAGCTTAAAATTCACAAGAACCCCAAATTCACTTTAAAAGCCATTTTTTCCGAAAATCTAGCAAGCACAATTCGCCGTTTTTGTACAAAACAAGATGTTTAAACAAATGTAGCGTCCATAATACTTATTAAATATCTTAAATAAGTCATAAAAACCATTTCCATAATTTAATCTCATAAATTTGCATAATTTCCAAAATCCTAGTTTGCAAAAATATCAATTTTTAACACCTTTTAAAGCAAAATTCACAATTCATCAATTAAGCTTGGTTTTGCATGATCCAAAATCATTAAACCACTCATTATAATATTAATAATGACATGAAACCTTAATTTAGATTTTAATCCCAATATAAAACAATTTCAAAAAAAACTAGTTAGCAAAAAGCACATTTATCACAATTTCCAACTAACAAATTTTGAAATTAGTAACTAGATTAGGTTTTAGCAAGAATTAACATGTCAATCTACTCATGGCAACCTTAATGATGTGATAAAACCCTATCTTGATTTTAATCTCACATATAACCATTAATCCCACAATTCAAGTTTGCAATATACACACAAATTAAACACCAAATTTAGTTAAATTTGAGTAATTAACCAACAATTAACACATGGGTTAAGATTTATACCTCCCAATTAGAGATATAACAAGGATCTAAGCCTCCCAAATTGCTCTCTTGCTCCCAAAATCCATGCTAGATAGGCAAATAAATAATGGGTAGGAGTTGGATTTCGGTTTTGAGTTTTAGTTGATTTTTCATGAAAAATTTTTTGTGAATTTTTTTGGAGAAGAGATGAGATGAGGAATGAGAGGGGAGGGCTGCTGAAATGTGCAGGTTTCAGCCATCATGGGGGTGGGGAATGGGTGAGGGAGGAGAGAGAGTGAGGTGGAGAAAGTGGAAAAAGTCAAAGTCCACCATTTTCTATCATTTTCTTTTCTTTTCTTCTCTTTTCTTTGTGATTTGGAGAGAGAGTGGGGGAGGGCTGTCATGGTGGGGTCGGCCACATGGGGAGAGGGAGAGAGGGTGAGTTATGGGTGTATGGGTGAAGAAAAATGATAAATGTTATACCCCAATTCCCATTAACACTGATTTTACCGAAAAAAAGCCTTTTTTCTTCAATAATTTCTAAACCGTTTTGGCAAATGATTTCGTTCCAAAAACCACATGATAAAATTTTATTTAATGTTTTATGATGCACAAAATTTATTTCAACTCATTCCAATTTGTAATTTTCCCTAATTAAATGTATTAGTGACGGCTTAAAATAATAATAAAATAATATTTTTTCAGAAAATTTGAAATTTCACCAGCGGCTCAATAAACACCAAATAATAGCAATTACATAGCTAGAATATGTATATTTAATTTTTATAATAAGATATTTGCATTTTGACTTTTTTACAGAAAACCCCCTTATCTTACCGATTTTTCGAAATTTCACCAAACGATTTTCAAAGCGTCACAATCTTCCCCCCTTAAAGAAATTCGGTCCCCGAATTTAAATTCAAACTCCCCCAAATACTAAAACATCTAAGAAAACCCATCAAGTCGTCGGGGCTCCGAAATTGTAAATACATAAAACAAATCGTAGCGCAGCGCATGCGCTTGAAAAATGAGCATATAACTCAAATCAAAACTCCGTCAAGCATCCCGCAATCATCGGAGTCATGGAGAAGACATCAATGCCAAATCCAAATCAAAACCAATATGACATAACTCGAAACTATACCTGTAAATATCGAATCTATATCTGTTAGTATCTGAAGGAAATGCATGCCAAATCTCTTTAAGTCGCTGTGCAACACGTATAACACTGCACAGTGGCGGACGTCTATCATAAGAAAATAACTATATACATGTTTGAAATGTACGTTCCGCCGTTTTGGAAACAATTTAGAAGGGTCTCCTTGTTTTAAACATTTCGTGTCATATCAGACACGTAGGTAAATACTGAGGCTATAGCTTGCTTTTTGGAAATCCCTTCAATAACTATCAATGCATGCAAAATATATTCAGGTACTGTCCTCTGACTAGTCCTGCTCAGTACGAAAACACATAGCAATATCATAAAAACGTACTGCTCTATACGAAATCAATCCCCAAAATATGCACATGAATGCTACGTGCGTCTGGTGCGCACGGAAATCAAAATCCATGAATATGCCATACATGCGCACAGAAACAACATCTAAGTGCATCGGGTGTGCATGAAACATCTGTCGTAGGCAACGTGTGTGCTTGACAGCAAAATCAGGTGCATCTGACATGCACGAAAAATCTCGAATTAGTGCATCTGGTGTGCACCAAATCGCATCTCGTAACAGGCGCCCAACAGGCGCTAAAAATCCAAATCAGGTGCATCCATCGTGCACGAAATCATGAAATCCAATACCAAGCGCCGAACGTGCGCAAAATCAATCAGGTGCACAAGGTGCACAAAACAAATATCGAGTATCACCATCGAAATTGAAGTCCAGTGCATCTAAGTGCACAAAAGGCGTATCACTGCACTTCAAGCATATATAAACTATACAGAGTGCAGGAACCAAATCGTGTGCATGCATACGCACAAAACCAACTCAACTGTTTAAAATCGTAAAATCACAAACATGTGAAACTGAAGTACGAAAACGATATCAAGTGCAACACTGTGCAAAGTGTTGGTGAGTGCTGCATGCTCCCACAACTCTTGTGGCGCGGCGGAAGCGATGAACGAAAATTTTCTTTGCATACAACACGCACTTAACCGAAGATCTTGTCTAAACCACAACTAGTAAACCCCAACTAGAGATCTTATCTACTATGTTAGGGATTATACCTTGATGATACGGTCCTTCGGGTCTTCTCTTGGATGCAACTCCTTTGCTCCTTTCTCCTCTTTTGGTGAACTCCTCGGCTCCTTTAGATGTTGCCGACGTTTTCGATCTCCGGCCACCGAAGACCTAGATGATCCACCCGAGAGTTTTCGTGCAAGCTTGAAACTCTTCTCAAGAGTTTAACCGAGAGACCAAATTTGCTAGAAGAGGTCACTAGGATGATGTAGAGATAATTGTATTGGATTAACTTGAAATCCTAAGCTTTGGATTCACATCTCATGTGAGGGTTAAAGCTAGGAAGAATGATCACCATCATTTTTCTTTCTCTCTTCTTATAAACTTGTTATGATACACTTATCATAATTTTGTGTAGGATTTGAATGCCTTGATTTCACATCTCATGTGAAGATATTTATAAGAAGAAATGGAGGAGAGAATAATTGCATTTATAATTAAAAAGTTCAAGCATGATGGAAAAAGAATTTAGCACTAACTAAAGCATGTATTATGAAAGAAGTATCATGCATTAATAGTACATCCACTTCAACAACCATGTTATCATGCTTATACCTTTTAATTTACACCTCACTTATTTATTTTCACAAAATAAATGATGTCATAATTATATCATTATGAGGTGGCATCTTCTAGAAGGTATTTTGTAACAATTACAAAAATACCCCTCCTCCGTATACCGTATACCATATACTGTATACCCGCATCCGAATTCCGAAAAATACGAATACCATTAATCCAATAATATAATACCGGTATCCGTCCAGTATTATTCTTCCGATTATTATTCCTGTAACAATTACACGAACATAATCGAAAACCAGCCGCAACACTTTACGGCTGCCGTAACAACTTACAGTTTCTACATCTTTTGCCTGAACGAGGGAACCCTCTATGTGGGACTCTAAAGACTCGTCAGTACGCTGGCAATGGGTTTAACCACAAGCACGTCAGTGGAACTAGCTGTACGTAACGGCTACCCAGGTACATGACGAAAAAGTGGCCGACGAGCGAACTCATCACAACCCTTACGAGCCTGTAAGCAACACTTACCGTACAGTCCGGTCTCTTCGTCTGATACGTCGCATATGAAGTCTAGGGGTGGTAAATGTCAGACCCCAGTAACTTTATAAGTCATGTTGATTTATGGCTCATAACAGGTCGAGGAACTACTGATAACACTTATCAGTAAACCTCGAGAATCCTGGCCAGGGATTTAGGTGTTATAGCCGATCAAACATAGCGTGACATCAACTCCCTACACCGGGAGAGACGAAACCCCTCCTATCGCTCACTGTCTCCATATGATTCGGGACTGTACCCAAAATCCACCTGTTTGCACAACTCAGTAGAGCCATGGTAGGGAGGAAATCAAAGTACAGTGGGAATCACACAAGACTCTATGACGATCTCGAGTCTACAGACTAACCTGTACAAGTGTCACCAGAGAACTGCTATCTGACAATAGGTATATATACCATCTAGGAGTTCTCGGCGAGTCCGTTCAGTGTACCCAGTCTCCACTGAGCACCCGTACACCATCCTTGATGTCAAACACCGATGGATATGGGATCATCCATCGCCCATCATATGGGTCAAGATGCGTATACGCTAGTCTACTCTGGTGTATCGATGCCCTGTCTCGACACACCCTCGACTAGGAACAGTTATAGGATGTACTCATAGACTACCGTGGCCCCACTAGTATGATCTCATCATAGTCCCAGTAGTCGAGTACAAATCCTAAGGGCTTTATCAACATGTAACAAAAGAGACAATCAGAGTACATGTTAAGATAAAGTACAACCAGATAGCGTACTATCATGTCGAGCAAGAAAGTCCTCCCTATATATGTCCAAGCATCCACTACAATATACATCGTATGTACAGTAATGGCCTCTAGGGCACACATATAACTAACAATCTCCCACTTGCACTAGGGCCATCTGTTGTGGTATTACATACCAAACAATCAGCTGTGGTTGAAGTATTTCATACTCAACCATCCCATAAAAGTCTCTACTGGGAAAAAACCTTAGTGAGTGGATCCGCTCTGTTGTCCTCTGTATCTACTCTCCTAACCACGATCTCCCTGGAGATCAACCATCTCCATGATCAGGTGGTGCTGCCTAAGAATTATATCTGGATTTCTGATGGGACGGTAGTTCCTTGGCTAAAGCCACAACTCCATTGTCACACAATGGTAGGAACGAAGTTCATCTTATGAACTTATATATATCCAGACTTTATCTTTGGTAGCATCTTTAATAATGACGTATCTTGCCTTTCTAGTATGTCACGGTATCTAGCTTGGAACTCTTCCAACATACCGTCCCTCTACTAAGGGTAAAGACAATGACTGTGACTGACATTCAGTCGTCTTTATCACCCTGGAACCTTTCCAGTGATTCTCCCCAAGATCGATTGATACTATCTCACTACAATTAGTGAAAATCCTAACATCCTATTTAGATCTATCTCATAGATCCAAAAACCCAGGATTTTTAGGAGGTATCACCTTGATCTTATATGGAGAATCCTTGTGATAAGCAGAGATTGACCGAGTGTATCATAGGAAACTCTTTCCCATCAAGAGTATGTCATCCACGTACTCTACGAGGATCACCACCATACTCCATACCACGAGGTTCAACCATTTTGATGAAGTCAAACTCTTTGACTACCACATCAAAACAAATGTTCCAACTCCGCTGTGATTCTCCCAAGGATCAATTGATACTATCTCACTACAACTAGTGAGTATCCTAATATCCATTTAGATCTATCTCATAGATCCAAAACCTCGGATTTAGGAGGTATCACCTTTGATCGTATATGGAGAATCTTTATAATAAGAGGAGATTGACTGAGCGTAGCATAGGAAACTCCTTCCCTATCAAGAGTATGTTATCCACGTACTCTACGAGGATCACCACCATACTCCCTACTACCTTTTATGTATATACAAGGTTCATCTATTATTTTGATGAAGTCAAACTTTTTGACTACCACATCAAAATAGATGTTCCAACTCCGCGATGCCTGTTTTATCGCATAAAACATCTTGCACACTTTTCCGCTGCTCCCACTATCTACGAAGCCCTCTGGCTGTGTACTTATAGACGCTCTTTTCTAAAACTTCATTTAGAAAAGCAGTCATGACACCCAACCACCAGATATCGTAGTCAAGGTATGTAGCAGTGGCAAGTAGGATCTGGATGGACTTAAGCATAGCTTTGAAAGTCTCAACTTTTCCATGTACACCAAGTAATCTTCTCAAGATATACTTGCTCCTGATGGGGATTTAACCCTTCAGATAAAGCAACCAAAGTCCATACTTTGTTGGTGTATAAGGATTCCATCTCAGATCGCTAATCATCCAGCCATTCTTACAGAGTCCCACTCCTGATGGCCTGCTCGAAACTAGTTAGGTCATACCATTTTGGTCAGGCAACAGCCCCATCCTATAGGGTCGCCGTGGCACCAAAAGGTCCCTCAGCAGCTATTTTCTACGCATGCCCCCTTGCGAGGACTACAACCCGTCGGAACACCTTCCGATCTCGGGATACGCTGGGGTAATATGAAATCCTCGCTCCCACTGTCATAGAGAAACCGAAGTATCTCTTAGGTGGGTGAGGAAATTAACTAGATCGGCGGAGAGGCTGAGGTTCGTTAGAGTCTATTGAATCCTTTGGTTCTACCAAATCATTTGCTGTAGCTGGAACTCCTTCCAGTTCTACCTCATGACCACTAATTTCTTCACAAGAAATTCCCTTTCACAAAGGTGGCATGCTGAGAAACAAAACAACTTTTGTTCCTCGGTTAGGTCATCTGTTGTAGTTTGTATAGCTGGAACGCCTTCCAGTTCTACCTTATGACCACTAATTTCTTCACAAGAAATTCCCTTTCACAAAGGTGGCATGCTGAGAAACAAAACAACTTTTGTTCCTCGGTTAGGTCATCTGGTGTAGTTTGTATAGCTGGAACGCCTTCCAGTTCTACCTTATGACCACTAATTTCTTCACAAGAAATTCCCTTTCACAAAGGTGGCATGCTGAGAAACAAAACAACTTTTGTTCCTCGGTTAGGTAGAAGATATTCCCTTACTAATGCTTGGGATATCCAACAAACTTCTACAGTTTTGACTTTGCCTCGAGCTTGTCCGGATTTAGGTTTTTAGACATAGGCCGGACAACCCCAAATCTTAACATCTTTAAGAGATGGGCTCTTCCCATACCATATCACATATGGAGTAGTAGGCACCTGATTTGATTAGAACCCTATTCAATAGGTATGCAGCTTCACAAGTTCATAACTCCCAAAAGGAAAATAGGAAACTCAGCAGTACTCATCATGGAGCACACCATATCACATAGGGTGCATTCGCTCCGCCCCGATATACCATCGTGCTATGGTGTATACGGAGGAGTAATACTGAGAGAGAATCTCATTCTCTTTTAGAATAGTCCAGGATTTCCATGCACAAGTATTCTCCTCCTTGATCTCATCAAAGGACATAATACTTATACCCGTTTTTGGTTCTCTACTTCTAATTTATATTCTGTGAATATCTCAAAAGCTTTGAACCTATGTTTCAACAGGAACATATGTCTGAATCTTGAGAGATTATCAGAGAATGTAACGAAGTACAAGGAACCGGTCAAGGCATATGCAGACAGGGGGCCTTTCATACATCATCATGTATCAATCCCAAGAGTTCACTAACTCTCTCTGTTTCCAATAAACAGAGCTATGGTCATTCAATCTTTGTGACATGACTAGCAAGTTTCACAAGATGTAAATTCAAACTGGTTTAAATATACATCTAAAATGTAACTTCAGCTAGCCGGGTCGCATTGATCTGACCTAGTCTATAATGCTTCAAGAAGGATCCGTTCATTTCTGAACTCTTCCTCTTGTGTGTGTTCTGTATACTGAGAACTGCAGTTTGATTTAGAACGTCTATGCTTTTAGATAACGTGCCTGAACCGATCAACACTTGATATAGGAAATGTTCAAAACATTATCCATCAATACAAAATTTTATCATTTCTTTACTAATAAAGAGATTGATATGATTTTGTATATCAGGTTCGATATCTAATAGCATTTGTTCAGAATCAATGTATTCTTAATACAGGGTGACAGTGACCGACAGACTTGGCTGCAACACTTGCCCCGTTTTCTGTCTCATGAAACTTATCACCCGTTCTCAGTTTTTCTACCCTTTTGTAGCCCTATGTAACAGATTACATATCTGGGATCATGATCCAGTATCAAATACCCAGGATGCAGAGGATACTGAGAAACAGTTCTTTGTAATGAACACACCCGAAGGAGATGCATCATATGCACTTTCTTCGTTTGGGCGGCATAGGAATTCTGGTATTTCCCTATTTCCTGCTCTGTCTTATAACAATTATAAGTTGGAGCGGGACCAACGTTCTCCAGCTCAATATAACAAGCGGGTTCAGTCAATATATCCGTATTTATTATCTTGATTAAGGCATGATATGGTCACTATATGGAGAGAGAGAGAAGAAAACACTTTAGCGTATGCTCTTGCAAGATTAGATTGGTTATTATCTAATCCAGATGTCTCCCACTGTTTTTATCAAATCTTCCTTCAAACCTTAAAAGGTAAGATTAGCCAGGAATAATTACACCCTATAATTTCATCAAATTGTCTTGTGTAAAACTTTCCCAGGAGTAACTCTTACTCGCAGCGGGATCGGGATCCAACTATCATATAGAAGGTATGCAATCTCATTGCAAATTTCAACTCTTGAAATTCCCGATATGGTTTTTACCCCTAGTCACTTATGACCTTGTCTATGGTCAACATATCATAAGTACTAGCCAAGTTCTACCCGTCATTTCGTGATTAGCCAGACCCACCCATATGACCCTTGACTATGATCAACATAATCACATGAATGTCCTAACTAATCGCATCATATGCTTTGTAGGAATACATCACTTAGCTACCGTACACTATGCCTCGGCTATGGTCGACATACGTAGCACGAATACTAAGTACTCTGCTTCCTAAAATGACGGAGGGCAACGGATGGTTTTTATGAAAACCTTTAACGTTTTGAACTTGATATCGTTGTAGAATCAAGTGGGAAGGAGTGGTTTAAGCTCCAGTTTAAAAATCGAATGGTTTTATAGTATCTTTCTAATTTTGCTAAAGAGGTCACTCCCGGTGAAGGGATCTCGGCTCTTTCCTTATCGAATAAGGTGCTGGATATGTAAATACCACGATGCAAAGCAAAGTTAGATCAACTATAAAATCAAATCGAGTTCTTTGTAACATTTTCCAGTTTCGCTAAAGGGGTCACTCCCGGTGAAGGGATCTCGGCCCTTTCCTCATCGAATGAGGTGCAGGATATTTAAGAATACCACTATGCAAAACAAAAGCTAGAGTTACCCTTTTTCAAAAAATTTGATTCTACAACATCTTTAGGTTTCTTTCTTTTAACATTAATCACATTAATGTGGTCCCATCATTTACGTTTCCTATCTTTTACGTTTCCCAAACATCACAGAAAAGAAACGCAAATAGAATGTACGCTTATGCCATCCGCATTTGCCACTGGGCCCCGTCATGCACCGTTAGGTTACTTAACTAACGGCAGAGCGGGGGCTGGACTAGCGCGGGTGCAAAACATAAGCAACGTTTATTATATATCTCATATATATAAATATAACCATTTCAGATCACAGATGAATGCATTGGATATGTTAGGAATTCCGTATTTCATTCAAGCCCTTAATGAAAAACGGGTTCCACGGTCGTGATGAATAGCCAAAACCCCCCCTAGACCCCTACGGGTGCGGCAAACTACCCGCCAAATTCCTGAAGTGTAGCAACCTTCCTCAACAATTGAGTAGGCTACTCGGCACTTGGAGAACCTGGTAGTTTGTGCACCCCACCTTGGGTCTATCCTAGGAGCAAAAACAGTAAAAAGAAATTATACAATATAACATTGCTTTTTACAAATTACATGGAATGATAGAAAAGGAAAAACACTCTTCTCACACCCCCCGGCCATTCATCACAACGATCTAACACATTCATATACACATACCATCTCATGATATCCATATGTGCAACCCCCACGAATCGTCATATAGCAATTAGCGGACGTTTCAAACACATATAACAGAAAAGAAAACCCGATTAGCCAAGCACTTTAGAATTTCGATCGATGATTTTTAAAAAACCAGGCCAACACTTGACATGTCCCTGTACAAACACCTTTGTACAATTCTATACATCCCAGAAACCATATTTACCCAATATGAGATCACTGTAGGAAACCGAGTCAACTCCGCGTTGACGCGGCCGCGGATCCGCGGCCAAACCCAGGGTTTGGCCGCGCATCCGCGGCAGTCTTGGCGAGTTGGGACTCCGGGTTTCTACAGTGTTCATAGAAAACCCTGCATGTATTTTTAAGATATGTCAAATTTATTTTGGAACACTTTCAAAAACTGACAGCAGCAGGGGCATAATACGAGTTTTCGGGAGAAAAAACTGTCGATCGAGCTTCTAACTTTTGGCTAACATCTAATTGTGGTTAAGTTAGGCTCTGATACCATGTTGGTGAGTGCTTCATGCTCCCACAACTCTTGTGGCGCGGCGGAAGCGATGAACGAAAATTTTCTTTGCATACAACACGCACTTAACCGAAGATCTTGTCTAAACCACAACTAGTAAACCCCAACTAGAGATCTTATCTACTATGTTAGGGATTATACCTTGATGATATGGTCCTTCGGGTCTTCTCTTGGATGCAACTCCTTTGCTCCTTTCTCCTCTTTTGGGGAACTCCTCGGCTCCTTTAGATGTTGCCGACGTTTTCGATCTCCGGCCACCGAAGACCTAGATGATCCACCCGAGAGTTTTCGTGCAAGCTTGAAACTCTTCTCAAGAGTTTAACCGAGAGACCAAATTTGCTAGAAGAGATCACTAGGATGATGTAGAGATAATTGTACTGGATTAACTTGAAATCCTAAGCTTTGGATTCACATCTCATGAGAGGGTTAAAGCTAGGAAGAATGATCACCATCATTTTTCTTTCTCTCTTCTTATAAACTTGTTATGATACACTTATCATAATTTTGTGTAGGATTTGAATGCCTTGATTTCACATCTCATGTGAAGGTATTTATAAGAAGAAATGGAGGGGAGAATAATTGCATTTATAATTAAAAAGTTCAAGCATGATGGAAAAAGAATTTAGCACTAACTAAAGCATGTATTATGAAAGAAGTATCATGCATTAATAGTACATCCACTTCAACAACCATGTTATCATGCTTATACCTTTTAATTTACACCTCACTTATTTATTTTCACAAAATAAATGATGTCATAATTATGTCATTATGAGGTGGCATCTTCTAGAAGGTATTTTGTAACAATTACAAAAATACCCCTCCTCCGTATACCGTATACCGTATACTGTATACCCGCATCCGAATTCCGAAAAATACGAATACCATTAATCCAATAATATAATACCGGTATCCGTCCAGTATTATTCTTCCGATTATTATTCCAGTAACAATTACACGAACATAATCGAAAACCTGCCGCAACACTTTACGGCTGCCGTAACAACTTACGGTTTCTACATCTTTTGCCTGAACGAGGGAACCCTCTATGTGGGACTCTAAAGACTCGTCAGTACGCTGGCAATAGGTTTAACCACAAGCACGTCAGTGGCACTAGCTGTACGTAACGGCTACCCAGGTACATGACGAAAAAGTGGCCGACGAGCGAACTCATCACAACCCTTACGAGCCTGTAAGCAACACTTACCGTACAGTCCGGTCTCTTCGTTTGATACGTCGCATATGAAGTCTAGGGGTGGTAAATGTCAGACCCCAGTAACTTTATAAGTCATGTTGATTTATGGCTCATAACAGGTCGAGGAACTACTGATAACACTTATCAGTAAACCTCGAGAACCCTGGCCAGGGATTTAGGTGTTATAGCCGATCAAACATAGCGCGACATCAACTCCCTACACCGGGAGAGACAAAACCCCTCCTATCGCTCACTGTATCCATATGATTCGGGACTGTACCCAAAATCCACCTGTTTTCACAACTCAGTAGAGCCGTGGTAGGGTGGAAATCAAAGTACAGTGGGAATCACACAAGACTCTATGACGATCTCGGGTCTACAGACTAACCTGTACAAGTGTCACCAGAGAACTGCTATCTGACAATAGGTATATATACCATCTAGGAGTTCTCGGCGAGTCCGTTCAGTGTACCCAGTCTCCACTGAGCACCCGTACACCATCCTTGATGTCAAACACCGATGGATATGGGATCATCCATCGCCCATCATATGGGTCAAGATGCGTATACGCTAGTCTACTCTGGTGTATCGATGCCCTGTCTCGACACACCCTCGACTAGGAACAATTATAGGATGTACTCATAGACTACCGTGGCCCCACTAGTATGATCTCATCATAGTCCCAGTAGTCGAGTACAAATCCTAAGGGCTTTATCAACATGTAACAAAAGAGACAATCAGAGTACATGTTAAGATAAAGTACAACCAGATAGCGTACTATCATGTCGAGCAAGAAAGTCCTCCCTATATATGTCCAAGCATCCACTACAATATACATCGTATGTACAGTAATGGCCTCTAGGGCACACATATAACTAACACAAAGATCGTAAATCCTCAATCATCAAAATCAAATCATACGAATAAATCACCCAAAACATCGTAATCAACAATGGCGGAATAGTACTGCTCAAGCGCATCCTCTAAGAATCTCGGCCAACCGTCGCGGTCACTAGTAGGACGTCTCGTCGATGATCATGAACTCTGACCTGCTGGCGTGCGTAACCATGACCACTCCTGGGTCAAGGTCTTCACTGTGAATTACCAATCTTTCGGTCCATCGGCTCATCGGCCCTGTCAGGTGTGCTAACGGGGACGATTCCGTTCTGGCACTTCTCTGGTCATCTCTTGGTCAATCATCGCGACCACTCGTAAGACAGCATATTACTGGCGTCGGCCTCTGGCTCTCTGAATGTACGTGACACATCTGATCCTGGGTGCAAGTATCATTGCAGCAGTGTCCTGGAAGGAATTGTTAGTTATATGTATGCCCTAGAGGCCATTACTGTGCATACGATGTATATTGTAGTGGATGCTAGGACATATATAGGGAGGACTTTCTTGCTCGACATGATAGTATGCTATCTGGTTGTACTTTATCTTAACATGTACTCTGATTGTCTCTATATTACATGTTGATAAAGCCCTTAGGATATGTACTCGACTACTGGGACTATGATGAGATCATACTAGTGGGGCCACGGTAGTCGACGAGTACATCCTATAATTGTTCCTAGTCGTGGGTGTATCGAGACAGGGCATCGATGCACCAGAGTAGACTAGCATATACGCATCTTGACCCATATGATGGGCGATGGATGATCCCATATCCATCGGTGTTTGACATCAAGGATGGTGTACGGGTGCTCAGTGGAGACTGGGTACACTGGACGGACTCGCCGAGAACTCCCAGATGGTATTATACCATACGTCAGATGGCAGTTCTCCGGTGACACTGGTACAGAGTAGTCTGTTGACCCGAGATCGTCATAGAGTCTTGTGTGATTCCCACTGTGCTTTGATTTCCATCATACCACGTCCAAGGTGGCGTGCAAAAAGGTGGCTTTTGGGTACAGTCCCGAATCATATGGAGGCAATGAGCGATAGGAGGGTATTCGTCTCTCCCGGTATAGGGAGTTGATGTTGTGCTGTGTTCGATTGGCTATAACCGGAAATCCCTGGCCAGGGTTGCTGAGATTTACTGGTAAGTGTTATCAGTAGTTTCTCGAACTGTTATAGACCTCATATCGACACGACTTATCGAGCTACTGGGGTCTGACGTTTACCACCCCTAGGCGAGATATGCGACATATCAGACGACGAGACCGGACTGTACGGGAGTGTTACTGTTTGGATTCACAGGAGAGTGTACAGGCTTGCTTGTTGATCTTCTGAGTGCTCAATACCTGGGTAGCTGTTACGTTTAGCTGACCGCTTGCAGCTTGTGGGTGTTTGATATGATCATCACCTACTGCCGGCGTATTGACGATTCTTTAGAGTCCTACACAGAGGTTTCTTGACTCAGGCAAAACGGAGTAGGAGCACATATGTGATATGTGCGGGACCGAGAATAATGCGATATGTGATACCGTATTATATTCTCGCGATATTTGATATCAGCCGGGTCATCGGATCAAGTGTTGATTCGATGAATCGGTACGGATAAATATTAGTCGGTTATATGCGATATAGCCGGATTGTCGGATCATGTGTTGATTCGATAATTTAATGTATAATAATATATATGATATATTAAATTACATTAACTAATATTTGCTCACTAAAAGATTCTTTTTCTCACTCGGGTAATACATTGATATATATGCGATATATGTTAATTGTATTATTTTATTTTGTTACGATAAATATTATATATGTGATATATAATATTGTAACATGATATGATAAATAATGCAACTTATTTAGTGGAGTTTAAACATGATTAGGGTTTGGATTAGGGTTAAACTTTCTAGATGTTTCTAGAAGGTTTTGTTTTGTTTTGTGAAAGATATTTGTAAGTGACTCATGCTTTAACCCAACCCAAACCCTAACCCTAGTCTATTCTCTACAATGGTTAAGTGAACCATGGTTGCATAATTCTATCATATCATTTCATTTCCTATTTATCACAAAAGAATTAACATTATTCATCTTCTTCTTCCTTGATTTCTTTCATGGAAAAGCTTGCTTGTTTTTCAAAAAGGTGATGAATAAATATGAGAAAAAGATAAATAAAGAGAGCAAAAATCCTACTTCATCATCCTCATCTTCCCTTGCCATTTAGATGAGGGTGTTCACATCATTTCATGAGTGTTAGCTTGTGTTAAAGAAACTTCAAGGTAGATCATCTTAGTATCGAAGATCGGAAGCAAAGGTTGCGTCTTTCTCTTCGTGGAACCTCTCGAGAGTCCGGATCCCGATGATCGCAGCGAAGGGACCACAACACGGAGCATATGAAGTGAAGGACCGGATCTACAAAGGTTGTAATCCCTCTCACTTAGTGTTAAAGTGTTTAGCAAGTTGTTTTTCGCCTAATCTCTAGTTTAAAGTTCCGTATTCGGGTTGTTCGGCACGGCTAAATTTTTAATCGGGCATGCTTGATGCCTCGTAGACCCTTGTGCGCGTGCCTAGCAACCCTACAGTGGTATCAGAGCCAAGCTAGAGCTTTAGGCGAAGTCTAGACGAAGTTTGAAGTTCGATCGAACCCGAAACCCCGACTCCAAAATGCTCTCTGGAAATTTTTTGAAAATTTGGATTTTTGCAAATTAAAAATGCTTAAAAAATTCAGCAGGGAATTATAAGAATTACGGTGCAAAAATTTTTGGATGAACAGTACAAATAGCGGCGGAACCGCGGCAAAAGCATGCCTTCTGCGGCGGTTCCGCGGCTCAATGATGACGTGACCCAATCAATTTTCCACAGTAACTTATTTTATTCAGTGCTGAGTTCTCTGGGAATTTTTAATATTTATTCTACAGTTGAGTTTTCTGGGGTTGTTTTGGGGATTCGATGTTTCGATTGGAGTATCAGATTTTGTCTATGTGGTTTTCCGGATAACTTTTAGAAACTGTTAAAAAGTTCGAACGGATATCAATAACTCACTTTTTCCCCTGTCGGAAATTTTTTCAAAAGTTGGATTTTTTCTCGTGTTTAAGAATGTTCTAAGTCATGCAAGTAACTCGGTGGACCCTCTAGAAGACAACAAACCTTAACTCGATTATGTGACCGTCTTGAACTGCCTTTTGAACCTTAGGGTTTGGGGCAGTACGGCGTGCCACATGTGAGGCGTTGGCTTGACCCTTCTACGGCTGGACCATTGGTACTGTGGCATGTGATGAATGTTTTTAAACTAATTTCAAGTGTTGAGATATATTGGGGAAATCTTGGGTGCTTGATGATTCGATCGGAAAGTTTAACTTTTTCTATTTATCTGGAATGTGATACAATATTTGGAATCCACAGGTAGTTATGAGATAACTAATTTGAATATTATAAACATAGCAGTTTAGTCTCAGATGATCGGTTGCCACGGAATTTTGATGTGATCAAAAGTCCGTCGCAATCACGTAGCGTACGCGGATACTCGCCGGGTAAACTTAATAGACAACCTCACTCCATAGCCCCGACCAAGTGACTGTAGGAGAACCCCGTCGCCGAAAGCATCCGTTCGGGTGCTCCCGGTAGCGGTGTTCCGCCTTGGTGCACTTCGTCGACGGCATCCGGGGGTGCGGCCGTCTACTAAACTTTGCGACGAGCATTCGATCAGGACGTCGGGAATCTTGTTGAATTGCCCGACTTGATATTGAAAAGAGTTTTCGATAATGAGACTAAAATGCGGGGTTTATAATTGTTAGGCATGCGATGTCTAAGGAATTCATTTGGTTAGGCATGCGATGTCTAAGGAGGTTGCGGATTCCAACTGTTGTAGTTTTACACTTTCTTTTCTGTGACCGTAAGCGTAGTATGTGGTGTATCGCCGGCTTCGTTGCTATACATCAACGACAATCGGGATACGCATACTTACTTACGTTGATGATATGAGATATTATGTGTTGCTGTGATATGTTGTATTGGATCGTCGCGTTTTGAATAGCCGGGGGTTTTTTGTGAGATGAGAGTTTTTCTTTTTCATTCATGTAAAATTCATTTGTATGTAATATTCTTTTATTGGGGCACTTCCAGGTAGCGGAAGATGTCACCGTTGTATATTATTTACTTTTCCGCATTAGGTAGACCCAAGGCGGGGAGCACAAGTAACCGGGTTCTAGGGTCCAGCGGGAGACCATCTCGAGGAGTCGATACCGGGTCTCCTAACCCTAGAATTGGCAGTGTTACTTGCCGCTCTCATAGGGGTCTAGGGATGTGGGTTTGGCTATTCATCGCGACCGTGGAATCCATGTTTTATACAGGCTCGTATTGAAAACACGGACGTCCTAGTATATCCAATATTTCATATTTCTTCTGCTGCAATGTTCTGTGATGAGATCATATTACTGCCTGTGATGAATGTTTATATTATATATATATGAGATATATGTTATATTGCAGATTTCGTTTCAAAAGAGATGCTTGTGAAGCATAATAAAATGGGACTTCATTAATGAGATTAATGAAATAAAAGAAACCTAAGATGTTGTAGAAACTTGTTTATAAAAACTAGTAGCTACAGTTCTTGCTTTGCATAGCGGTGTTCCTTGTAGAATATCCAGCACCTTATTCGATAAGGAAAGGACCGAGATCCCTTCACCGGGAGTGACTCCTTTAGCAATAACTGGCAGATGCTACAAACTCGGTTTGTCTTTTGATTGCTTCTATAGTTCTTGCTTTGCATAGTGGTATTTGTGAAATATCCTGCACCTTATTCGATGAGGAAAGGGCCGACGATCCCTTCACCGGGAGTGACCCCTTTAGCAAAACTAGAAAAGCCTAAAAAACACTCCATTTAAAATCACTCGATTCTACAACGATATCAAGTTCATTACACAAAGGGTTTTCTGAAAAACCCGCCGTAGCCCTCCGTCATTTCAGATAAGTACTAGTTAGTATTCGTGCTACGTTTGTTGACCTTAGCCAAGGCGTAGTGTGCGGTAGTTGATTAGTGCTTATCTGTATAAACATATGATGCGATTGAGTTAGGGTAGTCGTGCGACTTTGTTGACCTTAGTCAAGGGTCATGCGGGTGGGTTTAATTCAATCGGGAAATGACGGGTTGAACTTGGCTAGCACTTATGATTTGTTGACCTTAGCCAAGGTCATAAGATGCTAGGGGCAAAATATTATTGGGAATTTCAAGTGTTGAAATTTGCAATGAGATTGCATACCTTCTATAAGATAGTTGGATCCCGATACCCGCTGCGAGTAAGAGTTACTCCTGGGAGAGTTTTACACATTACAATTAGCTGATCAAGTAGGTGTCTAGAAAGGTGTTAACGGGGTTACGCCTCTGGGAAAACGAGGTTTACTTTAATTAGGTTCGTGCGAAAGCACGGGGGACCTCCCTCAAAGTACCGACACTGGCCTGGCTGAAAGATTGGCGAACTTGTAGCGTGTAATTAATCCTGGCTAATCTTTCCTTTTAGGGTTTGAAGGAAGATTTGATTAAAACAGTGGGAGACATCCTGATTAGATATATTAGATAACCAATCTAATCTTGCAAGAGCATACGCTGAGTGTTTTCTTCTCTCTCTCTCCTGGTAGCGACCATATCACGCCTTAATCAAGATAATAATACGGATATATTGACCGAACCCGCTTGTTATACTGAGCTGGGGAACGTTGGTCCCGCTCCAACTTATAATTGTTATAAGACAGAGCAGGAAATTGGAGAATACCAGATTTCCCCTGCCGCCCAAACGAAGAAAGTGCATGTTGATGCATCATCTTCGGGTGTGTTCATTACACAGAACTGTTTCTCAGTATCCTTTACGTCCTGGGTATGTGATACCGGATCAGGATCCCCTATATGTAATCTGTTACATGGGCTATATATAGGTAAAGAACTGAGAAAGGGTGATAAGTTTCATGAGACAGAAAACGGTGCAAGTGTTGCAGCCAAGTCTGTTGGTCACTGTCACCCTGTATTACTAGAATACATTGATTCTGAACAAATGTTATTAGATACCGAACCTGATATACAAAATCATATCAGTCTCTTTTAGTAAAGAAAGGATATAATTTTGTATTGTTGGATAATGTTTTGAACATTTCCTATATCAATAGTTGATCGGTTCTGGCACGTTATATAAAAGCATTGACGTTCTAAATCAAACCACAGTTCTTAGTATACGGAACACACACAAGAGGAAGAGTTCAGAAATGAACGAATCCTTCTTGAGGCATTGTAGACTAGGTCATATCAATGCGACCCGACTGGCTGAAGTTACATTTAGATGAATATTTAAATTAGTTTGAATTTACATCTTGTGAAACTTGCCAGTCATGTCACAGAGATAAGATGAACACAGCTCTGTTTATTGGAAGCAGAGAAAGAGTTAGTGAACTTTTGGGATTGATACATGTGAAAGGTTCCTGGGCACTCTAGTAAGGTCTCACAAGGCATCGAACATGCCAATTTAAAAAATTATGGTGCCGAGAAACCCTAGTTAACGGATCGTTGCTAGAAATCTAGGCGAAAAGATAAACTAGTTAACTTATTAACTAAAGGTTAGATGCTACAACCTTTGTAGATCCGGTTACCCTCTTTCTTGGCTCCACGAAGGCTTCCTCTCGCTGTCCATATCGATTCCCAAACTCGAACGTTGGCTTCATCGGAGAAACGGGCAAGCTAGGTCGTCGGCTTTGTGTCAAAGACGATCAACCTCGAGGCATCGCAAGTTCAAGCTCCGACTTCACAAACTTGTGAAACTTGTGAAGTAAACACCCAAAACAACTTGGCAAGAGGTAGAGGGTAAAGAAATAGGAGGTGGGTTCTCTTTGGAATTGGATTTTACTCACTTTTGCTCAAGTTTCCATTGATGGCATCTATTTTTCTCTCTTGAAGAAGAAGGAGAAGATGAAGCTATAATATGATAAGTGTTGTGATAAAAATAAATTAAATCAATACTTATCATATCTAAACCAAGGTTAAGTGTAGAGAAAAGACCATGGTTAATGAGAAGGGTTAGGGTTAAGCTAGAAGACAAAATGGTTTCTTTAGTCAAAGCTTCATGAAGCTTCAACAAGCTTCATGACAAAAAAGAAACCATTATGTTTTCATTTATCCATTTAAATAAATGAAGAATGGATAAATAAATGAGAGAATAAATCAAAACCCTAATTTTCTTCTTAACCATGGTTTAATTCTTTACACTTGACCATGTGAGCAAGTATCATCAAACATGATACATATTTGTGCACAAAAAGTATATCACATATACAACTTGCACAACAAGTGAGAAAATCCGTATAAAGTGAACCAATAGTAGTTAATGCAAAGTAATATATCAAATATATAATTATACATTAAATCATTAAATCAACATTTGATTCAATGATCCGGTCATGTCGCACATAACCGACTAGTATTCAATGTATCGATTTATCGAATCAATGATTCGATAACTAGGACATATCGAATATAACCAATCGAAACATATATCGCGAGAATGAAATGCGGTATCACATACACGCATTATTCTCGGTCCTGCACATATCTCATATGCGCTCCTATTTCGTTTCGCTTGAGCCAGGAAACCTCTGTGTAGGACTCTAAAGACTCGTCAATACGCCGGTAGCAGATGATGATCATATCAAGCACCCACAAGCCGCAAGCGGTCTGCTAAACGTAACGGCCACCCGGGTATTGAGCGATCAGAAGATCGACGAGCTAGCCCGCTCACACTCCTGTAAATCCAACCAGTAACACTTACCGTACAGTCCGGTCTGTTCGTCTGATACGTCGCATATCAAGTCTAGGGGTGGTAAACGTCAGACCCCAATACTCGATAAGTCGTGCCGATGTGAGGCTCATAACGGGTCGAGAAACTACTGGTAACACTTACCAGCAAATCTCTGATCAGCCCTGGCCAGGGACTTCCCTGTTACGGCCAATCGAGCACTGCGCAACATCAACCCCCAATACCAGGAGAGACGAAACCCCTCCTATCGCTCATTGCCTCCATGTGACTCGGGACTGTACCCAAAGACCACCGTTTTGCATGCCCTCATGGACGTGGTAAGGTGGAGATCAAAGCACAGTGGGAATCACACAAGACTCTATGACGATCTCGGGTCTACAGACTAACCTGCACAAGTGTCACCTGAGAACTGCCATCTGACGTGAGGTATAATACCATCTGGGAGTTCTCGGCGAGTCCGTCCAGTGTACCCAGTCTCCACTGAGCACCCGTATACCATCTCTGATGTCAAACACCAATGGATATGGGATCATCCATCGCCCATCTCATGGGTCGAGAAGCGTATACGCTAGTCTACTCTGGTATATCGATGCCCCGTCTCGATACACCCACGACTAGGGACCTTGAAGGATGTACTTATGGACTACCATGTCCCCACTAGTATGATCTGCATCATAGTCCAGGTAGTCAAGTAGACATCCTAAGGGCTTTATCAACATGTAACTACAAGACAGTATAAAGAGACTAGTGTACATGTTAAGATAAAGAGTAACCAGATAGCATACTATCATATCGAGCAAGAAAGTCATCTCTATATATGTCCAAGCATCCAATATAATATACAATACTGGCCTCTAGGGCATACATACAACTAACAATCTCCCACTTGCACTAGGGCCAGCTGCTGTAGTATCGCATACCGAGCATCCCGAAGAGTCTCTCAAACTGTGTCTGGGGAATGGCCTTCGTGAGTGGATCCGCCGTGTTGTTCTTCGTGTCAACCCTCCTGACCTCGATCTCCCGGCGATCAACTATCTCCCGGATCAGGTGATACCGCCTCAGAATATGTCTGGATCGCTGATGGGACCTGGGTTCCTTGGCCAAAGCCACCGCTCCATTGTTATCGCAATACAAAGGTATTGGATGCTCAATGGATGGAACCACTCCAAGTTCAGTAATGAACTTCTTGATCCAGACAGCCTCTTTGGCAGCATCGTTGGCAGCGATGTATTCAGCCTCCATCGTCGAGTCTGCCACGGTTTCCTGCTTGGAACTCTTCCAGCTAACCGCCCCTCCGTAAAGGGTAAAGACAAAGCCCCACTGCGACTTAGAGTCGTCCTTATCACTCTGGAAGCTCGAATCGGTAAAGGACTCCACTTGGAGCTCTCCGTTACCATACACCAAGAACATATCTCTAGTCCTTCGTAAGTACTTGAGAATGCTCTTCACAGCTGTCCAGTGACTCTCTCCAGGATCAGCTTGATACCTGCTCACTATACTTAGTGAGTATGCTACATCGGGTCTGGTACATAGCATCGCATACATGATAGAGCCTACTGCCGAAGCATAGGGTATCCCTTGCATGTGAGCTCTCTCCAAATCAGTCTTGGGAGACATCTCTTTGGAGAGAGTGACTCCAGAGATCGTGGGCATGTTCCCACGCTTGGACTCTTCCATACTAAACCTCTTTAGTATGGTGTCAATGTACCTGGATTGGGACAATCCCAAAATCCGTTTGGATCTATCTCTATAGATCCTAATTCCCAATATGCAGGAGGCATCACCAAGATCTTTCATTGAGAATCTTTGTGATAAGAAGAGCTTGACCAATTGCAGCATAGGAATATCATTTCCTATCAAGAGTATGTCGTCCACGTACAATACGAGGAAGACAACCTTACTCTCTGCCACCTTCCTGTAGATACAAGGTTCATCTGGATTTTTGACGAAATCAAACTCTTTGATAACGACGTCAAAGCAGATGTTCCAACTCCGCGATGCTTGCTTTAATCCATAAATGGATTTAAGCAGCTTGCACACCTTCCCGCTGCTCCCACTGTCTACGAAGCCCTCTGGCTGAGTCATGTACACGCACTCTTCTAAATCACCATTTAGAAAGGCGGTCTTAACATCCATTTGCCAGATTTCGTAATCATGATATGCAGCGATGGCAAGCATGATCCGGATGGATTTAAGCATAGCCACTGGAGAAAAGGTCTCGTCATAGTCCACACCTGGTCTTTGACGAAAACCCTTTGCTACAAGTCTAGCTTTGAAAGTCTCCACTTTCCCATCTACACCAAGTTTCTTCTTGAAGATCCACTTGCTCCCAATGGGTTTTACCCCTTCAGGAGCAACGTCCAAAGTCCATACTTTGTTGGTGTACATGGATTCCATCTCGGACCGCATAGCATCCAGCCATTTCACTGAGTCACCACTCGTGATGGCCTGCTCGAAACTAGTCGGGTCATCATCTTCCATGATGCAATCCTCGCTTCCACCATCAATGAGAAAACCGTAGTATCTCTCAGGTGGACGAGAAACCCTACTAGATCGGCGGAGAGGCTGAGGTTCATCGGGTACTACTGAATCCTCTGGTTCTACTAAGTCCTCTGTTATAGTTTGTGTCGCTGGAACCTCTTCCAGTTCTACCTCAATGCCACCTATCTGTTTCATAAGAAAACCTTTTTCTAAGAAAGTGGCATGCCGAGAAACAAACACTTTTTGTTCCTCGGGATGGTAGAAGTTATACCCCTGTGAATTTTTGGGATATCCTACAAACTTACATAAGACAGATCTTGCCTAGAGTTTGTCCGGATTTTGTCTTTTGACATAGGCTGGACAACCCCATATCTTAACATACTTAAGAGATGGTCTCTTCCCTTTCCATATCTCATATGGAGTGGTAGGCACTGATTTGGTAGGAACCATATTCAATAGGTGTATGGCTGTCTCAAGCGCATACCCCCAGAAAGAAATAGGTAACTCAGCTGTACTCATCATTGAACACACCATATCTAATAGGGTGTGATTCCTTCGTTCCGATACACCGTTGTGCTGTGGTGTATAAGGTGGAGTAAGCGGAGAGAGAATCCCATTCTCTTTTAGATAATCTTGGAACTCATTGCTCAAGTATTCTCCTCCTCGATCAGATCGAAGGATCTTAATACTTTTGCCCGTTTGGTTCTCTACTTCGTGCTTATATTCTCTGAATTTCTCAAAAGCTTCAGACTTGTGTTTCAATAGGAACACATGCCCGTATCTAGAGAGATCGTCAGTGAATGTAATGAAGTAGGAAGAACCGTTCCTGGCAAGGGTAGACATGGGACCGCATACATCAGTATGTACCAGTCCTAAGAGTTCAGTAACTCTTTCTACGTGTCCACTAAACGGAGCTTTGGTCATTTTTCCTTTGAGACATGAATGGCAAGTATCATAAGATGATAATTCGAACGGATTCAAATAACCATCTTTATGTAACTTAGCCAGTCGTGTTGCATTGATATGACCAAGTCTACAATGCCACAAGAAGGATTCGTTCATTTCTGAACTCTTCCTCTTATGTGTGTTTTGTATATTGAGGACTGTATTTTGATTTAGAATGAATATGCCATTATGTAGCGAGCCTGATGCAATCAACTTTTGATCTAGGAATATGTTCATAACATTTTCCTTTACTACAAAATTATATCCTTCTTTACTCAATAAAGAAACAGATATAATGTTGCACATCATGTTTGGTATATAATAGCACTCATTCAGAATTATTGTATCACCACTTGGTAATACAAGGTGATATTCGCCAACTGCTTTGGCTGCAACATTTGCACCGTTCCCTACTTGAACGGAATGATCACATTTTCCCAGTTCTCTACCTTTTCGCAGCCCATGTAACATCTTACATATATGGGATCCTGATCCGGTATCTAATACCCAGGACGTAGGGTGAACTGAGAAACAGTTCTCAATGACAAACACACCCGAAGATGATGCATCAACATGCATGTTCTCCGTTTGGGCGGTGTGAGAATCCAGATATTCTCATGTTTCCTGTTCTTTCTTATAACACTTATAAGATAGAACGGGTCCAACGTTCCCCTGCACAGTATAACATGCGGGTTCAGTCAATACATCCATATTATTATCTTGATTAAGGCATGAACTGGTCGCTACCTGGAGAGAGAGAGAAGAAAACACTTTAGCGTATGCTCGTGCAAGATCAGATTGGTTATTATCTTATCTAATCAGGATGGCTCCCACTACTTTTTATCAAATCTTCCTCCAAACCCTAAAAGGAAAGATTAGCCGGGATTAATTACATACTACAAGTTCGCTAATCTTTCGGCCAGGCCAGTGTCGGTACTTTGAGGGAAGTCCCCCGTGCTTTCGCACGAACCTAATTAATGTAAACCTCGTTTTCCCAGAGGCGTAACCCCGTTGACACCTTTCTAGACACCTACTTGATCAGCTAATTGCAATGTGTAAAACTCTCCCAGGAGTAACTCTTACTCGCAGTGGGTATCGGGATCCAACTATCTCATAGAAGGTATACAATCTCATTGCAAATTTCAATACTTGAAATTCCCGATAATATTTTACCCCTAGTGTTCTATGACCTTGACGAATGCCAAACAACCCATAGTCCACTAGTCAAGTTCAACCCGTACATTTTTTGATTGAATTAAACCCACCCGCACGACCCTTGACGAATGCCAAACAACGCCGTACGAATACCCTAATCCAATCTGCATCATATGCATAAGCAGATAAATACTAGTTAGCTACCGTACACTACGCCTTGACGAATGCCAAACTACCGTAGCACGAATACTAAGTAGTACTTATCTGAAATGACGGAGGGTTACGCAGGTTTTCATAAAACCATGAGCGTAATGAACTTGATATCGTTGTAGAATCAAATGAAGTTTTGAAATGGAGTGATTTTGAGGCTTTTCCAGTTTTGCTAAAGGAGTCACTCCCGGTGAAGGGATCTCGGTCCTTTCCTCATCGAATGAGGTGCGGGATATATCATATATATCGCTGTGCAAAGCAAAAACCCAAAAAGCAATCAAAACCAAACCGAGTCTGTAGCATCTGCCAGTTATTGCTATAGGAGTCACTCCCGGTGAAGGGATCTCGGTCCTTTCCTCATCGAATAAGGTGCGGGGTATATCATATATACCGCTGTGCAAAGCAAGAACTGTAGCTACCTGTTTTATTTTAAAATTCGATTCCACAACCACTTAGGTTTCTTATCTTTCATTAATCACATTAAGGAAGTCCCATCATTTAAATACCTAAACATCACAGATAGATATGACGTACACTTATGCCATCCGCATTCGCCTCGATGTCCCCTCGTGCACCGTTAGGTTAGGTAACTAACGACAGAGCAGGGCAGGGCTAGCGCGGGTGTAAAACATAAGTAACGTCTATATAATATATCATATATACTATATACTATATCCATCACAGAATCACATCACAGATATCGCAGCAGAATAAACATATGAAATATTGGATATACTAGGACGTCCGTGTTTTCAATACGAGCCAGTATAAAACACGGATTCCACGGTCGTGACGAATAGCCAATCCCACGCCCCTAGACCCCTACGAGAGCGGCAAGCAACCCTGCCAATTCTAGGGTTAGGAGACCCGGACTCGACTCCTCGAGTTGGTCTCCCACTGGACCCCAGAACCCGGTTACTTGTGCTCCCCTCCTTGGGTCTATCCTAATGCGGAAAAGTAAATAATATACAAAAGGTGACATCTTCCGCTACCTGGAAGTGCCCTAAATAAAAGAATATTACATACAAGTTTTTACATGAATGAAAATGAAAAACACTCATCTCACATAAAAACCCCCGGCCATTCGAACACGACGATCCAATATAACATATCCAGCAACACATAACATCACATGTCATCAACGTAAGTAAGTATGCATACCCCAATTGTCGTTGACGTATAGCAACGAAACCGGCGATATGAACATACTACTCTTACGGTCACAGAAAAGAAAGTGTAAAACTACAATAATTGGAATCTGCAACTTCTTTAGACATCGCATGCCTAATCAAATGAAATACTTAGACATCACATGCCTAACAGATATAAATCCCGTATTTTAGTCTCATTATAGAAAACTCTTTTCAATATTCAGTGAAACTAAACCGCTAGATTTATAACATTCATTCAGTTATCTCATAACTGTTTGTGAATTCCAATTATTGTATCACATTCCAGATAAACAGAAAATGTTAAACTTTCCGATCGAACAGTCGAATACCCAAGTTTTCCCGATACAGCTCAACACATGAAATAAGTCTAACAACATTCAGTTCGTGCCTCAGTACCGACGGTCCAGCCGTAGAAGGGTCAAGCCAACGCCTCACATGTGGCACGCCGTACAGCCCCAAACCCGAAGGTTCAAAGGGCAGTTCAAGACGGTCACATAATCGAGTTAAGGTTTGTTGTCTTCTAGAGGGTCCATCGCGTTACTTGCACTACTTAGAACGTCGTTAAACTACGGAAAAATCCAACACTTGGAAATTTCCCGACAGGGGAAAAATTGGATATTTATATCCGGTCGAACTTTTTAACATATTCTGAAAATTATCCGGAAATACACAAAAGACGAAATTTGATAATCCGATCGAAATACCGAATCCCCAAAACAACCCTAGAAAATTCAACTCTTGAATGAATATTAAACATTCCCAGAAGACTCAGCTCTACATGACATGAATTACTGTGCAAACCACTTGCTGTAAATCAGCACAGAGGCCGCGGAACCGCCGCTCTTCCTATGGTGGGGGCCGCGGTTCCGCGCCTCAGTAGTTGATTTACTAACACGTGCTTCACAGTAACTTATGCAATTACATGTTGAATTTTTTGGTAATTTTTAATCTGGAAAAATCCACGTTTTCAGAAAAAGTACAGAGAGCATGTTTGTGATCGGGTTTCGGGTTCGTTCGGACTTCAAATTCCGTCTAGACTTCGCCTAAGGCTCTAGCTTGGCTCTGATACCAGTGAAAGGTTCCTGGGCACTCTAGTAAGGTCTCACAAGGCATCGAACATGCCAATTTAAAAAATTATGGTGCCGAGAAACCCTAGTTAACGGATCGTTGCTAGAAATCTAGGCGAAAAGATAAACTAGTTAACTTATTAACTAAAGGTTAGATGCTACAACCTTTGTAGATCCGGTTACCCTCTTCCTTGGCTCCACGAAGGCTTCCTCTCGCTGTCCATATCGATTCCCAAACTCGAACGTTGGCTTCATCGGAGAAACGGGCAAGCTAGGTCGTCGGCTTTGTGTCAAAGACGATCTACCTCGAGGCATCGCAAGTTCAAGCTCCGACTTCACAAACTTGTGAAACTTTTGAAGTAAACACCCAAAACAACTTGGCAAGAGGTAGAGGGTGAAGAAATAGGAGGTGGGTTCTCTTTGGAATTGGATTTTACTCACTTTTGCTCAAGTTGCCATTGATGGCATCTATTTTTCTCTCTTGAAGAAGAAGGAGAAGATGAAGCTATAATATGATAAGTGTTGTGATAAAAATAAATTAAATCAATACTTATCATATCTAAACCAAGGTTAAGTGTAGAGAAAAGATCATGGTTAATGAGAAGGGTTAGGGTTAAGCTAGAAGACAAAATGGTTTCTTTAGTCAAAGCTTCATGAAGCTTCAACAAGCTTCATGACAAAAAAGAAACCATTATGTTTTCATTTATCCATTTAAATAAATGAAGAATGGATAAATAAATGAGAGAATAAATCAAAACCCTAATTTTCTTCTTAACCATGGTTTAATTCTTTACACTTGACCATGTGAGCAAGTATCATCAAACATGATACATATTTGTGCACAAAAAGTATATCACATATACAACTTGCACAACAAGTGAGAAAATCCGTATAAAGTGAACCAATAGTAGTTAATGCAAAGTAATATATCAAATATATAATTATACATTAAATCATTAAATCAACATTTGATTCAATGATCCGGTCATGTCGCACATAACCGACTAGTATTCAATGTATCGATTTAACGAATCAATGATTCGATAACTAGGTCATATCGAATATAACCAATTGAAACATATATCGCGAGAATGAAATGCGGTATCACATACACGCATTATTCTCGGTCCTTCACATATCTCATATGCGCTCCTATTTCGTTTCGCTTGAGCCAGGAAACCTCTGTGTAGGACTCTAAAGACTCGTCAATACGCCGGTAGCAGATGATGATCATATCAAGCACCCACAAGCCGCAAGCGGTCTGCTAAACGTTACGGCCACCCGGGTATTGAGCAATCAGAAGATCGACGAGCTAGCCCGCTCACACTCCTGTGAATCCAACCAGTAACACTTACCGTACAGTCCGGTCTGTTTGTCTGATACGTCGCATATCAAGTCTAGGTGTGGTAAACGTCAGACCCCAATACTCGATAAGTCGTGCCGATGTGAGGCTCATAACGGGTCGAGAAACTACTGGTAACACTTACCAGCAAATCTCTGATCAGCCCTGGCCAGGGACTTCCCTGTTACGGCCAATCGAGCACTGCGCAACATCAACCCCCAATACCGGGAGAGACGAAACCCCTCCTATCGCTCATTGCCTCCATGTGACTCGGGAATGTACCCAAAGACCACCGTTTTGCATACCCTCATGGACGTGGTAAGGTGGAGATCAAAGCACAGTGGGAATCACACAAGACTCTATGACGATCTCGGGTCTACAAACTAACCTGCACAAGTGTCACCTGAGAACTGCCATCTGACGTGAGGTATAATACCATCTGGGAGTTCTCGGCGAGTCCGTCCAGTGTACCCAGTCTCCATTGAGCACCCGTATACCATCTCTGATGTCAAACACCAATGGATATGGGATCATCCATCGCCCATCTCATGGGTCGAGAAGCATATACGCTAGTCTACTCTGGTATATCGATGCCCCGTCTCGATACACCCACGACTAGGGACCTTGAAGGATGTACTTATGGACTACCATGTCCCCACTAGTATGATCTGCATCATAGTCCAGGTAGTCAAGTAGACATCCTAAGGGCTTTATCAACATGTAACTACAAGACAGTATAAAGAGACTAGTGTACATGTTAAGATAAAGAGTAACCAGATAGCATACTATCATATCGAGCAAGAAAGTCATCTCTATATATGTCCAAGCATCCAATATAATATACAACATCTGTACAATACTGGCCTCTAGGGCATACATACAACTAACAACATGCTGATGTATGAAAGTCCCCTGTCTACACATGCCAAGATCGGTTCTTTGTACTTCATTACGTTCTCTGATAATCTCTCAAGATTCAGACATGTGTTCCAGTTGAAACACAAGTCCGAACCTTTTGAGATATTCACAGAATAT
The DNA here is from genome assembly GCA_030015575.1 of Agapanthus africanus. Taxonomy (NCBI): domain Eukaryota; kingdom Viridiplantae; phylum Streptophyta; class Magnoliopsida; order Asparagales; family Amaryllidaceae; genus Agapanthus; species Agapanthus africanus. The sequence goes on along the minus strand of JASDDO010000004.1, from coordinate 135,364,695 downwards.
AAGTTAGAAGTAGAGAACCAAAATACGGGTATAAGTATTATGTCCTTTGATGAGATCAAGGAGGAGAATACTTGAGCACGGAATTCCTGGACTATTCTAAAGGAGAATGAGATTCTCTCTCAGCATTACTCCTCCGTATACACCATAGCACGATGGTATATCGGGGCGGAGCAATAGCACCCTATTTGATATGGTGTGCTCTTTGATGAGTACTACTGAGTTGCCTATTTCCTTTTGGGAGTTATGCACTTGAGAAGCTGCATACCTATTGAATAGGGTTCAAATCAAATCAGTTGCCTACCACTTCATATGTGATATGGAAAGGGAAGAGCCCATATCTTAAGCTTGTTAAGATTTGGGGTTGTCCGGCCTATGTCTAAAAGCAAAATCCGGACAAGCTCGAGGCAAAGTCTGTTATGTAGAACTGGAAAGGTTCCAGCTATACAAACTGCAGCTGATGATTTGGTAGAACCAAAGGATTCAATAGTTTCCAACGAACCTCAGCCTCTCCGCCGATCTAGTAGGGTTCCTCACCCACCTGAGAGATACTTCGGTTTCTTTATGACAGTGGGAGTGAGGATTGCATCATGAGATGATGACCTAACTAGTTTCGAGCTGGCCATCAGGAGTGGGACTCTGTAAGAATGGCTGGATGCTTATCGATCTGAGATGGAATCCTTATACACCAACAAAGTATGGACTTTGGTTGCTTTATCTGAAGGGTTAAATCCCCATCAGGAGCAAGTATATCTTGAGAAGATTACTTGGTGTACATGGAAAAGTTGAGACTTTCAAAGCTAGACTTATTAAAGGTTTGCATCATAGACCAGGTATGGATTATGTTGAAACCTTTTCTAAGGATCTATGCTTAAGTCCATCCAGATCCTACTTGCCACGGCTACATACCATGACTACGATATCTGGTGGTTGGGTGTCATGACTGCTTTTCTAAATGATGATTTAGAAGATAGCGTCTATAAGTACACAGCCAGAGGGCTTCGTAGACAGTGGGAGCAGCGGAAACGTGTGCAAGATGTTTTATATGATAAAACAGGTATCGCGGAGTTGGAACATCTGTTTTGATGTGGTAGTCAAAGAGTTTGATTTCATCAAAATAGTAGATGAACCTTGTATATACGAAAAGGTAGTAGAGAGTATGGTGGTGATCCTCGTAGAGTACGTGGATGACATACTCTTGATAGGGAAGGAGTTTCCTATGCTACGCTCGGTCAATCTCCGCTTATCACAAGGATTCTCCATATAGGATCAAAGTGATACCTCCTAAATCCTGGGTTTTGGATCTATGAGATAGATCTAATTGGATGTTAGGACACTCACTAGTTGTAGTGAGATGGTATCAATCGATCCTGGGGAGAATCACTGGAAGGGTTCCAGGGTGATAAGGACGACTGAATGTCAGTCGCAGGCATTGTCTATATCCTCCGTGGAGGGACAGTATGTTGGAAGAGTTCCAAGCTAGATACCGTGACATACTAGATGATTAAAGGCAAGATACATCGTTACCAAGGATACTACAAAAGAGGCAGTCTGGATATTTATAAGTTCATAAGATGAACTTCGTTCCTACCATTGTGTGACAATGGAGTTGTGGCTTTAGCCAAGGAACCCCCGTCCCATCAGAAATCCAGATATAATTCTTAGGCAGTATCACCTGATCATGGAGATGGTTGATCTCCAGGGAGATCGAGGTTAGGAGAGTAGACACAGAGGACAACAGCGCGGATCCACTCACAAAGGCCTTTTTCCCAGTAGAGACTTTTATGGGATGGTTGAGTATGAGATACTTCAACCACAGCTAATTGTTGGGTATGCGATACCATAACAGATGGGCCTAGTGCAAGTGGGAGATTGTTAGTTATATGTATGCCCTAGAGGCCATTACTGTGCATACGATGTATATTGTAGTGGATGCTAGGACATATATAGGGAGGACTTTCTTGCTCGACATGATAGTATGCTATCTGGTTGTACTTTATCTTAACATGTACTCTGATTGTCTCTATATTACATGTTGATAAAGCCCTTAGGATATGTACTCGACTACTGGGACTATGATGAGATCATACTAGTGGGGCCACGGTAGTCGACGAGTACATCCTATAATTGTTCCTAGTCGTGGGTGTATCGAGACAGGGCATCGATGCACCAGAGTAGACTAGCGTATACGCATCTTGACCCATATGATGGGCGATGGATGATCCCATATCCATCGGTGTTTGACATCAAGGATGGTGTACGGGTGCTCAGTGGAGACTGGGTATACTGGACGGACTCGCCGAGAACTCCCAGATGGTATTATACCATACGTCAGATGGCAGTTCTCCGGTGACACTGGTACAGAGTAGTCTGTTGACCCGAGATCGTCATAGAGTCTTGTGTGATTCCCACTGTGCTTTGATTTCCATCATACCACGTCCAAGAGGGCGTGCAAAAAGGTGGCTTTTGGGTACAGTCCCGAATCATATGGAGGCAATGAGCGATAGGAGGGGATTTGTCTCTCCCGGTATAGGGAGTTGATGTTGTGCTGTGTTCGATTGGCTATAACCGGAAATCCCTGGCCAGGGTTGCTGAGATTTACTGGTAAGTGTTATCAGTAGTTTCTCGAACTGTTATAGACCTCATATCGACACGACTTATCGAGCTACTGGGGTCTGACGTTTACCACCCCTAGGCGAGATATGCGACATATCAGACGACGAGACCGGACTGTACAGGAGTGTTACTGTTTGGATTCACAGGAGGGTGTACAGGCTTGCTTGTTGATCTTCTGAGCGCTCAATACCTGGGTAGCTGTTACGTTTAGCTGACCGCTTGCAGCTTGTGGGTGTTTGATATGATCATCACCTACTGCCGGCGTATTGACGATTCTTTAGAGTCCTACACAGAGGTTTCTTGACTCAGGCAAAACGGAGTAGGAGCACATATGTGATATGTGCGGGACCGAGAATAATGCGATATGTGATACCGTATTATATTCTCGCGATATTTGATATCAGCCGGGTCATCGGATCAAGTGTTGTTTCGATGAATCGGTACGGATAAATATTAGTCGGTTATATGCGATATAGCCGGATTGTCGGATCATGTGTTGATTATTTAATGTATAATAATATATATGATATATTAAATTACATTAACTAATATTTGCTCACTAAAAGATTCTTTTTCTCACTCGGGTAATACATTGATATATATGCGATATATGTTAATTGTATTATTTTATTTTGTTACGATAAATATTATATATGTGATATATAATATTGTAACATGATATGATAAATAATGCAACTTATTTAGTGGAGTTTAAACATGATTAGGGTTTGGATTAGGGTTAAACTTTCTAGATGTTTCTAGAAGGTTTTGTTTTGTTTTGTGAAAGATATTTATAAGTGACTCATGCTTTAACCCAACCCAAACCCTAACCCTAGTCTATTCTCTACAATGGTTAAGTGAACCATGGTCGCATAATTCTATCATATCATTTCATTTCCTATTCATCACAAAAGAATTAACATTATTCATCTTCTTCTTCCTTGATTTCTTTCATGGAAAAGCTTGCTTGTTTTTCAAAAAGGTGATGAATAAATATGAGAAAAAGATAAATAAAGAGAGCAAAAATCCTACTTCATCATCCTCATCTTCCCTTGCCTTTTAGATGAGGGTGTTCACATCATTTCATGAGTGTTAGCTTGTGTTAAAGAAACTTCAAGGTTGATCATCTTAGTATCGAAGATCGGAAGCAAAGGTTGCGTCTTTCTCTTCGTGGAACCTCTCGAGAGTCCGGATCCCAATGATCGCAGCGAAGGGACCACAACACGGAGCATATGAAGTGAAGGAACGGATCTACAAAGGTTGTAATCCCTCTCACTTAGTGTTAAAGTGTTTAGCATGTTGTTTTTCGCCTAATCTCTAGTTTAAAGTTCCGTATTCGGGTTGTTCGGCACGGCTAAATTTTTAATCGGGCATGCTTGATGCCTCGTAGACCCTTGTGCGCGTGCCTAGCAACCCTACAGGAATCCTGCTCAAGGTCTCTTCCAAGTCTCATCTCTGCCAAATGTCCAGGAGTCATCGTCCTTACCATGTCTGCTTCTTGCTTCGTAACGACTGCATACTCAGCGCGACTCTTTTTGGAAGGTATATCCAATAACAATGCCTCGGTATGCGCATCGCATCTCTGATGTCAGCGGAGGGGAACGTCATCATATCCAGATCGTGTACGAACCTCTTACTCCATTTTTCTCTAATGTCGACCGCTTCGAACTCGTCTGGTCGTGGCTGCATGGACTGAGCATCCAACGGCTATCCTCGTATCTGGAGTCTCCCAAGAATTGCATCTCACCATCTAGCATCCGAATTAAGTCGAGCCATCCGATCGAGTCGTCAAAACCTCATAATCCCCCAAGAGCTCAACATCTTGGGTACGGTATAATAGTATCGAGTACATACCACAGCATCGGTGGTCCAGCTGTAGAAGGGCAAACCCAAGCCTCACTAATGGCGCCGTAGAACTGCCGCAAACCCTAAGGTTCAAAGGCTTTCACACGGTCATTAAGTCGAGTTAGGGTTTCATTCTTCTAGAGGGACCATAGAATTGCCTGCATGTCTTTCCGAATACTTTAAACTTGGAATAATAGGTTACTGACATTCGATCATCTCTGTCGACTCTCAACGTCTCCGCGTGAAGTCGTCTCTAGCTGGAATCAATCTATCTGATGACCTCGCAACGGGGTAGCGAACAATCCACATATCCTAGTCATTCATCCTCGGTGACTAGTGATCTCCTATAATCTCTTAGTACAATCTCGTACTGCAATAGCTCCAACATCTGGGCAAAATCCCGTCGTTCGCAGCAATAACTGGCTCACTCGTCTGCACGCTGAACAGTGTCTCAATCATCATGAATGAGCAATACATCAACGATCATCAGTATCTGGCTGGCCTCTGTCAGTGGCTCAATCCTCTAGTGCTGATCGGCACGTCCAAGTAATCTCATACAGCGATCCATCAAACACTCGTGGCGCAAAAAACAATCAAGACACATCTCTGCAAACGTGTGTCTCCGGAATAATGCTCTGGTCAGTCCTTGTTCGTAACAAGCTCATGCTGACCGCAACTCTAACCGTAGTTCTCCCTGCCCGTAATCATGGCAGCAAAACCATAACTGATACCGATGAGGCTAGATCAGGAAGTAATATGATACTGAAAAAAAAATGTACATCCTTGTTGCGCCACGGCAGCGCCCCGGCCGTCTATCCGAGGCCAAAATGCGGAATCAAAAATTTTCCTTACTTGGAAACTGGCGCTACCGCGGACAATAAAACCCGGATCGTTGACCATTAACCTATACTAGCAAACAAGAGATGGGAAGAGAAGTATACCGAGTGATCCGAGTCCTCCGGTCTTCTCGTCATCGTCCCGATCTCCCGCGGAAAGTCTAGTCTCCATGTCGTCGCCTCCTCGCCGGAAGGGCACCACATCGCCTGCGTCTTTTACGGGCTCCCGCCTCAATACCGAGGCAACTCGGGCATGAAGCCGGCAAGTCGACATGCCCAAGAAATGCTGTAGAATGTAGTGTAGAAACTTTATCTCTTGGAGTTTATGTAGTTGCCATTGATGGATGGAGGAAGAGGTAAAGAAAATTGGTGCTTTCAATTTTCTAGCAAGAAGAAGAAGATGAGATGAAGAATTCCTCACATAACCAAAATCAACTCTCTCATTCTTTTTCTCTCAAGTGAAGCATCTCTCTTCTAGTGAGAATGGTGGAGGAATGAAAAATGCAAAACATAACAAGAAGGGAGGTGAGTGTAGGAGAAAGAGAAAGGTGACCATATCCAAACATCATCATCACAATCTCACATCAAAACACAAATCAATCCTAATCACCTTTTACAAGAAATGATGATAGAAAAGAAAGGAATAAAAAAGATGCTTTCATAATCAAACCATTTGCATGAAAACCCTCCACAATGTGTTATTTGCAAACTTGCAAATAACACCCTCCATCGGAAAAGTCCGGCCGGGAAAGAACAAAGGAAAACCGGCCGGAACGGAATGCAAACTGGCAACTCCAGAAAACTGGTCCCGTAATAAATTACAGGAAAACCCCGATACTGTGCATACACACCCGCATCTGTATTCTGACCGGATACAAATGCAATGAGACAAAATCTACACTGTACTAAACTAGGACCGGCTTAAACCAAAGCCGGCTAGCAAAATCCGTTCGATCCTGATCCGTGCAATACCGCACGTATCTGATCGGACCCTGCCATATCTCCATACGGCCTCTACAGCGTTTCGCCCGAAAGCTTGAGTAACTAAAAGTGTGGTGGACTCTAAAGACTCGTCAATACTATGGCTGTGGATTAACCACTGGCACGTCAGAGGTATAAGCCAATACGTGACGGGCCACCAGCTATTGACCAAAAGGGACGTCGATGAGCGAACTCATCCTGACACCCTACTGAGCCTGTTAGTGACAATATCCGTACAGTCCGGTCCGTTCGTCTATGAGCATCGCATGGCGGGCCTAGGGGGTTGGTAAAAGTCAGACCCCCAAAAGCGGTACAAGTCGTGTCGGAGTGTAGCCCAGAACACCCTGAGATACTACTGGAATACCTACCTGTAAATCTCCTGCCTCGGCCGAGGGCTTTGCGTAATGGCTCTCCTAGACACAGCGCGACCTCACCCCCAATACCGGGAGAGACGAACCCCTGCAGATCCGCTCACTGCATCCATGTGGCTCGGGACTGTACCCAACTAAAACCTGTTTGCACGACTCCTTTGAGCCGTGGTAGGGTAGTAATCAAAGTACAGTGGGAACTCACATGAGACAAATGACGATCTCAGGTCGATGAACTAATCTGTACACATGTCACCAGGGAACTGCTATCTGACGTCAGGTATAAGACCAACTAGCATGTTCCCGGCGAGTCCTCTCCGGTGTACTCATAACCCAATGAGCACCTGTATACATCTTAGGTGAACCAACTGACACCAGTTGATTATGAGACCGGCCACCGCTCCTCGTCGGGGTCTCGACTGTATACACTAGTCTACTCTGGAGAATCGATGCCCTGTCTCGAAACTCCCACGACTAGGGACCTTTTAAGGATGTGCTTATAGACCACCAGCTCTCACGTATATGATCGCCATCATACTGCCGGTAGTCAAGCAAGAATCCTAGGGGCTCTATCAGCGTGTAATAGTGACCTGTAAGGTCACCTGAAGCAGTACACGATGATAAAGGTAAACCAGATAGCATACTATCATCTCGAGTAAGACTGTCCTACCGGGATAGGTCCTCTCTCAATCATTGCAATCACGTGCCTGTGATCCAATAATTGACTCTGAGGGCACTATCTCCAACAATCTCCCACTTGCACTCAAGGTTAATTATTGCGATGTCGCATACTCACAGCCCGTGTGATACCGAACACCCAACTCCTCTACTAGTCAGTCTCACAAAGCTCGTTTGCGAAACTATTGCGTTCGAGGAATAGCCTCAGTGAGTGGATCCGCTGTGAAGTTTCTTTCTATGTCTCTCTATATCTCAAGTTCGCAGAGAAAGCCATCTCCCGAAATGAGCAATACCTGTCTTAGAGTTTGTCTGGATATCTGAGGGGACCTAGCTCATAAATGAACTCCAAATCCAAACTTCTTAGACTGTATCGATAACTGAACTTAATCAGTATCCAGCACCATGCCTCCCTCAGTATCGCCTTGGACCACCTGTCCAAAATACTGCCCCTCGTCAGAAGGAGAAACTATAACTCCGACAGCCACTCTGCCATCCATGTCACCTTGGAAGCCTGGAATGATAACCGTCTCTTAAAAGAGGCTGCCGTTATCATATCCCTAGAACATCAACTTATGTTCTAAAACTGCTTCCGACTGTTTCTCCAGGATTAGATCAATATCAACTTATTGCATCTACTGCAAGAACAACATCTGGTGTGGTACTTGACATCTCATGATTGACTCAATTGCCTAAGCAAGTGATCTGTCAATCATGCGTATCCCTCTCCCCTTTAGTCTGTAAGACACCTTTAGAGAGGGTGACACCATCAACTGCAGGTACACTACAGTGCCAGGAGTCGTCCATTCTAAATACTCATAGAATGCTGTCAAGGTACCCAGATTGGGAAACTACCCAAATCTAGATCTAAAACCATAGATCTAGTAACCAGAATGTCTCATATAATATCCAAGTCCTGTGTGGAGAAACTTCTGTGTGACAACCAAAGTATAACCGATCGTAGTATAGGAATATCACTTCCTACTCTGTGTATGTCATCCAAATACCATGACATCACACCCTACTACCTTCTCAACAGATCCATCCCCTATTCTGATGAAGTCAAACCTATGACTGTCACATCAGAAATAGATGATCTATCTCCGTTGTATCTGCTTTAGTCTATAAATAGACATAAGCCTGATGACCACCAATGCTTCCGCTGCTCCCACTGACTACGACAACCCTCTGCCAGAGTCATATAGAAGTGCACTTCTAAAGCTAGTTTAGAACGACGCTATACTCATCCTCCTGCCGGGTCTCACAGTCTGGAACAACAGCAATGGTAAGTCTGGGTAAACAAGAACCTCCCTGCCACCGTCCTTGAGCATACCGAAGTACCTCTCGAGTGTCTGAGGTTACCCACCATATCTGCGGAGTGGCTAATGGAATGTCAAACCAGATTGAATCTTTAGGTTCTTATCAAATCTTCAGTAATCGTTTGCGGTTCTGGAATCACTTCCAGTTCTACCATACTCCCACTACTGTTTTTGAAAAAATCCATTTTTTAATAAAACTGTGGCGAGTCTAGAACAATATTTCTATTGATCTGCCAGATGGTAGAAAGTCAACCCTCGTCATAGCCCGGGTTAACCCACAAACAGCCATTACAGAAACGTGCCTTGAGTTGTCCAGTGTCTGGTTTTAATCATAAGCCGGACAACTCCCCGTACCTTAACAACGTTAAGATATGAACTGTTCTACATCCAATATAGAACCAGAGGCACTGATTTAATTTAACCAGATTCAATTCATGCAACTGTCTCCAGTGCATGTCAACTAAATGGAGAGAGGCCGATCAGCGTTACTCAACTTAGGAATGCTTCCAATTATGAGTAACCTGAAAGAGAAGCTAGTTCTCTTAATCATTACTATCAACTGAACACCATACACAAGTATCTACATCTTCGATCACTTTGAAGAATCCCGATACTTGCTACACCTGGTTCTCTACTCTATTCAAATACCTATAACTCCTCAAAACTTAGACCCTGTGTTCCTACGAAACACATGTCTAAGAACTAGAGAAGTTAAAAGTAAACAGAATATAGTATGAGGACCAACCCCTCTGTCCTAATGGACACTGGACAACATACAATACTCTGTATAAGTCCTCTGAGTCTAACAACTCTTTCACTGTGCGTCGTAGGTTAAAAACTGTACTTATGGTTAAGAAGAATTACACCGCTGTTTAATGCTCCTTACCTAACCATCCACTGATATAGGTAAATGTCATCGACATAATATCAAAAGGTATATCTCACTCTATGAAAATAGACGTACAGATATATCAATCTGAAATTGGTGCACAACAGCGGATATTCAAAACCAAATATTTGCCGACCGGCAAACAGCTCAGATGATCTCCTCAAATATCACCGATTACAACGAATCCCGATATAATGAGGATGATCACCCTATTCCCAATGACTTACTCCCACTCATCATCTGTAAAACCATACAGATGTGAGAATCATACCTGGTAAATACATACCCTGGAGTAAGTATCTAATCGGGAAATCAGTTTTCTTTTAACATTACACAGTGAAACTGAAACATTGAAATGTTTCGGTGGGGTATTCCGGTATTCTTAGTAATGCCTCTTCCATTATCCAGATTCACAATTATAACCGTATAATTCTTTGCCACCTCTCCAAATCCCTTTATATGTCTTTAGTCATTACCTTCTGCACACCCCTTTAGGCCAATTGGTTTTCTTCCTTCCCTACCGTTCGACACCAGCCTATGGTTTGGAAGAAGACTATCCAATAAGCATAATGGGTGTACTGTCATAATCCTAGGAGCACTCGCAATGCGAGAGAAGGTGAAGAGAAAAGACAACCGAATAAACCGTATTCCTATTTCTCCTGGACCAGAATCCATCCCCGAACTGGAACAAGTTCCTTTCGAGTTCGTATATAACCATACGATGGAGTATCCAATAAACTGTGGATCTTCGTAGTGATACGGAGTGTCCTGGAGAAATACAAAGGTGATTTAGGATTGGCGAAGAAATACTTGGTTTGATCGTGAATAGCAGTCACAATTTACTTTGCCCTCTTACTAATCCCTTGCTTTGTCTTAATCTTAATACCTTCTGCACACCATCGTTATGCTAATTGGTTTTCTTCATTCCCTACCGGTCGGCACCAGCCTAAGGTTTGGAAGAAGACTATCCAATTTGCGTAATAGGTGTACTATCTCCTAAACCAAGGAGTACTCGCAACCTGAGAGAAGGTAAAAGGAAAAGATAACTGAATAATCCTATTCGTTTTCTCCAGAACCAGAAACCATCCTCGAAGTCCTTCGAGTTCGTATATAACCATACGATGGTTTTGTCCAATGGAAGTGGACGTTCGTAGTAATACGGGGTGTCCTGGAGAAAAGGGTAAAAGTAGGAGTGGCAATGAGGTTTGCAACTCTGACAATCCAAAAGCCTGTGTTAAGAAGGTTCGGTCAACTTGGTCACTGAGTTATAGTCCAGGGTCGGGTCAATGGTCGCTGCCCAAGAGAGAGAGAAAAGAAACACTCAGCGTGCACTCTATCCTAGATCAGAATGGTTATCACTTTGTCTAATCTGGAAACCTCCCACTGTCACCTCAAATTCTCCTCCAAACCTGAAAGAAGAATTAGTCGGGATCACCCGAGGAGTAAACCAACTCATCAGTGGGAATCGGGATCCAACTATCATCGCATGATAACGTGACGGAATCCACTCACGTCACCACACTCCAGAAGGTATGCGCATATCTGGAACGTTTCAGTTCTTTTGAAACTCCCGATGTGATTTTTACCCCTAGAACCCAAGTGACCTTGACACAGTCAACAAATCAAAGAGTCCTAGTCAAGTTCAACCCGTCATTATCCTGGATTGCATTAAACCCATCCGTACGAGCCCTTGACACAGTCAACAAGGCCGCACGACTGTCCTAACCAATCCTTTTAATATGCTACAAACAAACACTACTTAGCTACCGCACACTACGCCTTGACACAGTCAACAAACGCAGCACGAATACTAAGTAATACTTGTAAGAAATGACGGAGGGCTACGTCTAGTTTTTGGCGAAAAACTTTTAACGTAATGAACTTGATATCGTTGAAGGAACTGCATAGCCTTTTATAAAAATATAGTGACGAAAAACCTTTACTAAAGAGGTCACTCCCGGTGAAGGGATCTCGGCTCTTTCCCCGTAGAATGAGGTGCAGGATATTCCAACTGAATACCACGATGCAAAGCAAAAGTAATCGGCTATAGTGAAGTTATTGCCCTGACGCAAACTTTTGTCCAAGGGGTCACTCCCGGTGAAGGGATCTCGGCCCTTGCCTCGTCGACTGAGGAGCAGGATATTCTAACTGAATACCACTATGCAAAACAAAAGAGAACGCCCTTGCAATAACAGCTTTTTGAAAAATTGTTCCAACAACATCAGAATAGGTTTGTTTATCTTGCATTGATCTGAATCAACGCAGTCCCATCAATAGATCACACCAATAAAGAACGAAAATAATGATGTACGTATATGCCATCCGCATTCGCCACTGGGTCCCGTCATCACCCGTCAGGTTACTTAACTAACGACAGAGCGGGGACTGGACTAGCGCGGATGCAAAACATATACAACATCTACTAATATATATACCAATATATTATATTCGCTCAAGGCGTGATAAGAATGCAACATCACAGAAATGTACAGCATCACAGAACAATACAGATATCTGGGATCCCCGGGTTTCACAGAGCCGCTGCTGAAACCCGACGTTCTCCTGGTCGTGTGGATAGCCTGTGTAATGAAATCCTAGACCCCTACGGGCGCGACAAGTCACCCGCCAAAACCTGAAGCGAGGCAGCCCCCTTCAGTACCGTGAATGGACCACCCAGCACTTCATGGAATCCGGTAACTTGGGCACTCCTCCTGGGTCAACCTGTACCCCCTACGAGTGCGGCGAATAACCCGCCAATCCTAGAGTGAAGCCCCCTCCGTCTCAATGCCATGAGATGCGGGCCCGTTGCCCTCTAGAACCCGGCTATCCGTGCACCCCACCGCGGGGTAATCCTAGTACAGAAAGTAAAATATACATACACCGGGTACATCGACCGCAACCAGGTCGTGCCCCAAAAGAATAATACAAACGGGCAGTGACGGCAGTCCACATGTCGGACGCTCGCCCCGCAATATCAAATGTACATATAAAACAAACTGTACTACCATTGCATCCAGGCTATCCACCACGACAGATCCGCAACATCACAGCACAATACAGAACATCAACGTGAATATCACGTTCGCAAATCCGTCTAAAAGGGCTATAGCAGATAGACTGGATTTACCGATCGAGTGACATTCACGGTCGCAGATATAATGTAAATACTGTGAACTAACATGTTTAAAATTTTCGATCGACTGAATTTTTTTGAAGTGGGCCCCAAGCACAACTGTAGCACTCAAAAACATATGGTCCCAAAAAGAATATACCAGAAACCCTATTTTCATGTCAGTAAACCACTGCAGAAATTTGGTACGGTTTGGCCACAAAACGGCGGCGGTTCCGCGGCCAAAACGTGGTTTTGGCCGCTAAACCGCCGCGCTACAGTAACATCAGCGTACCAAATTTTCACAGAATTCATAAAAAAACCCTGCACGTAATTTTCCAATGTACCAAATAATTTTTAGAGCAAGGAAAAAATCGACAGAAAGTGCGACATGGAAATGTGGTTTTTGGAAAATCCGATCGATCGAACTTGTAAACACGTTAGAGCAAGCTAGACAAGGTTAATGGCGTGTCTCTGATACCATGTTGCGCCACGGCAGCGCCCCGGCCGTCTATCCGAGGCCAAAATGCGGAATCAAAAATTTTCCTTACTTGGAAACTGGCGCTACCGCGGACAATAAAACCCGGATCGTTGACCATTAACCTATACTAGCAAACAAGAGATGGGAAGAGAAGTATACCGAGTGATCCGAGTCCTCCGGTCTTCTCGTCATCGTCCCGATCTCCCGCGGAAAGTCTAGTCTCCATGTCGTCGCCTCCTCGCCGGAAGGGCACCACATCGCCTGCGTCTTTTACGGGCTCCCGCCTCAATACCGAGGCAACTCGGGCATGAAGCCGGCAAGTCGACATGCCCAAGAAATGCTGTAGAATGTAGTGTAGAAACTTTATCTCTTGGAGTTTATGTAGTTGCCATTGATGGATGGAGGAAGAGGTAAAGAAAATTGGTGCTTTCAATTTTCTAGCAAGAAGAAGAAGATGAGATGAAGAATTCCTCACATAACCAAAATCAACTCTCTCATTCTTTTTCTCTCAAGTGAAGCATCTCTCTTCTAGTGAGAATGGTGGAGGAATGAAAAATGCAAAACATAACAAGAAGGGAGGTGAGTGTAGGAGAAAGAGAAAGGTGACCATATCCAAACATCATCATCACAATCTCACATCAAAACACAAATCAATCCTAATCACCTTTTACAAGAAATGATGATAGAAAAGAAAGGAATAAAAAAGATGCTTTCATAATCAAACCATTTGCATGAAAACCCTCCACAATGTGTTATTTGCAAACTTGCAAATAACACCCTCCATCGGAAAAGTCCGGCCGGGAAAGAACAAAGGAAAACCGGCCGGAACGGAATGCAAACTGGCAACTCCAGAAAACTGGTCCCGTAATAAATTACAGGAAAACCCCGATACTGTGCATACACACCCGCATCTGTATTCTGACCGGATACAAATGCAATGAGACAAAATCTACACTGTACTAAACTAGGACCGGCTTAAACCAAAGCCGGCTAGCAAAATCCGTTCGATCCTGATCCGTGCAATACCGCACGTATCTGATCGGACCCTGCCATATCTCCATACGGCCTCTACAGCGTTTCGCCCGAAAGCTTGAGTAACTGAAAGTGTGGTGGACTCTAAAGACTCGTCAATACTATGGCTGTGGATTTAACCACTGGCACGTCAGAGGTATAAGCCAATACGTGATGGGCCACTAGCTATTGACCAAAAGGGACATCGATGAGCGAACTCATCCCGACACCCTACTGAGCCTGTCAGTGACAATATCCGTACAGTCCGGTCCGTTCGTCTATGAGCATCGCATGGCGGGCCTAGGGGGTTGGTAAAAGTCAGACCCCCAAAAGCGGTACAAGTCGTGTCGGAGTGTAGCCCAGAACACCCTGAGATACTACTGGAATACCTACCTGTAAATCTCCTGCCTCGGCCGAGGGCTTTGCGTAATGGCTCTCCTAGACACAGCGCGACCTCACCCCCAATACCGGGAGAGACGAACCCCTGCAGATCCGCTCACTGCCTCCATGTGGCTCGGGACTGTACCCAACTAAAACCTGTTTGCACGACTCCTTTGAGCCGTGGTAGGGTAGTAATCAAAGTACAGTGGGAACTCACACGAGACAAATGACGATCTCAGGTCGATGAACTAATCTGTACACATGTCACCAGGGAACTGCTATCTGACGTCAGGTATAAGACCAACTAGCATGTTCCCGGCGAGTCCTGTCCGGTGTACTCATAACCCAATGAGCACCTGTATACATCTTAGGTGAACCAACTGACACCAGTGGCTTATGAGACCGGCCACCGCTCCTCGTCTGGGTCTCGACTGTATACACTAGTCTACTCTGGAGAATCGATGCCCTGTCTCGAAACTCCCACGACTAGGGACCTTTTAAGGATGTGCTTATAGATCACCAGCTCTCACGTATATGATCGCCATCATACTGCCGGCAGTCAAGCAAGAATCCTAGGGGCTCTATCAGCGTGTAATAGTGACCTGTAAGGTCACCTGAAGCAGTACACGATGATAAAGGTAAACCAGATAGCATACTATCATCTCGAGTAAGACTGTCCTACCGGGATAGGTCCTCCCTCAATCATTGCAATCACGTGCCTGTGATCCAATAATTGACTCTGAGGGCACTATCTCCAACAATCCTAAGGCTCCTTAAGTGGAGTGGCGTATCGTAAATATGTCGCGGAACATACCAACGGTACGTCACTCTACTTTAGTCGCCTATTCCATCAACCAAGGGTCATCCTATACTCCTAAGGTAAAAACCTAACGCTCTGATACCAACTTTGTCACAACCCGAAAGTACGGAACATGACCGGCACTTAGACTACGAACGTCTTAAGGCGTACGTATGCTAAGTAAGCCGAAACCCAGAAATCCAAACCAAGAGAAGTAGTAGAGAATAGGAAGAACCATATCAAATCAACCTGTATGCAACATAATATACAACGCCTAAAGGCGAGGATCACAACAGAAATGGAACTCAACCAGCAAGAAACTCAAGAAATATAACATGCTACTCTATGGTCGAAAGAATAACATTACTGGTCTCTATCTCAAAAAATACAAGTTTGGTTGATGGAACTTCTAGATACAACTGAAATATAATATACAAGGTATAATGATGGGTAAGATACCATAAACCCACCTACTAGCAAGTCACCCGAAAAGAAACCGTGCCCACAAAGCCATAATGAAATCCGTACGGCAACACCTGCAAGAAACTGGGGCACAACGGGGGTGAGTTGCAAACTCGTGAGTAGAAAAACATTTACGCACAGAAATCGCATAAATAACGCAACCTAGGTCAATGATCATAATATATCCTCAAAAATGTATATAACATGCAGCCTATAACAAGGCTAAGGTAAATATCTAACCCGAGTGTAATCTCATGTGGCCGTGTCTGTGCCTCAGATAGCAATATATCATATGAATGAGGTATGAATGCATGAAAACAGAATACATGTAAATGAAGAAACTGTTTTCATAAATTAGTGAGATTTCCTTTGTATTTTTAAAATGAGGTATCATAAATGAAATCAGCATCAACAGTGTCTAGCATCGACACAAAACATAAATCTCAATGTCTCAAAACCTCAGGCTCCGGCCATCCGGACTGGCCTGTATCATCAAATCTCAGTACCTCAATATCTCGAAATCTCAATGTCTCAATCTCAATATCTAGGGCGCCGTCAGTCCAGACCGGCCCCTACCATCCATCTCAAGACCACGACGGTATCCTCCGGATATCCGACGCGTCGGGTAAAATCACCGGTAGGTAGTCTCCCCCTGCCAGGCTCATCGTCATCACCACGAGCTTCTTGCCCCGGGGTACCTTACCGGGTCCACCATGTACCCGAAACGGTTCATCCAACTCCTCGAATCGGGTCTCCAAATCCATCAGCAAACTCATGGTGGACGACTCATACATCATGGGAAAAACCGCGCTTTTTATTTAAAAAGAGAAAGAAGAAGTTTGTATATGTTTTGCGGTTTTCCCCAAATCCAGAAAATCTCATGGAAATCCAAATCCAAAACCTCAATAGCACGTAAAAAGTGAATATATGCATGAGAATCCATGAATGCGGCATAACAATGAATAACAGTATGCATGAGATAGCAGGTAATAACTATAATGTCTAAACTAACATATAAGGCAAGTACACTAATATCATGTCTAAACTATTAGCTAACAGGCTATGTCAAGCAATAATATTTTCTAAGGTGTACGTGACATGGCAATTACCGATGAAGATGTGTGTGAGCCGGCAAGTAAGTGTACGTGGTACATACGCATCATCGGTAATGGTGCTGGTGTCCTAACCACAAGATATCAACAGTAGAATATGAAGCATAATATAAGCATGTGATGCGGAGCAAACAACAATAATGAGCGGGAGCTGAATACTAGACGCAACGATAACTAATCTGTTTTAACCTAATATAAGTCCTACAATGGTGCCTTTTGAAATAACACGAATCGTGTGGTTTTGAAAATAGGGGCTACGGTGTTTTTAAGAAAAGATACATTTTTTGAAATATCCGTAGGATCCCTTAGGCTGTCTTTAAAATTACGCACGATTCGTAAGCTTTGAAATAGGTAGGAACCGAATCTAATCTAACAACTAACTAAACTAAAGGGCTACGCTACAAGCTAGACTACAGGTAAGGAAACCGCCTAACATCTGAGTCGATACATATACATACCTGTATATATATTAGTCGGTGATCCCGCCTCAATAATATCATATCCGATACCATATCTATAATCAGACATCCCAAGTCAAGAGTGCGGATCAATCATCAAGATATAGCTCGTACGTAAATCCGTCGTACGGCATCCCCAAATCTGGGTACGGGTCAATATCATATTCCTCACACTATTCCTCTGGTATCCTCTTTATCCAAGATCATAGTCTAGGGTACTGACCTATGTCTAGTACAATACTAATATTCTCAATATACTCATGATCTGACTACTGATCGACAATCTCGTACAAACCGATATTGTCAGCACATATCATCATCAAGGGGTATACATCGCCCGATACGGCCTAATATCAATATCCTAGCATATTATGCCTCATATCACGATCACATGTCGACCATTTATTTATAACACTATTCACCCGTATCGCCGCCGCAAGATCCGCTATAACACCAGGACGTACCTTAAGTACGAATCCTGCCATATCACCGAGATCACAACCACAAACAAATCTCATCGACTCAGCTCAATCCCAAGTATCCTCCTCAAATCCGTATGTGAACACATAGTCCCATACCCATATGAACACATAACTATAAAGAATCCCATGAGCACATATAAATAGGAATGTATGCAAGTATGTATGTGTGTATGTGTAGTGCAACACTACCCTAGGGTTCGCGACACTAAAATAATCCAACACACCAATATCCATCCTAAACATCGTTATTAATCCCAATAACATATAATAATTGTTGGTGTGTATACGCATCCGTATACACCACCACGGACCGCGGGGGTGTTATACGCCATCCGCTCGACTTCTCCCCGTAGATATAAATCTACTCACCTGGTCCTCGCTCGCCGGTGCCGACGTCGCCACGCGCTTGCTTGTCGTCTCAAAGTCCATATGGGGTACCTACACATCATAACGCACCATATCGCATTAAAATCCGACTCATGACCAAAACGTCCCACATAGGTCAAAACCTATGGCTGCTTTCACAAATCAACCCAAAAACCCTCGACGTCGGCGTACAAACGCCAAACCATCGAGAAAAACCTAAACACACTCATTTGTACAATCACAAGCACTAATTATAATATAAAATAGCTTAAAATTCACAAGAACCCCAAATTCACTTTAAAAGCTATTTTTCCGAAAATCTAGCAAGCACAATTCGCCGTTTTTGTACAAAACAAGATGTTTAAATAAATGTAGCGTCCATAATACTTATTAAATATCTTAAATAAGTCATAAAAACCATTTCCATAATTTAATCTCATAAATTTGCATAATTTCCAAAATCCTAGTTTGCAAAAATATCAATTTTTAACACATTTTAAAGCAAAATTCACAATTCATCAATTAAGCTTGGTTTTGAATGATCCAAAATCATTAAACCACTCATTATAATATTAATAATGACATGAAACCTTAATTTAGATTTTAATCCCAATATAAAACAATTTCAAAAAAAACTAGTTAGCAAAAAGCACATTTATCACAATTTCCAACTAACAAATTTTGAAATTAGTAACTAGATTAGGTTTTAGCAAGAATTAACATGTCAATCTACTCATGGCAACCTTAATGATGTGATAAAACCCTATCTTGATTTTAATCTCACATATAACCATTAACCCCACAATTCAAGTTTGCAATATACACACAAATTAAACACCAAATTTAGTTAAATTGGAGTAATTAACCAACAATTAACACATGGGTTAAGATTTATAGCTCCCAATTAGAGATATAGCAAGGATCTAAGCCTCCCAAATTGCTCTCTTGCTCCCAAAATCCATGCTAGATAGGCAAATAAATAATGGGTAGGAGTTGGATTTCGGTTTTGAGTTTTAGTTGATTTTTCATGAAAAAAATTTTGTGAATTTTTTTGGAGAAGAGATGAGATGAGGAATGAGAGGGGAGGGCTGCTGAAATGTGCAGGTTTCAGCCATCATGGGGGTGGGGAATGGGTGAGGGAGGAGAGAGAGTGAGGTGGAGAAAGTGGAAAAAGTCAAAGTCCACCATTTTCTATCATTTTCTTTTCTTTTCTTCTCTTTTCTTTGTGATTTGGAGAGAGAGAGGGGGAGGACTGTCATGGTGGGGTCGGCCACATGGGGAGAGGGAGAGAGGGTGAGTTATGGGTGTATGGGTGAAGAAAAATGATAAATGTTATACCCCAATTCCCATTAACACTGATTTTACCGAAAAAAGCCTTTTTTCTTCAATAATTTCTAAACCGTTTTGGCAAATGATTTCGTTCCAAAAACCACATGATAAAATTTTATTTAATGTTTTATGATGCACAAAATTTGTTTCAACTCATTCCAATTTGTAATTTTCCTTAATTAAATGTATTAGTGACGGCTTAAAATAATAATAAAATAATATTTTTTCAGAAAATTTGAAATTTCACCAGCGGCTCAATAAACACCAAATAATAGCAATTACATAGCTAGAATATGTATATTTAAATTTTATAATAAGATATTTGCATTTTGACTTTTTTACAGAAAACCCCCTTATCTTACCGATTTTTCGAAATTTCACCGAAACGATTTTCAAAGCGTCACAAACAGACTACTCTGTACCAGTGTCACCAGAGAACTGCCATCTGACGTAAGGTATAATACCATCTGGGAGTTCTCGGCGAGTCCGTCCAGTGTACCCAGTCTCTACTAAGCACCCGTATATCATCTCTGATGTCAAACACCGATGGATATGGGATCATCCATCGCCCATCTGTATGGGTCGAGAAGGTACACGCTAGTCTACACTGGTATATCGATGCCCCGTCTCGATACACCCACGACTAGGGACTTTGAAGGATGTACTTATGGACTACCATGTCCCCACTAGTATGATCCGCATCATAGTCCAGGTAGTCAAGTACACATCCTAAGGGCTTTACCAACATGTAATAGAGAGACAATCTGAGTACACGTTAAGGTAAAGAGTAACCAGATAGCATACTATCATGTCGAGCAAGAAAGTCCTCCCTATATATGTCCCAGCATCCACTACAATATACATCCTATGTACAGTAATGGCCTCTAGGGCATATATATAACTAACAGTTGTTTTCGCCTTTGGGCGAGACTTGCTCCCGTTTGGGGATGCTTTACTTATATCTTATGTTTGTACCCGTTTCGGGGCTAGTTTTTACAAAGGAGGTGCTGCCGAAATTTTTAAGAAAACAAACTTAAGATTTAAGTTTTTCTTAAGATTTCCAAATGTTTCTATCTTTTCCTTCCTGTAATGGTTTAGATTACTTGGTTTTCGGCTAACTTAAATTGCGCTACGCCTGTTGACGTTACGTGGTCTAAGTGCCGGTCATGTGCCTAACTTGGGTCGTGATAACACCATTGTGCTGTGGTGTATACGGAGGAGTAAGCTGAGAGAGAATCCTGTTCTCTTTTAGATAGTCTCGGAATTCCCCGCTCAAGTATTCTCCTCCTCGATCAGATCGTAGGATTTTAATACTTTTGCCCGTCTGGTTTTCTGCTTCGCACTTATATTCCTTGAATTTCTCAAAAGCTTCAGACTTGTGTTACAACAAGAACACATATCCGAACCTTAAGAGATCATCGGTGAATGTAATAAAGTACGAATAACGATTCCTGGCATGTGTAAACATAGGACCGCATACATCACTATGTATCAGTCCCAAGAGTTCAGAAGCTCTTTCTTCATGTCCAGTAAACGGAGTTTTGGTCATCTTTCCTTTGAGACATGATTGACAAGTTTCATAAGATAAAAATTCGAATGGATTCAAATATCCATCTTTATGTAACTTAGCTAGTCTTGTTGCGTTGATATGACCTAGTCTACAGTGCCACAAGAAGGCTTCGTTCATTTCTGAACTTTTCGTCTTGTTTGTGTTCTGTATGTTAAGAACTGTACTTTGATTAAGAACGTATATACCGTTACATAACGTACCAGATCCAATCAACACTTGATTCTGGAAAATGTCCACAAAATTATCCTCTAATGTGAGATTATATCCTTCTTTAGTTAGCAAAGAAACCGATATAATGTTGCACATCATCTTTGGTACGTAGTAACAGTCGTTCAGAATCAATGTATTACCAGTTGGTAATACAAGGTGATAATCGTCAATTGCCTTGGCTGCAAAAATTGCACCATTCCCTACTGTTAGGGATTTATCACCCTTTCCCAGTTCTCTACCTTTCCTTAGCCCATGTAACAAATTACATACGTGGGATCCTAATCCGGTATCCAATACCCAGGATATAGAACAAACTGAGAAACGGTTCTCGATAACGAACACACCCGAAGAAGATGCATCAACATGCTGTTTCTTCGTACGGGTGGTGTGAGAATCCTGACATTCCCCTATCCTTTGCTCAGACTTATGACATTCATAAGATAGAGCAGGACCAACATTCCCTAAACCTGTATAAAAGGAGAGTTCAGTCAATACAACCATTTTATTATCTTGAGTAAGGCGTGGCATTGGTTGCTGCCTGAAAAGAGAGAGAAGGAAACGCGTTAGCGTGCGCTCTTTGGAAGATTAGATTGGTTATTATCTGTTTTTATCAAATCTTCCTTCAAACCCTAAAAGGTAAGATTAGACGGGATTAATTACACCCTACAGGTTCGCCAATCGTTTAGACAGGCAGGTATCGGTACTTCGAGGGAGGTTCTCCGTGCTTTCGCACGGACCTAATTAAAATAAACCTCATTTTCCCAGAGACATAACCCCATTGACACCTTTCTAGACACTTACTTGATCGACTAATTGTAAAGTGCAAAATTCTCCCAGGAGTTACTCTTACTCGCAGTGGGTATCGAGATCTAACTATCATATAGAAGGTATGCAATCTCATTGCAAATTTCAACATTTGAAATTTCCGATAATGGTTTTTACCCCTAGCAACTTATGACCTTGGCTATGGTCAACAAATCATAAATGCTAGCCAAGTTTAACCCGTCATTTCTTGATTGAATTAGACCCACCCGTGTGACCCTTGGCTAAGGTCAACAAAGCCGCACGACTACCCTAATCCAATCGCATCACATGCTGCAGACAAGCACTAATTAGTTACCGCACACTACACATCGGCTATGGTTAAAAAACGCAGCACGGATACTAAATAGTACTTATCTGAAATGACGGAGGGTTATGCGGGTTTTTAATAAAAACATGAGCGTAATGAACTTGATATCGTTGTAGAATATAGTGATATTGAAAAGGAGTGTTTTTGAGGCTTTTGCTAGTTTCGCTAAAGAGGTCACTCCCGGTGAAGGGATCTTAGCTCTTTCCTTATCGAACGAGGTGCTGGATATTCAAGAATACCACTATGCAAAGCAAAAACTAGAGAAGCGGTCAAAAGACAAAACCGAGTGGGTTGTAGTATTTGCTAGTTTCGCTAAAGAGGTCACTCCTGGTGAAGGGGTCTCGGCTCTTTCTGTTAGTTGTATGTATGCCCTAGAGGCCATTACTGTACATGAGATGTATATTGTAGTGGATGTTGGGACATATATAGGGAGGACTTTCTTGCTCGACATGATAGTACACTATCTGGTTGCTCTTTATCTTAACATGTACACTTATTGTCTCTCTGTTACATATTGATAAAGCCCTTAGGATGTGTACTCGACTTCCATGATTATGATGCAGATCATACTAGTGGGGCCTAGTGTAACAGCCGAGTCCAGTTATACCAATTTCAGTTACCGTATGTGTTGTTTGTGGTATTTATTTCATTTATCATGTTTGGTTGCAAAGGGTAATTTACTTTATATTTCGACCCACTTGTTTGAGCGTTGTTTCATAGTTATAGAGCATCCAAACCTCAAATGTTTTGCGTATAACAATTTAAGTCCCTTAATATAATTTAAAAATATATGACACGGCCTGCTTGATACCCCTAACCCTGTGGTAGCATACTTGCATCATGTTCTCGTCCCGTTCAGTGAAATGGACGTGTTTGGACGGCTACGCGTACGTACGTGCGTCCGTTTTTGGGGTATGCATTTCTATTACAAAATCCTTCATTTTAATTTTTGGAACTTGCTAAAAATTTCTATATTTCAAATCCAAATTTTTGGACCCAACCAGGGTGCAATTCTGAAATATTTTGTATCCCGCCAAATCCTATTTAATTTTAAATTTCTTATTTCAGCTTTAAAATATTTTTACATCCGACTATATATATTTTCAGTTAACAAAGCTAACCGGTAAATCTTTTATATTTTTTCCAAAACAATTCCCCTAACTCCCTTAGCCAATCAAAACTTCCCTTTCTCTGTGCCTGGGCCCCACGAGCGCCTCTCTCTCTCTTTCTCTTCCCTTTCTTTTTCTCTCTCTCCCCGCTAAAGACGAATTCATCTCTCCTCTCCCCTCTCTCTCTCCTCTCGATCTCTCTCTTCCTCTCTCTCCTCTCGCTATCCATTCTCTCTCTCTCCACTCAGGATTCTCTCTCTCTCTCTCTCATCTCATAAATCTTTCTCTCTCTCCCTTAATATATTTTCTTCGTCCCCGTTTCCTTTCTCACAAAACCCATACTCAAAACTTAACCTAACCTTCGCCGCCCCATCTCCACCGACCTTACCTCATCGTCGCCACCTTCGTCTCACCCTCGTGACTGCCCTCTCCACCTCCTTCCTCTCCTCTCTTCCTTCCAACGATCCCCGAGGACCCACTGCACCCGACGAGGCCGCTTGCTGCAACCTCCCGCGATCCCAACTTCGTCGGTGACTCGCCGTCGTCACCCTCGTCACCTCCTCTCCACGAACACAGCGGCACCCTTGTAACCCACTGCCCTTCACCGGAAAATCACCACGCCGGCAACCCTCATCGTCGTCACCCTGTGTCGACTCCCCTGAAAACCCAGAACACCTTACCACAGTACGATCTTCTTCTTCTCCTTCTCTTCTTCACTTTCCTTGTGCATATATATCTTAACTGTTCACCGTCGTTATGTTTGCCGGAATCCGGCCGTACCGCCGACGACCCCGACGATCCAGCTAGGTTACCTGACCTGTGTGAGCCCATGTGCGTTGTGTGGATTCGCTCCATATACCGTGCACGCGTCGTGACTTTACCGCCGACACGTGAGACGTTCCGTATACCCGTTCTTGATCCGTCGAGGCAAGTGAAACTTGCTACATGCTATTCATACTATTCTTATACTTATTTATCTACTGTTATATTAAATCCATCGATAGAATCTAAAGTTAAGAATTTCAAGTTAACAGTGCGATGTTTTGTCTACATTTAGCTTCAAACCTGAAGCCTACCCGTTGCAATTACTTTACCAAACCCGATAACCACATTTATATGTTTAATCACATTTTTAACTATTGACATGGCCTATGGTACTCCTTCTATAGTTTTACTCTATCAGATACCTGTGTGCATTTTAACCTGTTTAGTTATGATGGCATCCATCGAGCATATTATATATATATATATCGTTGGATCCCTAAATTACTTAATACTTATTAACATCCATAATTTGTCATACTGTATGCACGTAATGTTAGAATGATCTCTTAAACTCAAACTGATAACCGTACATCTAATAATATAACCTGTACCTATTTGCACGACATATCACATGTTAGTTGTATGTATGCCCTAGAGGCCAGTATTGTACAGATGATGTATATTATATTGGATGCTTGGACATATATAGAGATGGCTTTCTTGCTCGATATGATAGTATGCTATCTGTTACTCTTTATCTTAACATGTACACTTGTCTCTTTAAACTGTCTTATAGTTACATGTTGGTAAAGCCCTTAGGATGTGTACTTGACTACCTGGACTATGATGCAGATCATACTAGTGGGGACATGGTAGTCCATAAGTACATCCTTCAAGGTCCCTAGTCGTGGGTGTATCGAGACGGGGCATCGATATACCAGAGTAGACTAGCGTATACGCCTCTCGACCCATGAGATGGGCGATGGATGATCCCATATCCATTGGTGTTTGACATCAGAGATGGTATGCGGGTGCTCAGTGGAGACTGGGTACACTGGACGGACTCGTCGAGAACTCCCAGATGGTATTATACCTCACGTCAGATGGCAGTTCTCAGGTGACACTTGTGCAGGTTAGTCTGTAGACCCGAGATCGTCATAGAGTCTTGTGTGATTCCCACTGTGCTTTGATCTCCACCTTACCACGTCCATGAGGGCGTGCAAAACGGTGGTCTTTGGGTACAGTCCCGAGTCACATGGAGGCAATGAGCGATAGGAGGGGTTTTGTCTCTCCCGGTATTGGGGGTTGATGTTGCGCTGTGCTCGATTGGCCGTAACAGGGAAGTCCCTGGCCAGGGCTGATCAGAGATTTGCTGGTAAGTGTTACCAGTAGTTTCTCGACCCGTTATGAGCCTCACATCGGCACGACTTATCGGTTATTGGGGTCTGACGTTTACCACCCCTAGACTTGATATGCGACGTATCAGACGAACAGACCGGACTGTACGGTAAGTGTTACTGGTTGGATTCACAGGAGTGTGAGCGGGCTAGCTCGTCGATCTTCTGATCGCTCAATACCCGGGTGGCCGTTACGTTTGGCAGACCGCTTGCGGCTTGTGGGTGCTTGATATGATCATCATCTGCTACCGGCGTATTGACGAGTCTTTAGAGTCCTACACAGAGGTTTCCTGGCTCAAGCGAAACGAAATAGGAGCGCATATGAGATATGTGCGGGACCGAGAATAATGCGTGTACGTGATACCGTATTTGATTCTCGCGATTAATGTTTCGATTGGTTGTATGCGATATAACCTAGTTATCGAATCGAAGATCGATTCGATAAGCCGATACATTGAATACTAGTCGGTCGTGTGCGACATGACCGGATCATTGAATCAAGTGTTGATTTAATGATTTAATGTATAATTATATATTTGATATATTACTTTGCATTAACTAGTATTGCTTCACTTTAAACGGATTTTCTCACTTGATGTGCAATTTGTATATGTGATATACTTTTGTGCACATGTTAGTATCATGTTTGATGATGCTTGCTTTTTTGGTTAAGTGTGAAGAATTAAATTTAGGTTAAGTAAATGGTTAGGGTTCCTTATTATTATTTCTTTTATCATTAATTATTTTGGATTAAAAGAAAAGGCATAAGAAAACAAAAAGGGTTGCTTTCTTTCTTGAAGTTTAGTGAAGCTTCATGAAGCTTGACCAAAGTGACCATTTTTGTCTTCATTCCTAACCCTAACCATATATCTAACCTTAGTAAATTCTCTACACCTAACCATGGTGCAAATTATGATAAGTATTTATTTTCATTTTCACTTTAAAAACTTATCATAATATTCTAGCTCATCTTCTTCTTCATCTTCTAAAAGGAAAAGCTTGATGCCATCAATGGCAACTTGACTTCTAGAGTGAGAAATCCAATTCTAAAGTGAACCCACCTCCTATTTCTTCACCCTCTACCTCTTGCCAAGTTGTTTTGGGTGTTTTCTTCACAAGTTTCACAACTTTGTGAAGTCGGAGCTTGAACTTATGATGCCTCGACGTAGATCGTCTTTGACACGAAACCGACGACCTAGCTCGCCCGTTTCTCCGATGAAGCCGACGATTGAGTTCGGGATTCAAGACGGACAGCGAGGGGATGACCACGTGGAGCTAAGGAAGTGGATATCCGGATCTACAAAGGTTGTAACTTCCGAACTTTAGTTAAGTTGCTAACTTGAATCGTTTTTCGCCTAGAATTCTAGTCTAAGATCCGTATTAGGGTCTCTCGGCACCCATAAATTTTTATATTGGCATGTTCGATGCCTTGTGAGACCTCTATAGAGTGCTTAGGAACCCTACAGTGGTATCAGAGCCTAGCTAGATCCTTAGGCAAAGTCTAGACGACGTTTGAAACCCGATCGAACGGAAACCCAAAACCATAAAATGCTCTCTGGACTTTTTCTAAAAAATGGGATTTTTGTCGATTAAAAATATGCCGAAAATCAAGCAGGGTGTTATTTGAATTACTGTGAAATACGAGGGCCTAAGTCGACTTTTCCACCGCGGAACCGCGGCACGTGCTATGCATGATGCGGCGGTTCCGCGGCCGTACTGTTCCCTTGTATGATGATTTCTGCACAGTAACTCATATAATTTAATGCTATATTTTCTGGGATATTTTTGTTGTGACTCTACAGAAGAGTATTCTGGGGTACTATTGGGAATCAAAGTTTCGATCGGATCATCAAATTTCGTCTTTGTGTATTTCCGGATAATTTTTTGAATATGTTAAAAAGTTCGACCGGATATAAATACCCAATTTTTCCCCTGTCGGGAAATTTCCAAGTGTTGGATTTTTCCGTAGTTTAACGACGTTCTAAGTAGTGCAAGTAACGCGATGGACCCTCTAGAAGACAACAAACCTTAACTCGATTATGTGACCGTCTTGAACTGCCCTTTGAACCTTCGGGTTTGGGGCAGTACGACGTGCCACATGTGAGGCGTTGGCTTGACCCTTCTACGGCTGGACCGTTGGTACTGAGGCACGAACTGAATGTTGTTAGACTTATTTCATGTGTTGAGCTGTATCGGGAAAACTTGGGTATTCGACTGTTCGATCGGAAAGTTTAACATTTTCTGTTTATCTGGAATGTGATACAATAATTGGAATTCACAAACAGTTATGAGATAACTGAATAAATGTTATAAATCTAGCAGTTTAGTCCCACATGATATTGAAAAGAGTTTTCGATAATGAGACTAAAATGCGGGATTTATATCTGTTAGGCATGTGATGTCTAAGTATTTCATTTGATTAGGCATGCGATGTCTAAAGAAGTTGCGGATTCCAATTGTTGTAGTTTTACACTTTCTTTTCTGTGACCGTAAGTGTAGTATGTTCATGTCGCCGGTTTCGTTGCTATACGTCAACAATAATTGGGGTATGCATACTTGCTTACGTTGATAACATGTGATGTTATGTGTTGCTGGATATGTTATATTGGATCGTCGTGTTTGAATAGCCGGGGGTTTTTATGTGAGATGAGTGCTTTTCATTTTCATTCATGTAAAAACTTGTATGTAATATTCTTTTATTTGGGGCACTTCCAGGTAGCGGAAGTTGTCACCTTTTGTATAATATTTACTTTTCCGCATTAGGATAGACCCAGGAGGGGAGCACAAGTAACCGGGTTCTGGGGTCCAGTGGGAGACCAACTCGAGGAGTCGAGTCCGGGTCTCCTAACCCTAGAATTGGCAGGGTTGCTTGCCGCTCTCGTAGGGGTCTAGGGGTGTGGGATTGGTTATTCATCACGACCGTAGAATCCGTGTTTTATACTGGCTCGTATTGAAAACACGGACGTCCTAGTATATCCAATATTTCATATGTTTCTTCTGCTGCGATATCTGTGTTGTGACTCTTTGATGGATATAGTATATAGTATATATGATATATTATATAGACGTTACTTATGTTTTTCACCCGCGCTAGCCCTGCCCTGCTCTGTCGTTAGTTACCTAACCTAACGGTGCACGAGGGGACATCGAGGCGATGGCATAAGTGTACGTCATATCTATCTGTGATGTTTAGGTATTTAAATGATGGGACTTCATTAATGTGATTAATGAAAGATAAGAAACCTAAGATGTTGTGGAATCTAATTTTATAATAAAACAGGTAGCTACAGTTCTTGCTTTGCACAGCGGTATATATGATATACCCTGCACCTTATTCGATGAGGAAAGGACCGAGATCCCTTCACCGGGAGTGACTCCTTTAGCAATAACTGGCTGATGCTACACACTCGGTTTGCTTTTGACTGCTTTTGTGTTTTTGCTTTGCACAGCGATATATATGATATATCCCGCACCTCATTCGACGAGGAAAGGGCCGACGATCCCTTCATCGGGAGTGACCCCTTTAGCAAAACTAGAAAAGCCTCAAAATCACTCCATTTCAAAACTTCATTTGATTCTACAACGATATCAAGTTCATTACGCTCATGGTTTTTATGAAAAACCTGCGTAGCCCTCCGTCATTTCAGATAAGTACTAGTTAGTATTCGTGCTGCGGTAGTTTGGCTTCCGTCAAGGCGCAGTGTACGGTAGCTAACTAGTGCTTATCTGCTTGCATATGATGCGATTGGATTAGGGTATTCGTACGGCGTTGTTTGGCCTCCGTCAAGGGTCGTGCGGGTGGGTTTAATTCAATCAGGAAATGACGGGTTGAACTTGACTAGCGGACTATGGGTTGTTTGGCCTCCGTCAAGGTCATAGGATGCTAGGGGAAAAATATTATCGGGAATTTCAAGTGTTGAAATTTGCAATGAGATTGCATACGTTTTATGAGATAGTTGGATCCCGATACCCGCTGCGAGTAAGAGTTACTCCTGGGAGAGTTTTACACATTGCAATTAGCCGATCAAGTAGGTGTCTAGAAAGGTGTCAACGGGGTTACGCCTCTGGGAAAACGAGGTTTACATTAATTAGGTTCGTGCGAAAGCACGGGGGACCTCCCTCAAAGTACCGACACAGGCCTGGCTGAAAGATTAGCGAACTTGTAGTGTGTAATTAATCCCGGCTAGTCTTTCCTTTTAGGGTTTGGAGGAAGATTTGATAAAAAGCAGTGGGAGCCATTCTGATTAGATAAGATAAAAACCAATCTGATCTTGCACGAGCATACGCTAAAGTGTTTTCTTCTCTCTCTCTCCAGGTAGCGACAATTTCATGCCCTAATGAAGATAATAATATGGATGTATTGACCGAACCCGCATGTTATACTGTGCTGGGGAACGTTGGTTCCGTTCTTTCTTATAAGAGTTATAGGAATGAACAGGATATAGGGGAATGCCAGGATTCCCATGCCACCCGGATGAAGAAAGTACAAGTTGATGCATTTTCTTCGGGTGTGTTCGTTACTGAGAACTGTTTCTCCATTTGCTTTACGTCCTGGGTATTAGATACCAGGTCAGGATCCCATATATGTAATCAGTTACATGGGCTCAGGAAAGGTAGAGAACTTGGAGAAGGTGATAAAAACATTAGAGTTGGAAATGGTGCAATTGTTGCAGCTAAGACTGTCGGGGAATATCACCTTGTATTACCAACTGGTAATACATTGGTTCTGAACGAATGCTATTACATGCCGAACCTGATATGCAACATTATATCGGTTTCTTTATTAAGTAAAGAGGGATATAATTTTGTATTACAGGACAATGTTATGAACATTTTCCGTAGCCAAAAGTTGGTTGGATCAGGCACGTTATGCAATGGCATTTATGTTCTAAATCAATCAACAGTTCTGAGCATAACAAACACACACAAGAGGAAGAGTTCTGAACTCAACGAATCCTTCTTATGGCATTGTAGACTGGGTCACATCAATGCGACACGACTAGCTAAGTTGCATAAAGATGGATATTTAAATCCATTTGAATTTTCATCTTATGACACTTGCCAGTCATGTCTCAAAGGCAAGATGACCAAAACTCCGTTTACGGGACACGGAGAAAGAGTTACCGAACTTTTGGGACTGATACATAGTGATGTATGCGGTCCCATGTCTACACATGCCAGGGATGGTTCTTCGTACTTCATTACATTCACTGACGATCTCTCTAGATTCGGATATGTGTTCCTGATGAAACACAAATCAGAAACTTTTGTGAAATTTAGGGAATATAAACAAGAAGTTGAGAACCAAACCGGAAAAAGTATTAAAATCCTACGATCTGATCGAGGAGGTGAATACTTGAGCAATGAATTCCTGGACTTCCTAAAAGAGAATGGGATTCTCTCTCAGCTGACTCCTCCATATACACCACAGCACAACGGTGTATCGGAGCGGAGAAATCGCACCCTATTAGATATGGTGCGCTCTATGATGAGTACAGCTGAGTTACCTATTTCCTTCTGGGGATATGCACTGGAGACTGCTGCATACCTACTGAATAGAGTTCCGACCAAATCAGTGCCTACCACTCCATATGAGATATGGAATGGCAAGAGACCATGTCTTAATTTTATTCAGATATGGGGTTGTCCGACCTATGTTAAAACACAAAATCTGGACAAGCTCGAGGCAAGGTTTGTTCTATGTAAGTTTGTTGGATATCCCAAACATTCGCGAGGGTATATCTTCTACCACTCCGAGGAACAAAAAGTGTTTGTTTCTCGACATGCCACTTTCTTAGAAAAAAGTTTTCTTATGAAACAGATAAGTGGCATTGAGGTAGAACTGGAAGAGGTTCCAGCAATACAGACTACAACAGAAGATTTGGTTGAACCAGAGGATTCCGTAGTTCCCGATGAACCCCAGCCTCTCCGCCGATCTAGTAGGGTTCCTCGCCCACCTGAGAGATACTACGGTTTTCTCATGGATGGTGGGAGCGAGGATTGCATCATGGAGGATGATGACCCAACTAGCTTCGAACAGGCCATCACGAGTGGGGACTCAGTGAAATGGCTGGATGCTATGCGGTCCGAGATGGAATCCATGTACACCAACAAAGTATGGACTTTGGACGTTGCTCCTGAAGGGGTAAAACCCATTGGGAGCAAGTGGATCTTCAAGAAGAAACTTGGTGTAGATGGGAAAGTGGAGACTTTCAAAGCTAGACTTGTAGCAAAGGGTTTTCGTCAAAGACCAGGTGTGGACTATGACGAGACCTTTTCTCCAGTAGCAATGCTTAAATCCATCCGGATCATGCTTGCCATCGCTGCATATCATGATTACGAAATCTGGCAAATGGATGTTAAGACCGCCTTTCTAAACGGTGATTTAGAAGAGTGCGTGTACATGACTCAGCCAGAGGGCTTCGTAGACAGTGGGAGCAGCAGGAAGGTGTGCAAGCTGCTTAAATCCATTTATGGATTAAAGCAAGCATCGCGGAGTTGGAACATCTGCTTTGACGTCGTTATCAAAGAGTTTGATTTCGTCAAAAATCCAGATGAACCTTGTATCTACAAGAAGGTGGCAGAGAGTAAGGTTGTCTTCCTCGTATTGTACGTGGACGACATACTCTTGATAGGAAATGATATTCCTATGCTGCAATCGGTCAAGCTCTTCTTATCACAAAGATTCTCAATGAAAGATCTTGGTGATGCCTCCTGCATATTGGGAATAAGGATCTATAGAGATAGATCCAAACGGATTTTGGGATTGTCCCAATCCAGGTACATTGACACCATACTAAAGAGGTTTAGTATAGAAGAGTCCAAGCGTGGGAACATGCCCACGATCTCTGGAGTCACTCTATCCAAAGAGATGTCTCCCAAGACTGATTTGGAGAGAGCTCGCATGCAAGGGATACCCTATGCTTCGGCAGTAGGTTCTATCATGTATGCGATGCTATGTACCAGACCCGATGTAGCATACTCACTAAGTGTAGTGAGCAGGTATCAAGCTGATCCTGGAGAGAGTCACTGGACAGCTGTGAAGAGAATTCTCAAGTACTTACGAAGGACTAGAGATATGTTCTTGGTGTATGGTAACGGAGAGCTCCAAGTGGAGTCCTTTACCGATTCGAGCTTCCAGAGTGATAAGGACGACTCTAAGTCACAGTCGGGCTTTGTCTTTACCCTTTACGGAGGGGCGGTTAGCTGGAAGAGTTCCAAGCAGGAAACCGTGGCAGACTCGACGATGGAGGCTGAATACATCGCTGCCAACGATGCTGCCAAAGAGGCTGTCTGGATCAAGAAGTTCATTACTGAACTTGGAGTGGTTCCATCCATTGAGCATCCAATACCTTTGTATTGCGATAACAATGGAGCGGTGGCTTTGGCCAAGGAACCCAGGTCCCATCAGCGATCCAGGCATATTCTGAGGCGGTATCACCTGATCCGGGAGATAGTTGATCGCCGGGAGATCGAGGTCAGGAGGGTTGACACGAAGAACAACACGGCGGATCCACTCACGAAGGCCATTCCCCAGATACAGTTTGAGAGACTCTTCGGGATGCTCGGTATGCGATACTACAACAGCTGGCCCTAGTGCAAGTGGGAGATTGTTAGTTGTATGTATGCCCTAGAGGCCAGTATTGTACAGATGATGTATATTATATTGGATGCTTGGACATATATAGAGATGGCTTTCTTGCTCGATATGATAGTATGCTATCTGGTTACTCTTTATCTTAACATGTACACTTGTCTCTTTAAACTGTCTTATAGTTACATGTTGGTAAAGCCCTTAGGATGTGTACTTGACTACCTGGACTATGATGCAGATCATACTAGTGGGGACATGGTAGTCCATAAGTACATCCTTCAAGGTCCCTAGTCGTGGGTGTATCGAGACGGGGCATCGATATACCAGAGTAGACTAGCGTATACGCCTCTCGACCCATGAGATGGGCGATGGATGAT
Organism: Agapanthus africanus; assembly: GCA_030015575.1. Lineage (NCBI taxonomy): Eukaryota > Viridiplantae > Streptophyta > Magnoliopsida > Asparagales > Amaryllidaceae > Agapanthus > Agapanthus africanus. The sequence goes on along the minus strand of JASDDO010000004.1, from coordinate 135,331,025 downwards.
CCCATATCCATTGGTGTTTGACATCAGAGATGGTATGCGGGTGCTCAGTGGAGACTGGGTACACTGGACGGACTCGTCGAGAACTCCCAGATGGTATTATACCTCACGTCAGATGGCAGTTCTCAGGTGACACTTGTGCAGGTTAGTCTGTAGACCCGAGATCGTCATAGAGTCTTGTGTGATTCCCACTGTGCTTTGATCTCCACCTTACCACGTCCATGAGGGCGTGCAAAACGGTGGTCTTTGGGTACAGTCCCGAGTCACATGGAGGCAATGAGCGATAGGAGGGGTTTTGTCTCTCCCGGTATTGGGGGTTGATGTTGCGCTGTGCTCGATTGGCCGTAACAGGGAAGTCCCTGGCCAGGGCTGATCAGAGATTTGCTGGTAAGTGTTACCAGTAGTTTCTCGACCCGTTATGAGCCTCACATCGGCACGACTTATCGGTTATTGGGGTCTGACGTTTACCACCCCTAGACTTGATATGCGACGTATCAGACGAACAGACCGGACTGTACGGTAAGTGTTACTGGTTGGATTCACAGGAGTGTGAGCGGGCTAGCTCGTCGATCTTCTGATCGCTCAATACCCGGGTGGCCGTTACGTTTGGCAGACCGCTTGTGGCTTGTGGGTGCTTGATATGATCATCATCTGCTACCGGCGTATTGACGAGTCTTTAGAGTCCTACACAGAGGTTTCCTGGCTCAAGCGAAACGAAATAGGAGCGCATATGAGATATGTGCGGGACCGAGAATAATGCGTGTATGTGATACCGTATTTGATTCTCGCGATTAATGTTTCGATTGGTTGTATGCGATATAACCTAGTTATCGAATCGAAGATCGATTCGATAAGCCGATACATTGAATACTAGTCGGTCGTGTGCGACATGACCGGATCATTGAATCAAGTGTTGATTTAATGATTTAATGTATAATTATATATTTGATATATTACTTTGCATTAACTAGTATTGCTTCACTTTAAACGGATTTTCTCACTTGATGTGCAATTTGTATATGTGATATACTTTTGTGCACATGTTAGTATCATGTTTGTTGATGCTTGCTTTTTTGGTTAAGTGTGAAGAATTAAATTTAGGTTAAGTAAATGGTTAGGGTTCCTTATTATTCTTTCTTTTATCATTAATTATTTTGGATTAAAAGAAAAGGCATAAGAAAACAAAAAGGATTGCTTTCTTTCTTGAAGTTTAGTGAAGCTTCATGAAGCTTGACCAAAGTGACCATTTTTGTCTTCATTCCTAACCCTAACCATATATCTAACCTTAGTAAATTCTCTACACCTAACCATGGTGCAAATTATGATAAGTATTGATTTTCATTTTCACTTTAAAAACTTATCATAATATTCTAGCTCATCTTCTTCTTCATCTTCTAAAAGGAAAAGCTTGATGCCATCAATGGCAACTTGACTTCTAGAGTGAGAAATCCAATTCTAAAGTGAACCCACCTCCTATTTCTTCACCCTCTACCTCTTGCCAAGTTGTTTTGGGTGTTTTCTTCACAAGTTTCACAACTTTGTGAAGTCGGAGCTTGAACTTATGATGCCTCGACGTAGATCGTCTTTGACACGAAACCGACGACCTAGCTCGCCCGTTTCTCCGATGAAGCCGACGATTGAGTTCGGGATTCAAGACGGACAGCGAGGGGATGACCACGTGGAGCTAAGGAAGTGGATATCCGGATCTACAAAGGTTGTAACTTCCGAACTTTAGTTAAGTTGTTAACTTGAATCGTTTTTCGCCTAGAATTCTAGTCTAAGATCCGTATTAGGGTCTCTCGGCACCCATAAATTTTTATATTGGCATGTTCGATGCCTTGTGAGACCTCTATAGAGTGCCTAGGAACCCTACATCACATGTGCCAGTTTATTGTTCTGATAGTACCCATGCTTGTTTATTTATAACCATGATTATTCTAGTTGATTATGAACACCCACATGGTAACTTGTATACCCTGACATGACTTGCTACACATATTCCTGACCCGATATGGTACCGTACGACTCTTGATATGACATGACACTTATATACACTACCCGGTTTGACCTGACGTACCATGGCTTTACCTGTTAACTGATCTTGCGTGTAATGCCAACAAACCTGTCATGTAGTCCTCACGGACCGTTCCTGTTGTCTAGACAGACAAACCTGTACCTGCCTGATCATGGGTTGGCATTAGTGCTAGATTATTTTTATACTTGACTTGAACGTATATAACTTGTGGGTATGAGGAAATCAGTATTGTAACCGAACGTAACTCAAAGGGCCATCCTATTGTTTGTCGTTTTTCCGGGCGTTACGGAATACCCATTGTTTGCCGTTTTTCCGGGCGTTACGGAATACCCATTGTTTGCCGTTTTTCCGGACGTTACGGAATACCCATTGTTGCCGTCTTTCCGGGCGTTACGGAATAATCACCGATGAGTTACAATGAGGATTGCATTACTGGGTTTCGAAGACTTTAGAATAGATAACCCCATAGCACAGTTTAGATATCTCTACACGTCACTTATACCGACACATTCACTGTTATATATTCTCATTATGTTCTTGCTCATACTCATACCTGCATGCTTCATTACCCCTGTTAATGTTATTGCTTGATATTATGACGCGCTGACATCTGGGTTTTCCATGGCCCAGATTCCGTACCTTTGCTGCAGTCCGAGCAGGAGTACTTCAGCCAGTATGCTGAGCAGTGAGGATTCCCTAGTAGTTAGTTCTTTTACTTTTCAGCATTTTATTCCTGATGTGAGCCCGCATTATGGGACATACATTCCAGTTATTCTCGTGTTGGATCTTTTGCTTCCGCATTATTACTATTCTTGACTCATTTTATTTTGGCTCATGGACATGTATTAGATAGTTTTATTTTGTTCTTGATATCTCTACAGCCGTAATGTGACTGTGGATGGATACTTCTTACCCACAGGTAGCATGGTTGGCTATGTCACGTGCCCATCTTAGCGTACTCTGGGAAGCAGGGCGTGACATGGTTCTTTTGGTATCAGAGCCATAGGTTAATCGGGTTGATTCTTTTGTAGTTGGGTATTGGACCCAATACGTGAATCAGAATACTCGTGTTTAGGAAACATGTCCTACCACCTTGCCGTTTTACCATTCTTGAATCTTAATTTCCTCCTGATTATACTTTTACGGTGTGCAAACTTCCTTTGCATATCGACTCGAAACCTGATTCCTTGTTATCTCTAGAACTTAGGCAACTTGGGTGGAGTTATGTAATTGTAGCTATGATACCGCGGCATAGTTACAATGCGGTACTCTATTTAAGTAACTCGGAGTTCTAGCCTTGATCTACATTTTGAATCAGTATCATGCTAATCATTGGGTGTTTTGATTTCAGGAATATGGCAGACAAGAATCTGAAGACGTACCAAAGGCGTGTTGACGAAGCCGCTATGCTTGGAGTAATACGTGGGATGTTGGAAAACCAAAAGCGACAGACCGAGCTGATTCAGCAGCAAGCTGAATCTTTTCAGGAAGGTTTGTGGACCGTTCAGCAGTCCATGAGCAGTGTTGTGGCTGGACCAGTGGATCGTGTGGGTACCATGGCGGATTTCAGGAGACTGGGTCCGTCTGTCTTCACTGGACTGGAGGAGCCATTGCCAGTGGAACAGTGGCTGGTTGATACGGAGAATTTACTTGTTGCGGCACAGATCCCAGAGGATAAGAGGGTGGATGTGGTACGCATCCAGTTGGTAGACTACGCCCGTGAGTGGTGGCTTGTGGAAGAGACCCGCTTGCCCAAGCCGATCAGTTGGGCGGATTTCTCGAAGAGTTTCTTGGAGAAGTTCTTCCCGCGAACTGCACGGGAGGAAATAGAGGAAAAATTCGTCAGCTTGAAGCAGAACGGCGCACCTGTAGATGTGCATGCAACTGAGTGGACGCGGCTCAGTAGATTCGCTGGACCTTTGGTTGCCAGCAATGCTGATAGGGCAAGACGGTTCATGCGCAGTTTGGATGTGGACATCCAGAGGTAGATTGTCTCCCTGGGTTTGACCACTTTCTCACAGGTGTTTACAGCAGCTCGAGAGCAAAAGAGTCTATCTATGAAGACCGGGAGTACACCGCAGCCAGAAGTTACAGCACGGAAGCCGGCTTTTGCACCGAATCGAGCACATGGACGCAAAGGTATTCCGGTGGATAGGCGTGGCGTTGTACCAATGAAGAAGCCAGTTTTGCCCGAGCAAAAGGGGAGGGTGTTGTGCGATTACTGCCAACGACTGGGTCACTATCGAAGAGATTGTCGTAAGAGGCTTGGACTTTGCCTTATTAGCGGATCAGCGGATCACACCATTGATACTTGTCCATCGAAGCTACGGTTGAAGGAAGGTACTCAGAAGCCACCGCGGAGACAGTTTCAGGAGCAGAAGCTGTTAACTCAGGGACCCAATCAAGCTCGAACCTTTACCCTGACGGCTGAAGAGGCTAAAGCTTTAGAGGAAGTCGTTTCAGGTACCCTACTTGTTCATGGTTTTCTCGCATTAGCGTTTTTCAATTCTAGTGCATCCCATTGATCTATGTCGTCCAAGTTTATTGCTATACACTCGAAGACTTGCATGACACTGTTTAGTTTTTGGGGACATACACACTGGGAACGGGAAGATCTTAAAAAATAGGGGGTGTAAGGATTGTTCTATTGTTGTTGGCGAAGTTGAGTTAATTGCAGATTCCTTAGTGATTGTTACTGGCAATTGTGAAGTCGTCTTGGGAATGGATTTCTTGGCACTCTCCACGCTCACATTGAGTGTAGAGTAAAGAAAGAGAATTTCCAGATTCCCGGACATTCAGAGGTTGTCTAGAGGAAGAAGTTCTGTCGGGCCAGTCGAGTTAGGGCTAGGTCGACAACTAATGTTCTTTCATCGATGAAGACTGTTAAAGGTGAAGAGCCAGCTGTAGTTGAGAGTTCATGGACGTGTTCAAGGACATCTCGGATTTACCGCCAAAATGAGATGTGGAGTTCGCAAGCGATCATGTTCCTGGTACGGCGCCGATCTCCAAGGCGTACTATCCAGTGGTACCAGTGGAGTTGGAAGAAGTCAAGAAGCAGGTTACTGAATTACTTAAGAAGGGTTGGATTCGAAGCAGTAACTCATCTTGGGGAGCTCCTGTTCTTCTAGTAAAGAAGAAAGATGGCACAAGGAGGAGGTGCATCGATTGTCGAGAATTAGACCGGGTAACTATTAAGAACAAGTACCCGATCTCTCGCATGGCGAATTGTTCGAGCAGCTTGGTGGCGCAAGGATATTCTCGAAGCTGGATTTGCGGTCCGGATATCATCAGGTCCAAGTTAAACCAGAGGATATTTGCAAGACCGTGTTCCAAACTCGGTATGGACATTACGAGTATTAGTGATGCTTTTCGGAGTAACGAATGCACCGGCGATATTTATGGACTTGATGAGCCGAATCTTTTCACCATTCTTGGACCAATATATAGTAGTATTTATTGATAATATTCTGGTCTACTCCAAGAGCAGTGAAGAGCATGAAGAACATTTGGTGATCGCACTGCGGACAGTGAGGCAAGATAGATTGTATGCAATGATGAGAGTGCGAGATTTGGCTTGAAGAAGTAAAGTTTTGGGGCATATCGTAGCTGGAGATGGAATCGCCGTTTAATCAAGGAAGAATGCAGTTCAAGATTGGCCGATTCCGAAGTCTGTTGTAGAGATCAGAAGTTTTCGTGGACTTGCCGGGTATCACAGATATTCGTGAAGAACTCATGAAGAAGGCACAATTCAGCATGTTCCGTACATTCAGGAGGCACGAAGATGTACCGAGATTTGCGACATCATTTCTGGTGGGAAGGCAGGAAACAGGAGATTGCTCGTTTTGTAGCAGAGTGCTTAGTATGTCAGCAAGTTGAGGCTGAACAGCAAAGAGTTGATGGTTTATTGCAACCACTTCCGATTCCTCAGTGGAAGTGGAAGCATATTGTCACGCCCCGCTTCCCAAAATACGGAATACGAGGGGTTGACAAGGCCAGCCATGCTCCTACGGTCAAGGAAATGTTCTGCCGTAGTCACACTTCGGCTTCTAGCTTTACATAGTAAACAGTAAATAATGGGCAAGTAATGAGAAAAGCAGTAACTAGAACAAAACAATATAAAGGACCGACCTGATGGGAAACAAAAGGGTATAACTCTGGATAGCAAATCAAGATGTTCGTGATGTACGTCTAATCCTGGTCCAGGCTAAATCCTCTCCTCGCACTGAGCATGCATACTCAGGTCGTCAGAGCGACACAATAGCAATATAATATATAAATCCAAGTGACAACTCTAACACTGATAATAAATATATATACAGTAGATCAATGGCGGTATAGGTATGAACATGCAGTAATCAATGCAGCGGAACAGTAAAAGCAGTAAAATAATATGTCAAGTATATCAACACAGTGAGTAAGTATGTCGATGCCATTATCCCTATCAGTCTCTAAGTCTCACTGTACAGGTCACTAGGCCTATCGTCAGTCCAAGTGTGAGAGTCAACCACTCGCGAGTGTCCTCCACCCAAGGGTAGGACCCAAGGGCAAGGGACCATGGGCCCAACATGTAACTCACGGTAATAATTATGTACCCTGTAAATCTCCATATATCTCCATATATATAAGCCGGCAAGGGACTCCCGAGATTCTGTTGAACTCACACTCAAACTACCCTACACCCCGTGGTCTACATCAAACGCTAACCATAACCTCAAATACCAATCGGTCTGTGACAAGTCTGCGCGAGAACTGGAGGCAGGACCTCCATCAAGCACGTCCCGACTAATACCTAAGATAAATGGCAGTGTCTGGTGCCTTATCTGTGACACCCATGCAAGAGCTTCCGTAAGTGTCCCATACCACTTATAGTCACACGTACACGCGTACCACAGAAGTCGACAATGCAATAGAATAATAAGGTTCACTGATTGTGTGCAAATACGTGTCACTTTCGCTTATTCACTTACGCACGAACACTTACGTACTTGCCACAATCATCACTAATACCTAACACTGGGTAATGCACATTATCGCTAGGTTATCAATGCAGTGACATATGTATGATATGATGCGTAAACAGTATGTAAAACATGATTAGGATGTCATAAATCAGTAATCTACCACTTGCATAATTTTATCATAAATCATATGTTTACAGTTTAGTGAAACAATGAATGGGGAATAAATAGTATGTTCAATTATCTATCCAGCGAATTTGGTTTCACGCCAATCGGGTTTCAGGATCACTAATTATGGCTATTTCGTTTTAAGCGTTCACGGCTGGAAATCCGGTTTCAGAATCGGAAGTCCGTTTCGTAACGCATTTTAATCCCAGTTAGGATCAGAATTTAGCGACGCTACAGTTGAGTGAAATTTAGGTTTTCCAATATGGTTTTCAACGCAATAGACGGATCTTCAATCGCGTCTGTACGTCAGGAGATATACATTGTTCAATACTAGTATGTCAATTCTGATTCTGTTGGGACTGTTATACGTCCCCATCTATTAAATTACAGATTTAATAACAAACGATAACGAAACAGAATGAAACTACTTGTGTTGTCTAGCTAACAGATTCACCTTTAATAAACAATGGAGTTCCGCAACCAATGAGTTAAGAAAACAGTGTGGTACCCATTACGGGACAGTAAACAACAACTAGAGTCGCTCTGGACTGCAGTTCAGAGTCGCACTCCGATCCAAGTATCGTCACAATTGAAGTACAGAAAATCATTAGAAACTTGCGTAGGGTTATAGTTCGTCGAGCCGGTTTCAATTTAAGCCCCCGAACGCATCATTCCAGTATGTAAATAATTTATGGTGATTTTAACCGTTTTCAGATACGAGAAATTTTCTGTTTTACGGCTGTATTTGGGGGTATTCGTTTTAGTCCTTAACGGTCTTATTTTCTAATGAAATTCACACACTAGAATCATAGCCATACGGGCCAGACTATACAATTGAGTTCCGTCAAATTAAATAAGAATTTCCATAGAGAACATGCATCGAACCGTTGCGTCGTATAATCTAACAGAAAAGTAAAACATGGAATATATACGATTGTGATTTGTAATTAACATAAAGTAGCATGTAGCAAGTACGGAACTTGCCTGGAGACGTTTTGGGGCACACGGCAGCGGCAACGACACACGCGCGGCAACAACGACAAGATTTAGCCTCGGCTCGAGCTTAGCTTGACGGCTCGGTGCAGTGGTTGTTTGCGTGTGCGACGGAGAGAGGCTGTAGAGGGAGAGAGAGATTTAAAGGGGGATAGAGTGAGATAGATAGAGTGAGAAAGAGAGAGAGTAAGAAGAGAGAGAAACAGAGAGAAGGAGAGAGGAAGTTAGAGAGAGAGAGAGAGACAGAGAGTGAGAACAGAGAGATTGAGAGAGAGGGAGTGAGGAAGAGAGAGGGGGAAAGGTAGTGAGAGAGACACACAGAGAGAGGGGATCACAGAGAGAGAGAGAAGAGTTGCAGAGAGAGTGAAGGGAAAAACAGAGAGAGAATAGAGAGAGAGAGAAACTGAGAAAGAGAGAGATAGAAACAGAGTGAGTGAGAGAGAGAGAAATAGGGAGAGGGAGAGAGAAATCGATGTCGACGACGACGATGATGATGATGCGGTCGACGAGACGGCTCGGGGCAGTGGGGAGCTCGTCGACGTTGTGGGTGCCGGTGAAGGGCGCGGGGGTTCGAGCTTGGGTGTGCAGGGGGTCGTCTCGAACTCGAAGCACCGGTGATGGAGAGTATGCCGGCGAGGGAGGAGGTGGATAAAGAGATGGGGTGGTCGGTGATGGTGGTTGCTGCCGACGACGATGGTGGTTTGAGGAGCTCGGTTGCGGGGATGGGGTGTGCAGTGGGTTTCGTGGTGGGTTGAGAGAGAGGAGGAGGTTTGAGAAGAGTGAGGAATGAGGGAAAGTGATGGGAGTGAGGGAGAGAGAAAGAGAGACGAGGGCGCGCGTCGTGGGTAACGCTCGCGAGCGGGGCACGGCGCGTGACGAGCGGCGACGTGGGCACAACGGCAGAAACGTGCGGGAATTATAGGAAGTAGCCGTTGGAGGAAGAGGAAGGGGCGAAGCGGGTCGGGTAGGGGTGAGCGGCGCGGGCCGAAGAGAATGGGTCGGGCCAGCGTAAAAAAATAAAAATGAATTCCTTTTATTAAAAAAAAAACTGTGGGGATGGGCTCGGGTGAGATGGGCTGGGCCGAAAGTTTAAAATAAAAGAATTATAATAGGAAAAAGGAGTTTAGTTTTAAATGAATAAAAGAAATGGGTTGAAGGGAAAAATTAGGGTTTTGAGTTTAAATAAAAATATGAAAAGAGATGGGCGTATATAAATTAAGGTTTATATTAATGGGACAAGAACATGAGGAATTGGTATTAGGGTCTGAGAAAGGAGAGGGGAAGTACTAAAATAGATTGGGAGTTTTAAACTAATAAATAATTATAAATAAAATTTTATAGGTTAAAAAGAAATACGGATATAGGCGTATATAAATGAACCGGGTATTACATCATACCACCCTTACAAAAATTTCGTCCTCGAAATTTAAAATAAACGATAAGTTATACAAACATAAGCGAAAGCTATTATATTGCAAACTAACACATAATGCTTTACTTGAAATAGGCAGATGAAGAAATTTAAAGGTTTATATATGTAAGAACAACATACAAAAGGCTAGGTTTAAATAAGTATAAGGCAGGAACAACTATAAGAGCAAACTACATATATACGGGAATATAAATAACAACAATAATGAACAATATTATTCGAGGCGTACTCGATAAAATCGAAACTCAAATATGTGCACGTATAAGTATATCTAAAGTAGCAAAGCAGAAATAATAAGTATAAGGCTAAACCATTTATAATAGTAACCATAGGCACAATACCCAAAATAAAGTAGCGACAATAAAGTAGTGAAAGATTTGTCGGTAGGTTAAAACATTTTAGGATAACGTATCGATCAGATAACTTAGAAAACTCAAATAGTGAAAATAAGAAACATGGAACGAAAATATGCGCGATTTAAGGTTGCGCTACCAAAAAAATAGTGGGAAAGCTAGTAGTGAAGTACTTGAAATGCGTAAAACGGGGATAGTCAATAAAACGCACTCTTCGATAAATACAAAATAATGAAAACTAAATTTTCGAATAACACTGTCCTTAAATATAGTTAGGGTAATAGGAAAAACACAAAAATATATAGGGCTAGCTAGGGTAGGGATTACAATGGAGTGTGGCTCATTCAAGGGTCGGAGTGTGACGGCTTTAGACTGAAAGTCGAAGAGATTGGGGTCGGGTCAGCACAGGAAGTAAGGGTGAGCAGCAAGGGACTACAAGGGAAAAGTATGAGGAGGACAACGGTCGATACATTTTGTGAATCAAAATTTTTCGAAGGGTCTGTCAACTTGGAAATTTTACTATCAACATCCCCTGCCAGAAGGATTTCAAACGAGGCATATACGAAGGATGAAAGATGGCCTATTCCAAAGATCAGGGTGCGGTACTAGTTAATCTCAGTGAGGGTTAAAACAATATAAGGAGTAGGGGTGAACAGATCTCAGTAGGAAAAAATAATTGTATAGAAGAAATAATCAAGCATCAAGTGAACTAAGAAGATCGAAAGATTAGCGAACTCAGCAATTTATTTCATTCCAGATGATTTTAAACAAAGCATTCTCAAAAATGAAATGTGGACCTAAACTATACATAGATTTATTTGGCCAGAGAAGACAACATCTAAAAGAAATCCCGTCAGTCGCGGTTGTGGAGATTCAGCAGGTTGCGGTAGGCTCGCGCACTCAGGTAGGGGCGTCCATTTCCATAGCGCCTCACGGGGACCGCCATTGGAAGTTCTTCCACAGCAGGGTCTTGTCCTTCTGGCCCTTCTTCCTCGGCTGGAGCTTCTTCATCGAGGTCTGATTCCATGTGATTCTCTTCTTCTGGATTTTCTTCCATGAGATTTTCCTCCACTGGATTTTCTTCTATCGGGTCTTTCTCGGGATCTTCCTCTATCGGGTTCTCTCCAGGGTCTCCTTCCTCTTCGTCGGAATCGCCTATCATGTCAAACTCTGGGGCGGCTTCTCCTTCGTCCTCTGAATCGCTGTTTTCGAAAATGACCTGGGGATCGTTGATCTCATCATCAGAACTCATCAGTGTGCGGTCTAAGGAAACGCATGACTGTGCATCCTCATCTAGATACGGCGCTGCTCCAGGGTGGGCCATGGCCTAAAAGGAAAGAGTCATGATTAGACAGTGGAACACATCAAGAAAATAGTTAAGGGTACGAAGTATAGGAAACTATGCGGTGGGCAGAAACTGAGAAAAATCAGGATTAAAATGTTGTGGTAATGAATAGTATGAATAATGGTAAAAACAAGAGAATGATACATATATAACGATTCAAGTTTTTTTATTGCACTCAACTAAAAGTTCGACGGATATAAGATTTCAAACGAAAAGAAATATTTATAAGAGGATGACAACATTTTATTAAAAGCAGGAAACGTGATAACTCTTCTTCGATTACTAGGCCGCTGCATTCTCGTCACGCGAGTTGAATCCTGCGCTGAGTCCGCCTTATCTTCGAAGTTCGAACTACGCAATAATCATCACTTGGCAGAAGTGGAGAGTGTGGATGAGTCTCCTCCCTGTAGTTCTTTCCTTTCTGGGAAACCGTTGATGAGATGTTCGCTGGATCCGCAAATCAGACATTTCCCTTGGGCGCGGCGACAATCCCTCTGAAGATCTCCTGGCCTCTTACAGTACCCACAACATCGGGTCCTCTGCTGCTTCTGTCGTGGGGAAACAAATTGGCACTTCATCTTCTTCTCTTTTTCTCGCCTAACAGGGATCCCTTTACAATTTGAGACTCTCGCTGGTGCCTGATTCACCTGCCTTCTCAGTCCTTCAGCTAACAAGTCGTTCGTTCGCTCATGGGCTTCCTTCAGACCTTGCAGTACACTCAGAATCTCAACGGTCTGATTCTGGGGAGTGGAGATAGAGGAAGAGTCATTGGAAGACATGATCCTGAAACAATAATTTTGAGGATGATATAAGGCACAAGCTATAAGAATCAAAATATAATATGGATTGGACAAAGATTCAAGAATATCAGATGTGATGAAATTCATTACAAGTGGAAAAATCGACTGTATGACTCTAAGTCACTTAAACAGAGTACGGTAGTGTAACTATGATGTAGTTCATAATTACAACCCCGTAACTTTGCCAAGTCACCCGAAACCCTAGCGAACGGATAGCGGAACACACGATATGAATACGGATCAAGGATATCGAGTTTACAATCTAGACTGAAGGATGTCTTAGATTGTCAAGCTATACACGGAAAACTGCAATCCCAATCGACGTAAAACCTGGCTTTGATACCAACTAAACCATGTCACGCCCCGCTTCCTAAAATACGGAATACGAGGGGTTGACAAGGCCAGCCATGCTCCTACGGTCAAGGAAATGTTCTGCCGTAGTCACACTTCGGCTTCTAGCTTTACATTGTAAACAGTAAATAATGCGCAGGTAATGAGAAATGCAGTAACTGGAACAAAACAATATAAAGGACTGACCTGATGGGAAACAAAAGGGTATAACTCTGGATAGCAAATCAAGATGTCCGTGATGTATGTCTAATCCTGGTCCAGGCTAAATCCTCTCCTCGCACTGAGCATGCATACTCAGGTCGTCGGAGCGACACAATAGCAATATAATATATAAATCCAAGTGACAACTCTAACAGTGATAATAAATATATATACAGTAGATCAATGACGGTATAGGTATGAACATGCAGTAATCAATGCAGTGGAACAGTAAAAGCAGTAAAATAATATGCCAAGTATGTCAACACAGTGAGTAAGTATGTCGATGCCATTATCCCTATCAGTCTCTAAGTCTCACTGTACAGGTCACTAGGCCTATCGTCAGTCCAAGTGTGAGAGTCAACCACTCGCGAGTGTCCTCCACCCAAGGGTAGGACCCAAGGGCAAAGGACCACGGGCCCAACATGTAACTCACGGTAATAATCATGTACCCTGTAAATCTCCATATATCTCCATATATATAAGCCAGCAAGGGACTCCCGAGATTCTGTTGAACTCACACTCAAACTACCCCACACCCCGTGGTCTACATCAAACGCTAACCATAACCTCAAATACCAATCGGTCTGTGACAAATCTGCGCGAGAACTGGAGGCAGGACCTCCATCAAGCACGTCCCGACTAATACCTAAGATAAATGGCAGTGTCTGGTGCCTTATCTGTGACACCCATGCAAGAGCTTCCATAAGTGTCCCATACCACTTATAGTCACACGTACACGCATACCACAGACGTCGACAATGCAATAGAATAATAAGGTTCACTGATTGTGTACAAATACGTATCACTTTCACTTATTCACTTATGCACGAACACTTACGTACTTCCCACAATCATCACTAATACCTAACACTGGGTAATGCACATTATCGCTAGGTTATCAATACAGTGACATATGTATGATATGATGCGTAAACAGTATGTAAAACATGATTAGGATGTCATAAATCAGTAATCTACCACTTGCATAATTTTATCATAAATCATATGTTTACAGTTTAGTGAAACAATGAATAGGGAATAAATAGTATGTTCAATTATCTATCCAGCGAATTTGGTTTCACGCCAATCGGGTTTCATGATCACTAATTATGGCTATTTAGTTTTAAGCGTTCACGGCTGGAAATCCGGTTTTAGAATCGGAAGTCCGTTTCGTAACACATTTTAATCCCAATTAGGATCAGAATTTAGCGATGCTACAGTTGAGTGAAATTTAGGGTTTCCAATAAGGTTTTCAACTCAATAGACGGATCTTCAATCGCATCTGTACGTCAGGAGATATACACTGTTCAATACTAGTATGTCAATTCTGATTCTCTTGGGACTGTTATACGCCCCCATCTATTAAATTACAGATTTAATAACAAACGATAACGAAACAGAATGAAACCACTTGTGTTGTCTAGCTAACAGATTAACCTTTAATAAATAGCGGAGTTCCACAACATACGAGTTAAGGAAACAGTGTGGTACCCATTACGGGACAGTAAACAACAACTAGAGTCGCTCTGGACTGCAGTTCAGAGTCGCACTCCGATCCAAGTATCGTCACAATTGAAGTACAGAAAATCATTAGAAACTTGCGTAGGGTTATAGTTCGTCGAGCCGGCTTCAATTTAAGCCCCCGAACGCATCATTCCAGTATGTAAATAATTTATGGTGATTTTAACCGTTTTCAGATACGAGAAATTTCCAGTTTTACGGCTGTATTTGGGGGTATTCGTTTTAGTCATTAACGGTCTTATTTTCTAATGAAATTCACACACTAGAATCATAGCCATACGGGCCAGACTATACAATTGAGTTCCGTCAAATTAAATGAGAATTTCCATAGAGAACATGCATCGAACCATTGCGTCGTATAATCTAACAGAAAAGTAAAACATGGAATATATACGATTGCGATTTGTAATTAACATAAAGTAGTATGTAGCAAGTACGGAACTTGCCTGGAGACGTTTTGGGGAACACGGCAGTGGCAACGACACACGCGCGGCAACAACGACAAGATTTAGCCTCGGCTCGAGCTTAGCTTGACGGCTCGGTGCAGTGGTTGTTTGCGTGTGCGACGGAGAGGGGCTGTAGAAGGAGAGAGAGATTTAGAGGGGATAGAGTGAGATAGATAGAGTGAGAAAGAGAGAGAGTAAGAAGAGAGAGAAACTGAGAGAAGGAGAGAGGAAGTTAGAGAGAGAGAGAGACAGAGAGTGAGAACAGAGAGATTGAGAGAGAGGGAGTGAGGAAGAGAGAGGGGAAGAGGAAGTGAGAGAGACACAGAGAGAGATGGGATCACAGAGAGAGAAAGAGAGAGAAGAGTTGCAGAGAGAGTGAGGGGAAAAACAGAGAGAGAGAATAGAGAGAGAGAGAAACTGAGAAAGAGAGAGATAGAAACAGAGTGAGTGAGAGAGAGAGAAATAGGGAGAGGGAGAGAGAAATCGATGTCGACGACGACCATGATGATGATGATGATGATGATGCGGTCGACGAGACGGCTCGGGGCAGTGGTGAGCTCGTCGACGTCGTGGTTCCGGTGAAGGGCGCGGGGGTTCGAGCTTAGGTGTGCAGGGGGTCGTCTCGAGCTCGAAGCTCCGGTGATGGAGAGTATGCCGGCGAGGGAGGAGGTGGATGAAGAGATGAGGTGGTCGGTGATGGTGGTTGCTGCCGACGACGATGGTGGTTTGAGGAGCTCGGTTGCGGGGATGGGGTGTGCAGTGGGTTTCGTGGTGGGTTGAGAGATAGGAGGAGGTTTGAGAGAGTGAGGAATGAGGGAAAGTGATTGGAGTGAGGGAGAGAGAAAGAGAGACGAGGGCGCGCGTCGTGGGTAACGCTCGCGAGAGGGGCACGGCGCGTGACGAGCGGCGACGTGGGCGCAACGGCAGAAACGCGCGGGAATTATGGGAAGTAGCCGTTGGAGGAAGAGGAAGGGGCGAAGCGGGTCGGGTAGGGGTGAGCGGCTCGGGCCGAAGAGAATGGGCCGGGCCAGCGTAAAAAAATAAAAATGAATTCCTTTTATTAAAAAAAAACTGAGGGGATGGGCTCGGGTGAGATGGGCTGGGCCGAAAGTTTAAAATAAAAGAATTATAATAGGAAAATGGAATAGGCCGGGCTCGGTTGAATAAAAAGGAAAATGGAGTTTAGTTTTAAATGAATAAAAGAAATGGGTTGAAGGGAAAAATTAGGGTTTTGAGTTTAAATAAAAATATGAAAAGAGATGGGCGTATATAAATTGAGGTTTATATTAATGGGACAAGAACATGAGGAATTGGGATTGGGGTCTGAGAAAGGAGAGGGGAAGTACTAAAATAGATTGGGAGTTTTAAAATAATAAATAATTATAAATAAAATTTTATAGGTTAAAAAGAAATACGGATATAGGCGTATATAAATGAACCGGGTATTACACATATGACCATGGATTTCGTGACGACTTTACCGCGGAGTCCAAAGGGCAACATTGAAGGTTGGGTGATTGTTGATCGATTGACCAAGGCAGCTCATTTCTTACCTTTTCGAGTTGGTCAATCATTAGGAACTTGGCAGAACGATACATGCAGGAGATTGTAAGATTGCATGGAGTACTAGTGAGCATCGTATCCGACCGTGACAATCGTTCCTTATCACACTTTTGGAGGAGCTTACAGGAAAGTTTGGGGACTCGTTTGAAGTTTAGCACAGCTTATCATCCACAAACAGATGGCCTGTCGGAGAGAACGATCCAAACTCTTGAAGACATGTTGAGAGCTTGCATGTTAGACTTCAAGGGTTCATGGGAGGATCATCTATATTTGGTGGAGTTTTCGTACAACAACAGTTTTCAGGCGACAATTCAGATGGCTCCATTCGAAGCTCTATATAGTCGCAAGTGTCGTTCACCTGTTTGTTGGGACGATATCGGTGAACGAAGTTTGTTGGGACCAGATTTGGTTGTGCAGATGGTTGAGAAAGATAACGCTATCCGGAATCTTTTGGAAGCAGCACAAGGTAGACAGAAGAATTGGGCAGATACGTCAAGAAGACATCTAGAGTTCGCCGTGGGTAGTGTAGTATTCTTGAAGATATCACCGACTAGAGGGGTGATTCGTTTCAGAAGACGAGGAAAGCTTAGTCCTCGATTTGTTGGACCTTTTGGAATTTTGGAGCGTGGTGGAGAAGTGGCGTATCGTTTAGCTTTACCGCAATGTGTGGCGAATGTTCATGACGTGTTTCTTGAATCTCAACTCCGTAAGTATGTTCGAGATGAAACACATGTGTTGGATCATTCGGAGCTGGCTGTACGAGAAGACTTGACTTTTGAGGAGTAAGAGAAGGATTCTTAAGAATAAGGTTATCCCTCTTGTACTTGTTTCTTAGGGTAATCGCTCACATGGAGAGTCCACTAGGGAACGAGAAGATGAAGTCCGGCAGAAGTTTCCCCATCTTTTCTTATAGTTGATTGATTGTTTATCATTTCTTGTTTTGGAATTTCGAGGACGAAATCCTTTTTGTAGTTGGGTATAATGTAACAGCCGAGTCCAGTTATACCAATTTCAGTTACCGTATGTGTTGTTTGTGGTATTTATTTCATTTATCATGTTTGGTTGCAAAGGGTAATTTACTTTATATTTCGACCCACTTGTTTGAGCGTTGTAACATAGTTATAGAGCATCCAAACCTCAAATGTTTTGCATATAATAATTTAAGTCCCTTAATATAATTTAAAAATATATGACACGGCCTGCTTGATACCCCTAACCCTGTGGTAGCGTACTTGCATCATGTTCTCGTCCCGTTCAGTGAAATGGACGTGTTTGGACGGCTACGCGCACGTACGTGCGTCCGTTTTTGGGGTATGGATTTCTATTACAAAATCCTTCATTTTAATTTTTGGAACTTGCTAAAAATTTCTATATTTCAAATCCAAATTTTTGGACCCAACCCGGGCGCAATTCTGAAATATTTTGTATCCCGCCAAATCCTATTTAATTTTAAATTTCCTATTTCAGCTTTAAAACATTTTTACATCTTACTATATATATTATTAGTTAACAAAGCTAACCGGTAAATCTTTTATATTTTTTCCAAAACAATTCCCCTAACTCCCTTAGCCAATCAAAACTTCCCTTTCTCTGTGCCTGGGCCCCACGAGCGCCTCTATCTCTTTCTCTTCCCTTTCTTTTTCTCTCTCTCCCCGCTAAAGAAAAATTCATCTCTCCTCTCCCCTCTCTCTCTCCTCTCGATCTCTCTCTTCCTCTCTCTCCTCTCGCTATCCATTCTCTCTCTCTCCACTCAGGATTCTCTCTCTCTCTCTCCTCTCATAAATCTTTCTCTCCCTCCCTTAATATATTTTCTTTGTCCCCATTTCCTTTCTCACAAAACCCATACTCAAAACTTAACCTAACCTTCGCCGCCCCATCTCCACCGACCTTACCTCATCGTCGCCACCTTCGTCTCACCCTCGTGATTGCCCTCTCCACCTCCTTCCTCTCCTCTCTTCCTTCCAACGATCCCCGAGGACCCACTGCACCCGACGAGGCCGCTTGCTGCAACCTCCCGCGATCCCAACTCCGCCGGTGACTCGCCGTCGTCACCCTCGTCACCTCCTCTCCACGACCACAGCGGCACCCTTGTAACCCACTGCCCTTCGCCGGAAAATCACCACGCCGGCAACCCTCATCGTCGTCACCCTGTGTCAACTCCTCTGAAAACCCAGAACACCCTACCACAGTACGATCTTGTTCTTTTCCTTCTCTTCTTCACTTTCCTTGTGCATATATATCTTAACTGTTCACTGTCGTTGTGTTTGCCGGAATCCGGCCGTGCCGCCGACGACCCCGATGATCTAGCTAGGTTACCTGACCTGTGTGAGCCCACTGTGCGTTGTGTGGATTGGCTCCATATACCATGCACGCGTCGTGACTTTACCGCCGACACGTGAGACGTTCCGTATACCCGTTCTTGATCCGTCGAGGCAAGTGAAACTTGCTGCATGCTATTCATACTATTCTTATACTTATTTATCTAGTGTCATATTAAATCCATCGATAGAATCTAAAGTTAAGAATTTCAAGTTAACAGTGCGATGTTTTGTCTACATTTAGCTTCAAACCTGAAGCTTACCCGTTGCAATTACTTTACCAAACCCGATAACCACATTTATATGTTTAATCACATTTTTAACTATTGACATGGCCTATGGTACTCCTTCTATAGTTTTACTCTATCAGATACCCGTGTGCATTTTAACCTGTTTAGTTATGATGGCATCCATCGAGCATATTATATATATATATATATATCATTTCATCCCTAAATTACTTAATACTTATTAACATCCATAATTTGTCATACTGTATGCACGTAATGTTGGAATGATCTCTTAAACTCAAACCGATAACCGTACATCTAATAATTTAACCTGTACCTATTTGCACGACATATCACATGTGCCAGTTTATTGTTCTGATAGTACCCATGCTTGTTTATTTATAACCATGATTATTCTAGTTGATTATGAGCACCTACATAGTAACTTGTATACCCTGACATGACTTGCTACACATATTCCTGACCCGATATGGTACCGTACGACTCTTGATATGACATGACACTTATATACACTACCCGGTTTGACCTGACGTACCATGGCTTTACCTGTTAACTGATCTTGCGTCTAATGCCAACAAACCTGTCTTGTAGTCCTCACGGACCGTTCATGTTGTCTAGACAGACAAACCCGTATCTGCCTGATCATGGGTTGGCATTAGTGCTAGATTATTTTTATACTTGACTTGAACGTATATAACTTGGGGGTATGGGGAAATTAGTATTGTAACCGAACATAATTCAAAGGGCCATCCTATTGTTTGCCGTTTTTCCGGGCGTTACGGAATACCCATTGTTTGCCGTTTTTCCGGGCGTTACGGAATACCCATTGTTGTCGTCTTTCCGGGCATAACGGAATAATCACCGACGAGTTACGATGAGGATTGCATTACTGGGTTTTGAAGACTTTAGAATAGATAACCCCGTAGCACAGTTTAGATATCTCTGCACGTCACTTATACTGACACATTCACTGTTATATATTCTCATTATTTTCTTGCTCATACTCATACCTGCAAGCTTCATTACCCCTGTTAATGTTATTGCTTGATATTATGACGCGCTGACGTCTGGGTTTTACATGGCCCAGATTCCGTACCTTTGCTGCAGTCCGAGCAGGAGTACTTCAGCCAGCAGGCTGACCAGTAAGGATTCCCTGGTAGTTAGTTCTTTTACTTTTCAGCATTTTATTCCAGATGTGAGCCCGCATTATGGGACATACATTCCAGTTATTCTCGTGTTGGATCTTTTGCTTCCGCATAATTACTATTCTTGACTCATTTTATTTTGGCTCATGGACATGTATTAGATAGTTTTATTTTGTTCTTGATATCTTTACAGCCGTAATGTGACTGTGGATGGATACTTCTTACCCACAGGTAGAATGGTTGGCTATGTCACGTGCCCATCTTAGCGTACTCTGGTAAGCGGGGAGTGACACCTAGGTAGTCCATGAGTACATCCTTCATTGTTCCTAGTCGTGGGAATATCGAGACGGGGCATCGATATTCCAGAGTAGACTAGCGCATATCTTCTCGACCCATGTGATGGGCGATGGATGATCCCATATCCATTGGTGTTTGACATCAGAGATGGTATACGGGTACTCAGTGGAGACTGGGTACACTGAACGGACTCGCCGAGAACTCCCAGATGGTATTATACCTCACGTGAGATGGCAGTTCTCTGGTGACACTGGTACAGCTTAGTCTGTTGACCCGAGATCGTCATAGAGTCTTGTGTGTCTCCCACTGTGCTTTGATTTCCACCCTACCACGGCTCTACCGAGTCGTGCAGATAGGTGGTTTTTAGGTACAGTCCCGAGTCACATGGAGGCAATGAGCGATAGGAGGGGATTCGTCTCTCCCGGTATTGGGGGTTGATGTTACGCTGTGTTCGATTGGCCATAACTGGAAATCCCTGGCCAGGGTTCATGTGATTTACTGGTAAGTATTATCAGTAGTTTCGCGCTCGTTATGGACCTTACATCGACATGACTTATCAAGCTACTGGGGTCTGACGTTTACCACCCCTAGGCGAGATATGCGACATATCAGACGGACAGACCGGACTGTGCGGTAAGTGTTACTGATTGGATTCGCAGGAGTGTGAGCGGGCTTGCTCGTTGATCTTCTGATCGCTCAATAACCGGGTGGTCGTTACGTTTAGCAGATCGCTTGCAGCTTGTGGGTGACTGATATGATCACCACCTATTACCGGCGTATTGACGAGTCTTTAGAGTCCTACACAGAGGTTTCCTGGCTCAAGCGAAACGAAATAGGAGCGCATATGAAATATGTGCGGGACCGAGAATAATAACAGTATGTGATACTGTATTCTATTCTCGCGATTTGTATCATCGGTCGGTTATATGAGATATAGCCGGGTTACCGAATCAAGTGTTGATTCGATATATTGATACACTAGATATTAGTCGGTCATATGCGATATGACCGGATCATTAAATCAAGTGTTGATCTAATGATTTAATGTATAATTATATATTTGATATATTACTTTACATTAACTAGTATTGGTTCACTTAAGATTGCTTTTCTCACTTGATTTGCACATGATGTATATATGATATATGTTTGTGCACTAGATTGTATCATGCTTGATGATACATGCAAACATGGGTGGGTGTGTGACATACACCATGATCATTATAATTTAGGTTTTTATTTATCTTAATTATTCAAAATGGTGGCTTCTTTTTTCATTATCTTAATTCATGAAGCTTAAAACATCTTTGACAAAGTCCACTCATTTTGTCTTGATTAGGATATTTATTAACCAAACCATTATAATTAACCATGGTTATGTCTCTACAAAGGTTAGTGGATGATTATATCACCCATGGTTGCATAATTGATCATTATCTTCACTTGAGTTTCATTTATTCATTTTTCTTTCTTCTTCTTCTTCTTCATCAAGAAGAAAACCTTGCTTGATTTTTCAAAAGTGAAGAAATAAAGTGAGAAATCAAAATCTAAAGTGAACCCATTTCCTATTTCATCATCCTCTACTACTTGCCATTTAGTTTAGGGTGTTGTCTTTACAAAGTTCTTGACCAAGTGAAGATGGAGCTTGAGTTTGAGTCTCCTCGACGTAGATCATCTTCGGCCTCGAAGTCA
The DNA here is from genome assembly GCA_030015575.1 of Agapanthus africanus. Taxonomy (NCBI): domain Eukaryota; kingdom Viridiplantae; phylum Streptophyta; class Magnoliopsida; order Asparagales; family Amaryllidaceae; genus Agapanthus; species Agapanthus africanus. The sequence goes on along the minus strand of JASDDO010000004.1, from coordinate 135,309,159 downwards.
ATGAGCTAGCCCGTTCATTTCTCCGAGGAAACCATCACTAGAGTCCGGGATCTCGATGATCACAGCGAAGGGACGTCAACACGGAGCTTTAGAAGTGAAGGACCGGATCTACAAAGGTTGTATTTTCATTCACTTCCTTATGTAATGTTAGATTACATGTTTTGTTACCCTAGTTTTCTAGTATGATCTTTAGTTAGATTGCTTAGCACACCCTAAAATTCTTGTTGTGGTATGTGTGATGCTTGCAAACCCTAGGCTAGGTGCTAAGGAATCCCAACACTTTCTTCATCGAATGAGGTGCTGGATATTCATCAAGGAATACCACTATGCAAAGCAAAAACTAGAGCTGCCCTTTTTGAAAATTTGATTGTACAACATCTTTTGGTTTCTTTCTTTTCATTAATCTCATTAATGAAGTCCCATCAATTAATATTTCCTAAACATTACAGAAAAATGAAACGAAAATAGAACGTACGCTTATGGCATCCGCATTCGCCATGGGGCCCCGTCATGCACCGTTAGGTTACTTAACTACCGGCAGAGCGGGGGCTGGACTAGCGCGGGTGCAAAACATAAGCAACGTTTATTATATATCATATATATAATATTACATTCGTCTCACGCAGTTATATGATCAACATCACAGAACCAAGCAGCAGAAGCAACATATTAAATATTGGATATACTAGGATGTCCGTGTTTTAAATTTAGCCAATAATGTAAAATACGGATTCTACAGTCGTGATGAATAGCCAAACCCACATACCTAGACCCCTACGAGAGCGGCAAGTAACCCTGCCAATTCTAGAGTTAGGAGACCCGGTCTCAACTCCTTGAGATGGTCTCCCACTGGACTCTAGAACCTGGTTACTTATGCTCCCCGTCTTGAGTCTATCCTAATGCGGAAAAGTAAATAATATACAACAGTGGTGACATCATCCTAAACCCGGAAGTGCCCCAATAAAAGAATATTACATACATATTTTACATGAAAGAAAATAAAAACCCTCATCTTACAAAAAAAAAACCGGCTATTCTTTCACAACGATCCAATAAATCATATCAACAGCAACACATTATATCATATATCATCAACGTAAGTAAATATGCTTATCTCTAAAACTCTTTGGCATATAGCAACGATATTGGGATACTCCACATATTACACTTACGGTCGCAGAAAAGAAACAGAAAGCTACAATAATTAGAATCCGCAATTACCTTAGACATCATAAACCTGGAATATCTCATATTCGGAATTTCATGCCTAACATATAAAATTTGCAGTTTAATCTCAAATTGAAAACACTTTTCAATTGGTTGTCGGATGATTCAACAAGATTCCCAACTTAGTGATCGCATACAATACACAATTGCAACGGAGTTTTGATCTGAATCAAAACTTCATGGCAATCGATCAATTGAGACTAAACGGCTAGGTTTATAATATACTAACTAGTTTTCATAAAACTAATTAATCCGGATTCTAATAATTGTATCACACACATCACAAATCTTGTAAAGTAACCGCGACATTAGAATTCCGCACGCAATTAGCAAACTAAACCAATTTTTCCAAGACATGAAAAATCCAGTGAGCTAAAGTTCCAAAACCGATTGTTTTAAGCCAATCCGAAAGTCGAAACGAACTCGAAACCTGCCCGAATCTTCGCGGGGGCGAAGATCCAAAAATTAAATATCGAATGGGTGCCTAGAGGGGGTACCCCACCCTCGAGGCTACCACGAGGTGTCCAGGGGGTGAGGCAGACCCGAAACTACCTAAGGTGGAGCAGTTTCGGGTCCACACCGCCAAGACCACCTTGTGGTGGTCTTAAGGAGTGGGTCCGGCCGTTCGGTCCCCCCGGGGTGTTCCCGGGGTGCGCACGCTCCACCCCACGGATTCTCGGTTCAAACCGTAAGCCCGCGGGGTGTGCAAACAACTCAAAATATCATTTTGGAAAACTGTTTTTATCGGCAGTTTTTGCGTGACAAAAACGGAGGATTTCTAACGTCGCTACAAGTTACCCTAATGTTCTAGCTTAGCTCTAATACCATGAAAGTCGACCTTAGCACCACCATGAGGTTCTATAGGCATCAAGCATGCCAAATTTTAATTTTTATTAGGTGCTAAGCTAGACTAATAAGATCTTTACTAGATTATTAAGGTTTGCTTTTGTGATGTGATGAACTTAAAAGAAGAAAAGAGCATACAACTTTTGTAGTTCGAGTCCTTCTCTTCAATGGCTCCGGTTTGAAGTCCACGCGACTCTATTAGGCTCCTCTTCGAGTTGAACGAACCTCATTCGTGATCTTCGCGCCAAAGACGATCCACCCGAAGTCCACAAGCTCAAGCTAACCCTTTACTAATCTCATTAGTGAAGGCAACATTCCACATCAAATTGCTAATCCAATGTGTGATGGTGAAGTAGGGGTTTAATTTGCTCACTAGTTTGTGTTCAAGCTTCATGATTCACATCTCATGTGAGGGTTAAAGCTTGAACCATGGTATTTGAGGAAGAAGAAGAAGCTAGAGAGCAACCAAGGGAGCAACAAAAGAAAATGTGTAACACCTTAGAATGCGATTAGTGTTAATTAAGCGATAATGCGGGTTTTTAACTAAAAGATTACTAAAATAGTTTTCTCGCATTTTATAATGATTAATCAATATTTTATTATTATTTGTTTGGGTTTGCACACACTTGTGCATGTTAACATGGGGGTTGTTTAGTGTTAACTTTGTTTAGTGGCCATGACACCTTAAACTAATCGATGCCATGTTAACTTTGCACTTAGCATTTGTGTGTGAGTTATCCTCTTGTTTTGGATTGGGGGAGGTGGCAAGATGGGTAATGGGAGATAAGTATGCTTGCATTAATGGAAGTGAGGGAAAGAGTAAGTGTAAAGGGTATACTCACCCTACACTCACCCTCTCATCATTATCTCACCTCACTCTCTCATTCTCACCTCACTCTCTCTTTCTTAATTATTCTTCATCTCCTTTACTCTCAACTGAAACCCTCACAGTTTCATCACTAAAACCTTGCAAAACTTCATTAAATCCCATTAAAACCCTTCTCAAGTCTTGATCTAACCACTAAGATGACTTGGAGCTTGGAAAGATTTGATTTTTAAGCAAGAGTGGATAGGTATGACCACTAAACTGTTAATTAGGTGGTTATATTGTTGTGTTGTCTTTTAGTTGTGGTTTAGAACATTAAGGTATAGTTTTGTGCACATATCGTATTTTTAGTGTCATATTGGAGTCTCTGGGTTCTGCTGTGACCCCGTGTGTATACTGGAAAATCTAGCAATATAGTAGTGATGTAATAGTGACCTTGAGTGTACACCTGAAGCACGAACCCCACCTGGGCGGTTTTGGCCGGCGACAATAGGGAGAAATCCGGTGAGCTCAGTCTTTTGGGGGATTTGGGGCTTGGGTTTTGTAGGGTAGCTGTCTGTAGTTGTTTAGAAGTGTTTGGTTCTGCTTGATTTTTATGTTTTAACAGTATACAAAATCTGGGATCACTTTGCTATAATTTAGTGTTTTGATTACACGTGTTACGTTATCCGACACGGTTCGTGATCTTGTGTAGCTGCTGCACTTGGGTTGGTTTTGGGATGCCGCTATACACGTTAGCCACTAGACGGACACTTGGGAGTTGGATTGGAGTTGGTGCATCGGTCAAACGTAGCTTGTACGTGATATTGGTCGATTTCTGAGATTTGAAATTGTTATGTTTTGTGTTAATAGGATCGCAGGCAGGTACTTCGAATGCTGCGAAGAAAGGGAAGCAGGTTATTGGATTTACTTAGCTCGTGATCGTCGGTGAGTAGATTTAACATCTACGGTGAAATCGCCTGTATGGAGTTAAGCGTCAGGGCTAGATATGATATGATATTAGCCGCATGTTTATATCCACATATAGAGATGGTGCATGAACTTCATTGCATATTATTACTTGTTGTACCTGGACTTGTACCCTTTCGGACACTGCACTAAATTGTCAGTTCATGTTGCACGAGCACTAATTGTATGCTACACACACACTGTCGGTAATTGACATGACACTCACAACACATATACATATGTGATATTGTATTAATTAGTGACATTGAGGCATTGATTCTTATGCGATTGCGCATATGAAATATAGTTTGCATACATACCTACATGCTTACACATTTACCTTGCTATAGCTACATGTTCACCTTTATATGATGTTGCGTTGGATTTTGGAGAAATTGGGAACCGCATGATATATTTAATAACTTGATGCATTTAAATAGCGGTTTTCCCTTGATATGCTCATATTACTGTTATATGTTGCATACATCATATTACATGGATTTACGCATTGAAATATGGATTTCATGTGATTTTCTGGATTTGAGGACCATGGGGATATTTCAAGAAATATTTATTGTTTAAAAACCCGGTTTCTCTTGTTATGATATTTCGATGCGTCCACCATGAGTGTTCTCTGTTCTGAGACTTGTGTTAGAAACCCGATGCGAGGAGTGGATGTGGCCGTTTGCGGGTTCATGGTGGACCCGGTATGGTACCCCGGGGCAAGAAAGGTATGTCGATGGATTAGCCAATGAGCCTGGCAAAGGGACTACTACCTACCAGTGATAGTTTTGGACTCGGCGGTTATCCGGAGGATATCGACCGGAGTCGTGAGATGGATATGGGCCGATTCGTACTGCCGGAGCCCGCGGGCCGATCCAGACAGACGGAGCCCATGATATGTGGATTTACGTGTCGATGCTGGACACGAGTATTTAATGATATTTCGAGTGTTGATGTTGGACACTCAGGTTCCATGAGATGTACGGATATGAGGGCCGATCCGAGTGACGGTGCCTGAAGATTTTGGGATTTGGGGTGTCGTTGATGGACACCGGGTTTTTTCCATGCTGATGATTTTTGCATGAGGTTTATTATTTATCCCACACTTAGGATTTACTTGATATGCTTTTAATTCATATAGATGTAGTACCCTGGTGGTGTACCTTGATCATGATTGTTGCATATCCATATTGCCATACTTATGCTATCAGATTGCATGTGATAGATTATCGCTGTTCGTGCATACTTGCGATTATAGTATGATGTTATTTACTATTCACGAGTTGAAAACTCACCCCCTTTGTGCCACAGTGTTTTGCAGGCTTGACCCTCAGAGTAGTCGCGGCAGGGCATCTTATTGTACCTATTTCAGCGGATACCGCTACTGTTGGCTGTGAGTTCTTTTGCTATCGGTGGGTTTGCGGTTATCCGATGATGTTTGTTGTATATCTTTTGTATCTAGTACTCTCCATCTACCACCTTCATGTATTGACTTAGAGACGAGTTGTGAGGATCGATGTTGTATATTCTTGTGACCCTGGGTGTCGTGCTCGTGTGAGCCGGCCTTTACTATGTTGATTATCCCTTTTATGCTATTTCATTTATATTGTCTATTCCTTCGCTTCGGAATTGTATTTATGCTTGTGGTGGTTGTTTCCGCCTTTGGGCGAGATTTGCTCCCGTTTGGGGATGCTATACTTATATCTTATGTTTGTACCCGTTTCGGGGCTAGTTTTTACAAAGAAGGTGCTGCCGAAATTTTTAAGAAAACAAACTTAATCTTTAAGTTTTGCTTGAGATTTCCAAATGTTTCTATCTTTTCCTTCTTGTAATGGTTAGATTGTTGGGTTTTCGGCTTACTTAAATTGTGTTACGCCTGTTGACGTTACGTGGTCTAAATGCCGGTCATGTGCCTTACTTGGGTCATGACAAAGGTTGTATCAGAGCGCTAGGTTTTACCTTTCGGGATATAGAATGACCTTGGTATGGTGGAGTAGGTAGCTTAAGCAGAGTGACGTAGCGTGTGTATGTTCCGCGGCATACTTACGATACGGTACTCCGCCTGAGTGACCTTAGGACTTATTGCTTGAAATTACTTCCGTGATTATATACATCCTTGTGATTCGATTTCTATATTCTTATCGAATCCTGTTTCAATTTCCAGCCTTTATGCCGTCGAAGACTACGAGGGCACAGAGAGCGGCCGCTAGAGCCGAGGTCAGAGTTGACTCGTCTGAGACGAGGACTGACTAGGGCGATACGCCCATTGTCCAGGATCAGATTGATCCACCTTCGATGGACCGTATTACTAGGCTTGAGGCCGGTATGCAGGATATGCTCCAGATGATGGGGTCGTTGGTTGAGGTCAGTCGAGCGCAGCGACAGGAGGTTGTCCCACATATGGCGGGGACCGCGATGGTGCCTACTGTTCCGGCAGTTGTACCTGTAGCTACAGAGGTTATCACTGTATCATTATCTGAGTTCATGAGGCTGAAGCCTCCGGTTTTCACTGGCACCGATGCAACTGAGGATCCCCAGTCGTTTATCGATCTGAGACGAGGACTGACTAGGGCGATACGCCCATTGTCCAGGATCAGATTGATCCACCTTCGATGGACCGTATTGCTAGGCTTGAGGCCGGTATGCAGGATATGCTCCAGATGATGGGGTCGTTGGTTGAGGTCAGTCGAGCGCAGCGACAGGAGGTTGTCCCACATATGGCGGGGACCGCGATGGTGCCTACTGTTCCGGCAGTTGTACCTATAGCTACAGAGGTTATCACTGTATCATTATCTGAGTTCATGAGGCTGAAGCCTCCGGTTTTCACTGGCACCGATGCAACTGAGGATCCCCAGTCGTTTATCGATCGGATGGCCAGGATATGTCGTTCGCTGAGATGCTCCGACGCGAGATGGGTAGAGTTCATGAGTTTTCGTCTGGAGGGTCTTGCCTAGAAGTGGTGTGAGTCTTTAGAGAAGGGCAGAGCCGCAGGTCTTTCTCCTATGACATGGGCTGAGTTCATGACGGTGTTTCTTCCCCGTTTTCTTCCGCAGAGCGTCAGGGATGCTCGAGCGCGCAGTTTCGAGTCGTTACGCCAGACTCCGGGGACGTCGGTGTCAAAGTACGATGTGCAGTTTACCGAGCTGTCTGTGAATACTCCGTATTTGGTAGCTATCAAGGAGATGCGGGTCAAGAGGTTTGTTCAAGGCCTGCTTACCCAGTTGTTCCTCTCTATCAGCGTACAACATTGTGACACGTATGCAACAGCGGTGGACGCAGCCCTATTAGTTGAGGAGCGTCTTTCCGAGACGTCGGTTGTTCTGGAACCGAAGAGGGTTCGTACTGGTGTATCGGAACGGAGACAGACGTGTAGACGCCGTGATAGATTCCGTTCAGGTACTGGGGCTAGTGGAGGCTCGGGACGAGGCCAGTTATTTAGTTCTTATCCCCAGGAGGGTCAGCAGTTTTCATCTGGATGTTTCTGGTGCGGGAGTTTGTATCATCGCGTCAGGGATTGTACTGAGGCACTTGAGTACGAGACAGTTGTACCACATATTACCTTACCACCTTCTCTGCCTCAAAGAGCATTACCTCTTATGCCTGTTATTGTTCCGCGTCAAACTCATGCTCAAAGAGGTCGTGGTCGCGGTGGTTTTGTTCAGAGAGGATGGGGTGGCAGAGGTCATCCAGTCGTCGGTAGAGGGCAAGCTCGAGTGTTTTCCTTAACTCATCAGGACGTGCAGTCATCCAATGCAGTGGTTTCAGGTACTCTTTCTGTATATTCTTTTGATGCACACGTTTTGTTTGATCCGGGATCTACGCACTCGTATGTTTCTACACAATTCGTGCCGAGGTTGGGCCGAGAGTCGTGTTTGCTAGATCAGCCGCTTATTGTGATTACTCCTGTTGGCGATTCTTTTGTTGTGCGACATGTGTTTCGGTCATGTGCCGTTCGGATTGGAGATAGAGATTCGTCCGTCGACTTGATCCTTCTGGATATGTTGGACTTCGACGTTCTCCTTGGCATGGACTAGTTAGCTGCTTGCTATGCGTCTGTGGACTGCCGTGAGAAGACAGTCAGTTTTATTTTTTCGGGCGAGTCTGTTCGGATTGTGCAGGGGGCCGTGGTGCCGCCCCTCACAGTTTGATTTCAGCCCTTTGCGCTAGTCGACTTTTGAGGAGAGGATGTCGGGGATTCTTGGCTTTCATTCATGATAGTGGAGCCACAGTAGATTTGTTGGACCGGTTTCCTATCGTGCGAGAGTTTCCCGATGAGTTACCTAGTTTTCCGCCAGAGCGCGATATTGGATTTTGCATTGATCTGATTCCCGACGCGAGGCCTATTTCTATACCGCCTTACCGGATGGCCCCGATGGAGCTTAAAGAGCTTAAGGATCAATTGCAAGAGTGTCTTGATAGAGGACTTGTACGTTCGAGTGTTTCGCTTTGGGGAGCTCATGTTCTGTTCGTCAAGAAGAAGGATGGCAGTTTGAGGTTGTGTATTGATTATCGTCAATTGAACCGAGTTACGGTGCGGAATAGGTATCCTTTACCTTGCATTGACGCTTTGTTTGATCAGCTCCAGGGTGCGAAACATTTTTCTAAGATTGATTTGCAATCGGGTTATCATCAGTTGTGGGTTCGGAATGATGACATTCCTAAGACTGCTTTTCGTGCGCGCTACGGGCATTATGAGTTTTTGGTGATGTCGTTCGGACTCACCAATGCCTCAGCGGCGTTCATGGATTTGATGGACCGGATTTTCAGGCCGTTCCTCGACCAGTTTATTATTGTGTTTATTGATGACATTCTTTTCTACTCTTGGAGTCGAGAGGAGCATGAGCAGCACTTAAGAATTGCTTTACAAACATTGAGAGAGCACCAGCTGTATGCTAAATTCTCAAAGTGCACATTTTGGCTTCATAGAGTTGACTTCCTGGGTCATGTGGTGACGGGAGACGGTATTCGTGTGGACCCGAGGAAGATCGAGGCTGTACAGTTTTGGCCCAGACCTGTATCTGTGACAGAGGTCCGCAACTTTTTGGGCTTAGCTAGTTATTACCGCCGTTTCATGCAGGATTTCTCGAGTATCGCTGCACTGCTGACCGAACTGACCCGGAAGGGGGTTCCTTTTCTTTAGACTGATGCATGCGAGCAGACTGTTCAGCAGTTGAAGACTCGGTTGACGACTGCACCAGTTCTATCCTTGCCTTTTGGATCGGGTGGATTTATCGTTTACTGTGATGCTTCTCGAGTGGGACTCGGTTGTGAACTAATGCAGCATGATAGAGTGATTGCTTATGCTTCTAAGCAGCTGAAGAAGCACGAGAAGAATTATCCCACTCACGATCTTGAGATGGCCGCGGTGGTCTTTGCGCTGAAGATTTGGTGACACTACTTGTACGGGGAGTCGTGTCAGATTTTCACAGACCATAAAAGCTTGAAGTACATCTTCCATCAGCGGGACCTGAATCTGAGATAGCGTCGGTGGATGGAGCATATGAAGGATTACGATTGTGAGATCCTTTATCATCCGGGCAAAGCGAATGTGGTAGCTGATGTTTTGAGTCGTAGGCCCGGGGGTAGCTTGTCCCAGTTGAGCGCAGTTCAGAAATAGTCTTCTGCAGATTGGCAGATCTTGTACGATGGTAGAGTATAGTTTGAGTTCACTTCCACTGGGGGACAACTTGCTCACGTCCACGCCCGTCCACTTCTACTTGATCTTATTCGTGAGGTGCAGCCCAGTGATGCCCATTTGTCTGAGATTCTTGAGCTGGTTCGGCAGGGTACAGAGCCGGAGTTCATGATTGATGACCAGGGTATGCTGCGTTTCAGGACTCGCTTGTGTGTACCAGATACCGATGGGTTGAGGCGCGAGATCCTAGAGCAGGCACATCAGTCAGCCTTTAGCGTTCATCCGGGTTCCACCAAAATGTACCGTGACTTGAGAGACATTTACTGGTGGGAAGGGATGAAGCACGATGTTTCGGACTTCGTTTCGAGGTGCCTGACTTGTCAGCAAGTCAAGGCTGAGCATCAGAGACCGGCTGGGGAGTTGCAGCCTTTACCCGTTCCTGAGTGGAAATAGGAGCAAATTTCCATGGACTTTGTTGTGGGTCTACCCAGGGTCAGTCGGGGGTATGACTCCATTTGGGTGATTGTTGACCGGTTGACGAAAGCAGCCCACTTCCTTCCAGTGAAGACCACTTTCGGTTATCCTCAGTATACTCAGTTGTATATAGATGAGATTGTGTGTTTGCACGGCATTCCTACATGCATCGTATCCGACAGAGGCACCCAGTTTACTAGCCGTCTTTGGCAGAAGCTTTGGGTACCCGGTTGATTTTTAGCACCGCTTTCCATCCGCAGACCGATGGTCAGTCAGAACGGACTATACAGACTCTGGAGGATATGCTTCGTGCGTGCGTGCTTGATTTTGGTGGCAGTTGGGATCGTCACTTGCCGTTGATTGAGTTCTCCTACAACAACAACTTTCAGGAAACTATTCAGATTGTACCTTTTGAGGCTTTGTATGGTAGGAAGTTTCGATCGCCGGTCTGTTGTACCGAACTTAGCGAGAGTAGGATTTTGGGACCCCAGCTAGTTCAGGAGATTATGGAGAAGATCCAGCTGATTCAGGACAAGATGAGAGTTGCCCAATGCAGATAGAAGCCTTATGCCGACCGTCGTCGACGCAGACTTGAGTTCGCAGTGGGGGATCATGTATTCCTGCAGATTTCTCCGATGAAGGGGGTGATGAGATTTGGGAAAAAGGGAAAGCTTAGTCCCAGATTTGTGGGTCCTTTCGAGATCCTTGAGCGAGTTGGTACCGTTGCCTATCGTTTGGCCCTCCCGCCCAGTTTTTCGGATGTTCACCCCGTATTCCATGTGTTGATACTTCGTAGATACCTTCATGATCCTTCTCACATGATTCAGCACCAGACCATTCAGTTTGAGCCCGATCTTTCGTTCACCGAGCAGCCGATAGTTATATTGGATCGGCTGGTGAAGAAACTTCGATCAAAGGTCTTGCCATCTGTGAAGGTTCTTTGGCGTAGCCCAACTGGTGAGGAGATCACTTGGGAGGCCGAGAGCGAGATGCGGAAGAAATTCCCTCATCTCTTTGAAAGTACGCATAGTAAAAATTTTAAATTCGGGGACGAATTTGGTTAAAGGGGGAGATTGTAACACCTTAGAATGCGTTTAGTGTTAATTAAGAGATAATGCGGGGTTTTAACTAAAAGATTACCAAAATAGTTTTCTCGCATTTTATAAAGATTAACCAATATTTTATTATTATTTGTTTAGGTTTGCACACACTTGTGCATGTTAACATGGGGGTTGTTTAGTGTTAACCTTGTTTAGTGGCCATGACACATTAAACAAATCGATGCCATGTTAACCTTGCACTTAGCATTTGTGTGTGAGTTATCCTCTTGTTTTGGATTGGGAGAAGTGGCAAGATGAGTCATGGGGGATAAGCATGTTTGCATTAATGGATGTGAGGGAGAGAGTAAGTGTAAAGGGTATACTCACCCTACACTCACCCTCTCATCATTATCTCACCTCACTCTCTCATTATCACCTCACTCTCTCTTTCTCAATTATTCTTCATCTCCTTTACTCTCAACTGAAACCCTCACCATTTCATCACTAAAACCTTGCAAAACTTCATTAAATCCCACTAAAACCCTTCTCAAGTCTTGATTTAGCCACTAAGATGACTTGGAGCTTAGAAAGATTTGATTTTTGAGCAAGAGTGGATAGGTATAACCTCTAAACTGTTAATTAGGTGGTTATATTGTTGTGCTGCCTTATAGTTGTGATTTAGAACACTAAGGTATAGTTTTGTGCACATATCGTATTTTTAGTGTCATATTAGAGTCTCTGTGTTCTGTTTTGACCCCGAGTGTATACTGGAAAATCTAGCAATGTAGTAGTGATGTACTGGTGATCCTGAGTGTACACCCGAAGCACGAACCCCACCATGGCGGTTTTGGCCGGCGACAATAGGGAGAAATCCGGCGAGCTCGGACTTTTGGGGGATTTTGGGCTTGGGTTTTGTAGGGTAGCTGTCTGCAGTTGTTTAGAAGTGTTTGGTTCTGCTTGATTTTTATTGTAACATTTCAGAAAAATAAAATATTATTTTTGGGAAATTATATAATTAAAATAATAAATATTAGGAATATTTTAATGTTATGGTATAATAAAATACCGACAAATTGGGAAATATTGGAAAATTAAATTGAATGGTGATTTTTGGAGGGATTTATGTGATTAAGGCAAATTATAAATTTTTATAATTAATTATAAACAAGTTTATTTCTAAACTTGATTAATGTTCACTATTCACACATTGATGGTGTTTTGTGCATGTGACATGCACCACATCATATTACACATTTGTTACATTTTCCTACCATGGCTTTTTCTTTTTTTTCATGCATGGCTTTGTTTTAAAGAAAAAGAAAAGATAAAGAAAAGGAAAGAAAAAGGAAAAAGAAATAAAAAAATATGTGGCATGAGGAGACAAGGAGGTATGGGCAAGAGAGAGAAGAGAGAGAGGTGAGGGCTTCATTGACCATGGCTCATTCTCTACATTCCCTTCATTCTTCTTCTTCTTCCTCTCCTTCTCACACCTTGGCTGCCCTCTCCCTCCACCTCCTTCACCTCCTCACTACACCCCCATTTCCACATCAAAACCTTGCATTCCCTTCACTAAAAATGTGTACAAGCTCACTACAAGCATGGTGGATCATGAAAGCTAGGATTTTGAGCACTTGGGGCAACTCAAGAAAATTCTTGAGTTGCCAAATGAGGTATTCCCTTCACCATTAGTGTAGTAATTCCTTTGCTTTAACGCCTATATTAGTTTAGAAGTGATTTAGTGAGTTTAGTGATGTTTGGAAATTCCTAGTTGAGGATTAGGAGATTGGATGAATTGTGAAACGTAATTGAGGTTTAGTAGAGGCCACAAAATCCTGTAGTGATAGAATTCCTGACCAAAACCACAGACTTAACCCCCAAGGCTTGAATTTTAGATTTGCCGATATCGGGTTTTTGTGTGAATTTTGATGAATTTTAGAGATTTGTTGTGACCCGGAGACTTGGAAAATTATTTAGCAATTACAGCGATATGTGCAGGTGACCAGAAGACTACCCCTGAAACCCGAGCCCATATACCCAAATTTGGGCCGCAGATTTATCTCATATGGCCCCAATTTGTGGCCATATTTTTGAGTTGGGTTGTAATCTTTTGTGAAAAGATCAATCATCTGTTAATTAGACCCTCCACATGTGCAAAATTGGCTAATTCAACCTGGGGTAAAATCTAGAAGTGTTTTCTTATGTTGTTGTTTCTTTTGCGACTTCGTTTTAACTTTTGTTTTAGTATTTGGGTTTTAACTCGATGGTTTGACGTTTGTACATCGATATCGAGGATTTGTTTGGCCCTTCTTACATGCGTAGTTCGTAGGTTCTAACCTATGTACTCTTCGTATGCTATTTTAGTTCCTCGTGTTAATTCTTGATTACGATGCGACGTATTTGAATATGTAGGTACCCTCGCGTAGACTTCGGATGAAGAAGAAGAGGATGGAGACATCGACTTCGGCAAGTAAGGATCAAAGTGAGTTGATATATATTTACGGGGGAAGTCGGGTGGATGGCGTATAGCACCCCCGCAAGTTCGTAGGATTTGATGCGTTATGATATTTATATATATATACATGTTGTTATGAGATGTGCATGCTTAGCAAGTAATGTTTTAGGTGACTTTGGGTTAGAGTTAGCATTTTCGGAGGATAGTATTTTAGTTAGTTCTTAGTCGCGAACCCTAGAATAAGGCATACACGCACACACATGCACACACGGGTTATGTTTTGGTGTGTGTGTGTGTAACAACACATCCACACACACACACACACACACACACACATACATATACGTATACACGTATGATGAGGATAGTATATGATACTTGGAGATGAGTCGATGTGATTGGGCATGATGCCGTGAGATCGGTGATGTGATTTGGGGTCGTGTTATGAGATACGTCATATTATATTAGCGGATTGATAGGCGATGTGTTTTCACACACACGCAGATATATGTTGATGGTATCGGTATATACTAGACTTAGATCAGTACCCTGTTCATGATATTATGATAATGGTACCATATGGATATTAAGGTATATGTGATAGGCGACATGTACCCCGATTTTGGGATGCCGTACGATGGATTTACCGTACGAGATATAATTATGATAATAGATCCGCACTCTTGACTCGAGAATGTCGTATTATATATGTTATTGTACGTGACGCTATTGAGGCGGGATCACCGACTACTAGATATATCGTCTCGGACTTAGGTGATTTTCCTTACCTTGTTTATTAGTCTGTAGCTTCGTACTGTAGTTTACTTGGTAGATGTTAGATTGGGCTCGAGTCATACTTATTTTCAAACTTAACGAATCATGAGTATTTTAAGGACAGGCCTAGGGATACTATGGATTTTCTAAGGGTGTATCTATTCTCAAAAACACCGTATCCCTATTTTCTAAAACCACGATTCGTGCTTATTTCAAATGTCAAAACTGTATGACTCATAGATATAATGTATCTTCTTTATTTGTTGCGTTTACTTTTCATTTTCCATATATTCATGTTGTTGTTATCGCATTGCATGCTTATACTTGTGATTCTTGTTTATTATGAACCCATGCTGTCAGGACACTTCCACCATTACCGATGATGCGTATGTTCACAATCACTTGCTTGCCGGCTCACACACATCATCATCGGTAATTGCCATGTCACGTATACTTTAGAGAATATTATTTCATTGATATCGCTTGCCGGCTGATAGTTCTGATATATCATTACTGTGCTAGTTTAGATATTGCATTCTTTACTTAAATATCCATGCATGTGTATATTCATTTGTTATGTAATATTATGGGGCTTTATGCTGGTATTCACTGTTTATTGACTCTCGATTATAAGATTTCGGATTTTCCATGAGATTTCTAGATTTGGAGAAACCGCAAAGATTTTATAAACTCATTTTCATTTCAAAAGATAAAAAGTGCAGTTTTCTCGTGATATGATGTAAGATATGTCCACCATGAGTTTTCTCGGCTCTTGAGCGATATCATACACCCGATTCGAAGAGGAGGAGGAACCGTCTATGGGTGCATGGTGGACCCGGTGCGGTACCCCGGGGCAAGATGTGTTAGTTATATGTATGCCCTAGAAGCCATTACTGTACATGAGATGTATATTGTAGTGGATGCTTGGACATATATAGGAAGGACTTTCTTGCTCGACAAGATAATATGCTATCTGGTTACTCTTTTTCTTAACATGTACACTGATTGTCTCTCTGTTACATGTTGGTAAAGCCCTTAGGATGTATACTTGACTACCAGGATTATGATCCAGATCATACTAGTGGGGCCTAGGTAGACCATAAATTCATCCTTTAATGTTTCTAGTCGTGGGTGTATCAAGACGGGGCATTTATATAGCAGAGTAGACTAGCGTATACGCTTCTCGACCCATTTGATGGGCGATGGATGATCCCATATCCATTGGTGTTTGACATCAGAGATGGTATACGGGTGCTCAGTGGAGACTGGATACACTAGACGGACTCGCCGAGAACTCCTAGATGGTAGTATACCTGACGTCAGATAGCAGTTCTCTGGTGACACCGGTACAGGTTAGTATGTAGACCCAAGATCATCATAGAGTCTTGTGTGATTCCCACTGTGCTTTGATTTACACCTTACCGTGTTCAAGAGGACGTGCAAAACGGTGGTTTTTGGGTACAGTCCCGAGTCACATGGAGGCAATGAGCGGTGGGAGGGGATTTCGTCTCTCCCGGTATTGGGGGTAGATGTCGTGCAGTGCTCGATTGGCAATAACTGGAAGCCCTTGGCCATGGCTGATTTAGAGATTTACTGATAAGTGTTATCAGTAGTTTCTCGACCCGTTATGAGCCTCGTATCGGCATAACTTATCGAGTTATTGGGGGTCTGACGTTTACCACCCCTAGGCTTGATATGCGACATCTTAGACGAAGAGACCAGACTGTACGGTAGTGTTACTGACAGGCTTTACAGGAGCTAGAGCGGGCTTGCTTGTTGATCTTCTGATCGCTCAATACCTGGGTAGCCGTTACATCCAGCTAGTACCGCTGACGGCTTGTGGGAGTTTGATGTGATCATCACCTACTGCCGGCGTATTGACGAGTCTTTAGAGTCCTACATAGAGGTTTTACTGGCTCAGGCAAAACGAAGTAGGAGCACATATGTGATATGTGCGGGACCGAGAATAATACGAGTATGTGATACTGTATTCTATTCTCGCGATATTTGTATCGGTCGGTTATATGTGATATAGCCGGGTTATCGAATCAAGTGTTGATTCGATAAGATGGTACATATAATATTAGTCGGTTATATGTGATATAACCGGATTATTAAATCAAGTGTTGATTTGATAATTTAGTATATAATTTTATATTTGATATACTAGTTTACATTAACTAATATTAGCTCACTTAAGCATTTATTTTCTCACATGTGCACACTTAATATATATGTGATATATATTAATTGTGTTTTTTCTTTTGTGTCATGGTTGTTGATACACACTATATGGGTGTATGAGACTTACACCATACTAATTATAATGTGGGGTTTAATTATTTAAAGTAAATCCAAATTAGTGGATAATTGCTCACATGCATGAAGCTTGTAGAAACTTGTGGATGCATTGAATTAGTCCACTGATTTTGTTTTACTTAAGATATTTATTAACCTAACCATTATAATTTAGCTATGGTTATCTCTCTACATGAGTTAGTATATGATACAAACTCACCCATGGTTGATTCTCTCACCTCAATTAGTTCGTTCTCATCTCTTTGCTTCATCTTCTTCATCCTTGAGAAAAAAGCTTGCTAGCTTTTTCCAAAGTGAGAAAATATTGTGAGAAAAATAAAACTAAAGTGAGCCCCCTTCCTACTTCATCATCCTCTACTAGATTAGCACTTTAGTATAGCGTGTTAGCTTCACTAATCTCTCATTAGTGAAGTAGTAGCTTGAGTTAGTGTCTCCTCGTCGTTGATCATCTTTGGCATCGAAGACTTCAAGCAAGATCGTTCCTTTCGCCTTGAGAAGCCATGCAAGAGTCCGGGAGTTCCATGATAGCAGTGAAGGGACCACTATAAGGAGCCATTGAAGTTAAAGACCGGTCTACAAAGGTTGTATTCCGTTATCACTTAGAAGTAAAGATATTTACTTTCTAGTTTTTCTCCTAAAACTCTAGTTAGATCCTTGGTTAGGGTTGTTTGGCACACTAAATTTTTAAATATAGCATGTTTGATGCCTTGTAAAACCTTGTGGTTGTACCTAAGAACTCTACAGTGGTATCAGAGCCTTGCTAGAGCATTAGGAGTTGTCTAGGCGAGGTTAGAAGTTTGAACGAATTCCGAAAACCTGAAATAGCCCACTTTCTGGAAATTTTTCAAAATGTTAGAATTTTTCACATTAAAAATTCTCAGAAAATCATGCAAGTAATTGTATGGACCCTCTTGAAGAAAGAGTCCCTAACTCCCTTTAGTGACCGCGGAACCGCGGCCAAAACATGTTAGTGTATATGCCCTGGGGCCATTATTGTATCATACTAGCTTGTATATTACTTAATGGAAGCTTGGGATATTCACAGTTATATAACAGTCTTGCTAAACATGGTAGTATGCTACTTGGTTTTATCTATCTTAATATGTGTGTAAGTATTGATAAAGCCCTTAGGATCTTGCTTGACTACCAGCGTTGTGATGGCAGTCACACTAGTGGGGGCTGGGTAGTCTACAAGCACATCCTTTTTCAGGTCCCTAGTCGTAGGATTATCGAGACAGGGCATCGATACTCCGGAGTAGACTAGTGTGTACGCTTCTCATCCCAGTTGGGGAGATGGTCTGTCCCACAGCCATCAGTACGTCGTACTGGAGATAGTATATAGGTGCTCGTTAGGTTACGGGTACACCGGACAAGACTCGCAGGGAACTGTTGGTTGGTATTATACCCGTCGTCAGTTAACAGTTCCCAGGTGACATGAGTACAGCATAGTCCGCAGACTTGACACTGCTACTTCGCCTCGAGTGTGTCCCACTTTTCTTAGATTGCTACCCTACCACGGCTCAAAGGAGTCGTGCAAACAGGTAGCAGTTGGGTGCAGTCCCGAGCACTTGGAGGCAGTAGCGGTTAGATAGGATTCGTCTCTCCCAGTATTGGGAGTTGATATCGCGCTGTGTCAGAGAGCCATTACGCAAAGTCCCTGGCCAGGGCAAGCGAGATTTAATGGTAGGTTCCAGTAGTTTCTCAAGGTGTAATGGGCTTCGCTCCGACATGACTTATACCGCTTTTAGGGGACTGACGCTTGCCGCCCCCTAGGCCTGATATGCGATAGTCCTAGATGAACAGACCGGACTGTACGGAGATTGTCACATCAGGCTCAGTAGGAGTTCGGATGGGTTTTCCCCATCGGCCTTCTTATCGACATCTACCTGGGGACCGTTACATACAGCTAGTGCCGCTTGCGGTCTGTGGTTAAACCCA
This sequence comes from Agapanthus africanus, assembly GCA_030015575.1. NCBI lineage: Eukaryota > Viridiplantae > Streptophyta > Magnoliopsida > Asparagales > Amaryllidaceae > Agapanthus > Agapanthus africanus. The sequence continues at coordinate 135,290,677 of JASDDO010000004.1, read as the reverse complement.
CTGCCAGCGTAGTAGTCGAGTCTTTAGAGTCCCACACAGAGAGTTTCCCTGCTCCAGGCGAAACGATATAGAGGTCGTATAGTTTTACGACAAGGGTTCGGACGCATACGTGTTTAAACGCACGTACGATGTTCGGACAGTTTTTACTAGCCGGCTTTGGTTTAAGCCAGATTCTAGTATCGGATTATTGGATTTATACAGTCTAAAGTTTTTCCGTGTTTTCACGGATAGGAGGGGCGTTCTCGTAATTTGTCGGGAAGCTTCTAGAAGTATGATGACTTGAGGGTTTAGGTGGCATTTACATTAAATGCATTTGTGACTCATTAGATGAATCATTCAAGTGAGTTAATGAAGCATTTATTGCTTAATGACTCGCTTGATGATTCATTGCATATATTAAATGAAGCATGATGATAAATCATTTAGATTTATTTATTTGATTTTCTTTATGCTTCATGATATATTAGAAGTGAGAAACATTTTCATCATAATCTTGCTCACCTTCTCTCTCATCAAGCTCTCTCTCTCTTCAAACCCTAATCCTACCCTCTCATGTGTTGAGATCAAGGATTAGCTAGACTATTTAATCCATAACCATACTCTATATCATCTAGGTGACTTTGATTAGAAACTAGAGAAACCTAGTTACCTCAAGATTAGAGGTAAAGCTTGGAGTAGAAGCTCTCGAGTGGATCGTCTATTACATAGAGGAGGCCGATGAGGAAGTGGATAACGAGAAGACGAAGGACTGGGTTCATTAGGTATAATCTCTTTTCATAGTAGTTAACAACTCCTATGTTAGTGTTAGTTACAGTTTAGCAAAGATCCTTTCGATTAGTCGATGTTGCTTCAAACAAAATAATTTTTTTTCATATTTCCGCCTCCCCGCAAGTCGTGGGGTGTACAACGTCGACTTATAGTGGTATCAGAGCCTCGCTAAACAATAACTAACTTATTAGCAAAGTCGTAAGAATTTCGAACACAAAACGAACCGAAAAAAATATCGTATTCACCAAGTTTCTGTCGAATTTAAAATGAGGTCTAAAAATTTTTCAGGGACCTCTAAAAATACAAGCATGGAAATATAAGAATACTGAAGAAAATTGCGTGCATGAATCGGCCAAACAGCCGCGGAACCGCGGCCGATCCAAGCGATTCGCCGCGGATCCGCGGCCAAGTTGAAGCCGATTCACCCCAATCTTCCCCAGTAACTCTTCTGTGAATATTTTGTTTTTTCTGGAATGTTTATTTTCTGCTCAAGTCTCAGGTGCACAGAGAAGTTTTGGAGTAGAATCTAAAGTGTTTGCTCGATCGAAATTATACGATGTTTGCTAATTAGATTATATCTGTGAACTGTATAATATGTTCGTAAACCTCCCCTAACTGCTAGTATGTCGGTTGGCAGGGGGTTGCACATTTCTGTAATGATTTTACTGTTTGTGATTATGAACTGTATAGGATTGTTGTGATGATTAGCCGGGGTTTGAGATGGGTTATTATATTCATTCGTTCGATGTAATTGTAATATGTTGTAATATTATTTTGCGGGGCACATCCAGGTTGCGGTTGTAGCCACCGTTGTATTATTTCATTTTACCATTTTTGCTCCTAGGATAGACCCAAGGTGGGGTGCACAAACTACCGGGTACTTTGAAGTGTTTAGTGGCCTACTCACGTTGTTGAGGGAGACCGCTTCACTTCGGGTACTTGGCGGGTAGTTTGCCGTACCCGTAGGGGTCTAGGGTAGGGTAATGGCTATTCATCACAACTGTGTAATCCGTCTTTCGTTGAAGTCTCAAAAGAAACGTGGATTGCTTGTATATCCAATAATGTTCATCTGTGATCTGGAATGCCTATTATTGCGTCAGACGAATGTACAATATCTATATATGATAGCTATTTAGACGTCGCTTATGTTTTACACCCGCACTAGCCCAGCCCCCGCTCTGTCGTTAGTTAAGTAACCTAACGGGCGATGACGGGACCCAGTGGCGAATGCGGATGGCATAAGAGGACATTGTATTTTCGTTGTTTTCTGCAATGATAAGTTATTGATGGGGCGCATTATTATTAATGCAAAGAAAATAAACCAAAGTTGAATCGTTGGAACAGTTTAAAAGAAACCACTCGGTTATTTTAAAACAGAGGATATTTTTAATTGCGGAGCTTTAACCACTCTTTTTAAAAGCTATCAGGTTCCTTCGATCATATCAAGTTCACTACGTTCACGGTTTTGCTAAAACCATTCGTAGCCCTCCGTCATTTTATTTGGGTATTCAGTAGTATTCAAGCTATGTATTTTGACCAACGCCAAGGCATAGTGTTTGGTAGCTGCTGGGTATTCATTTGTTGCATAGATAGATGAGTTAGTTTAGGACTGTCGTATTATCATTTTGGCCAACGTCAAGGATATGTACGGATGGGTTCAAATTAACAAGATAATGATGGGTAGAACTTGACATGTGACTTATGACATTTTGACCAACGCCAAGGTCATAAGAGCATGGGGCAAAAATTTATATCGGGAATTTCTAAAGAAACTGAAATTTGCAAAGAGATGCATACCATTTGGAGTTTGATGAATGTTGGTAAGATTCCTTCAACATTATCACAAGATGATATTTGGATCCCGATCCTACTGTGAGTATATGCTACTCATCAGGAGATTCGTCACTTAACGATCAATGCTATAAACCAAGTAGGTGCCAAGAAAGGTGTCAGCGGGGTTACGCCCCCAGAGAAAAGAGGTTATTTAATTAAGGAACTTCGCGAAAGCGTCAGAAAACCTCCCTCGAAGTACCGACACCGTCCTGGCTGAACGGTTAAGCAAGTATTGTACGGTGAGAATAGTCCTGGCTAGTTCTTCCTTTTTGGTTTGAGGAGGGATTCGAGAAACAGTGGGAGCCATCTAGTTTAGATAAACTAAAAACTACTCTAAACTTGAAAGAGCATTATGCTAAAGTGTTCTCTCTCTCTTTCCTAATTGCAGCGACCCAGATAATGACAGGACTTAAGTTACTATTAGAAAAAAATATACTGACAGGGCCAAACTATAAAGATTGGCTGCGGAATGTCAAAATGGCTTTGACCTATGACATATTGGGGTATGTCCTCACCGCTAAGGCACCTGCTGTCCCAGGTCCCAAGTCCAGTAATGCGGATAAGGAAATCCACAAAACCTGGGAGTTAGATTGCGTGAAGGCCAAGTGCATCGTGCTTGCCTCGATGAATAATGAACATCAGAGGAGGCACGAGGATATGGATCTAGATGCCATATTTCTCCATACAAAGGAACTTTATGGAGAGCAATCTCGTATAGCAAGATACGAGACCTCAAAGAACTTGTTTCAAGAGAGGTTGGTCGTCGGATCATCGGTAGGAGAACATGTCCTAAAGATGATTGGCTATATAGAAGAGCTCGCAGACCTTGGGACAACTTTGGATAATGAGCTCTATACAGACCTGATTCTCCAGTCCCTCCCTTCCACCTACGCCCAGTTTATTCTGATTTTCAACATTCAAAGAAAAGAAGTTGAACTTTCAGAACTCCTTAACATGTTGAGGAGTACAGAGGGCACCTTGCAGAAGGCAAGGGAAACACACACTATGTTTGTTCGCGGTGCTTCTTCTTCCGGGTCCAAGGCTAAGGCCAAAGGAAGGAAGAATAAGGCCGCCACCAAACCTAGAGGAGGTGTTAGTAAGGTGGGAGCGAAGGGAAAGAAAAAGGTTGAGGTGCCAGTAGTGGCCAAGGATGAGTGCTTCTATTGTCATAGGAAAGGGCACTGGAGTAAAGATTGCAAGGCGTGGAACGCCAAGAACCAGGAACCGAAGTAAGTTGTGGCTTCGACTTCAGGTGTGTTTGTAATTGAGAATTGTCTGTCAATCAACTCTACTTCCTGAGTATTGGATACCGGATCAGGATCTCATATATGCAATTCATTGCAGGCACTGAGAAACCGTAGAGTGCTGAAGGTTGGTGATATGACCCTCCAGGTTGCTAACGGAGCTAGCGTGGGAGCTATGTCCGTAGGGGATTATCACCTGGGATTGACAAGTGGACATATTTTGGTTTTACACAACTATTTTTGTGTACCTAGTTTAACGTGTAATATCATATCAGTTTCCTTATTATCAAACAAAGGTTATGATTTCACGTTTGTAAGCGATGTTGTTAACATCCACCTTAATCAAGGTTTGATTGGGTCCGGTACACTGGATAATGGTATATATGTCTTAAACCAATTCCAGATTTTCAATGTCCAGAACACACTAAAAAGAAAGTCTCCAGATTTAAACAAGGCTTTCTTATGGCATTGTAGACTAGGTCACATCAATGAGACAAGGTTAACTAAGTTACATAGAGAAGGATATTTGGATTCATTCGAATATCAATCTTATGCCACTTGTCAATCATGTCTCAAAGGAAAGATGACAAAGACTCCATTCATTGGACATGGAGTAAGAGCGAGCGAGCTCTTAGGACTCATACACAGCGATGTATGTGGTCCAATGTCTACACATGCAAGAGGTGGTTTTTCCTATTTCATTACTTTTACGGATGATTACTCTAGGTACGGATTCATTTTTCTGATGAAACATAAATCCGGGGCTTTTGAAAAATTCCAAGAGTATAAGAATGGAGTAGAAAACCAAACCGGCAAAAGTATCAAGACACTGAGATCTGATCGAGGTGGTGAATACTTAAGTGCCGAGTTCCTAGGTTACCTAAAAGAGAAAGGAATTCTCTCTCAGCTTACTCCTCCATACACTCCACAGCATAACGGTGTATCGGAGAGACGGAATGGAACCCTATTGGATATGGTACGTTCCATGATGAGTAATACTGAGTTACCGCGATCTTTCTGGGGTTATGCGCTAGAATCAGCGGCATATCTTTTGAACATGGTTCCTGCCAAGACTGTGCCTACCACACCATATCAGATGTGGAGTGGGAAGAAAACCTATCTTCAGTATCTAAAGATTTGGGGATGTCCAGCTTTTGTTAAAAAGCAGCATGCGGACAAGCTCGAGCCACGATCGGTACAGTGTAAATTTGTGGGATATCCAAAGAACTCCAAGGGGTATCTATTCTATTACGCAGAGGAACAAAAGGTTTTTGTTTCTCGTAATGCCCATTTTCTAGAATATCAGTTTTTAGAAAAGGAAATAAGTGGGAGCGAAATAGAACTGGAAGAAATTCCAGAACCACAAACTACTACTGAAAGTTTGGTAGAACCAGTAGTTCAAGAAGAACAGGACATTCCCGCACCCCTCCGCAGGAGTAGTAGGCCGTCTCCTCCGCCTGAGAGATACTACGGTTTTCTCATAGATGGGGATAGAGAGGATTGCGTCATTGATGATGATGAACCTACTATCTTCCAGCAGTCCATCCAGAGCGGCGACTCGTTACGATGGCTAAATGCAATGCGGACCGAAATGGAGTCCATGTACACCAACAAAGTATGGACTTTGGACTTTGCTCCAGGTGGGGTAAAACCCATAGGATGCAAATGGATCTTCAAGAAAAAGATTGGTGTAGATGGACAGGTGGAAACCTATAAGGCTAGACTTGTTGCAAAGGGTTTTCGTCAAAGACCTGGTTTGGACTATGACGAAACTTTTTCTCCAGTGGCTATGCTCAAATCCATTCGGGTCCTTCTTGCTATTGCCGCCTTCCATGATTATGAGATCTGGCAGATGGACGTAAAGACGGTTTTTCTAAATGGTAATTTGGAAGAGTGCGTCTATATGGATCATCCAGAAGGTTTCAATCAGAGTGGGAGCAGCGGGAAAGTGTGCAAGCTGCTTAAGTCCATTTATGGACTAAAGCAGGCATCGCGGAGTTGGAACATCTGTTTTGATGAAACGGTCAAAGAATATAACTTAATAAAAAATCCAGATGAACCATGTATATATAGTAAAGTTGTAGCACGAACTGTCGTATTCCTCGTCTTGTACGTGGATGACATTCTATTGATAGGAAATGACATTCCTATGCTACAATCTGTCAAAGGATTCTTGTCACACAGGTTCTCCCTGAAAGACCTGGGTGATGCCTCTTATATTCTGGGGATCCGGATCTATCGTGATAGATCCAAGAGGATGTTGGGACTTTCGCAGTCCAGGTATATCAACACTATACTGAAAAGATTCAGTATGGAAGATTCTAAGCGCGGTAATCTACCGGCTTGTCACGGAATCACCCTCTCCAAAGAGATGTCTCCCAAGACTGATTTGGAAAGGGATTGCATGTCTATTATACCCTACGCTTCTACGGTAGGTCTATAATGTATGCGATGTTGTGCACCAGACCAGATTTAGCTTACGCACTGAGCGTGGTAAGCAGGTATCAGTCAGACCCAGGGGAGAAGCACTGGATAGCAGTGAAGAACATTCTCAAGTACCTGAGAAGGACTAAGGATATGTTCTTGGTTTACGGCGGAAAAGACCTCAAGATCGAGGCCTTTGCTGATTCCGGCTTCCAGAGTGATAAGGACGATTCCAAGTCCATGTCAGGTTATGTCTTTACCCTCAATGGAGGGGCGGTGTGCTGGAAGAGTTCTAGGCAGGACACCGTTGCTGACTCGACGATGGAAGCGGAGTATATTGCTGCTTGCGATGCCGCAAAAGAGGCGGTCTGGATGAAGAAGTTCCTAACAGAACTTCAGGTGGTTCCTACCATTGTTGATATAATACCGCTGTATTGCGACAACAACGGAGCTATAGATTTAGAGAAGGAACCCAGGTCCCATCAGAAGTCCAGACACATCTTAAGGCGGTATCACCTGATCAGGAAGATCGTAGATCGCCGGGAGATCGAGGTCCGGAGAGTTGCTACAGAGGAGAACATTGTTGATCCATTCACAAAGGCCTTACCTCAGATTCAGTTCGAGAGGCTACTCGAGATCATCGGTCTTCGATATGCCAGTACATGGCCCTAGTGCAAGTGGGAGATTATTAGTGTATATGCCCTAGGGGCCATTATTGTATCATACTAGCTTGTATATTACTTAATGGAAGCTTGGGATATTCACAGTTATATAACAGTCATGCTAAACATGGTAGTATGCTACTTGGTTTTATCTATCTTAATATGTGTTTACGTATTGATAGAGCCCTTAGGATCTTGCTTGACTACTAGCGTTGTGATGGCAGTCACACTAGTAGGGGTTGGGTAGTCTACAAGAACATCCTTTTTCAGTTCCCTAGTCGTAGGATTATGGAGACAGGGCATCGATACTCCGGAGTAGATTAATGTGTACGCTTCTTATCCCAGTTGGGGAGATGGCCTATCCCACAGCCATCAGTACGTCGTATTGGAGATAGTATACAGGTGCTCGTTGGGTTATGGGTACACCGGACAGGACTCGCAGGGAACTGTTGGTTGGTATTATACCCGTTGTCAGTTAACAGTTCCCAGGTGACATGAGTACAGTATAGTCCGCAGACTTGACACTGCTACTTCGCCTCGAGTGTGTCCCACTGTTCTTAGATTGCTACCCTACCACGGCTCAAAGGAGTCGTGCAAACAGGTAGCAGTTGGGTGCAGTCCCGAGCACTTGGAGGCAGTGGCGGTTAGACAGGATTCATCTCTCCCGGTATTGGGAGTTGATATCGCGCTGTGTCAGAGAGCCATTACGCAAAGTCCCTGGCCAGGGCAAGCGAGATTTACTGGTAGGTTCCAGTAGTTTCTCAAGGTGTAATGGGCTTCGCTCCGACACGACTTATACCGCTTTTAGGGGACTGACGCTTGCGGCCCCCTAGGCCCGATATGCAATAGTCCTAGACGAACAGACCGGACTGTACGGAGATTGTCACATCAGGCTCAGTAGGAGTTCGGATGGGTTTTCCTCATCGGACTTCTTATCGACATCTACCTGGGGACCGTTACATACAGCTAGTAACGCTTGCGGTCTGTGGTTAAACCCACTGCCAGCGTAGTAGTCGAGTCTTTAGAGTCCCACACAGAGAGTTTCCCTGCTCCAGGAAAAACTATATAGAGGTCGTATAGTTTTACGACAAGGGTTCGGACGCATACGTGTTTAAACGCACGTACGATGTTCGGACAGTTTTTACTAGCCGGCTTTGGTTTAAGCCAGATTCTAGTATCGGATTATTGGATTTATACAGTCTAAAGTTTTTCCGTGTTTTCACGGATAGGAGGGGCGTTCTCGTAATTTGGCGGGAAGCTTCTAAAAGTATGGTGACTTGAGGGTTTAGGTGGCATTTACATTAAATGCATTTGTGACTCATTAGATGAATCATTCAAGTGAGTTAATGAAGCATTTATTGCTTAATGACTCGCTTGATGATTCATTGCATATATTAAATGAAGCATGATGATAAATCATTTAGATTTATTTATTTGATTTTCTTTATGCTTCATGATATATTAGAAGTGAGAAACATTTTCATCATAATCTTGCTCACCTTCTCTCTCCTCAAGCTCTCTCTCTTCAAACCCTAATCCTACCCTCTCATGTGTTGAGATCAAGGATTAGCTAGACTATTTAATCCATAACCATACTCTATATCATCTAGGTGACTTTGATTAGCAACTAGAGAAACCTAGTTACCTCAAGATTAAAGGTAAAGATTGGAGTAGAAGCTCTCGGGTGGATCGTCTACTACATAGAGGAGGCCGACGAGGAAGTGGATAACGACAAGACGAAGGACTAGGTTCATTAGATATAATCTCTTTTCATAGTAGTTAACAACTCCTATGTTAGTGTTAGTTACAGTTTAGCAAAGATCCTTTCGGTTAGTCTTCAAACAAAATGATTGTTTTTCATATTTCCGCCTCCCCGCAAGTCGTGGGGTGTACAACGTCGACTTACAAAACATGGTTTTGGCGGCGGTTCCGTGGTGCCACTAAGGAGGCAAGGGACAGCACTTCAATGGTTGGTCCATTGGTACTGGGGCATGCTTCTGGAAAATTTTAATACTGCTCAAGTGTTGAGTTTTCTGGGAAATTTTGGGAATTCGTTGATTCGATCGAAAGGTTTAAAATCGTTTAGCTATTTGTGGAATGTGATACAATATGTGGAATTCATATAGTTAAGCATGAAATCCGTAATATGTGATATTTCGGGTTTATGATGTCTAAGGTTATTATGGATTCCAAATGTTGTAGTTTGACATTTTCTTTTCTGCGACTGTAAGTGTAATATGTGGTGTATTGCCGGTTTCGTTGCTATATTTCAACGACAATTGGGATACGCATTTTTATTTACGTTGATGACATGTGATGTTATGTGTTTCTATGATATGTTATATTGGATCGTCGCGTTTTGAATAGCCGGGGGGTTTTATGTGAGATGAGAGTTTTTATTTTCATTCATGTAAATTTTATTATATGTAATATTCTTTTATTGGGACACTTCCGGGTTGAGGAAGATGTCACCGTTGTTGTATATTATTTACTTTTCCGCATTAGGATAGACCCGAGGAGGGGAGCACAGGTAACCGGGTTCTAGAGTCTAGTGGGAGACCAACTCGAGGAGTCGAGTCCGGGTCTCCTAACTCTAGAATTGGTAGGGTTTCTTGCCTCTTTCGTAGGGGTATAGGTATGTGGGTTTGGCTATTCATCACGACCGTGGAATCCGTGTTTTATACATGCTCAAAATAAAACACGGACCTCCTAATATATCCAATATTTCATATGTTTCTTCTGCTGCTTTGTGATGTGATCACTCTGGATTCTGAGATGAATGGATATACATTATATATGAGATATATAGTAGACATTGCTTATGTTTTGCACCCGCGCTAGTCCCGTCCCGGTATGCCGTTAATTAAGTAACCTAACGATGCATAACGGGACACTGTGGCGAATGCGGATGGCATAAATGTACGTTGTATTTTCGTTTCTTCTGTGATGCTTAAGAAGCTTAAATGATGGGACTTCATTAATATGATTAATGAAAGAAAAAAAACCTAAAAGATGTTGTGGAATCAAATTTTCAAAAAGGGTAGCTACAGTATTTGCTTTGCATAGTGGTATATCCTTCACCTTATTCAATAAGGAAAGAGCCGAGATCCCTTCACCGGGAGTGACCTCTTTAGCAATAACTGGCAGATGCTACAACACACGGTTTGTCTTTTGATTGCTTTTGGAGTATTTGCTTTGCATAGTGATATATGTGATATATCCTGCACCTTATTCGATAAGGAAAGATTCGCCGGGAGTGACCTCTTTAGCGAAACTAGTAAAGGCCTAAAAAACACTCCTTTTAAAAATCACTCGATTCCGCAACAATATCAAGTTCATTACGCAAAAGTTTTTTAGAAAAACCTGTCATAGCCCTCCATCATTTCAGATAAGTCCTACTTAGTATTCGTGCTACGTTCTTTGACCCCCGTCAAGGCGTAGTGTGCGGTAGCTGACTAGTATTTATCTGCTTATGCATATGATGCAGATTAAATTAGGGTAGTCGTACGACCTTGTTGACCTCCGTCAAGGGTCGTGTGGGTGAGTTTAATTCAATCAAGAAATGACGGGTTGAACTTGACTAGCAGCCTATGGTTTGTTGACCTCCGTCAAGGTCATAGGATTCTAGGGGAAAAATTATCGGGAATTTCAAGTGTTAAAATTTGTAATGAGATTGCATACCTTCTATGAGATAGTTGGATCTCGATACCCACTGCGAGTAAGAGTTACTCCTGGGAGAGTTTTGCACTTTACAATTAGCCGATCAAGTAGGTGTCTAGAAAGGTGTCAACGGGGTTATGCCCCTGGGAAAACGAGGTTTATTTTAATTAGGTCCGTGCGAAAGCACGGGGAAGCTCCCTCAAAGTAACGGCACTGGCCTGGCTAAAAAATTGGCGAACTTGTAGGGTGTAATTAATCCCGGCTAGTCTTTCCTTTTAGGGTTTGAAGGAAGATTTGATAAAAACAATGGGAGCCATCCTGATTAGATAAAATAATAACCAATCTGATCTTGCAAGAGCATACGCTGAGTGTTTTCTTCTCTCTCTCTCCAGGTAGTGACCATGTCACGCCTTAATCAAGATAATAATATGGATGTATTGACCGAACCCGCTTATTATACTTAGCTGGGGAACGTTGGTCCCGCTCCAACTTATAATTATTATAAGACTGAACAGGAAATAGGGGATTACCAGGATTCCCATGCTGCCCAAAAGAAGAAAAGTGCATGATGATGCATCTTCTTCGGGTGTTTTCATTGTTGGTGTGTAGTAGCGCCTCTAGTAAGGTTGCAACATCATAAAGTAGTGAACTTTTAAATTTTAGAGGGCTATTACAAACGAACTACGAATCGTAACCAGAGATTAGGGTAATAACATCATAATAAGAAGTCTAAGCTAAAGGAAAAGGAAATAAAACCTTTGTAGCCAACTCCTTCGGTCTTTAGGACTCCTACGGCTTTGCACGAAGTTTGGAACGACTCCGCTCAAGGTCTTTCATCGTCTACGATGATCCACCCGGAGATTTCTAGATCAAGCTCTTAGCTTCACAAAATGAAGCAAACACTCTACACTAAAGGGCTAGGATAGTGTAGAATGGTTATGTGGTTTGTAAACTCACTTGAAAACCCTTTCTTTTTAAGTTCCTCACTCAAAACAAAACTCAAGAGAGCTTGAAGAAGGAGGAAGGTGAAGATGGCAAAAGCTTTGTGAATATAATGAAAACTTATTATCAATAAATGAAAAGAAAAGATTATATATGAGACACTCTCAAATATAACCATGGTTGGCTAAATATCTAGATATTATTTGGATGGGTTAAAGAACAAAGGAAATATAACCATAGTTAAAGTCAATGGTCAAAGAGGAAGTGTGTAGAAAAATGAGTCATTATAGCTAATTTCCTTTTCTTTAAATCATTAACAAAATATAGATATTTATCAACCATGTAAGTCTTGCATTGCCATCTCCTTTGTATCATCAACCATAACACATATGTATGTGTGTATGTATGCATGCACATCATCATGTGTATGTGTGAACATGCATGCATACATCCAAAAGAAAAAAGGTTAATTAAAAGTGAGCTTAAAGATACTATTAAATCAACACTAGATTTAATAAATCGGTCATATCAAATACGACCCAACCATTATTGAACGCCCGATTAAAATACGGTATCACATATTCGTATTTAATCGAGCTCCTGTGCATATTATATATGCACACTACATCATTTCGCTTGAGCTAGAAAAATCCTGTGTGGGACTCTAAGACTCGTCAATACGCCGGCAGTAGGTGATAATATATCAAAACACCTACAAGCCGCAAGAAGTCAGCTAAACGTAACGGCCACCCGGGTATTGAGCGATCAGAAGAAAAACAAGCGAACCCGTCAAAACTCCTGTTGAGCTATTGGCAACACTTACCGTACAGTCCGGTCTCTTCGTCTGATATGTTGCATATCAAGTCTAGGGATGGAATCGTCGAGCCCTAATAAATCAATAAGTCATGTCGATATGGTCTATAACCGGTCGAGAAACTACTGATAACACTTATCAGTAAATTTCATCAGCCCTAGCCAGGGACTTCAAGTCAGAGCCAATCGCACATTGCACAACATCAACTCCCAATACCGGGAGAGACGAAACCCCTCCTATCGCTCACTGTCTCCATGTGTATCGGGACTATATCCAAAAGCCACCTGTTTGCACGACTCAGTAGAGCCGTGGTAGGGTGGAAATCAAAGTACAGTTGGAGAACACACAAGACTCTATGACGATCTCGGGTGTACAGACTAACATGTACCAGTGTCACCAGATAACTGCTATCCGACGATAGATATAATACCATATAGGAATTCTCTGTGAGTTCGTTCAGTGTACCCAGTCTCCACTGAGCACCCGTATACAATCTTCGATGTCACAACACCAATGGATATGGGATCATCCATCACCCATCACATGGGTTAAGAAACGTACACGCTAGTCTACTCTGGAATATCGATGCCCTGTCTCGATATACCTACGACTAGGAACATTCAAGGATATGCTTATAGACTACACATGCCCCACTAGTATGATCTTCATCATAGCCATGGAAGTTAAGCATATATCCTCATGGCTTTATCAACATGTATCAAATGAACAGTATCAAGTAAACATGTCAGATAAAGTAAAACCAGATAGCATATTATCATATCGAGCAAGAAAGTCATATATCAAATATACATATATACATGTCCAAGGATCCACTATACATATAATGGCCTCTAGGGCATACATATATCCAACATTCATTACAGAGAACTGCCTCTCAGTATCCTCTGCATCCTGGGTATAAGATACCGGATCAGGATCCCACATATGTAATCTGTTACATAGGCTACAGAAAGGTAGAGAACTGAGACTGGATGATATATCTCTTAATGTTAGAGAATGGTGAAATTGTTGCAGCCTAGATGTTGGCAGTTATCACCCTGTATTACCAAATACATTGATTCTGAACGAATGTTGTTAGATACCGAACCTGATATACAACATTATATTAGTCTCTTTATTTACTAAAGAAGGATATAATTTTGTATTGTTGAATAATGTTTTGAACATTTACTATATCAAGAGTTGATCGGTTCAGGCACGTTATTTAAAAGCGTATACGTTCTAAATCAAACTACAGTTCTCAACGTACAGAACACACACAAGAGGAAGAGTTCAGAAATGAACGGATCCTTCTTGAGGCATTGTAGACTAGGTCATATCAATGCGACCCGACTGCTAAGTTACATTAAGATGCATATTTAAATCAGTTTGAATTTACATCTTGTGAAACTTGCCAGTCATGTCACAAAGATAAAATGACCATAGCTCCGTTTACTGGAAACGGAGAAAGAGTTAGTGAACTCTTGGGATTGCTACATAATGATGTATGTAAGTCCCCTGTCTACACATGCCAGGACCGGTTCTTTGTACTTCATTACATTCACTGATGATCTCTCAAGATTCGGACATATGTTCCTGTTAAAACATAAGTCTGAAGCTTTTGAGAAATTCAAAGAATATAAGTCAGAAGTAGAGAACCAAAAAGGGTATAAGTATTATGTCCTTTAATGTGATCGGGAAGGAGAATACTTGAGCATGGAGATCCTGGACTATTCTAAAGGAGAATGAGATTCTTTCTCAGCATTACTCCTCCGTATACACCACAGCACAACGGTGTATCGGGGCGGAGCAAATGCACCCTATTAGATATGGTGCGTTCTATGATGAGTACTACTGAGTTGCCTATTTCCTTTATGGAGTTATGCTCTTGAGAAACTGCATACCTATTGAATTGGGTTCCAACCAAATCAAGTGTCTACCACTCCATATGCGATATGGTATAGAAAGAGCCCATATCTTAAGTAAGTTAAGATTTGGGGTTGTCCGGCCTATGTCAAAAGCAAAATCCGGACAAGCTCGAGGCAAGGTCAGTTCTGTGGAAGTTTGTTGGATATCCCAAGCATTCGCAAGGGAATATCTTCAACCACACCGAGGAACAAAAGGTGTTTTATTTCTCGGCATGCCACCTTTTTAGAAAAGAAATCTATTTTGGAAACAAATTTGTGGTCATGGGGTAGAACTGGAAGGAGTTCTATCTATACAAACTACAGCTGATGATTTGGTAGAACTGCAGGATTCAATAGCTCCCAACGAACCTCAGCCTCTCCGCCGATCTGGTAGGGTTCCTCATACGCCTGAGAGATACTTCGGTTTTCTCTATGACAGTGGGAGCGAGGATTGCATCATGAGATGATGACCCAACTAGTTTCGAGCAGGCCATCAAGAGTGGAGACTCTGTAAGAATGGCTGGATGCTATGTGATCTGAGATGGAATCTATGTACACCAACAAAGTATGGACTTTGGTTGCTATATCTGAAGGGTTAAATCCCCATCAGGAGCAAGTATATCTTGAGAAGATTACTTGGTGTATATGGAAAAGTTGAGACTTTCAAAACTAGACTTGTTGTTAAAGGTTTTCGTCATCGACCAGGTGTGGATTATGATGAAACCTTTTCTAGTGGCTATGCTTAAGTCCATCCGGATCCTACTTTCCATTGCTACATATCATAACTACGATATCTGGTGGTTGGGTGTCATGACTGCTTTTCTAAATAGTGATTTAGAAGAGAGCGTCTATAAGTACACAGCCAGAAGGCTTCATAGACAATGGGAGCAGCAGAAATGTGTGCAAGTTGCTTTACGGGTTAAAGAAGGCATCGCGGAGTTGGAACATCTGTTTTGATGTGGTAGTCAAAGAGTTTGACTTCATCAAAATGGTATATGAACCTTGTATATACAAAAGGGTTGTAGAGAGTAAGGTGGTCTTCCTCGTTTGGTACGTGGATGACATACTCTTGATAGGAAAGGTGTTTCCTATGCTACACTCGGTCAATCTCCTCTTATCACATTGATTCTCCATATAGGATCAAGGTGATACCTCTTAAATCCTGGGTTTTGGATCTATGAGATAGATCTAAGTGGATTTTAGGATTCTCACTAGGTGTAGTGAGATAGTATCAATCGATCCTGGGGAGAATCACTGGATAGATTCCAGGATGGTAAGGTCGACTGAATGTCAGTCACAGGCATTGTCTTTACCCTCAGTGGAGGAACGGTATGTTGGAAGAGTTCCAAGCTATATATCATGGCAAACTCGACGATAAAGGCTGGATACATCGCTACCAAAGATGCTACCAAAGAGGATGTCTGGGTGTATATTAGTTCATGAGATGAACTTCGTTCCTACCATTGTGTGACAATGAAGTTGTGGCTTATGCCTAGGAACGCCCGTCCCATCAGTGATCCAGACATATTCTGAGGCAGCATCACCTGATCATGGAGATGGTAGATCTCCAGAGAGATCGAGGTTAGGAGAGTAGACTCAGAGGACAACACGGCGGATCCACACACAAAGGCATTTTCCCAGAGAGAGACTTTTATGGGATGGTTGAGTATGGGATACTACAACCACTGGTATATGATGGCCCTAGTGCAAGTGGGAGATTGTTAGTTATATGTATGCCCTAGAGGCCATTACTGTACATGAGATGTATATTGTAGTGGATGCTTGGACATATATAGGGAGGACTTTTTTGCTCGACATGATAATATCTATCTGGTTACTCTTTATCTTAACATGTACACTGATTGTCTCTCTGTTACATGTCGGTAAAGCCCTTAGGATGTGTACTTGACTACCAGGATTATGATGCAAATCATACTAGTGGGGCCATGGTAGTCCATAAGTTCATCATTTAATTTTCCTAGTCGTGGGTGTATCGAGACGGGGCATCGATATACCAGAGTAGACTAACGTATACACTTCTCGACCTATTTGATGGACGATGGATGATCCCGTATCCATTGGTGTTTGACATCAGAGATGGTATACGGGTGCTCAGTGGAGATTGAGTACACTGGACGGACTCGCCGAGAACTTCCAGATGGTATTATACCTGACGTCAGATAGCAGTTATCTGGTGACACTGGTATAGGTTAGTTTGTAGACCCAAGAACATCATAGAGTCTTGTGTGATTCCCACTGTGCTTTGATTTCCACCTTACCACGTTCAAGAGGACGTGCAAAACGGTGGTTTTTGGGTACAGTCCCGAGTCACGTGGAGGCAATGAGCGATGGGAGGGTATTTCGTCTCTCCCGGTATTGGAGGTAGATGTTGTGCAGTGCTCGATTGGCTATAACTGGAAGTCTCTGGCCAGGGCTGATTTAGAGATTTACTGATAAGTGTTATCAGTAGTTTCTCGACCCGTTATGAGCTTCGTATCGGCATGACTTATCGAGTTATTGGGGTCTGACGTTTACCACCCCTAGACTTGATATGCGACATCCTAGACGAAGAGACCGGACTTTACGGTAGTGTTACTGACAGGCTTTACAGGAGCTAGAGCGGGCTTGCTTGTTGATCTTATGATCGCTCAATACCCGGGTAGCCGTTACGTCCAGCTAGTACCGCTGACGGCTTGTGAGTGTTTGATGTGATCATCACCTACTGCCGGCGTATTAACAAGTCTTTAAAGTCCTACATAGAGGTTTTACTGGCTCAGGCAAAACGAAATAGGAGCACATATGTGATATGTGTGGGACCGAGAATAATACGAGTATGTGATACCGTATTCTATTCTCGCGATATTTGTATCGGTCGGTTATATGTGATATAGTCGGGTTATCGAATCAAGTGTTTATTCGATAAGATGGTACATATAATATTAGTCGGTTATATGTGATATAACCGGATTATTAAATCAAGTGTTGATTTGATAATTTAGTGTATAATTGTATATTTGATATACTAGTTTACATTAACTAATATTAGCTCACTTAAGCATTTATTTTCTCACATGTGCACACTTAATATATATGTGATATATATTAATTGTGTTTTTTCTTTTGTGTCATGGTTGTTGATACACACTACATGGGTGTATGAGACTTACACCATACTAATTATAATGTAGAGTTTAATTATTTAAAGTAAATCCAAATTAGTGGATAATTGCTCACATGCATGAAGCTTGTAGAAGCTTGTGGATGCATTGACTAGTCCACTCATTTTGTTTTACTTAAGATATTTATTAACCTAACCATTATAATTTAGCTATTGTTATCTCTCTACATGAGTTAGTATATGATACAAACTCACCCATGGTTGATTCTCTCACCTCAATTAGTTCATTCTCATCTCTTTGCTTCATCTTCTTCATGCTAGCTTTTTCCAAAGTAAGAAAATATTGTGAGAAAAATAAAACTAAAGTGAGCCCACTTCCTACTTCATCATCCTCTACTAGATTAGCGCTTTAGTATATGGTGTTAGCTTCACTAATCTCTCATTAGTGAAGTAGTAGCTTGAGTTAGTGTCTTCTCGACGTAGATCATCTTCGGCCTCGAAGACTTCAAGCAAGATCGTTCCTTTCGCCTTGAGATGCCATGCAAGAGTCCGGGAGTTCTATGATCGCAGCGAAGGGACACTACAAGGAGCCATTGAAGTGAAAGACCGGTCTACAAAGGTTGTATTCCGTTATCACTTAGAAGTTAAGATGTTTACTTTCTAGTTTTGCTCCTAAAACTCTAGTTAGATCCTTTGTTAGAGTTGTTTGGCACACTAAATTTTTAAATATAGCATGTTTGATGCCTTGTGAAACCTTGTAGTTGTGCCTAAGAACCCTACAAGATGGTCGCAGATGATGGCGTTGAGCCTGGCAGGGGAGCACTATCGACCGGCTATTTGTGACACGGCGGATATCCAGAGGATACCGACGTAGTCATGAGATTTGTTTGGGCCGGTCCGGATTGCTGGAGCCCAGGGGCCAGTACGGATTGCCGAAGCCCGAGATATTAAGACATTGAGATTTTATGATATGGGCCAGTCCGGATTGCCGGAGCCCGAGATATTGAGATATTGAGATATATGTTTTGTGTCGATGCTTGACACGGATTCTATGTTGATTTCATTGATGATACCTCGATTTTATATACAGAAATCTCACTAAATTAAGAAGACAGTTTTCCATTCATGAAGTATTCTGTTTCCATTTGCAATGCATTTGCACATCATATTAGTGACATATTGCTACCTGAGGCACTGACACGAGCACTTGATATTACACTTATGTGTAGATGATTTCGGTTTTATATTATATTTGAGGATATCATTATCGTATGACCTAGGATTGAGTCATACATGCGATTTCTGCTCGGTAATGTTTTCTACTCACGAGTTGGCAACTCACCCCCGTTGTTCCACAGTTTTTATAGGTTTTGTCGTATAGGTTTCCTTGGCGGCTTTGCTGGCACACTGCTTCCTTCCGGGTGATTGCTTTGGTAGTTGGGTTCACTTGTATCGTGACCACCATCGTATTTGTATTTACATTCAGTTGTATCTAGTAAAACTCCATCAACCATACTTGTATATTTCATAGACTTAGAAGACCAATGTATATTCTTTCGACTTTAGAGTCGCGCGCCTGTATTATTATGGTTTTTCTCTGGTTTTCTTGAGGATATTGCTTTTCTTGATGATTTTTGATCCTCGCCCTTCGGCGTTGTATATTATATTGCATTGCGTGGTTGTGTCCGCTAATTGGCGAAGATCTAGCTCCCGCTTGGGGATGCCTTTATATTATTCATGATTGTACCCGTTTGGGGCCAGTATTTACAAAGGAGACTCTGCCGAAATTTTCGGGAAAATATGGCGTTGCTTTTAAATGTTTAATGCCACGTATTTATTAAAACCACTTGCTTTAAAATAAGTTTTCTTCACTTCTTCTTTAAAATGGTTTAGATTTCTGGGATTTGGCTTACTTGAATTAGGTGTGGTCCTATAGACTTCACATGATTCAAGTGTCAGTCACGTGCCATTCCGGGTCGTGACAAAGTTGGTATCAGAGCACTAGGTTGAACCTTGGTTCGAGTCTATGTTTGACTATGTGGAGTCTGAGGCGTATATATATATTCGGAACCTAAGCTTGACCTTACGGAACTTAGACTTGGTCGAGGAGGTACTAGACCCGAACTTTCGTCGCATAGGTTGACCTTAGTTGATGGAGTAGGTGACTTAAGTAGAGTGACGTACCGTGTGTATGTTCCGCGGCATACTTACGATACGCTACTCCACTTAAGAAGCCTTAGGATGTACATTCCTTTGCATGGTATTATATTCATTCTTATGATCTATCCTCATCGATATCGGTTGGTGGTTTTGTTACCACGATTTCACGGGAAGAGAGAGCTGCGGCTAGAGTTGCGGTCAGCACGAGCTCGTCTTAGACGAGGACTGAACATGGCATAATTCCAGTGACACACGATTGTATAGATGTGTCGTTTTATTGGGTTTTCGCGCCATGAGCGTTTGATGGATTGCTTTTACAAGGATTTCTCGAGCGTGCAGATTAGCACCAGAGGATTGGGCCACCGATAGAGGCCAGCTAGAATGTGATGATCGTCAATACAACGTTTATTCTTGATGATTGAGGCATTGTTTAGCGTGCGAAGGAATGAGCCAGTTGTTGCTACGAATGATAAGGTATCGCCACAGATATTTGAAGCTATTACAACACGAGTTGTACTTAGAGAGGTGATAGAAGATCGCTAGTCACTCATGGATGAATGACTAGGATATGGGTTTGTTGCATACCCCGATGCGAGGTCATCAAATTGATTGATTCCAGCTTAAGAAGACTTCACGCAGGTACGTTGAGAGTCGATAGAAACGATCGAATGTCAGAACCCTATTTTTCCAAGTTTAAGGTATTCGGAAAAACATGCAAGTAATTTTGTGGACCCTCTAGAAGAATGAAACCCTAACTCGATATAATGACCTAGGGAACGCTTTTGAACCTTAGGGTTTGCGGCAGTTCCGCGGTGTCATTAATGAGGCTTGGGTTTTCCCTTCTACGGCTGGTCCATAGGTACTGTGGCATGTACTGGATATTATTAAACTGTATTCAAGAGTTGAGCTCTCAGGGAATTATGGGACTTTGATGAATCGATCGAAAAGTTCGACGTCGTTCGGATATCATGTGATGGGATACATTACTTGGGAGACTCCAGATATGAGTGTAGCCGTTTGTAGCGCAGTCCATACAGCTACGAAGAGACGAGTCCGAATCAATCGACATTAGAGAAAAGTGGAGTAAGAGGTTCGTACGAGATTTTGATGAGATGGCGTTCCACTCCGTTGACATCAGAGATGTGATACGCTTGCAGAGGCGTAGAATATGGATATATCTTCCAGAAGAAGTCATGATGAGTATACAGCTGTTCTGGAACAAGAAATAGATTTAGTAAAGGGTGATAACTTCCAGGCAGTTCAACAGAAACGAGATTGGGAGAGACCCCGACAAGATCTTTCTGGAAATACTAAACGAGAAGACTTGGACCGAAGATCGTTCGTATTACGCACACCCAGTAGGCCAGAGTTCGGCATCATCGACGGGACATGTTATGAGTGACCATGATAGTTGGCCAGAGATCTTTAGAGGATGTGCCAGAGCGGAACCGTTTCCGTCATCGTTCCAGATTGGGTCATTGAGCCGAGGAGTTATGTAACTAGAAATTCGCAGTGAAAGACGAGAGCCTAAGGACACCAGGCGCCAGGCCATGAATAGGAGGTAAGTAGATATCTTGCTCTGGCAGCTTTGGACGCACCGACACCTTCTCGACTTTGAAAGAAGGACACATCAATGGCAGTGTTTACGATTTGCGATTTGGTGATTCGAATATCACGTGTCCGTTATTTTGGGTTTCGGTATTTTGGGCGATTTATTTGCATGATTGAGTTTTCGTGCACCACAGTTGCACTCGATTTCGATTTGATGTTATTTGAGATGGTTGATTTTGATTCATGCCTATGGCATGTATGTGATTTGATTTGTTCCTTCGATATAGTTTTCATGTACTTTTAGTACTTTGATTCAATTTTGTGCACGCTGATGCACGTGGTTGTGAGATTATATACCACAGTATACCTGATTTGGATCGAGATGTGTTGTATACCATCGATTTCGATTTTGATACTCGATATTTATTTTCGTGCACCTTGTGCACTTGATTTAGATTCTTGCGCATACTTGGTGCGCTTGATGCGATTTTGGTGCACACCAGATGCACTAAATCGGGATTCCTTGTGCATATCAGATGCACCTGATATTGTTGTCAGGCACACTCGTTGCCCTTGACAAGTGTTTTCGTGAACACCCGTTGCACTTAGATTTTGTTCTGTGCACATGTATGACACATTCATTGATTTCGATTTCCGTGCGCACCAAACGCACGTAGCATTCTTATATACATATTGGGATTGATTTCCTTTGAGCAGTATGTTTTTATGATATTACTATTTGATATAGTAGTTGAGCAGGACTAGTTAGAGGACAGTACCTGAATATATTTTTGCATGCATCGATAGGTATCGAAGGGATTTCCAAAAAGGAGCTACAGTCTCAATATTTTTCCTATGTGTCCGAGATGACCCGAAACATTTTACTAAGGAAACCCTTCTAAATTATTTTCAAAAACGGCAGGACGTGTATGATAAACAAAGGATATATATATATATATATATATATATATATATATATATATATATATATATATTCTTACAATAAACGTCCCCTACTTGTGTCGTGATACGCGCATCGCACAGCGACTTGAAAAAGGGTTTGGAATGCATTTCTTTTCAGATGTTTTGACCATTTACAATGATGCGTATTATGTACATGTTATAGTTTTGATGTATATCATGTTGTTTTTCGTATTGGACTTTAACATTGGTATCTTCACCATAACTCCGATGATTGCGTGATGCTTGATGGAGTTTTGATTTTAAGTTATAAACTCGTTTCCATGCGCATGCATTGCGCTATGATGTGTTTTATGTATTTATGATTTCAGAGCCCCGACGACTTGATTATTTTACTGAAATGTTTTAGTATTTGAGGGGTTTAAATTTAAATTCGGGGACCGAATTTATTTAAGAGGGCAAGACTGTAACATTTCAGAAAAATAAAATATTATTTTTGGGAAATTATATAATTAAAATAATAAATATTAGGAATATTTTAATGTTATGCTATAATTAAATACCGATAAATTGGGAAATATTGGAAAATTAAATTGAATGGTGATTTTTGGAGGGATTTATGTGATTAAGGCAAATTATAAATTTTTATAATTAATTATATACAACTTTGTTTCTAAACTTGATTAATGTTCACTAATCATACATTAATGGTGTTTTGTGCATGTGACATGCACCATGTCATATTACACATTTGTTACATTTTCCTATCATGGCTTTTTCTTTTTTTTCATGCATGGCTTTGTTTTAAAGTTAAAGAAAAGGAAAGAAAAAGGAAAAAGAAATAAAAAATATGTGGCATGGGGAGACAAGGAGGTATGGGCAAGAGAGAGGAGAAAGAGAGAGGGGTGAGGGGTTCATTGACCATGCCTCATTCTCTACATTCCCTTCATTCTTCTTCTTCTTCCTCTCCTTCTCACACCTTGGCTGCCCTCTCCCTCCACCTCCTTCACCTCCTCACTACACCCCCTTTTCCATATCAAAACCTTGCATTCCCTTCACTAAAAATGTGTACAAGCTCACTACAAGCATGGTGGATCATGAAAGCTAGGATTTTGAGCGCTTGGGGCAACTCAAGAAAATTCTTGAGTTGCCAAATGAGGTATTCCCTTCACCATAAGTATAGTAATTCATTTGCTTTAACTCCTACAATAGTTTAGAAGTGATTTAGTGAGGTTGGTGATGTTTGGAAATTCCTAGTTGAGGATTAGGAGATTGGATGAATTGTGAAACGTAATTGAGGTTTAGTAGAGGCCACAAAATCCTGTAGTGATAGAATTCCTGACCAAATCCACAGACTTAACCCCAAGAATTGAATTTTAGATTTGCCGATATTGGGTTTTTGTGTGAATTTTGATGACTTTTAGAGATCTGCTGTGACCTGGAGACTTGGAAAATTATTTAGCAATTACAGTGATGTGTGCAGGTGACCAGAAGACTACCCCTGAAACCCGATCCCCTATACCCAAATTTGGGCCACAGATTTATCTGATATGGCTGCAATTTGCGGCCATATTTTGATCTTTTGTGAAAAGATCAATCATCTGTTAATTAGACCCTCCACATGTGCAAAATTGGCTAATTCAACCTGGGGTAAAATCTAGAGGTGTTTTCTTATGTTGTTGTTTCATTTTGCAACTTCGTTTTAACTTTGGTTTTGGTATTTGGGTTTTAACTCGATGGTTTGACGTTTGTACATCGACATCGAGGATTTGTTTAGCCCTTCTTACATGCGTAGTTCGTAGGTTCTAACCTATGTACTCTTCGTATGCCGTTTCAGTTCCTCGTGTTGATTCTTGATTACGATGCGATGTATTTGAATATGTAGGTACCCTCGTGTGGACTTCGGATGATGAAGAAGAGGATGGCGACATCGACTTCGGCAAGCAAGGATCAAAGTGAGTAGATATATATCTACGGGGGAAGTCGGGTGGATGGCGTATAGCACCCCCGCAAGTTCATAGCATTTGATGCGTTATGATATTTATATATATATACGTGTTGTTATGAGATGTGCATACTTAGCAAGTAATGCTTTATGTGACTTTGGGTTAGAGTTAGCATTTTCGGAGGATAGTATTTTAGTTAGTTCTTAGTCGCGAACCCTAGAATAAGGCATACACGCACACACATGCACACACGGGTTGTGTTTTGGTGTATATGATAGATATGTGTGTGTGTGTGTGTGTGTGGATGTGTTGCTATATGTGTGTGTGTGTGTGTGTGTGTGTGTGTGTGTGTGTGGTATACATATATACATATATATACATATATATATATATACATATATACATATATACATATATATACATACATACATATATACATATATATATATGTATATATATACATATACATATACATATACACGTATGATGAGGATAGTATATGATACTCGGAGATGAGTCGATGTGATTGGGCATGTTGCCGTGAGATCGGTGATGTGATTTGGGGTCGTGTTATGAGATACGACATATTATATTAGCGGATTGATGGGTGATGTGTTTTCATACACACGCAGATATATGTTGATGGTATCGGTATGTACTAGACTTAGATCAGTTCCATGTTCATGATATTATGATAATGATACCATATGGATATTAAGGTATATGTGATAGGAGACCCGTACCCCGATTTTGGGATGCCGTGCGATAGATTTACCGTACGAGATATAATTATGATAATAGATCCGCACTCTTGACTCGAGGATGTCGTATTGTATATATTAGTGTACGTGACGCTATTGAGGCGGGATCACCGACTCCTAGATATATCGACTCGGACTTAGGTGGTTTTCCTTACCCTGTTGATTCGTCATAGCTTCGTGCTGTAGTTTACTTGGTAGATGTTAGATTGGGCTCGAGTCATACTTATTTTCAAACTTAATGAATCGTGAGTATTTTAAGGACGGGTCTAGGGATACTACGGATTTTCAAATAATGTATCTTTTCTCAAAAACATCGTAGCCCTATTTTCTAAAACCACGATTCGTGTTTATTTCAAATGCCAAAACTGTATGACTCGTAGATATAATGTATCTTCTTTATTTGTTGCGTTTACTTTTCATTTTCCATATATTCATGTTGTTATTATCGCATTGCATGCTTATACTTGTGATTCTTGTTTATTATGAACCCATGCTGCCAGGACACTAGCACCATTACCGATGATGCGTATGTTCACAATCACTTGCTTTCCGGCTCACACACATCATCATAGGTAATTGCCTTGTCGCGTACACTTTAGAGAATATTATTTCATTGATATCACTTGCCAGCCGATAGTTCTGATATATCATTACTGTGCTAGTTTAGATATTGCATTCTTTACTTAAATATCCATGCATGTGTATATTCATTTGTCATGTAATATTATGGGGCTTTATGCCGGTATTCACTGTTTATTGACTCTCGATTATGAGATTTCGGATTTTCCATGAGATTTCTGGATTTTGAGAAACCATAAATATTTTATAAACTCATTTTCATTTCAAAAGATAAAAAGTGCAGTTTTCTCGTGATATGATGTGAGATATGTCCACCATGAGTTTTCTCGGCTCTTGAGCGGTATCATACACCCGATTCCAGGAGGAGGAGGAACCGTCTACGGGTGCATGGTGGACCCGGTGCGGTACCCGGGGGCAAGATGTGTAAGTCCATGTTGCCCACCCCGGTGCTTGCGGGGAGGCGGAAAACGGAATAAAAATCGGATTTTTATGAGCTTAGGCAACATGGACTATAGCTAGAAGGATCTTTGCTAAACAAAAACTTGCTAAAGCTAACTAGAAACTAGCTAAGTGCTAGAAAGGTTATACCTTGGGCTTTATGTCCTTCTCTCCTTGCTCCTTGGAGTAGTGGAAGGAGGTCACCTTGTCGTCTTCTCCCGTCAAAGAAAGATCCACCCGAAAGCCTCAACCTTTGGCTTCAACTCCAAGCTAGAAGTAACTAGGGTTCAAGAAGTGCTAGTCCTTCAACCCTAGATGAGAGTAGAGATGATCAAGAGAGGGTTTTTCTCAAGCTCAAGTGTTTCTCAACACATGAGAGGGGAGAGCTTGAGGGAGAGGAAGAACAAGAGAGAGAAAAGAAATGATAGAATGAGAAATAATGTGAACCATTCTCACTAATATGTATGAATTATTGTAATTAGAAAATTAGCTAGATAATTGTCATGGTTAATCAAGACATGACCATTATCATTTCAATTTGCAAGGATCAAAAAGTATCTTCCAAAAGAAATGATGATGGTCAAAGTGTCAACCATAGTCAACAAGTCAAGGAGGTCAAATGGTCAATAACTCAAGGAGGTCAAATGGTCAACAACCATAACCATGCACAATTATAAAACTAATATCAATTAACAATAATACACACATAAGCATTAGGGTTAATAAAATGACAATAGCCATTAACCCTAATCAAGGTCCTCTCCCTCCGTCTCAAGCAACTGTGCATACGCACCCGCATTCGTGATCCGAGGAACACGAATACAATGAGAAAAACCAATCCCAAATCATATACTAGGATCCGGCTTAAACCAAAGCCCGCTAGTATAAACTGTCCGGACAGCAAACGTGTACAAGTGCGCGAATGTGAACGAACCCTGTCGCAAAACCATGCGACCTCTACTCATTTTGCCTAAAGGCGAATAGCTCTCTGTGTGGGACTCTAAAGACTCGACACTACGCTGGCAGTGGGTTTAACCACAGACCGCAAGCGGCACTAGCTGTACGTAACGGTCCCCAGGTAGATGTCGATAAGAAGACTGACGAGGTGAACCCCATCTGAACTCCTACTGAGCCTGTATGTGACAATCTCTGTACAGTCCGGTTTGTTCGTCTGATACATCGTATGGCGGGCCTAGGGGGCGGTGAACGTCAGTCCCCTAATAGCGGTACAAGTCGTGTAGGAGTGTAGCCCAGAACACCCTGAGATAACACTGGAAACCTACCAGTATATCTCGCTTGCCCTGGCCAGGGACTACTCGTGTAATGGCTCTCCTGGACACAGCACGATGTCAACTCCTAATACCGGGAGAGACGAATCCTGTCTATCCGTCACTGCCTCCAAGTGCTTCGGGACTGCACCCAAAAACTACCTGTTTGCACGACTCCTTTGAGCCGTGGTAGGGTAGTAATCAAAGTGCGGTGGGAACACACTCGAGGCGAAGTGACAGTGTCAAGTCAGCGGACTAAGCTGTACTCATGTCACCAGGGAACTGATAACTGACGATAGGTATAATACCAACCAACAGTCCCCGACGAGTCCTGTCCAGTGTACTCGTAACCTAACGAGCATCCGTATACTATCCCAAGTACGACGTACTGACGGCTGTGGGACAGACCGTCTCCCACACTGGGATGAGAAGCGCATACGCTAGTCTACTCCGGAGTATCGATGCCCTGTCTCGATAGTCCAACGACTAGGGACCTGTATAAGGATGTGCTTATAGATCACCCAGCTCCCACGAGTGTGAGCGTCATCACCACGCTGGTAATCAAGCAAAGATCCTAAGGGCTCTACTAATATGTATATCAGCAATATGCTAAAAGAAACACATGCACATATTAAATCAGAGACAAACCAAGTAGCATACTACCATTTCGAGCAAGATTGTATATACAACTGTGAATATCCCAAGCTTCCATCAAGTAATATACAAACTAGTATGATACAGTAATGGCCTCTAGGGCATATACACTAACAATCTCCCACTTGCACTAAGGCCATGTACTGGCGTATCGAAGACCTATCATCTCGATCAGCCGCTCGAACTGAGTCTGGGGTAGGGCCTTCGTGAGTGGATCTGCAGTGTTGTTCTTCGTATTTACTCTCTTCACCTCGATTTCCTGGCGATCTATGATCTCCCTGATCAGGTGATACCGCCTCAAAATGTGCCTGGACTTCTGATGGGACCTGGGTTCCTTCGCTAAAGTTATAGCTCCGTTTTTGTCGCAATACAGCGGTATTGGGTCAACAATGGTAGGAACCACCTGAAGCTCCGTGAGGAACTTCTTCATCCAGACAGCTTCCTTTGCGGCATCGCAAGCAGCTATGTACTCCGCTTCCATAGTTGAGTCAGCAACGGTCTCCTGCTTGGAACTCTTCCAGCAAACCGCCCCTCCATTGAGGGTAAAGACAGAACCCGACATGGACTTGGAGTCATCCTTGTCACTCTGGAAGCTGGAGTCAGCAAAGGCCTCAAGCTGGAGGTCTTTTCCGCCATACACAAAGAACATCTCCTTAGTCCTTCTCAGGTACTTGAGAATGTTCTTTACCGCTATCCAGTGTTTCTCCCCTGGGTTCGACTGATACCGGCTTACAACGCTCAATACGTATGCTATATCTGGTCTGGTACACAACATCGCATACATTATAGAGCCTACCGCAGAAGCGTAGGGTATAATAGACATGCGATCCCTCTCCAAATCAGTCTTGGGAGACATCTCTTTGGAGAGGGTGATCCCGTGACAAGCCGGTAGATTACCGCGCTTGGAATCTTCCATACTGAATCTTTTCAGTATGGTGTCGAGGTACCTTGACTGTGAAAGTCCCAACATCCTCTTAGATCTATCACGATAGATCTGGATCCCCAGAATGTAGTTAGCATCACCCAGGTCCTTCATGGAGAACCTCTGCGACAAGAATCCTTTGACTGACTGTAGCATAGGAATATCATTTCCTATTAGGAGAATGTCATCCACGTACAAGACGATGAATACCACAGTTCTCCCTACAATCTTACTGTAAATGCATGGTTCATCTGGGTTTTTGATAAAGTCGAATTCTTTGACAGTATCATCAAAGCAGATGTTCCAACTCCGCGATGCCTGCTTAAGTCCATAGATGGACTTTAGCAACTTGCACACTCTACCGCTGCTCCCACTCTGATTGAATCCCTCCGGCTGATCCATATAGACGTACTCTTCCAAATTTCCATTTAGGAAAGCCGTCTTTACGTCCATCTGCCAGATTTCATAATCGTGGAAGGCAGCAATGGCAAGAAGGATCCGAATGGATTTCAGCATAGCCACTGGAGAAAAGGTCTCGTCATAGTCCAAACCAGGTCTTTGACGAAAACCCTTTGCAACAAGTCTAGCTTTATAGGTCTCAACCTACCCATCTACACCAATCTTCTTTTTGAAGATTCATTTGCAGCCTACGGGTTTTACCCCTTCTGGAGCAAAGTCCAAAGTCCAAACTTTGTTGGTGTACATGGACTCCATCTCGGCCCGCATTGCATCCAGCCATTTTACCGAGTCGCCGCTCTGGATGGCTTGCTGGAAGCTAGTAGGCTCACCATAATCCATGGTGCAATCCTCTCTATCCCCGTCTATGAGAAAACCGTAGTATCTCTCGGGCGGATGAGACTGCCTACTACTCCTGCGGAGTGGCGCTGGGATGTCCGGTTCTCTTGAAACCTCTGGTTCTTCCAAGCTTTCAGTAATAGTTTGTGGTTCTGGAATTTCTTCCAGTTCTATTGCGCTCCCACTTATCTGATTTTCAAAAAATTCAGTTTCCAAGAAGTGGGCATGTTGAGAAACAAAAACCTTTTGTTCCTCTGCGGAATAGAAAAGATACCCCCTTGGAGTTCTTTGGGTATCCCACAAACTTACACAGTACTGAGCATACCTCGAGCTTGTCCGCATGCTGCTTTTTTACAAAAGCTGGACATCCCCATGTCTTAAGGTACTTGAGACAGGGTTTCTTCCCACTCCACATTTGATATGGGGTGGTAGGCACAGTCTTGGTTGAAGCCTTGTTCAAGAGATATGCTGCTGTTTCTAGCGCATAACCCCAGAAGGATCGCGGTAACTCAGCCTTACTCATCATGGAACGAACCATATCCAATAGGGTTCGATTCCGCCTTTTCGATACACCATTGTGTTGTGGTGTGTATGGAGGAGTAAGCTGAGAGAGAATTCCATTCTCTTTTAAGTAGCCCAGAAACTCGGCACTTAAGTATTCACCACATCGATCAGATCTTAGTGTCCTGATACTTTTGCCTGTTTGTTTTTCAACTTCATTCTTGTATTCTTGAAATTTCTCAAAGGCCTCGGATTTGTGCTTCATCAAGAAGACATGCCCATACCTAGAGAAATCATCTGTGAAAGTAATGAAGTATGAATAACCACTTCGCGCGTGTGTAGACATTGGACCACACACATCACTGTGTATGAGTCCCAAGAGCTCGCTTGCTCTTTCTCCGTGTCCAGTGAACGGAGTCTTTGTCATCTTTCCCATGAGACAAGATTCACAAGTGGCATAAGACTGATACTCAAACAGATTTAAGTATCCCTCTTTATGTAACTTTGTTAACCGTGTCTCATTAATGTGACCAAGTCTACAATGCCATAAGAAAGCCTGATTTGTTTCCGGAGACTTTCTTTTAAGTGTGTTCTGGACACTGAAGATCTGAGCTTGATTCAATACGTATATACCGTTTTGTAATGTACCTGACCTAATCAGAACTTGATTTAGGTGGATGTTAACTACATCGCTTACAAAAGTAAAATCATATCCTTCCTTAGAAATTAAGGATACAGATATGATATTACAAGTCGCACCTGGTACATAAAAACAGTTACGCAGAATTAATATCTGCCCAGTTGTCAGTCCTAGATGATATTCCCCTACGGATTCAGCATACATGCTCATTCCGTTAGCAACCCTGAGAGTCATATCACCTTTCCTGATAACCCTACGGTTTCTCAAAGCCTGTAACGAGTTACAGATATGAGATCCTGATCCGGTATCCAATACCCAGGAAGTAGGGTTAACTGACATACAGTTCTCTATTACAAACACACCTGAAGCCGAAGCCACAACATGCTTTGAATTCTGGCTACTGGCTTTGCAAGCCCTGCAATCCTTCTGCCCATGTTCATTCCCGTAACAATAGGAACATCCTTCTTTTACTGCATCCATTCCTGAAACTTCTGCTTTTCTCTTTCTTTCTACTTCCCTGGTTTCCTTCAGGGTAGTAGGTAGAGACTGTTGAACTAAGTCAGCATCTGACCCATTCTTCAACGTGGTCTTCAGGTCCGAGAGCTCAAAAGAGCTGGTCTCTGTAAGGACGTTGCCCCCTACAGATGACCCGATAGCCAACCTCGCTGGAAGCAATTCGTTCGAGGTCTCATATCTTGCGATACGAGATTGCTCTCCATATAAAACTTTGTTATGGAGGAAGATAGAAGCTGAGTCCATCTTCTCGTGCTGCCTCTGGTATATACCATCAACTGAGGCTAACACGAGGCACTTGGCTTTCGCACAGTCTTCTTCCGATGTCCTACGGATATCAATATCCGTGACAGGGGAAACTGGACCTGAGACAGCATGGGTGGGATCAGTCAAGAGGTGTCCCAGCTTGTCCTGGGCAATGGACATCTGGACAGACCTTTGCCAGTCATAACAGTCAGATTCAGTCATCTTATTATATAGATGTAACCTAGGTGCGGTCATTGGGTCGCTGCAGTTAAGAGAGAGAGAAGAAAACACTTAGCATGATGCTCTTGCAAGTTTAGATTGGTTTTTAATTTATCTAAACAGGATGGCTCCCACTGTCTCTCGAATCCCTTCTCAAACCGTAAAGAAAGGATTAGTCAGGATCAATCCCACCGTACAATACTTGCTTAACCGTTCAGCCAGGCCAGTGTCGGTACTTCGAGGGAGGTTTTCCAACGCTTTCGTGAAGTTCCTTAATTAAGTAACCTCTTTTCCCTGTGGGCGTAGCCCCGCTAACACCTTTCTAGACACCTACTAAGTTTATAGCATTGATCGTTAAGTGAGATTTTTCCCGAGGAGTAGCATATACTCACAGTAGGATC
Source organism: Agapanthus africanus (assembly GCA_030015575.1). Taxonomy (NCBI): domain Eukaryota; kingdom Viridiplantae; phylum Streptophyta; class Magnoliopsida; order Asparagales; family Amaryllidaceae; genus Agapanthus; species Agapanthus africanus. The sequence goes on along the minus strand of JASDDO010000004.1, from coordinate 135,258,790 downwards.
GGGATCCAAATATCATTGCGTGATAAAACCGAAGGAATCCTACCAGAATCATCACACTCCAAATGGTATGCAGCGCTAGCAAGTTTCAGTACTTATGAAACTCCCGATGTGGATTTTTACCCCATGCTCTTATGACCTTGACGAAGGTCAACAAATCATAAGTCACATGTCAAGTTCTACCCGTCATTATCCAGGTTAATTTGAACCCACCCGTACATACCCTTGACGAAGGTCAACAAGGTAGTACGACTGTCCCAAACCAACGCATCTATCTATGCAACATATGAACACCCTGTAGGGTTCCTAGGCACACACTAGAGGTCTCACAAGGCATCAACCATGCCAATTTCAAAAATTACGGTGCCGAGAAACCCTAGACTACGGATCGTTGGCTAAATGTCTAGGCGAAACACAAACTAGTTAACAATTTAACTAAGTGAACGGAAATACAACCTTTGTAGATCCGTTCCTCCACCTCCACGGCTCCGTAATGAGGTCCTCTCCACTGTCCAAATCGAAAACCCGGGCTCAAGCCTCGGCTTCATCGGAGAAATGGCGGGCTAGGTCATCGACGACGATGCCGAAGATGATCTATGTCGAGGCATCACTAAATCAAGCTCCAACTTCACCAAGTCATGAAAACTTGTGAAGGAAACACACTCTACTACTTGGCAAGAGGTAGAGGATGAAGAAATGGGAAGTGGGTAGACTTTAGAATTGGATTTCTCACTCTAATTCATCAATCAACATTGATGAAGTAAGCTTCTTCATGTGAAGAAGAAGAAGAAGATGAAGAAGGAATTATATTAAGTTAATTAGAATTGAAAAGAAAAAAGAATCCTTATCATAATTCCAACCATAGTTAGGTGTAGAGAATAGACTAGGGTTAGTGAATGGTTAGGTTAAGAAGATGAAGACAAAATGGTCAAAGTTGCATGAAGCTTCAAGAAACTTCATGAATTAAAGCAACCATTTTGTTTTCTTCTCTCTTTATTAATCCAAAATGAAATAGATAAATGAATGGATAAATAAAAACCTAACCATATACTTAACCAAGGTTTAATTCTTTACACTTAACCAATCAAGCATGTATCATCAAACATGATACAATCAAGTGCACACAAGTATATCGCATATACAATGCGCACATCCGAGTGAGAAAATCCATCTTAAGTGAACCGATACTAGTTAATGCAAAGTAATATATCAAATATATAATTATGCATTAAATCATTAAATCAACACTTGATTTAATGATCCGGTCATATCGCATATAACCGACTAATATCAACAGTAACATCTGATCGAATCAACACTTGATCCGATAACCCGGCTATATCGCATATAACCGATCAATGTCACAAATCACGAGAATCGAATACAGTATCACATACTGGTATCATTCTCGGTCCCGCACATATCTCATATACGCTCCTATTTCGTTTCGCTTGAGCCAGGAAACCTCTGTGTAGGACTCTAAAGACTCGTCAATACGCCGGCAGCAGGTGATGATCATATCAAACACCCACAAGCCGCAAGCGGTCTGCTAAACGTAACGGCCACCCGGGTATTGAGCGATCAGAAGATCGACGAGCAAGCCCGCTCACACTCCAGTGAATCTAACCAGTAACACTACCGTACAGTCCGGTCTGATCGTCTGATATGTCGTATATCTTGCCTAGGGATGGTAAACGTCAGACCCCAATAGCTCGATAAGTCGTGACGATATGAGGCTCATAACGGGTCGAGAAACTACTGGTAACACTTACCAGCAATTCTCTGATCAGCCCTGGCCAGGGACTTCCTGTTATAGCCAATCGAACACAGTGCAACATCAACTCCCTATACCGGGAGAGACGAATCCCCTCCTATCGCTCATTGCCTCCATGTGACTCGGGACTGTACCCAAAAACCACCGTTTTGCACGCCCTCTTGGACGTGGTAAGATGGAAATCAAAGCACAGTGGGAACCACACAAGACTCTATGACGATCTCGGGTCAACAGACTACTCTGTACCAGTGTCACCAGAGAACTGCCATCTGACGTAAGGTATAATACCATCTGGGAGTTCTCGGCGAGTCCGTCCAGTGTACCCAGTCTCTACTGTGCACCCGTATATCTCCTCTGATGTCAAACACCAATGGATATGGGATCATCCATCGCCCATCTGTATGGGTCGAGAAGGTACACGCTAGTCTACTCTGGTATATCGATGCCCCGTCTCGATACACCCACGACTAGGGACTTTGAAGGATGTACTTATGGACTACCCTGTCCCCACTAGTATGATCCGCATCATAGTCCAGGTAGTCAAGTACACATCCTAAGGGCTTTACCAACATGTAATAGAGAGACAATCTGTGTACACGTTAAGGTAAAGAGCAACCAGATAGCATACTATCATGTCGAGCAAGAAAGTCCTCCCTATATATGTCCCAGCATCCACTACAATATACATCCAATGTACAGTAATGGCCTCTAGGGCATACATATAACTAACAATCTCCCACTTGCACTAGGGCCATCTGTAGCAGTGGTTGTAGTATCTCATACTCAACCATCCCATAAAAGTCTCTCTCTGGGAATAGGCCTTCGTGAGTGGATCCGCCGTGTTGTCCTCTGAGTCTACTCTCCTAACCTCGATCCCTTAGAGATCAACCATCTCCATGATCAAGTGATACTGCCTTAGAATATGTCTGGATCACTGATGGGACGGGGGTTCCTGGCATAAGCCACAAGTCCATTGTCACACAATGGTAGGAACTAAGTTCATCTCATGAACTAATATACATCCAAACAGCCTCTTTGGTAGCATCTTAAGTAGCGATGTATCCAGCCTTTATCGTCTAGTATGCCACGGTATCTAGCTTGGAACTCTTCCAACATACCGTCCCTTTACTGAGGGTAAAGACAATGCCTGCGACTGACATTCAGTCGTCTTTATCACTCTGGAACACTTCCAGTGATTCTCCCCAGGATCGATTGATACCATCTCACTACTACTAGTGAGTATCCTAACATCCAATTAGATCTATCTCATAGATCCAAAAACCAGGATATAGGAGGTATCACATTGATCCTATATGGAGAATCATTGTGATAAGCGGAGATTGACCGAGCGTAGCATAGGAAACTCCTTTCTTATCAAGAGTATGTCATCCACGTACTCTACGAGGATCACCACCATACTCCCTACTACCTTTTTGTTTATACAAGGTTCATCTACCATTTTGTTGAAGTCAAACTCTTTGACTAATCCATCAAAACAGATGTTCCAACTCCACGATGCCTGCTTTAATCCTATAAAGCATCTTGCACACGTTTCCGCTGCTCCCACTGTCTACGAAGCCCTCTGGCTGTGTACTTATAGACGCACTCTTCTAAAACATCATTTAGAAAAGCAGTCATGACACCCAACCACCAGATATCGTAGTCATGGTATGTAGCCGTGGCAAGTAGGATCCGGATGGACTTAAGCATAGATCCTTAGAAAAGGTTTCAACATAATCCATACCTGGTCAATGATGCAAACCTTTAACAAGTCTAGCTTTGAAAGTCTCAACTTTTCCATGTACACCAAGTAATCTTCTCAAGATATACTTGCTCCTGATGGGGATTTAACCCTTCAGATATAGCAACCAAAGTCCATACTTTGTTGGTGTATAAGGATTCCATCTCAGATCACTAAGCATCCAGCCATTCTTACAGAGTCTTACTCCTGATGGCCAGCTCGAAACCAGTTGGGTCATCATCTCATGATGCAATCCTCGCTCCCACTGTCATAGAGCAACCGAAGTATCTCTCAGGTGGGTGAGGAACCCTACTAGATCGGCGGAGAGGCTGAGGTTCATTGGAATCTACTGAATCCTTTGGTTCTGTCAAATCATCAGCTGCAGTTTGTATAGCTGGAACATTTTCAGTTGTACATAACAGACGTTGCCTCGAGCTTGTCCGGATTTTTCTTTTAGACATAGGACGGACAACCCCAAATCTTAACTGACTTAAGAGATGGGCTCTTCCCTTTCCATATCACATATGAAGTGGTAGGCTACTGATTTGATCGGGACCCTATTCAATAGGTATGCAGCTTCTCAAGCGCATAACTCCCAAAAGGAAATAGGTAACTCAGTAGTACTCATCATAGAGCACACCTTATCATATAGGGTGTGATTGCTCCGCCCCGATATACCTTTGTGCTATGGTGTATACGGAGGAGTAATGCTGAGAGAGAATCTCATTCTCCTTTAGAATAGTCCAGGAATTCCATGCACAAGTTTTCTCCTCCTTGATCACATCAAAGGACATAATACTTATACCCATATTTTGGTTCTCTACATCTAAATCATATTCTGTGAATATCTCAAAAGATTCGGACTCATGTTACAACAGGAACATATGATTGAATCTTGAGAGATTATCAGAGAATATAATGAAGTATAAAGAATCAGTCCTGGCATGTGTAGACTGGAGACCTTACATACATCATCATGTATCAGTCCCAAGAGTTCATTAACTCTTTCTCTGTTTCCAGTAAACGGAGCTATGGTCATCTTATCTTTGTGACATGACTGGCGAGTTTCACAAGATGTAAATTCAAACTAATTTAAATATGCATCTTTATGAAACTCTAGCTAGTCGGGTCACATTGATCTGACCTAGTCTACAATACCTCAAGAAGAATTCGTTCATTTCTGAACTCTTCCTCTTGTGTGTGTTCTGTATACTAAGAACTATAGTTTGATTTAGAACATCAATGCTTTTAGATAACGTGCCTGAACCGATCAACTTTTGATATAGGAAATGTTCAAAACATTATCCAACAATACAAAATTTTATCATTTCTTTACTAATAAAGAGACTGATATGATTTTGTATATCAGGTTCGGTATCTAATAACATTCGTTCAGAATTAATGTATTGGTAATACAGGGTGACAGTGACCGACAGACTTGGCTTCAACACTTGCCCCGTTTCTGCCTCATGAAACTTATCACCCGTTCTCAGTTCTCTACCTATCTATAGCCCTATGTAACAGATTACATATCTGGGATCCTGATCCGGTATCATATACCCAGGACGTAAAGGACATTGAGAAACAGTTTTGTATAATAAACACACCCGAAGATGATGCATCAGCATGCACTCTCTTCGTTAGGGCGGCACGGGAAATCTGGTATTCCCCAATTTCCTGCTCTGTCATATAACAATTATAAGTTGGAGCAGGACCAACGTTCCCCAGCTCAGTATAACAAGCGGGTTCGGTCAATATTCCGTATTATTATCTTTGATTAAGGCGTGATATGGTCACTACCTGGAGAGAGAGAAAAGAAAACACTCAGTGTGCGCTCTTGCAAGAATAGATTGGTTTTATTTTGTCTAATCAGGATGGCTCCCACTGCTTTTTATCAAATCTTCCTTCAAACCCTAAAAGGAAAGACTAGCCGGGATTAATTACACACTACAAGTTCGCCAATCTTTCAGCCAGGCCAGTGTCGGTACTTTGAGGGAGGTCCCCCGTGCTTTCGCACGAACCTAATTAATGTAAACCTCGTTTTCCCAGAGGCGTAACCTCGTTAACACCTTTCTAGTCACCTACTTGATCGGCTAATTGTAATGTCTAAAACTCTCCCAGGAGTAACTCTTACTCGCAGCGGGTATCGGGATCCAACTATCTCATAGAAGGTATGCAATCTCATTGCAAATTTCAACACTTGAAATTCCCGATAATATTTTGCCCCTAGCGTCCTATGACCTTGACGCAGGCCAACAAACCATAGTCCGCTAGTCAAGTTCAACCCGTCATTTCCTGATTGAATTAAACCCACCCGCACGACCCTTGACGCAGGCCAACAAAGTCGCACGACTACCCTAATCCAATCTGCATCATATGCATAAGCAGATAAATACTAGTTAGCTACCGCACACTACGCCTTGACGCAGGCCAACAAACGTAGCACGAATACTAACTACCACTTATCTGAAATGACGGAGGGCTACGACAGGTTTTTCTGAAAACCTATTGCGTAATGAACTTGATATCGTTGTAGGATCGAATGAATTTTGAAATGGAGTGTCTTTGAGGCTTTTCTAGTTTTGCTAAAGGAGTCACTCCCGGTGAAGGGATCGTCGGTCCTTTCCTCGTCGAATGAGGTGCGGGATATATCATATATATCACTGTGCAAAGCAAAAACTCTTAAAAGCAATCAAAAGACAAACCGAGTGTGTAGCATCTGCCAGTTATTGCTAAAGGAGTCACTCCCGGTGAAGGGATCTCGGTCCTTTCCTTATCGAATAAGGTGCAGGATATATCACATATACCGCTGTGCAAAGCAAGAACTGTAGCTACCTGTTTATTTTTGAAATTCGATTCTACAACATCTTAGGTTTCTTTTATTTCATTAATCACATTAATGAAGTCCCATCATTTAAATTACCTAAACATCACAGATAAATACGACGTACACTTATGCCATCTGCATTCGCCTCGATGTCCCCTCATGCACCGTTAGGTTAGGTAACTAACGGCAGAGCGGGGCAGGGCTAGTACGGGTGTAAAACATAAGTAACGTCTATATAATATATCATATATACTATATACAGTATCTATCACAGAACATCACATGATCACATCACAGATATCGCAGCAGAAGAAACATATGAAATATTGGATATACTAGGACGTCCGTGTTTTCAATACGAGCCAGTATAAAACACGGATTCCACGGTCGTGATGAATAGCCAAACCCACACCCCTAGACCTCTACGAGAGCGGCAAGCAACCCTACCAATTCTAGAGTTAGGAGACCCGGACTCGACTCCTCGAGTTGGTCTCCCACTGGACTCCAGAACCCGGTTACTTGTGCCCTCCTCCTTGGGTCTATCCTAGTGCGGAAAAGTAAATAATATACAAACGGTGACATCTTCCGCAACCTGGAAGTGCCCCAATAAAAGAATATTACATACAAGTTTTTACATGAATGAAAATGAAAAACACTCATCTCACATAAAAAAAACCCCGGCTATTCAAACACGACGATCCAATATAACATATCCAGCAACACATAACATCACATGTCATCAACGTAAGTAAATATGCGCATCCCAATTGTCGTTGACATATAGCAACGAAACCGGTGATATCACATATTACACTTACGGTCACAGAAAAGAAAGTGTAAAACTACAACAGTTGGAATCCGCAACCACCTCAGACATCGCATGCCTGACCAAATGAATTACTTAGACATCGCATGCCTAACAATTATAAACCCCGCATTTTAGTCTCAAAATCGAAAACTCTTTTCAATATCAAGTCGGGTAATTCAACAAGATTCCCGACATCCTGATCGAATGCTCGTCGCAAACTTCAGTAGGCGGCCGCACCCCCGATACCGTCGATGAAGTGCACCAAGGCGGAACAGCGCTGCCGCGAGCATCCGGACGGATGCTTTCGGCGACGGGGTTCTCCTACAGTCACTTGGTCGGGGCTATGGAGTGAGGCTGTCTATTAAGTTTACCCGGCGAGTATCCGCCTACGCTACGTGATTGCGACGGACTTTTGATCACATCAAAATTCCGTGGCAACCGATCAAGTGAGACTAAACTGCTATGTTTATAACATTCATTCAGTTATCACATAACTTTTATGAATTCCAATTGTTGTATCACATTCCGGATAAACAGAAAATGTTAAACTTTCCGATTGAACATTCGAACGCCCAAGTTTTCCCGAAACAGCTCAACACATGAAATAAGTCTAACAACATTCAGTTCGTGCCTCAGTACCAACGGTCCAGCCGTAGAAGGGTCAAGCCAACGCCTCACATGTGGCACGCCGTACTGCCCCAAACCTGAAGGTTCAAAGGGCAGTTCAAGACTGTCATATAATCGAGTTAAGGTTTGTTGTCTTCTAGAGGGTCCATCGCGTTACTTGCATTACTTAGAACGTCGTTAAACTACGGAAAAATCCAACACTTGGAAATTTCCCGACAGGGGAAAAATTGGGTATTTATATCCGGTCGAACTTTTTAACATATTCTAAAATTTATCCGGAAAGCCACATAGACAAAATCTGATACCCCGATCGAAACACCGAATCCCCAAAACAACCCCAGAAAATTCAACTCTTGAATAAAATTTAAAAATACCCAGAGAACTCAGCACAGTTAAATAGGAATTACTGTGCAAATTGGTATTGCTGACGTCATCAAGTGGCGGCGGAACCGCCGCATGAGCCATGCTCGTGCCGCGGTTCCGCGGCTGTTTAAACTCCAAACAGTGTCATATTTGCACAGTAATTCTTACAATTTCCTGCTGAATTTTTTAGGAATTTTTAATTCACAAAAAACCCTGTTTTATAAAAAAAGTCCAGAGAGCATGTAAAATTGGGGTTTCGGGTTCGTTCGGGTTTCTAATTCCGTCTAGACTTCGCCTAAGGCTCTAGCTAGGCTCTGATACCACTGTAGAGTTCCTAGGCACACACTAGAGGTCTCACAAGTCATCAACCATGCCAATTTCAAAAATTACGGTGCCGAGAAACCCTAGACTACGGATCGTTGGCTAAATGTCTAGGCGAAACACAAACTAGTTAACAATTTAACTAAGTGAACGGAAATACAACCTTTGTAGATCCGGTCCTCCACCTCCACGGCTCCGTAATTAGGTCCTCTCTGCTGTCCAAATCGAAAACCCGGGCTCAAGCGTCGGCTTCATCGGAGAAATGGCGGGCTAGGTCATCGACGACGATGCCGAAGATGATCTACGTCGAGGCATCACTAAATCAAGCTCCAACTTCACCAAGTCATGAAAACTTGTGAAGGAAACACACTCTACTACTTGGCAAGAGATAGAGGATGAAGAAATGGAAAGTGGGTAGACTTTAGAATTGGATTTCTCACTCTAATTCATCAATCACCATTGATGAAGTAAGCTTCTTCATGTGAAGAAGAAGAAGAAGATGAAGAAGGAATTATATTAAGTTAATTAGAATTGAAAAGAAAAAAGAATCCTTATCATAATTCCAACCATAGTTAGGTGTAGAGAATAGACTAGGGTTAGTGAATGGTTAGGTTAAGGAGATGAAGACAAAATGGTCAAAGTTGCATGAAGCTTCAAGAAACTTCATGAATTAAAGCAACCATTTTGTTTTCTTCTCTCTTTATTAATCCAAAATGAAATAGATAAATGAATGGATAAATAAAAACATAACCATATACTTAACCAAGGTTTAATTCTTTACACTTAACCAATCAAGCATGTATCATCAAACATGATACAATCAAGTGCACACAAGTATATCGCATATACAATGCGCACATCCGAGTGAGAAAATCCATCTTAAGTGAACCGATACTAGTTAATGCAAAGTAATATATCATATATATAATTATGCATTAAATCATTAAATCAACACTTGATTTAATGATCCGGTCATATCGTATATAACCGACTAATATCAACAGTAACATCTGATCGAATCAACACTTGATCCGATAACCCGGCTATATCGCATATAACCGATCAATGTCACAAATCGCGAGAATCGAATACAGTATCACATACTGGTATCATTCTCGGTCCCGCACATATCTCATATGCGCTCCTATTTCGTTTCGCTTGAGCCAGGAAACCTCTGTGTAGGACTCTAAAGACTCGTCAATACGCCGGCAGCAGGTGATGATCATATCGAACACCCACAAGCCGCAAGCGGTCTGCTAAACGTAACGGCCACCCGGGTATTGAGCGATCAGAAGATCGACGATCAAGCCGCTCACACTCCAGTGAATCCAACCAGTAACACTACCGTACAGTCCGGTCTGATCGTCTGATATGTCGCATATCTTGCCTAGGGATGGTAAACGTCAGACCCCAATAGCTCGATAAGTCGTGTCGATATAAGGCTCATAACGGGTCGAGAAACTACTGGTAACACTTACCAGCAATTCTCTGATCAGCACTGGCCAGGGACTTCCTGTTATAGCCAATCGAACACAGTGCAACATCAACTCCCTATACCGGGAGAGACGAATCCCCTCCTATCGCTCATTGCCTCCATGTGACTCGGGACTGTACCCAAAAACCACCGTTTTGCACGCCCTCTTGGACGTGGTAAGATGGAAATCAAAGCACAGTGGGAACCACGCAAGACTCTATGACGATCTCGGGTCAACAGACTACTCTGTACCAGTGTCACCAGAGAACTGCCATCTGACGTAAGGTATAATACCATCTGGGAGTTCTCGGCGAGTCCGTCCAGTGTACCCAGTCTCTACTGAGCACCCGTATATCTCCTCTGATGTCAAACACCAATGGATATGGGATCATCCATCGCCCATCTGTATGGGTCGAGAAGGTACACGCTAGTCTACTCTGGTATATCGATGCCCCGTCTCGATACACCCACGACTAGGGACTTTGAAGGATGTACTTATGGACTACCCTGTCCCCACTAGTATGATCCGCATCATAGTCCAGGTAGTCAAGTACACATCCTAAGGGCTTTACCAACATGTAATAGAGAGACAATCTGTGTACACGTTAAGGTAAAGAGCAACCAGATAGCATACTATCATGTCGAGCAAGAAAGTCCTCCCTATATATGTCCCAGCATCCACTACAATATACATCCAATGTACAGTAATGGCCTCTAGGGCATACATATAACTAACACACCCAACAGCTACCAATCACTATGCCTTGACGAAGGTCAACAAACATAGCTTGAATACTATTGAATATCCATACGAAATGACGGAGGGCTACGAATGGTTTTGGCGAAACCGTGAACGTAGTGAACTTGATATAATCGATGGAACGAGATAGCTTTTAAAAGGAGTGGTTCAAGCTCCGCGTTTAAAAGTTTAGTTTTGAAAAGAACCGAGTGGTTTTCAAAGTGTTCCAATCGACTTTTACTTGGTTTATTTTCTTGCATTAGTTCTTTTAATGCATCCCATCATTTAATCCTACCATTGCAGAAAACAACCAAAATATGACGTACGCTTATGCCATTCGCATTCGCCACGGGGCCCCGTCATCACCCGTTAGGTTACTTAACTAACGACAGAGCGGGGACTGGGCTAGCGCGGCTGTAAAACATAAGCAACGCCTAAATAGTTATCTTATATAAATATATAGCAATGATAGAAATTACATATCACAAATGAATACATTGGATATACTAGGAATCCGCAATTCGTTCGAGCCTGCAACGAGAAGCGGATTACACGGTCGCGGTGAATAGCCAATACCCCACCCAAGACCCCTACGGGTGCGGCAAACTACCCGCCAAGTACCCGAAGCGAAGCAACCTCCCTCAACACCGTGAGTAGGCCACTCGGCACTTCGAGATACCCGGTAGTTTGTGCACCCCCTCCATGGGTCTATCCTAGGAGCAAAAACAGTAAAAAGAATTATACAATGACGGCTACAACCCCGACCCGGTTGTGCGGCCAAACAAATAATAATATTACATCAATTTACATATTACAAATGAATGAAAGAGAAACAACACTCATCTCACATCCACCCCGGCTATTCACCCGCGACAATCCAACCCATTCATATACACATACCAATATCAATCACAGATCACAGATCACAGATATGTATAACCCCGACTAATCGACATATAGCGATTAGCCGACGTTCAATACATGCAAACATCATAGATATAACCCTTATAGTCAAAGTGTATTGAACCCCAAAAATAAATTTCTATTCTGGAAAATCTGGGCACATATAAACCATCTTAAAAATCCTAAAACCAAGCCAGAGGTACACTGCACCAAACTCGACTCAGTGAAGAGTTAAAACGGCGGCGGTTCCACGGCAATAGCTTGCTATTGCCGCTGAACCGTGGCGGTTTAGACGACTCACTGGACCGGGTTTGGTGGTTTTCTTCAAAAATCCCTGAGACGATTTTTGGAATATTACAAATTTTGTTTTGACCAGAAAAAAATTTAACAGAAAACTAGGGTTTTGATATTTTGGTTTTTCGATTTTTCCGTTTCGAACTTCGACACACTTCACTATCTAGCTAGTTTATGTTTAGTTAGGCTCTGATACCACTGTAAGTCCACGTTGCCCACCCCGGTGCTTGCGGGGAGGCGGAAAACGGAATAAAAATCGGATTTTTATGAGCTTAGGCAACATGGACTATAGCTAGAAGGATCTTTGCTAAACAAAAACTTGCTAAAGCTAACTAGAAACTAGCTAAGTGCTAGAAAGGTTATACCTTGGGCTTTATGTCCTTCTCTCCTTGCTCCTTGGAGTAGTGGAAGGAGGTCACCTTGTCGTCTTCTCCCGTCAAAGAAAGATTCACCCGAAAGCCTCAACCTTTGGCTTCAACTCCAAGCTAGAAGTAACTAGGGTTCAAGAAGTGCTAGTCCTTCAACCCTAGATGAGAGTAGAGATGATCAAGAGAGGGTTTTTCTCAAGCTCAAGTGTTTCTCAACACATGAGAGGGAAGAGCTTGAGGGAGAGGAAGAACAAGAGAGAGAAAAGAAATGATAGAATGAGAAATAATGTGAACCATTCTCACTAATATGTGTGAATTATTGTAATTAGAAAATTAGCTAGATAATTGTCATGGTTAATCAAGACATGACCATTATCATTTCAATTTGCAAGGATCAAAAAGCATCTTCCAAAAGAAATGATGATGGTCAAAGTGTCAACCATAGTCAACAAGTCAAGGAGGTCAAATGGTCAACAACTCAAGGAGGTCAAATGGTCAACAACCATAACCATGCACAATTATAAAACTAATATCAATTAACAATAATACACGCATAAGTATTAGGGTTAATAAAATGACAATAGCCATTAACCCTAATCAAGGTCCTCTCCCTCCGTCTCAAGCAACTGTGCATACGCACCCGCATTCGTGATCCGAGGAACACGAATACAATGAGAAAAACCAATCCCAAATCATATACTAGGATCCGGCTTAAACCAAAGCCCGCTAGTATAAACTGTCCGGACAGCAAACGTGCACAAGTACGCGAATGTGAACGAACCCTGTCGCAAAACCATGCGACCTCTACTCATTTTGCCTAAAGGCGAATAGCTCTCTGTGTGGGACTCTAAAGACTCGACACTACGCTGTCAGTGGGTTTAACCACAGACCGCAAGCGGCACTAGCTGTACGTAACGGTCCCCAGGTAGATGTCGATAAGAAGACTGACGAGGTGAACCCCATCTGAATTCCTACTGAGCCTGTATGTGACAATCTCCGTACAGTCCGGTCTGTTCATCTGATACATCGCATGGCGGGCCTAGGGGGGCGGTGAACGTCAGTCCCCTAATAACGGTACAAGTCGTGTCGGAGTGTAGCCCAGAACACCCTGAGATAACACTGGAAACCTACCAGTATATCTCGCTTGCCCTGGCCAGGGACTACTCGTGTAATGGCTCTCCTGGACACAGCGCGATGTCAACTCCTAATACCGGGAGAGACGAATCCTGTCTAACCGTCACTGCCTCCAAGTGCTTCGGGACTGCACCCAAAAACTACCTGTTTGCACGACTCCTTTGAGCCGTGGTAGGGTAGTAATCAAAGTGCGGTGGGAACACACTCGAGGCGAAGTGACAGTGTCAAGTCAGCGGACTAAGCTGTACTCATGTCACCTGGGAACTGATAACTGACGATAGGTATAATACCAACCAACAGTCCCCGACGAGTCCTGTCCAGTGTACTCGTAACCTAACGAGCACCCGTATACTATCCCAAGTACGATGTACTGACGGCGGTGGGACAGACCGTCTCCCACACTGGGATGAGAAGCGCATACGCTAGTCTACTCCGGAGTATCGATGCCCTGTCTCGATAGTCCAACGACTAGGGACCTGTATAAGGATGTGCTTATAGATCACCCAGCTCCCACGAGTGTGAGCGCCATCACCACGCTGGTAATCAAGCAAAGATTCTAAGGGCTCTACTAATATGTATATCAGCAATATGCTAAAAGAAACACATGCACATATTAAAGCAGAGACAAACCAAGTAGCATACTACCATTTCGAGCAAGATTGTATATACAACTGTGAATATCCCAAGCTTCCATCAAGTAATATACAAACTAGTATGATACAGTAATGGCCTCTAGGGCATATACACTAACAAGATTGTCGCAGATGATGGCGTTGAGCCTGGCAGGGGAGCACTACCGACCGGTTATTTGTGACACGGCGGATATCCGGAGGATACTGACGTAGTCATGATATTTGTTTAGGCCAGTCTGTATTGCTGGAGCTCAGAGGCCAGTACGGATTGCCGGAGCCCGAGATATTGAGACATTGAGATTTTATGATATGGGCTAGTCCGGATTGCCGGAGCCCGAGATATTGAGATATATGTTTTGTGTCGATGCTTGATACGGATTCTATGTTGATTTCATTGATGATACCTCGATTTTATATACATAAATCCCACTAAATTAAGAAGACAGATTTCCATTCATGATGTATTCTGTTTCCATTTGCAATGCATTTGCACATCATATTAGTACATATTTCTACTTGAGGCACTGACACGAGCACTTGATATTACACTTATATGTAGATGATTTCAAGTTTATATTATATTTGAGGATATCATTATCGTATGACCTAGGATTGAGTCATACATGCGATTTCTGCTCGGTGATATTTTCTACTCAGGAGTTGGCAACTCACCCCCGTTGTGCTACATTTTTTGCAGGTTTTGCCGTACAGGTTTCCTTGGCGGCTTTGCTGGCACACTGCTTCCTTCCGGGTGATTGCTTTGGTAGGTGGTTCACTTGTATCGTGACCACCGTTGTATTTGTATTTACATTCAGTTGTATCTAGTAAAACTCCATCAACCAGACTTGTATATTTGATAGACTTAGAAGACCAGTGTATATTCTTTTGACCTAAGAGTCGCGCGCCTGTATTATTATGGTTTTTCTCTGGTTTTCTTGAGGATATTGCTTTTCTTGATGAGTTTTGATCATCGCCCTTCGGCGTTGTATATTATATTGCGTGGTTGTGTCCGCCAATTGGCGAAGAGCTAGCTCCCGCTTGGGGATGCCTTTATATTATTCATGTTTGTACCCGTTTAGGGCCAGAATTTACAAAGGAGACTCTGCCGAAATTTTCGGGAAAATATGACGTTGCTTTTAAATATTTAATGCCACTTATTTATTAAAACCACTTGCTTTAAAACAAGTTTTCTTCACTTCTTCTTTAAAATTGTTTAGATTTCTGGGCTTTTGGCTTACTTGAATTAAGTGTGGTCTTATACACTTCACATGATTCAAGTGCCAGTCACGTGCCATTCCGGGTCGTGACATTTATGTTTTAACAGTATACAAAATCTGGGATCACTTTGCTATAATCTAGTATTTTGACTACGCGTGTTACGTTATCCGACACGGTTCGTAATCTTGTGTAGCTGCTGCACCTGGGTTGGTTTTGGGATGTCGCTACACACGTTAGCCACTAGACGGACACTTGAGAGTTGGAATGGAGTTGGTGCGTCGATCAAACATAGTTTGTACGTGATATTGGTCGATTTCTGAGATATGCACTTATTATGTTTTGTGTTAATAGGATCGTAGGCTGGGACTTCGAACGCTGAGAAGAAAGGGAAGCAGGTGATTGGATTTACCTATCTCGTGATCGTCGGTGAGTAGATTTAACATCTATGGGGAAATTGCCCGTATGGCGTTAAGCGTCAGGGCTGGATATGATATGATATTAGCCGCATGTTTATATGCACATATAGAGATGGTGCATGAACTTCATTTCATATTATTACTTGTTGTGCCTAGACTTGTACCCCTTCGGACCATGTACTATTATTGACAGTTCATGTTGCACGAGCACTAATTGTATGCTACACACACACTGTCAGTAATTGCCATGACACGCACAACACATATACATATGTGATATTGTATTGATTAGTGACATTGAGGTATTGATTCTTGTGCGATTGCGCATATGAAATATAGTTTGCATGCATACCTACATGCTTACACATATACCTTGCTATAGCTACATGTTCACCTTTATATGATGTTGCGTTAGATTTTGGAGAAATTGGGAACCGTATGATATATTTAATAACTTGATGCATTTAAATAACGATTTTCCCTTGATATGCTCATATTACTGTTCTATGTTGCATACATCATATTACATGGATTTACACATTGAGATATGGATTTCATGTGATTTTCTGGATTTGAGGACCGTGGGGATATTTCAAGAAATGTGTATTGTTTGAAAACCCGGTTTCTATTGTTATGATATTTCGATGTGTCCACCATGAGTGTTCTCGGTTCTGAGACTTATGTTAGAAACCCGATGCGAGGAGTGGATGTGGTCGTTTGCGGGTTCATGGTGGACCCGATATGGTACCCCAGGGCAAGAAAGGTATGTCGATGGATTAGCCGATGAGCCTGGCAGAGGGACTATTACCTACCGATGATAGTTTTGGACTCGGCGGTTATCCGGAGGATATCGACCGGAGTCGTGAGATGGATATGGGTCGATTCGTACTGCCGGAGCCCGCGGGCCGATCCGGACAGACGGAGCCCATAATATGTAGATTTGCGTGTCGATGCTGGACATGAGTATTTCATGATGTTTCGAGTGTCGATATTGGTCACTCAGGTTCCATGAGATGTACGGATATGAGGGCCGATCCGAGTGACAGTGCCTGAGGATTTTGGGATTTGGGGTGTCGTTGATGGACACCGGGGTTTTTCCATGCTGATGATTTGTTCATGAGGTTTATTATTTATCCCACACTCAGGATTTACTTGATATGCTTTTGATTCATATAGATGTAGTACCCTGGTGGTGTACCTTGATCATGATTGTTGCATATCCATATTTCTATACTTATGCTATCAGATTGCATGTGAGAGATTATCGTTGTTCGTGCATACTTGCGATTACAGTATGATGTTATTTACTATTCACGAGTTGGCAACTCACCCCCGTTGTGCCACAGTGTTTTGCAGTCTTGATCCTCAGTGTAGTCGCAGCAGGGCATCTTATTGTACCAATTTCAGCGGATACCGCTACGGTTGGTTGTGAGGCCTTTTGCTATAGGTGGGTCTGCGGTTATCCGATGATTTTTGTTGTATATCTTTTGTATCTAGTACTCTCCATCTACCACTTTCATGTATTGACTTAGAGACGAGTTATGAGGATCGATGTTGTATATTCTTGTGACTCTGGGCGTCTTGCTCGTGTGAGCCGGCCTTTACTATGTTGATTATCCCTTTTATGCTGCTTCATTTATATTGTCTATTCCTTCGCTTCGGCATAGTATTTCTGCTTGTGGTGGTTGTTTCCGCCTTTGGGCGAGATTTTCTCTCGTTTGGGGATTCTATACTTATATCTTATGTTTGTACCCGTTTCGGGGCTAGTTTTTACCAAGGAGGTTCAGCCGAAATTTTTAAGAAAACAAGCTTAAGCTTTAAGTTTTGCTTGAGATTTCCAAATGTTTCTATCTCTTCCTTCTTGTAATGGTTTAGATTGCTGGATTTTCGGCTTACTTAAATTGCATTACGCCTGTTGATGTTATGTGGTCTAAGTGTCGGTCATGTGCCTAACTTGGGTCGTGACAAAATGACTAAGTGTTGAGAATGAGCTAAGAATGAATGGCAACTCTTGACCCTCACTCATTCAAGCATGGAATTTCGCAATATAAAATTGCAACCATGCTTGAATAGTGAGTCAAGATGAATAAACAAATATAAATCCCATGCTTGCAACCATGCTCTCATTTTCCACCTCATTTCTATTTTCACAAAATAGAATTTTATGTCATGCTTCATTATATATATATATATATCATATATATTAATATATATATATTATGAAGAATAATTAGTGAGCTAATGATATTAGTTAAGATATAATTATATCACATATAATGTATATCACATTATTAAATCAACACATGATTTAATAATCCGGTTATATCACATATGACCGACTAATATCATTTATCTGAATATCACATTATCAAATCAACACTTGATTCGACAATCTGGTTATATCACATATAACCGAACCGATAACAGATAACTGCCATATTACAATACGGTATCACATACTCATATTTAATCAAGCACACACACATATCAACATATGTGCCCTGCTTCATTTCGCTCGAACCAGGAAACTTCTGTATGGGACTCTAAAGACTCGTCAATACGCCAGCAGTAGGTGATGATTATATCTGTCACCTACAAGCCGTCGGCGGTACTAGCTGGACGTAACGGCTACCCGGGTATTGAGCGATATGAAGATCAACAAGCAAGCTCGTCCATACTCTCCATGAAGCCTATCAGTAACACTACAGTACAGTCCGGTCTCTTCGTCTGATATATCGCATATAATGTCTAGGGGTGGTAAATGTCAGACCCCAGTAACGTGATAATTCATGCCGATGTCTGGCCTATAATGGTTTGAGAAACTACTGATAACACTTATCAGTAAATCTCATAAGCAGCCCTAGCCAGGGACTTCCAGTTATAGCCAATCGAGCATAGCGCAACATCAACCCCCAATACCGGGAGATACGAAACCCCTCCTATCGCTCATTGCCTCCATGTGACTCGGGACTGTACCCAAAATCAAAGCACAACTCCTGTTTGCACAACTCCTTTGAGCCACACAAGACTCTATGATGATCTCGGGTCTACAGACTAACCTGTATCAGTGTCACCAGAAGACTGCTATCTGACGATAGGTATACTACCACATAGGAGTCCTCGGCGAGTCTTGTTCGGTGTACCCTGTTCCCCGCCGAAACACAGAGACGCGACCGCGTAGGTTCGTCTTGCTTGAAATTTGGGGCAGATGCTAATTGGTGTTATCCGTCCACCTCTCCGAAGATGCCAAGTTGATTTATGGCACCATGTATCGAAGGTTCAGACGGATACGACCGATGTAGCAGACTTCGTCAGATTCCCCCTCGTTTGAAAGGTTTTTGATTGTGGGGACGCTCTTCCCTGCAGGCGCAAGCCCCTGCAGTTAATTACGCTACCGCATCGCGGTAACAACTTTCTCCTTCTCCATATGGTCACTTCGTGTCGTGGGTGTTTGTTTTGTGTTTGGTTGCCCATGGATTGTATACGGAGACTAAGTTATGTTGTCTCCCGTAGGGCGTGGACTAGTCCAAATCCGTATCTTTCTTAGATTTGGGTTTGGGGGTTTGGGTTTAAGGATACGTTAATCTCATTTGAGACTAAGATCAACTTAAACGTTTGTTAAGGATACGTTAGTCTAATTTTTAGACGAAGATCAATTTAACGGGACCGTTTAGATCCGACAAGAGAATTAGGCTCTATTGTTTAGTTTAGTGACATTGCGGTCGATAATTAGTTTAAGGACATTACGGTCCATCGTTAGTTTAAAGACATTGCGGTCGATTATTAGTTTAAGGACATTATGGTCCATTGTTAGTTTAAAGACATCGCGGTCGAGGTTAAGGACATCATAGTCCGTGGATTTAAGGACTCCACAGTCCGATGTTAGTTTAAAGACGTCGCGGTCGAGGTTAAGGACATCATAGTCCGTTAGTTTAAAGACATCACGGTCGAGGTTAAGGACATCATAGTCCGTGAGTTTAAGGACCTCACAGTCCGATGTTAGTTTTAAGACATCACGGTCGAGGTTAAGGACATCATAGTCCGTGAGTTTAAGGACCTCACAGTCCGATGTTAGTTTTAAGACATCACGGTCGAGGTTAAGGACATCATAGTCCATGAGTTTAAGGACCCCACAGTCCGTTGTTAGTTTTAAGACATCACGGTCGAGGTTAAGGAAATCATAGTCCATGAGTTTAAAGACCCCACAGTCCATGAAATGTGTGGCCCGTCACCTCTTTGAATACGTTGAGGAATTACAACGACAAATATCAAAGGAGTAAAGAGATGTACCCTTGAACCAAGGTGAGTTGGTTGAAAGAGCAGATGTACTCAATTCAAAACAAGTCGAGGACTTATGGCCAAAATTGGGCCAAGTCCAATTTTATTTTTTGTTCTGGCTATTAAGCCTTTATTTAGGCCCAGCCCTTTTAATAATGCTAGGCATTGGGCTCTGACACATTTTTTGTCTCTCATTGAATGCATAGCATTCATCAGAACAAAATGTGTTCTGACAGTGCGCCACGTGGCACGCCAGGCGCTTTGCGCCAATCAAAGAACGCATTGCGCTTCTGTCAGGTAGTGCACACGAAGAGGACACGTGTCGCGCTTAGCGCCAAGCGCTAGTTCCTTAGCGCATTGCGCTTTTAATTTATGAGCGCATTGCGCTAGTCTGTTGGCGCACCAGTGAGTGACACGTGGCGCACTTGGCGCTGAGCGCCAACCCATGAGCGCAGTGCTCTGTTTTAGAAGCGCAAAGCACAGGTTGTGTCTCTGGTTGACACGCGGCGTGTTTTGGCGCTGCGCGCCGGTCCAATGAGCGCAAAGACGCAATTCATGAGTGCAAGGCACTTTCTAATAGCGCAAAGCGTATTTGATCAATTTTAAGATCAAAGAACAGATTCATGTTCTTTAAAGGAGGCTTTGCCTCAAGATCCAAGAACAAAAGTTCTTGTTTTTATAAAAGGCTCTGCCTTTATAGATCAAAAGATCTGTGAGTGAAGTATTTTACTTCTTTTATTATTTTATGATTAGATCTTTTGATCTTTTCCTTTTTATTAAAGACCTTGGTCTTTTTTCAGATCTATGATCTTTTTAGAAGATGGCTCGTCTTTTTACGAGATGGTTTCATCTCTGTTATTCAAGAACATAGTTCTTTTTACCTTGAAGATGAAGAAATCTTCTTTTTTCTAAGAGCTTTCTTTTCTTTAGTAGAGGGTTTTTCTCTCTCCTTTCTATTTGTTCTCCCTTTTTTAGACTTGAAGTCTAGGGTCCTTTATATAGGGACAAATGATTTGTTAAATCGGTTTTAAGAGATCTTTCTCTGCTTGATTTGGGAATATTTCCCACCGTTGGATCTTTGATCCTAAGGCTTCTGTTTTACAGAAGATAATCTTCTTGTTTTAATAAGATTGAAAAATCTTTCCATAACAGAATTTTAGTTCTGATTATTTAATAATTTATTATTAGTAGATCTTTTGATCTGACGGTGGGGGAATTTTTAATTCTAGCGCTGGCGCAACTTGCGCAAGCGCACCTACGTTCGACACGTGGCGCGCAGCACGGAGAGCAGCGCAACTGCGCTAGCGCACCTATGTTAGACAAGTGGCGCGCAGCACAGAGCGCAGCGCAACCGCGCTAGCGCACCTATGTCTGACACGTGGCGCGCAGCGCAGAGCGCAACACAACTGCGCTAGCGTACCTGTGTTTGACACGCCGCGCAGAGCGCCGGATCTGAAGCGTTGCTTCAACTTTTTAAATTTTGAAACAGAGCTTTGCTCTGATGGGGTGCGCTGCCTAGGGCGCAGCGCTCCAGGCGCTGGCATGTCTGCTTTTGACACGCAGCGCGCAGCGCGCAGCGCGCAGCGCGCAGAATCTGAAGCGTTGCTTCAATTTTTGAATTTTGAAATTCAAAACAGAGCTTTGCTCTGTTTGGGGGAAAAAATGCCCTCCCCCCCACCGTTGCGCTCACGTGGCGCACACGTGAGTGCAGCGGTGGCAACATCTGAGCCCTTGGATCAACTCAAAAGTTGAAGAGGCGGTTCAGTGCCTATAAATAGGATCCTTGGTCCTCAGATGATTATCATCTTCTTCCCAAGAATTTTTATTTCAGAGCCTTGCTCTTCTGTTCAAGAACTTTCAAGAGTTAGGACTCTACCAAACTTAGGTAAAATTATATTAATTTTAATAAATTAGGATTTTTACCCATTAATAGAGCCTTGCTCTCCATAGATCCTTGATCTAAAGAAAACCCCTTTAGGGTTTCATAAATAGAGCCTTGCTCTCAAGAACCCATAGATCTAAACAGATCTTTTCTTGGGGTTTCTCATCCCATGCATCAGAGCTCTGCTATTTTGATAAAATGTAGATCTTTTGATCTTTGATGAAGAACTCTTAAGAGTTTTTTTATGGATCTTGAAGATCCCAGAATTTTAATTCTCAAGAGTTAATTTTAGTTAATCTTTGATGAATTTTCCATCATCATTACAGAGCCAGGCTCTTTAAGGAAATTTATTCCCTTATGACCAGAGTTTGACAAGTGTCACTCTGTTACAGAGCTTTGCTCTCAAAGGGAGATTTTCTCCTTTTCCCGAGGGATTTCTCATTCAATGAGAAAAATCTTTAAGGATTTCCTCATTAATTGACAGTCTCATCCAATGATGAGGCTGTCTTGTTAATTGATGCATTGTCATCTGGATTTTGTGGGTCCCCCTTTGGTCCCCTTTCCACTGCATTGCAGTGTGGTACAAATTTTAAAGTGCCGAGCGTCGGGATTTTAAAATTAAATTATAACACTGATAATTGAATTCCGTTCTCGCAAGCGACATGTCTTCCGATCTTTCTTTCCCATTTTTCGTTCATAGGGAGGATTCCCTGAGGCACCGATGGACCGGGAGGTTCTTGTGCTCATTAGAGACTATGACCCGGAATACAAAAACCTTCACCTGTGGGGTAGGTGGTACGACCAGATTATCAAAGGTCACCGAAGCTTCTCTTGTGCGACCCCGTCAGAGCCGATCTCGTCGATCTCGTATGCAGATGCACCCCCGGTGAACTATGCCGTGGAGGTTGTTAATTGGACTTCGGAGGGTCTTCTTCAACCTTCGATTGCCGCCATACCCATGCAGCTTCCGGCGGCTCTGGATACTTTGGGGCGGCGCATATGCCAGGGCGAGTCTCGCCCTTGGGGACAACCCTACAACATCGGGTTGACCCCCCGACATTCGGCCGGGTATTTGCAGTGGGCCAGATACATTTTGTCAGCGAAGAAGGCGCACTTGCTGAAGATCGGTCTATACCCTGCGGTTTATGCCTCGCTGTATCAATATTCTGCTCCTCCGACATGGTGGATTAAGGCGTTCTTGGAGCAATGGAACATCCCAACCCACACCTTTCTTCTACTAGACAGAGAAGTCTTCATCTTTTTAGAAGAATTCGCTGAGATTTCCGGTTTGCCGGTTAGGGGGGAACACTACTAGGAGATTCTTCCTCCGGACGAATACGTTTTCGCCACCAAGCCAGTAGTGATGGGCCTAACACCGGAGAACGCTATCCAGCACCAGTTTCTTAGTCTGATAAAGGTGCTGAATATGTACGAGAGTCTTTTCTTGGAGTCTGGAGGCCGGGGGGTCAGTTTCACAGACTTCATTGCCCGGTTTCTTCGACCGGAGATTCTATCGCAACGAGGCGAAAAATTTTCCAAGCTCGACGATCCCTTTGGCTTTGGCTTGACCATCGACCAGTACTGGAAGACGATCAGAATGGCTTTTATCTCCCCGATGCTGCGATCATCCC
Source organism: Agapanthus africanus (assembly GCA_030015575.1). Classification (NCBI taxonomy): domain Eukaryota; kingdom Viridiplantae; phylum Streptophyta; class Magnoliopsida; order Asparagales; family Amaryllidaceae; genus Agapanthus; species Agapanthus africanus. Next base: position 135,235,363 of record JASDDO010000004.1, on the reverse strand, counting down.
TCTGTCAGAAATCGCCGCTCCGGGCATTGACGAGGTGACTTTCTTTCTCGGGTTTCTAGGGTTATGGCTGTGTTGGTTCGCGCTCCCCATACACCCTCGCTATATGAGGCCGTCCGTATTCTACCCAGCACATCGAATGGTGGCCGAAATACAAGTAGCCATCTGGATTGCCGGGCTGGCCCACCTGTACCATGGTCTTAGCATGGTGGCGGATACAACTGGACCGGGGGTGCAAGCTGCTAACTTCTCAATGCACTACTTTACTTCGTGGATGGAAATGCACGTGCTCGGGGTATTTGGTATTCATAAAAGACCTTCGTTTTACGAGAAATGCAAGCTCCCGTGAATTATGCGATTGGTTGACGCGTCTATCGTGAATCCGTCTCAGCGGGAGGCTAGGGGCTTACTTCTTCGTCTGTGCACGGTCGGGGCTGGTATGTCTTTCACGGACAAAGTCCTGATAATCAGCCAGGAAACCTCCAAGACGGTGCTGGCACTGCGCGATACTTTTAAGGACGGGGCCTCCATATTGAAAGCCCGGGAGATTCTACATCTATACTCCATCAGGCTGGGCTTCCTTGTATTCTAGCAAAATGATGCGGCGCTTTTTATGAGATACAACCCCCATCATTTTGCCCAGCAGCTAAGCTATAACCAGGGGGTCCCACTGGAGGCGATTTTGGAAGAACCTGCTGCCACCAGAGAGGGAATACGGGGTGCACTACATCACTTTATGCGCTTGAATACAGGCTCCCACTTCTTCATTAGCGAGCAGAGTTGCATCCCGAGGGCCCTTAACGTATACGGGGCCTGGTATCAGCACGCGATGGGTGCTGTCATCAGGGAGGAGAGGCGGCTGTTGCTCGATCGCAATAGTGCGCCCTTGCCAGGGATCGTAACGTCCCTTTAAGGCGACGGATCGCCGTCCCCCCTCGGCTAAGAGAGGCTGTTGCAGTTGAGCCTCCACATGTGCTAAGCCCGACGCGCGGATTGCCCCGTGATTCTGTGGAGACGGTGGATGCGCCATCGGTGCCTCGTGCTCGCGCGGAGACGGTGAATGTACCCTCGCCCGAATCTGGCGTGGGCTCGGATATTAGGACTCGCCGTCCCAAGTTGGCCACTAAACGCAAACTGGTGTTGGCATCGACCGGAACTCGCTCTCAGAAGAAGAAAAAGTCGATGTTTTCTCTTGACGCGGTACTTTGCCAGGAGTCTCATGCTCCTTATAGTGAGGGCTTGAGCGAGTATGGGACCAATGAGGGCTTGTTCATGCCGCCAGATGATACTGATCTGGCGGCTGCCATCGCAGCTTCCGAGCGATTGGTAAGACGCGAAGAGGGGTTGGCTAACCTCGCGCGATCAGGTAATCATTAGTTGTATTTTCCGCCATTGCATCATACTTCTATCGTTGTTTTTTTTTTACTAACGATTTTCCTTATTTAATAGGCATTTCTACCGAAGAAGCTCTCGCTGCCTCTCTCAATACTTTTGAGGAAGAGGAACGACTTTGAGCATCCTTAGGCCTCGGTACATTTCGGTTCGCCATGTTTCTGCTTCCGTTTCTTATGAATGATCTGACCCTTTCTTTGTCTTATCGTAGGGACCACGATGCCGATCCCGCAAGCTGATGCGGAAGTTCTTTCCAGGCTAGCTATCGATGTCCCGGCCTCTTCGGTACTGCCGAAAGAGGACTGACTTAAACAACCGATGACGGAGTCCTTGACGGCTCCAGAGGTAACCCTGGATGTGGACGATAACGTCCTTTTGGAAGAGGCTTCTAGGACGTCTGCTTTGACGGCCCGGGAGGACAGGAAGCGCTCGTTGCCCCTGCCGCCACTCCTTTGGAGGAGTCTCCGGTCGCCTTGTCTACTGCTCACATACGGACAGCACGTGCGGCTCGGGAAACCAACGGTAACTCAACTCCAGGTAATGTGTCTTGAGGTTCTGTTGTCAAAGTTTTAAGCTATCAGTTCTCATATATCTTATCTTTGCAGAGCCAAGTCTTCCCGAAGAAGTGGCAGCGACCGCCGAGCCTGAGGGAGCGGTGGAGGAGGTAGCTGCTATTCCCGAACCCGGGGCGGCAACAGATGACGTGGTCGCAATTGCTAGGCTCGGGGTAGTGGCCGACGAGACGGCTACCACGGCGGAGCCCAAAGCGGCGGTGGATAAGACGGTTACAATCATTGAGCCCAAGGTGGTGGCGAGCGAAACGGGTACAATTGCTGGGCCCGAGATGGCCGCTCTTTCTCAAGAGTCGGGCACCGCTCCGATCATCGCTCTCCCTGCTTACGGTTCTTTGTTGTCTCCCGGCGTCGCAAGCGTGACGATGGCTCCCGTGGAGTCAGGGGACGAGGCGACGGGAGGTGAGACTACCTCAATGGAGGAGGGAGACGCCATTGTTGTATCAAGTGACGCACTCACCACGGCTCCGGCTGGCGACTCATCAGGTAGATTTTAGGTTACCGCCCTTCTTTTTATTCTGCAATCTTTCCTGACAGGGTTTATCTTGTTTCTAATGCAGGTGCGGCTAGTGCTGATGCCGCACTACCCGAGACAGCGCCATCAGCTACCGCCTTGACGGTGGCATCTCCTCTACCCTCTCTCATACCATCTCAGATGTTGGAAGGTGCGAATTCGCGACTCATCAGTCTTATTTTTTTAAAGCTGTATAACCTATGTACTGACGTTGCAATATCGCGTCCTTGCAGGAGTCCTTTTTGACCACCTGTATCAGGTGCTGCACCCACACTTCTCCTTCTTGTCAGAGATTAGTCTACCTGCCGGTGTCGGTGAGTATTTTCTCTAAACGACGTCCTTTTCTTTAACGGGCAGTCGCACTACTGCTAACTCTTATTCATCTTGCTTGTAGCCTTACGAATTGAAGGAGGGGACGAGGCCGTCGTTGCGCCACCAGTGCCGTCGTTGCGCCACCTGTACTCCCAGCTCTGCCCCTGCTGCAGCCGGTATAGTAGACCCTACTTTTTGCGTATTTTCTTTATTTCCTGAGCCGACATCTGATTATGATCTATTTTGCAGCAATCACCTCGACTCCAACCCCGTTCGAGTCTCGCATTATAATGCCGACAGGGCCTTTTTCCTAGCGTCCATCATCCAAAGGTGATGTGACCAGTCTACGCATGCTGAGCGAATATATCGAGGAGTTTAACGCAGAGACTCCTACATCTGCTGCGGATTTTGCCGCAGAGATTAACCCTATGCTGGCGACGCTCATGAACTTCCATAGTGAGGGCGTCGTTGAGTCTTGGGTTAATCGCTGCAGGGGAATCGAGGCTTGCTTGCATGAGCTTGAGCTTAGGCGTCCCGCACCTGAGATTCTGGCTATGAGCACTCAACGGGCTGCGTGAATCGAGCAGAGTACTTCTTACTTCCTCCATCTTGAACAAGAAGTGGCTTTACAGCAAAGGGAATGTAAAGAAACTTCAAGCGAGTCCGCTCGACTGCATGCTGAGGTTGATGCGAACGCTGCCCAGTTGAAAGTTATTTTTGAAGGCCTTCTGCGATGTATCTCTGATGGGTTAACATTGAGGCAGAAGCTCGACGTCGTCGAGCGGGATGCACAAGATCGTGAAGCAGCTCAGCGGGCCATCGAGGGACAACTCTCATCTTACTTGCAGCAGCGAGCCCAGGTCAAAGCGGAGTTGGCCGCGGCAGCTGATCAGGAAGAGGGGCTGAGGGAAGTGCGCGAGCGGCTGACTGGATTATTGAAAGCGCTTTCCTCTCAATAAAAATTTTGTACCATTTGTAATTTTGAATAAAATGTATTTGTTCTTTTATTCTTTAATATGATGTATTTTTTACTCAATCGAATTCATGAATAAAAGATACACGTTCTTCGTAATGTCTTGTGTTATCTCTATACTTTCTTCTTTCTTGCTGTGTTGTTTGCCATGTGATTTTAGCAAGTGCGGTCTGTAGATAGTATATAACTGTCAATCTTATGCTCTTTGTAAAGTAGTGATGGCTTAGAAAACAGGGTTAGGATCTGTCACCTAAAACTTTTCAACTTTATGAGCTATGAGGGTCTCATAAAGAATTTTCTCCCTACCGGTCGAGAGAATCCCGTAGGTGTAATTTCTCCTTAAGAATCGTGAGGATTCCTAAGTGTGTTTTCTCTTGAAAGTCATAAGAATCTCACAAGAGAATTTACTCCCTTACGAGTCGTGAGGACCCGCAAGTGATGGATGAAGTTGTCCTTATCCGCATTTCACGGAGTTAGGGGTTGCTATGGATGCTTCCCACGGGTTCACTGCCGTGTTCTGCGAGGACCAGGCTCCGCTCTGGACGTTTTCCAGGATACCGTAGTTTAAAGACATCGCGGTCGAGGTTAAGGACATCATAGTCCATGGATTTAAGGACCCCACAGTCCGTCGTTGTTAGTTTTAAGACATCACGGTCGAGGTTAAGGACATCATAGTCCATGAGTTTAAGGACCTCATAGTCCAATGTTAGTTTTAAGACATCACGGTCGAGGTTAAGGACATCATAGTCCGTGAGTTTAAGGACCTCACAGTCCAATGTTAGTTTTAAGACATCACGGTCGAGGTTAAAGACATCATAGTCCGTGAGTTTAAGGACCTCATAGTCCAATGTTAGTTTTAAGACATCACGGTCGAGGTTAAGGACATCATAGTCCGTGAGTTTAAGGACCTCACGGTCCAATTTTTGCTCTGGATGCTTCCCACGGGTTCACTGCCGTGTTTGGTTAGGACCAGGCTCCGCTCTGGATACTTCACACGGGTTCACTGCCGTGCTCTGCGAGGACCGGGATCCGCTCTGGAAGTTTTCCACGGGGTCAGAAGTGACATTATCCGCATTCCACGTAGCCAGGAATTTTGCTCTAGATGCTTCCCACGGGTTCACTGCCGTGTTTGGCGAGGACTAGGCTCTGCTCTGGACGTTTTCCATGGGGTCAGAAGTGACATAATCCGCATTCCACGTAGCTAGGAAATTTTGCTCTGGATGCTTCCCGTGGGTTCACTGCCGTGTTCGGCGAGGACCAGGCACCGCTTTGGATTCTTCACACGGGTTCACTGCCGTGCTGTGCGAGGACCAGGATCCGCTCTGGACGTTTTCCACGGGGTCAAAAGTGACATAATCCGCGTTCCACGTAGCCAGGAATTTTGCTCTGGATGTTTCCCACGGGTTCAGTGCCGTGTTCGGCGAGGACCAGGCTCCGCTCTGGATGCTTCACACGGGTTCACTGCCGTACTCTGCGAGGACCAGGATCCGCTCTTGAAGTTTTCCATGGGGTCAGAAGTGACATAATCCGCGTTCCATGTAGCCAGGAATTTTTCTCTAGATGCTTCCCACGGGTTCACTGCCGTGTTTGGCGAGGACTAGGCTCCGCTCTCGACGCTTTCCACGGGGTCAGAAGTGACATAATCCGCGTTCCACGTAGCCAAGAAATTTTGCTCTGGATGCTTCCCACGGGTTCACTGCCGTGTTCGGCGAGGACCAGGCTCTGCTCTGGATGCTTCACACGGGGTCATTGCCGTGCTCTGCGAGGACCAGGATCCGCTCTGGACGTTTTCCACGGGGTCAAAAGTGACATAATACGTGTTCCACGTAACCAGGAAAGGTTGAATTTATCCGCATTTCACGGAGTCGGGGTTTGATTCTGGGTCATCTGTGCACCGCCGAGTCATGGAACTGGGAGTTGCCGCTGTTCCGCTTTGCTTGATGTTGTGTCTGTTGTGATGAAACGAATGTCGAGATGATCTTCAGGCTATCTGTGAACCGTTGAGATTTGGCTTCTTCTTCTGATGAAAACCTGGGGGAACGGTGTGATTCCCTTTTTGTTTGTGGCCCTGGATTGTATACACGGATTGATGTAATATCACCTGTAGGGCATAAATTTCATTTTTTTTATTTCTTTCCGCGATGCTCTATCATTTCAGCTTTTTTTTATCGCGAAGGTCGCGATTGCCCAATCATTTCGGATATTTTTCGCGGTGCCCAATCATTTCGGCTATTTGTTTTATTTTTACTCGCTGCTTTTTATTGTGAGTTGCCCAATCATTTCGGCTATTTTGCATGCATACATTTTTACTTGCTGATTTTGTTACAAGTTGCCCCATCATTTCGGCTATTTCGTATGCACGTGTGGTTTGCCAGCTTTTTGCTTGCAAGCTTGGAATTAGACACCGATTTCGGCATCAGCACCGCTATAACTCGGATATTGCCAGGAGCGAATCATCATTTGCCTCTGTCGATGTCGAACAAAGGTGGCTTAGCGATCAGGGTTAGGATCCTGTCGACTAAGGCTTTTGACTTCATGAGCCGTAAGGGTCTCATAAAGGTATTTCTCCCTACGAGTCGTGAGGATCTCGTAGGCGCAATTTCTCCTTAGGAATCGTGAGGACTCCTAAGTGTATGTTCTCTTATAAGTCTTAAGGATCTTACAAGAGTGTTTTCTCCTTATAAGTCGAGAGAACTCACAAGGGTTGTTCACCGTGCGGACATATCCCTAGTCACGGATGGGATTTTGTTAGGGAAATGTTTTTTCGCGGCCATGGATTGTATACAAGGGTCAGTGTTGAGCTGCTTGTAGGGCAGTATCGAAGGTTGTGAGGACTGCTTAAGAACAGGTTCAGATCCCTGTAGCTTAAGACTTTCAAATCTTATGAGCCATGAGGGTCCCATAAGAAGGTTCTCCTTACGAGTTGTGAGGATCTCGCAAGTGCAATTTCTCCCTAAGGATCGTGGGGATCCCTAAGTGTGTTGCTCCCTTGTGAGTCGTAAGGATCTCACGCAGGCGGTTTCTCCTTACAAAGTCAAGAGGACCTTGCAAGTGTCTTTTAACGAGATTGCACCCTTTCGGGTTTTCACAAAACTTGCCGGTAGCCCTGCTGTTTTTACTCACGAAGCCCTTTCGGGTTTTCGTCCGTGCCCTTTTTGCTTGTGGACATACCGTTTTCTTTTTATTTATTTTTTTTTATTCTAACGAGATTGCGACCTTTCGGGTTTTCATCCGTACCCATTTTGCTTATGGACGTACCGTTATCTTTTTTTTATTCTTCTTTTTTTTGTATCAGCTTTGGGATGCTGCAATCCATCGTAGTTTGTCGACGTCTCGGTCAACGGCTAGTTTTAAGACATAGTGGTCCGTTGCTAGTTTAAGGACGTTTCGGTCCGTTATTAGTTTAAGGACGTTTCGGTCCATTGTTAAGGAAGCCGGTTACCACTTATAGAGTTTGGGCTTAGGAAGATAGTGAGCGGACATAGGCGTCTTCATCTATCGTTGACCTAAGCCGTGACTCGTCAGGCGTAGTATTTCTTTAGGAAGCGACCGTTTATTGGCCTGAAAGGTCTTTCACCATGCATGTCTATGAGTATATAGGCTCCACCCTGATAGACCTTGTCTATGATATACGGGCCTTCATAGTTTGGCTCGAATTTCCCCCGCTTAGCACGATTAGGGATCATAGGTCTTTTGACTACTAGCACGAGTTCGCCTTGGCGAAATGTTCTCGGCCTAGTCAATCTTTCGTATGAGCGCGTCATCTTTGCTTTATAAGCCTCCAGGTTTTGTTGCGCTATGAGCCGGGTTTCATCAAGGGCGTCGAGCTCCTCAAGCCGAAAGTGAGCATTCTCTTCGTCCGTTAGCTCGTAATGAACTGCCACTCGTAGAGAGGGTAGCTCTATCTCGAGGGGGAGTACCGCCTCTGTACCGAATACCAATGCGTACGGCGTTGTGCTCGTGGCTGTTTTGAACGTCGTTCAGTACACCATCTTATTTCGGGAAAAGCTTCGTGCAGTCTCTCATGCCAGTCCTTCTTATTTTGGGACACCATCTTCTTCACGATCTTTTTCAAGGTCTTGTTGAAATCCTCAGCTAGACCGTTAGCTTGGGGATTGTAGACTGAGGAGTATCTCCAGTCTATGTTGTGTTGTTATGCGAAGCGGCTGATCTTGTGGCTTCTGTAGGCTGGCCCGTTATCGGAAATAATCCGTCGCGGAGTTCCAAACCGATAAATGACGTGTGTCTTGAAGAAATGGAGGATATTCTCCGTCTTCACCTCCCTCAACGGTACTGCTTCTTATAGGGTTCCTAGGCACTCTCAAGAGGTCTCACAAGGCATCAACCATGCCAATTTAAAAAAATACGGTGCCGAGAAACCCTAGACTACGGATCGTTGGCTAGAATTCTAGGCGACAAAGCAACTAGTTAACTACTTTAACTAAAAGTAAACGAACATACAACCTTTGTAGATCCGTTTCTCCACCTCCATAGCTCCGCAATGAAGTCTCCTCGCTGTCCATATCAAATCCCGGGCTCTAGCGTCGGCTTCATCGGAGAAAAAGCGGGCTAGGTCATCGACGACGTGCCGAAGATGATCTACGTCGAGGCATCACTAGATCAAGCTCCAACTTCACCAAGTCAAGAAAACTTGTGAAGGAAACACACTCTACTACTTGGCAAGAGGTAGAGGATGAAGAAATAGGAAGTGGGTAGACTTTAGAATTGGATTTCTCACTTGTTTTCATCAATCACCATTGATGAAGAATGGTTTTCTTCAAGTGAAGAAGATGAAGAAGAAGAAGATAATGATATGATAAGTTGATTAGAATAATAAAGAAAAAGAATACTTATCATAACATTAACTATAGTTAGGTGTAGAGAATTGACTAAGGTTAAAAGAATGGTTAGGGTTAAGCTTGAAGACAAAATGGTCATATGGTCAAAGCTTCATGAAGCTTCATCAAGCTTCATGAAAGAAAGAAAGAAAGAACAAAACCATTTTGTTTTCTTTTGTCATTTCATTTTCATCCAAAATAAAAAGATAAATGAATGGACAAATAAATAGAAACCTTAACCATTTACTTAACCTAGGTTTAATTCTTTACACAAACCAATTTTGTATGCATCATCAAACATGATACAATCGAGTGCACAAAAGTATATCACATATACAATGTGTACACCCGAGTGAGAAAATCCATTTAAAGTAAACCGATACTAGTTGATGCAAACTAATATATCAAATATATAATTATTCATTAAATCATTAAATCAACACTTGATTTAACGATCCAGTCATATCGCATATAACCGACTAGTATCTTATGTATCGGCTTATCGAATCAATACTTGATTCGATAACTAGGTTATATCGCATACAACCAATTGATACATACATCGCGAGAATAGAATATGGCATCACATACCCGCATTATTCTCAGTCCCGCACATATCTCATACGTGCTCCTATTTCGTTTCGCTTGAGCCAGGAAACCTCTGTGTAGGACTCTAAAGACTCGTCAATACGCCGGCAGCAGATGATGATCATATCAAGCACCCACAAGCCGCAAGTGGTCTGCTAAACGTAACGGCCATCCGGGTATTGAGCGATCTGAAGATCGACGAGCAAGCCCGCTCACACTCCAGTGAATCCAACCAGTAACACTGTCGTACAGTCCGGTCTCGTCGTCTGATATGTCGCATATCTTGCCTAGGGGTGGTAAACGTCAGACCCCAATAGCTCGATAAGTCGTGTCGATATGAGGTCTATAACATTTCGAGAAACTACTGATAACACTTACCAGTATATCTCAGCAACCCTGGCCAGGGATTTCCTGTTATAGCCAATCGAACACAGCGCAACATCAACCCCCTATACCGGGAGAGACGAATCCCCTCCTATCGCTCATTGACTCCATGTGACTCGGAACTGTACCCAAAAACCACAGTTTTGCACGCCCTCTTGGACGTGGTAAGATGGAAATCAAAGCACAGTGGGAACCACACAAGACTCTATGACGATCTCGGGTCAACAGACTACTCTGTACCAGTGTCACCAGAGAACTGCCATCTGACGTGAGGTATAATACCATCTGGGAGTTCTCGGCGAGTCCGTCCAGTGTACCCAGTCTCTACTGAGCACCCGTATATCATCTCTGATGTCAAACACCAATGGATATGGGATCATCCATCGCCCATCTGTATGGGTCGAGAAGGTATACGCTAGTCTACTCTGGTATATCGATGCCCCATCTCGATACACCCACGACTAGGGACTTTCAAGGATGTACTTATAGACTACCATGTCCCCACTAGTATGATCCGCATCATAGTCCAGGTAGTCAAGTACACATCCTAAGTGCTTTACCAACATGTAACAGAGAGACAATCAGTGCACACGTTAAGGTAAAGTGTAACCAGATAGCATACTATCATGTCGAGCAAGAAAGTCCTCCCTATATATATCCCAGCATCCACTACAATATACATCCTATGTATAGCAATGGCCTCTAGGGCATACATATAACTAACACTTCTGCCCATTTGGAGAAGTAATCAGTTGTCGCCAAAATGAACCGATGTCCTCTGGACGATGCTAGTTCGATGGGGCCGATTATGTCAGTCCCCCACATTTCGAACGGCCAGCTAGCCACTGTCGGATGTAATGGATTCAGATGCCGGTGGATAAAGTCGCCATGGATCTGGCACGAGTGGCATTGCTTCACGTACTCGAGGCAGTCCTGGATCATCGTGGGCCAGTAATAACCCATCTGTTTGATCTTCAGCTTCATCTTCGGCCCGGCTTGGTGAGAACCGCAGAGTCCGTCGTGAGTTTTTTGGACGACTCTCTTCGCCTCTTCAGGTCCCAGGCATCTTAGCCATAGAGAATCGAATGACCTCTTGTACAGAGTATCATTGACGAAGGCAAAAGATAGGGCTCGCTTCATGAGCTGATGTTTTGAGGACGTATCTTCAGGTGTTCGACGGGATTTGAAGTAGTCTATAAAGACTTCTCTCCAATCCTCAACCTTTTCTTGGTTTTTTATTTGTAGAGCCATTGGCTCGGTCGTTTCCTTTTCCTCGGACGACTCCGGAAATATTTCTGCCGGTGCAAGAACCCGACGGCTTTGTACCACGATCCTCACGTCATCGAGGTTCTCATCGGCCAATTCTTTAGCAAGCTTGGATAATGCATCCGCTTTGCTATTTTCCGCACGCGGTATGCTTTCCAAGGTATAGGAATGTATTTGGGTCAGCAGCTGCTGTACTCTCTCGCCGTACTTCACCAGTTCCGGTTTGCACGTTTGATAGTCGCCGTTTACTTGACTGACGACCAGCTGGGAGTCTCCGTATATGAGAAGGTTTTCAATTCCCATGTCGATAGCAATCTCGAAACCTGCTATCAAAGATTCATATTCGGCTTCATTGTTTGTCCTCGGCTCTGTTAAAGAGAAAGCGAAGCGCATTATCCCTCCTTGTGGAGTTACGAAGATGAGGCCTACCCCTGATTTTATGATGGGCGTGTTTTGTTTACGCTTCTTCATGGAGGATGCTCCATCGAAGTAAAGCTCCCACCGGGTATCACCCCCGTCGATCGTGTCAAACGCATATTCGTCTAGCAATTCGCAATTCAAAGGAGAATCGACAGGTATCGGATGCGCAGCGAGGAAGTCGGCAATGGCCTGGCCTTTCACTGCCTTAAGACGCTGATAAGTTATTGAGAACTCCATCAAGAGCAAGGCCCATTTAGCGAGCCGTCCCGTCAATATGGCCTTTGACATTAAATACTTGAGGAGATCCGCCTTCGATATGAGACGGACTTCATGCACCAACGCATAGTGTCTAAGCTTCGTTATTGCGAAGATTAATGCCAGGCAGTGTTTTTCGATGGGAGGATAATTGCTTTCTACCCCCAGTAGAACTCGACTCAAGTAATAGAGAGCTCTTTCTTTCCCTTGGTCGTTCTCTTATGCCCATAATGCACCTAAGGAACCTTCAAGGGCGGTTGTATACAGAATGAGAGGTTTTCCCTTGACCGGAGCAGCCAGCACTGGAGGATTCTGCAGGTATTGCTTGATTTCGTCCAGCACGCTTTGGCATTTGTGATCCCAGACGAAAGGGGTTCCCTTCTTCATCAGGTGACTGTAAGGACGGCACTTGCCTGAGAGATTGGCTATGAATCGTCGGATGTACGCGAGCTTTCCTTGGAGAGACCGCAATTGCTTGAGAGTCCTTGACGGAGGCATCTCCATAATTGTCTTGATTTTTGATGGATCTATCTCGATGCCTCGGTGTCAGACGACGAAACCTAGGAATTCCCAAGGAAACTCCGAACGCGCATTTGAGAGGGTTCATCTTCAAGTTGTATTGCCGAAGGCGTTGAAACACGATTCTCAGATGCTCTAAATGCTCCTCGTATGATTCGCTTTTCACCACGAGGTCGTCGATATAGAATTCGACGATTTCATGCATGAGGTCATCGAAGATCTTCGTCATGGCCCTCTGGTAGGTGGCGTCGTCGTTCTTTAGACCGAAAGGCATCACTTTGTAGCAGAATATACCCAAAGGGGTCCGGAAAGCAGTGTGCTTCTGGTCCTCGGGATGCATTTTTATCTGATTGTATCCTGACGAGTCGTCCATGAAGGAGAAAACCTCGTGGGTGGACGTATTGTCTATCATTAGCTCGGTGACCGGTACTGGAAAGTCGTCTTTCCGGCAGGCTTTATTGAGATCCCGAAAGTCCACACATATGCGCACTGTCCCATTTTTCTTCATCACCGGGACAATGTTGGCGATCCAGTCAGGATACTGAACCTCTTGGATGAAGCCGGAATCAATTAGCTTCTTGACCTCGGCGTTGATGCCCATCTCAAGCTCGAGCCGCATTCTTCTCGGTGCTTGTTTGATTGGCTTGACGTCCGGGGATATGGCCAATTTGTGTACAGCAATCTCGGGATCTAGTCCTGGCATCTCGGAATAGTTCCACGCGAAGCAATCTTTATGCTGCATGAGCACATCCTTTAGCGTAGCTACCCTTTCCTCAGACAATAGCTCACTGACGAAAGTCGGCCGCGGGTCACTTGTTGTCCCCAAATCAATTTTCTTGAGGTTATCTGCAGTGGTATGTATTCCATCTTCCAGCTCTTTCGGTGCCGGTGGAAACTCTGATATCTCTTCGTCATCATTATTTTCAAAGCACCAAGGGAGGTCATCCATATCCTCGGGCCCTTCTTCTGATAGCATTATCATATGACAGATGCGAGATCGCTTCCAAGACCGATATTGATCTGGTTCTACCCTCGCGGCTTTGGGTCCATGCTTCTGCGGCGGGGTTACCTTCCAGCTGCTGGATAGAGCGAACCTGCCTTGCTGATATTGGTCTTCTACCCAATTCTTAAATGTGAAGCAGTCTTCAATAGGATATCCTATTGCCCTATGATAGGAGCAATAGTACGGGTGAGAGACTTCGCCTGCTTGCTCGGGGTGCTTGGACTCCGGGAGTGTAATCAGTTGATGTTTTATGGCAAGATCAAGTATTTTCTTCGTCTTGTCTTGGGTAAAAGAGTATGCTCGACCCATCTTCTTTATAAGAGATGAATCCGGATTGCCTGGCTCCTGATCGCGTGGCTTCTTGGACCCGCTTTGTCGCTATCGAATGCCTTTCCCGTTCTTTGGTTTGTTTTTGCCTCTGCGTCGTGCCTTTTGTACAACGGGTTGACAGGGAGGAGCATTTTCATCTTTAACCGCCTGTTGAAGAAGGCGTTGCGTCCTGGCTTTCTCGTAGATGGACATTTCGCGATTGTGGTCGTCTCGAACCTTTTGACCCGCTTCCCTTATAAGCTTGTTCATTTGTTCTTCGAACGACGGACTGGGCATTTTCACGTCAGGAGATCTTTTTGGTTCAGGGTTAACATCTTCCCACGGAGCATCTCCTTCTTCATCAAAGTCATGTATGACGTAACACTCACGGAGTAACTCCCTTTTCTTGGACTGAACATACCCAAGCCCGGTCGTTTCCATTTTCCCGTTGGGCAACTTTCGCTGAGTTCCAGGGACGTTCCAGATCCTGTTATAGAACCGTGCTTGCCGAGCAGTTTTTTTAAGGGGTACACCTTGGCGCCTCAAGAGTCTCCTTAGTCCGTCTGTGTAATATCTGGGCAAACGGATGGGCTGGAGCCTGTCGAGTGTGGAATCCGCGCCGTGCCAGATTTCTTTCTCCACTTTAGTTTCCCCTGATCGGTAGAATATGATTGCCTTTTCACCTTCTCTCCTGGGAGGGACATAGAGCGTCTGCAGCTCTTCTACAGACGTCTAGTTCGTCTAGGTATCAAGCGCGTCTAGTTCTTTATGATGCTTGGGCGGAACCATGGAAACTTGCAAACTTTGCTCTTCATTGGCGAATGTTTGTATTGAAGGCCGAGCTGAAAATATAGCATGGACCTCATCTTTCGAGTCGCTGCCAAAGATCAACATAGGAGCGGACGGTCCTGGTTTGTTGCACTAGGGCGGACCTAAGTAAACTATCTCTTCTTCCTCCTCGGTATCACTCCCGAAGACCGGAATTGTAGGGTTGCTAGGCACGCGCACAAGGGTCTACGAGGCATCAACCATGCCCGAATAAAAATTTAGCCGTGCCGAACTACCCGAATATGGAACTTTAAACTAGAGATTAGGCGATAACTTGTATGCTAAACAATTTAACACTAAGTGAGAGGGATCACAACCTTTGTAGATCCGGTCCTTCACTTCATATGCTCCGTGTTGTGGTCCCTTCGCTGCGATCATCGGGATCCGGGCTCTCGAGAGGTTCCACGAAGAGAATGACGCAACCTTTGCTTCCGATCTTCGATACTACGATGATCTACCTCGAAGTTTCTTTAACACAAGCTAACACTCATGAAATGATGTGAACACCCTCATCTAAATGGCAAGGGAAGATGAGGATGATGAAGTAGGAATTTTGCTCTATTTATTTATCTTTTTCTCATATTTATTCATCACCTTTGGAAAAACAAGAAAGCTTTTCCATGGAAGAATCAAGGAGGAAGAAGATGATGATCCATTTGTGATGAATAGGAAAAGGAGATATGATAGAATTATGCAACCATGGTTCACTTAACCAATGTAGAGAATTGACTAGGGTTAGGGTTTTGGGTAAATAAAAGAATGAGTCATGAACAAATATCTTTCACAAAACAAAACAAATCCTTCTAGAAACTTCTAGAAAGATTAACCCTAATCCGAACCCTAATCAAGTTTAAACTCCACTAAACGAGTTGCATTAGTTATCATATCATGTTACAATATTATATATCACATATATAATATTTACCGTAACAAAATAAAATAATACAATTAACATATATCGCATATATATCAATGTATTACCCGAGTGAGAAAAAGAATCTTTTAGTGAGCAAATATTAGTTAATGTAATTTAATATATCACATATATTATTATACATTAAATTATCGAATCAACACTTGATCCGACAATCCGGCTATATCGCATATAACCGGCTAATATTTATCCGTACCGATTCATCGAATCAACACTTGATCCGATGACCCGGCTGATATCAAATATCGCGAGAATACAATACGATATCACATACCGCATTATCCTCGGTCCCGCACATATCACATATGTGCTCCTACTCCGTTTTGCCTGAGTCAAGAAACCTCTGTGTAGGACTCTAAAGAATCGTCAATACGCCGGCAGTAGGTGATGATCATATCAAACACCCACAAGCTGCAAGCGGTCAGCTAAACGTAACAGCTACCCAGGTATTGAGCGCTCAGAAGATCAACAAGCAAGCCTGTACATTCTCCTGTGGATCCAAACAGTAACACTCCCGTACAGTCCGGTCTCGTCGTCTGATATGTTGCATATCTCGCCTAGGGGTGGTAAACGTCAGACCCCAGTAGCTCGATAAGTCGTGTCGATTTGAGGTCTATAACAGTTCGAGAAACTACCGATAACACTTACCAGTAAATCTCAGCAACCCTGGCCAGGGATTTCCGGTTATAGCCAATCGAACACAGCACAACATCAACTCCCTATACCGGGAGAGACGAATCCCCTCCTATCGCTCATTGCCTCCATGTGATTCGGGACTGTACCCAAAAGCCACCTTTTTGCACGCCCTCTTGGACGTGGTATGATGGAAATCAAAGCACAGTGGGAACCACACAAGACTCTATGACGATCTCGGGTCAACAGACTACTCTGTACCAGTGTCACCGGAGAACTGCCATCTGACGTATGGTATAATACCATCTGGGAGTTCTCGGCGAGTCCGTCCAGTGTACCCAGTCTCTACTGAGCACCCGTACACCATCCTTGATGTCAAACACCGATGGATATGGGATCATCCATCGCCCATCATATTGGTCAAGATGCGTATACGCTAGTCTACTCTGGTGCATCGATGCCCTGTCTCGATACACCCTCGACTAGGAACAGTTATAGGATGTACTCGTCGAATACCGTGGCCCCACTAGTATGATCTCATCATAGTCCCAGTAGTCGAGTACATATCCTAAGGGCTTTATCAACATGTAATATAGAGACAATCAGAGTACATGTTAAGATAAAGTACAACCAGATAGCATACTATCATGTCGAGCAAGAAAGTCCTCCCTATATATGTCCTAGCATCCACTACAATATACATCATATGTACAGTAATGGCCTCTAGGGCATACATATAACTAACAATCTCCCACTTGCACTAGGGCCATCTGTTATGGTATCGCATACCCAACAATTAGCTGCGGTTGTAGTATCTCATACTCAACCATCCCATCAGAGTCTCTACTGGGAAAAAGGCCTTTGTGAGTGGATCCGCGCTGTTGTCCTCTGTGTCTACTCTCCTAACCTCGATCTCCCTGGAGATCAACCATCTCCATGATCAGGTGATACTGCCTAAGAATTATATCTGGATTTCTGATGGGACGGTAGTTCCTTGGCTAAAGCCACAACTCCATTGTCACACAATGGTAGGAACAAAGTTCATCTTATGAACTTTTAAATATCCAGACTGCCTCTTTGGTAGCATCCTTGGTAACGATGTATCTTGCCTCTAATCCTCTAGTATGTCACGGTATCTAGCTTGGAACTCTTCCAACATACCGTCCCTCCACTGAGGGTATAGACAAGCCTGCGACTGACATTCAGTCATCCTTATCACTCTGGAACCTTTCCAGTGATTCTCCCCAGGATCGATTGATACCATCTCACTACAACTAGTGAGTATCCTAACATCCAATTAGATCTATCTCATAGATCCAAAACCCAGGATTTAGGAGGTATCACTTTGATCCTATATAGAGAATCCTTGTGATAAGCGGAGATTGACCGAGCGTAGCATAGGAAACTCCTTCCCTATCAAGAGTATGTCATCCACGTACTCTACGAGGATCACCACCATACTCTCTACTACCTTTTCGTATATACAAGGTTCATCTACCATTTTGATGAAGTCAAACTCTTTGACTACCATATCAAAACAGATGTTCCAACTCCACGATGCCTGTTTTATCATATAAAACATCTTGCACACGTTTCTGCTGCTCCCACTGTCTACGAAGCCCTCTGGCTGTGTACTTATAGATGCTCTTTTCTAAAACATCATTTAGAAAAGCAGTCATGACACCCAACCACCAGATATCGTAGTCATGGTATGTAGCCGTGGCAAGTAGGATCTGGATGGACTTAAGCATAGCTTTGAAAGTCTCAACTTTTCCATGTACACCAAGTAATCTTCTCAAGATATACTTGCTCCTGATGGGGATTTAACCCTTCAGATAAAGCAACCAAAGTCCATACTTTGTTGGTGTATAAGGATTCCATCTCAGATCGATAAGCATCCAGCCATTCTTACAGAGTCTCACTCCTGATGGCCAGCTCGAAACAAGTTGGGTCATCATCTCATGATGAAATCCTCGCTCCCACTGTCATAGAGAAACTAAAGTATCTCTTAGGTGGGTGAGAAACCGTACTAGATCGGCGGAGAGGCTGAGGTTCGTTGGAAACTATTGAATCTTTTGGTTCTACCAAATCATCAGCTGCAGTTTGTATAGCTGGAACCATTCCAGTTCTACATAACAGACCTTGCCTCGAGCTTGTCCGGATTTTGCTTTTAGACATAGGCCGGATAACCCCAAATCTTAACAAACTTAAGATATGGGCTCTTCCCATTCCATATCACATATGAAGTGGTAGGTTACTGATTTGATTTGAACCCTATTCAATAGGTATGCAGCTTCTCAAGTGCATAACTCCCAAAAGGAAATAGGCAACTCAGTAGTACTCATCATAGAGCACACCATATCACATAGGGTGAGTTTGCTCCGCCCCGATATACCATCGTGCTATGGTGTATACGGAGGAGTAATGCTGAGAGAGAATCTCATTCTCCTTTAGAATAGTCCAGGAATTCCGTGCTCAAGTATTCTCCTCCTTGATCTCATCAAAGGAAATAATACTTATACCCGTATTTTGGTTCTCTACTTCTAACTTATATTCTGTGAATATCTCAAAAGGTTTGGACTTGTGTTTCAACAGGAACATATGTCTGAATCTTGAGAGATTATCAGAGAATGTAATGAAGTACAAAGAACCGGTCTTGGCATGTGTAGACAGGGGACTTTCATACATCAGCATGTATCAATCCCAAAAGTTCACTAACTCTTTCTCTGTTTCCAACAAACAGAGCTGTGGTCATCTTATCTTTGTGACATGACCGGCAAGTTTCACAAGATGTGAATTCAAACTAATTTAAATATGCATCTATATATAACTTCAGCCAGTCGGGTCGCATTGATATGACCTAGTCTACAATACCTCAAGAAGGTTTCGTTCATTTCTGAACTCTTCCTCTTGTGTGTGTTCTATATACTAAGAACTGTAGTTTGATTTAGAACGTGAATGCTTTTAGATAACGTGCCTGAACCGATCAACTCTTGATATAGGAAATGTTCAAAACATTATCCAACAATACAAAATTATATCCTTTCTTTACTAATAAAGAGACTGATATGATTTTGTATATCAGGTTCGGTATCTAATAACATTTGTTCAGAATCAATGTATTCTGGTAATACAGGGTGACAGTGACCAACAGACTTGGCTGCAACACTTGCACCGTTTTCTGTCTCATGAAACTTATCACCCGTTCTCAGTTCTCTACCTATCTGTAGCCCATGTAACAGATTACATATGCGGGATCCTGATCCGGTATCACATACCCAGGACATAAAGGATACTGAGAAACAGTTCTTTGTAATGAACACACCCGAAGATGATGCATCAACATGCACTTTCTTCGTTTGGGCGGCACGGGAAATCTGGTATTCCCCAATTTCCTGCTCTGTCTTATAACAATTATAAGTTGGAGCGGTACCAACGTTCCCCAGCTCAGTATAACAAGCGGGTTCGGTCAATAGTTCCGTTTTATTATCTTGATTAAGGCGTGATATGGTCGCTACCTGGAGAGAGAGAGAAGAAAACACTCAGCGTATGCTCTTGCAAGATTAGATTGGTTATATAATATATCTAATCAGGATGTCTCCCACTGTTTTAGTCAAATCTTCCTTCAAACCCTAAAAGGAAAGACTAGCCGGGATTAATTACACGCTACAAGTTCGCCAATCTTTCAGCCAGGCCAGTGTCGGTACTTTGAGGGAGGTCCCCCGTGCTTTCGCACGAACCTAATTATAGTAAACCTCGTTTTCCCAGAGGCGTAACCCCATTAACACCTTTCTAGACACCTACTTGATCGGCTAATTGTAATGTGTAAAACTCTCCCAGGAGTAACTCTTACTCGCAGCGGGTATCGGGATCCAACTATCTTATAGAAGGTATGCAATCTCATTGCAAATTTCAACACTTGAAATTCCCAATAATATTTTGCCCCAAGCGTCCTATGACCTTGACAAAGGCCAACAAACCATAGGCTGCTAGTCAAGTTCAACCCGTCATTTCTTGATTGTATTAAACCCACCCGCACGGCCCATGACAAAGGCCAACAAGGTCGCACGACTACCCTAATCCAATCTGCATCATATGCATAAGCAGATAAGTACTATTCAGCTACCGCACACTACGCCTTGACAAAGGCCAACAAACGCAGCACGAATACTAAACAGTCCTTATCTGAAATGACGGAGGGCTACGACAGATTTTTCTGAAAACCCTGAGCGTAATGAACTTGATATCGTTGTAGAATCGAGTGATTTTAAATGGAATGCTTTTGAGGCTTTTCTAGTTTTGCTAAAGGGGTCACTCCCGGTGAAGGGATCGTCGGCCCTTTCCTCATCGAATAAGGTGCAGGATATATCACATATACCGCTGTGCAAAGCAGAAACTATAGAAGCAATCAAAAGACAAACCGAATTTGTAGCATCTGCCAGTTATTGCTAAAGGAGTCACTCCCGGTGAAGGGATCTCGGTCCTTTCCCTATCGAATAAGGTGCAGGATGTTCTACAAGGAACACCGCGATGCAAAGCAAGAACTGTAGCTACCAGTTTTTAAACAAGTTTCTACAACATCTTAGGTTTCTTTTATTTCATTAATCTTATTAATGAAGTCCTATTTTAATTATGCTTCGTAAGCATCTCTTTTGAAACGAAATCTGCAATATAACATATATCTCATATATATAATATATAAACATTCGTCTCAGGCAGTAATATGATCTCATCACAGAACATTGCAGCAGAAGAACATATATGAAATATTGGATATACTAGGACATCCGTGTTTTCAATACGAGCCTGTATAAAACACGGATTCCACGGTCGCGATGAATAGCCAAACCCACATCCCTAGACCCCTACGAGAGCGGCAAGTAACACTGCCAATTCTAGGGTTAGGAGACCCGGTCTCGTCTCCTCAAGATGGTCTCCCACTGGACCCTAGAACCCGGTTACTTGTGCTCCCCGCCTTGGGTCTACCTAATGCGGAAAAGTAAATGATATACAACGGTGACAACTTCCGCTACCTGGAAGTGCCCCAATAAAAGAATATTACATACAAATGAATTTTACATGAATGAAAAAGAAAAACTCTCATCTCACATAAAACCCCCGGCTATTCAAAAGCGACGATCCAATACAACATATCACAGCAACACATAATATCTCATATCATCAACGTAAGCAAGTATGCGTATCCCGATTGTCGTTGATGTATAGCAACGAAGCCGGCGATACACCACATACTACGCTTACGGTCACAGAAAAGAAAGTGTAAAACTACAACAGTTGGAATCCGCAACTTCCTTAGACATCGCATGCCTAACCAAATGAATTCCTTAGACATCACATGCCTAACAATTATAAACCCCGCATTTTAGTCTCATTATCGAAAACTCTTTTCAATATCAAGTCGGGCAATTCAACAAGATTCCCGACGTTCTGATCGAATGCTCGTCGCAAACTTTAGTAGGCGGCCGCACCCCCGATACCGTCGACGAAGTGCACCAAGGCGGAACACCGCTACCGGGAGCACCCGAACGGATGCTTTCGGCGACGGGGTTCTCCTACAGTCACTTGGTCGGGGCTATGGGGCGTAGCTGTCTATTAAGTTTACCCGGCGAGTATCCGCGTACCCTACGTGATTGCGACGGACTTTTGATCACATCAAAATTCCGTGGCAACCGATCATCTGAGACTAAACTGCTATGTTTATAATATTCAAATTAGTTATCTCATAACTATCTTGTGGATTCCAATTATTGTATCACATTCCAGATAAATAGAAAAAGTTAAACTTTCCGATCGAATCATCAAGCACCCAAGATTTCCCCAATATATCTCAACACTTGAAATCAGTTTAAAAACGTTCATCACATGCCACAGTACCAATGGTCCAGCCGTAGAAGGGTCAAGCCAACGCCTCACATGTGGCACGCCGTACTGCCCCAAACCCTAAGGTTCAAAGAGCAGTTCAAGACGGTCACATAATCGAGTTAAAGTTTGTTGTCTTCTAGAGGGTCCACCGAGTTACTTGCACGACTTAGAACATTCTTAAACACGAGAAAAAATCCAACTTTTGAAAAAATTTCCGACAGAGGAAAATTGAGTTATTGATATCCGTCCGAACTTTTTAACAGTTTCTAAAAGTTATCCGGAAAAACACATAGACAAAATTTGATAATCCGATCGAACATTCGAATCCCCAAAATAACCCCAGAAAACTCAACTGTAGAATAAACATCCAAATTATCCAGAAAACTCAGCACTGTCTAAAAGAAATTACTGTGCAAAAAGGAGTCAAAGAATCAACAGTGTCGTCGCGGAAACGCCGCGCCACGTGGGCTTAGGCCGCGGTTCCGCGCCGTCATGACGGAGTTAGAGCTCCGTTTTTCACAGTTTTTCCTAAAAAACCCTGCTTGTTTTTCTGGATATTTTAAATATTGAAAAATCACAGTTTTGGAAAAATTTTCAGAAAAGGGGTTTGTTCGGGTTTTCCGGGTTCGATCGGACTTCAAACTTCGTCTAGACTTCGCCTAAAGCTCTAGCTTGGCTCTGATACCACTGTAGGGTTGCTAGGCACGCGCACAAGGGTCTACGAGGCATCAACCATGCCCGAATAAAAATTTAGCCGTGCCGAACTACCCGAATACGGAACTTTAAACTAGAGATTAGGGGATAACTTGTATGCTAAATAATTTAACACTAAGTGAGAGGGATCATAACCTTTGTAGATCCGGTCCTTCACTTCATATGCTCCGTGTTTTGGTCCCTTCGCTGCGATCATCGGGATCCGGGCTCTCGAGAGGTTCCACGAAGAGAATGACGCAACCTTTGCTTCCGATCTTCGATACTACGATGATCTACCTCGAAGTTTCTTTAACACAAGCTAACACTCATGAAATGATGTGAACACCCTCATCTAAATGGCAAGGGAAGATGAGGATGATGAAGTAGGAATTTTGTTCTATTTATTTATCTTTTTCTCATATTTATTCATCACCTTTGGAAAAACAAGAAAGCTTTTCCATGGAAGAATCAAGGAGGAAGAAGATGATGATCCATTTGTGATGAATAGGAAAAGGAGATATGATAGAATTATGCAACCATGGTTCACTTAACCAATGTAGAGAATTGACTAGGGTTAGGGTTTTGGGTAAATAAAAGAATGAGTCATGAACAAATATCTTTCACAAAACAAAACAAATCCTTCTAGAAACTTCTAGAAAGATTAACCCTAATCCGAACCCTAATCAAGTTTAAACTCCACTAAACGAGTTGCATTAGTTATCATATCATGTTACAATATTATATATCACATATATAATATTTACCGTAACAAAATAAAATAATACAATTAACATATATCGCATATATATCAATGTATTACCCGAGTGAGAAAAAGAATCTTTTAGTGAGCAAATATTAGTTAATGTAATTTAATATATCACATATATTATTATACATTAAATTATCGAATCAACACTTGATCCGACAATCCGGCTATATCGCATATAACCGGCTAATATTTATCCGTACCGATTCATTGAATCAACACTTGATCCGATGACCCGGCTGATATCAAATATCGCGAGAATACAATACGATATCACATACCGCATTATCCTCGGTCCCGCACATATCACATATGTGCTCCTACTCCGTTTTGCCTGAGTCAAGAAACCTCTGTGTAGGACTCTAAAGAATCGTCAATACGCCGGCAGTAGGTGATGATCATATCAAACACCCACAAGCTGCAAGCGGTCAGCTAAACGTAACAGCTACCCAGGTATTGAGCGCTCAGAAGATCAACAAGCAAGCCTGTACATTCTCCTGTGGATCCAAACAGTAACACTCCCGTACAGTCCGGTCTCGTCGTCTGATATGTTGCATATCTCGCCTAGGGGTGGTAAACGTCAGACCCCAGTAGCTCGATAAGTCGTGTCGATTTGAGGTCTATAACAGTTCGAGAAACTACCGATAACACTTACCAGTAAATCTCAGCAACCCTGGCCAGGGATTTCCGGTTATAGCCAATCGAACACAGCACAACATCAACTCCCTATACCGGGAGAGACGAATCCCCTCCTATCGCTCATTGCCTCCATGTGATTCGGGACTGTACCCAAAAGCCACCTTTTTGCACGCCCTCTTGGACGTGGTATGATGGAAATCAAAGCACAGTGGGAACCACATAAGACTCTATGACGATCTCGGGTCAACAGACTACTCTGTACCAGTGTCACCGGAGAACTGCCATCTGACGTATGGTATAATACCATCTGGGAGTTCTCGGCGAGTCCGTCCAGTGTACCCAGTCTCTACTGAGCACCCGTACACCATCCTTGATGTCAAACACCGATGGATATGGGATCATCCATCGCCCATCATATTGGTCAAGATGCGTATACGCTAGTCTACTCTGGTGCATCGATGCCCTGTCTCGATACACCCTCGACTAGGAACAGTTATAGGATGTACTCGTCGAATACCGTGGCCCCACTAGTATGATCTCATCATAGTCCCAGTAGTCGAGTACATATCCTAAGGGCTTTATCAACATGTAATATAGAGACAATCAGAGTACATGTTAAGATAAAGTACAACCAGATAGCATACTATCATGTCGAGCAAGAAAGTCCTCCCTATATATGTCCTAGCATCCACTACAATATACATCATATGTACAGTAATGGCCTCTAGGGCATACATATAACTAACAGGAATGGTAGGGATAGCTTTGTTCTCCGGTTTATGACATCTCTCTGTGTCTTCAAAGTCCGGTAAGAAGTATTTTGCATCTTCGTACTTTCGGACTTCATTTACGGAGAATGGGTTCAACTCTCCTGTTACGGTATACTCGAGACCATCCTTGAAGTATTTCATACACTGATGCTGTGTAGAAGGGATGATGTTGTACTCGTGTAACCAAGGCCGACCAAGCAAACCATTGTAGCATGTCTTGGCATCGATGACATGAAATTTAATATCTGTAACGAGTAGTCCGAAGCGTAGCATCAGTATCACAGACCCGAGGGTCCGTGATGACTGGGAATCGAAGCCGGAGATGGTGATTTTATCATGAGCGAGGTGCTGACGCTCATGCAGATTTCCTTCAACACTCGCACGTTGAGGAAATTGACGGAAGACCCATTGTTGACCAGGATTTTGCCTATCTTGATATCGTGACAATATCCGGAGACATATAGGGGACGATTGTGCTCGCACGTCCCAAGGAGGAGATCTTCATCGCCGAAGGTAATATCGGCTGTGTGTACTTCTTCCAGTTCGTCCTTCATCTTTTCTTCGGCGAGAAAAGCTTGGAATTGCTCTGGCTCTTGTAGCGCCTTGATCAATGAATCTCTCGCTTCTTTTGATAATAAAAGGGCGTCAAGAATGCTGAGCTGCGAGGGTAACTTCCTCAAGTGCGCCAGAACGTTGTAGTCCACCTTACTTTTTCTTGGCGGGTCCTTGGCGGTCAGCTCTTTTCATGACTTTGTCATCTATGGCAATATCTTCAGAGACCTTCTCTTTTCCCTTATCTTTTCTGTTCGCGGGTCCGAGATTCTTTTCGGGCAGCGTATGATTGCACAGCTGGATATTTTCACAGGTTTTCGATTCTCCCTCCTTTCCCAAGGTGGATTCCTTGAATAGAGGGCCAAGAGTCATCTCTTCATCGGAGTCGCTCCCGAACGTGAGGACTTGCGATCCCCCAGCGTTAACCATGCGACAATTGCCAGCAGTTCTTCCAAGCTCCTCGGTCGTGTTTCTTCGCTCCCGACGAGTTTTGTGTTTCATCCGCTTAAAATGCTGCCGGTGAGCAACATATCCCTGCCACCATCTTTTAAAAGCGTTGCACTCTTCGATGGGGTGTGCGATCTTTCGATGATATAGGCAGTAGCTTGGGTGCATCTCTGTTTCACCGAGAGTGTTTCCTTCGGAAGGTGGTAGCTTCATTCCTATTGATATGGCTTTAGCAAACCTTTTCCTCATCTTGAACTTGTTTTTATTCGCGACGGATGTCCCTTGATTCGGCGGAAGTGTCTTGACTCTTTCGTTTGGTTGCCGACGCTTGGCCTTTTCAAATATGGCTATCTCACGCTCCCGATCGTCTTTACTTTTCAGATGAATTTCACTCAGGAAGGCGTCGATCATTTCGTCTGACGGCCATAGAAGTTCCGGTTCAGGAACTGCCCCCAGCCTTTCGGTGGAAGGAGCTTCTTTATTGTCTGTAGAATAATGAGAGATCACATGGCAACTTGCTACGTAATCCTCAGATCCATCCGACGAGTCTTCTCCATCATCTCCGTCTTCAAGGACGTGGCCGAGGAACTCCTGGAGCGTGATTGGAGTCTGCGCCTTCTGGTTATATTCTTCCAGCGCGTCAATTTGCTTTTGCGGGTCCGTGCGCTTGTCATCAGGCTTCACGGGCTTCTTGGATTTCTTCTTCTTTTTCGAAGATTTTGACGGCTGGATGTGAACACTTTGGCTATCACCACCAATCTTTGGAGTTGGACGCGGCTTCAGCATCCCTTCGATGATCTAGGGTTCAAGCGGATTCTTCCACCTGATTGCCGGGTATGTCTGGAGATCATTCAGCATCCTTTTGGTTTTGGCCAAAAGAGCCACCTCCCATGGAGCTTCTTCAACAAAAGAGCACGTTGCCCCTGGTGTGTCCGTCTTCTTAGGAGTGTGCGGTTGTGGTGGGTTTACTTTCCACTTCTCAGACAGCGCAAACTTACCTTGTAGGTACTGATCCTCGATCCATCCCTTAAATACGAAGCAATCTTCGATTGGATGGCTCACCGTTTGGTGGTAAGGATAATAATTGGGATTATTCGCTTCGCCGGGTTGCAATGGTCGCCTTGGATTCGGCAGATTGATAAGCCTGTTGCGCATCGCCAGCTCGAATAGTCTCTTCGTTTTGTCCTATGGGAACGAGTAAGGACGCTTCATCTTCTCATTATAATAGCGCTGCCTCTCCTCCAATTGATCTATTAGTCTTGGAGCACTGGGCTGCTGTTGAGTATTTGCAACGAAGGTCGCCTTCCCCTTACCTTTTTCGTTCCGCGGCTCCGGCTTCAGAGGAGACGGTCTATGACCCATTTGATCCATCTGGGCTAGCTTGTCGATTAAAGCCTGGAACGTAGTCGGTTTGAAGAACATCATGAACTGTGAAATAGTTACATGAGGGTCTAGGGTGCCCACGAACATGCTCACCGCTGGTGCTTCTTCGATACGCTGTTCGCACTTCGACCACAAGTTCCTCCATCGGATTGCGTACCGAACCCACGTCTCGCCCGGCTTCACCCTGGCATTGATCAATGTCATTATTGGGATGCGTTCACTAGCACTTGCGAATCGCTGGGTGAACAACAACTCCATTTCCGCGAAAGTTTTGACGGAGTCATTTGGAAGTTCGGAGTACCACTCAAATGCCATCTCCGATAAGCTGCCGACGAATTGGCGGAGAAAAAGCTTATCATCGCCACCAGTATTGCCACAGAGGGCCCTGAACTGAGCAACATGTTGATGGGGATTGCCTGTCCCCTTGTACACATGGAATTTCGGGATCGTGTAGCCCGGCGGGTATTTTATCTGATCATTCCAGCCTGGATACGGTCGCCCAGTTCTAACAACTTGGTTGGCCGCTTCATTTGCCTGGTGAACTCTCATTTGCTGAGCAATATAGTCATCCAGTGCAGCTTTTGAGATGGTATCTTCCTTGGCTGCTGATAGAGCCGGCAGAAGGTTTGATGTTTCTCCTCTATCATCTTCAATTATCACTGGAGGATCTTCGGATGTGGGATCCGGCTGGATCATCATGCCCACTATATCCTGGAATAGAAGGGCCATTCGTTTTATATTGTCTGCTTGTTCCGCAGCCTCTTTATCCTTCTTCTCAAGTATTCTCCGAAGGAATTCGGTATCAGTTTCTTGTTCATGGCGTTGCTCCGAGGATGCCTCTGGGCTTTCTTTTGGCCCGGTGAGTGTGGCCATTGCAGTCATCAACTCCTGAAGCTTCTGCTGCTGCTCTTGAGTTTTTGTCATGGATCGCGTAAGCAGTCGATGACCTGTGGAGATACGGCTATCCTCTTTTCCGGATGCCATGTAAACGGTATGCACCACCATGCCCCCAGACTTAGGGCGTTTAGGCTCAGTGCCTTTGACATTTGTCGAAGGCATGGGGATTTTCTCCGGCCTTCTCCTCTTATGAGCGGTCGAAGTTGAGGGGGCCGCTGCAGTGGGCACCCAAGTAGCCGTCGTCTTTTGTGGCTTAACAGGACGGTTTTCTTCCTGTAGGACCTTCAACTTCTTCTACCGGCGGGGATAGTCTTGATCGACCACCGACTCTCGGACTTGTCACCAGATTTTGTAAACTTTAGAAGACAGTCGTTGGGAGGACTGTTCCGGCCTCATTTCTGTGACAGTCTCCACCGGCGGCGGAGATCTTTTTAATACGGCGGTAGGTGAATTCCTGCGCACCTTGTTCAGCAGCTCAAAGCTGTTCCCGGTTGGAATAGCAGCATTAACTTCCACCGTTGGAGCTGGTAGAGTTAGCCCAGAGGGGGAATTGCCTCCGGCCTTCCTTACTCAGCGCCAGTGGCGATGTCGAGCGTGTCGAGCTGTTGGGGCTGGTTCGGCGATGGGGACGGCTTTGTCTTGCCCCCTGTCCAAATGAGGTGTCGCTGGTGCCAGCCTCTTGAAGACTGATGTCTTTTGAGCAGTGGTATCCAACCTGTCAAAGACAGACCTTCGAGCAGGAACGGGATCCGGAATAGTCAATCTTGTAAAGACCGACTCTCTGGTAGGAGAAGCCGTCTTGACGACATCAGGAGCAGAGATGGCTATCTTCTTTGGGATGGCCACATCAGGTGTCTTGGGCTTCTTGGCAGGCCCATCGGGGTTCAGGCTCAGTCTGGCGAAGACCGAGGAGTTGGAGCTGGACGACCCGTTGAGAGGGGCCGTGGTAGTAGCAAGCCGATCGAAGACCGACTTCTTAGGAGCTTCCGGTGCTGGCATAGGAGCACTAAAGCTCGCTGGCGGGAGCATGGTCCCGAAAAACAATCCTGTGGTGGCTTGGGTGACCTGTTCCACCGGCATCGTCAACAGGGGAGCCGCCCGGGGCCCGTAAGCTATGCCCCCAGTTGAGGCAGAACGTGGGTTGCAGTTGCATGTGGAACACCTCGACCAGTTGAACGCCATTAATCTTTGCTTTCTGCAGCAAGCAAAACGCCAAATCTTAGTACCTCGAAACCCAAGGGAAACCATTAGCAAACCGCGATTGGTTCGCGAACACGACACACGAAGTGTGGAGTGGAAAGAGGAAAAGGTCCCACCGGGCGTGCCAGAATCTGTTCCCCGCCGAAACACAGAGACGCGACTGCGTAGGTTCGTCTTTCCTAAAATTAGGGGCAGATGCTAATTGGTGTTATCCGTCCACCTCTCCGAAGATGCCAAGTTGATTTATGGCACCATGTATCGAAGGTTCAGACGGATAAGACCGATGTAGCATACTTCGTCAGATTCCCCCTCGTTTGAGGGGTTTTTGATTGTGGGGACGCTCTTCCCTGCAGGCTCAAGCCCCTGCAGTTAATTACGCTACCGCATCGCGGTAACAACTTTCTCCTTCTCCATATGGTCACTTCGTGTCGTGGGTGCTTGTTTTGTGTTTGGTTGCCCGTAGATTGTATACGGAGACTAAGTTATGTTGTCGTCCGTAGGGCGTTGACTAGTCCAAATCTGTATCCTTCTTAGATGTGGGGTTGGGGGTTTGGGTTTAAGAATACGTTAATCTCATTTGAGACTAAGATCGACTTAAACGTTTGTTAAGGATACGTTAGTCTATTTTTAGACTAAGATCAACTTAACGGGACCGTTTAGATCCGACAAGAGAGCAACTGGGCTCTATTGTTTAGTTTAGTGACATTGCGGTCGATAATTAGTTTAAGGACATTACGGTCCATCGTTAGTTTAAAGACATTGCGGTCGATTGTTAGTTTAAGGACATTATGGTCCATTGTTAGTTTAAAGACATCACGGTCGAGGTTAAGGACATCATAGTCCATGGATTTAAGGACTCCACAGTCCGATGTTAGTTTAAAGATGTCGCGGTCGAGGTTAAGGACATCAAAGTCCGTTAGTTTAAATACATCACGGTCGAGGTTAAGGACATCATAGTCCATGAGTTTAAGGACCTCACAGTCCGATGTTAGTTTTAAGACATCACGGTCGAGGTTAAGGACATCATAGTCCGTGAGTTTAAGGACACCACAGTCCGATGTTAGTTTTAAGACATCACGGTCGAGGTTAAGGACATCATAGTCCATGAGTTTAAGGACCCCAAAGTCCGTTGTTAGTTTTAAGACATCACGGTCGAGGTTAAGGACATCATAGTTCATGAGTTTAAGGACCCCACAGTCCATGAAATGTGTGGTTTTCGGGACCCGTCACCTCTTTGAAGACGTTGAGGAATTACAATGAAAAAAATCAAAGGAGTAAAGAGATGTACCCTTGAACCAAGGTGAGTTGGTTGAAAGAGCAGATGTACTCAATTCAAAATAAGTTGAGGACTTATGGCCAAAATTGGGCTAAGTCCAATTTTATTTTTTGTTCTGGCTATTAACCATTTATTTGGGCTCAGCCCTTTTAATAATGCTAGGCATTAGGCTCTGACACATTTTTTGTCTTTCATTGAATGCATAGCATTCATCAGAACAAAATGTGTTCTGACAGTGCGCCACGTGGCGCGCCAGGCGCTTTGCGCCAGTCAAAGAGCGCATTGCGCTTCTGTCAGGTAGCGCACATGAAGAGGACACGTGTCGCGCTAAGCGCTAGTTTGTTAGCGCATTGCGCTTTTAATTTATAAGCGCGTTGCGCTAGTCTATTGGCGCACCAGTGAGTGACACGTGGCGCACTTGGCGCTGAGCGCCAGCCCATGAGCGCGGTGCTCTGTTTTAGAAGCGCAAAGCGCAGGTTGTGTCTTTGGTTGACACGTGGAGTGTTTTGGCGCTGCGCGCCGGTCCAATGAGAGCAAAGGCGTAATTCATGAGTGCAAGGCACTTTCTAATAGCGCAAAGCGCATTTGATCAATTTTAAGATCAAAGAACAGATTCATGTTCTTCAAAGGAGGCTTTGCCTCAAGATCCAAGAACAAAAGTTCTTGTTTTTATAAAAGGCTCTGCCTTTATAGATCAAAAGATCTGTGAGTGAAGTATTTGTTGGAGATAGTGCCCTTAGAGTCAATTATTGGATCGCAGGTACGTGATTGCAAAGATTGCGGGGACCTATACCGGTAGGACAGTCTTACTCGAGATGATAGTATGCTATCTGGTTTGCCTTTATCAGTCGTGTACATGTTCAGGTGACTGATTACATGTTACACTTTGATAGAGCCCTTAGGATCTTGCTTTACTACCGACAGTATGATGGCGATCATATACGTGAGAGTTGGGTGGTTTATATGCATATCCTTAATTGTGGTCCCTAGTCGTGGGAGTTTCGAGACAGGGCATCGATACTCCGGAGTAGACTAGTGTATACAGTCGAGACCCCGACGAGGGGCGGTGGCCGGTCTCACAAGCCACTGGTGTCAGATGGATCACCTAAGATGTATACAGGTGCTCATTGGGTTATGAGTACACCGGACATGACTCGCCGGGAATCTGCTAGTTGGTACTATACCTATCGTCAGATAGCAGTTCCCTGGTGACATGTGTACAAGTTAGTTCATCGACCTGAGGTCGTCATTTGTCTCGTGTGAGTTCCCACTGTGCTTTGATTTCTACCCTACCACGGCTCAAAGGAGTCGTGCAAATAGGTACTTTTTGGGTACAGTCCCGAGCCATATGGAGGCACGTGAGCGGATCGGCAGGGGATTCGTCTCTCCCGGTATTGGGGGCGAGATCGTGCTGTGTCTAGGAGAGCCATTACACAAAGCCCACGGCCGTGGCAGGAGGTTTACTGGTAGGTACTCCAGTAGTATCCCAGGGTGTTATTGGGCTACACTCCGACACGACTTATACTGCTATTGGGGGTCTGACGTTACTAGCCCCCTAGGCAGATATGCGATACTCATTGACGAACGGACCGGACTGTATATACATTGTCACTGTTAGGCTCAGTAGGGTTTCCGGATGAGTTCGCTCATCGGCCTCTCTTGAGGTCAGTCCATGGGCAGCCGTTACGCATAGCTAGTGCCGCTGACAGTTTGTGGTTAAACCCACTGCCAGGGTACTGACGAGTCATTAGAGTCCCCCACAGACAGTTTCCCAAGTTCGGGCGAAACGTTGTAGAGGCGTATGGTTTTATGGCAGGGTTCGGAAAATGCATGTGCGTTTACGCACGTGTCAGATTTCGGGCAGATAATACTGGTGAGCTTTGGTTTAAGCCGGATCCGAGTATTATATTGAATAGATATAATATCTTTGTCTCAGTTGCATTTGTATTCGGTTGTAATACAAATGAGGGTATATTTATACAGATACGGGGTTATCCTGAAATTTGTTTCGGGATCACTTTTGGAAGTTGCAGTTTCCAGTTTTCTATCAGCCGTCTTTTAACATTCGGTTAAAGACGGATTTATCTTTTCTTGGATGAGTGTGGAAGATTCTAGAAGCATCTAGAAGGTGGTGATTAGGCTTGTGACTCACTTGTTCATTTATGGTGCATTTATTGTGTTCACACTTTGTGTTCACACTATGTGTTCACACTATGTGTTCACACTAGATATTTATCCTTGTGGTTACCTCCCCCTCTCCTACACTCACCCCCTACTCCTATAAGTATGGCCGGCCCCTTCCCCCTCTCTCTCACTCACTCTCACTTGAGATTCATTTAGTGAAAAGATTATGATAGTTTTGGGGTGTATGGAAATTTCATTGCTCATTTCATTCCATCACCCGAATCAATTGGCAACTTCATTAACCGTTCGTCCATAGCTTTGGACGGAACGAGACAAAGTCTTCTACTCATTCTCTATATCAATCTTGGTCGTCTCTTTTAGCAAACTTGACGACCGAGTTGCTTCGAGTCAGAGGCGGGAGCCCGTTTAAAGAATCGTTGACGTGGTGCCACCTGGACGAGCAGATCGAAGATCGATGAGATCGGAGCAGCCGCAACGGAGCGTGGGATGATGGTTAAAGAATGAAGGACTCGGATCGTTCGGTATAACCTTCTACTCTCTTTACAGTTTATTAGTTTAGCAATAATGGCAGATCCGGGTTAAAGTATACGATAGCGCCAGTTAAAAAGTTTTTGTTCCGCATTTGGCGTCTGTAGACGGCCGGGGCACTAACGTAGACTTACAGTGGTATCAGAGCCTCACCATTTTGCTTTACTAACTTGTGCTGACGCGTTTAAATCATCGATCGGACCGAATATCAAAAACTGCAAAATTTCAAGTTCACAGTTTCTGTTGAATTTTAAAGGGTTCCAAAAATTATTTTACATATCACAGAATTCTGTGCAGGGTTTTCTAAGAACACCGTACAAATTTGGGCACATGATTCGACAAGACTGTCGCGGAATCGCAGTCAAACCTATGGTTTGACCACGCATCCGCGGCCATTCTATGAGATCATGACCCCAAATTTGCACAGTAGCTTCTATGTTGGAATTTGAGGTTTTTGGTATATATCTTTTGGGCCCAGATTTTGTTACTGTTCAACAGATGTTCATGGGGCCCACTTCGTGATATTTAGTCGATCGAAATTTAAACATGTTAGTTTACAGTACTTACATTATATCTCCGATCGGGAATGTCATTTGATCGGTAAACCGCGTCTGATTGCTATAGTTCTTTTAGACGGGTTTGCGAACGTGACATTCGCGTTGATGTTCTGTGTTGTGCTGTGATGTTGCGGATTTGTCATGGTGGATAGCAGTGTGCAATGATAGTGCAGTTTGGATTTATTTGTACATTTGATATTGCGGGGCGAGCGTCCAACTTGTGGATTGCCGTCACTGCCTGTTGTATAATATTCTTTTGGGGCACGACCAGGTTGCGGTCGATGTACCTGTTGTACTATTTTTCATTTCTGTACTAGATTTTACCCCGCGACGGAGTGCACGGATAGCCGGGTTCTGAAGGGCAACGGGTCCGCATCTCATGGCTTTGAGAGGCAGAGGGGCATCACTCTAGAATTGGCAAACTATTCGCCGCACTCGTAGGGGGTACAGGTTAACCCAAGGAGGGGTGCTCAAGTTACCGGATTCCGTGAAGTGCAGGGTGGTCCATTCACTTTGCTGTAGGGGGCTGCCTCGCTTCAGGTTTTGGCGGGTAACTTGCCGCACCCGTAGGGGTCTAGGTTTCATTGCACAAGCTATCCACACGACCAGGGGAACGTCGGGTTTCAACAGCGGCTCTGTGAAACCCGGGGATCCCAGATTATCTGTATTGTTCTGTGATGCTTATTACTTTTCTGTAATGTTGCATATTATCACGCCTGGAGCGATTATTGTATATTGGTATATATACTATTAGATGTTGTATATGTTTTACACCCGCGCTAGTCCAGTCCCCGCTCTGTTGTTAGTTAAGTAACCTAACGGGTGATGACGGGACCCAGTGACGAATGCGGATGACATATACGTACATTTTATTTTCGTTCTTTTCTGGTGTGATTGATTGATGGGACTGCGTTGATTCTGATCAATGCAAAGGAAAACAAACCTGTTTGCAGTTGTTAGAACAAATTTAAAAAGGTGTTATTGCAAAGACGTTTCCTTTTGTTTTGCATAGCGGTATTCAGTGGAATATCCTGCACCTCATTCGACGGGGCAAGGGCCGATATCCCTTCACCGGGACTGACCCCTTGGGCAGAAGTTTGCGTCAGGGTAATAACTTCACTATAGTCGATTACAAGTTGCTTTGCATCACGGTATTCAGTGGAATATCCTGCACCTCATTCCACGAGGAAAGAGCCGAGATCCCTTCACCGGGAGTGACCTCTTTAGCAAAGGTTTTCGCCACTATATTTTTATAAAAAGCTATCAGGTTCCTTCAGCGATATCAAGTTCACTACGTTAAAGGTTTTTCGCCAAAAACCAGCCATAGCCCTCCGTCACTTCTTTTGGGTATTCAGTAGTATTCAAGCTATGTATTTTGACCTAACGCCAAGGCATAGTGTTTGGTAGCTGCTGGGTATTCATTTGTTGCATAGATAGATGAGTTGGTTTGGGACAGCCATTCTGTCATTTTGACCTAACGCCAAGGGCATGTGCGGGTGGGTTCAAATTAACAAGATAGTGACGGGTAGAACTTGGCATGTGACTTATGACATTTTGACCTAACGCCAAGGTTATAAGAGCATGGGGCAAAAATCATATCGGGAGTTTCTAAAGAAACTGAAACTTGCCAAGTATGCGCATACCTTCTGGAGTATGAGTAACGTGGATGCATTCCATCACATTATCATGCGATGAGAGTTGGATCCCGATTCCCACTGATGAGTTGGTTTACTCTTCGGGTGATCCCGATTGATTCTTCTTTCAGGTTTGGAGGAGAATTTGACAGGACAGTGGGAGGTTTCCGGATTAGATAAAGTGATAACCATTCTGATCTAGGTTAGAGTGCACGCAGAGTGTTTCTTTTCTCTCTCTCTTTGGCAGCGACCTTTGACCGACCCTAGACTATGACTCAGTGACCAAGTTGACCGAACCTTCTTAAAATACTGGCTTTTGGATTGTCTATGTTGCATAAGTCATTGCCGCTCCTTCTTTTACCCTTTTCATTTCTCACAACACCCGTTTTTCTACGGACATCCACTTCCATTGGATAGATCCATCGTATGGTTATATACGAACTCGGAGGGATTTCTTCGAGGATGGATCAAGGTTCACGAGAAATAGAATTGGTTTATTTAGTTG
Source organism: Agapanthus africanus (assembly GCA_030015575.1). NCBI lineage: Eukaryota > Viridiplantae > Streptophyta > Magnoliopsida > Asparagales > Amaryllidaceae > Agapanthus > Agapanthus africanus. The sequence goes on along the minus strand of JASDDO010000004.1, from coordinate 135,199,751 downwards.
TCTTTTATTATCACCTTCTCTCAGGTTGCGAGAGCTCCTTGGTTTAGGAGAGTACACCTATTACGCTTATTGGATAGTCTTATTCCAAACCATAAGCAGGTGCCAAAAGGTAGGGAATGAAGAAAACCAATTAGCCTAAGTAGGGTGCGCAGAAGGTAATATGTAAAGACAAAATAAAGGGATTAGAAAGAGGGCAAAGTAAATTGCGACTGATATCATTCACGACCAAACCGCATACTTCATCGCCACTCATATTTCACCTTTAAAAGAATAAGGTATTATTATTCAGATGTCTTTTATCATCACCTTCTCTCAAGATGCGAGTACTCCTTGGTTTAGGAGGGTACACCTATTATGCTTACTGGATAGTCTTCTTCCAAACCATAGGCTGGTGACGAACGGTAGGGAGGGAAGAAAACCATTTAGCCTAATGATGGTGTACAGAAGGTAATGACTAAAGACAAATAAAGGGATTTGGAGAGATGGCAACAAAATATACGGTTAAAGTCATGAATTGGATTATGGAAGAGGCATTGCTAGGAATACCAGGATACCCCTACGAAACATTTTCATGTTTCAGTGCATTGTTAAACCAAAACTGTTTTTCCGATTAGATACTTACTCCAAGGGTATGTATTTACCAGGTTTCATTCTCGTATCTGTATGGTTTTACAGATAATGAGTGGGAGTAAGTTATTGGGAATTAGGTGATTATCCTCATTATATCGGAATTCGTTGTAATTGGTGATATTTGAGGAAATCGCCAGGGTACAGTTTTCAACCTACGACGCACAGGTTTTGAGTTTCTCAACTCAGCGGACTTATACAGAGTATTGTATGTTGTCCAGTGTCCTTCCGGACAAAGGGGTAGGTCCTCGTACTATGTTCTGTTTACTTATGACTTCTCTAGTATTTAGATAAGTGTTTCGTAGAAATACAAGGTCTAAGTTTTGAGAAGTTGTGGGTATAAGAATAAAGTAGAGAACCAGGTGTCACAAGTATCGGGATTCTTCAAAGAGATCGAAGATGTAGATTCTTATGATTGGTATTCAGATAATAGTGATGGTTTTTAGAAATGTGTTTCTCTTTCAGGTTACTCATAATTGGATGGATTCCTAAGTTGAGTAATGCTGATTAGCCTTTTTCCATTAAAGTGATATGCACTGGAGACAGCTGCATGATTTGAATCTGGTTCCATTTAAATAAAGTGCCAAAGTTTCTATATTGGATATAGAATGGTTCATACCTTAAAAGATGTTAAGGTACGGGGAGTTGTCCAGCTTATGCTTAAAACCAGACTCTGGATGACTCAGGGCACGTTTCTGTAATGGTTGTTTATGGGTTGACCCTGGCTATGACGAGGGTTGATATTCTACCATTTGGAAGATCAATAGTGATATTGTTCTTGACTCGCCACAGTTTTAGTAAAATGGATTTTTTCAGAAAACAGTAGTGGGAGTATGGTAGAACTGGAAGTGATTCCAGAACCGCGAACAATTACGGAAAATTTAATATGACCTATATATTCAATCAGGATTGGCATTCCATTAGCCACTCCGCAGATAGGGTGGGTAACCTCAGACACCCGAGAGGTACTCCGGTAGCCTCAAGGATGGTGACAGGGAGATTCTTGTTTACCCAGACTTGACACTACTGTTGTTCCAGATTGTGAGACCCGGCAGGAGGTTAAGTATAGCGTCGTTCTAAACTAGCTTTAGAAGTGCACGTATATATTATTCTGCCAGAGGGTTGTCATAGTCAGTGGGAGCAGCGGAAACATAGTGGGCAAGATGCTTATGTCTATTTATAGACTTGGGCAGTTATAGCGGAGATAGATCATCTAGTTTTGATGTGACAGTCATGGGTTTGACTTCAATCAGAATAGGGGATAGATCTGTTAAGAAGGTAGTAGGGTGTGATGTCATGGTATCTGGATGACATACACAGAGTAGGAAGTAAAATTCCTATACTACGATCGGTTGTACTGTGGTCGTCACACAGTTGTTTCTCCAGACAGGATATAGATATAATATTTGACATTCTGGTTTCTAGATCTATGGTTTTAGATCTAGATTTGGGTAGTTTCCCAATGTGGGTACTTTGACAGTATTCTAATGGTTTTTAGAATAGTTGACTCCTGGCATGGTGGTGTACCTGCAGATGATGGAGTCACCCTCTCTAAAGGTGTCTTACAGACTAAAGGGGAGAGGGATGGGCATGATTGACAGATCACTTGCTTAGGCAACTGAGTCAATCATGAGATGTCAAGTACCACACCAGATGTTGTTTTTGCACTAGATGCAATAAGTTTGTATTAATCCAATCCTGGAGAAACATAAGGAAGCAGTTTTAGAACATAAGTACATGTTCTACGGATTTGATGACGGCAGCCTCCTTCGGGAGACGGTTATCATTCCAGGCTTCAAAGGTGACATGGTTGACAGAGTGATTGTCAGAGTTATAGTTTTCCCTCTGATGAGGGACAGTATTATGGACAGGTGGCCAAAGAGGATACTGTGGGTGGTATGGTGCCGGATACTGATTAGGTTCAGTGATCGATACAGTCTAAGAAGTTTGGATTTGGAGTTCATTTATGAACTAGGTCCCATCAGATATCCAGACATGTTCTAAGACAGGTATTACTCAATTCGGGAGATGGCTTTCTCCATGAACTTGAGATTTAGAGAGATATAGAAAGAAACTTCTGGGCGGATCCACTCACTGAGGCTATTTCTCGAACACAATAGTTTTACAAACGGGCTTTGTGAAACTGATTAGTAGAGGAGTTGGATGTTCGGTTTCACACGGGCTGTGAGTAGTCGACATCGCAATAATTAGCCTTGAGTGCAAGTGGGAGATTGTTGGAGATAGTGCCCTCAGAGTCAATTATTGGATCGCAGGTACGTGATTGCAATGATTGCGGAGGACCTATACCGGTAGGACAGTCTTACTCGAGATGATAGTATGCTATCTGGTTTGCCTTTATCAGTCGTGTACATGTTCAGGTGACTGATTACATGTTACACTTTGATAGAGCCCTTAGGATCTTGCTTTACTACCAACAGTATGATAGCGATCATATACGTGAGAGTTGGGTGGTTTATATGCATATCCTTAATTATGGTCCCTAGTCGTGGGAGTTTCGAGACAGGGCATCGATACTCCGGAGTAGACTAGTGTATACAGTCGAGACCCCGACGAGGGGCGGTGGCCAGTCTCACAAGCCACTGGTGTCAGATGGATCACCTAAGATGTATACAGGTGCTCATTGGGTTATGAGTACACCGGACAGGACTCGCCGGGAATCTGCTAGTTGGTACTATACCTATCGTCAGATAGCAGTTCCCTGGTGACATGTGTACAGGTTAGTTCATCGATCTGAGGTCGTCATTTGTCTCGTATGAGTTCCCACTGTGCTTTGATTTCTACCCTACCACGGCTCAAAGGAGTCGTGCAAACAGGTACTTTTTGGGTACAGTCCCGAGCCATATGGAGGCACGTGAGCGGATCGGCAGGGGATTCGTCTCTCCCGGTATTGGGGGCGAGATCGTGCTGTGTCTAGGAGAGCCATTACACAAAGCCCACGGCCGTGGCAGGAGATTTACTGGTAGGTACTCCAGTAGTATCCCAGGGTGTTATTGGGCTACACTCCGACACGACTTATACTGCTATTGGGGGTCTGACGTTACTAGCCCCCTAGGCAGATATGCGATACTCATTGACGAACGGACCGGACTGTATATACATTGTCACTGTTAGGCTCAGTAGGGTTTCCGGATGAGTTCGCTCATCGGCCTCCCTTGAGGTCAGTCCATGGGCAGCCGTTACGCATAGCTAGTGCCGCTGACGGTTTGTGGTTAAACCCACTGCCAGGGTACTGACGAGTCATTAGAGTCCCCCACAGACAGTTTCCCAAGTTCGGGCGAAACGTTGTAGAGGCCGTATGGTTTTATGGAAGAGTTCGGAAAATGCACGTGCGTTTACGCACGTGTCAGATTTCGGGCAGATAATACTTGTGGGCTTTGGTTTAAGCCGGATCCGAGTATTATATTGAATAGATATAATATCTTTGTCTCAGTTGCATTTGTATTCGGTTGTAATACAAATGCGGGTATATTTATACAGATACGGGGTTATCCTGAAATTTGTTTCGGGGTCACTTTTGGAAGTTGCCAGTTTCCAGTTTTCTATCAGCCGTCTTTTAACATTCGGTTAAAGACGGATTTATATTTTCTTGGATGAGTGTGGAAGATTCTAGAAGCATCTAGAAGGTGGTGATTAGGCTTGTGACTCACTTGTTCATTTATGGTGCATTTATTGTGTTCACACTATGTGTTCACACTAGATATTTATCCTTGTGGTTACCTCCCCCTCTCCTACACTCACCCCCCTACTCCTATAAGTATGGCCGGCCCCTTCCCCCTCTCTCTCACTCACTCTCACTTGAGATTCATTTAGTGAAAAGATTATGATAGTTTTGGGGTGTATGGAAATTTCATTGCTCATTTCATTCCATCACCCGAATCAATTGGCAACTTCATTAACCGTTCGTCCATAGCTTTGGACGGAACGAGACAAAGTCTTCTACTCATTCTCTACATCAATCTTGGTCGTCTCTTTTAGCAAACTTGACGACCGAGTTGCCTCGAGTCAGAGGCGGGAGCCCATTTAAAGAATCGTTGACGTGGTGCCACCTGGACGAGCAGATCGGAGATCGGTGAGATCGGAGCAGCCGCAACGGAGCGTGGGATGATGGTTAAAGAACGAAGGACTCGGATCGTTCGGTATAACCTTTCTACTCTCTTTACAGTTTGTTAGTTTAGCAATAATGGCAGATCCGGGTTAAAGTATACGATAGCGCCAGTTAAAAAGTTTTTGTTCCGCATTTGGCGTCTGTAGACGGCCGGGGCGCTAACGTAGACTTACAGTATTTTACTTCTTTTATTATTTTATGATTAGATCTTTTGATCTTTTCCTTTTTATTAAAGACCTTGGTCTTTTTTCAGATCTATGATCTTTTTAGAAGATGGCTCTTCTTTTTACGAGATGGTTTCATCTCTGTTATTCAAGAACATAGTTCTTTTTACCTTGAAGATGAAGAAATCTTCTTTTTTCTAAGAGCTTTCTTTTCTTTAGTAGAGGGTTTTTCTCTCTCCTTTCTCTATGTTCTCTCTTTTCTAGACTTGAAGTCTAGGGTCCTTTATATAGGGCCAAATGATTTGTTAAATCGGTTTTAAGAGATCTTTCTCTGCTTGATTTGGGAATATTTTCCACCGTTGGATCTTTGATCCTAAGGCTTCTGTTTTACAGAAGATAATCTTCTTATTTTAATAATATTGAAAAATCTTTCCATAACAGAATTTTAGTTCTGATTAATTAATAATTTATTATTAGTAGATCTTTTGATCTGACGGTGGGGGAATTTTTAATTCCAGCGCTGGCACACCTTGCGCTGGCCCACCTTGCGCTAGCGCACCTACGTTCGACACGTGGCGCGCAGCGCCGAGCGCAGCGCTACCGCGCTAGCGCACCTGTGTCTGACACGTGGCGCGCAGCGCAGAGCGCAGCGCAACCGCGCTAGCGCACCTGTGTTTGACACGCAGCGCAGAGCGCCGGATCTGAAGCATTGCTTCAACTTTTTAAATTTTGAATTTTGATACAGAGCTTTGCTCTGATGGGGTGCGCTGCCTAGGGCGCAGCGCTCCAGGCGCTGGCGTGTCTATTTTTGACACGTGGCGTGCAGCGCGTAGAATCTGAAGCGTTACTTCAATTTTTGAATTTTGAAATTCAAAACAGAGCTTTGCTCTGATTGGGGGAAACATACCCATTCTCCAATGAGTACCTGTGTACAATCTTTGATGTCACATACCAATGGTTGTGGGATCAACCATCGCCCTCTAAGGGACAAGAAACGTAGACACTAGTCTACACTGGAATATCGATGCCCTGGTCTCGATATTCCCACGACTAGGAACTGATTAAATGATGTACTTATGGACCACCCTGGCCCCACTAGTATGATCTCATCATAATCCTAGTAGTCAAGTACATATCCTAAGGGCTTTATCAACATGTGAGAGCAAGACAGTAAAGAATACCAGTCAACATGTTAAGATAAAGAGTAAATCATGTCGAGCAAGAAAGTCCTCTATATATGTCCAAGCATCCACTATAATATACATCACATATACAATAATGGCCTCTAGGGCATACATATACCTAACACACTACATACTTGAAAGCCTAGAATACAAGCCCAAACACTACACTAAACAATACTAACTAGAGTTTTAGCTACTAGGTTAATGTAACAACCTTTGTAGACGGTCCTTCGGATCTTGAAAGTTCACTCCTTGAGCTCCTAGGGTTGATTGAACGAGCTCTCGAAGTCGATCTCCCGCGTTGAAAACGATCCACCCGAGAATGCTAATTCAAGCGATAACTTCTACGAAACAAGTAAAGATCAAGTCTTGCCAGGACAAGATACTTTGAGAGTGTAGTTTATAAACAAGATGCTCTCTTTTCTTCTCTCAAAACTCAAGAAGAGAAGTAAGGAAGAAAATGAAGAAAGATGGCAACTCAAGAAAAATATCAACCATAATAAAATCTTATACTCTTTCAATTCTTATCTCTTTATGCAAAAAAACAAAATAAGTGGATGAGTGGGTTGTAACTCACTAGTGTGAGTCACAAGCCCACACAACTCTAGAAGAAGTGAGAATATGAAAGAGTGTAGAGAGAGGCTACCCCACCATGATATTCCTTCAATTCTTATCTCGTTTTTGATCTATTCCATAGCTGAGATTTCTCAGCGCCCCTGTTTGGCTGGGAGCATAGAGCACGAACGTCCTCGTAATGGCTCCATGTATTTTGCTACGACGAGATCTCTGCCGCTCCACGTCCCGCATCCTCCGCTAGCGTACCTTGCCATTAATGAGCGTATCTCGCTATTAATAGGTGTATCCCTCCATCAACGTGGACGTAACACGGGACGTATCGGACGGCAAGAATCTCGCATCGACTCGCTCCAACGCGACCCCTATATAAACCCCTCCTCCAGACGATTCAGGTAATTCGAATTGAATCCAATATGCCGCTACTCTGTCCAATTATTCCACGGTACTTACTGTTAGTTATATGTATGCCCTAAAGGCCATTACTGTACATGGGATGTATATTGTAGTGGATGCTTGGACATATATAGGGGGGACTTTCATGCTCGATATGATAGTATGCTATCGGGTTGCTCTTTGTCTTAACATGTTGACTTGTATACGTAATACTGTCTTGCTCTCACATGTTGATAAAGCCCTTAGGATGTGTACTTGACTACCAGGACTATGATGTAGATCATACTAGTGGGGCCAAGGGTAGTCCACAAGTACACCCTATAATTGTTCCTAGTCGTGGGAGTATCGAGACAGGGCATCGATACTCCAGAGTAGACTGGCGTATACGCTTCTCGACCCATGTGATGGGCGATGGATGATCCCATATCCATTGGTGTTTGACATCAGAGAAGGTATACGGGTGCTCAGTGGAGACTGGGTACACTGAACGGACTAGCCGAGAACTCCTAGATGGTATTATACCTATCATCGGATAGCAGTTCTCTGGTGACACTGGTGTTCCCCTCCGAATGACGCGGCGGAGACCCGGTGAACGTCTCGCCTGAGATTCGGGGCAGATGCTATTTGGTTTTATCCGTCTACCTCCCCGAAGATGCCAAGTTGATTTATGGCACCGTGTATCGGAGGTTTAGACGGATGCGGCTGATGTAGCAGACTTCGTCAGATTCCCCCTCGAGGTGAGGGGTTTTTGATTGTGGGGACGCTCTTCCCTGCAGGCGCTTGCCCCTGCAGTTAATTACTCTACCGCATCGCGGTAACAACTTTCTCCTTCTCCAGAATTTCACTTCGTGTCGTGTGTGTTTGTTTTGTTTGTGGTTGCCCGTGGATTGTATACGGAGACTGAGTAATGCCGTCGCCCGTAAGACGTGGATTAGTCCAAATCCGTATTTACTTAGATTTGGGTTTGGTGTTTTTAGTTTAAGGATACGTTAGCCGTATTGAGGCTAAGATCAACTTAAACGTTCGTTAAGGATATGTTAGTCCTGTTTGGGACTAAGATCAACTTAACGTGGTGATCCATTTAATATATGTCCGTCGGGACTCGTCACCTCCCTGACGTCGTTGAAGAATTACAACGATAGGTGTCAGAGGAGTTCAGAGATGTACCCTAGGACCAAAGTTGATTTGGAGTTTTATAGTTCATTTGAATATTTAAGGATACGTTAGCCGTTTTTGGGGCTAAGATCAACTTAAACGGGATCGTTTAGATCCGGCAAAAGAGCATTTGAGGGCTCTATTGTTCCAGTTTAGGGACGTGGTGGTCCGTCGCCAGTTTAAAGACGTGGTGGTCCATCGCCAGTTTAGGGACGTAGTGGTCCATTATTAGTTTAGGGACATTTCGGTCCGACATTCCCATTTAGGGACGATTTTTAGTTTAAGGACGTCTCGGTCCGATATTAGTTTAAGGACGTCTCGATCCAATATTAGTTTAAGGACGTCTCGGTCCACGAGTTTAAGGACCCCGCAGTCCATATACGTGTGTGGTCGTCGGGACCCGTCACCTCTCTGACGTCGTTGAAGGATTACAACGACGGGTGTCAGAGGAATTCGGAGATGTACCCTCGAACCGGAGGTAAATTGATTTAGGAGAGCAGTCTTGCTCAGTCAATTTAATTTAAGGACTTACGGCCAAAATTGGGCTAAGTCCAGTTGAAAATGTTCAACATTTTATTTGCTTTTACATTGCATTTCTTTTTATTTTCATTTGGGCTTTGCCCAGAAAGGATGCAGAGCATCAATTTCTTTTGGGCTCTGCCCTATATAAATGATGCAGAGCATCAATTTTATTTGGGCTCTGCCCCTTTATTGCTTTGCAATTTATTTTGGCCTGCTTGATCTTTTTGATTTGGGCCTGGCCCTTTAGAAAATGCATTGCATTACAGGCGCTTTGCGCCAATCAGAGAGCGCAAGCGCTCGTGGTGATGACACGTGTCATGCAGCGCAGTGCGCTGCGCTAGTGCGCTACGCTTGCGCTGCTGACACGTGGCGCGCTGTGGTGGCTTGCGCCAATTTCAGAGAGCAAAGCTCTTATTCAAAAGCGCATAGCGTAAATGGTTCAGGCGCTGACACGTGGCGCTCTCTGGTGGCTTGCGCCAGCCCAAGAGCGCAACAGTGCAGATTTATAAGTGCAAAGCACTATTAATTTGAGAATCTTTTAGATTCAAGAACAGAAGTGCAAAGCACTGTTAGATTTCTTGATCTAATTTAGATCAAAGAAAAAGATAAGTTTTTTCTTATCTTAAAGAACCAAAGGTTCATGAAAAAGTGCAAAGCACTATTTTTATTTTATTTATTCATTTATTTAGTTATGTTTAAAGATCAATGATCTTGTTTTTAGATCACTGATTTGTTCATAAGAGAATTTTCTCTTCTTTCAAAGGTTTTTACCTTCTCTTGTTCTTGAGGAGTTCTCGAGAGTTCTCTTCTCTTTTTTTTTTTAGAAAGATGTTGATGCCTTTGAATTGAGGCCGAGGGTCCTTTTTATAGTGCCCATAAATTAGTTAAATTTGTTAAAGAGATCTTTCTCTGAGTGATTTGGGGAATCTCCATCACCGTTGGATCTTTGATCCAAGAGCTTCTGTTTTACAGAAGAAAATCTTCTTGTTTTAACAAGAACAGAAAGATTTCTCAGAATTTTAATTCTGTTTGGTGCAAATGCTCCAGAGCGTGACACGTGTCGCGCAGCGCAAAGCGCGGCGCAACTGCGCTAGCGCATCTGCGCTGACACGTGTCGCGCAGCGTACAGCGCGGCGCAACTGCGCTGACACGTGTCGCTCAGCGCAGTGCTTGCGCAACTGAAGCGTTGCTTCCTTTGATTTTTCCTTGAACAGAGCTTTGCTCTGATTGGGTGCGCTGCCTTGGGCGCTGCGCTGATGCGTCTGTGCCAGACACGTGGCGCGTTGCGCCCGGGATTTGAAGCGTTGCTTTAAAATTTTGAATTTTGAATTTCAACAGAGCTTTGCTCAGATTGGGGGAAACAAATGCCCCCCCACCGTTGCGCTTACGTGGCCCCAAACGTGAGCGCAACGGTGGCGGAATTCCAACCGCCGTGGCAACTTTTGGAAGTTGAAGAGGCACTAGATACCTATAAATAGGACCTTTGGTCCCCCACAGATGTTTATCATCTTTCAGATTTTTATTTTCAAAAAACTTCAGTGCTTTGCTCTTGCCTTCAAGAACTCCAGAGCTTTGCTCTCCTTTCCAAAGTTTTTTAGAAAAACTTTAGGTAAAATTGATTCTCAGATTAAATTAATTTTAATTAATCTTAACCAGCAGAGCTTTGCTCTCATAGCTCTTCTGATCTAAAGAAAATCCCTTCGGGGTTTCACCAGCAGAGCTTTGCTAAATTTCAAAGTTAGAAACTTTAGGTAAAATTAATGTAAATCAAATTAATTTAAATTAATCTCAGTCAAAGATCTTTGCTCTCACAGATCTTTTGATCTAAAGAGATCCCCATTGGGGTTTCATAAACAGAGTTTTGCTCTCAAACACTTATAGATCTGCAGAGATCTTGTTCATGGGTTCTAACCCATGAACAGAGCTTTGCTCTCGAGGAATTTTGCCTTCTGTGTATATTATTTTTTCTTTTATCGCTAATCTTCCTGTGGTATTTCCTCCAGGCATAATGGCGGTGCGTCTTTACAGTTTGCACGAGTTCATCACCTATGACGATATCCGCGCACAGGGCCGTCATCAAAACCAGGAGTTTACGGACGCCCAGTGCGCGGAGGTCATGGATCGCCTCAACGCAAGCGGTGGTTGGCTACTTCCTCGTCGTTCAGCTCTCTTGAAGGTCATGTTGGGAGCAATATGGAGAGCACTTCCGGGTCTTTACGAGGCCTTACCGCTCAATGCGCTGGATGATGCCGAAGACAAGGTGCATTCAGTGTACCTGACAGGGCTGATCTCGAAGAAACGGCGGGACAGTCTCATTGATATCCTACATCAAATCTTCCAGCAGACGACGATAGTTGCTGCTTATCGAAGGCCGGGAGGGCTTGCCGAGGATCTTGACACACAGGAGCGCGAGAGGCTGCGCATAAGAATAATCAGAAAGGCCAGAAGAACTCTGGATGGCCTTACTTTTGACTTTCTCAATCCGTGCCCCGGATCTGAAGTTATTCCATTGTAATAATATTTTTCGTTCATTGCTTTTTACGATTGTAAGAATTTTTGGCAATATGAATGGAAACTTTTTATTTCAGCTTGTCTTATTTTTCGTCCTGAGTCTTCTGCCCATGCATGAATGAGTGTGTCTCGAATGCTCGATCAAATGTAAATCGGATGTTCTTTCTGTCATTTTCTCCGTCTTTTCTTTCTTTTATTATCAGTATGCCATCTTAGTAACCATGGTTGACGGATGATTAGGGCGAGTATCCCGACCCCCTCAAGAAACAGCGATGGCTTAGGCCGCAGGTTCAGATCTGCTGCCTAAGACTTTTCAACTCTATGAACCGTGAGGGTCTCATAGAGACTTTCTCCCTACGGATCGAGAGGATCTCGTAGGTGGGTTTTTCTCCTTAGGAATCGTGAGGACTCCTAAGTGTGGTTTTCTCTTATAAGTCGTAAGGATCCTATAAGAGAATTTCTCCCTCTTACGAGTCGAGAGGGCCCGTAAGCGGTTGTTTCCCTCCTTGTCGAGATTCGACTTTGGAGAGTGAGACCCGTGAATAGTATGCAAGAGATCTTTTTGGATCGACTTGCAGGGTCCCATTGTTCAGGAAGCAAGTTTTTTAGTCCCTGCTGCCTGAGGCTTCATCTTGCAAGTTGAGACGAATCAGGAATTTTCCCACGGAGACACTGGTTTCTCTGTGAGCTGACGCGAATCAGGAGGCTCTCGTCAAGGAGTGTTTGTATTCGTGAGTCGAGGAATTTGCTAAGGATTATTTGTTTCCCTAGCGCCAAGGATTATTTGTTTCCTTGGGGTTTGAAACGAGTCGAGAATTTCCCACGGAGACACTGGTTGCTCTGCGAGTCGACGCGGATCAGGGGGCTCTCGTCAAGGAGTGTTTGTATCCGTGAGTCGACGAATTTGCTAAGGATCATTTGTTTCCCTAGCGCCAAGGATTATTTGTTTCCTTGGGGTTTGAAACGAGTCGAGAATTTCCCACGGAGGCACTGGTTGCTCTGCGAGTCGACGCGGATCAGGGGGCTCTCGTCAAGGAGTGTTTGTATCCGTGAGTCGAGGAATTTGCTAAGGATCATTTGTTTCCCTAGCGCCAAGGATTATTTGTTTCCTTGGGGTTTGAAACGAGTCGAGAATTTCCCACGGAGGCACTGGTTGCTCTGCGAGTCGACGCGGATCAGGGGGCTCTCGTCAAGGAGTGTTTGTATCCGTGAGTCGAGGAATTTGCTAAGGATCATTTGTTTCCCTAGCGCCAAGGATTATTTGTTTCCTTGGGGTTTGAAACGAGTCGAGAATTTCCCACGGAGGCACTGGTTGCTCTGCGAGTCGACGCGGATCAGGGGGCTCTCGTCAAGGAGTGTTTGTATCCGTGAGTCGAGGAATTTGCTAAGGATCATTTGTTTCCCTAGAGCCAAGGATTATTTGTTTCCTTGGGGTTTGAAACGAGTCGAGAATTTCCCACGGAGGCACTGGTTGCTCTGCGAGTCGACGCGGATCAGGGGGCTCTCGTCAAGGAGTGTTTGTATCCGTGAGTCGAGGAATTTGCTAGGGATTATTTGTTTCCCTAGCGCCAAGGATTATTTGTTTCCTTGGGGTTGAAACGAGTCAAGAATTTCCCACGGAGGCACTGGTTGCTCTGCGAGTCGACGCGGATCAGGAGGCTCTCGTCAAGGAGTGTTTGTATCCATGAGTCGAGGAATTTGCTAGGGATTATTTGTTTCCCTAGCGCCAAGGATTATTTGTTTCCTTGGGGTTGAAACGAGTCGAGAATTTCCCACGGAGGCACTGGTTGCTCTGCGAGTCGACGCGGATCAGGAGGCTCTCGTCAAGGAGTGTTTGTATCCGTGAGTCGAGGAATTTTCCAAAGACACTGGTTTCTTCGGAGTTGGGATGTACCGTCGATATTTGGCTTCATTTTCTGGCGGAGCCTGTTGGGAAAGTATGGTTCTCTCTTTGTTTGTGCCCTTAGATTGTATACAGGGATCGATGTGATCTCAGCTCTAGGGCCAAAGTTTTATCATCATTTTCTTTTTTATTTTATTTCCGCGATGCTCTATCATTTCAGCTTTTATATCGCAAAGGTCGCGATTGCCCAATCATTTCGGCTATTTTTCGCGGTGCCCAATCATTTCGGCTATTTATTTTATTTTTACTCGTTGCTTTTTATTGCGAGTTGCCTAATCATTTCGGCTATTTTGCATGCATACATTTTTACTTACTGCTTTTTATTGCAAGTTGCCCTATCATTTCGGCTATTTTGCATGTGCGGCCTATTGGCTTTTCGCCGTAAACCTGAAATTAGACGTCGATTTCGGCATCAGCACCGCTACAACTGGGATATTGCCAGGAGCGAATCATCATTTGCCTCCGTCGGTGTCGAACAAAGGTGGCTTAGAGAACAGGGTTAGGGTTCCGCCGACTAAGGCTTTTGACTTCATGAGCCGTAAGGGTCTCACAAAGGTATTTCTTCCTACAAGTCGTGAGGATCTTGTAGGTGTATTTTCTCCTTAGGAATCGTGAGGATTCCTAAGTGTTCATTTCCTCTGTAAGTCGTAAGGATCCTACAGGAGGGTTTTCTCCTCATAAATCGAGAGGATTTACAAGGGTTGTTCACCATGCGAACATATCCCCAGTCACGGATGAAACTTGGTTAGGGAAATGTTTATTCGCGCACGTGGATTGTATACAAGAGTCAGTATTGAGCCACTTGTAGGGCAATATCGGATGTTGTGGGGGTTGCTTAAGCACAGGTTTAGGTCTCTGTAACTTAAGACTTTCAACTCTTATAAGCCGTGAGGGTCCCATAAGAGATTTCTCCTTACGAGTCGTGAGGATCTCGCAAGTGTATTTTCTCCTTAGGAATCGTGGGGATCCCTAAGTGTGTTGCTCCCTTGTGAGTCGTAAGGATCTCACGCGGGTGGTTTCTCCTTACAAGGTCGAGAGGACCCTACAAGTGTCCTTTAACGAGGTTGCGCCCTTTCAGGTTTTCACAAACACTCGCCGGTAGCCCTGCTGGTTTTACTCACGGAGCCCTTTCGGGTTTTCATCCGTGCCCATTTTGCTTATGGACATACCGTTTTTTTTTATTCTTTTTATATATTTTTTTTTACGAGGTCGCGCCCTTTCGGGTTTTCACGAACACTCGCCGGTAGCCTTGCTGTTTTTACTCACGGTGCCCTTTCGGGTTTTCATCCGTGCCCTTTTTGCTTATGGACATACCGTTTTTTTTAATTTTATTTTTATATGTTTTCTTTTTATATCTCGTCAGCCTAAAGATGCTGCGGTAGTAGTTTAAAGACGTTTCGGTCTGCTATTAGTTTAAGGACATTTCGGTCCGACGTTTGAGAAGGCTGGCTACTGCTGATAGAGTTTGAGCTTAGGAAGATAGCGAGCGGACATAATCGTTGTCATCTACCATTGACCTAGGCTGTGGCTCATTAAGCATAGTATTTCTTTAGGAAGCGACCGTTTATTGGCCTGAAAGGCCTTTCACCGTGCATGTCCATAAGTAGATAGGCCCCACCCTGGTAGACCTTATCTATGATGTATGGGCCTTCATAGTTTGGCTCGAATTTTCCTCACTTGGCGCGATTGGGGATCATAGGCCTTTTGACCACTAACACAAGTTCGCCTTGGCGGAATGTCCTCGTCCGGATCAATCTTTCATATGAGCGCGTCATCTTTGCTTTATAAGCTTCCAGATTTTGCTGTGCTATGAGCCGGGTTTCATCAAGGGCGTCAAGCTCCTCAAGCCGAAGGTGAGCATTTTCTTCGTCTGTTAGCTCGTAGTGGACTGCCACTCGTAGAGAGGGTAACTCTATCTCGAGGGGGAGTACTGCTTCTGTACCGAACACCAACGCGTACGGCGTTGTGTTCGTGGCCGTCTTGAACGTAGTTCGATATGCCCAAAGAGCTTCTTGCAGTTTTTCGTGCCAGTCTTTCTTATTTCGGGACACCGTTTTCTTTATGATCTTTGTCAAGGTCTTGTTGAAGGCTTCAGCTAGACCATTAGCTCGCGGATTGTAAACTGAAGAATATCTCCAGTCTATATTATGCTGTTGCGCGAAGCGACTGATCTTGTGGCTTCTGTAAGCTGGCCCGTTATCGGAGATGATCCGTCGCGGAGTTCCAAACCGATATATGACGTGCGTCTTGAAGAAGTGGAGGATATTTTCCGTCTTCACTTCTCTTAACGGTATCGCTTCTGCCCATTTAGAGAAGTAGTCAGTCATTGCTAGGATGAAACGATGTCCTCTAGACGATGCTGGTTCGATGGGGCCGACTATATCAGTCCCCCACGTTTCGAATGGCCAGCTAGCCACCGTTGGATGTAGTGGATTTGGATGCTGGTGGATGAAGTCCCCATGAATTTGGCATGAGTGGCATTGCTTCGAATATTCGAGGCAGTCCTGGATCATCGTGGGCCAGTAGTAGCCCATCCATTTGATCTTCAACTTCATCTTCGGGCCTGCTTGGTGAGAACCGCAGAGTCCATCGTGAACTTCCTGGACGACCCTTTTCGCTTCGTCAGGTCCTAAGCATCTCAGCCACAAAGAATCAAATGACCTCTTGTACAGAGTATCATTGACGAAGGCGAAAGACAGAGCTCGTTTCATAAGCTGATGTCTTGCGGACGCTTCTTCAGGCATTCGGTGGGACTTGAAGTAATCTATGAAGACTTCTCTCCAATCCTCGGTATTTTCCTAATCTTTTACTTGCAGGGTTGTCTGCTCGCTCGCTCCCTTTTCTTCGGATAATTCCGGAGATATTTCTGCTGGGGCAAGCACTCGACGGCTTTGTACCACGATTCTAACGTCATCGAGGTTCTCGTCAGCCAGTTCTTTAGCAAGTTTGGCCAGTGCGTCCGCTTTGCTGTTTTCCACACGCAGTATGTTCTCCAAAGTATAGGAGAGAATTTGGGTCAACAGTTGTTGCACCCTTTCACCGTATTTCACCAACTCCGGTTTGCATGTTTGGTAGTCGTCGTTTACTTGACTGACGACCAGTTGAGAATCCTCGTATATGATGAGGTTTTCAATTCCCATGTCAATGGCGATCTCGAGGCCTGCTGTCAGAGCTTCGTATTCGGCTTCGTTGTTTGTCCTCGGCTCCGTCAGGGAGAAAGCAAAGCGCATTATCCCTCCTTGTGGAGTTACAAAGATGAGTCCTACCCCCGATTTGATTATAGGGGTACTTTGTTTGCGCTTTTTCATGGAAGATGCTCCATCGAAATAAAGTTCCCATCGGGTATTATCACCGTTGATCGCATCAAACGCATGTTCGTCTGGAAGATCGCAATTCAGAGGAGAATCGGCGGGTATCGGATGCTCAGCGAGGAAATCGGCGATGGCCTGGCCTTTCACTGCCTTGAGAGGTTGATATGTTATCGAGAACTCCATCAAGAGCAGAGCCCATTTGGCGAGTCGACCTGTCAATATGGCCTTTGACATTAGATATTTGAGAGGGTCCACCTTCGAAATAAGACGGACTTCATGCGCCAACGCATAGTGCCTGAGCTTTGTTATCGCAAAGATCAACGCCAGGCAGTGTTTCTCAATGGGGGAGTAGTTGCTTTCTGCCCCCAGCAGAACTCGACTTAAGTAGTAGAGTGCTCTTTCTTTCCCCTGATCGTTCTCTTGTGCCCATAATGCGCCTAAGGAACCTTCGAAGGCGGTTGTATAAAGAATGAGGGGTTTTCCTTTGACCGGAGCAGCCAACACCGGCGGGTTCTGCAGGTACTGTTTGATCTCGTCTAGCGCGCTTTGGCATTTTTGGTCCCAGACGAACGGGGTCCCTTTCTTCATCAGGTGGCTGTAGGGACGGCACTTGCCTGAAAGATTGGCTATAAATCGACGTATGTATGCGAGCTTCCCTTGGAGAGATCGCAACTGTTTGAGAGTTCTCGGCGGAGGCATTTCCATGATCGCTTTGATCTTTGACGGATCTATTTCAATACCTCGGTGTCGAACAATGAATCCCAGGAATTTGCCTGAGGAAACTCCAAATGCACACTTGAGCGGGTTCATTTTCAAGTTGTATTGCCGAAGGCGTTGAAATACGGGCTTCAAATGCTCGAGATGTTCCTCGTATGATTTGCTTTTAACCACGAGATCGTCGATATAGCATTCGACGATTTCGTGTATAAGGTCATCGAAGATCTTCGTCATGGCCTTTTGGTAGGTGGCGCCGGCGTTCTTTAAACCGAATGGCATCACCTTGTAACAAAATATTCCTAGAGGGGTCCTGAAGGCTGTGTGCTTCTGGTCTTCTGGATGCATTTTTATCTGATTATATCCTGACGAGCCGTCCATGAAGGAGAAAATCTCATGAGTGGATGTATTGTCTATCATCAGTTCGGTGACTGGCACTGGGAAATCGTCCTTCGGGCAAGCTTTATTGAGATCCCGGAAGTCTACGCATATGCGCACTGTCCCATTTTTCTTCATCACCGGGACGATGTTGGCGATCCATTCAGGGTATTGAACTTCCTGGATGAAGCCGGAGTCGATCAGCTTTTTGACTTCAGCATTGATACTCATTTCAAGCTCAAGCCGCATTCTTCTCGGCGCCTGTTTGACTGGCTTGACGTCCAGAGATATCGCCAATACATGCACAGCAATTTCTGGATCTAATCCTGGCATTTCGGAATAGTTCCACGCGAAGCAATCTCTATGCTGTAGAAGCACGTCCTTTAACGCAGCCACCCTTTCTTCAGATAACAGCTCGCTGATGAATGTCGGTCGTGGATCGTTTGCCGTCCCCAACTCAATTTTCTTGAGGTTATCTGCAGTGGTATGGATTCCATCTTCCAGCTCTTTTGGCACTGGTGGGAATTCTGAGATTATCTCGTCGCTGCTGTTTTCGAAGCACCAAGGGAGCTCATCTATGTCCTCGGGCTCTTCTTTTAATATTGTGATCATGTGACAGGTGCGAATTCGCTTCCAATCCCAATGTGGAACTGGTTCTTCTTTCGTGGCCTTAGGCTCGTGCTTTTATGGTGGTGCTACCCTCCAGTTGTCGGACAGAGCGAACTTGCCAAGCTGATACTGATCTTAGACCCAATTCTTGAAGGTGAAGCAGTCCTCGAGAGGGTGCCCTATTACTCGATGGTAAGAGCAATAGTCCGAGTGTGAGACTTCGCCCGCTCGTCCGGGATGTTTAGACTCCGGCAATGTAAGCATTTGATGTTTTAGAGCAAGGTCAAGTATCTTCTTCGTCTTATCCCGAGGAAATGAGTACGCTCGACCCATTTTCTTCATGAGGGATAGATCAATGACGCTCGACTCCCGTTTGCGTGGCTTCTTAGCCCTGCTTTGTTGCTGTTGAGCGCTTTTTTGGCCTTTCGACTTATTTCTGCTTTTGCGCCGAGCCTTCTTTATAACAGGTTGACGAGGAGCGGTATTTTCATCTTTCACGGCCTGTTGGAGAAGGCGTTGTGTCTTGGCTTTCTCGTAGATGACCATTTCGCGGTTATGATCGTCCCGGACTTTTTGACCCGCTTCCCTTATAAGCTTGTCCATTTGCTCTTCGAACGATGGACTGGGCACTTTTGCATCTGGAACTTTCACTGGCTCAGGATTAGAGTCCTCCCATTTCGCATCCGCTTCTTCATCGAAGTCATACACGACGTAGCAGCCGTGTAGTAGCTCTCGTTTCTTTGACCGGACGTATCCAAGCCCAATTGTTTCCATTCTCCCATTAGGCAGTTTGCATTGAGTCCCTAGAACGTTCCAGATTTTGTCATAGAACTTGGCTTTTCAAACGGTCTGCTTGAAGGATATCCCCTGGCATTTCAGCGGCTTTTTCAAACCCTCTGTATAATATCTGGGAAGACGGATAGGCTGAAGCCTGTCGAGCGTAGGATCCGCGCCATGCCAGATTTCTTTTTTCACCTTGGTTTCTTCAGAGCGGTAGAACAGAATTGCTTTCTCGCTTTCTCGCCTGGGAGGGATATAGAACGTTTGCAGCTCTTCTACATTGTAAATATTAAGTGCATCCAGTTCTTTATGGTGTTTAAGCGGCACTATGGCGACTTGTAGACTTTGCTCTTCGTCAGCGGACGTTCGTATTGAAGGTCGAGCAGAGAATACAACACGGATCTCATCTTCCGAATCGCTACCAAATATCAACGTAGGAGCGGACGGTCCTGGCTTGTTGTGTTGGGATGGACCCGAATAAACTATCTCCTCTTCCTCCTCGGTATCACTGCCGAAGACAGGGATGGTGGCATTAGCTTTATTCTCCGGCTTGTGACACTTCTCCGTATCTTCGAAATCCGGTAAGAAATATTTGGCATCTTCGTATTTGCGGACCTCGTTCACGGAGAACGGGTTCAGTTCTCCCGTCACGGTATACTCGAAACCATCCTTAAAATACTTCATACACTGATGTTGTGTAGAAGGGATGATGTTGTACTCGTGTAACCATAGACGGCCGAGCAAAGCGTTGTAGCATGTCTTGGCGTCTATGACGTGGAACTTAATGTCCGTGATGAGTAGCCCGAAGCGTAACGTCAGTATCACAGACCCAAGAGTTCTTGATGACTGGGAGTCAAACCCGGAGATGGTGATCTTGTCACGAGCAAGGTGCTGGACGCTCATGCAGATTTCTTTTAACACCCGCACGTTGAGGAGATTAACGGAGGACCCGTTATCGATCAGGATTTTGCCTATCTTTATATCATGGCAGTATCCCGAGACATAGAGAGGGCGATTGTGTTCGCACGTCCCAAGTAGAAGGTTTTCATCGCCAAAAGTAACATCGGCCGTGTGCACTTCCTCCAATTCATCCTTCATCTTTTCTTCGGCCAGGCATGCTTGGAATTGTTCTGGGTCTTGGAGCGCCTTAATCAACGAATCTCTCACCTCTTTTGATAGCAAAAGGGCGTCAAAAATGCTGAGTTGTGAGGGCAGCTTTCTCAGATGTGCCAAGACGTTGTAATCCACCTTATTCTTCTTCGGCGGGTTGTTAGCGTTTAGCTCTTCCAGAACTTGGTCATCTAAGACGATATCTTCAGAGACCTTTTCTTTCCCTTTATCTTTTCTGCTTAAGGGTCCGAGGTTCTTTTCAGGCAGCGTCCGATTCCGCAGC
This sequence comes from Agapanthus africanus, assembly GCA_030015575.1. Classification (NCBI taxonomy): domain Eukaryota; kingdom Viridiplantae; phylum Streptophyta; class Magnoliopsida; order Asparagales; family Amaryllidaceae; genus Agapanthus; species Agapanthus africanus. Next base: position 135,179,405 of record JASDDO010000004.1, on the reverse strand, counting down.
CGAATATTTTCGCAAACCTTTGGTTCTTCTTCTTTTCTCGAAGAGGACTCCTTAAAGAGAGGGGCAAGTTCTAGCTCTTCATCAGAATCACTCCCGAATGTAGGCATTTATGGCCCGCCAGTGTTAACCATGCGACAATTATCGGTAGTTCTTTTAATCCCTTCGGTCGTATTTCTTTGCTCTCGACGAGTTTTACGCTTTTCCCGCTTAAAGCATTGTCGATGAGCAACGTATCCTTGCCACCATCTGTCGAAAGCTTTGCACTCTTGAGTGGGTGCGAAATCTTTTGATGATATAAGCAATAGGAGGGGTGCGTTTCCACTTCACCGGTGATGTTTCCTTCAGAGGATGGTAGCTTCATGCCCATTAATATGGCCTTAGCAAACTTTTTCCTCATCTTGAATTGGCTTTTGTCGGTAGCGGAGGTGTTTTGCTCCAGCGGGATCATCTCAGCTCTTTCATCAAGTCTTTTGCGCTTGGCCCTTTCAAATATAGCTGTCTCGCGTTCTCGATCAGCTTTACTTTTCAATCGAGCTTCGTTAAGGAACGCGTCAATCATTTCATCTGATAGCTCCGGAAATTTTGGTTCAAGATCTGCCCCCAGCGCTTCGGTACAAGGAGTTTCCTCATCGTCCATGAACGAATGGGAAATCACATGACAGCTCGCCACGCATTCTTCAGATTCATCAGATGAACTTTCTCCCTCATCTTCCTTTTGAAAGACATGATTGAGGAACTCTTGGAATGTAATGGGAGTCCGTGCCTTCTGGTTGCATTCCTCCAGCGTGTCGATTTGTTTTCGCAAGTCCGTGCGCTTGTCACCAGGCCTCACGGGCTTCTTAGATTTCTTCTTCTTCTTTTTCAAAGATTTTGACGGCTGGTTGTGAGTGCTCGGGCCACCACCATCGGTCTTTGGAGTTGTACGCGGCTTCAGCATCCCTTCAATGACCTGCGGTTCCAACAGGTTCTCCCACTTGATTGCTGGGCACGCCTGAAGGTCGTTCAGCATTTTCTTTGTCTTAGCTGATAATACAACCTCCCAAGGAGCTTCTTCAACGACAGAGCATGTTGCCCCCGGCGTATTCGTCCCCTTAGAGGTGTGGGGCTGCGGGGGATTCACCTTCCATTTGTCAGATAACGCGAACTTGTCCTGTCGGTACTGGTTTTCAAGCCAATTTTTGAAAACGTAGCAGTCTTCGATCGGATGGCCTAGTACTCGATGGTAAGGACAGTAGTTGGGCTCGTTGACGTCACTTGGTTGCAACGGATGTTTTGGATCCGGCAGATTTATGAGTCTGTTGCGCAATGCCAGCTCGAATAACCTTCTCATTTTATCGCGGGGAAAAGAGTAAGGACGCCCTAGTCTCTCCTCGAGGTCTACGTATGGGCGCATATTATTTTGACGCACAACCGGCTTCGAGTTGCTCGGTTGTTGTTGAGCATTAGCGGCGACGATCGCTTTTCCCTTCCCTTTGTCATTTTGGGAGTCCGGCTTTGGAAGAGGAGGTTTATGGCCCATCTGATCCATCTGCGCTAGTTTGTCGATCAAGGCCTGGAAGGTAGTTGGCTTGAAAAACATCATAAATTGTGAGATGGTCGCTTACGGATCAAGGGTTCCCACAAACATACCCACCGCAGGAGCTTCTTCAATGCGCTGCTCGCACTTCGACCATAAGTTCCGCCACCGTATAGCATACTAAACCCACGTCTCGCCTGGCTTTACCCTGGCGTTAATCAGTGCTGTCATCGGGGTGCGTTCACTGGCGCTTGCAAAACGCTGAGTAAACAACAGCTCCATCTCCGCGAAGGTTTTGATAGAGTCGTTCGGGAGCTCAGAGTACCACTCGAATGCCGTATCTGATAAACTTCCAACAAATTGGCGAAGCAACAGCTTGTCGTCACCGCCGGTGTTGCCGCAGAGTGCCCTGAACTGGGCAACATGCTGGTGAGGATTGCCCGTCCCCTTGTAGACATGGAACTTGGGAATTGTGTAACCGGGCGGGTACTTGATTTGATCGTACCAACTTGGATATAGCCGCCCCGTTTTTACGACCTGGCCGGCTGCTTCGGTCGCATGATGAACCCGTATTTGTTGGGCGATGTATTCATCCAAATCAGCTTTGGAGATTGTATCCTCTTTAGCCGTTGACAGAGCTGGCGGAGGATTTGATATCTCTCCCCTATCATCTCCAAGGACGATCGGGGGCTCTTCGGTCGGAGGATCTTGTTGTATCATCATCCCTATCATGTCTTGGAAGAGGAGGCCCATACGTTGTATGTTGGCTGCTTGTTCAGCAGCCTCTTTGTCCTTCTTCTCCAATATTCGACGAAGGAATTCAGCGTCGGTTTCTTCCTCCTGACGTTCGTCCGAGGACGTTTCAAGGTTTTCTTTTGGCCCTGTAAGTGCGGCCATAGCGTTCATCATTTCTTGGAGCTTTTGTTGTTGCTCCTGGGCCTTGGTCACTGATCGGGTAAGCGGTCGATGACCCGTAGATATGCGGCTGTCTTCTTTACCAGATGCCACATAGACGGTATGAACCACAATGCCCCCTGACTTAGGGCGTTTGGGTTCACCACCTCTGATATTTGTCGCTGGCGCGGGTGTTTTCTCTGGCCTTCTTCTTTTGTGGGCCGTTGAAGTTGAAGGGGTCGTTGTAGTGGGTACCCTAGCGATCGTTGTCCCTTGATGTTCAATAGGACGGTCTTTTCCTTTTTGCACCTTCGTCTTCTTTCGTTGACGGGAGTGATCTGGGTCGATCACGGAGTCTTGAACCCTCCTCCAAACTTTATAAATTCTTGAGGACAGCCGTTGAGGAGGCTGTTCTTGCTTCGTTTCTGGAACTCTCTCCGCAGGCGAAGGAGATCTTTTCAGTGTAGCGGTTGGAGAATTCTTACGTACCCTCCTCAGCAGTTCAAAGCTGTTCCCAGTTGGAACAGCAGCGTTGACTTCCACCACTGGAGCCGGTGGAGTTAGCCCTGAGGGGGAGTTACCCCCTGCCATCCTCACTCGTTGCCAATGGCGACGTCGAGCATGACGAGCCGTTGGGACTGGCTCGGAGATTGAGACATCTTCTTTTTGCCCCCTGTCTGAATGAAGTGCCGCCGGTGTTAACCTCTTAAAGACTGAGGTTGTCTTTTGAGGGGTGATATTCAACCTGTCGAAGACGGATCCTCGAGCAGGGGCAGGAGCAGGAATCGTCAGTCTTGAAAAGACTGACTCTTTGACAGGGGAAGCCGCCTTGACGACTTCTGGAGCAGCAGTTATTGCTTTCCTTGGGACAGCCAGTTTAGAGTTCTGATTTAGCCTGGTGAAAACAGAGGCTGTCGATTTGGTAGCGGGCGACCCGTTGACAGGGGTCGTCGTAGCAGTGAGCCGGTCGAAGACCGACTTTTTGTTCACTTCCGGTGCAGGTATTGGAGCAGAGAAGCTTGTAGGCGGGATCATGGTCCCGAAAAACAGGTCGGTGGTGGCCTGGGTCACCTGGTCTACCGGCAGAGCGAGGAAGGAGGCCGCTTGGGGCCCATATGCTACACCTCCGGGGGAGGTGGAGCGTCCGCTGCAGTGGCACTTCGAGCAGTTGGTGCAATTAGAGGTCATTGAATCTTGAGTTCTGCGACAGGCAAAAGACCAAATCTTAGCAACTTGAAATCCAAAGGCAACCATTAACAAACCACGATTGGTTCGCGAAGACGACACACGAAGTGTGGAGTGGAAAGAGGAAAATGTCCCACCGGGCGTGCCAGAATCCGTTCCCCTCCGAATGACGCGGCGGAGACGCGGTGAACGTCTCGCCTGAGATTCGGGGCAGATGCTATTTGGTTTTATCCGTCTACCTCCACGAAGATGCCAAGTTGATTTATGGCACCGTGTATCGGAGGTTTAGACGGATGTGGCCGATGTAGCAGACTTCGTCAGATTCCCCCTCGAGGTGAGGGGTTTTTGATTGTGGGGACGCTCTTCCCTGCAGGCGCAAGCCCCTGCAATTAATTACGCTACCGCATCGCGGTAACAACTTTCTCCTTCTCTAGAATTTCACTTCGTGTCGTGTGTGTTTGTTTTGTTTGTGGTTGCCCGTGGATTGTATACGGAGACTGAGTAATGCCGTCGCCCGTAGGACGTGGATTAGTCCAAATCCGTATTTACTTAGATTTGGGTTTGGTATTTTTAGTTTAAGGATACGTTAGCCGTATTGAGGCTAAGATCAACTTAAACGTTCGTTAAGGATACGTTAATCCTGTTTGGGACTAAGATCAACTTAACGTGGTGATCCATTTAATATATGGCCGTCGGGACTCGTCACCTCCCTGACGTCGTTGAAAAATTACAACGATAGGTGTCAGAGGAGTTCAGAGATGTACCCTAGGACCAAAGTTGATTTGGAGTTTTATAGTTCATTTGAATGTTTAAGGATACGTTAGCCGTTTTTGGGGCTAAGATCAACTTAAACGGGATCGTTTAGATCCGGCAAAAGAGCATTTGAGGGCTCTATTGTTCCAGTTTAGGGACGTGGTGGTCCATGTTCCAATTTGGGGACGTGGTAGTCCGTCGCCAGTTTAAAGACGTGGTGGTCCATCGCCAGTTTAGGGACGTAGTGGTTCATTATTAGTTTAGGGACATTTCGGTCCGACATTCTCATTTAGGGACGATTTTTAGTTTAAAGACGTCTCGGTCCGATATTAGTTTAAGGACGTCTCGGTCCAATATTAGTTTAAGGACGTCTCGGTCCACGAGTTTAAGGACCCCGCAGTCCATATACGTGTGTGGTCGTCGGGACCCGTCACCTCTCTAACGTCGTTGAAGGATTACAACGACGGGTGTCAGAGGAGTTCGGAGATGTACCCTCGAACCGGAGGTAAATTGATTTAGAAGAGCAGTCTTGCTCAGTCAATTTAATTTAAGGACTTACGGCCAAAATTGGGCTAAGTCCAGTTGAAAATGTTCAACATTTTATTTGCTTTTGCATTGCATTTCTTTTTATTTTTATTTGGGCTTTGCCCAGAAAGAATGCAGAGCATCAATTTGTTTTGCGCTCTGCCCTTTATAAATGATGCAGAGCATCAATTTTATTTGGGCTCTGCCCCTTTATTGCTGTGCAATTTATTTTGGCCTGCTTGATCTTTTTGATTTGGGCCTGGCCCTTTAGAAAATGCATTGCATTACAGGCGCTTTGCGCCAATCAGAGAGCGCAAGCGCTCGTGGTGATGACACGTGTCATGCAGCACAGTGCGCTGCGCTAGTGCGCTACGCTTGCGCTGCTGACACGTGGCGCGCTCTGGTGGCTTGCGCCAATTTCAGAGAGCAAAGCTCTTATTCAAAAGCGCATAGCGCAAATGGTTCAGGCGCTGACACGTGGCGCTCTCTGGTGGCTTGCGCCAGCCCAAGAGCGCAACAGTGCAGATTTATAAGTGCAAAGCACTATTAATTTGAGAATCTTTTAGATTCAAGAACAGAAGTGCAAAGCACTGTTAGATTTCTTGATCTAATTTAGATCAAAGAAAAAGATAAGTTTTTTCTTATCTTAAAGAACCAAAGGTTCATGAAAAAGTGCAAAGCACTATTTTTATTTTATTTATTCATTTATTTAGTTATGTTTAAAGATCAATGATCTTGTTTTTAGATCACTGATCTGTTCATAAGAGAATTTTCTCTTCTTTCAAAGGTTTTTACCTTCTCTTGTTCTTGAGGAGTTCTCGAGAGTTCTCTTCTCTTTTTTTTTTCTAGAAAGATGTTGATGCCTTTGAATTGAGGCGTAGGGTCCTTTTTATAGTGCCCATAAATTAGTTAAAATTGTTAAAGAGATCTTTCTCTGAGTGATTTGGGGAATCTCCCTCACCGTTGGATCTTTGATCCAAGAGCTTCTGTTTTACAGAAGAAAATCTTCTTGTTTTAACAAGAACAGAAAGATTTCTCAGAATTTTAATTCTGTTTGGCGCAAATGCTCCAGAGCGTGACGCGTGTCGCGCAGCGCAAAGAGCGGCGCAACTGCGCTAGCGCATCTGCGCTGACACGTGTCGCGCACAGCGCGGCGCAACTGCGCTAGCGCATCTGCGCTGACACGTGTCGCGCAGCGCAGTGCTTGCGCAACTGAAGCGTTGTTTCCTTTGATTTTGCCTTGAACAGAGCTTTGCTCTGATTGGGTGCGCTGCCTTAGGCGCTGCGCTGATGCGTCTGCGCCGGACACGTGGCGCGTTGCGCCCGGGATTTGAAGCGTTGCTTCAAAATTTTGAATTTTGAATTTCAACAGAGCTTTGCTCTGATTGGGGGAAACAACTGGTACAGGTTAGTCTGTAGACCCGAGATCGTCATAGAGTCTTGTGTGATTTCCACCATACCACGGTCAAGAGATCGTGCAAAAAGGTGGTTTTAGGTACAGTCCCGAGTCACATGGAGGCAATGAGCGATAGGAAGGATTTCGTTTCTCCCGGTATTGGGAGTTGATGTTGCGCTATGCTCGATTGGCCATAACAAGAAATCCCTAGCCAGAGTTGCTGAGATTTACTGGTAAGTGTTATCAGTAGTTTCTTGAACCGTTATGGACCTTGCATCGGTATCACTTATCAGGCTATTAGAGTCTGACATTATACCACCCCCAGGCTGTTGATATGCGACATATTAGACGAAGAGACCGGACTGTACGGTAGTGTTACTGATTGGATTCGCGGGAGTATGAGCAGGCTTGCTTTTTGATCTTCTGATCGCTCAATACCCGGGTGGCCGTTACGTTTAGCAGACCGCTTGCGGCTTTTGGGTGTTTGATATGATCATCATCTACTGTCGGCGTATTGACGAGTCTTTAGAGTCCTACACAGAGGTTTCCTGGTTCATGCGGAACGGAGTAGGAGCACATATGTGATATATGCAGGACCGAGATTAATGCGCGTATGTGATACCGCATTCTATTCTTGCGATATATGTATCGATTGGTTATATGTGATATATCCGGGTTATCGGATCAAGTGTTGATTCGATAAAACGATACATTTGATATTGGTCAGTTATATGAGACATAGCCGGATTATTAAATCAAGTGTTGATTTAATAATTTAATGTAGAATTATATATTTGATATATTAAATTACATTAACTAATATTAGCTCACTTAAGTATTCATTTTTCTCACTTATGATATATTGATATATATGTGATATATGTTAAATGTATTGTTTTCTTTTTGCACACAAAATATATATGTGATATATATTATTGTGTCATGCTAGGTTACACTTGCAACATGTACGTATGAGACTCACACCATGCTAGATTAAAGTTAGGGTTTTATTTGTTTTAAGTAATTCAAACAACTTGGATAATGAGTCATGGCAAAACTTGTAGAAGCTTGTTGTTAACATTCACTTAGTCCACTTGTTTGTCTAGCTTAAGATATTTCTTAACCCAACTCTTAACTCATAGTTATGGTTTATTCTCTACAATGGTTAGTGCATGACATACACTTACCATGGTTGCATTTCTAACCTCATGAGTTTCATTCATCGTCTTCTTCCTCACTTAAGAAAAAGATTGCTAGTTTTTTCTAAGTGATGAAACCTTGTGAGAAAAATAAATCTAAAGTGAGCCTACTTCCTACTTCATCATCCTCTACTATTAGCCATTTAGTTTAGGGTGTTTACTGCACTAATTTCACACATTAGAGAAGAGGTAGCATGAGCTTGAGTCTCTTCAACGTAGATCATCTTCGGCCTTGAAGACTTCGAGGAAGTTTGCATCTTTCACCTTGTGGATCCTCTCAAGAGTTCGGGAGATGATTACTCTCAGCGAAAGGACTTCTACACGGAGCATTTGAAGTGAATGACCGGTCTACAAAGGTTGTATTCCCTCATTCACTTACTTGTAAAGCGTTTACATATCGTTTCATCGGATTTTCTAGTTTCGATTCTAGGGTTAGGGTTAGCTAATACGGAAAAAATTTTAAAAATGGTATGGACGATGCCTCCCGAAACCTTGCTGCCGTGCTAGGTATCCCTACAGTGGTATCAGAGCCATACTAGAAAATTAGACGATATTTGTTAGGATCACGAAACCGAAACTACTCCGAAACACCCGATACGAAAACTTGGTTTCTGTCGAATTTAAAAAGTCTTCAAAAAACTTTTTAAACAACTGAAGAATGTTGTATGAGATATAACATGAACACTGTGAAAATTTGAGGCAATTCTACCTAAAAGTGGCCGGCCACATCAGTGTAAAATCCGAGCTCCTCGGCCAAGTAGTGGGGTTTTGGCTTGAAATTTTCAGGGTGTTCCAGTCTCTGGGTTTTGGGGTTTCTGGGGTTGTTTGTTTTTGCTAAATTTTCATGTGATGTTAACTTTCTGCAAAAGCAATTCGGAGTGTTTCGTAGTCGTAATTCTAACATGTATTCGGGTTATTTAGACGATGTTAAAAAGTTCGAACGGATATCAATAACCCAATTTTTCCCCGCTGGAAATTTTTCAAGAGTTGGATTTTTCCTGAGTTTAAAATTTTCAGAAAATCATGCAAGCGATTCTGTGGTCTCTCTAGAAGAAAGAAACCCTAATTCGATTCTGTGACCGTCAGAACCGCCATCAAACCTTAGGGTTTGTGGTAGTTCAGCGGTGCCATAGGTGAGGCATTGGTTGACCATTATACGGCTGGTTCATAGGAGTTGTGGCATGTTCTGGGTATTTTTTGAACTCCGCTCAAGTGTTGAGCTTGTTGGGAAATTTTGGATGCTTGCTTATTCGATCGAAAAGTTTAACTTCGTCTAGTTATCTGTGATTGTGATACAATATTTGGAATCCACATAATCAGTTATGAGATAACTAGTTTGAATTTTATAAATCTAGCAGTTTAGTCTCATTTGATCGGTTGCCACGGGATTTTGATGTTGATCAAAAGTCCATCGCAATTACGTAGTGTACGTGGATACTCACCGGGTAACCTTACTAGATAGCCATGCCCCATAGCCCCGACCAAGTGACTGTAGGAGAACCCCATCGCCAAAAAGCATCCGTTTGGGTGCTCGCGGCCACGGTGTTCTGCCTTAGTGCACTTCGTCGACGGCATCGGGGGTGTGGCCTTCTACTAAAGTTTCCAACGAGCATTCGATCATATTATTGGGAATCTTGTTGAATTACCCGACAGGTTATTGGAAAGTGTTTTCAATATCGAGACTAAAATGCGGGGTTTATAATTGTTAGGCATGTGATGTCTAAGGGATTCATTTGGTTAGGCATGAAATCCAATGTATGTGATATATTGGGTTTATGATGTCTAAGGTGGTTGCGGATTCCAATTGTTATAGTTTTTCACTTTCTTTTCTGCGACCGTAAGTGTAATATGTGGTGTATCGCCGGTTTCGGTGCTATATGTCAACGACAATTGGGATACGCATATTTACTTACGTTGATGAAATATGATGTTATGTGTTGCGGTGATATGTTATATTGGATCGTCGTGTTTTGAATAGCCGGGGGTTTTTATGTGAGATGAGAGTTTTTCATTTTCATTCATGTAAAAGCTTGTATGTAATATTCTTTTATTGGGGCACTTCCGGGTTGAGGATGATGTCATCATTGATATATATTATTTACCTTTTCGCATTAGGATAGACCCAAGACGGGGAGCACAAGTAACCGGGTTCTATGGTTCAGTGGAAGGCCATCTCGAGGAGTCGAGACCGGGTCTCCTAACTCTAGAATTGGTAGGATTGCTTGCCGCTCTCGTAGGGGTCTAGGGATGTGGGTTTGGCTATTCATCACGACCGTTGAACCCGCATTTTTCCTGGCTTAAATAAAACATGGAATTCCTAGTATATCCAATATTTCATATGTGATTCTTCTGCTGCTGATATTCTGTGATGTGATCACTTTATATGTTCTAAGACGAATGCCTATGTTATATATATGAGATATAAAAATATTGCTGCTTTCGTTTCTTATGTGATGCTTAGGAATCATAACAGATGGGACTTCATTAATGAGATTAATGAAAGAAAAAGAAACCTAAAAAATGTTGTAGAAACTTGTTTAAAAACTGGTAGCTCTAGTTTTTGCTTTGCATAGCGATATTCCTTGTAGAATATCCAACACCTTATTCGATAAGGAAAGAGCCGAGATTCCTTCACCGGGAGTGACCTCTTTAGAGAAACTAGCAGATGCTACAAACTCGGTTTGTCTTTTGATTGCTTCTATAATTTTTGCTTTGCATAGTAGTATTTATGAAATATCCTGCACCTTATTCGATAAGGAAAGAGCCGAGGTCTCTTCACCGGGAGTGACCTCTTTAACAAAACTAGTAAAAGCCTCAAAAACACTCCTTTTCAAAATCACTCGATTCTACAACGAGATCAAGTTCATTACGCAAAAGGTTTTCATAAAAACCTGTCGTAGCCCTCCGTCGTTTCAAATAAGTATTTTTTAGCATTCATGCTGCATTTGTTGGCCTTTTCAAGGCGTAGTGTGCGGTAGCTGATTAGTGCTTATCTGCTTGAGCATATGATGCGATTGGATTAAGGTAGTCGTGCGACCTTGTTGGCCTTTGTCAAGGGTCGTGCAGGTGAGTTTAATTCAATTAGGAAATGACGGGTTGAACTTGACGAGCATCCTATGGTTTGTTGGCCTTTGTCAAGGTCATAGGAGGTTAGGGGCAGAATATTATCGGGAATTTCAAGTGTTGAAATTTGCAATGAGATTGCATACCTTTTATGAGATAGTTGGATCCTGATACCCACTGCGAGTAAGAGTTACTCCTGGGAGAGTTTTACAAATTACAATTAGCCGATCAAGTAGGTGTCTAGAAAGGTGTTAACGGGGTTACGCCCCTGGAAAAACGAGATTTATTTTAATTAGGTCCGTGCGAAAGCACGGGAAACCTCCCTCAAAGTACCGACACTGGCCTGGCTGAAAGATTGGCGAACTTGTAGGATGTAATTAATCCCGGTTAGTCTTACCTTTTAGGGTTTGAAGGAAGATTTGACTGAAATAGTGGGTGCCATCCTGATTAGATAAAATAATAACCAATCTAATCTTGTAAGAGCGCACGCAGAGTGTTTTCTTCTCTCACTCTCTCCTGGTAGCGACCATGTCACGCCTTCATCAAGATAATAATATGGATGCATTGACCGAACCTGCTTATTATACTAAGCTGGGGAACGTTGGTTCCGCTCTATCTTATAACTGTTATAAGTTGAAGCAGGAAATAGGAGAAGATCCAGATTTCCACGCGACCCAATCGAGGAATAAGCATGTTGATGCATATTCTTCGGGTGTGTTCATTACCAAGAACTGTTTCTCAGTATCCTCTACGTCCTGGGTATGTGATACCAGATCAGGATCCCGTATATGTAAAATGTTACATGGGCTACAGAAAGGTAAAGAACTGGGAATGAGTGATATGTCTCTAAGTGTTAGAGAATGGTGCAGGTGTTGCAGCCAAATAAGTTGGCAGATATCACCTTGTATTAATACATTGATCCAGAACAAATGTTATTACATACCGAACCTGATATACAACATTACATCATGTTCTTTACTGAATTAAAGAAGAATATAATTCTGTATTGGAGGATAATGTTGTGAACATTTTCCTAAATCAAGAGTCGATTCGTTCAGGCACGTTATATAATAGCATATACATTCTAAATTAAACCACAGTTCAAAGTAACTAGAACACACACAAGAGAAATAGTTCAGAAATGAACGAATCCTTCTTGCGGCATTGTAGACTATGTCATATCAATGTGACACGACTAGCTAAGTTACATAAGGATGAATATGAGAATCTGTTCGAATTTTCATCTTATGATACTTGCCAGTCTTGTCTCAAAGGTAAAATGATCAATACTCAGTTTACTGGAAACAGAGAAAGAGTTAGTGAACTCTTGGGACGAATACATGATGATGTATACGGTCCTGATCAGTCGAAAATACTACATCTTTTAACCGGCAATTTCCCTATCATTTGTATTCATTTATAAGTGTACAGTATTCATATTTCACATATTAGCAAATCAGCCGTTAAATATCAGATTGCATGTGTTAGACTCTAAAACCGGCACTATAAAGAAAATTGACTGCATTTCATGGCATCGCATCATCCCTATATTGTGCAACACTTGTCTTGAGAAATTGTGCAGGAAAATCCAAACAAAAACCAAAAGAAGCTGAAAACATTACACCAACTCCAAGTTTTGAGATCTGGTAACAATCAAAAGGGGAAAATACAATTCAACATATCAGAAGAAGGCCTATATGTTATCCCAAGACCACACCAGAAGTTTAAAGCCATAAAGACAACACTTGGCCGCGGAACCGCGGCCGGAGCCGGCTTGCGCCGCGGTTCCACGGCGGCTGATCTAATGATTTTCGTGGATGTGTTTATCGAATCAAATAGTAAAGAAATCACAACCAAAAATATTTGACCGCAATCAAACAACGGTGTCAGTTGAAGTTAATGAATGAGTGCGGATCGTCCTCAGGGATCTCGAGATTCGTTTTTACTTTTATTTGTTTGAAATGAAATGTTAAGCAACAATAAGAGAAAACACGATTCAATTGATTGATTTGTATTCGTGTGTCACTAATCTTTTCTAGAGATTCAAGAACTATAAACAACAAGAATCGGTTTCAATGGTATTTTCCAAACGACAATCAAGAATGATAAAGAGGCTCGTAGGAATCGATAGGATCTTTAGATGTGTTGTAGTCTACAATATTTCGTATTCTTGTCCTTCGAAGAATTGATGCTAGATCAATGGTTATCGACGAGAGTTAGGGTTTTCTTGATGAAATCAAAGTTTCATCTCTTAACCCTTGCTCTTTCGAGGATACCATTATATTCTAGCCTCTAGCAATTTCAAGAATCAATCGGATCACCCCAATCTCGAGCGATGTTGATCAAGAAAGCATCGCATCGAATTGGGTTGTCGATTCTTGAACTTGCTAGGGTTTACAATCTCGTGGGATTCAAGAATTGATTACAAATTTGCTACATCATCATACTAAAGATCTTTTCGACTCCTTAACGAGCGGAGTTTTACTCGCGCATCACCACATAGACAATATTCAAGAACAGTAAAGATAACATGATGCGGAATTTAAAAGAAACAAGATAGAAGAAAATATCACCTTTTATTTCATCAACAATTTCAATACAATCTTTCAAGATCTACAAGAAGAAAGAAAATCGATCGTTGACTCGGCTTCGCTCGACTCCGTGGATCGTGGATCTACTTTTGATCTCTTGTCCGATGGAAGATCGGCTCGGCTCATAAAAGGATTGAAGGAATCTTGCTTGGCTTGAACTCAAGATCTTGAATTGTGGATGGATTTAGGGTTAGGGTTTCCTACAAGATTTCTCACTAATCTTGAGGAAGAAGAAGATGGAGAAAGAGAATGGCTAAACTAAAAATGGGTTGAATCTATCACTCTCCAAAGATTGAATCAAGATTTTCCAAGGATTTCCCCAAGATGAGAAATGAGTGAGCCTAGGGTCTTATTTATAGACCTAGGTTTATGTTTGAATTAGACTTTCCCTCCCAAAGTTTGTTGACAAGTTTGTTGGCTTTAGCTTAGGGTTTAAGCAAGGGTTTGGGAAAGTTCTAGAAGTTTTAGGCTAGTTTAGGAGCTTGATGATCTGGTGGAAGTGTCTGGACTCTTCTGGACTTTTGTATGCATTTTTGAGTAGTGGGCACTGAAATAGGAGTTGTGGTGCAGTTCGAGGAGTTGACTCTCTGGATCCGCCGCGCAACCGCCGCGTGAGGTGGGCTTTGGCCGCCCTTCCGCCGCACATTGGTGGCCTTGGAATCTGTGCTTTCTTCAGTAGCTTGGTACTGCTGTATGGGTTATTCTTTGATGTTTAGAATTGCAGTTGACCTTCTATGTTGATACCAGATTTGCTTTCAATGAGTTTACGAGCAATTGTAATGGTCGAGCAATGTATTGATCGAGCAAGCATCTCTTTACCTGCATAGACTTCAAAATAGGGGTTGCAAGATATAGAAAATATGCTATGTAATGCAATGCAGTTAATTTCCCTAGAATTTCCGGTTTAAAGGTCGAATACATGTAATTTGATATTTTGCGACCAATTAGCTAATATGTGAATTATGAATACCGTACTCTCCTATATGTATGCAGATGTTAAGGAAATTGCCTGCTAAAATATACAGTATTTTCGACTGATCAAATACCCCCAAACTTAATTTCGATCGTCTCGAGAGAATGTTTTATTAAAAAGAGAAGGAGAAAACAAAGAAAGAGAAAAACTAACTAGCACACTTTCGTAGGCAACACGATTGCACTGAGCATGTGCAACAAGCCTTTAAACCTCTAGGTGTCCCTAGTAGGAGGAGTGTTGTCTCCTGAGGGTTTTCAGCGGATTGCACCCACAAAATCCAAAAAAATAAAAGCAAGATCATGAATATTACATTTAAAGATAAGAATTGTAAAAGAAAGACTTTGAAAATTAGGGTTTCCAACTAAGCTAGCTTTTCGGTTGTCATGAGCCCTATCTTAATGGTCATGAAAAAATGTCAGAAATCACGTCCTCCCTCAATAAAACATCGTCTTATTCTTCATTCCTATCTTTGTTCCAAACATCGATCATATCACCCTGCGTGTGTGTAAAGACATCCCTACACCCGGAGAATTCAATTCAAGCTATCATACTCTTGCCCGTCGACCTCAGTACTTCTTGGCAAACGAGATTGCTTACATACTTTCATGCGACCGTTAATACTTCTTGAGGTACTAACCGACCGATTACTGATGTGCTTGCTAACTTGGTGTATTTTCCTAGTCTTGCACCACCTCAGGCATAGCAGTGACACCCAGACCAGTTGACCTTAGGGCACTAGGTGAAGAAGCACCCTTTTGCTATATATTTTTCTTACCCTTGGTGATAACAAAACCAGTATCCATTTTTCTCACCACTTTAAAACACACTTTTCTTTTCATACTTTTGGCTTTAAGACAAGAGCATTTCAAGGTATCCTCTACTATCCCAGGCTTCAAGATGTGTGTAAGTGCGAATAGCAGGGTAGCAACGTTCAAAATGTTTGGCTTCCAGAATAGAAACTATTTTTCAGACTTATTTTTATCCTCAGATTAGTGACGTCCTTCATCTTACTAACCCTTGGGACAACGGCTCATAACTACTTATTACTAGTTCGTATAAGAAAACTTCTAATTTTCTTAGTTTTCTAAAATTTTTCCAATCTCATGGATGTAATTGTTCACTGTCTAAACTTTCATTATCTTATTTATATACAAAAAAGTGTAAATATTAAAATTATTTTTATATTTGAAAATTTTTAAATTTTTATGGGTTTTGAAAATTTTTCAATTTTTATAGATTTTTAAAAGAAATGTTTTGTGCTTATGCAAAATATATGCAAATGATGCAAAAATAAGCACAAACCTCCCCCAAACTTGTTTTCAACAGTGTCCTCACTGTTGCCGACAGTTATATCTAAAAAAAAACCTGTAAATCTGGGAGGAATTATTAGTGGGGGCAAAATATATAAGTGAAGAACTTCCCCCAAACTTGTTTTACTCACCTTCATTCAAAATATGATGCAATGATATACTGGACATGAAAGTGAGACAGAGGAATTTTAATCAAAATAAACTGGCTCTTGTAAAAACAAGAGCTCCTCCGTGGGGTCAGTGGAAAAATACGGCTTTAATCTATGTCCATTTACTTTGAAAACAGTGCCGTTTTTAACATTTTCAATATCTACTGCCCCGTGCGGGTATACAGACCGCACAACAAAAGGTCCCTTCCAACGAGATCGGAGCTTACCCGCATGAAGGTGTAATCGTGAATCATAAAGAAGGACTTGTTGACCTGGTAAAAATGTTTTCCTCAAAATGTTTTTATCGTGAAAAAACCTTAGTCCTATTCTTTGTGATTACAGCATTATCATAAGCTTCATCGCGGAGTTCGCTTAGCTCGTTTAGTTGCAGCTTCCGAAAGTTGCAAGCAAGGTTTAAATCAAAATTAATTTCCTTTATAGCCCACAATGCTTTATGTTCTATCTCAACAGGTAGATGACATGCTTTACCAAAAACTATCCTATATGGAGACATTCCTAGGTCGGTCTTATATGCAGTCCTGAATGCCCAAAGAGCATCCGTCAATTTGGTCGACCAATCTTTTCTATTTTTGGCAACAGTTTTCTCCAGGATAAGTTTGATTTGTCTGTTTGAGATCTCAGCCTGCCCGCTTGTTTGGGGGTGATAGGGTGTAGAAAGACGGTGGTTGATTGAATATTTCCGCATCAGAGTCTCGAAAGATCTGTTACAGAAGTGTGTCCCATTATCGCTAATAATAGCACGTGGGTGTCCAAATCGTGAGAAGATATTCTCTTTCAAGAACGTAATGACAACTTTCTTGTCATTAGTGCGACTTGGAATGGCTTCTACCCACTTGGAGACATAATCAACCGCCAGCAATATGTACAGATTCCCAAAGGAGTTGGGAAAAGGACCCATAAAATCTATGCCCCAAACATCAAACATTTCAATAACCAGAATGGGTTGCTGAGGCATTTCATTCCTCTGGGATATTCTACCCGTATACTGACATTGTGTACAGGTTTTGCAATGTTCAAATGCGTCCTTGAATAAGGTCGGCCAATAAAATCCAGATTGCAAAACCTTTTCCGCTGTTTTTCTTGGACCAAAGTGACCCCCACAAGCTTGATCATGACAAAATGAAAGAATACTCTTGAACTCTTCATTTGGGACGCACCGGCGAATGATCTGATCAGGACAATATTTAAACAAATAAGGCTCGTCCCAGTAATAGTGTTTTACTTGGGAAAGAAAGCGGTATTTGTCCTGTTTAGACCAATCGCTCGGTATCAATCCCGTGGCATGAAAGTTCACAATATCCCTGAACCATGGTTCAGAGGATACGCTCAAGAGTTGTTCGTCAGGGAATGAGTCATTGATCGGCAGGGTCACAGGGGAAGAAACGATGCGTGAAAGGTGGTCAGCTACTACGTTTTCACATCCTTTCTTATCTTTGATAACAAGATCGAATTCTTGTAAAAGAAGGATCCAACGTATTAGTCGACCTTTGGCATCTTTCTTCGCCAACAGATGTTTTAAAGCGGAATGGTCAGTATATACAACAATAGGTGAGCCGATTAAGTAAGGCCTGAATTTCTCCAATGCGAACACAACCGCTAATAGTTCTTTCTCTGTGGTTGTATAATTGATTTGCGCATCATTCAGGGTCTTACTAGCATAGTAAATCACATGTGGCATCTTTTCAATGTGTTGTCCAAGGACAGCACCTACTGCAAAATCAGATGCGTCACACATCAGCTCAAAAGGGTAGTCCCAGTTTGGTGATGATAAAACGGGGGCTGAGGTGAGTGAGTGTTTAAGTGAGTCGAAAGCTGTCTCGCAATCCGAGTCAAAGTGGAAGGTTGTATCCTTGGCCAGGAGTAGTGTTAAAGGTCTAGCAATTTTGCTAAAGTCCTTTATGAATCTCCTATAAAATCCAGCATGGCCAAGGAAAGAGCGAATATCTTTGACGCTTCTGGGATGAGGGAGGTTTTGAATGACATCTACTTTAGCTCTGTCAACCTCAATGCCCTTCTGTGAAATGACATGTCCAAGGACTATTCCTTCTCGGACCATAAAGTGGCATTTTTCCCAGTTCAAAGTCAAGTTCTTCTCTTTGCATCGAGTAAGAACAGCGTCCAGATTCGCTAGGCATTCAGAGAAAGAGTCTCCAAAAATCGAAAAGTCGTCCATAAAGATCTCCAGGAAATTCTCTACCATATCAGAGAATATCCCCATCATACACCGCTGAAAAGTAGCGGGAGCATTGCATAGCCCGAAGGGCATGCGACTGTAAGCAAAGGTACCAAAAGGACAAGTAAAAGTGGTTTTATCTTGATCCTTTTTGGCGATGGGGACCTGATTGTAGCCTGAGTAACCGTCCATGAAACAATAGTATTGTCGTCCCGCTAAGCGTTCCAGCATTTGATCAATAAATGGTAGAGGAAAATGATCTTTCCTCGTAGCAGCGTTGAGTTTTCTATAATCGATGCATACACGCCACCCAGTTTGGGTGCGTGTCTGAATCAACTCATTCGCTTCATTTGTGATCACAGTGATGCCAGATTTCTTAGGAACGACGTGTATAGGACTTACCCACTGGCTATCGGAGATCGGGTATATAATACCACTATCTAAGCATTTGACGATCTCTTTCATGACAGCTTCCTTCATGACGGGATTTAACCGTCTCTGTGGTTCTCGGGTCGGTCTGGCATCATCCATCACATGTATATGATGTTCTACTATCAAGGGACTAATCCCTTTGATGTCCGCCATACTTCAACCAAACGCCTCTTTATTAGATCTTAATACCGATAAAAGTGCGTTCTCTTGCTCTGATGCAAGAGAAGTGGAAATTATAACCGGTAAAGTCTCGTTCTCACCAAGATATGCATATTTTAGGTGAGAAGGTAAGACCTTGAGATCTAATTCAGGCGGAGAAATGATCGAAGGAAGGATCATAGAATGATTTTTGGATTTACAAAGAAGCTCAGAGCCTGTGAAAGATACAGACTCGGGTGGAGAAAAGTCAGAAGTGCAGGACTCAAGTGTAAGTGTAGTGTCCTCACTAAGTGTAAGATCAAGCAGAGATGTGCTAATGTCATCGAGATCAGTAAAGCAAAGTTCCTCGGCTCCACAACTTTCGGGAGCGATCTCATGGACAGAACACACATCTAAAATATGAGCACTAGGTTCTGATGGCTGACTACCAACTCTGTAGATATTTAGTTCAATGGTCATATTTCCAAATGATAAATTCATTGAACCATTTCTACAATTTATAACAGCGTTGGAAGTGGCAAGGAAAGGACGACCTAAAATCACCGGAATTTGGCCCCGGGGGTTTGCTACAGGATGTGTGTCAAGCACAATGAAGTCTACAGGGAAAACAAATTCCCCGACCTTTATTAACACATCCTCTAATTCACCCCTTGGTTTAGTGATAGATCGGTCCGCCATCTGGAGAGTACAATGAGCAGGTTTCAGCTCTCCAATTCCTAGTTGCTCATAGACAGAATAAGGTAACAGGTTAACACTCGCGCCAAGGTCTAAAAGAGCACGATTTATGTTTTTACCCCCAATCGAAATCGATATTGTAGGACATCCTGGGTCCTTTCGTTTCTTTGGCAGCTGGGGAATAAAAGCAGTGCTGATATTATTAGCCATAAAGACCTTCTTCGGCACCTGAGTCTTCCTCTTCCTAGTGCACAAGTCCTTTAGAATCTTCGCATAAGCGGGGACTTGTTGAATTGCATTTAGGAGAGGGATATTGATGTTAACCTGTTTGAACATTTCTAAAATTTTCTCCATATGAGGACTCGTTCTGTTAGCCCTTAACCAGTTAGGGTAAGGTGCTTTCGCAATAAGCGCGGAGTCCATCATAGGAGAAGGAAAGGGGGGTAGACGAGATCCCAAAAGAGGTGTGGGGATCGTCTGTGGAGAACTATAAGGGTTGGGTGAAGGTGTTGAGCCTAAAGGGAACTGGAGAATAGGCTCGTGCGAAGGTGGTTTGGTAGAAGAAGAAGGATCAGAAGGAGAAGTGTGTGTATGTGGAAAGGTCTCAGCCGGGGTTTTGACATGATTTTCAGTATTATCAATATCTTCCCCGACATTATTATTCAGCACTCTTCCCGATCTCAACGTGGTAATGGCATTTACATTGTAATGCCCAGGATTCTGCAGGGGTTGAGAGGGAAGTTTCCCTTTTTCTCTCGCACTCATTTCAGCTTTGAGGCGTGCGATTTCAGCTTCCATCGATCTGATACTCTCAGCTTGTGACGCTGAGTTTTTCTTTATCTCATTGACGGAAGATCTAACCTCAGTTGAAACCTCCATGAAATTGGATAAAAGTGATTTCATGGTTTGAGTAAATTGAGAGAAATCGTCAGAACAGGACTGCATAGGATTAGACTGTGCATGAGTGTTGCCCTGGTTTTGGAAATTTTGTGACTGGTAGGGGTGCTGAGTAAGTTGGAGGGGTTGCTGTTGTGGTGGAGGAAGAGCCCTTTGAAAGTTATTTGTGTTTGGAACCGTGTTTTGAGATTGATTTTGGTTCCAAGCAAAATTCGGGTGGTTCCTCCAACCCTGATTGTACGTGGAAGAATATGGGTCGTTTCGAGGTCGTTGAAAAGCGGCATTAGAATGCTCTTGACCTTGAAACGCCGAGTTTAAAGGACATTCTTCCGTTAAGTGTGACGGATCAGAACAGCACCCACAAATAGTTTTGGGGAGTGATACCGGGTTTAGGGAGGCTGCTGCAAATTTGTGTTCCATAGCGTCGAGCTTCTTTTGCATTGCTGCCATTTCTGCTCGAACACCTATGGACACATCTACTTGGTGTACGCCACCCCTATTCAATGGTTGGGTTCCACTCTCCCAAATTAGTGATTTTTCAGCGAACTCTTCTAAGTATCGCCAGGCTTCCCCATCGTCTTTAGTCATAAATGTACCCTGACACATATTCTCAAGGCTTTGTTTCGTGCTAGGGTTACTGCCCTCATAGATGATTCGGCAAAGCTCCCATCTCGGGATGCCGTGATGAGGACATTGAACCATTAGATCCTTGAAACGTTCAAAGTACTTTGAAAATGGTTCGGTAGGGAGCTGGGCAAATTGGTTCAATTCGCTCCGAATTCGAGCCGTTCTTTGGACTGGGTAAAATTTCTTTAGGAATGCAGCGATGAATTCTTCCCAATTTGTGATGGAGTGTGCGGTGGTGTTATATAGCCACTTCTCGGCTATATCGCACAAGGTAAAAGGAAGAAGTCGTAGACGCATCGCATCCACAGAAAGTTGAGACGTACCCATCATAGCACATACGTTTTCAAATTTGGTAATGAAAACGTAAGCGTCCTCGGTCTCGAGTCCGTGATACTTAGGTAGAAGGTTGATATACTGGGGCTTTATTTCAAAGTTATCCCCGTTTGCTGGTGGTGTGGATAAGCAGGTCGAAAGAGGACCTCTAAGTGGATAGCATCTTTCCTGAAGAGAAATGTGTGGAGGATTCTGCGCACCAACGGACGGTGGCAGATTGGGGTTAAAGAAGTTTGATGGATTCGGATCCATCGGTGTGGGTGTGGTAGTAGGTAAAGAAAAGGTAAATGGAGAATTATCGACTTCGGAGTCGATAAAAGGTACGCGGACTAAACGGGCACTAGAATCCCGTGTCCAGCCTATCTTGTACTAAAAAGGGTTAGTACAAGTGGCAGCGTTGGCTTTATAATTAGGGGTAAAATGAATACGGTGTTTGCTTTTGAAAAGGGACGGATTTTGAAAAAATGATGCGACAACCAAATGCAGCAACACAAACCCTAGAATCTAATGGTCACCTAGGTCCGGCTCTAGACCGCTCCTAACTGCCAAAAGACAAGTCGCAGGATCAATCCTCCACTGCCTCTTTGTCCCCCTGTGGCCGGATAAGTGCCAGGTAAGTGGGAAGGAACCACCACTACAGTGGACCTAATTAATAACCACTAGCCTTAGACACACTCGCCTTAGGCACCACAGGAAAACGCGGATAAGCAATGAATTACCCACGGCCCTCTCTTGTCCTAAATGAGCGCGACAGTCCTTAGAGTCATTTCTAGATTTCTTTTAGTTAATGGGGGTAAATGTGGATGCAAGTTTGGTGGTTTTCGGGGCCTAGGAAGGGTAATGAAATCCCCACCTAATTTGGATTTGGCCGTGCCCCTTAAATTCCGTATTTAATATGCAAAACAACCAAGAAAAGCAAAATCACGCACAATTTTAATTTGCTTTTGCGGCGCAGCTATTGTTTGCAAAGAATCCTGCAGAAAGGATTAGTTGGAGCTAAAAAGGGCGAGGGGAGAGAGCAAGAAATCACCTGCTGGAAAATTTTCCAGAGAACCCTTAATACTGCGGCGCTTCCGCCGCACAAAGCATGTATATGCCGCCCTTCCGCGGTCGAACAGTGGGTTCACTGTACAATTTTTCTTCAGCTGCTTCCTTTTGCTATCTCCAGCTCTCTGGTATATCCCAAATAATTTTTCCACAGCTCAGGATGCTCCAGATCACCTTGCAATCAATTCACAACACACGTATAAGAGTTTGTACGAATTTTGATTTCAAGAAATGAAACGTAATAATTCTTTCACTTCAAACTATAAAATGTAAATGAATTAGCGCGCGATCCCCGGCAACGGCGCCATTTTGATCTAATGATTTTCGTGGATGTGTTTATCGAATCAAATAGTAAAGAAATCACAACCAAAAATATTTGACCGCAATCAAACAACGGTGTCAGTTGAAGTTAATGAATGAGTGCGGATCGTCCTCAGGGATCTCGAGATTCGTTTTTACTTTTATTTGTTTGAAATGAAATGTTAAGCAACAATAAGAGAAAACACGATTCAATTGATTGATTTGTATTCGTGTGTCACTAATCTTTTCTAGAGATTCAAGAACTATAAACAACAAGAATCGGTTTCAATGGTATTTTCCAAACGACAATCAAGAATGATAAAGAGGCTCGTAGGAATCGATAGGATCTTTAGATGTGTTGTAGTCTACAATATTTCGTATTCTTGTCCTTCGAAGAATTGATGCTAGATCAATGGTTATCGACGAGAGTTAGGGTTTTCTTGATGAAATCAAAGTTTCATCTCTTAACCCTTGCTCTTTCGAGGATACCATTATATTCTAGCCTCTAGCAATTTCAAGAATCGATCGGATCACCCCAATCTCGAGCGATGTTGATCAAGAAAGCATCGCATCGAATTGGGTTGTCGATTCTTGAACTTGCTAGGGTTTACAATCTCGTGGGATTCAAGAATTGATTACAAATTTGCTACATCATCATACTAAAGATCTTTTCGACTCCTTAACGAGCGGAGTTTTACTCGCGCATCACCACATAGACAATATTCAAGAACAGTAAAGATAACATGATGCGGAATTTAAAAGAAACAAGATAGAAGAAAATATCACCTTTTATTTCATCAACAATTTCAATACAATCTTTCAAGATCTACAAGAAGAAAGAAAATCGATCGTTGACTCGGCTTCGCTCGACTCCGTGGATCGTGGATCTACTTTTGATCTCTTGCCCGATGGAAGATCGGCTCGGCTCATAAAAGGATTGAAGGAATCTTGCTTGGCTTGCACTCAAGATCTTGAATTGTGGATGGATTTAGGGTTAGGGTTTCCTACAAGATTTCTCACTAATCTTGAGGAAGAAAAAGATGGAGAAAGAGAATGGCTAAACTAAAAATGGGTTGAATCTATCACTCTCCAAAGATTGAATCAAGATTTTCCAAGGATTTCCCCAAGATGAGAAATGAGTGAGCCTAGGGTCTTATTTATAGACCTAGGTTTAGGTTTGAATTAGACTTTCCCTCCCAAAGTTTGTTGACAAGTTTGTTGGCTTTAGCTTAGGGTTTAAGCAAGGGTTTGGGAAAGTTCTAGAAGTTTTAGGCTAGTTTAGGAGCTTGATGATCTGGTGGAAGTGTCTGGACTCTTCTGGACTTTTGTATGCATTTTTGAGTAGTGGGCACTGAAATAGGAGTTGTGGTGCAGTTCGAGGAGTTGACTCTCTGGATCCGCCGCGCAACCGCCGCGTGAGGTGGGCTTTGGCCGCCCTTCCGCCGCACATTGGTGGCCTTGGAATCTGTGCTTTCTTCAGTAGCTTGGTACTGCTGTATGGGTTATTCTTTGATGTTTAGAATTGCAGTTGACCTTCTATGTTGATACCAGATTTGCTTTCAATGAGTTTACGAGCAATTGTAATGGTCGAGCAATGTATTGATCGAGCAAGCATCTCTTTACCTGCATAGACTTCAAAATAGGGGTTGCAAGATATAGAAAATATGCTATGTAATGCAATGCAGTTAATTTCCCTAGAATTTCCGGTTTAAAGGTCGAATACATGTAATTTGATATTTTGCGACCAATTAGCTAATATGTGAATTATGAATACCGTACTCTCCTATATGTATGCAGATGTTAAGGAAATTGCCTGCTAAAATATACAGTATTTTCGACTGATCAGCGGCGCTGCCACGTCAGCCCTAAAAATTTGGTGCGCAATGCTTCTCTCAGTGGCTACAGCTCAGAAATGTACTTCAGTTTCCAGAAGATTCCAGAGGCTTCTGCCAGTTCAGCAAACTAAGGTTTCTAAGCTTAATTAATCCTAGCTTAAAGCCTAAGCTAGCTCCTAACAAACTAATTCTAGAAGCTCCTCAACAAACTTTTGGAGGGAATTGTAATTTCAAACCTAGACCTAGGGTTTGGGAAGTCTATAAATAGAAGCCTAGACCTAGGGTAATGATCCATCATCTAATCCCCAATCTAGTATCAAACTAAAGCCATTCAATCTTTTTACCTCTTTCTTCATCTTCTTCCACAAGTCTAGTGACAAGACTTGTGTGAAACCCTAACCCTAATTCCAATCAAAAGCCAAGATCCCGAGTACCAAATCAAGCAAGAAGCCCTTCAACCTTTTATGAGCGGAGCCGATCTTCAACAGAGCAAGTGGTCCAAGCCGATCCACGACTCACGGAAAAAGAAAAAAAAAGCAAAGCCAGATCGACAATTTAGTTCTTCCTCTTGTAGTTCTTGAACGACTGTAATTAAATTGTTGATATAAATAAAAGGTGATATTCTTTTATCTTGTTTTCTTTAAATTCTTGCATCATGATTCGATCTCAATTTCTAGTTGTAGTTCTTGTTGTGATGTTTGAGTAATACTCCGCTCGTCGAGGAGTCGAGACGATCAATAGAATGATAATGTAACATATCTTAAAACGATTCTTGATTCTTACGAGTTTTGTAACCCTAGCAAGTTCAAGAACCGACGACCCAGTTTCGTTGCGATTTCGTTGCGATGCTTTCTTGATTGATATCGCTCGAAATTGGGGAGTTACGATCGTTTCTTGAAATTGCTAGAGGCTAGAATGTGAATGATATCGACGAAAGAACAAGGGTTAAATGATGAAATCCTAGTTTCACGAGAAAGCCCTAACTCTCGTCGATCATCATCGATCTAGTATCAATTCTTCGAAGGACAAGAATAAGATATCTTGAGATTACATCACGTTTATAGATCCGATCGATTCCTGCGAGCCTCATTTAGATTCTTGACATTTGTTTGGAAATATCATCGAAACCCAATTCTCGATTGTTTATCATTTTCTTGATTCTTGATTAGACTAGTGACACCTGAATCAATCGATAAAATCTTGAATCATGTTTTCTTTTCTTTTCGATTAACTTTTCAATTCAAACAAATCAAACATAGAAACGAGTCGCACAATCCATGTGGACGATCTGCACTCACTTACAATCTACATATGAAACCGTAGTTGATTGCGGTCAAATATAATTCTTTGATTGTGAATTTTATTCATTTTCTAAACACACACAAAGATATCATCAATCAAATGGCGTCGTTGCCGGGGATTACGCGCTAATTCGTTTTATATTGAAATTTGAATTGAAAGATTTATTCCATTGTTATTTTGAGATCAAAATTCGTGCAAAACCCTAAACGATTTGTTGTGGTTCATTGCAAGAAAATCTGGAGCTGTTGTGCAATTGAAAAAAAAAATTTGGAAATTTCCAGAGAGCATAAGAAATCAACAGCAAGCTGCTGTTGAATTTTGGCACAGAGATCATCACATACGACTGCGTTTCCGCGGTGGGAGCGACCATTTGCGGCGGTTCCGCGGCTTGGTAAAGCCCTCTCTGCATCAAACTTCCTCAGGTAACTTCTAGCTTTCTTATCTTCACCTCTCTCTGCTCCAACTAACAAATTTCTGCAGGATTCTTTGCAAATAATCGCAGCGCGCAAATTGCAAAATTAAATTTGTGTGTGTTTTTGTTTCTTGGTTGTTTGCATTCTAAATACGGATATTAAGGGGCACGGCCAAATCCAAATTAGGTGGGGAGTTCATTACCCTTCCTAGGCCCCGAAAATCACAAAACTTGCATCCGCATTTACCCCAATTAACTAAAAAAGATCTAGAGATGACTCTAAGGACCGTCGCGCTCACTTAGGACAGAAGAAGGCCGTGGGTAATTCATTGCTTATCCGCGTTTCTCTTGTGGTGTCTAGGCAAGTGTGTCGAAGGCTAGTGGTTACTTAATTAGGCTCACTACTTACATAGTGGAGAACCTCCCACTTACCTGGCACTTACCTGGCCACAGGAGAGACAAAGAGGCAGTGGAGGATTTTATCCTGTGTCTTGTCTTCTGGCAGTTAGGAGCGGTCTAGAGATCTGACCTAGGCGACCCCTAGAATTGGGGTTTTGTGTTGCTGCATTTGTTGTGTCGCATCATTTTTTCAAAACTCCGTCCCTTTTTCAAAGCAAACACCGCATTCATTCATTACCCCTAATTATAAATTCACGCTGCCACTTGTACTAACCCTTTTTAGTACAAGATAGGCTGGACACGGGATTCTACTGCCCGTTTAGTCCGCGTACCCATTATCGACTCCGAAGTCGATATTTCTCCATTTACTTCTTCTTTACCCACTATCACACCCACATCGATGGATCCACCTCCATCGAACTTCTTTAACCCTAATCTTCCGCCGTCCGTTGGTGCGCAGAATTCACCCCGCATTTCTCTCCAAGAGAGGTGCTATCCACTGCGAGGTCCTCTTTCGACCTGCTTATCCATTCCACCAGCCAATGGGGATAACTTTGAGATTAAACCCCAATACATCAACCTTTTACCCAAATTCCACGGACTCGAGACTGAGGACGCTTACGTTTTCATTACCAAATTTGAAAACGTATGCGCAATGATGGGTACGTCACAACTTTCAGTGGATGCTATGCGTCTACGACTTCTTCCATTTACTTTGTGCAATATAGCCGAGAAGTGGCTATATAACACTACCGCACACTCTATCACGAATTGGGAAGAATTCGTCATGGCATTCCTTAAGAAATTTTACCCAATGCAAAAGACAGCTCGAATCCGTAGCGAACTGAACCAATTTACCCAACTCCCTACTGAACCATTCTCTAAATGCTTTGAACGTTTCAAGGATCTATTGGTTCAATGTCCTCATCACGGCATCCCGAGATGGGATCTTTGCCGAATCATATATGAGGGCATTAACTCAAACACTAAACAGAACCTTGAAAACATGTGTCAAGGTACCTTTATGACTAAGGATGATGGGGAAGCTTGGAAGTCTTTAGAAGAGTTCGCTAAAAAATCACTACAGTGGGAGAGTGGAACACAACCATTGAATAAGGGTGGCGTACACCAAATAGATGTGTCC
The DNA here is from genome assembly GCA_030015575.1 of Agapanthus africanus. Lineage (NCBI taxonomy): Eukaryota > Viridiplantae > Streptophyta > Magnoliopsida > Asparagales > Amaryllidaceae > Agapanthus > Agapanthus africanus. The sequence continues at coordinate 135,152,095 of JASDDO010000004.1, read as the reverse complement.
ATAGGTGTTCGAGCTGAGATGGCAGCAATGCAAAAGAAGCTCGACGCTATGGAACACAAATTTTCTGCAGCCTCCCTAAACCCAATGTCGCTCCCCAAAACTGTTTGTGGCTGTTGTTCTGATCCGTCTCACTTGACGGAAGAATGTCCGTTTCAAGGTCACGAGCATACAAATGACGCATTTCAACGACCTAGAAACGATCCATATTCTTCCACGTACAATCAGGGTTGGAGGAATCACCCGAATTTTTCTTGGAACCAACAACAATCTCAAAACACGGTTCCAAGCCAAAATAATTTTCAAAGGGCTCTTCCACCACAACAGCAACCACTTCAACTTACTCAGCACCCCTACCAGTCACAAAATTTCCACAACCAGATCAACACTCCGGCACAGTCTAATCCTATGCAGTTGACCGGTTCTGACGAACTCTCTCAATTCACTCAAACCATGAAATCACTTTTGTCAAATTTCATAGAGGTTTCGGCTGAGGTTAGAACTTCCGTCAGTGAGATAAAGAAAAACTCAGCGTCTCAAGCTGAGAGTATCAGATCGATGGAAGCTGAAATAGCACGACTTAAAACCGAGATGAGTGCGAGAGAAAAAGGGAAACTTCCCTCTCAACCCCTACAGAATCCTGGGCATTACAATGTAAATGCCGTCACAACGTTGAGATCAGGAAGAGTGCTGAACAATCATGTCGGGGAAGGAATTGATGATATTGAAAATCCTATCATTAATACCCCGGCTGAGACCTTTCCCCACACACACACTTCTAATTCTGATCCTTCTTCTTCTACCCCACCACTTTCTCGCGAGCCTATTCTCCATTTCCCACTAGGCTCAACACCTCAACCCAACCCTTATAGTTCTCCACAGACGGTCCCCACACCTCTTTTGGGATCTCGTCTACCCCCTCTTCCTTCTTCTATGATGGACCCGGCGCTTATTGCGAAAGCTCCTTACCCAAATCGGTTAAGGGGTAACAGAACAAGTCCTCATATGGAGAAAATTACGGAAATGTTCAAACAGGTTAACATCAACATCCCTCTCCTAGATGCGATTCAAAAAGTCCCAGCTTATGCGAAAATTCTTAAGAACTTGTGCACTAGGAAGAGGAAGACTCAAGTGCCGAAGAAGGTCTTTATGTCTAATAATATTAGCACTGCTTTTATTCCCCAGCTACCAAAGAAACGAAAGGACCCAGGATGTCCTACAATATCGATTTCTATTGGGGGTAAAAACACAAATCGTGCTCTTTTAGACATTGGCGCAAGTGTTAACCTACTTCCATATTATGTATATGAGCAATTAGGGATTGGAGAGCTGAAACCTGCTCACTGCACTCTCCAGATGGCAGACCGTTCAATCACCAAACTAAGGGGTGAACTAGAGGATGTGTTAATAAAGGTCGGGGAATTTGTTTTCCCTGTAGACTTCATTGTACTCGACACACAGCCTGTAGCAAACCCCCGGGGCCAAATTCCGGTGATTCTGGGTCGTCCTTTTCTTGCCACTTCCAACGCTGTTATAAACTGTAGAAATGGTTCAATGAACTTATCATTTGGAAATATGAACATTGAACTAAATATCTACAAAGTTGGAAGTCAGCCATCAGAACCCTCTGCTCATATTTTAGATGTGTGCTCTGTCCACGAGATCGCTCCCGATAGTTGTGGAGCTGAGGAACTTTGCTTTACTGATCTCGACGACATTACCACATCTCTGTTTGACTTTACACATGATATTAGTGATGACACTTTACCTACACTTGAGTCCTGCACTCCTGACTTTTCTCCACCTGAGTCTGTATCTTTCACAGGCTCTGAGCTTCTTTGTAAATCCAAAAATCACTCAATGATCCCTCCTTCTATCATTTCTCTGCCTGAATTAGATCTAAAAATGTTACCTTCTCATCTGAAATATGCTTATTTAGGTGAGAAGGAGTCTTTACCGGTTATAATATCCGCCTCTCTAGCCTTAGAGCAAGAGAATGCACTTTTATCGGTATTGAGATCTAACAAAGAGGAGTTTGGTTGGAGTATGGCGGACATCAAAGGGATTAGTCCCTTGATAGTTGAACATCATATACATGTGATGGATGATGCCAGACCAACCCGAGAACCACAGAGACGGTTGAATCCCGTCATGAAGGAAACTGTAATGAAAGAGATCGTCAAATGCTTAGATAATGGTATTATATACCCCATCTCCGATAGCCAATGGATGAGTCCTATACATGTCGTTCCTAAGAAATCCGGCATCACTGTTATAACCAATGAGGCAAATGAGTTGATTCAGACACGCGCCCAAACTGGGTGGCGTGTATGTATCGATTATAGAAAACTCAATGCTGCCACGAGGAAAGACCACTTTCCTCTACCATTCATTGATCAAATGCTGGAACGCTTAGCGGGACGAGAGTATTATTGTTTTATGGACGGATACTCAGGCTATAATCAGGTCCCCATCGCCAAAAAGGATCAAGATAAAACCACTTTTACTTGTCCTTTTGGTACCTTTGCTTACAGTCGCATGCCCTTCGGGTTATGCAATGCTCCCGCTACCTTTCAGCGATATATGATGGGGATATTCTCTGATATGGTAGAGAATTTTCTGGAGATTTTTATGGACGATTTCTCGATTTTTGGAGACTCTTTTTCTGATTGCCTAGCGAATCTTGACGCTGTTCTTACTCGTTGCAAAGAGAAGAACTTGACTTTGAACTGGGGAAAATGCCATTTCATGGTCCAAGAAGGAATTGTTCTTGGACATGTTATTTCACAGAAAGGCATTGAGGTTGACAGAGCTAAGATAGATGTCATTCAAAACCTCTCTCATCCCAAAAGCGTCAAAGATATTCGATCCTTCCTTGGCCATGCGGGCTTTTATAGGAGATTCATTAAGGACTTTAGCAAAATTGCTAGACCTTTAACTCTTCTCCTGGCCAAGGATACGACCTTCCATTTTGACTCGGACTGTGAGACAGCTTTCGACTCACTTAAACACTCACTCACTTCAGCCCCCGTGCTATCATCGCCAAACTGGGACTACCCCTTTGAGCTGATGTGTGACGCATCTGATTTTGCAGTAGGTGCAGTCTTAGGACAACACATCAAAAAGATGCCACACGTGATATATTATGCAAGTAAGACCCTGAATGATGCTCAAATCAATTATACAACCACAGAAAAAGAACTTTTAGCGGTTGTATTTGCATTAGAAAAATTCAGGCCTTACTTAATTGGCTCACCTATAGTTGTGTACACTGACCATTCCGCCTTAAAACAACTTCTGGCGAAGAAAGATGCAAAAGGTCGACTAATACGTTGGATCCTTCTATTACAAGAATTTGATCTTGTTATCAAAGATAAGAAAGGATATGAAAACGTAGTAGCTGACCATCTTTCACGCATCTCTTCTTCCCTTGTGACCCTGCCGATCAATGACTCGTTCCCTGACGAATAGCTCTTGAGCATATCCAATGAACCATGGTTCAGGGATATCGTGAACTATCTTGTCACGGGACTTATACCCAGCGATTGGTCAAAACAGGACAAATACCGCTTTTTATCCCAAGTAAAACACTTTTACTGGGATGATCCATACTTGTTTAAATATTGTCCTGATCAGATCATCCGCCGGTGTGTCCCGAAAGAAGAGTTCAAGAGTGTTCTTTCTTTTTGTCATGATCAGGCCTGTGGGGGTCACTTCGGTCCTAAAAAGACGGCGGAAAAGGTTTTGCAATATGGATTTTATTGGCCGACCTTATTCAAGGACGCATTTGACTATTGCAAAACCTGTACACAATGTCAGTACACGGGTAGAATCTCCCAGAGAAATGAAATGCCTCAGCAACCCATTCTGGTTGTTGAAATATTCGATGTTTGGGGCATTGATTTTATGGGTCCCTTTCCCAACTCCTTTGGGAATTTGTACATACTACTGGCGGTTGATTATGTCTCAAAGTGGGTTGAAGCCATTCCATGTCGCACTAATGACAGGAAAGTTGTCATTAAGTTCTTGAAAGAGAATATCTTTTCGCGATTTGGACACCCACGCGATATTATTAGCGATAATGGGACACATTTCTGCAACAGGTCTTTCGAGACTCTGATGCGGAAATACTCAATCAACCACCGATTTTCTACACCCTATCATCCCCAAACAAGCGGGCAGGCTGAAATCTCAAACAGACAAATCAAACTTATCCTGGAGAAGACTGTTGCTAAAAATAGAAAAGACTGGTCGACCAAACTGACGGATGCTCTTTGGGCATTCAGAACTGCATTTAAAACCGACCTAGGAATGTCTCCATATAGGATAGTTTTGGGGAAAGCATGTCATTTACCCGTCGAGATTGAGCATAAAGCATTGTGGGATATTAAGGAAATAAATTTTGATCTAAACCAAGCTTGCAACTTTCGGAAGCTGCAAATAAATGAGCTAAGCGAACTCCGCGATGAAGCTTATGATAACGCTGTAATCGTAAAGAATAGGACTAAGGTTTTTCACGATAAAAACATTTTGAGGAAAACATTTACACAAAGTCAACAAGTCCTTCTTTATAATTCACGACTACACCTTCACGCGGGTAAGCTCCGATCTCGGTGGAAGGGACCTTTTGTTGTGCGGTCTGTATACCCGCACGGGGCAGTAGAAGTAGAAAATGTTAAAAACGGCACATTTTTTAAAGTGAATGGACATAGACTAAAGCCGTATTTTTCCACTGACCCCACGGAAGAGCTCATGTTCTTACAGGAGCCAATTTATTTGGATTAAAATTCCTCCGTCTCACCTTCATGTCCAGTATATCATGCATCATCTTTTTGAATGGAGGTGAGTGAAAAGAGTAAGTTTGGGGGAAGTTCGTCACTTATATATTTTTCCCCCACTAATAATTCCTTCCAGACTTACAGGTTTTGTAGATATAGCTGTTGGCAACAGTGAGGACACTGTTGAAAGCAAGTTTGGGGGAGGTTTGCGCTTATTTTTGCATCATTTGCATATCATTTGCATAAGCACAAAACATTTCTTTAAAAAAAAAACTTATAAAAATTTAAAAATTTCCAAAATCCATAAAAATTAAAAATTTAAAATTTTTCAAAATATATAAATATTTTAACATTTAAACATTTTTTATACATAAATAAGATAATGAAAGTTTAGATAGTGAAAAAAAATTACATCCATGAGATTAGAAAAATTCAAGAAAACCAAGAAAGTTAGAAGTTTTCTTATACGAACTAGTAATAAGTAGTTATGAGCCGTTGTCCCAAGGGTTAGTAAGATGAAAGACGTCACTAATCTGAGGATAAAAATAAGTCTGAAAAATAGTTTCTATTCTGGAATCCAAACATTTTGAACGTTGATACCCTGCTATTCGCACTTACACACGTCTTAAAGCCTGGGATAGTAGAGGATACCTTGAAATGCTCTTGTCTTAAAGCCAAAAGTATGAAGGAAATATAAAAAAATGATGAAGATAATATAAAGTGGTGAGAAAAATGGACACTGGTTTTGTTGTCATCGAGGGCAATAAAAAAATATATAGCGAGGGTGCTTCTTCACCTAGTGCCCTAAGGCCAACTGGTCTGGGAGTCACTGTTATGCCTGAGGTGGTGCAAGACGAGGAAAATACACCAAGTAAGCAAGCACAGGAGTAATCGGTCGGTTAGTACCTCAAGAAGTATTAACGGTCGCATGAAAGTGTGTGAGCAATCTCATCTAAATATTCATTAATTAAAAAGTACTGAGGCTGATGGGCAAAAGTATGATAGCTTGAATTGAATTCTCCGGGTGTAGGGATGTCTTTACACACACGCAGGGTTATATGATCGATGTTTTGGAAGAAAAGATAGGAATGAAAAATAAGACAATGTTTTATTGAGGGAGGACGTGATTTCCGACATCTTTTCATGACCATTAAGATAGGGCTCATGACAACCGAAAAGCTAGCTTAGTTGGAAATCCTAATTTTCAAAGTCTTTCTTTTACAATTATTTTCTTTAAATGTAGTATTCATGATCTTCCTTTTATTATTTGATTTTGTGGGTGCAATCCGCTGAAAACCCTCAGGAGACAACGCTCCTCCTACTAGGGACACCTAGAGGTTTAAAGGCTTGTTGCACGTGCTCAGTGCAATCGTGTTGCCTACGAAAGTGTGCTAGATAGTTTTTCTCTTTCTTTATTTTCTCCTTCTCTTTTTAATAAAACAGTTCGCTCGAGACGATCGAAAATAAGTTTGGGGGAATTTGATCAGTCGAAAATACTGCATCTTTTAACCGGCAATTTTCCTATCATTTGCATTCATTTATAAGTGTACGGTATTCATATTTCACATATTAGTTGTTAGTTATATGTATGCCCTAGAGGCCATTACTGTACATAGGATGTATATTGTAGTAGATGCTGGGACATATATAGGGAGGACTTTCTTACTCGACATGATAGTATGCTATCTGGTTACCCTTTACCTTAACATGTACAATGATTGTCTCTCTATTACATGTTGGTAAAGCCCTTAGGATGTGTACTTGACTACCTGGACTATGATGCGGATCATACTAGTGGGGACATGGTAGTCCATAAGTACATCCTTCAAAGTCCCTAGTCGTGGGTGTATCGAGATGGGGCATCGATATACCAGAGTAGACTAGCGTGTACCTTCTCGACCCATACAGATGGGCGATGGATGATCCCATATCCATTGGTGTTTGACATCGGAGATGATATACGGGTGCTCAGTAGAGACTGGGTACACTGGACGGACTCGCCGAGAACTCCCAGATGGTATTATACCTCACGTCAGATGGCAGTTCTCTGGTGACACTGGTACAGAGTAGTCTGTTGACCCGAGATCGTCATAGAGTCTTGTGTGGTTCCCACTGTGCTTTGATTTCCATCTTACCACGTCCAAGAGGGCGTGCAAAACGGTGGTTTTTGGGTACAGTCCCGAGTCACATGGAGGCAATGAGCGATAGGAGGGGATTCATCTCTCCCGGTATAGGGGGTTGATGTTGCGCTGTGTTCGATTGGCTATAACAGGAAATCCCTGGCCAGGGTTGCTGAGATTTACTGGTAAGTGTTACCAGTAGTTTCTCGAATTGGTATAGACCTCATATCGACACGACTTATCGAGCTATTGGGGTCTGACGTTCACCACCCCTAGGCGAGATATGCGACATATCAGACGATCAGACCGGACTGTACGGTAGTGTTACTGGTTGGATTCACTGGAGTGTGAGCGGGCTTGCTCGTCGATCTTCTGATCGCTCAATACCCGGGTGGCCGTTACGTTTAGCAGACCGCTTGCGGCTTGTGGATGTTTGATATGATCATCATCCGCTGCCGGCGTATTGATGAGTCTTTAGAGTCCTACACAGAGATTTCCTGGCTCAAGCGAAACGAAATAGGAGCGCATATGAGATATGTGCGGGACCGAGAATAATACGAGTATGTGATACTGTATTCGATTCTCGCGATGTGACATTGATCGGTTATATGCGATATAACCGGGTTATCGGATCAAGTGTTGATTCGATAAGATGTTACTAATGATACCAGTCGGTTATGTGCGTCATGACCGGATCGTTAAATCAAGTGTTGATTTAATGATTTAATGCATAATTATATATTTGATATATTACTTTGCATTAACTAGTATCGGTTCACTTTAAATGGATTTTCTCGCTCGGTTGTGCGCATTGCATATGCGATATGATTTTGTGCACTTGTTTGTATCATATTTGATGATACATGCAAATTAGGGTTTGTGTAAAGAATTAAACCTTGGTTAAAGAAATGGTTAGGGTTTTTATTGGATTATTCATTTATTCATTTGTTTTTATTTTTGGAAAATAAATGGAAAAGAGAAAAGAATGGTGGCTTCATTTGTTGTTTAGTTAAAGCTTCATGAAGCTTTGACTTAGTCCACCATTCTTATCTCATCCTTAACCCTAACCATACCTTTCAACCATGATTAATTCTCTACACTAAACCATGGTTCTATGATGATAAGAATGGATTATTCTTTTCATTTTAGAACTAACTTATCATAACATTTCTTCTTCTTCTTCCTTGAACTCAAGAAGAAAAAGCTTTCTTCATCAATGGTGAATTGAGCAAATGAGTGAGAAATCCAATTCTAAAGTCTACCCACTTCCTATTTCTTCATCCTCTACCTCTTGCCAAGTAGTAGAGTGTGTTCTCTTCACAAGTTTTTGGACTTGGTGAAGTCGGAGCTTGATATAGCGATGCCTCGACATAGATCATCTTCGGCATAGACATCGACGACCTAGCTTGCCCATTCTCCGACGAAGCCGACGCTAGAGCCCGGGAACTCATATGAACAGCGAGGGGACTTCGTTGCGGAGCTATGGAGGTGGAGCACCGGATCTACAAAGGTTGTATTTCCGTATTCTTTTTAGTTAATTGTTAACTAGTTTAAATGTTTCGCCTAGTTTTCTAGCCAACAATCTTGTTAGGGTTTGTAGGCACCGTTAAAATTTGAAATTGGCATGATCGATGTCTTGTGAGACCTCACTAGGGTGCCTAGGAACCTTTCACTGGTATCAGAGCCTAGCTAGAGCCTTAGGCGAAGTCTAGACGGAATTTGAAACCCGAACGAACCCGAAACCCAATATCAAAATGGCTCTCTGTCCTTTTTTCAAAAACTGGGATTTTTCCAAATTAAAAATATGCAGAAAATCAAGCAGGGTTTTCTAAGAATTACTGTAAATTTCGTGGGCCTAAGTCAACTTTTCCACCGCGGAACCGCGGCACGTGCTATGCACGACGCGGCGGTTCAGCGGCGGTTTTGTCGTTTTGTGTGTTTTGGTTTTCACAGTAATTCTCAGATTTCTGTGCTGGTTTTCCTGGGATATTTTAATATTTATTATACAGATGGGTTTTCTGGAGTTGTTTTGGGGATTCGGTGTTTCGATCGGGGTATCAAATTTTGTCTATGTGGCTTTCCGGATAAATTTTAGAATATGTTAAAAAGTTCGACCGGATATAAATACCCAATTTTTCCCCTGTCGGGAAATTTCCAAGTGTTGGATCTTTCCGTAGTTTAACGACGTTCTAAGTAGTGCAAGTAACGCAATGGACCCTCTAGAAGACAACAAACCTTAACTCGATTATGTGACCGTCTTGAACTGCCCTTTGAACCTTCGGGTTTGGGGCAGTACGGCGTGCCACATGTGAGGCATTGGCTTGACCCTTCTACGGCTGGACCGTTGGTACTGACGCACGAACTGAATGTTGTTAGACTTATTTCATGTGTTGATCTGTATCGGGAAAACTTGGGTGTTCGATTGTTCGATCGGAAAATTTGACATTTTCTATTTATCTAGAATGTGATACAATAATTGGAATTCACAATTAGTTATGAGATAACTGAATGAATGTTATAAACATAGCAGTTTAGTCTCACTTGATCGGTTGCCACGGAATTTTGATGTGATCAAAAGTCCGTTGCAATCACGTAGTGTACGCGGATACTCGCCGGGTAAACTTAATAGACAGCCTCACTCCATAGCCCCGACCAAGTGACTATAGGAGAATCCCGTCGCCGAAAGCATACGTTCGGGTGCTTGCGGCAGCGGTGTTTCGCCTTGGTGCACTTCATCGACGGTATCGGGTGTGCAGCCGTCTACTGAAGTTTGCGACGAGCATACGATCAGGATGTCGGGAATCCTGTTGAATTGCCCGACTTAATATTGAAAAGTGTTTTCGATAATGAGACTAAAATGCGGGGTTTATAATTGTTAGGCATGCGATGTCTAAGTAATTCATTTGGTCAGGCATGCGATGTCTGAGGAGGTTGCGGATTCCAACTGTTGTAGTTTTACACTTTCTTTTCTGTGACCGTAAGTGTAATATGTGATATCGCCGGTTTCGTTGCTATATGTCAACGGCAATTGGGATGCGCATATTTACTTACGTTGATGACATGTGATGTTATGTGTTGCTGGATATGTTATATTGGATCGTCGTGTTTGAATAGCCGGGGGTTTTTATGTGAGATGAGTGTTTTTCATTTTCATTCATGTAAAAACTTGTATGTAATATTCTTTTATTGGGGCACTTCCAGGTAGCGGAAGTAGTCACCGTTTGTATATTATTTACTTTTCCGCACTAGGATAGACCCAAGGAGGAGGGCACAAGTAACCGGGTTCTGGGGTCCAGTGGGAGACCAACTCGAGGAGTCGAGTTCGGGTCTCCTAACTCCAGAATTGGTAGGGTTGCTTGCAGCTCTCGTAGGGGTCTAGGGGTGTGGGTTTGGCTATTCATCACGACCGTGGAATCCGTGTTTTATACTGGCTCGTATTGAAAACACGGACGTCCTAGTATATCCAATATTTCATATGATTCTTCTGCTGCGATATCTGTGATGTGATCATGTGATGTTCTGTGATAGATACAGTATATAGTATATATGATATATTATATAGCCGTTACTTATGTTTTATACCCGCGCTAGCCCTGCCCCGCTCTGTCGTTAGTTACCTAACCTAACGGTGCACGAGGGGACATCGAGGCGAATGCGGATGGCATAAGTGTACGTCGTATTTATCTGTGATGTTTAGGTACTTAAATGATGGGACTTCATTAATATGATTAATGAAATAAAAGAAACCTAAGATGTTGTAGAATCGAATTTCAAAATAAAACAGGTAGCTACAGTTCTTGCTTTGCACGGTGGTATATACGATATATCCTGCACCTTATTCGATGAGGAAAGGACCGAGATCCCTTCACCGGGAGTGATTCCTTTAGCAATAACTGGCAGATGCTACACACTCGGTTTGTCTTTTGATAGCTTTTAAGTGTTTTTGCTTTGCACAGTGATATATGTGATATATCCCGCACCTCATTCGACGAGGAAAGGACCGACGATCCCTTCACCGGGAGTGACTCCTTTAGCAAAACTACAAAAGCCTCAAAAGCACTCCATTTTTAAAATCATTTGATTCTACAACGATATCGAGTTCATTACGCAATAGGTTTTCAGAAAAACCTGTCGTAGCCCTCCGTCATTTCAGATAAGTCCTATTTAGTATTCGTGCTACGTTTGTTGGCCTGCGTCAAGGCGTAGTGTGCGGTAGCTAACTAGTATTTATCTGCTTATGCATATGATGCAGATTGGATTAGGGTAGTCGTGCGACTTTGTTGGCCTGCGTCAAGGGTCGTGCGGGTGGGTTTAATTCAATCAGGAAATGACGGGTTGAACTTAACTAGCGGACTATGGTTTGTTGGCCTGCGTCAAGGTCATAGGACGCTAGGGGCAAAATATTATCGGGAATTTCAAATGTTGAAATTTGCAATGAGATTGCATACCTTCTATGAGATAGTTGGATCCCGATACCCGCTGCGAGTAAGTGTTACTCCTGGGAGAGTTTTATACATTACAATTAGCCGATCAAGTAGGTGTCTAGAAAGGTGTTAACGAGGTTACGCCTCTGGAAAACGAGGTTTACATTAATTAGGTTCGTGCGAAAGCACGGGGGACCTCCCTCAAAGTACCGACACTGGCCTGGCTGAAAGATTGGCGAACTTGTAGTGTGTAATTAATCCCGGCTAGTCTTTCCTTTTAGGGTTTGAAGGAAGATTTGATAAAAAGCAGTGGGAGCCATCCTGATTAGATAAAATAATAACCAATCTATTCTTGCTAGAGCGCACGCTGAGTGTTTTCTTCTCTCTCTCTCCTGGTAGCGACCATATCACGCCTTAATCAAGATAATAAAACGGAATATTGACCGAACCCGCTTGTTATACTGAGCTGGGGAACGTTGATCCCGCTCCAACTTATAATTGTTATAAGACAGAGCAAGAATTTGGGGAATACCAGATTTCCCGTGCCGCCCAAACGAAGAGAGTGCATGCTGATGCATCATTTTCGGGTGTGTTCATTACAAAGAACTGTTTCTCAGTATCCTCCGAATCCTGGGTATATGATACCGGATCAGGATCCCAGATATGTAATCTGTTACATAGGGCTACAAAAGGGTAGAAAAACTGAGAACGGGTGATAAGTTTCATGAGGCAGAAAACGGGGCAAGTGTTGCAGCCAAGTCTGTTGGTCACTGTCACCCTGTATTGTAATACATTGATTCTGAACGAATGTTGTTAGATACCGAACCTGATATACAAAATCATATCTGTCTCTTTATTAGTAAAGAAACGATAAAATTTTGTATTGTTGGATAATGTTTTGAACATTTCCTATATCAAAAGTTGATCGGTTCAGGCACGTTATCTAAAAGCATTAATGTTCTAGATCAAACTACAGTTCTTTGTATACAGAACACACACAAGAGGAAAAGTTCAGAAATGAACGAATTCTTCTTGAGGTATTGTAGACTAGGTCATATCAATGCGACCCGACTAGCTAGAGTTACATAAAGATGCATATTTAAATTAGTTTGAATTTACATCTTGTGAAACTCGCCAGTCATGTCACAAAGATAAGATGACACCAGCTCTGTTTATTGGAAACAGAGAAAGAGTTAGTGAACTCTTGGGATGATACATGTTGATGTATGTAGGTCCCCTGTCTACACATGCCAGGACTGATTCTTTATACTTCATTACATTCTCTGATGATCTTTCGAGTTTCAGACCTATGTTCCTGTTGAAACACAAGTCCGAACCTTTTGAGATATTCACAGAATATAAGTTAGAAGTAGAGAACCAAAATACGGGTATAAGTATTATGTCCTATGATGAGATCAAGGAGGAGAATACTTGTGCATGGAATTTCTGGATTATTCTAAAGGAGAATGAGATTCTCTCTCAGCATTACTCCTCTGTATACACCATAGCACGATGGTATATCGGGGCGGAGCAATCACACCCTATATGATAAGGTGTGCTCTATGATGAGTACTACTGAGTTACCTTTTTCCTTAAGGGAGTTGTGCACTTGAGAAGCTGCATACCTATTGAATAGGGTTCCAATCAAATCAATTGCCTACCACTTCATATGTGATATGGAAGGGGAAGAGCCCATATCTTAAGTTAGTTAAGATTTGGGGTTGTCCGGCCTATGTCTAAAAGCAAAATCCGGACAAGCTCGAGGCAAGGTCTGTTATGTAGAACTGGAAATGTTCCAGCTATACAAACTGCAACAGATGATTTGATAGAGCCAATGGATTCAGTAGATTCCAACGAACCTCAGCCTCTCCGCCGATCTAGTAGGGTTCCTCACCCACCTGAGAGATACTTCGGTTGCTCTATGACAGTGGGAGCGAGGATTGCATCATGAGATGATGACCCAACTAGTTTCGAGCTGGCCATCAAGAGTAGGGACTCTGTAAGAATGGCTGGATGTTTAGCGATCTGAGATGGAATCCATGTACACCAACAAAGTATGGACTTTGGTTGCAATATCTGAAGGGTTAAATCCCCATCAGGAGCAAGTATATCTTGAGAAGATTACTTGGTGTAGATGGAAAAGTTGAGACTTTCAAAGCTAGACTTGTTAAAAGTTTGCATCATTGACCAGGTGTGGATAATGATAAAACCTTTTCAAGTAGCTATGCTTAAGTCTATCCAGATCCTACTTGCCACGGCTACATACCATGACTACGATATCTGGTGGTTGGGTGTCATGGCTACTTTTCTAAATGATGTTTTAGAAGAGTGTGTCTATAAGTACACAACCAGAGGGCTTCGTAGACAGTGGGAGCAGCGGAAACGTGTGTAAGATGCTTTATATGATAAAGCAGGCATCGCGGAGTTGGAACATCTGTTTTGATGCATTAGTCAAAGAAGTTGACATCATCAAAATGGTAGATGAACCTTGTATAAACAAAAAGGTAGTAGGGAGTATGGTGACGATCCTCGTAGAGTACGTGGATGACATACTCTTGATAGGGAAGGAGTTTCCTATGCTACGCTCGATCAATCTCCGCTTATCACAAGTATTCTCCGTAAAGGATCAAAATGATACCTCCTAAATCCTGAGTTTTGGATCTATGAGATAGATTTAATTGGATGTTAGGATTCTCTCTAGTTGTAGTGAGATGGTATCAATCGATCCTGGGAGAATCACTGGAAGTGTTCCAGGGTGATAAAGACGACTGAATGTCAGTCGCAGGCATTGTCTTTACCCTCAGTAAAGGGACGGTATGTTGGAAGAGTTCCAAGCTAGATACCGTGACATACTAGACGATAAAGGCTGGATACATCGCTACTTATGATACTACCAAAGAGGATGTTTGGGTGTATATTGGTTCATGAGATGAACTATGTTCCTCCCATTGTGTGACAATGGAGTTGTGGCTTATGCCAAGGAACGCAAGTCCCATCAGTGATCCAGACTTATTCTAAGGCAGTATCACCTGATCATGGAGATGGTTGATCTCCAGGGTGATCGAGGTAAGGAGAGCAGGCTCAGAGGATAACACGGCGGATCCACTCACGAATGCCTATTCCCAGAGAGAGACTTTTATGGGATGGTTGAGTATGAGATACTACAACCACTGCTACAGATGGCCCTAGTGCAAGTGGGAGATTGTTAGTTATATGTATGCCCTAGAGGCCATTACTGTACATAGGATGTATATTGTAGTGGATGCTGGGACATATATAGGGAGGACTTTCTTGCTCGACATGATAGTATGCTATCTGGTTACCCTTTACCTTAACGTGTACAATGATTGTCTCTCTATTACATGTTGGTAAAGCCCTTAGGATGTGTACTTGACTACCTGGACTATGATGCGGATCATACTAGTGGGGACATGGTAGTCCATAAGTACATCCTTCAAAGTCCCTAGTCGTGGGTGTATCGAGATGGGGCATCGATATACCAGAGTAGACTAGCGTGTACCTTCTCGACCCATACAGATGGGCGATGGATGATCCCATATCCATTGGTGTTTGACATCGGAGATGATATACGGGTGCTCAGTAGAGACTGGGTACACTGGACGGACTCGCCGAGAACTCCCAGATGGTATTATACCTCACGTCAGATGGCAGTTCTCTGGTGACACTGGTACAGAGTAGTCTGTTGACCCGAGATCGTCATAGAGTCTTGTGTGGTTCCCACTGTGCTTTGATTTCCATCTTACCACGTCCAAGAGGGCGTGCAAAATGGTGGTTTTTGGGTACAGTCCCGAGTCACATGGAGGCAATGAGCGATAGGAGGGGATTCGTCTCTCCCGGTATAGGGGGTTGATGTTGCGCTGTGTTCGATTGGCTATAACAGGAAATCCTTGGCCAGGGTTGCTGAGATTTACTGGTAAGTGTTACCAGTAGTTTCTCGAATTGTTATAGACCTCATATCGACACGACTTATCGAGCTATTGGGGTCTGACGTTCACCACCCCTAGGCGAGGTATGCGACATATCAGACGATCAGACCGGACTGTACGGTAGTGTTACTGGTTGGATTCACTGGAGTGTGAGCGGGCTTGCTCGTCGATCTTCTGATCGCTCAATACCCGGGTGGCCGTTACGTTTAGCAGACCGCTTGCGGCTTGTGGATGTTTGATATGATCATCATCCGCTGCCGGCGTATTGACGAGTCTTTAGAGTCCTACACAGAGGTTTCCTGGCTCAAGCGAAACGAAATAGGAGCGCATATGAGATATGTGCGGGACCAAGAATAATACGAGTATATGATACTGTATTCGATTCTCGCGATGTGACATTGATCGGTTATATGCGATATAACCGGGTTATCGGATCAAGTGTTGATTCGATAAGATGTTACTAATGATACCAGTCGGTTATGTGCGTCATGACCGGATCGTTAAATCAAGTGTTGATTTAATGATTTAATGCATAATTATATATTTGATATATTACTTTGCATTAACTAGTATCGGTTCACTTTAAATGGATTTTCTCGCTCGGTTGTGCGCATTGCATATGCGATATGATTTTGTGCACTTGTTTGTATCATATTTGATGATACATGCAAATTAGGATTTGTGTAAAGAATTAAACCTTGGTTAAAGAAATGGTTAGGGTTTTTATTGGATTATTCATTTATTCATTTGTTTTTATTTTTGGAAAATAAATGGAAAAGAGAAAAGAATGGTGGCTTCATTTGTTGTTTAGTTAAAGCTTCATGAAGCTTTGACTTAGTCCACCATTCTTATCTCATCCTTAACCCTAACCATACCTTTCAACCATGATTAATTCTCTACACTAAACCATGGTTCTATGATGATAAGAATGGATTATTCTTTTCATTTTAGAACTAACTTATCATAACATTTCTTCTTCTTCTTCCTTGAACTCAAGAAGAAAAAGCTTTCTTCATCAATGGTGAATTGAGCAAATGAGTGAGAAATCCAATTCTAAAGTCTACCCACTTCCTATTTCTTCATCCTCTACCTCTTGCCAAGTAGTAGAGTGTGTTCTCTTCACAAGTTTTTGGACTTGGTGAAGTCGGAGCTTGATATAGCGATGCCTCGACGTAGATCATCTTCGGCATGGACATCGACGACCTAGCTTGCCCATTCTCCGACGAAGCCGACGCTAGAGCCCGGGAACTCATATGAACAGCGAGGGGACTTCGTTGCGGAGCTATGGAGGTGGAGCACCGGATCTACAAAGGTTGTATTTCCGTATTCTTTTTAGTTAATTGTTAACTAGTTTAAATGTTTCGCCTAGTTTTCTAGCCAACGATCTTGTTAGGGTTTGTAGGCACCGTTAAAATTTGAAATTGGCATGATCGATGCCTTGTGAGACCTCACTAGGGTGCCTAGGAACCTTTCACTAGCAAATCAGTCGTTAAATATCAGATTGCATGTGTTAGACTCTAAAACCGGCACTATAAAGAAAATTGACTGCATTTCATGGCATCGCATCATCCCTATATTGTGCAACACTTGTCTTGAGAAATTGTGCAGGAAAATCCAAACAAAAGCCAAAAGAAGCTGAAAACATTACACCAACTCCAAGGTTTGAGATCTGGTAACAATCAAAAGGGGAAAATACAATTCAACATATCAGAAGAAGGCCTACATGTTATCCCAAGACCACACCAGAAGTTTAAAGCCATAAAGACAACACTTGGCCGCGGAACCGCGGCCGGAGCCGGCTTGCGCCGCGGTTCCGCGGCGGCGCTGCCACGTCAGCCCTAAAAATTTGGTGCGCAATGCTTCTCTCAGTGGCTACAGCTCAGAAATGTACTTCAGTTTCCAGAAGATTCCAGAGGCTTCTGCCAGTTCAGCAAACTAGGGTTTCTAAGCTTAATTAATCATAGCTTAAAGCTTAAGCTAGCTCCTAACAAACTAATTCTAGAAGCTCCTCAACAAACTTTTGGAGGGATTTGTAATTTCAAACCTAGACCTAGGGTTTGGGAAGTCTATAAATAGAAGCCTAGACCTAGTGTAATGATCCATCATCTAATCCCCAATCTAGTATCAAACTAGATCCATTCAATCTTTTTACCTCTTTCTTCATCTTCTTCCACAAGTCTAGTGACAAGACTTGTGTGAAACCCTAACCCTAATTCCAATCAAAAGCCAAGATCCCGAGTACAAAATCAAGCAAGAAGCCCTTCAACCTTTTATGAGCGGAGCCGATCTTCAACAGAGCAAGTGGTTCAAGCTGATCCACGACTCACGGAAAAAAAAATAAGCAAAGCCAGATCGACAATTTAGTTCTTCCTCTTGTAGTTCTTGAGCGACTGTAATCAAATTGTTGATATAAATAAAAGGTGATATTCTTTTATCTTGTTTTCTTTAAATTCTTGCATCATGATTCGATCTCATTTTCTAGTTGTAGTTCTTGTTGTGATGTTTGAGTAATACTCCGCTCGTCGAGGAGTCGAGACGATCAATAGAATGATGATGTAACATATCTTAAAACGATTCTTGATTCCTACGAGTTTTGTAAACCCTAGCAAGTTCAAGAACCGACGACCCAGTTTCGTTGCGATGCTTTCTTGATTGATATCGCTCGAAATTGGGGAGTTACGACCGTTTCTTGAAATTGCTAGAGGCTAGAATGTGAATGATATCGACGAAAGAACAAGGGTTAAATGATGAAATCCTAGTTTCACGAGAAATCCCTAACTCTCGTCGATCATCATCGATCTAGTATCAATTCTTCGAAGGACAAGAATACGATATCTTGAGATTACATCACGTTTATAGATCCGATCGATTCCTGCGAGCCTCATTTAGATTCTTGACATTTGTTTGTAAATATCATGGAAACCCAATTCTTGATTGTTTATCTTTTTCTTGATTCTTGATTAGACTAGTGACACCTGAATCAATCGATAAAATCTTGAATCATGTTTTCTTTTCTTTTCGATTAACTTTTCAATTCAAACAAATCAAACATAGAAACGAATCGCACAATCCCTGTGGACGATCCGCACTCACTTACAATCTACATCCGACACCGTAGTTGATTGCGGTCAAATATAATTCTTTGATTGTGAATTTTATTCATTTTCTAAACACACACAAAGATATCATCAATCAGGTCCTACGTCTACAAATACCAAGGTTGGTTCTTCGTACTTCATTATATTCACTGATCATCTCTCGAGATTCGGACATATGTTCCTGTTGAAACACAAGTCTGAAACTTTTGAGAAATTCAAGGAATATAAGCTTGAAGTTAAAGAACCAGATGAGTAGAAGTATTAAATCCTTCGATGTGATCAAGGAGGAGAATACTTGCGCATAAAGTTCCTGGAGTTTCTAAAAGGAGAATGTGATTCTCTCTCAGCTTACTCCTTCGTATACACCACAGCACAACGGTGTATCGGGGCGGAAGTATCGCACCCTATGAGATATGGCGCGCTGTATGATAAGTATTGCTGAGTTACCTATTGTAACATTTCAAAAAATAAAATATTATTTTTGGGAATTTATTTAATTAAATAATAAATATTATGAATATTTTGATAATGCGGTATATTTATATACCGATAAATTGGGAAATATTTGGAAAATTATAAGAATTACTGAAATGAGGGTGTTTTATTTTATTTAAGCAAATTATAAATCCTTTATAATTAACTATATTCCTTTTTAATGCTAATCGCGATTAAATATCACTAATCATGCATTAAGCTTGTTTTGTGCATGTGACATGCACCAAGTCATTTTTCACATTTGCTATATTTTTCTACCATGGCTTTTCTTTTTCTTTGGATTGGATTTGTTTTAAAATGAATTGAGAAGAAAAGAAAAAGGAAAAAGATATAAAAAAAAATGAGTATGGACAAGAGAGAGAAGAGAGAGAGAGGTGAGGGGTCTCATTGACCAAGTCCCCATTTGCTTTCCCCCTCATTTTCTTCATCAATTCCTCTCCCACTTCCCTCATGGCTGCCCTCTTCTTCACCTCCTCTAAAACCCTCACAAACACCCTCAATCCCACATCAAAACTCCATCTTGCCTTCATTAAATATGTGCACAAGCTCATCACAAGCACTTTGGATCAAGAAAGTTTGTATTTTGAGCACTTGGGGCAACTCAAGAACTTTCTTGAGTTGCCAAGTGAGATACTTTCTTCACCATTAGTATAGCTTTTCATTCACATTAGTGTCCATGCATGTTTAGAAGTGTTTTACTGATGTTTAGTGAGGTTAGAAAATTCCAAGTTAGAGTTTTGAGGAATTCTTGAATTGAGATAGTGTAATTGAGTTAGTAGTGACCTTAAACCCCCTCTAGTGCTAGAATTCTGGACAAAACCAGAGAATTAAACCCCAATTCACAAACTTAGAAACCCCGATATCAGATTTTAGTGACTTTTATGACGTTGTTTTGAGACCTGCTATCACCCGGGGCACCTGAAAAATATTTAGCAAGTATAGTGATGTATGCAGGTGACCAGAAGACTACCCCTAAAACCTGAGCCCCTATACTCCTAGTATGGCCGCAGATTTAATAAGTTCGGCCGCAAATTGCGGCCAAGTTGTGGTGAGAATGTGTGATTTTTGGTCTGTGGCATTGTTATCTGATATCTATGGCAACCCCATATACAAAATTTGCTAATTTTACCTGATGGAAAATCTGGGATAGATTTCTCATATTGCTGAATTTATGTTTTCCGATTCTGAAACTTTAGTTTTTGTATTTGATTTAAATTCCGTCGTGTGGCGTTTGAACGTCAACGACGAGGGTTATTTGGTAGTGTTTTGCATGCGAGACCATAGGTTTTAACCTATGCATGATTCGCGTGCCTTTTTGGGTTTCGTTCGCGATTTCAGTTTACGATACTGTGTGTGTGTATATGTAGGTACCCTCGAGTGGACATGAATGACAAGGACGAGCGTGGCGTCATCGACTTCGGCAAGCAAGGATCAAGGTGAGTAGATATATATATCTACGGGGGAAGTCGGGTGGATGGCGTATAGCACCCCCGCAGTTTCGAAGTATAGAACGCGAATGTGTTATGATATATAAATATATATATATATATATGTGTGTGTGTGTGTGTGTGTGTGTGTGTGTGTGTGTGTACACTTATGTGTTTTATGAGATGTGCATACTTAGCAAGAAATGCTTATGTGACTTTGGGTTAGTTTAGCATAGTTGTAGGTAAGCGCTTATAGTGTAGTTTCTTAGTCGCGAAACCCTAGAGTTAAGTTTTGCATACACGCGCACACACACGCTTACACTTGCTTTATTTATGCATATATGGGGATATAGATATATATATATATATATATATATGCATATATGTTGTGAGTATGTGTGTGTGTGTGTGTATACATGGATGATGAGGATAGTACATGGTACTTGGAGATGAGTCGATGAGATTGGGCATGATGCCACGAGATCGATGATGTGATTTGGTTCGTATTATAAGATACGACATGATATTATAGCGGGTCTTTAGGCGGTATGTAAGTCCGCGGCGGCGCCCCGGCCGTCGATCCGACGCCGAAAACGCGGAAACGAAAACTTTCAAAAACTATTGAACCGGCACCACCGCGCACTTTTCACCCAGATCGGGCCATTAACCTGGCAACTAGCAAATACGGGTAGAGAAGTATACTAAGCGATCCGTGTCCTTCGGTCTTCGTCTCCACTCCGATCTCCCGCGGATACTCCGTTCATCTCCTCCTCGTCGGAAAGGGCACCACGTAGCCGGAATCTTTTACGGGCTCCCACCTCTTGACCGAGGAAACTCGAGCACGAAGTTGGCAAGCCGACGCGTCCAAGGGTTGCTGTAGACCAGTGTAGAATCGTTGTCTCTTTTGGGGTATGTGAAGTTGTCTTTGATGGAGGTAAAGAGAGAAAAGGCTATGAAGGAAAAAGGTGCTCTCAATTTTTCAAGGAAGATGAGATGAAGAATAAACCATATCACAAATGAACCTCTCTCTCTCCCCTCAATCAAGTGGCCGGCCATTCTATCAGGTGGAGGGAGTTATCACCCTTGAATAAATCAAGAGGAGAAAGTAAATAAAAAGAAAAATAGTCACACCAAGGTCAAAACCAATCCAACTCAATCCCATTCTCATTTGATGCAAGACATGAGATTAAAATGGAATCTCATGATGATTATGAAGGAACAAATGCAATAAACCCCTCCGCAAAAGGTAATTTGCACAATTGCAAAATACCCCTCCATCGGAATGTCCGGCCGCGAAAGAACAAAGGAAAACCGGCCGGAACGGAATGCAAACTGGCAACTTCAGAAAACTGATCCCGTAATAAATTACAGGAAAACCCCGCTACTGAAAATACATGCCCGCATTTGTATTCCGACTGAACACAAATGCAAAGAGACAAAATCTACACTATCTAATACTAGGATCCGGCTTAAGCCAAAGCCGGCTAGTAAAAACCGTCCGATCACGATCCGTGCAATACCGCACGTATCTGATCGAACCCTGCCATATCTCCATACGGCCTCTACAGCGTTTCGCCCGAAACCTGAGTAACTGAGTGTGGTGGACTCTAAAGACTCGTCAATACTATGGCTGTGGATTTAACCACTAGCACGTCAGAGGTATAAGCCAATACGTGACGGGCTACCAGGTATTGACCAAAAGGGACGTCGATGAGCGAACTCATCCTGACACCCTACTGAGCCTGTCAGTGACAATATCCGTACAGTCCGGTCCGTTCGTCTATGAGCATCGCATGGCGGGCCTAGGGGGTTGGTAAAAGTCAGACCCCCAAAAGCGGTACAAGTCGTGTCGGAGTGTAGCCCAGAACACCCTGAGATACTACTGGAATACCTACCAGCAAATCTCCTGCCTTGGCCAAGGACTTTTCATGTTCTAGCTCTCCTCGACACAGCGCGACCTCACCCCTAATACCGGGAGAGACGAACCCCTGCAGATCCGCTCACTGCCTCCATGTGGCTCGGGACTGTACCCAACTAAAACCTGTTTGCACGACTCCTTTGAGCCGTGGTAGGGTAGTAATCAAAGCACAGTGGGAACTCACACGAGACAAATGACGATCCCAGGTCGATGAACTAACCTGTACACATGTCACCAGGGAACTGCTATCTGACGTCTGGTATAAACCCAACTAGCAGGTTCCCGGCGAGTCATGTCCGGTGTACTCATAACCCAATGAGTACCTGTATACATCTTAGGTGAACCAACTGACACCAGTGGCTTGTGAGACCGGCCACCGCCCCTCGTCGGGGTCTCGACTGTATACACTAGTCTACTCTGGAGTATCGATGCCCTGTCTCGAAACTCCCACGACTAGGGACCATTTAAGGATGTGCTTATAGACTACCAGCTCCCACGTATATGATCGCCCTCATACTGCCGGTAGTCAAGCAAGAATCCTAGGGGCTCTATCAACGTGCAATAGTGACCTGTAAGGTCACCTAAAACAGTACACGATGATAAAGGTAAACCAGATAGCATACTATCATCTTGAGTAAGACTGTCCTACTGGGACAGGTCCTCCCCTCAATCATTGCAATCACGTGCCTGTGACCCAATAATTGACTCTGAGGGCACTATCTCCAACAATCTCCCACTTGCACTCAAGGCTAATTATTGCGATGTCGCATACTCACAGCCCGTGTGATACCGAACACCCAACTCCTCTACTAGTCCGTCTCACAAAGCTCGTTTGCGAAACTATTGCGTTCGAGGAATAGCCTCAGTGAGTGGATCCGCTCTGATGTTTCTTTCTATGTCTCTCTCTATCTCAAGTTCGCGGAGAAAACCATCTCCCGAAATGAGCAATACCTGTCTTAGAATGTGTCTGGATTCTGAAAGGACCTAGCTCATAAATGAACTCCAAATCCAAACTTCTTTAGACTGTATCGTCAACTGAACTTAATCAGTATCCTGCGCCATGCCTTCCTTCAGTATCCACCTGGACAACCTGTCCAAAATACTGCCCTCGTCAGAAGGAAAACTATAACTCTGACAGCCACTCTGTCATCCATGTCACCTTGGAAGCCTGGAATGATAACCGTCTCCTAAAGGAGGCTGACGTTATCATATCTCTAGAACATCCACTTATGTTCTAAAACTTCTTCCGACTGTTTCTCCAGGATTGGATCAATATCAACTTATTGCACCTACTGCAAGAACAACATCTGGTGTGGTACTTGACATCTCATGATTGACTCAACTGCCTAAGCAAGTGATCTGTCAATCATGAACATCCCTCTCCCCTTTAGTCTGTAAGACACCTTTAGAGAGGGTGACTCCATTACCTGCCGGTACACCACCGTGCCAGGAGTCGTCCATTCTAAATACTCTTAGAATGTTGTCTAAGTACCCAGATTAGGAAACCACTCAAATCTAGATCTAAAACCATAGATCTAGTAACCAGAATGTACGATATAAGATCCAATTCCTATATAGAGAAACTACTGTGTGACGACCAAAGTATAACCGATCGTAGTATAGGAATATCACTTCCTACTCTGTGTATGTCATCAAATACCAGGACATCACACCCTACTACCTTCTTAACAGATCCATCCCCTATTCTGATGAAGTCAAACCTATGACTGTCACATCAGAAATAGATGATCTTTCTCCGCTATCTCTGCTTTAGTCTATAAATAGACATAAACCTGATGTCCACCAATGCTTCTGCTGCTCCCACTGACTACGACAACCCTCTGGCAGAGTCATATAGACATGCACTTCTAAAACTAGTTTAGAACGACGCTATACTCATCCTCCTGCCGGGTCTCACAGTCTGGAACAACAGCAATGGCAAGTCTGGGTGAACAAGAACCTCCCTGCCACCGTCCTTGAGCATACCGAAGTACCTCT
The DNA here is from genome assembly GCA_030015575.1 of Agapanthus africanus. NCBI lineage: Eukaryota > Viridiplantae > Streptophyta > Magnoliopsida > Asparagales > Amaryllidaceae > Agapanthus > Agapanthus africanus. The sequence continues at coordinate 135,127,893 of JASDDO010000004.1, read as the reverse complement.
CGAGTGCCTGAGGTTACCCACCAAATCTGCGGAGTGGCCAATGGAATGTCAAACCAGATTGAATCTTTAGGTTCTTATCAAATCTTCAGTAATCGTTTGTGGTTCTGGAAACACTTCCAGTTCTACCATACTCCCACAACTGTTTTCTGAAGAAAAAACATTTTATTAAAACTGTGGCGAGTCAAGAACAATATCACTATTGATCTTCCAGATGGTAGAATATCAACCCTCTGCATAGCCCGGGTCAACCCACAAACAGCCATTACAGAAACGTGCCTTGAGTTATCCAGAGTCTGGTTTTAAGCATAAGCTGGACAACTCCCCGTATCTTAACAAAGTCAAGATATGAACTGTTCTATATCCAATATAGAAACAGAGGCACTGATTTAATTGAACCAGATTCAAATCATGCAGCTGTCTCCAGTGCATGTCAACTAAATGGAAGGAGGCCGATCAGCATTACTCAACTTAGGAATACTTCCAATTATGAGTAACCTGAAAGAGAAGCGAGTTCTCTTAACCATTACTATCAACTGAATACCATACACAAGTATCTACATCTTCGATCAACTTGAAGAATCCCGATACTTGCAATACCTGGTTCTCTACTTTATTCATATCCTATAACTTCTCAAAACTCAGACCCTGTGTTTCTACGAAACACCTATCTAAGAACTAGAGAAGTCACAAGTAAACAGAATATAGTATGAGTACCTACCCCTCTGTCCTAATGGACACTGGACAACATACAATACTCTGTATAAGTCCCTTGAGTCTAATGACTCATTCACTGTGTGTCGTAGGTTGAAAACTGTACTTTTGGTTAAGAAGATTTACACCGTTGTTCAATGATCCTTACCTAACCATCCACTGGTATAGGTAAATGTCATAGACATAATTTCAAAAAAGTATGTCTCACTCTATAAAAATAGACGTACAGATATATCAATTTGAAATTGGTGCACAACAACAGATATTCAAAACCAAATATTTGCCGACCGGCAAACAACCCAGGTGGCTTCCTCAAATATCACCAATTCCAACGAATCCCGATATAATGAGGATGGTCACCTAATTCCCAATAACTTACTCCCACTCATCATCTGTAAAACCATACAGATGTGAGACTCATACCTGGTAAATACATACCCTGGAGCAAGTGTCTAATTGGGAAATCAGTTTTCTTTTAACATTACACAGTGAACCTGAAACATTGAAATGTTTCGATGGGGTATCCTGGTATTCCTAGTAATGCCTCTTCCATTATCCAGATTCACAACTGTAACCGTATAATTCTTTGCCATTTCTCCAAATCCCTTTACATGTCTTTAGTCATTACCTTCTGTACACCCTTTTAGGCCAAATGGTTTTCTTCCTTCCCTACCGTTCGGCACCAGCCTATGGTTTGGAAGAAGACTATCCAATAAGCATAAAGGGTGTACTGTCCTAGTCCTAGGAGCACTCGCAACGTGAGAGAAGGTGAAGATAAAAGACACCTGAATGAACTTTATTCTTATTTCTCCTGAACCAGGATCCATCCCCGAACTGGAACGAGTTCCTTTCGAGTTCGTATATAACCATACGATGGATTATCCAATAAACTGGGATCTTCGTAGTGATACGGAGTGTCCTGGAGAAATACAAAGGTGATTTAGGATTGGCGAAGAAATACTTGGTTTGGTCATGAATAGCAGTCGCAATTTACTTTGCCCTCTTACTAATCCCTTACTTTGTCTGAACTTAATACCTTCTGTACACCGTTTAGGCTAACTGGTTTTCTTCATTCCCTACCGGTCGGCACCAGCCTATGGTTTGGAAGAAGACTATCCAATTTGCGTAATAAGTGTACTACTCCTAAACAAAGGAGTACTCGCAACCTGAGAGAAGGTGAAAAGAAAAGACAACTGAATAGTCCTATCCGTTTTCTCCAGAACCAGAAACCATCCTCGAAGTCCTTCGAGTTCGTATATAACCATACGATGGTTTTATCTAATGGAAGTGGACGTTCGTAGCAATACGGGGTGTCCTGGAGAAAAGGGTAAAAGTAGGAGTGGCAATGAGGTCTGCAACTCTGACAATCCAAAAGCCAGTGTTAAGAAGGTTCGGTCAACTTGGTCACTGAGTCATAGTCTAGGGTCGGGTCAATGGTCGCTGCCAAAGAGAGAGAGAAAAGAAACACTCAGCGTGCACTCTAACCTAGATCGGAATGGTTATCACTTTATCTAATCTGGAAACCTCCCACTGTAACTCAAATTCTTCTCCAAACCTCAAAGAAGAATTAGCCGGGATCACCCGAGGAGTAAACCAACTCATCAGTAGGAACCGGGATCCAACCATCATCGCATGATAATGTGACGGAATCCGCTCACGCTATCACACTCCAGAAGGTATGCGCATATCTGGCAAGTTTCAGTTCTTTTGAAACTCCCGATGTGGATTTCTACCCCATGCTCTTATGACCTTGACTTTGGCCAACATATCATAAGTCACATGTCAAGTTCTACCCGTCATTTTCCTGGTTAATTTGAACCCACCCGTACCTACCCTTGACTTTGGCCAAAATGGCAGTACAACTGTCCCAAACCAACGCATCTATCTATGCTGCATATGAATACCCAACAGCTACCAAACACTGTGCCTTGACTTTGGCCAACATACACAGCTTGAATACTATTGACTATCCATATGAAATGACGGAGGGCTACGAATGGTTTCTGGCGAAAACCTTTAACGTAATGAACTGGATATCGTTGAAGGAACTGATAGCTTTTAAAAATATAGTGACGAAAATCTTTGCTAAAGAGGTCACTCCCGGTGAAGGGATCTCGGCTCTTTCCCCGTAGAATGAGGTGAAGGATATTCCAACTGAATACCACGATGCAAAGCAAATGTAATCGGCTATAGTGAAGTTATTGCCCTGACGCAAACTTTTGTCCAAGGGGTCACTCCCGGTGAAGGGATCTCGGCCCTTGCCTCGTCGACTGAGGAGCAGGATATTCCAACTGAATACCACTGTGCAAAACAAAAGTGAACGTCCTTGCAATAACAGCTTTTTGAAAAGTGTTCCAACAACATCAGAATAAGTTTGTTTATCTTGCATTGATCCGAATCAACACAGTCCCATCAATTGATCACACCACAAAAAGAACAAAAATAATGATGTACGTATATGCCATCCGCATTCGCCACTGGGTCCCGTCATCACCCGTTAGGTTACTTAACTAACGACAGAGCGGGGACTGGACTAGCGCGGATGCAAAACATATACAACATCTACTAGTATATATATAATATATAATTTTCGCTCAAGGCGTGATAAAAATGCAGCAACACAGAAATGTATAGCAACACAGAACAATACTGATATCTGGGATCCCCGGGTTTCACAGAGCCGCTGCTGAAACCCGACGTTCCCCTGGTCGTGTGGATAGCCTGCGCAATGAAATCCTAGACCCCTACGGGCGCGGCAAGTTACCCGTCAAAACCTGAAGCGAGGCAGCCCCCTTCAGCAACGTGAATGGACCACCCAGCACTTCACGGAATCCGGTAACTTGGGCACCCCTCCTTGGGTCAACCTGTACCCCCTACGAGTGCGGCGAATAGCCCGCCAATTCTAGAGTAAAGCCCCCTCCGTCTCAAAGCCATGAGATGCGGGCTCGTTGCCCTCTAGAACCCGGCTATCCGTGCACCCCTCCTGGGGTAATCCTAGTACAGAAAGTAAAATAATACATACAACGGGTACATCGACCGCAACCTGGTCGTGCCCCAAAAGAATAATACAAACAGGCAGTGACGGCAGTCCACATGTCGGACGCTCGCCCCGCAATATCAAATGTACATATAAAACAAAACTGTACTAACATTGCATCCAGGCTATCCCCCACGACCGATCCGCAACAACACAGCAACACACAGAACATCAACGTGAATGTCACGTTCGCAAATCCGTCTAACCGGGCTATAGCAGATAGACCGGATTTACCGATCGAGTGATATTCACGGTCGCAGATATAATGTAAATACAGTGAACTAGCATGTTTAAAATATCCGATCGAACAAATTTTATCAGGTGGGCCCCAAAGCATTACTGTAGCACTTACAGAAAATCTGGGCCCAAAATAATATCCCAAAATCCCTATTTCCATGTCAAAAGCCCTCTGGAAAAATTTGCCACGATGAACAGTTAAAAGCGCGGCGGAATCGCGGCCCAAGCATGGGTTTGGCCGCGGTTCCACGGCGGTATAGTCGGATCTCGCGACCAAATTTGACCAGAATTCTTATTTTTTCATGCACAGTATTCTGAAACAACCTGAAAATTTTTGGAGCTGAAAAAATTTCGACAGAAACACGATGCATTGGAAAATACGGTTTTTGGAGATTTTTGTTCGATCGAGTTCTAAACATACAAGAGCAAGCTAGGCATGGTTAATGGCGTGGCTCTGATACCATTGTAAGCCCGCGGGGGCGCCCCGGCCGTCGATCCGACGCCGGAAACGCGGAAACGAAAACTTTCAAAAACTATTGAACCGGCACCACCGCGCACTTTTCACCCGGATCGGGCCATTAACCTAGCAACTAGCAAAGTAAAATACGGGTAGAGAAGTATACCAAGCGATCTGTGTCCTTCGGTCTTCGTCTCCACTCCGATCTCCCGCGGATACTCCGTTCATCTCCTCCTCGTCGGAAAGGGCACCACGTAGCCGGAATCTTTTACTGGCTCCCACCTCTTGACCGAGGCAACTCGAGCGCGAAATTGGCAAGCCGACGCGTCCAAGGGTTGCTGTAGACCAGTGTAGAATCGTTGTCTCTTTTGGGGAATGTGAAGTTGCCTTTGATGGAGGTAAAGAGAGAAAAGGCTATGAAGGAAAAAGGAGCTCTCAATTTTTCAAGGAAGATGAGATGAAGAATAAACCATATCACAAATGAACCTCTCTCTCTCCCCTCAATCAAGTGGCCGGCCATTCTATCAGGTGGAGGGAATTATCACCCTTGAATAAATCAAGAGGAGAAAGTAAATAAAAAGAAAAATAGTCACATCAAGGTCAAAACCAATCCAACTCAATCCCATTCTCATTTGATGCAAGACATGAGATTAAAATGGAATCTCATGATGATTATGAAGGAACAAATGCAATAAACCCCTCCGCAAAAGGTAATTTGCACAATTGCAAAATACCCCTCCATCGGAATGTCCGGCCGCGAAAGAACAAAGGAAAACCGGCCGGAACGGAATGCAAACTGGCAACTTCAGAAAACTGATCCCGTAATAAATTACAGGAAAACCCCGCTACTGAAAATACATGCCCGCATTTGTATTCCGACTGAACACAAATGCAAAGAGACAAAATCTACACTATCTAATACTAGGATCCGGCTTAAGCCAAAGCCGGCTAGTAAAAACCGTCCGATCACGATCCGTGCAATACCGCACGTATCTGATCGAACCCTGCCATATCTCCATACGGTCTCTACAGCGTTTCTCCCGAAACCTGAGTAACTGAGTGTGGTGGACTCTAAAGACTCGTCAATACTATGGTTGTGGATTTAACCACTAGCACGTCAGAGATATAAGCCAATATGTGACGGGCTACCAGGTATTGACCAAAAGGGACGTCGATGAGCGAACTCATCCTGACACCCTACTGAGCCTGTCAGTGACAATATCCGTACAGTCCGGTCCGTTCGTCTATGAGCATCGCATGGCGGGCCTAGGGGGTTGGTAAAAGTCAGACCCCCAAAAGCGGTACAAGTCGTGTCGGAGTGTAGCCCAGAACACCCTGAGATACTACTGGAATACCTACCAGCAAATCTCCTGTCTTGGCCAAGGACTTTTCATGTTCTGGCTCTCCTCGACACAGCGCGACCTCACCCCCAATACCGGGAGAGACGAACCCCTGCAGATCCGCTCACTGCCTCCATGTGGCTCGGGACTGTACCCAACTAAAACCTGTTTGCACGACTCCTTTGAGCCGTGGTAAGGTAGTAATCAAAGCACAGTGGAAACTCACACGAGACAAATGACGATCCCAGGTCGATGAACTAACCTGTACACATGTCACCAGGGAACTGCTATCTGACGTCTGGTATAAACCCAACTAGCAGGTTCCCGGCGAGTCCTGTCCGGTGTACTCATAACCCAATGAGCACCTGTATACATCTTAGGTGAACCAACTGACACCAGTGGCTTGTGAGACCGGCCACCGCCCCTCGTCGGGGTCTCGACTGTATACACTAGTTTACTCTGGAGTATCGATGCCCTGTCTCGAAACTCCCACGACTACGGACCATTTAAGGATGTGCTTATAGACTACCAGCTCCCACGTATATGATCGCCCTCATACTGCCGGTAGTCAAGCAAGAATCATAGGGGCTCTATCAACGTGCAATAGTGACCTGTAAGGTCACCTAAAGCAGTACACGATGATAAAGGTAAACCAGATAGCATACTATCATCTTGAGTAAGACTGTCCTACTGGGACAGGTCCTTCCCTCAATCATTGCAATCACGTGCCTGTGACCCAATAATTGACTCTGAGGGCACTATCTCCAACAGGTATGTTTTCATACACACGCATATATATGTAGATGGTATCAGTATGTACTAGAATTTAGATCAGTACCCCTAATACAGGATATGATGATAAGGTTACCAAATGAATAATGAGATAAATGTGATATTCGACCCGTACCCAGACTTGGGATGCCGTACGATGGATTTACCATACGTGATATGATTATGATGATAAATCCGCACTCTTGACTCGAGGATATCATATTATATATTGTATCGTATATGATACTATTGAGGCGAGATCGCCGACTATTAGATATATTTATCGACTCAGACTTAGGTGGTTTTCCTTACCCTTTCGATTAGTCTGTTAGTATAGTTCTGTAGTTTACTTAGTAGATCTTAGATTGGGCTCGAGTCATACCTATTTCAAAAACTAACGAATCATGAGTAATTTAAAGTCAGGCCAAGGGATACTACGGATATTTCAAAGGGCGTACCTTTTCTTAAAAACACAGTAGCCCCTATTTTCTAAACACACGATTCGTGTTATTTTAAATGTCAAAACTGTATGACTCATATATAATTGTGTATTCTTACATGTTGTGTTATTATTCATGTTCCGCATATTCTTGTTGTTCGCATCGCATCGCATGCTTATTTGTGTTTTCATTGTTATTATTAAAATCATGCTGTCAGGACACCAGCACCATTACCGATGATGCGTATGCTCCACGTACATCTGCTTTCCAGCTCATACACATCATCATCGGTAATTGCTATGTCGCATACACTTTAGAGGATATTATTTCATTGACATAGCTTGTTAGCTGATAGTTCCAATATGTTATTGTTTCCATATGCTAGTTTAATTATTGCATTCCTTACTTGATATCCAATGCATTCATTTATTTATTGTCATGCAATATTATGGAACTTATTACCGGTATTTCATTGTTTATTTACCCTTGAGATTGGGATTTCGGATTTCCATGAGATTTCTAGATTTGGAGAAACCGTAAAGATTTTATAAACTTATTATCTTTTTAAAAGATAGAAAATTGCGGTTTTCTCATGATATGATTTGAGAGGAGTCCACCATGAGTTTTCTCGGCTCTTGAGCGATATCATTCACCCGATTCGAGGAGGAGGAGGAACCGTCTGTGGGTGCATGGTGGACCTGATGCGGTACCCCGGGACAAGATGGTCGCAGATGATGGCGTTGATCCTGGAAGGGGAGCACTACCGACCGGTGATTTTATTGTGACTCGACGGATATCCGGAGGATACCGATCGGAGTATAGGCCAGTCTGGATTGCCGGAGCTTGAGCTTTTGAGATTTGATGCTATGGGCCAGTCCGGATAGCCGGAGCCCTAGATATTGAGATTTGAGGATACGGGCCAATTCAGATTGCTGGAGCCTGAGATATTGAGATATTGGGATATATGTTTTGTGTCGATGCTTGACACTGATTCTATGTTGATTTCATTGATGATATCTCGATTTATATATACAGAAATCTCACTATATAAAGAAAACAGTTTTCTCATTCATGATCTATTATGTTTTCATTTAATGCATTCATACCTCATATTTATGATATGTTGCTACCTGAGGCACTGACACGAGCACTTGGTATTACACTTATGTATAGATGTTTACCCATGACATTATTAGATGCTTCAGGCTTTATCATTTTGAGGATATATATTATTATCGTATGACCTAGGATTGAGTCATACATACGATTTCTGCTCGGTGATGTTTTCTACTTACGAATTGGCAACTCACCCCCGTTGTGCCACAGTTTCTTGCAGGTTTTGCCGTATAAGTTTTCCTTGGCAGCTTTGCTGGCACATTACTTCATTCCGGGTGATTGATTTGGTAGGTGGGTCCACTCGCATCGTGGCCACCATTGTACCTTTTATTTATATTCGGTTGTATCTAATAACTCCATCAACCAGACTTGTATATTTATTAGACCTAGAAGACCAGTTGTATATTCTTTCGACCTTAGAATCGCGCGTTGTATTCTTATGGGTTTTCTTGATGATATTGAATTTCCTTTTGAGTTTTGATCCTCGCTTTTCGGCGTTGTATATTATATTGCTTGCGTGGTTGTGACCGTTAATTGGCGAAGAGTTAGCTCCCACTTGGGGATTCCTTTATATATATTTCATGTGTTGTACCCCTTTGGGGACAGTATTTACAAAGGAAACTCTGCCGAAATTTTCAGAAAAGACTTGAGGTTTTAAAAATGCATACTTCGGCTTAGTTTGTTAAACCACTTGCTTTAAAACCAAAGTTTTCCTTCACTTTCTTCTTTAAATGGTTTAGATTTCTGGGATTTTGGCTTACTTGAATTAGATGGGGTCCTATAGACTTCATATGATTCAAGTGCCAGTCACGTGCCATTTGATATATTAAATTATATTAACTAATATTAGCTCACTTAAGTATTCATTTTTCTCACTTATGATACATTGGTATATATGTGATATATGTTAAATGTATTGTTTTCTTTTTGCACACAAAATATATGTGTGATACATATTATTGTGTCATGCTATGTTACACTAGCAACATGTACGTATGAGACTCACACCATGCTAGGTTAAAATTAGGGTTTTATTTGTTTTAAGTAATTCAAACAACTTGGATAATGAGTCATGGCAAAGCTTGTAGAAGCTTGTAGTTAACATTGACTTAGTCCACTTGTTTGTCTAGCTTAAGATATTTCTTAACCCAACCCTTAACTTATAAATATGGTTTATTCTCTACAATGGTTAGTGCATGACATACACTTACCATGGTTGCATTTCTAACGTCATGAGTTTCATTCATCATCTTCTTCCTCATTTAAGAAAATCTTGCTAGTTTTTTTTAAGTGATGAAATCTTGTGAAAAAAATAAATCTAAAGTGAGCCCACTTCATATTTCATCATTCTCTACTATTAGTCATTTAGTTTAGGGTGTTTCCTTCACTAATTTCACACATTAGTGAAGGGGTAGCATGAGTATGAGTTTTCTCGACGTAGATCATCTTCGGCCTCGAAGATTTCGAGCAAGTTTGTATTTTTCACCTTGTGGATTCTCTCACGAGTTCGGGAGATGATTACTCGCAGCGAAGGGACTTCTACACGGAGCATTTGAAGTGAAGGACCGGTCTATAAAGGTTGTATTCCCTCATTCACTTACTTGTAAAGTGTTTACATATCATTTCGTCGGATTTTCTAGTTTCGATTCTAGGGTTAGGGTTAGCTAATACGGCAAAATTTTAAAAAATGGCATGGACGATATCTCCCGAAACCTTGCTGCCGTGCTTGGTAACCCTACACTTACTTGATCGTTGAAAGGTCCTACAGTAGTTTCCCACCCCAGGACTTCTTTTGCAGGTAACTCGGCGTCAACAACAACCAACAAACCCATTGAGATCCACGTGTCTAATCTTCCACTACGAATCTAAACCATTCAGCCCAGCTGGCCACAAGATCAATAGAGGACAATATCTGAGAAAGATTCCGACCTCCATCAGGATTGTTTAGAAACAATTTACTCGTATAAGAATTCGGCACCAATCATGAATAATGTACTTGTTTCACATTAGAGAGTTGGTTAAAAATTATTTTCACAAAGTTCTCCTTCCTTATGTGTATTATGGTTGAGATTATCTTTATTTTTCTTTACTATTTTAGCGATATGTATGTCATTAATCAACAAAATAAAAATAAAAATAATGCCAAAATTCCAATAGCCAAAATTGAGATTTGGAGATGTTCACCTCATCAACCACAAAAGACAATAATAAAATGATAGTCAAAAACCTTCTTTCTCTTTCTCATTCTTTACATATTCTCTCTTATGCTTTTTTTTTGGCGCTGGAAATTTTTTTGGCGCAGATAAAAGCCCAAAAGGAGATGTGCTTTATTGATTTATACACAAGCCCTTATATCTTTGTTATTTTGTACAACTCATAAGTGTATTAATTCTAATATTACCAATAATCCTTTTCATTTAATTTAAATTTAGAAAAACTATAGATATCTTTTGAAATTTTCATGTAATGTCCATGAAAAAAAATTCGCACGTTTTCAGTATATATGTTACTCAAAATATACACGTGCAAAAATCTTTATCATCTTTACTATTGTAACTAGAACACTTGAGGGTATCCAAAAAAATTTCTCCTTTTTTCAATTAGATGTTGCAAAAATTGAGAAAATTCTCTTATGGAACTCTAAGCCCAAAGCATGTAAACTCATATCCTTAAGGGCATGAATTTATATTTTTACTTTTTCATCATTCAAATTCAATAATGGTCGGCCAAAATGGCCCAAATTTTTTTTCAAAAAATACCCCCTATGATTAACTTATTTATGAGAAATAAATTAAATAAGTTGACACACACCCACAATTATTTTTCTTAATATACACACTGCGATCTTTAACCCTAAATCCAAACATGGCCTAAGCCTTTGCTAATTTCCCTATTTCCTCTCAAACAAAGAAAGAAATGAGAGTTCCAACTTTTCACGTCACATAAACAGTGTCTTGAATTCTCAATTACCAAATCCAATCCCAATTCACATCAAAACTAAATCACAAAATACATTTTCCATTAATTGCTAGCTCAGCGGTGGCGACAAGTAGGGGTGGCCATGCGGGGTTTTGACAAGCTTTATTCCCAAACCGAAAATTTAATCCTGAACCTAAAACCCGAACCCATCGGGTTTGCTAAATCATTTACCAAAACCCTCACATACGGGTTCGAGCGGGTTTTGGACAGACTTCGAGTGAGCGGGTTTGGTTTTAACGGGTTCGGGTTTTGCTTGCACATTTTCAAATCTCTCATCAAATTTTATTTACACAATCTTATACAACAGTCTTGCTCCATGACAGATTTTTAATTCTCATCCATAAAAACAACAGTACAATATATGAAAACTTCAGTTGGGTAAACACAAAAATACAATAATTTTCCTTTTTCTTTTTTTCTTTTGACTTTTTAAGCTAAAAGCCATCAAACAATACAACATTCCAACACTCATACACAACCCATAATTACATCTTTTCAATAGAGATGGAAAGATGGAGGAAGAAATATAGATGAATGAGATCTTAGAGAAGATGAGAGCAGCAATAGCAGCTTCATAAAATGAATTAGGGATGGCGTATCACAGACCCTAACACCTTGTATATATATACAAAATGCCTTAAATATCTGCCATTAATCTCTTGACGAATGGGTGGTGCAATATCCAGATATGTTGGGCGGGTCGGCCTTAATCGGGAGGTTCAGGTTTGGACCGGTTATGGCTATAGGCCGGTTTGAAATCAGGTTCGGACAGGAAGGTGCCCATCCAAACCCAAACTCAACCCGAAAAAAATGTGAAACAAATAAAACCCACCCAAATGGGTTCGGACGGCTTTTTAACGCCAAAAACCCCTCTTAAAGCGGGTCAAGTCGGGTCAAGCCCAACCTGACTTGCACCCCTTGCAACAAGACATTGGGCTCAAAAGTCATGCAATTTAGAAGAACAAATCAGTTGGAAAGAGCTTTTTTTATAGGTTAAATAATTTAAAACAAAAATGATCGACAAAAATTACATCAAGACTACCTCAGCCAAATAATGTACAGTGGTACAAAAAAGCTTTTCCTCTATATCTCCAATTAAATTTTAAAGATGGAAATGGATATCAATATGTAAACTCAACACCGAGAAAGCTCGAAATTACGGCAGATCTTGAATCTCTGTTCGTGGACATGAAATATCCTGTGGCAAATTCTCTCGGGCTTTGCCTGAAACAACCAAAAGGGTCCAAGTGAAACAAAGTCTCAAAAAATAGAAAAATACAATGTTGGAAGGGCCTTAAAAGTTTCAACATATATGCTTATTTACTTGTGACAGTAAAATCTTAAAAGAAACATGTTGCCAGTTACCCAGCATTTGTTAACAGCACTAGATCAAACTCATTTATTTACATCACTAGATTAACTCAACCCTCAATAGGACCAATATATATTTATTCAATACACATTGTATTCTCACAGATATGTATAGAATGGAGGTCTAATGTAAATGTGGATATGCATGGATATGCATTGATGCATAAACTATCATAATAAATAAACATTTATTAGTGACTAAATAGCACATTAACTAGCTTGGATGCTTAGCTTATGATTGTGTTATCTAGTTTTGTAAAAAATTGCAAGTGAATCGGGTAGTCAGATTTTGCAAATTATCTTATTTTAACTGACCTTTCGCCAGAGTGATTTTCAGTGTCCAAAATCAAGACATAATTTTTTCGCCCTTTAAAAAGACAATGCGTATCATTGTAACTTATAGCTTAAAAAAACCAAAAGAACCTTAAGGGCCTGTTTGGTTGCAAGATTATGAAATTTGGATTCCAAAATAGTACGGTTGAAAATTTCTGGATTTGGTAATTTGTTGTTTGGTTGGTTTTGGATTTCTAGTATTGGATTTGTAGATTCTTGTAATCTTTGTTTGGTTGGTGAAAATAAAGTAGGATTTGGATTTGAGGATTTTAGAGAGAGAGAGGTAGAGAATTATTAAATAAATAAAGTACACGGGTACCATCTAAAAGTACAATGAATAGTGTCAAATCCTTGAAAATCCTTTAAAAAATTTAGGATTTAGGAATCCATGTTTTGTGGTGGGCCCTCCATACAAAACAAAGGAATCCTGGAAATCCAAATCCTCCAACCAAACACAAAATTATGGAATCCTGGGATTCCACGATCCAAATCCTAGGACAGGCCCTAAGGAGAATTCCAATTTGGTGACCGTGTTCCTTGGTACCTCAATTTTAGGGCTACAATTGTACTCCTTAAAATCGGTCACAGTGATACTACAAGCCAGAACCTATTGAGCTAGTTTTGACAGTCTAAAATACAAAATATATTATATTCAGTCACAGTTGTACTACAAGCCAAATCATTACTTCAAAACTCTTAACTGAGAATATAGAACTATCTAGGAAATACCATTAACATTTTATTAAATTGAAACAGTTAATCTTCTCCTCTCCAATTCATCTTTCGACAATAAAACATGCATCTCAGAATAACATGGGGTGTTATCAAGCAAAGCTCCAAGAGATTTCACAAGGTTTTAGGACTGGTTAACATCAACCTTCACTCGTGTAGTTTGAAATTCCTGCCAAGTGTTGTCTATCAAGATTCTTATATATAACAAATAAAGCATGGCATTTGCTATATTACGAGTCAATGTTTAAAAGCTAAGTTACACAGCATTTTTCCCTACAAAAACTCCGCCACTGTGGTGAGAATTCAGAGATATAATTTCAAATTCTAACTCGTCCCTGCAGGTGCAACGTACGTCATTTATGAGAGCAATAACCAGGGATTTTTTCCCCAACTGAATTGCTTTTAAAATGTAGTTCAGTGGAATTTGAACCAAAGTTTTCTCCAATTCATCTTAGAGTACCTACGGGCTACACCAGTACTCTAAGGTTTAATGAGGATTGAGGAATATATTTATATATTCTAACATGTTTGAACCTATGTCCATCTAAAAACAAGGAAGTATGCTATCATCCTCGGCAGAATTAATTGATTTATCAATCAATATACTTGCTATATATATGTCCAATATGCATATATTCCCAAAAAAAAAGCATGCATTTAAATTCACAAATCAATTTATTCTTTAGTTGTTGAAGACAAAATTTATGGTCAACCCATGCTTCCTTTCAATAATCAATTGCCTTTCTCAATAACCTATAAAGAGCTTAATATAATACACTTAAAATGCAAACCATTGGACATGATCATTCCTATATTACCATGATTCTAACGAGCTAGATCTCAAATTATATTAATGTTAAAACAAATACTTTCATAAGCCACATGATCACAACCAAATGTGTATGGAACCAATAAATTTAATAATATTCTACCTCAAAATTGAAGTGTTAGACTGCTGATTTGACCGCATCAGATTTTTCCTGGAATAGGGAAATAAGGTTAAATCATTACAAAAATTTAAAATAGGCAGTTACACATAACCAACAACAAAAAGGGTCAATTGCACAAAACTCCCTGTAATTTACCATGTATAGCAATTGAACCCCTTGACCGATTTATTAGGGTAAAGACACTCTCTGATAGTCGACAAAAACCTTAAAGCGCTTAAATTCAGCTGTAATGTTTAGAGTAGAATTTGAGTGCCCTTTAGGCTTTAGGGTTTAGGTTGATGAATAAATGGGGTGTTTTGCTAATAAATTACTTTACGGTGTGTAAGTACTATAGGAGGTAAAGTACAGGGTTTTGAGGAATTGACACTAAAACATAGTTGAATTTATATTGAAACACTTTTTATAAAGTGCACAAACCTCAGTTTTGAATTCACTCCTAATTTTCCGAGTTGGAGTTCTCATTGTGACAAATTCCTCTGCAGATGTAGGGTGCACACCAACTGTAGCATCGAAATCTGCCTTTGTTAATCCTGCCTTAACAGGTATAGCAATTCCCTGAAAGAAATGAAACTTGATTTTTGAATGTCCTCATGAACTAGTAAGCAAAATAAATCTTAGACTTGGACACAACAAACCTGTATAATCTCAGGGGAGTCATCCCCACACATGTGAACTCCCAAAACTTTGTTTGTTTTTGCACACACAACTACTTTCATAAATACCCGATCAGGTAATCCAGATAGAGTGGCCTTGAGAGGCCTAAAGTTGGCAGTGAAAATATCAACATCCCCGTATTCTTGAATAGCCTGCACCATCTCAAAATGTTTCAAAAGAACAAAAATACATTCAGTGAAATAAATGGCAACTTGTAATATCTGAATCACCTGCTCCTCACTGAGACCAACTTGGCCAATCGGTGGCTGAGAGAACACAGCAGATGGCACCGCACTATCAAAATAAGCAATGTGGTCGTTAAAGTAATCATATACATTGCTAATTTAAAAACGAATGCTAGCAAAATAGAACAAGGAAAAAGAGGGAAGGGAGGAGAGACTGGGGATGAAAACTACTTGGAGAATAAGTATATAAACATGTTGTAGCAAAAAGTTAAGTTGTGCATTTAGCATATACTACGAGCAATTAGTGATGAAAATGAGGTGAAAGGGCATGAAAACTAGATTTCTATGCATGTCTTATTCACACATGGCAATAAATTCAAGTTTTAAATATATCGGACCAATGCTTCATATCGCCTATATGGTCGCCGATATACAGGGAGAAATCGTCATATCGGTCGATATATCGGGAGATATTATATCGGTTTTAGCGTATCACAGGTGGTCCGAATACGATATATCGGCCGATATGACCGATATTTGATTCATACATGTACAAAGGATTCAAAACTTGTGATTCACACTCGATAGTGCATTCAATTTGTATAGAGGATACAACATCTTACATTTTAACAGGTTTACATACAAAAAAATAAGTGAAAGGGTAACTTGAACCTAATATTGGATATCGAATTTACATATGAATGTGTGCGAGCGAAAAAATAGGCTTAGTAAGATGGATAACCAAAATTTATTATGATATACAGTAACACATGTCTGTGTGTGCATGCATGCGGCGTGGGTGGGTGTGCGTGTGTATGACCCCCCCCCCTCCCCCCCCCCCACGTGTGTGTGTCGGAATAAGCTTAGTAAGATGAATATACTGAAATTTATAATTTACAATGTAATATAAAATAATTAAACTTATAGAGAGAAACAATTGTAAAAGTAATGGATACAGCAATGAGCTAAATACAAAAGATAGATATAGCTTGGCAGATAGTAGCAGCAGCAGCAAGGTAATAATGAAGTACGGTTTTAAGGGAGATATTAGATGGAAGTAACAATAGCTTTACAATTGATAGTTGATCTTTTAGATGCCTTAATATCCAAGATTCCTACCTGACATATTGGTACTATCCATATAATATGCCTCTTAACTTCTTTCTTCTCAATGAGGGGAAAAATAATATCCTCATAAATTTCATATGACTGATCAGTTAGATACTGTGACTGTTGAGAAATTATACTTGAATTAAACTAGAATATTATACAAGACGCTTTGCAGAGAGACTGCAGAAATGCCGAAAACTGTGGAGAATCAAAGTTATGTAATTGTCAGCAATAGCTCGTATCAAACCCATATTTGGGTGTCAAACTCATATGTCCTTATCATGAAATTTCCAATACTTACACATAACTCATGTAAATGAACTTCAATAATACCATGTGACAAACATTAAAAATTATTGTTCCCCTTAATAATTTTTACCAACACCTAAAGAACTGAGCCTAATATAACAGAAAATACTAACAGCAATACAAAATGAAATACCGATCCTAGGATGTCATATTTCATATTCCTTTGGTTCTCAATTATCTACAATCTCCACAAGAAACTATCTATCGTGTCTTCAAAAGAAAATATAGTCTCCAGAAGAAAGTAACCAACAACCGGCATAAGTTATGTTCAATCTTGTTCCCTCTGTTACATATATCTTTTATCAACACACAAATTTCCAGAGCATGCATTTGCACTTCTGAGCATGACTAGATTATAATTTATGGAAATAGTTATTAGATCAAAGAATTATGAATTGGAAGAGGACAGAATCAGATGAATTCAGAAACTGCAGGTAACCTGCTGCTATTTCTTAAATTGCAGAAGATACTGGTGATGGAGAAAAAAATGCATTGGACGACATTTAGCTTTGTGCATTACAAAATGAGTCCATTTAGATGTGGTAATCTTGACCACTGTCGAGAACCACTTCACCCAAAAGCTTAAACTATCTGGTTGTAAGCCAACTATGTATATCACATCACATGGCAATTAATAATTTTATGGGCCTTTGGCCATATGGAAAGACCTCCAGCAAAAACATCGATTATGATTTATTTATTTTTTCCTTTTTAAGGAGCTTGATGAACCCAGAACTTCTTAAAGTCTATATCTCTGTACCATCTCAAGAACCAACTTCCAAAACTCTTAAGCTATTGGATTGTGGGCTATCAATTTATATCATATAATGACATACTACAATCATTTCACAATACTAGTCCCTTTTTCCTCTTGCACACTAATAAAGAAAAGTAGAACTTTTCTAAAATCTAATTTAACCCTATGATAGTCTTTATTAATTGCAATTTTAAGGTTAGATTTGGAGCACTATATTTAAAGTGCATTGGTATTAGAAGCACAGAGCACAATATGCTTGTTGATATTCTATGGGGACAAATAATTTGAGGAAAGAAGTGCAAAAAAAAGACTAGTATTATGAAACAGAGTTTAATATTAATAGTATAATGATGATGACGATCATGATCATCATAGTAATTATCATAAACAAAATGATGAATGCTGTAAAGTAAGGTTTATGAGGCTGATTACTCAGCGCTTAAATGTTTCCAGCTAGCAACCGAATTAAATAGGACTAATGGGTGAATAATGAGAAATAGAAGGGTAACTGACCATATAATCAGGCCCATATATGATGCGCATTACTTGATATGCAAAATTGATGCCCAAACTGAATAGTCCCTTAAGAAAGGCTCATTCTTCCCTTTTTCTCCCTATCAATATATTTTTCGGTTATGGGATTTACCATATGTTTATATGTTAAAACTTTCTTTCTGCCTAATTCCTAATTGGATTATGCAACATATAGTCAAACGTGTTTTAAAACATTGATGATTTTGATATTAGATAAAAGTACACCTATAATCAGGCTTTGTAGGTTCCTTCCCGAACACTGTCTTTGCAAATGCCCCTCCTTCCATCAATGCAACAGGAGTCAAGTTCACCCTATCGGTAACATCTCCAACAGCCCATATAGACTCAACTGAAGTTCGTGAGTAGTCATCGACCTGATCAGATTAGGTATTACAATAATAGGACTTAAATTACAATTAATTCATGAATTAAAAATCCATACAGATCTAATTTAACAGATTGAAGTTTACCAGTATTGCTCCATTATTAGCCAATTTCACCCCAACCTCCTCCAACCCTAAATTCTACAAGAGAACGAGAAATAAATAGCATTAATTAAATACATCCCAAAATGAGTTGGCTCATAACAAACTATAAAAATAGTGAACTGTCCAAATGATCTTAAACCTTTGTGTTAGGCCTTCGACCTGTAGCAAACATTACATGTGAAAAACCATCTATGGTTCCTTTATTGGTTTTTAATGAAAGCAAACCATCTGATGATTTGGTAATTGCCTGAGGAGATTCCTCTGTATGGAATTCAATACCTCTGAGGGCCATCTGCTCGGCAACGAAGTCTCTTACCTGTATGAACATTAGAGTGAAGCAGTGATCCAAATTCAAAACATGGCAAGTAATAAAAACGTTTAATTGCATACAACACCCTGTATATATGAGAATAATGAAGGAAAGAGGCCCTAGGAGGCTTTTTCGTTAAGTAGCATCAAAAATCTATATCCTCCATGATTTTTTTTTACGATCGGCATCCATCATTATCTTTATAATGCAAGATGTGGATACATCAAATTTCATGTATTGCTGTAAACCACACATTAAATCAACGGTGAAAATGTGATGGAATTAGATGAAATTTGGTGTATCCACATCTTACATGATGATGATGAGTACCGATCGTCGAAAAAAACCATGGAGGATATATTTTTTCGACACCGCAGGAGGAAATTCCCTCTTATGGCATCTTTCCTCCATTATCCCGATACATACACATATATAGAGAGAGTACGGATCCATTAGGACAGGTTCGCGTTTTTAAATTCACGAATCTGAAAAACCGTTGGATCTACGCTTTGCTTTCAACAGCTCCGATTAAAACAAATTAATAAATCCATTAAATAACAAAATAAATATTCTCTTACCTAATTTTTAGGATCCATGTGTATCTCTAATCATTTATTTTGGGTAATATGGATCATGAAATATTTTGGGTAATATTGTTTTAGAATCATGGGGATTGAATTTGTTGGATATTTTGATATTTTATCTTTGGGTTCATTAAAAATATTTTGGGTAATATTAATTAGAATCATGAGGTTTGGAATCATATAATCATGGATCCCAAAAATTAGGTAAGAGAATATTTACTTTGTTATTTAATGGATTTTTTAATTTGTTTTAATCGGGGCCGTTGAAAGTAAAGGGTAGATCTAACGGTTGTTATTCAAATTCGTGAATTTAAAAACGCGAACCCGCCCCCAACGAATCCGTAATATATGTGTATACATATAGGCCCTAAGAGGCTATTTTGTTAGGTGGCGTCAAATATCTATATTCTCCACGATTTATTTTGACGATTGCCACCCATCATCATCATTTCTATCATGTAAGAAGCGGATACACCAAATTTCATATGATTCCACCACTTTTTCACCGTTGAATTAGCAACGTAAAAAGTTTTTACTTTCGGTAAACCGTTAATTTTGCATCCACTAAATCAACGGTGAAAATATGATGGAATCACATGAAATTAGGTGTATCCACATCCTATATAATAACGATGATGATGGATGCTAATCGTCGAAGAAAATCGTGGCGGGTGTATTTTTTCGACGCCAAAGAAGAAAATTCCCTCCAATGGCACCTTTCCTCCATTATATATATATATATATATAGAGAGAGAGAGAGAGAGAAGGTTTGGCTAGGATCCTGTTGGAAAGATTTGGAAACAAATCCTACCCACCTTTTCATCCATTTGATTAATTTTGGTATGTGTGCTAACAATTATGTCATGGTTGGTAATAAATGAAAACTTTTATTCATAATTGTTAGCACACATCCCAAAGATAGGATTTGTTTCCAATCCCCCCCCCCTCTCTCTCTCAATATATATATATATATATATATATATATATATATATATATATATATATATATATATATATATATATATATATCGCTTATCTCAGCTCATCTGGTTTAGAGTAGTCTCCTTATGACCTAGAATAAAAACTTAATTAGACCTGATCATTGACCAACTCAGTGGAATCTGTGCAGATAAACCAGCTGAGGGATGATAGGTGCCAGAATATGCCAAATGATGATGATGATGGGTTTGCTTTACCTCTTCATCAAAGCCTCTAAGAACTTTCTTTTGCCGGATAAACACATGGACATCACTTCTTAATCCGTTAAAAATACCTGCAAATTCCAAAGCAATGTACCCACCCCCTACTATAGCAATCTTATCTGGCCTTGATGGCAAATCTAATGCAATATCTGAGTCAATAGCATACTCCTTCCCTGGAATTTCTGGGACAAATGGTCGCCCACCAACAGATATAAGTATATGCTTAGCTGAGTACAGTTTACCATCTACATCAATTGTATGAGGATCAATTATCTGCAAAATTCCAATTATACCACATTAAGTGTTAGGTAAGTTGTATA
The DNA here is from genome assembly GCA_030015575.1 of Agapanthus africanus. Classification (NCBI taxonomy): domain Eukaryota; kingdom Viridiplantae; phylum Streptophyta; class Magnoliopsida; order Asparagales; family Amaryllidaceae; genus Agapanthus; species Agapanthus africanus. The sequence goes on along the minus strand of JASDDO010000004.1, from coordinate 135,106,966 downwards.
TTCATTGTTAACCCACAACATACCAGCTTAAACTTTTAGTAAAGGGGTCCGTGACATGAGTGTCAGAGCACTAGCAATGGTTCAAACCAATATTTAAAATCTTGGTATTGGTACTGGTGTCGGAAGTTAATTTTTGGGATGGGAATCGGTCATCTCGGATTTCAAATAATAGCTCAAACCTCATAAAATATTTATAAGAAATATATTTATTTTTAAAAAAAATAAAATACTTTTAAGAAAAATATTTATTTCGCCTTTACAAGCAAGTGTTTCCACTGTAGACATTTTCACTTGGGTCAAAGCCTACGTGAGGGGGAGTGTTAACAGTTACGTTGGGTTGATATTGCATTATTAGTGGAAAAACCAACAGGCAACAGCTCAAGATCTTGGGTTAAGTAGTCATAGACCACAAAACTGAAAAAAAAAATAAAAAGAAAACATAGAACCTCAACTTTTAAACATCATAAAAAAGATATTTGTTTAACATGATATTCGAACATTATCGCACCTTTCCTCGACCTTCGATTAATGTCACCCCAGCATTCTTTAATATATTCTTGTAAATCCCAGTCAGGCGTTGCAATTCAGCATTCTTGTTGGCCATCAGAGTGCTCCAGTCGTGCTTAGGCTCAGTCTCATAGTTCCATCCAAAACCACGACTTTCTTCAAATTCATGAGAATACTTCGATGAATAAACCAGCAACTTTTTGGGGACGCATCCACGAAGAACACAACTATATTAGGTGCAAAACCAAATACAATAATATTATTTAGAGAATTGTTTCAGGTAAAATTCCCAAACAGCCCCAAACCTATCAATAAAATAAAACTTAAAAACAAAAAGGCGCAAAGCAAGATTAATAAATTAAGTAAATAATAAGTTGTTGGATATTATACCCGGCAACTTCCAATCAAATTTTAGCCATGATCCATCTATGGATTTCTAAAAGGAAATTAACAATTTTAGAGAAGTATGGTGCGAACTAAAACAACAAAATGGCATCAACCATGTAACTCCCCACTTCAACAAAATAACTGCCCCAGAACTCATCTTCAAAAAATCACCAAACAAAAAAATTAACAATATACCAAATATGAAATTGGTAATTATAGTCAACAGCAGTATTGCCAAGGCATTTTTGTTATTCTTTTTCCACACTCTATACCTTAGGACTTAAGATTTAGAACACTTCATGATATTCCAACAACAACACTATAGCATGTCATCATTTTGCTTTGTTACCAAAATATCATGCGACTGATCTCAAATAACACAAGTGTAATTGTTTTTAAAGTGAGTTTATTAAACTGCAATATCAATTGAGTATGTTGATATTTGAGTGCATACATATATCTGCGGACCTAAATAATGCAGCCTAACAGTAAAATTTGAAAAGATTCATTAAATAGGAGTTCAGACGGAGCACTCAATGACATAATCCAGTAAAATGGCGCCAGGTTGTGATGATCCAAATTTGACCAGAACCATCCTCCAATAGAAGCAAAGCATAACAAAAATAAGAAAATATTATAACAGGATGATATTATGAATATTGATAAAAAAATAAGTAAATTTAAAATATAAAAAATTTGACCATGTTGGCATTTGGGCCGCTTGGCCCATATCCGCCCAAGTGATTGGGTAAGCAGGACGGGTCGGTAAAATAACCGACCTTAACCGGATTGGTTCCTTATATAAGCATATTGCAAACTTAGGGCGCGTATGTTAATCTATACAAGGGGGTTGTGCCTCCATCAAGAATTAGCCGTCATCTTCTCCCTCTTCTCTTCTTCCCCTTTGATGGTTAATAGCGGGGTGCCTGTGGGGACTTCTCGCCGTTCAACTGTATGGTTGCCCTCCGACCATTGGTAGAAGAAGATCGCGATGCATACGTGGCATGAATAAGATTATTCATCTAATCAACATGAAGTATAATCGATCCACTTTTCTTATATCGAATTGTCACATGCTAAATAGATATTTGCTTCCGCTGTATTATATATTTGAGCTCATCTAGATTTCTATCTAGATGATCGATCTTGTTTAATCTTTATGCACGTGCGATATTGGTATAAAGCCTTCATGCTCACGCTCGTCTAATATTTAGATCCTAAATAAAAATCGCGTTTTTGGTTGATTTAAAATTATATCGATGTTTTTTAATAGGGATCTAATTTAAGATTTCATGATATTATTTGCTTTTGGGTGATTATATCATGAAATCGACGTAAAATGGATTTTGTGGAGATCCGTCTTGATTGTATTTATGCAGCATGAGTTCATATAGATAGGATCTATTATTATTTGTTGCTTTTGATCATAAATGATTTAGTGTGTTTCAAGAATTTTTTACCATAGAACAAAAAGACAAATTTTGTATTAAAAAAATTGGATTTTTTATTAAAAAATCCAATTGAAAATCAGGCAACAACGGGGTCGCCGACGACATCGCCAATCGACCGGAGGTGGCGGCAGCTGTCCGGGTGACCGACCGGCCATCGGCGGCGGCTGGCCCACTGCCCGTAGCAGCACCCATTGAGGGTTGCGGCTGCATAGTTAAAACCCTACCCTAATAATTAATTAATTTAGTGTAGACCTCCTATTAATTAATGGGAAGGACCTATTAGATTTCAAACAGTGAGGGATTCATGCTTGTGCTGGGCCCAAGGGAATAAACCCGAACTCAATGGGATCAGGCTAATTCAAATTGGAAAGGAGGCCCAGACCCTGAACCCTAACCTAGGCCTGAACTTGAGCTATTTGGTACGGGTCTGTTAGTGCGGGTCCGACCCGATTTGACGGGGTCAAACTAGCTTGAACCAGTGGACCTGTATGGGGCCCAGTTTAGCCATTTAGGCTGTGTTTAGAACCCAGACTTGCAATCTAGGCTTGATTTTGAGCTGTTTTTAAACCAGATTTGAAATTTGGACTGTTTTTAAGCTGTTTGAAGCAAATTCTAATTTTTAAATGCCATCTTTGAGTTTTAAAAATCATTTAAAAGGCTTACAATAATTGTCGGGTGTTTTATAAAATTTTCAAAAATAATTTTATGGCTTTAGAAAGTGTTTTAAATAAACGCTTTTATCCAAATAAAATTGTCCGTTGACAATCTTGGAGATTGTGTGGATATTTGTTCTGGTGGGAGTGTTTGAAACGCATTTCAATTATTCTGAAAATGTGAAACCCTAATAAAATGGAAAAAATTAGATATGATAGTAAATTAGAAAAAAATTGAAATTCATTAGGTTGGTCATTGCATATTGTATTGTGCATGGCATCCCTCATGTTTAAGAAAAGACACATTGTATTTACTAATCTAAATAATTTCAAATGAGAGATTTCGGCTCGAGACATGAGTTTAGATACTACCCAATCTACTTTATTTCTAAGAGATCTTTACTCTATTTTCAATTATTTTAAGACGGTTTTAAATTTTGTATTTTTGAAAACCGTGGTGGGGCCTTAGGCCTTCTTCTCTTTTTTCGGAATGTAAATTTATTATTGTTGCTAAAATGAATCGAAAATGAAATGTTTTTTAGGAAAGAATACTCTAAGTAAATGCCAAAAATTTAAAATATCTATAATAAAATCAATGTTATCAACGGTCTCACCAGGGATGGTAAATAACGACAACTAAATTAAACATCTGAACAAACTGATGGACCCGGATACTGGTGACAAGATGACAGTGATGCAATAAGGCTTCATAATGCAACACTAGCGAAATGTGACAATCTTTGGAAGATTGACGCATCAAGAATTATTCTGCACGTTGAACGTGTTGAAGACTGAAGTCATTAGTATATAGGATTTTATTGTCGAGCAATCGCAGTAAATGCACTAAGTAGGTACGAAGTTATCTATGTGTCGAGCAATTGTGCTATTAGCTGAGCGATAGTTATAGGATTATCTACGCGCTCAAAATCATGAAATATGTTATATGTTAGTTACAGGGTAATCTACGCAATGTGACAGTATTTCCTAATTTAACGGTTTGATCTTACTTGGGTAAAGAGTCAAACCGTGTCATGCAGATCACTTAAGAGTAATATCCTCAAGATCCGGGATTTGAAGAGTGTTGTTTCAGTTTGTCTGTTAAACAAAAGCAATTGGCGATTATACATTTTCTACTCGATACATTAAGCAGTTAGTTATTAGGAAAGCAAATGTGATGGCATTTTGCCGGTACTTTAGAACTGAAGTTTAAGGTAAATTGTCAGGGCCGATAAAATCAAGAGCACTGCTTATGCTGATGAGGTCATAGGTGTGTAAGGCAGTGTTCTAAAAAGCGGTCTAGACGGCCGCCTGGACGGAAGCGTTGATAAGCCACTCTGCTTCAGCCTTAGACAGCTTAATTAAGCGGTTTAAGTGCTTAAATCGCCTAACCCGCTTAAGCAGGCGCCTAAGCGAACCCAGTCCACCTAATAGAATAAAATTTAGTCATTTTTGAAGTATCATGGGTCAGATTTGTTCTCTTTTCACCATATCTGACCCAATTCCATACTTAATGAAATAGAAGTTAATTTTGTCCTCTTTTTTGAATAATTTTTTAATTATATAGTTCAAAATCTATTTTTTGCTGAGTTTTACTATTAAAACATCAATATATTACTGGTTATTATACCGAATTATCAATACATTTCTGTATCTACTACTGAAATTTCAATATGTTACTTTTTATACAGATGTGTCAATATACTAAATTTTAATATATATATATAATAGAATTTTAACTAAAATTTAAAAAAAACACCTAGACTGGACGGCTAGACGCTAACCCAAACCGCTCAGCTCCGCCTAACGCTTTTTACAACCTTAGTGTAAGGAGAGGTGTCCTAAATGCAAGTTGACTTCAATTGAATTAAGAAACCGGTATAATTCGCTAATGATTAAGTGATCTGTCATAGGAAATATACTGTCAATAATAAGTTGAACAAGTCCAAATTATTTGACTCGGGAATTAGAAGTGCTTCACTCATCAGGATGCTGAGTAGAAGTATATTTTCTGCTGGGAGCAAAAAGTTTATGGAAACAAATCATGTGTCGAGAACATATGAACTTATTCTGCATCAAGGACGTAGATAGCTGCCCATAAATTAATTTTCTATCCGTCGAAATAATGGGTAAGGTTTAGGATATTTGGTTAGCTTAATAGGACAATTTGTTTCTCAAATAACTTATGGTTCCTAAGGTTGACTTTTCTATAAATGTCATATGTGGCATCATAAATAGGTTAACAGATAGATAAGTTGATTTAACCATCTGGAGTGGCTTCTTTGGAATAGCTAAAGTCGACATATCTATTTATAAGCATTGCTTTAGAGGCAAAAGCTTCAAAAGAAAAGAACCATTTGTATGTTCATTGTAATTAATTCATTCTGACACTTACGGACCAATAAATACAAAGACACGTAGTGGTGCTTTCTATTTCAAAGTCCTCATAAATGATTATTCGATTTACGGCTAATAGTCTTGCACTTAACTAAAGCATTGATTCGTATCAACCGCTATATCAGTAAAGTGATGAGCCGGATACGCAAACAAGGCCGTGTGTATTTAACGAAACATTTCTGGGAATTGTATATAAGCCACGAATATCGGTTAGAGCAGTTCAGGGAATATTGCGAGGGAAAATGAGTCGTCAGACAGCTGATGATGTTGTATACTTTGTAACAAAATAATGTTGCAGAGAGAAGAAATAAGAAACACCAGATATAGGTGGAGCATGATAGCAACAGCCAATCTTTCTATACGTTGGAAAGATATTCGGCTTGGAAGTAACTCATGTTCTTATCTTTGTACTTTTCAACAATTTGTATAGTCTACGCCTATGAGCAATAGATGTGTGAGAGACCTAGAAGAATCACTTGCATCTATTAGGATGTCTTAACTATTAAAATTTGGTCGCACAAAGTTGATTGCCTTGGAGGGAACAAACAAGTTCCTTGACGAGGAATTTCTGCAAAGTATTAAAGTAATGATCAGGATTTGGGATCCTACGAGTTTTAAGGAGACTCCTAGGCCAACAAACATAGTAGGAGGAATTAGTTCCTTCGACGGTTGGAGACAATGGAAGCGAGATTAATGTTGATAGCTTGGAGCTTGTCACGAAACCTTAAGAGCCTCGTGGGTTAAGCCATGTTATTCATGGCAACGACGCATGTGTTGCGGAATCCAAGTCATTTGAGGACACTATTTCTAGGCCTATTAAGAAAGAGTGAATAATGGCAATGGAAAAGGTGCAGGATTAAACAATGAGAATTCAAGTATGGGACTTGATTGACCTTCCCGTCGGACGCAAGACTTTTAAGGAGAACTGAGTTTTCAAAAGTCATGCGAAAGATGGATGTGTATATTAGAAAATGCAATGCATACTAGTTGGCAAAGGAGCTCACCTAGAGTACGTGGGCTAGGAATAGACATTCTCACCGAGGGTGATGACAATTTCTGTCATCTTTTGCTAATGAATCGTTATACACAATCTAGTATTAGTCCTGAGAACTTAGATTATTTTCTTGGTATAGAGAGATCTTGGAAATCTGTCTATGGGTTTCAGCGCTAAGGGAATTGAGGCGACTTAAAAAGTCCATACATGGCTTGAAACAAATATCCAAGCAGTAGTATATTCGATTAATCAATCCATATAAGATTATTGACTGACGATGATTGAATACGACAACTGCAAGCACTGAGATCTTGTCGTTATATGTTGTGAAAGAGAGAAGATCAGGGAAATCTAATAGATAGATTGGACTAATCCTAATCCTCCTCTTTATATAGAGGATGCCATTTTGCTATTACATCCCTACTTGGCACCTAATTACATATAAGAACGGATTTCTAGAACATGTTAGAAACCCGTGTACAATACGTGTATTTTAACACTCCCCCTCAAGCTGGAATATACATATCATACATGCCCAGTTTGTTACAAATAAAATGCACTATATTCCTTCACAAAGGTTTTGTTAATAAATCTGCTAACTGATGAGCAAATTGAACATAGCAAGTGTCGCTGATCTCATCTTCAACCTTCTCCTTGACAAAATGGCAATCAATCTCGATGTGTTTCGTTCGCTCGTAGAATACAGTATTATAGGCGATATGGATTGCAACCTTATTATCACAAAATAGCCGCATAGAAAAAGTGGGCTCAAAGCCAAGCTCTCCCAACAGAAAGCGGATCCATACAAGCTCACAAGTAGTATTCTACATGGCTCGGTACTCTGACTCAGCACTGGAACGAGCACTACGCTATACTTCTTACTCTTCCAGGAGACCAAGTTACGTCCTACATACACGCAGTATCCTGTAGTAGATCTGCGATCAGATAGAGATCCAGCCCAATCTGCATCAATGAATCCTACTACCCGAGAATGTATATGATCTAAATACAATAGACCTTTCTCTGGAGCATTCTTCAAATATTAAAGTATCCGAATCACCGCATCCCAATGAGCAACTCGAATATTGGTCATAAATTGGCTCACAACACTAACAGGATATGCAATATCAGATTGATTGACGGTGAGGTAATTAAGCTTACCGACCAATCGTCGATATCTTCCGGGATCTTCAAACAAATCGCCTTGTCTCGGCAGCGGCTTAGTATTAGGATCCATTGGAGTCTCTATGTGTCTGCACCCTAACATCCCAACTTCAGTCAGCATAGCAAGCACATACTTTCGCTGTGAGATATATGACATCTTTCGATCGAACCTCGATACCCAAAAAATATTTAAGACTTCCAAGGTCATTAGTCTGAAAACTTTATTTAAAGGTGTTGCTTAAACTGTGCAATACCATCCACATCATCACCAGTAATCACTATGTCATCAACATATACCACCAATAGAATACGAAGACCATTGATGTTATTATGTTAGAACAACGAATGGTCATGTACACACTGTCTGATGCCAAACGAAATAACCACTTCAGTCAATTTTCCAAACCATGCTCGTGGAGACTGTTTCAAACAATACAATGACTTTTTAATCGACAAACTAAGCCAGACTCCCCCTGAGCAACAAAACCAGATGGTTACTCCATATAGAACTCCTCTACCAAAGAACCATGAAAGAACGCATTCTTGACATCAAGCTGATGCAACGGCCAATGATAAGTAGCCGCATGAGACATAAATAGGCGAACAGAAACCATCTTGGCCAAAGGAGATAAAGTCTCTTCGTAATCAATCCTATAAGCCTGCGAATACCTTTTAACGATCAAACATGACTTTAAGAGAAAAAGGGTCCCCTCAGAATGAAACTTCACGGTGTAGACCTAGCAACACCCTACTGTCTTCTTCCCGGTTGGAAGAGGAACTAAATCCCAAGTATGATTTTGTTCTATGGCGAGCATCCCGTCAATCATAGCATCGATGCACCATGTATGAGATAAAGCATCGGAAAGAGACTTAAATAAAGCATGAATCGAGGGAGGAGAGAAACGCCCGGTATGCCGGAGAAAAATGAGAAGTCGCCACATGATGAGCTATAGGGTGAGAAGTACAGCTTCAGGTGCCTTTCCGTAAAGCAATAGGGAGATCAATGTCAACCTCCGGCGGAGCTTGAGACTTTAGGATATCAGCAGCAGGAGGCTGAGGTTCAGGAGCCGTACGGGCTCGACGAGCGTACACCCTCGTAACTGATGGTGTGGGGCCAACAGTGGGGAATTAAGGATGAGAGGTAGGACAATGGAAACAGTACCGAATGACCTTCAACACAGGATGGAGAATCAACCGACTCGGAAGAGGTGCTCTTGTAACAGAAGATATGAGATATCTAAAAGAAAGTCATTGTCTACAGACGTGTGAGATGTAGAAAAGTATGGAATGAACTCATGAAAAGTTACGCCAACCGATATAAATAGGCAGCATAACCCAAAACTATAAGAACGATATCCCTTTTGAGTCCAAGAGTATCCAAGAAAAACACTTAATAGCCTTAGGGTCTAGTTTAGATCCCCAGGTTGTAGATCATGGACGAAACAGACACATCCAAAGACCCGCGGAGGAACAGAAAAAGAGAACACCGAAAGGAACAATATAGAATGAGGAATCTGTCCATCAAGAATAGAGGAAGGTATACGATTGATCAAATAATTAGCAGTAAGAACTGCATCCCCAAAAGAATTTAGGCACTCGCAAATGAAACAAAAGGGTACGAGTAACGTCTAACAAATGACGATTCTTCCTTTCTGCTACCACTTTTTGTCGGGGAATATAAGGATAAGAAGATTAATGAATAATACCATGTTTCTCCATATACACCCTAAAAGGCATACTAAAATACTCATTGGCATTATCATTACTCAAGATATCAACAATGACCCCAAACCGTGTCTGAACTTCATAACAAAAGATCTGGAAATGAGAAAACACTTCATTTCTAAATTTCATCAAATATAACCACAAGGCACGAGAAAAATCATCAATAAAGGTCGCAAAAGCCTCCTTGAGCAACAACAAGGCATGGCCCCCAAATATCAGAATGTACTAAACTAAAAGGTTTTTCAGCTCTTATTGATACGAGATAGGTAACTAGAGAAATGGTGCTTACCCAACCCACAAGACTCTCACTCTAAACTAGACAGTACCAAAAGGGAACAATCCTCTTCAAGATCTGAAGAGAAGGGTGACCAAACTGACAATGGGCATCAAAAGCAGATATGGATACTGTTGGGCAGGCTATAGGATGTCACGTGGATTGTACAACCCATCAACCTCAGTCCATGTACCAATCGTCCGCCTCGTCCAAAGCTTCTGAAAACGCAGCCACGAGAAAAAAGTGGCATTACAGTTCAAATCTCGAGCCAGCCGGCTAATAGAAAGTAAGTTGATTGGAAAGCCAGGCAAGTATAAGACAGTAGAGAGAGGTAACCGTGATGTGGCACGAACAGACCCCACTCGCTCTATAGCAAAGGTGGTGTCGTTCGCTAAGGTCACTGGGGTACACCCATGCCTTAGCCTACATGAGGGCAATATGCCTCTCTTGTCATATGATACGTCGCTCACCCAGGGACAACATACAGAAGTTGAAATAATAAAAATTGTATGGTTATCTTTCGAAAGGCCCAAAGTGGTCACAGCTGAAACCCAAGGTGTAGCCAAACTAGCCTGGCTACTAAAATCAGACGAAGTCATAAAAAGCCTCAATCGAGCAATCTCTTTTTCCATAGACTTGACGGAACTTTCAGATGATGTTGAATCCGTCGAAATAGTGAAAAATGAAAAAGATGATGTCGCAACATGTGCATGAGCAACAGGGCAAGAAGGCTGAGGGGGCCTCTCATTCAACTCCCAGCAAATACTGCGAATATGTCCCTCCTGATGGCAGTAGTCACAAAACAATACTCTTCTCAGCCTCTGCCTCCTCCACGACATGTTCCCCCTTTCCCTCATGGGGAGTAATAGGTACGAGAACTCTCTAGCCTGATAAGAGCATTGTGCTCCCCAGATGCAAACTGCTCATCGGTAATCTCTGACTGAAATATCAGGTGGAGTGTGTGATAAGTGGCCGCAAGAGTAATATCCGCCTTCCCAAGGAAGGCCGAACGTGCAGACTGATATTCGGGCCGTAACCCACCAAGAAAAATGATCACAATAAGGGCCTCATGTCGCATCCTTATGATGCAGGAGCATATTACCAAGCATATGGCCGAGACCTAGACCGAGTAGGAAAAGCAAGAGTCGGTTCGGCAGGAACGGTTTTGGTAAGATTGCGAGAAGATTTTGCAGAAGATTCGGGATTTGCTTGAAAATTCGGTTGGGATTTGGAAAGATTCGTTGCAATTTAAATTGAAATTTGATTCAATTTAAATTGTTATTTAATTATATTAGATTAGAGTTAAATAATATCTTTTTATATTTTTAGTTAAGATTTATTTCTTCAGGATTAAGTTTTTATTCCCCTATTTAAAAAGATAAGAACTATTGTATTAGGGAATTGATTTTGATTATTGAATAAAGGGTTACTTGTTAGCTGTTGAGATGTGTGGATTAAAATAGTCCCACATTGGAAAAACTATGAGAGGTGCATGGGCATAAGATATGAGATGGGTCAAACATCAACAAGACTCGAGTCTTACTGTTGGAACACACTTATATTAAAAGCCCGTGTACACTTAAATATAAATATATAACCCCCTCGCTCTTGAATATATATATATATATATATAAATCTTTAATATATTTTCTGAGTCCAGATCAATCGAAACCTCAACAATACCTCTGAGAGAAGCAGGCTACAAGCACCAAAAAAAGTGCCTCTGAGAGCCTAGTTCTAGAAGTGTTGTACAATCCACGTGACAACCACACCAAAAAAGGGATGGTTGCACGTGAAGGAGAGTGGTGAGATGTGTGGATTAAAATAGTCTCATATTAGAAAAACTATGAGAGATACATGAATATAAGATATAAGATGGGCCAAAGCTCAACAAGCTTTGAGTCTTATTGTTGGAACCCACTTATATCAAAAGCTCGTGTATACTTATAGATAAAATATATAATCACATCTCTCGTTCTTGAATATATATATTAAAATTTAATATTAGCAAAGGAAAAGCTGCGGCTTTTGTGCTTAAAGAGAGGCTATCATATCTCGTTCTCGGTTATTTAGGGTTTTGAGATTTTCTCTAGAGAGGGAGTAGATCGTGCTGATCATCGAGCCTCCGTAGGCTGATCCTCATCAGTTGGTATCAGAGCGTAGACGACGGCGTATTCTTAGTGGAAGGCGTAGAACCGATGGCACACCGTGGGCATAGGCGTGGTGCACAACGCAAGCAAGAACTGTGAGATATCGATATCAAAAAACTTCGGAGACAAGTTCAACGACTAACGGTGACTATCGAGTCCGCCAACCTTCGGGAGCCAGATGATGACAGTTGGGGGTCTGAAAATGAAAACCCTTTTCAGCGTCTAGGATCCGACGAAGAAAGGAGTATTGAGCATAGAGATCGGCATCCAACCGACCGCTACAGGGGATCTGATATGAAGATGGAGTTACCGGAGTTTTCGGGTAGAATCAATCCGGAGGCTTTCATCGACTTGTTGCATACTGTTGTGCGAGTCTTCGACTACAAGGTGATATCCAAGGAGAGAAAGATGAAGACGGTCGCACTCAAGTTGAAGGGTCACGCTTTAATTTGGTGGGAGAATCTTAAGATCAAATGCGCCCAAACCGGAAAACCCAAGATCTCAACTTCGGAGAAGATAGAAAAGAAGCTTCGCAAAAAGTTTCTACCGGAGGATTATATGCAACAAACTTCTCTCCGGTTGCATACCCTTCAACAAGAAGACCGATCCATCGAAGAATATACTGAGTTTTATCCGTTAATGATGAGATGCGGAGTCACCGAGGCCGAGCAGTTTACGATTGGTCGATACTTAGCCGGGTTTCGTGTCGAAATCAAAGATATTGTCGAGCTCCAACAATACGTTTCATACAATGACCTGTATAAGTTGGTGGTCAAAGTAGAGATAGATGAAGCCCAAAAAGTGGCCGAGGTCAACTAACGACACCGGCCGAGGAGGTTCTTCATCGGCGGGTTACTACCGACAGAAAACTGCCGATACACAAAAATCGATCGAATTCTAAAGAAAGGCTGACAATGCAACTTTGGCCAAGGAAACACCAGCGAGCGCAAACAAACCAAGTGGTTTCGGAGGAGGCAAAATGGGCAAATGCCATAAGTGCCAAGGATATGGGCATTACAAAGCCGAGTGTCCCAACCGACGAGCCGTAACAATAACAGAGGGAGATAATGTTGAAGAAGAATAAGTGAAACCACCCATCTACAATAAATATGATGATGAAGACGTGAAAAAGATTACTTATTGTGATCATGGAGAATCCCTTGTGATTCGGCGCAGTATGAATAGTCGAGCGAGCAAAGACGAGGATGATTAGCTGCGACATATCATCTTTCATACTCAATATATGGCCTATGGGAAGGCATGTGACGTCGTCATTGATAGTTGTCAAAACGTTGTCGTCCGAGTGATGGTTGACAAGTTGCAACTAAAGGCCGAGAAGCAATAAAAACCATATCGGCTTGCTTGGCTTCAAAAGGGAAACGTTGTATCGGCCACCGAGAAATGTTTAGTATCTTTTTCTATCGGCAAGAATCGGGATTCATTGTGGTGTGATGTAGTGTCGATGGATGCGTATCAATTGCTGTTTGGTCGACCATGACTATTTGACCGACAAGTGGTGCATAATGGATACAAGAATACCTACTCTTTCAATAAGGATGGAGTGAAGATCACTCTGGGGCCTTTGAAAATTGAAGTGCGAAACAAAAACCTGGTTAAAATTTTTTTAGTCATATCGAATTTATGTTGGCGGCCAAAAGAAGTGATGAGATATATGCTTTGATGGTGTTAGAGACTAATAAGGAACATTCGAGTTATCCACCGATCTTGGAGGGACTTTTGGAAGAATTTTCATATGTCATGCCAAAAGACTTACCTGCTGGGTTACCACCTGACCGAGATATTCAGCATCATATCGATCTCGTCCAGGGAGCGATCTTACCGAATATACCGGCTTATCACATGACACCAAAGAAGCATTAAGAATTGCGACAAGTTGAGGATTTGATGCAAGAGAATACTTAAAGGAAAGCATGAGTCCTTGTGCAGTGCCGGCGTTGCTTGTTCCAAAAAAAGATGGATCGTGACGAATGTGTATCGATTGCCAAGCTATCAACAAAATCATGGTAAAATATCGATTTTCCATACCTCGACTTAATGATATGCTAAATAATCTTTTAAGTTCAAGTATACTTAAGAAGTGGATATCACCAAATTAGGATTCGGCGAGGAGACAGGTGTAAGGCGGCTTTTAAGAAGAAAGATGGATTGTATGAGTGGATTGTTATGTCGTTTGGGCTGGCGAGTACCTTTATGCGCTTATGAACCAAGTGTTTCGAGCTTTTATTGGAAAGTTTATGGTCGTCTATTTTGATGACATCTTGGTTTATAGTCGAAATTTGGAGCAGCATGTTGAGCATCTTCGGCAAATTTTATGTACCCTAAGAGAGCAGAGATTGAATCTCAAGAAGTACGAGTTTGTTACCGACAATTTGATTTTCTTAGGTACTATAGTTTCAGCCGAAGGGATGAAAGTCGACCCAGCGAAACTCGTAGAAGCTAGCGCTTCATGGCCGACGCCGACCTCTATTCATGAAGTGCGTAGTTTTCATGGTTTGGCTTAGTTTTATCGGCGGTTCATAAAAAGTTTCAGTACGTTGATGGCGCCAATGACTGAAAAGGGGAAGACATTCGAGTGGACGAAAACGACCAACGAGAGTTTCGAGTTGATTAAGAAAAAATCACTGAAGCTCCAGTACTTGCGCTTCCTGACTTCGTAAGGTGTTTGAAATTGATTGTGATGCATCTAGGTTAGGAATTGAGTATTGTATCAGGAAGGTCGGCTTATTGCATTCTTCAGCGAGAAATTAAACGCTTCAAGAAGTAACTACTCCACTTATAATGCATCTAAGTTCAATCTCTTCGACATTGGGAGCAGCACCTCATCAGGAATTTATGCTACATTCAGATCATGGGGCGTTGAAGTATATCAATAGTGATCATAAGTTGAATAGTTGGCATGGAAAGTGGGTTGCCTATATACAGAGATTTGTACCGGTTGTCATTCGACATAAAAAAGGACGACAGAACAAGATAGCTGATGCGTTGAGCCGATGGGTTTCATTTTTATCGACTTTACAAGTTAAAGTTATTGGTTTTGAGCAGTTAAAAGAATTGTATAAGGAAGATGAAGATTTCGGCGAAATCTGGGCAAAATGTCTATCAGGAAATTTTGAAGACTATGTGCTCGTTGATGACTTTCTTTTCAAAAAAAGCCGATTATGTGCCGAATTCCTCACTTCGATATGCAATTATTTTGGAGCGCCATAACAGAGATTTGGCAGGGCATTTCGGTCGAGACAAGACGATTGCTTTGGTGAAGCAGTATTTTGTGTGGCCGAAATTAGCAAAAGACGTGGCGAAACACATGGAAAGATGTCGAACTTGTACCTTATTGCAGAACATGGGTCTTCATACACCACTACCAGTGCCCGAAGCTCCGTGGGATGACATTAGCCTAGACTTTGTCTTGGATTTGCTGAGAACACAAAGAGACATGGATTCAATCTTGTTGTCGATTTTCAAAAATGGCGCATTTTCTTCCATGCAACCGAACATTCGATGCCTCTCGAGTGGCCGAATTATATTTTAGTGAAATTGTTCAGTTGCATGGAATTCCGAAGACGGTGATATCGGACCGAGATACAAAGTTCGTTGGACATTTTTGGAGAACCTTATGGATAAAGATAGGGACGTAGTTGCAATTCAGTATATCGCATCATCCGCATACTGATGGGCAGACTGAAGTGGTGAACCGAACATTAGGAAATTTGATGAGGAGTTATGTAGGCGATAATAAGAAAAGCTGGGAGTCTGTTACCACAAGCCGAGTTCTCCTACAACCGATCGATTTCAAGGTCGACATGGAAGAGTCCTTTTGAGATAGTGTATGGTAGGAATCCGACTAATCCTCTTGATCTTATACCAATTCCTATCACTACAAAGTTTGGTGGAGATGCCGACAACATGGCCGAACATATCAAGAAACTTCTTCAACAAGTTCATGCCAAGATAGAAAAGTCGAACGAGAAGTATAAAGCGGCTGCGAACGAACATCGAAGGCCAGCCGAATTTAAAGTAGGAGATTTAGTGTGGATCAATTTTCGGCTCGAGCGATTTTCTCGAGGTAAATTTGGGAAGCGGAAGGACCGAGCCGATGGACCATTCAAAGTGCTGGAAATAATTGGTGAGAACGCATATAAGATCGAGCTCTCAGGCAACTATGGAGTTTCGGCGACTTTCAATGTTGTCGATCTAAAGCACAACTTTGAAGAGCAAGGAGAGTCGAACTCGAGGTCGAGTTCTTTCCAACCTGGGGAGTCTGATGAAGGAGCATATGACCGAGCAGATGGTCGAGACCTAAACCGAGTAGGAAAAGCAAGAGTCAATTCAGCTAGAGCGGTTTTGGTAAGATTGCAAAAAGATTTTGCAGAAGATTCGGGATTTGATTGAAGATTCGTTTGAGATTTGGAAAGATTCGTTGCAATTTAAATTAAGATTTGATTCGATTTAAATTGTTATTTAATTAGATAAGATTAGATTTAAATAATATCATTTTATATTTTTAGTTAAGATTTATTTTTTTAGGGTTAAGTTTTTATTCTCCTATTTAAAAGGTATCATCATACCTCGTCCTTAGTTATTTAGGATTTTGATCTTGTGATTTTCTCTAGAGAGGGAGTAGATCATGCTAAGTATCGAGCCTCCGTAGGCCGATCCTCATCACCTCACCTCCGCAACGTCACTAGTGATCAGAAACAACTCCTAGACCAGCTGGGTAAGACTCTGAAACTCCTGAATAGTACTGATGCAGTGAGCGAGTTCCTTACTGAATCTTGTATAATTGATGCACCAAATCTTCGGCCTTAGAAAAGCTCTGCTACGATGAATAAAGTTCAGGTGCTAATCCCAAATCGTCTTCACGGATCCCAAGTGGACAAGCCTATCTATGATCCGTCGCTCCATCGAATTAAGCATGAGATGACTGAGCTGTTTCTCATTCGCCTCCCAATCGGCGGTAATCGGATCAAGGGGAGGCTTCGTTAAGTGGTGGCCTTTTCTCCTCCCCTCAATATATCTCTCCACCATAAGCTTCCAGCTATAGAAATTCTGATCATCAAGCTTGAAGTCCATCATCTTGGTGGCTGACACATCCGTCGAAAAGATCATTTCCCTTATAGTTTACTCTCTATCTCCGATACTCCTTAACTAAGAACCACTTTCAAGAAAAAAAGGAACCACAACAATCGACCTCCCAACAATCGAAACAACAAACAAACAATCACAAATCAAGAAAACACCAGACTCAATCGGACCACAATCTCCGAGAGTACAAACCGCTCAACAACACAACCAACATAACAATCCATGGCAAAAACTCCAAATCAGACCCAAATAAATCAAGAAATCCTTCAAATCCGTCCAAAAAAATCCCAAATCCAGCCAAAAACTCCAACAAAACATCCCCAAATATGCTAAGATCTCATCTCCCAAGCTCAAATCCTAAACTTACACCCAAATCAACCAAGAAAAGATCAAGAACATAAGGATCTCGAGCTCAAATATTGAGAAAAAGGCCAAAACTGATGATCTGGGAGATTCGAACTCAAATTGACCAAGAAGACTTCATGGTCATCAAATCGAAGAAGAAAACCCCAAATCAAACCTTAATAGATCAAATCGAAGCCTACTTCTTCATAGATTTCAGGTCTGGGTGAAATCGATGAAGAATGTGCTCGATCTGGGTCAACAGGGTTCGATTAGCGTCGATCAGCGTTGCTAAGGCTCCGGCGAAGTCAGACGAGGCTTGTCGAGGTCAGACGAGAATTCGGCGAGGCTCAACGAGGATGGCGGCGGCGGCGGTTAGGGTTTGTGTTAGTTTGGTAATGGTGATGAGTGGTTAGGATTATATCTCTAAAAATGAGTGGTTCAGATTAGAAGGCTCTGATACCATGTGAAAGAGAAAAAAGATTAGGGAAATGTAATGGATAGATTGGACTAATCATAATCCTTCTCTTTATATAGACAATACCATTTTGCTATTAGACACCTACTTAGCTCCTAATTACATATAAGAACGGGTTTCTGAAACATGTTAGAAACTCATGTACAATACGTGTATTCCAACATATGTGAACGATATAGGTATGATCAAAAGTGATTTGGAGACAATAGAAGCCACTTGGATGGGGCTATCCTTGACTATGGCAGTAAAGGTCATGCGAGATGTTGGATTCATATTTAGAAACTTGGATCCAAGAGGGACTGTTTCAAGAACACCCTATGTTTGTCTTCGGAGACTCACATTAGGAATGTCTTAGAACGACAGTTCAACCCACACGATCACCATCTTGTTTTGGTCCATGGTCATCAGTGGTCGTATTCGTTTACATTGATCTATATTCTAAGACTCTTGATAAAGAGAAACATATATTGTGTGTTCCATTTTGTATATTGGTATTTTAATGTACGCATAGGGTGTACTTGACCCGATATATCCTTTACTTGTGGACTTGATATTAAGGGTCTGCTTGTTGTGTTAAAGTGAAAGAAGACATGTTAGTAGTTATGTGGAACGACCCACTATACTTTGTACTATGAGGGATCAGACTTGTGGTTGCATGGATGACAAATACCGACTGCGCCGATGATTTGTATAAGAGAGCATCATATGCTTTCTTGCTTAATGACAAAGTCATTAATTGTATCAACAAGGATCATAATTAGATGGTCATTTTCTACCATAGAGGTGGAATATGTGGTTGTCTTACAAAACAACCAAAAGAGGTTGTGTGCCTGTAAAGATTTCTTAAGAATCTGCGTGTTGTTCCGCACACAAGAGAGGGTTACTCTCTATTGCGACAAGAGGTCGGCAATAGCTTTCTCGACCCATCTCGAATATCATAAGAAGTCGAAGTACAGCTAGATCCGGCACCACCTCGAAAATTAGCAAGGAAAGAGATCGTGAGTGACTTATCCTTATGGGTCAAATGATCAGCGATCGATGACGAAGGATATGGCCGAGGAGCGGCTCTTGCATCGTATGAAAGCTTAGGGTTACATCCTGGGTGACGATTAAGTGAGATCCCTTTTCACTTGTATTATTATTTGATATTATTATGGATGGCGATTTTATAGACATGTTTTGAATTATAGTAGATCACTTTCTTTCATAAACAATTGGGATACACATGTATATTTATTTGACTTTGGCATGGAGTATATACATTGAATGTAAAGGGTATACTAAATGCACAGGGTGTACATTTATCAAACTTACGTCAGTAGGTAGGAATCTCACTCAAACGAGATAGTTCCTTCGAAGCTGTGGCAGCAGGCGAAGATGAGACTGAGTGTCGTGTGTCGTTTGCTAGGAGCAATGACCACAATATCGTGTTACTGGGTGCAGCGACAGTGGGAGCACTTAATAAGTGGCCCTAACCAGGTCAGGATGTGGTTGTGGTATTTTTCGTATGCCAAGCGACCGAAGTGGTGATCCCACAACCACTTTACCTGTTTAGAAATAGCCGGACTAGGGGTCTGACTTGGTGCATGAGGTGTGGGCTTCTCATGAAATATCAGGCATATCGCAAGATGATATGGCCGGACAAGTCGATCACAAGATGACTAGGCTCGGGTCCGTACGGTGTAAACTTAATGACGCATGCTCTCAAGGAGACGACTTATACCGTAACACGTCATACGGCGTGTGTTGAGACCGTATATAAAGAGGTTAGAAGGGATAGACTCCATCTCCCTCACAATATGAGCCCTTATAAATGATCACCGTAATGGTGCGCGGTCACATGTACCCTTAGTGACACTCGGCTGTCTGGATAGACTTGTTATGAGCGTATGCTAGTTTGACTGTTGTTTCCTGCTATGATGAGACCATACCGTACATACGGAGCAGTGTCAGGAAAGCGGGTGAATAACAGACCTAACTATTCAAAGCCAGAGAAAGATCGATTGGCATGTCCCCTGATTGGATCGTATAACCAACTCTTACTAACGCCGAGGGGAAGATTTAAGAGTGCGATGAATCGAGAGAAAACCTAGGTGTTCAAGTACGCTTCAGATGAATCAAAGGTGCTTGAACATGACTAATCGGATCTGGGGTACGAGATTTCGCGAGCGAAACATTTTATTTATGTTCTTTTTTCTCAGGAAGAACCTTGTATCGGTCCTAACTAATTTGGTTGTAAGACTACCAGCTTGCAGGATCTCAACGGCCCACGCCGCATCAACATGTATGAAGAGGAATAAACGAAAGAAGGAAAATTCTCAATGAGACATTTGACTCGGGGAGTCATCGGCTCAGGGATCTTTTGGATGGCACTTACTCATTTATGCAAGTGGGAGTATGTTGGCATTTGGGTCGCTCGGTCTATATCCGTCCAAATGATTAGGCCGGCAGGTCGGGTCAGTATTGTAATCGACTCTAATCGGATTGGTTCCCTATATAAGCATATTGCAAGCCTAGGGTTTGTATGTTAATAATCTATACAAGATTAAGTTTGTGCCTCCATCAATAATTAGCCGTCATCTTCTCCCTCATCTCTTCTTCCCCTTTGATGGTTAGTATCGGGATAACTGTGTGGGGGCTTCTCGCCGTTTAACGATGTGGTTGCCTTGTGACCGTTGGTAGAAGGTCGCGATGCATACATGGCGTGGGTAAGGTTATTCATCTAATCAACATGAGGTATAATCGATCCAGTTTTCTTATATAAAATTATCACATGTTAAATAAATATTTGCTTCTGTTGTATTATATGTTTGAGCTCATCTAGATTTCTATCTAGATCGATCTTGTTTATTCTTTATGCATGTGCAACAGACCTAACCTAAGGTATGAAGCACTTGTAAATGCCTTACGAATCGAAGTAAACTCTCAGATTCACTCGAATTCACAATCCGGATTCGCAAACCTGAAATTTTGGGTTTAAATAATTAGATAAACCGCCCAAATACTCTCCAAGTCGACCTGGATCACGAATTGGGTCTAGTCATGAAATTTATTTAGTTGAAGTAATTAGGATCGGATTAAGATTTAAAATCCACCCACTAACTCGAATACTTAATTAGTTCACCCAATCGACTGTTCGTAAAACAGTACATCAAAAAATCTAAGGTTTTTCCTCTCAACGCGGCCTTGCGTCTGGCCGAAGACGCCATCTCGCCAGCAATGCCACCTCATCGAGTCCTCCTAATCGGTGCCTCTCAAATTGATCACAATCTCTCTCGAATCGATGCATCTTCTCTTTTTCTCGAAAATTACAGCTCTCGGGTATTTTTCCCTCTCATACAGAAAAAGCCTTTCCCTCTCTCTGAACACTAACTCACTCCAACTCTATTACTCTCTCTCTCTCATGCCCTTTACAAAGAAATCATAACTGCACCTCTGACCTCTCAAATCAATATTTTTATAACAGAGATGTTAATGAATGCGCTCCTTCCAAGTGTTTAGTTGTTGATTATTGAATCATAGTTTTTGTTGTATCAAATACATCTGTTATTAGGGATTGATAGAAAACTAATAGAGTGTTTTTATTTATTTTAATTATTCGATCTACATTGTTGATTTGAAAGTGCATTAAATTATTGAATATATATTGCTCTTTTTAATTATACTATTATATAATATATCTATATGTATATTTTAATATGTATTTATATTTAGTTAACTAAAAATCGATCTAAAAATGTACCCCATATCCGTATCGTTTTGGAAAATTATGAATCCGTGAATCTGTATCATATTGTACCCCGTATCTGAACCCGTGCTACATAGAAACTAAGCACATAAGGGTTTCCCATTATGCCAAACATAACTGCAGAATAATGATCTAGGAGACGGCATATGTCTAAGGAAAAAACTCTTATATCGTCTGATTTCAGCTCAGTAAGTTGATTTAAACAACATAAAAGGAAAATTTTCCGAAGTCCTCACAATGCATCTTCCAAACTCTAGAAATGAAACAACCCAATGCAGAATTTCACTTTATCTTAATATCCAAACAACCAATAAACAATGGGGACTAATCTTTAGTAACAAGATTGCTAAAGAAGTCTCGTATTACCAAATTAATAACAAAATTGTACTAAAAGCAAACATTCAATGTGACCTTGACAGCTTAGCATTATTTTTTTTAAATAATAAATTTTTTTTAAAAGAAAACATCAAAATTATGTACCCATCTATCAATTCGCCTCAGACTCATCTCCAAAACCCTAAAACTCTAACAAGCCAAACTGAACACTACATCAAAATTGCTCAACAAAAAAACACATATCTTAATCCCAATCAAAACAACAAAAAAACCATTAAAAAGCAGAAAAACAAAATCAACTTACGTTCCGCCAACACCCCCAGCAGAATCCGAAGAAACCGTAGCAAAAGGAAGCTCGCACACCGCAACTTTCGCCCCATAATTAGCAGCGAACCTCGAAGCCCTAACGCCGCCGCTCCCAGCCCCAATCGTGAACAGATCAAAGTCGTACTGCTTCTTCTCCAACTCCGCACCCGCTCCGTTATCGGATCCCACCACAGGATCCGGCCCGCTAGCCCGAACCGCGAGGGCGCGGCGAGGGACGTAAGAAGACGACGAAAAGATGCGATTTTGAGAGAGGAGAAGGAAAGGGGAGAGCTTTTTGGTTAGGGTTTTGAGAGTTGAGGGGCGAGGATGGAGCCTTGGAGCTCCGAATGCGAGAGCCGTGGCCATGGCGTTTTCTTTTAATCTTTTCTTTTTTTTTTCGGGTTCTGTGGAGCTTTCAAGGAATTTTTATAAAGCTTGGCCGCCTTCAATTTGCAGCGGGTAAATTGCAGATAAGTCCTTCAACTTTGCATTCTAGCCCTGCAGTATTATCATACAGCAATATACCTATTTTTCCAAGAAATTTAATTAGCCCGTTCCAAAAAAAATTCCCTTTTTTCAAATCACAACAGAGAAGGGAAAAATAAATAGAAGGATAGAGCATAATCAATAGAATTTTTTCCATTATTTGTTTTTGTTTCTACTTTTCCTCCATTCATTTGGCATCTTTTTTGTCTGCCAAATCTTATTAAACAGATCTGTCAGCCTATCTACAAGAACAAGGCTGACATTCAAAATTGCTCAAACTACCGTGGAATAAAACGTATGCGTCACACCATGAAACTTTGGGAGAGTGATTGAACACAGGCTAAGGAAGGATATTAAGATAATAGAGAACCAGTTTGGGTTCATGCCTGAACGATCAATGACAGAGGCTATTCATTTGCTTCGTCAACTTGTCGAGCGTTTTCGAGAGAGGAGAAGAGATTTGCATATGATATTTATTGATTTAGAAAAAGCGTACGACAAGGTACCTAGGAGGTATTATGGGGGACAATGATGAAGAAGGGGGTCCCCGTCAAGTATATTGACATAATCAAGAATATGTACGATGGAGTAGTGGCAAATGTCAGAACTTGCGGCGGCTTAACGAGTGATTTTCCGATTACTATTGGTTTACATCAAGGATCTGCATTAAGTCCATTCCTGTTTACCATCGTGATGGATGAGCTTACTTGTCACGCCCCGCTTCCCAGAGTACGCAAGATTGGGCACGTGACATAGCCAACCATGCTACCTGTGGGTAGGAAGTATCCATCCACAGTCACATTACGGTTGTAAGGATATCAAGAACAAGATAAAAACTAATCTAATACATGTCCAAATCCATAATAACAAGAATCAATAAACAATAAGTGCGGAAGCTAATGATCCAATACAATGAATAAACAGTACGTCCCATAATGCGGGCTCACATCTGGAAATGAAAAGAAATAAATAAACTAAATCCTAAAGACTCACTGTTCAGCCTGCTGGCTGAAGTACTCCTGCTCGGTCGTCGACAGTGGTACGGAATCTGGGCCATGCAAAACCCAGACGTCAGCATATCGTGATATCAAGTATATAGCATAAACAAGGTAATAAGCAATGCAAGTATGAACATGAATAAAGCAGTAATAACAAGCAGGGTAATGTGCAATGGTGACTAAACTGTCCTATCAGGTTTTCTACTCTATAGTCTTTGAAACCAATTGATGAATCGTCGATGTAACTCAATAGTATCCCGTGCGTGCCCGGGACCATGGTCATGACCCTCGGGGCTGAATCCGAGACGTGCCGCTAAGCAGTAAAAGGTAGCAAGATGGACGAGTAGTGTCAGCATCACCACTCCGGAGCTGGCCAAGCCCGTAAGACTGATCAGAACAAGTATCGAACTGTTGAGTTACAAGTCGGTTTCACCTTTGATTTCCCCATACCCCCAAGCTATGTATGTCAGGTCGGGTATTCAGTAGTCAAGGACTAATGCCAACACAAATCAAGTAGAAGTAGGTCTGTCTGGATCGACAGCAGGAATGGTCAGGTTTGTCGGCATTAGGCATGAAATCATGAGACAAGTAATGTCATGGTACAACAGGATGAGTCGGTATGTATATGTCAGGTGTAGCAGGGTCAGGTCAATATGTCGTGCAATCGGGTAAGTGCTCACAGCAGGTATACAATCAATAATGAACAGCAACAGGAAACAGTAATTAACCACAATATTCCATATAACCACAGTGATGTTTGTATTCTCTTATTAACAGGTTCAATCATCTTAGGGTGCAATCGCCACAGGGTGAAGCAATATCCACAATTATAAATTAAGGAAACCACATGAAATTATACTAAATATAATAATTGTCTCATGAATGATTTAACAGTTTAAACAGATATGATTCAGTCGTTTTATTTAGTTGAAATATGGGTTGATGTGGGTTGATTAATTACGAGAAACTGTTGTAACGATTCCAGGTTAAGATAACTGCAATAATATGATATCCATTACCATCATTAAGTTGTTTTATAGTATGAATTCAAATGTGTGGCAAGATTAGATCTCGCACGCTAGCATGTTTAAGCAAGTATTCAGATACTTGCCTTGACGATCTGCAAACTGGAACACGGATGCGATGTCGGCAGAGAACACGATATGATAGCACGGGCCACGGATCGAGTCCCAACAGAGAATAACGGGATCACACGGACCAAGGGGCTTCGCTGGAGCGTCGGGTTCGCCAAGACGGCACGGTCGGATTCCGGCAAAACGCGACAACAAGTTAGAAACCGACAAAAGATTCAATGCGATCAGCGGGGGGTTTATACTGCACAAAGGAAGGAAGAGGAAACTTACAGAGAGATATACCAGGTGACCCCGGCGAGCTCGACGGCGATGGAACGCCGGCGAGGCAACGGCGGCGGCGGCAGCAAGGGCCGAAGGCCTCGGGGTGTGCGGGAGAGGGTGCTGCGGCGAGCTGGAGGGAAGGGTGGTCGGCTCTGGTGGTCGAGGGGGAGAAGGAGGTGGCCCTGGTGACGACGGCGAGGTCGCCGGCGCGTTCTCCGGCGAACAGCGGAGGATAGGCGATGGGTGAGGGCTCGGGTTGGTGTTCCGGCGAGGGGAGAAGGGCAGTGACGACGAGGTCGGGATGAGGAGGGTGAGAGGGAGTCGTCGGCGACGGAAGGTCGCGTCGACGGCGAGGTCTGCGGGGTTGGAGGCGACGTCGGGTTGGGTGCAGGTGCGGGGGATCGGCGGGAGAACGGGAGGAGGAAGGTGCGGCTAGGTCGAGGAGGTGTTGCTGGCGGCGACGAGGTCACGGGAGGGTCGGCGGTGAGGTTGCGAGGGCTAGGGTTAGGGTTTGTTGGGTTTCTCGCGATGGAAGAGGGTTGGGGGAAGGCGGCTGCATGCATGGGTTTTAAAGAGGAAGAGAGAGAAAAAGATTGAAGAGAGAGGGAATGATTTCTGATGATGAGAGAGAGATTGAGGGAAGAGAGAGAGAGAGATAGGGAATGGGAGGCGGGGCCCACGAGCTCAATTGGGAGCTCGTGATTGGCTGAGGGAAAGATAAAGGAATTATAGGAAGGATTTTAAAAAAGATTTTAAGGGGATTTGAACTGTTAGAATATATATTCGTAAAATATATTAACTTTAGATATTAAATTAAATGGGCCCTTTTTG
Source organism: Agapanthus africanus (assembly GCA_030015575.1). Lineage (NCBI taxonomy): Eukaryota > Viridiplantae > Streptophyta > Magnoliopsida > Asparagales > Amaryllidaceae > Agapanthus > Agapanthus africanus. The sequence goes on along the minus strand of JASDDO010000004.1, from coordinate 135,081,284 downwards.
GCGCGAAATGAAACATTTCCAAATCGCGTCCGGGTTGCGCCCAAATGTTCCAAATTCAAATTATAGGATTTTAAGCGGGTTCCAAATTTTGAAAAGAGGTGTTTAATGATTAAAATGCATGCCCCCAAGTCGGACACTTCCACGCGCGCGTAGTCGTCCAAACTTGCCCGTTTGGCCAATCGGAACGGAATCTCGACATGCGGACGCTACCACGCGACTAGTGGCGACGAGTAGGCTAACATGGACATCTTAAATTTCATTTTAGGAGTTAAAATTTGTTATGTGCCAAAATGACTTAACCGGTTAAAATTTAGCAATAAACCCCAGAAAAACAGAATAATTGAAAAGAGCCATAAATAACCCTCAACTAGTAATATAAATAGTATTATTGGGCTCGGGTGTTACATCATACCCAACTAAAAAAAGAATTTCATCCTCGAAATTCCAAGAATACAAGATAGCTAACTACTGGAAAAGGTGAGGGAATTTCTGTCGGATCTCGTCTTCTCGCTCCCAAGTGGATTCTCCATGCGATCGATTACCCAAGAAACTAGCACAAGAAGGATAACCTTGTTCTTAAGAACCTTTTCTCTTCGATCCTTGATTTCAACTGGTTGTTCCTCAAAAGTCAGGTCCTCCCGAACGGTCAACTCCGAATGATCCAAGACATGAGTCTCATCACGAACATACTTCCGTAGTTGAGACACATGAAACACATCGTGAACTCCTGCTAAAGACCGTGGTAACGCCAACCGGTACGATACTTCTCCAACACGCTCCAAAATCTCGAAGGGTCCAACGAATCGGGGACTAAGCTTTCCCCGACTTCCAAAGCGAATCACTCCTCTGGTCGGTGATATCTTCAGGAATACCAAATCACCCACGGCGAACTCCAGAGGTCTTCTTGACGTGTCGGCCCAACTCTTCTGTCTGTCTTGAGCTGCCTTCATATGCTTCCTGATTGTATTCACCTTCTCGACTGTCTGTACCACCAAGTCTGGTCCTAGTAACCTTCGTTCACCAACATCATCCCAACAAACAGGTGAACGGCACTTACGACCATACAGTGCTTCAAACGGGGCCATCTGAATAGTTGCTTGGAAGCTATTGTTGTACGAAAACTCCACCAGGTGTAGATGATCTTCCCAAGAACCTTTGAAGTCCAACATGCAAGCCCTCAACATATCTTCAAGGGTCTGGATCGTTCTCTCTGATTGTCCATCAGTCTGAGGATGATAAGCTGTGCTAAACTTCAATCGAGTCCCCAAACTTTCTTGTAAGCTCCTCCAAAAGTGCGACAAGAACCGAGTGTCCCGATCGGACACGATGCTTACCGGTACTCCATGCAATCTGACAATCTCCTGCATGTACCGCTCTGCCAAAGTCTCTGTCGATTGACCAACCCGAAAAGGAATAAAGTGAGCTGCCTTGGTCAACCGATCGACAATCACCCATACAGCATTGTTGCCCTTTGGACTCCGCGGTAAAGCCGTCACGAAATCCATGGTTATATGTTCCCACTTCCATTGAAGAATCGGAAGTGGTTGCAACAAACCAGCAACCCTTTGGTGTTCAGCCTTGACTTGCTGACACACCAAGCACTTAGCCACGAAGCGAGCAATTTCCCGTTTCATACCTTCCCACCAGAAGTGCTGTCGAATATCTCGGTACATCTTTGTCCCTCCTGGATGTACAGAGTAAGCGGAACTGTGTGCCTCCTTCATAAGCTCTTCACGCACATCTCCCTTTGGTACACACACCCGGCTACCATATCTCAACGAACCGTCTTCATGGATCAGTAAATCGGTTCGTAGTCCGGCTTCAACCTGCTCTCGAAACCTTTGCAGTCTAGGATCCTGCGATTGTGCCGCTTTAATCTTCTCAACTAAGGACGATTGTACTTGCAACTGCATCAACTGTCCTGTAGCATGCGGTAGCACAACCTCCAAGTCAAATCTCCGAAACTCCTCAATGATCTCTCTCTGTGCAGTCAATAACTGAATTGCTGGTAACCGACTTAGCGCATCTGGCACGACGTTAACTTTTCCCGGGTGGTACTTAAGATCAAGGTCATAGTCGGCCATCAGCTCCAACCATCTGCGTTGCCTCATGTTCAACTCCTTCTGAGTGAACACATATTTCAAACTCTTGTGATCCGTAAAGACTTCAACTCTCTCGCCCAAAAGGTAGTGTCTCCAAATCTTCAGGGCGAAGATCACGGCTGCAAGCTCTAAGTCATGAGTCGGATAGTTCTTCTCATGAGTCTTCAGCTGTCTCGATGCGTAAGCGACGACTTTCCCGTTCTGCATTAATACACATCCCAATCCCTTTCCAGATGCGTCGCTATGAATCACCAGTCCTCCTGAATTATCCGGTACGGTCAGGATCGGGGCGGTTATCAACTTCTGCTTCAACGTCTCGAAGGCCAATGCACATCCATCCGTCCAAACAAACGGTACCTCCTTACGCGTAAGCTTGGTTAACGGCTCAGCTAAACGAGCGAAGTTCTCCACAAATCTTCTGTAGTAACCGGCGAGTCTAAGAAAACTTCTTATCTCTGCAACATTCTTTGGAACAGGCCAATCCCGAACTGCTGAAATCTTCTCGGGATCGACGGCGATTCCATCGCCCGACACGACATGCCCCAGAAACTTCACTTCTTCCAGCCAGAATTCACACTTACTCATCTTCGCAAATAACTTCTCTTGTCTCAGCGTCTGCAGTGCGATCCTTAAGTGCTCAGCATGCTCCTCCGGACTCTTCGAGTATACCAGAATATCGTCGATGAACACCACGATAAACTGGTCCAAGAAAGGTGAAAAGATCCTGTTCATCAAATCCATAAATATTGTTGGCGCATTCGTCACTCCGAAGGGCATCACTAGATACTCGAAATGTCCATACCGAGTTCGAAACGCCGTCTTGCAAATGTCTCCTGCCTTCACTCGGACCTGATGATATCCTGATCGCAAGTCCAGTTTCGAGAATACCCTCGCGCCACTAAGCTGCTCAAAAAGTTCTCCAATGCGAGGGATCGGGTACTTGTTCTTAATAGTCACCCGGTTCAATTCTCGATAATCAATGCACATCCTTCTCGTGCCATCCTTCTTCTTTACTAAAAGGACTGGAGCTCCCCAAGGTGAGTTGCTGCTTCGAATCCATCCCTTCTCGAGTAATTCACCCACTTGTTTCTTAACTTCTTCCAATTCCACCGGTGCCATCGGATAATAAGATTTTGATACTGGCGCTGCACCAGGAATAAGGTCAATCGCAAACTCCACATCTCGCTTCGGCGGTAAGCCCGAAATATCTTCAAACACATCCATAAAGTCACGAACAACTGTCGGCTCTTCATTACTATCCACTACCATAGCCGCAAGAATATTGTTCGTCGGCCTAGCCCTAAACTCGACTGGCCCGGCAGAACTGCTTCCTCCAATGAAAGTAAACTCAGGGTGTCCGGGGATCTGGAAAATTACTTTCCTTGCCCTACAATCAATGTGTGCGTGGAAAGTGCCAAGAAAATCCATTCCCAAGACTACTTCATAACTGCCCGTAACAATCACCAAGAAATCTGCAAAAAACTCCCGTCCGCAAACAACAACTGTACAATCTCTACACTCCTTACTAGCTATGATTTTCCCATTCCCAGTGTGTATGTCCCAGAAACTAGACAGGGTCGTGCAGGTGATCGAGTGTGTAGTTATAAATTTGGATGACATAAAACAGTGGGATGCTCCGGAATCAAATAATGCCAATGCGGGAAAACCACGAACGAGTACCGTACCTGAAACCACTTCTCCTGATGCCTTGGCTTCCTCAGCTGTCAAGGTGAAAGCTCGACCCTGGTTGGGTCCTTGTGTCAGCTGCTTCTGCCCTTGGAACGGTCTCTGCGGAGGCTTCCGTATATCATCCCTCGTGCGAAGCTTCGACGGACAAGCACCAACTGCGTGATCGGCTGCTCCACAAACCAGACAAAGTCCCAGTCTCCTTCGACACTCCTTCTGCACGTGCCCGGGTATATGGAAGTAATCACAAGTCACGCTCTTCCTTCGATCAACGATCACAGGCTTCTTCATTGGCGCTACACCTCGATGGTCCACTGGAATACCTCTGCGCCCCTGATCTCGGTTAGGTACGAATGCAGGCTTCCTGGCCGCAACTGCTGTCTGGTGAAGGTTCCCTTTCGATCCTGACAAACTCTGCTGCTCTCTGGCTGCCGTAAGAACCTGCGAGAAAGTGGTCAAACCCAGGGAGACAATCTGCCTCTGGATGTCCACATCCAAACTGCGCAAGAACCTTCGCGCCCTGTCTGCCTCCTTGGCGACCAAGGGTCCAGCGAAACGGCTGAGTCTTGTCCACTCCGCTGCATGTACATCCACAGCTGCTCCATTTTGTTTCAGCCCAATGAATCTCTCCTCCATTTCCTCCCGGGCAGTCCGCGGGAAGAACTTTTCCAAGAAACTTTTGGAGAAATCCGCCCAACTGATTGGCTTGGACAAGCGGGTCTCCTCCACAAGCCACCACTCTCGGGCGTAATCTACCAGCTGAATGCGCACCACATCAACTCTCTTGTCTTCAGGGATCTGTGCCGCAACCAATAAATTCTCCGTGTCCACCAGCCACTGCTCGGCTGGCAACGGCTCCTCCAAGCCAGTGAAGGTAGTAGGACCCAACCGTCTGAAATCTGCCACGGTCCCTACTCGGTCGACTGGCTTCGCTACAGCGGTGTTTACAGACTGCTGCATAGCCTGCAAACCCTCCTGAAATGAATCTGCTTGTTGCTGGATCAGCTCAGTTTGCCTCTTCTGATTTTCCAACATCCCGCGTATCACTCCTAACATGGCGGCTTCATCCACACGCCTCTGATACGTCTTGAAATTCTTATCTGCCATGGTCCTGAAATCAAAACAAACAACATTAGCATGATGATAGATTCAATATATAAATCAAGGCTAGAACTCCAAGATACTTAAATAGAGTGCTGCATTGTAGCTATGCCGCGGTATCATAGCCGCAATTACTTAACTCCACCCAAGTCGCCTAAGTCCTAGAGATAACAAGAAGCTATGTTTTCGAGTTGACAATGCAAAGTAAGTTTGCATGTCGACATGATCTGGAAGAATGATTCAAGGACGGTAAAACGGTCAAAGTGGCAGGACATGTTTCCTAATCACGGGAATTATGATTCGTGTATCGGGTGCGATACCCAACTACAAAGAATCAACCCAATTAACCTATGGCTCTGATACCATAAAACCATGTCACGCCCCGCTTCCCAGAGTACGCAAGATTGGGCACGTGACATAGCCAACCATGCTACCTGTGGGTAGGAAGTATCCATCCACAGTCACATTACGGTTGTAAGGATATCAAGAACAAGATAAAAACTAATCTAATACATGTCCAAATCCATAATAACAAGAATCAATAAACAATAAGTGCGGAAGCTAATGATCCAATACAATGAATAAACAGTACGTCCCATAATGCGGGCTCACATCTGGAAATGAAAAGAAATAAATAAACTAAATCCTAAAGACTCACTGTTCAGCCTGCTGGCTGAAGTACTCCTGCTCGGTCGTCGACAGTGGTACGGAATCTGGGCCATGCAAAACCCAGACGTCAGCGTGTCGTGATATCAAGTATATAGCATAAACAAGGTAATAAGCAATGCAAGTATGAACATGAATAAAGCAGTAATAACAAGCAGGGTAATGTGCAATGGTGACTAAACTGTCCTATCAGGTTTTCTACTCTATAGTCTTTGAAACCAATTGATGAATCGTCGATGTAACTCAATAGTATCCCGTGCGTGCCCGGGACCACGGTCATGACCCTCGGGGCTGAATCCGAGACGTGCCGCTAAGCAGTAAAAGGTAGCAAGATGGACGAGTAGTGTCAGCATCACCACTCCGGAGCTGGCCAAGCCCGTAAGACTGATCAGAACAAGTATCGAACTGTTGAGTTACAAGTCGGTTTCACCTTTGATTTCCCCATACCCCCAAGCTATGTATGTCAGGTCGGGTATTCAGTAGTCAAGGACTAATGCCAACACAAATCAAGTAGAAGTAGGTCTGTCTGGATCGACAGCAGGAATGGTCAGGTTTGTCGGCATTAGGCATGAAATCATGAGACAAGTAATGTCATGGTACAACAGGATGAGTCGGTATGTATTTATATGTCAGGTGTAGCAGGGTCAGGTCAATATGTCGTGCAATCGGGTAAGTGCTCACAGCAGGTATACAATCAATAATGAACAGCAACAGGAAACAGTAATTAACCACAATATTCCATATAACCACAGTGATGTTTGTATTCTCTTATTAACAAGTTCAATCATCTTAGGGTGCAATCGCCACAGGGTGAAGCAATATCCACAATTATAAATTAAGGAAACTACATGAAATTATACTAAATATAATAATTGTCTCATGAATGATTTAACAGTTTAAACAGATATGATTCAGTCGTTTTATTTAGTTGAAATATGGGTTGATGTGGGTTGATTAATTACGAGAAACTGTTGTAACGATTCCAGGTTAAGATAACTGCAATAATATGATATCCATTACCATCATTAAGTTGTTTTATAGTATGAATTCAAATGTGTGGCAAGATTAGATCTCGCACGCTAGCATGTTTAAGCAAGTATTCAGATACTTGCCTCGACGGTCTGCAAACTGGAACACGGATGCGATGTCGGCAGAGAACACGATATGATAGCACGGGCCACGGATCGAGTCCCAACAGAGAATAACGGGATCACACGGACCAAGGGGCTTCGCTGGAGCGTCGGGTTCACCAAGACGGCACGGTCGGATTCCGGCAAAACGCGACAACAAGTTAGAAACCGACAAAAGATTCAATGCGATCAGCGGGGGGTTTATACTGCACAAAGGAAGGAAGAGGGAACTTATAGAGAGATATACCAGGTGACCCCGGCGAGCTCGACGGCGCTGGAACGCCGGCGAGGCAACGGCGGCGGCGGCAGCAAGGGCCGAAGGCCTCGGGGTGTGCGGGAGAGGGTGCTGCGGCGAGCTGGAGGGAAGGGTGGTCGGCTCTGGTGGTCGAGGGGGAGAAGGAGGTGGCCCTGGTGACGACGGCGAGGTCGCCGGCACGTTCTCCGGCGAACAGCGGAGGATAGGCGATGGGTGAGGGCTCGGGTTGGTGTTCCGGCGAGGGGAGAAGGGCAGTGACGACGAGGTCGGGACGAGGAGGGTGAGAGGGAGTCGTCGGCGACGGAAGGTCGCGTCGACGGCGAGGTCTGCGGGGTTGGAGGCGACGTCGGGTTGGGTGCAGGTGCGGGGGATCGGCGGGAGAACGGGAGGAGGAAGGTGCGGCTAGGTCGAGGAGGTGTTGCTGGCGGCGACGAGGTCACGGGAGGGTCGGCGGTGAGGTTGCGAGGGCTAGGGTTAGGGTTTGTTGGGTTTCTCGCGATGGAAGAGGGTTGGGGGAAGGCGGCTGCATGCATGGGTTTTAAAGAGGAAGAGAGAGAAACAGATTGAAGAGAGAGGGAATGATTTCTGATGATGAGAGAGAGATTGAGGGAAGAGATAGGGAATGGGAGGCGGGGCCCACGAGCTCAATTGGGAGCTCGTGATTGGCTGAGGGAAAGATAAAGGAATTATAGGAAGGATTTTAAGAAAGATTTTAAGGGGATTTGAACTGTTAGAATATATATTCGTAAAATATATTAACTTTAGATATTAAATTAAATGGGCCCTTTTTGGCGCGAAATGAAACATTTCCAAATCGCGCCCGGGTTGCGCCCAAATGTTCCAAATTCAAATTATAGGATTTTAAGCGGGTTCCAAATTTTGAAAAGAGGTGTTTAATGATTAAAATGCATGCCCCCAAGTCGGACACTTGCACGCGCGCGTAGTCGTCCAAACTTGCCCGTTTAGCCAAACGGAACGGAATCTCGACATGCGGACGCTACCACGCGACTAGTGGCGACGAGTAGGCTAACATGGACATCTTAAATTTCATTTTAGGAGTTAAAATTTGTTATGTGCCAAAATGACTTAACCGGTTAAAATTTAGCAATAAACCCCAGAAAAACAGAATAATTGAAAAGAGCCATAAATAACCCTCAACTAGTAATATAAATAGTATTATTGGGCTCGGGTGTTACATTACTAGAACTATCCAAGATGAGGTACCTTGGTGTAGGGTTGCTATGCACGCGCACAAGGGTCTACGAGGCATCAACCATGCCCGATTAAAAATTTAGCCGTGCCGAACAACCCGAATACGGATCTTTAAACTAGAGATTAGGCGAAAACTAACATGCTAAACATTTTAACACTAAGTGAGAGCGATTACAACCTTTGTAGATCCGGTCCTTCACTTCATTAGGCTCCGTATTGTGGTCCCTTCGCTGCGATCATCGGGTTCCGGACTCTCGAGAGGTTCCACGAAGAAAAAGATGCAACCTTTGCTTCCGATCTTCGATACAAAGATGATCTATCTTGAAGTTTCGTTAACACAAGCTAACACTCATGAAATGATGTGAACACCCTAATCTAAATGGCAAGGGAAGATGAGGATGATGAAGTAGGATTTTTGCTCTCTTTATTTATCTTTTTCTCATATTTATTCATCACTTTTATCAAAGCAAGAAAGCTTTTCAAGAAGAACTCAAGGAAGAAGAAGATGAATAATGTTAAGAATTCTTTTGTGATGAATAGGAAAAGAAATGATATGATGAATAATGTAACCATGGTCAAACTAACCCTTGTAGAGATTTGACTAAGGTTAAAGGTTTGGTTAGGTTAAGGAAATATCTAGCAAAATATCCTTTCCAAAACAAAAAAAGGAAAGCTTCTAGAAACTTCTAGAAAACCTTAACCCTAATCAAACCCTAACCATGTTTAATCTCTACTAAACAAGTTGCATTAGTTATCATATCATGTTACAATATTATATATCACATATATAATATTTATCGTAACAAAATAAAATAATACATTTAACATATATCGCATATATATCAATGTATTACCCGAGTGAGAAAAAGAATCTTTTAGTGAGCAAATATTAGTTAATGTAATTTAATATATCATATATATTATTATACATTAAATTATCGAATCAACACTTGATCCGACAATCCGGCTATATCGCATATAACCGACTAATATTTATCCGTACCGATTCATCGAATCAACACTTGATCCGATGACCCGGCTGATATCAAATATCGCGAGAATATAATACGTTATCACATATCGCATTATCCTCGGTCCCGCACATATCACATATGTGCTCCTACTCCGTTTTGCCTGAGCCAAGAAACCTCTGTGTAGGACTCTAAAGAATCGTCAATACGCCGGCAGTAGGTGATGATCATATCAAACACCCACAAGCTGCAAGCGGTCAGCTAAACGTAACAGCTACCCAGGTATTGAGCACTCAGAAGATCAACAAGCAAGCCTGTAACTTCTCCTGTGAATCCAAACAGTAACACTCCCGTACAGTCCGGTCTCGTCGTCTGATATGTTGCATATCTCGCCTAGGGGTGGTAAACGTCAGACCCCAGTAGCTCGATAAGTCGTGTCGATATGAGGTCTATAACAGTTCGAGAAACTACTGATAACACTTACCAGTAAATCTCAGCAACCCTGGCCAGGGATTTCCGGTTATAGCCAATCGAACACAGCACAACATCAACTCCCTATACCGGGAGAGACGAATCCCCTCCTATCGCTCATTGCCTCCATGTGATTCGGGACTGTACCCAAAAGCCACCTTTTTGCACGCCCTCTTGGACGTGGTATGATGGAAATCAAAGCACAGTGGGAATCACACAAGACTCTATGACGATCTCGGGTCAACAGGCTACTCTGTACCAGTGTCACCGGAGAACTGCCATCTGACGTGAGGTATAATACCATCTGAGAGTTCTCGGCGAGTCCGTCCAGTGTACCCAGTCTCCACTGAGCACACGTACACCATCCTTGATGTCAAACACCGATGGATATGGGATCATCCATCGCCCATCATATGGGTCAAGATGCGTATACGCCAGTCTACTCTGGTGCATCGATGCCCTGTCTCGATACACCCTCGACTAGGAACAGTTATAGGATGTACTCGTCGACTACCGTGGCCCCACTAGTATGATCCCATCATAGTCCCAGTAGTCGAGTACATATCCTAAGGGCTTTATCAACATGTAATATAGAGACAATCAGAGCACATGTTAAGACAAAGTACAACCAGATAGCATACTATCATGTCGAGCAAGAAAGTCCTCCCTATATATGTCCAAGTATCCATTATAATATACATCGTATGTACAGTAATGGCCTCTAGGGCATACATATAACTAACAATCTCCCACTTGCACTAGGGCCATTTGTTATGGTATCGCATACCCAACAATTAGCTGCGGTTGAAGTATCTCATACTCAACCATCCCATAAAAGTCTCTACTGGGAAAAAAGGCCTTTGTGAGTGGATCCGCGCTGTTGTCCTCTGTGTCTACTCTCCTAACCTCGATCTCCCTGGAGATCAACCATCTCCATGATCAGGTGATACTGCCTAAGTATTATATCTGGATTTCTGATGGGACGGTAGTTCCTTGGCTAAAGCCACAACTCCATTGTCACACAATGGTAGGAACGAAGTTCATCTTATGAACTTATATATATATCCAGACTGCCTCTTTGGTAGTATTCTTGGTAACGATGTATCTTGCCTTTAATCGTCTAGTATGTCACGATATCTAGCTTGGAACTCTTCCAACATACCGTCCCTCCACTGAGGGTAAAGACAATGCCTGCGACTGACATTCAGTCGTTCTTATCACCCTGGAACCTTTCCAGTGATTCTCCCCAGGATCGATTGATACTATCTCACTACAACTAGTGAGTATCCTAACATCCAATTAGATCTATCACATAGATCCAAAAACTCAGGATTTAGGAGGTATCACTTTGATCCTATATGGAGAATCCTTGTGATAAGCGGAGATTGACCGAGCGAAGCATAGGAAACTCCTTCCCTATCAAGAGTATGTCATCCACGTACTCTACGAGGATCACCACCATACTCCCTACTACCTTTTTTGTATATACAAGGTTCATCTACCATTTTGATGAAGTCAAACTCTTTGACTACCACATCAAAACAGATGTTCCAACTCCGCGATGCCTGCTTTATCCTATAAAGCATCTTGCACACGTTTCCGCTGCTCCCACTGTCTACGAAGCCCTCTGGCTGTGTACTTATAGATGCTCTTTTCTAAAACATCATTTAGAAAAGCAGTCATGACACCCAACCACCAGATATCGTAGTCATGGTATGTAGCCGTGGCAAGTAGGATCTGGATGGACTTAAGCATAGCTTTGAAAGTCTCAACTTTTCCATGTACACCAAGTAATCTTCTCAAGATATACTTGCTCCTGATGGGGATTTAACCCTTCAGATAAAGCAACTAAAGTCCATACTTTGTTGGTGTATAAGGATCCATCTCAGATCGATAAGCATCCAGCCATTCTTACAGAGTCTCACTCCTGATGGCCAGCTCGAAACTAGTTGGGTCATCATCTCATGATGCAATCCTCACTCCCACTGTCATAGAGAAACCGAAGTATCTCTCAGGTGGGTGAGGAACCCTGCTAGATCGGCGGAGAGGCTGAGGTTCGTTGGAAACTATTGAATCCTTTGGTTCTACCAAATCATCAGCTGCAGTTTGTATAGCTGGAACCATTCCAGTTCTACATAACAGACCTTGCCTTGAGCTTGTCCGGATTTTGCTTTTAGACATAGTCCGGACAACCCCAAATCTTAACAAACTTAAGATATGGGCTCTTCCCTTTCCATATCACATATGAAGTGGTAGGCTTCTGATTTGATTTGAACCCTATTCAATAGGTATGCAACTTCACAAGTACATAACTCCCTTAAGGAAATAGGAAACTCAGTAGTACTCATCATAGAGCACATCATATCACATAGGGTGCTATTGCTCCACCCCGATACACCGACGTGCTGTGGTGTATACGGAGGAGTAATGCTGAGAGAGAATCTCATTCTCCTTTAAAATACTCCAGGAATTCCGTGCTCAAGTATTCTCCTCCTTGATCACATCAAAGGACATAATACTTTTACCCGTATTTGGTTCTCTACTTCTAACTTATATTCTGTGAATATCTCAAAAGTTTCGAACTTGTGTTTCAACAGGAACATATGTCTGAATCTTGAAAGATCATCAGAGAATGTAATGAAGTACAAAGAACCGGTCTTGGCATGTGTAGACAGGAGACTTTCATACATCAGCATGTATCAATCCCAAGAGTTCACTAACTCTTTCTCTGTTTCCAATAAACAGAGTTGTGGTCATCTTATCTTTGTGACATGACCGGCAAGTTTCACAAGATGTAAATTCAAACTAATTTAAATATGCATCTAAATGTAACTTCAGCCAGTCGGGTCGCATTGATATGACCTAGTCTACAATGCCTCAAGAATGATTCGTTCATTTCTGAACTCTTCCTCTTGTGTGTGTTCTGTATACTAAGAACTGTAGTTTGATTTAGAACGTCAATACTTTTAGATAACGTGCCTGAACCGATCAACTCTTGATATAGGAAATGTTCAAAACATTATCCAACAATACAAAATTATATCCTTTCTTTACTAATAAAGAGACTGATATGATTTTGTATATCAGGTTCGGTATCTAATAACATTTGTTCAGAATCAATGTATTCTGGTAATACAGGGTGACAGTGACCAACAGACTTGGCTGCAACACTTGCACCGTTTTCTGTCTCATGAAACTTATCATCCGTTCTCAGTTCTATACCTATCTGTAACCCATGTAACAGATTACATATACGGGATCCTGATCTGGTATCACATACCCAGGACGTAAAGGATACTGAGAAACAGTTCTCTGTAATGAACACACCCGAAGATGATGCATCAACATGTACTTTCTTCGTTTGGGCGGCACGGGAAATCTGGTATTCCCCAATTTCCTGCTCTATCTTATAACAATTATAAGTTGGAGCGGGACCAACGTTCCCCAGCTCAGTATAACAAGCGGGTTCGGTCAATATATCCGTATTATTATCTTGATTAAGGCGTGATATGGTCGCTACGTGGAGAGAGAGAGAAGAAAACACTCATCGTATGCTCTTGCAAGATTAGATTGGTTATATAATATATCTAATCAGGATGTCTCCCGCTGTTTTAATCAAATCTTCCTTCAAACCCTAAAAGGAAAGACTAGCCGGGATTAATTACACGCTACAAGTTCGCCAATCTTTCAGCCAGGCCAGTGTCGGTACTTTGAGGGAGGTCCCCCGTGCTTTCGCACAAACCTAATTAATGTAAACCTCGTTTTCCCAGGGGCGTAACCCCGTTAACACCTTTCTAGACACCTACTTGATCGGCTAATTGTAATGTGTAAAACTCTCCCAGGAGTAACTCTTACTCGCAGCGGGTATCGGGATCCAACTATCTCATAGAAGGTATACAATCTCATTGCAAATTTCAACACTTGAAATTCCCAATAATATTTTACCCCTAGCACTTATGACCTTAACTAAGGTCAACATATCATAAGCACTAGTCAAGTTCTACCCGTTATTTCATGATTAATCAGACCCACCCTACATGACCCTCAACTATGGTCGACATAATCACATGAATGTCCTAACTAATCGCATCATATGCTGTGTAGGAAGACATCACTTAGCTACCGTACACTACGCCTCAACTAAAGTCGACATACGCAGCACGAATACTAAGTACTCTACTTCCTAAAATGACGGAGGGCTACGCTAGGTTTTTAAGAAAACCCTTTGCGTAATGAACTTGATATCGTTGTAGAATCGAGTGATTTTAAATGGAGTGTTTTTGAGGCTTTTCTAGTTTTGCTAAAGGGGTCACTTCCGGTGAAGGGATCGTCGGCCCTTTCCTCATCGAATAAGGTGCAGGATATTTCACAAATATCACTATGCAAAGCAAGAACTATAGAAGCAATCAAAAGACAAACCGAGTGTGTAGCATCTTCCAGTTATTGCTAAAGGAGTCACTCCCGGTGAAGGGATCTCGGTCCTTTCCTTATCGAATAAGGTGCAGGATGTTCTACAAGGAACACCGCGATGCAAAGCAAGAACTAGAGCTATCAGTTTTTATAAACAAGTTTCTACAACATCTTAGGTTTCTTTTATTTCATTAATCTCATTAATGAAGTCCCATTTTATTATGCTTCATAAGCATCACATTTGAAACGAAATCTGCAATATAACATATATCTCATATATATATAATATAAACAATCATCTCAGGCAGTAATATGATCTCATCACAGAACATTGTAGCAGAAGAACATATATGAAATATTGGATATACTAGGACGTCCGTGTTTTCAATACGGGCCTGTATAAAACACGGATTCCACGGTCGCGATGAATAGCCAAACCCACATCCCTAGACCCCTACGAGAGCGGCAAGTAACACTGCCAATTCTAGGGTTAGGAGACCCGGTCTCGACTCCTCGAGATGGTCTCCCACTGGACCCTAGAACCCGGTTATTTGTGCTCCCCGCCTTGGGTCTACCTAATGCGGAAAAGTAAATAATATACAACAGTGACATCTTCCGCTACCTGGAAGTGCCCCAATAAAAGAATATTACATACAAATGAATTTTACATGAATGAAAAAGAAAAAACTCTCATCTCACAAAAAAAACCCCGGCTATTCAAACGCGACGATCCAATACAACATATCACAGCAACACATAATATCTCATATCTTCAACGTAAGCAAGTATGCGTATCCCGATTGTCGTTGATGTATAGCAACGAAGCCGGCGATACACCACATATTACGCTTACGGTCACAGAAAAGAAAGTGTAAAACTACAACAGTTGGAATTCGCAACCTCCTTAGACATCGCATGCCTAACCAAATGAATTCCTTAGACATCGCATGCCTAACAATTATAAACCCCGCATTTTAGTCTCATTATCGAAAACTCTTTTCAATATTAAGTTGGACAATTCAACAAGATTCCCGACGTCCTGATCGAATGCTCATCGCAAACTTTAGTAGACGGCCGCACCCCCAGATGCCGTCAACGAAGTGCACTAAGGCGGAACACCGCTGCCGCAAGCACCCGAACGGATGCTTTTGGCGACGGGGTTCTCCTACAGTCACTTGGTCGGGGCTATGGGGCGTAGCTGTCTATTAAGTTTACCCGGCGAGTATCCGCGTACGCTACGTGATTGCGACGGACTTTTGATCACATCAAAATTCCGTGGCAACCGATCAATTGGAGACTAAACTGCTCGATTTATAATATTCAAATTAGTTATCTCATAACTACCTGTGGATTCCAAATATTGTATCACATTCCAGATAAATAGACAAAGTTAAACTTTCCGATCGAATCATCAAACACCCAAGATTTCCCCAATATATCTCAACACTTGAAATCAGTTTAAAAACATCCATCACGTGCCACAGTACCAATGGTCCAGCCGTAGAAGGGTCAAGCCAACGCCTCACATGTGGCACGCCGTACTGCCCCAAACCCTAAGGTTCAAAAGGCAGTTCAAGACGGTCACATAATCGAGTTAAGGTTTGTTGTCTTTTAGAGGGTCCACCGCATTACTTGCACGACTTAGAACGTTCTTAAACACGAGGAAAAATCCAACTTTTGAAAAATTTTCCGACAGGGGAAAAAGTGAGTTATTGATATCCGTTCGAACTTTTTAACAGTTTCTAAAATTACCCGGAAAGACCCATAGACAAAATCTGATAATCCGATCGAATCTACGAACTCCCAATACAACCCAGAAAACTCAACTCTTGAGTTCATATTAAAAATTCCCAGAAAACTCAGCACCAGAAAATAAGAATTACTGTGCAAAAATAAATGCAATAGGAGACCGTACGACCGCGGAACCGCCGCACATGCCAGGCTCGTGCCGCGGTTCCGCGGTGGTTTAATTGAATTAGGCCCCCGTATTTCACAGTAATTCATATAAGACCCTGCTTAATTTTCTGCATATTTTTAATTGACAAAAATCCAAATTTTCAGAAAATTTCCAGAGAGCATTTTGGAGTTGGGGTTTCGGGTTCGATCGGACTTTAAACTTCGTCTAGACTTCGCCTAAAGCTCTAGCTTGGCTCTGATACCACTGTAGGGTTGCTATGCACGCGCACAAGGGTCTACGAGGCATCAACCATGCCCGATTAAAAATTTAGCCGTGCCGAACAACCCGAATACGGATCTTTAAACTAGAGATTAGGCGAAAACTAACATGCTAAACATTTTAACACTAAGTGAGAGGGATTACAACCTTTGTAGATCCGGTCCTTCACTTCATTATGCTCCGTGTTGTGGTCCCTTCGCTGCGATCATCGGGTTCCGGACTCTCGAGAGGTTCCACGAAGAGAAAGATGCAACCTTTGCTTCCGATCTTCGATACAAAGATGATCTACCTTGAAGTTTCGTTAACACAAGCTAACACTCATGAAATGATGTGAACACCCTCATCTAAATGGCAAGGGACGATGAGGATGATGAAGTAGGATTTTTGCTCTCTTTATTTATCTTTTTCTCATATTTATTCATCACTTTTATCAAAGCAAGAAAGCTTTTCAAGAAGAACTCAAGGAAGAAGAAGATGAATAATGTTAAGAATCCTTTTGTGATGAATAGGAAAAGAAATGATATGATGAATAATGTAACCATGGTCAAACTAACCCTTGTAGAGATTTGACTAAGGTTAAAGGTTTGGTTAGGTTAAGGAAATATCTAGCAAAATATCCTTTCCAAAACAAAAAAAGAAAGTTTCTAGAAACTTCTAGAAAACCTTAACCCTAATCAAACCCTAACCATGTTTAATCTCTACTAAACAAGTTGCATTAGTTATCATATCATGTTACAATATTATATATCACATATATAATATTTATCGTAACAAAATAAAATAATACATTTAACATATATCGCATATATATCAATGTATTACCCGAGTGAGAAAAAGAATCTTTTAGTGAGCAAATATTAGTTAATGTAATTTAATATATCATATATATTATTATACATTAAATTATCGAATCAACACTTGATCCGACAATCCGGCTATATCGCATATAACCGACTAATATTTATCCGTACCGATTCATCGAATCAACACTTGATCCGATGACCCGGCTGATATCAAATATCGCGAGAATATAATACGGTATCACATATCGCATTATCCTCGGTCCCGCACATATCACATATGTGCTCCTACTCCGTTTTGCCTGAGCCAAGAAACCTCTGTGTAGGACTCTAAAGAATCGTCAATACGCCGGCAGTAGGTGATGATCATATCAAACACCCACAAGCTGCAAGCGGTCAGCTAAACGTAACAGCTACCCAGGTATTGAGCGCTCAGAAGATCAACAAGCAAGCCTGTAACTTCTCCTGTGAATCCAAACAGTAACACTCCCGTACAGTCCGGTCTCGTCGTCTGATATGTTGCATATCTCGCCTAGGGGTGGTAAACGTCAGACCCCAGTAGCTCGATAAGTCGTGTCGATATGAGGTCTGTAACAGTTCGAGAAACTACTGATAACACTTACCAGTAAATCTCAGCAACCCTGGCCAGGGATTTCCGGTTATAGCCAATCGAACACAGCACAACATCAACTCCCTATACCGGGAGAGACGAATCCCCTCCTATCGCTCATTGCCTCCATGTGATTCGGGACTGTACCCAAAAGCCACCTTTTTGCACGCCCTCTTGGACGTGGTATGATGGAAATCAAAGCACAGTGGGAATCACACAAGACTCTATGACGATCTCGGGTCAACAGACTACTCTGTACCAGTGTCACCGGAGAACTGCCATCTGACGTGAGGTATAATACCATCTGGGAGTTCTCGGCGAGTCCGTCCAGTGTACCCAGTCTCCACTGAGCACCCGTACACCATCCTTGATGTCAAACACCGATGGATATTGGATCATCCATCGCCCATCATATGGGTCAAGATGCATATAGGCCAGTCTACTCTGGTGCATCGATGCCCTGTCTCGATACACTCTCGACTAGGAACAGTTATAGGATGTACTCGTCGACTACCGTGGCCCCACTAGTATGATCCCATCATAGTCCCAGTAGTCGAGTACATATCCTAAGGGCTTTATCAACATGTAATATAGAGACAATCAGAGAACATGTTAAGACAAAGTACAACCAGATAGCATACTATCATGTCGAGCAAGAAAGTCCTCCCTATATATGTCCAAGCATCCATTACAATATACATCGTATGTACAGTAATGGCCTCTAGGGCATACATATAACTAACACTTGGTGTATGCTATTCGCTGATGATATTGTTCTAGTAAATGAGACGAAAGCAGGGGTTAATGCCAAATTGGAATTATGGAGGCAAACATTGGAATCTCGGGGATTCAGATTGAGCAGGTCTAAGACAGCATATATGCATTGCAAATTTAGTAACCAGAGAAGTCAAAACCATATTGGTATAACATTGGAAGGGCAGGAGATATCACCGAGCGACCAGTTTAGATATCTAGGTTCCATCATCCAAAAGAATGGGGAGATCGATAGTGATGTTAATCAAAGGATCCAAACTGGTTGGTTGAAATGGAGGAGTGCAACAGGGATTTTGTGTGATCGTAACTTTCCGTTAAAATTGAAAGGGAAGTTTATCGGAGCGCTATTCGGCCTGCCTTATTATATGGTACAGAATGCTGGGCTCCTAAGAAGCATCATACATAGAAGATGCACGTAGCGGAGATGCGCATGCTTCGTTGGATGTGCGGTAACACTAGAAAAGATATGGTGCGAAATGAGGATATTCGTGCAAAAGTTGGTGTAGCACCTGTGGAGGAGAAGATGCGGGAAAATCGGCTAAGATGGTTTGGTCATGTGCGACGCAGACCTATGGAAGCACCGGTTCGAAGAATAGATACTCTCGATATGGGCAATGGCAAAAGGGCAAAAGGGGGACCGAAGAAAACATGGATGGAGGTGATACGAAATGATATGGTTGTCAAAGGACTCAATGAAAGTATATTGTTCGATAGAAGTGAGTAAAGGCAGAGAATTCATGTGCTGGATCCGGCGTGATTCTCATGTTGGTTCATGTAGCCTACCCCATATGCTTGGGATAAAAGGCTCAGTTGTTGTTGTTTTTGTTTCTACTTTTTCATTTTAACCTATTCTCTTTTTTGCCGCATTTTTTTACTGCCTATGCTTTCTCATTTCTTTTTGGTTTTTTCCTTCACAAATGGAATAAATAATTCCTTTTGTAAATTGTGTAAGGCCTAGCTTGGCAACAAGGTTTCAGAAATCACTATTTCACGGTTTCGTTTAAGTTAAAATGAAATCACGGTTTGTAAGCATACAAACCGCGGTTTCATAAAAAAATGGGGTTTTGCAAAGTTTAGGATCGTTTGACAGCGTAGGTTAAAACGAAGGTCACATATAACTATTTTTTAACAAAAGAAACGAATAGCAATTTCTAATTAACGCAATCTCTTAAAAATCATAGTAAATAAATAACAATTTTATTTTTTATTTTCATTTCTATCCTCATATTAATGAAACTAAGACGACAAAGATTAAGTATATGAACAAATATTGGAAAAAATTACAAAAGAAAAGATATCATAAGTCTATGAGAGAGAAGGGAACAAAGGATATGGAAGAGATGGGAAAAAAAGATAAGACTTATGTATGTCTGTATATACTAGTCATGTGCAAATGCCAACGCACCAGAAAAAAATGATAGATCTACTTTGTATGCACTACTTTTTGGATCATTATCCATCAAAGGCTAATACATGATAAAGTAAGAGTTGTGACTATTCCAACTCTCTTTTTAATCATTGCTTGATCGGTGACGAGAACACGTATTTTTTTTTATTTTGCCATGTTCTAATAAATGGATATAGAATTAATGGTTCAATAAGAGAAAGGCTATTCCATTTCATTACAAAACAAAATGATAAGTGTGATTTCTAAATTCTCGAGGATTATAGTTGTTTTGAGATTTATGTTTCAATCCTGCTTGTTAGGGTTGAGTGAACTTGTAACACCTTAGAATGCGATTATAGTTAATTAAGCGTTTTAATGCGGGTTTTTTAATAAAATTTAACTAATAATTATTTTTACATATTTTATTATAATTAATTAATATTTTATTTAATTATTTTCGTACTTGCATACACATGTGCATGTTAGCCTAGGATTAAGTATGTGTTAACCATGTTTTGTTAGCATGGCACCTTAACCATTATTATGATATATCATGTGTGTCTCTCTCTCTCTCTCTCTCTCTCTCTATATATATATATATATATATATTTAGTTTTTAAGTAAAAGAGTTTCTAATTTTCTTAATGAGAAAAGAAAGAGGGAAGAAAATGGAATGATGAGGCAGGGAGTGTGGGGGGACAAAGCATGGAGGGCATTAAATGAGAAGAGAGGAAGAGTATGGCTCTCATCTCACCCTCACCCTCTCACTCTCTCTCTCTCTCATTTTCTTGTTCTTCTTCTCCTTCACCAAAACTCACCTCTTGAAAACCTTTTCCTCACAAAGCTTAGCCTAAATCTTCATCAAACCTCACTAAACCCTTCACAAATCATGCTTAAGCCCTCTTGTGATGACTTGGAGCTTGATGGCTAGGGTTTCATTCAAGTTGTGGTGAGGTAATGATCCTTAATTGTTATTTAGGCTCTAAAGGAAGTTTGTGTGTTAATTTCAGTTTTTACCATGTTGTTTTAAATTAGTGTCGATATCGTATTTTGTGTTAAGTTAGGGTTCTGTCTTGATCTGCTATCTCTACGTTGATGCATAAATAAATCTAACAATACAGCAGATTGGTGTTAGAGCCTTGAGTATAGCCTAAAAACCCGGACCCAACCTCTTACATTCGGCCGGTGGGATTCCTTTTGTGGCCGGTGCCGCCAATTTTTCAGAAGCTTGGGACGATGGTTTTTTGTGGGTAGCTTTCTGTGGGTCGTGTAGGATATTTGGTATATTTTGTTTTTCCTATTTTTGTCTGTAGGTAAAATCTGGGGCCGTTTAGCTAATTCTAGCGTTTCGATATCGTGCGATACGGATTTATCCGACTTCCGTTAAGTGTTTCGTGTAGCCTGCAGCCATAGGTTTAGTTTAGGGTGTCGCTGCACACGTTAGCCCGCTAAGCTAACACTTGGTAGCTTGTGGGAGTCGATTCGTTGGTTTGGCGTTGTTTCCGTGTGTTATCGGAAAGTTTAATAATTTCACTTGTTATGGTTTTGTGTGATACTAGGATCATTTGCGGGGACTTCGGACACTGCTAGGAAGGGAAAAGAAGTGATCGGATTCACCTAGCTCGAGATCGTCCGGTGAGTAGATTTAACATCTACGGGGGAATCTCTTGTATGGCGTTGAGCGCCGAGGGCTAAATTCAGTGATATAACCATATACTTATATGTATATAAATTGATCGTGCATGAGTACCATTTTGCACATCCTATTACCTGTTGTACATTGATATGGTATTATTGGACACTGCATCATCACTAATGGTTCATGTTGCACGAGCACCGAATTGTATGCCACACACACACACCTTTGGTAATTGCCATGACACGCTCACTATAGAAATTTTCATGGATAAATATATTGTACTGCTTTCATTATTATTAATAGTTAGACATTGATTCTTGTTCTATTGCGCACTATGAATTGCATCATACGTACATTCATACATGCATACATACATACATTGCTATAGTCACATATATACTCTCATATGGTGTTTTATTTCGATTTCATGGATTTGGGAAACCGCAAGATACCCTTTTGAAACTTCATATATTTAAAAAGTGCGATTTTCCTTTGATATGCTCACATTACTGTTCTATATTTACATACATCGTACTTCTTGGATATATGCATTGAGATACTGTTTTCATACGATTTCTGGATTTAAGAACCACGGATATATTTCAAAGGAGATTATAAATTGTTTTAAAAATGCGGTTTCTCGTGATGTGATTTCAAGGCATCCACCATGAGTTTTCTCGGTTCTGAGCTTGTTTTCGAGACCAGATTTGAGGAGTTGGATGAACCGTTTGCGGGTACATAGTTGACCCGGTGAGGTACCCCAGGACGAGAAGATCGTGGAGTAGACGATGAGTTTGGCAGGGGGAGCACTACCTACCGGTGATTGTATGGAAACTTGACGGATATCCGGAGGATACCGTTTCGGAGTTATGAGATGAGATGGATATGAGGGCCGATCGGAGGATGCGGCGCCTAAGATATGAGAATTTACGTGTCGATGTTGGACACGGGTTTCATGATATTTTGAGTGTCGATATTGGACACTCAGGTTCCATGATGTGATGGATATGGGGGCCGATCAGAGTGACAGTGCCTGAGATATTAGAATTTGGGGTGTCATTGATGGACACCGGATTTTATGATGATGATTCATTGATGAGGATTATGTTTTATCCCACACTCAGGATTTATTATGACATGCACTATTTCATGTAGTTGTTGTACCCTGGTAGGGTACCTTGATCATAATTTGTTTCATATCCATACTGCTATACTTATGCCATTAGATTGCATATTTCGGATTATCACTTTTCGTGCATTCTTGCTATTATCCGTGTTAGGAATATGTATGCCCTAGAGGCCATTATTGTACATTGATGTATATTATAGCGGATGCTTAGATATATATATAGAGGACTTTCTTTCTCAAGATGATAGTGTGTTATCTTGTTACTCTTTATCTTAACATATACATTTAGTATTATTATACTGTCTCTCAGATACATGTTGATAAAGCCCCTAGGGTGTTGGCTTGACTATCAGGACTATGATGCGGATCATACTACTGGGACCTGGGTAGTCCACAAGCACATCCTTTAATTGTTCCTAGTCGAGGGTATATCGAGAAGGGGCATCGATATTCTAGAGTAGACTAGTGTGTACGTTTCTTGACCCTGTATGGGGGCGATGGTTGATCCCATAGCCATTGGTGTTTGACATCAAAGATTGTACACATGTGCTCATTAGAGAATGGGTACACCGAACAGGACTCGCCGAGAACTCCTAGATGGTACTATACCTATCGTCAGATAGCAGTTCTCTGGTGACACTGGTACATGTTAGTCTGTAGACCCGAGATCGTCATAGAGTCTTGTGTGGTTCCCACTGTGCTTAGATTTCCTCCCTACCACGGTTCAAAGGAGTCGTGTAAACAGGTGGATTTTGGGTACAGTCCCGAGTCACATGGAGGCAATGAGCGATAGGAGGGGTTTCGTCTCTCCCGGTATAGGGAATTGATGTTGCGCTATGCTCGATTGGCTATTGATTTAGTGATTTAGCGTGCTTGCGCTTTCTAAAAGATAGATCAAAAATATTTGTAACCGCAATCAAGAACGGCGTCGCTTGGTAGCTAGCCGGTGAGTACGGGTCGGTCCACAGGGATTTTGTGAATCTCCTAGTCGCGCTTACGAGTTAATTCCGAAGGGTGTTCGGATTAATTATTAAATCTAAAAACCTAATTAACCTAGGGCAATTATCTAGATCTACTCTTGCTAGGGCTAGGTTTAGGGATGGTTTGGAAATGTAATTAAATCTCACCGCTTTCAATACCCGAATGAAGATCTATGAGGAGTTATGGTAATTATCAATAAAGTGGATTAGATCCGTTCGGGAAGGTGTTCCTTCCTCTAGGTTCTTGTCCTTCCTTTAGAGATCCTTACCCTAATCTCCATGGAAAACATCACACCCGGGCCTTTATACTACGGTATCACCGCTACCTCGAGGGATAGAGTGCCGTAGGGAGCGGTATGTGCATGTATGCATGGAGTCCTATTGTAAATATTTGGTGGGTAAGAAAGGGGTGAGAGATCTCATCTCTCAAAATCCTTCCCCAAAGCTAAACCCTAAACAATTTCCCAGGGTATGAAATTAAATCTACGTAGGGCAAGGAATTTAAATCTACACTAAGGCAAGAAATTAAATTACTTACAGATGCATCCCTCCAATCATCCATGCAGGGTTGTCAGATCTGAATTTCTGAATGGAGAAGAAACACCGATGCTCTCCAAAAGATTTCTAAATTTTATTCATAAAAGGAGGCATAAAGTTTACAATGATTAGAGTTCTATTTATAGGAAATAGAAACCCTAGGTTACATTTTGATCCGCATGTCTACATTTACAAAAATACCCCCAGGAAATCTTTTCAGAGCCGCACCAAACTTTTGATAAAAAATTATTTTTATTTTGTCTTCTTCTGGCCGCGAAACCTCGACAATGGTGGGCTTGGGCCGCGGTTCCGCGGCCCTTTGGCAGGCTTGGATGCTGAAAATTCATGATTTTGTTTTGGGTCTTTTTGAGCTTCTGGTTCTTTGGCTCTTTTATCAATTGGGCTTCTACATTAGCTCCAGATCTTCAGTGAACCATTTGCAATGGATTTTTAACCGTCCGCTTTGTATTTTTTGGACCTTGAGTTGCCTTGTTAATTGTGAACTATCTTTCGATGTAGGCTTCACTAAGATCCTCCCATTTGTTGGTCAAAAGTCCATATTTTCATCGTATTTACATCATTTTCACTGTTTCCTGTCCAAGAACCTGTAACCTGTAACATGTAGCAGATATGCGTCAAAAGTACCTGTTTATTTATAAAAAGAATAAGAATGGGGAATATAATAATGCAATATTATGGTGTGAACAAATACCCCCAAACTTATCTTTTGCTCGTCCTTGAGCAAACTTATTTTTATTCACTAAAATCCTAACCGCACTTTCGCAGGGAAACGCGATTGCACTGAGCACGTGCAACAAGCCGTTAAACCTCTAGGTGTCCCTAGTAGGAGGAGTGTTGTCTCCTGAGGGTTTTCAGCGGATACTACCCACAAAATCCTATCAATTCAGCCCATTAACTTTAATTCTCCAATTAGGTCTTCTAACAAGGAATTCTATTATCTTCGACCCGTAAATTATCCACCCATATTCTTCACACTTCCTTATCATTTAACTTAAGATTATATATATTTTGCAGATCTACTTAGCTTTCGGCATTTCCTAAGTTTTCCTTCTAGGGTTCCATCTCCACCTAGGAATTTCTATCAACTCTATTAAAGATACAAGTTCTATTCTTCATTCCTCTCTCTTATCTAAATTCCAATCACATAGCCCTACGTATGTGTATAGATCACCCATACACTTGGAAATTCAAATCAAGCAATCATGCCCTTGTCCGTTGTCCAAAGTACTTATCAGTAAGTGAATTTTTAATTGAATTTTGCTTACACATCCTTCATGCGACCGTTAATACTTCTTGAGGTACCAACAACCGATTACAAGATGTGTTTGCACATTAAAGCGTAATTCCTAGTCTTGCAACACCCAAGGCTTTTAGCAGTGACTCCCAAACCAGTTGGTCTAAGGCACTAGGTGTTGAAGCACCCTCGCTAAATATTTTTCTATTTTTTCAGCCTTAAGTAATCACAAAAACCAGTGTCCATTTTTTTTATTCTTTATTCACTTTTTTTTCTTTTATTTCATCGTACTAAGGACTTTAGACAAGAATATTTCAAGGTCTCTTCTACTATTCCAAGTTTCAAGGTGCGTGATTGTGCAAATTGTAGGGTATACGTTTTCAGAATCTAGACTTAAGCTAGGAACTATTTTTCAAACTTATACTCTAATAAGAACATCAATACTCTTCCCTTGTTTAGACTTAGACCAAGAAGTGAACCCAAAATTTGCCTATTTCTAAATAAACCACAAGGCATATACTTTCTACCGTTAAACTTTAAGGAATGTTATCTTTAGGGTTTTTAATTCACTAAGTCTAAGATCTAGTTGTTCCTAGCCAGTTAACCTATTTGTCAAACTCAAGTCAATTAGCCAAAATTGAATACAATAATTTTTATAATTTTTAAAAATTTTCAAATTTTTATGGGTTTTCAAATAAGTATGCAAATGCAAAAATATGTACAAATGAATGCAAAGGAAGAAGACGTACCGAGCATACCCCCAAACATGAACTTGACAGTGTCCTCACTGTCATGCTAAACCAAGAGGGTCAAAATACCGGCAGTTCTCTGTTTATTTATTTATATTTTTTTTTATATTTTATTGTTTTGAAATTTTTTTTAATTTTTTATAGAAAAAAGAAAACAAAAAATATATACATATATACAAAGATTCCCCTAAACTTAAGCTTGGCCTTGCACAAGCCAAAAGTTAGTACCAACCATTCAAAAATCTTATCGTGGAAATGGTATAGTTGGTGTAAGAAAATGAGACGCACGCGAGACCGTGTGGAAAGAAGAATGGTAGAATATGGTCTCGGTGGGGGAGAAGAATGGCGAAAAGAAGAAGGAAGTGGAGTACGATCTTGAGGGTGTAAATTGAGTGAATAAATTAGCGCAATATGTGATGACCGATATGTTATAAGTGTTGGAGATAGTGCCCTCATAGTCAATTATTGGATCGCAGGTACGTGATTGCAATGATTGCGGAGGACCTATACCGGTAGGACAGTCTTACTCGAGATGATAGTATGCTATCTGGTTTGCCTTTATCAGTCGTGTACATGTTCAGGTGACTGATTGCATGTTACACTTTGATAGAGCCCTTAGGATCTTGCTTTACTACCAACAGTATGATGGCGATCATATACGTGAGAGTTGGGTAGTTTATATGCATATCCTTAATTGTGGTCCCTAGTCGTGGGAGTTTCGAGACAGGGCATCGATACTCCGGAGTAGACTAGTGTGTACAGTCGAGACCCCGACGAGGGGCGGTGGCCGGTCTCACAAGCCACTGGTGTCAGTTGGATCACCTAAGATGTATACAGGTGCTCATTGGGTTATGAGTACACCGGACAGGACTCGCCGGGAATCTGCTAGTTAGTATTATATCTACCGTCAGATAGCAGTTCCCTGGTGACATGTGTACAGGTTAGTTCATCGACCTGAGGTCGTCATTTGTCTCGTGTGAGTTCCCACTGTGCTTTGATTTCTACCCTACCACGGCTCAAAGGAGTCGTGCAAACAGGTAGCTTTTGGGTACAGTCCCGAGCCATATGGAGGCACGTGAGCGGATCGGCAGGGGATTCGTCTCTCCCGGTATTGGGGGCGAGGTCGTGCAGTGTCTAGGAGAGCCATTACACAAAGTTCATGGCCATGGCAGGAGATTTACTGGTAGGTACTCCAGTAGTATCTCAGGGTGTTATTGGGCTTCACTCCGACACGACTTATACTGCTATTGGGGGTCTGACGTTACTAGCCCCCTAGGCAGATATGCGATACTCATTGACGAACGGACCGGACAGTATATACATTGTCACTGTTAGGCTCAGTAGGGTTTCTGGATGAGTTCACTCATCGGCCTCCCTTGAGTTCGCTCATCAGCTTCCCTTGAGGTCAGTCTATGGGCAGCCGTTACGCATAGCTAGTGCCGCTGACGGTTTGTGGTTAAACCCACTGCCAGGGTACTGACGAGTCATTAGAGTCCCCCACAGACAGTTTCCCAAGTTCGGGCGAAACGTTGTAGAGGCCGTATGGTTTTATGGCAGGGTTCGGAAAATGCACGTGCGTTTACGCACGTGTTATTTTCGGGCAGATGATACTGGTCGGCTTTGGTTTAAGCCGGATCCGAGTATTATATTGAGTAGGTATAATATCTTTGTCTCAGTTGCATTTGTATTCGGTCGAAATACAAATGCGGGTATATTTATACAGTTTCGGGGTTGTCCTGAAATTCGTTTCAGGATCACTTTTGGAAGTTGCCAGTTTCCAGTTTTCTATCAGCCGTCTTTTAACATTCTGTTGAAGACAGATTTATCTTTTCTTCAGATGAGGTGAGTCAGTGTTCTAGAAGATTCTAGATGAGGTGACTAGGCTATTTGGTGTAGTGTTCTTATTGGATGCATTAAAGACTTGATGACTAGGTTAATATGAGTCATCATTTTCATTATGCTATTTTGTTTTCCTTAAGATCTTTTCATATGATATTTGTGCTACGGTCACCTCCCTCCTCCTACGGTCACCTCCCTCCTTGAATAAATATGGCCGGCCCTCTCTCTCCTCCCTCACTTGATTCATTTGAGAAATTATGGTTGTAAAAAGAAAAGAGTATAGTTTTGGATGCATGGAAATTTTACAGTTCATTTCATTCCATCACCCAATTTCCATCGGCAACTTCATTAACCGATCGTCCACGGACTTAGACGAAGTGAGACAAAGTCATCTACTCATTCTCTACATCATTCTTGGTCGTCTCTTTTGGCAAACTTGACGATCGAGTTGCCTCGAGTCAGAGGCGGGAGCCCGTTTAAAGAATCGGTGATGTGGTGCCACCTCGATGAGGATATCGAAGATCGATGAGATCGGAGCAGCCGCAACGGAGCGTGGGATGATGGTTGAAGAACGAAGGACTCGGATCGTTCGGTATAACCTTTCTACACTCTTTACAGTTTGTTAGTTTAGCAATAATGGCAGATCCGGGTTAAAGTATACGATAGCGCCAGTTAAAAAGTTTTTGTTCCGCATTTTGGCGTCTGTAGACTGCCGGGGCGCTAGCGTAGACTTACAGTGGTATCAGAGCCTCACCATTTTGCTATGCTAACTTGTGCTAACGCGTTCAAAACGTCGATCGAACCGAAAATCGAAAAACACAATTTTCTAGCCTGACAGTTTCTGTTGTTTTTAAACGGTCTCAAAAATTAATTCTACATGTCTTAAAAATCTGTGCAGGCTTTTCTAAGAACCACGTAGAAATTTGGGCACGCAATTCGATGATGCAGCCGCGGAAACGCGGTCAAACCTATGGTTTGACTGCGCATCCGCGGCCATACAGTGAAGTCGTGTCTCCAAATTTTCACAGTGGGTTCTCTGATGGATTTTGTGGTTTTTGGTAAATATCGTTTTGGCCCAGGTTTTGTTACTGTTCACCAGTAAGCAGTGGGGCCCACTTTTTGATATTTGGTCTTTGGTCGATCGAAATTTAAACACGTTAGTTTACAGTGCTTACATTATATCTCCGACCGGGAATGTCATTTGATCGGTAAACCGCGTCTGATTGCTATAGTTCTTTTAGACGGGTTTGCGAACGTGACATTCGCGTTGATGTTCTGTGTTGTGCTGTGATGTTGCGGATTTGTCGTGGTGGATAGCAGTGTGCAATGGTAGTACAGTTTGTGTTTATTTGTACAATTGATATTGCGGGGCGAGCGTCCAACTTGTGGACTGCCGTCACTGCCTGTTGTATAATATTCTTTTGGGGCACGACCAGGTTGCGGTCGATGTACCTATTGTACTATTTTTCATTACTGTACTAGGTTTTGCCCCGAGACGGAGTGCACGGATAGCCGGGTTCTGGAGGGCAACGGGTCCGCATCTCATGGCTTTGGGAGGCAGAGGGGCCCCACTCTAAAATTGGCAGACTATTCGCCGCACTCGTAGGGGGTATAGGTTGACCCAAGGAGGGGTGCCCAAGCTTACCGGATTCCGTGAAGTGCTGGGTGGTCCATTCACTATGCTGTAGGGGGCTGCCTCGCTTCAGGTTTTGGCGGGTAACTTGCCGCACCCGTAGGGGTCTAGGTTTCATTGCACAGGCTATCCACACGACAGGGGAACGTCGGGTTTCAGCAGTGGCTCTGTGAAACCCGGGGATCCCAGATTATCTGTATTGTTCTGTGATGCTTATTACTTTTCTGTAATGTTGCATACTATCACGCCTGGAGCGATTATTGTATATTGGTTTATATACTATTAGATGTTGTATATGTTTTACACCCGCGCTAGTCCAGTCCCCGCTCTGTCGTTAGTTAAGTAACCTAACGGGTGATGACGGGACCCAGTGACGAATGCGGATGGCATATACGTACATTTTATTTTCGTTCTTTTCTGGTGTGATTGATTGATGGGACTGCGTTGATTCTGATCAATGCAAAGTAAAACAAACCTGTTTTCAGTTGTTGGAACAAATTTAAAAAGTGTTGTTACAAAGACGTTTCCTTTTGTTATGCATAGCGGTATTCAGTGGAATATCCTGCACCTCATTCGACGGGGCAAGGGCCGATATCCCTTCACCGGGACTGACCCCTTGGGCAGAAATTTGCGTCAGAGTAATAACTTCACTATAGTCGATTACATGTTGCTTTGCATAGCGGTATTCAGTGGAATATCCTGCACCTCATTCCACGAGGAAAGAGCCGAGATCCCTTTACCGGGAGTGACCTCTTTAGCAAAAGGTTTTCGCCACTATATTTTAAAAAGCTATCAGGTTCCTTCAGCGATATCAAGTTCACTACGCTAAAGGTTTTTTTGCCAAAAACCAGCCGTAGCCCTCCGTCACTTCTTTTGGGTATTCAGTAGTATTCAAGCTATGTATTTTGACCTAACGCCAAGGCATAGTGTTTGGTAGCTGCTGGGTATTCAATTGTTGCATAGATAGATGAGTTGGTTTGGGACAGCCGTTCTGCCATTTTGACCTAACGCCAAGGGCATGTGCGGGTGGGTTCAAATTAACAAGATAGTGATGGGTAGAACTTGGCATGTGACTTATGACATTTTGACCTAACGCCAAGGTTATAAGAGCATGGGGCAAAAACTATATCGGGAGTTTCTAAAGAAACTGAAACTTGCCAAGTATGCGCATACCTTCTGGAGTATGAGTAACGTGGATGCATTTCATCACGTTATCATGCGATGAGAGTTGGATCCCGATTCTCACTGATGAGTTGGTTTACTTCGGGTGATCCCGATTGATTCTTCTTTAGGTTTGGAGGAGAATTTGACAGGACAGTGGGAGGTTTCCGGATTAGATAAATTGATAACCATTCTGATCTAGGTTAGAGTGCACGCAGAGTGTTTCTTTTCTCTCTCTCTCTTTGGCAGCGACCTTTGACCGACCCTAGACTATGACTCAGTGACCAGGTTGACCGAACCTTCTTAAAATACTGGCTTTTGGATTGTCTGAGTTGCATAAGTCATTGCCACTCCTTCTTTTACCCTTTGGATTTCTCAGAACACCCGTATTACTACGGATATCCACTTCCATTGGATAGATCCATCGTATGGTTATATACGAACTCGAAGGGACTTCTTCGGGGATGGATCCAGGTTCAGGAGAAATAGAATTGGTTTATTCAGTTGTCTTTTATTATCACCTTCTCTCAGGTTGCGAGAGCTCCTTGGTTTAGGAGAGTACACCTATTACGCTTATTGGATAGTCTTATTCCAAACCATAGGCTGGTGCCGAAAGGTAGGGAATGAAGAAAACCAATTAGCCTAAGTAAGGTGTGCAGAAGGTAATATGTAAAGACAAAATAAAGGGATTAGAAAGAGGGCAAAGTAAATTGCGACTGATATCATTCACGACCAAAACCGCGTACTTCATCGCCACTCCTATTTCACCTTTAAAAAGAATAAGGTATTATTCAGTTGTCTTTTATCGTCACCTTCTCTCGAGATGCGAGTACTCCTTGGTTTAGGAGGGTACACCTATTATGCTTACTGGATAGTCTTCTTCCAAACCATAGGCTGGTGCCGAATGGTAGGGAAGGAAGAAAACCAGTTAGCCTAACGATGGTGTACAGAAGGTAACGACTAAAGACAAATAAAGGGATTTGGAGAGATGGCAATAAAATATACGGTTGAAGTCATGAATTGGATTATGGAAGAGGCATTGCTATGAATACCAGGATACCCCTACGAAACATTTTCATGTTTCAGTGCATTGTTAAAGAAAAACTGTTTTCCCGATTAGACACTTACTCCAAGGGTATGTATTTACCAGGTTTCATTCTCATATCTGTATGGTTTTACAGATGATGAGTGGGAGTAAGATATTGGGAATTAGGTGATCATCCTCATTATATCGGAATTCGTTGTAATTGGTGATATTTTAGGAAATCGCCAGGGTACAGTTTTCAACCTACGACGCACAGGTTTTGAGTTGTTTAAACTCAGCGGACTTATACAGAGTATTGTATGTTGTCCAGTGTCCATCAGGACAAAGGGGTAGGTCCTCGTACTATGTTCTGTTTACTTATAACTTCTCTAGTATTTAGACGAGTGTTTCGTAGAAATACAAGGTCTAAGTTTTGAGAAGTTGTGGGTATAAGAATAAAGTAGAGAACCAGGTATCACAAGTATCGGGATTCTTCAAAGAGATCGAAGATGTAGATTCTTGTGATTGGTATTCAGATGATAGTGATGGTTTTGAGAAACGTGTTTCTCTTTCAGGTTACTCATAATTGGATGGATTCCTAAGTTGAGTAATGCTGATTAGCCTCTTTCCATTAAGTTGATATGCACTGGAGACAGATGCATGATTTGAATATGGTTCCAATTAAATAAGTGCCAAAGTTTCTGTATTGGATATAGAATGGATCGTACCTTAAAAGAAATTAAGGTACGGGGAGTTGTCCAACTTATGCTTAAAACCAGACTCTGGATAACTCAGGGCACGTTTCTGTAATGGTTGTTTTGTGGGTTGACCCTGGCTATGACGAGGGTTGATATTCTACCATTTGGAAGATCAATAGTGATATTGTTCTTGACTCGCCACAGTTTTAGTAAAAATGGATCTTTTTCAGAAAACAGTAGTGGGAGTATGGTAGAACTGGAAGTGATTCCAGAACCACGAACGATTACGGAAAATTTAATAGGACCTATATATTCGATCAGGTTTGACATTCCAATAGCCACTCCGCAGGTTTGGTAGGTAACCTCAGACACCCGAGAGGTACTTCGGTAGCCTCAAGGACGGTGACAGGGAGGTTCTTATCTACCAAGACTTGACACTACTGTTGTTCCAGGATATGAGACCCGGTAGGAGGGTTGTCGTAGTCAGTGGGAGCAGCGGAAGCATAGTGGGCAAGATGCTTATATCTATTTATAGACTTGAGCAGTTATAGCGGAGATAGATCATCTAATTTTGATGTGACAGTCATGGGTTTGACTTCAATCAGAATAGGGGATGAATCAGTTAAGAAGGTAGTAGGGTGTGATGTCATGGTATCTGGATGACATACACAGAGTAGGAAGTAAAATTCCTATACTACGATCGGTTGTACTATGGTCGTCACACAGTTGTTTCTCCAGACAGGATATGGATATAATATTTGACATTCTGGTTTCTGGATCTATGGTTTTAGATCTGGATTTGGGTTGTTTCCCAATGTGGGTACTTTGACAGATATTCTAATGGTTTTTGGAATAGTTGACTCCTAGCATGGTGGTGTACCTGCAAGTGATGGAGTCACCCTCTCTAAAGGTGTCTTACAGACTAAAGGGGAGAGGGATGTGCATGATTGGCAGATCACTTGCTTAGGCAATTGAGTCAATCATGAGATGTCAAGTACCACACCAAATGTTGGTTTTGCACAAGATGCAATAAGTTTGTATTAATCCAATCCTGGAGAAACATAAGGAAGCAGTTTTAGAACATAAGTACATGTTCTACGGATTTGATGACGGCAGCCTCTTTCGGGAGACGGTTATCATTCCAGGCTTCAAAGGTGACATGGATGACAGAGTGATTGTCAGAGTTTTAGTTTTCCCTCTGACGAGGGACAGTATTATGGACAGGTGGTCCAAGAGGATACTGTGGGTGGCATGGTGCCCGATACTGATTAGGTTCAGTGATCGATACAGTCTAAGAAGTTTGGATATGGAGTTCATTTATGAACTAAGGTCCCATCAGATATCCAGACATGTTCTAAGACAGGTATTACTCAATTCGGGAGATGGTTTTCTCCGCGAACTTGAGATTAAGAGAGATATAGAAAGATACTTCTAGGCGGATCCACTCACTGAGGCTATTTCTCGAACACAATAGTTTTACAAACGGGCTTTGTGAAACTGATTAGTAGAGGAGTTGGATGTTCGGTTTCACACGGGCTGTGAGTAGTCGACATCGCAATATTAGCCTTGAGTGCAAGTGGGAGATTGTTGGAGATAGTGCCCTCATAGTCAATTATTGGATCGCAGGTACGTGATTGCAATGATTGCGGAGGACCTATACCGGTAGGACAGTCTTACTCGAGATGATAGTATGCTATCTAGTTTGCCTTTATCAGTCGTGTACATGTTCAGGTGACTGATTGCATGTTACACTTTGATAGAGCCCTTAGGATCTTGCTTTACTACCAACAGTATGATGGCGATCATATACGTGAGAGTTGGGTAGTTTATATGCATATCCTTAATTGTGGTCCCTAGTCGTGGGAGTTTCGAGACAGGGCATCGATACTCCGGAGTAGACTAGTGTGTACAGTCGAGACCCCGACGAGGGGTGGTGGCCGGTCTCACAAGCCACTGGTGTCAGTTGGATCACCTAAGATGTATACAGGTGCTCATTGGGTTATGAGTACACCGGACAGGACTCGCCGGGAATCTGCTAGTTAGTATTATATCTACCGTCAGATAGCAGTTCCCTGGTGACATGTGTACAGGTTAGTTTATCGACCTGAGGTCGTCATTTGTCTCGTGTGAGTTCCCACTGTGCTTTGATTTCTACCCTACCACGGCTTAAAGGAGTCGTGCAAACAGGTAGCTTTTGGGTACAGTCCCGAGCCATATGGAGGCACGTGAGCGGATCGGCAGGGGATTCGTCTCTCCCGGTATTGGGGGCGAGGTCGTGCAGTGTCTAGGAGAGCCATTACACAAAGTCCATGGCCATGGCAGGAGATTTACTGGTAGGTACTCCAGTAGCATCTCAGGGTGTTATTGGGCTTCACTCCGACACGACTTATACTGCTATTGGGGGTCTGACGTTACTAGCCCCCTAGGCAGATATGCGATACTCATTGACGAACGGACCGGACAGTATATACATTGTCACTGTTAGGCTCAGTAGGATTTCTGGATGAGTTCACTCATCGGCCTCCCTTGAGTTCGCTCATCAGCTTCCCTTGAGGTCAGTCCATGGGCAGCCGTTACGCATAGCTAGTGCCGCTGACGGTTTGTGGTTAAACCCACTGCCAGGGTACTGACGAGTCATTAGAGTCCCCCACATACAGTTTCCCAAGTTCGGGCGAAACGTTGTAGAGGCCGTATGGTTTTATGGCAGGGTTCGGAAAATGCACGTGCGTTTACGCACGTGTTATTTTCGGGCAGATGATACTGGTCGGCTTTGGTTTAAGCCGGATCCGAGTATTATATTGAGTAGGTATAATATCTTTGTCTCAGTTGCATTTGTATTCGGTCGTAATACAAATGCGGGTATATTTATACAGTTTCGGGGTTGTCCTGAAATTCGTTTCAGGATCACTTTTGGAAGTTGCCAGTTTCCAGTTTTCTATCAGCCGTCTTTTAACATTCTGTTGAAGACGGATTTATCTTTTCTTCAGATGAGGTGAGTCAGTGTTCTAGAAGATTCTAGATGAGGTGACTAGGCTATTTGGTGTAGTGTTCTTATTGGATGCATTAAAGACTTGATGACTAGGTTAATATGAGTCATCATTTTCATTATGCTATTTTGTTTTCCTTAAGATCTTTTCATATGATATTTGTGCTAAGGTCACCTCCCTCCTCCTACGGTCACCTCCCTCCTTGAATAAATATGGCCGGCCCTCTCTCTCCTCCCTCACTTGATTCATTTGAGAAATTATGGTTGTAAAAAGAAAAGAGTATAGTTTTGGATGCATGGAAATTTTACAGTTCATTTCATTCCATCACCTAATTTCCATCGGCAACTTCATTAACCGATCGTCCACGGACTTGGACGAAGTGAGACAAAGTCATCTACTCATTCTCTACATCATTCTTGGTCGTCTCTTTTGGCAAACTTGACGATCGAGTTGCCTCGAGTCAGAGGCGGGAGCCCGTTTAAAGAATCGGTGATGTGGTGCCACCTCGACGAGGATATCGGAGATCGACGAGATCGGAGCAGCCGCAACGGAGCGTGGGATGATGGTTGAAGAACGAAGGACTCGGATCGTTCGGTATAACCTTTCTACACTCTTTACAGTTTGTTAGTTTAGCAATAATGGCAGATCCGGGTTAAAGTATACGATAGCGCCAGTTAAAAAGTTTTTGTTCCGCATTTTGGCGTCTGTAGACTGCCGGGGCGCTAGCGTAGACTTACAATAAGCGATTGCGCTAACCTATCAACCCGTCGGGAAATGTTGTCAAATCCCTCAAGATTCGCAAGAAAACATGGGTACGCCGAACTTGGTATAGGAGATGAAAGCGTAACGGTCATTTGTTCGGTCGGAACAATGGGAAAGACGAAAGGAAGTGAATTAGGGATAGTATCTTTCTCACCGTAGTAAACTGTTTCGAACTTGTAAGATTCCATTAATGGTTTGAAACTACTATAATCAACCGAGTATGATGGCTCATCTGAAAATGTAAAGGACTCAAACTCGAGCGGTGAGTCATCAACATCGTCCGAAAAAGTGAAACACTCGTAGGTGTCATCGTCTTTAAGAATTGTGTCAGATTCAAAGGAAAAGGTTTCAAGCTCACAGTCTTCAAGCGGGGTCGGAACGATGGGAAGGAGGGAGGGTGATATAACAGTCAATGGTTCAGGAGGATGAATTGGAAAATCAGACATATCAAACAAAAATGATTCAACCTCAATATTATCCTCAAGACTCTCCTCAATACTATCCTCAATATTCAACTCATTCATGCCATTATCATCAAAATCTAGACGCATATGAGATTCGGGAGAAACATTTAATAACTCAGGATGATGATTTGAACATAAAATTTCAAGCAAATCGACAGGTTCATCATCCGAAATATTCCCGGCGTCCATACCCTCAATCAAGTGAAAATCAATTTCTTTAGACACCTCATCAACAGCATGGATATGTATCGATTTAGGTTCTAGAGTGGAGGTGTAAAGGTCAAAAGGATTAAGTGTGGTTTCACTCGAAAGGGGTTCCTCACAATTTGGCAAATCAAGAACTACAAATTCACACAACTCGTTTTTATTTTCAACTGGTGAACTATTTTGGACAATCGATGGAAAACCGGAGTTGTGGGCTGGAATTGGGTATGGGTAGGTTTGATTTGGAAATCCTCTCTCATTCTCACTCTGTCCAACTGCCGCCTCATACATTGAAAAATTTGGAGCTAGCGGGACACTAGCTACCGGTTCACTAGGTTGTATAAGGACGGCCATGGACGCTTCCACCTTTCTCATCATTTTATTTGTTGCAGCAATATATGCCTCCAACGACTCTTCCAAACTAGACTTAGGTGGTGAGGGGGTTTCGATGAAAGATTTGGAATTGGTTGGATATGTGAAACTCCTTAATGGCTGTGTTGAAACAGTGTATAGTGAAGGTGGGAAAGTCGGGTATGACTGGTAGGAAGTGGGTGGTAAGACAGGGGTAGTGTCAACATATGGATAAGAAGGTGAATAATCGTGCGGATCCCTAAAACTAGATGAGTGGAGAGGGGTGAAAGATCGACTGCGAGATTGAGCAATATGCTCAGCAATGGACATCAGCCTAGGAGTGACAGAAGGACTTGAAGAAGTGGTATCAACATATGTAGGTGGTAAAGATTGATTCGGTTGACACAAAGTAGGTTGAAAAGTCAAACTATTTCTCCTAGACGCCTCTATTTGATTTTTCAAAGATATTTTTGGCAAGGAGGGATCGTCTTTAAATTGACCGAACAAATTGACGTATGATGCAAAATTAGGTTCGGGATACCAAAGTTCGGCTAATGATTTATTATGTGGGGTACCCATGTTAAAAGAAGGGGAAAATGAAAGAAAGTTTGTTGTGCAAGGATTTATTTGCGGCTAAAAAAATTTTGCAAACTCTATAAAATATTTGTCCTTTTTATTTTCATTTTTCATTGATTTTTTTCTTTCTCTTTATTTGGAAAAATTTTTGTTGCAAAAAGATTTTAGAGAAAAGATATGCAACAACAAAATATTACTTGCAATCAATTATTATTTTAAGCATATCACGAGAATCTTTATTTGGAAAGAATTGTTGCAAAAAGATATTCGAGAAAAGATATGCAACAACAAAATATTTCTTGCAATCAATTTAGTTCAAGCGGGGCCCAAAAATCCTGCACAAGATCGTTATTTGGAAGGGAATATATTTTTAAAGCGCACGGAATCTTGCAGGAATTTACAGAAAAGATATATGGGGATTTGCAGAGGAGAAATTAGAAATCAAACCGTGCAAAAATTTTGCGATGAACAGTCCAAACGACCGCGGTTCCGCGGTTTTTGGCGCATCAAGGCCGCGGTTCCGCGGTTGTTCTGCGGGATCGGGTCCTGAAAAAAATTGTACGGCTCTGTGGTGGCAATATACCTCTGTTCTGTTGTGTTGTTTTCTGTTTTGCTTTCTGGAAATCTCCAGATCCGAATTTGTATATCCTGCAAAAATTCAACCACAAAGTATCCTTTCCAAAAATAACAAAATATATATTTTTTTATATTTTTTTTGATTTTTCAGATTTTTATGATTTTTTAATTTTATGATTAACCCGAAATCGCGAAAAGAAAATTCTACGCCATCCCCAGCAACGGCGCCATTTGATTTAGTGATTTAGCGTGCTTGCGCTTTCTAAAAGATAGATCAAAAATATTTGTAACCGCAATCAAGAACGGCGTCGCTTGGTAGCTAGCCGGTGAGTACGGGTCGGTCCACAGGGATTTTGTGAATCTCCTAGTCGCGCTTACGAGTTAATTCCGAAGGGTGTTCGGATTAATTATTAAATCTAAAAACCTAATTAACCTAGGGCAATTATCTAGATCTACTCTTGCTAGGGCTAGGTTTAGGGATGGTTTGGAAATGTAATTAAATCTCACCGCTTTCAATACCCGAATGAAGATCTATGAGGAGTTATGGTAATTATCAATAAAGTGGATTAGATCCGTTCGGGAAGGTGTTCCTTCCTCTAGGTTCTTGTCCTTCCTTTAGAGATCCTTACCCTAACCTCCATGGAAAACATCACACCCGGGCCTTTATACTACGGTATCACCACTATCTCGAGGGATAGAGTGCCGTAGGGAGCGGTATGTGCATGTATGCATGGAGTCCTATTGTAAATATTTGGTGGGTAAGAAAGGGGTGAGAGATCTCATCTCTCAAAATCCTTCCCCAAAGCTAAACCCTAAACAATTTCCTAGGGCATGAAATTAAATCTACGTAGGGTAAGGAATTTAAATCTACACTAAGGCAAGAAATTAAATTACTTACAGATGCATCCCTCCAATCATCCATACAGGGTTGTCAGATCTGAATTTCTGAATGGAGAAGAAACACCGATGCTCTCCAAAAGATTTCTAAATTTTATTCATAAAAGGAGGCATAAAGTTTACAATGATTAGAGTTCTATTTATAGGAAATAGAAACCCTAGGTTACATTTTGATCCGCATGTCTACAATTACAAAAATACCCCCAGGAAATCTTTTCAGAGCCGCACCAAACTTTTGATAAAAAATTATTTTTATTTTGTCTTCTTCTGGCCACGGAACCGCGGCAATGGTGGGCTTGGGCCGCGGTTCCGCGGCCCTTTGGCAGGCTTGGATGCTGAAAATTCATGATTTTGTTTTGGGTCTTTTTGAGCTTCTGGTTCTTTGGCTCTTTTATCAATTGGGTTTCTACATTAGCTCCAGATCTTCAGTGAACCATTTGCAATGGATTTTTAACCGTCCGCTTTGTATTTTTTGGACCTTGAGTTGCCTTGTTAATTGTGAACTGTCTTTCGATGTAGGCTTCACTAAGATCCTCCCATTTGTTGGTCAAAAGTCCATATTTTCATCGTATTTACATCGTTTTCACTGTTTCCTGTCCAAGAACCTGTAACCTGTAACATGTAGCAGACATGCGTCAAAAGTACCTGTTTATTTATAAAAAGAATAAGAATGGGGAATATAATAATCCAATATTATGATGTGAACAGCTATAACAGGAAGTATCTGGCTATGGCTGTTGATGAGATTTACTGGTAAGTGTTATCAGTAGTTTCTCGTACCGTTATTGGCCTTACATCGGCATGACTTATCAAGTTATTGGGGTCTGACGATTCCACCCCCAGACTCGATATGCGATATATCAGACGAAGAGACCGGACTATATGGTAAGTGTTACCTATAGGCTTCATGGGAGTTTGGACAAGTTTGCTTGTTGATCTTCTATTCGTTCAATACTTGGGTAGCCGTTACGTCCAGCTAGTACCGCTGATGGCTTGTGGGTGACTGATGTGATCATCACCTATTGCTGACGTATTGACGAGTCTTTAGAGTCCCACATAGAAGTTTCCTGGTTCAAGCGAAACGAAGTAGGGCACATATGCTGATATGTGCGGGGGGCCTGATTAAATACGAGTATGAGATACCGTATTGTGATCTGGCGGTTTTTTGTTATCGGTTAGGTTATATGTGATATAACCGGATTATTGAATCAAGTGTTGATTTGATAATGTGATATACAGATAAATGATATTAGTCGATTATATATGATATAACCGGATTATTGTGTTGATCTAATAATATGATATATATTTATATTTGATATAATTATATATTAACTAATATTATTAGCTCGCTAATTATTCTTCATAATATATATATATATATATATATTAATGTATATATATATATATATATATTATATGAAGTATGGCAAGGATTTTCTATTTTTAGAAAATAGAAAATAAGGTAGAAAAATAGGGAGACTTTTTGTGTATGGTGTGAAGCATGGGCTTTAACATTTGTTTATTGGTCTTGACTCACTATTCAAGCATGGTTGCAATTTATTATTGCAAATAATTCCATGCTTGAATAAGTGTGAGGACAAGAAAGAGCCATTTGACTGACTTCATTCCACATTTAGCCATTTTCTTGAGTTGAGCTCATGTGATGAGTTTTCTCTCTAGCTCTCTCCCTTTTCCTCACCTCCACCTCCAAGCTCAATCCCTCACATGAGTTATGAACCCTTGAGCTTGTAAGAACCCTAGTGAGCTAACATAACCCCTACTTCACCATCCTACACTAGATTAGCGCTTTGGTGTAGTGTGTTTCCTTCACTAAAGAGTTTAGTGAAGAGGTGGCATGGATTAGCAGACTTCGGGTGGATCATCTTCGGCACGAAGGTCATCGAAGCAAGTTCGTTTAATCTTCAAGAGGAGCCTAGTGGAGTCGCATGGACCTCAATCCGGAGCTTTAGAAGAGAAGGATACAGTCTACAAAGGTTGTAGCCATCCATTTCTTAGTGTAAAGTTTATGATATCAAGCTAAACCCTAATCATCCAGTTTAAGATCTTGGTTAGTGTAGATTAGCATCCCTAATTTTTTAAAAACGGCATGCTTGATGCTAGTAAAACTCAGTGGTGCTGCTAACATACATTTTCATGGTATCAGAGCCAAGGCTAGAAGATTAGATGATGTTAATAGAAATACGAAATCGAAACAACTCCGAAACCGAAACCCTAATTACCAAGTTTCTGTCGATTTCAAAATGGACTCTGAATTTTTTTTAAATAGTTGCAGAATGTTATATATGATATAACTAGAACACTGAACAAAAATGAGACCAAAATTCCACTATTCACCGGGCGAGATTGGGCATATTATCGGCCTCGCCGGCCCTCCTTGCTCCATTTGGTCTCGTATTTGTTTGGTGTTTTGTTGGCTTGGTTTTGGGGTTTCAGGCTATATTTGATTGGCCCAGTTTGCATGTGATGTAACAATTCTGTTAGGGTTAATCGGAATGTTTTGTAGTCATATTTTTAACGTCGTTTCGGGTTTAAGTTTTATATGTGATACAATACTTAGAACCCGCAGTTAATTAGTTTTGTGAAAACTAGTTTTTTTTTGTAAATCAAGCATGTTAGTCTCTATTGATCGATTGCCACGAAGTTTCGATTCGGATCGAAACTCCATCGCAATCGTGTATCGTACGCGAATACTCGCCAGATAACTTGACTAGGTAGCCACGCCCCATGGCCCTGACCAAGTGACTTTAGGAGAACCCCGTTGCCAAAAGTATCCACTCGGGTGCTCGCGGCCACGGTGTTCCGCCTAAGTGCACTTGGTCGACGGCATCGGGGGTGCAGTCATATACTAAAGTTCCCGATAAGTATTCGATCGGGTAGTCGGGAATCTTGTTGAATTACCCGACTAAGTTATTGAAAAGTGTTTTCGATATGAGACTAAAATGCAAGGTTTATAGGTTAGGCATGAAATTCGGCATATGAGATGTTCTGGGTTTATGATGTCTAACGAAATGCGGATTCTAATTATTGTAGTTTTTCATTTCTTTTTTGCGACCATAAGTGTAATATGTGGGGTATCCCAAATCTCGTTGCTATATGTCAACGGAATTTGGGATACGCGTATTTACTTACGTTGATGACATGTGATGTTATGTGTTGCTGTGATATGTTATATTAGATCGTCGTGAATGAATAGCCGGGGGTTTTATGTGAGATGAGCATTTTAAAATTTTCATTCATGTAAAATTTGTATGTAATATTCTTTTATTGGGACACTTCTGGGTTGAGGATGATGTCACCATTGATGTATATTATTTACTTTTCCGCATTAGGATAGATCCAAGGCGGGGAGCACAAGTAACCGAGTTCTGGAGTCCAGTGGGAGACCATCTCGAGGAGTCGAGACCAGGCCTCCTAACTCTAGAATTGGCTGGGTTGCTTGCCGCTCTCATAGCGGTCTAAGGATGTGGGTTTGGCTATTCATCACGACCGTGGAATCCGTGTTTTTCATTATTGGCTTAATTTAAAACACGATCCTCCTAATATATCCAATATTTCATATGTTGACTTCTACTGCTTGGTTCTGTGATGCGATCATATAACCGCGTTGTTAGTTGTATGTATGCCCTAGAGGCCATTATTGTACGTATATTATAGTGGATGCTTGGACATATATAGAGAGAACTTTCTTGCTCGACATGATAGTATGTTATCTGGTTGCTCTTTATCTTAATATGTACACCTGTCTCTTACTGTCTTATGGTAACATGTTGGTAAAGCACTTAGGATGTGTACTTGACTACCAGGATTATGATGGAGATCATACTAGTGGGACATGGTAGTCCATAAGCTCATCCTTTAATGTTCCTAGTCGTGGGTGTATCGAGACGAGGTATCGATATACCAGAGTAGACTAGTGTATACGCTTCTCGACCCATGTGATGGGCGATGGATGATCCCATATCCATTGGTGATTGACATCAGAGATGGTATACGGGTGCT
Organism: Agapanthus africanus; assembly: GCA_030015575.1. Taxonomy (NCBI): domain Eukaryota; kingdom Viridiplantae; phylum Streptophyta; class Magnoliopsida; order Asparagales; family Amaryllidaceae; genus Agapanthus; species Agapanthus africanus. The sequence continues at coordinate 135,038,048 of JASDDO010000004.1, read as the reverse complement.
CAGTGGAGACTGGGTACACTGGACGGACTCGCCGAGAACTCCTAGTTAGTATTATACCTATCGTCAGATAGCAGTTCTCAAGTGACACTGGTACAGGTTAGTCTGTAGACCCGAGATCGTCATAGAGTCTTGTGTGATTCCCACCGTGCTTTGATTTCCACCTTACCACGTTCAAGAGGATGTGCAAAACGGTGGTTTTTGGGTACAGTCCCGAGTCACATGGAGGCAATGAGTGATAGGAGTTGTTTCGTCTCTCCCAGTATTGGGGGTTGATGTTGCGCTGTGCTCGATTGGCCATAACAGGGAAGTCCCTGACCAGGGCTGATTTAGAGATTTACTCGTAAGTGTTATCAGTAGTTTCTTGACCTGTTATGAGCCTCATATCGGCATGACTTATCGGTTATTGGGGTCTGACGTTTACCACCCCTAGACTGGATATGCGTTATATTAGACGAAAGTACCGGACTGTACGGTAGTGTTACTGACAGGCTTTACAGGAGCTAGAGCGGGCTTGCTTGTTGATCTTCTGATCGCTCAATACCCGGGTAATCGTTACGTTCAGCTAGTACCGCTGACGGCTTGTGGGTGCTTGATGTGATCATCACCTACTGCCGGCGTATTAACGTTCTTTAGAGTCCTACATAGAGCTTTTACTGGCTCAGGCAAAACGAAGTAGGAGCACATATGTGATATGTGCAGGACCGAGAATAATACGAGTATGTGATACTGTATTCTATTCTCGCGATATTTGTATCGGTCGGTTATATGAGATATAGCCGGGTTATCGAATCAAGTGTTGATTCGATAAGATGGTACATATAATATTAGTCGGTTATATGTGATATAGCCGGAATATTAAATCAAGTGTTGATTTGATAATTTAGTGTATAATTGTATATTTGATATACTAGTTTACATTAACTAATATTAGCTCACTTAAGCATTTATTTTTCTCACATGTGCACACTTAATATATATGTAATATATATTAATTGTGTTTTATTTTGTGTCATGGTTGTTGATACACACTACATGGGTGTATGAGACTTACACCATACTAATTATAATGTAGGGTTTTAATATTTAAAGTAATTCCAAATTAGTGGATAATTAGCCACATGCATGAAGCTTGTAAAAGCTTGTGGATGCATTGACTTAGTCCATTAGTTTTGTTTTACTTAAAATATTTATTAACCTAACCATTATAATTTAGCCATGGTTATGTCTCTACATGAGTTAGCTATATGATACAAACTCACTCATGGTTGATTCTCTCACCTCATTAGTTCATTCTCATCTATTGACTTCATCTTCTTCATCCTTGAGAAAAAGCTTGCTAGCTTTTTCCAAAGTGAGAAAATATTGTGAGAAAAATAAAACTAAAGTGAGCCCACTTCCTACTTCATCATCCTCTACTAGATTAGCACTTTAGTATAGGGTGTTAGCTTCACTAATCTCTCATTAGTGAAGTAGTAGCTTGAGTTAGTGTCTCCTCGACGTAGATCATCTTTGGCCTCGAAGACTTCAAGCAAGATCGTTCCTTTCACCTTGAGAAGCCATGCAAGAGTCCGGGAGTTCCATGATCGCAGCGAAGGGACCACTACAAGGAGCTATTGAAGTGAAGGACCGGTCTACAAAGGTTGTATTCCGTTATCACTTAGATGTAAAGTTGTTTACTTTCTAGTTTAGCTCCTAAAATTCTAGTTAGATCCTAGTTTAGGGTTGTTTGGCACACTAAATTTTTAAATACGGCATGTTTGATGCCTTGTGAAACCTTGTGGTTGTGCCTAAAAACCATATAGTGGTATCAGAGCCTTTCTAGACAACTCCTAATGCTGGCATCTAGGTTAGAAGTTCGAATGAACTCCGAAAACCCGATACTGCCCACTTTCTGGAAATTTTTCAAAATGTTGGAATTTTTCGCATTAAAAATATTCAGAAAATCATGCAGGTAATTCTATGGACACACCTGAAGAACGAAACCCTAACTCGTCTAAGTGACCGCGGATCCGCGGCCAAAACATAGTTTTGGCGGTGGATCCGCGGCGCCACTTGAGAGGCTTGGGTCGGGCCCTTCAACTGTTGGTCCGTAGGTACTGGGGCATGCTTCTGGGCATTTTTAATTCTGCTTAAGTGTTGAGCTCTCTGGGAATTTTGGGAATTCGTTGATTCGATCGAATTGTTTAATATCGTCTAGCTTTCTGTAATGTGATACAATATGTGGAATTCATATAGTTAGGCATGAAATCCAAAGTATGTGATATTTTGGGTTTATGATGTCTAAGGTTATTATGGATTCCAAATGTTGTAGTTTGAAATTTTCTTTTCTGCGACAGTAAGTGTAATATGTGGTGTATCGCCGGTTCCGTTGCTATATGTCAACGACAATTGGGATACGCATATTTACTTACGTAGATGACATGTGATGTTATGTGTTGCTGTGATATGTTATATTGGATCGTTGCATTTTGAATAGCCGGGGGTTTTATGTGAGATGAGAGTTTTTATTTTCATTCATGTAAAATTCATTGTATGTAATATTCTTTTATTGGGGCACTTCCGGGCAGAGGATGATGTCACCATTTTTGTATATTATTTACTTTTCCGCATTAGGATAGACCCAAGGAGGGGAGCACAAGTAACCGGATTCTAGAGTCCAGTGGGAGACCAACTCGAGGAGTCGAGTCCGGGTCTCCTAACTCTAGAATTGGTAGGGTTGCTTGCCGCTCTCGTAGGGGTCTAGGGATGTGGGTTTGGCTATTCATCGCGACCATGGAATCCATGTTTTATACAGGCACAAAATAAAACATGGACCTCCTAGTATATCCAATATTTCATATGTTTCTTCTGCTGCTCTGTGATGTGATCACTGTGGATTCTGAGACGAATGGATATACATTATATATGAGATATATAGTAGACGTTGCTTATGTTTTGCACCCGCGCTAGTCCCGTCCCGCTATGCCGTTAGTTAAGTAACCTAACGGTGCATAACGGGACACTGTGGCGAATGCGGATGGCATAAGCGTACGTTGTATTTTTGTTTCTTCTGTGATGCTTAGGAAACATAAATGATGGGACTTCATTAATGAGATTAATGAAAGAAAAGAAACCTAAAAGATGTTGTAGAATCAAATTTTCAAAAAGGGCAGCTCTAGTTTTTGCTTTGCATAGTGGTATTCCTTGTAGAATATCCAGCACTTTATTCGATAAGGAAAGAGCCGAGATCCCTTCACCGGGAGTGACCTCTTTAGCAAAACTAGTGAAAGCCTCAAAAACACTCCTTTTCAAAATCATTCAATTCTACAACGATATCAAGTTCATTACGCAAAAGGTTTTCTGAAAAACCTGCGTAGCCCTCCGATATTTTAGATAAGTGATATTTAGTATTCGTGCTACGTTTGTTGGCTTTCGTCAAGGCGTAGTGTGCGGTATCTACTTACTGCTTATCTGCTGCATATGATGCGATTGGATTAGGATAGTCGTACGCCTTTATTGGCTTTCGTCAAGGGTCGTGCGGGTGGGTTTAATTTAATCAAGAAATGTACGGGTTGAACTTGACTAGCGGACTGTGGCTTGTTGGCTTTTGTCAAGGTCATAGCACGTTAGGGGCAAAATATTATCGGGAATTTCAAGTGTTGAAATTTGCAATGAGATTGCATACCTTCTATGAGATAGTTGGATCCCGATACCCACGCGAGTAAGAGTTACTCCTGGGAGAGTTTTACACAAGACAATTAGCCGATCAAGTAGGTGTCTAGAAAGGTGTTTACGGGGTTATGCCTCTAGGAAAACGAGGTTTTTTTAATTAGGTCCGTGCGAAAGCACGGGGAACCTCCCTCAAAGTACCAACACTGTCCTGGCTGAAAGATTGGCGAAATTGTAGGGTGTAATTAATCCCGGCTAGTCTTCTTTTAGGGTTTGAAGGAAGATTTGATAAAAACAGTGGAAGCTATCCTGATTAGATAAAATAATAACCAATCTGATCTTGCAAGAGCATACGCTAAAGTGTTTTCTTCTCTCTCTCTCCAGATAGCGACCATGTCAGGCCTTAATCAAGATAATAATATGGATGTATTGACCGAACCCGCTTGTTATACTGAGCAGGGGAACGTTGGTTCCGTTCTTTCTTATAATTGTTATAAGACTGAACAAGGAATAGGGAAATATCCGGATTCCTACGCCGCCCAAATGAAGAAGATGATGCATCTTCTTCGGGTGTGTTAGTCATTGAGAACTGTTTCTCAGTTCACTCTACGTCCTGGGTATTAGATACCGGATCGGGATCCCACATATGTAATATGTTACATGGGCTAAGCAAAGGTAAAAAACTGGGAATGGGTGATCATTCCGTAAGAGTAGGGAATGGTGCAAATGTTGCAGCCAAAGCAGTTGGCGAATATCACCTTGTACTACCAAATGGTAGTACATTGATTCTGAATGAATGCTATTATATTCCGACCCTGATATGCAATCTTATATCAGTTTCTTTATTAAGTAAAGAGGGATATAATTTTGTAGTACATGATAATGTTATGAACATCTTCCTGAATCAAAAGTTGATTGGACCAGGCTCGTTAAATAATGGCATATACGTTCTAAATCAAACCACGGTTCTTAATATACAAAACACACACAAGAGGAAAAGTTCAGAAATGAACGAATTCTTCTTGTGGCATTGTAGACTAGGTCATATCAATGCGTCACGACTCGCTAAGTTATAAGGATGGATATTTGAATCCGTTCGAATTTTCATCTTATGACACTTTCCAGTCATGTCTCAAAGGCAAGATGACCAAAACTCAGTTTACAGGACACGGAGAAAGAGCTAGTGAGCTCTTGGGACTGATACATAGTGATCTATGCGGTCCCATGTCTACACATGCCAGGAATGGTTCTTCATACTTCATTACATTCACTGACGATCTCTCAAGATACGGACATGTGTTCCTGATGAAACACAAGTCTGAAGCTTTTGAGAAATTCAAGGAATATAAATCCGAAGTCGAGAACCAAACGGGTAAAAGTATTAAAATCCTACGATCTAATCGAGGAGGTGAATACTTGAGCATGGAGTTCCTGGACTTTCTAAAAAAGAATGGGATTCTCTCTCAGCTTACTCTTCCATATACACCACGGCACAGCGGTATATCAGAATGGAGGAATCGCACCCTATTAGATATGGTGCGCTCTATGATGAGCACCGCTGAGTTACCTATTTCCTTTTGGGGGTATGCGCTTGAAACAGCCATACACCTATTGAATATGGTCCCTACCAAACTTATGCCTACCACTCCATATGAGATATGGAAGGGGAAGAGACCATGTCTTAATTATGTTAAGATATGGGGTTGTCCGACCTATGTTAAAAGGCACAATCTGGACAAACTCGAGGCAAGGTTTGTTCTGTGTAAGTTTGTAGGATATCCCAAAAACTCACAATGGTATATCTTCTACCACACCGAGGAACAAAAGGTGTTTGTTTCTCGACATGCCACCTTTTTAGAAAAGAAATTTCTTGCAAAGGAAATTAGTGGCAAGGAGGTAGAACTGGAAGAGGTTCCAGCAGCACAAACTACAACAGAAGATTTGGTTGAACCAGAGGATTCGATAGCTCCCAACGAACCTCAGCCTCTCCGCCGATCTAGTAAGGTTCCTCATCCACCTGAGAGATACTACGGTTTTCTCATTGATGGTGGGATCGAGAATTACATCATGGAAGATGATGACCCGACTAGCTTCGAACATGCCATCACGAGTGGAGACTCTGTGAAATGGCTGGATGCAATGCGATCTGAGATGGAATCCATGTACACCAACAAAGTATGGACTTTGGAAGTTACTCCTGAAGGGGTAAAACCCATTGGGAGCAAATGGATCTTTAAAAATAACTTGGTGTAGATGGAAAAGTTGAGACTTTCAAAGCTAGACTTGTTGTAAAGGGTTTTCGTCAAAGACCAGGTGTGGATTATGACGAAAACTTTTCTCCAGTGGCTATGCTTAAGTCCATCCGGATCCTACTTGCCATTGCTGCATACCATGACTATGAAATCTGGCAAATGGATGTTAAGACCGCCTTTCTAAATGGTGATTTGGAAGAGTGCGTGTACATGTCTCAGCCAGAGGGCTTCGAAGATAGTGGTGTTAGTTGTATGTATACCCTAGATGCCAGCATTGTACAGATGATGTATACTATATTGGATGCTTGGACATATAGAGAGAGGACTTTCTTGCTCGACATGATAGTATGCTATCTGGTTGCTCTTTATCTTAACATGTATACTTGTCTCTTGATACCGTCTTATGGTTACATGTTGATAATGCCCTTAGGATGTGTACTTGACTACCAGGACTATGATGTAGATCATACTAGTGGGGCCATGGTAGTCCATAAGTTCATCCTTTAATGTCCCTAGTCGTAGGTGTATCGAGACGGGGCATCGATATACCAGAGTAGACTAGCATATACGCTTCTCGATCCATGAGATGGGCGATGGATGATCCCATATCCATTGGTGTTTGACATCAGAGAGATGGTATACGGGTGCTCAGTGGAGACTGGGTACACCGGACGGACTCGCCGAGAACTACCAGATGGTATTATACCTCACGTCAGATGGCAGTTCTCTGATGACACTTGTACAGGTTAGTCTGTAGACCCGAGATCGTCATAGAGTCTTGTATGATTCCCACCGTGCTTTGATTTCCACCTTACCACGTCCAAGAGGGCGTGCAAAACGGTGGTTTTTGGGTACAGTCCCGAGTCACATGGAGGCAATGAGCGATAGGAGGGGTTTCGTCTCTCTCGGTATTGGGGGTTGATTTTGCGCTGTGCTCGATTGGCCATAACAGGGAAGTCCCTGGCCAGGGCTGATTTAGAGATTTACCGGTAAGTGTTACCAGTAGTTTCTTGACCCGTTATGAGCCTCACATTGGCATGACTTATTGGTTATTGGGGTCTGACGTTTACCACCCCTAGACTTGATATGCGACATATCAGACGAGGAGACCGGACTGTACGGCAAGTGTTACCGTCAGGCTTTTGCAGGTGTTGGAGCGGGCTTGCTTGCTGATCTTCTGATCGCTCAATACCCGGGTAGCCGTTACGTCCAGCTAGTACCGCTGACAGCTTGTGGGTGCTTGATGTGATCATCACCTACTGCCGGCGTATTGACGAGTCTTTAGAGTCCTACATAGAGGTTTTACTGGCTCAGGCAAAACTAAATAGGAGCACATATGTGATATGTGCGGGACCGAGAATAATGCGTGTATGAAATACCGTATTCTATTCTCGTAACTTTTTGTATCGGTCGGTTATATGAGATATAGTCGGGTTATCGAATCAAGAGTTGATTCGATAAGTCGATACATTGGATGTTAGTCGGTTATATGAGATATAGCCGGATTATTAAGTCAAGTGTTGATTTGATAATTTAGTGTATAATTGTATATATGATATACTAATTTACATTAACTAACATTGGTTCACTTAAGCATTTGTTTTTCTCACATGTGCACAACTTTAATATATATGTGATATATATTAAATTGTGTTTTCTTTTTGTATCATGGTTGTTGATACATCATACATGGGTGTATGAGACACACACCATTCTATTTATAATGGTGGGTTATAATTATTTAAGGTAATTACAAAATTAGTGGATATTTGAAAAGAGCATGAAGCTTGTAGAAGCTTGTTTTGCTTTGACAAAATCCACTAACTTAGTTTTTACCTTAGATATTTGTTAACCTAACCATTTGGATTAGCCATGGTTATGTCTCTACATGAGTTAGTATATGATACTCACTCACCCATGGTTAGCTCACTCACTTGGATTAAAATTTCATTCTCATCTCTTTCTTCATCTTCTTCTTCTCACGACGAGCGTCTGTTACTCCGCCAGTTCTTGGCCTCGTTGTCTGGTGTAGCCTTTAGTGTTTGTTCCAAGTGAGGAAATATTGTGAGAAAAGATATTCTAAAGTGAACCTATTTCCTATTTCTCCATCCTCTACTAGACTAGCACTTTAGTTTAGGGTGTTTGCTTCACTAATTATCTAGTTAGTGAAGTAGAAGCTTAAGTTGGCATCCCCTCGACGTAGATCATCTTCGGCCTCGAAGACTTCAAGCAAGGACACTCCTTTAGCCTCGTGAAGCCATGCAAGAGTCCGGGAGAACCTCGATCGCAGCGAAGGGACTACAACAAGGAGCTTATGAAGTAAAGAACCGATCTACAAAGGTTGTATTTCCTTTTTCACTTAGATAGTAAATGGTTTACTACGTTTCCGTATTGTATTCTAGCTAACGATTCTTGTTTAAAGTTCCTTTTTAACGGCAATTTTTTAAAATGGCATGGACGATACCTCCCGAAACCTTGCTGCCGTCGAGAGGAACCCTACAGTGGTATCAGAGCCTAGCTAGGAAATTATACGGATAATGTTAGATTACGAATATGAAATGAACTCCGAAACTTGAAACCCTAAAACCCACTTTCTGTCGATTTTCAAACGAGCCCTAAATTTTTTTTAAACAAGTACAGAATGATATATGTATGATACAATGAACACTGAAGAAATCTGGAGACATTCTGAAACTTTTGGGTCGGCGACACCCCCCACCGGCCAATTCCGAGCCCCCCTCTCCAGATTTTTGCAGTGTTCTGTTACATGGGTTTTGGTGCTTCAGGTGTTGTTTATTCTTGCTAAATTATCATGTGATGTTAATTTACTATAATGATAACTCGGAGTGTTTTGTAGTCGTAATTTTAACTGTTTTCGGGTAACTTTAGACATTGTTAAAAAGTTCAATCGGATGTCAAATACCCACTTTAACCCTTGCCGGGAAAATTTCCAAGTGTTGGATTTTTCCCGTAGTTAAAAAGCTTTCAAAGATCATGCAAGTTATGCGATGGACCCTCTAGAAGAACAAAACCTTAACTCGATTATGTGACCGTCAGAACCGCCACTGAACCCTCGGGTTTGTGGTGGTTCAGCGGTGCCACATGTGAGGTGTTGGTTTGGCCCTTCTACGGCTGGTTCATTGGTGCTGTGGCGTGTGCTGAATTACTTTAAACTACGCTCAAGTGTTGAGCTTTCTGGGTAATCTTGGGTGTTCGATGATTCGATTAGAATGTTTAACATCGTCTAGTTTTTCTGTGCTGTGATGACATGTGATGTTATGTACTGCTGGATATGTTATATTGGATCGTCGCGTTTTGAATAGCCGGGGGTTTTATGTGAGATGAGAGTTTTTATTTTCATTCATGTAAAATTAAATGTATGTAATATTCTTTTATTGGGGCACTTCCGGGTTGAGGTTGATGTCACCATTGATGTATATTATTTACTTTTCCGCATTAGGATAGACCCAAGGAGGAGAGCACAAGTAACCGGGTTCTAGGGTCCAGTAGGAGACCAACTCGAGGAGTCGAGTCCGGGTCTCCCAACTCTAGAATTGGTAGGGTTGCTTGCCGCTCTCGTATGGGTCTAGGGATGTAGGTTTGGCTATTCATCGCGACCATGGAATCCGTGTTTTACAGAGGCTCAAAATAAAACACGGACCTCCTAGTATATCCAATATTTCATATGTTTCTTCTGCTGCGATATCTGTGATGTGATCATTTGATATGTTGCGATGGATACTGTATATAGTATATATGATATATTATATAGACATTTCTTATGTTTTACACCCGCGCTAGCCCTGCCCCGCTTTGCCGTTACTTACCTAACCTAACGGTGCATGAGGGGACATCGTGGCGAATGCGGATGGCATAAGTGCACGTCGTACTTATCTGTGATGTTTAGGTGACTTAAATGATGGGACTTCATTAATGTGATTAATGAAAGAAAAGAAACCTAAAATATGTTGTAGAATCAAATTTTTTAAAAAGGGTAGCTACAGTTTTTGCTTTGTATAGTGATATATACGATATATCCCGTACCTTATTCGATGAGGAAAGAGCCGAGATCCCTTCACCAGGAATGACCTCTTTAGCAAAACTGGCAGATGTTACAACACTCGGTTTGTCTTTTGATTGCTTTTGAAGTTTTGCTTTACATAGTGATATATATGATATATCCTGTACCTTATTCCATAAGGAAAGAGCCGAGATCCCTTCACCGGGAGTGACCTCTTTAGCAAAACTAGTGAAAGCCTAAAAAACACTCCTTTTCAAAATTCACTCGATTCTACATCGATATCAAGTTCATTACACAATAGATTTTCAGAAAAACCTGTCGTAGCCCTCCGTCATTTCAGATAAGTCCTACTTAGTATTCGTGCTACGTTTGTTGGCTCGCGTCAAGGCGTAGTGTGCGGTAGCTAACTAGTATTTATCTGCTTATGCATATGATGCAGATTAGATTAGGGTAGTCGTGCGACTTTGTTGGCCTGCGTCAAGGGTCGTTCGGATGGGTTTGATTCAATCAAGAAATGACGGGTTGAACTTGACTAGCGCACTATGATTTATTGGCCTGCGTTAAGGTCATGGGACGCTAGGGGCAAAATATTATCGGGAATTTCAAGTGTTGAAATTTGCAATGAGATTGCATACCTTCTATGAGATAGTTGGATCCCGATACCCACTGCGAGTAATTGTTACTCCTGGGAGAGTTTTACACAGGACAATTAGCCGATCAAGTAGGTGTCTAGAAAGGTGTCAACGGGGTTATGCCTCTGGGAAAACGAGATTTATTTTAATTAGGTCCGTGCGAAAGCACATGGAACCTCCCTCAAAGTACCGACACTTGTCTGGCTGAAAGATTGGCGAAATTGTAGGGTGTAATTAATCCTGGCTAATCTTTCCTTTTAGGGTTTGAAGGAAGATTTGATAAAAACAGTGGGAGCCATCCTGATTAGATAAAATAATAACCAATCTGATCTTGCAAGAGCATACGCTAAAGTGTTTTCTTCTCTCTCTCTCCAGGTAGCGACCATATTATGCCTTAATGAAGATAATAATATGGATGTATTGACCGAACCCGCATGTTATACTGTGCTGGGGAACGTTGGTTCTGTTCTTTCTTATAAAAGTTATAAGACTGAACATGATATAGGGGAATACCAGGATTCCCATGCCACCCGAATGAAGAAAGTACATGTTGATGCATTTTCTTCGGGTGTGTTCGTTACAGAGAACTGTTTCTCCATTTGCTTTACGTTCTGGGTATTAGATACCGGGTCAGGATCCCATATATGTAATCAGTTACATGGGCTGAGAAAAGGTAGAGAGCTTGGAGAAGGTGATAAAGACATAAGGGTTGGAAATGGTGCAATTGTTGCAGCTAAAACCGTCGGGGAATATCACCTTGTATTACCAACTGGTAATACATTGATTCTGAACGAATGCTATTACATGCCGAACCTGATATGCAACATTATATCGGTTTCTTTATTAAGTAAAGAGGGATATAATTTTGCATTACAGGATAATGTTATGAAAATTTTCCTGAACCAAAAGTTGGTTGGATCAGGCACGTTGTGCAATGTCATTTATGTTCTAAATCAATCAACAGTTCTGAGCATAACAAACACACACAAGAGGAAGAGTTCAGAAATGAACGAATCCTTCTTGTGGCATTGTAGACTTGGTCATATAAATGCGACACGGCTAGCTAAGTTGCATAAGGATGGATATTTGAATCCTTTCGAATTTTCATCTTATGACACTTGCCAGTCATGTCTCAAAGGCAAGATGACCAAAACTCTGTTTACGGGACACGGAGAAAGAGTTACGGAACTCTTGGGACTGGTACATAGTGATGTATGCGGTCCCATGTCTACACATGCCAGGAATGGTTCTGCGTCAGGAATGGTTCTGCGTACTTCATTACATTCACTGACGATCTTTCTAGATTCGGATATGTGTTCCTGATGAAACACAAATCAGAAGCTTTTGAGAAATTTAGAGAATATAAACAAGAAGTTGAGAACCAAACCGGGAAAAGTATTAAAATCCTTCGATCTGATCGAGGAGGTGAATACTTGAGTAATGAATTCCTGGACTTCCTAAAAGAGAATGGGATTCTCTCTCAGCTAACTCCTCCATATACACCACAGCACAACGGTGTATCGAAATGGAGGAATCGCACCCTATTAGATATGGTGCGCTCTATGATGAGCACAGCTGAGTTACCTATTTCCTTCTGGGGGTATGCACTGGAAATAGCTGCAGACCTATTGAATATGGTTCCCAACAAATCTGCGCCAACCACTCCGTATGAGATATGGAAAGGAAAGAGACCATATCTTAATTATGTTAAGATATGGGGTTGTCCGGCATATGTGAAAACACAAAATCCGGACAAGCTCGGGGCAAGGTCCATTCTGTGTAAGTTTATTGGATATCCCAAATATTCGCGCGGGTATATCTTCTACCACACCGAGGAACAAAATGTGTTTATTTCTCGACATGCCACCTTTTTAGAAAAGGAATTTCTTGTAAAAGAGATTAGTGGCAAGGAGGTAGAACTGGAAGAGGTTCCAGCAATACAGACTACGACAGAAGATTTGGTGGAACCGGAGGATTCGGTAGTTCCCGATGAACCCCAGCCACTCCGCCGATCTAGTAGGGTTCCTCACCCACCTGAGAGATACTACAGTTTTCTCATGGATGGTGGGAGCGAGGATTGCATCATGGAGGATGATGACCCAACTAGTTTCGAGCAGGCCATCATGAATGGTGACTCAGTGAAATGGCTGGATGCAATGCGGTCCGAGATGGAATCCATGTACACCAACAAAGTATGGACTTTGGAAGTTGCTCCTGAAGGGGTAAAACCCATTGAGAGCAAGTGGATCTTCAAGAAAAAACTTGGTGTAGATGGGAAAGTGGAGACTTTCAAAGATAGACTTGTTGCAAAGGGTTTTTCGTCAACGACCAGGTGTCGATTAAGACGAAACCTTTTCTCCAGTGGCTATGCTTAAATCCATCCGGATCATGCTTGCCATCGCTGCATATCATGACTACGAAATCTGGTAAATGGATGTTGTTAGGCCACGGCAGTGCCCCGGCCGTCTGAACGAGGCCAAAATGCGGAATCAAAAACTTTCTTAACTTTAAACCGGCGCTACCGCGGACTATAAACCCGGATCGGACCATTAACCTACTCCTAGCTAAGTAGAGAAGGGGTAGAGAGATATACCAAGCGATCCGTGTCCTTCGGTCTTCTCGTCGTCGTCCCGATCTCCCCGCGGAATCCCCGGTCTTCATCTCCTCGTCGGAAGGCCACCACATCGCCGGGTTCTTTTACGGGCTCCCACCTCTGGACCGAGGCAACTCGGGCACGAAGTTGGCGAGTCGACGTGTCCAAGAATTGCTGTAGAATAAGTGTAGTGCTCTTTGTCTCTTGGGGTTGCTAGAAGTTGCCTTTTGGTGGAGGAAATGAACTATGGAATTTTGTGATGAACTAGAGAACTTTTGCAAGCCAAATGAGAGAAAAACCCCTTTCCCAAAATTTGGACAGCCCCCAACAAAAAATGTGGCCGGCCATGACTCATGGAGAGGAGAGAATGAGAGAGAGGGTGTATCAAAAATAATGCAAGAGAGAAAAGGTGATGATGAGGAATTATCATCACAACTAAAGCTCACTCCAAAACCTAATCATATCCCATCACCATCAAGCAAAGTCAAGCAATGATGATGATAGAAGTCAAGGGATGGTGGAACCATCATGAAACCATCATGATGCAACTACTTGCAAAAACAACCCTCTAAATTGCTAATTTGCACATATGCAAATAAGCCTTCCTCCACCAATTTTCAGCCAAAGAAAGATACAAAGGAAAATGGCCGAAACGGAATGCAAACTGGCAACTTCAAAAAACTGATCCCGTAATAAATTACAGGAAAACCCCGCGACTGTATATACATACCCGCATTTGTATTCTGACCGAATACAAATGCAAAGAGACAAAATCTACACTGTATAATACTAGGATCCGGTTTAAACCAAAGACCGCTAGTATTATCCGTCCGATCATGATCCGTGCAATACCGCACGTGTATGATCGAACCCTGCCATATCTCCATACGGCCTCTACATCGTTTTGCCCGAAACTTGAGAAACGGTCTGTGGGGGACTCTAAAGACTCGTCAATCCCATGGCTGTGGATTTAACCACTAGCACGTCAGAGGTATTAGCCATACGTAACGGGCTACCAGGTATTGACCAAAAGGGACGTCGATGGGCGAACTCATCCTGACACCCTACTGAGCCTGTCAGTGACAATATCCGTACAGTCCGGTCCGTTCGTCTATGAGTATCGCATGGCGGGCCTAGGGGGTTGGTAAAAGTCAGACCCCTAAAAGCGGTACAAGTCGTGTCGGAGTGTAGCCTAGAACACCTTGAGATACTACTGGAATACCTACCAGTAAATCTCCTGCCTCGGTCGAGGGCTTTGTGTAATGGATCTCCTAGACACAGCGCGACCTCACCCCCAATACCGGGAGAGACGAACCCCTGCAGATCCGCTCACTGCCTCCATGTGGCTCGGGACCGTACCCAACTAAAACCTGTTTGCACGACTCCTTTGAGCCGTGGTAGGGTAGTAATCAAAGTACAGTGGGAACTCACACGAGACAAATGACGATCTCAGGTCGATGAACTAACCTGTACACATGTCACCAGGGTACTGCTATCTGACGTCAGGTATAAGACCAACTAGCATGTTCCCGGCGAGTCCTGTCCGGTGTACTCATAACCCAATGAGCACCTATTACATCTTAGGCGAACCAACTGACACCAGTGGCTTGTGAGACCGGCCACCGCCCCTCGTCGGGGTCTCGACTGCATACACTAGTCTACTCTGGAGTATCGATGCCCTGTCTCGAAAACTCCCACGACTAGGGACCTTTTAAGGATGTGCTTATAGACCCCAGCTCCCACGTATATGATCGCCATCATACTGCTGGTCGTCAAGCAAGAATCCTAAGGGTTCTATCAGCGTGCAATAGCGACCTATAAGGTCACCTAAAGCAGTACACAATGATAAAGATAAACCAGATAGCATACTATCATCTCGAGTAAGACTGTCCTACCGGTATGGGTCCTCCCTCAGTCATTGCAATCACGTGCCTGTGATCCAATAATTGACTCTGAGGGCACTATCTCCAACAATCTCTCACTTGCACTCAAGGCTAATTATTGCGATGTCGCATACTCACAGCCTGTGTGATACCGAACACCCAACTCCTCTACTAATCAGTCTAACAAAACCAGTTTGCGAAACTATTGCGTTCGAGGAATAGCCTTAGTTAGTGGATCCGCCCTGATGTTTCTTTCTATGTCTCTCTTTATCTCAAGTTCGCGGAGAAAGCCATCTCCCGAAATGAGCAATACCTGTCTTAGAGTATGTCTGGATATCTGATGGGACCTAGTTCATAAATGAACTCCAAATCCAAACTTCTTAGACTGTATCGTCAACTGAACGTAATCAGTATCCCGCGCAATGCCTCCCTCAGTGTCCGCTTGGATCACCTGTCCAAAACACCGCCCCTCGTCAGAGGGAAAACTATAACTCTGACAGTCACTCTGTCATCCAGGTCACCTTGGAAGCCTGGAATGATAACCGTTTCCCGAAGGAGGCTGCCGTTATCAGATCCCTACTTATGTTCTAAAACTGCTTCCGAACATTTCTCCAGGATTGGATTAATATCAACTTACTGCATCTACTGCAAAAACAACATCTGGTGTGGTACTTGACATCTCATGATCAACTCAATTGCCTAAGCAAGTGATTTGCCAATCATGCACATCCCTCTCCCCTTTAGTCTGTAAGACACTTTTAGAGAGGGTGACTCCATCAGCTGCAGGTACACCACCATACCAGGAGTCGTCCATTCTAAAAACCTTTAGAATGCTGTCTAAGTACCCAGATTGGGACACTTCCCAAATATAGATATAAAACCATAGATCTAGTAACCAGAATGTCTGATATAATATCCAATTCCTATGCGGAGAAACCACTGTGTGACAACCAAAGTATAACCGATCGTAGTATAGGAATATCACTTCCTACTCTGTGTATGTCATCCAGATACCAGGACATCACACCCTACTACCTTCTTAACAGATCCATCCCCTATTCTGATGAACTCAAACCTATGACTGTTACATCAGAAATAGATGATCTATCTCCGCTATATCTGCTTTAGTCTATAAATAGACATAAGCCACTTATCCACTATGCTTCCGCTACTCCCATTGACTACGACAACCCTCTGGCAGGGTCATATACACGTGGACTTCTAAAGCTAGTTTAGAAAGACGCTATACTCATCCTCCTGCCGGGTCTCATAGCCTGGAACAACAGTAGTGTCAAATCTGGGTAAACAAGAACCTCCCTACCACCGTCCTTGAGGCTACCGGAGTACCTCTCGAGTGCCTGAGGTTACCCACCATATCTGCGGAGTAGCCAATGGAATGTCAAACCAGATTGAATCTTTAGGTTCTTATCAAATTTTCAGTAATCGTTTGCGGTTCTGGAATCACTTCCAGTTCTACCATAGTCCCACTACTGTTTTCTGGAAAAATCCATTTTTGTTAAAACTGTGGCGAGTCAAGAACAATATCACTATTGATCTTCCAGATGGTAGAAAGTCAACCCTCGTCACAGCCTGGGTCAACCCATAAACAACCATTACAGAAACGTGCATTGAGTTATCCAGAGTCTGGTTTTAAGCATAAGCCGGACAACTCCCCGTACCTTAACATCGTTAAGATATGAACTGTTCTATATCCAATATAGAAATAGAGGCACTTATTTAATTGAACCAGATTCAAATCATGCAGCTGTCTCCAGTGCATGTGAACTAAATGGAGAGAGGCTGATCAGCATTACTCAACTTAGGAGTACTTCCAATTATGAGTAACCTGAAAGAGAAGCAAGTTCTCTTAATCATTACTATCAACCGAATACCCTACACAAGTATCTGCATCTTCGATCACCTTGAAGAATCCCAATACTTGCAACACCTGGTTCTCTACTTTATTCATATACCTATAACTTCTCAAAACTCAGACCTTGTGTTTCTACGAAACACTTGTCTAAGAACTAGAGAAGTCATAAGTAAACCGAATATAGTACGAGGACCAACCCCTCTGTCCTAATGGACACTGGACAACATACAATACTCTGTATAAGTCCCTTGAGTCTGATAACTCAATCCCTGTGTGTCGTAGGTTGAAAACTGTACTTATGGCTAAGAAGAATTACACCGCTGTCTAATGCTCCTTACCTAACCATCCACTGATATAGGTAAATGTCATGAACATAATTTCAAAAAGTTATATCTCACTCTATAAAAATAGACGTACAGATATATCAATTTGAAATTGGTGCATAACAACGGATATTCAAAACCAAATATTCACCGTCCGGCAAACAACCCAGGCGATTTCCTCAAATATCACCAATTACAACGAATCCCGATATAATGAGGATGATCACCCAATTCCCAATAACTTACTCCCACTCATCATCTGTAAAACCATACAGATGTGAGAATCAAACCTGGTAAATACATACCCTGGAGCAAGGACTAATTGGGAAATCAGTTTTCTTTTAACAGTACACAGTGAAACTGAAACATTGAAATGTTTCGTAGGGGTATCCGGGTATTCCTAGTAATGCCTCTTCCATTATCCAGATTCACAACTGTAACCGTATATTTCTTTGCCATCTCTCCAAATCCCTTTATATGTCTTTAGTCATTATCTTCTGTACACCCTCTTAGGCTAAATGGTTTTCTTCCTTCCCTACCGTTCGGCACCAGCCTATGGTTTTGGAAGAAGACTATCCAATAAGCGTAATGGGTGTACTGTCCTAATCCTAGGAGCACTCACAATGCGAGAGAAGGTGAAGATAAAAGACAACCAAATAAATCTTATTCCTATTTCTCCTGAACCAGAATCCATCCCCGAACTGGAACAAGTTCCTTTCGAGTTCGTATATAACCATACGATGGAGTATCCAAATAACTGTTGATCTTCGTAGTGATACGGAGTGTTCTGGAGAAATACAAAGGTAAAGTGGGAGTGGTAATGAAATACTTGGTTTGGTCGTGAATAGCAGTCGCAATTTACTTTGCCCTCCTTCTAATCCCTTTATTTGTCTTTACATAATACCTTCTGTACACCATCGTTAGGCTAATTGGTTTTCTTCATTCCCTACCGGTCGGCACCTGCCTATGGTTTGGAATAAGACTATCCAATTTGCGTAATAGGTGTACTATCCTAATCCAAGGAACACTCGCAACCTGAGAGAAGGTAAAAGGAAAAGACAACTGAATAGTCCTATCCGTTTTCTCCAGAACCAGAAACCATCCTCGAATAAATTCCTTCGAGTTCATATATAACCATACGATGGTTTTATCCAATGGAAGTGGATGTTCGTAATAATACGGGGTGTCCTGGAGAAAAGGGTAAAAGTAGGAGTGGCAATGAGGTATGCAACTCTGACAATCCAAAAGCCAGTCTTATAAGAAGGTTCGGTTAACTTGGTCACTGAGTCATAATATAGGGTCGGGCCATGGTCGCTGCCAAAGAGAGAGAGAAAAGAAACACTCAGCGTGCACTCTAACCTAGATCAGAATGGTTACCAATTTATCTAATCAGGAAACCTCCCACTGTAACGTCAAATTCTCCTCCAAACCTAAAAGAAGAATTAGTCGGGATCACCCGAGGAGTAAACCAACTCATAAGTGGGAATCGGGATCCAACTATCATCGCATGACAATGTGACGGAATCCACTCACGTTATCACACTCCAGAAGGTATGCGCATATCTGGCAAGTTTCAGTTTCTTTAGAAACTCCCGATGTGATTTTTACTCCAAGCGGTTTATGATTTTGACTATGTCAACAAACCATAAACCGCTAGTCAAGTTCAACCAATCATTATACTGGACAACATTAAACCCACCCGTACGTACCCTTGACTAGGTCAACAAGGCCGCACGACTGTCCTAATCAATCCCATTTATGCAACAAACAAGCATCAGTTAGCTACCGAACACTACGTCTTGACTAGATCAACAAACGCAGTACGAATACTAAATAATACCCGTAAGAAATGACGGAGGGCTACGGTTGGTTTTTGGCGAAAAACCTTTAACGTAATGAACTTGATATCGTTGAAGGAACTGCATAGCTTTTTATAAAAATATAGCGGCGAAAACCTTTGCTAAAGAGGTCACTCCCGGTGAAGGGATCTCGGCTCTTTCCCCGTAGAATGAGGTGCAGGATATTCCAACTGAATACCACGATGCAAAGAAAAAGTAAACGACTATAGTGAAGTTATTGACCTGACGCAAACTTCTGTCCAAGGGGTCACTCCCGGTGAAGGGATCTCGGCCCTTGCCTCGTCGACTGAGGTGCTGGATATTCATAACCGAATACCACTGTGCAAAACAAAAGAGAACGTCCTGACAATAACAGCTTTTTGAAAAATGTTCCAACAACATCAGAATAGGTTTGTTTAGCTTGCATTGATCCGAATCAACGCAGTCCCATCAATTGATCACACCAATAAAGAACGAAAATACGATGTACGTATATGCCACCCGCATTCGCCACTGGGTCCCGTCATCACCCGTTAGGTTACTTAACTAACGACAGAGCGGGGACTGGACTAGCGCGGATGCAAAACATATACAACATCTACTAGTATATATATCAATATATAATATTCGCTCAAGGCGTGATAAAATGCAACATCACAGAAATGTAATAAGCATCACAGAACAATACAGATATCTGGGATCCCCGGGCTTCATAGAGCCGCTACTGAAACCCGACGTTCCCCTGGTCGTGTGGATAGCCTGTGCAATGAAATCCTAGACCCCTACGGGCGCGGCAAGTTACCCGCTAAAACCTGAAGCGAGGCATCCCCCTTCAGCAACGTGAATGGACCACCCAGCACTTCACGGAATCCGGTAACTTGGGCACCCCTCCTTGGGTCAACATGTACCCCCTACGAGTGCGGCGAATAGCCCGCCAATTCTAGAGTAAAGCCCCTTCCGTCTCAAAGCCATGAGATGCGGGCCCGTTGCCCTCTAGAACCCGGCTACCCGTGAACCCCTCCGCGGGGTAATCCTAGTACAGAAAGTAAAATATACATACAACGGGTACATCGACCTCAGCCCGGTCGTGCCCCAAAAGAATAATATACAAACAGGCAGTGACGGCAGTCCACATGTCGGACGCTCGCCCCGCAATATCAAATGTACATAAACAACAAAACTGTACTAGCATTGCATCCAGGCTATCCCCCACGACAAATCCGCAACATCACAGCACAACAGAGAACATCAACGTGAATGTCACGTTCGCAAATCCGTCTAAAAGGGCTATAGCAGTTAGACATGATTTACCGATCAAGTGACATTCACGGTCGCAGATATAATGTAAATACTGTGAACTAACATGTTTAAAATATTCGATCGACTAAATTGTCCGAAGTGGGCCCCAAGCACAATACCAAGTAATCAGAAAAATCTGGGCCCAAACTGAATATACCATAAACCCCAATTCCAAGTCAGAGACTTACTGAAGAAATTTGGTACACTGAGGCAATAGAACAGCGGCGGTTCCGCCGCGCTACAGTAAAATCAGCATGCCAAATTTTCTCAGTTTGTATAAAAAACCCTGCACGTAATTTTCCAATATACCAAATAATTTTTTGACGACTGGAAAAATTCGACAGAAACTGACAAATTGAAATCGGGGTTTTTGGAAATTTGTTCGATCGAAGTTTTAAACACGCTAGAGGAAGCTAGACTAGGTTAATTGCCTGGCTCTGATACCATGTTAGGCCACGGCAGCGCCCCGGCCGTCTGAACGAGGCCAAAATGCGGAATCAAAAACTTTCTTAACTTTAAACCGGCGCTACCGCGGACTATAAACCCGGATCAGACCATTAACCTACTCTTAGCTAAGTAGAGAAGGGGTAGAGAGATATACCGAGCGATCCGTGTCCTTCGGTCTTCTCGTCGTCGTCCCGATCTCCCCGCGGAATCCCCGGTCTTCATCTCCTCGTCGGAAGGGCACCACATCGCCGGGTTCTTTTACGGGCTCCCACCTCTGGACCGAGGCAACTCGGGCACGAAGTTGGCGAGTCGACGTGTCCAAGAATTGCTGTAGAATAAGTGTAGTGCTCTTTGTCTCTTGGGGTTGCTAGAAGTTGCCTTTTGGTGGAGGAAATGAACTATGGAATTTTGTGATGAACTAGAGAACTTTTGCAAGCCAAATGAGAGCAAAACCCCCTTCCCAAAATTTGGACAGCCCCCAACAAAAAATGTGGCCGGCCATGACTCATGGAGAGGAGAGAATGAGAGAGAGGGTGTATCAAAAATAATGCAAGAGAGAAAAGGTGATGATGAGGAATTATCATCACAACTAAAGCTCACTCCAAAACCTAATCATATCCCATCACCATCAAGCAAAGTCAAGCAATGATGAAGATAGAAGTCAAGGGATGGTGGAACCATCATGAAACCATCATGATGCAACTACTTGCAAAAACAACCCTCCAAATTGCTAATTTGCACATATGCAAATAAGCCCTCCTCCACCAATTTTCAGCCAAAGAAAGATACAAAGGAAAATGGCCGAAACGGAATGCAAACTGGCAACTTCAAAAAACTGATCCCGTAATAAATTACAGGAAAACCCCGCGACTGTATATACATACCCGCATTAGTATTCTGACCGAATACAAATGCAAAGAGACAAAATCTACACTGTATAATACTAGGATCCGGCTTAAACCAAAGCCCGCTAGTATTATTCATCCGATCATGATCCGTGCAATACCGCACGTGTATGATCGAACCCTGCCATATCTCCATACGGCCTCTACAGCGTTTCGCCCGAAACTTGAGAAACGGTCTGTGGGGACTCTAAAGACTCGTCAATCCCATGGCTGTGGATTTAACCACTAGCATGTCAGAGGTATTAGCCATACGTAACGGGCTACCAGGTATTGACCAAAAGGGACGTCGATGAGCGAACTCATCCTGACACCCTACTGAGCCTGTCAGTGACAATATCCGTACAGTCCGGTCCGTTCGTCTATGAGTATCGCATGGCGGGCCTAGGGGGTTGGTAAAAGTCAGACCCCCAAAAGCGGTACAAGTCGTGTCGGAGTGTAGCCCAGAACACCCTGAGATACTACTGGAATACCTACCAGTAAATCTCCTGCCTCGGCCGAGGGCTTTGTGTAATGGCTCTCCTTGACACAGCGCGACCTCACCCCCAATACCGGGAGAGACGAACCCCTGCAGATCCGCTCACTGCCTCCATGTGGCTCAGGACTGTACCCAACTAAAACCTGTTTGCATGACTCCTTTGAGCCGTGGTAGGGTAGTAATCAAAGTACAGTGGGAACTCACACGAGAAAAATGACGATCTCAGGTCGATGAACTAACCTGTACACATGTCACCAGGGAACTGCTATCTGACGTCAGGTATAAGACCAACTAGCATGTTCCCGGCGAGTCCTGTCCGGTGTACTCATAACCCAATGAGCACCTATATACATCTTAGGTGAACCAACTGACACCAGTGGCTTGTGAGACCGGCCACCGCCCCTCGTCGGGGTCTCGAATGCATACACTAGTCTACTCTGGAGTATCGATGCCCTGTCTCGAAAACTCCTACGACTAGGGACCTTTTAAGGATGTGCTTATAGACCCCAGCTCCCACGTATATGATCGCCATCATACTGCTGGTCGTCAAGCAAGAATCCTAAGGGCTCTATCAGCGTGCAACAGCGACCTGTAAGGTCACCTAAAGCAGTACACGATGATAAAGATAAACCAGATAGCATACTATCATCTCGAGTAAGACTGTCCTACCGGTATAAGTCCTCCCTGAATCATTGCAATCACGTGCCTGTGATCCAATAATTGACTCTGAGGGCACTATCTCCGACAGATGTTAAGACCGCCTTTCTAAATGGTGATTTGGAAGAGTGCGTGTACATGACTCAGCCAGAGGGCTTCGTAGACAGTGGGAGCAGTGGAAAGGTGTGCAAGCTGCTTAAATCCATCTATGGGTTAAAGAAAGCATCGCGGAGTTGGAACATCTGCTTTGACATCGTTATCAATGAGTTTGATTTCGTCAAAAACGTAGATGAACCTTGTATATACAAGAAGGTAGCAGGGAGTAAGGTTGTGTTCCTCGTATTGTATGTGGATGGCATACTCTTGATAGGAAATGACATTCCTATGCTGCAATCGGTCAAGCTCTTCTTATCACAAAGATTCTCAATGAAAGATCTAGGGGATGCCTCCTACATATTAGGGATTAAGATCTATAGATATAGATCTAAACGGATACTGGGATTGTCCCATTCCAGGTACATTGATACCATACTAAAGAGGTTTAGTATTGAAGAATCCAAGCGTGGGTTTTTACCCACGATCTCTGGGCTCACTCTCTCCAAAGAGATGTCTCCCAAGTCTGATTTGGAGAGAGCTCGCATGCAAGGGATACCCTATGCTTCGGCAGTAGGCTCTATCATGTACGCGATGCTATGTACCAGACCAGATGTAGCACACTCACTAAGTGTAGTGAGTAGGTTTCAAGCTGATCCTGGAGAGAGTCACTGGACAGCTGTGAAGAGCATTCTCAAGTACTTACGAAGAACTAAAGAGATGTTCTTGGTGTATGGTAACGGAGAACTCCAAGTGGAGTCCTTTACCGATTCGAGCTTCCAGAATGATAAGTACGGCTCTAAGTCGCACTCGGGATTTGTCTTTACCCTCTACGGAGGGGCGGTGTGCTGGAAGAGTTCCAAGCAGGAAACCGTGGCAGACTCGATGATGGAGGCTGAATACATCGCTGCCAACGATGCTGCCAAAGAGGCTGTCTGGATCAAGAAGTTTATAACTGAACTTGGAGTGGTTCCATCTATTAAGGATCCAATACCTTTGTATTGTGATAACAATGGAGCGATGGCTTTGGCCAAGGAACCCAGGTCCCATCAGCGATCCAGGCATATTCTGAGGCGGTATCACCTGATCCAGGAGATAGTTGATCGCCGGGAGATCGGGGTCAGGAGAGTTGACACAAAAAACAACACAGCGGATCCACTCACGAAGGCCATTCCCCAGATACAGTTTGAGAGACTCTTCGGGATGCTTGGTATGCGATACTACAGCAGCTGGCCCTAGTGCAAGTGGGAGATTGTTAGTTGTATGTATGCTCTATAGGCCAGTATTGTACAGATGATGTATACTATATTGGATGCTTGGAAATATATATAGAGGAATTTCTTGCTTGACATGATAGTATGCTATCTGGTTGCTCTTTATCTTAACATGTATACTTGTCTCTTGATACTGTCTTATGGTTACATGTTGATAAAACCCTTAAGATGTGTACTTGACTACTAGGACTATGATGTAGATCATACTAGTGGGGCCATGGTAGTCCATAAGTTCATCCTTTAATATCCCTAGTCTTAGGTGTATCGAGACGGGGCATCGATATACCAGAGTAGTCTAGCATATACGCTTCTCGACCCATGAGATGGGCGATGGATGATCCCATATCCATTGGTGTTTGACATCAAAGATGGTATACGGGTGCTCAGTGGAGACTGGGTACACCGGACGGACACGCCGAGAACTCCCAGATGGTATTACACATCACGTTAGATGGCAGTTCTCAGTTGACACGTGTACATGTTAGTCTGTAGACCCGAGATCGTCATAGAGTTTTGTGTGATTCCCACTGTACTTTGATTTCCACCTTATCATGTCCAATAGGGCGTGCAAAACGGTGGTTTTTGGGTCACATGGAGGCAATGAGCGATAGGAGGGATTTCGTCTCTCCCGGTATTAGGGGTTGATGTTGCGCTGTGCTCGATTGGCCATAACAGGGAAGTCCCTAGCCAGGGCTGATTTAGAGATTTACTGGTAAGCATTACCAGTAGTTTCTCGACCTGTTATGAGCCTCACATCGGCATGACTTATCAGTTATTGGGGTCTGACGTTTACCACCCCTAGACTTGATATGCGACATATCAGACGAGGAGACTGGACTGTACGACAAGTGTTACCGTCAGGCTTTTGCAGGAGTTGGAGCGGGCGACATATCAGACGAGGAGACTGGACTGTACGACAAGTGTTACCGTCAGGTTTTTGCAGGAGTTGGAGCGGGCTTGCTTGCTGATCTTCTGATCGCTTAATACCCGGATAGCCGTTACGTCCATCTAGTACCGCTGACGGCTTTTAGGTGTTTGATGTGATCATCACCTACTGCCGGCGTATTAACGAGTCTTTAGAGTCCTACATAGAGGTTTTACTGGCTCAGGCAAAACGAAATAGGAGCAAATATGTGATATGTGCGGGACCGAGAATAATGCGTGTATGAGATACCGTATTCTATTCTCGCGACTTTTTGTATCGGTTGGTTATATGAGATATAGCCGGGTTATCGAATCTAGGGTTGATTCGATAAGTCGATATATTGGATGTTAGTCGGTTATATGAGATATAGCCGGATTATTAAGTCAAGTGTTGATTTGATAATTTAGTGTATAATTGTATATATGATATACTAATTTACATTAACTAACATTGGTACACTTAAGCATTTGTTTTTCTCACATGTGCACAACTTTAATATATATGTGATATATATTAAATTGTGTTTTCTTTTTGTATAATGGTTGTTGATACATCATACATGGGTGTATGAGACACACACCATTCTATTTATAATGGTGGGTTATAATTATTTAAGGTAATTACAAAATTAGTGGATATTTGAAAAGAGCATGAAGCTTGTAGAAGCTTGTTTTGCTTTGACAAAGTCCACTAACTTTGTTTTTACCTTAGATATTTGTTAACCTAACCATTTGGATTAGCCATGGTTATGTCTCTACATGAGTTAGTATATGATACTCACTCACCCATGGTTAGCTCACTCACTTGGATTAAAATTTCATTCTCATCTCTTTCTTCATCTTCTTCTTCCAAAAGAAAACCTTGCTAGGGTTTGATCCAAGTGAGGAAATATTGTGAGAAAAGAGATTCTAAAGTGAACCCATTTCCTATTTCTCCATGCTCTACTAGACTAGCACTTTAGTTTAGGGTGTTTGCTTCACTAATTATCTAGTTAGTGAAGTAGAAGCTTGAGTTGGCATCCCCTCGACGTAGATCATCTTCGGACTCGAAGACTTCAAGCAAGGACGCTCCTTTAGCCTCGTGAAACCATGCAAGAGTCCAGAAGAACCTCGATCGCAGCGAAGGGAATACAACAAGGAGCTTATGAAGTGAAGGACCGATGTACAAAGGTTGTATTTCCTTTTTCACTTAGATAGTAAATGGTTTACTATGTTTCCGTATTATATTCTAGCTAACGATTCTTGTTTAGAGTTCCTTTTTAACGGCAATTTTTTAAAATGGCATGGACGATGCCTCCCGAAACCTTGCTGCCATCGAGAGGAACCCTACAAGTGGGAGCAGCGGAAAGGTGTGCAAGCTGCTTAAATCCATCTACGGGTTAAAGCAAGCATCGCGGAGTTGGAACATCTGTTTTGATGTCATTATCAAAGAGTTTGATTTCGTCAAAAACGTAGATGAACCTTGTATATACAAGAAGGTGGCAGAGAGTATGGTTGTTTTCCTCGTATTGTATGTGGATGATATACTCTTGATAGGAAATGACATTCCTATGCTGCAATCGGTCAAGCTCTTCTTATCACAAACATTCTCAATGAAAGATCTAGGGGATGCCTCCTACATCTTGAGGATTAAGATCTATAGAGATAGATCTAAACGGATACCGGGATTGTCCTAATCCAGGTACATTGACACCATACTAAAGAGGTTTAGTATGGAAGAATCCAAGCATGGGTTTTTACCCACGATCTCAGGACTCACTCTCTCCAAAGAGATGTCTCCCAAGACTGATTGGGAGAGAGCTCGCATGCAAGGGATACCCTATGCTTCGACAGTAGGCTCTATCATGTACGCGATACTATGTGCCAGACCCGATATAGCACACTCACTAAGTGTAGTGAGTAGGTATCAAGCAGATCCTGGAGAGAGTCACTGGACAGCTGTGAAGAGCATTCTCAAGTACTTGAGAAGGACTAAAGAGATGCTCTTGGTGTATGGTAACGGAGAACTCCAAGTGGAGTCCTATACCGATTCGAGCTTCCAGAGTGATAAGGGCGACTCTAAGTTGCACTCGGGATTTGTCTTTACCCTCAATAGAGGGGCGGTATGCTGGAAGAGTTCCAAGCAGGAAACCGTGGCAGACTCGACGATGGAGGCTGAATACATCGCTGCCAACGTTGCTGCCAAAAAGGCTGTCTGGATGAAGAAGTTCATAACTGAACTTGGAGTGGTTCCATCCATTGAGTATCCAATACCTTTGTATTGTGATAACAATGGAGCGGTGGCTTTGGCCAAGGAACCCAGGTCCCATCAGCGATCCAGGCATATTCTGAGGTGGTATCACCTGATCCAGGAGATAGTTGATCGCCGGGAGATCGAGGTCAGGAGATTTGGCACGAAGAATAACGCAGCGGATCCACTCACGAAGGCCATTCCCCAGATACAGTTCGAGAGACTCTTCGGGATGTTGGGTATGCGATACTACAGCAGCTGGCCCTAGTGCAAGTGGGAGATTGTTAGTTGTATGTATGCCCTAGAGGCCATTATTGTACATATGATGTATATTATAGTGGATGCTTGGAAATATATAGAGAGGACTTTCTTGCTCGACATGATAGTATGCTATCTGGTTACTCTTTATATTAACATGTACACCTGTCTCTTACTGTCTTATGGTTACATGTTGGTAAAGCCCTTAGAATGTGTACTTGACAACCAGGATTATGATGGTGATCATACTAGTGGGGCCATGGTAGTCCATAAGCTCATCCTTTAATATTCCTAGTCGTGGGTGTATCGAGACGGGGCATCGATATACCAGAGTAGACTAGCGTATATGCTTCTCGACCCATGTGATGGGCGATGGATGATCCCATATCCATTGGTGTTTAACATCAGAGATGGTATACGGGTGCTCAGTGGAGACTTGGTACACTGGACGGAATCGCCGAGAACTCCTTGTTGGTATTATACCTATCGTCAGATATTCGTTCTCAGGTGACATTGGTACATGTTAGTCTGTACACCTGAGATCGTCATAGAGTCTTGTGTGATTCCCACTGTGCTTTGATTTCCACCTTACCACGTTCAAGAGGACGTGCAAAACGGTGGTTTTTGGGTACAGTCCCGAGTCACATTGAGGCAATGAGCGATAGGAGGGGTTTCGTCTCTCCCGGTATTGGGGGTTGATGTTGCGCTGTGCTCGATTGGCTATAACAGGGAAGTCCCTGGCCAGGGCTGATTTAGAGATTTACTGGTAAGGGTTATCAGTAGTTTCTCGACCCGTTATAAGCCTCATATCGGCATAACTTATCGGTTATTGAGGTCTGACGTTTACCACCCCTAGACTGGATATGCGACATATTAGACGAAGAGACCGGACTGTACGGTAGTGTTATTGACAGGCTTTACAGGAGCTAGAGCGGGCTTGCTTGTTGATCTTCTGATCACTCAATACCCGGATAGCCGTTACGTCCAGCTAGTACCGCTGACGGCTTATGGGTGCTTGATGTGATCATCACCTACTGCCGGCGTATTGACGATTCTTTAGAGTCCTATATAGAGGTTTTACTAGCTCAGGCAAAACGAAATAGGAGCACATATGTGATATGTGCAGGACCGAGAATAATACGAGTATGTGATACCATTTTCTATTCTCGCGATATTTGTATCGGTCGGTTATATGAGATATAGCCTGGTTATCGAATCAAGTGTTGCTTCGATAAGATGGTACATATAATATTAGTCGGTTATATGTGATATAGCCGGATTATTAAATCAAGTGTTGATTTGATAATTTAGTGTATAATTGTATATTTGATATACTAGTTTACATTAACTAATATTAGCTCACTTAAGCATTTATTTTTCTCACATGTGCACACTTAATATATATGTGATATATATTAATTGTGTTTTATTTTGTGTCATGGTTGTTGATACACACTACATGGGTGTATGAGACTTACACCATACTAATTATAATGCAGGGTTTTAATAATTAATGTAATTCCAAATTAGTGGATAATTAGCCACATGCATGAAGCTTGTAGAAGCTTGTGGATGCATTGACTTAGTCTATTAGTTTTGTTTTACTTAAGATATTTATTAACCTAACCATTATAATTTAGCCATGGTTATGTCTCTACATGAGTTAGCTATATGATACAAACTCACCCATAGTTGATTCTCTCACCTCATTAGTTCATTCTCATCTATTGACTTCATCTTCTTCATCCTTGAGAAAAAGCTTGCTAGCTTTTTCCAAAGTGAGAAAATATTGTGAGAAAAATAAAAATAAAGTGAGCCCACTTCCTACTTCATCATCCTCTACTAGATTAGCACTTTAGTATAGCGTGTTAGCTTCACTAATCTCTCATTAGTGAAGTAGTAGCTTGAGTTAGTGTCTCCTCGATGTAGATCATCTTCGGCCTCGAAGACTTCAAGCAAGATCATTCCTTTCACCTTGAGATGCCATGCAAGAGTCCGGGAGTTCCATGATCGCAGCGAAGGGACCACTACAAGGAGCTATTGAAGTGAAGGACCGGTCTACAAAGGTTGTATTCCGTTATCACTTAGATATAAAGTTGTTTACTTTCTAGTTTAGCTCCTAAAACTCTAGTTAGATCCTAGGTTAGGATTGTTTGGCACACTAAATTTTTAAATACGGCATGTTTGATGCCTTGTGAAACCTTGTGGTTGTGCCTAAAAACCCTACACGTGTGAGACGAATGCTATATATATATATGATATATATAATAAACGTTGCTTATGTTTTGTACCCGCGCTAGTCCAGCCCCCGCTCTGCCGTTAGTTAAGTAACCTAACGGTGCATGACGGGGCCCCATGGTGAATGCGGATGGCATACTCGTACGTTCTATTTTCGTTTCGTTTTCTGTGATGTTTAGGAAACATTAAATGATGGGACTTCATTAATTAGATTAATAAAAAGAAAAGAAACCTAAAGATGTTGTAGAATCAAAATTTTAAAAAGGGTAGCTCTAGTTCTTGCTTTGCATAGTGGTATTCCTTGGTGAATATCCAGCACCTTATTTGATGAGGAAAAAGCCGAGATCCCTTCACCGGGAGTGACCTCTTTAGCAAAACTAGAAAATGCTACAACCCTCTTGGTTTTGTTTTTATAACTTCTCTAGTTCTTTCTTTGCATAGTGGTATTCTTTGATGAATATCCAGCACCTCATTCGATGAGAAAAGAGCCGAGATCCCTTCACCGGGAGTGACTTCTTTAGCGAAACTAGCAAAAGATACAAAAACACTCTTTTTCAAATTACTAGATTCTACAACGATATCAAGTTCATAACGCTAAAGGTTTTCTTAAAAACCAACATAGCCCTCCGTCATTTCAGATAAGTGTTGTTTAGTATTCGTGCTGTGTTTGTTGACCTTGTCAAGGCGTAGTGTGCGGTAGCTGATTAGTGCTTATCTTCCGCATGTGATGCGATTAGATTAGGGTAGTCGTGTGTCCTTGTTGACCTTGTCAAGGGTCGTGCGGGTGGGTTTAATTCAATCATGAAATGAACGGGTTGAACTTGACTTGCGGTTTATGATTTGTTGACCTTATCAAGGTTATAAATCGCATGGGGTAAAAACAATATTGGGAATTTCTATTGTTGGAATTTGCAATGAGATTGCATACCTTCTATATGATAGTTGGATCCCAATACCAACTGCGAGTAAGAGTTACTTCTTGGAGAGTTTTTCACTTTACATTTAGCTGATCAAGTAGGTGTCTAAGAAAGGTGTTAACGGGGTTATGCCCCTGAGGAAACGAGGTTATTTAATTAGTTCCATGCGAAAGTAAGGGGAGACTCCCTCGGAGTACTAATGCCTGCCTGGTCGAACGATTGGCGAACTTATAGGGTGTAATTAATTCCGGCTAATCTTACCTTTTACGGTTTGAAAGAAGATTTGATGAAAACAATGGGAGCCATCCTGATTAGATAAGATAATAACTAATCTAATCTTGCAAAGAGCGCACGCTAATGCGTTTCTTCTCTCTCTCTCTCCAGGTAGAGACCAATGACACGTCTTAATTAAGATAATAATATGGATGTATTGACCGAACCCGCTTATTATATTGGGCTAGGTTCCGCTCTATCTTATGACTATCATAAGTCTGAGCAAGGAATAGGGGAATACCCGGATTCCCATGCCACCCGAACGAAGAAGGAGCATACTGATGCATCTTCTTCGGGTGTGTCCGTTACCGAGAACTGTTTCTCAGTTTGCTCTACGTCCTGGGTATTGAATACCGGATCAGGATCATACGTATGTAATTTGTTACATGGGCTAAAGAGAGATAGAGAACTGGGAAAAGGTGATAAGTCTTTAATAGTAGGGAATTGAGCAATTGTTGCAGCCAAAGCAGTTGGCGAATATTACCTAGTGTTACCAACTGGTAATACATTGATTCTGAACGACTGTTACTACGTACCAAAAATGATGTGCATCATTATATCATTTTCTTTGCTAACTAAAGAAGGATATAATTTCACATTAGAGGATAATGTTATGAACATTTTTCTAAATCAAGTGTTGATTGGGTTTGGTACGTTATGTAATGGTATATACGTTCTAAATCAAACGACAGTTCTAAACGTACAGAACATACACAAGAGGAAGAGTTCAGAAATGAACGGGGCCTACTTATGGCATTGTAGACTAGGTCATAGCAATGCGACAAGGCTAGCTAAGTTACATAAAGATAGATATTTGAATCCGTTCGAATTTACATCTTATGAAACTTGCGAGTCATGTCTCAAAGGTAAAATGACCAAAACTCCATTTACTGGACACGGAGAAAAAGCTACTGAACTCTTGGGACTGATACATAGTGATGTATGCGGTCCTATGTCTACGCATGCTAGGAATGGTTTCTCGTACTTTATTACATTCACCGATGATCTTTCAAGATACGAGCATGTGTTCCTGATGAAACACAAATCTGAATCTTTGGAGAAATTCAAGGAATATAAGTGCGAAGTGGAGAACCAAACGGGTAAAAGTATGAAAATCCTTCGATCTAATCGAGGAGGAGAATACTTGAGCACAAAATTCCGTGACTATTTGAAAGAGAATGGGATTCTCTCTCAGTTTACTCCCCCGTATACACTACAGCACAACGGAGTATCGGAGCGGATGAATCGCACCTTATTAGATATGGTGCGCTATATGATGAGTACTGCTGAGTTACCTATTTCTTTTTGGGGTTATGCGCTTGAGACAGCCGCATACCTATTAAATCAAGTTCCATCAAAATCTGTGCCTAAACACCATATGAGATATGGAGTGGAAAGAGACCGTATCTTAAACGAGTTAAGATATGAGGTTGTCCGGCCTATGTCAAAAAGAAAAATCCGGAAAGCTCGAGACAAGGTCAGTTTTATGTAAGTTTATAGGATATCCAAAGAATTCGCATGCATATCTCTTCTACCATTGTGAGGAACAAAAGGTGTTTGTTGCTCAACATGCCACCTTTTCGGAAAAGGAATTTCTTGTAAAAGAAATTAGTGGTAATGAGGTAGAACTGGAAGAAGTTCCAGCTACACAAACTGTAACTGACAATTTGGTGGAACCGAAGGATTCGATAGTCCCCGACGAACCCTAGCCACTCCGCAGATCTAGTAGGGTTCCTTATCCACCTGAGAGATACTACGGTTTTCTCGTAGACGGTGGGAGCGAGGATTGCATCATGGAAGATGATGACCCAACTAGTTTCGAGCAGGCCATCACAAGTGGAGACTCTGTGAAATGGCTGGATGCTATGCGATCCGAGATGGAATCCATGTACACCAACAAAGTATAGACTTTGGAAGTTGCTCCTGAAGGGGTAAAACCCATCGAGAGCAAGTGGATCTTTAAGAAGAAAATTGGTGTAGATGGAAAAGTTGAGACTTTCAAAACTATACTTGTTGCAAAATGTTTTCGTCAACGACCTAGTGTCGATTATGATGAAACCTTTTCTCCAGTGGCTATGCTTAAGTCCATCAGGATCTTACATACCATTGCTGCATACCATGACTACGAAATCTGGCAGATGGATGTCAAGACCGCTTTTCTAAATGGTGATTTAAAAGAGAGCGTGTACATAACACAGCCAGAGGGCTTTGTAGATAGTGGGAGCAGTGGAAGCATGTGCAAGCTGCTTAAATCAATCTACGGATTAAAGCAGGCATCGCAGAGCTGGAACATCTGTTTTGATGAAGCTATCAAAGAGTTTGACTTCATAAAAAACGTAGATGAATCTTGTATATACAAGAAGGTTGTAGAGAGTAAGGTTGTCTTCCTCGTATTGTATGTGGATGACATAATCTTGATAGGAAATGATGTTCCTATGCTACACTCGGTCAAGCTCTTCTTATCACACAAGTTCTCCATGAAAGATATTGGTGATGCCTCTTACATCCTGGTGATTAAGATCTATAGAATTATATCTAAACGAATGTTGGGATTGTCCCAATCCAGGTACATAGACACCATACTAAAGAGGTTTGGTATGGAAGATTCTAAGTGTGGTAATTTATCCACTTGCTCAGGAATCACTCTCTCCAAAGAGATGTCTCCCAAGACTGATTTGGAGAGGGCTCGCATGCAAGGGTTGCCCTATGCTTCGGCAGTAGGGTCAATCATGTATGCGATGTTGTGTATCAGACCGGATGTAGCTTACTCGCTAGGTGTAGTGAGTAGGTATCAATCAGATCCTGAGGAAAACCACTGGACAGCTGTGAAGAACATTCTTAAGTACTTGAGAAGGACTAAAGAAATGTTATTGGTGTATGGTAACGGTGAGCTCCAGGTGGAGTCCATTATCGATTTGAGCTTTCAGAGTGATAAGGATGACAGTAAGTCGGTTTCGGGTTTTTTCTTTACCCTCAATGGAGGGGCGGTATGTTGGAAGAGTTCCAAGCAAGATACCGCAGCAGACTCGACGATGGAGGCTGAATACATCGCTGCCAACGATGCAGCCAAAGAGGCTGTCTGGATGAAGAAGTTCATAGCTGAACTTTGTGTGGTTCCATCCATTGAGAATTCAATACATGTGTATTATGATAACAATGGAGCTGTGGCTTTGGCCAAGAAACCCCAGTCCCATCAGAGATCCAGGCATATTCTTTGGCGGTATCACCTGATCCGGGAGATAGTTGATCGCCGGGAGATCGAGATCAGGAGAGTTGACACGAAGGACAACGTATCGGATCCACTCATGAAGGCCCTCTCCCAGACGTAATTCGAGAGACTATTTGGGATGTTGGGTATGAGTTACTACAACAACTGGCCTTAGTGCAAATGAGAGATTGTTAGGAATATGTATATGTCACGCCCCGCTTCCCAATATACGGGCAGAGGATGCGACGAGGCCTTTACGTATTTACTCTGAAGTAAACACGCTAAGCGTATCTAAGCAATATAAGTAAAATGCATAAGAGACAAGATGTAAGTAAACAACAACTTTATTTATTAACATTCTTTTTACAATACATCTGAAAAGTAAATACATGGAATGGAAAACAATGCCTAAACAGTGGCATAATAGAAATGGAAAATACAGAGTGTAAATGTGTACAAGGAATCTAAAGCTCTGGGTCGAAAGCTAGCTGGTCCAAATCCTCGCTGGTGGGCTCGATCTCCAGTGAGTCCGAATTACCTGACGACATTCCAAAGAAGAAGAAAGAGAATGTCGTCAGCGAACAAATCGCTCGGTAAGTCCCGTAAATAGACAAGAATGGAATAGACATAATAGAGAGTATATTGTTATAATATTGTATTTAGTGTTAACGCTATTGTTTGTAGCTTGGTACAGAAGATGCCAGTGTATACGAGAGGAGTCTCACTAGACCAGAGACTAAGGTATCAGGAGTACAAGGCTCCGTCGATAATATTACGGAACAACGGCATAGATGTAATTACGTCTTAAGTGACCACCTCGTGCCACCTTTAACATATTCCGTACCAGTCTACCCCTTTATAAACCCCGCGATGTCTTGATTGTATTGATGTATTGTTTGAAGTGTATATTGTATATAGATGGATGACTTGCCGAAATCATGATATCAGTAAATGGATGTAACTGGAGAGTCATGTAGATGGAGGTATATCCATGGTTCGGTTCGGTCAATATAGATT
This sequence comes from Agapanthus africanus, assembly GCA_030015575.1. NCBI lineage: Eukaryota > Viridiplantae > Streptophyta > Magnoliopsida > Asparagales > Amaryllidaceae > Agapanthus > Agapanthus africanus. Next base: position 135,002,770 of record JASDDO010000004.1, on the reverse strand, counting down.
GAATAGATTGAACAGATTGAACAGATTGAATATATGGATTGTGTTATATACTTGAATCATATTCAAGTCAGATTGATTATATTGAGACTCAGTCCGAGTCAGACAATTAGAAAAGAAATTGAAGTCCTGAATTATGTTTTGGTGCTATCGGTAACTGCTGCACATGGACGGCAGGATTTGTGTCTTTTTCAAAGATAATTACCGTGTTGATAACACCGTTTGTTAAGTTGTCTATCTTAAATAGGCAAGCACCCATATCTCCGGCTCCCTGAGGCTCAAGAGACTGGTCCCGCTTAAACCTATATTTACTAGGGTCCTTATTGTAATTTAGTATAACTTGAGGGGGTTTTATGTAAAAATAATTTTGTATAATTTTCAAAATACACCTCAAGTATTTTATTACCGTCTTTAGAGTTTTTATTGATGTATATTCTATCAATGTGACATTTCTAGTGAAAAAAAATCTAATTTCATAATATATGGTATTTATTTGTAATATTGGAATTGCATGGTATTTTCTTGTAAATGAGATATTTTTCTTGAATTTTGGAAATGTGGAATATTATAAATATTAAAAATAGATATTTTGATATTAATTACATATATATTTATTTATTAAAAATATAATTTTTATTTATAATAGAAATCACATTTTTCTAAACAAAATTGTATTTTAAATCTTTCGAGATTGTATGCTCCTTGCGGAGGTCTGCATCTCACTCTATTAGGCCCGAGGATGTGCGATAATCTGCATCATCCCGAACGGGTTTCCTGAAATGGGTTGTAGAGGCGTATTTGCAAAGATTTTTTAAAATACACATCTTGTAGAAGAATGTTTTTATAAGTCGGAGGTAGTTATGTGTAAAGTCGTATTTTTCCCAAATCTATATTCCCAAATTTTATCGTTCTATGTCAGATATGTGTGTTGTGAGGAGCTAGGTCATTACCTCGTGAGTTTTCTAAGGTAATACGGTTTAAAAAATTCAAGTATGTCGAAATGAAACATGAAGGTATTTTAATGTAAAAGTGGAATAAAACTTGCTACGGTTATTATTTTGATGCCAAACTTGTTCTATTATCTTCATTAATGTTTAATGGTCATGACATAAGATTTTGGTATTATCGTGTTTAAGAAAAATAGAACTTTTTAAGGAAAAACCGAATCGGAAGTCGGATTAACTCCGCTTCCGTCGGGTTTTAGTTTTGAATGTTTTTAGAATAGAGAAAAGAATAAGAAGTAGGGACTTACAGGTTATTAGACTAGAAGAGAGAAGGAGGAAGAGGTAGGAGGTGCCGGTGCATCGTTTCGTCGTCGGAATCTCCTCAGAACGTCGTCGGAAGTTCGCCGGCGCTTCGCCCTTTGCTAACTCCACTCGCACACAAAAAGTCTTGGGAATTTTCTTGAGAGTTTGGGCAGGGATTTGTGAGTGAGGGGGGGGGGGGTGATTTGAGGGGCGGTATTTAAAGGAAAAATTAGGGTTTAGGGTAATGAAAGAGTGTGATAAAAAAATTGTATTAAAATGGATTTAATGTATGTTTTAATTTGCTCTGTAAATGTGCAGGGAAATTAAATAATACATGGGTTATGGGGGGAGTTCAAAGGTCGCATAGGTTAAAAGAATTTAGGGTTTGGGCCGAGTTGCCGGCCCGAGTCGGCCGAGTCGGGCCGCGTCTCCTTGCTACGTGTCCCCGACGCTTGGTCTTGACTCGTGCACCCATTTGTTTATTCTGTAACTTACCTTATTATGTGTAGTGCATATGTAAACTCTTGGACTTCTAAAAGATTAAAAGAATTTAATTAAAAAAAATGTGTGGTTGATGGGATTTGAACTCTGGTGCTTTGGTTCAGCAGTGCAAGGTCTTACCAATGAGCTACAAGCCCCTTCTTGCTGTTCTAAAGCAAAACAAACTTATAACTTGTGCTCAGGCTAAAGTACCCCTTTCTGTATTTTTGAAAAAAAAATTGTACAGAAAGTTTAGGGTAGTTACAGTATGCCCTAGAGGCCATTATTGTACATTGATGTATATTATAGTGGATGCTTGGACATATATATATAGGACTTTCTTGCTCGACATGATAGTATGCTATATGGTTACTCTTTATCTTAACATGTACATTTAGTATTATTATACTGTCTCTCAGATACATGTTGATAAAGCCCTTAGGGTGTTGGATTGACTAACGGGACTATGATGTAGACCATACTACTAGGACCTGGGTAGTCCATAAGCACGTCCTTTAATTGTTCCTAGTCGAGGGTATATCGAGACAGGGCATCGATATTCCAGAGTAGACTAGTGTGTACATTTCTTGACCCTGTATAGGGGTAATGGTTTATCCCATAGCCATTGGTGTTTGACATCAAAGATTGTACATATGTGCTCATTAAAGAATGGGTACACCGAACAGGACTCGCCGAGAACTCCTAGATGGTACTATACATATCGTCAGATAGCAGTTCTCTGGTGACACTGGTACATGTTAGTCTGTAGACCCAAGATCGTCATAGAGTCTTGTATGGTTCCCACTGTGCTTTGATTTCCTCCCTACCACAGTTCAAAGGAGCCGTGCAAACAAGTGGATTTTGGATACAGTCCCGTATCACATGGAGGAAATGAGCGATAGGAGAGGTTTCGTCTCTCCCGGTATAGGGAATTGATGTTGCGCTATACTCGATTGGCTATAACAGGAAGTCCATGGCTAGGGCTGTTGATCAGATTTACTGGTAAGTGTTATCAGTAGTTTCTCGTACCGTTATAGGCCTTACATCGGCATGACTTATCAAGTTATTGGGGTCTGACGATTCCACCCCCAGACTCGATATGCGACATATCAGAAGAAGAGACCGGACTGTACGGTAAGTGTTACCTATAGGCTTCATGGGAGTTTGGACAAGCTTGCTTGTTGATTTTCTATTCGTTCAATACCTGGGTAGCCGTTACGTCCAGTTAGTACCGTTGACGGCTTGTGGGTGACTGATGTGATCATCACCTACTGCTGGCGTATTGACTAGTCTTTAGAGTCCCACATAGAAGTTTCCTGGTTCAAGCGAAACGAAGTAGGGCACATATGCTGATATGTGCGGGGGGCCTGATTAAATACGAGTATGAGATACCGTATTGTGATCTGGCGGTTATTTGTTATCGGTTAGGTTATATGTGATATAACCGGATTATTGAACCAAGTGTTGATTTGATAATGTGATATACAGATAAATGATATTAGTTGGTTATATATGATATAACCGGATTATTAAATCAAGTGTTGATTTAATAATATGATATATATTTATATTTGATATAATTATATATTAACTAATATTATTAGTTCACTAATTATTCTTCATAATATATATATTAATGTATATATATGATATATATATATTATATATATATATATGAAACATGGCAAGGATTTTCTATTTTTAGAAAATAGAAAATAAGGTAGAAAAATGGGGAGACTTTTTGTATATGGTGTGAAGCATGGGCTTTAACATTTGTTTATTGGTCTTGACTCACTATTCAAGCATGGTTGCAATTTATTATTGCAAATAATTCCATGCTTGAATAAGTGCGAGGTCAAGAAAGAGCCATTTGATTGACTTCATTCCTTCACCGGGAGTGACCTCTTTAGAAAAACTAGAAAAGCCTAAAAAACATTCCATTTAAAATCACTCGATTCTACAACGATATCAAGTTCATTACGCAAAGGGTTTTCTTAAAAACCTGTCGTAGCCCTCCGTCATTTCAGATAAGTACTAGTTAGTATTCGTGCTGCGTTTGTTGGCCTTTGTCAAGGCGTAGTGTGCGGTAGCTGATTACTGCTTATCTGTATATAGCATATGATGCGATTGAGTTAGGGTAGTCGTGCGACCTTGTTGGCCTTTATCAAGGGTCGTGCGGGTGGGTTTAATTCAATCAGGAAATGACGGGTTGAACTTGACTAACATCCTATGATTTGTTGGCCTTTGTCAAGGTCATAGGAGGCTAGAGGTAAAATATTATCGGGAATTTCAAGTGTTGAAATTTGCAATGAGACTGCATACCTTCTATGAGATAGTTGGATCCCGATACCCACTGCGAGTAAGAGTTACTCCTGGAAGAGTTTTACACATTACAATTAGCTGATCAAGTAGGTGTCTAGAAAGGTGTTAACGGGGTTACGCCCCTGGAAAAACGAGGTTTATTTTAATTAGGTCCGTGCGAAAGCACGGGGAACCTCCCTCAAAGTACTGGCACTGGCCTGGCTGAAAGAGTGGGAGCCATCCTGATTAGATAAGATAATAACCAATCTGATCTTGCAAGAGCATACGCTACAGTGTTTTCTTCTCTCTCTCTCTAGGTAGCGACCATGTCACGCCTTAATCAAGATAATAAAATGGATGAATTGACCGAACCCGCTTGTTATACTGCGTGTTCAGTTAATAAAACTGCACATTTGTTATTACATTTTTCCTATTATTTCTATATTTGAAAAGGTGTTTATTATAATATATGATACATATGAGGGTTTATCTGTAAAAATACTATTTTCATGTGTTGATATATTATAATTAACATTTGGTAGGAAAATGTATGCAAAAATACCATTGACCAAATCTTAATGTTGAAATTAATATCTCAATAAAACAAACTCTACTAATATTATTTGTTGAGTTGTTGTGTAGAATTATCAGGGCTAAAATCCAGGGAATCAAAGTTGTTAAGAGCAAACCTGCCTAATTAAGAAAGCAAACAAAGAAATCAAGTCTGGCAGAAACAAAGAAAAGATTTCCAATTTCCAAAGGTTCCAGAGAACTCCACGTGTCATAAAGAGAAAAACCCCAGAAACCAAATCAAAGGATCACACTATTTGGCCGCGGATCCGCCGCGGTTTTGAAGACTTAGGAGTTGGAATTTTTTCTGTTGAATCCTAACCTCTTGCTTCCAAAATTGGAAGCTAAGGTTCTGGCTTTTGGAGTATAAATAAGGACCGAGAGCCCCTTGAAAAAATAATCAAGGCGACGAGATCATGAAGTCCAAGACGGCTCACGCATCCAGGTTGATTATCAACGGTTCATCTACCTCCTTAGAAGAGATCGAGAAGCAAACTAGTATTTGTAATCATTTTCTAAGGAAACAAAGTGTAATGAATTTTGTTGATTAATAAAGGTAGTTCTTTTTCTTAATTCGTTTGCATTTTACATTATATTTTCCCTCTCTGTCTTTTCATCTTCTTTTCCCAACATGCGCGAGTAATTCTCCGCTTGTTAGGGTTCATAGGATTATGATAGATTAATGGATGATGAAGATCCTTAAATTCTTTTTACGTCCTATAAAGTTTATAAACTTTACTAAAAGAATCATTAACATCCTAATCGGGAGCGCTACCAATTTATTGTTAGTCTCGACCGCGATTAGAGATTAGATTAATGATTGTTTTGGTAAAGGCTAGATATGAACGGAGTTCCATGTCGAGATAGGGGTTAAGAGTGTGAACCCTTTTCCCTCCAGAAACCCTAATCTACATGCATCTCTGTCGTTCTAGTTTTAAATCTATTAAAGGATAAAAAGAGTAATCTTTAATTAATCATCCATAACTACTAAATCCTAATGAACCCTACAAGTCCCCTTTTAATATTGAACTTACATCCATAATTAATCTAGATCTATATTTTGCATCCATGTTTAACGTAGATCTAGAACCTATAACCATTCTTATTTCTTCCTCCTTTCTTTCTCAACACGCCTAAAGTAAGAATAAAAGGTTCAACGTTTCCCTTAGGACGACCTGTACCCACCTCGGTCTAGCTACGCGCGACACCGTTCTGATTGCGGTTAAACCACAAACACTCTTTTTCAAACCAATCAAATGGCGCCGTTGCCGGGGATACGTGCGTAAATTTTTATTCTTATTATTTGTGTTGAATTCTTATCCGATCTATATCATAATTAAAACAAAACTGCAAATCGTATATTTAACGAAGTGTGTGAATTTTTGCAAGGAGATCTGGAGTCACAGACTTAAGGAAACAAAAAGACATAGACATTCATCGAGATCCAGAGGTGAACAGGAAGCCACAGAAAATTTTTCATCAAGCGATCCCTCTTCCCTGTGGCGGATCCGCGGCCTAGAGTGCACATCGGAGGCGGAAGCGCGGCCGGTTAGGAGATCTATGGCTTCAGTCTTCTCTGGTAAGATTCTAACCTCTTCCTCTCTCCTCTCAAATCCAATAAAATCTATTTTCCGCAGGATTCTTTGCAAAATAGCGCCGCTCAAAAATCTTTTTGCAATAGTTTTGTGATTGGTTTTGTTTTGCATATTTTAATACGGAATTTAAGGGGCAAAGACTAAATCCAGATTAGGTGGGGATTTCATCACCCTTCCTAAGCCCCACAAATCACAAACCGAGCATCTGCATCAACCCTACATTAATTTAAAAAATATCTAGACCAGACTCTAAGGACTGTCGCGCTCATTAAGGACAGAGGAAGGTCATGGGTAATCTATCGCTTATTCGCATTACTTTTGTGGTGCCTAGGCAAGTGTGTCTAAGGCAAGTGGTTACTTAATTAAGGCCCGCTATTTTCGGTGATTCGTATAGAGGATACCTCCCACTTACCTGGCACTTACCTGGCCACAAGAGTAATAAAGAGGTGGTAGAGGATTGATCCTGTGGCTTGTCCTTTGGAAGTCTAGGAGCGGTCTAGAGACTGGACCTAGGTAACCTTAGTTCTAGGGTTGTTTGTGCATTATTGTGTGATTTGTCTTAAGCCCCACTTTTTCAAAACAGACCAATTTTAAATCACACACACGCTGCCACTTGCACTAAACCCGCTTAGTGCATGCTCGGCTGGACACGGGATTCTAGTGCCCGTCTTGTCCGCGTTCCTGCTATCGACTCCGAAGTCGGTACTTCTTCATCTTCTTTTCCCCCACCACACACCACGACCGAGATGGACGGTACTCCATCAGATTATAACACCACGCTGCCACCGCCCGTAGGTGAGCAGAATCCACCGAGCATCTCTCTCTAAGAGAGATGCTATCCTATCCATGGTCCTCTTCCCACTTGTCTATCTATTCCTCCAGCTAACAGGGATAATTTCGAAATTAAACCCCACTACATCAATCTGCAGCCCAAATTTCACGGGCTTGAGTCGGAAGACGCGTACGTTTTCATCACCAAATTTGAAAACGTATGCGCAATGATGGGTACTTCACAACTGACTGTGGATGCTATGTGCTTGCGTCTTCTCCCATTCACTCTGTGCGACTTGGCAGAAAAATGGCTTTATAATACTGCCGCACACTCTATCACCAACCGGGATGAATTCGTAATTGCATTTCTTAAGAAGTTTTACCCAAACCATAAGACTGCCCATATTAGGAGCGAGATCAACCAGTTCACCCAGCTTCCCAATGAACCATTTTGGAAGTTCTTTGAACGTTTCAAGGATCTGCTTGTCCAATGTCCTCATCATGGAATACAAAGATGGGATTTATGCCGAATTATATATGAGGGCATTAATCCGGCGACAAAGCAGATGCTTGAAACAATGTGTCAATGCAATTTCATGTCTAAAGATGACGGCGAAGCTTGGAAGTATCTGGAAGATCTCGCTGAAAACACTTTGCAGTGGGAAAGCGTAAGACCACCTTCATTTAGGGGAGGTATTCACCAGCTCGATGTTTCCATCGTAGTAAAAGCCGAAATGGCAGCGATGCAGAAGAAACTCGACGCTATTGAGAACAAATTCTCATCAGTCTCCCTAAATCAGGTCACGCTTCCCAAGACTGTGTGTGGTTGCTGTTCAGATCCTTCACACTTAACGGAAGAATGCCCTATGAATGCATCGTTTCAAACTAATGCTGCTTTTCAGCAGCGACCTAGAAACGATCCTTATTCTTCCACGTACAATCAATGATGGAGGAATCATCCTAATTTTGCTTGGAACCAAAACCAACCCCAAAATCAAAATCAGTTCCAAAGCAATTATCAAAGACCTCCTCCACAGCAACCACAACCACAGAATCAGCTCCCCTTTCAGTCACAAAATTTCCAAAATCTGGCCAACACTTCCGCACCGCAATTGGCCGGTAATGATAACTCTTCTCTCGCACAAACTTTGGACATGTTTATGAAACATACAATTCAAATGTCGGCTGATATGAAGTCTTTTATTGATACCATACAGAAAAACTCTGCCTCCCACGGTGAGAGTATTAAATCAATAGAAAACCAAATTGCACAGTTGAACGCCGCAATGAGTGCGAGAGAGAAAGGGAAACTCCCATTTCAACCCCTACCGAATCCTGGCCACTCACAAAATCATAATGTGAATGCCGTTACTACGTTGAGATCGGGAAAAGTGCTGAATAACCGAGTGGGTGAGCAATTTGATGTTAGTGACACCAATGATACCCCAGCTTCTTCTTCTTCCCCTAATTCGTCTAGTCTCCCACCTTCATCCGAGCCTATTCTCCGTTTTCCCCAAGGCTCGAACCCTTCGCTCATTTTCTCGAATCTACCTAAAACGATCCCCACTCCCATTCTGGGATCCACTCCATCCCCACAATCCTCTACAATGTTGGACCAAACCCTTATTGATAAAGCACCTTATCCAAACAGGTTAAGGGGCAACAGATCAAGTCCACCAATTAAGAAGATTGTGGAAATTTTTAAGCAAGTTAACATAAACATTCCTCTCCTAGATGCTATTCAACAAGTTCCGTCATATGCGAAAATCCTAAAGGACTTGTACACTAGGAAGAGTAAAGTTCAAGTACCTAAAAATGTTTTTCTTGCGAGTAATGTGAGCACTGTTTTTACACAACAACTACCCAAGAAACGAAAGGACCCCGGAAGTCCTACAATTTCTATTTCTATTGGTGGTAAAAATATCAATATTGCTCTACTCGATTTAGGTGCTAATGTTAACTTGCTTCCGTATTCTGTTTATGAGCAATTATGGATCGGAGAGTTAAAACCGGCACATTGCACTCTTCAGATGGCCGATCGATCTATCACCCAACCTAGGGGTGAGCTAGAGGATGTGTTAATCAAAGTCGGGGAATTTATATTTCCCGTGGACTTTATCGTTATAGATACACAGCCTGTAGCGAACCCACACAATCAAATCTCGGTGATACTCGGTCGACCCTTTTTGGCCACTTCCAACGCAGTAATCAATTGTAGAAACGGCTCTATGACCTTATCCTTCGGAAAGAAGTCAATTGAGCTTAACATTTACAAGTTGGGAAGTGAACCCTCCGAACCCTATGCTCATGTCTGTTCTTTCGAATTAATGGATGTCGACAGCAGCGAATTTGATCAACCTCATGATACTGACTCTTTTCATATGTTGTTGCTTGACCCAACCATGTATTATACATACACGGACTCTTCCACCGAGTTTTCTGGGTCAACATCTAACGCTGATGAGGAACTTTTTATAGAGTCTGACGATCACCCCATTTTTTTCTGAGGACATCATTTTTCGGGGTATCGATGAAAGCTTTGAGGAAATCTTCGCTGATGAACTCCCATTTTTAGCAAACACGGATGTTGAGATGAATCAACTCCAAGACGAAGAAATTGAACCTCCACCTCTTCTTCTGGACAATCATGATAATGCGAGTAATCCATCATCACTATCACTGTGTCGGCTCTCCAAATTGAGACGCAATCCTTTTCCATTACACCTCTTATCACTTCCCCACTTCTTCACGTCGAAAGGTGACATGTTCTTCCACCAACCTTGGTGCTTCATCGATAAATTTTTTGAATGGTTGGTGTTGACTTTAGGTCTTTGCAAAGCTTGGCATTGACCAATAACCTTGACCCCCTCGTGTGATTTTAAAAGATTAACATTGTTTAACTCAAGTTTGGGGGGGGGTATATTTTGGCTCTTGAAAGAAAATGATTTTTACAAAATTGTGAGACAAAAAGATGTTTAGGGAGGATTTCACTTTCATTATTTCCTGTCCCCTTTCTCCTCCCAAGTCTACAGGTTTTTGAGCTTAACGGATAACAACAGTGAGGACACTGCTGCAAACAGGTTTGGGGGAGGTTTGTGCTTATTTACACATCAATTTGCATCATATTTTGTATAAGCACAACATTTTCAAAAAAAAAAATAAAAATTTTGATAACAAAAGATTAGATAGTGAAAAATTACATCCAAAAGATTGAAAAAATTTAAGAAAACCAAGAAAATTAGAAGTTTTCTTAAACGAACTAGTAATAAGTAGTTATGAGCCGTTGTCCCAAGAGTTAGTAAGATGAAGGAAGTCACTAATCTGAGGATAAAAATAAGTCTGAAAAATAGTTTCTATTCTGGAAGCCAAACATTTGAATGTTGATACCCTACTATATGCACTTACACACGTCTTGAAACTTGGGATAGTAGAGGATACCTTGAAATGCTCTTGTCTAAAACCAAAGTATGAAGGAAATATAAATGAAGAAAATATAAATTGTGAAAAGAAAAATGAACACTGGTTTTGTTATCGCCAAGGCAGCAATAAAAAAATATAGCGAGGGTGCTTCATCACCTAGTGCTTTAGACCAACTGGTCTGGGAGTCACTGCTAAGCCTTAGGTGGTGGAAGACGAGGAAAATACTATCACCTAATCAGCAAGCACATAAGTAATCGGTCGGTTAGTACCTCAAGAAGTATTAACGGTCGCATGAAAATGTGTGAGCAAATCCATATAAATATTCATCAAATTAAAAAGTACCGAGGTAGATGGACAAGAGTATGATAGCTTGAATTGAATTCTCCGAGTGTAAGGATGTTCTATTCACACACGTAGGGGTATATGATCGATGTTTGGATGAAAGGTAGGAATGAAGAATAAAGACGATGTTTTATTGAGGGATGAAGTGATTTCTAACATCTTTTCATGACTATTAAGATAGGGCTCATGACAACTGAAAAGCTAGTGTAGTTGGAAACTCTAAATTTTCAAAGTATTTCTTTTATGGTTCTTATCTTTATATGTAACTTTCACCATCTCTCTTTTATTATAGGATTTTTGTGGGTGTAATCCGCTGAAAACCCTCAGGAGACAACACTCCTCCTACTAGGGACACCTAGAGGTTTAACGGCTTGTTACATGTGCTCAGTGCAATCGTGTTTGCCTACGAAAGCGTGCTTAGTTTTCTCCTTTCTTTTTCTCCTTCTCTTGAATAAACTAGTTTGCTCGGGACGATCAAAGATAAGTTTGGGGGTATTTGTTCAGTTAATAAAACTGCACATTTGTTATTACATTTTTCCTACTATTTCTATATTAGAAAATGTGTTTATTATAATATATGATACATATGAGGGTTTATCTGTAAAAATACTATTTTCATGTGTTGATATATGATAATTAACAGTTGGTAGGAAAATGTATGCAAAAATACCATTGACCAAATCTTAATGTTGAAATTAATATCTCAATAAAACAAACTCTACTAATATTATTTGTTGAGTTGTTGTGCAGAATTTTCAGGGCTAAAATCAAGGGAATCCGTAACAACCCTAATTTTCCTATACACTTTTCTATTCAATTTTTTTTAAATCTTTAAAAGAGTATTTAAACCTGAGCACAATATATATATAAGTAACTATTTTGTTTTTAAATAACTCCAATTTTTGTATACATAAATTTGATTTAAATTTGAAGTATACTTGGAGTATTTAATGTTGCTGATATCACTTTAAATATCTATTTTCCAACAATAATTACAAGATGGAGCTTGTAGCTCATTGGTAATACCTTGCACTGCTGAACCAAGCCACCAGAGTTCGAATCCCATGGTCCACATTATTTTTAGATTATTTTTTCTTTTAAAATTCTTGGAAGCCCAACAGTCCACAAGCCATAACTCCCAAAAGATGAACTGAACCCTAAAAACGGAGTATACCAAAGTCTACATCAGAGAACCCCGCACCCGACGGTCGCCGGACTCGGCCGGGCTCGGTCGGACGGGCGAGCTCCCAAAACCAAAAATGTGGCCTTTTGCATTCCATAACCCCCTGTTCACTCCATTTTAATAGATCAGTTCCAGAATTTTAAATACACCATAATTACTACAAATTTTAATGTTTTTCTTTAAATTTTTATAATTTTTTTAATAAAGAAAACCTTTCATCTATCCTACCCTAGCTACCCTATAAATAGACCCCCCTACCCTCTACCCTCTCATCCCAAAACACTAGGTTTACTCTCTTGAAATTTTCACAAGAAAGGTGTGCTTTGAAACCGAGTTCGCGGCGAAGCGCTGACGGATTTCCGGCGACGTTCTTTGAAACAACCGGCGACGAAACAAAGCCTCGACCACTCACCTTGTTCCTCTATACTCTTTAGTATAGATCGAAGCCTGTAAGTCGCGTTCTTTTCTTCTTCTACTTCTCAAAAAAATACGAATTTATGAAACCCGACGGAAATCGGAACAAACCGATTTCCGATTCGGTTTTTCTACAAAATCTCACTTGTCACCCATATCATAATACCTAAACATATTCATGATGACCATTAATCACATAACAATTAATTTGGACAAAGTTTCTCACATGAAATGATAGTTTTCTTGTAATATCGTATTCTTTTCACAATAATACCATAATGTTTATTTTTCTTCTTCTAATCAATTCCATCATTCCTAAACATGTTCATCTTGATCACTAAACTTGTAAAAATCAATTTGAATGAGTTTTCACACATGAAATGATAACTTTTGCAAATACCGTATTCTTTCACCTAAATACCCTCATGTTTAATTTATCATATTTAACCCCTAAACTTCACTATACCTTAAAATAAGTCACGAGGTAATGACCTACCTCCTCACACACGCAAATACAACCCTAAAATGATATCATCAAAACTTAGAATACGATAAAACGAAATTTTCATTAAAATACCATAATCTTCATAAAATCATTCTTAAAGGTTTTAGATTGTTACACTTTTAAGTAAATACTTCTTACTAGGAAAATACGATAAGTTGTGGACATCGATCGTTTATCTAAACTGACTTTGTGGTGTCTAGGCTAGGCAAGTGAGCTTGGGTAACTTTAAAAGGCCCGCCTCACGATTCGTGAGCGGATCCCTCCCTCCTCACTTGTACTTACCTGGCCACAATTGGCGGTGAAGAGGCGATTGGAGGCTTCTAACGACTTGTCGTTTAGACCATTTAGAAATAGGCTAGTTGGCTTAGGAAACCCTAGAATCTAAAATACGGAAAACTACACTTTGCGAGTAAATACCTTTTACTTTATAAAACCGTTTTCTAAAAGATTAGTGTTTTACAATCTTTGCAAAGCGCCGCTACAACCCATCTTTGGGGAACCCGTTCGGGATCGTACGGTTTATCGCGCACCCTCGGGCTAGTAGTGCGAGATTCAGACCTCCGCAAGGAGCATTCGGTCTTGAAAGGTTTAAAATACGACATCTTAAGAAAATGAGATTTTTTTGGAATATAAAATATTTATTAAAATTATTTGTTGTATAAATATATGTATATTTATCATTTAAATATCTATTTTATTATAATATAAATGTTCCACATTTTTCTAAAGATCACAAGAATATATTTTACACTAAAATACCATAAACTTCAAATAAACAATATTACAGAGAAATACCAAAAACTAGGATATTCTCACTAGAAATGTCACAATGTAAAATTCATCCTCATTACAACCCTAAAGACGAGTAATAAATACTTGAGGTGTATTTTGAAAAGTATATAAAAGTATTTTTACATAAAACCCCCTCAAGATTTATAAATTACCCTAAGGACCCTAAAAATTATAAGACCTCGATTCACAATTCTGATTGTCTGACTCGGGTTTGAGTCTGATTAATCTGACTTGAATATGATTCAAGTCAATCCATAATCTACAAGTTTCCAATTCAATATGAACACATGAATCCATGAATACAATTACCGGTTTATACAATCTGGCTGAACCGAACCATGGATATATTCCTTCTACATGATTTCTAGTATTCCATTTACATGACACTACGGTTATGACCGTTTCCTGATATTATGGTTTCGGTCAGTCAGCCAATCAATCATACAACCAACACAATTTACAATATAACAATACAAACAAGACATCACGGGGTTTAAAGGGGTAGATTGGTACGGAAGGTGTTAAAGGTGGCACGAGGTGGTAAGATTAAGACACCTAACCTATATTTCGTTGCTGTTGTACCGTGGCTTAACGGTTCCTTGTACTTTCCGTTTGCCCTGGTCTCTAGCATATAGAGACCCCCCCTCGTATACACTGGCATCCTTCTGTACCAAGCTACAAACAACAGCGTTGACATAACATTACAACAATAGTTTACACTTTAAAATGTATCTTCTTATTCTGTCTTCTCTACTTCCCTCTTACCTTTGGGACTTACCGAGCGATCTGTTCGCTGACGACATTCTGTTTCTCTCTTCTTTGAATGTCGTCAGTTGACTTGGACCCGGCAGAAGTTGAGCCATCACATGAAGACTTGGAGCAGTTTACTCAAGACTCTGCAGTATAATTTCATTGTACACTTTTCATTCCAGTACTTTACATTTCCTGTTATGCCACTGTTTAGGCATCTTTATTTCAGTTGTATTTCCTTTTCATGTATTGTACAAAGAATGTTAATAAATAAAAGTTGCTGTTCTTCTTATACTCTTGCCTCTTGTGTAATTATTTATATATTTCTTAGCTACGCTTAGCGTATGTACTTCTCAGTACATACGTAGCGGACCTCGTCGCGTCCCCTTCGCCGTACACTGGGAAGCGGGGCGTGACAGGTTTTGTTGGTGGCCCATGCAGGTCAGAGCTGTATGAATCCCTGTCATGCAGTTCTGGTCTGCGTAAACAACTTAAGCAATATAACACAAGAACCAGCAACTAAAACATTCTTTACAATTCATGTTCTTTGAATCTTGCAAATTTCTATTCCTTGAATCTTATCATTTGAATCTGTCCTAACCCAAAATTCCCTCATCTCTTTTACAATTTTACCAAAACTTTTGCATCCTTTCATTCCTTCACACATTCTTCACATTTCTAAAACCATTGCACCACCTTGTTATTTTCGCATATTGTTAGTACACCAGCACCAAACTTTCCTTGGATTGTTACACTTTCCTTTTACAAATTTCGAGGACGAAATTTTTATAAGGAGGGTAGAATGTAACAACCCTAATTTTCCTATACACTTTTCTATTCAATTTTTTTTAAAATCTTTAAAAGAGTATTTAAACATGAGCACAATACATATATAGGTAACAATTTTGTTTTTAAATAACTCCAATTTTTGTATACATAAATTTGATTTAAATTTGAAGTATACTTGGAGTATTTAATGTTGCTGATATCACTTTAAGTATCTATTTTCCTACAATAATTACAAGATGGAGCTTGTAGCTCATTGGTAATACCTTGCACTGCTGAACCAAGCCACCAGAGTTCGAATCCCATGCCCCACATTATTTTTAGATTATTTTTTCTTTTAAAATTCTTGGAAGCCCAACAGTCCACAGGCCATAACTCCCAAAAGATGAACTGAACCCTAAAAACGGAGTATACCAAAGTCTACATCAGAGAACCCCGCACCCGACGGTCGCCGGACTCGGCCGGGATCGGCCGAGTCGGCCGGCCGGCGCTGCCGGCCGGACTCGGTCGGACGGCCGAGCTCCCAAAACCAAAAATGTGGCTTTTTGCATTCCATAACCCCCTGTTCACTCCATTTTAATAGATCAGTTCCAGAATTTTAAATACACCCTAATTAATACAAATTTTAATGTTTTTCTTTAAATTTTTACAATTTTTTTTATAAAGAAAACCTTTCATCTACCCTACCCTAGCTACCCTATAAATAGACCCCCCTACCCTCTACCCTCTCATCCCAAAACACTAGGTTTACTCTCTTGAAATTTTCACAAGAAAGGTGTACTTTGAAACCGAGTTCACGGGGAAGCGCTGACGGATTTCCGGCGACGTTCTTTGAAACAACCGGCGACGAAACAAAGCCTCGACCACTCACCTTGTTCCTCTATACTCTTTAGTATAGATCGAAGCCTGTAAGTCCCGTTCTTTTCTTCTTCTACTTCTCAAAAAAATACAAATTTATGAAACCCGACGGAAATCGGAACAAACCGATTTCCGATTCGGTTTTTCTACAAAATCTCACTTGTCACCCATACCATAATACCTAAACATATTCATGATGACCATTAATCACATAACAATTAATTTGGACAATGTTTCTCACATGAAATGATAGCTTTTTTGTAATATCGTATTCTTTTCACAATAATACCATAATGTTTATTTTTCTTCTTCTAATCAATTCCATCATTCCTAAACATGTTCATCTTGATCACTAAACTTGTAAAAATCAATTTGAATGAGTTTTCACACATGAAATGATAACTTTTGCTAATACCGTATTCTTTCACCTAAATACCCTCATGTTTAATTTATCATATTTAACCCCTAAACTTCACTATACCTTAAAATAAGTCACGAGGTAATGACCTACCTTCTCACACACGCAAATACAACCCTAAAATGATATCATCAAAACTTAGAATACGATAAAACGAAATTTTCATTAAAATACCATAATTTTCATAAAATCATTCTTAAAGGTTTTAGATTGTTACACTTTTAAGTAAATACTTCTTACTAGGAAAATACGATAAGTTGTGGACATCGATCGTTTATCTAAACTGACTTTGTGGTGTCTAGGCTAGGCAAGTGAGCTTGGGTAACTTTAAAAGGCCCGCCTCACGATTCATGAGCGGATCCCTCCCTCCTCACTTGTACTTACCTGGCAACAATTGGCGGTGAAGAGGCGATTGGAGGCTTCTAATGACTTGTCGTTTAGACCATTTAGAAATAGGCTAGTTGTCTTAGGAAACCCTAGAATCTAAAATACGGAAAACTACACTTTGCGAGTAAATACCTTTTACTTTATAAAACCGTTTTCTAAAAGATTAGTGTTTTACAATCTTTGCAAAGCGCCGCTACAACCCATCTTTGGGGAACCCGTTCGGGATCGTGCGGTTTATCGCGCACCATCGGGCTAGTAGTGCGAGATTCAGACCTCCGCAAGGAGCATTCGGTCTCGAAAGGTTTAAAATACGACATCTTAAGAAAATGAGATTTTTTTGGAATATAAAATATTTATTAAAATTATTTGTTGTATAAATATATGTATATTTATCATTTAAATATCTATTTTATTATAATATAAATGTTCCACATAAAGATCACAAGAATATATTTTACACTAAAATACCATAAACTTCAAATAAACAATATTACAGAGAAATACCTAAAACTAGGATATTCTCACTAGAAATGTCACAATGTAAAATTCACCCTCATTACAACCCTAAAGACGAGTAATAAATACTTGAGGTGTATTTTGAAAAGTATATAAAAGTATTTTTACATAAATCCCCCTCAAGATTTATAAATTACCCTAAGGACCCTAACAATTATAAGACCTCGATTCACAATTCTGATTGTCTGACTCGGGTTTGAGTCTGATTAATCTGACTTGAATATGATTCAAGTCAATCCATAATCTACAAGTTTCCAATTCAATATGAACACATGAATCCATGAATACAATTACCGGTTTATACAATCTGGCTGAACCGAACCATGGATATATTCCTTCTACATGATTTCCAGTATTCCATTTACATGACACTACGGTTATAACCGTTTCCTGATATTATGGTTTCGGTCAGTCAGCCAATCAATCATACAACCAACACAATTTACAATATAACAATACAAACAAGACATCACGGGGTTTAAAGGGGTAGATTGGTACGGAAGGTGTTAAAGGTGGCACGAGGTGGTCAGATTAAGACACCTAACCTATATTCCGTTGCTGTTGTACCGTGGCTTAACGGTTCCTTGTACTTTCCGTTTGCCCTGGTCTCTAGCATATAGAGACCCTCCTCGTATACACTGGCATCCTTCTGTACCAAGCTACAAACAACAGCGTTGACATAACATTACAACAATAGTTTACACTTTAAAATGTATCTTCTTATTCTGTCTTCTCTACTTCCCTCTTACCTTTGGGACTTACCGAGCGATCTGTTCGCTGACGACATTCTGTTTCTCTCTTCTTTGAATGTCGTCAGTTGACTTGGACCCGGCAGAAGTTGAGCCATCACAAAAAGACTTGGAGCAGTTTACTCAAGACCCTGCAGTATAATTTCATTGTACACTTTTCTTTCCAGTACTTTACATTTCCTGTTATGCCACTGTTTATGCATCTTTATTTCAGTTGTATTTCCTTTTCATGTATTGTACAAAGAATGTTAATAAATAAAAGTTGCTGTTCTTTTTATACTCTTGCCTCTTGTGTAATTATTTCTATATTGCTTAGCTACGCTTAGCGTATGTACTTCTGAGTACATACATAGCGGACCTCGTCGCGTCCCCTTCGCCGTACACTGGGAAGCGGGGCGTGACAAAATCAAAGTTGTTAAGAGCAAACCTGCCTAATTAAGAAAGAAAACTAAGAAATCAAGTCTGGCAGAAACAAAGAAAAGATTTCCAATTTCCAAAGGTTCCAGAGAACTCCACGTGTCATAAAGAGAAAAACCCCAGAAACCAAATCAAAGGATCGCACTATTTGGCCGCGGATCCGCGGCCAAACCCACCATTTGGCCGCGGATCCGCCGCGGTTTTGAAGACTTGGGAGTTGGGATTTTTTCTGTTGAATCCTAACCTCTTGCTTCCAAAATTGGAAGCTAGGGTTCTGGCTTTTGGAGTATAAATAAGGACCGAGAGCCCCTTAGAAAAATAATCAAGGCGACGAGATCACGAAGTCCAAGACGGCTCACGCATCCAGGCCGATCATCAACGGTTCATCTACCTCCTTAGAAGAGATCGAGAAGAAACTAGTATTTGTAATCATTTTCTAAGGAAACAAAGTGTAATGAGTTTTGTTGATTAATAAAGGTAGTTCTTTTTCTTAATTCTTTTGCATTTTACATTATGTTTTTCCTCTCTGTCTTTTCATCTTCTTTTCCTAACATGCGCAAGTAATTCTCCGCTTGTTAGGGTTCATAGGATTAGGGTAGATTAATGGATGATGAAGATCCTTAAACTCTTTTTACGTCCTATAAAGTTTATAAACTTTGCTAAAAGAATCATTAACATCCTAATCGGGAGCGCTACCAATTTATTGTTAGTCTCGACCGCGATTAGAGATTAGACTAATGATTGTTTTGGTAAAGGCTAGTTATGAACGGAGTTCCATGTCGAGATAGGGGTTAAGAGTGGGAACCCTTTTCCCTCCAGAAACCCTAATCTACATGCATCTCTGTCGTTCTAGTTTTAAATCTATTATAGGATAAAAAGAGTAATCTTTAATTAATCATCCATAACTACTAAATTCTAATGAACCCTACAAGCCCCCTTTTAATATTGAACTTACATCCATAATTAATCTAGATCTATATTTTGCATCCGTGTTTAACGTAGATCTAGAACCTACAACCATTTTTATTTCTTCCTCCTTTCTTTCTCAACACGCCTAAAGTAAGAATAAAATATTCCACGTTTCCCTGCGGACGACTCGTACTCATCTCGGCTAGCTACAAGCGACACCGTTATTGATTGCGGTTATTCTACAAACACCTTTTTCACACAATCACTGCGCTATGGAACGTTGGTCCCGCTCCAACTTATAATTGTTATAGGATCGAGCAGGAAATTAGGGATTACCAGAATTCCCGTGCCACCCAAACAAAAAAAGTGCATGCTGATGCATCTTCTTCGGGTGTGTTCATTACCGAGAACTGTTTCTCAGTATCCTTTACGTCCTGGGTATGAGATGCCGGATCAGGATCCTACATATGTAATATGTTACATGGGCTACAGATAGGTAGAGAACTGAGAACGGGTGATAAGTTTCATGAGATGGAAACGATGCAAGTGTTGCAGCCAAGTCAGTTGGCAGTTATCACCCTGTATTAAAGAATACATTGATTCTGAACGAATGTTATTAGATACCGAACCTAATATACAACATCATATCATTCTCTTTATTTAGTAAAGAAGGATATAATTTTGTATTGTTGGATAATGTTTTGAACATTTCCTATATCAAGAGTTGATCGGTTCAGGCACATTGTCTAAAAGCATAGACGTTCTAAATCAAAAACGTACAGAACACACACAAGAGGAAGAGTTCAGAAATGAACGAATCCTTCTTGAGGTATTGTAGACTAGGTCATGTCAATGTGACCCGACTAGCTGAAGTTACATCAAGATGCATATTTAATTCAGTTTGAATTTACATCTTATAAAACTTGACAGTCATGTCACAAAGATAAGATGACCAAAGCTCTGTTTATTGGAAACAGAGAAAGAGTTAGTGAACTTTAGGGATTGATACATGATGATGTATACAAGGTCCCCAGTCTACACATACCAGGACCAGTTCTTTGTACTTCATTACATTCACTGATTATCTCTCAAGATTCAGGCATATGTTCCTGTTGAAACACAAGTCTGAATCTTGTGAGAAATTCAATGAATATAAGTCAGAAGAAGAGAACCAAAACGGGTATAAGTATTATGTCCTTTGATGAGATCAGGGAGGAGAATACTTGAGCACGGAGATCCTGGACTATTCTAAAGGAGAATGAGATTCTCTCTCAGCATTACTCCTCCGTATACACCACAGCACGTCGGTGTATCGGGGCGGAGCAATCGCACCCTATGTGATATGGTGTGCTCTATGATAAGTACTACTGAGTTGCCTATTTCCTTTTGGGGCTTATGCACTTGAGAAGCTGCATACCTATTGAATAGGGTTCCAATCAAATCAGATGCCTACCACTCCATATGTGATATGGTATGGGAAGAGCCCATCTCTTAAGGATATTAAGATTTGGGGTTGTTCGGCCTATGTCTGAAAGCAAAATCTAGACAAGCTCAAGGCAAAGTAAGATCTGTGGAAGTTTTTTGGATATCCCAAGCATTCGCAAGGGAATATCTTCTACCTAACCGAGAAACAAAAGGTGTTTTGTTTCTCAGCATGCCACCTTTAAGAAAGGGAATTTCTTGTTAAGAAATTAGTGGTCATGAGGTAGAACTGGAAAGAGTTCCAGCTATACAAACTACAACAGATGATTTGGTAGAACCGAAGGATTCAATAGTAACCAATGAACCTCAACCTCTCCGCCGATCTAGTAGGATTCCTCACCCACCTGAGAGATACTTCGGTTTTCTCTATGACAGTGGGAGCAAGGATTGCATCATGAGATGATGACCCAACTAGTTTCGAGTAGGCTATCAAGAGTGGGACTTTGTAAGAATGGCTGGATGCTTAGCGATTTGAGATGGAATCCTTATACACCAACAAAGTATGGACTTTGGTTGCTTTAGCTGAAGGGTTAAATCCCCATCAGGAGCAAGTATATCTTGAGAAGATTACTTGGTGTACATGGAAAAGTTGAGACTTTCAAAGCTATGCTTAAGTCCATCCAGATCCTACTTGCCATTGCTATATATCATGACTACGATTTCTGGCGGTTGGGTGTCATGACAGCTTTTCTAAAATGATGATTTAGAAGAGAGCGTCTATATGTACATAGCCAGAGGGCTTCGTAGACAGTGGGAGCAGCGGAAACGTGTGCAAGATGCTTTATGGGATAAAGCAGGCATCGCGGAATTGGAACGTCTGTTTTGATGTGGTAGTCAAAGAGTTTGACTTCATAAAAATGGTAGATGAACCTTGTATATACAAAAAGATAGTAGAGAGTATGGTGATGATCCTCGTATTGTACGTGGATGACATACTCTTGATAGGGAAGGAGTTTCCTATGCTACGCTTGGTCAATCTCCTCTTATCACAAGGATTCTCCATATAAGGATCAAAGTAATACCTCCTAAATCCTAAGTTTTATATTTATGAGATAGATCTACTTGGATGTTGGGATTCTCACTAGTTGTAGTGAGATGGTATCAATCGATCCTGGGGAGAATAACTGGAAAGGTTCCAGGGTGATAAGGACGACTGAATGTCAGTCACAGGCATTGTCTTTACCCTCAGTGGAGGGACGGTATGTTGGAAGAGTTCCAAGCTAGATACCGTGACACACTAGACGATTAAAGGCAAGATACATCATTACCAAGGATGCTACCAAAGAAATAGTCTGGATGTACACTAGTTCATGAGATGAACTTCGTTCCTACCATTGTGTGACAATGGAGTTGTGGCTTTTGCCAAGGAACCTCCCTTCCCATCTGAGATCCAGACATATTCTTAGACAATATCGCCTCATCATGGAGATGGTTGATCTCCAGGGAGATCGAGGTTAGCAGAGTAGACACATAGGACAACAACGCGGATCCACTCACAAAGGCCTATTTCCCAGTAGAGACTTTTATGGGATGGTTGAGTATGAGATACTTCAACCACAGCTGATTGTTGGGTATGCAATATCACAACAGATGGCCCTAGTGCAAGTGGGAGATTGTTAGTTATATGTATGCCCTAGAGGCCATTACTGTGTTGGGTTTACCTAGCACCTCATCAAGGGTTTGGAAGCATCACATATGCCATAATCAAAATTTTAAAGGTGCTAAGTGAACTTGATAAGAATTATAACTAGAAATTTAGGGTCTCATGCAACTAAGCATCTCATGCATATGAAAAACTATCACTAAGAGTAGAGATTACAACCTTTGTAGATCTCCCTCGGTGACTCCTTGGCACTATGAGAGATTGGAACGGATCGATGGAAGCCTTCCTTGTCGATGATCCACCCGAAGTCCCTTTGCCCAAAGCTCCTTGCTTTACTTGATTCGTGAATGAAGTAGAGTAAACACCCTACACAAATCGGCTAGATGTGTGTAGTATGATGATGTGGTTTTTATTCAACAATTAAAACCCTTTCTTTTTATCAACTTCACTCTATAGAAAAATCAAGAGAGGAAGAAGAAGATGGTGGCTAAGCTTGAGCCCTTCTCTCACAATTTTTCCACACCCTCTTTCAATTATATTTTCACTTAATCACATTCACACATTGTTTCATATTACATATGAATCCTTTTATAGAGATGAGAATGAATAATCAACATTATATCATTCCCACTACTACAATGGGTGGAAATTCTTTTCATTATAAGTTAGGTAAAGTTTAGCCACTAATGTATAATGGAGCATGAGTGGGTTTTCTTTACATTAACTTAAAATGAAAAATATAAATAAAAGCTCTAATATAAGTCTTGCATTGCCACCAATTTTGTATCATCAACCATGATACAATGTATGTATGTATGTGTCCATGCACATCATCATGTTCATACATGCATGCATACAAAAATAGAAAATGATTTAATTAAAGAATTAATCTAAATGTAATTTGTTAAATCAACACTTGATTTAGCAAACCGGTCATATCACATACGACCCGACCAATAGAAAATGACCGATTAATATATGGTATCACATATCCGTATTTAATCGGGTCCCGCGCATATCTTATATGCACACCACATCTTTTTGCCTGAGCTAGGAAACTTCATTGTGGGACTCTAAGACTCGTCAATACGCCAGCAGTAGGTGATGATCATATCAAACATCTACAAGCCGCAAGAGGTCAGCTAAACGTAACGGCCACCCGGGTATTGAACGATCAGAAGAAAACCAGCGAAGCTGTCAAAACTCCCGTCGAGCCAACTGGCAACACTTACCGTACAGTCCGGTCTCTTCGTCAG
Source organism: Agapanthus africanus (assembly GCA_030015575.1). Taxonomy (NCBI): domain Eukaryota; kingdom Viridiplantae; phylum Streptophyta; class Magnoliopsida; order Asparagales; family Amaryllidaceae; genus Agapanthus; species Agapanthus africanus. The sequence goes on along the minus strand of JASDDO010000004.1, from coordinate 134,979,022 downwards.
ATATGCTGCATATCGAGTCCAGGGATGGAATCGTCGACCCCAATAACTCAATAAGTCATGCCGGTGTATGGCTCATAACAGATTGAGAAACTACCAATAACTCTTATCAGTAAATCTCAGCAGCCCTGACCAGAGACTTCTTGTTATAGCCAATCGAGCATAGCACAATATCAACTCCCAATACCGGGAGAAACAAAACCCCTCCTATCGCTCATCGCCTCCATATGCCTCGAGACTGTACACAAAGACCACCTGTTTGCACGACTCAGTAGGGCCGTGGTAGGGTGGAGATCAAAATACAGTGGGAGGACACACAAGACTCTATGACGATCTCGGGTCTACAGACTAACCTGTACCAGTGTTACCTGAGAACTGCTATCCGACGATAGATATAATACCACATAGGAGTTCTCGGCAAGTCCGTTCAGTGTACCCAGTCTCCACTGAGCACCCGCATACAATCTTTGGTGTCTCCTCACCAGATGGATATGGGATCATCCATTGCCTATCATATGGGACAAGAATGGTATACGCTAGTCTACTCTGGAATATCGATGCCCTGTCTCGATACACCCTCGACTAGGAACAGTTCAAGGATATGCTTATAAACTATACGTGCCCCACTAGTATGATCCGCATCATAATCACAGTAGTCAAGAAAATATCCTTTGGGCTTTATCAACATGTGTAAATGATCAAATCTACATGTCAAGATAAAGTAAATCAGATAGCATACTATCATGTTGAGCAAGAAAGTCATCTATATATATCCAAGTTTCCACTATCCATATAATGGCCTTTAGGGCATACATATATCTAACAATCTCCCACTTACACTAAGGCCAGTTATTGGCGTATCTCATACCCAACATCTCAAACAGTCGCTCATGCTGCGGCTGTGGAAGTGCCTTGGTGAGTGGATCCGCTGTGTTATCCTTTGTATCTACTCTCCGAATCTCGATCTCCTGGCGATCTACTATCTCCCGGATCAGATGATATCGCCTTAGGATGTGTCTGGACTTCTGATGGGACCTTGGTTCTTTGGCTAACGCCATAGCTTCATTATTATCACAATACAATGGTATTGAATCAACAATGGTTGGAACTACTCCTAGTTCCGTAATGAAATTTCTCATCCAGACGGCTTCCTTGGCAGCATCATTTGCAGCAATATACTCAGCTTCCATTATGGAGTCCGCAACGGTATCCTGTTTGGAACTCTTCCAACTAACCGCTCCTCCATTTAGGGTAAATACAAACCCTGAGATAGATTTGCTGTCATCCTTATCACTTTGGAAGCTGGAATCGGTTCCATCTGGAGATCCCCATTACCATACACCAAGAACAATTCTTTAGTCCTTCGCAAGTACTTAAGAATGTTCTTCACTGCTATCCAATGTTTCTCCCCTGGGTTGGATTGATACCTGCTTACTACAGCTAGTGCATAAGCTACATCAGGGCGAGTACATAACATCGCATACATTATAGATCCTACGGCTGAAGCGTAGGGTATACTGCTCATGCGAGCTCTCTCTTCATCAGTCTTCGGACAGAAGTCCTTGGAGAGAGTGATTCCATGACTAGCAGGCAAGGCACCACGCTTGGAATCTTCCATACTAAACCTTTTTAGGATTGTGTCTATGTACTTTGATTGGGACAGTCCCAATAACTTCTTGGATCTATCTCTATAGATCCTAATGCCCAAAATGCGCGAAGCATCACCCAGGTCCTTCATGGAGAACCTTTGTGATAAGAATAGTTTGACCGATTGTAGCATAGGAACATCATTTCTTATCAGGAGAATGTCATCTACGTACAATACGAGGAATGTGACAGTACTCCCTACAATCTTCTTATAAATACATGGTTCATCTATATTTTTGATAAAATCAAACTCTTTGATTGTATCATCAAAGCAGATGTTCCAGCTCCGTGAGGCCTGCTTTAATCCATAAATGGATTTAAGCAATCTACATGCTTTCCCGCCGCTCCCACTGTCAATGAAGCCCTCTGGCTGATCCATAAAAACACATTCTTCTAAATCACCATTTAGAAATGCAGTTTTCACGTCCATCTGCCAGATTTCATAATCATAGTGAGCAGCAATAGCAAGTAGGATCCTAATGGATTTAAGCATTGTTACAGGAGAGAAAGTTTCATCATAGTCCAAGCCTTGTCTTTGACGAAAACCTTTCGCTACAAGCCTTGCTTTAAAGGTCTCCACCTGTCCATCTACACCAATCTTTCTCTTAAATATCCATTTGCACCCAACGGGTTTTATCCCAGGAGGCGCAACGTCCAAAGTCCATACTTTGTTGGTGTATACGGATTCCATTTCGGATCTCATGGCTTCCAGCCACTTCACTGAGTCACCACTCGTGATAGCTTGCTGAAAACTAGTAGGGTCATCATCATCCATGATGCAATCTTCTCCATCACCATCAATGAGAAACCCATAGTATCTCTCTGGTGGGCAAGAAGTTCTACTAGATCTCCGGAGCGGCTGAGGTTCTTGAAGTTCTACTGCAACATCAGTTTCAACCAATTCTTCCTGAGTATTTTGTGTCTCTAGAACCTCTTCTTGTTCTACCGCATTACCATTAGTACTTTCTGTAAAGATCTCATTTTCTAAAAATGTGGCATGCTGAGCAACAAACACCTTTTGTTCCTCTTTGTGTTAGAATAGATATCCATACGAATGTTTTGGATACCCCATAAATTTACACATGACCGATCGTGTCTCGAGTTTGTCTGGATTCTGCTTTTTGACAAAAGCCGGACAAACCCAAATCCTAACTCTTTTAAGAGATGGTCTCTTTCCATTCCATATCTCATATGGAGTGGTAGACACGGTCTTGGTTGGAACCCTCTTTAATAGATACTTTGCTGTCTCTAATGCATGTCCCCAAAAGGAAAGCGGTAATTCAGCATCACACATCATGGATCGTACCATATCTAATAGGGTACGATTCCTCCGTTCTGACACACCATTATGATGTGGTGTGTAAGGAGGAGTGAGCTGAGAGAGAATCCCATTCTCTTTTAAGAAGTCTAGAAACTCTGTACTTAAATATTCTCCACCTTGATCCGATCGAAGTTTCTTGATGCTCAAGCCTGTTTGCTTCTCTACTTCAAGTTTATACTCCTTGAATTTCTCGAAGGCTTCGGATTTTTGCTTTATCAAAAACACGTGTCCGAATCTTGAGAAATCATCAGTAAAAGTGATGAAGTATGAAAAACCACCTCTAGCATGTGTAGACATAGGTCCGCATACATCACTATGTATGAGGCTTAAGAGTTCACCAGCTCTTTCTCCGTGTCCACTAAACGGAGTTTTGGTCATTTTACCTTTGATACAAGACTGGCAAGTCGCATAAGATTTATATTCAAACGGATTTAAATATCCATCTTTATGTAGCTTGTTTAGTCTTGTTTCATTAATATGACCAAGTCTACAATGCCAAAGAAAAGTTTCATTTATATTTGAAAACTTTCTTTTATTAGTATGTTGTATATTGAAAACTGTGTGTTGGTTCAGGACGTAAATACCGTTATTTAGTGTACCATACCCAATCAACTCTTGATTCAGGTTAATGTTCATAACATTATTTTGCAACATAAAATGATATCATTCATTGTCCAACAAAGAAATGGATATTATGTTACATAGCATACTAGGTACTAAATAACACAGGTTCAAAACCAAAATACTTCCCGAAGGCAACTCTAGATGATACTCTCCTACGGATACAGCATGTACATTGGAACCATTTCCAACCCGCAGAGTATGGTCACCTGTCTTTAAAACTCTTCTATTTCTCAATCCCTGCATACAATTGCAGATGTTAGAACCAGAACTGGTATCTAATACCCAAGATGCAGAGTTTAAAGAAAAACAGTTTTCAGTTACAAACACACCTGAAGTGGAAGCATCAACATGCTTCTTCTTCTTAAGATCAGCAAGATATATAACACAGTTGCGTTTCCAATGTCCTGACTTGTTACAGTAAAAACATTCTCCTTTTCCGCTTCCCGCAGTCCCTGATTTGTCTTTCCCCTTCGCCTTTCTAACTCCACTTTTCTGTTTGATGGACTTCTTCTTTTTCTTTCCCTTGGCCTTAGCTTTTGGGAATGAAGAGGAAGATGACCCAGCAAGCAGAGTGGGAGTCCTCGCCATTTTCAATGTTTTCTCTGCACTTCTCAACATATTGAGAAGTTTAGGCAATGATTTCTCCAAATCATTCATATTGAAATTCACTATGAACGGAGCAAAGGCAGGGGGGAGAGACTGTAGAACAATATCCGTATATTGCTCATTATCTATGGTCCATCCCAGTTCCTCAAGTTCTTCTATAAGACTAATCATCTTTAAAACATGGTCTCCTACTGATACACCAGGGGCCATTCTCATCTGAAACAGCTTTCTAGATGCCTCGTATCTCAAAGTACGAGATTGCTCTTCATACAACTCCTTTGTGTGAAGAAATATGGATTGCACATCCATATTCTCGTGTTGCTTCTGATGCACATTGTCCATAGAAGCAAGCACGAGGCACTTGGCCGTGTTGCAGTCATTTTCCCAAGTTTTTCGGATCTCCCTATCCGAGACAGATGATTCAGGTCCTGGGACGGGTGAGGCTTCGGTAGTGAGGACATATGATACTTTATCATATGTGAGTGCAATGTTCAAGTTCCTCAACCATTCTTTATAATTTGGTCCTGTCAGTTTATTTTTCTCAAGTAGAAGCTTAAGTCCTGACATCGATAACTGCCATTCGGAGAGAGAAAAGAATACACTTAGCGAAATGCTCTTGCAAAGAATTAGATTGGTTATTATTTTATCTAATCGATGTCTCCCACTGCTTTTAATCAAATTTTCTTTCAAAACCTGAAAAGAAAACTAGCCAGGATTAATTACATTATACAGTTTCGCTAACCGGTCATCCTTTCTAGACACCCACTGGATTAGCTAATTATAAAGTGCAAAACTCTCCTGGAAGTAACACTTACTCACAGTGAGATCGGGATCCAACTATCATATAGATGGTATGCAATCTCATTGCAAATTTCAACTCTTGAAACTCCCGATATGGTTTTTACCCCTAGTCACTTATGACCTTGGCTATGGTCAACATATCATAAGTACTAGTCAAGTTCTACCCATCATTTCGTGATTAACTAGACCCACCCATATGACCCTTGACTATGATCAACATAATCACATGAATGTCCTAACTGATCGCATCATATGCTTTGTAAGAAGACATCACTTAGCTACCGTACACTACGCCTTGACTATGATCAAAATACGCAGCACGAATACTAAGTACTCTGCTTCCTAAAATGACGGAGGGTTGCTGATGGTTTTTATGAAAACCTTTAACGCTTTGAACTTGATCTCGTTGTAGAATCAAAATAGTTAAGAAAATGAGTGGCTTAAGCTCCGCATCTTTAGAAACTTGCATTTTTCATAAAAAGGCCGAGTTGGTTTTAAATCTGATTCTACAACATCTTTTTGGTTTCTTTTTCTTTACATTAATCTCATTAATGTGATCCCATCATTTAAGTTCCTAAGCCATCACAGAATAGAATGTATACTTATACCATCCGCACTCGCCACAGTGTCCCGTTATGCACCGTTAGGTTACTTAACTAACGGCATAGCGGGCGGGACTAGCACGGGTGTAAAATATAAGCAACGTTTATTATATATCATATATATAATAATAATCCATTCATCTCAGATACTAAGTAATCACATTACAGAATATCAACAGAAGAAGCACATAAAAGGATATCTAGGATGTCCGTATTTTGTATTGAGCCAACAATAGAAAATACGGATTCCACGGTCGAGATGAGTAGCAAGCCCATACCCCTAGACCCCTACGAGAGCGGCAAGTGATCCCGCCAATTCTAGAGTTTAGGAGACCCGGTCTCGACTCCTCGAGATGGCCTCCCACTGAACCCTAGAACCCGGTCACTTGTGCCCCCCTCCTTGGGTCTATCCTAATCGGAAAAGTAAATAATATACAATGATGGAAACATCTTCCTCAACCTGGAAGAGCCCCAAATAAAAGAATATTACATACAATTGATTTATACATGAATGAAAATAAAACTCTCATCTCAAATAAAACCCCGGCTATTCATTCGTGACAATCCTACTCATCATATCTCAGCAACACATAATATCTCATATTATCAACGTAAGAAAGTATGCGTATCCCGATTGTCGTTGATGTATAGCAACGAAAACGGCGATACACCACATACTACACTTACGGTCGTAGAAAATAAAATGAAAAACTACAACATTTGGAATCCACAATCACTTTAGACATCGTAAATTCGAAATATCACATACTTCGTATTTCATGCCTAACTATATGAATTCCATATATTGTATCACATTCCAGATAAATAGGCAATGTTAAACTTCTCGTGTGAGTTCCCACTGTGCTTTGATTACTACCCTACCACGGCTCAAAGGAGTCGTGCAAACAGGTTTTAGTTGGGTACAGTCCCGAGCCACATGGAGGCAGTGAGCGGATTTGCAGGGGTTCGTCTCTCCCGGTATTGGGGGTGAGGTCGCGCTGTGTCGAGGAGAGCCAGAACATGAAAAGTCCTTGGCCAAGGCAGGAGATTTGCTGGTAGGTATTCCAGTAGTATCTCAGGGTGTTCTGGGTTGCACTCCGACACGACTTGTACCGCTTTTGGGGGTCTGACTTTTACCAACCCCCTAGGCCCGCCATGCGATGCTCATAGACGAACGGACCGGACTGTACGGATATTGTCACTGACAGGCTCAGTAGGGTGTCAGGATGAGTTCGCTCATCGACGTCCCTTTTGGTCAATAGCTGGTGGCCCGTCACGTATGGCTAATACCTCTGACGTGCTAGTGGTTAAATCTACAGCCATAGTATTGACGAGTCTTTAGAGTCCACCACACTCAGTTACTCAGGTTTCGGGCGAAACGCTGTAGAGGCCGTATGGAGATATGGCAGGGTTCGATCAGATACGTGCGGTATTGCACGAATCATGATCGGACGATTTTACTAGCCGGCTTTGGCTTAAGCCGGATTCTAGTATTAGATAGTGTAGTTTTGTCTCTTTGCATTTGTGTTCAGTGGGAATACAAATGCGGGCATGTATTTGCAATAGCGGGGTTTTCCTGTAATTTATTACGGGATCAGTTTTCTGAAGTTGCCAGTTTGCATTCCGTTCCGGCCGGTTTTCTCTTTTTCCTTCACGGCCGGACTTTCCGTTGGAGGGTGTTATTTGCACATTTGCAAATAACATTTAGTGGAGGGGTTTCTTGCATTTTTGTAGCCTCTTCATCATGAGATGCTTTTAGCATCTCTTCACTTGCTTTCTCATGATGGTTTGATGAAAGGATTGATTAGTGAGATGAGTGAGAAAGGATGTGAGGTTTATCTTATCTTGTTTTATATATTTCTTTTGATCATTTTTTTCCCCTCTTGTTTTTTATTCTTTTTCCCACCCATGAAATGAGTGGGGCCGGCCACACCCATGTGAGAAGGAGGGAGAGATTTAATTTGTGTGGAATAATTCATTCATGAAATTTCGTGGGTCCCCCCCCATTTGTGAGTGTGCTGTGTGAGGTGGGAAATTGATTTGAGGCATGGTTTTATTTTTGCACTTAACCCACATTTTTCCAGTGAGCACAATATTGTTTTTTTTGGGGCCGAGCTCATTTCATTTTGCATGCTCCATTTTTCATCAAGCATCCATGAAAATTCTTGTGTACAAATTCCTCCATAAATGGCAACCTCTTAAACCCCAAAGAGACATGGCTACTACACTATTCTACAGCATCCCTTGGACGCGTCGGCTAGCCAACTTTGCGCCCGAGTTGCCTCGGTGAAGAGGTGGGAGCCCGTAAACGATTCCGGCTACGTGGTGCCCTTTCGACGAGGAAGTGACGGACGAAGTATCCGCGGGAGATCGGAGTAGAGACGAAGACCGAAGGACTCGGATCGCTTGGTATACTTCTCTACCCGTATTTTACTTTGCTAGTTGTTTGGTTAATGGCTCGATCCGGGTGAAAAGTGTGCGGTGGTGCCGGTTGCAAGTTTTGCAAAGTTTTTGTTTCCGCATTTCCGGCGTCGGATCGACGGCCGGGGCGCCGCCGCGGGCTTACAATTTCCTTGTTGTTTCAGTTAGATTTAGGGGGAAATCTTTCCAAGTCCAAGATTTTTCCATAAATAGGTGATATTTAATCACCTTTAGATTTTTAATCCAACGGTTCCAAATAATCATTCTCTATTTGGAAAGATTTGAATGATCTCTTCTCAGAATTTAATTCTGTTAAATAATAAGTCTTTTAAAGCCGGTCACGTGTGGCCACGTGACCCCTGGTCACGTGTGGCCACGTGACCCCTGGTCACGTGTAGGCACGCGACCCTTGGTCACGTGCAGACACGTGACCCCTGGAACGGGCCTTTCTTCTCCTTTTGCGCTCTGTTCTCTGGCCGCTGCTCAGCCGTCACGTGCCAACACGTGACCACTGGTCACGTATGAGCATGTGACCTTTTCTGGAGTCTTTTCTTGAATGCGCTTTGTGCCGCTGTTTTGAACGTCACATGCCAATACGTGACCGCTGGTCACGTGTGAGCACGTGATGCCTTGTCTAAGTCCTTTCCTGATTTTTAATCAGGGAACAACACTGGTACAGATTAATATGTTGACCCAAGATCGTCATAGAGTCTTGTGTGATTCCTACTATGCTTTGATTTCCCCCTTACCATGTTCAAGAGAACGTGCAAAACGGTGGCTTTTGGGTACAGTCCCGAATCACATGGAGGCAATGAGCGATAGGAGGGGTTCCGTCTCTCCCGGTATTGGGGGTTGATGTTGCGCTGTGCTCGATTGGCTATAACAGGAAGTTCCTGGCCAGGGCTCATATAGAGATCTGCCGGTAAGTGTTATCAGTAGTTTCTCGACCCGTTATGAGCCTCACATCGGCACGACTTATCGGTTACTGGGGTCTGACATTTACCACCCCTAGACTGGATATGCAACATATCAGATGAAGAGACCGGACTGTACGGTAGTGTTACTTATTGGATTCACAGGGATATGAGCAGGAATGTTTGATGATCTTCTGATCGCTCAATACTTCGGTGGCGGTTACGTTTAGCTGACCGCTGACGGCTTGTGGGTGATTGATATGATCACCACCTACTGCCGGCGTATTGACGAGTCTTTAAAGTCCTACACAGAGGTTTCCTAGCTAAGGAGAAACGGAGTAGGAGCACATATGTGATATGTGCGGGACCGAGATTAATACGTGTATGTGATACCGTATTCTATTCTCGCGATATATGATATTGGCCGGTTATATGTGATATAGCCGGGTTATCGGATCAAGTGTTGATTCGATGAAATGATACATATTATATTAGTCGGTTATATGTGATATAGCCGGATTATTAAATCAAGTTTTGATTTAATAATTTAATGTATAATTATATATTTGATATATTAAATTACATTAACTAATATATGCTCACTTAAGTATTTCTTTTTCTCACTTTTGATACATTTAACATATATGTGATATATGCTTATTGTATTATTTTCTTTTGTTCACAAATTATATGTATATGATATATATTATTGTGACATGTGATTTTATGAGATTCTTCGTTGTGTAGTTGGTTTTTAGAAAATAGAATTTTAGAAATCACAACCAAAAATATTTGACCGCAATCAATAACGGTGTCGGATGTAGCGCGTTAGTAAGTGCAGATCGTCCACAGGGAAAGTGTAATCGTTCGTCTTTCGAATTAGATGAGTCGAAATTTTAAGGAAAAGAAAAGAAAACAATTCATGATTTAAAATTGCATTTCAAGAAAGAGAAAATATCTAGATCTAAGAAAGCATTAAAATCAAGAAGTGGTAATTTGTGATGATTTCCAACCAACAATCAAGATTCGAAGTGTAGCTCGTAGGAGTAGATTGGATCTATAGATGTGATGAGATCTAAGAATTTCATGTTCTTATCCTTTAACTAATTGATACTAGATCGTTGATAATTCATCGAGGATTAAGGATTTTTGCGAAGAAGCTAGGGTTTCCTCGTCTTATCCTTTATCCTTTCAATGAATCTCATTCAAATTCTAGCTTCTAGTTAATCAAATGATCAATCGTAGACTCCCTAATTTCGAGTGAACACAATCAAGAGAGGATCACCCCGAAACTAGGTCATCGATCATTTGATTCACTAGAATTTACAATCGTTATAAGATTTAAGAATTGTAAAAAAAAATTCTAAATCATCATCATTCTATTGATCGTCACGACTCCTATACGAGCGGAGTTTACTCAAACATCATGATCACAACCACAATCACAAATTGAGATCTAATCATAATACTTGAATTAAAAGATAAGCAAGATATAGAAAATTCACCTTTATTTATCGACAAATTTCGTTACAACTCTCTTGAATTTACAAAAGGAAGGAACTAGATCGTCGATTTCGGCTTCGCTCGGCTCCTTGAGTCGCGGATCAGCGTGGATCTCTTGCTCCGATGGAATCCGGCGTCGCTTGCTAAAGGTTGAAGGCTCTCTTGCTTGAATGGTACTCGGGATCTTGATCTTGATTTTGAATTGGGATTTGACACAAGTCGTGTCACTCGACTTGTGGGTGGAAGAGGGAGAGATGAAGAATTGAATATTTTTCACCCTAGCTCTAGGCTCCTTTTTATAGACCTCTAGATCTAGAATTGAAATTTGAATTCCCTCCACAAGTTAGTTAACCAAAAGATTTAAATTTCCCTCCAAAAAGTTAGTTAAGCCTAAAATTTGAATTTCCCTCCAAGAGTTTGTTAAGCCGAGCCTTCTAGATGTGCCACGTGGAGCTTCTGGGTTCTTCTGGAAGCTTTGGCCGTTAGGGGGACACGTGTACAAAATTTGAGCTGAAGATCTCATCATATGGCCGCGGATCCGCGGCGCCAAGGGGGTTTGGGCCGCGGATCCGCGGTCCTTTAGTGGCCTTAGGGCTTTATCTTTTTATGGTAATTCTTGGGCTACCTGGTGGGTTTTTATACAATATGTGAAATCTTATTTGGCCTTCTGTGTCACTGCCAGATCTTGCATCTTTGAGTTGGCGCATCTTTTATCAGATCTTTTCTCAGTTTTGGGCTTTTGCTTCTGGAATTTCCTGCATTAGACCCCATACAAGAGTTGCGCAATACAAGGATGATGCGATGCCATGAAACACAGTTAATTTCCCTTAAAGTGCCGGTTAAAAAGTCTAACACATGCAATTTGGTATTTCAGAGATGTTTTGCAAATATGTGCAATATGATCACCGAACACTTATAGATGAGTGCAAATGATAGGGAAATTGCCGTGTTAAAAATGCAGTATTTTCGACTGATCAAATTCCCCCAAACCTATTTTCGATCGTCTCGATCGAACTGTTTTATTAAAAAGAGAAGGAGAAAATAAAGAAAGAGAAAAGCTTACTAGCACACTTTCGTAGGCAACACGATTGCACTGCGCACGTGCAACAAGCCTTTAAACCTCTAGGTGTCCCTAGTAGGAGGAGTGTTGTCTCCTGAGGGTTTTCAGCGGATTGCACCCACAAAATCCAATAATAAAAGGAAGATCATGAATATTACATTTAAAGAACAGAATCGTAAAAGAAAAGCCTTGAAAATTAGGGTTTCCAACTAAGCTAGCTTTTCGGTCATCATGAGCCCTATCTTAATGGTCATGAAAAAATGTTAGAAATCACATTCTCCTTCAATAAAACATCGTCTTATTCTTCATTCCTATCTTTATTCCAAACATCGATCATATCACCCTGCGTGTGTGTAAAGAACATCCCTATACCCGGAGAATTCAATTCAAGCTATCATACTCTTGCCCATCAGCCTCAGTACTTTTTAATTAGATGTGCTCACACACTTTCATGCGACCGTTAATACTTCTTGAGGTACTAATTGACCGATTACTCATGTGCTTGCTTATTTGGTGTATTTTCCTCGTCTTGCACCACCTTAGGTATAGCAGTGACTCCCAAACCAGTTGGCCTTAGGGAACTAGGTGAAAAGGCACCCTCGCTATATATTTTTTTATTATTGCCCTTGGTGATAACAAAACCAGTGCCCATTTTTCTCACCACTTTCTTCATTTTTTTCCTTCATACATCGGCTTTAAGACAAGAGCATTTCAAGGTATCCTCTACTATCCCGGGCTTTAAGACGTGTGTAAGTGCGAATAGCAGGGTATGAATGTTCAAAATGTTTGGCTTTCCAGAATAGAAACTATTTTTCAGACTTATTTTTATCCTCAGATTAGTGACTTCCTCCATCTTACTAACCCTTGGGACAACGGCTCATAACTACTTATTACTAGTTCGTATAAGAAAACTTCTAATTTTCTTGGTTTTTCTTAAATTTTTCTAATCTCATGGATGTAATTTTTCACTATCTAATCTTTTATTATCATAAATATTAAATATTTTTATATTTTTGAATTTTTTTTTTAAAATTTTTTTTATGAGTTTTGAATTTTTTTTAATTTTTATAGGTTTTACTGGGTTTTGAAAAAGTATTTACAAAAAATGATGAACCAAAAGAAAAATATTTACACAAAATTTTTATGGTTTTTGAATTTTTTTGAATTTTTATGGTTTTTTTTTAAAGAAATGTTTTGTGCTTATGCAAATTATATGCACACGATGCAAAACTAAGCACAAACCTCTCCCAAACTTGTTTTCAACAGTGTCCTCACTGTTGCCATCAGCTAAATCTTGAAAAACCTGTAAGCTTGGGAGGAATTTATTAGTGGGGGCAAAATATTTAAGTGAAGACCCTCCCTCAAACTTATTCTTGGCTCAAAATTTTTGTAAAAATTTTCTTTCCATGAGCCAGAAAAAATGTCCCCCCCAACTTGAGTTATGCAATGCTAAGCTTTGAAAATCACATGAGGGGGTCAAGAATCATTGGTCGATGCCAAGCTTTGCAAAGATCGAAGATCAACACCAACCATTCGAAGATTTTATCAATGCGGTGCTCGGGTTGGTGGAAGAAGAAGTGGGGAAAGGGTAAGGGGTGGAAGAGAGTGTGTGTGCGTCTCATTTTGGAGAGACGAAGCAGTGAATATGATGGATAACTCGCATTCTTTTTACTGTTCAGAGGAAGGGGTGGAGGTTCCATTTTAGTGATTGGGACATGATTCATCTCAACACCCGTGTCATTCAAAAATGCGAGTTTATCAGCGAAGATTTCCTCAATACCCCGATGAATAATTTCGTCACAAAGTGCGGGGTGATCTTCAGACTCTAAAAGCAGTTCATAATCAGTGTTAGTTGTTGACCCGGACATCTTGGTGGAAGAGTCCGTATGTGTATGATACATAGTTGGGTCAAACAATAACGTATGAAAAGAGTCAAGATCAGTGTCAGAAGGATCATCAAATTCGCTGCTGTCGACATCCATTAAGTCGACAGAACAGACCTGAGCAGTAGGTTCGGAAGGTACACTTCCCAACTTGTAAATGTTCAGCTCTATTGACCTATTCCCGAAAGATAGGGTCATAGAACCATTACGACAGTTGATGATAGCGTTGGAAGTGGCCAAAAAGGGGCGACCTAAAATCACCAGAATTTGATTCCGGGGGTTCGCTACAGGCTGTGTATCAAGTACAATAAAATCCACAGGGAATACGAATTCCCCGATTTTTATTAACACATCCTCCAGTTCACCCCTAGGTTTGGTGATTGATCGGTCAGCCATCTGGAGAGTGCAATGGGTTGGCTTCAATTCTCCAATCCCTAATTGCTCATAGACTGAGAAAGGAAGCAGGTTAACACTTGCGCCCAGGTCTAGTAGAGCATGGTTGATGTGTTTTTCCCCAATCGAAATGGAAATAGTAGGATATCCAGGATACTTACGTTTCCTCGGAAATTGTTGGGGGAAAGCCGTGTCTACAGTCTTTGCCATGAAAATTTTCTTGGGCACTTGAGTCTTCCTCTTCCTAGTGCACAAGTTCTTAAGAGTTTTCGCATAGGACGGAACTTGTTGGATGACATCTAGGAGAGGGATGTTGATGTTAACTTGCTTGAACATGTCCATAATCTTCTCCATATGTGGACTCGATGTGTTAGCCCTTAACCGATTAGGATAAGGTGCTTTAGCAATAAGCGCTGGGTCCATCATAGGAGAAGGAAGTGTGTGTGGCCCCGATCCCAAAATAGAAGTGGGGATCGTCGGTGGAGGAGTAGATGAGATGGGCTGAAGTGGCGAGCCTTTTGGGAAATGGAGAATAGGCTCGCTAGAAGGCGGTGGGGGTAGAAGAACAAGAATCAGAAGCAGAAGTGTGTGTGTGAGGAAAGGTCTCAGCCGGGGTATCATCGATAGATTTTTCAGTGTCATCAAACTCTTTCCCAACGTGATTGTCAACCACTCTTCCAGATCTCAACGTGATTGCATCCACATGATGTGAATAGCCAGGATTGGGTAAGGGTTGAGCTGGAAGTTTCCCTCTCTCTCTTGCACTCATTTCAGCTTTTAAACGTGCAATTTCTTCTTCCATCGATTTAATAGTCTCGCTTTGGGACGCAGAGTTTCTCTTTATGTCATCGACGGAAGTTTTTATTGTCAAAAGCAAGTTCATGAATGAAGAGGATTCATCTGAACCGATCAACTGCAACGGATTGGACGGTGCAGGTGTGTTGACAGGATTTTGGAAGTTTTGTGCGTGAAAGGGGTGCTGACTCAATTGTGGTTGCTGTTGTGGTGGAGGGACCCTTTGGAAATTGTTTTGGGTTGGAACTGTGTTTTGAGATTGTGATTGGTTCCAAGCAAAGTTCGGGTGATTCCTCCAACCCTGATTATGTGTGGAAGAAAATGGGTCGTTTCTAGGTCCTTGTTGGTAAGCTGAACTGATATGTTCGTGACCTTAAAACGGAGAATTTCGTGGACATTCTTCCGTGAGATGTGATGGATTAGAAAAACATCCACATACAGTTTTGGAGAGTGACATTTGGTTTAGGACGGCAGCTAAAAATTTGTTTTCCATAGTCTCGAGTTTCTTTTGCATAGCTGAAATTTCAGCTCTAACTTCTATGGAAACTTCCGATTGGTTATTGCCAGCCCTAGATGATTGACTCACACCCTCCCACTGTAAAGATCTTTCAGCGAAATCTTCTAAAAATTTCCAGGCTTCCCCATCATCTTTGGTCATGAAATTGCCTTGACACATTAATTCAAGGGTCTGTCTTGTGTTAGGATTAATGCCCTCATAAATGATTCGGCACAGATCCCATATGGGGATGCCGTGATGTGGACATTGGACTAACAGATCCTTGAAGCGCTCAAGACATTGTGAAAATGTTTCATTTGGAAGCTGGATGAATTGATTGATTTCGCTACGGATTCGAGCTGTTTTGTGATGTGGGTAAAATTTCTTAAGGAATGCTTTGACGAATTCTTCCCAGCTTGAAATGGAATGTGCGGTAGTGTTATACAGCCACTTCTCAGCTATATCGCACAGGGTGAATGGGAGAAGACGAAGACGCAAAGCATCCACAGACAGCTGTGAGGTACCCATCATTGCGCATACATTTTCAAATTTCGTGATAAACACATATGCGTCCTCAGACTCGAGACCGTAAAATTTTGGTAGAAGGTTGATGTATTGGGGTTTAATCTGAAAATTTTTCCCGTTGGCTGGTGGAATGGAAAGACAGGTGGAAAGGGGGCCTCGTGTTGGATAGCACCTCTCTTGGAGAGAGATGCGAGGTGGATTCTGCGCACCAACGGACGGCGGCAGGGTAGTGGAAAAGAAGTTCGATGGAGACTGATCCATCGGTGTGGGTGTGGTGGTGGGTAAAAGAAAGGTAAATGGAGAAATACCGACTTTGGAGTCGATAAAGGGTACGCGGACTAAACGGGCACTAGAATCCCATGTCCAGCCTATCTTGCACTAAAAGGGGTTAGTACAAGTGGCAGCATGATTTATAATTAGGGGAAATGAAGTGTTGGTGTTTGTTTTGAAAAATGATACGGATTTTTGAAAAAATGATGCAACACAACAAATGCAACACACAAAACCCTAATTCTAGGGGTCACCTAGGTCAAATCTCTAGACCGCTCCTAACTGCCAAAAGACAAGTCGCAGGATAGAATCCTTCACTGCCTCTTTGTCCCCCTGTGGCCAGGTAAGTGCCAGGTAAGTGGGAAGGTACTCCACTACGTAAGTAGTGGGCCTAATTAATAACCACTAGCCTTCGACACACTTGCCTTAGACACCACAAGAAAACGCGGATAAGCAATGAATTACCCACGGCCTTTTTCTGTCCTAAGTGAGCGCGACGGTCCTTAGAGTCATCTCTAGATTTCTTTTAATTAATGAGGGTAAATGCGGATGCAAGTTTGTGATTTTCGGGGCTTAGGAAGGGTAATGAACTCCCCACCTAATCTGGATTTGGTCGTGCCCCTTAATTTCTGTATTAATTATGCAAACAACCAAAAATCAAAACACGCACAATTTTATTTTGCTTTTTGCGCGGCGCTGCGATTATTTGCAAAGAAACCTGCACAAAATGTTAATTGGAGCAGATGAGGTGAGAGATAAGAAAGACAGAGACTCACAGAGCAAATTTGGTACACTAAAGCATCAAGGCCGCCGCGGAACCGCCGCAATTGGTGGGTATCTGCCGCGGAATCGCGGTCACCTAGGTAGTTCTCTGTACAAATATTCTTCAGCAAGCTCCTGTACAGTTTCTCAGCTCTCTGGAATATTCACAAAAATTTTATCCAAGCTCCAGTGATTCCAGATTTCCTCGCAATCAAATCACAACACACGTATTACTGTTTGCACGAATTTTGATCACAAAATTTAGATGGAATAAAATTTTCAACTCAAATTTCAAAATACGAACAATTAGCGCACTATCCCCGGCAACGGCGCCATTTGATTTTCAACTCAAATTTCGAAATACGAACAATTAGCACACGATCCCCGGCAACGACGCCATTTTGATTGAATTTTTTTTTGTTGTGTATTAGAGAAAATTGTATTTTAGAAATCACAACCAAAAATATTTGACCGCAATCAATAACGGTGTCGGATGTAGCGCGTTAGTAAGTGCGGATCGTCCACAGGGAAAGTGTAATCGTTCGTCTTTCGAATTAGATGAGTCGAAATTTTAAGGAAAAGAAAAGAAAACAATTCATGATTTAAAATTGCATTTCAAGAAAGAGAAAATATCTAGATCTAAGAAAGCATTAAAATCAAGAAGTGGTAATTTGTGATGATTTCTAACCAACAATCAAGATTCGAAGTGTAGCTCGTAGGAGTAGATCGGATCTATAGATGTGATGAGATCTAAGGATTTCATGTTCTTATCCTTTAACTAATTGATACTAGATAGATGATAATTCATCGAGGATTAAGGATTTTTGCGAAGAAGCTAGGGTTTCCTCGTCTTATCCTTTATCCTTTCAATGAATCTCATTCAAATTCTAGCTTCTAGTTAATCAAATGATCAATCGTCGATCCCTAATTTCGAGTGAACACAATCAAGAGAGGATCACCCCGAAACTAGGTCATCGATCATTTGATTCACTAGAATTTACAATCTTTATAAGATTTAAGAATTGTAAAAAAAAATCTAAATCATCATCATTCTATTGATCGTCACGACTCCTATACGAGCGGAGTTTACTCAAACATCATGATCACAACCACAATCACAAATTGAGATCTAATCATAATGCTTGAATTAAAAGATAAGCAAGATATAGAAAATTCACCGTTATTTATCGACAAATTTCGTTACAACTCTCTTGAATTTACAAAAGGAAGGAACTAGATCGTCGATTTCGGCTTCGCTCGGCTCCTTGAGTCGCGGATCAGCGTGGATCTCTTGCTCCGATGGAATCCGGCGTCGCTTGCTAAAGGTTGAAGGCTCTCTTGCTTGAATGGTACTCGGGATCTTGATCTTGATTTTGAATTGGGATTTGACACAAGTCGTGTCACTCGACTTGTGGGTGGAAGAGGGAGAGATGAAGAATTGAACATTTTTCACCCTAGCTCTTGGCTCCTTTTTATAGACCTCTAGATCTAGAATTGAAATTTGAATTCCCTCCACAAGTTAGTTAACCAAAATATTTAAATTTCCCTCCAAAAAGTTAGTTAAGCCTAAAATTTGAATTTCCCTCCAAGAGTTTGTTAAGCCGAGCCTTCTAGATGTGCCACGTGGAGCTTCTGGGGTCTTCTGGAAGCTTTGGCCGTTAGGGGGGACACGTGTACAAAATTTGAGCTGAAGATCTCATCATATGGCCGCGGATCCGCGGCGCCAAGGGGGTTTGGGCCGCGGATCCGCGGTCCTTTAGTGGCCTTAGGGCTTTATCTTTTTATGGTAATTCTTGGGCTACCTGGTGGGCCTTTATACAATATGTGAAATCTTATTTGGCCTTCTGTGTCACTGCCAGATCTTGCATCTTTGAGTTGGCGCATCTTTTATCAGATCTTTTCTCAGTTTTGGGCTTTTGCTTCTGGAATTTCCTGCATTAGACCCCATACAAGAGTTGCGCAATACAAGGATGATGCGATGCCATGAAACACAGTTAATTTCCCTTAAAGTGCCGGTTAAAAAGTCTAACACATGCAATTTGGTATTTCAGAGATGTTTTGCAAATATGTGCAATATGATCACCGAACACTTATAGATGAGTGCAAATGATAGGGAAATTGCCGTGTTAAAAATGCAGTATTTTCGACTGATCAACATGCTAGGTTATACATGTAACATGGGTGTATGAGACTTACACCATGCTATTAATAATGTTTGGGTTTTTATTTATATTAAGTAATTCAAAATACTTGGAATTAGTCATGGTTGAGCTTGGAGGAAGCTTGTAGAATCTTTGACATGGTCCACCTATTTTGTTTTACCTAAGATATTTATTAACCTAACCATTACACTTAGCTATGGTTTATTCTCTACATGGGTTAGTGTATGACATAAACTCACCCATGGTTGCATTTCAAACCTCATCTCATTATTCATTCATCTTCTTCTTCATTCATCTCCCTCAAGCTCTCTCTTTGGTTTGAGGAAGTGAAGAAAAATTGTGAGAAATTAAATTCTAAAGTGAGCAAAATTCCTACTTCATCATCCTCTACTAAACTAGCTATTTAGGTTAGGGTGTTTGCTTCACTAATTCATAATTAGTGAAGAGATAGATTGAGTCCGTGTTTACTCGACGTAGATCATCTTCGACTTTGAAGACTTCAAGTAAATATGCATCATTCACATTGTGGAGCCTTTCAAGAGTACGGGAGTGTCGGAGATAGTGCCCTCAGAGTCAATTATTGGATCACAGGCACGTGATTGCAATGATTGAAGGAGGACCTATCCCGGTAGGACGGTCTTACTCAAGATGATGGTATGCTATCTGGTTTATCTTTATCATCGTGTACTGCTTTAGGTGACCTTACGAGTCGCTATTACACGTTGATAGAGCCCCTAGGATTCTTGCTTGACTACCAGCAGTATGAGGGCGATCATATACGTGGGAGCTGGGGTCTATAAGCACATCCTTAAAAGGTCCCTAGTCGTGCGAGTTTCGAGACAGGGCATCGATACTCCAGAGTAGACAAGTGTATACATTCGAAACCCCGACGAGGGGTGGTGGCCTGTCTCACAACCCACTGGTGTCAGATGGTTCACCTAAGATGTATACAGGTGCTCATTGGGTTATGAGTACACCGGACAGGACTCGCCGGGAACCTGCTAGTTGGTATTATACCTGACGTCAGATAGCAGTTCCCGGGTGACATATGTACAGGTTAGTTCATCGACCTGAGATCGTCATTTGTCTCGTGTGAGTTCCCACTGTGCTTTGATTACTACCCTACCACGCTCAAAGGAGACGTGCAAACAGGTTTTAGTTGGGTACAGTCCCGAGCCACATGGAGGCAGTGAGCGGATCTGCAGGGGTTCGTCTCTCCCGGTTTTGGGGGTGAGGTCGCGCTGTGTCTAGGAGAGCCAGTACATGAAAGTCTTTGGCCAAGGCAGGAGATTTACTGGTAGGTATTCCAGTAGTATCTCAGGGTGTTCTGGGCTACACTCTGACACGACTTGTACCGCTTTTGGGGGTCTGACTTTTACCATCCCCCTAGACCCGCCATGCGATGCTCATAGACGAACGGACCGGACTGTACGGATATTGTCACTGACAGGCTCAGTAGGGTGTCAGGATGAGTTCGCTCATCGACGTCCCTTTTGGTCAATAGCTGGTAGCCCGTCACGTATGGCTAATACCTCTGACGTGCTAGTGGTTAAATCCACAGCCATAGTATTGACGAGTCTTTAGAGTCCACCACACACAGTTACTCAAGTTTCGGGCGAAATTCTGTAGAGGCCGTATGGAGATATGGCAGGGTTCGATCAGATACGTGAGGTATTGCACGGATCATGATCGGACAGATTTTACTAGCGGGCTTTGGTTTAAGCAGGATCCTAGTATTGTACAGTGTAGATTTTGTCTCTTTGCATTTGTATTCAGTGGGAATACAAATGCGGGCATGTATATGCAGTCGCGGGGTTTTCCTATAATTTATTACGGGACCAGTTTTCTGAAGTTGCTAGTTTGCATTCCTTTCCGGCCAGTTTTCCTTTGTTCCTTCTCGGCTGGACTTTTGTGATGGAGGGGTTAATTTGCAAGTTCGCAAATTAGCATTTGTGGAGGGTTTATTTGGATATGGAAAGATTATGAAAGCATCTTTTGATTCCTTTCTTTTCTTTCATCATTTCTTTAGCATTAATGAGATTAGAATGGATGAGAGTTGATGTGAGGCTTGCTTTTGGATATGGTCACCTCTTTTGATTCCTACACTCACCTACCTTCATGTTTTCATTCCCTCCACCATTTTATCATAGAAGGGCCGGCCACTTTGGAGGGGAGAGGGTTTTTCATTTTTTGGTGTGAGGAAATTATTCATTTCATATAGCTCATTCCAAATTTCCTCACCTCTCTCCATAGTTCATTCTCTACTCCACATCATTTCATGGAAACTTCATAACCCCAAGAGACAAAGCTTCTACACTAGCCTACAGCATTCCTTGGACGCGTCGGCTAGCCAACTTCGCGCCCGAGTTGCCTCGGTCCAGAGGTGGGAGCCCGTAAAAGAACCCGGCGATGTGGTGCCCGTTTCGACGAGGAGGCGACGACCGGAGATTCCGCGAGGAGATCGGAGTGGAGGCGAAGACCGAAGGACACGGATCGCTTGGTATAGCTTCTCTACTCTTATTCTAGTTTGCTAGAGTTAGGTTAATGGCCTGATCCGGGTTTTCTAGTGCGCGGGGGTGCCGGTTTTCTAGTTTGAAAAGTTTTTCGTTTCCGCATTCCGGCGTCGGATTGACGGCCGGGGCGCCGCCGTGCACTTACAGTGGTATCAGAGCCACGCCATTAACCTAGTCTAGCTTGCTCTAATGTGTTTACAAGTTCGATCGAACAAATTTCCGAAAACCCGATTTCCATTGCACATGTTTCTGTCGAATTTTTTTTGGGCTCTAAAAATTTTTCAGGTTGTTTCAAAATAATGTGCAGAAAATTTTAAGCGTTCTGCAAAAATTTGGTGACGTGAAGCTTCAGTACGACCGCGGAAACGCGGTTAAACCCCTGGTTTGGCCGCGGTTCCGCGGTGGAAGGAACTCAACGCCGTACCAAATTTTTCCAGAGGGCTTTCTACATGGAAATAGGGGTTTTGGAACATTCTTTTTGAGCCCAGATTTTCTGTGAGTGCTACAGTAGTGCTTGGGGCCCACTTGGGTATATTTGATCGATCGAGAATTTTAAACATGTTAGTTCACAGTATTTACATTATATCTGCGACCGTGAATGTCATTTGATCAGTAAATCCTGTCTATCTGCTATAGCCCTTTTAGACGGATTTGCGAACGTGACATTCACGTTGATGTTCTATGTATTGTTGTGATGTTGCGGATTGGTCGTGGGGGATAGCCTGGATGCAATGGTAGTACAGTTTGGTTTTTTATGTACATTTGATATTGCGGGGCAAGCGTCCGACATGTGGACTGCCATTACTTCCTGTTTGTATATTATTCTTTTGGGGCACGACCGGGTCGAGGTCGATGTACCCGTTGTATATTTTACTTTCTGTACTAGGATTACCCCGCGGTGGAGTGCACGGTTAGCCGGGTTCTAGAGGGCAACGGGCCCGCATCTCATGGCATTGAGACGGAGGGGGCTTTACTCTAGAATTGGCGGGCTATTCGCCGCACTCGTAGGGGGTACAGGTTGACCCAGGAGGGGTGCCTAAGTTGCCAGATTCCGTGAAGTGCTGGGTGGTCCATTCACGTTGCTGAAGGGGGCTGCCTCGCTTCAGGTTTTGGCGGGTAACTTGCCGCGCCCGTAGGGGTCTAGGATTTCATTGCACAGGCTATCCACACGACCAGGGGAATGTCGGGTTTCAGCAGCGGCTCTGTGAAACCCGGGGAACCCAGATATCTCTATTGTTCTGTGATGCTTATTACATTTATGTGATGTTGCATTTTATCACGCCTTGAAAGAATATTATATATTGATATATATACTAGTAGATATTGTATATGTTTTGCATCCGCGCTAGTCCAGTCCCCGCTCTGTCGTTAGTTAAGTAACCTAACGGGTGATGACGGGACCCAGTGGCGAATGCGGATGGCATATACGTACATCATTATTTTCGTTCTTTATTGGTGTGATCAATTGATGGGACTGCATTGATTTGGATCAATGCAAGCTAAACAAACCTATTCTGATGTTGTGGGAACATTTTTCAAAAAGCTGTTATTGCAAGGACGTTCATTTTTCAAAAAGCTGTTATTGCAAGGCCGAGATCCCTTCACCGGGAGTGACCCCTTGGACAAAAGTTTGCGTCAGGGCAATAACTTCACTATAGCCGATTACTTTTGCTTTGCATCGTGGTATTCAGTTGGAATATCCTGCACCTCATTCTACGGGGAAAGAGCCGAGATCCCTTCACCGGGAGTGACCTCTTTAGTAAAGGTTTTCGTCACTATATTTTTATAAAGCTATCCGGTTCCTTCAACGATATCAAGTTCATTACGTTAAAGGTTTTCGCCAGAAACCATTCGTAGCCCTCCGTCGTTTCAGACGGGTAGCACGTAGTATTCATGCTATGTTTGTTGACCTTCGTCAAGGCATAGTGTATGGTAGCTGCTTGTTACCTTTCTGCTGCATAGATAGATGCGTTGGTTTGGGACAGTCGTATAGCCTTGTTGACCTTCGTCAAGGGCTTGTACGGGTGGGTTCAAATTAACCTGGACAATGACGGGTAGAACTTGACATGTGACTTATGATTTGTTGACCTTCGTCAAGGTCATAAGAGCATGGGGTAAAAATCACATCGGGAGTTTATAAAGAAACTGAAACTTACCAGATATGCGCATACCTTCTGGAGTGTGATAACGTGAGCGGATTCCGTCACGTTATCATGCGATGATAGTTAGATCCCGATTCCTACTGATGAGTTGGTTTACTCCTCAGATGATCCCGACTAATTCTTCTTTCGGGTTTGGAGAAGAATTTGAAGTTACAGTGGGAGGTTTCCTGATTAGATAAAGTGATAACCATTCTGATCTAGGTTAGAGTGCACGCTGAGTGTTTCTTTTCTCTCTCTCTTTGGCAACGACCATGACCCGACCCTTGACTATGACTCAGTGACCAAAATTAACCGAACCTTCTTAAACACTGGCTTTCGGATTGTCAAAGTTGCAAACCTCATTGCCACTCCTACTTTTACCCTTTTCTCCAGGACACCCCGTATTACTACGAACGTCCACTTCCATTGGACAAAACCATCGTATGGTTATATACGAACTCGAAGGAATTTATTCGAGGATGGTTTCCAGTTCTGGAGAAAACGAATAGGACTATTCAGTTGTCTTTTCCTTTTACCTTCTCTCAGGTTGCGAGTACTCCTTGGTTTAGGAGATAGTACACCTATTACGCAAATTGGATAGTCTTCTTCCAAACCATAGGCAGGTGCCGAACGGTAGGGAATGAAGAAAACCAATTAGCATAACGATGGTGTACAGAAGATATTAAGTAAAGACATATCAAGGGATTAGTAAGAGGGCAAAGTAAATTGCGACTGCTATTCACGAACAAACCAAGTGTTTCTTTGCTAATCCTAAATCACCTTTGTATTTCTCCAGGACACTCCGTATCGCTACGAAGATCCACAGTTTATTGGATACTCCATCGTATGGTTATATACGAACTCGAAAGGAACTTTTTCCAGTTCGGGGATGGATTCTGGTTCAGGAGAAATAGGAAAAAGGTTTATTCAGGTGTCTTTTATCATTACCTTCTCTCGCGTTGCGATTGCTCCTAGGATTAGGACAGTACACCCGTTATGCTTATTGGATAGTCTTCTTCCAAACCATAGGCTGGTGCCGAACGGTAGGGAAGGAAGAAAACCATTTAGCCTAAGAGGGTGTACAGAAGGTAATGACTAAAGACATATAAAGGGATTTGGAGAGATGGCAAAGAAATATACGGTTACAGTTGTGAATCTGAATAATGGAAGAGGCATTACTAGGAATACCGGAATACCCCATCGAAACATTTCAATGTTTCAGTTCCACTGTGTAATGTTAAAAGAAAACTGATTTCCCAATTAGACACTTGCTCTAGGGTATGTATTTACCAGGTTTGATTCTCACATCTGTATGGTTTTACAGATGATGAGTGGGAGTAAGTTATTGGGAATTAGGTGATCATCCTCATAATATCGGGATTCGTTGTAATTGGTGATATTTGAGGAAGTCACCTGGGTTGTTTGCCGGATGGCAAATATTTGGTTTTGAATATCCGTTATTGTGCACCAATTTCAAATTGATATATCTGTACGTCTATTTTTATAGAGTGAGATATACCTTTTTGAGATTATGTCCATGACATTTACCTATATCGATGGATGGTTAGGTATGGAGCATTGAACAGCGGTGTAATTCTTATTAACCATAAGTACAGTTTTCAACCTACGACACACAGGGAATGGGTTATTAGACTCAAGGGACTTATACAGAGTATTGTATATTGTCCAGTGTCCATTAGGACAGAGGGGTTGGTCCTCGTACTATATTCTGTTTACTTATGACTTCTCTAGTTCTTAGACAAGTATTTCGTAGAAACACAGGGTCCAAGTTTTGAGAAGTTATAGGTATAAGAGTAAAGTAGAGAACCAGATGTTGCAAGTATCGGGATTCTTCAAGGTGATCGAAGATGTAGATACTTGTGAATGGTATTCATTTGATAGTAATGTTAGTTATGTATATGCCCTAGAGGCCATTGTTGTACATTTGATGTATATTATGATGGATGCTTAGATATATACAGAGAGGACTTTCTTGCTCGTCATGATAGTATGCTATTTGGTTTCACTTTATCTTAACATGTTGACTTGTATTGGTTTACTGTCTTTCTCTCACATGTTGATAAAGCCCTTAGGATCTGTACTCGACTACTGGGACTATGATGAGATCATACTAGTGGGGCCATAGTAGTCGATGAGTACATCCTATAACTGTGCCTAGTCGAGGGTATATCGAGACAGGGCATCGATACACCAGAGTAGACTAGTATATACGCATCTTGACCCATATGATGGGCGATGGATGATCCCATATCCATCGGTGTTTGACATCAAGGATGATGTACGGGTGCTCAGTGGAGACTGGGTACACTGGACGGACTCGCCAAGAACTCCCAGTTGGTGATATACCACACGTCAGATGGCAGTTCTCCGGTGACACTGGTACAGGGTAGTCTGAAGACCCGAGATCGTCATAGAATCTTGTGTGATTCCCACTGTGCTTTGATTTCCACCTTACCACGTCCAAGAGGGCGTGCAAAACGGTGGATTTTGGGTACAGTCCCGAATCACATGGAGGCAATGAGCGATAGGAGGGGATTCGTCTCTCCCGGTATAGGGAGTTGATGTTGTGTTGTGTTCGATTGGCTATAACTGGAAGTCCCTGGCCAGGGCTGATATAGAGATATACTAGTAAGTGTTACTAGTAGTTTCTCGACCTGTTATGAGCCTCACATCGACACGACTTATCGGTTAATGGGGTCTGACGTTTACCACCCCTAGACTTGATATGCGACATATCAGACGAACAGACCGGACTGTACGGGAGTGTTACTGATTGGATTCACAGGAGAACGCACAGGCTAGCTTGTTGATCTTCTAATCGCTCAATACCTGGGTGGCTGTTACGTTTAGCTGACCGCTTGCAGCTTGTGGGTGTTTGATATGATCATCACCTGCTACCGGCGTATTGACGATTCTTTAGAGTCCTACACAGAGGTTTCTTGGCTCAGGCGAAACGGAGTAGAGGCACATATGTGATATGTGCAGGATCGAGGATAATGCGATATGAGATACCGTATTATATTCTCGAGATATTTTGATATGAATCGGGACATCGGATTAAGTGTTGATTCGATGAATCGGTACATGATATATTAGCCGGTTATATTCGATATAGCCGGATCGTTGGATCAAGTGTTGATTCGATGATTTAATGTATAATAATATATATGATATATTGTATTACATTATCTAATATTGGCTCACTTTATTATTTCATTTTCTCACTGGATTAATACATTGATATATATGCGATATATGTTAAATGTATTATTTTCTTTTGTTGCAAATATATAATATATATGCGATATATATTATTGTGACATGATATGATTTATTATTAAACATATTTAAGGATGATAATGAGGGATTAGGGTTTGATTAGGGTTAGCTCTTTCAAGTTCATTCTAGAAGGATTCTATTTTGTCTTGGTTAAGATATTATGGTTGATCTTTATCTTTAACCTAACCAAACCCTAACCCTAGTTTATTCTCTACAACTTTTATCCTATCATCCTTGACCATGGTTAGATAATCAATCATATATACTTGACTACTATTCATCACAAAAGGATTATTCTTTTGATTCTTCATCTTCTTCTCTCTTGAGTTCTAAAAGAAAATGCTTACTAGTTAATTCTTGTGTGATGATTTCTTGTAAGAAAGTGAATAAAAAGAAAGCATAAATACTGCTCCCTCATCCTCATCTCATCTAGCCCATGAGCTTAGGGTGTTCATCTCTTTAGAGTGAGAAAGCTTGGGTTTTTGCAACTTCGACGTAGATCATCGGAGATTCGGAACACTTCAAGCTAGCATGGATCGTTCGAGTCGTGGAGCCTCTCTTGAGTCCGGGAGATCGTGGATCGCGGCGAAGGGACTACTACTCGGAGCTTGTGAAGCGAAGGAGCGAACTACAAAGGTTGTAATCCCTCACACTTAGCTTTAAAGATATCATCTTGCTTGCTAAACCCTAATAATCTAGCAAAGATCCCGTCTTTGGGTTGTTCGGCACGTCTAAAATTTTATCCGGGCATGTTTGATGCCTTATAAACCTTCACAAGAGTGCCTAGGAACCCTACAGTGGTATCAGAGACTAGCTAGAGCATTAGGCGTCATGTTTACGAAGTTAAAACTCCGATCGAACCCGAACCGACCAAATTTACCCCCTCTCTGGAAATTTTTCAAAAACTGGGATTTTTCTGAATTAAAAATACCTAAAAAATACATATGGATAATACAAGAATTATGGTGAAATTCGTAACTCCAATTCGACTACATGGCCGCGGAACCGCGGCAATTACCCACCATAAGCGGCGGTTCCGCGGCAGTATAAGAGTATTAGGTACGCGTTTTTGCACAGTAATTCTTGTCTCTGTGTTTACTATTTTATGGATATTTTTAATCTGACTCAAGTGTTGAGTATTCTGGGGTTTATTTTGTAATCGTAGATTCGATCAGAATATTTAAATTCGTTATTATTTCCGGATATTTAGAAACTGTTAAACTATTTGAACGGATATCATTAACCCACTTTATCCCGGAACGGCAAACTTTCAAGTGTTGAATTTTTATTGGGTTTAAATCTTTCGGAAAAAATGTACAAGTTAAGCGGTGGACCCTCTAGAAGACAACAAACCTTAACTCGATTATGTGACCGTCTTGAACTGCCTTTTGAACCTTCGGGTTTGGGGCAGTACGGCGTGCCACATGTGAGGCGTTGGCTTGACCCTTCTACGGCTGGATCACTGGTACTATGACATATTCTGGGATTATTTGAACTCCGCTCAAGTGTTGAGCACTTTGGGAAATTTTGGGTATTTGATTATCTGTTCGAAAAGTTTAATACTGTCTATTTATCTGGAATGTGATACAATATGTGGAATTCATAGAGTTAGGCATGAAATGCGGAGTATATGATATTTCGGATTTACGATGTCTAAAGTGATTGTGGATTCCAAATATTGTAGTTTTACACTTTCTTTTATGTGACCGTAAGTGTAGTATGTAGTTGTATTGCCGGTCTTCGTTGCTATACATCGGCGACGATCGGTGTATGCATACTTACTTACGTTGATGACATGTGATATTATGTGTTGCTGAGATATGATGTGCAGGATTGTCGCGATTGAATAGCCGGGGGTTTTATGTGAGATGAGAGTTTTATATTTTCATTCATGTAAATTCAAATGTAATGTAATATTCTTTTATTTGGGGCACTTCCAGGTTGAGGTTGATGCCACCAGTGTTGTATATTATTTACTTTTCCGCATTAGGATGGACCCAAGGAGGGGAGCACAGGTGACCGGGTTCTGGGGTTCAGTGGGAGGCCATCTCGAGGAGTCGAGACCGGGTCTCCTAAACTCCAGAATTGGTAGGGTCGCTTGCCTCTCTCGTAGGGGTCCAGGGTGTGGGCTTGGCTATTCATCGCGACTGTAGAATCCGTATTTTCTATTATTGGCTAAGTACTAAATACGGACGTCCTAGTATATCCCACATTATATCTATGTTTCTGCTGCGATATCTGTGATGTGATCATTTGATATGTTGTGATGGATACAGTATATAGTATATATGATATATTATATAGATGTTACTTATGTTTTACACCCGCACTAGCCCTGCCCTGCTCTGTCGTTAGTTATCTAACCTAACGGTGCACGAGGGGACATCGAGGCGAATGCGGATGGCATAAGTGTACGTCGTATTTATCTGTGATGCTTAGGAAGCATAAGCTGATGGGATTTTTATTAATGAGATTAATAAAAAGAAAAGAAACCTAAAAGATGTTGTAGAATCAAAACTTTATAAAAAGGGTAGCTACAGTTTTGCTTTGCATAGTGATATATATAATATATCCTGCACCTTATTCGATGGGGAAAGAGCCGAGATCCCTTCACCGGGAGTGACCTCTTTAGCGAAACTGGCAGATGCTACAAAACGCGGTTTGTCTTTTGAATGCTTTTAGTGTTTTGCTTTGCACAGCGGTATATATGATATATCCTGCACCTTATTCGATGAGGAAAGGGCCGACGATCCTTCACCGGGAGTGACCCCTTTAGCGAAACTAAGAAAAGCCTAAAAAACACTCCTTTTCAAAAACACTTGATTCTACGACGATATCAAGTTCATTACGCTCAGGGTTTTCTGAAAAACCTGCGTAGCCCTCCGTCATTTCAGATAGAGACTAGTTAGTATTCGTGCTGCGTTTGTTGACCTTAGCCAAGGCGTGGTGTACGGTAGCTAATTAGTATTTATCTGCTAAAACATGAGATGTGATTGAGTTAGGGTAGTCGTGCGACTTTGTTGACCTTAGCCAAGGGTCGTACGGGTGGGTTTAATTCAATCAGGAAATGACGGGTTGAACTTGACTAGCGCTTATGATTTGTTGACCTTAGCCAAGGTCATAAGTTGCTAGGGGTAGAAGCATTATCGGGAATTTCAAGTGTTGAAATTTGCAATGAGATTGCATACCTCCTATGAGATAGTTGGATCCCGATACCCACTGCGAGTAAGAGTTACTCCTGGGAGAGTTTTACACAGGACAATTAGACGATCAAGTAGGTGTCTAGAAAAGTGTTAACGGGGTTACGCCTCTGGGAAAACGAGGTTTACTTTAATTAGGTCCGTGCGAAAGCATGGGGAACCTCCCTCAAAGTACCGACACTGATCTGGCTGAAAGATTGACGAAATTGTTGGGTGTAATTAATCCCGGCTAATCTTACCTTTTAGGGTTTGAAGGTAGATTTGATAAAAACAGTGGGAGACATCCTGATTAGATAAGATAATAACCAATCTAATCTTGCAAGAGCATACGCTAAAGTGTTTTCTTCTCTCTCTCTCTCCAGGCAGCGACCATGTCAGGCCATAATCAAGATAATAATATGGATGTATTGACTGAACCCGCTTATTATACTGAGCAGGGGAACGTTGGACCCGTTCTTTCTTATAAGAGTTATAAGACTGAACAGGGAATAGAAGAATATCTAGATTCTCAAGCCGCCCAAAAGAACATGCATGTTGATGCATCTTCTTCAGGTGTGTTAGTTATTGAAAACTGTTTCTCAGTTCACCCTACGTCCTGGGTATTAGATACCGGATCAGGATCCCACATATGTAAACAGTTACATGGGCTACGTAAAGGTAGAGAACTGGGAAAAGGTGATCATTCCGTTCAAGTAGGGAACGGTGCAAATATTGCAGCCAAAGCAGTTGGCAAATATCACCTTTTATTGCCAAGTCGCAATACACTGATTCTAAATAAGTGCTATTATATACCGAACATGATGTGCAACATTATATCAGTTTCTTTATTAAGTAAAGAAGGATATAATTTTGTAGTAAAGGATAATGTTATGAACATATTCCTAGATCAAAAGTTGATTGCATCAGGCTCGTTACATAATGGCATATTCATTCTAAATTAGAATACAGTCCTCAACATACAAAACACACACAAGAGGAAAAGTTCAGAAATGAACGAATCCTTCTTGTGGCATTGTAGACTTGGTCATATCAATACGACACGACTAGCTAAGTTACATAAAGATGGTTATTTGAATCCGTTCGAATTATCATCTTATGATACTTGCCATTCATGTCTCAAAGGAAAAATGACCAAAGCTCCGTTTAGTGGACACGGAGAAAGAGTTACCGAACTCTTAGGACTGGTACATAGTGATGTATGCGGTCCCATGTCTACGCATGCCAGGAACGGTTCTTCCTACTTCATTACATTCACTGACGATCTCTCAAGATTCGGATATGTGTTCCTGATGAAACACAAGTCTGAAGCTTTTGAGAAATTCAGAGAATATAAGCACGAAGTAAAGAATCAAACGGGCAAAAGTATTAAGATTCTTCGATCTGATCGAGGAGGTGAATACTTAAGCAATGAGTTCCTAGATTATCTAAAAGAGAATGGGATTCTCTCTCAGCTTACTCCTCCTTATACACCACAGCACAACGGTGTATCGGAGCGGAGGAATCGCACCCTATTAGATATGGTGCGCTCTATGATGAGTACAGCTGAGTTATCTATTTCCTTCTGGGGGTATGCGCTAGAGACAGGCATATACCTATTGAATAGAGTTCCAACTAAATCTGTGCCTACCACTCCATATGAGATATGGAATGGAAAGAGACCATCTCTTAAAAGAGTTAAGATATGTGGTTGTCCGGCTTATGTTAAAAAGCAAAATCCGGACAAACTCGAGGCACGATCAGTTCTTTGTAAGTTTGTAGGATATCCAAGCAATTCGTATGGATATCTATTCTACCACAGTAAACAACAAAAGGTGTTTGTTGCTCAACATGCTACCTTTTTAGAAAAGGAATTTCTTACAAAAGAAATTAGTGGCGATGAGGTAGAGCTGGAAGAGGTTCCAGCAACACAAACTACAACTGAAGATTTAGTGGAACCAGAGGATTCAGTAGTACCCGACGAACCCCAGCCTCTCCGCCGATCTAGCAGGGTTTCTCATCCGCCTGAGAGATACTACGGTTTTCTCATTGATGGTGGAAGCGAGGATTGCATCATGGAAGATGATGACCCGACTAGTTTCGAGCAGGCCATCACGAGTGGTGACTCTGTGAAATGGCTAGATGCAATGCGATCTGAGATGGAATCCATGTACACCAACAAAGTATGGACTTTGGAAAATGCTCCTGAAGGGGTAAAACCCATTGGGAGCAAGTGGATTTTTAAAAAGAAATTTGGTGTAGATGGAAAAGTTGAGACTTTCAAAGCTAGACTTGTAGCAAAGGGATTTCGTCAATGACCAGGTGTGGATTATGACGAAACCTTTTCTCCAGTGGCTATGCTTAAGTCCATCCGGATCTTACTTGCCATTGCTGCATACCATGACTACGAAATCTGGCAAATGGATGTTAAGACCGCCTTTCTAAACGGTGATTTAGAAGAGAGCGTGTACATGACTCAGCCAGAGGGCTTCGTAGATAGTGGGAGCAGCGGAAAGGTGTGCAAGCTGCTTAAATCCATTTATGGGTTAAAGCAAGTATCGCGGAGTTGGAACATCTGTTTTGATGTAGTAGTCAAATAGTTTGACTTCATCAAAAACATAGATGAACCTTGTATCTATAAGAAGGTAGCAGAGAGTAAGGTTGTCTTCCTCGTATTGTACGTGGATGACATACTCTTGATAGGAAATGATATTCCTATGCTGCAATCAGTCAAGCTCTTCTTATCACAAAGATTCTCAATGAAAGATCTAGGTGATGCCTCATGCATATTGGGGATTAAGATCTATAGAGATAGATCCAAACGGATACTGGGATTGTCCCAATCCAGGTATATTGACACCATACTAAAGAGGTTTAGTATGGAAGAATCCAAGCGTGGGAACCAACCCACGATCTCTGGACTCACTCTCTCCAAAGAGATGTCACCTAAGACTAATTTGGAGAGAGCTCGCATGCAAGGGATACCCTATGCTTCGGCAGTAGGCTCTATCATGTATGCGATGCTATGTACCAGACCCGATGTAGCATACTCACTAAGTGTAGTGAGTCGGTATCAAGCAGATCCTGGAGAGAGTCACAGGACAGCCGTGAAGAACATTCTCAAGTACTTGCGAAGGACTAGAGATATGTTCTTGGTGTATGGTAACGGAGAACTCCGGCTGGAGTCCCTTACCGATTCCAGCTTCCAGAGTGATAAGGACGACTCTAAGTCGCACTCGGGATTTGTCTTTACCCTCAATGGAGGGGCGGTATGTTGGAAGAGTTCCAAACAGGATACCGTTGCAGACTCGACGATGGAGGCTGAATACATCGCTGCCAACGATGCTGCCAAAGAGGCTGTCTGGATGAAGAAGTTCATTAGTGAACTTGGAGTGGTTCCATCCATTGAGCATCCAATACCTCTGTATTGCGATAACAATGGAGCTGTGGCTTTGGCCAAGGAACCCAGATCCCATCAGAAGTCCAGACATATTCTGAGGCGGTATCACCTGATCAGGGAGATAGTTGATCGCCGGGAGATCGAGGTCAGGAGAGTAGATACGAAGGACAACACTGCGGATCCACTCACGAAGGCCATTCCCCAGATACAGTTTGAGAGATTATTCGGGATGCTAGGTATGAGATACTACAACAGCTGGCCTTAGTGCAAGTGGGAGATTGTTAGTTATGTATATGCCCTAGAGGCCATTGTTGTACATTTGATGTATATTATGATGGATGCTTAGATATATACAGAGAGGACTTTCTTGCTCGTCATGATAGTATGCTATTTGGTTTCACTTTATCTTAACATGTTGACTTGTATTGGTTTACTGTCTTTCTCTCACATGTTGATAAAGTCCTTAGGATCTGTACTCGACTACTGGGACTATGATGAGATCATACTAGTGGGGCCATAGTAGTCGATGAGTACATCCTATAACTGTTCCTAGTCGAGGGTATATCGAGACAGGGCATCGATACACCAGAGTAGACTAGCGTATACGCATCTTGACCCATATGATGGGCGATGGATGATCCCATATCCATCGGTGTTTGACATCAAGGATGATGTACGGGTGCTCAGTGGAGACTGGGTACACTGGACGGACTCGCCGAGAACTCCCAGTTGGTGATATACCACAGGTCAGATGGCAGTTCTTCGGTGACACTGGTATAGGGTTGTCTGAAGACCCGAGATCGTCATAGAGTCTTGTGTGATTCCCACTGTGCTTTGATTTTCACCTTACCACGTCCAAGAGGGCGTGCAAAATGGTGGCTTTTGGGTACAGTCCCGAATCACATGGAGGCAATGAGCGATAGGAGGGGATTCGTCTCTCCTGGTATAGGGAGTTGATGTTGTGCTGTGTTCGATTGGCTATAACTGGAAGTCCCTGGCCAGGGCTGATATAGAGATATACTAGTAAGTGTTACTAGTAGTTTCTCGACCTGTTATGAGCCTCACATCGACACGACTTATCGGTTAATGGGGTCTGACGTTTACCACCCCTAGACTTGATATGCGACATATCAGACGAACAGACCGGACTGTACATGAGTGTTACTGATTGGATTCATAGGAGAACGCACATGCTAGCTTGTTGATCTTCTAATCGCTCAATACCTGGGTGGCTGTTACGTTTAGCTGACCGCTTGCAGCTTGTGGGTGTTTGATATGATCATCACCTGCTACCGGCGTATTGACGATTCTTTAGAGTCCTACACAGAGGTTTCTTGGCTCAGGCGAAACGGAGTAGAGGCACATATGTGATATGTGCAGGACCGAGGATAATGCGATATGAGATACCGTATTATATTCTCGAGATATTTTGATATGAATCGGGACATCGGATCAAGTGTTGATTCGATGAATCGGTACATGATATATTAGCCGGTTATATTCGATATAGCCGGATCGTTGGATCAAGTGTTGATTCGATGATTTAATGTATAATAATATATATGATATATTGTATTACATTATCTAATATTGGCTCACTTTATTATTTCATTTTCTCACTGGATTAATACATTGATATATATGCGATATATGTTAAATGTATTATTTTCTTTTGTTGTAAATATATAATATATATATGATATATATTTTTGTGACATGATATGATTTATTATTAAACATGTTTAAGGATGATAATGAGGGATTAGGGTTTGATTAGGGTTAGCTCTTTCAAGTTCATTCTAGAAGGATTCTATTTTGTCTTGGTTAAGATATTATGGTTGATCTTTATCTTTAACCTAACCAAACCCTAACCCTAGTTTATTCTCTACAACTTTTATCCTATCATCCTTGACCATGGTTAGATAATCAATCATATACACTTGACTACTATTCATCACAAAAGGATTATTCTTTTGATTCTTCATCTTCTTCTCTCTTGAGTTCTAAAAGAAAATGCTTACTAGTTAATTCTTGTGTGATGATTTCTTGTGAGAAAGTGAATAAAAAGAAAGCATAAATACTACTCCCTCATCCTCATCTCATCTATCCCATGAGCTTAGGGTGTTCATCTCTTTAGAGTGAGAAAGCTTGGGTTTTTGCAACTTCGACATAGATCATCGGAGATTCGGAACACTTCAAGCTAGCATGGATCGTTCGAGTCGTGGAGCCTCTCTTGAGTCCGGGAGATCGTGGATCGCGGCGAAGGGACTACTACTCGGAGCTTGTGAAGCGACGGAGCGGACTACAAAGGTTGTAATCCCTCACACTTAGCTTTAAAGATATCATCTTGCTTGCTAAACCCTAATAATCTAGCAAAGATCCCGTCTTTGGGTGGTTCGGCACGTCTAAAATTTTATCCGGGCATGTTTGATACCTTATGAACCTTCACAAGAGTGTCTAGGAACCCTACAAGTAATGATTAAGAGAACTTGCTTCTCTTTAAGGTTACTCATAATTGGAAGTATTCCTAAGTTGAGTAACGCTGATCGGCCTCTCTCCATTTACTTGACATGCACTGGAGACAGCTGCATGATTTGAATCTGGTTCAATTAAATCAGTGCTTCTGTTTCTGTATTGGATATAGAACAGTTCATATCTTGACATTGTTAAGATACGGGGAGTTTTCCGGCTTATGCTTAAAACCAGACACTAGACAACTCAAGGCGCGTTTATGTAATGGCTGTTTGTGGATTGACCCGGGCTATGACGAGGGTTGACTTTCTACCATCTGGAAGATCAATAGTGATATTGTTCTTGACTCGCCACAGTTTTAATATAAATGGATTTTTTCAGAAAACAGTAGTTGGAGTATCGTAGAACTGGAAGTGATTCCAGAACCGCAAACGATTACTGAAGATTTGATAAGAACCTAAAGATTCAATCTGGTTTAACATTCCATTGGCCACTCCGCAGATATGGTGGGTAACCTCAGGCGCTCGAGAGGTACTCCGGTAGTCTCAAGGATAGTGACAGGCAGGTTCTTGTTTACCTAGACTTGCCATTGCTGTTGTTCCAGACTATGAGACCCGGCAGGAGGATGAGTATAGCGTCGTTCTAAACTGGCTTTAGAAGTGTACGTCTATATGACTCTGCCAGAGGGTTGTCGTGGTCAGTGGGAGCAGCGGAAGCATGGTGGACAAGTGGCTTATGTCTATTTATAGACTAAAGCAGATATAGCGGAGATAGATCATCTATTTCTGAAGTGACAGTCATAGGTTTGACTTCATCAGAATAAGGGATGGATCTGTTAAGAAGGTAGTAGGGTGTGATGTCCTGGTATTTGATGACATACACGGAGTAGGAAATGATATTCCTATACTACGATCGGTTATACTTTGGTTGTCACACAGTGGTTTCTCCACATGGGACTTGGATATTATATCAGACATTCTGATCACTAGATCTATGGTTCTAGATCTAGATTTGGGTGGTTTTCCAATCTGGGTACTTAGACAACATTCTAAAGGTTTTTAGAATGGATGACTCCTGGCACGGTAGTATACCTGCAGGTGATGGAGTCACCCTCTCTAAAGGTGTCTTACAGACTAAAGGGGAGAGGGATGCGCATGATTGGCAGATCACTTGCTTAGGCAATTGAGTTGATCATGAGATGTCAAGTACCACACCAGATGTTGTTTTTGCAGTAGATGCAATAAGTTGATATTGATCCAATCCTGGAGAAACAGTCGGAAGCAGTTTTAGAACATAAGTTGATGTTCTAGGGATATGATAACAGAATTCTCCTTCGGGAAACAGTTATCATTCCAGGCTTCTAAGGTGACCTGGATGGCAGAGTGGCTGTCAGAGTTATAGTTTTCCCTCTGACGAGGGGCAGTATTTTGGACAGGTGGTCCAGGTGGATACCGAGGGAAGGCATGGCGCAGGATACTGATTAAGTTCAGTTAACGATACAGTCTAAGAAGTTTGGATTTGGAGTTCACTTATGATCTAGGTCCCATCAGATATCCAGACACATTCTAAGATAGGTATTGCTCATTTCGGGAGATGGCTTTCTACGCGAACTTGAGATAAAGAGAGACATAGAAAGAAACACTACAGCGGATCCACTCACTGTGGCTATTCCTCGAACGCAATAGTTTCGCAAACCAGCTTTGTGAGACTGACTAGTAGAGGAGTTGGGTGTTCAGTATCACACGGGCTGTGAGTATGCGACATCGCAATAATTAGCCTTGAGTGCAAGTGGGAGATTGTTGGAGATAGTGCCCTCAGAGTCAATTATTGGATCACAGGCACGTGATTGCAATGATTGAAGGAGGACTTATCCCGGTAGGACAGTCTTACTCAAGATGATAGTATGCTATCTGGTTTATCTTTATCATCGTGTACTGCTTTAGGTGACCTTACGAGTCGCTATTACACGTTGATTGAGCCCATAGGATTCTTGCTTGACCACCAGCAGTATGAGGGCGATCATATACGTGGGAGCTGGGGTCTATAAGCACATCCTTAAAAGGTCCCTAGTCGTGGGAGTTTTGAGACAGGGCATCGATACTCCAGAGTAGACTAGTGTATACATTCGAAACCCCGACGAGGGGCGGTGGCCGGTCTCACAAGCCACTGGTGTCAGATGGTTCACCTAAGATGTATACAGGTGCTCATTGGGTTATGAGTACACAGGTGTCACGACCCGAAAGTACGGAACATGACCGGCACTTAAACTACGAAACGTCTCGAGGCGTACGTAATCTAAGTAAGCCGAAAACCCAGAAATCCAAACCAAGAAAAGTAGTAGAGTGGAGGAAAACCAATTTAAATCAAGTAGTTTTACAAAATACGCCGAAATATGCATTTTAAAATCACAATTCTTTTCTAAAAATTTCGGCAGAGTTTCCTTTGTAAAAACTGATCCCAAACGGGTACAAAA
Source organism: Agapanthus africanus (assembly GCA_030015575.1). Lineage (NCBI taxonomy): Eukaryota > Viridiplantae > Streptophyta > Magnoliopsida > Asparagales > Amaryllidaceae > Agapanthus > Agapanthus africanus. Next base: position 134,940,765 of record JASDDO010000004.1, on the reverse strand, counting down.
CCTGATAAAGCATATATAAAGGAAAATGCATCCCCAAGCGGGAGCTAGCTCTTCGTCAATCGACGGTCCCAACCACGCAAGCAATATAATATACAACGCCGAAAGGCGAGGATCACCACAGAAAAGGAAACTCAAAACAGCATGAAATCCGTATAAATACAAAACACGACTCTAAGGTCGATAGGATAAACAACACTGGTCTCTATCTCAAATAAATACATGTTTGGTTGATGGAACCTCTAGATACAACTGAATAATAATATACAAGGTAATATGATGGGTACGATACCAAAAACCCACCTACTAGCAAGTCACTCGAACGAAACTGTGCCCGCAAAGCCGTAATGAAACCTGTACGGCAAACCTGCAAGAAACTGGGGCACAACGGGGGTGAGTTGCCAACTCGTGAATAGAAAAATATCTACGAATAGAAATCGCATGTATGACGCAATCCTAGGTCATACGATCAATATACATCCTCAAATATATATAACCAGCAGCCTATAACAAGGCTAGGGTAAATATCTAACCCGAGTGTAATCTCATGTGCCCGTGTCAGTGCCCAAGGGTAGCAATATATCATATGAATGAGGTATGAATGCATGAAAACAGAATGCCTGTAAATGAAGAACTGTTTTCATAATTTAGTGAGATTTCCTTTGTATTTTTAAAATGAGGTATCATAATGAAGTCAGCATAAAACAGTGCCTAGCATCGGCACAAAACGTAATCCCAATATCTCGGTATCTCTGTATCACAGTCTCTGTACCTCAAAATCTCAAAATCGCAATGTCTCAATCATAATATCTAGGGCGCCGTCAGTCCAGACCGGCCCCTACCATCCATCTCAAGACCACGACGGTATCCTCCGGATATCCGACGCGTCGGGTAAAATCACCGGTAGGTAGTGCTCCCCTGCCAGGCTCACATCGTCATCATCACGCGCTTCTTGCCCCGGGGTACCTTACCGGGTCCACCATGTACCCGAAACGGTTCATCCGTCTCCTCGAATCGGGTTTCCAAATCCATCAGCAAACTCATGGTGGACGACTCATACATCATAGGAAAACCGCACTTTTTATTTTAAAAGAGAGAAAATGTTTATTTGTGTTTTTGCGGTTTTCCTCCAAATCCAGAAAATCTCAAGGAAATCCAAATCCAAAACCACAATAACATGTAAAAATAGTGAATATATGCATGAGAATCCATGAATGCGGCATAACAATGAATAACAGTATGCATGAAGTAGCAGGTAATAACTACAATGTCTAATCTAGCACATAAGGCGAGTACACTAATATCCTGTCTAAATTATTAGCTAACAACCTATATCAATGCAATAGTATTTCTAAAGTGTACGTGGCATGGCAATTACCGATGAAGATGTGTGTGAGCCGGCAAGTAAGTGTACGTGGTACATACGCATCATCGGTAATGGTGCTGGTGTCCTAACAGCATGATATCAATAATGTAGTACGAAACATAATATAAGCATGCGATGCGAAGCGAACCACAATAATGAGCGGTAGCTGAAAACTAGACGCAACTATAACTAATCTGAATTAATCTAATAAAAGTCCTACAAATGGTGCCTTTTGAAAACACACGAATCATGGGGTTTTGAAAATAGGGGCTACGGTGTTTTTATGAAAAAATACGTCTTTTGAAATATTCGTAGGATCCCTTGGGCTGTCTTTTAAAATACCCACGATTCGTTAGTTTTGAAATAGGTAGGAGTCTAATCTAATCTAACAACTACACTGAACTATACGGCTGAACTAACAAGCTGAGCTACAGGTGAGGAAACCGCCTAACATCTGAGTCGATACATATACATACCTGTATATATATTAGTCGGTGATCCCGCCTCAATAATATCATATCCGATATCATATCTATAATCAGACATCCCAAGTCAAGAGTGCAGATCAATCATCAAAATATAGCTCGTACGTAAATCCGTCGTACGGCATCCCAAATCTGGGTACGGGTCAATATCACATTCAACATACTATTTATCTGGTATCCTCTTTATCAAATGTCATGATCGGGGTACTGATCTACGTCTAGTACAATATTGATACCATTTATGTATGCATGCAGGTGTAAGAATCACTACGTCAAAAGACCCGCTAAAACATCATGTCGTATCTCAATACGAACCAAATCACATCACCGATCTCCTGGCCTCAAGTCCAATCTCATCGACTCATCTCAAATCCAGTATATGAACACATAGTCCCATACCCATGTGAACACATAAATATGATCCCAAATACGCACATATAAAAGAAAGAATGTATGCAAGTATGTGTGTGCGTGCGTGTATGAGTGCGACCACTACTTTAGGGTTTCGCAACTACACTAAACCAATCCAAAAATACCAAATGCCCATCTTATCATCAATAATCAACAACATATAATCAATATCTATGTGTATACGTATTCGTATACATCACCACGAACTGCGGGGGTGCTATACGCCATCCACCCGACTTCTCCCCGTAGATATAAATCTACTCACCTGTATCCTGCGTGTCGGTGTCGATGTCACCGTCATCTTCTGCATCGCCTCGGATCTTCGCGGGGTACCTACACATATCACACGTATCGCATCGCATCAAAACCAAATCAAAACTTGAAACGACACGCTAAAACCAATACGATACGCTAAAAGGTCTATAGGTTAGAACCTACGGTTAGCCTTCGCAAAACAACCCGGAATCACTCGATATAGACGTATAAACGTCGCACAATCGAGATAACACAAAATTATCAAAATCTGGAAATCCACATACGGAAAACCAAAACTAAAAGTAAAACAACAACCCAAGAAAACGATCCCAGATTTTGACTCAGGCCAAAACAGGGCAAATAAACAACTCTGGGGTGATATGCAGGGAGTATGTGATCTACAGAAGCAACATGGACACCTTTCATCACAGAGGGGCCGGCCACATACCCCTAAAAACCGGCCTGGCCGGCCCCCCTATGTCCAATGGGGTTCGTCTGCATAGGGTGGTCTCCTGGGGTCTCAATTGGGTCCCTAGTGTTGTTTAATTTTCCTGAAAAAGTCCCAGTACATTCCAGATTTCCCTGCACACTCTAAACACTCACAAACCGACATGAAAGTCCCGTAATTCCGTATTTTTGGGTTTCAGGTTGTGTCAGGTCAGGGGCTTGGTCAAAATAGGGTCTCCACTGAACTCAATTTCCCATCACAACTCATAATTTCCTCAAACCCTTACTAGTTTTTCCTAAAATCAACAAATCACCCGATTTCGATTCTAAACTTGCATAGGGGTAAAAGTAAGGCTAAAACTAAGCTAATGGTTCAGTAATTACCTCATTTGGCAACTCAAGAATTTTCTTGAGTTGCCCCTAGTGGCCAAAATCCATGCTTTCTTGGTCCATTGCGTAGATCTCGAGCTTGTGCATCTTTTTAATGAAATGAGGGTGGGGTTTTGGAGTGATTTTTGAGGTGATTAGAGGGCTTGATGATGGGGGGAAAATGAATAGCAGGAGCAGCAGCAGCAGCTCAGGAAGAGGGGGGAAAATGAATAGCAGGAGCAGCAGCAGCAGCTCAGGAAGAGGGGGGAAAATGAGAGGAAAACCAAGGGAAAAGGCTAAGGTTTAAGTCAAAAGTCCTCACCTACCCTCTCTTCTCACCATACCTATTTCTCATTTTCTTTTTCTTTATCCTTTAATCCAAATCCTTCTCACACCAATAGTGATCCCAAAATAAAACCATGGTAAGAAAATGTGACACAAGTCCAAAAATGATATGTGCAAGTTTTGCACAAAAAGCCAAAAAAAATCCGATTAGCGATTTTTAATCGCGATTAGCACTAAATTAGTATATAAATGCTCATAAAAACTTAAAAATGACTAATTTCCATAGAATACATAATTTTTGAATTTTCCATATTTTTTTCAAAATTTTTCCCATTTATCGATATTTAATTATAAATTTAATATTAAAATAATCAATAAAATAATATTAAATTATAAAAATTCCTAAAATTAATATTTTATTATTTTGGAATGTTACAATCTTCCCCCCTTAAAGAAATTCGGTCCCCGAATTTAAATTTAAACCCCCAATTTCCAAAAACATTTCAATAAAAAAAAATCCAAGTCGTCGGGGCTCCGAAATCATCAATACATAAACGCATCATAGCGCAATGCATGCGCATGAGTAACGAGTAGATAACTCGAAAACAAAACTCCGTCAAGCATCCCACAATCATCGGAGTTATGGTAAAGCCATAATGCCAAATCCAATATGAAACCAATATGATTCAACTCGAAACTATACACGTAAATATCTGTAGTAAATGCGTGCCAAATCTTTTAAGTTGCTGTGCGATGCGCATAACGCTGCACAGTGGCGGACGTCTTTATCAGAAAATAGCCATATACTTATATATCTTTTGTTTAGTATGCACGATCCACCGTTTTTGAAAACAATTTGGAAGGGTTCCCTGTTTTAAACGTTTTCGTGGCATATCAGACACGTAGGTAAATAATGAGACTATAGCTCGCTTTTGGAAATCCTTTTGAAATCTATCAATGCGTGCACAATATACTCAGGTACTGTCCTCTGACTAGTCCTGCTCAGTATAAAAAACATATAGAAATCATCATAAAAACGTACCGCTTCATAAGAAATCAATCCCAAAATATACATATGAATACTACGTGCGTCTGGTGCGCACGGAAATCAAGATCCATAAATGTGCCATACATGTGCACAGAAACAACATCTAAGTGCATCGGGTGTGCACGAAGCATCTGTCATGGGCCAAATGTGTGCCTGACAGCAAAAACAGGTGCATCTGACATGCACGAAAAATCCCGATTTAGTGCATCTGGTGTGCAACCAAAATCGTATCTCATAACATGAGCCCAACATGCGCTAAAATCCAAATCCGGTGCATCCATCATGCACGAAATCATGAAATCCAATATCAAGGGCCGAAACACGCAAAAAATCCAATCAAGTGCATAAAGTGCACAAACAAACATCGTACATCCCAATCGAAATCGATGTCCAGTGCAACTAAGTGCACAAAATACATGTCACTGCACTGCAAGCATATGTAAACTATACAGAGTGCAAAAAAAACCAAATCGTGTGCGTGCATACGCACAAAATCAACTCAAATGTATAAAACCCATGAAATCATATATATGGGAAACCAAGGTTCAAAAACGATATCAAGTGCAACAACTGTGCAAAAATCGTAAATACTCAGCAAGTGCCACCATGGGGCATGAAAACAAATATCATGAGACCCAATCATCAAAATTAAATCAAGCGAATAAATCGCCCAACAATACTGAAAACAAGCATGGCGAGATAGTCCCGCTCAAGCACATCCTCCAAGAATCTCTGGCTAACTGTCGTGGTCACTCATAGCATATCTCGTCGACGATCCTGAACTCTGGCCTGCTGGTGTGCGTAACAATGACCACTCCTGGGTCTAGGTCTTCTCGTAACTTATTTCAGAATTGTCCTTATCTTCCCTGGGGATTACCAATCTCACGATCCATCGGCTCATCGGCCCTGTCAGGTGTGCTAACGGGGACGATTCCGTTTTGGCACTTCTCTGGTCATCTCTCGGTCCATCCTCACGACCACTCGTCAAGCAGCATGTCACTGGCGTCGGCCTCTGGCTCTCTGAATGCACGTGACACATCTAATCCTGGGTGCAAATATCATTGCAGCAGTATCCTGGAAGGAATCCTGCTCAAGGTCTCTTCCAAGTCTCGTCTCTGCCTAACTGTCCGGAAGTCATCGTCCTTTACTATATCTGTTTCTTGCTCCGGAACGGCTGCATACTCATCGCGTCTCCTTCTGGAAGGTATATCCAAGTACAATGCCTCGGCAGGTGTATCGCATCTCTGATGTCGGCGGAGTAGAACGTCATCTTATCAAGATCTCGTACGAACCGCCTACTCCACTTTTCTCTAAGGTCGACCGCTTCGGACTCGTCTCGTCGTGGCTGTATGGACTGAGCTCCAATGGCTATCCTCGTATCGGGAGTCTCCTAAGAATTGCATCTCCCCACCTAGCATCCGAATTAAGTCGAGCCATCCAATCGAATCGTCAAAACCTCATAATCCCCCAAGAGCTCAACATCTTGGACACAGTTTAATAGTATCGAGTACATACCACAGCATCGGTGGTCCAGCCGTAGAAGGGCAAACCCAAGCCTCACTAATGGCGCCGTAGAACTACCGTAAACCCTAAGGTTCAAAGGCTTTCATACGGTCATTAAGTCGAGTTAGGGTTTCATTCTTCTAGAGGGACCATAGAATTGCCTGCATGTCTTTTCGACTACTTTAAACTTGGAATAATAGGTTTCTGACATTCGATCGTCTCTGTCGACTCCCAACGTCTCCGCGTGAAGTCGTCTCTAGCTGGAATCAATCTATCTGATGACCTCGCATCGGGGTAGCGAACAATCCATGTGTCCTAGTCATTCATCATCGGTGACTAGCGACCTTCTATCATCTCTTCGTACAACTTGTACTGCAATAGCTCCAACATCTGGGCGATATCTCGTCGTTCGCAGCAATAACTGGCTCACTCGTCTGCATGCTGAACCATGCCTCAATCATCATGAGTAAGCAATCCACCAACGGTCATCAAAATCTGGCTGGCCTCTGTCAGTGGCTCAATCCTCTAGTGCTAATCTGCACGTCCGAGAAGTCTCAAACAGCGATCCATCCAACGCTCGTGGCGCAAAACAAAATCAAAGGACACATCTCTACAATAGTGTGTCGCCGGGATCACGCCTTGGTCAGTCCTCGTTCGTGACGAGCTCGTGCTGACCGCAACTCTAGCCGTAGCTCTCCCTGCCCGTAATCGTGGCAGCAAAACCAAACTGGTACCGAAGAAGCTAGATTAGGAATGAATATGATACTGAACAAGGAAATGTACATCCTAAGGCTTCTTAAGTGGAGTGGCGTGTCGTAAATATGCCGCGGAACATACCAACGGTACGTCACTCTACTTTAGTCACCTATTCCATCAACCAAGGGTCATCCTACGCTCCGAAGGTAAAACCTAACGCTCTGATACCAACTTTGTCACGACCCGAAAGTACGGAACATGACCGGCACTTAAACTACGAAACGTCTCGAGGCGTACGTAATCTAAGTAAGCCGAAAACCCAGAAATCCAAACCAAGAAAAGTAGTAGAGTGGAGGAAAACCAATTTAAATCAAGTAGTTTTGCAAAATACGCCGAAATATGCATTTTAAAATCACAATTCTTTTCTAAAAATTTCGGCAGAGTTTCCTTTGTAAAAACTGATCCCAAACGGGTACAAAACCTGATAAAGCATATATAAAGGAAAATGCATCCCCAAGCGGGAGCTAGCTCTTCGCCAATCGACGGTCCCAACCACGCAAGCAATATAATATACAACGCCGAAAGGCGAGGATCACCACAGAAAAGGAAACTCAAAACAGCATGAAATCCGTATAAATACAAAACACGACTCTAAGGTCGATAGGATAAACAACACTGGTCTCTATCTCAAATAAATACATGTTTGGTTGATGGAACCTCTAGATACAACTGAATAATAATATACAAGGTAATATGATGGGAACGATACCAAAAACCCACCTACTAGCAAGTCACCCGAACGAAACTGTGCCCGCAAAGCCGTAATGAAACCTGTACGGCAAACCTGCAAGAAACTGGGGCACAACGGGGGTGAGTTGCCAACTCGTGAATAGAAAAATATCTACGAATAGAAATCGCATGTATGACGCAATCCTAGGTCATACGATCAATATACATCCTCAAATATATATAACCAGCAGCCTATAACAAGGCTAGGGTAAATATCTAACCCGAGTGTAATCTCATGTGCCCGTGTCAGTGCCCAAGGGTAGCAATATATCATATGAATGAGGTATGAATGCATGAAAACAGAATGCCTGTAAATGAAGAACTGTTTTCATAATTTAGTGAGATTTCCTTTGTATTTTTAAAATGAGGTATCGTAATGAAGTCAGCATAAAACAGTGCCTAGCATCGGCACAAAACGTAATCCCAATATCTCGGTATCTCTGTATCACAGTCTCTGTACCTCAAAATCTCAAAATCGCAATGTGTCAATCATAATATCTAGGGCGCCGTCAGTCCAGACCGGCCCCTACCATCCATCTCAAGACCACGACGGTATCCTCCGGATATCCGACGCGTCGGGTAAAATCACCGGTAGGTAGTGCTCCCCTGCCAGGCTCACATCGTCATCATCACGCGCTTCTTGCCCCGGGTACCTTACCGGGTCCACCATGTACCCGAAACGGTTCATCCGTCTCCTCGAATCGGGTTTCCAAATCCATCAGCAAACTCATGGTGGACGACTCATACATCATGGGAAAACCGCACTTTTTATTTTAAAAGAGAGAAAATGTTTATTTGTGTTTTTGCGGTTTTCCTCCAAATCCAGAAAATCTCAAGGAAATCCAAATCCAAAACCACAATAACACGTAAAAATAGTGAATATATGCATGAGAATCCATGAATGCGGCATAACAATGAATAACAGTATGCATGAAGTAGCAGGTAATAAATACAATGTCTAATCTAGCACATAAGGCGAGTACACTAATATCCTGTCTAAATTATTAGCTAAAAACCTATATCAATGCAATAGTATTTCTAAAGTGTACGTGGCATGGCAATTACCGATGAAGATGTGTGTGAGCCGGCAAGTAAGTGTACGTGGTACATACGCATCATCGGTAATGGTGCTGGTGTCCTAACAGCATGATATCAATAATGTAGTACGAAACATAATATAAGCATGCGATGCGAAGCGAACCACAATAATGAGCGGTAGCTGAAAACTAGACGCACCTATAACTAATCTGAATTAATCTAATAAAAGTCCTACAAATGGTGCCTTTTGAAAACACACGAATCATGGGGTTTTGAAAATAGGGGCTACGGTGTTTTTATGAAAAAATACGTCTTTTGAAATATTCGTAGGATCCCTTGGGCTGTCTTTTAAAATACCCACGATTCGTTAGTTTTGAAATAGGTAGGAGTCTAATCTAATCTAACAACTACACTGAACTATACGGCTGAACTAACAAGCTGAGCTACAGGTAAGGAAACCGCCTAACATCTGAGTCGATACATATACATACCTGTATATATATTAGTCGGCGATCCCGCCTCAATAATATCATATCCGATATCATATCTATAATCAGACATCCCAAGTCAAGAGTGCGGATCAATCATCAAAATATAGCTCGTACGTAAATCCGTCGTACGGCATCCCAAATCTGGGTACGGGTCAATATCACATTCATCATACTATTTATCTGGTATCCTCTTTATCAAATGTCATGATCGGGGTACTGATCTACGTCTAGTACAATATTGATACCATTTATGTATGCATGCAGGTGTAAGAATCACTACGTCAAAAGACCCGCTAAAACATCATGTCGTATCTCAATACGAACCAAATCACATCACCGATCTCCTAGCCTCAAGCCCAATCTCATCGACTCATCTCAAATCCAGTATATGAACACATAGTCCCATACCCATGTGAACACATAAATATGATCCCAAATACGCACATATAAAAGAAAGAATGTATGCAAGTATGTGTGTGCGTGCGTGTGTGAGTGCGACCACTACTTTAGGGTTTCGCAACTACACTAAACCAATCCAAAAATACCAAATGTCCATCTTATCATCAATAATCAACAACATATAATCAATATCTATGTGTATACGTATTCGTATACATCACCACGAACTGCGGGGGTGCTATACGCCATCCACCCGACTTCTCCCCGTAGATATAAATCTACTCACCTGTATCCTGCGTGTCGGTGTCGATGTCACCGTCATCTTCTGCATCGCCCCGGATCGTCGCGGGGTACCTACACATATCACACGTATCGCATCGCATCAAAACCAAATCAAAACTTGAAACGGCACGCTAAAACCAATACGATACGCTAAAAGGCCTATAGGTTAGAACCTACGGTTAGCCTTCGCAAAACAACCCGGAATCACTCGATATAGACGTATAAACGTCGCACAATCGAGATAACACAAAATTATCAAAATCTGGAAATCCACATACGGAAAACCAAAACTAAAAGTAAAACAGCAACCCAAGAAAACGATCCCAGATTTTGACTCAGGCCAAAACAGGGCAAATAAACAACTCTGGGGTGATATGCAGGGAGTGTGTGATCTACAGAAGCAACATGGACACCTTTCATCACAGAGGGGCCGGCCACATACCCCTAAAAACCGGCCTGGCCGGCCCCCCTATGTCCAATGGGGTTCGTCTGCATAGGGTGGTCTTCTGGGGTCTCAATTGGGTCCCTGGTGTTGTTTAATTTTCCTGAAAAAGTCCCAGTACATTCCAGATTTCCCTGCACACTCTAAACACTCACAAACCGACATGAAAGTCCCGTAATTCCGTATTTTTGGGTTTCAGGTTGTGTCAGGTCAGGGGCTTGGTCAAAATAGGGTCTCCACTGAACTCAATTTCCCATCACAACTCATAATTTCCTCAAACCCTTACTAGTTTTTCCTAAAATCAACAAATCACCCGATTTCGATTCTAAACTTGCATAGGGGTAAAAGTAAGGCTAAAACTAAGCTAATGGTTCAGTAATTACCTTATTTGGCAACTCAAGAATTTTCTTGAGTTGCCCCTAGTGGCCAAAATCCATGCTTTCTTGGTCCATTGCGTAGATCTCGAGCTTGTGCATCTTTTTAATGAAATGAGGGTGGGGTTTTGGAGTGATTTTTGAGGTGATTAGAGGGCTTGATGATGGGGGGAAAATGAATAGCAGGAGCAGCAGCAGCAACTCAGGAAGAGGGGGGAAAATGAGAGGAAAACCAAGGGAAAATGCTAAGGTTTAAGTCAAAAGTCCTCACCTACCCTCTCTTCTCACCATACCTATTTCTCATTTTCTTTTTCTTTATCCTTTAATCCAAATCCTTCTCACACCAATAGTGATCCCAAAATAAAACCATGGTAAGAAAATGTGACACAAGTCCAAAAATGATATGTGCAAGTTTTGCACAAAAAGCCAAAAAAAATCCGATTAGCGATTTTTAATCGCGATTAGCACTAAATTAGTATATAAATGCTCATAAAAACTTAAAAATGACTAATTTCCATAGAATACATAATTTTTGAATTTTCCATATTTTTTTCAAATTTTTTCCCATTTATCGATATTTAATTATAAATTTAATATTAAAATAATCAATAAAATAATATTAAATTATAAAAATTCCTAAAAATAATATTTTATTATTTTGGAATGTTACAACAGGACAGGACTCGCCGGGAACCTGCTAGTTAGTATTATACCTGACGTCAGATAGCAGTTCCCTGGTGACATGTGTACAGGTTAGTTCATCGACCTGAGATCGTCATTTGTCTCGTGTGAGTTCCCTCTGTGCTTTGATTACTACCCTACCACGCTCAAAGGAGACGTGCAAATAGGTTTTAGTTGGGTACAGTCCCGATCCACATGGAGGCAGTGAGCGGATCTGCAGGGGTTCGTCTCTCCCGGTATTGGGGGTGAGGTCGCGCTGTGTCTAGGAGAGCCAGTACATAAAAGTCCTTGGCCAAGGCAGGAGATTTACTGGTAGGTATTCCAGTAGTATCTCAGGGTGTTCTGGGCTACACTCCGACACGACTTGTACCGCTTTTGGGGGTCTGACTTTTACCAACCCCCTAGGCCCGCCATGCGATGCTCATAGACGAACGGACCGGACTGTACGGATATTGCCACTGACAGGCTCAGTAGGGTGTCAGGATGAGTTCGCTCATCGACGTCCCTTTTGGTCAATAGCTGGTAGCCCGTCACGTATGGCTAATACCTCTGACGTGCTAGTGGTTAAATCCACAGCTATAGTATTGACGAGTCTTTAGAGTCCACCACATACAGTTACTCAAGTTTCGGGCGAAACGCTGTAGAGGCCGTATGGAGATATGGCAGGGTTCGATCAGATACGTGCGGTATTGCACGGATCATGATCGGACGGATTTTACTAGCGGGCTTTGGTTTAAGCAGGATCCTAGTATTGTACAGTGTAGATTTTGTCTCTTTGCATTTGTATTCAGTGGGAACACAAATGCGGACATGTATATGCAGTCGCGGGGTTTTCCTGTAATTTATTACGGGATCAGTTTTCTGAAGTTGCCAGTTTGCATTCCGTTCCGGCCAGTTTTCCTTGGTTCCTTCTCGGCCGGACTTTTGTGATGGAGGGGCTAATTTGCAAGTTCGCAAATTAGCATTTGTGGAGGGTTTATTTGGATATGGAATGATTATGAAAGCATCTTTTGATTCCATTCTTTTCTTTCATCATTTCTTTAGCATTAATGAGATTAGAATGGATGAGAGTTGATGTGAGGCTTGCTTTTGGATGTGGTCACCTCTTTTGATTCCTACACTCTCCTCCCTTCATGTTTTCATTCCCTCCACCATTTTATCATAGAGGGGCCGGCCACTTTGGAGGGGAGAGGGTTTTTCATTTTTTGGCGTGAGGAAATTATTCATTTCATATAGCTCATTCCAAATTTCCTCACCTCTCTCCATAGTTCATTCTCTACTCCACATCATTTCATGGCAACTTTATAACCCCAAGAGACAAAGCTTCTACACTAGCCTACAGCATTCCTTGGACGCGTCGGCTAGCCAACTTCGCGCCCGAGTTGCCTCGGTCCAGAGGTGGGAGCCCGTAAAAGAACCCGGCGATGTGGTGCCCGTTTCGACGATGAGGCGACGACCGGAGATTCCGCGAGGAGATCGGAGTGGAGGCGAAGACCGAAGGACACGGATCGCTTGGTATAGCTTCTCTACTCTTATTCTAATTTGCTAGAGTTAGGTTAATGGCCCGATCCGGGTTTTCTAGTGCGCGGGGGTGCCGGTTTTCTAGTTTGAAAAGTTTTTCGTTTCCGCATTCCGGCGTCGGATTGACGGCCGGGGCGCCGCCGTGCACTTACAGGGAGATCATCACTCGCAGCGAAGGGGCCACTACAAGGAGGTATAGAAGTGAAGGACCGGACTACAAAGGTTGTAATCCCTACTCACTTAGATGTAAAGTTGTATACATTATGTTTTCGTATGATTCTCTAGTTAAAGATTCTAGGTTAGGGTTCTTTTAGCATGGCAAAGTTTTAAATTGGCATGGATGATGCCACCCAAAACCTTGCTGTCGTGCTTAGGAACCTTACAGTAGTATCAGAGCCAAGCTAGAGAATTACTCGAAGTTTGTAGAATTACGAAACTGAAACAACTCCGAAACACCCAAATCAAAACCCTGGTTTCTGTCGAAATTTTCAGAGAGTCAAAATTTTTTTTAAGCAACTGCAGAATGTTGTATGAGATGAAACATGAACACAGTAGAAAATTCAACCCCCCTCGGCAGATTTTGGACGGCCACAAGTGTAAAAAATCCGGTCTGCTCGGCCATCTTGAGGGGTTCTGGGTTGAAGTTTCTAGGGTGTTCCAGTCCCTAGGTTTTGGTATTTCAGGTGTTGCTTGTTTTTGCTAAATTTGCATGTGATATTATCTAAATACAAAGTCAATTCGGAGTGTTTCGTATTCGTAATTCTAACTATATTTCGGGTTATTTAGACGGTGTTAAAAAGTTTGAACGGATATCAAATACCCACTTTAACCCTCGCTGGAAATTTTCCAAGAGTTGGATTTTTTTTCAAGTTAAAGAACATTCAAAAATCATGCAAGTAATGCGGTGGATACTCTAGAAGCACGAAACCCTAACTCGATTCTGTGACCATAAGAACCACCGCCAAACCCTAGGCTTTGCGGTAGTTCTACGGCGCCATAGGTGAGGCAAGGGTTGACCCTTATACGGTTGGTCCATAGGTACTGTGGCATGTTCTGATTATTTTTAAACTACGCTCAAGTGTTGAGCTTTTTGGGAAATTTTAGGTGTTTGTTGATTCGATCGGAATGTTTAACATCGTCTAGATTTTTCTAGAATGTGATACAATATTTGGAATTCATATTGTTAAGCATGAAATCCGAGGTATGTGATATTTCGGGTTTATGATGTATAAGGTGATTGTGGATTCCAAATGTTGTAGTTTGACATTTTCTTTTCTATGACCGCAAGTGTAATATGTGGTGTATCGCCGGTTTCGTTACTATATGTCAACGACAATTGGGATACGCATATTTACTTACGTTGATGACATGTGATGTTATGTGTTGCTGTGATATGTTATATTAGATTGTCGTGTTTTGAATAGCCGGGGGTTTTATGTGAGATGAGAGTTTTTATTTTCATTCATGTAAAATTCATTGTATGTAATATTCTTTTATTGGGTCACTTCCGGGTCGAGGATGATGTCACCATTGTTGTATATTATTTATTTTTCCGCATTAGGATAGACCCAAGGTGGGGTGTACAAGTAACCAGGTTCTAGAGTCCAGTAGGAGACCATCTCGAGGAATCGAGTCCGGGTCTCCTAACTCTAGAATTGGTAGGGTTGCTTGCTGCTCTCGTAGGGGTCTAGGGATATGGGTTTGGCTATTCATCGCGACCGTGGAATCCATATTTTATACAGGCTTAAAATAAAACACGGACCTCCTAGTGTTAGTTGTATGTATGCCATAGATGCCATTATTGTACATGAGATGTATATTATAGTGGATGATGGGTCATATATAGGGAGGACTTTCTTGCTCGACATGATAGTACGCTATCTGGTTGCTCTTTATCTTAACATGTACACTAATTGTCTCTCTGTTACATGTTGATAAAGCCCTTAGGATGTGTACTTGACTTCCAGGATTATGATGCGGATCATACTAGTGGGGTCTGGATAGTCGGTAAGTACATCCTTCAATTGTTCCTAGTCGTGGGAATATCGAGACAGGGCATCGATATTCTAGAGTAGGCTAGCGTATACGTATCTTGACCCATATGATGGACGATGGATGATCCTACATCCATTGGTGTTTGACATCAAAGATAGTTTACGGGTGCTCAGTAGAGACTGGGTACACTGAACAAGACTCGCCGAGAACTCATAGATGGTATTATACCTCACGTCAGATAGCAGTTCTCTGGTGACACTGGTGCAGGTTAGTCTGCTGACCCGAGATCGTCATAGAGTCTTGTGTGTATCCCACTGTGTTTTGATTTCTACCCTACCACGGCTCTACTGAGTCATGCAAACAGGTGGTTTTTATGTACAGTCCCGAGTCACATGGATGCAATGAGCGATAGGAGGGGATTCGTCTCTCCCGGTATTGGGGGTTGATGTTGCACTATGCTCGATTGGCCATAATTGAAATCCCTGGCCAGGATAGATGAGATTTACTGGTAAGTGTTATCAGTAGTTTCTCGACCCGTTATGGACCTTACATCGGCATGACTTATCAAGTTACTGGGGTCTGACGTTTACCACCCCTAGACTAGATATACGACATATCAGACGAAGAGACCGGACTGTACGGTAGTGTTACTGATTGGATTCGCAGGAATGTGAGCAGGATTGCTTGTTGATCTTCTGATCGCTCAATACCCGGGTGGCCGTTACGTTTAGCAGACCGCTTGTGGCTTGTGGGTGACTAATATGATCACCACCTACTACCGGCGTATTGACGAGTCTTTAGAGTCCTACACAGAGGTTTCCTGGCTCAAGAGAAACGAAGTAGGAGCACATATGAGATATGTGCGGGACCGAGAGTAATACGATATGTGATAACGTATTCTATTCTCGCCATATATGACATCGGTCGGTTATATGTGATATAGCCAGGTTATCGAATCAACTGTTGATTCGATAAGTTGTTGCATTTAATATTAGTCGGTTATATGTAATATAGTCGGATCATTAAATCAAGTGTTGATTTAATGATTTAATGTATACTTATATATATTTGATATACATTAACTAATATTGCTCATTTTGACCATTTCTTTTTCTCACTTATGCTTGAATAATATATATGTGATATATATTATATCATGCTAAGTTATATATCAAACATGGGTGTATAAAGACTTACACCATAACCATGATAAGTTTAGGGTTTTAATTATCATAAGTAATTCAAAAAGGGTTAGGATTATGTCAAAGGCTAGAAGCTTAGAGAAGCTTGAACAAGCTTTGACTTAGTCCACCTTGTTTGTTTTACTTAAGATATTTATAAACCTAACCTATTATCATAACCCATGGTTAAGTCTCTACAATAGTTAGTGTATGACATTAACTAACCCATGGTTGATTTTCTAACATCATCTCATTCATTTTTCATTCTCATCTTCTTCATCTCTTCAAGCTCTAGGGTTTTTAGTAGATGAAGAATCCAAGTGAGAAAATCAAATCCAAAGTGAGAAAAATTCCTACTTCATCATCCTCTACTACTTGCCATTTAGTTTAGGGTGTTTGCTTCACAAAGTTCATCACTTTGTGAAAAGGTAGCTTGTGCTTGAGTTTCCTCAACGTAGATCATCTTCGGCCTCGAAGACATCTAGCATGCTTGCTCACTACGCTTTGTGGAGTCCATATTGAGTCCGGGAGATCGATGCTTGGAGCGAAGGGAAGACTACACGGAGCTTTAGAAGTGAAGGACCGATCTACAAAGGTTGTATTTCTTATTCACTTCTCATTGTAATGTTTGATTACAAGTTTTGTTACCCTAGTTTTCAAGTTCGATTCCTAGGTTGATTGTTTAGCACCCCCTAAATTTTTTGTTGTGGCATGTGTGATGCTTGCAAACCCTAGGCATGGTGCTAAGGAATCCCTACAGTGGTATCAGAGCCAAACTAGAAACTTAGACGATATTAGAAACAATACGAAACCGAAATAATTCCATAAACCACGATTTCTGAAACCCTGCAAATTTGCTCTCTGTCGTTTTTCCAAAAGTCTGTAAAAATTATTCAAACAACTGCAGAAGCATGTATGTGATATATGTAGTGCACAAAAAAAATTTGAGACCCTTTGCTCGGATTTCACCCGAGCACATCCTTGTAAAATCCGAGGAGGCCGGCCCCAGTGCTCCAAATCGTGTCGAATTTGTTATATGCTCTGGTCTGCTTATTTTGGGGTTTCAGGTATTGTTTGTTTAGTCCAAAATTTCATGTGATGTTAATTTTGCTATAGGACTAATACGGAGTGTTTTGTAATCATATATTTTAACATTGTAAAGGTAACCTTGATGATGTTTAACACTTCGAACGAGCTTCAAACACTGCCTTATAATCCCCTCTGAAGTTTTCCAAGAGTTGGAATTTTCTAAGTTGGGTATATTCAATGGTCATGCAAGTAAGTCTATGGACCCTCTAGAAGAACAAGAACCTTAACTCGATTCTATGCCAAAGAAACCGTGATCGAACCCTAGGGTTTGCCGTAGTTCCGCAGTGCCATAGGTGAGACATTGGTTGACCCTTCTACGGTTGGTCCATAGGTACTATGGCACGTTTTGGGTATTTCAACTTTGCTCAAGTGTTGAGTTCTTAGGGAGATTTGGGTGTTTGTTGATTTGATCGAAATGTTTAACATCGTCTTGTTGATTGTGATACAATACTTGGAATCCACAATAATTAGTTATGTGATAACTAGTTTGAATTTTATAAATCTAGCAATTTAGTCTCATTTGATCGGTTGCCACGGAATTTTGATGTGGATCAAAAGTCCATCGCAATCACGTAGTGTACGCGAATACTCGCGGGTAACCTGACTAGATAGCCACACCCCATAGCCCCGACCAAGTGACTGTAGGAGAACCCCGTCGCCAAAAGCATCCGTATGGGTGCTCGCGGTAGCGGTGTTCCGCCTTAGTGCACTTCGTCGACGGCATCTGGGGTGCGGCCGTCTACTAAAGTTTTCGACTAGCATTCGATCAGTTTATCGGGAATCTTGTTGAATTACCCGACAGGTTATTGGAAAGTGTTTTCAATATCGAGAATAAAATGCGGGGTTTATAATTGTTGGGCATGAAATCCAAAGTTTGATATACATTGGGTTTATGATGTCTAAGGTGGTTGCGGATTCCAACTGTTGTAGTTTTTCACTTTCTTTTCTACGACCGTAAGTGTAATATGCGGTGTATCACCGGTTTCGTTGTTATACGTCAACGACAATTGGGATACGTATATTTACTTACGTTGATGACATGTGATGTTATGTGTTGCTATGATATGTTATATTGGATCGTCGTGTTTGAATAGCCGGGGGTTTTTATGTGAGATGAGATCTTTTCATTTTCATTCATGTAAAATTCAATGTATGTAATATTCTTTTATTGGGTCACTTCCGGGTTGAGGATGATGTCACCATTGATGTATATTATTTACTTTTTCGCAATAGGATAGACCCAAGGAGGGCAGCATAAGTAGCCGGGTTCTAGAGTCCAGTGGGAGACCATCTCGAGGAGTCGAGACCGGGTCTCCTAACCCTAGAATTGGCAGGGTTTCTTGCCGCTCTCGTAGGGGTCTAGGGATATGGGTTTGACTATTCATCACGAACGTGGAATCCGTGTTTTTTATTGGCTTGATATAAAACACGGAAATCCTAGTATATCCAACATTTCATATGTTCTTTTCCGCTGCTGATATCTGTGATGTGATCATTTGATATTTTGAGATGGATGCTTATATTATATATATGATATATATTATTGATGCTTTCGTTTCTTATATGTTGCTTAGGAAGCATAAATGATGGGACTTCATTAATGAGATTAATGAAAGAAAATAAACCTAAAGATGTTGCAGAATCTTGTTTCAAAAACCGGTAGCTCTAGTTCTTGCTTTGCATAGCGGTATTCCTTATAGAATATCCAGCACCTTATTCGATAAGGAAATAGCCGAGATCCCTTCACCGGGAATGACCTCTTTAGCAATAACTGGCAGATGCTACAACACTCGGTTTGTCTTTTGATTGCTTTTGGAGTTTTTGCTTTGCGTAGTGGTATTTATGAAATATCCTGCACCTTATTCGATAAGGAAAGAGCCGAGATCCCTTCACCGGGAGTGACCTCTTTAGCAAAACTAGTAAAAGCCTTAAAAACACTCCTTTTCAAAATCACTCGATTCCGCAACGATATCAAGTTTAAAGCGTTAAAGGTTTTCTTAAAAACCATCCGCAACCCTCCGTCATTTTAGGAAGTAGAGTACTTAGTATTCGTGCTGTGTTTGTTGACCATAGTTAAGGCACAGTGTATGGTAGCTAAGTGATGTCTTCCTACACCGCATATGATGCGATTAATTAGGACAGTCATGTGACTTTGTTGACCATAGTTAAGGGTCATATGGGTAGGTTTAATTAATCATGAAATGACGGGTAGAACTTGACTAGTGCTTATGATTTTTTGACCATAGTTAAGGTCATGAGTCACTAGGGGTAAAAACCATTATCGGGAGTTTCAAGAGTTGAAATTTGCAATGAGATTGCATACCTTCTATGAGATAGTTGGATCCCGATACCCAATGCGAGTAATTGTTACTCCTGTGAGAGTTTTGTACTTTACAATTAGCTAACCTATTAGGTGTCTAGAAAAGTGTCAACGTGGTTACGCCTCTGGGAAAACGAGGTTTACTTTAATTAGGTCCGTGCGAAAGCACGGGGAACCTCCCTCAAAGTACCGATACTGGCCTGGCTGAACGGTTAGCGAACTTGTAGGGTGTAATTAATCCCGGCTAGTCTTTCCTTTTAGGGTTTGAAGGAAGATTTGACAAAAACAGTGGGAGCATCCTAATTAGATAAATTAATAACTAATCTATTCTTGCAAAGAGCGCACGCAGAATGTTTTCTTCTCTCTCTCTCTCCTGGTAGAGACCATGTCACGACTTAATCAAGATAATAATATGGATGCTTTGACCGAACCTGCTTATTATATTGAGATGGGGAACGTTGGTTCCGCTCTGTCTCATAATTGTTATAAGACTAAGCAAGGAATAAGGGAATACCAGGATTCCCATGCCGCCCAAATGAAGAAAGTGTATGATAGATGCATCTTCTTCGGGTGTGTTCGTTACAGAGAACTTTTTCTCAGTATCCTCTACGTCCTGGGTATTTGATACCGGATCAGGATCCCGCATATGTAATCTGTTACATGGGCTACATAAAGGTAAAGAACTGAGAATATGGTGATATGTCTCTAAGTATAGAGATTGGTGCAATTGTTGCAGCCAAATCAGTTGGCAAATATCACTTTGTATTACTAAATACATTGATTCTGAACGAATGTTATTAGATACCGAACCTGATATGCAACATTATATCAGTCTCTTTATTTACTAAAGAAGGATATAATTTTGTATTGTTGGATAATGTTTTGAACATTTTCTATATCAAAATGTTGATCGGTTCAGGCACGTTATCTAATGACAATACGTTCTAAATCAAACCACAATTCTTAACGTATAGAACACACACAAGAGGAAGAGTTTAGAAATGAACGAATTCTTCTTGAGGCATTGTAGACTAGGTCATATCATTGCGACCCGACTAGCTAAGTTACATTTAGATGCATATTTAAATCAGTTTGAATTTACATCTTGTGAAACTTGCCAGTCATGTCACAAAGATAAAATGACCATAGCTCCGTTTACATGAAACAGAGAAAGGGTTAGTGAACGCTTGGGACTGAATACATGATGATGTACGTGGTCCCCTGTCTACACATGCCAGGACTGGTTCTTTGTACTTCATTATGTTCACTGATGATCTCTCAAGATTCAGACATATGTTTCAATTGAAATGCAAGTTTGAAGCTTTTGATAAATTCAATGAATATAAATCCGAAGTAGAGAACCAAAATGGGTATAAGTATTATGTCCTTTGATGTGATCGGGGAGGAGAATACTTGGGCATGGAGATCCTAGACTATTCTAAAGGAGAATGAGATTCTCTCTCAGCATTACTCCTCCGTATACACCACAGCACAACGGTGTAACGGGGCAGAGCAATCGCACCCTGTTAGATATGATGCGCTCTATGATGAGTACTACTGAGTTGTCTATTACCTTTTGGAGTTATGCACTTGAGAAGTTGCATACCTATTGAATAGGTTCCCACCAAATCAGTGCCTACCACCACATATGCGATATGATATGATAAGAGACCATGTCTTAAGTAAATTAAGATATGGGTTGTCCGAGCTATGTTGAAAAGAAAAATCTGGACAAACTCTTGGCAAGGTCACTTCTGTAAGTTTGTTGGATATCCCAAACATACGTGAGGGAATATATTCTACCAAACCGAGGAACAAAAGTGTTTTGTTTCTCAACATGAACACTCTTTTTAGAAAAAGGAATTTCTTGAAAAACAGTTTAGTGGTCATGAGGTAGAACTGGAAGAGTTCCAGCTATAAAAACTTCAACTGATGATTTGGTAAAACCGGAGGATTCGATAGTTCCCAACGAACCTCATCCTCTTTGCCGATCTGGTAGGGTTCCTCATTCGCATGAGAGATACTTAGGTTTCTCGATGACAGTGGGAGCGAGGATTGCATCATGGAGATGATGACCCAAGTAGTATCGAGCAGGCCATCAGAGTGGGGACTCTGTAAGAATGGCTGGATGCTAAGCGATCTGAGATGGAATCCATGTATACCAACAAAGTATGGACTTTGGTTGATATATCTGAAGGGTTAAATCCCCATCAGGAGCAGTATATCTTGAGAAGGTTAGTTAGTGTAGATGGAAAAGTTGAGACTTTCAAAGCTAGACTTGTTGCAGAAGGTTCTCGTCATCGACCAGGCATGGATTATGATGAAACCTTTTCTTATGCCTATGCTTAAGTCCATTCGGATCCTGCTTGCCATTGCTACATACCATGACTATGATATCCGGCGGTTTGGTGTCATGACTGCTTTTTCTGAATACTGATTTAGAAAAGAGCGTCTATAAGTACACAGTCAGAGGGCTTCATAGACGGTGGGAGCAGTGGAAACGTGTGCAAGTTGCTTTATACGTTAAAGCAGGCATCGCGGAGTTGGAACATCTGTTTTGATGTGGTAGTCAAAGTGTTTGACTTCATCAAAACGGTAGATCAACCTTGTATATACAAAAGGGTTGTAGAGAGTATGGTGGTCTTTCTCGTATTGCACGTGGATGACATACTCTAGATAGGAAAGGAGTTTCCTATGCTACATTCGGTCAATCTCCTCTTATCACATTGATTCTCTATATAGGATCAAGGTGATACCTCCTAAATCCAGGGTTTTGGATCTATGAGATAGATCTAAGTGGATGTTAGGATTCTCACTAGATGTAGTGAGATGGTATCAATCGATCCTGAGGAGAATCACTGGATAGATTCCACGGTGGTAAGGTCGACTGAATGTCAGTCATAGGCATTGTCTTTTCCCTCAGTGGAGGGACGGTATGTTGGAAGGGTTCCAAGCTAAATACCGGGGCAAACTAGACGATAAAGGCTGGATATATCGCTATCAAAGATACTACCAAAAAGGCAGTCTGGGTGTATATTTGTTAATGAAATGAACTAGGTTCCCACCATTGTGAGACAATGGAGGTGTGGCTTTGGCCTAGGAACCCCGGTCTTATCAGTGACCCAGACATAACCTAAGGCAGTATCACCTGATCATGGAGATGGCTGATCTCCGAGAGATCGAGGTTAGGAGAGTAGACTCAGAGGTCAACACGGCAGATCCACTCACTGAGGCATTTCCTGCGAGAGACTTTTATAGGACGTTGGGTATGCTATACTACAACAAATGGCCTTAGCGCAAGTGGGAGATTGTTAGTTGTATGTATGCCCTAAAGGCCATTATTGTACATGAGATGTATATTATAGTGGATGCTGGGTCATATATAGGGAGGACTTTCTTGCTCGACATGGTAGTATGCTATCTGGTTGCTCTTTATCTTAACATGTACACTTATTGTCTCTCTGTTATATGTTGATAAAGCCCTTAGGATGTGTACTTGACTTCCAGGATTATGATGCGGATCATACTAGTGGGGTCTGGATAGTCGGTAAGTACATCCTTCAATTGTTCCTAGTCGTGGGAATATCAGACAGGGCATCGATATTCCAGAGTAGGCTAGCGTATACGTATCTTGATCCATATGATGGACGATGGATGATCCCACATCCATTGGTGTTTGACATCAAAGATAGTATATGGGTGCTCAGTGGAGACCGGGTACACTGAACAGGACTCGCCGAGAACTCATAGATAGTATTATACCTCACATCGGATAGCAGTTCTCTGGTGACACTGGTGAAGGTTAGTCTGCTGACCCGAGATTTGTTAGTGTATATGCCCTAGAGGCCATTACTGTATCATACTAGTTTGTATATTACTTGATGGAAGCTTGGGATTTTCACAGTTGTATATACAATCTTGCTCGAAATGGTAGTATGCTACTTGGTTTGTCTCTGCTTTAATATGTGCATGTGTTTCTTTTAGCATATTGCTGATATACATATTAGTAGAGCCATTAGGATCTTTGCATGGTCACCAGCTTTGTGATGGCGCTCACACTCGTGGGAGCTGGGTGATCTATAAGTACATCCTTATACAGGTCCCTAGTCATTGGACTATCGAGACAGGGCATCGATACTCCGGAGTAGACTAGCGTATGCGCTTCTCATCCCAGTGTGGGAGACGGTCTGTCCCACAGCCGTCAGTACGTCGTACTTGGGATAGTATACGGTTGCTCGTTAGGTTACGAGTACACTAGACAGGACTCGTCGGGGACTGTTGGTTGGTATTATACCTATCGTCAGTTATCAGTTCCCAGGTGACATGAGTACAGCTTAGTCCGCCGACTTGATACTGTCACTTCGCCTCGAGTGTGTTCCCACTGCACTTTGATTACTACCCTACCACGGCTCAAAGGAGTCGTGCAAACAGGTAGTTTTTGGGTGCAGTCCCGAAGCACTTGGAGGCAGTGACGGTTAGACAGGATTCGTCTCTTCCGGTATTGGGGGTTGACATCGTGCTGTGTCCAGGAGAGCCATTACACGAGTAGTCCCTGGCCAGAGCAAGCGAGATATACTGGTAGGTTTCCAGTGTTATCTCAGGGTGTTCTGGGCTACACTCCGACATGACTTGTACCGCTATTAGGGGACTGACGTTCACCGCCACCCTAGGCCCGCCATACGATGTATCAGACGAACAGACCGGACTGTACGGAGATTGTCACATACAGGCTCAGTAGGAGTTCAGATGGGGTTCACCTCGTCAGTCTTCTTATCGACATCTACCTGGGGGCCGTTACGTACAGCTAGTGCCGCTTGCGGTCTGTGGTTAAACCCACTGCCAGCGTAGTGTCGAGTCTTTAGAGTCCCACACAGAGAGCTATTCGCCTTTAGGCAAAATGAGTAGAGGTCGCATGGTTTTGCGACAGGGTTCGTTCACATTCGCGCACTTGTGCACGTTTGCTGTCCGGACAGTTTATACTAGCGGGCTTTGGTTTAAGCCGGATCCTAGTATATGATTTGGGATTGGTTTTTCTCATTGTATTCGTGTTCCTCGGATCACGAATACGGGTGCGTATGCACAGTTGCTTGAGACAGAGGGAGAGGACTTTGATTAGGGTTAATGACTATTGCCATTTTATTAACCCTAATGATTATGTGTGTATTATAGTTAATTGATAATTAGTTTAATAATTGTGCATGGTTATGGTTGTTGACCATTTGACCTTATTGACTTGTTGACTATGGTTGACACTTTGACCATCATCATTTCTTTTGGAAGATGCTTTTTGATCCTTGCAAATTGAAATGATAATGGTCATGTCTTGATTAACCATGACAATTATCTAGCTAATTTTCTATTTATAATAATTCACACATATTAGTGAGAAAGGCTCACATTATTCTCATTCTATCATATCTTTTCTCTCTCTTGTTCTTCCTCTCCCTCAAGCTCTCTCCCTCTCATGTGTTGAGAAACACTTGAGCTTGAGAAAAACCCTCTCTTGATCTTCTCTACTCTCAACTTGGGTTGAAGGACTAGCACTTCTTGAACCCTAGTTACTTCTAGCTTGGAGTTGAATCCAAAGGTTGAGGCTTTCGGGTGGATCTTTCTTCGACGTGAGAAGATGACCAAGGTGACCTCTTTCCACCACTCCAAGGAGCAAGGAGAGAAGGACTTAAAGCCCAAGGTATAACCTTTCTAGCACTTAGCTAGTTACTAGTTAGCTTTAGCAAGTTTTTTTTTAGCAAAGATCCTTCTAGCTATAGTCGATGTTGCCTAAGCTCATAAATATCCGATTTTTATTCCGTTTTCCGCCTCCCCGCAAGCATCGGGGTGGGCAACATGGACTTACAGTGGTATCAGAGCCTAACTAAACATAAACTAGCTAGGTAGTAGAGTGTGTCGAAGTTCGAAACCGAAAAATCGAAAAACCGAGTTTCAAAAACCCTAAGTTTCTGTTAAATTTTTTTCTGGTCAAAACAAAATTTGTTATACTCCTAAAATCGTCTCAGGGTTTTTTAAAGAAAGCCACCAAAAACGAGCAAGTGAATCGACCAAAGTGCCGCGGTTCCGCGGCAATAGGAAGCTATTGCCGCGCAACCGCGGCCGTCTTGGCTCTTCACTTGGTCGAGTTTGGTGCAGTGTATTTCTGGCTTGGTTTTAGGATTTTTCAGATGGTTTATTTGTGCCCAGATTTTCCAGAATAGAAATTTACTTTTGGGGGCCTATAAATTCGTATTTTTTTCCGAACTTCAATACACTTTGACTATAACGGTTATATCTGTGATGTTTGTATGTATTGAACGTCGGCTAATCGCTATATGTCGATTAGTCGGGGTTATACATCTCTGTGATCTGTGTTTGATGATGGTATGTGTATATGAATGGGTTGGATTGTCGCGGGTGAATAACCGGGGTGGATGTGAGATGAGTGTTGTTTCTCTTTCATTCATTTGTAACATGTAAATTAATGTAATATTATTATCTGTTTGGCCGCACAACCGGGTCGGGGTTGTAGCCGTCATTGTATAATTCTTTTTACTGTTTTTGCTCCTAGGATAGACCCATGGAGGGGGTGCACGAACTACCGGGTATCTCGAAGTGCCGAGTGGCCTACTCACGGTGGTGAGGGAGGTTGCTTCGCTTCGGATACTTGGCGGGTAGTTTTCCGCACCCGTAGGGGTCTTGGATGGGGTATTGGCTATTCACCGCGACCGTGTAATCCGCTTTTCGTTGCAGGCTCGAACGGATTGCGGATTCCTAGTATATCCAATGTATTCATCTGTGATCTGTAATGTCTATCATTGCTATATATTTATATATGATAACTATTTAGGCGTTGCTTATGTTTTACAGCGGCGCTAGCCCAGCCCCCGCTCTGTCGTTAGTTAAGTAACCTAACGGGTGATGACGGGGCCCCGTGGCGAATGCGAATGTCATAAGCGTACGTCATATTTTGGTTGTTTTCTGCAATGGTAGGATTAAATGATGGGACGCATTAAAAGAACTAATGCAAGAAAATAAACCAAGTAAAAGTCGAATGGAGCACTTTGAAAACCACTCGGTTTTTTTCAAAACTAAACTTTTAAACGCGGAGCTTGAACCACTCCTTTTTTTAAAAGCTATCTCGTTCCATCGATTAGATCAAGTTCACTACATTCACGGTTTCGCCAAAACCATTCGTAGCCCTCCGTCGTTTTGTCACGACCCGAAAGAGCACATGACTGGCCCTTGAACCATATGAAGTCTATAGGACTCCATCGGATCCAAGTAAGCCAAAAGCCCAGAAATCTAAAACCATTTTTAAGAATAAGTAAAGGAACTGGTTTAAAGAAGTGAAGAAAAACATGTTTGAAATCAAGGTTTTTAAATAACTAAGCCGAATAAGCATTTTAAAAGTGTACAGTCTTTTCTAAAAATTTCGGCAGAGTTTCTTTTGTAAAACTGGCCCCGAATGGGGTAAAACAAGAATAACAATATATATACAATGATAAAGGCATCCCCAAGAGGGAGCTAGCTCTTCGTCAATCGACGGTCACAACCACACATGCAACAATAATATACAACGCCAAGTGGCGAGGATCAAATCCAAAAGAAAGCTCAAAAGCAACAAGAAACCGCAATACTACTAAGCGCGACTCTAAGGTCGAATAATACAATACTGTCTCTAAGTCTGAAAGAATATACAAGTTTTGGTTGATGGACAATTTCTAGATACAATGAAATAAAATAAATACAATGGTGATTCTTGATGCGAAAGAATCCACCTACCAAAAGCAAGTCACCCGCAAGAAAGAAGTGTGCCAGAAATGCCGCAATAGAACCTGTACGGCAGAACCTGCAAGAACTGTGGCACAACGGGGGTGAGTTGCCAACTCGTGAATAGAAACATCTACAAGCAGAAACCGAATGCAAGACATAAACCTAAGTCAACAATCAGTAATATAATCCACAAGAGTACATCTGAGTGTGATAAGGTGGCAAGGTAACATCTAATCAGGTATGCAGTGCCAGGTACTCAGGTAATCACATGTCATCAGTGTAAGGTATGTCTGCATGAAGTAACTACGATGAAACATCAATGATATCAATACACATATATTAGCGTC
This sequence comes from Agapanthus africanus, assembly GCA_030015575.1. Taxonomy (NCBI): domain Eukaryota; kingdom Viridiplantae; phylum Streptophyta; class Magnoliopsida; order Asparagales; family Amaryllidaceae; genus Agapanthus; species Agapanthus africanus. The sequence continues at coordinate 134,913,190 of JASDDO010000004.1, read as the reverse complement.
CCATACCACTAATATTGGTGTAAGGGTATATATAACAGCGCCCTCATACCCTGTTATATATACAAATAAAGTATGATCAATGTAAAAACCAGTCTGTATATGATCCATGTCTATATGTATGTGGAACCCGTCCACTCGTCACCCACTGACGAAAAGCATCATATATGCAATGTGAGGATATAAGCAAAATCATGGAAAAACATCATGAAACCCGTGCCTAGCATCGACACGTAAATCCTCATCCATATGGGGCTCCGTCAATCCGGGTCAGCCCTCTCTCAAAGTATATACCGGGAATCCGTCAGTCCGGGTCATCCCTCTCTCAATCCATCGGGCTTCCGTCAGTCCGGGTCAGCCCTCTATCAATCCATCGGGCATCCGTCAGTCCGGGTCAGCCCTCTCCAGAGTATATATATATCGGGAATCCGTCAGTCCGGGTCATCCCTCTCTCAATCCATCGGGCTTCCGTCAGTCCGGGTCAGCCCTCTATCAATCCATCGGGCATCCGTCAGTCCGGGTCAGCCCTATATCAATCCATCGGGCATCCGTCAGTCCGGGTCAGCCCTCTCTCAGTACATCCTCTAGCACCGAGAAAACACGGGGCGACGCCCCAAATATCATATCAAGGGAACCGGGTTTTTAAATGATTACTTATTGAAAAGGACACGGTTCCCAAATCCCGAAATCTCATGAAAATCCAACATCAAGAAGTACATCCAATGCGATGTGCTATGCAATCAATCCATGCTGTATGCGACATGTAAAGAAAAGTAATCATATCGGAAATCATGCAACATGGAATAGTAATGTGCATATGTCGAAGGAAGAATCATCTCATGAATGCAATAGTACTACAGTGTAGTGGCATGGCAATTATCGATGATGAAGTGTGTGAGCCGGCAATAGTGTACGTGAAACATACGCATCATCGATAATGGTGCTGGTGTCCTAACAGCATAATAATAATATAGCAATGAATATATGCCAGCAATGCGAATAGCATGAGACTGCAGAAATCTAGTAGTCAACACCACAGTGAAGTATCTACTATGCAAACTACACCTAAGTATCAGGTCAATCAGGAGGGGTAAGTGTGGAAACCACCTAAATCTGAGTCGGTATATATATAAAGATATATAGTCGGTGATCTCGCCTCAATGTCATATCATAAGATATCCTCGAGTTATGAGTGCGGATCTATCATCAATATCGGCACGTACGGTAAATCATCGTACGGCATCCCCATAGCTGGGTAGGGGTCAACATCTCACTGTCTCATCACATAACAGATATCACCATCATCAGATCATATAGTCTAGAGTACTACTCTATGTCTAGTACAAACGGTAACATCAGTAAGTATGCATGCGGGGGTAAACACATATCCCAAGCCCGCAAGAATCACAAGTCATATCCCACATATGAATCGTATCAAATCACCGATCCCAGGGCACCAAGCCCACATCATCGACTCATCTCCAAGTCATCACATATCGTCAATCACAGTGCAAGTACAAGTGATAAGCAAAGGTGTGTGTATAGGTGTAATTCTATCCTAGGGTTCGTGACTATGAACTACACTAGTCACTTCTAACCCTATACTATCCATAATACACCTAATATCACAAGAACTACATAATAATCTATCTACGGACTGCGGGGGTGCTATACGCCATCCACCCGACTTCCCCCTGTAGATATAATCTACTCACCTGTATCATCATTTGCGGACATCACCACGCATTTGCTTGTCGTCCCGAAGTCTTCATGGGTACCTACACATCAAATATCGTATATGCGCATTAAACCAAATCCAAGCTAAAACGGCGCATGAAATCCAAAACGATACGATAAGGGGGCCTATAGGTGAGAACCCATGGCACGCCTTCAAAACCACATATAAATCCTCTATATCGTCGTATAAACGCCCAATAGTCGAGGCAAAACACAATCCACCATTTCAGAAATGAAAATACGGAATACGGAAACACGAATCCAAAAATAGCAACTTAGGATATATGTCCCAGATTTCACCCTAGATAGAATCTATCAAAACTAGAAGTACCCTGGGTCAACACTAGAGGAGCTGGGGCTGTGCACAGAAAACGAGGAAATTCCTCACTGGTCTGGCCGCAAATTGCGGCCAGAAAGGGGATTTTGGCGGCCTCAAGGTGGAGTGGGGAGCTAGGGTTTTGGGTGTTGCCTCTATGGTGCCTGCACATCTCAATTTTAACTCAATATTATTTTAGGAGTCTCGGGGTGTTAGCAGATTCTTAATAACAGTGGCAGATTCCAGTTTTTCCCCGATATCGGTTACAAAAATCCGTATTCTGGTTCCCATTTCAGGTTTGGGTTCAATTTAGCATCACACCAGGGTTTCTAGGGTCTCAACAAGCCTCAATTTCATCTTAGTTTCAGTTTTACCCTAAACCCTCACTTGAAATCTCAAAAGTCCACAAAATGACACGATATCGATACTAAACTAGAATCGATGCATAAGGAAATTGAAATGCTACAAGAGGGTGCAGAAATTATCTCCTTTGGTAACTAAAGAAAATTCTTGAGTTGCTCAAAGTGCTCCAAATCCAATCTTGCTAGGTTCAATGTGAAGCTAGTAGGCTTGGGATCATTTTTTGTGAAGTGAGAATGGGGTTTTGGCATTGTTTTCTTGATGGATCTAGGGTTTAGTGAAGAGGGAGAGTGAGGGAAGAGGGCAGCAACAGCAACAAGGGAAAGGGGAGAGAGAAAAGAGATGGGGAAATGATGAAGGCATGGTGCAAAAAGGTGGGGTTGACTTGTTTTCTCTCTCTCTCATCATTATACCATTTTCTTTCCCTTTTCTTTTCTTCTCACTCAAATAGGGCACCCAAAAGAACAACCATGTCAAAAGAGTGTAACACAAGTGTAACAAGTGTGGAAAACAATATGTGCCCACTTTTGCTCAAAAGTGCTAAAATTACAATTAGCGATTTTTAATCGCGATTAACACTAAATTAGCATATAACTAGTCTTAAAAACTTTAAAAATTTCGAAATTCTCTAATTTACCCTATTTTAGAATTTTCCATAATTTTTCATAATTTTTCTAACATTTTTCCTATTTATTTGCATTTAATATTAAAATAATCAATAAAATAATATTAAATTATAAAAATTCCCAAAATTAATATTTTATATTTTTGAAAATGTTACAATCTACCCCCCTTAAAGAAATTCGGTCCCCGAATTTAAATTTAAACCCCCAATATTAAAAACAATTCCCGTAATAATCTAATTTGTCGGGGCTCCGAAAATATCAACACATAGTGAATATCATAAAATGCACTGCTCTACTAGAAATCAATCCCCAAAATGCATATATAAGAATATCCTATGCGTCTGGTGCGCAAGGAATCAAAACCCATAAATGTGTCAAACAGGTATACAAAACAACATCTAGGTGCAACGGGTGTGCACGAAACATCTGTCGTAGGCAACGTGTGTGCCTGACAGAAAAAATCAGGTGCATGTGACATGCACGAAGAATCCCGATTTAGTGCATCTGGCGTGTACCAAAATCGTATATCAAAACACTAAAGGTGCATGAAAACTATGCTGGAAGTGTAAATCAAATCACTGAATACAGTAGGCATGAAATCTCAACCAATATCTCAAATGTAATAACTCTGCGCAAAATATATAAATATCCAGTGGGTGCGTGAAACCAAAATCATGAAACTCAGTCATCAAAACTAAATCATGCAAACAGAACGCCCGAAATACCGAAATCCAAAATGACGGATACGTGATAATCGAATCACAAAATCACAAATCATAAACACCGTCGTCGGTAGTTCCTCCTTCAAGGTCGAGGAGTCAGTGCATCCACTGCTAGCAGCGCAGGATATCTACTGCCTCGTGCTCACGGTCTGGCGTCCTCTGACTCTCTGGTCTTTATCTTCTCTGCGGATCACCTATCACGCGGTCAATCGGCTCATCGGCCCTGTCAGATGTGCTAACGGGGGCGATTCCGTTCTGGCACTTCTCTGGTCACCTCTCGGTCAATCCTCACGACCACTCGTAAGGCAGCATATCACTGGCGTTGGCCTCTGGCTTTCTGAAAGCACGTCTCACATCTGATCCTGGGTGCAAACATCGTTGCAGCGATGACCTGGAAGGAATCCTGCTCAAGGTCTCTTCCGATTTCGCCTATGCCGAACCAAACGGAGGCTGGCTCTCCTGCACAACCTCTTCTTGCTCAAAGACACCTGTGTCCTCAGCACAATGTTTCCTCAGAAACTGGTCACATCCCAACGTCTCTGTAAGCATATCAGGTCTCTGGTCTCGACGGAAAGCAATTACAGCTCGTCAGTGTCTCACACGAACCTCTTGTTCCAACTGTCTCTATCGTCGTCCACTATGACGTCACGCCAAGCTACTATGCACTGCACTGTCCTCGGCCACGGTCAATCTGAAGTCTCTCACACGGACTCGAAATCACGTAATCTGTAGCTCCATCACTCTGTAGCAGATGTCAGGCCGAACTGGTCCTTGGGAACACGTCCCAACCATCGGAGGAATACTCATCTCTCGTCCGTCCTTGATCAATTCGCAAAGCATCTGGTTAAGTTCCTTTATCCGAACTTGGTCAACTACCTCGTCGACAATGCCGAACTCTGGCCTGCTGGGTGCGCGCAATACGACCACTCCTGGTCTAGGTCTTCTCGTATCGTTTTCCAGAAGGGTCCTGTCGAGGTTCCCTTTTCAAATCTCAATCCTGCCGAAAAGCCCGGAAGTCATCATCCAATGCTGAAGCTAAAGCTTATTCCGGAATGGCTGCCTACTTATCACGCTTCTTTCTGGAAGATATATCCATATACCACGCCTCGGGTTGCATATCACACCTCTGATGTCAGCGGAGTGGGACGTCATCTCGTCGAAATCTCGTACGAACTCTTTTCTTCACTCTGCGTCACTGTCGACTGATTCAGACTCGTCTCAACATGGCTGCATGTACTGTGCTCCAACGGCTATGCTCGCATCTGGAGTCTCCCAAGCAGTGTCTCATCACGATATCCGAAAGATGTCGAACCATCCGATCGACAAGTCAGATCCTCATAATCCCCCAAGAGCTCACATCTCGGGTACAGTTTAATAGTATCGAGTACATGCCACAGCGTCGGTGGTCCAGCCGTAGAAGGGCAAACCCAAGCCTCACTAATAGCGCCGCGGAACCGCCGTAAACCCTAAGGTTCAAAGGCTGTCACACGGTCATTAAGTCGAGTTAGGGTTTCATTCTTCTAGAGGGTCCATAGAATCACCTGCATGTCTTTCCGTATACTTTAAACTTGGAAAATGGGCTCCTGACATTTGATCGTCTCTATCGACTCTCAACGAACCTGCGTGAAGTCGTTTCTATCTGGAATCAATCCACCTGATGACTCGCATCGGGTAAGCAAACTCACCATACGTCCTAGTCATTCATCCTCGGTGACTAGCGACTCGCTATCATATCTCCAAGAACATGCTCATGCTACAGTAGCTCCAACCATCTGGGCGATATCTCGTCATTTGCAGCAGCAACTGGCTCATACGCCCGTACGCCGAACAACGCCTCAATCCTCCAGGAAAGGCGACGCATAAGCGGTCATCTCTGAGTCGGTCTGCTCTAGATCTGAGTAAGACTCTCCACACTGGAAATCTTCAACTCATCTGGGCCCGCTCTGGCGCAAAATCGGACGAATTACCTTCGTCTCTCAAATCGGGTAGACTAGCTATCATCAGTCGCATGACTGCCCGAAAGCTCCGGCAGCCTCAGCTCGTACGCTCCGAAAGCAACATCCTGTCAATCTCAGCAATAGCTGGTCCATCTGTCTGCACGATAGGCGACATCACATCTCTGAGGTATGCTGTACATCAACAGTCATCTCTCAACTGGCAGCTCTAACAATGGCCCGATCATCCGGTGCAAGACCAAGCACTCGCCTCCACCAGAGGTCACAATCACCAACACTAACTCGAGACGTTCCCATGTCACCAGAAAACACAATGGTCGGCCCTCATACCAAACGAGCTCACACCGGCCGTAACCCTAGCAGCAGCCCAAACTGCGCTCAACCATGGTGACAGGAACCTCAATCGAGTATCAAAAGAGCACATCAATGGCAAGAAAGGAAACAACAGATCCAAAGTGGATACATGATCATAGGAAGGAACAGCATCAATGAAGGTATGATCATGAAACTAATAGAATCGGGGATCTCCAATGGATTGTATAATCCAGGATATGAAGAGAATCACTGATCTCAAAAGTATATACATCCTAAGGTTCCTCAAGCGGAGTGGCGTGTCGTAAGTATGCCGCGGAACATACCAACGGTACGTCACTCTACTTTAGTCACCTAATCCATCAACCAAGGATCATCCTACACGACGAAAGTTCGGGTCTAATACCCCCTCGACCAAGTCTAAGTTCCGTAAGGTCAAGCCTAAGTTCCGTATATAAACAACGCCCTAGGCTCCACATAGTCAAACTCAGACTCGAACCAAGGTCAACCTAGCGCTCTGATACAAACTTTGTCACGACCCGAAAGAGCACGTGACTGGCCCTTGAACCATATGAAGTCTATAGGACTCCATCGGATCCAGGTAAGCCAAAAGCCCAGAAATCTAAAACCATTTTTAAGAATAAGTAAAGGAACTGGTTTAAAGAAGTGAAGAAAAACATGTTTGAAATCAAGGTTTTTAAATAACTAAGCCGAATAAGCATTTTAAAAGTGTACAGTCTTTTCTAAAAATTTCGGCAGAGTTTCTTTTGTAAAACTGGCCCCGAATGGGGTAAAACAAGAATAACAATATATATACAATGATAAAGGCATCCCCAAGCGGGAGCTAACTCTTCGTCAATCGACGGTCACAACCACACATGCAACAATAATATACAACGCCAAGTGGCGAGAATCAAATCCAAAAGAAAGCTCAAAAGCAACAAGAAACCGCAATACTACTAAGCGCGACTCTAAGGTCGAATAATACAACACTGTCTCTAAGTCTGAAAGAATATACAAGTTTTGGTTGATGGACAATTTCTAGATACAATGAAATAAAATAAATACAATGGTGATTCTTGATGCGAAAGAATCCACCTACCAAAAGCAAGTCACCCGCAAGAAAGAAGTGTGCCAGAAATGCCGCAATAGAACCTGTACGGCAGAACCTGCAAGAACTGTGGCACAACGGGGGTGAGTTGCCAACTCGTGAATAGAAACATCTACAAGCAGAAACCGAATGCAAGACATAAACCTAAGTCAACAATCAGTAATATAATCCACAAGAGTACATCTGAGTGTGATAAGGTGGCAAGGTAACATCTAATCAGGTATGCAGTGCCAGGTACTCAGGTAATCACATGTCATCAGTGTAAGGTATGTCTGCATGAAGTAACTACGATGAAACATCAATGATATCAATACACATATATTAGCGTCCCATACCACTAATATTGGTGTAAGGGTATATATAACAGCGCCCTCATACCCTGTTATATATACAAATAAAGTATGATCAATGTAAAAACCAGTCTGTATATGATCCATGTCTATATGTATGTGGAACCCGTCCACTCGTCACCCACTGACGAAAAGCATCATATATGCAATGTGAGGATATAAGCAAAATCATGGAAAAACATCATGAAACCCGTGCCTAGCATCGACACGTAAATCCTCATCCATATGGGGCTCCGTCAATCCGGGTCAGCCCTCTCTCAAAGTATATACCGGGAATCCGTCAGTCCGGGTCATCCCTCTCTCAATCCATCGGGCTTCCGTCAGTCCGGGTCAGCCCTCTATCAATCCATCGGGCATCCGTCAGTCCGGGTCAGCCCTCTCCAGAGTATATATATATCGGGAATCGGTCAGTCCGGGTCATCCCTCTCTCAATCCATCGGGCTTCCGTCAGTCCGGGTCAGCCCTCTATCAATCCATCGGGCATCCGTCAGTCCGGGTCAGCCCTATATCAATCCATCGGGCATCCGTCAGTCCGGGTCAGCCCTCTCTCAGTACATCCTCTAGCACCGAGAAAACACGGGGCGACGCCCCAAATATCATATCAAGGGAACCGGGTTTTTAAATGATTACTTATTGAAAAGGACACGGTTCCCAAATCCTGAAATCTCATGAAAATCCAACATCAAGAAGTACATCCAATGCGATGTGCTATGCAATCAATCCATGATGTATGCGACATGTAAAGAAAAGTAATCATATCGGAAATCATGCAACATGGAATAGTAATGTGCATATGTCGAAGGAAGAATCATCTCATGAATGCAATAGTACTACAGTGTAGTGGCATGGCAATTATCGATGATGAAGTGTGTGAGCCGGCAATAGTGTACGTGGAACATACGCATCATCGATAATGGTGCTGGTGTCCTAACAGCATAATAATAATATAGCAATGAATATATGCCAGCAATGCGAATAGCATGAGACTGCAGAAATCTAGTAGTCAACACCACAGTGAAGTATCTACTATGCAAACTACACCTAAGTATCAGGTCAATCAGGAGGGGTAAGTGTGGAAACCACCTAAATCTGAGTCGGTATATATATAAAGATATATAGTCGGTGATCTCGCCTCAATGTCATATCATAAGATATCCTCGAGTTATGAGTGCGGATCTATCATCAATATCGGCACGTACGGTAAATCATCGTACGGCATCCCCATAGCTGGGTAGGGGTCAACATCTCACTGTCTCATCACATAACAGATATCACCATCATCAGATCATATAGTCTAGAGTACTACTCTATGTCTAGTACAAACGGTAACATCAGTAAGTATGCATGCGGGGGTAAACACATATCCCAAGCCCGCAAGAATCACAAGTCATATCCCACATATGAATCGTATCAAATCACCGATCCCAAGGCACCAAGCCCACATCATCGACTCATCTCCAAGTCATCACATATCGTCAATCACAGTGCAAGTACAAGTGATAAGCAAAGGTGTGTGTATAGGTGTAATTCTATCCTAGGGTTCGCGACTATGAACTACACTAGTCACTTCTAACCCTATACTATCCATAATACACCTAATATCACAAGAACTACATAATAATCTATCTACGGACTGCGGGGGTGCTATACGCCATCCACCCGACTTCCCCCTGTAGATATAATCTACTCACCTGTATCATCATTTGCGGACATCACCACGCATTTGCTTGTCGTCCCGAAGTCTTCATGGGTACCTACACATCGAATATCGTATATGCGCATTAAACCAAATCCAAGCTAAAACGGCGCATGAAATCCAAAACGATACGATAAGGGGGCCTATAGGTGAGAACCCATGGCACGCCTTCAAAACCACATATAAATCCTCTATATCGTCGTATAAACGCCCAATAGTCGAGGCAAAACACAATCCACCATTTCAGAAATGAAAATACGGAATACGGAAACACGAATCCAAAAATAGCAACTTAGGATATATGTCCCAGATTTCACCCTAGATAGAATCTGTCAAAACTAGAAGTACCCTGGGTCAACACTAGAGGAGCTGGGGCTGTGCACAGAAAACGAGGAAATTCCTCACTGGTCTGGCCGCAAATTGCGGCCAGAAAGGGGATTTTGGCGGCCTCAAGGTGGAGTGGGGAGCTAGGGTTTTGGGTGTTGCCTCTATGGTGCCTGAACATCTCAATTTCCTCTCAATATTATTTTAGGAGTCTCGGGGTGTTAGCAGATTCTTAATAACAGTGGCAGATTCCAGTTTTTCCCCGATATCGGTTACAAAAATCCGTATTCTGGTTCCCATTTCAGGTTTGGGTTCAATTTAGCATCACACCAGGGTTTCTAGGGTCTCAACAAGCCTCAATTTCATCTTAGTTTCAGTTTTACCCTAAACCCTCACTTGAAATCTCAAAAGTCCACAAAATGACACGATATCGATACTAAACTAGAATCGATGCATAAGGAAATTGAAATGCTACAAGAGGGTGCAGAAATTATCTCCTTTGGTAACTCAAGAAAATTCTTGAGTTGCTCAAAGTGCTCCAAATCCAATCTTGCTAGGTTCAATGTGAAGCTAGTAGGCTTGGGATCATTTTTTGTGAAGTGAGAATGGGGTTTTGGCATTGTTTTCTTGATGGATCTAGGGTTTAGTGAAGAGGGAGAGTGAGGGAAGAGGGCAGCAACAGCAACAAGGGAAAGGGGAGAGAGAAAAGAGATGGGGAAATGATGAAGGCATGGTGCAAAAAGGTGGGGTTGACTTGTTTTCTCTCTCTCTCATCATTATACCATTTTCTTTCCCTTTTCTTTTCTTCTCACTCAAATAGGGCACCCAAAAGAACAACCATGTCAAAAGAGTGTAACACAAGTGTAACAAGTGTGGAAAACAATATGTGCCCACTTTTGCTCAAAAGTGCTAAAAATACAATTAGCGATTTTTAATCGCGATTAACACTAAATTAGCATATAACTAGTCTTAAAAACATTAAAAATTTCGAAATTCTCTAATTTACCCTATTTTAGAATTTTCCATAATTTTTCATAATTTTTCTAACATTTTTCCTATTTATTTGCATTTAATATTAAAATAATCAATAAAATAATATTAAATTATAAAAATTCCCAAAATTAATATTTTATATTTTTGAAAATGTTACAATCTACCCCCTTTAAAGAAATTCGGTCCCCGAATTTAAATTTAAACCCCCAATATTAAAAACAATTCCCGTAATAATCTAATTTGTCGGGGCTCCGAAAATATCAACACATAGTGAATATCATAAAATGCACTGCTCTACTAGAAATCAATCCCCAAAATGCATATATAAGAATATCCTATGCGTCTGGTGCGCAAGGAATCAAAACCCATAAATATGTCAAACAGGTATACAAAACAACATCTAGGTGCAACGGGTGTGCACGAAACATCTGTCGTAGGCAACGTGTGTGCCTGACAGAAAAAATCAGGTGCATGTGACATGCACGAAGAATCCCGATTTAGTGCATCTGGCGTGCACCAAAATCGTATATCAAAACACTAAAGGTGCATGAAAACTATGCTGGAAGTGTAAATCAAATCACTGAATACAGTAGGCATGAAATCTCAACCAATATCTCAAATGTAATAACTCTGCGCAAAATATATAAATATCCAGTGGGTGCGTGAAACCAAAATCATGAAACTCAGTCATCAAAACTAAATCATGCAAACAGAACGCCCGAAATACCGAAATCCAAAATGACGGATACGTGATAATCGAATCACAAAATCACAAATCATAAACACCGTCGTCGGTAGTTCCTCCTTCAAGGTCGAGGAGTCAGTGCATCCACTGCTAGCAGCGCAGGATATCTACTGCCTCGTGCTCACGGTCTGGCGTCCTCTGACTCTCTGGGTCTTTATCTTCTCTGCGGATCACCTATCACGCGGTCAATCGGCTCATCGGCCCTGTCAGATGTGCTAACGGGGGCGATTCCGTTCTGGCACTTCTCTGGTCACCTCTCGGTCAATCCTCACGACCACTCGTAAGGCAGCATATCACTGGCGTCGGCCTCTGGCTTTCTGAAAGCACGTCTCACATCTGATCCTGGGTGCAAACATCGTTGCAGCGATGTCCTGGAAGGAATCCTGCTCAAGGTCTCTTCCGATTTCGCCTATGCCGAACCAAACGGAGGCTGGCTCTCCTGCACAACCTCTTCTCGCTCAAAGACACCTGTGTCCTCAGCACAATGTTTCCTCAGAAACTGGTCACATCCCAACGTCTCTGTAAGCATATCAGGTCTCTGGTCTCGACGGAAAGCAATTACAGCTCGTCAGTGTCTCACACGAACCTCTTGTTCCAACTGTCTCTATCGTCGTCCACTATGACGTCACGCCAAGCTACTATGCACTGCACTGTCCTCGGCCACGGTCAATCTGAAGTCTCTCACACGGACTCGAAATCACGTAATCTGTAGCTCCATCACTCTGTAGCAGATGTCAGGCCGAACTGGTCCTTGGGAACACGTCCCAACCATCGGAGGAATACTCATCTCTCGTCCGTCCTTGATCAATTCGCAAAGCATCTGGTTAAGTTCCTTTATCCGAACTTGGTCAACTACCTCGTCGACAATGCCGAACTCTGGCCTGCTGGGTGCGCGCAATACGACCACTCCTGGTCTAGGTCTTCTCGTATCGTTTTCCAGAAGGGTCCTGTCGAGGTTCCCTTTTCAAATCTCAATCCTGCCGAAAAGCCCGGAAGTCATCATCCAATGCTGAAGCTAAAGCTTATTCCGGAATGGCTGCCTACTTATCACGCTTCTTTCTGGAAGATATATCCATATACCACGCCTCGGGTTGCATATCACACCTCTGATGTCAGCGGAGTGGGACGTCATCTCGTCGAAATCTCGTACGAACTCTTTTCTTCACTCTGCGTCACTGTCGACTGATTCAGACTCGTCTCAACATGGCTGCATGTACTGTGCTCCAACGGCTATGCTCGCATCTGGAGTCTCCCAAGCAGTGTCTCATCACGATATCCGAAAGATGTCGAACCATCCGATCGACAAGTCAGATCCTCATAATCCCCCAAGAGCTCACATCTCGGGTACAGTTTAATAGTATCGAGTACATGCCACAGCGTCGGTGGTCCAGCCGTAGAAGGGCAAACCCAAGCCTCACTAATGGCGCCGCGGAACCGCCGTAAACCCTAAGGTTCAAAGGCTGTCACACGGTCATTAAGTCGAGTTAGGGTTTCATTCTTCTAGAGGGTCCATAGAATCACCTGCATGTCTTTCCGTATACTTTAAACTTGGAAAATGGGCTCCTGACATTTGATCGTCTCTATCGACTCTCAACGAACCTGCGTGAAGTCGTCTCTATCTGGAATCAATCCACCTGATGACTCGCATCGGGTAAGCAAACTCACCATACGTCCTAGTCATTCATCCTCGGTGACTAGCGACTCGCTATCATATCTCCAAGAACATGCTCATGCTACAGTAGCTCCAACCATCTGGGCGATATCTCGTCATTTGCAGCAGCAACTGGCTCATACGCCCGTACGCCGAACAACGCCTCAATCCTCCAGGAAAGGCGACGCATAAGCGGTCATCTCTGAGTCGGTCTGCTCTAGATCTGAGTAAGACTCTCCACACTGGAAATCTTCAACTCATCTGGGCCCGCTCTGGCGCAAAATCGGACGAATTACCTTCGTCTCTCAAATCGGGTAGACTAGCTATCATCAGTCGCATGACTGCCCGAAAGCTCCGGCAGCCTCAGCTCGTACGCTCCGAAAGCAACATCCTGTCAATCTCAGCAATAGCTGGTCCATCTGTCTGCACGATAGGCGACATCACATCTCTGAGGTATGCTGTACATCAACAGTCATCTCTCAACTGGCAGCTCTAACAATGGCCCGATCATCCGGTGCAAGACCAAGCACTCGCCTCCACCAGAGGTCACAATCACCAACACTAACTCGAGACGTTCCCATGTCACCAGAAAACACAATGGTCGGCCCTCGTACCAAACGAGCTCACACCGGCCGTAACCCTAGCAGCAGCCCAAACTGCGCTCAACCATGGTGACAGGAACCTCAATCGAGTATCAAAAGAGCACATCAATGGCAAGAAAGGAAACAACAGATCCAAAGTGGATACATGATCATAGGAAGGAACAGCATCAATGAAGGTATGATCATGAAACTAATAGAATCGGGGATCTCCAATGGATTGTATAATCCAGGATATGAAGAGAATCACTGATCTCAAAAGTATGTACATCCTAAGGTTCCTCAAGCGGAGTGGCGTGTCGTAAGTATGCCGCGGAACATACCAACGGTACGTCACTCTACTTTAGTCACCTAATCCATCAACCAAGGGTCATCCTACACGACGAAAGTTCGGGTCTAATACCCCCTCGACCAAGTCTAAGTTCCGTAAGGTCAAGCCTAAGTTCCGTATGTAAACAACGCCCTAGGCTCCACATAGTCAAACTCAGACTCGAACCAAGGTCAACCTAGCGCTCTGATACCAACTTTGTCACGACCCGAAAGAGCACGTGACTGGCCCTTGAACCATATGAAGTCTATAGGACTCCATCGGATCCAGGTAAGCCAAAAGCCCAGAAATCTAAAACCATTTTTAAGAATAAGTAAAGGAACTGGTTTAAAGAAGTGAAGAAAAACATGTTTGAAATCAAGGTTTTTAAATAACTAAGCCGAATAAGCATTTTAAAAGTGTACAGTCTTTTCTAAAAATTTCGGCAGAGTTTCTTTTGTAAAACTGGCCCCGAATGGGGTAAAACAAGAATAAAAATATATATACAATGATAAAGGCATCCCCAAGCGGGAGCTAGCTCTTCGTCAATCGACGGTCATAACCACACATGCAACAATAATATACAACGCCAAGTGGCGAGGATCAAATCCAAAAGAAAGCTCAAAAGCAACAAGAAACCGCAATACTACTAAGCGCGACTCTAAGGTCGAATAATACAACACTGTCTCTAAGTCTGAAAGAATATACAAGTTTTGGTTGATGGACAATTTCTAGATACAATGAAATAAAATAAATACAATGGTGATTCTTGATGCGAAAGAATCCACCTACCAAAAGCAAGTCACCCGCAAGAAAGAAGTGTGCCAGAAATGCCGCAATAGAACCTGTACGGCAGAACCTGTAAGAACTGTGGCACAACGGGTGTGAGTTGCCAACTCGTGAATAGAAACATCTACAAGCAGAAACCGAATGCAAGACATAAACCTAAGTCAACAATCAGTAATATAATCCACAAGAGTACATCTGAGTGTTATAAGGTGGCAAGGTAACATCTAATCAGGTATGCAGTGCCAGGTACTCAGGTAATCACATGTCATCAGTGTAAGGTATGTCTGCTTGAAGTAACTACGATGAAACATCAATGATATCAATACACATATATTAGCGTCCCATACCACTAATATTGGTGTAAGGGTATATATAACATCGCCCTCATACCCTGTTATATATACAAATAAAGTATGATCAATGTAAAAACCAGTCTGTATATGATCCATGTCTATATGTATGTGGAACCCGTCCACTCGTCACCCACTGACGAAAAGCATCATATATGCAATGTGAGGATATAAGCAAAATCATGGAAAAACATCATGAAACCCGTGCCTAGCATCGACACGTAAATCCTCATCCATATGGGGCTCCGTCAATCCGGGTCAGCCATCTCTCAAAGTATATACCGGGAATCCGTCAGTCCGGGTCATCCCTCTCTCAATCCATCGGGCTTCCGTCAGTCCGGGTCAGCCCTCTATCAATCCATCGGGCATCCGTCAGTCCGGGTCAGCCCTCTCCAGAGTATATATATATCGGGAATCCGTCAGTCCGGGTCATCCCTCTCTCAATCCATCGGGCTTCCGTCAGTCCGGGTCAGCCCTCTATCAATCCATCGGGCATCCGTCAGTCCGGGTCAGCCCTATATCAATCCATCGGGCATCCGTCAGTCCGGGTCAGCCCTCTCTCAGTACATCCTCTAGCACCGAGAAAACACGGGGCGACGCCCCAAATATCATATCAAGGGAACCGGGTTTTTAAATGATTACTTATTGAAAAGGACACGGTTCCCAAATCCCGAAATCTCATGAAAATCCAACATCAAGAAGTACATCCAATGCGATGTGCTATGCAATCAATCCATGCTGTATGCGACATGTAAAGAAAAGTAATCATATCGGAAATCATGCAACATGGAATAGTAATGTGCATATGTCGAAGGAAGAATCATCTCATGAATGCAATAGTACTACAGTGTAGTGGCATGGCAATTATCGATGATGAAGTGTGTGAGCCGGCAATAGTGTACGTGGAACATACGCATCATCGATAATGGTGCTGGTGTCCTAACAGCATAATAATAATATAGCAATGAATATATGCCAGCAATGCGAATAGCATGAGACTGCAGAAATCTAGTAGTCAACACCACAGTGAAGTATCTACTATGCAAACTACACCTAAGTATCAGGTCAATCAGGAGGGGTAAGTGTGGAAACCACCTAAATCTGAGTCGGTATATATATAAAGATATATAGTCGGTGATCTCGCCTCAATGTCATATCATAAGATATCCTCGAGTTATGAGTGCGGATCTATCATCAATATCGGCACGTACGGTAAATCATCGTACGGCATCCCCATAGCTGGGTAGGGGTCAACATCTCACTGTCTCATCACATAACAGATATCACCATCATCAGATCATATAGTCTAGAGTACTACTCTATGTCTAGTACAAACGGTAACATCAGTAAGTATGCATGCGGGGGTAAACACATATCCCAAGCCCGCAAGAATCACAAGTCATATCCCACATATGAATCGTATCAAATCACCGATCCCAGGGCACCAAGCCCACATCATCGACTCATCTCCAAGTCATCACATATCGTCAATCACAGTGCAAGTACAAGTGATAAGCAAAGGTGTGTGTATAGGTGTAATTCTATCCTAGGGTTCGCGACTATGAACTACACTAGTCACTTCTAACCCTATACTATCCATAATACACCTAATATCACAAGAACTACATAATAATCTATCTACGGACTGCGGGGGTGCTATACGCCATCCACCCGACTTCCCCCTGTAGATATAATCTACTCACCTGTATCATCATTTGCGGACATCACCACGCATTTGCTTGTCGTCCCGAAGTCTTCATGGGTACCTACACATCAAATATCGTATATGCGCATTAAACCAAATCCAAGCTAAAACGGCGCATGAAATCCAAAACGATACGATAAGGGGGCCTATAGGTGAGAACCCATGGCACGCCTTCAAAACCACATATAAATCCTCTATATCGTCGTATAAACGCCCAATAGTCGAGGCAAAACACAATCCACCATTTCAGAAATGAAAATACGGAATACGGAAACACGAATCCAAAAATAGCAATTTAGGATATATGTCCCAGATTTCACCCTAGATAGAATCTGTCAAAACTAGAAGTACCCTGGGTCAACACTAGAGGAGCTGGGGCTGTGCACAGAAAACGAGGAAATTCCTCACTGGTCTGGCCGCAAATTGCGGCCAGAAAGGGGATTTTGGCGGCCTCAAGGTGGAGTGGGGAGCTAGGGTTTTGGGTGTTGCCTCTATGGTGCCTGCACATCTCAATTTCCACTCAATATTATTTTAGGAGTCTCGGGGTGTTAGCAGATTCTTAATAACAGTGGCAGATTCCAGTTTTTCCCCGATATCGGTTACAAAAATCCGTATTATGGTTCCCATTTCAGGTTTGGGTTCAATTTAGCATCACACCAGGGTTTCTAGGGTCTCAACAAGCCTCAATTTCATTTTAGTTTCAGTTTTACCCTAAACCCTCACTTGAAATCTCAAAAGTCCACAAAATGACACGATATCGATACTAAACTAGAATCGATGCATAAGGAAATTGAAATGCTACAAGAGGGTGCAGAAATTACCTCCTTTGGCAACTCAAGAAAATTCTTGAGTTGCTCAAAGTGCTCCAAATCCAATCTTGCTAGGTTCAATGTGAAGCTAGTAGGCTTGGAATCATTTTTTGTGAAGTGAGAATGGGGTTTTGGCATTGTTTTCTTGATGGATCTAGGGTTTAGTGAAGAGGGAGAGTGAGGGAAGAGGGCAGCAGCAGCAACAAGGGAAAGGGGAGAGAGAAAAGAGATGGGGAAATGATGAAGGCATGGTGCAAAAAGGTGGGGTTGACTTGTTTTCTCTCTCTCTCATCATTATACCATTTTCTTTCCCTTTTCTTTTCTTCTCACTCAAATAGGGCACCCAAAAGAACAACCATGTCAAAAGAGTGTAACACAAGTGTAACAAGTGTGGAAAACAATATGTGCCCACTTTTGCTCAAAAGTGCTAAAAATACAATTAGCGATTTTTAATCGCGATTAACACTAAATTAGCATATAACTAGTCTTAAAAACTTTAAAAATTTTGAAATTCTCTAATTTACCCTATTTTAGAATTTTCCATAATTTTTCATAATTTTTCTAACATTTTTCCTATTTATTTGCATTTAATATTAAAATAATCAATAAAATAATATTAAATTATAAAAATTCCCAAAATTAATATTTTATATTTTTGAAAATGTTACACGTTTCATATGAATATTCAACAGTATTCAAGCTGTGTTTGTTGGCCTTAGTCAAGGCACAGTGTTTGGTAGCTGGTGGGTATTCATATGTTGCATAAATAGAATGCGTTGGTTTGGGACAGTCGTATTGCTTTGTTGGCCATAGTCAAGGGTATACACGGGTGGGTTCAAATTAACCTGGATAACGACGGGTAGAACTTGACATGTGACTTATGATTTGTTGGCCTTAGTCAAGGTCATAAGAGCATGGGGCAAAAATCCACATCGGAAGTTTCATAAGCACTGAAACTTGCTAGCGCTGCATACCATTTGGAGTGTGATAATTCTGGTAGGATTCCTTCGGTCTTATCACGCGATGATATTTGGATCCCGATCCTACTGTGAGTATATGCTACTCCTCGGGTAAAAACTCACTTAACGATCAATGCTATAAACTTAGTAGGTGTCTAGAAAGGTGTTAGCGGGGCTACGCCCACAGGGAAAAGAGGTTACTTAATTAAGGAACTTCGCGAAAGCGTTGGAAAACCTCCCTCGAAGTACCGACGCTGGCCTGGCTGAACGGTTAAGCAAGTATTGTACGGTGGGATTGATCCTGACTAATCTTTTCTTTACGGTTTGAGAAGGGATTCGAGAGACACTGGGAGCCATCCTGTTTATATAAATTAAAAACCAATCTAAACTTGCAAGAGCATCATGCTAAGTGTTTTCTTCTCTCTCTCTCTTAACTGCAGCGACCCAATGACCGCACCTAGGTTACATCTAGATAATAAGATGACTGAATCTGACTGTTACGACTGGCAAAGGTCTGTCCAGATGTCCATGTTAGTTATATGTATGCCCTAGAGGCCATTACTGTACATTGGATGTATATTGTAGTGGATGCTGGGACATATATAGGGAGGACTTTCTTGCTCGACATGATAGTATGCTATCTGGTTACTCTTTACCTTAACGTGTGCACTGATTGTCTCTCTGTTACATGTTGGTAAAGCCCTTAGGATGTGTACTTGACTATCTGGACTATGATGCGGATCATACTAGTAGGGACATGGTAGTCCATAAGTACATCCTTCAAAGTCCCTAGTCGTGGGTGTATCGAGACGGGGCATCGATATACCAGAGTAGACTAGCGTATAACTTCTCGACCCATACAGATGGGCGATGGATGATCCCATATCCATTGGTGTTTGACATCAGAGATGATATACGGGTGCTCAGTAGAGACTGGGTACACTGGACGGACTCGCCGAGAACTCCCAGATGGTATTATACCTCACGTCAGATGGCAGTTCTCAGGTGACACTGGTACAGAGTAGTCTGTTGACCCGAGATCGTCATAGAGTCTTGTGTGGTTCCCACTGTGCTTTGATTTCCATCTTACCACGTCCAAGAGGGCGTGCAAAATGGTGGTTTTTGGGTACAGTCCTGAGTCACATGGAGGCAATGAGCGATAGGAGGGGATTTGTCTCTCCCGGTATAAGGAGTTGATGTTGCGCTGTATTCGATTGGCTATAACAGGAAATCCCTGGCCAGGGTTGCTGAGATTTACTGGTAAGTGTTACCAGTAGTTTCTCGAATTGTTATAGACCTCATATCGACAAGACTTGTCGAGCTATTGGGGTCTGACGTTTACCACCCCTAGGCGAGATATGCGACATATCAGACGATCAGACCGGACTGTACGGTAGTGTTACTGGTTGGATTCACTGGAGTGTGAGCGGGCTTGCTCGTCGATCTTCAGATCGCTCAATACCCGGGTGGCCGTTACGTTTAGCAGACCGCTTGCGGCTTGTGGATGCTTGATATGATCATCATCTGCTGCCGGCGTATTGACGAGTCTTTAGAGTCCTACACAGAGGTTTCCTGGCTCAAGCGAAACGAAATAGGAGCGCATATGAGATATGTGCGGGACCGAGAATAATACCAGTATGTGATACTGTATTCGATTCTCGCGATGTGACATTGATCGGTTATATGCGATATAGCCGGGTTATCGGATCAAGTGTTGATTCGATAAGTTGTTACTAATGATACTAGTCGGTTATATGCGATATGACCGGATCGTTAAATCAAGTGTTGATTTAATGATTTAATGCATAATTATATATTTGATATATTACTTTGCATTAACTAGTATCGGTTCACTTTATAATGGATTTTCTCACTCGGATGTGCGCATTACATATGCGATATGATTTTGTGCACTATATTGTATCATGTTTGATGATACATGCATTATGGTTAAGTGTTAAGAATTAAACTATAGTTAAGTGGGTGATTAGGGTTTTTGATTTCTTTTTATTCATTTATCTTTTTGGAAAAAGAAAAGGCAAAATGAGGAAAATGGTTGCTTTCTTTTGTTCATTCATGAACCTTCATGAAGACTTTGACTTAATGACCATTTTGTCTCATGCTTAACCCTTACCACTCACTTAAACCTTAGTTAACTCTCTACATCTAACCATGGTTCATTATATGATAAGGATTGATTTTTCTTTTCAATTCTATTATTCTTATCATATTATTTTAGCTTCTTCTTCTTCTTCCTTCAAGTGAAGAAAAGCTTGACCATCAATGGCAACTTGATGAAATGAGTGAGAAATCCAATTCTAAAGTCTACCCACTTCCTATTTCTTCATCCTCTACCTCTTGCCAAGTAGTAGAGTGTGTTTCCTTCACAAGTTTTCATGGCAAGGTGAAGGTGGAGCTTGATTTAGCGATGCCTCGACGTAGATCATCTTCGGCATGGACATCGACGACCTAGCTCGCTTATTCTCCGACGAAGCCGACTCTAGAGCCCGGATTCTTTTTGGACAGCGGTGACGACTTCGTTGCGGAGCTATGGAGGTGGAGCACCGGATCTACAAAGGTTGTATTTCCGATATCCCATTAGTTAAGTTGTTAACTAGTTCTTTTTCGCCTAGTTTTCTAGCAAACGATCTTGTTAGGGTTTGTAGGCACCGTTAAAATTTGAAAATGGCATGTTCGATGCCTTGTATAACCTCATTAGGGTGCCTAGGAACCCTACATTGGTATCAGAGCTACTAGGCATTGGATGTCGACCTATGGGGGGTTCTCACTGTGTGACAGTGTGGCGAAGCATAGGCTCTTACCCCCAGGGTGTCCCGAGACCGGAAGGTGTTCCGGCGGGTTGTAGTCCTCGCGAGGGGGCATGCGTAAAAAGTAGCGGCTGAGGGACCCGTTGGTGCCACGGCGACCCCATTGGATGGGGTGGCTGCCTGACCTACATTGGTATCAGAGCCTAGCTAGAGCCTTAGGCGAAGTCTAGACGGAATTTGAAGTCCGATCGAACCGAAAACACGAACCCAAAATTGCTCTCTGTCCAGATTTTAAAATTGTGGATTTTTCAAGATTAAAAATATCCAGAAAATCAAGCAGGGTTTTCTAAGAATTACTGTAAATTTCGTGGGCCTAACTCAATGTTTCCACCGCGGAACCGCGACACGTGCTATGCACTACGCGGCGGTTCCGCGGCGGTTTTGTCGTTTTATGCATTTAGTTTTTCACAGTAATTCTCAGTATTCTGTGCTTGTTTTCCTGGGATATTTTAATATTTATTATACAGTTGAATTTTCAGAGGTGGTTTTGGGGTTTCGGAGTTTCGATCGGAATATCAAATTTTGTCTATTTGGCTTTCCGGATATTTTTTAGAATATGTTAAAAAAAGTTCGACCGGATATAAATACCCAATTTTTCCCCTGTCGGGAAATTTCCAAGTGTTGGATTTTTCCGAAGTTTAACGACGTTCTAAGTAGTGCAAGTAACGCGATGGACCCTCTAGAAGACAACAAACCTTAACTCGATTATGTGACCGTCTTGAACTGCCCTTTGAACCTTCGGGTTTGGGGCAGTACGGCGTGCCACATGTGAGGCGTTGGCTTGACCCTTCTACGGTTGGACCGTCGGTACTGAGGCACTAACTGAATGTTGTTAGACTTATTTCATGTGTTGATCTGTATCGGGAAAAGTTAGGTGTTCGATTGTTCGATCGGAAAGTTTGACATTTTCTATTTATCCGGAATGGGATACAATAATTGGAATTCACAAGTAGTTATGTGATAACTAAATGAATGTTATAAACGT
The DNA here is from genome assembly GCA_030015575.1 of Agapanthus africanus. Classification (NCBI taxonomy): domain Eukaryota; kingdom Viridiplantae; phylum Streptophyta; class Magnoliopsida; order Asparagales; family Amaryllidaceae; genus Agapanthus; species Agapanthus africanus. The sequence goes on along the minus strand of JASDDO010000004.1, from coordinate 134,890,964 downwards.
AGCAGTTTAGTCTCACTTGATCGGTTGCCACGGAATTTTGATGTGATCAAAAGTCCGTCGCAATCACGTAGCGTACGCGGATATTCGCCGGTAAACTTAATAGACAGCTACACCCCATAGCCCCGACCAAGTGACTGTAGGAGAACCCCGTCGCCGAAAGCATCCGTTCGGGTGCTCGCGGCAGCGGTGTTCCGCCTTGGTGCACTTCGTCGACGGTATCGGGGGTGCGGCCGTCTACTAAAGTTTGCGACGAGTATTCGATCAGAATGTCGGGAATCTTGTTGAATTACCCGACTTGGTATTGAAAAGTGTTTTCGATTTTGAGACTAAAATGCGGGGTTTATATTTGTTAGGCATGCGATGTCTAAGTAATTCATTTGATTAGGCATGCGATGTCTATGCAAATTGCGGATTCCAACTGTTGTAGTTTTACACTTTCTTTTCTGTGACCGTAAGTGTAATATGTGATATCGCCGGTTTCGTTGCTATATGTCAACGACAATTGGGATGCGCATATTTACTTACGTTGATGACATGTGATGTTATGTGTTGCTGGATATGTTATATTGGATCGTCGTGTTTGAATAGCCGGGGTTTTTATGTGAGATGAGTGTTTTTCATTTTTCATTCATGTAAAAACTTGTATGTAATATTCTTTTATTGGGGCGCTTCCAGGTTGCGGAAGTGGTCACCGGTTGTATATTATTTACTTTTCTGCACTAGGATAGACCCAAGGAGGAGGGCATAAGTAACCGGGTTCTGGAGTCCAGTGGGAGACCAACTCGAGGAGTCGAGTCCGGGTCTCCTAACTCTAGAATTGGTAGGGTTGCTTGCCGCTCTCGTAGGGGTCTAGGGGTGTGGGTTTGGCTATTCATCACGACCGTGAAATTCGTGTTTTATACTGGCTCGTATTGAAAACACGGACGTCCTAGTATATCCAATATTTCATATGTATCTTCTGCTGTGCGTTATCTGTGATGTGATCATGTGATGTTCTGTGATAGATACAGTATATAGTATATATGATATATTATATAGGCGTTACTTATGTTTTACACCCGCGCTAGCCCTGCCCCACTCTGCCGTTAGTTACCTAACCTAACGGTGCACGAGGGGACATCGAGGCGAATGCGGATGGCATAAGTGTACGTCGTATTTATCTGTGATGTTTAGATACTTAAATGATGGGACTTCATTAATGAGATTAATGAAATAAAAGAAACCTAAGATGTTGTAGAATCGAATTTCAAAATAGAACAGGTAGCTACAGTTCTTGCTTTGCACAGCGGTATATACGATATATCCTGCACCTTATTCGATGAGGAAAGGACCGAGATCCCTTCACCGGGAGTGACTCCTCTAGCAATAACTGGCAGATGCTACACACTCGGTTTGTCTTTTGATTGCTTTTAAGAGTTTTTGCTTTGCACAGTGATATATATGATATATCCCGCACCTTATTCGACGAGGAAAGGACCGACGATCCTTTCACCGGGAGTGACTCCTTTAGCAAAACTAGAAAAGCCTCAAAAGAGCTCCATTTTAAAAACATTCGATCCTACAACGATATCAAGTTCATTACGCAACAGGTTTTCAGAAAAACCTGTCGTAGCCCTCCATCATTTCAGATAAGTTGTATATAGTATTCGTGCTGCATTTGTTGGCTTTCGTCAAGGTGCAGTGTGCGGTAGCTATATGCTGCTTATCTGCTAGCATACGATGCGATTGGATTAGGGTAGTCGTGCGGCTTTGTTGGCTTTCGTCAAGGGTCGTGCGGGTGGGTTTAATTCAATCAGGAAATGACGGGTTGAACTTGACTAGCGGGCTATGGTTTGTTGGCTTTCGTCAAGGTCATAGCACGTTAGGGGCAAAACATTATCGGGAATTTCAATTGTTGAAATTTGCAATGAGATTGCATACCTTCTATGAGATAGTTGGATCCCGATACCCGCTGCGAGTAAGAGTTACTCCTGGAAGAGTTTTATACATTACAATTAGCCAATCAAGTAGGTGTCTAGAAAGGTGTTAACGAGGTTACGCCTCTGGGAAAACGAGGTTTACATTAATTAGGTTCGTGCGAAAGCACAGGGGACCTCCCTCAAAGTACCGACACTGGCCTGGCTGAAAGATTGGCGATCTTGTAGTGTGTAATTAATCCCGGCTAGTCTTTCCTTTTAGGGTTTGAAGGAAGATTTAATAAAAAGCAGTGGGAGCCATCCTGATTAGATAAAATAAAAACCAATCTATTCTTGACAGAGCGCACGCTGAGTGTTTTCTTCTCTCTCTCTCCTGGTAGCGACCATATCACGCCTTAATCAAGATAATAAAACGGATATTTGACCGAACCCGCTTGTTATACTGAGCTGGGGAATGTTGGTCCCGCTCCTACTTATAATTGTTATAAGACAGAGCAGGAAATTGGGGATTACCAGAATTCCCGTGCCGCCCAAACGAAGAGAGTGCATGCTGATGCATCATCTTCGGGTGTGTTCATTATACAGAACTGTTTCTCAGTATCCTCCGTATCCATGGTATATGATACCGGATCAGGATCCCAGATATGTAAGATGTTACATAGGGCTACAAAAGGGTAGAAAAACTGAGAACGGGTGATAAGTTTCATGAGGCAGAAAACGGGGCAAGTGTTGCAGCCAAGTCTGTTGGTCACTGTCACCCTGTATAGTAATACATTGATTTTGAACGAATGTTATTAGATACCGAACCTGATATACAAAATCATATCTGTCTCTTTATTAGTAAAGAAACGATAAAATTTTGTATTGTTGGATAATGTTTTGAACATTTCCTATATCAAAAGTTGATCGGTTCAGGCACGTTATTTAAAAGCATTGACGTTCTAAATCAAACTACAGTTCTTAGTATACGAAACACACACAAGAGGAAGAGTTCAGAAATGAACGAATTCTTCTTGAGGTATTGTAGACTAGGTCAGATCAATGTGACCCGACTAGCTAGAGTTACATAAAGATGCATATTTAAATTAGTTTGAATTTACATCTTATGAAACTTGCCAGTCATGTCACAAAGATAAGATGACCATAGCTCTGTTTATTGGAAACAGAGAAAGAGTTAGTGAACTCTTGGGATGATACATGTTGATGCATGTAGGTCCCCTGTCTACACATGCCAGGACTGATTCTTTGTACTTCATTACATTCTCTGATAATCTCTCGAGATTCAGACCTATGTTCTTGTTGAAACACAAGTCCGAACCTTTTGAGATATTCACAGAATATAAGTTAGAAGTAGAGAACCAATACGGGTATAAGTATTATGTCCTATGATGAGATCAAGGAGGAGAATACTTGAGCACGGAAATCCTGGGCTATTCTAAAGGAGAATGAGATTCTCTCTCAGCATTACTCCTCCGTATACACCATTGCACGATGGTATGTCGGGGCGGAGCAGATACACCCTATTTGATATGGTGTGCTCTATGATGAGTACTACTGAGTTACCTTTTTCCTTAGGGGGTTATGCACTTGAGAAGTCGCATACCTATTGAATAGGGTTCCAATCAAATCAGTTGCCTACCGCTTCATATATGATATGGAAAGGGAAGAGCCCATATCTTAAGTTAGTTAAGATTTGGGGTTGTCCGGCCTATGTCTGAAAGCATAATCCAGACAAGCTCGAGGCAAAGTCTGTTATGTAGAACTGGAATCGTTCCAGCTGTACAAACTACAGATGATGATTTGATAGAACCAAAGGATTCAATAGATTCCAATGAACCTCAGCCTCTCCACCGATCTAGTAGGGTTCCTCACCCACCTGAGAGATACTTCGGTTTCTCTATGACAGTGGGAGAGAGGATTGCATCATGAGATGATGACCCAACTAGTTTCGAGCTGGCCATCAGGAGTGAGACTCTGTAAGAATGGCTGGATGTTTAGCGATCTGAGATGGAATCCATGTACACCAGCAAAGTATGGACTTTGGCTGCTATATCTGAAGGGTTAAATCCCCATCAGGAGCAAGTATATCTTGAGAAGATTACTTGGTGTAAATGGAAAGGTTGAGACTTTCAAAGCTAGACTTGTTAAAGATTTTCATCATTGACCAGGCGTGGATAATGATGAAACCTTTTCAAGTAGCTATGCTTAAGTCCATCCAGATCCTACTTGCCACGGCTACATACCATGACTACGATATCTGGTGGTTGGGTGTCATGACTGCTTTTCTAAATGATGTTTTAGAAGAGTGCGTCTATAAGTACACAGCCAGAGGGCTTCGTAGACAGTGGGAGCAGCGGAAACGTGTGCAAGATGTTTTATAAGATAAAGCAGGCATCGCGGAGTTGGAACGTCTGTTTTGATGCGTTAGTCAAAGAAGTTGACATCATCAAAATGGTAGATGAACCTTGTATAAACAAAAAGGTAGTAGAGAGTATGGTGACGATCCTCGTAGAGTACGTGGATGACATACTCTTGATAGGGAAGGAGTTTCCTATGCTACGCTCGATCAATCTCCGCTTATCACTATGATTCTCCATATAGGATCAAAATGATACCTCCTAAATCCTGAGTTTTGGATCTATGAGATAGATCTAATTGGATGTTAGGATTCTCACTAGCTGTAGTGAGATGGTATCAATCGATCCTGGGGAGAATCACTGGAAGGGTTCCAGGGTGATAAAAACGACTGAATGTCAGTCGCAGGCATTGTCTTTACCCTCAGTAAAGGGACGGTATGTTGGAAGAGTTCCAAGCTAGATACCGTGACATACTAGACGATAAAGGCAGGATACATCGCTACTTAAGATGCTACCAAAGAGGCTGTTTGGATGTATAATGGTTCATGAGATGAACTACTTTCCTACCATTGTGAGACAATGGAGTTGTGGCTTATGCCAAGGAACGCCGGTCCCATCAGTGATCCAGACTTATTCTAAGGCAGTATCACCTGATCATGGAGATGATTGATCTCCAGGTTGATCGAGGCAAGGAGAGCAGACTTAGAGGATAACGCAGCGGATCCACTCACGAAGGCCTATTCCCAGAGAGAGACTTTTATGGGATGGTTGAGTATGAGATACTACAACCACTGCTACAGATGGCCCTAGTGCAAGTGGGAGATTGTTAGTTATATGTATGCCCTAGAGGCCATTACTGTACATTGGATGTATATTGTAGTGGATGCTGGGACATATATAGGGAGGACTTTCTTGCTCGACATGATAGTATGCTATCTGGTTACTCTTTACCTTAACGTGTGCACTGATTGTCTCTCTGTTACATGTTGGTAAAGCCCTTAGGATGTGTACTTGATTATCTGGACTATGATGCGGATCATACTAGTGGGGACATGGTAGTCCATAAGTACATCCTTCAAAGTCCCTAGTCGTGGGTGTATCGAGACGGGGCATCGATATACCAGAGTAGACTAGCGTATACCTTCTCGACCCATACAGATGGGCGATGGATGATCCCATATCCATTGGTGTTTGACATCAGAGATGATATACGGGTGCTCAGTAGAGACTGGGTACACTGGACGGACTCGCCGAGAACTCCCAGATGGTATTATACCTCACGTCAGATGGCAGTTCTCAGGTGACACTGGTACAGAGTAGTCTGTTGACCCGAGATCGTCATAGAGTCTTGTGTGGTTCCCACTGTGCTTTGATTTCCATCTTACCATGTCCAAGAGGGCGTGCAAAACGGTGGTTTTTGGGTACAGCCCCGAGTCACATGGAGGCAATTAGCGATAGGAGGGGATTCGTCTCTCCCGGTATAGGGAGTTGATGTTGCGCTGTGTTCGATTGGCTATAACAGGAAATCCCTGGCCAGGGTTGCTGAGATTTACTGGTAAGTGTTACCAGTAGTTTCTCGAATTGTTATAGACCTCATATCGACACGACTTGTTGAGCTATTGGGGTCTGACGTTTACCACCCCTAGGCGAGATATGCGACATATCAGACGATCAGACCGGACTGTACGGTAGTGTTACTGGTTGGATTCACTGGAGTGTGAGCGGGCTTGCTAGTCGATCTTCAGATCGCTCAATACCCGGGTGGCCGTTACGTTTAGCAGACCGCTTGCGGCTTGTGGATGCTTGATATGATCATCATCTGCTGCCGGCGTATTGACGAGTCTTTAGAGTCCTACACAAAGGTTTCCTGGCTCAAGCGAAACGAAATAGGAGCGCATATGAGATATGTGCGGGACCGAGAATAATACCAGTATGTGATACTGTATTCGATTCTCACGATGTGACATTGATCGGTTATATGCGATATAGCCGGGTTATCGGATCAAGTGTTGATTCGATAAGTTGTTACTAATGATACTAGTCGGTTATATGCGATATGACCGGATCGTTAAATCAAGTGTTGATTTAATGATTTAATGCATAATTATATATTTGATATATTACTTTGCATTAACTAGTATCGGTTCACTTTATAATGGATTTTCTCACTCGGATGTGCGCATTACATATGCGATATGATTTTGTGCACTATATTGTATCATGTTTGATGATACATGCATTATGGTTAAGTGTTAAGAATTAAACTATAGTTAAGTGGGTGATTAGGGTTTTTGATTTCTTTTTGTTCATTTATCTTTTTGGAAAAAGAAAAGGCAAAATGAGGAAAATGGTTGCTTTCTTTTGTTCATTCATGAACCTTCATGAAGACTTTGACTTAATGACCATTTTGTCTCATGCTTAACCCTTACCACTCACTTAAACCTTAGTTAACTCTCTACATCTAACCATGGTTCATTATATGATAAGGATTGATTTTTCTTTTCAATTCTATTATTCTTATCATATTATTTTAGCTTCTTCTTCTTCTTCCTTCAAGTGAAGAAAAGCTTGACCATCAATGGCAACTTGATGAAATGAGTGAGAAATCCAATTCTAAAGTCTACCCACTTCCTATTTCTTCATCCTCTACCTCTTGCCAAGTAGTAGAGTGTGTTTCCTTCACAAGTTTTCATGGCAAGGTGAAGGTGGAGCTTGATTTAGCGATGCCTCGACGTAGATCATCTTCGGCATGGACATCGACGACCTAGCTCGCTTATTCTCCGACGAAGCCGACTCTAGAGCTCGGATTCTTTTTGGACAGCGGAGACGACTTCGTTGCGGAGCTATGGAGGTGGAGCACCGGATCTACAAAGGTTGTATTTCCGATATCCCATTAGTTAAGTTGTTAACTAGTTCTTTTTCGCCTAGTTTTCTAGCAAACGATCTTGTTAGGGTTTGTAGGCACCGTTAAAATTTGAAAATGGCATGTTCGATGCCTTGTACAACCTCATTAGGGTGCCTAGGAACCCTACAGTCCATTGCCCAGGACAAGCTGGGACACCTCTTGACTGATCCAACCCCTGCCGTCTCAGGTCCAGTTTCCCCTGTCACGGATATTGATATTCGTAGGACATCGGAAGAAGACTGTGCGAAAGCCAAGTGCCTCGTGTTAGCCTCAGTTGATGGTATATACCAGAGGCAGCACGAGAAGATGGACTCAGCTTCTATCTTCCTCCATAACAAAGTTTTATATGGAGAGCAATCTTGTATCGCAAGATATGAGACCTCGAACGAATTGCTTCCAGCGAGGTTGGCTATCGGGTCATCTGTAAGGGGCAACGTCCTTACAGAGACCAGCTCTTTTGAGCTCTCGGACCTGAAGACCACATTGAAGAACGGGTCATATGCTGACTCAGTTCAACAGTCTCTACCTACTACCCTAAAGGAAACTAGGGAAGTAGAAAGAAAGGGAAGGGCAGAAGTTTCAGGAACAGATGTAGTAAAAGAGGGATGTTCCTATTGTTACGGGAATGAACATGGGCAGAAGGATTGCAGGGCTTGTAAAGCCAGTAGCCAGAATTCGAAGCATGTTGTGGCTTCGTCTTCGGGTGTGTTTGTGATAGAGAACTGTATGTCAGTTAACCCTACTTCCTGGGTATTGGATACCGGATCAGGATCTCATATCTGTAATTCGTTACAGGCTTTGAGAAACCGTAGGGTTATCAGGAAAGGTGATATGACTCTCAGGGTTGCTAACGGAATGAGCATGTATGCTGTATCCGTAGGGGAATATCATCTGGGACTGACAACTGGGCAGATATTGATTCTGCGTGGCTGTTTTTATGTACCAGGTGCGACTTGTAATATCATATCTGTATCCTTACTTTCTAAGGAAGGATATGATTTTACTTTTGTAAGCGATGTAGTGAACATCCACCTAAATCAAGTACCGATTGGGTCAGGTACATTGAAATACGGTATATACGTTTTGAATCAAGCTCAGGTCTTCAGTGTCCAGAACACACTTAAAAGAAAGTCTCCGGAAACAAATCAGGCTTTCTTATGGCATTGTAGACTGGGTCAAATTAATGAGACACGGTTGACAAAGTTACATAAAGAAGGATACTTGGATCCGTTCGAGTACCAGTCTTATGCCACTTGTGAATCTTGTCTCATGGGAAAGATGACAAAGACTCCGTTCACTGGACACGGAGAAAGAGCGAGTGAGCTCTTGGGACTCATACACAGTGACGTGTGTGGTCCAATGTCTACACATGCACGAAGTGGTTATTCATACTTCATTACTTTCACTGATGATTTCTCTAGGTTTGGGCATGTCTTCTTGATGAAGCACAAATCAGAAGCCTTTGAGAAATTTCGGGAATACAAGAATGAAGTTGAAAAACAAACAGGCAAAAGTATCAAGACACTAAGATCTGATCGAGGTGGTGAATACTTGAGTGCCGAGTTTCCGGGCTTCTTAAAAGAGAATGGAATTCTCTCTCAGCTTACTCCTCCATACACACCACAACACAACGGTGTATCGGAAAGAAGGAATCGAACCCTATTGGATATGGTTCGTTCCATGATGAGTAAGGCTGAGTTGCCGCGATCCTTCTGGAGTTATGCGCTAGAAACAGCTGCATATCTTTTGAACCAAGTTCCTACTAAGTCAGTGCCTACCACACCATATCAGATGTGGAGTGGGAAGAAACCCAGTCTTAAACACTTTAAGACATGGGGGTGTCCAGCTTTTGTAAAAAAGCAGCATGCGGACAAGCTCGAGGCACGTTCGGTACAGTGTAAGTTTGTGGGATACCCAAAGAACTCCAAGGGGTATCTTTTCTATTACCCAGAGGAACAAAAGGTTTTTGTTTCTCGCCATGCTCGCTTCTTGGAAACTGAATTTTTAGAAAATCAGATAAGTGGGAACGCAATAGAACTGGAAGAAATTCCAGAACCACAAGCTATTACTGAAAGCTTGGTAGAACCAGAGGGTTCGAAAGAACAGGACATCCCAGCGCCACTCCGCAGGAGTAGTAGGCAGTCTCATCCGCCCGAGAGATACTACGGTTTTCTCATTGACGGGGATAGAAAGGATTGCACCATGGATTATGGTGAGCCTAATAGCTTCCAGCAAGCCATCCAGAGCGGCGACTCGGTAAAATGGCTGGATGCAATGCGGGCCGAGATGGAGTCTATGTACACCAACAAAGTTTGGACTTTGGACTTTGCTCCAGAAGGGGTAAAACCCGTAGGCTGCAAATGGATCTTCAGAAAGAATATTAGTGTAGATGGGCAGGTTGAGACCTATAAAGCTAGACTTGTTGCAAAGGGTTTTCGTCAAAGACCTGGTTTGGACTATGACGAGACCTTTTCTCCAGTGGCTATGCTGAAATCCATTCGGATCCTTCTTGCCATTGCTGCCTTCCACGATTATGAAATCTGGCAGATGGAAGTAAAGACGGCTTTCCTAAATGGAAATTTGGAAGAGTGCGTCTATATGGATCAGCCGGAGGGATTCATTCAGAGTGGGAGCAGCGGTAGAGTGTGCAAGTTGCTAAAGTCCATCTATGGACTTAAGCAGGCATCGCGGAGTTGGAACATCTGCTTTGATGATACTGTCAAAGAATTCGACTTTATCAAAAACCCAGACGAACCATGCATTTACAGTAAGATTGTAGGGAGAACTGTGGTATTCCTCGTCTTGTACGTGGACGACATTCTCCTAATAGGAAATGATATTCCTATGCTACAGTCAGTCAAAGGATTCTTGTCGTAGAGGTTCTCCATGAAGGACTTGGATGATGCCAACTACATTCTGGGGATCCAGATCTATCGTGATAGATCTAAGAGGATGTTGGGACTTTCACAGTCAAGGTACATCGATACCATACTGAAAAGATTCAGTATGGAAGATTCCAAGCGCGGTAATCTACCGGCTTGTCACGGGATCACCCTCTCCAAAGAGATGTCTCCCAAGACTGATTTGGAGAGGGATCACATGTCTATTATACCCTACGCTTCTACGGTAGGTTCTATAATGTATGCGATGTTGTGTACCAGACCAGATGTAGCATACGCATTGAGCGTTGTAAGCAGGTATCAGTCGAACCCAGGGGAGAAACAATGGATAGCGGTAAAGAACATTCTCAAGTACCTGAGAAGGACTAAGGAGATGTTCTTGGTGTATGGCGGAAAAGACCTCCAGCTTGAGGCCTTTGCTGACTCCAGCTTCCAGAGTGACAAGGATGACTCCAAGTCCATGTCGGGTTATGTCTTTACCCTCAATGGAGGGGCGGTTTGCTGGAAGAGTTCCAAGCAGGAGACCGTTGCTGACTCAACTATGGAAGCGGAGTACATAGCTGCTTGCGATGCCGCAAAGGAAGCTGTCTGGATGAAGAAGTTCCTTACAGAGCTTCAGGTGGTTCCTACCATTGTTGATCCAATACCGCTGTATTGCGACAACAACGGAGCTATAGCTTTAGCGAAGGAACCCAGGTCCCATCAGAAGTCCAGGCACATTTTGAGGTGGTATCACCTGATCAGGGAGATCATAGATCGCCAGGAGATCATAGATCGCCAGGAGATCGAGGTGAAGAGAGTAAATACGGAGAACAACACTGCAGATCCACTCACGAAGGCCCTACCCCAGACTCAGTTCGAGCGGCTGATCGAGATGATAGGTCTTCGATACGCCAGTACATGGCCTTAGTGCAAGTGGGAGATTGTTAGTGTATATGCCCTAGAGGCCATTACTGTATCATACTAGTTTGTATATTACTTGATGGAAGCTTGGGATATTCACAGTTGTATATACAATCTTGCTCGAAATGGTAGTATGCTACTTGGTTTGTCTCCGCTTTAATATGTGCATGTGTTTCTTTTAGCATATTGCTGATATAAATATTAGTAGAGCCCTTAGTGTAACGTTTTGAAAATCGTTTCGGTGAAATTTCGAAAAATCGGTAAAATAAGGGTGTTTTCGGTAAAAAGTCAAAATACAAATATCTTATTATAAAAATTAAATATACATATTCTAGCTATGTAATTGCTATTATTTGGTGTTTATTGAGCCGCTGGTGAAATTTCAAATTTTCTGAAAAAAATATTATTTTATTATTATTTTAAGCTGTCACTAATACATTTAATTAGGGAAAATTACAAATTGGAATGAGTTGAAACAAATTTTGTGCATCATAAAACATTAAATAAAAAATTTATCATGTGGTTTTGGAACGAAATCATTTGCCAAAACGGTTTAGAAATTATTGAGGGAAAAAGGCTTTTTTTTTAGCGTAAATGGATGTTTGGGGTACTGTATTTATCATTTTCCATCACCCCACACCCATACCCACACTCACACACCCCCATTTTCCCTTCCCCTTGGCTGAATTCAGCAGCCCCCCTCTCTTGTCCCCACTTATTTTGCAAAAGAAAAGAAAAGGAAAAGAAAGGATAAAAGAATGTATAAGAATGGGCTTTTGACTTTTCTTTGACTTTGAAACCAACACTCTCTCTCTCTCACTCTCCCACTCACCTCACCCTCCCCATTTTCGGCCAGAACCAGCCCCCCCCATTTTCTCCAAGTATCCATCTTCCTTCACCTCCATTTCCTTCAAAAAAAATCAACAAAAATCAACACAAACCCTCACAAAATCAAAATCCGACTCCTACCCATTTCTCTATAGCCAAAATTGCATGGATCTAGAGAACAAGATTCCATTTTGGGAGGCTATGTGTGTGCTTGTGGATCTTCAATTCATTGGGTATAAATTCTAACCATTTTTGCTTAATTAGTTAGTTAATTTCTTAAGGCTAAGTTGTTAAAGTGTTAATTTTGCTCTTGTTGCTAATTTGAGAATTCAAGAGTATGGTTTGAAGCTAATTTGGGTTTAACCATCACTAATAGGATAATCAAGTGTAGATTATCATCTTGTGGAAATGTAAAACCTAATCTAGTTACTAGTTGCAATTTGTTAATTTAAAATTTGCAATAAATAAGCTTTTATGTAAACTAGGTTTTTATGAAGTGCATATATATGTGAGATTTAAATCTAGTTAGGGTTTTATATCATTTGAACATGGTTTAAGTGTGTAATTTATCATATTAAGGCATGTTAAATCAAACCTAGTAACTAGTTTGCAAATTGTATTTTAGAATTTTACTATTTAAGCTAAATTGCAAACTAGAATTTTGGGATTTATGGAAATGAGTAAGTTTAAAATCTAGTAATGGTTTGGGTGGCTTAGTTAAGATATTTAGTGAGCATTGTAGCCACTAAAATCATTAAAACACTTAGTTTTGTACTAAAATGGAAAAGTTTGCTTACTAGGTTTTCGGAAAAATAGCTTTTAAAGTGAGTTTGAGGTTTTTGTGAATTCTAACCTATTTCATATTATAATTAGTGTTTGTGAATGCGCAAATGGGTGCGTTTGGGTTTTTCTCGATGGTTTGACGTTTGGACATCGACATCGAGTGTTGGTTTGGCTATTTTTGCATGCGTAGGTGATAGGTTTAGACCTATGTGTGATACGCGTGCCGATTTGGTTTTCGTATGCCGTTTCGATTTCGAATTGGGTTTTTAATGCGATGCGATGTGTCATGATACGTAGGTACCCTCACGAGGACTTCGAGAAGACAAGCAAGCACGTGGCGACATCAATTTCGGCAAGCGAGGACCAGGTGAGTAGATTTATATCTACGGGGAGAAGTCGGGTGGATGGCGTATAGCACCCCCGCAGTCCGTGGTGATGTATACGGATGCGTATACACACCAACAATTTATGATATGTTGTTAGGATTTATTATTGATGATTTTAGATGGATATTGGTGTTGGATTGGTGCATGGTTACGAAACCTTAGGTAGTGGGTGCACTACACTTACACATACACACATATACATACTTGCATACATTCCTTATTTCATATGTGCGTGTATGGGAATATATTTATATGTTCACATGGGTATGGGACTATGTGTTCACATACGGATTTGAGGAGGATACTTGGGATTGAGCTGAGTCGATGAGATTTGTTTGTGGTTGTGATCTCGGTGATATGGCAGGATTCGTACTTAAGGTACGTCCTGGTGTTATAGCGGATCTTGCGGCGGCGATACGGGTGAATAGTGTTATAAATAAATGGTTGACATGTGATCGTGATATGAGGCATAATATGCTAGGATATTGATATTAGGCCGTATCGGGCGATGTATACCCCTTGATGATGATATGTGCTGACGATATCGGTTTGTACGAGATTGTCGATCAGTAGTCAGATCATGAGTATATTGAGGATATTAGTATTGTACTAGACATAGGTCAGTACCCTAGACTATGATCTTGGATAAAGAGGATACCAGAGGAATAGTGTGAGGAATATGATATTGACCCGTACCCAGATTTGGGGATGCCGTACGACGGATTTACGTACGAGCTATATCTTGATGATTGATCCGCACTCTTGACTTGGGATGTCTGATTATAGATATGGTATCGGATATGATATTATTGAGGCGGGATCACCGACTAATATATATACAGGTATGTATATGTATCGACTCAGATGTTAGGCGGTTTCCTTACCTGTAGTCTAGCTTATAGCGTAGCCCTTTAGTTTAGTTAGTTGTTAGATTAGATTCGGTTCCTACCTATTTCAAAGCTTACGAATCGTGCGTATTTTTAAAGACAACCTAAGGGATCCTACGGATATTTCAAAAAACGTATCTTTTCTTAAAAACACCGTAGCCCCTATTTTCAAAACCCCACGATTCGTGTTATTTCAAAAGGCACCATTGTAGGAATTATATTAGGTTAAAACAGATTAATTATCGTTGCGTCTAGTATTCAGCTCCCGTTCATTATTGTTGTTTGCTCCGCATCACATGCTTCATATTCTACTGTTGATATCTTGTGGTTAGGACACCAGCACCATTACCGATGATGCGTATGTACCACGTACACTTACTTGCCGGCTCGCACACATCTTCATCGGTAATTGCCATGTCACGTACACCTTAGAAAATATTATTGCTTGACATAGCCTGTTAGCTAATAGTTTAGACATGATATTAGTGTACTTGCCTTATATGTTAGTTTAGACATTATAGTTATTACCTGCTACCTCATGCATACTGTTATTCATTGTTATGCCGTATTCATGGATTCTCATGCATATATTCACTTTTTACGTGCTATTGAGGTTTTGGATTTGGATTTCCATGAGATTTTCTGGATTTGGGGAAAACCGCAAAACATATACAAACTTCTTCTTTCTCTTTTTAAATAAAAAGCGCGGTTTTTCCCATGATGTATGAGTCGTCCACCATGAGTTTGCTGATAGATTTGGAGACCCGATTCGAGGAGTTGGATGAACCGTTTCGGGTACATGGTGGACCCGGTAAGGTACCCCGGGGCAAGAAGCTCGTGGTGATGACGATGAGCCTGGCAGGGGAAGACTACCTACCGGTGATTTTACCCGACACGTCGGATATCCGGAGGATACCGTCGTGATCTTGAGATGGATGGTAGGGGCCGGTCTGGACTGACGGCGCCCTAGATATTGAGATTGAGACATTGAGATTTCGAGATATTGAGGTACTGAGATTTGATGATACGGGCCAGTCCGGATGGCCGGAGCCCGAGGTTTTGAGACATTGAGATTTATGTTTTGTGTCGATGCTAGACACCGTTGATGCTGATTTCATTTATGATACCTCATTTTAAAAATACAAAGGAAATCTCACTAATTTATGAAAACAGTTTCTTCATTTACATGTATTCTGTTTTCATGCATTCATACCTCATTCATATGATATATTGCTACCTGAGGCACTGACACGGGCACATGAAATTATACTCGGGTTAGATTTTACCCTAGACATTGTCATAGGCTGCATGTTATACATATATTTGAGGATATTTTATGATCATTGACCTAGGTTGCGTTATTTATGCGATTTCTGTGCGTAGATATTTTTCTATTCACGAGTTGGCAACTCACCCCCGTTGTGCCCCAGTTTCTTGCAGGTTTGCCGTACAGGTTTCATTACGGCTTTGCGGGCTCAATTTCATTCGGGTGACTTGCTAGTAGGTGGGTTTTTCTTGTATCGTACCCATCATATTACCTTGTATAATATTATTCCGTTGTATCTAGTAAATTCCATCAACCAAACATGTATTTTTTTTTGAGATAGAGACCAGTGTTGTTTATTCATTCGACCTTAGAGTCGCTCGTTATATTTCTGGTGGTTTTGAGTTTCCTTTTGAGTTTTGATCCTCGCCGTTGGCGTTGTATATTTTATTGTTTGTGTGGTTGTGACCGTCGATTGACGAAGAGCTAGCTCCCGCTTGGGGATGCCTTTTTCTTGATTTCGTATACTATTCATGTTGTATCCCGTTTGGGGGCCAGTATTTACAAAGGAGACTCTGCCGAAATTTTCAGTAAAATTTTGATGTTTTAAAAACCGCATAATTCGGCTTATGCTTTTGAAATTACTTGCTTTAAGTTGGTTTTTCTACTCTCTACTACTCTTCTTGGTTTGGATTTCTGGGTTTTCGGTTTACTTAGATTACGTACGCCTCGAGACGTTCGTAGTTTAAGTGCCGGTCATGTTCCGTACTTTCGGGTCGTGACAAAGTTGGTATCAGAGCGTTAGGTTTTACCTTCGGAGCGTAGGATGACCCTTGGTTGATGGAATAGGTGACTAAAGTAGAGTGACGTACCGTTGGTATGTTCCGCGGCATATTTACGACACGCCACTCCACTTAAGAAGCCTTAGGATGTACATTTCCTTGTTCAGTATTATATTCCTTCCTGATCTAGCCTCATCGGTACCAGTCTGGTTTTGCTGCCACGATTACGGGCAGGGAGAGCTTCGGCTAGAGTTGCGGTCAGCACGAGCTCGGCACGAACGAGGAATGACTAGGGCATGATTCCGGCGACACCCGATTATAGAGAGGTGTCTTTTGACTGTGTTTCCGCGCCACGAGCGTTTGGCGGATCGCCTTTATGAGGTTACTCGGAGGTGCTGATCGACACTAGAGAATTGAGCCAATGATAGAGGCCAGCCAGATCTTGATGACCGTTGGTGTGTTGCTTATTCATGATGATCGAGGCACTGTTCGGCGTGCAGACGAGCGAGCCAGTTATTACTGCGAACGACGAGGTATTGCCCCAGATGCTGGAGTTAGTGCAGAACGAGTTGTACTAAGAGATGATAAAAGGTCGCTAGTCATCGTGGATGAATGACTAGGACATGTGGATCGTTCGCCTAACCCGATGCGAGGTCATCAGATAGATTGATTCCAGCTAGAGACGACTTCATGTGGAGACATTGGGAGTCGACAGAGACGATCGAATGTCAGAAACCTATTATTCCAAGTTTAAAGTAGTCGGAAAGACATGCAGGCAATTCTATGGTCCCTCTAGAAGAATGAAACCCTAACTCGACTTAATGACCGTGTGAAAGCCTTTGAACCTTCGGGTTTGCGGCAGTTCTACGGCGCCATTAGTGAGGCTTGGGTTTGCCCTTCTACGGCTGGACCACCGATGCTGTGGTATGTACTCGATACTATTAAACTGTGCCCAAGAGGTTGAGCTCTTGGGGGATTATGAGGTTTTGACGACTCGATCGGATGGCTCGACTTAATTCGGATGCTAGTTGGTGAGATGCATTCTTGGGAGACTCCAGATACGAGGATAGCCGTTGGAGCTCAGTCCATGCAGCCGCGACGAGACGAGTCCAAGGCAGACGACATTAGAGGAAAGTGGAATAAGAGATTCGCACCAGATCTAGATGAGATGACGTTCCACTCCGCCGACATCAGAGAGGCGATGCGCATGCCGAGGCATGGTACTTGGACTTACCTTCCAGAAGGAGTCGCGATGAGTATGCAGTCGTTCCAGAGCAAGATGCAGATATAGGAAAGGACAATGACTTCCGGACAGTTGGCAGAGACGAGACATGGAAGAGACCGTGAGCAGGATTCCTTCCAGGACACTGCTGCAATGATACTTGCACCTAGGATCAGATGTGTCACGTGCATTCAGAGAGCCAGAGGCCGACGCCAGTGATATGCTGCCTTGACAGGGCCGATGAGCCGATGGATTGTGAGATTGGTAATCCACGGAGAAGACTTGGACCCAGGAGTGGTCATGTTACGCACACCAGCAGGCCAAAGTTCATGATCATCGACGAGACGTCCCACTAGTGACCGCGACAGTTGGCCCGAGATTCTTAGAGGATGCACTTGAGCGGTACTGTTCCGCCATTATTGATTTCGATGTTTTGGGTGATTTACTCGTATGATTTGATTTTGATGATTGAGGATTTACAATCTTTGCACAGTGTTGCACTTGATATCGTTTTCATGCTTTAGTTTCACATGTTTGTGATTTTACGGTTTTAAACAGTTGAGTTGATTTTGTGCGTATGCACGCACGCGATTTGGTTCCTGCACTCTGTTTAGTTTATATATGCTGGCAGTGCAGTGACATGTATTTTGTGCACTTGGATACACTGGATTTCGATTTCGAGGGTGATGCTCGACATTTGTTTTGTGCATTTTATGCACCGGATTGGATTTTTAGCGCCTGTTGGGCGCCTGTTACGAGATGCGATTTGGTGCACACCAGATGCACTAATTCGAGATTTTTCGTGCATGTCAGATGCACCTGATTTTGCTGTCAGGCACACACGTTGCCTACGACAGATGTTTCGTGCACACCCGATGCACTTAGATGTTGTTTCAGTGCGCATGTATGGCACATTCATGGATTTTGATTTCCGTGCGCACCAGACGCACGTAGTATTCATGTGCATATTTTGGGATTGATTTCTTATAGAGCAGTACGTTTTTATGATATTGTTATGTGTTTCCGTACTGAGCAGGACTAGTCAAAGGACAGTACCTGAATACATTTTGCATGCATTGATAGTTATTGAAGGGATTTCCAAAAAGCGAGCTATAGCCTCAGTATTTACCTACGTGTCTGATATGACACGAAATGTTTAAAACAAGGAGACCCTTCTAAATTGTTTCCAAAACGGCGGAACGTACATTTCAAACAAAGGTATATATGTATATAGTTATTTCCTTATGATAGACGTCCGCCACTGTGCAGTGTTATACACGTGCACAACGACTTAAAGAGATTTGGCATGCATTTCCTTCAGATACTTACATATATAGATTCGATATTTACATGTATAGTTTCGAGTTATGGCATATTGGTTTTGTTTTGGATTTGGCATTGATGTCTTCTCCATGACTCCGATGATTGCGGGATGCTTGACGGAGTTTCGATTTGAGTTATATGCTCATTTTTCAAGCGCATGCGCTGCGCTGCGATTTGTTTTATGTAGTTACAATTTCGGAGCCCCGACGACTTGATGGTTTTTCTTAGATGTTTTAGTATTTGGGGGAGTTTGAATTTAAATTCGGGGACCGAATTTCTTTAAGGGGGGAAGATTGTAACGTTTTGAAAATCGTTTCGGTGAAATTTCGAAAAATCGGTAAAATAAGGGTGTTTTCGGTAAAAAGTCAAAATACAAATATCTTATTATAAAAATTAAATATACATATTCTAGCTATGTAATTGCTATTATTTGGTGTTTATTGAGCCGCTGGTGAAATTTCAAATTTTCTGAAAAAAATATTATTTTATTATTATTTTAAGCCGTCACTAATACATTTAATTAGGGAAAATTACAAATTGGAATGAGTTGAAACAAATTTTGTGCATCATAAAACATTAAATAAAAAATTTATCATGTGGTTTTGGAACGAAATCATTTGCCAAAACGGTTTAGAAATTATTGAGGGAAAAAGGCTTTTTTTTTAGCGTAAATGGATGTTTGGGGTACTGTATTTATCATTTTCCATCACCCCACACCCATACCCACACTCACACACCCCCATTTTCCCTCCCCCTTGGCTGAATTCAGCAGCCCCCCTCTCTTGTCCCCACTTATTTTGCAAAAGAAAAGAAAAGGAAAAGAAAGGATAAAAGAATGTATAAGAATGGGCTTTTGACTTTTCTTTGACTTTGAAACCAACACTCTCTCTCTCTCACTCTCCCACTCACCTCACCCTCCCCATTTTCGGCCAGAACCAGCCCCCCCCCATTTTCTCCAAGTATCCATCTTCCTTCACCTCCATTTCCTTCAACAAAAATCAACAAAAATCAACACAAACCCTCACAAAATCAAAATCCGACTCCTACCCATTTCTCTATAGCCAAAATTGCATGGATCTAGGGAACAAGATTCCAATTTGGGAGGCTATGTGTGTGCTTGTGGATCTTCAATTCATTGGGTATAAATTCTAACCATTTTTGCTTAATTAGTTAGTTAATTTCTTAAGGCTAAGTTGTTAAAGTGTTAATTTTGCTCTTGTTGCTAATTTGAGAATTCAAGAGTATGGTTTGAATCTAATTTGGGTTTAACCATCACTAATAGGATAATCAAGTGTAGATTATCATCTTGTGGAAATGTAAAACCTAATCTAGTTACTAGTTGCAATTTGTTAATTTAAAATTTGCAATAAATAAGCTTTTATGTAAACTAGGTTTTTATGAAATGCATATATATGTGGATTTAAATCTAGTTAGGGTTTTATATCATTTGAACATGGTTTAAGTGTGTAATTTATCATATTAAGGCATGTTAAATCAAACCTAGTAACTAGTTTGCAAATTGTATTTTAGAATTTTACTATTTAAGCTAAATTGCAAACTAGAATTTTGGGATTTATGGAAATGAGTAAGTTTAAAATCTAGTAATGGTTTGGGTGGCTTAGTTAAGATATTTAGTGAGCATTGTAGCCACTAAAATCATTAAAACACTTACTTTTGTACTAAAATGGAAAAGTTTGCTTACTAGGTTTTCGGAAAAATAGCTTTTAAAGTGAGTTTGAGGTTTTTGTGAATTCTAACCTATTTCATATTATAATTAGTGTTTGTGAATGCGCAAATGGGTGCGTTTGGGTTTTTCTCGATGGTTTGACGTTTGGACATCGACATCGAGTGTTGGTTTGGCTATTTTTGCATGCGTAGGTGATAGGTTTAGACCTATGTGTGATACGCGTGCCGATTTGGTTTTCGTATGCCGTTTCGATTTCGAATTGGGTTTTTAATGCGATGCGATGTGTCATGATACGTAGGTACCCTCACAAGGACTTCGAGAAGACAAGCAAGCGCGTGGCGACATCAATTTCGGCAAGCGAGGACCAGGTGAGTAGATTTATATCTACGGGGAGAAGTCGGGTGGATGGCGTATAGCACCCCCGCAGTCCGTGGTGATGTATACGGATGCGTATACACACCAACAATTTATGATATGTTGTTAGGATTTATTATTGATGATTTTAGATGGATATTGGTGTTGGATTGGTGCATGGTTACGAAACCTTAGGTAGTGAGTGCACTACACTTACACATACACACATATACATACTTGCATACATTCCTTATTTCATATGTGCGTGTATGGGAATATATTTATATGTTCACATGGGTATGGGACTATGTGTTCATATACGGATTTGAGGAGGATACTTGGGATTGAGCTGAGTCGATGAGATTTGTTTGTGGTTGTGATCTCGGTGATATGGCAGGATTCGTACTTAAGGTACGTCCTGGTGTTATAGCGGATCTTGCGGCGGCGATACGGGTGAATAGTGTTATAAATAAATGGTTGACATGTGATCGTGATATGAGGCATAATATGCTAGGATATTGATATTAGGCCGTATCGGGCGATGTATACCCCTTGATGATGATATGTGCTGACGATATCGGTTTGTACGAGATTGTCAATCAGTAGTCAGATCATGAGTATATTGAGGATATTAGTATTGTACTAGACATAGGTCAGTACCCTAGACTATGATCTTGGATAAAGAGGATACCAGAGGAATAGTGTGAGGAATATGATATTGACCCGTACCCAGATTTGGGGATGCCGTACGACGGATTTACGTACGAGCTATATCTTGATGATTGATCCGCACTCTTGACTTGGGATGTCTGATTATAAATATGGTATCGGATATGATATTATTGAGGCGGGATCACCGACTAATATATATACAGGTATGTATATGTATCGACTCAGATGTTAGGCGGTTTCCTTACCTGTAGTCTAGCTTATAGCGTAGCCCTTTAGTTTAGTTAGTTGTTAGATTAGATTCGGTTCCTACCTATTTCAAAGCTTACGAATCGTGCGTATTTTTAAAGACAGCCTAAGGGATCCTACGGATATTTCAAAAAACGTATCTTTTCTTAAAAACACCGTAGGCCCTATTTTCAAAACCCCACGATTCGTGTTATTTCAAAAGGCACCATTGTAAGACTTATATTAGGTTAAAACAGATTAATTATCGTTGCGTCTAGTATTCAGCTCCCGTTCATTATTGTTGTTTGCTCCGCATCACATGCTTCATATTCTACTGTTGATATCTTGTGGTTAGGACACCAGCACCATTACCGATGATGCGTATGTACCACGTACACTTACTTGCCGGCTCGCACACATCTTCATCGGTAATTGCCATGTCACGTACACCTTAGAAAATATTATTGCTTGACATAGCCTGTTAGCTAATAGTTTAGACATGATATTAGTGTACTTGCCTTATATGTTAGTTTAGACATTATAGTTATTACCTGCTACCTCATGCATACTGTTATTCATTGTTATGCCGTATTCATGGATTCTCATGCATATATTCACTTTTTACGTGCTATTGAGGTTTTGGATTTGGATTTCCATGAGATTTTCTGGATTTGGGGAAAACCGCAAAACATATACAAACTTCTTCTTTCTCTTTTTAAATAAAAAGCACGGTTTTTCCCATGATGTATGAGTGTCCACCATGAGTTTGCTGATAGATTTGGAGACCCGATTCGAGGAGTTGGATGAACCGTTTCGGGTACATGGTGGACCCGGTAATGTACCCCGGGGCAAGAAGCTCGTGGTGATGACGATGAGCCTGGCAGGGGGAGACTACCTACCGGTGATTTTACCCGACGCGTCGGATATCCGGAGAATACCGTCGTGATCTTGAGATGGATGGTAGGGGCCGGTCTGGACTGACGGCGCCCTAGATATTGAGATTGAGACATTGAGATTTCGAGATATTGAGGTACTGAGATTTGATGATACGGGCCAGTCCGGATGGCCGGAGCCCGAGGTTTTGAGACATTGAGATTTATGTTTTGTGTCGATGCTAGACACCGTTGATGCTGATTTCATTTATGATACCTCATTTTAAAAATACAAAGGAAATCTCACTAATTTATGAAAACAGTTTCTTCATTTACATGTATTCTGTTTTCATGCATTCATACCTCATTCATATGATATATTGCTACCTGAGGCACTGACACGGGCACATGAAATTATACTCGGGTTAGATTTTACCCTAGACATTGTCATAGGCTGCATGTTATACATATATTTGAGGATATTTTATGATCATTGACCTAGGTTGCGTTATTTATGCGATTTCTGTGCGTAGATATTTTTCTATTCACGAGTTGGCAACTCACCCCCGTTGTGCCCCAGTTTCTTGCAGGTTTGCCGTACAGGTTTCATTACGGCTTTGCGGGCTCAATTTCATTCGGGTGACTTGCTAGTAGGTGGGTTTTTCTTGTATCGTACCCATCATATTACCTTGTATAATATTATTCCGTTGTATCTAGTAAATTCCATCAACCAAACATGTATTTTTTTTTGAGATAGAGACCAGTGTTGTTTATTCATTCGACCTTAGAGTCCCTCGTTATATTTCTGGTGGTTTTGAGTTTCCTTTTGAGTTTTGATCCTCGCCGTTGGCGTTGTATATTTTATTGTTTGTGTGGTTGTGACCGTCGATTGATGAAGAGCTAGCTCCCGCTTGGGGATGCCTTTTTCTTGATTTCGTATACTATTCATGTTGTATCCCATTTGGGGGCCAGTATTTACAAAGGAGACTCTGCCGAAATTTTCAGTAAACTTTTGATGTTTTAAAAACCGCATAATTCGGCTTATGCTTTTGAAATTACTTGCTTTAAGTTGGTTTTTCTACTCTCTACTACTCTTCTTGGTTTGGATTTCTGGGTTTTCGGTTTACTTAGATTACGTACGCCTCGAGACGTTCGTAGTTTAAGTGCCGGTCATGTTCCGTACTTTCGGGTCGTGACACTTAGGATCTTTGCTTGGTCACCCGCGTTGTGATGGCGCTCACACTCGTGGTAGCTGGGTGATCTATAAGCACATCCTTATACAGGTCCCTAGTCATTGGACTATCGAGACAGGGCATCGATACTCCGGAGTAGACTAGCGTATGCGCTTCTCATCCCTGTGTGGGAGACGGTCTGTCCCACAGCCGTCAGTACGTCGTACTTGGGATAGTATACGGGTGCTCGTTAGGTTACGAGTACACTGGACATGACTCGTCGGGGACTGTTGGTTGGTATTATACCTATCGTCAGTTATCAGTTCCCAGGTGACATGAGTACAGCTTAGTCCGCTGACTTGACACTGTCACTTCACCTCGAGTGTGTTCCTACTGCACTTTGATTACTACCCTACCACGGCTCAAAGGAGTCATGCAAACAGGTAGTTTTTGGGTGCAGTCCCGAAGCACTTGGAGGCAGTGACGATTTGACAGGATTCGTCTCTCCCGGTATTAGGGGTTGACATCGCGCTGTGTCCAGGAGAGCCATTACACGAGTAGTCCCTGGCCAGGGCAAGCGAGATATACTGGTAGGTTTCCAGTGTTATCTCAGGGTGTTCTGGGCTACACTCCGACACGACTTGTACCGCTATTAGGGGACTGACGTTCATCGCCCCCTAGGCCCGCCATGCGATGTATCAGACGAACAGACCGGACTGTACGGAGATTGTCACATACAGGCTCAGTAGGAGTTCAGATGGGGTTCACCTCGTCAGTCTTCTTATCGACATCTACCTAGGGACCGTTACGTACTGCTAGTGCCGCTTGCGGTCTGTGGTTAAACCCACTGCCAGCGTAGTGTCGAGTCTTTAGAGTCCCACACAGAGAGCTATTCGCCTTTAGGCAAAATGAGTAGAGGTCACATGGTTTTGCGACAGGGTTCGTTCACATTAGCGCACTTGTGCACGTTTGCTGTCCGGACAGTTTATACTAGCGGGCTTTGGTTTAAGCCGGATCCTAGTATATGATTTGGGATTGGTTTTTCTCATTGTATTCGTGTTCCTCGGATCACGAATACGGGTGCGTATGCACAGTTGCTTGAGACAGAGGGAGAGGACTTTGATTAGGGTTAATGACTATTGTCATTTTATTAACCCTAATGATTATGTGTGTATTATAGTTAATTGATAAATAGTTTAATAATTATGCATGGTTATGGTTGTTGACCATTTGACCTTATTGACTTGTTGACTATGGTTGACACTTTGACCATCATCATTTCTTTTGGAAGATGCTTTTTGATCATTGCAAATTGAAATGATAATGGTCATGTCTTGATTAACCATGACAATTATCTAGCTAATTTTCTATTTACAATAATTCACACATATTAGTGAGAAAGGCTCACATTATTCTCATTCTATCATATCTTTTCTCTCTCTTGTTCTTCCTCTCCCTCAAGCTCTCTCCCTCTCATGTGTTGAGAAACACTTGAGCTTGAGAAAAACCCTCTCTTGATCTTCTCTACTCTCATCTAGGGTTAAAGGACTAGCACTTCTTGAACCCTAGTTACTTCTAGCTTGGAGTTGAAGCCAAAGTTTGAGGCTTTCGGGTGGATCTTTCTTCGACGTGAGAAGACGACCAAGGTGACCTCTTTCCACCACTTCAAGGAGCAAGGAGAGAAGGACTTAAAGCCCAAGGTATAACCTTTCTAGCACTTAGCTAGTTACTAGTTAGCTTTAGCAAGTTTTTGTTTAGCAAAGATCCTTCTAGCTATAGTCCATGTTGCCTAAGCTCATAAAAATCTGATTTTTATTCCGTTTTCCGCCTCCCCGCAAGCACCGGGGTGGGCAACGTGGACTTACAAGATTGTCATAACGTCTTGTGTGTCTCCCACTGTGCTTTGATTTACATCCTACCACGGCTCTACTGAGTCGTGCAAACAGGTGGTTTTTGGGTACAGTCCCGAGTCACATGGAGGCAATGAGCGATAGGAGGGGATTCGTCTCTCCCGGTATTGGGGGTTGATGTTGCGCTATACTCGATTGGCCATAACTGAAATCCCTGGCCAGGATAGATGAGATTTACTGGTATGTATTATCAGTAGTTTCTCGACCCGTGGACCTTACATCGGCATGACTTATCAAGTTACTGGGGTCTGACGTTTACCACCCCTAAACTAGATATGCGACATATCAGACGAAGAGACCGGACTGTACGGTAGTGTTACTGATTGGATTCGCAGGAGTTGAGCAGGCTTGCTTGTTGATCTTCTGATCGCTCAATACCCGGGTGGCCGTTACATTCAGCAGACCGCTTGCGGCTTGTAGGTGACTGATATGATCACCACCTAATGCCGGCGTATTGGCGAGTCTTTAGAGTCCTACACAGAAGTTTCCTGGCTCAAGCGAAACGAAGTAGGAGCACATATGAGAAATGTGCAGGGCCGAGAGTAATACGATTTGTGATACCGTATTCTATTCTCGCCATATGTGACATCGGTCGGTTATATGTGATATAGCCGGGTTATCGAATCAAGTGTTGATTCGATAAGTTGTTGCATTTAATATTAGTCGGTTATATATAATATAGCCGGATCATTAAATCAAGTGTTGATTTTGTAAGTGCACGGCGGCCCCCCGGCCTCCATCCCGAGGCCAAATGCGGAAGCGATGGCTAACTTTAAATTTTCTTGAACAGGCACCACCGCGCACTAGAACCCGGATCGAACCATTAACTAGTCCTAACTAACAACAAGATGGGGAAGAGAGATATACCGAGTGATCCGAGTCCTCCGGTCTTCTTGCCGTCGTCCCGATCTCCCACGGAATGTCCGGTCTCCACCTCCTCGCCGGAAAGGGCACCACGTTGCCTGCTTCTTTTACGGGCTCCCGCCTCTATACCGAGGCAACTCGGGCACGAAGCTGGCAAGTCGACGTGCCCATGATTTGCTGTAGAATGTAGTGTGGAACTCATGTCTCATTTTGGGGTTGTAGGAATTTCCATATGGTGGAGGAATGATATATATATACTTTTGTGGAGGAACTTGGGGATTTTTGCAAGCATGAGAGAGCAAAAATCCCCCACCAAAATGTTGGGACAGCCCCAAAGAGAAGTGGCCGGCCATGGCACTTGGGAGAGTGAGAATGGAGAGTGTGTGGTGTATGGATGAGGGAACCACTATCATAATGCAAGAGAGAAAAGAATGGTGATAAGAAACAATCATCACAAAACAAATCCATACTCCACCAACAACCATCATCAAAACCATGATGATACTAAAGTCAATACATGATGACTCAAGAAGGTTAAGCAATGATCATAAACAAAGATCCTCACTCAACTAACACTCATCACAAAACAAAGTCCAACCATCATGAACCATCATGAAGTCAAGAAGTCAAGCCATGATGGAAAAGAAAGAGTCAAATGGTCAAGGGATGGTGCAACCATCATGACACAAGAATAATGCAAAGATTACCCTCCACAAATGCTTATTTGCACAAATGCAAATAAGCCCTCCTCCACCAATCTTCGGCCAACGAACGATACAAAGAAATATGGCCGAAGCGGAAAGCAAACTGGCAACTCCAGAAAACTGGTCCCGTAATAAATTACAGGAAAACCCCGATACTGTGCATACACACCCGCATCTGTATTCCGATCGAAATACAAATGCAATGAGACAAAATCTACACTGTACTATACTAGGATGCGGCTTAAACCAAAGCTGGCTAGTAATATCCGTTCGATCCTGATCCGTGCAATACCGCACGTATCTGATCGAACTCTGCCATATATCCATACGGCCTCTAGTACAAACCGTCCGATCCTGATCCATGCAATACCGCACGTATCTGATCGAACCCTGCCATATCTCCATACGGCCTCTACAGCTTTTCGCCCGAAAACTTGAGTAACTGAATGTGGGGGACTCTAAAGACTCGTCAACACCTTGGTTGTGGATTTAACCACTAGCACGTCAGAGATATAAGCCAATACGTAACGGGCTACCAGGTATTGACCAAAAGGGACGTCGATGAGCGAACTCATCCTGACACCCTACTGAGCCTGTCAGTGACAATATCCGTACAGTCCGGTCCGTTCGTCTATGAGCATCGCATGGCGGGCCTAGGGGGTTGGTAAAAGTCAGACCCCCAAAAGCGGTACAAGTCGTGTCGGAGTGTAGCCCAGAACACCCTGAGATACTACTGGAATACCTACCAGTAAATCTCCTGCCTCGGCCGAGGGCATTGTGTAATGGCTCTCCTAGACACAGCGCGACCTCACCCCCAATACCGGGAGAGACGAACCCCTGAAGATCCGCTCACTACCTCCATATGGCTCGGGACTGTACCCAACTAAAACCTGTTTGCACGTCTCCTTTGAGCGTGGTAGGGTAGTAATCAAAGTACAGTGGGAACTCACACGAGACAAATGACGATCCTCAGGTCGATGAACTAACCTGTACACATGTCACCAGGGAACTGCTATCTGACGTCAGGTATAAGACCAAGTAGCATGTTCCCGGCGAGTCCTGTCCGGTGTACTCATAACCCAATGAGCACCTGTATACATCTTAGGTGAACCAACTGACACCAGTGGCTTGTGAGACCGGCCACCGCCCCTTGTCGGGGTCTCGACTGTATACACTAGTCTACTCTGGAGTATCGATGCCCTGTCTCGAAACTCCCACGACTAGGGACCTTTTAAGGATGTGCTTATAGACTACCAGCTCCCACGTATATGATCGCCCTCATACTGCTGGCAGTCAAGCAAGAATCCTAAGGGCTCTACCAACGTGTAATAGCGACCTGTCAGGTCACCTAAAGCAGTACACGATGATAAAGATAAACCAGATAGCATACTATCATCTCGAGTAAGACTGTCCTACCGGGATAGATCCTCCCTCAATCATTGCAATCACGTGCCTGTGATCCAATAATTGACTCTGAGGGCACTATCTCCAACAGATTTAATGATTTAATGTATAATTATATATATTTGATATATGAATTTACATTAACTAATATTGCTCATTTTGACCATTTCTTTTTCTCACTTGTGCATGAATAATATATATGTGATATATATTATATCATGCTAGGTTATACATCAAACATGGGTGTATAAAGACTTACACCAAAACCATGATAAGTTTAGGGTTTTAGTTATCATAAGTAATTCAAAAAGGGTTAGTATTTTGTCAAAGGCTAGAAGCTTGGAGAAGCTTGAACAAGCTTTGATTTAGTCCACCTTATTTGTTTTACTTAAGATATTTATAAACCTAACCCATTATTATAATCCATGGTTAAGTCTCTACAATTGTTAGTGTATGACATTAACTAACCCATGGTTGATTTTCTAACATCATCTCATTCATTTTTCATTCTCATCTTCATCATCTTCTTCATCTCTTCAAGCTCTAGGCTTTTTAGTAGTTGAAGAATCCAAGTGAGAAAATCAAATCCAAAGTGAGCAAAATTCCTACTTCATCATCCTACAATACTTTCCATTTAGTTTAGGGTGTTTGCTGTAAGTCCACGTTGCCCACCCCGGTGCTTGCGGGGAGGCAGAAACGGTATAAAAATCGGATTTTTACGGTACTAGGCAACATGGACTATCAAAAGGAGGATCTTTGCTAAAAAAAAACTAACTACAAGCTAACTAGTATTAGCTACATGGAAGAAAGGTTATACCTTGGGCTTTATGTCCTTCTCTCCTTGCTCCTTGGAGTGGAAGAAAGAGATCACCTTGTCGCCTTCTCTAGTCGAAGAAGGATCCACCCGAGAGCCTCAACCTTTGGCTTCAACTTCAAGCTAGAAGTAACTAAGATGCTAGAAGTGCTAATCCTAGAACCTTAGAAGAGAGTAGAGATTATTTTAGAGAAGTTTATCTCAAGCTCATGTGTTTCTCAACTCATGAGAGGGGAGAGCTTGAGAGAGAGGAAGAGGAGGAGAGAGAATCAATATGATAGAATGAATAAGAATAATGAACCATTCTCTCTAATATGGGTGAATTATGAAATTAGATAATTAGCTAGATAATTGTCATGGTTAATCAAGATTTGACCATTATCATTTTACATTAAATGCAAATTGCAAGGATCAAAGAGCATCTTTCATATGGAATGATGATGGTCAACATGTCAACCCAAGTCAACAAGTCAAGTATGGTCAAATGGTCAACAACCCTAACCATGCACAATTATATTTAACTAATATCAATTATTCATAATACACACATAAGTATTAGGGTTAAGCAAATGACGATAGTCATCAACCCTAATCAAAGTCCTCACCCTCTGTCTCTGTCAACTGTGCATAGGCACCCGTATTCGTGATCCGAGGAACACGAATACAAAGAGATAAAACCAATCCCAAATCATATACTAGGATCTGGCTTAAACTAAAGCCCGCTAGTATAAGCTTTCCGGACAGCAAACGTGCACAAGTGCGCGGATGTGAACGAACCCTGTCGCAAAACCATGCGACCTCTACTCATTTTGCCTAAAGGCGAATAACTCTCTGTGTGGGACTCTAAAGACTCGACACTACGCTGGCAGTGGGTTTAACCACAGACCGCAAGCGGCACTAGCTGTACGTAACGGTCCCCAGGTAGATGCCGATAAGAAGACTGACGAGGTGAACCCATCTGAATTCCTACTGAGCCTGAATGTGACAGTCTCCGTACAGTCCGGTCTGTTCGTCTGATACATCGCATGGGGGGCCTAGGGGGGCGGTAAACGTCAGTCCCCTAATAGAGGTACAAGTCGTGTCGGAGTGTAGCCCAGAACACCCTAAGATAATACTGGAAACCTACCAGTATATCTCGCTTGCCCTGGCCTGGGGCTACTTATGTAACGGCTCTCCTAGACACAGCGCGATGTCAACCCCGAATCCCGGGAGAGACGAATCCTGTCTAACCGTCACTGTCTCCTAGTGCTTCGGGACTGCACCCAACTACTACCTGTTTGCACGACTCCTTTGAGCCGTGGTAGGGTAGGAATCAAAGTACAGTGGGAACACACTCGAGGCGAAGTGACAGTGTCAAGTCAGCGGACTAAGCTGTACTCATGTCACCTGGGAACTGATAACTGACGATAGGTATAATACCAACCAACAGTTCCCGACGAGTCCTGTCCAATGTACTCGTAACCTAACGAGCACCCGTATACTATCTCAAGTACGGCGTACTAACGGCAGTGGGACAGACCGTCTCCCACGCTGGGATGAGAAGCGCATACGCTAGTCTACTCCGGAGTATCGATGCCCTGTCTCGATAGTCCTACGACTAGGGACCTGTATAAGGATGTGCTTATGGATTACCCAGCCCCCACGAGTGTGAGCGCTATCACAACGCTGGTAATCAAGCAAAGATCCTAAGGGCTCCACTAATGCGTATAGGTGATACAATAAAAGAAACACATGTACACATTAAAGCAGAGACAAACCAAGTAGCATACTACCATTTCGAGCAAGATTGTATATACAACTGTGAATATCCCAAGCTTCCATCAAGTAATATACATACTAGTATGATACAATAATGGCCTTTAGGGCATATACACTAACAATCTCCCACTTGCACTAAGGCCATGTACTGGCGTATCGAAGACCTATCATCTCGATCAGCCGCTCGAACTGAGTCTGGGGTAAGGCCTTCGTGAATGGATCTGCAGTGTTATCTTCTGAAGCAACCCTCCGAACCTCGATCTCCTTGCGATCAACGATCTCCCTGATCAGGTGATACCGCCTCAAGATGTGTCTGGATTTCTGATGGGACCTGGGTTCCTTCGCTAAAGCTATAGCCCCGTTGTTGTCGCAATACAAAAGTATTGGATCAACAATGGATGGAACCACCTGAAGTTCTTTCAAGAATTTCCTCATCCAGACAGCTTCTTTTGCGGCATCAGATGCAGCGATGTATTCCGCTTCCATAGTCGAGTCAGCAACGGTTTCCTGTTTGGAACTCTTCCAACACACCGCCCCTCCATTGAGCGTAAAGACAAAACCCGACATGGACTTGGAATCATCCTTGTCATTCTGGAAGCTGGAGTCAGCAAAGGCTTCAATCTGGAGGTCTTTTCCTCCATACACCAAGAACATCTCCTTAGTCCTTCTCAGGTACTTGAGAATGTTCTTTACCGCTATCCAATGTTTCTCCCCAGGGTTTGACTGATACCTGCTTACCACACTCAGTGCATAAGCTACATCTGGTCTGGTACACAACATCGCATACATTATAGAGCCTACCGCAGAAGCGTAGGGTATAATAGACATGCGATCCCTCTCCAAATCAGTCTTGGGAGACATCTCTTTGGAGAGGGTGATCCCGTGACAAGCCGGTAGATTACCGCGCTTGGAATCTTCCATACTGAATCTTTTCAGTATGGTGTCGATGTACCTGGACTGTGATAGTCCTAAAATCCTCTTGGATATGTCACGGTAGATCCAGATCCCCAGAATGTATGAGGCATCACCCATGTCTTTCATGGAGAACCTGTATGACAAGAACCCTTTGACAGATTGTAGCATAGGAATGTCATTTCCTATTAAAAGAATGTCATCCACGTATAAAACGAGGAATACTACAGTTCTTGCTACAAATCTACAATAGATGCATGGTTCATCTGGATTTTTGATAAAGCCAAATTCCTTGACCGTCTCATCAAAACAGATGTTCCAACTCCGTGATGCCTGCTTTAGTCCATAAATGGACTTAAGCAACTTGCACACCTTTCCGCTGCTCCCACTCTGAATGAAACCCTCTGGCTGGTCCATATAGACACACTCCTCTAAATTACCATTTAGAAAAGCGGTCTTTACGTCCATCTGCCAAATCTCATAATCGTGGAAAGCAGCAATGACAAGAAGGATCCGAATGGATTTCAGCATAGCTACTGGAGAAAAGGTTTCTTCATAGTCCAAACCAGGTCGCTGACGAAAACCCTTTGCAACCAGTCTAGCTTTATAGGTCTCAACCTGTCCATCTACACCAATCTTCCTTTTGAAGATCCACTTGCATCCTACGGGTTTTACCCCATCTGGAGCAATGTCCAACGTCCATACTTTGTTGGTGTACATGGACTCCATTTCGGTCCGCATTGCATCCAGCCATTTTACCGAGTCAACGCTCTGAATGGCTTGCTGGAAGCTAGTAGGCTCATCACAATCTATGATGCAATCCTCTCTATCCCCGTCTATGAGAAAACCGTAGTATCTCTCGGGCGGATGAGACTGCCTACTACTCCTGCGGAGTGGCGTGGGAATGTCCTGATCTTTCAAACCCTCTGGTTCTACTAAGCTTTCAGTAATAGCTCGTGGTTCTGGAATTTCTTCCAGTTCTATTGCGCTCCCACTAATTTCCTTTTCCAAGAACAGGTGTTCTAGAAAGTGGGCATGGCGAGAAACAATAACCTTTTGTTCCTCTTCGCAATAGAAGAAATATCCCTTGGAGTTCTTTGGATATCCCACAAACTTGCACTGTACTGAGCGTGCCTCGAGCTTGTCCGCATGCTGCTTTTTGACAAAAGCTGGACATCCCCATGTCTTAATGTGATTAAGATAGGGTCTCTTCCCACACCACATCTGATATGGTGTAGTAGGCACAGTCTTAGTTGGAACTCGGTTCAAAAGGTATGCAGCTGATTCTAGCGCATATCCCCAGAACGATCGCGGCAACTCAGCGTTACTCATCATGGACCGTACCATATCCAATAGGGTTCGGTTCCGTCTCTTCGATACACCATTATGTTGCGGAGTGTATGGAGGAGTAAGCTGAGAGAGAATTCCATTCCCTTTTAAGTAACCAAGGAACTCGGCACTCAAGTATTCACCACCTCGATCAGATCTCAGTACCTTGATACTTTTGCCTGTTTGTTTTTCTACTTCATTCTTAAATTCCTGGAATTTTTCAAAAGCCTCGGATTTATGTTTCAATAAGAAGACATATCCATACCTTGAAAAGTCATCCGTAAAAGTAATGAAGTAAGAATAACCGCTTCGTGCATGCGTAGGCATTGGACCGCACACGTCGCTGTGTACGAGTCCCAAGAGCTCGCTCGCTCTTACTCCGTGTCCAGTGAACGGAGTCTTTGTCATCTTTCCTTTGAGACAGGATTGACAAGTTGCATACGATTGATATTCGAACGGATCCAAATATCATTCAGTATGTAACTTCGTGAACCTTCTCTCATTGATGTGACCCAGTCTACAATGCCATAAGAAAGTTTTATTGATTTCTGGAGACTTTCTTTTGTGTATATTCTGGACATTGAAAATCTGTGGTTGGTTTAATACGTATATACCGTTGTTTAATGTACCTGACCCAATCAAAACTTGATTAAGGTGAATGTTCACAACATTACTTACAAATGCAAATTCATAACCTTCTTTAGACAATAAAGATACAGAAATGATATTACAGGTTGCATTTGGTACAAAATAACAACTACGCAAAACCAAAAAGTGTCCATCTGACAATCCCAGGTGATAGTCCCCCACGGCCACAGCATCCATGCTAGCTCCGTTTGCAACTCTGAGGGTCATATCACCTGCCTTCAAAACTCTACGCTTTCTCAACGCCTGCAAAGAATTACAGATATGAGATCCTGATCCGGTATCCAATACCCATGAAGTAGAGTTTATTGATAGACAGTTTTCAATAACATACACACCTGAAGCTGAAGCCGCAACTCGCTTCAGATCCTGGGTTCTGGCCTTCCAAGCCTTGCAATCCTGTTTCCAGTGTCCACTTTTGTGACAGTAGAAGCATTCTTCCTTTTCCACCAGCTTTCCCGCTACCTTTGTTGCCTTTCCCTTTCCCTTCGTATCCACTTTACTGACACCGCCCCTTGGTTTGGCGGGGGCTTTCCTCTTCTTTCCCTTGGCTTTCGCCCTGGACCTAGAAGAGGAAGATCCTCCTACAAACAAAGTGGATGTCTCCCTACCCTTCTGTAGGGTGCCCTCAGCACTCCTCAACATGTTCAGAAGTTCGGAAAGTTCCACTTCCTTTCCATGCATGTTGAAGTTTAGGACAAACTGGGCGTAAGTGGAAGGAAGGGACTGGTGAATCAAGTCGGTGTAGAGTTCATTCTCCAACGTGGTCCCAAGGTCCGCGAGCTCCTCTATGTAGCCAATCATCTTAAGCACGTGTTCCGCTACCGATGATCCGACGACCAATCTTGCAGAAAATAGCCTCTTCGACACTTCGTATCTTGCGATACGAGACTGCTCTCCATACAGTTCTTTTGTATGAAGAAATATGGACTCTAGGTCTATATTCTTGTGCCTCCTATGATGTTCGTTGTCCATCGAGGCAAGCACGATGCATTTGGCCTTCGCGCAATCAATCTCCCATGTCTTATGGATTTCTACATCCGCGACGCTGGAGGTGGGACCTGGGACGGGGGGAGCTTTGGTGGTAAGGACATACCCCAACTTGTCGTAAGTGATTGCCATCTTGACATTCCTGAGCCAATCTTTGTAGTTTGGCCCTGTCAGTATGTTTTTACCTAGTAATAACTTAAGTCCGGTCATGTTGAATGGTCGCTGCAATTAGGAGAGAGAAAAGAAACACTTCAGCATGATGCTCTTGCAAGTTTAGAGTGGTTTTTAGTTTGTCTAAACAGGATGGCTCCCACTGTCTCTCGAATCCCTCCTCAAACCGTAAAGGAAGAATTAGTCGGGGTCAATCTCACCGTACAATACTTGCTTAACCGTTCAGCCAGGCCAGTGCCGGTACTTCGAAGGAGGTTTTCCCACGCTTTCGCGAAGTTCCTTAATTAAGTAACCTCTTTTCCCTGTGGGCGTAGCCCCGCTAACACCTTTCTAGACACCTACTAGGTTTATAGCATTGATCGTTAAGTGAGAGATTTCCCGAGGAGTAGCATATACTCACAGTAGGATCGGGATCCAAATATCATCGCGTGATAAAACCGAAGGAATCCTACCAGAATCATCACACTCCAAATGGTATGCAGCGCTAGCAAGTTTCAGTACTTATGAAACTCCCGATGTGGATTTTTGCCCCATGCTCTTATGACCTTGACTTTGGCCAAAATATCATAAGTCACATGTCAAGTTCTACCCGTCATTCTCCTGGTTAATTTGGACCCACCCGTACCTACCCTTGACTTTGGCCAAAATGGCAGCACGACTGTCCCAAACCAACGCATCTACCTATGCTGCACATGAATACCCAATAGCTACCAATCACTATGCCTTGACTTTGGCCAACATACATAGCTTGAATACTTTTTGACCATTCATGTGGAATGACGGAGGGCTACGAATGGTTTTGGCGAAACCGTGAACGTAGTGAACTTGATGTAATCGATGGAACGAGATAGCTTTTAAAAGGAGTGGTTCAAGCTTCGCATTTAAAAGTTTAGTTTTGAAAAGAACCGAGTGGTTTTCAAAGTGTTCCAATCGACTTTTACTTGGTTTATTTTCTTGCATTAATCTTAATGCGTCCTATCTTTTAATCCTACCATTGCAGAAAACAACCAAAATATGGTGTACGCTTATACCATCCGCATTCGCCATGGGGCTCCGTCATCACCCGTTAGGTTACTTAACTAACGACAGAGCGGGGGCTGGACTAGCGCGGATGTAAAACATAAGCAACACCTAAATAGTTATCATATATAAATATATAGCAATGATAGTCAATCCAGATCATAGATGAACATTTTGGATATACTAGGAATCCGCGATTCGTTCGAGCCTGCAACGAAATGCGGATTACACGGTCGCGATGAATAGCCAATACCCCACCCAAGACCCCTACGGGTGCGGCAAACTACCCGCCAAGTACCCGAAGCGAAGCAACCTCCCTCAACGACGTGAGTAGGTCACTCGGCACTTCGAGATACCCGATAGTTTGTGCACCCCACCATGGGTCTATCCTAGGAGCAAAAACAGTAAAAAGAAATTATACAATGACGGCTACAACCCCGACCCGGTTGTGCGGCCAAATAAATAATATTACATCAATTTACATATTACATGAATGAAAGAAAAAATAAAGAAACTCTCATCTCACATCCACCCCGGCTATTCATCAGCGACAATCCACCGAGTTCATATACACAAACCAATAAGCATTACAGATCACAGATATGTATAACCCCCACTAATCGACGTATAGCGATTAGCAGACGTTAAATACATATAAACATCACAGATATAACCAATAGTCAAAGTATAGTGAAGTCCCTGGCCAGGATAGATGAGATTTACTGGTATGTATTATCAGTAGTTTCTCGACCCGTGGACCTTACATCGGCATGACTTATCAAGTTACTGGGGTCTGACGTTTACCACCCCTAGACTAGATATGCGACATATCAGACGAAGAGACTGGACTGTACGGTAGTGTTACTGATTGGATTCGCAGGAGTTGAGCAGGCTTGCTTGTTGATCTTCTGATCGCTCAATACCCGGGTGGCCGTTACATTTAGCAGACCACTTGCGGCTTGTAGGTGACTGATATGATCACCGCCTAATGCCGGCGTATTGACGAGTCTTTAGAGTCCTACACAGAAGTTTCCTGGCTCAAGCGAAACGAAGTAGGAGCACATATGAGAAATGTGCGGGACCGAGAGTAATACGATTTGTGATACCGTATTCTATTCTCGCCATATGTGACATCGGTCGGTTATATGTGATATAGCCGGGTTATCGAATCAAGTGTTGATTCGATAAGTTGTTGCATTTAATATTAGTCGGTTATATATAATATAGCCGGATCATTAAATCAAGTGTTGATTTAATGATTTAATGTATAATTATATATATTTGATATATGAATTTACATTAACTAATATTGCTCATTTTGACCATTTCTTTTTCTCACTTGTGCATGAATAATATATATGTGATATATATTATATCATGCTACGTTATACATCAAACATGGGTGTATAAAGACTTACACCATAACCATGATAAGTTTAGGGTTTTAGTTATCATAAGTAATTCAAAAAGGGTTAATATTATGTCAAAGGCTAGAAGCTTGGAGAAGCTTGAACAAGCTTTGATTTAGTCCAACTTATTTGTTTTACTTAAGATATTTATAAACCTAACCCATTATTATAACCCATGGTTAAGTCTCTACAATTGTTAGTGTATGACATTAACTAACCCATGGTTGATTTTCTAACATCATCTCATTCATTTTTCATTCTCATCTTCATCATCTTCTTCATCTCTTCAAGCTCTAGGCTTTTTAGTAGTTGAAGAATCCAAGTGAGAAAATCAAATCCAAAGTGAGCAAAATTCCTACTTAATCATCCTATAATACTTTCCATTTAGTTTAGGGTGTTTGTTGTAAGTCCACGTTGCCCACCCCGGTGCTTGCGGGGAGGCGGAAACGGTATAAAAATCGGATTTTTACGGTACTAGGCAACATGGACTATCAAAAGGAGGATCTTTGCTAAACAAAAACTAACTACAAGCTAACTAGTATTAGCTACATGGAAGAAAGGTTATACCTTGGGCTTTATGTCCTTCTCTCCTTGCTCCTTGGAGTGGAAGAAAGAGATCACCTTGTCGCCTTCTCTAGTCGAAGAAGGATCCACCCGAGAGCCTCAACCTTTGGCTTCAACTTCAAGCTAGAAGTAACTAAGATGCTAGAAGTGCTAATTGTAAGTCGATGTAGTACACCCCAATACTTGTGGGGAGGCGGAATTTTCAAAAACGAACTTGTTTAGTGAACGAACATCGACTAACCGCTTGAATCGAAGCTAAACTATAAATAACCAAACACAAAGTGTTTCTTAACTATTGTGTTTAGGGATTATACCTAATGAAACCAGTCCTTCGTCTTTACGATCTCCTTGTTCTCCTCGGCCTTCTCTAGGTAGTAGACGATCCACCCGAGAGCAAAACTCCAAGCTAAACCTCTAAACTTGAGGCAACTAACCTTCTTGGATTGCTAATCAAAGAAGCTAGGATGAAATAGAGTGATGGTTATGGATTGATTAGTCTTTCTAATCCTTTGATCTCAACTCATGAGGTGTAAGGATTAGGGTTTGAAGATGAGAGCTTGAGGAGAGAGAAGATGAGAGATAATAATGAGATGAGATTGTGAGTATCATAACATATTATGAAGCATTCTCATTAAAGAATAAATGAATAAATGTGATGAATAAGCATGCTTCATAAATGTTAAGTGGTGATTCATTAAGCATGTGTCATTAATCATTTATGGTGCAATAATGACAATGATGAATCACTCTCATGACTCACAAATCTTATCCAAAGTATATGCCATCTAAACCTCCTTAGTCACCATCTTCTAGAAGCTTCTCGTACAATTACGAGAACGCCCCTCCAATCCGCAAAAATACGGAAAAACTTTAGACTGTAAAAATCCAATAACCGGATACCAGTAACTGGCTTAAACCAAAGCCGACTGGTAAAAACTGTCCGAAAGTCGTACGCGCGTAAACGCACGTATGCGTCCGAACCCTTGTCGTAAAACCATACGACCTCTATATCGTTTCGCCTGGAATAGGGAACTCTCTGTGTGGGACTCTAGAGACTCGACTACTACGCTGGCAGTGGGTTTAACCACAGACCGCAAGCGGCACTAGCTGTACGTAACGGTCCCCAGGTAGTTGTCGATAAGAAGGCCGATGAGAAAACCCATCCGAACTCCTACTGAGTCTGATGTGACAATCTCCATACAGTCCGGTCCGTTCGTCCAAGACTATCGCATATCGGGCCTAGGGGGGCGGCAAGCGTCAGTCCCCTAATAGCGGTATAAGTCGTGTCGGAGGGAAGCCCATTACACCCTGAGAAACTACTGGAACCTACCAGCAAATCTCGCTTGCCCTGGCCAGGGACTTTGCGTAATGGCTCTCTGACACAGCACGATATCTACTCCCAATACCGGGAGGGACGAATCCTGTCTAACCGCCACTGCCTCCAAGTGCTCGGGACTGCACCCAACTGCTACCTGTTTGCACGACTCCTTTGAGCCGTGGTAGGGTAGCAATCTAAGAACAGTGGGACACACTCGAGGCAAAGTAGCAGTGTCAAGTCTGCGGACTACGCTGTACTCATGTCACCTGGGAACTGTTCACTGACGACTGGTATAAAACCAACCAACAGTTCCCTGTGAGTCCTGTTCGGTGTACCCGTAACCTAACGAGCACCTGTGTACTATCTCCAGTACGACGTACTGACGGCTGTGGGACAGACCATCTCCCCAACTGGGATGAGAAGCGTACACACTAGTCTACTCCGGAGTATCGATGCTCTGTCTCGATAATCCAACGACCAGGGACCTGAATAAGGATGTGCTTGTAGACTACGCAGCCCCCACTAGTGTGACTGCCATCACAACGCTGGTAGACAAGCAAGATCCTAAGAGCTCTATCAATACGTACACTCACATATTAAGATAGAAAAACAAAGTAGCATACTACCATGTTTAGCAAGACTGTTATATACATGTGAATATCCCAAGCTTCCATTAAGTAATATACAAACTAGTATGATACAGTAATGGCCTTCTAGGGCATAAACACTAACAATCTCCCACTTGCACTAGGGCCATGTACTGGCATATCGTAGACCAATGATCTCGAGTAGCCTCTCGAACTGAATCTGAGGAAGGGCCTTCGTGAATGGATCAACAATGTTCTCTTCTGAAGCAACTCTCCGAACCTCGATCTCCTGACGATCAATGATCTCCCTGATCAGGTGATACCGCCTCAAGATGTGTCTGGACTTCTGATGGGACCTTGGTTCCTTCGCTAAAGCTATAGCTCCGTTGTTGTCGCAATACAGAGGTATTGGATCAACTATGGTAGGAACCACCTGAAGTTCTGTAAGGAACTTCTTCATCCAGACTGCTTCTTTTGCGGCATCGCAAGCAGCTATATACTCCGCTTCCATCGTCGAGTCAGCAACAGTGTCCTGCTTGGAGCTCTTCCAGCACACCGCCCCTCCATTGAGGGTAAAGACATAACCCGACATGGACTTGGAATCGTCCTTATCACTCTGGAAGCTGGAATCAGCAAAGGCCTCCAACCTGAAGTCTTTTCCGCCGTAAACCAAGAACATCTCCTTAGTCCTCCTCAGGTACTTGAGAATGTTCTTTACTGCTATCCAGTGTTTCTCCCCTGGGTCTGACTGATACCGGCTT
Organism: Agapanthus africanus; assembly: GCA_030015575.1. Taxonomy (NCBI): domain Eukaryota; kingdom Viridiplantae; phylum Streptophyta; class Magnoliopsida; order Asparagales; family Amaryllidaceae; genus Agapanthus; species Agapanthus africanus. Next base: position 134,850,366 of record JASDDO010000004.1, on the reverse strand, counting down.
ACCACGCTCAGTGCGTAAGCTACATCTGGTCTGGTACACAACATCGCATACATTATAGAGCCTACCGCAGAAGCGTAGGGTATAATAGACATGCGTTCCCTTTCCAAATCAGTCTTGGGAGACATCTCTTTGGAGAGGGTGATTCCGTGACAAGCCGGTAGATTACCGCGCTTAGAATCTTCCATACTGAATCTTTTCAGTACAGTGTCGATATACCTGGACTGCGAAAGTCCCAACATCCTCTTGGATCTATCACGATAGATCCGGATCCCCAGAATGTAAGAGGCATCACCCAGGTCTTTCATGGAGAACCTGTGTGACAAGAATCCTTTGACAGATTGTAGCATAGGAATGTCATTTCCTATCAATAGAATGTCATCCACGTACAAGACGAGGAATACGACACTTCTGGCTACAACTTTACTATATATGCACGGTTCATCTGGATTTTTGATAAAGTCATATTCTTTGACTGTCTCATCAAAACAGATGTTCCAACTCCGCGATGCTTGCTTTAGTCCATAAATAGACTTAAGCAGCTTGCATACTTTCCCGCTGCTCCCACTCTGATTGAAACCCTCTGGCTGATCCATATAGACGCTCTCTTCTAAATTACCATTCAGAAAAGCCGTCTTTACGTCCATCTGCCAGATTTCATAATCATGGAAGGCAGCAATAGCAAGAAGGACCCGAATGGATTTGAGCATAGCCACTGGAGAAAAAGTTTCGTCATAGTCCAAACCAGGTCTTTGACGAAAACCCTTTGCAACAAGTCTAGCCTTATAGGTTTCCACCTGTCCATCTACACCAATCTTTTTCTTGAAGATCCATTTGCATCCTATGGATTTTACCCCATCTGGAGCAAAGTCCAAAGTCCATACTTTGTTGGTGTACATGGACTCCATTTCGGTCCGCATTGCATCTAACCATCGTACCGAGTCGCCGCTCTGGATGGCCTGCTGGAAGTCAGTAGGTTCATCATCATCTATGATGCAATCCTCTCTATCCCCGTCTATGAGAAAACCGTAGTATCTCTCAGGCGGATGAGACGGCCTACTACTCCTGCGGAGGGGTGCGGGAATGTTCTGTTCTTCTTGAACTTCTGGTTCTACCAAACTTTCAGTAGCAGCTTGTGGTTCTGGAATTTCTTCCAGTTCTATTTCGCTCCCATTAGTATCCTTTTCTAAAACTTGTTGTTCTAGAAAATGGGCATTACGAGAAACAAAAACCTTTTGTTCCTCTGCGTAATAGAAACAATATCCCTTGGAGTTCTTTGGATATCCCACAAACATACATTTTACTGATCGTGCCTCGAGCTTGTCCACAAACTGCTTTTTGACAAAAGCTGGACATCCCCAAATCCTTATATACTGAAGATAGGGTTTCTTCCCACTCCATATCTGATATGGTGTGGTAGGCACAGTTTTGGTTGGAACTCTGTTCAAAATATATGCCGCTGATTCTAGCGCATATCCCCAGAAAGATCGCGGTAACTCAGCATTACTCATCATGGATCGTACCATATCCAATAGGGTTCGATTCCGTCTTTCCGATACACCGTTATGCTGTAGAGTGTATGGAGGAGTAAGCTGAGAGAGAATTCCTTTCTCTTTTAGATAACCTAGGAACTCGGCACTTAAGTATTCACCACCTCGATCAGATCTAAGTGTCTTGATACTTTTGCCGGTTTGGTTTTCTACTTCATTCTTATACTCTTGGAATTTCTCAAAAGCCTCGGATTTATGTTTCATCAGATAAATAAATCCGTATCTTGAGTAATCATCCGTGAAAGTAATGAAATAGGAAAAACCACCTCTCGCATGTGTAGACATTGGACCGCATACATCACTGTGTACGAGTCCTAAGAGCTCGCTCGCTCTTACTCCATGTCCAGTGAATGGAGTCTTTGTCATTTTTCCTTTGAGACATGATTCGCAAGTGGCATAAGTTTGATATTCGAACGAGTCCAAATATCCTTCTTTATGTAACTTAGTTAACCTTGTCTCATTGATATGACCTAGTCTACAATGCCATAAGAAAGCCTTATTTAAATCTGGAGACTTTCTTTTTAGTGTGTTCTGGACATTGAAAATTTGGAGTTGGTTTAAAACATATATGCCGTTATTTAGTGTACCTGACCCAATCAAACCATGATTAAGGTGGATGTTGACAACATCTCTTACAAACGTGAAATCATAACCTTTATTTGATAACAAGGAAACTGATATGATATTACACGTTAAGCTTGGTACAAAATAACAGTTATGTAAAACCAAAATGTGTCCACTCGTCAATCCTAGGTGATAATCCCCGACGGACGCAGCTCCCACGCTAGCTCCGTTAGCAACCCTGAGGATCATATCACCTTCCTTCAGCACTCTACGGTTTCTCAGTGCCTGCAATGAATTGCAAATATGAGATCCTGATCCGGTATCCAATACCCAGGAAGTAGAGTTGATCGACAGACAATTCTCAATTACAAACACACCTGAAGTCGAAGCCACAGCTTGCTTCGGTTCCTGGTTCTTGGCGTTCCACGCCTTGCAATCCTTCTTCCAGTGCCCTTTCCTGTGACAATGGAAGCACTCATCCTGGCCAACTACCGGTACCGCAAGCTTTTTCTTTCCCTTCCCTCTCACCTTACTAACACCTCCTCTAGGTTTGGGTGCGGCCTTCTTCTTCCTTCCTTTGGCCCTAGCCTTGGACCCGGAAGAAGATGTACCGCCAACAAAACATAGCGGGTGTTTCCCTTGCCTTCTGCAAGGTGCCCTCTGCACTCCTTAACATGTTCAGGAGTTCCGCAAGTTCAACTTCTTTTCCTTGAAGGTTGAAGTTGAGGATAAACTGGGCGTAGGTGGGAGGAAGGGACTGGAGAATAAGGTCTGTATAGAGCTCATTATCCAAAGTCGTCCCAAGGTCTGCGAGCTCTTCAATATAGCCGATCATCTTTAGGACATGTTCTCCTACTGATGACCCGACAGCCAACCTCGCTCGAAACAAGTTCTTAGAGGTCTCGTATCTTGCTATACGTGATTGCTCCCCATAAAGTTCCTTTGTATGGAGAAATATGCCATCTAGGGTCATATCCTCGTGCCTCCTCTGATGTTCATTGTTCATCGAGGCAAGCACGATGCACTTGGCTCTCGCGCAATCTAAATCCCAGGTTTTGCGGATTTCCTTATCCGCATTACTGGATTTGGGACCAGGGACAGCAGGTGCCGTAGCGGTGAGGACGTACCCCAGTTTGTCATAGGTCAAAGCCATTTTGACATTCCGCAGCCAATCTTTATAGTTTGGCCCCGTCAGTATATTTTTCTCTAAAAGTAACTTAAGTCCAGTCATTTTCAGGGTCGCTGCAATTAGGAGAGAGAGAAGAAAACTCTTTAGCATGATGCTCTTGCAAGTTTAGAGTGGTTTTTAGTTTATCTAAACTGGATGGCTCCCACTGTTTCTCGAATCCTTCCTCAAACCATAAATGAAGAATTAGCCAGGACTATTCTCACCGTACAATACTTGCTTAACCGTTCAGCCAGGTTGGTGTCGGTACTTCGAGGGAGGTTTTCCAACGCTTTCGCGAAGTTCCTTAATTAAATAACCTCTTTTCTCTGGGGGCGTAACCCCGCTGACACTTTTCTGGACACCTACTAGGTTTATAGCATTGATCGTTAAGTGACGAATATCCTGATAAGTAGCATATACTCACAGTAGGATCGGGATCCAAATATCATCGTCTGATAATGTTGTAGGAATGCTACCAACATTCATCAAACTCAAAATGGTATGCATCTCTTTGCAAATTTCAGTTTCTTTAGAAATTCCCGATATATGTTTTTACCCCATGCTCTTATGACCTTGGCGTTGGTCAAAATGTCATAAGTCACATGTCAAGTTCTACCCATCATTATCTTGTTAATTTGAACCCATCCGTATATATCCCTGACGTTGGCCAAATGATAATACGACTGTCCCAAATCAACTCATCTATCTATGCAACAAATGAATACCCAGCAGCTACCAAACACTATGCCATGACGTTGGCCAAAACTGCATAGCTTGAATACTACTGAATACCCAAATGAAATGACGGAGGGCTACGACTGGTTTTGGCGAAACCGTGAACGTAGTGAACTTGATATAACCGAAGGAACCTGATAGCTTTTAAAAGGAGTGGTTAAATCTCCGCATTTAAAAATATCTGTTTTAAAAATAACCGAGTGATTTCTTTTAAATTGTTCCAACGATTTAAACTTGGTTTATTATCTTTGCATTATAGATAATGCGTCCCATCATTAACCTATCATTGCAGAAAACAACGAAAATACAACGTCCTCTTATGCCATCCGCATTCGCCACGGGGTCCCGTCATCACCCGTTAGGTTACTTAACTAACGACAAAGCGGGGGCTGGGCTAGCGCGGGTGTAAAACATAAGTGACGTCTAAATAGCTACAATATATATAGATATTTTACATTCGTCTGACGCAATGATATACATTCCAGAACACAGATAAACTTTATTGGATTTGCAAGCAATCTGTATTTCTTTCGAGCCTGCAAGAAAAGACAGATTACACAGTTGTGATGAATAGCCGTTACCCCACCCTCGACCCCTACGGGTACGGCAAACTACCCACCCGGCAGTTTGTGTACCCCACCTTGGGTCAGTCCTAGGAGCAAAAACAGTAAAATGAAATAATACAACGGTGGCTACAACCGCAACCTGGATGTGCCCCGCAAAATAATATTACAACAAATTACATTTACAACAAATGAATTAAATAATAACCCATTGCAAAACCCCGGCTATACACCACAACAGTCCAATACAGTTTATATGCACAAACAGATATAACCATTTCAGAAATGTGCAACCCCCTGCCAACCGACATACTAGCAGTTAGGGGAGGTTTACGAAAACATTAAACAATCACAGATATAATCCAATATGCAAATACTGTACAATTTCGATCGATTAAACATCTTTAATATTGCTCCAAAAACTGCTCTGTTAAACTGAAACCTGAGCAAAATTAAAATATTCTAGAAAATCCCAAATATTACACAGAAGCAACAGAAGAAAAATTGGTTCCTGAATCGCCAACTTGGCGGCGGAACCGCGGCGACTCAGTAGGGTGAGGTCGCGATTCCGCGGCGCGTTAGACGATTCAGGGAACCAGTTTTCTTGGGTGTTCTTATAATGTCTTATCAAGCTTTCTGAACGAACCTGAAAAATTTTTGGACATCGTTTTAAATTCGACAGAAACTGATATTTTTTAGGGTTTTCCGGCTTCGTTTTTCCGTTCGAAATTCGTACAAATTTGCAATTAAGTTATTTATTGTTTAGCGAGGCTCTGATACCACTGTAAGTCGATGTAGTACACCCCAATACTTGTGGGGAGGCGGAATTTTCAAAAACGAACTTGTTTAGTGAACGAACATCGACTAACCGCTTGAATCGAAGCTAAACTATAAATAACCAAACACAAAGTGTTTCTTAACTATTGTGTTTAGGGATTATACCTAATGAAACCAGTCCTTCGTCTTTACGATCTCCTTGTTCTCCTCGGCCTTCTCTAGGTAGTAGACGATCCACCCGAGAGCAAAACTCCAAGCTAAACCTCTAAACTTGAGGCAACTAACCTTCTTGGATTGCTAATCAAAGAAGCTAGGATGAAATAGAGTGATGGTTATGGATTGATTAGTCTTTCTAATCCTTTGATCTCAACTCATGAGGTGTAAGGATTAGGGTTTGAAGATGAGAGCTTGAGGAGAGAGAAGATGAGAGATAATAATGAGATGAGATTGTGAGTATCATAACATATTATGAAGCATTCTCATTAAAGAATAAATGAATAAATGTGATGAATAAGCATGCTTCATAAATGTTAAGTGGTGATTCATTAAGCATGTGTCATTAATCATTTATGGTGCAATAATGACAATGATGAATCACTCTCATGACTCACAAATCTTATCCAAAGTATATGCCATCTAAACCTCCTTAGTCACCATCTTCTAGAAGCTTCTCGTACAATTACGAGAACGCCCCTCCAATCCGCAAAAATACGGAAAAACTTTAGACTGTAAAAATCCAATAACCGGATACCAGTAACTGGCTTAAACCAAAGCCGACTGGTAAAAACTGTCCGAAAGTCGTACGCGCGTAAACGCACGTATGCGTCCGAACCCTTGTCATAAAACCATACGACCTCTATATCGTTTCGCCTGGAATAGGAAACTCTCTGTGTGGGACTCTAGAGACTCGACTACTACGCTGGCAGTGGGTTTAACCACAGACCGCAAGCGGCACTAGCTGTACGTAACGATCCCCAGGTAGTTGTCGATAAGAAGGCCGATGAGAAAACCCATCCGAACTCCTACTGAGTCTGATGTGACAATCTCCATACAGTCCGGTCCGTTCGTCCAAGACTATCGCATATCGGGCCTAGAGGGGCGGCAAGCGTCAGTCCCCTAATAGCGGTATAAGTCGTGTCGGAGGGAAGCCCATTACACCCTGAGAAACTACTGGAACCTACCAGCAAATCTTGCTTGCCCTGGCCAGGGACTTTGCGTAATGGCTCTCTGACACAGCACGATATCTACTCCCAATACCGGGAGGGACGAATCCTGTCTAACCGCCACTGCCTCCAAGTGCTCGGGACTGCACCCAACTGCTACCTGTTTGCACGACTCCTTTGAGCCGTGGTAGGGTAGCAATCTAAGAACAGTGGGACACACTCGAGGCGAAGTAGCAGTGTCAAGTCTGCGGACTACGCTGTACTCATGTCACCTGGGAACTGTTCACTGACGACTGGTATAAAACCAACCAACAGTTCCCTGTGAGTCCTGTTCGGTGTACCCGTAACCTAACGAGCACCTGTATACTATCTCCAGTACGACGTACTGACGGCTGTGGGACATACCATCTCCCCAACTGGGATGAGAAGCGTACACACTAGTCTACTCCGGAGTATCGATGCTCTGTCTCGATAATCCAACGACCAGGGACCTGAATAAGGATGTGCTTGTAGACTACCCAGCCCCCACTAGTGTGACTGCCATCACAACGCTGGTAGACAAGCAAGATCCTAAGAGCTCTATCAATACGTATACTCACATATTAAGATAGAAAAACCAAGTAGCATACTACCATGTTTAGCAAGACTGTTATATACATGTGAATATCCCAAGCTTACATTAAGTAATATACAAACTAGTATGATACAGTAATGGCCTTCTAGGGCATAAACACTAACACTAATCCTAGAACCTTAGAAGAGAGTAAAGATTATTTTAGAGAAGTTTATCTCAAGCTCATGTGTTTCTCAACTCATGAGAGGGGAGAGCTTGAGAGAGAGGAAGAGGAGGAGAGAGAATCAATATGATAGAATGAATAAGAATAATGAACCATTCTCTCTAATATGGGTGAATTATGAAATTAGATAATTAGCTAGATAATTTTCATGGTTAATCAAGACTTGACCATTATCATTTCACATTAAATGCAAATTGCAAGGATCAAAGAGCATCTTTCATATGGAATGATAATGGTCAACATGTCAACCCAAGTCAACAAGTCAAGTATGATCAAATGGTCAACAACCCTAACCATGCACAATTATATTTAACTAATATCAATTATTCATAATACACACATAAGTATTAGGGTTAAGCAAATGACGATAGTCATCAACCCTAATCAAAGTCCTCTCCCTCCGTCTCAGTCAACTGTGCATACGCGCTCGTATTCGTGATCCGAGGAACACGAATACAAAGAGATAAAACCAATCCCAAATCATATACTAGGATCTGGCTTAAACCAAAGCCTGCTAGTATAAGCTGTCCGGATAGCAAACGTGCACAAGTGCGCGGATGTGAACGAACCCTGTCGCAAAACCATGCGACCTCTACTCATTTTGCCTAAAGGCGAATAACTCTCTGTGTGGGACTCTAAAGACTCGACACTACGCTGGCAGTGGGTTTAACCACAGACCGCAAGCGGCACTAGCTATACGTAACGGTCCCCAGGTAGATGCCGATAAGAAGACTGACGAGGTGAACCCATCTGAACTCCTACTGAGCCTAAATGTGACAGTCTCCGTACAGTCTGGTCTGTTCGTCTGATACATCGCATGGCGGGCCTAGGGGGGCGGTAAACGTCAGTCCCCTAATAGCGGTACAAGTTGTGTCGGAGTGTAGCCCAGAACACCCTGAGATAATACTGGAAACCTACCAGTATATCTCGCTTGCCCTGGCCAGGGACTACTTGTGTAATGGCTCTCCTAGACACAGCGCGATGTCAACCCCCAATACCGGGAGAGACGAATCCTGTCTAACCGTCACTGCCTCCAAGTGCTTCGGGACTGCACCCAACTACTACCTGTTTTCACGACTCCTTTGAGCCGTGGTAGGGTAGTAATCAAAGTACAGTGGGAACACACTCGAGGCGAAGTGACAGTGTCAAGTCAGCGGACTAAGCTGTACTCATGTCACCTGGGAACTGATAACTGACGATAGGTATAATACCAACCAACAGTTCCCGACGAGTCCTGTCCAGTGTACTCGTAACCTAACGAGCACCCGTATACTATCTCAAGTACTGCGTACTGACGGCTGTGGGACAGACCGTCTCCCACGCTGGGATGAGAAGCACATACGCTAGTCTACTCCGGAGTATCGATGCCCTATCTCGATAGTCCTACGACTAGGGACCTGTATAAGGATGTGCTTATGGATTACCCAGCCCCCACGAGTGTGAGCGCCATCACAACGCTGGTAATCAAGCAAAGATCCTAAGGGCTCCACTAATGCGTATAGGTGATACAATAAAAGAAACACATGTACACATTAAAGCAGAGACATACCAAGTAGCATACTACCATTTCGAGCAAGATTGTATATACAACTGTGAATATCCCAAGCTTCCATCAAGTAATATACATACTAGTATGATACAGTAATGGCCTCTAGGGCATATACACTAACATTTGCTTCACAAAGTTCATGACTTTGTGAAGAGGTAGCTTGTGCTTGAGTTTCCTCGACGTAGATCATCTTCGGCCTCGAAGACATCTAGCATGCTTGCTCACTACGCTTTGTGGAGTCCATCTTGAGTCCAGGAGATCGCTTCTTGGAGCGAAGGGACGACTACACGGAGCTTTAGAAGTGAAGGACCGATCTACAAAGGTTGTATTTCTTATTCACTTCTCATTGTAATGTTTGATTACAAGTTTTGTTACCCTAGTTTTCTAGTTCGATTCCTAGGTTGATTGTTTAGCACCCCCTAAATTTTTTGTTGTGGCATGTGTGATGCTTGCAAACCCTCGGCATGGTGCTAAGGAATCCCTACACATAGTATATCCAATATTTCATATGTTATCTTCTGCTGCTGATATTCTGTGATGCGATCACTTTATATGTTTGAGACGAATTTATTATTATTATATATATGATATATAATAAATGTTGCTTATGTTTTACACCCGCGCTAGCCCCGCTCTGCTATGCCGTTAGTTAAGTAACTTAACGGTGCATAACGGGACACTGAGGCGAATGCGGATGGCATAAGCGTATATTGTATTTTCGTTTCTTCTGTGATACTTAGAAAGAATAAATGATGAGACTTCATTAATGAGATTAATTAAAGAAAAGAAACCGAAAAGATGTTGTAGAATCAAATTTTCAAAAAGAGTAGCTCTAGTTTTTGCTTTGCATAGCGGTATTCCTTGTAGAATATCCAGCACCTTATTCGATAATGAAAGAGCCGAGATCCCTTCACCGAGAGTGACCTCTTTAGCGAAACTAGCAGATGCTACAACTCACTCGGTTTTGTTTTTTATTGCTTCTATAGTTCTTGCTTTGCATAGTGGTATTTGTGAAATATCCTGCATCTTATTCGATAAGGAAAGAGCCGAGATCCCTTCACCGGGAGTGACCTTTTTAGTGAAACTAGTAAAAGTCTAAAAAACACTCCTTTTCAAAATCACTTGTTTCTACAACGATATTAAGTTCATTACGCAAAAGGTTTTCATAAAAAGACCTGTCGTAGCCCTCCGTCGTTTCAGATAAGTATTGCTTAGTATTCGTGCTACGTTTGTTGACTTTAGCCAAGGCGTAGTGTGCGGTAGCTAATTAGTGTTTATCTGTTGCATATGATGCGACTGAGTTAGGGTAGTCGTACGACTTTGTTGACTTTAGCCAAGGGTCGTATGGGTGGGTTTAATTCAATCAGGAAATGACGGGTTGAACTTGGCTAGCGCTTATGATTTGTTGACCGTAGACAAGGTCATAAGTTGCTAGGGGCAAAAGATTATCGGGAATTTCAAGTGTTGAAATTTGCAATGAGATTGCATACCTTCTATGAGATAGTTGGATCCCGATACCCACTGCGAGTAAGAGTTACTTCTGAGAGAGTTTTACACATCACAATTAGCCGATCAAGTAGGTGTCTAGAAATGTGTTAACGGGGTGATACCTCTAGGAAAACGAGATTTATTTTAATTTGGTCCGTGCGAAAGTACGGGGAACCTCCCTCAAAGTACCAACACTGGCCTGGCTGAAAGATTGGCGAACTTGTAAGGTGTAATTAATCCCGGCTAGTCTTACCTTTTATGGTTTGAAAAAAGATTTGATAAAAACATTGGGAGCCATCCTGATTAGATAAGATAATAACCAATCTAATCTTGCAAGAGCATACGCTAAAGTGTTTTCTTCTCTCTCTCTCCAGGTAGCGACCATGTCAGGCATTAATCAAGATAATAATATGGATGCATTGACCGAATCCGCTTGTTATACTGAACAGGGGAACGTTGGTTCCGTTCTTTCTTATAATTTTTATAAGACTGAGTAGGAAATATGAGAATATCCGGATTCCCACGCCACCAAAACTTAGAATAAGTATGTTAATGCATCTTCTTCGGGTGTTTTAGTTACCAAGAACTGTTTCTCAGTTCAATCTACGTCCTGGGTATTAGATACCGGATCAGGATCCCATATATGTAATATGTTAAATGGGCTAAAGAAATGTAGAGAACTGGGAATGGGTGATCATTCCGTAAGAGTAAGGAATGGTGAAAATGTTGCAGCCAAAGCAGTTGGCGAATATCACCTTGTATTACAAAATGGTAATACATTGATTCTGAACGAATGCTATTACATAACGACCCTGATTTGCAATCTTATATCGGTTTCTTTATTAAGTAAAGAAGGATATAATTTTGTAGTATAGGATAATGTTATGAACATCTTCCTGAATCAAAAGTTGATTGGATCAAGCTTGTTAAATAATGGCATATACGTTCTAAATCAAACCACGGTTCTTAACATACAAAACACACACAAGAGGAAGAGTTCAGAAATGAACGAATCCTTCTTATGGCATCGTAGACTAGGTCATATCAATGCGACACGACTAGCTAAGTTACATAAGGATGGATATTTGAATCCGTTCGAATTTTCATCTTATGACACTTGCCAGTCATGTCTCAAAGGCAAAATGACCAAAACTCCGTTTACTAGACACGGAGAAAGAGTTACGGAACTCTTGAGACTAATACATAGTGATGTATGTGGCCCCATGTCTACACATGGCAGGAATGGTTCCTCATACTTCATTACATTCACTGACGATCTCTCAAGATACGGACATGTGTTCCTGTTGAAACACAAGTCTGAAGATTTTGAGAAATTCAAAGAATATAAGCACGAAGTCAAGAACCAAACGGGTAAAAGTATTAAAATCCTTCGATCTGATCGGGGAGGAGAATATTTGAGCAATGAGTTCCGGGACTATCTAAGAGAGAATGGGATTCTCTCTCAGCTTACTCCTCTGTATACACCACAGCACAACGGTGTATCGGAATGGAGGAATCACACCCTATTAGATATGGTGCGCTCTATGATGAGCACCGCTGAGTTACCTATTTCCTTGTAGGGTTATGCGCTGGAGACGGCCGCATACCTATTGAAAAGAGTTCTAACCAAATCAGTGCCTACCACTCCATATAAGATAAGGAATGGAAAGAGACCATCTCTTAAACGAGTTAAGATATGGGGTTGTCCGGCCTATGTCAAAAAGCAAAATCCGAACAAGCTCGAGGCAAGATCAGTTCTTTGCAAGTTTGTGGGATATCCAAACAATTCGTATGGATATCTTCTCTACCTCAGTGAGGAACAAAAGACGTTTGTTGCTCAACATGTCACCGTTTTAGAAAAGGAATTTCTTGTAAAGGAAATTAGTGGCGAAGAGGTAAAGCTGGAAGAAGTTCCAGCGGCACAAACTGCAACTGATGATTTATTGGAACCAGAAGATTCAATAGTTCCCAACGAACCCTGGGCTCTCCGCCGATCTAGTAGGGTTTCTCATCCACCTGAGAGATACTACGGTTTTCTCGTTGATGGTGGGAGCGAGAATTGCATCATGGAAGATGATGACCCAACTAGCTTCGAGCAGGCCATCACAAGTGGGGACTCTATGAAATGGCTGGATACAATGCGATCTGAGATGGAATCCATGTACACCAACAAAGTATGGACTTTGGAAGTTGCTCCTGAAAGGATAAAACCCATTAGGAGCAAATGGATCTTTAAGAAGAAACTTGGTGTAGATGGAAAAGTTGAGACTTTCAAAGCTAGACTTGTTGCAAAAGGTTTTCATCAACGACCAGGTGTGGATTATGATGAAACCTTTTCTCCAGTGGCTATGCTTAAGTCCATCTGGATCCTACTTGCCATCGCTGCATACCATGACAACGAAAGCAAGCAAATGGATGTTAAGACCGCCTTTCTAAATGGTGATTTAGAAGAGTGCGTGTACATGACTCAGCCAGAGGGCTTCATAGACAGTGGGAGCAGCGGAAAGGTGTGCAAGCTGCTTAAATCCATCTACGGGTTAAAGCAGGCATCACGGAGTTGGAACATCTATTTTGATGTGGTAGTCAAAGAGTTTGACTTCATCAAGAATGTAGATGAACCTTGTATATACAAGAAGGTGGCAGAGAGTAAGGTTGTCTTCCTCGTATTGTACGTGGATGACATACTCTTGATAGGAAATGATATTCCTATGCTGCACTTGGTCAAGCTCTTCTTATCACAAAGATTCTCAATGAAAGATCTAGGTGATGCCTCCTACATCTTGGGAATTAAGATCTATAGAGATAGATCTAAACGGATACTGGGATTGTCCCAATCCAGGCGCATTGCCACTATACTAAAGAGGTTTAGTATGGAAGAATCCAAGCGTGGGAATTTACCCACGATCTCAGGACTCACTCTCTCCAAAGAGATATCTCCCAAGACTGATTTAGAGAGAGATCGCATGCAAGGGATACCCTATGCTGCGGCAGTAGGCTCTATCATGTACGCGATGCTATGTACCAGACCCGGTGTAGCATACTCACTAAGTGTAGTGAGTAGGTATCAAGCAGATCCAGGAGAGAGTCACTGGACAGCTGTGAAGAACATTCTCAAGTACTTGAGAAGGACTAAAGAGATATTCTTGGTGTATGGTAACAGAGAACTCCAAGTGGAGTCCTTTACCGATTTGAGCTTCCAGAGTGATAAGGACGACTCTAAGTCGGTCTCGGGATTTGTCTTTACCCTCAATGGAGGGGCGGTTTGTTGGAAGAGTTCCAAACAGGAAACCATGGCAGACTTGACGATGGAGGCTGAATACATCCCTGCCAACGATGATGCCAAAGAGGCTATCTGGATGAAGAAGTTCATAAATGAACTTGGAGTGGTTCTGTCTATCTGGTTGCTCTTTATCTTAACATGTAGACTTGTATTGTGATACTGTCTTGCTCGCACATGTTGATAAAGCCCTTAGGATGTGTACTTGACTACTAGGACTATGATGAAGATCATAGTAGTGGGTCCAGGGTAGTCCACAAGTACATCCTATAATTGTTCCTAGTCGAGGGTGTATCGAGACAGGGCATCGATATTCCAGAGTAGACTAGCGTATACGCTTCTTGACCCATATGATGGGCGATGGATGATCCCACATCCATTGGTGTTTGACATCAAAGATGGTATACGGGTGCTCAGTGGAGACTGGGTACACTGAAAGGACTCACCGAGAACTCCTAGTTGGTATTATACCTATCGTCAAATAGCAGTTCTCTGGTGACACTGGTACAGGTTAGTCTGTAGACCCGAGAGCGTCATAGAGTCTTGTGTGATTTCCACTGTGATTTGATTTCCACCTTACCACGTTCAAGAGAACATGCAAAACGGTGGCTTTTGGGTACAGTCCCGAATCACATGGAGGCAATGAGCGATAGGAGGGGTTTCGTCTCTCACGGTATTGAGAGTTGATGTTGCGCTGTGCTCGATTAGATATAACAGGAAGTCCTTGGCCAGAGCTGATATGGAGATCTACTGGTAAGTGCTATTAGTAATTTCTCGACCCGTTATAAGCCTCACAACGGCACGACTTATCGGTTACTGGGGTCTGACGTTTACCACCCCTAGACTAGATATGCAACATATCAGACGAAGAGACCGGACTGTACGGTAGTGTTACTTATTGGATTCACAGGGATATGAGCAGGAATGCTTGATGATCTTCTGATCGCTCAATACCCGGATGGCCGTTACATTTAGCTGACTGCTGACAGCTTGTGGGTGATTGATATGATCACCACCTACTGCCGGCGTATTGACGAGTCTTTAGAGTCCTATACAGAGGTTTTCTAGCTAAGGAGAAAAGGAGTAGGAGCACATATGTGATATGTGCGGGACCGAGATTAATACGTGTATGTGATACTGTATTCTATTCTCGCGATATATGATATCGGCCGGTTATATGTGATATAGCCGAGTTATCGGATCAAGTGTTGATTCGATGAAATGATACATATTATATTAGTCGGTTATATGTGATATAGCCGGATTATTAAATCAAGTTTTGATTTAATAATTTAATGTATAATTATATATTTGATATATTAAATTACATTAACTAATATATGCTCACTTAAGTATTTCTTTTTCTCACTTTTGATACATTTAACATATATGTGATATATGCTTATTGTATTGTTTTCTTTTGTTCACAAATTATATGTATATGATATATATTATTGTGACATGCTAGGTTATACATGTGACATGGGTGTATGAGACTTACACCATGCTATTAATAATGTTTGGGTTTTTATTTATATTAAGTAATTCAAAATACTTGGAATTAGTCATGGTTGAGCTTGGAGGAAGCATGTAGAATCTTTGACTTGGTCCACCTATTTTGTTTTACCTAAGATATTTATTAACCTAACCTTTACACTTAGCTATGGTTTATTCTCTACATGGGTTAGTGTATGACATAAACTCACCCATGGTTGCATTTCTAACCTCATCTCATTATTCATTCATCTTCTTCTTCATTCATCTCCCGCAAGCTCTCTCTTTGGTTTGAGGAAGTGAAGAAAAATTGTGAGAAATTAAATTCTAAAGTGAGCAAAATTCCTACTTCATCATCCTCTACTAAACTAACCATTTAGTTTAGAGTGTTTGCTTCATTAATTCAAAATTAGTGAAGAGATAGCTCGAGTCCGTGTTTTCTCGACGTGGATCATCTTCGACTTTAAAGACTTCAAGCAAGTATGCATCATTCACCTTGTGGAGCCTCTCCAGAGTCCGGGAGATCATCACTCGCAGCGAAGGGACCACTACAAGGAGCTATAGAAGTGAAGGACCGGACTACAAAGATTGTAATCCCTACTCACTTAGATGTAAAGTTGTTTACATTATGTTTTCGTATGATTCTCTAGTTAAAGATTCTAGGTTAGGGTTCTTTTAGTATGGCAAAATTTTAAATTGGCATAGATGATTCCACCCGAAATCTTGCTGTCGTGCTTAGGAACCTCACATAGTCTTGAGCAGTCATTAGAAGAATTTTGGGTAGTATCGTGCCTACAGATGATGGATTTGAATGCGTACATGGCCGCCCTCATACAACCTACCGAACCGGCAGCTAGTTTCCAAGTAGCTCCAAATTTTCTAATGTATGAGAAGGCATTAGGACAACTTGAGAATTTTCGTGGTAAGAGTGAGCAGTACACCCTTCCAAATCAAACCTACCAGTTTCAAATTGACTTCCACAACTTCAGTTTCGAAAATCTATCAAGTGTCCAAAATGATTTTAATGAGTTGTGCGACTTTGTAGTGTTTGATTTGCCCGACTGTGAAGGGTCCATTTCAAGTGAAACCACACCCAATCATGTTGATCTCTACACCTCCACTCTAGAACCAGAATTGATTGAAAACCATGCTTTTGATGAGGTGTCTGAGAAATTTAACTTTCACTTGAGTGAGGATATCGATGTTGGGAATATTTTGGATGATGAACCCGCGGTTTTGGATGAGTTTTTCTCACTAATTCATTATATACTTTCACTTCCGTGTGGACCTCATCCCGAACCATTAACTTTTTTTCCCGAACCCCATATGCGTGTGGAAATTGTTGATGATGAATGCATGGATGAGCTGAATTTTGAGGTGAATTCTGAGGATAGCATTGAGGATGAAGCAGTTTTACTAGATGTGACGGATTTTCCAATTCATCATGTCCCTTTCATTGACTGTGTACACCCTGTTGAACCTTTAACCGATATCATTCCTCAATCACTTCCCTCTATCCTTTCCATCATTCCCACTTTGCAAGACACCGTATCACTTTCATTTCCTGTGTCTGGTTCACCAAATCAAGTCGACCCATGTTTTTTGACGAATCTTGAGAGGTTTGACCCTATTTCTCGACATGTTGATAGATTAGTACTCTCCATTCATTCACTTTGGTCATTACAAACTGTACTAATTTATTCAATCCATTTCCACCGTCAAGTTCGTATTCAAATTATTTTTCCCCTCCGCCGTTCATCTCCTCTACCGAGACCGTATCCCGCTTCCATCCACACACGGTCTCGTGTATTCTCCATTTCATTTCTCTATGTGTTCTTTCACGAACCCGGGCATTTTTGCGATAAAATTTGAATAGTTGGTGTTAACTTTTGGCCTTTGTAAGGCCTTGTATAGATTAGTATTGTTCTCTTCCCTCCTAACTCTGAACTTTAACGCTTTAACAGTGGAAACACTGTTTTACTTAAGTTTGGGGGATCTTTTTGTAGGGTTTTCATAGCACCGTGCCTAGGGTTTGTCTTGCATCAAACATGCCACAATAAAAATTTTAAGGGTGCTATGCAAAACCAACCATGAATCGAACTAGAAATTTAGGGTAACATAAACAAGTATCATATACTAGTAAGTGTCTAACACTAAGAGGGAAGAATTACAACCTTTGTAGACCTCCTCTTTGTGATTCCTTAAATCAACTTGTTGTTTGAACCGGTTTGCTTGAGTCCTTCGAAGTCCACGACGATCCACCACGGAGTCCCTTTGCACAGGCTCCTAGCTTCACTTGATCAAGATGGAAGTGAAGCAAACAATCTACACTAGTGGGCTAGACTAACATCGATTGGTGATGTGGGTTGTGTTCTCACTTAAAAACCTTTTCCTTTTCTTTTCTTCACTCACTATCCAAAACCTAAAGAGCTTGAAAGAGGAAGAAGAAGGAGGAGATGGCTAAGCTTGAGCTCTTGTGATAATTCTCAATAATAAAAAGAGAATAAAAATATATATGAGAGAGTCACACTCACCCAAACCATGGTCAATAAATATCTAGATATTTTTTATAATGAGTTAAAGATCAACTAGAAATTAAACCATTGTTTATATTTAGGTCAACATAAGAAGAGTGTAGAAGAAATGCAACCATGATTTAATTTCATTTTTCTTTTTTCTCAATAATCAAAAATATATAAATATATTCCATGTGAGTCTTGCATTGCCATCTCCAATGTATCATCAACCATGACACATGTATGCATGCATGTGTGTATTCATATCAATATATACATACATGCATTCATGCATACACATAAAAGAAAAGGGTTTAATGAATGAGATAATGGTCATTGATATTAAATCAATACTTGATTTAATAACCCGGTCATATCACATACGACCCGACCAATAGAAAATGCCAGATTAAAATGCGGTATCATATACACGCATTTAATCAAGCTCCCGCGTATAACCCCATATGCACCACATATCATTTCGCCTGAGTAGGAAACCCCTTTATGGGAATCTAAGACTCGTCAATACGCTGGCAGTAGGCAGTGATCATATCACATACCCACAAACCGTCAGTGGCACTAGCTGTACGTAATGGCTCCCAGGTATTAAGCGATTAGAAGAAAAACAAGCGAACCTGTCAAAACTCCCATCGAGCCAACTGGCAACACTTACCGTACAGTCCGGTCTCTTCGTCAGATATGCTGCATAACGAGTCTAAGGATGGTATCGTCGACCCCAATAACTCAATAAGTCATGCCGGTATATGGCTTATAACAGATCGAGAAACTACTGATAACACTTATCAGTAAATCTCATCAGCCCTGGACAGGGACTTCCTGTTATAGCCAATCGAGCATAGCGCAACATCAACTCCCAATACCGGGAGAGACAAACCCCCTCTTATCGTTCATTTCCTTCATGTATCTCGGGACTGTACCCAAAATCCACTTGTTTGCACGACTCAGTAGAGCCGTGGTAGGGTAGAGATCAAAGTACAGTGGGAGCACACACAAGAATTTATGACGATCTCGGGTCTACAGACTAACCTGTACCAGTGTCACCTGAGAACTGCTATTCGACGATAGATATAATACCACATAGGAGTTCTCGGCGAGTCCGTTCAGTGTACCCAGTCTCCACTGAGCACCCGTATACAATCTTTGGTGTCACCACACCAATGGATATGGGATCATCCATCGCCCATCATATGGGTCAAGAAACGTATACGCTAGTCTACTCTGGAATATCGATGCCCAGTCTCGATACACCCATGACTAGGAACATTTTAAGGATATGCTTATAAACTACACATGTCCCACTAGTATGATCTACATCATAATCCCACTAGTCAAGCAAATATCCTAAGGGCTTTATCAACATGTACCAAATGAGTAATATGCATGATCAAGTGAACATGTCAAGATAAAGAACAACCAGATAGCATACTATCATGTCGAGCAAGAATGTCCTCTGAATATATATATATATATATATATATATATATATATATATATATACATCCACTATCAAATAATGGCCTCTAGGGCATATATATATCCAACAATCTCCCACTTACACTAAAGCTAATTATTGGCGTATCTCATACCAACCATCTTAAAATGTCGCTCATGCTGCGGCTGAGGGAGGGCATTGGTGAGTGGATCCATGGTGTTATTCTTTGTATCTACTTTCCGAATCTCGATCTCGCGGCGATCAACTATCTCCCGGATCAAATGATATCGCCTCAGGATGTGTCTGGATCACTGATGGGACCTGGGCTCTTTGGACAACGCCATAGCCCCATTATTATCACAATTCAATGGTATTGGATCAATAATGGTTGGAACTACTCCTATCTCCGAGATGAACTTCCTCATCCAGACGGCTTCCTTGGCAGCATCATGTTGGCTATAGTGCCCTCAAGGCAATTATCATAGTCGCAGGCAGGTGATTAGGATGATTGAGGGAGGACCTATACCGGTAGAACAGTTTTACTCGAGATGATAGTATGGTATCTGGTTTGTCTTTATCATCATATACATGTTGATAGAGCCCATAGGATTCTTGCTTGACTACTAGCATTATGATGGCGATCAGAT
Source organism: Agapanthus africanus (assembly GCA_030015575.1). NCBI lineage: Eukaryota > Viridiplantae > Streptophyta > Magnoliopsida > Asparagales > Amaryllidaceae > Agapanthus > Agapanthus africanus. Next base: position 134,830,628 of record JASDDO010000004.1, on the reverse strand, counting down.
ACATGGGAGCTGGGGGTCTATAAGCACATCCTTAAATGTCCCTAGTCATGGGAGTATCGAGACCGGGCATCGATACTCCAGTGTAGACTAGTGTATACTTATCTAGACCCTGACGAGGGGCGGTGGCCGGTATCACAAGCCATTGGTTTCAGTTGTTCACCTAAGATAGTATACAGGTGCTCATTGAGTTATGAGTACACTGGACGGACTTGCCGGGAACATGATAGTTGGTATTATACCTATTGTCAGATAGCAGTTCCCTGGTGACATGTGTATAGGTTAGTCTGTCGACCTGAGATCATCATTTGTCTCGTGTGAGTTCCTATTGTGCTTTGATTACTACCCTACCATGACTCAAAGGAGTCGTGCAAACAGGTTTTAGTTGGGTACAGTCTCGAGCCACATAGAGGCAGTGAGCGGATCGTCGGGGATTTGTCTCTCCCGGTATTTAGGGTTGATGTCACGCAGTGCACGGGTGTCCCACCAGAAATCCTCGGCCGGGGTATACGAGAATTACCGATCTAGGATCGATAGTTTCTCAGGTGGTGATGGGTTTCATACCGACATGAATTATCGCGTTATTAGGGGTCTGATTTTATCCACCGCCCTAAACTCGATATGCGATACTCTTAGATGAACAGACCGGACTGTACGGATATTGTCACTGTCAGGCTCAGTAGGGGTTCAGGATGAGTTTTCTCGTCAGCCTCCCTTTCGTTCATTACCTGGGTAGCTGTTACGTACAGCTAGTGCCGCTGACGTGCTTATGGTTAAACCTACTGCCAGCGTATTGACGAGTCTTTAGAGTCCCACACAGAGGGGTTTTCACGGTTCAGGCGATATGGTGTAGATGACGTATGTTGGTATATACAGGTGTCCGATTAAATATGTGTACATGTTGCACAGACTTTAATCGGACGGTTGATAATACTAGCGGCTTAGGATTAAGCTGGATTATTAAATCAGGTTTTGATTTAATTCTAGTATTATTTTTCACTATTTATTTTCTCTCTAGGCTATTCGTATTTTTGTACGAATACGCGGATATTTATTTCGATACGTATACCGGGTTGCATTCCGTATTTATACGGAATAGTTTCTAGAAGATGTCCACCTCATTAATTGATTTTCTTTTTTAGAAAATTAATTTAGGAAATGAGGTCGAGGGGGTAAGGTGGCATGAGCATGGCTTGTAGCATGTAGAGAGGTATGGGCATGACTTTGTTTATAGGAAAATTGGAAAGATATTTTCATTTTTGCATGAGAGAGAGAAAAGGGGGGCAGCCACTTATTCTTGAGGCTATGCTCATTTTCTTTTTCTTGCTTGCTCTCTCTCATTCTCACTCACTTCAACACTTAGCCACTTTCTTTGGTTGCTCATGCCATGGTTTCTTCACCTCCTCTTTATCTTCTATGGTTGATAATGGACCATTTTGATTGAGAGAACATTAGTGAGATAATCCTACACCTCCACTCTCCATTGCTAGCAACCTTGGAGCGTCAGTTGCTTCGTTTCGGGAGGCTGAAGCTTGCGCCGTTTCCCTCAAGTGGATCATCGTAGATGGAGGAAGACCGGCGACCAAACTCGATCTAGGCTGCCACTAGGAGCTTGGAATGAAGACCGAAGGACATGGATCAACTCGGTATAACCATTCTATATCCTTTATTAGCTTGCTAGTTTAGGGTTTAGGGTAGATCCGGGCATCGGGTAATGGTAGCGCCAGTTTAGTAAATTTTTGTTCCGCATTTGGCCACGGTTTGATGGACGAGGCGCTGCCGTAACCTAACATGGTATCAGAGCCAGGTTTTAAACCCTTAGCTAGATTTTTTAGACAATGTTAAAGTATCGAAATCGAAACAACCCCAAAATGATACCCTGCAGATTTCAGTTTCTGTCGATTTTCAATGTCTTAAAAAAATATTTTAACAACTGCAGAAGACTACTGACATGACCACTTGACCATACCCTAAATACAAACCCAATCCACTAAAATTTGGCCGAGCACATTGCCTGAAAAACCGTGGAGGCCAGCCAGAACAAGGCTTCAAGGTTTCGTTTTTTGGGTGTGTTTTTGTCTCTAGAATGTTGGTTCAGTGGTATTGCTTGTTTAGCCCAGTTTTGATTTGGTTTTATCTAGTTGTTTCGGGCTATTCGGGGTTATTTCAAACTCGATAATTTCTAACATTGTTTAAAGTTTACAGTACATACATTTCTATCTGCGACCGTGAATGTCATTTGATCGGTATAACTTGTCTAATCGCTAGAGTTCTTTTAGACGGGTTTGTGAACGTGACATTCACGTTGATGTTCTGTATTGTGTTGTGTTGTGTTGTGGTTGGACCGTCGTGGTCGATAGCTTGGGTGCAATAGTAGTACTGTTTAGATTCATTTGTACATTTGATATTGCAGGGAGAGGGTCCGACATGTGGACTGCCGTCACTGCCCGTTTGTATATTATTTGTTTGGGGCACGACTGGGTTGAGGTCGATGCCATCCTTGTATATTATTTTCTTTTCTGTACTAGGATTACCCCGCGGTGGAATGCACGAATAGCCAGGTTCTAGAGGGCAACGGGTCCGCATCTCATGGCGTTGAGACAGAGGGGACCTTACTCTAGCAATTGTCGCACTCGTAGGGGGCATAGGTTGACCCACGGAGGGGTGCCCAAGTTACCGGATTCCGTGAAGTGTTGGGTGGCCCATTCACGTTGTTGAAGGGGGTTGCCTCACTTCTTGTTTTGGTGGGTAACTTGTCGTGCTCGTAGGGGTCTAGGTTTCATTGCACAGGCTATCCACACGACAGGGAACGTCGGGTCTCATTTGCGGCTCAAGTGAAACCCGGGGCTCCATGATTATCCGCCATTCTGTGTTGCTTCTGTGATGTTTCTTTGATGTTTCTTATATGGATGAATATTATATATATTTATATATACTAGTAGATGTTGTATATGTTTTACACCCGCGCTAGTCCATTCCCCCGCTCTGTCGTTAGTTAAGTAACCTAACGGGTGATGACGGGACCCAGTGGCGAATGCGGATGGCATATACGTACATTTTATTTCCGTACATTTCTGGTGTGATTAATTGATGGGACTGCGTTGATTCTGATCAATGCAAGGAAAATAAACCTACTTGATGTTGTTGGAACCAATTTTAAAAAAGTAACATTACAAACGTTTTCTTTTGCTTTGCACAGCGGTATTTGGTTATGAATATTCAGCACCTCATTCGACGAGGCAAGGGCCAAGATCCCTTCATCGAGAGTGACCCCTTGAGTAAAAGTTTGCATCAACATAATAACTTTACTATAGTCGATTCTTTTGCTTTGCTTCGTGGTATTCAGTTTGGAATATCCTGCACCTCATTCGACGAGGAAAGAGCCGAGATCCCTTCACCGGGAGTGACCTCTTTAGCAATGGTTTTCGCAACTATATATTTATAAAAGCTATCAGGTTCCTTCAACGATATCAAGTTCATTACGTTAATGGTTTTTTCGCCAAAAACAATTCGTAGCCCTCTGTCATTTCAGACGGGTAGCACTTAGTATTCATGCTATGTTTGTTGGCCTACGTCAAGGCATAGTGTATGGTAGCTATTTGTTACTTTTCTGTTGCATAGATAGATGCGTTGGTTTGGGATAGTCATACTACTTTGTTGGCCTACGTCAAGGGTATATACGGGGGGGTTCAAATTAACCTGGACAACGACGGGTAGAACGTGACATGTGACTTATGATTTGTTGGTCTACGTCAAGGTCATAAGAGTATGGGATAAAAATCACATCGGGAGTTTCAAACATACAGGAAACTTGCCAGGCATGCGCATACCTTCTGAAGTGTGATAACTTGAGTGGCTTCCATCAAGTTATCATGCGATGATAGTTGGATCCCGATTCTCACTGATGAGTAGGATTACTCTTCGGGTGATTTTAGATGATCCCGACTAATTCTCCTTTTGGGTTTAGAGAAGAATTCGATGAAACAGTGAGACCCATCCTGATTAGATAAAGTAATTAACCATTCTGATCTTGGTTAGAGTGCACGCTGAGTGTTTCTTCTCCCTCTCTCTCTCTCTCTCTCTCTGGCAGCGACCATGGCCCAACCCTAGACTAAAACTCATGAACCCAGTTAACCGAACCTTCTTAAAACACTTTGGCTTTTGGAATGTCACGGTGTCACAAATATCCTTGCCACTTCTATATCACCTTTGCATTTCTTCAGAATACCCCGTATCACTACGAACATCCAATCCTATTGGATAAATCCATCATATAGTTACATACGAACTCGAAGGAACTTATTCGAGGATGGATTCTGGTTCTGGAGAGATTGAATAAGATTATTCAGATGTCTTTTCCCTTTACCTTCTCTCAGGTTGTGAGGGCTCCTAGGATTAGGAGAGGGTACACCTATTGTACTTATTGGATAGTCTTCTTCCAAATCATAGGCAGGTGCCGAAAGTTAGGGAAGGAAGAAAACCAATTAGCCCAAAGGTGGTGTACAGAAGGTAATAAGTAAAGACATATAAAGGGATTAGAATAACGGAAAAGAAAATTGCGACTGCTATCATTCACGACAAAACCGTGTATACCCCTGCCACTCTCACATCCACTTTTGGATTTCTTCAGAACACTTCGTATCACTACGAACGTCCATAATGCTTGGACATGCCATCGTATAGTTACATACGAACTCGAAGGAATTCGTTCCAGATTCGATGATGGTTTTCTGTTCAGGAGAAAAAGAATAGGATTATTCAGATGTCTTTTCCCATTACCTTTTCTTAAGGTTACGAGGGCTCCTGGCATAAGGAGTGTACACCTATTACGCTTATTGGATAGTCTTCTTCCAAACCATAGGCTGGTACCGAAGGGTAAGGAAGAAAGAAAACCAATTAGCCTAAAGAAGGTGTACAGAAGGTAATAAGTAAAGACATAATAAAGGGATTGAAGTGAGGGCAGGTAAGTATATGGTTACTGTGATGAATCAGGATAGTGGAGGAGGCGTTACTAGGAACACCAGGTTAAACCCGTTCAAAACATTTTCATGTTTTAGTTTCACTGTGCGATGTTAATTGAAAACTGTTTTCCCAATTAGATTCTAACTCCAGGGTATGTATTTACCAAATTAGTTTCTCACATCTGTATGTTATTACAGATGGTGAGTGGGAGTAAGATATTGGGAATTGGGTGATTAGATCTCATTATATTGGAATTCGTTGTAATTGGTGATATTTGAGGAAATCATCTGGGTTTTTGCCGGATGACAAATTTTTGGTTTTGAATATCCGTTGTTATGCACCAATTTCAAACTGATATATCTGTATGTTTATTTTTATAAAGTGAGATATAACTTTTTGAAATTATGTCTATGACATTTACCTGTACCATTTGATGGTTAGGTAAGGCGCATTCAACAGCGGTGTAATTCTTCTTAACCATAGTACAGTTTTCAACTTATGACGCACAGGGTTTGAGACGTCAAACTCAGTGGACTTATACAAAGTATTGTATATTGTCCAGTGTCCATTAGGACAAAAGGGGTTGGTACTCTTACTATATTCTGTTTACTTGTGACTTCTCCGGTTCTGAATAAGTATTTCGTTGAAATGCAAGGACCAGATATTGAGAAGTTATAGGTATAAGAATAAAGTAGAGAACCATTTGTTGGAAGTATCAGGATTCTTCGAAGTAGTCGAAGATGTAGATACTTGTGTTTGGTATTCCGTTGATATTAATGGTTTTGAGAACTTGCTTCTCTTTCAGGTCACTCATATATGGATGCACTCCTAGATGAGTAATGCTGATTGGCCTCTTTCCATTTGGTTGATATGCACTGAAGACAGCTGCAAGATTTTGAATCTGGTTCCAATTAAATCAGTGCTTTTGTTTCTATATTGGATATATATAGGATCAATTTATATCTTAATGATGTTAAGGTATAAGTAGTTGTCCGGCTGATACTTAAAATCAGAATCCAGATAAACTCAAGGCACGTTTCAGTAATGGCTGTTTGTTGTAGCGTTTTGAAAATCGTTTCGGTGAAATTTCGGAAAATCGGTAAAATAAGGGGGTTTTCTGTAAAAAGTCAAAATGCAAATATCTTATTATAAAAATTAAATATACATATTCTAGCTATGTAATTGCTAGTATTTGGTGTTTATTGAGCCACTGGTGAAATTTCAAATTTTCTGAAAAAAAAATTATTTTATTATTATTTTAAGCCGTCACTAATACATTTAATTAGGGAAAATTACAAATTGGAATGAGTTGAAACAAATTTTGTGCAACATAACATATTAAACATAATTTTAACATGTTGTTTTTGAAACAAAATGAATCTGCCAAACGGTGTTAGAAATTAGTGAAGAAAAGAAAGGCTTTTTTGGTGAAATTAGCGAAAACTTGCAATTTGGTAACTTGAGGGGTTCTTTTTGAATGGAATTTTCTTGTACTCTCTCTCACCCATCCTCACCCACTCATGGCCGGCCCCACCACCACCAACAGCAGCCCACTCACTTTCCCTCTCCTTTTTACTTCTTTTATATGAAAAGAATGGTTAAAATAAAGGTTTTTTTATATATTTATGTAGGTGGGGGTATTATGGTAATTGGGAGGGCTTTGACTTAGTTTTTTCTTCACACCATTCCCTCACAACTCCCCACTTCCTCCCATGGCCGAAAATGACCAGCAGCAGCCCCATTTCCCCCCCCCCCCCAATTTCCATCTCTTTTGCTTCAATTTCATCTCAAAACACATCAAAAAAATCCACAATTCCTTCACTAATTCAAAGCTAATCCCTATTCTACCTCTTCTAACATTCAAATTGGTTTAAAGCATGGTGAAAGGAGGTGTCTTTGGAGGCTAGAGAACCTAGGGTTTCAAACATGAGAGGTATAATTCTAATCTAATGTTTAATTTGTAGTTTGATTATGCTAAAATAGGCTTTTAAAGTGTTAATTTGGTTGTTGTTGGTTGTGTGATGAAATTCAAGAGAAGGGTTAAAGTTAGAAATTTAAAATTGAATCCTTTCATGTGGGTTAATTTGAGTGTTGTAGCTAGCTAGTTGTGTGGATTGGGTGATTGTGCAATGTTGCGACCATTTTGTCGCAAATCCGCGATGTTTGCGCAATTTTTCGATTTCTAGTGCAAACTTGGTTTTGTAAAATAATTGCAAATGTTAGACTAAAAATCTAATTAGGTTATTCATGACTTCATTAACATTATTAAGTGTAGTTTAATGCTTTAGATCATGCAAATCTAAGCTAGATTGTAGTTTGTGCATTTTTGCTATGAAATTGTTAAAATTGGTTATGTTTGCAAATTAGATTTTTTTGAGATTGATATTAAGAATTAAGTTTAAAATCTAATTAACATTGGTATGACTTAATTAAGAAGGTTAGTGAGCCTTATGGCCATTAGTTTTGTCAAAACATCATGTTTTGTACTAAAACGGTGATTTGTGCTTGCTAGATTTTCGGAAAAATGACTTTTTAAGTGAAATTGGGGTTTTTGTGAGTTTTAACCTATTTTATATTAAAATTAGTGTTCGTGAATGTGCAAATGAGTGTATTTGGGTATTTCTCGATGGTCTGGCGTTTGTACACCGACGTCGAGAGTTTTTGGGTTGATTTGTGAAAGCAACCATAGGTTTTGACCTATGTGGGATTCGTGAGTCGTTTTGGTCTTGAGTCGGATTTTAATGCGATACGGTGCGTTATGATATGTAGGTAACCCATGTGGACTTCGAGACGACAAGCAAGCGCGTGGCGACGTCGGCACCGGCGAGCGAGGACCAGGTGAGTAGATTTATATTTACGGGGAGAAGTCGGGTGGATGGCGTATAGCACGAATACGTATACACACATATATATTGATTATTTATTATTGAGGTTATTGATGATAAAGATAGATTTTAGGTGTGAATAGATAGGTTTAGTGTTGCGAGACCCTAGAGTAGAGGTTGCACCACATTTATACACACACCCATACTTGCATACATTTTTCTTCATATGTGCTTATATAGTTATGTGTTCACATGGGTATGGGATTATGTGTTCATATACTGGATTTGAGGATAGTACTTGGGATTTGAGATGAGTCGATGAGATTTGATTTGAGGCCGTGAGATCGGTGATTTGGCAGGGTTCGTATTTGAGATATGACATGACGTTATAGAGGGTCCTTTGACGTAGTGTTTCACACACGTGCATCCATACGTAGGTGGTATCAGTATTGTACTAGACGTAGGTCAGTACCCCGATCATGATATTTGATAAAGAGGATACCAGATGAATAGTATGACGAATGTGATATTGACCCGTACCCAGATTTGGGATGCCGTACGACGGATTTACGTACGAGCTATATATTGATGATTGATCCGCACTCTTGACTTGGGATGTCTGACTATAGATATGTTATTGGAAATGATATTATTGAGGCGGGATCACCGACTATACATATACATGTATGTATATGTATCGACTCAGATGATAGGCGGTTTCCTTACCTATAGTTCAGCTTGTTAGTCCAGCCGTATAGTTTAGTGTAGTTGTTAGATTAGATTAGACTCCTACCTATTTCAAAACTTGTGGATCGTGGGTATTTTAAAAGACAGGTCAAGGGATCTACGGATATTTCAAAAGACGTATCCTTTCTTAAAATCACCGTAGCCCTTATTTTCAAAACCCCACGATTCGTGTTATTTCAAATGGCACCATTGTTTAATATTTAGCTCCCGCTCATTATGGTTGCTCGCTCCGCATCGCATACTTACATTGTTATTTCATATTGCATTGTTGATATTATGCTGTTAGGACACCAGCACCATTACCGATGATGCGTATGTACCACGTACACTTACTTGCCGGCTCACACACATCTTCATCGGTAATTGCCATGTCACGTATACCTTAGAAAATATTATTGCTTGACTTAGCTTGTTAGTTAGTAATTTGACATGATATTAGTGTACCTGCTTTACATATGCCAGCTTAACATTATAGTTATTACTTGTCACTTCATGCATACTGTTATTCATTGTTATGCCGCATTCATGATTTTACATGCTATTGATGATTTGGATTCGGATTTCCATGAGATTTTCTGGATTTGGGGGGAAAACCGCAAAACTTATATAAACTGCTTTCTATCATTTTAAATAAAAAGTGCGGTTTTTCCCATGATGTGTGAGTCGTCCACCATGACTTTGCTGATGGATTTCGAGACCCGATTCGAGGAGACGGATGAACCGTTTCGGGTACATGGTGGACCCGGTAAGGTACCCCGGGGCAAGAAGCGTGTGATTATGACGATGTGAGCCTGGCAGGGGAGCACTACTTACCGGTGATATTACCCGACGCGTCGGATATCCGGAGGATACCGTCGTGTTCTTGAGATGGATGGTAGGGGCCGGTCTGGACTGACGGCGCCCTAGATATTATGATTGAGACATTGAGATATCGAGATATTGAGCTACAGAGACTGTGATACAGAGATATCGAGATATTGGGATTACGTTTTGTGCCGATGCTAGGCACTGTTTTATGCTGATTTCATTATGATACCTCATTTTAAAAATACAAAGGAAATCTCACTAAATTATGAAAACAGTTTCTTCATTTACATGTATTCTGTTTTCATGCATTCATACCTCATTCATATGATATATTGCTACCTGAGGCACTGACACGGGCACATGAGATTACACTCGGGTTAGATATTTACCCCAGCCTTTGTTATAGGCTGCATGTTATATATATAATTGAGGATATATTATGATCATTGACCTAGGTTGCGTTATTTATGCGATTTCTTTCGTAGATGTTTTTCTATTCACGAGTTGGCAACTCACCCCCGTTGTGCCCCCGTTTCTTGCAGATTTTGCCGTACAGGTTTCATTACGGCTTTGCTGGCACTGCTTCCCATTTCTGGGCGACTTGCTAGTAGGTGGGTTTACTTGTATCGTACCCCCATTATATATCTTGTATATCATTATTCTGTTGTATCTAGAAGTTCCATCAACCAAACATGTAATTATTTTGAGATAGAGACCAGTGATGTTATTCCTTCGACCTTAGAGTCGCGCGTTATATTTCTGTGGTTTTCTTGTGGTTTTGAGTTTCCTTTTGAATTTTGATCCTCGCCGTTGGCGTTGTATATTATATTGCTTGTGTGGTTGTGACCGTCGGTTGACGAAGAGCTAGCTCCCGCTTGGGGATGCCTTTTTATTGATTTCGTATACTATTCATGTTGTATCCCGTTTGGGGGCCAGTATTTACAAAGGAGACTCTGCCGAAATTTTCAGGAAATTTTTGATGTTTTTAGAAACCCGCATAATTCGGCTTATGCTTTTAAAACTACTTGTTTTAAGTTGGTTCTCCTTCACTCTACTACTTTTCTTGGTTTGGATTTCTGGGTTTTCGGTTTACTTAGATTACGTACGCCTCGAGACGTTCGTAGTTTAAGTGCCGGTCATGTTCCGTACTTTCGGGCCGTGACAAAGTTGGTATCAGAGCGTTAGGTTTTACCTTCGGAACGTAGGATGACCCTTGGTTGATGGAATAGGTGACTAAAGTAGAGTGACGTACCGTGGGTATGTTCCGCGGCATACTTACGACACGCCACTCCACTTAAGAAGCCTTAGGATGTACATTTCTTTGCTCAGTATTATATTCATTCCGATCTAGCCTCATCATTACCAGTTATGGTTTTGCTGCCACGATTACGGGCAGGGAGAGCTACAGCTAGAGTTGCGGTCAGCACGAGCTCGTCACGAACGAGGACTGACCAGGGAGAAATTCCGGCGACACACGATTGCGGAGATGTGTCTTTTTACTGTGTTTCCGCGCCACGAGCATTTGGCGGATCGCCTATATGAGGTTACTCGGATGTGCTGATCGGCACCAGAGGATTGAGCCAATGATAGAGGCCAGCCAGATTTTGATGACCGTTGGTGTATTGCTCACTCATGATGATTGAGGCACTGTTCAGCGTGCAGACGAGTGAGCCAGTTGTTGCTGCGAGCGACGGGATATCGCCCCAGATGTTGGAGCTATTGCAGTACGAGTTGTACTAAGAAATGATAGAAGGTCGCTAGTCACTAAGGATGAATGACTAGGACATGTGGTTCGTTCGCTACCCCGATGCGAGGTCATCAGACAGATTGATTCCAGCTAGAGACGACTTCACGCGGAGACGTTGAGAGTCGACAGAGACGATCGAATGTCAGAAACCTATTATTCCAAGTTTAAAGTATTCGGAAGGGCATGCAGGCAATTCTATGGACCCTCTAGAAGAATGAAACCCTAACTCGACTTAATGACCGTGTGAAAGCCTTTGAACCTTCGGGTTTGCGGCAGTTCTACGGCGCCATTAGTGAGGCTTGGGTTTGCCCTTCTACTGCTGGACCACCGATGCTGTGGTATGTACTCGATACTATTAAACTGTGCCCAAGATGTTGAGCTCTTGGGGGATTATGAGGTTTTGACGACTCGATCGGATGGCTCGACTTAATTCGGATGCTAGGTGGTGAGATGCATTTCTTGGGAGACTCCAGATACGAGGATAGCTGTTGGAGCTCAGTCCATGCAGCCGCGACGAGACGAGTCCAAAGTAGACGACATTAGAGAAAAGTGAAGTAAGAGGTTCATACCAGATCTAGATGAGATGACGTTCCACTCCGCTGACATCAGAGATGCGATGCGCATGCCGAGGCATGGTACTTGGATTTACCTTCCAGAAGGAGTCGCGATGAGTATGCAGTCGTTCCAGAGCAAGATGCTGATATAGGAAAGGACGATGACTTCCGGACAGTTGGCAGAGACGAGACATGGAAGAGACCGTGAGCAGGATTCCTTCCGGGACACTGCTGCAATGATACTTGCACCCAGGATCAGATGTGTCACGTACATTCAGAGAGCCAGAGGCCGACGCCAGTGGTATGCTGTCTTACGAGTGGTCGCGATGATTGACCGAGAGATGACCAGAGAAGTGCCAGAACGAAATCATCCCCGTTAGCACACCTGACAGGGCCGATGAGCCGATGGACCGAGAGATTGGTAATTCACAGTGAAGACCTTGACCCAGGAGTGGTCATTGTTACGCACACCAGCAGGCCAGAGTTCATGATCATCGACGAGACGTCCCACTAGTGACCGCAACAGTTGGCCCGAGATTCTTAGAGGATGCGCTTGAGCGGTACTATTCCGCCATTATTGATTTCGATGTTTTGGGTGATTTATTCGCATGATTTGATTTTGATGATTGAGGATTTACGATTTTTGCACAGTGTTGCACTTGATATCGTTTTCGTGCTTGGTTTCACATGTTTATGATTTTACGGTTTTAGACATTTGAGTTGATTTTGTGCGTATATACGCACACGATTTGGTTTTTGCACGCGATATAGTTCATATATGCTTGCAGTGCAGTGTTACGTATGTTGTGCATTTAGATGCCCTGGACTTTGATTTCGATGGTGATGTTCGATATTTGTTTTGTCCACCTTGTGCACCTGATTTGATTTTGCGCATGTTCGGCACTTGATATTGGATTTCATGATTTCGTGCATGATGGATGCACCTGGTTTGGATTTTCGCGCATGTTGAGCGCATGTTTTGAGATACGATTTTGGTGCACACTAGTTGCACTAAATCGAGATTCTTCGTGCATGTCAGATGGATCCGTTTTGCTGTCAGGCACGCACGTTGCCTATGACAGATGTTTCGTGCACAACCGATACACTTAGATCTTGTTTCTGTACACATGTTGACACATATATGGATTTTGATTTCCGTGCGCACCAGACACACGTAGTATTCGTATACATATTTTGGGATTGATTTCTTATAGAGCAGTACGTTTTTATGATATTTGCTATGTGTTTTCGTACTGAGCAGGACTAGTCAGAGGATAGTACCTGAATGTATTTTGCATGCATTGATAGTTATCGAAGGGAATTCCAAAAAGCGATCTATAGTCTCAGTATTTACCTACGTGTCTGATATGACACGAAACGTTTAAAAAAAGAAAACCCTTCCAAATTGTTTCCCAAAATGGCGGAACGTACAGTTCAAACAAAAGGTATATATGTATATGATTATTTTCTTATGATAGACGTTCGCCACTGTGCAGTGTATACGCATTGCACAGCGACTTTAAAAGATTTGGCATGCATTTTCTTCAGATATTTACATATATAGAGTTGATATTTACATGTATAGTTTCAAGATTATATCATATTGGTTTTGTATTGGATTTGACATTTATGTCTTTACCATGACTCCGATGATTGTGGGATGCTTGACGGAGTTTTGATTTGAGTTATATGCTCATTTTTCATGCGCATGCGCTGCGCTACAATTTGTTTTATGTATTTACAATTTCGGAGCCCCGACGACTTGATGGTTTTGGTTTAGATGTTTTAGTATTTGGGGGGAGTTTTACTTTAAATTCGGGGACCGAATTTTTTTAAGGGGGGAAGATTGTAGCGTTTTGAAAATCGTTTCGGTGAAATTTCGGAAAATCGGTAAAATAAGGGGGTTTTCTGTAAAAAGTCAAAATGCAAATATCTTATTATAAAAATTAAATATACATATTCTAGCTATGTAATTGCTAGTATTTGGTGTTTATTGAGGCACAAGTGAAATTTCAAATTTTCTGAAAAAAAATTTATTTTATTATTATTTTAAGCCGTCACTAATACATTTAATTAGGGAAAATTACAAATTGGAATGAGTTGAAACAAATTTTGTTCATCATAACATATTAAACATAATTTTAACATGTTGTTTTTGAAACAAAATGAATCTGCTAAACGGTGTTAGAAATTATTGAAGAAAAAAAAAGGCTTTTTTGGTGAAATTAGCGAAAACTTGCAATTTGGTAACTTGAGGGGTTCTTTTTGCATGGAATTTTCTTGTACTCTCTCTCACCCATCCTCACCCACTCATGGCCGGCCCCACCACCACCAACAGCAGCCCACTCACTTTCCCTCTCCTTTTTACTTCTTTTATATGAAAAGAATGGTTAAAATAAAGGTTTTTTTATATATTTATGTAGGTGGGGGTATTATGGTAATTGGGAGGGGCTTTGACTTAGTTTTTTCTTCACACCATTCCCTCACAACTCCCCACTTCCTCCCATGGCCGAAAATGACCAGCAGCAGCCCCATTTCCCCCCCCCCCCCCCAAATTTCCATCTCTTTTGCTTCAATTTCATCTCAAAACACATCAAAAAAATCCACAATTCCTTCACTAATTCAAAGCTAATCCCTATTCTACCTCTTCTAACATTCAAATTGGTTTAAAGCATGGTGAAAGGAGGTGTCTTTGGAGGCTAGAGAACCTAGGGTTTCAAACTTGAGAGGTATAATTCTAATCTAATGTTTAATTTGTAGTTTGATTATGCTAAAATAGGCTTTTAAAGTGTTAATTTGGTTGTTGTTGGTTGTGTGATGAAATTCAAGAGAAGGGTTAAAGTAAGAAATTTAAAATTGAATCCTTTCATGTGGGTTAATTTGAGTGTTGTAGCTAGCTAGTTGTGTGGATTGGGTGATTGTGCAATGTTGCGACCATTTTGTCGAAAATCCGCGATGTTTGCGCAATTTTTCGATTTCTAGTGCAAACTTGGTTTTGTAAAATAATTGCAAATGTTAGACTAAAAATCTAATTAGGTTTTTCATGACTTCATTAACATTATTAAGTGTAGTTTAATGCTTTAGATCATGCAAATCTAAGCTAGATTGTAGTTTGTGCATTTTTGCTATGAAATTGTTAAAATTGGTTATGTTTGCAAACTAGATTTTTTGAGATTGATATTAAGAATTAAGTTTAAAATCTAATTAACATTGGTATGACTTAATTAAGAAGGTTAGTGAGCCTTATGGCCATTAGTTTTGTCAAAACATCTTGTTTTGTACAAAAACGGTGATTTGTGCTTGCTAGATTTTCGGAAAAATGACTTTTTAAGTGAAATTGGGGTTTTTGTGAGTTTTAACCTATTTTATATTAAAATTAATGTTCGTGAATGTGCAAATGAGTGTATTTGGGTTTTTCTCGATGGTCTGGCGTTTGTACACCGACGTCGAGAGTTTTTGGGTTGATTTGTGAAAGCAACCATAGGTTTTGACCTATGTGGGATTCGTGAGTCGTTTTGGTCTTGAGTCGGATTTTAATGCGATACGGTGCGTTATGATATGTAGGTAACCCATGTGGATTTCGAGACGACAAGCAAGCGCATAGCGACGTCGGCACCGGCGAGCGAGGACCAGGTGAGTAGATTTATATCTACGGAGAGAAGTCGGGTGGATGGCGTATAGCACCCCCGCAGTCCGTGGTGATGTATACGAATACGTATACACACATATATATTGATTATTTATTATTGAGGTTATTGATGATAAAGATAGATTTTAGGTGTGAATAGATAGGTTTAGTGTTGCGAGACCCTAGAGTAGAGGTTGCACCACATTTATACACACACCCATACTTACATACATTTTTCTTCATATGTGCTTATATAGTTATGTGTTCACATGGGTATGGGACTATGTGTTCATATACTGGATTTGAGGATAGTACTTGGGATTTGAGATGAGTCGATGAGATTTGATTTGAGGCCGTGAGATCGGTGATTTGGCAGGGTTCGTATTTGAGATATGACATGACGTTGTAGAGGGTCCTTTGACGTAGTGTTTCACACACGTGCATCCATACGTAGGTGGTATCAGTATTGTACTAGACGTAGGTCGGTACCCCGATCATGATATTTGATAAAGAGGATACCAGATGAATAGTATGACGAATGTGATATTGACCCGTATCCAGATTTGGGATGCCGTACGACGGATTTACGTACGAGCTATATATTGATGATTGATCCGCACTCTTGACTTGGGATGTCTGACTATAGGTATGTTATTGGAAATGATATTATTGAGGCGGGATCACCGACTATACATATACATGTATGTATATGTATCGACTCAGATGATAGGCGGTTTCCTTATCTATAGTTCAGCTTGTTAGTTCAGCCGTATAGTTTAGTGTAGTTGTTAGATTAGATTAGACTCCTACCTATTTCAAAACTTGCGGATCGTGGGTATTTTAAAAGACAGGTCAAGGGATCTACGGATATTTCAAAAGACGTATCCTTTCTTAAAATCACCGTAGCCCTTATTTTCAAAACCCCACGATTCGTGTTATTTCAAATGGCACCATTGTTTAATATTTAGCTCCCGCTCATTATGGTTGCTCGCTCCGCATCGCATACTTACATTGTTATTTCATATTGCATTGTTGATATTATGCTGTTAGGACACCAGCACCATTACCGATGATGTGTATGTACCACGTACACTTACTTGCCGGCTCACACACATCTTCATCGGTAATTGCCATGTCACGTACACCATAGAAAATATTATTGCTTGACTTAGCTTGTTAGTTAGTAATATGACATGATATTAGTGTACTTGCTTTACATATGCCAGCTTAACATTATAGTTATTACTTGTCACTTCATGCATTCTGTTATTCATTGTTATGCCGCATTCATGCTTTTACATGCTATTGATGATTTGGATTCGGATTTCCATGAGATTTTCTGTATTTGGGGGGGGGGGGAACCGCAAAACTTATATAAACTGCTTTCTATCTTTTTAAATAAAAAGTGCGGTTTTTCCCATGATGTATGAGTCGTCCACCATGAGTTTGCTGATGGATTTCGAGACCCGATTCGAGGAGACGGATGAACCGTTTCGGGTACATGGTGGACCCGGTAAGGTACCCCGGGGCAAGAAGCGCGTGATGATGACGATGTGAGCCTGGCAGGGGAGCACTACCTACCGGTGATATTACCCGACGCGTCGGATATCCGGAGGATACCGTCGTGGTCTTGAGATGGATGGTAGGGGCCGGTCTGGACTGACGGTGCCCTAGATATTGTGATTGAGACATTGAGATTTCGAGATATTGAGCTACAGAGACTGTGATACAGAGATATCGAGATATTGGGATTACGTTTTGTGCCGATGCTAGGCACTGTTTTATGCTGATTTCATTATGATACCTCATTTTAAAAATACAAAGGAAATCTCACTAAATTATGAAAACAGTTTCTTCATTTACATGTATTCTGTTTTCATGCATTCATACCTCATTCATATGATATATTGCTACCTGAGGCACTGACACGGGCACATGAGATTACACTCGGGTTAGATATTTACCCCAGCCTTTGTTATAGGCTGCATGTTATATATTTAATTGAGGATATATTTTGATCATTGACCTAGGTTGCGTTATTTATGTGATTTCTTTTCGTAGATGTTTTTCTATTCATGAGTTGGCAACTTACCCCCATTGTGCCCCGTTTTCTTGCAGATTTTGCCGTACAGGTTTCATTACGGCTTTGATGGCACTGCTTCAAATTTCTGGGCGACTTGCTAGTAGGTGGGTTTACTTGTATCGTACCCCCATTATATATCTTGTATATCGTTATTCTGTTGTATCTAGAAGTTCCATCAACCAAACATGTAATTATTTTGAGATAGAGACCAGTGATGTTATTCCTTCGACCTTAGAGTCGCGCGTTATATTTCTGTGGTTTTCTTGTGGTTTTGAGTTTCCTTTTGAATTTTGATCCTCGCCGTTGGCGTTGTATATTATATTGCTTATGTGGTTGTGACCGTCGGTTGACAAAGAGCTAGCTCCCGCTTGGGAATGTCTTTTTATTGATTTCGTATACTATTCATGTTGTATCCCGTTTGGGGGCCAGTATTTACAAAGGAGACTCTGCCGAAATTTTCAGGAAATTTTTGATGTTTTTAGAAACCCGCATAATTCGGCTTATGCTTTTAAAACTACTTGTTTTAAGTTGGTTCTCCTTCACTCTACTGCTTTTCTTGGTTTGGATTTCTGGGTTTTCGGTTTACTTAGATTACATACGCCTCGAGACGTTCATAGTTTAAGTGTCGGTCATGTTCCGTACTTTCGGGCCGTGACAAAGTGGCCACCTCTTGAGTCCGTGGGACCCACTATAGAACAATGGGACTCTTCGGAATACATTCCGAAAGGGGGCAGATCTGTACTATAAACGGAATGATACCACCCTTCAATATAGAGGCGCCTTTTAAGTGAACTGGCACTACAGGAGCTTGAAAACTCCGTAGTTAAGCGTGCTCGGGCCAGGGAAGTCCTGGGATGGGTGACCTCCTGGGAAGTGGCCCCTGGTCGGGTCCGGTTCGCTCCGAAGGACAAAACCGTGCGGCTTCGGCCAGAGCGGACAATACTCTCTGTATTGGAGGTGGGGCGTGACAGAATGGTATCAGAGCTGGTCCCTCAATAGTAGGTCTGTGGTTCGAGGACGAACCATTGTTCAAAGGTGGGGAGAATGTCGGGACCCGGTTCTTGCTCACGGAGCAAAGTGCCACACGGAACAAAGTGTCACGCCAAGTGTCGTGTTAAGTGGGCGGGGGCCACCTCTTGAATCCGTAGGGGCCACCTCTTGAGTCCGTGGGACCCACTGTAGAACAATGGGAACTCTTCGGAATACATTCCCAAAGGGGGCAGATCTGTACTATAAATGGAATGATACCACCCTTCAATACAGAGGCGCCTTTTAAGTGAACTGGCACTACAAGAGCTTGAAAACTCCGTAGTTAAGCGTGCTCGGGCCAGGGAAGTCCTGGGATGGGTGACCTCCTGGGAAGTGGCCCCTGGTCGGGTCCGGTTCGCTCCGAAGGACAAAACCGTGCGGCTTCGGCCAGAGCGGACAATACTCTCTGTATTGGAGGTGGGGCGTGACATTTGTGGGTTATCCCAGACTTTGATGAGGGTTTTTACCATTAGGAAGATCAATATTTTTATTGTTCTTGACTCGACACAGTTTTAGTAAAATAGATTTTTTCAGAAAAACACAAGTGGGAGTATGGTAGAACTGGAAGTGATTCCAGAACCACAAACGATCATTGAAGATTTAATAGAACCTAAGGATTCAATTAGTTTTAACATTCCATTAACCACTCCGCAGATTTGGTGGGTAACCTCAGGCATCCGAGAGGTACTTCAGTCTTCTCAGAGACGGTGACAGGGAGGTTCTTGTTTACCCAGACTTGCCATTGCTGCTGCTCTAGACAATAAGACCCGACAGGAGGATGAGTATAGCGTCGTTCTTAACTAGCTTTAGAAGTGCACATGTATATGACTCTGCCAGAGGGTTGTTGTAGTCAGTGGGAGCAGCGGAAGCATAGTGGGAAAGTAGCTTATATCTATTTATATACTAAATCAAGTATAGCGGAAATAGATCATCTATTTTTGATGCGACAGTCATAGGCTTTGACTTCATCAGAATAGGAGATGGATCTGCTAAGAAGGTAGTAGAGAGTGATGTCCAGGTATTTAGGATGACATGCACTTGATAGGAAGAGATATTCCTATACTACGATCGGTTATACTGTGGTTGTCACAAAGTTGTTTCTCCACATAGGATATGGATATAATATCAGGGTTTTTGGTTACTAGATCTATGGTTTTAGATCTAGATTTGGGAAGTATCCTAATCTGGATACTTTGACATTATCTAAAGGTATTTTAGAATGGACGACTCCTGGCATGGTGGTGTACCTGCAGGTGATGGAGTTACCCTCTCTAAAGGTTTCTTACAGACTGAAGGGGAGAGGGATCTGCATGTTTATCATATCACTTGCTTAGGCAATTGAGTTAATCATGAAATGTCAAGTACCACACCAGATGTTGTTTTTTCACTAGCTGCAATAAACAGATATATTAATCCAATCTTGAAGAAACGTTGGGAAGCAGTTTATGAACATAAATGGATGTTCTAGGGATATGGTAATGGCAGCCTCCTTCGGGAGACAGTTATCATTTAAGACTTCCAAGGTGACCTGGGTGACAGAGTGACTGTCAGAGTTATAGTTTTTCCCTCTTCTGAGGGACAGTATGTTGGACAGGTGGTCCAAGCGGATACCGAGGAAGACATGGCGCAGTATACTGATTAAGTTCAGTAGAAGATACAGTCTAAGAAGTTTGCTGGATTTGGAGTTCATTTGTGAACTGGGTCCCATCAGATATCCAGACATATTCTAAGAGAGGTATTGCTCATTTCGGGAGATAGTTTTCTCCGCGAAGTTGAGATATAGAGAGATACAGAATGAAACACTGGAGTGGATCCACTTACTTAGGCTATTTCTCGAACGCAATAGTTTCTCAAACGGGCTTTGTGAGACTTATTATAGAGAAGTTGGGTGTTCGGTATCACACGGGCTGTGAGTATGCGACGCCGCAATAATTAGCCTTAAGTGCAAGTAGGAGATTGTTGGCTATAGTGTTAGTGTATATGCCCTAGAGGCCATTACTGTATCATACTAGTTTGTATATTACTTAATGGAAGCTTGGGATATTCACAGTTGTATATACAATCTTGCTTAATATAGTAGTATGCTACTTGGTTTGTTTCTACTTCAATGTGTACATGTGTTTATTTTAGTATATCACCTATACACATTAGTGGAGCCCTTAGGATCTTTGCTTGATTACCAGCGTTGTGATGGCAGTCACACTAGTGGGGGCTGGGTAATCTATAAGCACATCCTTATGCAGGTCCCTAGCCGCAGGACTATCGAGACAGGGCATCGATACTCCGGAGTAGACTAGCGTATGCGCTTCTCATCCCAGTGTGGGAGAAGGTCTGTCCCACAGCCATCAGTACGTCGTACTGGAGATAGTATGCGGGTGCTCGTTGGGTTACGAGTACACTGGACAGGACTCGTCGGGAACTGTTGGTTGATACTATACCTATCGTCAGTTATCAGTTCCTAGGTGACATGAGTACAGCTTAGTCCGCTGACTTGACACTGTCACTTCGCCTCGAGTGTGTTCCCACTGTACTTTGATTACTACCCTACCACGGCTCAAAGGAGTCGTGCAAATAGGTAGTTTTTAGGTGCAGTCCCGAAGCACTTGGAGGCAGTGACGGTTAGACAGGATTCGTCTCTCCCGGTATTGTTGGAGATAGTGCCCTCAGAGTCAATTATTGGATCACAGGCACGTGATTGCAATGATTGAGGGAGGACCTATCCCGGTAGGACAGTCTTACTCGAGATGATAGTATGGTATCTGGTTTATCTTTATCATCGTGTACTGCTTTAGGTGACCTGACATGTCGCTATTACACGTTGATAGAGCCCCTAGGATTCTTGCTTGACTACCAGCGGTATGATGGCGATCATATACGTGGGAGCTGGTAGTCTATAAGCACATCCTTAAAAGGTCCCTAGTCGTAGGAGTTTCGAGACAGGGCATCGATACTCCATTAGTAGACTAGTGTATACAGTCGAGACCCCGACGAGGGGCGGTGGCCGGTCTCATAAGCCACTGGTGTCAGTTGGTTCACCTAAGATGTATACAGGTGCTCATTGGGTTATGAGTACACCGGACAGGACTCGCCGGGAACCTGCTAGTTGGTCTTATACCAGACGTCAGATAGCAGTTCCCTGGTGACATGTGTACAGGTTAGTTCATCGACCTGAGATCGTCATTTTTCTCGTGTGAGTTCCCACTGTGCTTTGATTACTACCCTACCACGGCTCAAAGGAGTCGTGCAAACAGGTTTTAGTTGGGTACAGTCCCGAGCCACATGGAGGCAGTGAGCGGATCTGCAGGGGTTCGTCTCTCCCGATATTGGGGGTGAGGTCGCGCTGTGTCTAGGAGAGCCATTACAAAAAGCCCTCGGCCGAGGCAGGAGATTTACTGGTAGGTATTCCAGTAGTATCTCAAGGTGTTCTGGGCTACGCTCCGACACGACTTGTACCGCTTTTGGGGGTCTGACTTTTACCAACCCCCTAGGCCCGCCATGCGATACTCATAGACGAACGGACCGGACTGTACGGATATTGTCACTGACAGGCTCAGTAGGGTGTCAGGATGAGTTCGCTCATCGACGTCCCTTTTGGTCAATAGCTGGTGGCCCGTCACGTATTGGCTAATACCTCTGACGTGCTAATGGTTAAATCCACAGCCATAGTATTGACGAGTCTTTAGAGTCCACCACACTTTCAGTTACTCAAGCTTTCGGGCGAAACACTGTAGAGGCCGTATGGAGATATGGCAGGGTCCGATCAGATACGTGCGGTATTGCACGGATCAGGATCGGACAGTTTTGTACTAGTGGCCGTATGGTTATATGGCAGGGTTCGATCAGATACGTGCGGTATTGCACGGATCAGGATCGGACGGATATTACTAGCCGGCTTTGGCTTAAGCCGGTCCTAGTTTAGTACAGTGTAGATTTTGTCTCATTGCATTTGTATCCGGTCGGAATACAGATGCGGGTGTGTATGCACAGTATCGGGGTTTTCCTGTAATTTATTACGGGACCAGTTTTCTGGAGTTGCCAGTTTGCATTCCGTTCCGGCCGGTTTTCCCTTGTTCCTTCCCGGCCGGACTTTTCCGATGGAGGGGGTAATTTGCAGTTTTGCAAATTACATTTGTGGAGGGGGTTTCATGCATTATGAGGCATTATGATGGTTTAAGCATCTTTTCTTTTTCCTTCATAATAGTTAGCATTTATTGTGATTGGATTTGAAAAGGATTAGATTAGAAATGAGATGAGTGTTGATGTGAAACTTGCTTTTGATGTGGTCACCTCTTTGATCTCCTACACTCACCTCCCTTCTTGAAACTCACCCTTTTCTTTTGTGTGGCCGGCCACTTGAGGGAAGATGAGGGGATTCATTTTGTAGAGTGATATCTTCATCTCATTTCATTTTTCCTTTGCTAGAAAAATGATTCCACACATCTCTCCATAGTTCATTCTTTGATTCCTCCATCATGGCAACTACTTACCCCAAATGAGACAAGCATCATCTACACTACATTCTACAGCAAACCTTGGGCACGTCGACTAGCCAGCTTCGTGCCCGAGTTGCCTCGGTATTGAGGTGGGAGCCCGTAAAAGATGCAGACGATGTGGTGCCCTTCCGGCGAGGAGGCGACGACATGGAGACAGGACTTTCCGCGGGAGATCGGGACGATGAAGAGAAGACCGGAGGACTCGGATCACTTGGTATACTTCTCTTTCCATCTCTTGTTAGCTAGCATTAGGTTAATGGTTATGATCCGGGTTTTCATTGTCCGCGGTAGCGCCAGTTTCCAAGTAAGGAAAATTTTTGATTCCGCATTTTGGCCTAGGATAGACAGCCGGGGCGCTGCCGTGGCGCAACATGGTATCAGAGCCATGCCATTAACCTTTCCTAGCTTGTTCTAATGTGTTTTACTTATCCGATCGACCAAAATTCCAAAAACCGCATTTTGCTTGCATCAGTTTTCTGTCGATTTTTTCCGGGCTCGAAAAATTTTTCAGGTTGTAGAAAAGTGATGTACATGAAATTATAAGACAACTGGGAAAATTTGGACAAGTGTTACTGTAGAACCGCCGCGGAACCGCGGCCAAACCCCCCTTGGCGCCGCGGTTCCGCCGCAGTTCAGTGTGTTCACTGGACCAATTTTTTCCAGTGATCTTTTTACAGGGAAATAGGGGTTTTGGAACATTAAACTTGGGCCCAGAATTTCTGTGAGTGCTACAGTATTACTTGGGGGCCCACTTGTTAATTGTTTGATCGATTGGATATTTTAAACTCATTATTTCACAGTATTTACATTATATCTGCGACCGTGAATGTCACTTGATCGGTAAATCCCGTCTAACTACTATAGCCCGGTTAGACGGATTTGCGAACGTGACTTTCACGTTGATGTTCTATGTTTATGCTGTGTTGTTGCGGATCGGTCGTGGGGGATAGCCTGGATGCAATGCTAGTACAGTTTTGTTTTATATATACATTTGATATTGCGGGGCGAGCGTCCGACATGTGGACTGCCGTCACTTCCTGTTTGTATTATTCTTTTGGGGCACGACCTGGTTGCGGTCGATGTACCCGTTGTATGTATATTTTACTTTCTGTACTAGGATTACCCCGAGGAAGGGTGCACGGATAGCCGGGTTCTAGAGGTCAACGGGCCCGCATCTCATGGCATTGAGATGGAGGGGGCTTCACTCTAGGATTGGCGGGCTATTCGCCGCACTCGTAGGGGGTACAGGTTGACCCAGGAGGGGTGCCCAAGTTACCGGATTCCGTGAAGTGCTGGGTGGTCCATTCACGGTGCTGAAGGGGGCTGCCTCGCTTCAGGTTTTGGCGGGTGACTTGCCGCGCCCGTAGGGGTGTAGGATTTCATTGCACAGGCTATCCACACGACCAGGGGAACGTCGGGTTTCAGCAGTGGCTCTGTGAAACCCGGGGCTTCTAGATATCTGTATTGTTCTGTGATGTTGTACATTTCTGTGATGTTGCATTCTTATCACGCCTTGAGCGAATATAATATATTAGTATATATATTAGTAGATGTTGTATATGTTTTACATCCGCGCTAGTCCAGTCCCCGCTCTGTCGTTAGTTAGCTAACCTAACGGGTAATGACGGGACCCAGTGGCGAATGCGGATGGCATATACGTACATCAGTATATTTTCGTTCTTTGTGGTGTGATCATTTGATGGGACTGCGT
Source organism: Agapanthus africanus (assembly GCA_030015575.1). NCBI lineage: Eukaryota > Viridiplantae > Streptophyta > Magnoliopsida > Asparagales > Amaryllidaceae > Agapanthus > Agapanthus africanus. The sequence goes on along the minus strand of JASDDO010000004.1, from coordinate 134,806,045 downwards.
TGATTCGGATCAATGCAAGATAAACAAACCTAATCTGATGTTGTTGGAACATTTTTCAAAAAGCTGTTATTGCAAGGACGTTCACTTTTGTTTTGCATCGTGGTATTCATTTGGAATATCCTGCTCCTCAGTCGACGAGGCAAGGGCCGAGATCCCTTCACCGGGAGTGACCCCTTGGACAGAAGTTTGCGTCAGGGCATTAACTTCACTATAGCCGATTACTTTTGCTTTGCATCATGGTATTCAGTTGGAATATCCTGCACCTCATTCTACGGGGAAAGAGCCGAGATCCCTTCACCGGGAGTGACCTCTTTAGCAAAGGTTTTCGTCACTATATTTTTATAAAAAGTTATCCAGTTCCTTCAACGATATCAAGTTCATTACGGTAAAAGGTTTTTCGCCAAAAACCATTCGTAGCCCTCCGTCATTTCAGATTAGTATTACTTAGTATTCGTGCTGCGTATGTCGTGCTTAGCCGAGGCGTAGTGTTCGGTAGCTATGTAGTGCTTTTCTGTTGCATGGATATGAGATTGGTTAGGACAGTCGTGCGGTCATTTTGGCTCAGTCAAGGATTCGTGCGGGTGGGTCTAATGCAATCAAGATAATGACGGGTTGAACTTGACTAGGATCCTTTGATATGTTGGCTCAGTCAAGGTCACTTGGGTCCTAGGGGTAAAAAATCACATCGGGAGTTTCAAAAGAACTGAAACTTGCCAGGCATGCGCATACCTTCTGGAGTGTGGTGACTTGAGTGGATTCCGTCAAGTTATCATGCGATGATAGTTGGATCCCGATTCCCACTGATGAGTTAGTTTACTCCTCGGGTGACCCCGACTAATTCTTCTTTCAGGTTTGGAGGAGAATTTGAGGTACAGTGGGAGGTTTCCTGATTAGACAAAGTGATAACCATTCTGATCTAGGTTAGAGTGCACGCTGAGTGTTTCTTTTCTCTCTCTCTTTGGCAGCGACCATTGACCCGACCCTAAGACTATAACTCAGTAACCAAGTTGACCGAACCTTCTTAACACTGGCTTTTGGATTGTCAGAGTTGCAGACCTCATTGCCACTCCTACTTTTACCCTTTTCTCCAGGACACCCCGTATTACTACGAACGTCCACTTCCATTGGACAAAACCATCGTATGGTTATATACGAACTCGAAGGACTTCGAGGATGGTTTCTGGTTCTGGAGAAAACGAATTGGATTATTCAGTTGTCTTTTCTTTTCACCTTCTCTCATTGCGAGTGCTCCTTGGTTTAGGAGATAGTACACCTATTACGCAAATTGGATAGTCTTCTTCCAAACCTTAGGCTGGTGCCGAACGGTAGGGAATGAAGAAAACCAATTAGCATAACGATGGTGTGCAGAAGGTATTAAGATTAAGACAAAGCAAGGGATTAGTAAGAGGGCAAAGTAAATTGCGACTGCTATTCACGACCGAACCAAGTATTTCTTCGCCAATCCTAAATCACCTTTGTATTTCTCCAGGACACTCCGTATCACTACGAAGATCCACAGTTTATTTGGATACTCCATCGTATGGTTATATACGAACTCGGAAGGAACTTGTTCCAGTTCGGGGATGGATTCTGGTTCAGGAGAAATAGGAATAAGGTTTATTCGGTTGTCTTTTATCTTCACCTTCTCTCGCTTTGCGAGTGCTCCTAGGATTAGGACAGTACACCTTTTATGCTTATTGGATAGTCTTCTTCCAAACCATAGGCTGGTGCCGAACGGTAGGGAAGGAAGAAAACCATTTGGCCTAAAGGGGTGTGCAGACGGTAATGACTAAAGACATATAAAGGGATTTGGACAGATGGCAAAGAGACATACGGTTATAGTTGTGAATCTGGATAATGGAAGAGGCATTACTAGGAATACCAGGATACCCCAACGAAACATTTCGATGTTTCAGTTTCACTGTGTACTGTTAATGGAAAACTGATTTCCCGATTAGACACTTACTCCAGGGTATGTATTTACCAGGTATGATTCTCACATCTGTATGGTTTTACAGATGATGAGTAGGAGTAAGTTATTGGGAATTGGGTGATCATCCTCATTATATCGGGATTCGCTGTAATCGGTGATATTTGAGGAAGTCACCTGGGTTGTTTGCCGGACGGCAATTATTTGGTTTTGAATATCCGCGGTTATGCACCAATTTCAAATTGATATATCTGTACGTCAATTTTTATAGAGTGAGATATACCTTTTGATATTATGTCGATGACATTTACCTATATCAGTGGATGGTTAGGTAAGGAGCATTAAACAGCGGTGTAATTCTTCTTAACCATAAGTACAGTTTTCAACCTACGACACACAGAGAAAGAGTTGTTAGACTCAGCGGACTTATACAGAGTATTGTATGTTGTCCAGTGTCCATTAGGACAGAGGGGTTGGTCCTCATACTATATTCTGTTTACTTTTAACTTCTCTAGTTCTTAGACATGTGTTTCGTGAAAACACAGGGTCTAAGTTTTGAGGAGTTATAGGTATTTGAATAGAGTAGAGAACCATGTATATCAACTATCGGGATTCTTCAAAGTGATCGAAGATGTAGATATTTGTGTATGGTATTCAGTTGATAGTAATGATAAAGAGAAATTGCTTCTCTTTCAGGTTACTCACAATTGGAAGCATTCCTAAGTTGAGTAACGCTGATCGGCCTCCTTCCATTTAGTTGACATGCACTGGAGACAGCTTCATGATTTGAATCTGGTTAATTTAAATCAGTGCCTCTGGTTCTATATTGGATATAAAACAGTTCATATCTTAACGTTGTTAAGGTACGGGGAGTTGTCCGGCTTATGATTAAAACCAGAGTCTGGATAACTCAAGGCACGTTTCTGTAATGGCTGTTTGTGGGTTGACCCAGGCTATGACGAGGGTTGACTTTCTACCATCTTGACTCGCCACAGTTTTAACAAAAATGGATTTTTTTTTTAAGAAAAACAGTAGTGGGAGTATGGTAGAACTGGAAGTGATTCCAGAACCACAAACGATTACTGAAGATTTCACAGGAACCTAAAGATTCAATCTGGTTTGACATTCCATTGGCCACTCCGCAGATATGATGGGTAACCTCAGGCACTCGAGAGGTACTTCGGTATGCTCAAGGAGGGTGGCAGGGAGGTTCTTGTTTACCCAGACTTACCATTGCTGTTGTTCCAGACTGTGAGACCCGGCAGGAGGATGAGTATAGCATCGTTCTAAACTAGCTTTAGAAGTGCACGTCTATATGACTCTGGCAGAGGGTTGTCGTAGTCAGTGGGAGCAGCGGAAGCATTGGTGGTCATCAGGCTTATGTCTATTTATAGACTAAAGCAGTTACAGCGGAGATAGATCATCTATTTCTGGTGTGACAGTCATAGGTTTGACTTCATCAGAATAGGGGATGGATCTGTTAAGAAGGTAGTAAGGTGTGATGTCCTGGTATTTGGATGACATACACAGAGTAGGAAGTGATATTCCTATAATACGATCGGTTATACTTTGGTTGTCACACAGTAGTTTCTCCACACAGGACTTGGACATTATATCAGACATTCTGATTACTAGATCTATGGTTTTAGATCTAGATTTGGGTAGTTTCCCAATCTGGGTACCTTGACTGCATTCTATGAGTATTTAGAATGGACGACTCCTGGCACGGTAGTGTACCTGCAGGTGATGGAGTCACCCTCTCTAAAGGTGTCTTACAGACTAAAGGGGAGAGGGATACGCATGATTGACAGATCACTTGCTTAGGCAATTGAGTCAATCATGAGATGTCAAGTACCACACCAGATGTTGTTCTTGCAGTAGATGCAATAAGTTGATATTGATCCAATCCTGGAGAAACAGTCGGAAGCAGTTTTAGAACATAAGTTGATGTTTTAGGGATATGATAACGGCAGCCTCCTTTAGGAGACGGTTATCATTCCAGGCTTCCAAGGTGACCTGGATGGCAGAGTGGCTGTCAGAGTTATAGTTTTCCCTCTGACGAGGGGCAGTATATTGGACATGTGGTCCAGGTGGATACTGAGGGAAGGCATGGCGCAGGATACTGATTAAGTTTAGTTGACGATACAGTCTAAGAAGTCTGGATTTGGAGTTCATTTATGAACTAGGTCCCATCAGACATCCAGACATTCCAAGACAGGTATTGCTCATTTCGGGAGATGGCATTCTCTGCGAACTTGAGATATAGAGAGACATAGAAAGAAACATCAAGGCGGATCCACTCACTGAGGCTATTCCTCGAACGCAATAGTTTCGCAAATGGGTTTTGTGAGACTGACTAGTAGAGGAGTTGGGTGTTCGGTATCACACGGGCTGTGAGTATGCGACATCGCAATAATTAGCCTTGAGTGCAAGTGGGAGATTGTTGGAGATAGTGCCTTCAGAGTCAATTATTGGATCACAGGCACGTGATTGCAATGATTGAGGGAGGACCTATCCCGGTAGGACAGTCTTACTCGAGATGATAGTATGCTATCTGGTTTATCTTTATCATCGTGTACTGCTTTAGGTGACCTGACATGTCGCTATTACACGTTGATAGAGCCCCTAGGATTCTTGCTTGACTACCAGCAGTATGATGGCGATCATATACGTGGGAGCTGGTAGTCTATAAGCACATCCTTAAAAGGTCCCTAGTCGTAGGAGTTTCGAGACAGGGCATCGATACTCCATTAGTAGACTAGTGTATACAGTCGAGACCCCGACGAGGGGCGGTGGCCGGTCTCATAAGCCACTGGTGTCAGTTGGTTCACCTAAGATGTATACAGGTGCTCATTGGGTTATGAGTACACCGGACAGGACTCGCCGGGAACCTGCTAGCTGGTCTTTTACCAGACGTCAGATAGCAGTTCCCTGGTGACATGTGTACAGGTTAGTTCATCGACCTGAGATCGTCATTTGTCTCGTGTGAGTTCCCACTGTGCTTTAATTACTACCCTACCATGGCTCAAAGGAGTCATGCAAACAGGTTTTAGTTGGGTACAGTCCCGAGCCACATGGAGGCAGTGAGCGGATCTGCAGGGGTTCGTCTCTCCCGGTATTGGGGGTGAGGTCGCGCTGTGTCTAGGAAAGCCATTACACAAAGCCCTCGGCCGAGGCAGGAGATTTACTGGTAGGTATTCCAGTAGTATTTCAGGGTGTTCTGGGCTACGCTCCGACACGACTTGTACCGCTTTTGGGGGTCTGACTTTTACCAACCCCCTAGGCCCGCCATGCGATACTCATAGACGAACGGACCGGACTGTACGGATATTGTCACTGACAGGCTCAGTAGGGTGTCAGGATGAGTTCGCTCATCGACGTCCCTTTTGGTCAATAGCTGGTGGCCCGTCACGTATTGGCTAATACCTCTGACATGCTAGTGGTTAAATCCACAGCCATAGTATTGACGAGTCTTTAGAGTCCACCACACTTTCAGTTACTCAAGCTTTCGGGCGAAACGCTGTAGAGGCCGTATGGAGATATGGCAGGGTCCGATCAGATACGTGCGGTATTGCACGGATCAGGATCGGACAGTTTTGTACTAGTGGCCGTATGGTTATATGGCAGGGTTCGATCAGATACGTGCGGTATTGCACGGATCAGGATCGGACGGATATTACTAGCCGGCTTTGGCTTAAGCCGGTCCTAGTTTAGTACAGTGTAGATTTTGTCTCATTGCATTTGTATCCGGTCGGAATACAGATACGGGTGTGTATGCACAGTATCGGGGTTTTCCTGTAATTTATTACGGGACCAGTTTTCTGGAGTTGCCAGTTTGCATTCCGTTCCGGCCGGTTTTCCCTTGTTCCTTCCCGGCCGGACTTTTCCGATGGAGGGGTAATTTGCAGTTTTGCAAATTACATTTGTGGAGGGGGTTTCATGCATTATGAGGTATTATGATGGTTTAAGCATCTTTTCTTTTTCCTTCATAATGGTTAGCATTTATTGTGATTGGATTTGAAAAGGATTAGATTAGAAATGAGATGAGTGTTGATGTGAAACTTGCTTTTGATGTGGTCACCTCTTTGATCTCCTACACTCACCTCCCTTATTGAAACTCACCCTTTTCTTTTGTGTGGCCGGCCACTTGAGGGAAGATGAGGGGATTCATTTTGTAGAGTGATATCTTCATCTCATTTCATTTTTCCTTTGCTAGAAAAATGATTCCACACATCTCTCCATAGTTCATTCTTTGATTCCTCCATCATGGCAACTACTTACCCCAAATGAGACAAGCATCATCTACACTACATTCTACAGCAAACCTTGGGCACGTCGACTAGCCAGCTTCGTGCCCGAGTTGCCTCGGTATTGAGGTGGGAGCCCGTAAAAGATGCAGACGATGTGGTGCCCTTCCGGCGAGGAGGCGACGACATGGAGACAGGACTTTCCGCGGGAGATCGGGACGATGAAGAGAAGACCGGAGGACTCGGATCACTTGGTATACTTCTCTTTCCATCTCTTGTTAGCTAGCATTAGGTTAATGGTTACGATCCGGGTTTTCATTGTCCGCGGTAGCGCCAGTTTCCAAGTAAGGAAAATTTTTGATTCCGCATTTTGGCCTCGGATAGACGGCCGGGGCGCTGCCGTGGCGCAACAGGTATTGGGGGTTGACATCGCGCTGTGTCTAGGAGAGCCATTACACGAGTAGTCCCTGGCCAGGGCAAGCGAGATATACTGGTAGGTTTCCAGTGTTATCTCAGGGTGTTCTGGGCTTCACTCCGACACGACTTGTACCACTATTAGGGGACTGACGTTTACCGCCCCCTAGGCCCGCCATGCGATGTATCAGACGAACAGACCGGACTGTACGGCGACTGTCACATTCAGGCTCAGTAGGAGTTCAGATGGGTTTCACCTCGTCAGTCTTCTTGTCGGCATCTACCTGGGGACCGTTACGCACAGCTAGTGCCGCTTGCGGTCTGTGGTTAAACCTACTGCCAGCGTAGTGTCGAGTCTTTAGAGTCCCACACAGAAAGCTATTCGCCTTTAGGCAAAAGAGTAGAGGTCGCATAGTTTTGCGACAGGTCGCATGGTTTTGCGACAGGGTTCGGTCACATCCGTGCACTTATGCACGTTTAGTGTCCGGACAGTTAACACTAGCGGGCTTTGGTTTAAGCCAGATCCTAGTGTACGCTTTGGGATTGGTTTTATCTAGTATGTATTCGTGTTCCTCGGAACGCGGATGCGGGTGTGTATGCACGGTTGACGGAGTGACAGAGGCAGAGGATTCTCATTAGGGTTGTTGACTGTTGACTATTGACTTTTTGCTAAACCCTAATGAGAATATGATATATGATTAACATTAATATTAATTAAGTATTATAGTGACATGGTTGTTGAGGGGTTGACTTTGTTGACTTGTTGACTTTGTTGACTAGGTTGGACTAGTTGACCATCATCATGACAATAGCTATCATTTCATGGCAAAGACTTTTGCTTGCTTGTTTATCTTGTGCAAAATGAGTGCATGAAATGATATGGCTATTGTAGCTTAAACCATCACTAATACTTGATTGCTATTATTGGTTATGATGGCTTTGGATTATGAGAGCTAAGAGAGAAAAGTCTTGCTCATTCTATCATTTCCATTCTCTCTCTTGGTTTGAGCTCTCACCCTCTTCCTCTTGCTCTCCCTTTCTCTCTAGTCTATGGTTCATTTGTCTCATGAGTTGAGAAGCAAGAACCATAGAGAAAATCCCAACACACTCTCATCTACTCACTCTAGTTCATAAGGTTTAGTAAACCGAGTGAACTAGTTTCTTCAAAGTTCGAAGAAGAAGCCAAAGGTAGAAGCTTTCGGGTGGATCTATCTTCGGCGCAAGGAGACGACGGGGTGAAGCCGATCCGTACACCATCGAGAGTTGAAGACGAAGGAGTTCAAGAAAGAAAGGTATAACCCCCTAACCGAGTAGTTAACAACTCCTAGTTAGGTTGTTAGGTAGATAGTTTAACAAAGATCCGTTTTGAGTCCATGTTACCTCCTCTAGAAAAATCGTTTTTCGTCATTTCCGCAAGCCCGTAAGTACCGGGAGCGGTAGCATGGACTTACATATAGAGCCCTCAAGGCAATTATCGTAGTCGCAGGCAGGTGATTATGATGATTGAGCGAGGACCTACACCGGTAGAACAGTCTTACTCGAGATGATAGTATGCTATTTGGTTTATCTTTATCATCATATACATGTTGATATAGCCCATAGGATTCTTTCTTGACTACCAGCATTATGATGGCGATCATCTACGTGGGAGCTGGGGGACTATAAGCACATCCTTAAATGTCCCTAGTCGTGGGAGTATCGAGACTGGGCATCGATACTCCAGTGTAGACTAGTGTAGACTTATCCAGACCCTGACGAGGGGCGATGGCCGGTCTCACAAGCCATTGGTGTCAGTTGTTCACCTAAAATAGTATACATGTGCTCATTGAGTTATGAGTACACTGGACGGACTCGGCGGGAACATGATAGTTGGTATTATACCTATTGTCAGATAGCAGTTCCCTGGTAACATGTGTGCAGGTTAGTCTGTCGACCTGAGATCGTCATTTGTCTCGTGTGAGTTCCCACTGTGCTTTGATTACTACCCTACCACGCCTCAAAGGAGTCGTGCAAACAGGTTTTAGTTGGGTACAGTCCCGAGCCACATAGAGGCAGTGAGCGGATCGTCGGGGATTCGTCTCTCCCGGTATTTGGGGTTGATGTCGCGTAGTGCATGAGTGGCCATCACCAGAAATCCTTGGCCGGGGTATACGAGAATTACCGATCCAGGATCGATAGTTTCTCAGGTGGTGATGGGTTTCATACCGACATGAATTATCGCGTTATTAAGGGTCTGGCTTTATCCACCCCCCTAGACTCGATATGCGATACTCTTAGACGAACAGACTGGAATGTACGGATATTGTCACTGTCAGGCTCAGTAAGGGTTCAGAATGATTTTGCTCGTCGGCCTTCCTTTCGCTCAATACCTGGGTAGCCGTTACGCACAGCTAGTGCCGCTAATATGCTTGTGGTTAAACCCACTGCCAGCATATTGACGAGTCTTTAGAGTCCCATATAGAGGGTTTTTCACGGTTCAGGCGATATGGTGTAGATGACATATGTTGGTACATACAGGTGTCTGATTAAATATGTGTACATGCTGCACAGACTTTAATCGGACGATTGATAATACTAGCGGCTTAGGATTAAGCCGGATTATTAAATTAGGTTTTGATTTAATTCTAGTATTATTGTTTACTATTTATTTTCTCTCTAGGCTATTCGTATTTTTGTACGAATACACGTATATATATTTCGATACGTATACCAGGTTTCATTCCGTATTTATACGGAATAGTTTCTAGAAGATGTCCACCTCATTAATTGATTTTTTTATAGAAAATTAATTTTGGAAATAAGGTGGAGGGGGTGAGGTGGTGTAACATTTTAGAAATCGTTTTGCGAATTTTCCGTTTTAGGGTAAAATAGTCGATGGTTTCCGTTTTAACCCGATTGTGATCGAACTTCTGTATAAACTTGTCGGCACCTAATTTAGCTAGAATAAAGCTAGTGTGCGGACTTTGGGGGTCAATGGAAAGTTTTGGTTCACATAGAATTTTTCCCTAATTAAAATATTGTTTTAATACTTTATTTGTGCACTTTATTAGTGGTAATTACTTTTTGGTTTGGGTTAATTACTACTAATGTGGTTTTTATGCTAATCTAATCACTAGATTAGCAATAATCCATCTTTGAAAAATATCCATCCAAAATATCTAGATATTTGTTCTTTTAATGGAAAATTTTAGTTAGAAAAGAAATTGATTTAAGAGGTGGTTTTTGTATAAATGCTTTTGTGTGGCCGAGCCACTTCATGGCAGCCCCATCTTTTGGCCGAGCCCTATTTGGAGTGAAAAGTTTGTTCATTACATTTTTTTTCCATAGCATGCACAAAATTTCCTTTGATAAATCCTTAAGCTCATTTCATCGATTCCCTCAAAAGGCAACTTCTTTTACCTTAACCCGATTCGTTGGATGCCTTGAGGCAAAGTATTTTGCATTCTCTCTACTTCAGTCTTGGACTTGTAAGCTAGCAAACTTGTTTTTTTGATCTTTTGTGGAGGTATAAAACCCTTACCCTAATCTTTATTTGTTATTTAATTTTTAAGTTAGCTTATTAGATGTGTAAATAAAGCTTTTAATTGCATGTTTAAAAATTCTAGAAATGGTTTTGATAATCAAGTTAGGGTTTTCATTAGTAAAAGGGTTAATTGTTAAGTTATGCTTGAAGAAAACTTAACCTAGTTTGCTAGTTTGTTAAATGTTATTTTCCTAATTATCAAATTAGCTTAATTACAAACTAGCCTTTTTCTAATCCTAATTAGATGAGATTAAAATTATAGTAATGGTTTGGATGGTTTAACCTTACTATTTTGTGATGTTTGTAAATTCTAGTTTGGTAAAAAGTTGTAGTTTGGTGCTAAAATGATATATATTGCTAACTAGGTTTCGGTAAATTTTAGGCGTGGGTTTCTTTTGACGTTGCGACGTTAATTATATTGATTCCACGCTATATCTTATGTTGTGAATGCGCGATCAGTACGATCAGGGTCTAGGCTTGGTAGCTGTGTCGCTTTGCATTCCTAGCTAGGGTCGTACCGATGTCGTTCGTGTCTTTGTGTAGCTTTTGCTCTTGAGTTGGTTTCGTAGTGTCGCTACGTGCGTTAGCCACTTAACGAACGCTTAAGAGTTTGTTTGGAGTTGGTGCATCGGTCAAACGTAGTTGGTACGTGTTATTGATCGATTGCTAATATACACTTGTTATATTGTTATATGCTTTCAGGATCGCAGGCGGGGACTTCGGGCGCTGCGAACAGGGGAAAGCGAGTAGTTGGCTTTACTTAGCCAGGATGGTTGGTGAGTAGATTTAACATCTACAGGGGGATCGCCCGCATGGCGTTATGCGTCTGGGCTAGATCAAATGACATGACTATTAGTTAGAAGTATACGGATATTGATTGTGCATGTATACCTTTGTTGCTTATCTCATTTCCTTGTGTATGGAGTTATTATTAATGAAACACAACACCATTATTGACGGTTCATGTTTCACGAGCACTAATTGTAGGCTACACACACACCGTCAATAATTGTCATGACACACAAAACACTTATATATATGTGATATTGTATTGTTTAGGGACATTGAGACATGATCCCTATTCCCTATTGTGCATATGACATATAGCATACATGTATACCTACATGCTTACACATATGCCTTTCTATGCACACATACTTACATGTACACCGTGCATACATACTTACATGTATACTCACTTACCTAGATAGGGCTACACATACCTATGTGGTGTTGTTTTGTTATTGACGTGGGGTTATTGATTCTTATGCGTTGGCACATATGATAGTAGTATACCTTGCCATGCCTACATGCTAGTTACCTATATACCCATATGGTATCGTACCATTAGTGACATGTATATACACATATGAGATATAGCTACATGTACAACTTGCATACCTACTTACACATATACTTGGAGGGTCTTACATCATTATTGATAGGTAGATACACAAATCTTTCTATATCGACATGGTTACGCATACCTGGCTATAGCTACATGTTCACTTTTATTTGATGTTGTATGGACTTGGAGGAAATTAGGAACCGCATGATATATATATTAACTTGTTGCAGTTAAATAGCGGTTTTTTTCTTTATATGCTCATATTACTGTTTCATGTTGCATATATTACATTCATGGATTTCATATGATGTTCTCTGATATTTTTACTCCTAAGTATATATAACAGTGGAATGGGACACTGTTATATATGCCTATATACATATATTAGTGGAATGGGACGCTAATATATGTTTATTGATTCATGAATTTATACTTATTCATTACTTGATGTTTTCTGGATTTGAGGACCGTGGAAGTTTCATGAAATTATGCATTATTTAAAAAACCCGGTTTCTCTTGATATGATATTTCAGCAGCCACCATGAGTTTTATCGGTTCTGATATATATACCCCATGCGAGGAGGCGTAGCGGGCCGTGTGAGGGTACATGGTGGGGACCGGAGGTACCCCGGGGCGAGAAAGGTTTTTCGACGGACCATGCCGATGAGGCCTGACAGGGGAACCATACCTACCGGTGACAGTACCTTTGACTCGATGGGTATCGTGGGGATACAGGCCGGGGTCATGTACATATGGATACGTCAGATTTCGAGTGTCTGAGATAGGCACTCGAGTTTTCGGATAGCGTATGATACGTACCTATCAGGGGGCCAGTCGTGGTGAGAGCACCTGATAGTCCAGTATTTATGTGTCGATGTTAGATACTTGTTTCATGATGTTTTTGGGTGTCGATGTTGGACACTCACTTTATATGGAAACTTACTCGAATACTGGATATTGGATATATGAGATATACTTGACTTTGTACATTCAGGATACATGAGATTTACTTGACACTGTGCATTCAGGATATATGAGGTTTACTCGATTTTGTACATTCAGGATATATGAGGTTTACTCGATTTTATACATTCAGGATATATGAGACTTACAGGATATGAGAGCCAATTTGGGGGCTGATTTGAGAAAATTTGGGATTTAGATTGTCTTGATGGACGTTGGTCCTGTCACGAGGTCAGGATTCCGTGAGAATGACATGTTTTATTCCATACTCCTCATTTATGTTATATGCATTGCTTCATGTATTAGTAGTACCTGATAGAGTACCTTTCATGACTGTTGCATATACTTATTGTCATATTATTGCTTCATGTATTAGTTGTACTTGCTAGAGTACCTTTCATGACAATTGCATATATATGACCATTTATTGCTATCCGCTTGCATGTATTAGATTCGCGCTGTACGTGCATACTTGCGATTACCTGCATATGTTATTTACTATTCACGAGTTGGCAACTCACCCCCGTTGTGCCACAGTGTTTTGCAGGTAGTCTCTCAGGGCAGTCGCGGCAGGCTTTTCATCTTTCGTATCATCTTTCGCAGCGGATACCGCTTCGGCTAACTGCGTGCAGTTTTGCTATAGGTAGGTTGCGGTTATCTGATATTGCTTATTGTATATTCGTTGTATCATGTACTCTCCATCTACCACTTTCATGTGTATGACTTAGAGATTTGATGTGAGTACGATATTGTATATTTTGGTGACTTGGATGTCTTTTATGCAGTTTTACTTATATCGTCTTTTATTTCTTCGCTACGGCGTAGTATATCTGTTGTGGTGGTTTTTTTCCGCCGTTGGGCGTGGATTTTCTCCCGTTGGGGATATTTTACTTTATATTTATGTTGTACCCATTTTTGGGGTTAGTTTTTACAAAGGAGATGCTGCCAAAATTTTTAAGAAAGTAAAGTTGGACTTTAAAGAATTTGGTTTGAGATTTCAAAAGTTTTGAAAATGCTATTATCACTTACTACTTTTGATGGTTTAGATTGTTGGGTTTTCGGCTTACTTAAATTTTGTTATTCCTGTAGACGTTGCGTAGTTTAAGGGCCGTCACGTGCCAATTTCGGGTCGTGACAAAGTTGGTATCAGAGCGCTAGGTTTTAACTTTCGGAGTATAGGATGACCTTGGTATGATGGAGTAGGTAGCTTAAGCAGAGTAACATAGTGTGTGTATGTCCGCGGCATACTCACGACGCGGTACTCCGCCTAAAGTTACCTAAGTACAAATTGCTTGAAATTCCTTCCTTGATGATAAATATCCTTATGATTCGATTTCCGTGTTCATATCGAATCCTATTTCCATTTATAGCCTTTGCCGCTGATGACTATAGGCACTCAGAGTGATGCAGCGAGGGCCGAGGTCAGATTTGACTCGTGTGGGATGAGGACTGACCAGGATAGCATGCTCGTTGCAAAGGAGAAGATGGATCCGCCTTCGATAGATCATATCGCTAGGCTTGAGGCAGAGATGCAGGACTTGCGCAAGACGATGAGGTCTTTGGTTGAGGCAAGCAGAGCGCGGCGACAGGAGGTTGCTACCCCTGTTACCCAGTTGTTCCTTGTGATCAGCACTCGGTATCCTGTTACTCACACAGCACCAGTGGACGCAGCCCGTTTTGACGAGCAGCGTCTTCCCGAGACTTTGTTAGTACGAGGACAGAGGAGGGCTCGTGCAGGTGTACCAGCCCCGAAACGGAGGTTCAGTCGCCGTGACAGGTTTCGTGCACGTCGCGGGAGTAGCAGAGGCTTGGGACGAGAGATGTGTTAGCTAGATCAGCCTTTTGTGTTGTTAACTTCTGTCAGCGATTCTTTTGTTGCGCGACACGTATTTCAGTCGTGTGGAAATCGGATAGGAGATAGAGATTCGTCCGTTGTTTTGATCTTCTAGAGATGTTAGATTTGACATTCTCCTGGGCACGTACTGGTTAGCTACGTGCTATGCGTCTGTAGACTACCGTGAGGAAACAGTCAGGATTTGTTTCCCGGCGAGTCAGTTCTTGTGGTGCAGGGGGACAGTGGTGCCGCCCATCACAGCTTGAATTCAGCCTTTTCGCTAGTCGGCTTTTGAGGAGAGGATGTCGAGGATTCTTGGCTTGCATTCGTGATGCTGGAGCCACAGTGGGTTTATTGGACCGGCTTTCCATCGTGCGGTAGTTTCCGACTTTGTTCCAGATGAGCCGGAGGAGCTTAGGGAGCTTAAGGATTTGCTGCAGAGTTGCTAGATACGGGGACTTGTACGTCCAAGTGTTTCGCTTTGGGGAGCTCCTATTCTGTTCGTCAGGGAGAAAAATGGCAGTTTGAGGATGTGTGTTGATTGATCTTCAATTGAACCAAGTTACGGTGCGGATAGGTATCTTTTACCTCGCATTGACGATTTGTTCGACTTGCTCCAGAGTGCGAGACATTTTCTAAGTTTTTTTGGGATCAGGTCATCATTGGTTGCGGGTTCGGAGTGATGACATTCCGAAGACTGATTTTGTGCGTGCTACGGGCAGTATGTATTTTGGTGGTGTCATTGGACTCACCAATGCCCTAGCAGCATTCGTGGATGTGATGAACCAGATTTCTTCAGGTCATTCCTCGACTAGTATATTGTTGTGTTATTAATGACATTCTGGTCTATTCCAATGTATCGTGAGGAACATGAGCATCACTTGAGGATTTGCTTTGCAGACATTAGGAGAGCCCCAGCGGTTTGCTAAATTCTAGGGGTGTTCCTTCAGGCTTGATTGTGTTGACTTCCTAAGGTCATGTGGTTACGGGAGACGGTATTTGTATGGACCCGAGGGAGATCGAGGCTGTACAACTTGGGCTAGACTTATATCCGGGACTAAGGTCCGCAGATTTTTGGGCTTAGCAGGTTTTTACCGCCGTTTCGTGCAGGATTGTTTGTGTATCGCTGCACCGTTGACTGGACTAACCGGGAAGGAGGTTCCTTTTCTTGGACTGAGGCATGCGTGCAGAGTTTCAGCAGTTGAAGACTTGGTTGACGACTGCACCAGTTCTTTCTTTGCCTTCTGGATCGGGCGACTTTGTTGTTTTACTGTGATGTTTTGTGAGTGGGGCTCGATTGTGTACTGATGTGGCACTATAGAGTTATCGCTTATGCTTCCCGACAGTTGGAGGAAGTACGAGCACGATATCCCACTCATGATCTGGAGATAGCCGCGATGGTCGTGCGTTGGAGATTTGGAGACACCACTTGTGCTGAGAGTCGTGTCAGATTTTCACGGACCACCAGAGCATAATGTACATCTTCCTGCAGCGGGTTTTGATTGTTGAGACAACGCCGTTGGATGGAGCTTGTGAAGGATTGTGATTGTGAGGTCCTTTATTTCCCATGGCAAGGCGATTGCGGTAGCTGATGCTTGAGTCGTAGGCCCGGGGTTAGCTTTTCCCAGTTGTGCGCAGTTCTGAGACAGTCTTCTGCAGATTTACGGTTCTTGTGCGATCGTGGAGTATAGCTTAAGTTCGCCTCTACTGAGGGAACAGCTTTCTCATGTCCGCGCCTGTCCATTTTTACTTAATCGTTTTCGTGAGGCACAACCCGCCGATGCTCGTTCGTCTGAGATTCTTGAGCATACTCGGCTGGGTAAAGATTCGGAGTCCTTGATTTGTGACTAGGGTGTGCTACGTTTAGGGATGCGTTTGTGTGTACCTACTACTGTTGGGTAGAGACGCAAAATTCTAGAACAGGACATCAGTCAGCTTTCGGTGTTCATTCAAGTTCCACCAATTTGTAGCGTGACTTGTGAGATAGTTACGGGTGGACAGGGATGAAGAGTGAAGTTTCGGATTTTATTTCAAGGTGTCTGTCTTGTTGTGAGCTAAGGTTGAGCATCTGAGACCGGCTGGAGAGTTGCAACCTTTAACCGTTCCGGAGTGGGAATGGGAGCAGATCTCCATGAATTTCGTTGTGGTGTCTACCCAGGGCTAGACAGGGCGTGACTCCATTTCGGTTTGTTGTCCGGTTATGCTCAGTTTGCTCAGATGTTCTTTGTTAAGTTTGTGCATTTGCATGGAGTTCCTTCATGCGTTGTATCCAATTGAGACACCCTGTTCGCTTGCTGTCTTAGGCAAAAGCTTCAGGAAGCCTTGCGTACTGGTTGAGCTTTAGCTCCGCTTTCCATCCGTTGGCTGGTGGTTAGACAGAACGGGCTATACAGACTCTGGAGGATATGCTTGTTGTGTGCGTACTATTTGTTGTCGGCAGTTGGCATCGTCACTTGCCATTGTTAGGATTCTCCTTCGATAGAAGTTATCAGGAGACATTCCAATTGGCAACCTTTAGGTTTTTGTGTGGTAGGTTGTGTCGATCGCCAGTATGTTTTTCTGATTCTGCGAGAGTAGGATTTTTGGACCCCAGCTAGTCTAGAGACTTCGGAGATGATCCAGTTGGTTCAGGTCAGGATGAGAGTAGCCCATTGCAGACAGAGGTCTTATTCCAACCGTGGTGGTCGCAGACTTGAGTTCGCAGTGGGAGATCATGTATTCCTACGGGTTTTTCCGATGAATGACGTGTTGAGTTTTGGGAAGCTTATCCCAGGATTGTAGGTCCTTTTGAGATCCTCAAGCGAGTTAGTTTCGTTGCCTATAATTTGGCACTTCCGCCCAGATTATTGAGTATTCACCCAGTATTCCTTGTGTCGATACTTCGCAATTACCTTCATGACCTTCTCACATGATTCAGCATCAGACCATTTAGCTTGGACGCGATCCTTTCGTTCACCATCACCCATTTGTGTTAGTCGTTTGGCTGGTGGAGAAACTTCGGTCAAGGGTCTTCCTATATGTGAAGGTTCTTTGGCATAGCCGTATAGTGAGTTGATCACCTGGGAGGCTGCGAGCGAATTTAGGAGTTTTTGTACTCATCTCTTTGGAGGTACGCTTAGTGAGAATTTTAAATTCGGGGACCGAATTTCTTTAAGGGGGAAGATTGTAACGTTTTAGAAATCGTTTTGTGAATTTTCCGTTTTTAGGGTAAAATAGTCGGTGTTTTCCGTTTTAACCCGATTGTAATCAAACTTCTGTATAGACTTGTCGGCACCTAATTTAGCTAGAATAAAGCTAGTGCGCGGACTTTGGGGGTCAATGGGAAGTTTTGGTTCACATAGAATTTTTCCCTAATTAAAATATTATTTTAATGCTTTATTTGTGCACTTTATTAGTGGTAATTACTTTTTGGTTTGGGTTAATTACTACTAATGTGGTTTTATGCTAATCTAATCGCTAGATTATCACTAATCCATCTTTGAAAAATATCCATCCAAAATATCTAGATATCTGTTCTTTTAATGGAAAATTTTAATTAGAAAAGAAATTGATTTAAGAGGTGTTTTTTGTATAAATGCTTTTGTTGTGAGTGTAGAATATTTTGATGGGAGGGGGTTTTCTGTGGTACCCCGGGGCCCCAGCAGTAGCTATGGTTCTAGAATGAAGCTAAGTGTTATTTGTGACTCATCCTTTTCTTTAAAGTTTCTTGTCATTGTTAAGATATTATGTTGATCTTTTGTGTGATATTATTTCATATAGTCACCACTTGCTTCCTTATGGTCACCCCCAATCATAAATTGGCCGAGCCACTTCATGGCAGCCCCATCTTTTGGCCGAGCCCCATTTGGAGTGAAAAGTTTGTTCATTACATTTTTTTTCATAGCATGCACAAAATTTCCTTTGATAAATCCTTAAGCTCATTTCATCGATTCCCACAAAAGGCAACTTCTTTTACCTTCACCCGATTCGTTGGATGCCTTGAGGCAAATTATTCGGCATTCTCTCTACTTCAGTCTTGGACTTATCGGCTAGCAAACTTTTTTTTTGATCTTTTGTGGAGGTATAAAACCCTAACCCTAATCTTTATTTGTTGTTTAATTTTTAAGTTAGCTTATTAGATGTGTAAATAAAGCTTTTAATTACATGTTTAAAAATTCTAGAAATGGTTTTTTGATAATCAAGTTAAGGTTTTCATTAGTAAAAGGGTTAATTGTTAAGTTATGCTTGAAAAAAACTTAACCTAGTTTGCTAGTTTGTTAAATGTTATTTTCCTAATTATCAAATTAGCTTAATTACAAACTAGCCTTTTTCTAATCCTAATTAGATGAGATTAAAATTATAGTAATGGTTTGGATGGTTTAACCTTGCTATTTTGTAATGTTTGTAAATTCTAGTTTGGTAAAAAGTTGTAGTTTGGTGCTAAAATGATATATATTTCTTACTAGGTTTCGGTAAATTTTAGGCGTGGGTTTCTTTTGACGTTGCGACGTTAATTATATTGATTCCACGCTATATCTTGTGTTGTGAATGCGCGATCGGTACGATCAGGGTCTAGGCTTGGTAGCTGTGTCGCTTTGCATTCCTAGTTAGGGTCGTGCCGATGTCGTTCGTGTCTTTGTGTAGCTTTTGCTCTTGAGTTGGATTCGTAGTGTCGCTACGCGCGTTAGCCACTTAACGAACACTTAAGAGTATGTTTGGAGTTGGTGCGTCGGTCAAACGTAGTTGGTACGTGTTATTGATCGATTGCTAATATACACTTGTTATATTTTTATATGCTTTCAGGATCGCAGGCGGGGACTTCGGGCACTGCAAGCAGGGGAAAGCGAGTAGTTGGCTTTACTTAGCCAGGATGGTTGGTGAGTAGATTTAACATCTACAGGGGGGTCTCCCGCATGGCGTTATGCGTGTTGGCTAGATCAAATGACATGACTATTAGTTAGAAGTATACGGATATTGATTATGCATGTATACCTTTGTTGCTTATCTCATTTTCTTGTGTATGGACTTAGTATTAATGAGACACAACACCATTATTGACGGTTCTTGTTTCACGAGCACTAATTGTAGGCTACACACACCGTCAATAATTGCCATGACACGCACAACACTTATACATATGTGATATTGTATTGTTTAGGGACATTGATGTAGGGTCACTAGGCACTCTAACATGGTTCAACAAAGCATCAATCATGCCCGATTAAAATTTTAGCCGTGCCGAATAACCCTAAACAAGATCTTTGCTAGATAATTAGGGTAACACATGCTAGTAAATAACAATTATCACTAAGTGAATACGAAATACAACCTTTGTAGATCGGTCCTTCACTTATAAAGCTCCTTGTTGTAGTCCCTTCGCTGCGATTATCGAACTCCCAGACTCGCGGACGACTCTATGAGAAGATTGCAATGGTATTGCTTGAAGTCTTCGAGGCCGAAGATGATCTACGTCGAGGGAATACGAACTCAAGCTTCTATTTCACTAACTAGAGGACTAGTGAAGCAAATATCCTAAACTAAAGTGCTAGTCTAGTAGAGGATGATGAAATAGGAAATGGATACACTTTACAATTTCTTTTCTCACTATATATCTCTCTCTTTATCAAACCCTAGAAAGAAATTGAAGGAGGAAGAAGATGAGCTCAAAATGAGAATGGAAACTAATCAAGAGAGAGAGAGAGCTAACCATGGGTGAGTGGGTATCATATACTAACTCATGTAGAGACATAACCATGGCTAATTATAGTGTTTAGGTTTATAAAATTCCTAAGTAAAACAAAACTAGTGGACTTTGGTCAATGCACTCACAAGCTTCATGAAGCTTCATGCACTTGAACAATTATCCACTAATTTTGTATTTACTTTGTATATTAAAACCCCACCAATATAATTATAATGGTGTATGTCTCATACACCCATGTAGTGTGTATCAACAACCATGATACAAAATGAACACAAATAAATATATATCACATATATATTAAGTTGTACACAAGTGAGAAAAACAAATGCTTAAGTGAACCAATGTTAGTTAATGTAAATTAGTATATCACATATACAATTATACACTAAATTATTAAATCAACTCTTAACTTAATAATCCGGTTATATCACATATAACCGACTAACATCCAATGTATCGACTTATCGAATCAACCCTTGATTCGATAACCTGGTTATATCGCATATAACCGATCGACACAAACATCGCGAGAATAGAATACGGTATCACATACTCGCATTATTCTCGGTCCCGCACATATCACATATGCGCTCCTATTTTGTTTTGCCTGAGCCAGTAAAACCTCTATGTATGACTCTAAAGACTCGTCAATACGCCGGCAGTAGGTAATGATCATATCAAGCACCCACAAGCCGTCAGCGGTACTAGCTGGACGTAACGGCTACCCGGGTATTGAGCATATTAGTTATATGTATGCCCTAGAGGCCATTACTATACATGAGATGTATATTGTAGTGGATGCTGGGACATATATAGGTAGGACTTTCTTGCTCGACATGATAGTACGCTATCTGGTTGCTCTTTATCTTAACATGTATACTTACTGTCTCTCTGTTACATGTTGATAAAGCCCTTAGGATGTGTACTCAACTTGCAGGACAATGATGCAGATCATACTAGTGGGGCATGGGTAGTCCATGAGTACATCCTTCAATGTTCCTAGTCGTAGGAATATCGAGACGAGGCATCGATATTCCAGAGTAGACTAGCGTATATCTTCTCGACCCATGAGATGGGCGATGGATGATCCCATATCCATTGGTGTTTGACATCGGAGATGGTATGCGGGTGCTCAGTGGTGACTGGGTACACTGAACGGACTCGTCGAGAACTCCCAGATGGTATTATACCTCACGTCAGATGGCAGTTCTCTGGTGACACTGGTACAGCTTAGTCTGTTGACCCAAGATCGTCATAGAGTCTTGTGTGTCTCCCACTGTGCTTTGATTTCCACCCTACCACGGCTCTACTGAGTCGTGCTAACAAGTGGTTTTTGGGTACAGTCCCGATTCACATGGAGGCAATGAGCGATAGGAGGGGATTCGTCTCTCCCGGTATTGCGGGTTGATGTTGCGCTATGCTCGACTGGCCATAACTGGAAATCCCTGGACAGGGTTGTAGTGATTTACTCGTAAGTGTTATCAGTAGTTTCACTCTTGTTGTGGACCTTACATCGGCATGACTTATCAAGCTACTGGGTTCTGACGTTTACCACCCCTAGGCGAGATATGCGACATATCAGACGAACAGACCGGACTGTGCGGTAAGTGTTACTGATTGGATTCGCAGGAGTGTGAGAAGGCTTGCTCGTTGATCTTCTGATCGCTCAATACCCGGGTGGCCGTTACGTTTAGCAGACCGCTTGCGGCTTGTGGGTGATTGATATGATCACCGCCTACAGCCGGCGTATTGACGAGTCTTTAGAGTCCTACACAGAGGTTTCCTGGCTCAAGCGAAACGAAATAGGAGCGCATATGAGATATGTGCGGGACCGAGAATAATACCAGTATGTGACACTGTATTCTATTCTCGCGATTTGTATCATCGGACGATTATATGAGATATATCCGGGTTACCGAATCAAGTGTTGATTCGATACATTGATACACTAGATATTAGTCGGTTATATGCGATATGACCGGATCATTAAATCAAGTGTTGATTTAATGATTTAATGTATAATTATATATTTGATATATTACTTTACATTAACTAGTATTGGTTCACTTAAGATTGATTTTCTCACTTGATGTGCACAAGTTGTATATGTGATATATGTTTGTGCACTAGTTTGTATCATGATTGATGATATATGCAAACTTGGGTGTGTGTATGAATTACACCATATTTAGATTAGTGGATATGGTTTATATTTATTTAGTAATTCAAAATTGGTGTGCACTTTGTCATGCTTAAAGCATCATGAAGCTTTTAGCATTATTTGACCAAGTCTACTAACTTTGTCTCACTAAAGATATTTATTGACCAATCCACTAACTTAAACTATGGTTTAGTCTCTACAAAGGTTAACTCACCCCATGGTTGCATTATGATAGACTTCACTTGATAATTCATTTTTTTATTCTAATTCTTTTCTTTCTTCTTCTTCTTCTTCAAGAAGAAGAAAAGCTTGCTAGAAAATTTTCAAGTGAAGAAATAGAGTGAGAAATCCAAATCCAAAGTGAACCCACTTCCTATTTCATCATCCTCTACTACTTTCCATTTAGTTAATGTGTTTTCTTCACAAAGTTCATGACCTAGTGAAGATGGAGCTTGAGTTTGAGTCTCCTCGACATAGATCATCTTCGGCCTCGAAGTCAACGACTTAGCCCGCTCATTTCTCCGAGGAAACCATCACTCGAGTCCGGATCTCGATGATCTCAGTGAAGGGACGTCAACACAGAGCTTTAGAAGTGAAGGACCGATCTACAAAGGTTGTAATCCCTTTCATTTAGTGTTAAAGTGTTTAACTTGCTAGTTTTCGCATAATCTCTAGTATACGATCTTGGTTAGGGTTGCTCGGCACGGCTAAATTTTTGAAACGGGCATGGTAGATGCCTAGTAGATTCTTGTTAGAATGCCTAGGAACCCTATAGTGGTATCAGAGAAAAGCTAGAGCTTTAGGCGAAGTCTAGACGAAGTTTAAAGTCCGATCGAACCCGGAAACCCCGACATGAACCCTTCTCTGGACATTTTCTAAAAAAGTGATTTTTTCTGAATTAAAAATGCTAAAAAAATTAAGCAGGAAAAACTAAGAATTACTATGAAGTACGGACCACTAATGCTTTTATATGACCGCGAACCGCGGCCAAACCAAAGGTTTGGCGGCGGTTCCGCTGCCAAAATTATGACTTAGTCCCTCATACTTCATATATTTATTCTTAGGTCCTTTCTTGTCATTTTTTTCTGGAAATTTTTTAATTCCACTCAAGTGTTGAGTTTTCTAGGTTTTTTTGGGGACTCGTTGATTCGATCGGATAATTTAACTTCGTTTAGTTGTTTCGGGTAATTTTAGAACGTGTTAAAAAGTTCGAACGGATATCAATAACTTACTTTTCCCCTGCCGGAAAATTTCCAAGTGTTGTATTTTTCCGTAGTTTAAGAACGTTCTAAGTCGTGCAAGTAACGCGATGGACCCTCTAGAAGACAACAAACCTTAACTCGATTATGTGACCGTCTTCAACTACCTCTGAACCTTAGGGTTTGGGGCAGTACGACGTTGCCACATGTGAGGCATTGGCTTGACCCTTCTACGGCTGGACCATTGGTACTGTGGCATGTGATGGATGTTTTTAAACTCCCTTCAAGTGTTGAGAACTATTTGGAAAACTTGGGTGTTTGATTATTCGATCGGAAAGTTTAACATTGTCTATTTATCTGGAAAGTGATACAATATTTGGAATCCACATGTAGTTATGAGATAACTAGATTGAATGTTATAAATCTAGCAGTTCTGTCTCAATTGATCAATTGCCACGGAATTTTGATGTGATCAAAAGTCCGTCGCAATCACGTAGCGTACGCGGATACTCACCGGGTAAACTTAATAGACAGCCACGCCCCATAGCCCCGACCAAGTGACTGTAGGAGAACCCCGTAGCCAAAAGCATCCGTTCGGGTGCTCGCGGTAGCGGTGTTCCGCCTTAGTGAACTTCGTCGACGGCATACGGGGGTGAGGCCGTCTACTAAAGTTTGCGACGAGCATTCGATGTAGATGTCGGGAATCTTTTGAATTACCCGACTTGGTATTGAAAAAATGTTTTCGATAATGAGACTAAAATGCGGGGTTTATAATAGTTAGGCATGCGATGTCTAAGAAATTCATTTGGTTATGCATGCGATGTCTAAGGAGGTTGCGGATTCCAACTGTTGTAGTTTTACACTTTCTTTTCTGCGACCGTAAGTGTAATATGTGGTGTATAGCCGGTTTTGTTGCTATACAATCAACGACAATTGGGATACGCATATTTACTTACGTTGATGACATGTGATGTTATGTGTTGCTGGATATGTTATATTGGATCGTCGTGTTTGAATAGCCGGGGGTTTTTATATGAGATGAGTGTTTTTCTTTTTCATTCATGTAAAATTCATTGTATGTAATATTCTTTTATTAGGGCACTTCCGGGCTGAGGATGATGTCACCATTGTATATTATTTACTTTCCGCATTAGGATAGACCCAAGGAGGGGAGCACAAGTAACCGGGTTCTAGGGTCCAATGGGAGACTATCTCGAGGAGTCTAGTCCGGGTTTCCTAACTCTAGAATTGGTAGGGTTGCTTGCCACTCTCGTAGGGGTCTAGGGGTGTGGGATTGGCTATTCATCACGACCGTGGAATCCGTGTTTTATAGGGGCTCAAAATAAAATACGGACGTCCTAGTATATCCAATAATTCATATGTTGTTTTCTGCTGCGTTATCTGTGATGTGATATGTTCAGATAGATACTGTATATAGTATATATGATATATTATATAGACGTTGCTTATGTTTTACACCCGCGCTAGCCCTGCCCCGCTCTGCCGTTAGTTACCTAACCTAATGGTGCAGACGGGACATCGAGGCGAATATGGATGGCATAAGTAAACGTTGTATTTATCTGTGATGTTTAGGTGGACTAAAATGATGGGACATTCATTAATGAGATTAATGAAAGAAAATAAACCTAAAAGATGTTGTGGAATCGAATTTCAAAAAAAAATCAGGTAGCTCTAGTTGTTGCTTTGCATAGCGGTGTTCCTTGTAGAACATCCAGCACCTTATTCGAAAAAGAAAGAGCCGAGATCCCTTCACCGGGAGTGACCTCTTTAGCAATAACTAGCAGATGCTACAACATTCGGTTTGTCTTTTGACTGCTTTTCTAGTTCTTGATTTGCATAGTGGTATTGTGAATATCCTGCACCTCATTCGACGAGGAAAGAGCCGAGATCCCTTCACCGGGAGTGACCTCTTTAGCGAAACTAGCGAAAGCCTCAAAAACACTCCATTTAAAACCATTTGATTCTGCAACGAGATCAAGTTCAAAGCGTTAAAGGTTTTCTTAAAAACCATCCGCAACCCTCCGTCATTTTAGGAAGTAGAGTACTTAGTATTCGTGCTGTGTTTGTTGACCATAGTCAAGGCACAGTGTACGGTAGCTAAGTGATGTCTTCCTGCACAGCATATGATGCGATTAGTTAGGACAGTCATGTGACTTTGTTGACCTTAGTTAAGGGTCATGTGGGTGGGTCTAATTAATCATGAAATGACGGGTAGAACTTGACTAGTGCTTATGATTTGTTGACCATAGTTAAGGTCATAAGTGCTAGGGGTAAAAACCTTTATCGGGAGTTTCAAGTGTTGAAATTTGCAATGAGATTGCATACCTTCTATGAGATAGTTGGATCCCGATACCAACTGCGAGTAACTGTTACTCCTGGGAGAGTTTTGCACTTTACAATTAGCCGATCAAGTAGGTGTCTAGAAAGGTGTCAACGGGGTTACGCCCCTGGGAAAACGAGGTTTATTTTAATTAGGTCCGTGCGAAAGCACGGGGAACCTCCCTCAAAGTACCGGCACTGGCCTGGCTGAAAGATTGGCGAACTTGTAGAGTGTAATTAATCCCGGCTAGTCTTTCCTTTTAGGGTTTGAAGGAAGATTTGATAGAAACAGTGGGAGCCATCCTGATTAGATAAAATATATAAACCAATCTAATCTTGCAAGAGCGCACGCAGAGTGTTTTCTTCTCTCTCTCTCTCCAGGTAGCGACCATGTCATGCCTTAATCAAGATAATAATATGGATGTATTGACCAAACCCGCTTGTTATACTGAGCTGAGGAACGTTGGTCCCGCTCCAACTTATAATTGTTATAAGACAGAGCAGGAAATTGGGGATTACCAGAATTCCCGTGCCGCCCAAACGAAGAAAGTGCATGATGATGCATCTTCTTCGGGTGTGTTCATTACAGAGAACTGTTTCTCAGTATCCTTTATGTCCTGGGTATGAGATACCGGATCAGGATCTCACATATGTAATTTGTTACATGGGTTACAGATAGGTAGAGAACTGAGAACGGGTGATAAGTTTCATGAGATAGAAACGGTGCAAGTGTTGCAGCCAAGTCTGTTGGTAGTTATCACCCTGTATTACTAGAATATATTGATTCTGAATGAATGTTATTAGATACCGAACCTGATATACAACATCATATCAGTCTCTTTTTATTAAAGAAGGATATAATTTTGTATTGTTGGATAATGTTTTGAACATTTCCTATAACAAGAGTTGATCGGTTCAGGCACGTTATCTAAAAGAATAGACGTCCTAAATCAAACCACAGTTCTTAACGTACAGAACACGCACAAGAGGAAGAGTTTAGAAATGAACGATTCCTTCTTGAGGTTTTGTAGACTAGGTCATATCAATGTGACCCGACTAGCTGAAGTTACATTTAGATGCATATTTAAATTAGTTTGAATTTACATCTTGTGAAACTTGCCGGTCATGTCACAGAGATAAGATGACCACAGCTCCGTTTATTGGAAACAGAGAAAGAGTTAGTGAACTCTTGAGACTGATACATAGTGATGTATGAAGGTCCCCTGTCTGCAGATGCCAGGACTGGTTCCTTATACTTCCTTACATTCAATGAGAATCTCTCAAGATTCGGACACATGTTCCTGTTGAAACAAATGTCTGAAACTTTTGAGAAATTCAAAGAATGTAAGATAGAAGTAGAGAACCAAAACCGGGTAGAAGTATTATGTCCTTTGATGTGATCAAGGAGGAGAATACTTAAGCACGGAATTCCTGGATTATTCTAAAGGAGAATGAGATTCTCTCTCAGCATTATTCCTCCGCATACACCACAGCACGTCGGTGTATCGGGGCGGAGCAATCACACCCTATTTGATATGGTGCGCTCTATGATGAGTATTACTGAGTTTCCTATTTCTTTTTAGGGAGTTATGCACTTGTGAAGTTGCATACATATTGAATAGGGTTCCGATCAAATCTGTTGCCTACCACTTTATATGAGATGTGGAAAGGGAAGAGCCCATATTTTAAATTTGTTAAGATTTGGGGTTGTCCAGCCTATGTCTAAAAGCATAATCCGGAAAAGCTCGAGGCAAAGTCAGTTCTGTAGAAGTTTATTGGATATCCCAAGCATACGCAAGGGAATATCTTCTACCAAACCGAGGAATAAAAGATGTTTTGTTTCTCAATATGCCACCTTTGTGAAAGGGAATTTCTTATGAAGAAATTAATGGTCATAAGGTAGAACTGGAAAGAGTTCTAGCTATACAAACTGCAGCTGATGATTTGGTAGAACCAAAAGATTCAATAGTAACCAACGAACCTCAGCCTCTCCGCCGATCTAGTAGGGTTCCTCACCCACCTGAGAGATACTTCGAGTTTCTCTATGATAGTGGGAGCGAGGAATGCATCTGTAGGGTTACTAGGCACACTAACAAGGCTTTACAAGGCATCGACCATGCCAAAATTAAATTTTTATGTGCCGAACAACCCTAAGCAAGATCGTATACTAGAGTTTTAGGCGAAACTAATAGTAAGTAAACAACTTTACTTCTAAGGGAACACGAAATACAACCTTTGTAGATTGATCCTTCACTTCATTTGCCCCTTGTTGAAGTCACTTCGCTGCGATCAAGGTTCTCCCGGGCTCTTGCATGGCTTCACGAGGCGAAAGATACGACCTTGCTTGAAGTCTCCGAGGCCGAATATGATTTACGTCGAGGGAATTACGACTCAAGCTACTACTTCACTAATTTGAGAATTAGTGAAGCAAACACCCTATACTAAAGTTCTAGTCTAGTAGAGGATGGAGAAATAGGAAGTGGGTTCTCTTTGGATTTTTATTTCTCACTTTAGTTCTCACTTTAGATCAAACCCTAGCAAGCTTTCTTTTGAACAATGAAGAAGATGAACAAAAGAAAAAAGAGAAGAGGATAATGATCAAGTGTGTAATCTAAACATGGTGAGTGAGTATCATATACTAACTCTTGTAGAGACTTAACCCTAGGCTAATTGTTATGGTTGGGTTAATAAATATTCATAGTAAAATACAAACTCAAGTTGAATTAGTCAATGCATCCACAAGCTTCCACAAGCTTCATGCATTTTCTAATCCTCCACTTGATTTTGTATTTACTTTAAATATTAAAAACCCAAACTAAAAATTAGCATAGTGTAAGTCTCATACACCCATGGATGATGTATCATCAACCATGATACAAAAAGATAACACATTTTAATATATATCATATATATAGTAAAGATGTGTACATGTGAGAAAAAACCCTAAGTGAACATGTGTTAGTTAATGTAAACTAGTATATCAAAAATACAATTATACAATAAATTATTAAATCAATACTTGACTTAATAATCCGGTCATATCACATATAACCGACTAACTTCCAATGTTTCGACTTATCGAATCAACACTTGATTCGATAACCCGGCTATATCATATATATAACCGACCGATACATAAAGTCGCGAGAATAGAATACGGTATCACATACACGCATTATTCTCGGTCCCGCACATATCACATATGCGCCCCTATTTCATTTTGCCTGAGCCAGTAAAACCTCTATGTAGGACTCTAAAGACTCGTCAATACGCTGGCAGTAGGTGATGATCACATCACGCACCCACAAGTCGTCAGCGGTACTAGCTGGACGTAACGGCTACCCGGGTATTGATCGATCAGAAGATCAGCAAGCAAGCCTGCTCCAACTCCTGTAAAAGCCTGCCGGTAACATTTTCCGTACAGTCCGGTCTCCTCGTCAGATATGTCGCATATCAAGTCTAGGGGTGGTAAACGTCAGACCCCAATAACCGATAAGTCGTGTCGATGTGAGGCTCATAACGGGTCGAGAAACTACTGGTAACACTTACCAGTAAATCTCTAAATCAGCCCTGGCCAGGGACTTCCCTGTTACGGCCAATCGAGCACAGCGCAACATCAATCCCCAATACCGAGAGAGACGAAACCCCTCCTATCGCTCATTGCCTCCATGTGACTCGGGACTGTACCCAAAAACCACCATTTTGCACGCCCTCATGGACGTGGTAAGGTGGAAATCAAAGCACTGTGGGAATCACACAAGACTCTATGACGATCTCGGGTCTACAGACTAACCTACACAAGTGTCACCAGAGAACTGCCATCTGACGTGAGGTATAATACCATCTGGGAGTTCTTGGTGAGTCCATCCAGTGTACTCAGTCTCCACTGAGCAACCGTATACCATCTCTGATGTCAAACACCAATGGATATGGGATCATCCATCGCCCATCTCATGGGTCGAGAAGCGTATACGCTAGTCTACACTGGTATATCGATGCCCCGTCTCGATACACCCACGGCTAGGGACCTTGAAGGATGTACTTATGGACTACCATGTCCCCACTAGTATGATCTACATCATAGTCCAGGTAGTCAAGTACACATCCTAAGGGCTTTACCAACATGTAACTATAAGACAGTATAAAGAGACAAGTATACATGTTAAAGTAAAGTGAAACCAGATAGCATACTATCTTATCGAGCAAGAAAGTCCTCTCTATATATGTCCAAGCATCCAATATAATATACATCATCTGTACAATACTGGCCTCTAGGGCATACATACAACTAACAATCTCCCACTTGCACTAGGGCCAGCTGCTGTAGTATCGCATACCAAGCATCCCGAAGAGTCTCTCAAACTGTATCTGGGGAATGGCCTTCGTGAGTGGATCCGCTGTGTTGTTCTTCGTGTCAACCCTCCTGGCATCGATCTTCCGGCGATCAACTATCTCCCGGATCAGGTGATACCGCCTCAGAATATGTCTGGATCACTGATGGGACCTGGGTGGGTTCCTTGGCCAAAGCCACCGCTCCATTGTTATCGCAATACAAAGGTATTGAATGCTCAATGGATGGAACCACTCCAAGTTCAGTAATGAACTTCTTGATCCAGACAGCCTCTTTAGCAGCATCGGTTGCAGCGATGTATTCAGCCTCCATCGTCGAGTCTGCCATGGTTTCCTACTTGGAACTCTTCCAGCTAACCGCCCCTCCGTAAAGGGTAAAGACAAATCCCGACTGCGACTTAGAGTCGTCCTTATCACTCTGGAAGATCGAATCGGTAAAGGACTCCACTTGGAGTTCTCCATTACCATACACAAAGAGCATCTCTTTAGTCCTTCGTAAGTACTTGAGAATGCTCTCCACAGATGTCCAGTGACTCTCTCCAGGATCAGCTTGATACCGACTCACTACACTTAGTGAGTATGCTACATCGGGTCTGGTACATAGCATCACGTACATGATAGAGCCTACAGCCGAAGCATAGGGTATCCCTTGCATGCGAGCTCTCTCCAAATCAATCTTGGGAGACATCTCTTTGGAGAGAGTGAGCCCTGAGATCGTGGGTAAAAACCCACGTTTGGACTCATCCATACTAAACCTCTTTAGTATGGTGTCAATGTACCTGGATTGGGACAATCCCAATATCCTTTTAGATCTATCTCTATAGATCTTAATTCCCAATATGCAGGAGGCATCACCAAGATCTTTCATTGAGAATCTTTGTGATAAGAAGAGCTTGACTGATTGCAGCATAGGAATGTCATTTCCTATCAAGAGTATGTCGTCCACGTACAATACGAGCAAGACAACCTTACTCTCTGCAACCTTCTTATAGATACAAGGTTCATCTACATTTTTGACGAAATCAAACTCTTTGATAACGACGTCAAAGCAGATGTTCCAACTCCGCGATGCTTGCTTTAATCCATAAATGGATTTAAGCAGCTTGCAAACCTTCCCGCTGCTCCCACTATCTACGAAGCCTTCTGGCTGAGTCATGTACACGCACTCTTCCAAATCACCGTTTAGAAAGGCGGTCTTAACATCCATTTGCCAGATTTCGTAGTCATGATATGCAGCGATGGCAAGCATGATCCGGATGGATTTAAGCATAGCCACTGGAGAAAAGGTTTCGTCATAGTCCACACCTGGTCTTTGACGAAAACCCTTTGCAACAAGTCTAGCTTTGAAAGTCTCCACTTTCCCATCTACACCAAGTTTTTTCTTGAAGATCCACTTGCTCCCAATGGGTTTTACCCCTTCAAGAGCAACTTCCAAAGTCCATACTTTATTGGTGTACATGGATTCCATCTCGGACCGCATTGCATCCAGCCATTTCACTGAGTCCCCACTCGTGATGGCCTGCTCGAAGCTAGTTGGGTCATCATAAACCATGATGCAATCCTCGCTCCCACCGTCCATGAGAAAACCATAGTATCTCTCAGGTGGGTGAGGAACCCTGCTAGATCGGCGGAGTGGCTGGGGTTCATCGGGAACTACCGAATCTTCTGGTTCTACCAAATCTTCTGTTGTGGTTTGTACAGCTGGAACCTCTTCCAGTTCTACCTCAGAGCCATTAATCTCTTTTGCAAGAAATTCCTTTTCTAAAAAGGTGGCGTGTTGAGCAACAAACACCCTTTGTTCCTCACTGTGGTAGAAGATATACCCTCGCGAATGCTTGGGATATCCAACAAACTTACACAAAACAGACCTTGCCTCGAGTTTGTCCGGTTTTTGTCTTTTGACATAGGCCGGGCAACCCCATATCTTAATAAAATTAAGATATGGTCTCTTCCCCTCCTATATCTCATATGGGGTGGTAGGCACAGATTTGGTAGGAACCCTATTCAGTAGGTATGCTGCTGTCTCCAGTGCATATCCCCAGAAGGAAATAGGTAACTCAGCTATACTCATCATAGAGCGCACCATATCTAATAGGGTGCGGTTCCTCCGTTCCGATACACCGTTGTGTTGTGGTGTATATGGAGGAGTTAGCTGAGAGAGAATCCCATTCTCTTTTAGGAAGTCCAGGAATTCATTGCTCAAGTATTCACCTCCTCGATCAGATCGAAGGATTTTAATACTTTTCCCGGTTTGGTTCTCGACTTCTTGTTTATATTCTCTAAATTTCTCAAAAGCTTCTGATTTGTGTTTCATCAGGAACACATATCCGAATCTAGAGAGATCGTCAGTGAATGTAATGAAGTACGAAGAACCATCCCTGGCATGTGTAGACATGGGACCGCATACATCACTATGTATCAGTCCCAAGAGTTCAGTAACTCTCTCTCCGTGTCCCGTAAACGGAGTTTTGGTCATCTTGCCTTTGAGACATGACTGGAAAGTGTCAAAAGATGAAAATTCAAACGAATTTAAATATCCATCCTTATGCAACTTAGCTAGTCGTGTCGCATTGATGTGACCCAGTCTACAATGCCACAAGAAGGATTCGTTTATTTCTGAACTCTTCCTCTTGTGTGTGTTTGTTATGCTTAGAACTGTTGATTGATTTAGAACATAAATGCCATTGCACAACGTGCCTGATCCAACCAACTTTTGGTTAAGGAAAATGTTCATAACATTATCCTGTAATACAAAATTATATCCCTCTTTACTCAACAAAGAAACCGATATAATGTTGCATATCAGGTTCGGCATGAAATAGCATTCGTTCAGAATCAATGTATTACCAGTTGGCAATACAAGGTGATATCCCCCGACGGTTTTAGCTGCAACAATTGAACCATTTCCAACCCTTATGTCTTTATCACCTTCTCCAAGTTCTCTACCTTTCCTAAGCCCATGTAACTGATTACATATATGGGATCCTGACCGGGTATCTAATACCCAGGACGTAGAGCAAATGGAGAAACAGTTCTCTGTAACGAACACACCCGAAGAAAATGCATCAACATGTACTTTCTTCATTCGGGTGGCATGGGAATCCTGATATTCCCCTATATCATGTTCAGTCTTATAACTCTTATAAGAAAGAACGGAACCAACGTTCCCCAGCACAGTATAACATGCGGGTTCGGTCAATACATCCATATTATTATCTTGATTAAGGCATGATATGGTCGCTACCTGGAGAGAGAGAGAAGAAAACACTTTAGCGTATGCTCTTGCAAGATCAGATTGGTTATTATTTTGTCTAATCAGGATGGCTCCCACTGTTTTTATCAAATCTTCCTTCAAACCCTAAAAGGAAAGACTAGCTGGGATTAATTACACCCTACAACTTCGCCAATCTTTCAGCCAGGCCGGTGTCGGTACTTTGAGGGAGGTTCCCCATGCTTTCGCACGGACCTAATTAAAGTAAACCTCGTTTTCCCAGAGGCGTAACCCCATTGACACCTTTCTAGACACCTACTTGATCGGCTAATTGTCCTGTGTAAAACTCTCCCAGGAGTAACAATTACTCACAGTGGGTATCGGGATCCAACTATCTTATAGAAGGTATGCAATCTCATTGCAAATCTCAACACTTGAAATTCCCGATAATATTTTTCCCCAAGCATTCCATGACCTTGACGGAGGTCAACAAACCATAGGGTGCAAGTCAAGTTCAACCCGTCATTTCTTGATTGAATCAAACCCACCCGTACGACCCTTGACGGAGGTCAACAAGGTCGTACGACTACCCTAATCCAATCTGCATCATATGCATAAGCAGATAAATACTAGTTCGCTACCGCACACTGCGTCTTGACGGAGGTCAACAAACGTAGCACGAATACTAAGTAGAACTTATCTGAAATGACGGAGGGCTACGACAGGTTTTTCTGAAAACCTATTGCGTAATGAACTTGATATCGTTGTAGAATCATGTGAATTTTGAAATGGAGTGATTTTGAGGCTTTTATTAGTTTTGCTAAAGAGGTCACTCCCGGTGAAAGGATCTCGGCTCTTTCCTTATGGAATAAGGTGCAGGATATATCATATACATCACTATGCAAATAAAAACTCCAAAAGCAATCAAAAACAAACCGAGTGTTGTAGCATCTGCCAGTTTTGCTAAAGAGGTCACTCCCGGTGAAGGGATCTCGGCTCTTTCCTCATCGAATAAGGTGCGGGATATATCATATATATCGCTATGCAAAGCAAAACTGTAGCTACCCTTTTTGAAAAATTTGATTCTACAACATCTTTTAGGTTTCTTTTCTTTCATTAATCACATTAATGAAGTCCCATCATTTAAGTCACCTAAACATCACCGATAAATACGACGTACACTTATGCCATCCGCATTCGCCTCGATGTCCCCTCGTACACAGTTAGGTTAGGTAACTAACGGCAGAGCGGGGCAGGGCTAGCGCAGGTGTAAAACATAAGTAACGCCTATATAATATATCATATATACTATATACAATATTTATCACAACACATCACATGATCGTATCACAGATATCGCAGCAGAAGAAACATATGAAATATTGGATATACTAGGACGTCCGTGTTTTATTTTGAGCATCTATAAAACACGGATTCCACGGTCGCGATGAATAGCCAAACCCACACCCTTAGACCCCTATGAGAGCTGCAAGCAACCCTACCAATTCTAGAGTTAGGACACCCGGACTCGACTCCTCGAGTTGGTCTCCCACTGGACTCCAGAACCCGGTTACTTGTGCTCTCCTCCTTGGGTCTATCCTAGTGCGGAAAAGTAAATAATATACAAAAGGTAACATCAACCTCACCCCGGAAGTGCCCCAATAAAAGAATATTACAAACATTTTATTTTACATGAATGAAAATAAAAACTCCCATCTCACATAAAAAAAACGGCTATTCAAAACGCGACGATCCAATATAACATATCCAGCAACACATAACATCACATGTCATCAACGTAAGTAAATATGCGCATCCCAATTGTCGTTGACATATAGCAACGAAACCGGCGATATCACATATTTGTTGGAGATAGTGCCCTCAGAGTCAATTATTGGATCACAGGCACGTGATTGCAATGATTGAGGGAGGACCTATCCCGGTAGGACAGTCTTACTCAAGATGATAGTATGCTATCTGGTTTATCTTTATCATCGTGTACTGCTTCAGGTGACCTTACAGGTCACTATTGCACGTTGATAGAGCCCCTAAGATTCTT
Source organism: Agapanthus africanus (assembly GCA_030015575.1). Taxonomy (NCBI): domain Eukaryota; kingdom Viridiplantae; phylum Streptophyta; class Magnoliopsida; order Asparagales; family Amaryllidaceae; genus Agapanthus; species Agapanthus africanus. Next base: position 134,770,783 of record JASDDO010000004.1, on the reverse strand, counting down.
GCTTGACTGCCAGCAGTATGAGGGCGATCATATACGTGGGAGCTGGGGTCTATAAGCACATCCTTAAATGGTCCCTAGTCGGGCGAGTTTCGAGACAGGGCATCGATACTCCAGAGTAGACTAGTATATACAGTCGAGACCCCGAGGAGGGGCGGTGGCCGGTCTCACAAGCCACTGGTGTCAGTTGGTTCACCTAAGATGTATACAAGTGCTCATTGGGTTATGAGTACACCGGACAGGACTCGCCGGGAACATGCTAGTTGGTCTTATACCTGACGTCAGATAGCAGTTCCCTGGTGACATGTGTACAGGTTAGTTCATCGACCTGAGATCGTCATTTGTCTCGTGTGAGTTCCCACTGTGCTTTGATTACTACCCTACCACGCCAAAGGAGACGTGCAAACAGGTTTTAGTTGGGTACAGTCCCGAGCCACATGGAGGCAGTGAGTGGATCTGCAGGGGTTCGTCTCTCCCGGTATTGGGGGTAAGGTCGCGCTGTGTCTAGGAGAGCCATTACACGAAGTCCTTGGCCAAGGCAGGAGATTTACTGGTAGGTATTCCAGTAGTATCTCAGGGTGTTCTGGGCTACACTCCGACACGACTTGTACCGCTTTTGGGGGTCTGACTTTTACCAACCCCCTAGGACCGCCATGCGATGCTCATAGACGAACGGACCGGACTGTACGGATATTGTCACTGACAGGCTCAGTAGGGTGTCAGGATGAGTTCGCTCATCGACGTCCCTTTTGGTCAATAGCTGGTAGCCCGTCACGTATAGCTAATACCTCTGATGTGCTAGTGGTTAAATCCACAGCCATAGTATTGACGAGTCTTTAGAGTCCACCACACACAGTTACTCAAGTTTCGGGCGAAACGCTGTAGAGGCCGTATGGAGATATGGCAGGGTTCGATCAGATACGTGCAGTATTGCACGGATCGTGATCGGACGGTTTTTACTAGCGGGCTTTGGTTTAAGCCGGATCCTAGTATTGTACAGTGTAGATTTTGTCTCTTTGCATTTGTATTCAGTTGGAATACAAATGCGGGTATGTATATACAGTCGCGGGGTTTTCCTGTAATTTATTACGGGATCAATTTTCTGAAGTTGCCAGTTTGCATTCTGTTCCGGCCAGTTTTCCTTTGTTCCTTCGCGGCCGGACTTTCTGATGGAGGGGGTTATTTGCAATTGTGCAAATAAGTTATTGTGGAGGGGGTTATTTGCAAGTATGCAAATTACCTTTGTGGAGGGGGGTTAACTGTATATGTGGCATTATGATAAATCTAGCATCATTTTGATTCCTTTCTTTATTCATCATGATGTGCATTTATGAGATAGGAATTGATTTGGCTTTGGTGTGACATTAATCCATCTTTTTCTTCACATCTCTTATGGTCACCTTGTGCTATCCTACACTCACCTCCCTTGTTGCTTTTCCTCCACCAATTTCATATAAGGGGGGCCGGCCACTTTTGAGAGGGGGAGAGAGATTGATTTTGTGGTGGTGGCATTTTTCCTCATCTCATTTTCTTGCAAAATGAGAGCACCATTATTTCTCCAAAGTTCTTCTCTCATTCCTCCATCATGGCAACTTCTATAACCCCAAGAGACAACCATTCTACACTAGTCTACAGCAAATCTTGGACGCGTCAGCTAGCCAACTTCGCGCCCGAGTTTCCTCGGTCCAGAGGTGGGAGCCCGTAAAAGAACCCGGCGTTGTGGTGCCCGTTTCGACGAGGAGGCGACAACCGGAGATTCCGCGAGGTGATCGGAGTGGAGGCGAAGACCGAAGGACACGGATCGCTTGGTATAGCCCTCTATCCCATCTTGTAGTTTGCTAGTAGCTAGGTTAATGGCCCGATCCGGGATATTTGTGCGCGGTGGTGCCGGTTTGCAAGTTTCGCAAAGTTTTTCGTTTCCGCATTCCGGCGTCAGATTGACGGCCGGGGCGCCGCCGTTCACTTACAATGGTATCAGAGCCACGCCATTAACCTTGTCTATCTTGCTCTAGTGTGTTTACAAGTTCGATCGAACATTTATCCCAAAACCGCATTTTCATAGCATATGTTTCTGTCGAAATTTTTTTGGGCTCGAAAAATTTTTCAGGTTGTTGCAGAAACACGTGCAGGTAATTATAAGCATTCTGTAAAAATTTGGTTGCGTGACGTCATCATCCCACCGCGGAACCGCGGCCAAACCCATGCTTAGGCCGCGGTTCCGCCGCCATTTTGACCCCTCTCTGCACCAAATTTCTCTAGTGGCTTTCTTTGATGAAATTGGGGTTTTTGGAATATTCGTTTTGGGCCCAGATTTTCTTCGAGTGCTACAGTTGTGCTTAGGGCCCACTTGGGTAAATTTGATCGATCGAGAATTTTAAACATGTTAGTTCACAGTATTTACATTATATCTGCGACCGTGAATGTCATTCGATCGGTAAATCCAGTCTATCTGCTATAGCCCTTTTTGACGGATTTGCGAACGTGGCATTCACGTTGATGTTCTGTGTTGTGCTGTAATGTTGCGGATTGGTCGTGGGGGATAGCCTGGGTGCAATGGTAGTACAGTTTTGTTTTATATGTACATTTGATATTGCGGGGCGAGCGTCCGACATGTGGACTGCCGTTACTGCCTGTTTGTATATTATTCTTTTGGGGCACGACCGGGTCGAGGTCGATGTACCCGTTGTATATTTTACTTTCTGTACTAGGATTACCCCGCGGTGGAGTGCACGGATAGCCGGGTTCTAGAGGGCAACGGGCCCGCATCTCATGGCATTGAGACGGAGGGGGCTTCACTCTAGAATTGGCGGGCTATTCGCCGCACTCGTAGAGGGTGAAGGTTGACCCAAGAGGGGTACCCAAGTTACCGGATTCCGTGAAGTGCTGGGTGGTCCATTCACGTTGCTGAAGGGGGCTGCCTCGCTTCAGGTTTTGGCGGGTAACTTGCCGCGCCCGTAGGGGTCTAGGATTTCATTGCTCAGGCTATCCACACGACCAGGGGAACGTCGGGTTTCAGTAGCGGCTCTATGAAACCCGGGGATCCCAGATAGCTGTATTGTTCTGTGATGCTTATAACATTTCTGTGATGTTGCATTTTATCACGCCTTGAGCGAATATTGTATATTGATATATATACTAGTAGATGTTGTATATATTTTGCATCCGCGCTAGTCCAGTCCCCGCTCTGTCGTTAGTTAAGTAACCTAACGGGTGATGACGGGACCCAGTGGCGAATGCGGATGGCATATACGTACATCATTATTTTCGTTCTTTTGTGGTGTGATCAATTGATGGGACTGCGTTGATTCGGATCGATGCAAGATAACAAACCTATTCTGATGTTGTTGGAATACTTTTTCAAAAAGCTGTTATTGCAAGGACGTTCTCTTTTTTTTTGCATCGTGGTATTCAGTTGGAATATCCTGCTCCTCAGTCGACGAGGCAAGGGCCGAGATCCCTTTACCGGGAGTGACCCCTTGGACAGAAGTTTGCGTCAGGGCAATAACTTCACTATAGCCGAATTACTTTTGCTTTGCATCGTGGTATTCAGTTGGAATATCCTGCACCTCATTCTACGGGGAAAGAGCCGAGATCCCTTCACCGGGAGTGACCTCTTTAGCAAAAGTTTTCGTCACTATATTTTTATAAAGCTATCTGGTTCCTTCAACGATATCAAGTTCATTACGTTAAAGGTTTTCGCCAGAAACCATTCGTAGCCCTCCGTCGTTTCAGACGGGTAGCACGTAGTATTCATGCTATGTTTGTTGACCTTCGTCAAGGCATAGTGTATGGTAGCTGCTTGTTACCTTTCTATTGCATAGATAGATGCGTTGGTTTGGGACAGTCGTATAGCCTTGTTGACCTTCGTCAAGGGCTTGTACGGGTGGGTTCAAATTAACCTGGACAATGACGGGTAGAACTTGACATGTGACTTATGATTTGTTGACCTTCGTCAAGGTCATAAGAACATGGGGTAAAAATCTACATCGGGAGTTTCTAAAGAAACTGAAACTTGCCAGATATGCGCATACCTTCTGGAGTGTGATGACGTGAGCGGATTCCGTCACGTTATCATGCGATGATAGTTGAATCCCGATTCCCACTGATGAGTTGGTTTACTCCTCGGGTGATCCCGGCTAATTCTTCTTTCAGGTTTGGAGAAGAATTTGACGTTACAGTGGGAGGTTTCCTGATTAGATAAAGTGATAACCATTCTGATCTAGGTTAGAGTGCACGCTGAGTGTTTCTTTTCTCTCTCTCTGGCAGCGACCATCGACCCGACCCTAGACTATGACTCAGTGACCAAGTTGACCGAACCTTCTTAACACTGGCTTTTGGATTGTCAGAGTTGCAAACCTCATTGCCACTCCTACTTTTACCCTTTTCTCCAGGAAGCCCCGTATTACTACGAACGTCCACTTCCATTGGACAAAACCATCGTATGGTTATATACGAACTCGAAGGAATTTATTCGAGGATGGTTTCCGGTTCTGGAGAAAACGAATAGGACTATTCAGTTGTTTTTTTCCTTTTACCTTCTCTCAGGTTGTGAGTACTCCTTGGTTTAGGAGATAGTACACCTATTACGCAAATTGGATAGTCTTCTTCCAAACCTTAGGCTGGTGCCGAACGGTGGGGAATGAAGAAAACCAATTAGCATAACGATGGTGTACAGAAGGTATTATGTAAAGACAAAGAAAGGGATTAGTAAGAGGGCAAAGTAAATTGCGACTGCTATTCACGACCAAACCGAGTATTTCTTCGCCAATCCAAAAATCACCTTTCTCCAGGACACTCCGTATCACTACGAAGATCCACAGTTTATTGGATACTCCATCGTATGGTTATATACGAACTCGAAAGGAACTTGTTCCAGTTCGGGGATGGATTCTGGTTCAGGAGAAAAAGGAATAAGGTTTATTCGGTTGTCTTTTATCTTCACCTTCTCTCGCATTGCGAGTGCTCCTAGGATTAGGACAGTACACCCATTATGCTTATTGGATAGTCTTCTTCCAAACCATAGGTTGTTTGCCGAACGGTAGGTGTTGGAGATAGTGCTCTCAGAGTCAATTATTGGATCACAGGCACGTGATTGCAATGATTGAGGGAGGACCTGTCCCAATAGGACAGTCTTACTTGAGATGATAGTATGCTATCTAGTTTATCTTTATCATCGTGTACTGCTTTAGGTGACCTTACGAGTCTCTATTACACGTTGATAGAGCCCCTAGGATTTTTGCTTGACTACCAGCAGTATGAGGGCGATCATATACGTGAGAGCTGGAGTCTATAAGCACATCCTTAAAAGGTCCCTAGTTGTGGGAGTTTCGAGACAGGGCATCGATTCTCCAGAGTAGACTAGTGTATACAGTCGAGACCCCGACGAGGGGCGGTGACCGGTCTCACAAGCCACTGGTGTCAGTTGGTTCACCTAAGATGTATACAGGTGCTCATTGGGTTATGAGTACACCGGACAGGACTCGCCGGGAACCTGCTAGTTGGGATTATACCAGACGTCAGATAGCAGTTCCATGGTGACATGTGTACAGGTTAGTTCATCGACCTGAGATCATCATTTGTCTTGTGTGAGTTTCCACTGTGCTTTGATTACTACCCTACCACGGCTCAAAGGAGTCGTGCAAACAGGTTTTAGTTGGGTACAGTCCCGAGCCACATGGAGGCAGTGAGCGGATCTGCAGGGGTTCGTCTCTCCCGGTATTGGGGGTGAGGTCGCGCTGTGTCTAGGAGAGCCAGAACATGAAAAGTCCTTGGCCAAGGCAGGAGATTTGCTGGTAGGTATTCCAGTAGTATCTCAGGGTGTTCTGGGCTACACTCCGACACGACTTGTACCGCTATTGGGGGTCTGACTTTTACCAACCCCCTAGGCCCGCCATGCGATGCTCATTGAAAAACGGACTGGACTGTACAGATATTGTCACTGACAGGCTCAGTAGGGTGTCAGGATGAGTTCGCTCATCGACGTCCCTTTTGGTCAATAGCTGGTAGCCCGTCACGTATGGCTTATACCTCTGACGTGCTAGTAGTTAAATCCACAGCCATAGTATTGACGAGTCTTTAGAGTCCACCACACACAGTTACTCAGGTTTTGAGCGAAACGCTGTAGAGGCCGTATGGAGATATGGCAGGGTTCGATCAGATACGTGCGGTATTGCACGGATCGTGATCGAACGGATTTTACTAGCCGGTTTTGGCTTAAGCCGGATCCTAGTATTAGATAGTGTAGTTTTGTCTCTTTGCATTTGTGTTCAGTGGGAATACAAATGCGGGCATGTATTTGCAGTAGCAAGGTTTTCCTATAATTTATTACGGGATCAGTTTTCTGAGGTTGCCAGTTTGGATTCCGTTCCGGCCGGTTTTCTTTTGTTCCTTCACGGCCGGACTTTTCCGATGGAAGGGGGTTATTTGCACATTTGCAAATAACTTATTCGTGGAGGGGTATCTTGCATAAGTGTGGCTTCATGATTATTCTTTCATCATGAGATGCTTTTTGAGTCTATTCATTTTGCTTTTCTTGTGATGGTTGGTGAATGGATGTGAGTAGAAATTGGTGTGACCTTTTTCTCACACATTCATTCCCTTTTCTTCTCTTTCTTGATTATTCATTCTCCACCATATTTCTTGTGAGGGACCGGCCACTAGAGAGGATGAGAGGGAGATTTTTGTGGTTCTCATTCTTGATGCTATCTCATTATTCCATTGTAGCAACAAAAGAAAAACCCTTCTCCAAAGTTCTTGATTCCTACATCCATGGCAACTTCTAAAACCCTAAAGAGAGAACCCACTACACTATATCTACAGCAAACCTTGGACGCGCCGGCTAGCCAACTTCGTTCCCGAGTTGCCTCGGTCCAGAGGTGGGAACCCGTAAAAGCATCCGGCTACGTGGTGCCCTTTCCGACGAGGAGGAGATGAACGGAGTTTCCACGGGAGATCGGAGTGGAGACGAAGATCGAAGGACACGGATCGCTTGGTATAGCTTCTCTACTCTTTTCTTGTTTGCTAGTAGCTAGGTTAATGGCCCGATCCGGGTGAAAAGTGCACGGTGGTGCCGGTTTGCTAGTTTGCAAAGTTTTTGTTTCCGTGTTTCCGGCGTCGGAACGACGACCGGGGCGCCACTGCGGACTTACATTGGTATCAGAGCCAAGCCATTAACCATGCCTAGCTTGCTCTAGTATGTTTAGAACTCGATCGAACAAAAATCCCCAAAAACCGTATTTTCAATGCATTGTGTTTTCTGTCGAAATTTTTTCAGCTCCAAAAATTTTTCAGGTTGTTTCAGAATACTGTGCATGAAAATCTAAGAATTCTGTGAAAATTTGGTCGCGAGATCACTCCATACCACCGCGGAACCGCGGCCAAACCCATGCTTGGGCCGCGGTTCCGCCGCACTTTTTAGTATTCATCGCACCAAATTTTAACAGTAGGCTTTAGGGTTGGAAATAGGGGTTTTGGGATATTCTTTTTGGGCCCAGATTTTCTGTAAGTGCTACAATACTGCTTGGGGCCCACTTGATAAATTTTGGTCGATCGGATAATTTAAACATGCTAGTTCACAGTATTTACATTATATCTGCGACCGTGAATGTCATTCGATCGGTAAATCTAGTCTATCTGCTATAGCCCTTTTAGACGGATTTGCGAACGTGACATTCACGTTAATGTTCTGTGTTGTGCTGTGATGTTGCGGATCGGTCGTGGGGATAGCCTGGATGCAATGTTAGTACAGTTTTGTTTTATATGTACATATGATATTGCGGGGCGAGCGTCCGACATGTGGACTGCCGTCACTGCCTGTTTGTATTATTATTTTGGGGCACGACCAGGTTGCGGTCGATGTACCCGTTGTATGTATATTTTACTTTCTGTACTAGGATTACCTCGCGGAGGGGTGAACGGATAGCCGGGTTCTAGAGGGCAACAAACCCGCATCTCATGGCGTTGAGACTGAAGGGGGCTTTACTCTAGAATTAGCGGGCTATTCGCCGCACTCGTAGGGGGTACAGGTTGACCCAGGAGGGGTGCCTAAGTTACCGGATTCTGTGAAGTGTTGGGTGGTCCATTCACGTTGCTGAAGGGGGATGCCTCGCTTCAGGTTTTGGCGGGTAACTTGCCGTGCCCGTAGGGGTCTAGGATTTTCATTGCACAGGCTATCCACACGACCAGGGGAACGTCGGGTTTCAGCAGCGGCTCTGTGAAACCCGGGGATCCCAGATATCTGTATTGATCTGTGTTGCTATACATTTCTGTGTTGTTGCATTTTATCACGCCTTGAGCGAAAATTATATATTATATATAACTAGTAGATGTTGTATATGTTTTGCATCCGCGCTAGTCCAGTCCCCGCTCTGTCGTTAGTTAAGTAACCTAACGGGTGATGACGGGACCCAGTGGCGAATGCGGATGGCATATACGTACATCATTATTTTCGTTCTTTTGTGGTGTGATCAATTGATGGGACTGCGTTGATTCGGATCAATACAAGCTAAACAAACCTATTCTGATGTTGTTGGAACACTTTTTCAAAAAGCTGTTATTGCAAGGGCGTTCTCTTTTGTTTTGCACAGTGGTATTCAGTTGGAATATCCTGCTCCTCAGTTGACGAGGCAAGGGCCGAGATCCCTTCACCGGGAGTGACCCCCTGGACAGAAGTTTGCGTCGGGGCAATAACTTCACTATAGCCGATTACATTTTCTTTGCATCGTGGTATTCAGTTGGAATATCCTGCACCTCATTCTACGGGGAAAGAGCCGAGATCCCTTCACCGGGAGTGACCTCTTTAGCAAAGGTTTTCGTTACTATATTTTTAAAAAGCTATCAGTTCCTTCAACGATATCAAGTTCATTACGTTAAAGGTTTTCGCCAGAAACCATTCGTAGCCCTCCGTCGTTTCATATGGATAGTCAATAGTATTCAAGCTGTGTATGTTGGCCAAAGTCAAGGCACAGTGTTTGATAGCTGTTGGGTATTCATATGCAGCATAGATAGATGTGTTGGTTTGGGACAGTCGTACTGCCATTTTGGCCAAAGTCAAGGGCTTGTACGGGTGGGTTCAAATTAACCTGGATAATGACGGGTAGAACTTGACATGTGACTTATGATATGTTGGCCAAAGTCAAGGTCATAAGAGCATGGGGAAAAAATCCACATCGGGAGTTTCAAAAGAACTGAAACTTGCCGGATATGCGCATACCTTCTGGAGTGTGATAGCGTGAGCGGATTCCGTCACATTATCATGCGATGATAGTTGGATCCCGATTCCCACTGATGAGTTGGTTTACTCCTCGGGTGATCCCGGCTAATTCTTCTTTCAGGTTTGGGGAAGAATTTGACGTTACAGTGGGAGGTTTCCAGATTAGATAAAGTGATAACCATTCTGATCTAGGTTAGAGTGCACGCTGAGTGTTTCTTTTCTCTCTCTCTTTGGCAGCGACCATTGACCCGACCCTAGACTATGACTCAGTGACCAAGTTGACCAAACCTTCTTAACACTGGCTTTTGGATTGTCAGAGTTGCAGACCTCTTTGCCACTCCTATTTTTACCCTTTTTTTCTCCGGGACACCCCGTATTACTACGATCGTCCACTTCCATTGGACAAAACCATCGTATGGTTATATACGAACTCGAAGGAATTCGAGGATGGTTTCTGGTTTTGGAGAAAACGAATAGGACTGTTCAGTTGTCTTTTCCTTTTACCTTCTCTTTCAGATTGCGCGTACTCCTTGGCTTAGAAGATAGTACACCTATTACGCAAATTGGATAGTCTTCTTCCAAACCTTAGGCTGGTGCCGAACGGTGGGGAATGAAGAAAACCAATTGGCCTAAACGGTGTACAGAAGGTATTAAGTAAAGACAAAGAAAGGGATTTGTAAGAGGGCAAAGTAAATTGCGACTGCTATTCACGACCAAACCAAGTATTTCTTCGCAAATCCTAAATCACCTTTGTATTTCTCCAGGACACTCCGTATCACTACGAAGATCCTAAGTTTTGGATAATCCATCGTATGGTTATATACGAACTCGAAAGGAACTTGCTCCAGTTCGGGGATGGATCCTAGTTCAGGAGAAATAGGAATAAGGTTTATTCGGTTGTCTTTTATCTTCACCTTCTCTCGCATTGCGAGTGCTCCTAGGATTAGGACAGTACGCCCATTATGCTTATTGGATAGTCTTCTTCCAAACCATAGGCTGGTGCCGAACGGTAGGGAAGGAAGAAAACCATTTGGCCTAAAAGGGTGTACAGAAGGTAATGACTAAAGACATATAAAGGGATTTGGAGAGATGGCAAAGAATTATACGGTTAGAGTTGTGAATCTGGATAATGGAAGAGGCATTACTAGGAATACCAGGATACCCCATCGAAACATTTCAATGTTTCAGTTTCACTGTGTACTGTTAAAAGAAAACTGATTTCCCAATTAGACACTTGCTCCAGGGTATGTATTTACCAGGTATGATTCTCACATCTGTATGGTTTTACAGATTGTGAGTGGGAGCAAGTTATTGGGAATTAGGTGATCATCCTCATTATATCGGGATTCGTTGTAATTGGTGATATTTGAGGAAGTCACCTGGGCTGTTTGCCGGTCGGCAAATATTTGGTTTTGAATATCCGTTGTTATGCACCAATTTCAAATTGATATATCTGTACGTCTATTTTTATAGAGTGAGACATAACTTTTTGAAATTATGTCTATGAAATTTACCTATATCAGTGGATGGTTAGGTAAGGAGCATTGAACAGCGGTGTAATTCTTCTTAACCATAAGTACAGTTTTCAACCTACGACACACAGTGAATGAGTTATTAGACTCAGGGGACTTATACAGAGTATTGTATGTTGTCCAGTGTCCATTAGGACAGAGGGGTAGGTCCTCGTATTATATTCGGTTTACTTATGACTTCTCTAGTTCTTAGACATGTGTTTCGTAGAAATGCAAGGTCTAAGTTTTGAGGAGTTATAAGTATAAGATTAAAGTAGAGAACCAGGTATTGCAAGTATCGGGATTCTTCAAGGTGATCGAAGATGTAGATACTTGTGAATGGTATTCAGTTGATAGTAATGGTTAAGAGAACTTGCTTCTCTTTAAGGTTATTTATAATTGAAAGCATTCCTAAGTTGAGTAACGCTGATCGGCCTCCTTCCATTTAGTTAACATGCACTGTAGACAGCTGCATTATTTGAATCTGGTTCAATTAAATCAGTGCCTCTGTTTCTATATTGGATATAGAACAGTTCATATCTTGACATTGTTAAGGTACGGGGAGTTGTCCAGCTTATGCTTAAAACCAGACTCTGGATAACTCAAGGCACGTTTCTGTAATGGTTGTTTGTGGGTTGACCCGGGCTATGACGAGGGTTGACTTTCTACCATCAGGAAGATCAATAGCGATATTGTTCTTGACTCGCCACAGTTTTAATTAAAAATGGATTTTTCAGAAAACAGTAGTGGGAGTATGGTAGAACTGGAAGTGATTCCAGAACCACAAACGATTACTGAAGATTTGATAAGAACCTGAAGATTCAATCTGGTTTGACATTCCATTAGCCACTCCGCAGATATGGTAGGTAACCTCAGGCACTCGAGAGATACTTCGGTATGATCAAGGACGGTGAAAGGGAGGTTCTTGTTTACCCAGACTTGCCATTGCTGTTGTTCCAGACTGTGAGACCCGGCAGGAGGATGAGTATAGCGTCGTTCTAAACTAGCTTTAGAAGTGTACGTCTATATGACTCTGCCAGAGGGTTGTCGTAGTCAGTGGGAGCAGCGGAAGCATTGGTGGACAGTTGGCTTATGTCTATTTATAGACTAAAAAGGATATAGCGGGGGTAGATCATCTATTTCTGATGTAACAGTCATAGGTTTGACTTCATCGGAATAGGGGATGGATCTATTGAGAAGGTAGTAGGGTGTGATGTCCTGGTATTTGATGACATACACAGAGTAGGAAGTGATATTCCTATACTACGATCGGTTATACTTTGGTCGTCACACAGTGGTTTTCTCCACATAGGACTTGGATATTATATCAGACATTCTGGTTACTAGATCTATGGTTTTAGATCTAGATTTGGGTGGTTTCGCAATCTGGGTACTTAGACAGCATTTTATGAGTATTTAGAATGGACGACTCCTGGCATGGTGGTGTACCTGCAGGTAATGGAGTCACCCTCTCTAAAGGTGTCTTACAGACTAAAGGGGAGAGGGATGCACATGGTTGGCAGATCGCTTGCTTAGGCAATTGAGTCAATCATGAGATGTCAAGTACCGCACCAGATGTTGTTCTTGCAGTAGATGCAATAAGTTGATATTGATCCAATCCTGGGGAAACATTCGGAAGCAGTTTTAGAACATAAGTGAATGTTCAAGGGATATGATAACGTCAGCCTCCTTTAGGAGACGGTTATCATTCCAGGCTTCCAAGGTGACATGGATGACAGAGTGGCTGTCGGAGTTATAGTTTTCCTTCTGACGAGGGGCAGTATTTTGGACAGTTGGTCCAGGTGGATACTGAGGGAAGGCATGGCGCAGGACACTGATTAAGTTCAGTTGACGATACAGTCTAAGAAGTTTGGATTTGGAGTTCACTTATGAGCTAGGTCCCATCAGACATCCAGACACATTCTAAGACAGGTATTGCTCATTTCGGGAGATGGCTTTCTCCGCGAACTTGAGATAAAGAGAGATATAGAAAGAAACATCAGAGCGGATCCACTCACTGAGGCTATTCCTCGAACGCAATAGTTTCGCAAACGAGCTTTGTGAGACTGACTAGTAGAGGAGTTGGGTGTTCGGTATCACACGGGCTGTGAGTATGCGACATCGCAATAATTAGCCTCGAGTGCAAGTGGGAGATTGTTGGAGATAGTGCCCTCAGAGTCAATTATTGGATCACAGGCACGTGATTGCAATGATTGAGGGAGGACCTGTCCCAACAGGACAGTCTTACTCGAGATGATAGTATGCTATCTGGTTTATCTTTATCATCGTGTACTGCTTTAGGTGACCTTACGAGTCGCTATTACACGTTGATAGAGCCCCTAGGATTTTTGCTTGACTACCAGCAGTATGAGGGCGATCATATACGTGAGAGCTGGAGTCTATAAGCACATCCTTAAAAGGTCCCTAGTTGTGGGAGTTTCGAGACAGGGCATCGATTCTCCAGAGTAGACTAGTGTATACAGTCGAGACCCCGACGAGGGGTGGTGGCCGGTCTCACAAGCCACTGGTGTCAGTTGGTTCACCTAAGATGTATACAGGTGCTCATTGGGTTATGAGTACACCGGACAGGACTCGCCGGGAACCTGCTAGTTAGGATTATACCAGACGTCAGATAGCAGTTCCCTGGTGACATGTGTACAGGTTAGTTCATCGACCTGAGATCGTCATTTGTCTCGTGTGAGTTCCCACTGTGCTTTGATTTCTACCCTACCACGGCTCAAAGGAGTCGTGCAAACAGGTTTTTGTTGGGTACAGTCCCGAGCCACATGGAGGCAGTGAGCGGATCTGCAGGGGTTCGTCTCTCCCGGTATTGGGGGTGAGGTCGCGCTGTGTCTAGGAGAGCCAGAACATGAAAAGTCCTTGGCCAAGGCAGGAGATTTGCTGGTAGGTATTCCAGTAGTATCTCAGGGTGTTCTGGGCTACACTCCGACATGACTTGTACCGCTATTGGGGGTCTGACTTTTACCAACCCCTAGGCCCGCCATTCGATGCTCATTGACAAACGGACCGGACTGTACAGATATTGTCACTGACAGGCTCAGTAGGGTGTCAGGATGAGTTCGCTCATCGACGTCTCTTTTGGTCAATAGCTGGTAGCCCGTCACGTATGGCTTATACCTCTGACGTGCTAGTGGTTAAATCCACAGCCATAGTATTGACGAGTCTTTAGAGTCCACCACACACAGTTACTCAGGTTTCGGGCGAAACGCTGTAGAGGCCGTATGGAGATATGGCACGGTTTGATCAGATACGTGCGGTATTGCACGGATCGTGATCGGATGGATTTTACTAGCCGGTTTTGGCTTAAGCCGGATCCTAGTATTAGATAGTATAGTTTTGTCTCTTTGCATTTGTGCTCAGTGGGAATACAAATGCGGGCATGTATTTGCAGTAGCAGGGTTTTCCTGTAATTTATTACGGGATCAGTTTTCTGAGGTTTCCAGTTTGCATTCCGTTCTGGCCGGTTTTCTTTTGTTCCTTCACGGCCGGACTTTTCCGATGGAAGGGGGTTATTTACACATTTGCAAATAACTTATTCGTGGAGGGGTATCTTGCATAAGTGTGGCTTCATGATTATTCTTTCATCATGAGATGCTTTTTGAGTCCATTCATTTTTCTTTTCTTGTGATGGTTGGTGAATGGATGTGAGTAGAAATTGGTGTGACCTTTTTCTCACACATTCATTCCCTTTTCTTCTCTTGCTTGATTATTCATTCTCCACCATATTTCTTGTGAGGGGCCGGCCACTAGAGAGGATGAGAGGGAGATTTTTGTGGTTCTCATTCTTGATGCTATCTCATTATTCCATTGTAGCAACAAAAGAAAAACCCTTCTCCAAAGTTCTTGATTCCTACGTCCATGGCAACTTCTAAAACCCTAAAGAGACAACCCACTACACTATATCTACAGCAAACCTTGGACGCGTCGGCTAGCCAACTTCGTGCCCGAGTTGCCTCGGTCCAGAGGTGGGAGCCCGTAAAAGCATCCGGCTACGTGATGCCCTTTCCGACGAGGAGGAGATGAACGGAGTTTCCGCGGGTGATCGGAGTGGAGACGAAGACCGAAGGACACGGATCGCTTGGTATAGCTTCTCTACTCTTTTCTTGTTTGCTAGTAGCAAGGTTAATGGCCCGATCCGGGTGAAAAGTGCGCGGTGGTGCCGGTTTGCTAATTTGCAAAGTTTTTGTTTGCGCGTTTCCGGCGTCGGAAACGACGACCGGGGCGCCACTGCGGACTTACAGTAGGGAAGAAAGAAAACCATTTAGCCTAAGAGGGTGTACAGAAGGTAATGACTAAAGACATGTAAAAGGATTTGGAGAGATGGCAAAGAATTATACGGTTACAATTGTGAATCTGGATTATGGAAGAGGCATTACTAGGAATACCGGGATACCCCATCGAAACATTTCAATGTTTCAGTTTCACTGTGTACTGTTAAAAGAAAACTGATTTCCCAATTAAACACTTGCTCCAGGGTATGTATTTACCAGGTATGATTCTCACATATGTATGGTTTTACAGATAATGAGTGGGAGTAAGTTATTGGGAATTAGGTGATCATCCTCATTATATCGGGATTCGTTGTAATTGGTGGCATTTGAGGAGATCACCTGGGTTGTTTGCCGGACGGCAAATATTTGGTTTTGAATATCCGTTGTTATGCACCAATTTCAAATCGATATATCTGTAAGTCTATTATTATAAAGTGAGATATACCTTTTTGAAATTATGTCTATGACATTTACCTATATCGGTGGATGGTTAGGTAAGGAGCATTAAACAGCGGTGTAATTCTTCTTAACCATAAGTACAGTTTTCAACCTACGACACACAGGGAATGAGTTATTAGACTCAAGGGACTTATACAGAGTATTGTACATTGTCCAGTGTCCATTAGGACAGAAGGGTTGGTCCTCGTACTATATTCTGTTTACTTGTGACTTCTCTGGTTCTTAGACATGTGTTTCGTAGAAACACAAGGTCCAAGTTTTGAGAAGTTATAGGTATAAGAGTAAAGTAGAGAACCAAGTGTTGCAAGTATCAGGATTCTTCAAGGTGATCGAAGATATTGATACTTGTGTATGGTATTCAGTTGATAGTAATAGAACTTGCTTCTCTTTCAGGTTTCTCATAATTGGAAGCATTCCTAAGTTGAGTAACGCTGATCGGCCTCCTTCCATTTAGTTGACATGCGCTAGAGACAGCTGCATGATTTGAATCTGGTTCAATTAAATCAGTGCCTCTGGTTCTGTATTGGATATAGAACAGTTCATATCTTAACGATGTTAAGGTATGGGGAGTTGTCCGGCTTATGCTTAAAACCAGACTCTGGATAACTCAAGGCACGTTTCTGTAATGGCTGTTTGTGGGTTGACCCAGGCTATGACGAGGGTTGACTTTCTACCATCTGGAAGATCAATAGTGATATTGTTCTTGACTCTCCACAGTTTTAATTACAATGGATTTTTCAGAAAACAGTGGTGGGAGTATGGTAGAACTGGAAGTGATTCCAGAACCGCAAACGATTACTGAAAATTTGATATGAACCTAAAGATTCAATCTGGTTTGACATTCCATTAGCCACTCCGCAGATATGGTGGGTAACCTCACACACCCGAGAGGTACTTCGGTATGCTCAAGGACGGTGGCAGGGAGGTTCTTGTTTACCCAGACTTACCATTGCTGTTGCTCCAGACTGTGAGACCCGGCAGGAGGATGAGTATAGCGTCGTTCTAAACTAGCTTTAGAAGTGCACATGTATATGACTCTGCCAGAGGGTTGTCGTAGTCAGTAGGAGCAGCGGAAGTATTGGTGGACAAGTAGCTTATGTCTATTTATAGACTAAAGCAGATATAGCGGAGATAGATCATCTATTTCTGATGTGACAGTCATAGGTTTGACGTCATCAGAATAGGCGATGGATCTGTTAAGAAGGTAGTAGGGTGTAGTGTCCTGGTATTTGGATGACATACACAGAGTAGGAAGTGAAATTCCTATACTACAGTCGGTTATGCTTTGGTTGTCACACAGTAGTTTCTCCACATAGGAATTGGATATTATATCAGACATTCTGGTTACTAAATCTATGGTTTTAGATCTAGATTTGGGTGGTTTCCCAATAAGGGTACTTGACAGCATTCTAAGAGTATTTAGAATGGACGACTCCTGGAATGGTAGTGTACCTGCAGATGATGGAGTCATCCTCTCTAAAGGTGTCTTACAGACTAAAGGGGAGAGGGATGTACATGATTGGCAGATCACTTGCTTAGGCAATTGAGTCAATCATGAAATGTCAAGTACCACACCAGATGTTGTTTTTGCAGTAGGTGCAATAAGTTGATATTGATCCAATCCTGGAGAAACATTCGGAAGCAGTTTTAGAACATAAGTGGATGTTCTAGGGATATGATAACAGCATCCTCCTTCGGGAGACAGTTATCATTCCAGGCTTCCAAGGTGACATGGACGGTAGAGTGGCTGTCAGAGTTATAGCTTTCCCTCTGACGAGGGGCAGTATTTTGGACAGATGGTCCAGGTGGATACTGAGGGAAGCATGGCGCAGGATACTGATTAAGTTCAGTTGACGATACAGTCTAAGAAGTTTGGATTTGGAGTTCATGTATGAGCTAGGTCCCATCAGACATCCAGACACATTCTAAGACAGGTATTGCTCATTTCGGGAGATGGCTTTCTCCGCGAACTTGAGATATAGAGAGACATAGAAAGAAACATCACAGCGGATCCACTCACTTAGGTTATTCCTCGAATGCAATAGTTTGGCAAACGAGCTTTGTGAAACTGACTAGTAGAGGAGTTGGGTGTTCGGTATCACACGGGCTGTGAGTATGCGACATCGCAATAATTAGCCTTGAGTGCAAGTGGGAGATTGTTGGAGATAGTGCCCTCAGAGTCAATTATTGGATCACAGGCACGTGATTGCAATGATTGAGGGAGGACCTATCCCGGTAGGACAGTCTTACTCAAGATGATAGTATGCTATCTGGTTTATCTTTATCATCGTGTACCGCTTCAGGTGACCTTACAGGTCACTATTGCACGTTGATAGAGCCCCTAGGATTCTTTCTTGACTGCCAGCAGTATGAGGGCGATCATATACGTGGGAGCTGGGGTCTATAAGCACGTCATTAAATGGTCCCTAGTCGGGGGAGTTTCGAAACAGGGCATCGATACTCCAGAGTAGACTAGTGTATACAGTCGAGACCCCGACGAGGGGCGGTGGCCGGTCTCACAAGCCACTGGTGTCAGTTGGTTCACCTAAGATGTATACAGGTGCTCATTGGGTTATGAGTACACCGGACAGGACTCGCCGGGAACATGCTAGTTGGTCTTATACCTGACGTCAGATAGCAGTTCCCTGGTGACATGTGTACAGGTTAGTTCATCGACTGAGATCGTCATTTGTCTCATGTGAGTTCCCACTGTGCTTTGATTACTACCCTACCACGCTCAAAGGAGACGTGCAAATAGGTTTTAGTTGGGTACAGTCCCGAGCCACATGGAGGCAGTGAGCGGATCTGCAGGGGTTCGTCTCTCCCGGTATTGGGGGTGAGGTCGCGTTGTGTCTAGGAGAGCCATTACACGAAGTCCTTGGCCAAGGCAGGAGATTTACTGGTAGGTATTCCAATAGTATCTCAGGGTGTTCTGGGCTACACTCCGACACGACTTGTACCGCTTTGGGGGTCTGACTTTTACCAACCCCCTAGGCCCGCCATGCGATGCTCATAGACGAACGGACCGGACTGTATGGATATTGTCACTGACAGGCTCAGTAGGGTGTCAGGATGAGTTCGCTCATCGACGTCCCTTTTGGTCAATAACTGTAGCCCGTCAACGTAGGGCTAATACCTTTGACGTGCTAGTGGTTAAATCCACAGCCATAGTATTGACGAGTCTTAGAGTCCACCATACACAGTTACTCAAGTTTCGGGCGAAACGCTGTAGAAGCCGTATGGAGATATGGCAGGGTTCGATCAGATACGTGCGGTATTGCACGGATCGTGATCGGACGGTTTTTACTAGCGGGCTTTGGTTTAAGCCGGATCCTAGTATTGTACAGTGTAGATTTTGTCTCTTTGCATTTGTATTCAGTTGGAATACAAATGCGGTATGTATATACAGTCGCTGGGTTTTCCTATAATTTCTTACGGGATCATTTTTCTGAAGTTGCCAGTTTGCATTCTGTTCCGGCCAATTTTCCTTTGTTCCTTCGCGGCCGGACTTTCTGATGGAGGGGGTTATTTGCAATTGTGCAAATAAGTTATTGTGGAGGGGGTTATTTGCAAGTATGCAAATTACCTTTGTGGAGGGGGTTAATTGTATATGTGGCATTATGATAAATCTAGCATCATTTTGATTCCTTTCTTTATTCATCATGATGTGCATTTATGAGATAGGAATTGATTTGGCTTTGGTGTGACATTAATCCCTCTTTTCCTTCACATCTCTTATGGTCACCTTGTGCTATCCTACACTCACCGCCCTTGTTGCTTTTCCTCCACCAATTTCATATAAGGGGGGGCCGGCCACTTTTGAGAGGGGGAGAGAGATTGATTTTGTGTTGGTGGCATTTTTCCTCGTCACATTTTCTTGCAAAATGAGACCACCATTATTTCTCCAAAGTTCTTCTCTCATTCCTCCATCATGGCAACTTCTATAACCCCAAGAGACAACCATTCTACACTAGTCTACAGCAAATCTTAGACGCGTCGGCTAGCCAACTTCGCGCCCGAGTTGCCTCGGTCCAGAGGTGGGAGCCCGTAAAAGAACCCGGCGTTGTGGTGCCCGTTTCGACGAGGAGGCGACAACCGGAGATTCCGCGAGGAGATCGGAGTGGAGGCGAAGACCGAAGGACACGGATCGCTTGGTATAGCCCTCTATCCCATCTTGTAGTTTTCTAGTAGCTAGGTTAATGGCCCGATCCGGGATATTTGTGCGTGGTGGTGCCGGTTTGCAAGTTTCACAAAGTTTTTCGTTTCCGCATTCCGGCGTCGGATTGACGGCCGGGGCGCCGCCGTGCACTTACAATATTACACTTACGGTCACAGAAAAGAAAGTGTAAAACTACAAAATTTGGAATCCACAATCTCTTTAGACATCATAAATCCGAAATATCACATACTTCGCATTTCATGCCTAACTTTGTGAATTCCACATATTGTATCACATTCTAGATAAATAGACAGTATTAAACTCTCCGAACAGATAATCAAATACCCAAAATTTCCTTAATAGCTCAAAACTTGAGCGGAGTTCAAAAGTTCCAGAATACGTAACAGTAGCAACGGTCCAGCCGTAGAAGGATCAAGCCAACGCCTCACATGTGGCACGCCGTACTGCCCCAAACCCTAAGGTTCAAAAGGCAGTTCAAGACGGTCACATAATCAAGTTAAGGTTTGTTGTCTTCTAGAGGGTCCCTCGCGTCACATGCACGTATTTCCGAAAGATTTAAACCCGAGAAAAATTCAACACTTGAATGTTTTTCGTGCCGGGAAAAATCGAGTTAATGATATCCGTTCGAATAATTTAATACTTTCTAAATTATCCGGAATAACAAAACAAAATTAAATTCTCCGATCGAATCGACGATTACAAAATAAACCCCAAAATACTCAACACATGAGTCACAATAAAAATACCCAGAAAGATGCAGGAATGGTACTGGAAATTACTGCATGAAGAACCGTCCCCAATACTCCTTCTTTACCGCGGAACCGCCGCAAAAGGTGGCTTAGTGCCGCAGTTCCGCGGCCACGTGGAGGCTTTGAGGGCTCGTTTTTCATGGTAACCCTTAAAATTGCCTACTGATTTTTTTAGGTATTTTTAATTCTGAAAATACACAGTTTTTAAAAAATGTACAGAGAGGGGGTTAACATTGACGTGTTCGGGTTCGTTCAGAGTTTTAACTTCGTTAACACATCGCCTAATGTTCTAGCTAGGCTCTGATACCACTGTAGGGTTACTAGGCACACTAACACGGCTCTACAAAGCATCGACCATGCCAAAATTAAATTTTTATGTGCCGAACAACCCTAAGCAAGATCGTATACTAGAGTTTTAGGCGAAACTAATAGTAGGTAAACAACTTTACTTCTAAGGGAACACGAAATACAACCTTTGTAGATCGGTCCTTCACTTCATTTGCTCCTTGTTGAAGTCCATTCGCTGCGATCAAGGTTCTCCCGGGCTCTTGCATGGCTTCACGAGGCGAAAGATACGACCTTGCTTGAAGTCTCCGAGGCCGAATATGATTTACGTCAAGGGAATTCCGACTCAAGCTGCTACTTCACTAATTTGAGAATTAGTGAAGCAAACACCCTATACTAAAGTGCTAGTCTAGTAGAGGATGGAGAAATAGGAAGTGGGTTCTCTTTGGATTTTTATTTCTCACTTTAGTTCTCACTTTGGATCAAACCCTAGCAAGCTTTTCTTTTGAACAATGAAGAAGATGAACAAAAGAAAAAAGAGAAGAGGATAATGATCAAGTGTGTAATCTAAACATGGTGA
This sequence comes from Agapanthus africanus, assembly GCA_030015575.1. Lineage (NCBI taxonomy): Eukaryota > Viridiplantae > Streptophyta > Magnoliopsida > Asparagales > Amaryllidaceae > Agapanthus > Agapanthus africanus. Next base: position 134,749,519 of record JASDDO010000004.1, on the reverse strand, counting down.
GTGAGTATCATATACTAACTCTTGTAGAGACTTAACCCTAGGCTAATTGTTATGGTTGGGTTAATAAATATCCATAGTAAAATACAAACTCAAGTTGAATTAGTCAATGCATCCACAAGCTTCCACAAGCTTCATGCATTTTCTAATCCTCCACTTGATTTTGTATTTACTTTAAATATTAAAAACCCAAACTAAAAATTAGCATAGTGTAAGTCTCATACACCCATGGATGATGTATCATCAACCATGATACAAAAAGATAAACATTTTAATATATATCATATATATAGTAAAGATGTGTACATGTGAGAAAAAACCCTAAGTGAACATGTGTTAGTTAATGTAAACTAGTATATCAAAAATACAATTATACAATAAATTATTAAATCAACACTTGACTTAATAATCCGGTCATATCACATATAACCGACTAACTTCCAATGTTTCGACTTATCGAATCAACACTTGATTCGATAACCCGGCTATATCATATATATAACCGACCGATACATAAAGTCGCGAGAATAGAATACGGTATCACATACACTCATTATTCTCGGTCCCGCACATATCACATATGCGCCCCTATTTCGTTTTGCCCGAGCCAGTAAAACCTCTATGTAGGACTCTAAAGACTCGTCAATACGCCGGCAGTAGGTGATGATCACATCATGCACCCACAAGTCGTCAGCGGTACTAGCTGGACGTAACGGCTACCCGGGTATTGATCGATCAGAAGATCAGCAAGCAAGCCTACTCTAACTCCTGTAAAAGCCTGTCGGTAACACTTCCCGTACAGTCCGGTCTCCTCGTCAGATATGTCGCATATAAGTCTAGGGGTGGTAAACGTCAGACCCCAATAACCGATAAATCGTGCCGATGTGAGGCTCATAACGGGTCGAGAAACTACTGGTAACACTTACCAGTAAATCTCTAAATCAACCCTGGCCAGGGACTTCCCTGTTACGGCCAATCGAGCACAGCGCAACATCATCCCGCAATACCGGGAGAGACGAAACCCCTCCTATCGCTCATTGCCTCCATGTGACTCGGGACTGTACCCAAAAACCACCGTTTTGCACGCCCTCATGGACGTGGTAAGGTGGAAATCAAAGCACAGTGGGAATCACACAAGACTCTATGACGATCTCGGGTCTACAGACTAACCTGCACAAGTGTCACTAGAGAACTGCCATCTGACGTGAGGTATAATACCATCTGGGAGTTCTCGGTGAGTCCGTCCAGTGTACTCAGTCTCCACTGAGCACCCGTATACCATCTCTGATGTCAAATACCAATGATATGGGATCATCCATCGCCCATCTCATGAGTCGAGAAGCGTATACGCTAGTCTACCCTGGTATATCGATGCCCCGTCTCGATACACCCACGACTAGGGACCTTGAAGGATGTACTTATGGACTACCATGTCCCCACTAGTATGATCCGCATCATAGTCCAGGTAGTCAAGTACACATCCTAAGGGCTTTACCAACATGTAACTATAAGACAGTATAAAGAGACAAGTATACATGTTAAAGTAAAGTGCAACCAGATAGCATACTATCATATCGAGCAAGAAAGTCCTCTCTAGATATGTCCAAGCATCCAATATAATATACATCATCTGTACAATACTGGCCTCTAGGGCATACATACAACTAACAGCATCATGAGATGATGACCCAACTAGTTTCGAGCTGGCCATCAGGAGTGGGACTCTGTAAGAATGGCTGGATGCTTAGCGATCTGAGATGGAATCCATGTACACCAACGAAGTATGGACTTTGGTTGCCTTATCTGAAGGGTTAAATCCCCATCAGGAGCAAGTATATCTTGAGAAGATTACTTGTTGTAGATGGAAAAGTTGAGACTTTCAAAGCTAGACTTGTTAATGGTTTTCGTCGTCGACCAGGCGTGGATAATGATGAAACCTTTTCCAGTGGCTGTGCTTAAGTCCATCCAGATCCTACTTGCCATGGCTACATACCATGACCACGATATCTGGCGGTTGGGTGTCATGACTGCTTTTCTAAATAATGATTTAGAAGAGAGCGTCTATAAGTACACAGCTAGAGGGCTTCGTAGGCAATAGGAGCAGCGGAAACGTGTGCAAGATGCTTTACAGGATAAAGCATGCATCGCGGAGTTGGAACGTATGTTTTGATGTGGTAGTCAAAGTGTTTGACTTCATCAAAATGGTAGATGAACCTTGTACATACAAATAGGTAGTAGAGAGTAAGGTGGTCATCCTCGTATTGTACGTGGACAACATACTCTTGATAGTAAAAGAGTTTCCTATGCTACGCACGGTCAATCTTCTCTTATCACAAGGATTCTGCAAATAGGATAAAGGTGATACCTCCTAAATCCTGGGTTTTGGATCTATGAGATAGATCTAAATGGATGTTAGGATTCTCACTAGGTGTAGTAAGATGGTATCAATGGATCCTGGGGAGAATCACTGGAAAGGTTCCAGGGTGATAAGGACAACTGAATGTCAGTCGCAGGCATTGTCTTTACCCTCAGTGGAGGGACGATATGTTGGAAGAGTTCCAAGCTGAGATACTGTGGCAAACTAGACGATAAAGGCTGGTGACATCGCTATCAAAGATACTACCAAAGAAGCAGTTTGGGTGTATATTAGTTCATGTGATGAACTAGGTTCCTACCATGGTATGACAATGGTGTTGAGGCTTTGGCCAAGGAACCACGGTCCCATCAGTGAGCCAGACATATTCCAAGGCAGTATCACCTGATCATGGAGATAGTTGATCTCCAGGGTGATCGAGGTTAGGAGAGTAAACTCAGAGGACAACACGGCGGATCCACTCACAAAGGCCTTTTCCCAGAGAGAGACTTATATGGGATGGTTGAGTATGAGATACTGCAACCACTGCTACAGATGGCCCTAGTGCAAGTGGGAGATTGTTAGTTATATGAATGCCCTAGAGGCCATTACTGTACATGAGATGTATATTGTAGTGGATGCTGGGACATATATAGGTAGGACTTTCTTGCTCGACATGATAGTACGCTATCCGGTTGCTCTTTATCTTAACATGTATACTTACTGTCTCTCTGTTACATGTTGATAAAGCCCTTAGGATGTGTACTCGACTTGTAGGACTATGATGCAGATCATACTAGTAGGGCCTGGGTAGTCCATGAGTACATCCTTCAATGTTCCTAGTCGTGGGAATATCGAGACGGGGCATCGATATTCCAGAGTAGACTAGCGTATATCTTCTCGACCCATGAGATGGGCGATGGATGATCCCATATCCATTGGTGTTTGACATCATATATGGTATGCGGGTGCTCAGTGGTGACTGGGTACACTGAACGGACTCACCGAGAACTCCCAGATGGTATTATACCTCACGTCAGATGGCAGTTCTCTGGTGACACAGGTACAGCTTAGTCTGTTGACCCGAGATCGTCATAGAGTCTTGTGTGTCTCCCACTGTGCTTTGATTTCCACCCTACTACGGCTCTACTGAGTCGTGCAAACAGGTGGTTTTTGGGTACAGTCCCGATTCACATGGAGGCAATGAGCGATAGGAGGGGATTCGTCTCTCCCGGTATTGGTGATTGATGTTGCGCTATGCTCGACTGGCCATAACTGGAAATCCCTGGCCAGGGTTGCAGTGATTTACTGGTAAGTGTTATCAGTAGTTTCACGCTTGTTGTGGACCTTACATCGGCATGACTTATCAAGCTATTGGGGTCTGACGTTTACCACCCCTAGGCGAGATATGCGACATATCAGACGAACAGACCGGACTGTGCAGTAAGTGTTACTGATTGGATTCGCAGGAGTGTGAGCAGGATTGCTCGTTGATCTTCTGATCGCTCAATACCCGGGTGGCCGTTATGTTTAGCAGACCGCTTGCGGCTTGTGGGTGATTGATATGATCACCGCCTACTGCCGGCGTATTGACGAGTCTTTAGAGTCCTACACAGAGGTTTCCTGGCTCAAGCGAAACGAAATAGGAGCGCATATGAGATATGTGTGTTGGATCTATATGCCCTTGAGGCCTTCGTTGTATAGGATGTTAGGGATATGTATGTACATGATAGTCTTGCTTAATATGATAGTACGCTATTTGGTTTGTCTTTATCTTAACATATGATATATTTTGCGTAGTATTCATACATATATACATGTTGATAAAGCCCATAGGGTGTTTTTCTGACTACCGGCGTTGTGATGGCAGTCATACTAGTGGGAGCTGGATAGTCAATAGGCACATCCTTAAATGTCCCTGGTCGCAGGAGTATCGAGACTGGGCATCGATGTTAGTTATATGTATGCCCTAGAGGCCATTACTGTACATAGGATGTATATTGTAGTGGATGCTGGGACATATATAGGAAGGACTTTCTTGCTCGACATGATAGTATGCTATCTGGTTACTCTTTACCTTAACGTGTATACTGATTGTCTCTCTGTTACATGTTGGTAAAGCCCTTAGGATGTGTACTTGACTACCTGGACTACGATGCGGATCATACTAGTGGGGACATGGTAGTCCATAAGTACATCCTTCAAAGTCCCTAGTCGTGGGTATATCGAGACGGGGCATCGATATACCAGAGTAGACTAGCGTATACCTTCTCGACCCATACAGATGGGCGATGGATGATCCCATATCCATTGGTGTTTGACATCAGAGATGATATACGAGTGCTCAGTGGAGACTGGGTACACTGGACAGACTCGCCGAGAACTCCCAGATGGTATTATACCTTACGTCAGATGGCAGTTCTCTGGTGACACTGGTACAGAGTAGTCTGTTGACCCGAGATCGTCATAAAGTCTTATGTGATTCCCACTGTGCTTTGATTTCCACCTTACCACGTCCAAGAGGGCGTGCAAAACGGTGGTTTTTGGGTACAGTCCCGAGTCACATGGAGGCAATGAGTGATAGGAGGGGATTCGTCTCTCCCGGTATAGGGAGTTGATGTTGCGCTGTGTTCGATTGGCTATAACCGGAAATCCCTGGCCAGGGTTGCTGAGATTTACTGGTAAGTGTTACCAGTAGTTTCTCGAATTGTTATAGACCTCAGATCGACGCGACTTATCGAGCTATTGGGGTCTGACGTTTACCACCCCTAGGCGAGATATGCGACATATCAGACGACGAGACCGGACTGTACGGTAAGTGTTACTGGTTGGATTCACAGGAGTGTGAGCGGGCTTGCTCGTCGATCTTGTGATCGCTCAATACCCGGGTGGCCGTTACGTTTAGCAGACCGCTTGCGGCTTGTGGGTGATTGATATGATCATCATCTGCTGCCGGCGTATTGACGAGTCTTTAGAGTCCTACACAGAGGTTTCCTGGCTCAAGCGAAACGAAATAGGAGCGCATATGAGATATGTGCGGGACCGAGAATGATACCAGTATATGATACTGTATTCGATTCTCGCGATTTGTGACATTGACTGGTTATATGCGATATAGCCGGGATATCGGATCAAGTGTTGATTCGATAAGTTGTTACTGTTAATATTAGTCGGTTATATGCGATATGACCGGATCATTAAATCAAGTGTTGATTTAATGATTTAATGCATAATTATATATTTGATATATTAGTTTGCATTAACTAGTATCGGTTTACTTAAGATGGATTTTCTCACTCGCATGTGCACATCGTATATGTGATATATTTTTGTGCACTTGATTGTATCATGTTTGATGATGCAAGATTGCTAGGGTATGTGTAAAGAGTTAAACCTATGGTTAAGTAAATGGTTAGGGTTTTCTTTTATTCATTCATTTGTCTTTTTATTTGGATTAAAAGAAAAGAGAAAAGAAAAACAAAATGGTTTCTTTCTTTCATGAAGCTTGTTGAAGCTTCATGAAGCTTTGACCAAAGTAACCCTTTTGTCTTCATCTCATTGACCCCAACCATTCATTTAACCTTAGTCAATTCTCTACACATAACCATGGTTAATATTATGATAAGGATGATTTTATTATTCTTTTCATAAGACTTATCATAATATTCTTTCTTCTTCTTCTTCATCTTCTTCAATGAAGAAAGCTTCACTTCATCAATGGTGACTTGATGAAAAGAGTGAGAAATCCAATTCTAAAGTGAACCCACCTCCTATTTCTTCATCCTCTACCTCTTGCCAAGTAGTATAGGGTGTTTCCTTCACAAGTTTTCATGGCTTGGTGAAGTTGGAGCTTGATCTAGTGATGCCTCAACGTAGATCATCTTCGGCACGAAGCCGACGACCTTGCCCGCCCATTTCTCCGATGAAGCCGACGCTAGAGCCCGGGATTCCATTTGGACAGCGAGGAGACTTCATTGCGGAGCTATGGAGGTAGAGGACCGGATCTACAAAGGTTGTATTTCCGTTCTTGTAGTTAAGTTGTTAACTAGTTTGATTTGTCGCCTAGAATTCTAGCCAACGATCCGTATTAGGGTTTCTCGGCACCCCTAAAATTAGAAATTGGCATGGTTGATGCCTTGTGAGACCTCATTAGCGTGCCTAGGAACCCTACAGTGGTATCAGAGCCTAGCTAGAGCCTTAGGCGATGCGTAGACGATGTTAGAAACCCGATCGAACCCTGAAACCCTAACTTTTAACCCTCTCTGGACTTTTTCTGAAAAAGCGGTTTTTTCCAAATTAAAAATTCTTAAAAAATTCAGCAGGAAATTCTAAGAATTACGGTGCAAAAGTTACCTAATGATCTGTCTAAAGCGCGGCGGAACCGCGGCATTAGCCGCCTATTGCGGCGGGTCCGCGCTCATTTAGTCTCTTCATGCATTGAATTTTGCACAGTAACTCCTACTTTGCAGTGCTGATTTTCCTGGGAATTTTTAATATTTATTCAAGAGTTGAAATTTCTGGGTTGTATTGGGGATTCCGTGTTTCGATCGGATTGTCTGATTTTGTCTATGTGTTTTTCGGGATAATTTTTGAATATGTTAAAAAGTTCGACCGGATATAAATACCCACTTTTTCCCCTATCGGGAAATTTCCAAGTGTTGGATCTTTCTGTGGTTTAATAACGTTCTAAGTAGTGCAAGTAACGCGATGGACCCTCTAGAAGACAACAAACCTTAACTCGATTATGTGACCGTCTTGAACTGCCCTTTGAACCTTCGGGTTTGGGGCAGTACGGCGTGCCACATGTGAGGCGTTGGCTTGACCCTTCTACGGCTGGACCGTTGGTACTGAGGCATGAACTGGATGTTTTTAAACTTGTTTCATGTGTTGAGCTGTTTCGGGAAAACTTGGGTGTTTGACTGTTCGATTGGAAAGTTTAACATTTTCTGTTTATCTGGAATGTGATACAATAATTGGAATTCACATGTAGTTATGAGATAACTGAATGAATGTTATAAACATAACAATTTAGTCTCACTTGATCGGTTGCCATGGAATTTTGATGTGATCAAAAGTCCGTCGCAATCACGTAGCGTACGCGGATACTCGCCGGGTAAAACTTAATAGACAGCCTCACTCCATAGCCCCGACCAAGTGACTGTAGGAGAACCCCGTCGCCGAAAGCATCCGTTCGGGTGCTCGCGGCAGCGGTGTTCCGCCTTGGTGCACTTTGTCGACGGCATCGGGGGTGCGGCTGCCTATTGAAGTTTGCGACGAGCATTCGATCAGGATGTCGGGAATCTTGTTGAATTGCCCGACTTGATGTTGAAAAGAGTTTTCGATAATGAGACTAAAATGCGGTGTTTATAATTGTTAGGCATGTGATGTCTAAGGAATTCATTTGGTCAGGCATGCGATGTCTGAGGTGGTTGCGAATTCCAACTGTTGTAGTTTTACACTTTCTTTTCTGTGACCGTAAGTGTAATATGTGATATCGCCGGTTTCGTTGCTATATGTCAACAACAATTGGAATACGCATGTTTACTTACGTTGATGACATGTGATGTTATGTGTTGCTGGATATGTTATATTGGATCGCCGTGTTTGAATAGCCGGGGGTTTTATGTGAGATGAGAGTTTTTCATTTTCATTCATGTAAAATTTATTGTATGTAATATTCTTTTATTGGGGCACTTCCAGGTTGCGGAAGTTGTCACCATTTGTATATTATTTACTTTTCCGCACTAGGATAGACCCAAGGAGGAGGGCACAAGTAACCGGGTTCTGGAGTCCAGTGGGAGACAAACTCGAGGAGTCGAGTCCGGGTCTCCTAACTCTAGAATTGGTAGGGTTGCTTGCCGCTCTCGTAGGGGTCTAGGGGTGTGGGTTTGGCTATTCATCACGACCGTGGAATCCGTGTTTTATACTGGCTCGTATTAAAAACACGGACGTCCTAGTTTATCCAATATTTCATATGATTCTTCTGCTGCGATATCTGTGATGTGATCATGTGATGTTCTGTGATAGATACAGTATATAGTATATATGATATATTATATAGACGTTACTTATGTTTTACACCCGCGCTAGCCCTGCCCTGCTCTGCCGTTAGTTACCTAACCTAACGGTGCACGAGGGGACATCGAGGCGAATGCGGATGGCATAAGTGTACGTCGTATTTATCTGTGATGTTTAGGTATATTAAATGATGGGACTTCATTAATGTGATTAATGAAATAAAAAGAAACCTAAGATGTTGTAGAATCGAATTTCAAAATAAAACAGGTAGCTACAGTTCTTGCTTTGCACAGCGGTATATACGATATATCCTGCACCTTATTCGATGAGGAAAGGACCGAGATCCCTTCACCGGGAGTGACTCCTTTAGCAATAACTGGCAGATGCTACACACTCGGTTTGTCTTTTGATTGCTTTTAAGAGTTCTGCTTTGCACAGTGATATATATGATATATCCCGCACCTCATTCGACGAGGAAAGGACCGACGATCCCTTCACCGGGAGTGACTCCTTTAGCAAAACTAGAAAAGCCTCAAAAACACTCCATTTCAAAATTCATTTGATTCTACAACGATATCAAGTTCATTACGCAATAGGTTTTCAGAAAAACCTGTCGTAGCCCTCCGTCATTTCAGATAAGTCCTATTTAGTATTCGTGCTACGTTTGTTGACCTCCGTCAAGGCGTAGTGTGCTGTAGCTAACTAGTATTTATCTGTTTATGCATATGATGCAGATTGGATTAGGGTAGTCATGCGGCCTTGTTGACCTCCGTCAAGGGTCATGCGGGTGGGTTTAATTCGATTAAGAAATGACGGGTTGAACTTGACTAGTAGCCTATGGTTTGTTGACCTCCGTCAAGGTCATAGGGTGCTAGAGGCAAAATTATCGGGAATTTCAAGTGTTGAAATTTGCAATGAGATTGCATACCTTCTATGAGATAGTTGGATCCCGATACCCACTACGAGTAAGAGTTACTCCTGGGAAAGTTTTACACATTACAATTAGCCGATCAAGTAGGTGTCTAGAAAGGTGTTAACGAGGTTACGCCTCTGGGAAAACGAGGTTTACATTAATTAGGTTCGTGCGAAAGCACGGGGGACCTCCCTCAAAGTACCGACACTGGCCTGGCTGAAAGATTGGCGAACTTGTAGCGTGTAATTAATCCCGGCTAGTCTTTCCTTTTAGGGTTTGAAGGAAGATTTGATAAAAAAGCAGTGGGAGCCATCCTGATTAGATAAAATAATAACCAATCTATTCTTGCAAGAGCGCACGCTGAGTGTTTTCTTCTCTCTCTCTCCAGGTAGCGACCATATCACGCCTTAATCAAGATAATAATACGGATTATTGACCGAACCCGCTTGTTATACTGAGCTGGGGAACGTTGGTTCCGCTCCAACTTATAATTGTTATAAGACAGAGCAGGAATTTGGGGATTACCAGATTTCCCGTGCCGCCCAAACGAAGATAGTGCATGCTGATGCATCATCTTCGGGTGTGTTCATTATACAGAACTGTTTCTCAGTATCCTCCGCATCCTTGGTATATGATACCAGATCAGGATCCCAGATATGTAATCTGTTATATAGGGCTACAAAAGGGTAGAAAAAACTGAGAACGGGTGATAAGTTTCATGAGACAGAAAACGGGGCAAGTGTTGCAGCCAAGTCTGTTGGTCACTGTCACCCTGTATTACCAATACATTGATTCTGAACAAATGCTATTAGATACCGAACCTGATATACAAAATCATATCAGTCTCTTTATTAGTAAAGAAATGGTAAAATTTTGTATTGTTGGATAATGTTTTGAACATTTCCTATATCAAAAGTTGATCGGTTCAGGCACGTTATCTAAAAGCATTAATGTTCTAAATCAAACTACAGTTCTTAGTATACAGAACACACACAAGAGGAAGAGTTCAGAAATGAACGAATCCTTCTTGAGGAATTGTAGAGTAGGTCATATCAATGCGACCCGACTAGCTGAAGTTACGGTTAGATGCATATTTAAATCAGTTTGAATTTACATCTTATGAAACTTGTCAGTCATGTCACAGAGATAAGATGACCATAGCTCCGTTTATAGGAAACAGAGAAAGAGTTAGTGAACTCTTGGGATTGATACATGTTGATGTATGTAAGGTCCCCTGTCTACACATACCAAGACCGGTTCTTTGTACTTCATTACATTCTCTGATAATCTCTCAAGATTCAAACATATGTTCCTGTTGAAACATAAGTCCGAACCTTTTGAGATATTCACAGAATATAAGTTAGAAGTAGAGAACCAATACGGGTATAAGTATTATGTCCTATGATGAGATCAGGGAGGAGAATACTTGTGCATGGAATTCCTGGACTACTCTAAAGGAGAATGAGATTCTCTCTCAGCATTACTCCTCCGTATACACCATAGCACGATGGTATATCGGGGCGGAGCAATCACACCCTATATGATAAGGTGTGCTCTATGATGAGTACTACTGAGTTATCTATTTCCTTTAGGGAGTTATGCACTTGAGTAGCTGCATACTTATTGAATAGGGTTCAAATCAAATCAGTTGCCTACCACTTCATATTTGATATGATAAGGGAAGAGCCCATCTCTTAAGTTAGTTAAGATTTGGGGTTGTCCGGCCTATGTCTAAAAGCAAAATCCGGACAAGCTCGAGGCAAGGTTAGTTATGCAGAACTGGAAAAGTTCCAGCTATGCAAACTACAGCAGATGATTTGGTACAACCAAAGGATTTAGTAGATGCCAACGAACCTCAGCCTTTCCGCCGATCTAGTATGGTTCCTCACCCACCTGAGAGATACTTCTGTTTCTCTATGACAGTGGGAGCGAGGATTGCATCATGAGATAATGACCCAACTAGTTTCGAGCTGGCCATCAGGAGTAAGACTCTGTAAGAATGGCTGGATGCTTAGTGGTCTGAGATGGAATCCATGTACACCAACAAAGTATGGACTTTGGTTGCTATATCTGAAGGGTTAAATCCCCATAAGGAGCAAGTAAATCTTGAGAAGATTACTTGGTGTAGATGGAAAAGTTGAGACTTTCAAAGCTAGACTTGTTAAAGGTTTTCGTCATCGACCAGGCGTAGATAATGATGAAACCTTTTCCAGTACCTATGCTTAAGTCCATCCAGATCCTACTTGTCACGGCTACATACCATGACTACGATATCTGGTGGTTGGGTGTCATGACAGCTTTTCTAAATGATGTTTTAGAAGAGGGCATCTATAAGTACACAGCCAGAGGGCCTCGTAGACAGTGGGAGCAGCGGAAACGTGTGCAAGATGTTTTATGTAATAAAGCAGGCATAGCGGAGTTGGAACATCTGTTTTGATGAGTTAGTCAAACAGTTTGACATCATCAAAATGGTAGATGAACCTTGTATAAACAAAAAGGTAGTAGGGAGTATGGTGGTGATCCTCGTAGAGTACGTGGATGACATACTCTTGATAAGAAAGAAGTTTCTTATGCTACGCTCGATCAATCTCCGTATATCACAAAGATTCTCCGTATAGGATCAAAGTGATACCTACTAAATCCTGGATTTTGGATCTATGAGATAGATCTAATTGGATGTTAGGATACTCTCTAGTTATAGTGAGATGGTATCAGTTGATCCTGGGGAGAATCACTGGAAGGGTTCCAGGGTGATAAAGACGACTGAATGTCAGTCACAGGTATTGTCTTTACCCTCAGTAAAGGGACGGTATGTTGGAAGAGTTCCAAGCTAGATACCGTGGCATACTAGACGATAAAGGCAGGATACATCGCTACTTAAGATGCTACCAAAGAGGCTGTTTGGGTGTATATTGGTTCATGAGATGAACTATGTTCCTCCCATTGTATGACAATGGAGTTGTGGCTTATCCCAAGGAACGAAGGTCCCATCAGTGATCCAGACATATTCTAAGGCAGTATCACCTGATCATGGAGATGGTTGATCTCTAAGGATCAAGGTGAGGAGAGTAGACTCAGAGGACAACACGGCGGATCCACTCACGAAGGCCTATTCCCAGAGAGAGACTTTTATGGGATGGTTGAGTATGAGATACTACAACCACTGCTACAGATGGCCCTAGTGCAAGTGGGAGATTGTTAGTTATATGTATGCCCTAGAGGCCATTACTGTACATAGGATGTATATTGTAGTGGATGCTGGGACATATATAGGAAGGACTTTCTTGCTCGACATGATAGTATGCTATCTGGTTACTCTTTACCTTAACGTGTATACTGATTTTCTCTCTGTTACATATTGGTAAAGCCCTTAGGATGTGTACTTGACTACCTGGACTATGATGCGGATCATACTAGTGGGGACATGGTAGTCCATAAGTACATCCTTCAAAGTCCCTAGTCGTGGGTATATCGAGACGGGGCATCGATATACCATAGTAGACTAACGTATACCTTCTCGACCCATATAGATGGGCGATGGATGATCCCATATCCATTGGTGTTTGACATCTGAGATGATATACGGGTGCTCAGTGGAGACTGGGTACACTGGACGGACTCGCCGAGAACTCCCAGATGGTATTATACCTTACGTCAGATGGCAGTTCTCTGGTGACACTGGTACAGAGTAGTCTGTTGACCCGAGATCGTCATAGAGTCTTGTATGATTCCCACTGTGCTTTGATTTCTACCTTACCATGTCCAAGAGGGCGTGCAAAATGGTGGTTTTTGGGTACAGTCCCGAGTCACATGGAGGCAATGAGTGATAGGAGGGGATTCGTCTCTCCCGGTATAGGGAGTTGATGTTGCGCTGTGTTCGATTGGCTATAACCGGAAATCCCTGGCCAGGGTTGCTGAGATTTACTGGTAAGTGTTACCAATAGTTTCTCAAATTGTTATAGACCTCAGATCGACGCGACTTATCGAGCTATTGGGGTCTGACGTTTACCACCCCTAGGCGAGATATGCGACATATCAGACGACGAGACCGGACTGTACGGTAAGTGTTACTGGTTGGATTCACAGGAGTGTGAGCGGGCTTGCTCATCGATCTTCTGATCGCTCAATACCCGGGTGGCCGTTACGTTTAGCAGACCGCTTGCGGCTTGTGGGTGATTGATATGATCATCATCTGCTGCCGGCGTATTGACGAGTCTTTAGAGTCCTACACAGAGGTTTCCTGGCTCAAGCAAAACGAAATAGGAGCGCATATGAGATATGTGCGGGACCGAGAATGATACCAGTATATGATACTGTATTCGATTCTCGCGATTTGTGACATTGATCGGTTATATGCGATATAGCCGGGATATCGGATCAAGTGTTGATTCGATAAGTTGTTACTGTTAATATTAGTCGGTTATATGCGATATGACCGGATCATTAAATCAAGTGTTGATTTAATGATTTAATGCATAATTATATATTTGATATATTAGTTTGCATTAACTAGTATCGGTTTACTTAAGATGGATTTTCTCACTCGCATGTGCACATCGTATATGTGATATATTTTTGTGCACTTGATTGTATCATGTTTGATGATGCAAGATTGCTAGGGTATGTGTAAAGAGTTAAACCTATGGTTAAGTAAATGGTTAGGGTTTTCTTTTATTCATTCATTTGTCTTTTTATTTGGATTAAAAGAAAAGAGAAAAGAAAAACAAAAGGGTTTCTTTCTTTCATGAAGCTTGTTGAAGCTTCATGAAGCTTTGACCAAAGTAACCCTTTTGTCTTCATCTCATTGACCCCAACCATTCATTTAACCTTAGTCAATTCTCTACACATAACCATGGTTAATATTATGATAAGGATGATTTTATTATTCTTTTCATAAGACTTATCATAATATTCTTTCTTCTTCTTCTTCATCTTCTTCAATGAAGAAAGCTTCACTTCATCAATGGTGACTTGATGAAAAGAGTGAGAAATCCAATTCTAAAGTGAACCCACCTCCTATTTCTTCATCCTCTACCTCTTGCCAAGTAGTATAGGGTGTTTCCTTCACAAGTTTTCATGGCTTGGTGAAGTTGGAGCTTGATCTAGTGATGCCTCGACGTAGATCATCTTCGGCACGAAGCCGACGACCTTGCCCGCCCATTTCTCCGATGAAGCCGACGCTAGAGCCCGGGATTCCATTTGGACAGCGATGAGACTTCATTGCGGAGCTATGGAGGTGGAGGACCGGATCTACAAAGGTTGTATTTCCGTTCTTGTAGTTAAGTTGTTAACTAGTTTGATTTGTCGCCTAGAATTCTAGCCAACGATCCGTATTAGGGTTTCTCGGCACCCCTAAAATTAGAAATTGGCATGGTTGATGCCTTGTGAGACCTCATTAGCGTGACTAGGAACCCTACAATCGATACTCCAGAGTAGACTGGTGTATACATATCTAGACCCTGAGGAGGGGCGATGGATTTGTCCCGCAGCCATTGGTTGACTGCACCTAAGATTGTATACAGATGCTCACTGGGTGTGAGTACACCGGACAGGACTCGCCGAGAACTGACTGGATGGTATTTATACCTAACGTCAGATAGCAGTTCTCAGGTGACATGTGTGTAGATAGTCCATTGACTTAAGGTCGTCATTTGACTCGTGTGAGTTCCCACTGTGCTTTGATTACTACCCTACCACGGTTCAAAGGAGTCGTGCAAACAAGTTTTAGTTGGGCACAGTCCCGAGCCACGTGGAGGCAGTGAGTGACTATTAGGGATTCGTCTCTTCCGGTATAGGGAGTTGATATCGCACAGTGATCGGTTGGTCATTACCACAAGTCCCTGGCCAGGGCTGATAGAGAATTACTGATAGACTGATCAGTAGATTCTCGGATGGTAATTGAGCCATGCCGACACGACTTGTACGGTTATTAGGGGTCTGACGCTTACCACCTCTCTAGACCATACATGCGATACTCTTAGACAAACAGACCGGACTGCACGGATATTGTCACGTACAGGCTCAGTAGGAGTTCGGATGGGTATCCTCATCGGCCTTCTTATCGACATCTACCTGGGGACCGTTACGTACAGCTAGTGCCACTTGCGGTCTATGGTTAAACCCACTGCCATCGTAGTAGTCGAGTCTTTAGAGTCCCACATAGAGTTTTCCTAACTCCAGGCGAAACCATATAGAGGTCGTACGGTTTTTACGACAAGGGTTCGGACGAATACGTGTTTTAACGTACGTACGACATTCGGACAGTTTTTACTAGACGGTTTTGGTTTAAGCCAGATTCTAGTATCAGGTTATTGGATTTATACAGTCTAAAGTTTTTTCGTGTTTTCACGGATGGGAGGGGCGTTCTCGTAATTTCCGGGAAGCTTCTAGAAGCATGGTGACTTGAGGGGTTAAGGTGGCATTGTCATTAATGTAATTGTGACTCATTATGTATGATTCACTATGTCATTAATGCATTATTAAATGCTTAATGACTCATATAGTGAATCACTCATATTCATTTATGAAGCATGATGAATAATCTCCTATTATTCATTTTATTGATTTATTCATTATGCTTGATATATTAAGTGAGAAGCAATTTCATTTCATTATTCTACTTCACCTTCTCTCTCATCAAGCTCTCTCTTTCTTCAAGCTCTAATCCTACCACTCATGAGTTCAGTACAAGGATTAGAAAAGACTAAACATCCCATAACCTAACTCTATATGATCTAAGTTCCTTTGATTAGCAACTAGAGAAACTTAGTTACCTCAAGTCTTGAGGTGAAGCTTGGATTAGGGTTCTCGGGTGGATCATCTATCACTTGGAGGAGGCCGAGGAGGATGAAGAGATCGCAAAGACGAAGGACACGTATCACTAGGTATAATCTCTTTACATAGTAGTTTAGAACTTCTATGGTAGTTGTTAATTATCGTTTAGCAAAGATCTTCGGTTAGTCGATGTATGCTTCAAGAACAAGATCGTTTTTCATATTTCCGCCTTCCCGCAACTCGTGGGGTGTTGCACATCGACTTACAGTGGTATCAGAGCCTCACTAAACAATAATTAACTCACTTGCAAAGTCGTATGAATTTCGAACGCAAAACGAACCGGAAAATACCCCGATATCACATAGTTTCTGTCGTTTTTAAAATGAGGTCCTAAAATTTTTCAGGTTCCTCCAGAACACCCCAAATGAAATTATAAGAACACACAGAAAAAATGGGCTCCTGAATCGGCCACTGAGCCGCGGAACCGCGGACGATCCCACCGATCCGCCGCGGATCCGCGGCCGAGTTGGGGCCGATTCAGCCCAGTTTTTCTCTGTGCATCTTCTGTGATATTTTGTCTTTTCTGGTATGGTTTATTTTTTGATCAGGTCTCAGGTTTACAGAGAAGCTTTGGAGCAGAATCTAATGGGTTTGATCGATCGAAATTATATGATGTTTGCTTGTTTGATTATATCTGTGAACTGTATTATGTGTTCGTAAACCTCCCCTAACTGCTAGTATGTCGGTTGGCAGGGGGTTGCACATATCTGTAATGTTTTAAATGTTTGTGATTATGAACTCTATTGGACTGTTGTGATGATTAGCCGGGGTTTTGTGATGGGTTATCATATTAATTCATTCGATGTAATTGTAATAAGTTGTAATATTATTTTGCGGGGCGCATTCAGGTTGCGGTTGTTGCCACCGTTGTATTATTTCTTTTTACTATTTTTGCTCCTAAGATAGACCCAAGGTGGGGTGCACAAACTACCGGGTATTTCGAAGTGCTTAGTGGACTACTCACGTTGTTGAGGGAGACCGCTTCACTTCGGGTACTTGGCGGGTAGTTTGCCGTACCCGTAAGGGTCTGGGGTGGGGTAATCGCTATTCATCACAACTGTGTAATCCGTCTTTTCTTACAGGCTCAAAAGATATGCGGATTGCTTGCATATCCAATAAAGTTTATCTGTGATCTGGAATGCCTATTATTGCGTCTGACGAATGTACAATATCTATATATGATAGCTATTTAGACGTCACTTATGTTTTACACCCGCACTAGCCCAACCCCCGCTCTGCCGTTAGTTAAATAACCTAACGGGTGATGACGGGACCCCGTGGCGAATGCGGATGGCATAAGAGGACGTTGTATTTTCGTTGTTATCTGTAATGATAGGTTAAAGATGGGACGCATTATTTTTAATGCAAAGAAAAATAAAACCTAAACTGAATCGTTGGAACAATTTCTAAAACCACTCGGTTTTCTTCAAAAAGCAAATTTTAAATGCGGAGCTTAAACCACTCCTTTTAATAAAGGCTATCTTGGTTCCTTCGATCAAATCAAGTTCACTACGTTAACGGTTTTTTGCCAAAAACCAGCCGTAACCCTCCGTCGTTTCAAATAGACAGCACATCGTATTCATGCTATGCTTGTTGGCCTACGTCAAGGCATAGTGGATGGTAGCAGTGTGGCTTGCTTATTTGTTGCATAGATAGATGCATTAGTATAGGACAGACGTACAGCCTTGTTGGCCTACGTCAAGGGCATGTACGATGTACCTAAATTAATCAGGACAACGACGGGTAGAACTTGACTTGCGTCTTATGACTTGTTGGCCTACGTCAAGGTCAATAAGAGCTTGGGGTAAAAATCACATCGGGAGTTTCAAACATAAAGGAAACTTGCAGATTTAGCATACCTTCTGGAGTGTGGTGACTAGAGTGGCTTCCATCTAGTACATCATGCAATGATAGTTGGATCCCGATCCCACTGATGAGTAGGATTATTCTCGGGAAACTTTCTCACTTAACAATCAATGCTATAAACCAAGTAGGTGTCCAGAAAGGTGTTAGAGGGGCTACGCCTCCAGGGAAAAGAGGTTATTTAATTAAGGAACTTCGCGAAAGCGTTGGAAAACCTCCCTCGAAGTACCAACACCAGCCTGGCTGAAAGGTTAAGCAAGTATTGTGATGTGTGATTAAATCCTGACTAGTTCTTCTTTTAGGTTTTGAAGAAGGATTTGAGGGAACAGTGGGATCCATCCTGTTTAGATAAACTAATAACCAATCTAAACTTGCAAGAAGCATATGCTGAGTATTTTCTTTTCTCTCTCTCTAGCAGCTACCATGACAGGACTAAAACTATTACTTGAAAAAAATATACTGACCGGGCAGAACTATAAAGATTGGCTAAGGAACGTCAACATTGCACTGACTTATGACAAAATAGCATATGTTACCACCGTTGTTCCTCCCCTTATCCCTGGACCAGATTCCTCAGTTGTGGACAAGGAAGTTCGCAAAACCTGGAATCTAGATTGTGAGCAAGTTAAGTGTATCGTGCTGGCGTCCATGAATAATGAACTCCAGAAACAGCACGAGAGTATGGAAATTGTATCCATCTTTCTCCATGTTAAGGAATTATATGGAGAGCACTCCCGTATCGCAAGGTACGAGACCTCAAGGAAACTCTTCCAGATGAGGTTAGCTCCAGGATCGCCTATAGGATAGCATGTTCTCAAAATGATCAGCCTCATTGAGGAACTCGCAAACCTGGGATGCGTGCTAGAGAATGATTTGTATATCGACTTGATTTTGCAGTCCCTTCCCCACACCTTCTCTCAGTTCGTGCTTAGCTTCAACATGCACGAAATGGAAGCTGATCTTCCAAAGCTCCTCAACATGTTGAGGGTAGCAGAGACCTCCTTGAAAAAGGAGAAGACCCTCGTTCTGTATGTTGGCCAATCATCCTCTTCTAAATCTAAAGCGAAAGCTAAAGGGAAGAAGAAGATGAAAGCCACCAAACCGAAGGGTGGGGTCAAGAAGGAGCAGGGAAAGAAAAAGGCAGGAAGGGTGAAAGCGGATATAAACGAATGCCATTATTGTCACAAGCAAGGGCACTGGAAGAAGGACTGTATGGCCTTCAAGGCAAAGGACACGAAGCAAGCTGTTGCTTCTGCTTCAGGTGTGTTCGTAATCGAAAATTGTCTTTCAGTAAACTCAACATCATGGGTACTTGATACCGGTTCTGGTTCTCACATCTGTAATTCATTGCAGGGTCTGAGAAATAGTAGAGTACTGGGGGCAGGTGATATGACTCTCCGGATGGGCAATGGAATGCATGTAGATGCTATTGCAATAGGGGAATATCACCTAGGGTTGACTAGTGGGCACATTTTGGTGTTATACAGCTGTTTTTGTATTCCCAGTATGTTGTGTAATATTATATCAGTATCTTTGTTATCTAATGAAGGATATAATTTTGCGCTTGAAAGAAATGTCATGAACATTCTCCTAAATCAAGAACTGATTGGGTATGGCACACTGGAAAACGGCATATACATACTTAATCAACCTCGAATTTTCAATATTCAAAACACACTTAAAAGAAAGGCTCCAGATTCAAATCAAGCCTTCCTATGGCATTGTAGACTTGGTCATATAAACGAAACAAGGTTGACTAAGTTACATAAAGATGAATATCTAGATCCGTTTGAATATTCATCATATGCAACTTGTCAATCATGTATCAAAGGAAAAATGACCAAATCTCCGTTCACCGGACATGGAGCAAGAGCCACAGAACTCTTGGGACTTGTACACAGTGATGTATGTGGTCCAATGTCTACGCATGCGAGAAGCGGTCACTCCTACTTCATCACTTTTACTGATGACTTCTCTAGGTATGGAAATGTGTTCTTAATGAAACATAAATCCGAGGCCTTTGAGAAGTTTAATGAGTATAAAAATGAAGTAGAGAAACAAACTGGTAAAAGCATCAAGACATTTCGATCTGATCGAGGTGGAGAATACTTAAGTACCAGTTTCCTTGAATGCTTAAAAGAGAATAAATTCTCTCTCAGCTTACTCCGCCTTATACACCTCAGCATAATGGTGTATCAGAAAGGAGAAATCGCACGCTATTAGATATGGTGCGTTCAATGATGAGTAGTGCTGAGTTGCCACTTTCCTTCTGGGATTTGCTCTAGAATCAGCAGCATACTTATTGAATAGGGTTCCAACTAAGTCTGTGCCTACCACTCCATATGAAATGTGGAGCGGGAAGAGACCATATCTCAAGTATATCAAGATATGGGGGTGTCCGGCATATGTTAAAAAGCATAGACCGGACAAGCTCGAGGCACGATCGGTTTTGTGCAAGTTGTTAGTTGTATGTATGCCCTAGAGGCCAGTATTGTACAGATGATGTATATTATATTGGATGCTTGGACATATATAGAGAGGACTTTCTTGCTCGATATGATAGTATGCTATCTGGTTGCTCTTTATCTTAACATGTATACTTGTCTCTTTATACTGTCTTATAGTTACATGTTGGTAAAGCCCTTAGGATCTGTACTTGACTACCTAGACTATGATGTGGATCATACTAGTGGGGACATGGTAGTCCATAAGTACATCCTTCAAGGTCCCTAGTCGTGGGTGTATCGAGATGGGGCATCGATATACCAGTGTAGACTAGCGTATACGCTTCTCGATCCATGAGATGGGCGATGGATGATTCCATATCCATTGGTGTTTGACATCAGAGATGGTATACGGGTGCTCAGTGGAGACTGGGTACACTGGACGGACTCGCCGAGAACTCCCATATGGTATTATATCTCACGTCAGATGGCAGTTCTCTGGTGACACTTGTGCAGGTTAGTCTGTAGACCCGAGATCGTCATAGAGTCTTGTGTGATTCCCACTGTGCTTTGATTTCCACCTTACCACATCCATGAGGGCGTGCAAAACGGTGGTTTTTGGGTACAGTCCCGAGTCACATGGAGGCAATGAGCGATAGGAGGGGTTTCGTCTCTCCCGGTATTGGGGGTTGATGTTGCGCTGTGCTCGATTGGCCGTAACAGGGAAGTCCCTGGCCAGGGCTGATTATAGATTTACTGGTAAGTGTTACCAGTAGTTTCTCGACCCGTTATGAGCCTCACATCAGCACGACTTATCGGTTATTGGGGTCTGACGTTTACCACCCCTAGACTTGATATGCGACATATCAGACGAGGAGACCGGACTGTACGGGAAGTGTTACCAGCAGGCTTTTATAGGAGTTGGAGCGGGCTTGCTTGCTGATCTTCTGATCGCTCAATACCCGGGTAGCCATTACATCCATCTAGTACCGCTGACGGCTTGTGGGTGTGTGATGTGATCATCACCTACTGCCGGCGTATTGACGAGTCTTTAGAGTCCTACATAGAGGTTTTACTGGCTCAGGCAAAACGAAATAGGAGCGCATATGTGATATGTGCGGGACCGAGAATAATGCATGTATGTGATACCGTATTCTATTCTCGCGACTTTTTGTATCGGTCGGTTATATATGATATAGCCGGGTTATCGAATCAGGTGTTGATTCGATAAGTCGATACAATGAATGTTAGCCGGTTATATGAGATATGACCGGATTATTAAGTCAAGTGTTGATTTAATAATTAAGTGTATAATTGTATATTAGATATATTAATTTACATTTACTAACACTTGTTCACTTTAGGGTTTTTCTCACACTTGCACACTTGAATATATATATATGATATATATATTAAAAGTGTTTTGTTTTGTATCATGGTTGATGATACACTAAACATGGGTGTACAAGACACACACCATTCTATTTTTAAATGGTGGTTTACATTTATTTAAGGTAATTACAAATTAGTGGAATTTCTTTCATAAGCATGAAGCTTGTAGAAGCTTGTGGATGCTTTGAAAAAGTCCACTTGTTTTGTTTTACCTTAGATCTTTGTTTAACCTAACCATTTACACTTAGCTATGGTAAAGTCTCTACATGAGTTAGTATATGATACTCACTCACCATGGTTAGCCTACTCACTTAATCATTATCCTCATTTCTTTTCTTTTGTTCATCATCTTCTTCTTCATTGAGCAAGAGAAAAGCAAGCTAGGGTTTGATCCAAAGTGAGAATCCTTGTGAGAAACAAAATTCTAAAGAGAACTCACTTCCTATTTCTCCATCCTCTACTAGACTAGCACTTTAGTTTAGGGTGTTTACTTCAATAATTCTCTACTTAGTGAAGTAGGAGCATGAGTCGGAATTCCCTCGACGTAGATCATCTTCGGCCTCAGAGACTTCAAGCAAGGTCGCATCCTTCGCGTCGTGAAGCCATGCAAGAGCCCGGGAGAACCTTGATCGCAGCGAAGGGACTTCAACAAGGAGCAAATGAAGTGGAGGACCGATCTACAAAGGTTGTATATCGCGTTCCCTTTAGTGTAAAGTTGTTTACATGCCATTAGTTTCGCCTAAACTCTAGTTAACGATCTTTCTTATGGTTGCGCGGCACATAAAATTTTAATTTTGGCATGGTCGATGCCTTGTAGAGCCTTGCTTGTGTGCCTAGTAACCCTACAATGGTATCAGAGCCTAGCTAGAGCCTTAGTCGATGTGTTAACAAAGTTAAAACTCCGAACGAACTCGATACGTCCAAGTTTACCCCCTCTCTGGACAATTTTTGAAATCTGGTATTTTTCCGAATTAAAAATGCCTAAAAAATTCAGCAGGGTTTTATAAGAATAACCATGAAAAACGAGCCGCTAAGTCCTCCACGTGGCCGCGGAACCGCGGCAATAACCCACCTTTGGCGGCGGTTCTGCGGCATAGTAATGGTATTAGGGACTGGTTTTTGCACAGTAATTCTTTATTCTGTTGTTACTATTTTATGGGTAGTTTTAATCTGACTCAAGTGTTGAGTAATTTAGGGGTTTATTTTGAAATCGTCGATTCGATCGGAGAATTTAATTTTGTTCTGTTATTTTGGATAATTTAGAAAGTATTAAAATGTTCGAACGGATATCATTAACTCAATTTTTCCCGGCACGAAAAACATTCAAGTGTTGAATTTTTCTCGGGTTTTAAATCTTTCGGAAAGACGTGCATGTGATGTGAAGGACCCTCTAGAAGACAACAAACCTTAACTCGATTATGTGACCGTCTTGAACTGCCCTTTGAACCTTAGGGTTTGGGGCGGTACGGTGTGCCATATGTGAGGCGTTGGCTGGACCCTTCTACGGCTGGACCGTTGCTACAGTGACGTATTCTGGAATTTTTTTGAACTCCGCTCAAGTGTTGAGCTATTTTTGGAAATCTTGGGTATTTGATTATTCGAGCGGAAAGTTTAATACTGTCTATTTATCTGGAATGTTATACAATATGTGGAATTCATACAGTTAGGCATGAAATGCGAAATATGTGATATTTCGGATTTACGATGTCTAAAGAAATTGTGGATTCCAAATGTTGTAGTTTTACACTTTATTTTCTGTGACCATAAGTGTAATATGTGTTATCGCCGGTTTCGTTGCTATATGTCAACGACAATTGGGATGCGCATATTTACTTACGTTGATGACATGTGATGTTCTGTGTTGCTGGATATGTTATATTGGATCGTCGCGTTCTGAATAGCCGGGGGTTTTATGTGAGATGAGAGTTTTTATTTTCATTCATGTAAAATAAATTGTATGTAATATTATTTTATTGGGGCACTTCCGGGATGAGGTTGTTGTCACCATTTGTATATTATTTACTTTTCCGCACTAGGATAGACCCAAGGTGGGGAGCACAAGTAACCGGGTTCTAGGGTCCAGTGGGAGACCAACTCGAGGAGTCGAGTCCGGGTCTCCTAACCCTAGAATTGGCAGGGTTGCTTGCCGCTCTCGTAGGGGTCTAGGGGTGTGGGTTTGGCTATTCGTCGCGACCGTGGAATCCGTGTTTTATAGAGGCTCAAAATAAAACACGGACGTCCTAGTATATCCAATGTTTCATATGTTTCTTCTCCTGCGATATCTGTGATGTGATCATTTGATGTTCTGTGATAAATACTGTATATAGTATATATGATATATTATATAGGCGTTACTTATGTTTTACACCCGCGCTAGCCCTGCCCTGCTCTGCCGTTAGTTACCTAACCTAACGGTGCACGAGGGGACATCGAGGCGAATGCGGATAGCATAAGTGTACGTCGTATTTATCTGTGATGTTTAGGTGACTTATATGATGGGACTTCTGTTAGTTATATGTATGCCCTAGAGGCCATTACTATACATAGGATGTATATTGTAGTGGATGCTTGGACATATATAGGGATGACTCTTTACCTTAGATAAGTTTCACTCTGGATATTATTCATATGATTCTTTTCTTCTTCTTCATCTTCATCAGGCTTGAAAAAGCTTGCTAGCTCCAATGGCATCATGAGAAAAAGAGTGAGAAATCCAATTCTAAAGTGAACCCACTTCCTATTTCTTCATCCTCTACCACATGCCATGTAGTATAGGGTGTTCTCTTCATAAAGTTTTCGACCGAGTGAAGGAATAGCTTGAGTTTGAGTCTCCCCGACGTAGATCATCTTCGGCCTCGAAGTCAATGACCTAGCCCGATCATTTCCCCGACGAAACCATTTCTAGAGTCCGGGATCCGATGATCGCAGCGGAGGGAATTCAACACGGAGCTAAAGAAGTGGTGGACTGGATCTACAAAGGTTGTAATCCCTTTCACTTAGTAGCAAAGTCGTTTGCTTGCTTGCTTTTCGCCTTAACTTCTAGTTAACGATCTTCATTAGGGTTTCTCGGCACCGGAAAATTTTTGTTTGGCATGGTTGATGCCTTGTGGAACCTCCTTAGTGTGCCTAGGAACCCTACAGTGGTATCAGAGCCTAGCTAGAGCCTTAGGCGATGTGTAGACGGAGTTACAAGTCCGATCGAACCGAAACCCTAATACAAATTTGCTCTCTGTACATTTTTTGAAATCAGGGATTTTTGAGAATTAAAAATATGCAGAAAAATCAGCAGGAGTTTTTAGGAATTATTGTGAAATTCGAGCGCCTGATTCGATCAAAGCGCGGCGGAACCGCGGCATTAGCATCGCTAATGCGGCGGTTCCGCGGCCGTTTTGTCTCTTCTTCCATTAATTTTTGCACAGTAATTCCTAGATTTTGGTGCTGTATTTTCTGGGAAGTTTTAAATCTTACTCAAGAGTTGAGTTTTCTAGGTTGTATTGGGAGTTCGTAGATTCGATCGGATTATCAAACTTTGTCTATGTGTTTTTCCGGGTAATTTTAGAATATGTTAAAAAGTTCGACCGGATATAAATACCCACTTTTGCCCTGCCGGGAAATTTCCAAGTGTTGGATCTTTCCGTGGTTTAATAACGTTCTAAGTAGTGCAAGTAACGCGATGGACCCTCTAGAAGACAACAAACCTTAACTCGATTATGTGACCGTCTTGAACTGCCCTTTGAACCTTAGGGTTTGGGGCAGTACGGCGTGCCACATGTGAGGCGTTGGCTTGACCCTTCTACGGCTGGACCGTTGGTACTGAGGCATGAAGTGAATGTTTTTAAACTTATTTCATGTGTTGATCTGTATCGGGAAAACGTGGGTGTTTGAATGTTCGATCGGAAAGTTTAATATTTTCTATTTATCTGGAATGGGATACAACAATTGGAATTCACAAGTTGTTATGAGATAACTAATATGAATGTTATAAACATAGCACTTTAGTCTCACTTGATCGGTTGCCACGGAATTTTGATGTGATCAAAAGTCCGTCGCAATCACGTAGCGTACGCGGATACTCGTCGGGTAAACTTAATAGGCAGCTACACCCCATAGCCCCGACCAAGTGACTGTAGGAGAACCCCGTCACTGAAAGCATCCGTCCGGGTGCTCGCGGCAGCGGTGTTCCGCCTTGGTGCACTTCGTCGACGGCATAGGGGGTGCGGCCGTCTACTAAAGTTTGCGACGAGCATTCGATCAGGATATCGGGAATCTTGTTGAATTGCCCGACTTGATATTGAAAAGTGTTTTCGATAATGAGACTAAAATGCGAGGTTTTATAATTGTTAGGCATGTGATGTCTAAGAAATTCATTTGATTAGGCATGCGATGTCTAAAGAGGTTGCGGATTCCAACTGTTGTAGTTTTACACTTTCTTTTCTTTGACCGTAAGTGTAATATGTGATATCGCCGGTTTCGTTGCTATATGTCAACGACAATTGGGGTGCGCACATTTACTTACGTTGATGACATGTGATGTTATGTGTTGCTGGATATGTTATATTGGATCATCGCGTTATGAATAGCCGGGATTTTATGTCAGATGAGAGCTTTTATTTTCATTCATGTAAAATTAACTTGTATGTAATATTCTTTTATTGGGGCACTTCCAGGTAACGGAAGATGTCACCATTTGTATATTATTTACTTTTCCGCACTAGGATAGACCCAAGGAGGAGAGCACAAGTAACCGGGTTCAGGAGTCCAGTGGGAGACCAACTCGAGGAGTCGAGTCCGGGTTTCCTAACTCTAGAATTGGTAGGGTTGCTTGCCGCTCTCGTAGGGGTCTAGGGGTGTGGGTTTGGTTATTCATTGCGACCGTGGAATCCGTGTTTTATACAGGCTCATATTGAAAACATGGACGTCCTAGTATATCCAATATTTCATATGATTCTTCTGCTGCGATATCTGTGATGTGATCATTTGATGTTCTGGGATAAATACTGTATATGATATATATGATATATTATATAGACGTTACTTATGTTTTGCACTCGCGCTAGCCCTGCCCCGCTCTGTCGTTAGTTACCTAACCTAACGGTGCACGAGGGGACATCGAGGCGAATGCGGATGGCATAAGTGTACGTCGTATTTATCTGTGATGTTTAGGTGATTTAAATGATGGGACATCATTAATGTGATTAATGAAAGAAAATAAACCTAAGATGTTGTGGAATCGAATTTTCAAAAACAGGTAGCTACAGTTATTGCTTTGCATCGCGGTGTTCCTTGTAGAACATCTTGAACCTTATTCGATAAGGAAAGGACCGAGATCCCTTCACCGGGAGTGACTCCTTTAGCAATAACTGGCAGATGCTACAACCCTCGGTTTGTCTTTTGATTGCTTCTATAGTTTTTGCTTTGCACAGAGATGTATATGATATATCCTGCACCTCATTCGACGAGGAAAGGGTCGACAATCCCTTCACCGGGAGTGACCCCTTTAGCAAAACTAGAAAAGCCTAAAAAACACTCCATTTTTAAATCATTTGATTCTACAACGATATCAAGTTCATTACGCAGTAGATTTTCAGAAAAACCTATCGTAGCCCTCCGTCATTTTAGGAAGTAGAGTACTTAGTATTCGTGCTACGTTTGTCGACCATAGCCGAGGCGTAGTGTACAGTAGCTAAGTGATGTCTTCCTATACCGCATATGATGCGATTAGTTAGGACAGTCATGTGGCTTTGTTGACTTTAGCCAAGGGTCATGTGGGTGGGTCTAATTAATCACGAAATGACGGGTAGAACTTGACTAGTGCTTATGATTTGTTGACCTTAGCCAAGGTCATAGGTGCTAGGGGCAAAATATTATCAGGAATTTCAAGTGTTGAAATTTGCAATGAGATTGCATACCTTCTATGAGATAGTTGGATCCCGATACCCACTGCGAGTAATTGTTACTCCTGGGAGAGTTTTACACATTACAATTAGCCGATCAAGTAGGTGTCTAGAAAGGTGTCAACGGGGTTACGCCTCTGGGAAAACGAGGTTTACATTAATTAGGTTCGTGTGAAAGCACGGGGGACCTCCCTCAAAGTACCGACACTGGCCTGGCTGAAAGATTGGCGAACTTGTAGCGTGTAATTAATCCCAGCTAGTCTTTCCTTTTAGGGTTTGAAGGAAGATTTGATAAAAACAGTGGGAGCCATCCTGATTAGATAAAATAATAACCAATCTGATCTTGCAAGAGCGCACGCAGAGTGTTTTCTTCTCTCTCTCTCCTGGTAGCGACCATATCACGCCTTAATCAAGATAATAAAACGGATATATTGAACGAACCCGCTTGTTATACTGTGCTGGGGAACGTTGGTCCCGCTTCAACTTATAATTGTTATAAGACAGAGCAGGAAATAGGGGAATACCAGATTTCCCGTGCCGCCCAAACGAAGAAAGTGCATGTTGATGCATCATATTCGGGTGTGTTCATTACAGAGAACTGTTTCTCAGTATCCTTTACGTCCTGGGTATTTGATACCATATCAGGATCCCGCATATGTAATTTGTTACATGGGCTACAGAAAGGTAGAGAACTGAGAACGGGTGATAAGTTTCATGAGGCAGAAAACGGTGCAAGTGTTGTAGCCAGGTCTGTTGGTCACTGTCACCCTGTATTACCAGAATACATTGATTCTGAACAAATGTTATTAGATACCGAACCTGATATACAAAATCATATCAATCTCTTTATTCATTAAAGAAGGATATAATTTTGTATTGTTGGATAATGTTTTGAACATTTCCTATATCAAAAGTTGATCGGTTCAGGCACGTTATCTAAAAGCATTGATGTTCTAAATCAAACTACAGTTCTAAGTATACGGAACACACACAAGAGGAAGAGTTCAGAAATGAACGAATCCTTCTTGAGGTATTGTAGACTAGGTCATATCAATGCGACCCGACTAGCTGAAGTTACATATAGATGCATATTTAAATTAGTTTGAATTTACATCTTGTGAAACTTGCCAGTCATGTCACAAAGATAAAATGACCATAGCTCCGTTTATTGGAAACAGAGAAAGAGTTAGTAAACTCTTGGGATTGATACATGCTGATGTATGAAGGTCCCCTGTCTACACATGCCAAGACCGG
The DNA here is from genome assembly GCA_030015575.1 of Agapanthus africanus. Classification (NCBI taxonomy): domain Eukaryota; kingdom Viridiplantae; phylum Streptophyta; class Magnoliopsida; order Asparagales; family Amaryllidaceae; genus Agapanthus; species Agapanthus africanus. The sequence goes on along the minus strand of JASDDO010000004.1, from coordinate 134,720,557 downwards.
TTCTTTGTACTTCATTACATTCTCTGATAATCTCTCAAGATTCAGACATATGTTCCTGTTGAAACACAAGTCCGAAATTTTTGAGATATTCACAGAATATAAGTTAGAAGTAGAGAACCAAAAACAAGGGTATAAGTATTATGTCCTTTGATGAGATCGGGGAGGAGAATACTTAAGCACGGAATTTCTGGACTATTCTAAAGGAGAATGAGATTCTCTCTCAGCATTACTCCTCCGCATACACCATAACACGATGGTATATCGGGGCGGAGCAATAACACCCTATATGATATGGTGTGCTCTATGATGAGTACTACTGAGCTTCCTATTTCCTTTTTAGGGAGTTATGCACTTATGAAGTTGCATACCTATTGAATAGGGTTCAGATCAAATCAGATGCCTACCATTTCATATGAGATATGGAAAGGGAAGAGCCCATCCCTTAAGTCAGTTAAGATTTGGGGTTGTCCGGCCTATGTCTAAAAGCAAAATCCGGACAAGCTCGAGACAAGGTCTGTTATATAGATCTGGAAAGGTTCCAGCTATACAAACTGAAGCAGATGATTTGGTAGAACCAAAGGATTCAATAGCAACCAACGAACCTCAGCCTCTCCGCCGATCTAGTAGGGTTCCTCACCCACCTGAGAGATACTTCGGTTTTCTCTATGACAGTGGGAGCGAGAATTGCATCATGAGATGATGACCCAACTAGTTTTGGGCTGGCCATCAGGAGTAGGACTCTGTAAGAATGGCTGGATGCTTATCGATCTGAGATGGAATCCTTATACACCAACAAAGTATGGACTTTGGTTGCTTTATCTGAAGGGTTAAATCCCCATCAGGAGCAAGTATATCTTGAGAAGATTACTTGGTGTACATGGAAAAGTTAAGACTTTCAAAGCTAGACTCGTTAAAGGTTTGCATCATAGACCAGTTGTGGCTAATGATGAAACCTTTTCTGGGGCCTATGCTTAAGTCCATCCAGATCCTACTTGCCACGGCTACATACCATGACTACAATATCTAGTGGTTGGGTGTCATGACTGCTTTTCTAAATATTGATTTAGAAGAGAACGTCTATAAGTACATAGCCAGATAGCTTCGTAGACAGTGGGAGCAGCGGAAACGTATGCAAGATGTTTTATGTGATAAAACAGGCATCGCGGAGTTGGAACATCTGTTTTGATGTGATAGTCAAAGAGTTTGACATCATCAAAATGGTAGATGAACCTTGTATGTACAAAAAGGTAGTAGGGAGTATGGTGGTGATCCTCGTAGAGTACGTGGATGACATACTCTTGATAGGGAACAAGTTTCCGATGCTACGCTCGGTCAATCTCCGCTTATCACTAGGATTCTCCATATAGGATCAAAATGATACCTACTAAATCCTGGGTTTTGGATCTATGAGATAGATCTAATTGGATGTTAGAATACTCACTAGTTGTAGTGAGATGGTATCAATCGATCCTGGGGAGAATCACTGGAAAGGTTCCAGAGTGATAAAGATGACTGAATGTCAGTCACAGGCATTGTCTTTACCCTCAGTGGAGGGACGGTATGTTGGAAGAGTTCCAAGCTAGATACCGTGACATACTAGACGATTAAAGGCAAGATACATCGTTACCAAAGATGCTACCAAAGAGGAAGTCTGGGTGTATATTAGTTCATGAGATGAACTTCAATCTTCCCATTGTGTGACAATGGAGTTGTGGCTTATGCCAAGGAACGCCCGTCCCATCAGTGATCTAGACATATTCTAAGGCAGTATCACCTGATCGTGGAGATGGTTGATCTCCAGGGGATCGAGGTTAGGAGAGTAGACTCAGAGGACAACACGGAGGATCCACTCACGAAAGGCATTTTCCCAGAGAGAGACTTTTATGGGATGGTTGAGTATGAGATACTACAACCACTGCGATCAGATGGCCCTAGTGCAAGTGGGAGATTGTTAGTTATATGTATGCCCTAAAGGCCATTACTATACATAGGATGTATATTGTAGTGGATGCTTGGACATATATAGGGATGACTTTCTTGATCGATATGATAGTATGCTATCTGGTTACTCTTTACCTTAATGTGTACACTGATTGTCTCTCTGTTACATGTAGGTAAAGCCCTTAGTATGTGTACTTGACTACCTGGACTATGATGCAGATCATACTAGTGGGGACATGGTATTCCATAAGTACATCCTTCAAAGTCCCTAGTCGTGGGTGTATCGAGACGGGGCATCGATATGCCAGAGTAGACTAGCGTGTAGCTTCTCGACCCATACAGATGGGCGATGGATGATCCCATATCCATTGGTGTTTGACATCAGAGATGATATACGGGTGCTCAGTAGAGACTGGGTACACTGGACGGACTCGCCGAGAACTCCCAGATGGTATTATACCTTACGTCAGATGGCAGTTCTCTGGTGACACTGGTACAGGTTAGTCTGTAGACCCGATATCGTCATAGAGTCTTGTGTGATTCCCACTGTGCTTTGATTTCCATCATACCACGTCCAAGAGGGCATGCAAAAAGGTGGATTTTGGGTACAGTCCCGAATCACATGGAGGCAATGAGCGATAGGAGGGGTTTCGTCTCTCCCGGTATAGGGAGTTGATGTTGCGCAGTGTTCGATTGGCTATAACAGGAAGTCCTTGGCCAAGGCTGCTTTTGGGATTTACTGGTAAGTGTTACCAGTAGTTTCTCGACCCGTTATGAGCCTCATATCGACACGACTTATCGAGTTATTGGGGTCTGACGTTTACCACCCCTAGACGAGATATGCGACATATCAGACGAATAGACCGGACTGTACGGTAGTGTTACTCGTTGGATTCCCTAGAGTGTGAGCGGGCTTGCTCGTTGATCTTCTGATCGCTCAATACCCGGGTGGCCGTTACGTTTAGCAGACCGCTTGCGGCTTGTGGGTGTTTGATATGATCATCACCTGCTGCCGGCGTATTGACGAGTCTTTAGAGTCCTACACAAGGGTTTCCTGGCTCAAGCGAAACGAAATAGGAGCGCATATGAGATATGTGCGGGACCGAGGATAATACCAGTATGTGATACTGTATTCTATTCTCGCGATTTGTGTCATTGATCGGTTGTATGCGATATGGCCGGGTTATCGGATCAAGTGTTGATTCGATAAGTTGTTACTATAGATATTAGTCGGTTATATGCGATATGACCGGATCGTTAAATCAAGTGTTGATTTAATGATTTAATGTATAATTATATATTTGATATATTACTTTACATTAACTAGTATTGGTTCACTTAAGATTTGCTTTCTCACTTGAAAGTGTACATTGTTTATATGTGATATATGCAAGTGTACATGTTTGTATCATGCTTGATGATACAAACAAGTTGTGTGTATGAGACTTGAACCATATCAAGGTTGAATTAGGGTTTACTATTTTCCTAAACAAATAACAAAAGAGAGTGACTTTGGTCAAAGTTATCAAGCTTCATGAATCTTGATGAACATTCACAAAGTCAACTCTTTTGTCATTTGTTCAAGATATTAGCTAACCCAACCCTTAACCTTATGCTATGGTTAATTCTCTACATGAGTTAAGCATAAGAGCTTAACTCAACCATGGTGCCATCATTCATCTAGATAAGTTTCACTTTGGATATTATTCATATGATTCTTTTCTTCTTCTTCATCTTCATCAAGCTTGAAAAAGCTTGCTAGCTCCAATGGCATCATGAGAAAAAGAGTGAGAAATCCAATTCTAAAGTGAACCCACTTCCTATTTCTTCATCCTCTACCACTTGCCATGTAGTATAGGGTGTTCTCTTCACAACGTTTTCGACCGAGTGAAGGAATAGCTTGAGTTTGAGTCTCCCCGATGTAGATCATCTTCGGCCTCGAAGTCAATGACCTAGCCCGATCATTTCCCCGACGAAACCATTTCTAGAGTCCGGGATCCGATGATCGCAGCGGAGGGAATTCAACACGGAGCTAAAGAAGTGGTGGACTGGATCTACAAAGGTTGTAATCCCTTTCACTTAGTAGCAAAGTCGTTTGCTTGCTTGCTTTTCGCCTTAACTTCTAGTTAACGATCTTCATTAGGGTTTCTCGGCACCGGAAAATTTTTGTTTGGCATGGTTGATGCCTTGTGGAACATCCTTAGTGTGCCTAGGAACCCTACAACTTCATTAATGTGATTAATGAAAGAAAAGAAACCTAAAAGATGTTGTAGAATCAAATTTTCAAATAAAAGGGTAGCTACAGTTTTGCTTTGCATAGCGGTATATATGATATACCCTGCACCTTATTCGATGAGGAAAGAGCCGAGATCCCTTCACCGGGAGTGACCTTTTTAGCAAAACTGGCAGATGCTACAACACTCGGTTTGCTTTTGACTGCTTTTGGAGTTTTTGCTTTGCATAGTGATGTATATGATATATCCTGCACCTTATTCCATAAGGAAAGAGCCGAGATCCCTTCACCGGGAGTGACCTCTTTAGCAAAACTAATAAAAGCCTCAAAATCACTCCATTTCAAAATTCACTCGATTCTACAACGATATAAAGTTCATTACGCAATAGGTTTTCAGAAAAACCTGTCGTAGCCCTCCGTCATTTCAGATAAGTCCTGCTTAGTATTCGTGCTACGTTTGTTGACCTCCGTCAAGGCGTAGTGTGCGGTAGCTAACTAGTATTTATCTGCTTATGCATATGATGCAGATTGGATTAGGGTAGTCGTACGACCTTGTTGACCTCCGTCAAGGGTCGTGCGGGTGGGTTTGATTCAATCAAGAAATGACGGGTTGAACTTGACTTGCACCCTATGGTTTGTTGACCTCCGTCAAGGTCATGGGATGCTTGGGGCAAAATATTATCGGGAATTTCAAGTGTTGTGATTTGCAATGAGATTGCATGCCTTCTATGAGATAGTTGAATCCCGATACCCACTGCGAGTAATTGTTACTCCTGGGAGAGTTTTACACAGGACAATTAGCCGATCAAGTAGGTGTCTAGAAAGGTGTCAACGGGGCTACGCCTCTGGGAAAACGAGGTTTACTTTAATTAGGTCCGTGCGAAAGTACGGGGAACCTCCCTCAAAGTACCGACACTGGCCTGGCTGAAAGATTGGCGAAGTTGTAGAGTGTAATTAATCCCGGCTAGTCTTTCCTTTTAGGGTTTGAAGGAAGATTTGATAAAAACAGTGGGAGCCATCTTGATTAGATAAGATAATAACCAATCTGATTTTGCAAGAGCATACGCTAAAGTGTTTTCTTCTCTCTCTCTCCAGGTAGCGACCATATCATGCCTTAATCAAGATAATAATATGGATGTATTGACCGAACCCGCATGTTATACTGTGCTGGGGAACGTTGGTTCCGTTCTTTCTTATAAGAGTTATAAGACTGATCAGGATATAGGGGAATACCAGGATTCCCATACCACCCGAATGAAGAAAGTACATGTTGATGCATTTTCTTCGGGTGTGTTCGTTACAGAGAACTGTTTCTCCATTTGCTCTACGTCCTGGGTATTGGATACCGGGTCAGGTTCTCATATATGTAATCAGTTACATGGGCTTAGGAAAGGTAGAGAACTTGGAGAAGGTGATAAAGACATAAGAGTTGGAAATGGTGCAATTGTTGCGGCTAAAACTGTCGGGGAATATCACCTTGTATTGCCAACTGGTAATAAATTGATTCTGAACGAATGCTATTACATGCCGAACCTGATATGAAACATTATATCGGTTTCTTTTTTGAGTAAAGAGAGATATAATTTTGTATTACAGGATAATGTTATGAACATTTTCCTTAACCAAAAGTTGGTTGGATCAGGCACGTTGTGCAATGGCATTTATGTTCTAAATCAATCAACAGTTCTGAGCATAACAAACACACACAAGAGGAAAAGTTCAGAACTGAACGAATCCTTCTTGTGGCATTGTAGACTGGGTCACATCAATGCGACACGACTAGCTAAGTTGCATAAGGATGGATATTTAAATTCGTTTGAATTTTCATCTTATGACACTTGGCAGTCATGTCTCAAAGGCAAGATAACCAAAACTCCGTTTACGGGACACGGAGAAAGAGTTACCGAACTCTTGGGACTGATACATAGTGATGTTTGTGGTCCCATGTCTACACATGCCAGGGATGGTTCTTTGTACTTCATTACATTCACTGACGATCTCTCTAGATTCGGATATGTGTTCCTGATGAAACACAAATCAGAAGCTTTTGAGAAATTTAGAGAATATAAACAAGAAGTCGAGAACCAAACCGGGAAAAGTATTAAAATCCTTCGTTCTGATCGAGGAGGTGAATACTTGAGCAATGAATTCCTGGACTTCCTAAAAGAGAATGGGATTCTCTCTCAGCTAACTCCTCCATATACACCACAGCACAACGGTGTATCGGAATGGAGGAACCGCACCCTATTAGATATGGTGCGCTCAATGATGAGTGTAGCTGAGTTAGCTATTTCCTTCTGGGGATATGCACTAGAGACAGTAGCATACCTACTGAATAGGGTCCCTACCAAATCTGTGTCTACCACCCCATATGAGATATGGGAGGGGAAGAGACCATATCTTAATTTTATTAAGATATGGGGTGCCCGGCCTATTTCAAAAGAAAAAAAACCGGACAAACTCGAGGCAAGGTCTGTTTCGTGTAAGTTTATTGGATATCCCAAGCATTCGCGAGGGTATATTTTCTACCACAGTGAGAAACAAAGGGTGTTTGTTGCTCAACATGCCACCTTTTTAGAAAAGCAATTTCTTGCTAAAGAGATTAGTGGCTCTGAGGTAGAACTGGAAGAGGTTCCAGCTGTACAAACCACAACAGAAGATTTGGTAGAACCAGAAGATTCGGTAGTTCCCGATGAACCCCAGCCACTCCGCCGATCTAGTAGGGTTCCTCACCCACCGGAGAGATACTACGGTTTTCTCATGGATGGTGGGAGCGAGGATTGCATCATGGTTGATGATGACCCAACTTGCTTCGAGCAGGCCATCACGAGTGGGGACTCAGTGAAATGGCTGGATGCAATGTGGTCCGAGATGGAATCCATGTACACCAACAAAGTATGGACTTTGGAAGTTGCTCCTGAAGGGGTAAAACCCATTGGGAGAAAGTGGATATTCAAGAAAAAACTTGGTGTAGATGGGAAAGTGGAGACTTTCAAAGCTAGACTTGTTGCAAAAGGTTTTCGTCAAAGACCAGGTGTGGACTATGACGAAACCTTTTCTCCAGTGGCTATGCTTAAATCCATCCGGATCATGCTTGCCATCGCTGCATATCATGACTACGAAATCTGGCAAATGGATGTTAAGACCGCCTTTCTAAACGGTGATTTAGAAGAGTGCGTGTACATGACTCAGCCAAAGGGCTTCGTAGATAGTGGGAGCAGCGGGAAGGTGTGCAAGCTGCTTAAATCCATTTATGGATTAAAGCAAGCATCGCGGAGTTGGAACATCTGCTTTGACGTCGTTATCAAAGAGTTTGATTTCGTCAAAAACGAAGATGAACCTTGTATCTACAAGAAGGTGGCAGAGAGTAAGGTTGTCTTCCTCGTATTGTATGTGGACGACATACTCTTGATAGGAAATGACATTCCTATGCTGCAATCGGTGAAGCTCTTCTTATCACAAAGATTCTCAATGAAGATCTTGGTGATGCCTCCTGCATATTGGGAATTATGATCTATAGAGATAGATCTAAAAGAATATTGGGATTGTCCCAATCCAGGTACATTGACACTATACTAAAGAGATTTAGTATGGAAGAGTCCAAACGTGGGTTTTTACCCACGATCTCAGGGCTCACTCTCTCCAAAGAGATGTCTCCCAAGACTGATTTGCAGAGAGCTCGCATGCAAGGGATACCCTATGCTTCGGCTGTAGGCTCTATCATGTACGCGATGCTATGTACCAGACCCGATATAGCATACTCACTAAGTGTAGTGAGTCGGTATCAAGCTGATCCTGGAGAGAGTCACTGGACAGCTGTGAAGAGCATTCTCAAGTACTTACGAAGGACTAAAGAGATGCTCTTGGTGTATGGTAATGGAGAACTCCAAGTGGAGTCCTTTACCGATTCGAGCTTCCAGAGTGATAAGGATGACTCTAAGTCGCAGTCGGGATTTGTCTTTACCCTTTACGGAGGGGCGGTTAGCTGGAAGAGTTCCAAGCAGGAAACCGTGGCAGACTCGACGATGGAGGCTGAATACATCGCTGCGAACGATGCTGCCAAAGAGGCTGTCTGGATCAAGAAGTTCATTACTGAATTTGGAGTGGTTCCATCCATTGAGCATCCAATACCTTTGTATTGCGATAACAATGGAGCGGTGGCTTTGGCCAAGGAACCCAGGTCCCATCAGCGATCCAGGCATATACTGAGGCGGTATCACCTGATCCGGGAGATAGTTGATCGCCGGGAGATCGAGGTCAGGAGGGTTGACACGAAGAACAACACTGCGGATCCACTCACGAAGGCCATTCCCCAAATACAGTTTGAGAGACTCTTCAGGATGTTCGGTATGCGATACTACAGCAGCTGGCCCTAGTGCAAGTGGGAGATTGTTAGTTGTATGTATGCCCTAGAGGCCAGTATTGTACAGATGATGTATATTATATTGGATGCTTGGACATATATAGAGAGGACTTTCTTGCTCGATATGATAGTATGCTATCTGGTTGCTCTTTATCTTAACATGTATACTTGTCTCTTTATACTGTTTTATAGTTACATGTTGGTAAAGCCCTTAGGATCTGTACTTGACTACCTGGACTATGATGCGGATCATACTAGTGGGGACATGGTAGTCCATAAGTACATCCTTCAAGGTCCCTAGTCGTGGGTGTATCGAGACGGGGCATCGATATACCAGTGTAGACTAGCGTATACGCTTCTCGACCCATGAGATGGGCGATGGATGATTCCATATCCATTGGTTTTTGACATCAGAGATGGTATACGGGTGCTCAGTAGAGACTGGGTACACTGGACGGACTCGCCGAGAACTCCCAGATGGTATTATACCTTACGTCAGATGGCAGTTCTCTGGTGACACTTGTGCAGGTTAGTTTGTAGACCCGAGATCGTCATAGAGTCTTGTGTGATTCCCACTGTGCTTTGATTTCCACCTTACCACGTCCATAAGGGCGTGCAAAACGGTGGTTTTTGGGTACAGTCCCGAGTCACATGGAGGCAATGAGCGATAGGAGGGGTTTCGTCTCTCCCGGTATTGGGGGTTGATGTTGCGCTGTGCTCGATTGGACGTAACAGGGAAGTCCCTGGCCAGGGCTGATTAGAGATTTACTGGTAAGTATTACCAGTAGTTTCTCGACCCATTATGAGCCTCACATCGGCACGACTTATCGGTTATTGGGGTCTGACGTTTACCACCCCTAGACTTGATATGCGACATATCAGACGAGGAGACCGGCCTGTACGGGAAGTGTTACCGGCAGGCTTTTACAGGAGTTGGAGCGGGCTTGCTTGCTGATCTTCTGATCGCTCAATACCCGGGTAGCCGTTACGTCCAGCTAGTACCGCTGACGGCTTATGGGTGTGTGATGTGATCATCACCTACTGTCGGCGTATTGACGAGTCTTTAGAGTTCAACATAAAGGTTTTACTGGCTCAGGCAAAACGAAATAGGAGCGCATATATGATATGTGCGGGAGCGAGAATAATGCATGTATGTGATACTGTATTCTATTCTCGCGACTTTTTGTATCGGTCGGTTATATATGATATAGCCGGGTTATCGAATCAGGTGTTGATTCGATAAGTCGATACAATGAATGTTAGCCGGTTATATGAGATATGACCGGATTATTAAGTCAAGTGTTTATTTAATAATTAAGTGTATAATTGTATATTAGATATATTAATTTACATTTACTAACACTTGTTCACTTTAGGGTTTTTCTCACACTTGCACACTTGAATATATATATATATATATATGATATATATATTAAAAGTGTTTTGTTTTGTATCATGGTTGATGATACACTTAACATGGGTGTACAAGACACACACCATTCTATTTTTAAATGGTGGTTTACATTTATTTAAGGTAATTACAAATTAGTGGAATTTCTTTCATAAGCATGAAGCTTGTAGAAGCTTGTGGATGCTTTGAAAAAGTCCACTTATTTTGTTTTACCTTAGATCTTTGTTTAACCTAACCATTTACACTTAGCTATGGTAAAGTCTCTACATGAGTTAGTATATGATACTCACTCACCATGGTTAGCCTACTCACTTAATCATTATCCTCATTTCTTTTCTTTTGTTCATCATCTTCTTCTTCATTGAGCAAGAGAAAAGCAAGCTAGGGTTTGATCCAAAGTGAGAATCCTTGTGAGAAACAAAATTCTAAAGAGAACTCACTTCCTATTTATCCACCCTCTACTAGACTAGAACTTTAGTTTAGGGTGTTTACTTCACCAATTCTCTACTTAGTGAAGTAGGAGCTTGAGTCGGAATTCCCTCGACGTAGATCATCTTCGGCCTCAGAGACTTCAAGCAAGGTCGCATCCTTCATGTCGTGAAGCCATGCAAGAGCCCGGGAGAACCTTGATCGCAGCGAAGGGATTTCAACAAGGATAAAATGAAGTGGAGGACCGATCTACAAAGGTTGTATATCGCGTTCCTTTTAGTGTAAAGTTGTTTACATGCCATTAGTTTCGCCTAAACTCTAGTTAACGATCTTGCTTAGGGTTGCGCGGCACATAAAATTTTAATTTTGGCATGGTCGATGCCTTGTAGAGCCTTGCTTGTGTGCCTAGTAACCCTAAACAAGTTTGTAGGATACCCCAAACATTCAAGGGGGTACATGGTCTACCACTCTGAAGAACAAAAGGTGTTTGTCGCTCGCCACATTGTCTTCTTAGAAAGCGAATTTCTTGCAAAAGAAATTAGTGGGAGCGCGGTAGAGTTGGAAGAAATTCCAGAACCTCAAACTGCTACCGAGGACTTAGAAGAACCTCAGATTTCAATAGAACATGACGAACCAACGCCACTCCGCAGATCTAGTAGGCTTTCTCATCCTCCTGAGAGATACTATGGTTTTCTTATGGATGGGGATCGAGAGGATTGCATCATCGATGATGATGAGCCTACTAGTTTTCAGAAGGCTATCACGAGTATTGACTCGATAAAATGGCTGGATGCTATGAGATTCGAAATGGAATCCATGTACACCAATAAAGTATGGACTTTAGAAGTTGCTCCTCCTAGGGTGAAACCAGTTGGATGCAAATGGATCTTCAAAAAGAAGATTGGTGCACTTGGACAAATGGAAACCTACAAAGCTAGACTCGTTACAAAAGGTTTTCGTCAAAGACCAGGATTGGACTATGATGAAACCTTTTCACCTGTAGCTATGCTTAAATCCATTCGGATCCTGCTTGCCATTGTTGCCTTCCATGACTATGAAATCTGGCAAATGGATGTAAAAACAACTTTTCTAAATAGACATTTAGAAGAGAGTGTTTACATGTATCAACCAGAAGGTTTCTTAGACAGTGGGAGCAGCGGAAGAGTGTGCAGGTTGCTTAAATCCATCTATGGATTAATGCAAGCATCGCGAAGTTGGAACATCTGCTTTGATAAGACAGTCAAAGAGTTTGACTTTATCAAAAATGTAGATGAACCATGTATTTATAGGAAGATTGTAGAAGGAGCAGTAGTCTTCCTCGTTTTGTACGTCGACGACATACTACTGATAGGGAATGATGTCCCTATGCTACAATCAGTAAAGCTCTTCTTGTCACAGAAATTCTCCATGAAAGAATTGGGTGATGCAACCTACATTTTGGGCATTAAGATCTATCGTGATAGATCTAATAGAATGTTGGGACTTTCACAGTCTAGGTATATTGACACTATACTAAAGAGATTTAGTATGGAAGATTCCAAGCGCGGTAATATGCCCGCTTGTCACGGGATCACCCTCTCCAAAGAGATGTCTCCAAAGACTGATGAAGAGAGGGATCGCATGGGCATTATACCCTACGCTTCAACAGTAAGATCTATAATGTATGCGATGTTATGTACAAGACCGGATGTAGCTTACGCACTTAGTGTGGTAAGCAGGTATCAGTCTGACCCAGGTGAGAAACATTGGATAGCGGTAAAGAACATTCTCAAGTACCTGAGAAGGACTAAGGAGATGTTCTTGATTTACGGTAATGGGGACCTCCAGGTAGAGACTTTTACCGACTCCGGCTTCCAAAGTGACAAAGATGATTCTAAATCCATTTCGGGTTTTGTGTTTACCCTCAATGGAGGGGCGGTATGTTGGAAAAGTTCCAAACAGGATACCGTCGCAGACTCAACTATGGAGGCTGAGTATATAGCTGCTAGTGAAGCCGTAAAAGAGGCTGTCTGGATGAGGAAGTTCATCTCTGAACTTCAGGTGGTTCCGTCCAATGCCAATCTAATACCTTTGTATTGTGATAACAATGGGGCCGTAGCATTGGCGAAGGAACCGAGGTCCCATCAGAAATCCAGGCATATCTTAAGGCGGTTTCACCTGATCAGGGAGATCGTTGATCGTCGAGAGATTGAGGTACGGAGAGTGGACACAAAAGACAACACGGCAGATCCATTCACCAAGGCCATCCCTCAAGTTCAGTTCGAGAGGCTGTTTGAGATGTTGGGCATGCGGTACTCCAGCAACTGGATCTAGTGAAGACAGTGGGTACTCATTGCGCCAATTATAGGCCTTAGTGCAAGTGGGAGATTGTTGGATATATATGCCCTAGAGGCCTTCATTGTATAGGATGCTAGGGATATGTATGTACATGACAGTCTTGCTTAATATGATAGTACGCTATTTGGTTTGTCTTTATCTTAACATATGATATATTTTGCGTAGTATTCATACATATATACATGTTGATAAAGCCCATAGGATGTTTGCCTGACTACCGGCGTTGTGATGGCAGTCATAATAGTAGGAGCTGGATAGTCAATAGGCACATCCTTAAATGTCCCTGGTCGCAGGAGTGTCGAGACTGGGCATCGATACTCCGGAGTAGACTGGTGTATACATATCTAGACCCTGAGGAGGGGCGATGGATTGGGGTCGCAGCCATTGGTGGAGTGCATCTAAGATTGTATACAGATGCTCACTGGGTGTGAGTACACCGGACAGGACTCGCCGAGAACTGACTGGATGGTATTTATACCTAACGTCAGATAGCAGTTCTCAGGTGACATGTGTGCAGATAGTCCGTTGACTTAAAGTCGTCATTTGTCTCGTGTGAGTTCCCACTGTGCTTTGATTACTACCCTACCACAGTTCAAAGGAGTCGTGCAAACATGTTTAAGTTGGGCATAGTCCCAAGCCACGTGGAGGCAGTGAGTGACTGTTAGGGATTCATCTCTCCCAGTATAGGGAGTTGATATCGCACAGTGATCGGTTGGTCATTACCACAAGTCCCTGGCCAGGGCTGATAGAGAATTACTGATACACTGATCAGTAGATTCTCGGATGGTAATTGAGCCATGCCGACACGACTTGTACGGTTATTAGGGGTCTGACGTTTACCACCTACCTAGACCATACATGCGATACTCTTAGGCGAACAGACCGGACTGCACGGATATTGTCACGGACAGGCTCAGTAGGAGTTCGGATGGGTATCCTCATCGGCCTTCTTATCGACATCTACCTGGGGACCGTTACGAACAGCTAGTGCCACTTGCGGTCTGTAGTTAAACCCACTGCCAGCGTAGTAGTCGAGTCTTTAGAGTCCCACATAGAGTTTTCCCAACTCCAGGCGAAACCATATAGAGGTCGTACGGTTTTTACGATAAGGGTTCGGACGAATACGTGTTTTAAAGCACGTACGACATTCGGACAGTTTTTACTAGACGGCTTTGGTTTAAGCCAGATTCTAGTATCAGGTTATTGGATTTATACAGTCTAAAGTTTTTCCGTGTTTTCACGGATGGGAGGGGCGTTCTCGTAATTTTCGGGAAGCTTCTAGAAGCATGGTGACTTGAGGGGTTATGGTGGCATTGTCATTAATGTAATTGTGACTCATTATGTATGATTCACTATGTCATTAATGCATTATTAAATGCTTAATGACTCATATAGTGAATCACTCATATTCATTTATGAAGCATGATGAATAATCTCTTATTATTCATTTTATTGATTTATTCATTATGCTTGATATATTAAGTGAGAAGCAATTTCATTTCATTATTCTACTTCACCTTCTCTCTCATCAAGCTCTCTCTTTCTTCAAGCTCTAATCCTACCACTCATGAGTTGAGTACAAGGATTAGAAAAGACTAAACATTCCATAACCTAACTCTATATGATCTAAGTTCCTTTGATTAGCAACTAGAGAAACTTAGTTACCTCAAGTCTTGAGGTGAAGCTTGGATTAGGGTTCTCGGGTGGATCATCTATCACTTGGAGGAGGCCGAGGAGGACGAAGAGATCGCAAAGATGAAGGACACGTATCACTAGGTATAATCTCTTTACATAGTAGTTTAGAACTTCTATGGTAGTTGTTAATTATCGTGTAGCAAAGATCTTCGGTTAGTCGATGTATGCTTCAAGGACAAGATCGTTTTTCATATTTCCGCCTCCCCGCAACTCGTGGGGTGTTGCACATCAACTTACAATGTGCGGGACCGAGAATAATACCAGTATGTGATACTGTATTCTATTCTCAAGATTTGTATCATCGGACGATTATATGAGATATAGCCGGGTTACCGAATCAAGTGTTGATTCGATACATTGATACACTAGATATTAGTCGATTATATGCGATATGACCGGATCATTAAATCAAGTGTTGATTTAATGATTTAATGTATAATTATATATTTGATATATTACTTTACATTAACCAGTATTGGTTCACTTAAGATTGATTTTCTCACTTGATGTGCACAAGTTGTATATGTGATATATGTTTGTGCACTAGTTTGTATCATGATTGATGATACATGCAAACTTGGGTGTGTGTATGAATTACACCATATTTAGATTAGTGGATATGGTTTATATTTATTTAGTAATTCAAAATTGGTGTGCACTTTGTCATGCTTAAAGCTTCATGAAGCTTTTAGCATTATTTGACCAAGTCCACTAATTTTGTCTCACTAAAGATATTTATTAACCAATCCACTAACTTAAACTATGGTTTAGTCTCTACAAAGGTTAACTCACCCATGGTTGCTTTATGATATACTTCACTTGATAATTCATTTTTTTATTCTAATTCTTTTCTTTCTTCTTCTTCTTCTTCAAGAAGAAGAAAAGCTTGCGAGAAAATTTTCAAGTGAAGAAATAGAGTGAGAAATCCAAATCCAAAGTGAACCCACTTCCTATTTCATCATCCTCTACTACTTTCCATTTAGTTTAGGGTGTTCTCTTCACAAAGTTCATGACCTAGTGAAGATGGAGCTTGAGTTTGAGTCTCCTCGACGTAGATCATCTTCGGCCTCGAAGTCAGCGACCTAGCCCGCTCATTTCTCCGAGGAAACCATCACTCGAGTCTGGGATCTCGATGATCGCAGCGAAGGGACGTCAACACGGAGCTTTAGAAGTAAAGGACCGGATCTACAAAGGTTGTAATCCCTTTCACTTAGTGTTAAAGTGTTTAACTTGCTAGTTTTCGTATAATCTCTAGTATACGATCTTGGTTAGGGTTGCTCGGCACTGCTAAATTTTTGAAACAGGCATGGTAGATGCCTAGTAGAACCTTGTTAGAGTGCTTAGGAACCCTACAGAGCGATCAGAAGATCAGCAAGCAAGCCCGCTCCAACTCCTGCAAAAAGCCTAACAGTGACACTACCGTACAGTCCGGTCTCCTCGTCTGATATGTCACATATCAAGTCTAGGGGTGGTAAACGTCAGACCCCAATAACCGATAATTCATGCCGATATGAGGCTTATAACGGGTCGAGAAACTACTGGTAACACTTACCAGTAAATCTCTAAATCAGCCCTGGCCAGGGACTTCCCTGTTATGGCCAATCGAGCATAGCGCAACATCAACCCCCAATACCGGGAGAGACGAAACCCCCCCTATCGCTCATTACCTCCATGTGACTCGGGACTGTACCTAAAAACCACCGTTTTGCATGCCCTCTTGGACGTGGTAAGGTGGAAATCAAAGCACAGTGGGAATCACACAAGACTCTATGACGATCTCAGGTCTACAGACTAACCTGTACCAGTGTCACCAGAGAACTGCTATCTGACCTAAGGTATAATACCATCTGGGAGTTCTCGGCGAGTCCGTCCAGTGTACCCAGTCTCCACTGAGCACCCGTATATCATCTCTGATGTCAAACACCAATGGATATGGGATCATCCATCGCCCATCTACATAGGTCGAGAAGGTATACGCTAGTCTACACTGGTGTATCGATGCCCCGTCTCGATACACCCACGATTAGGGACCTTGAAGGATGTACTTATGGACTACCATGTCCCCACTAGTATGATCTGCATCATAGTCCAGATAGTCAAGTACACATCCTAAGGGCTTTACCAACATGTAACAGAGAGACAATCAGTATACACGTTAAGGTAAAGAGTAACCAGATAGCATACTATCATGTCGAGCAAGAAATTCCTCCCTATATATGTCCAAGCATCCACTACGATATACATCTCATGTATAGTAATGGCCTCTAGGGCATACATATAACTAACAATCTCCCACTTGCACTAGGGCCATCTGATAACAGTGGTTGTAGTATCTCATACTCAACCATCCTATAATAGTCTCTCTCTGGGAAAAGGCCTTTGTGAGTGGATCCGTCGTGTTGTCCTCTGAGTCTACTCTCCTGACCTCGATCCCCTGGAGATCAACCATCTCCATGATCAGGTGACACTGCCTTAGAATATGTCTGGATCACTGATGGGACGGGCGTTTCTAGGCATAGGCCACAACTCCATTGTCACACAATGGTAGGAACGAAGTTCATCTCATGAACTAATATACACCCAGACTGCCTCTTTGGTAGTATCTTTGGTAGCGATGTATCCAGCCTTTATCGTCTAGTATGCCACGGTATCTAGCTTGGAACTCTTCCAACATACTGTCCCTTTACTGAGGGTAAAGACAATGCCTGCGACTGACACTCAGTCGTCCTTATCACCCTGGAACTTTTCCAGTGATTCTCCCCAGGATCAATTGATACCATCTCACTACAACTAGTGAGTATCCTAACATCCAATTAGATCTATCTCATAGATCCAAAACCCAGGATTTAGTAGGTATCACTTTGATCCTATATGTAGAATCCTTGTGATAAGCGGAGATTGACCGAGCGTAGCATAGGAAACTCCTTTCCTATCAAGAGTATGTCATCGACGTACTCTATGAGGATTTCCACCATACTCTCTACTACCTTTTTGTATATACAAGGTTCATCCCCCATTTTGATGATGTCAAACTCTTTGACTAACACATCAAAACAGACGTTCCAACTCCGCGATGCCTGCTTTATCACATAAAACATCTTGCACATGTTTCTGCTGCTCCCACTGTCTACGAAGACCTCTGACTGTGTACTTATAGACTCTCTCTTCTAAAACATCATTTAGAAAAGCAGTCATGACACCTAACCGCCAGATATCGTAGTCATGGTATGTAGCCGTGGCAAGTAGGATCTGGATGGACTTAAGCATAGCTTTGAAAGTCTCAACTTTTCCATGTACACCCAGTAATCTTCTCAAGATATACTTGATCCTGATGGGGATTTAACCCTTCAGATAAGGCAACCAAAGTCCATACTTTGTTGGTGTATAAGGATTCCATCTCAGATCGTTAAGCATCCAGCCATTCTTACAGAGTCCCACTCCTGATGGCCAGCTCGAAACTAGTTGGGTCATCATCTCATGATGCATTCCTCGCTCCCACTGTCATAGAGAAACTCGAAGTATCTCTCAGGTGGGTGAGGAACCCTACTAGATCGGCGGATAGGCTGAGGTTCGTTGGTTACTATTGAATCCTTTGGTTCTACCAAATCATCAGCTGCAATTTGTATAGCTGGAACTCTTTCCAGTTCTACCTTATGACCATTAATTTCTTCACAAGAAATTCCCTTTCACAAAGGTGGAATATTGAGAAACAAAACATCTTTTGTTCTTCGGTTAGGTAGAAGATATTCCCTTGCGAATGCTTGGGATATCCAACAAACTTCTACAGAACTGACTTTGCCTCGAGCTTGTCCGGATTATGCTTTTAGACATAGGCTGGACAACCCCAAATCTTAACAAACTTAAGATATGGGCTCTTCCCTTTCCATATCTCATATGAAGTGGTAGGCAACTGATTTGATCGGAACCCTATTCAATAGGTATGCAACTTCTCCAGTGCATAACTCCCAAAAGGAAATAGGTAACTCAGTAGTACTCATCATAGAGCACATCTTATCACATAGGGTGTGATTGCTCCGCCCCAATACACCGACGTGCTGTGGTGTATACGGAGGAGTAATGCTGAGAGAGAATCTCATTCTCCTTTAGAATAGTCCAGGGATCCCGTGCTCAAGTATTCTCCTCCCTGATCACATCAAAGGACATAATACTTATACCCATTTTGGTTCTCTACTTCCTAACTTATATTCTGTGAATATCTCAAAAGCTTCGGACTTGTGTTTCAACAGGAACATATGTCTGAATCTTGAGAGATCATCAGAGAATGTAATGAAGTACAAAGAACCGCTCTTGGTATGTGTATATAGGGGACCTTGATACATCAACATGTATCATCCCAAGAGTTCACTAACTCTTTCTCTGTTTCCTATAAACAGAGCTATGGTCATCTTATCTCTGTGACATGACTGGCAAGTTTTACAAGATGTAAATTCAAACTAATTTAAATATGCATCTTATGTAATTCAGCTAGTCGGGTCACATTGATATGACCTAGTCTACAATACCTCAAGAAGGATTTGTTCATTTCTGAACTCTTCCTCTTGTGTGTGTTCTTGTATACTAAGAACTATAGTTTGATTTAGAACGTCAATGCTTTTAGATAACGTGCATGAACCGATCAACTCTTGATATAGGAAATGTTCAAAACATTATCCAACAATAAAAAATTATATCCTTCTTTACTAATAAAGAGACTGATATGATGTTGTATATCAGGTTCGGTATCTAATGACATTCATTCAGAATCAATCTATTCTGGTAATACAGGGTGATAACTACCAACATCTTGGCTGCAATCATTGCACTGTTTCCAACTCTTGAAATTTTATCACCCGTTCTCAGTTCTCTACCTATCTGTAGCCCACGTAACAAATTACATATGTGGGATCCTGATCCGGTATCTCATACCCAGGACGTAAAGGATACTGAGAAACAGTTCTCTGTAATGAACACACCCGAAGAAGATGCATCATCATGCACTTTCTTCGTTTGGGCGGCACGGGAATTCTGGTAATCTCCTATTTCCTGCTCTGTCTTATAACATTTATAAGTTGGAGCGGGACCAACGTTCCCCAGCTTAGTATAACAAGCGGGTTCGGTCAATACATCCATATTATTATCTTGATTAAGGCGTGACAAGGTCGCTACCTGGAAAGAGAAAGAAGAAAACACTCTGCGTGCGCTCTTGCAAGATTAGATTGGTTATTATTTTATCTAATCAGGATAGCTCCCACTGTTTTTATCAAATCTTCCTTAAAACCTTAAAAGGAAAGACTAGCCGGCATTAATTACACCCTACAACTTCGCCAATCTTTCAGCCAGGCCAGTGTCGGTACTTTGAGGGAGGTTCCCCGTGCTTTCGTACGGACCTAATTAAAGTAAACCTCGTTTTCCCAGAGGCGTAACCCCGTTGACACCTTTCTAGACACCTTTCTAGACACCTACTTGATCGGCTAATTGCAATGTGTAAAATTCTCCCAGGAGTAACAATTGCTCGCAGTGAGTATCGGGATCCAACTATCTCATAGAAGGTATGCAATCTCATTGCAAATTTCAACACTTGAAATTCCCGATAATATTTTGCCCCTAACGTGCTATGACCTTGACGAAAGCCAACAAACCATAGCCCGCTAGTCAAGTTCAACCCGTACATTTCTTGACTGAATTAAACCCACCCGCACGACCCTTGACGAAAGCCAACAAAACCGTACGACTACCCTAATCCAATCGCATCATATGCAGCAGATAAGTAGCATATAGCTACCGCACACTACACCTTGACGAAAGCCAACAAATGTAGCACGAATACTATATACAACTTATCTGAAATGACGGAGGGCTATGTCAGGTTTTTCAGAAAACCTATTGCGTAATGAACTTGATATCGTTGTAGAATCAAATAATTTTAAAATGGAGTGTTTTTGAGGCTTTTGCTAGTTTCGCTAAAGAGGTCACTCCCGGCGAAGGGATCTCGGCTCTTTCCTCGTCGAATGAGGTGCAGGATATATCATATATATCACTGTGCAAAGAAAGAACTAGAAAAGCAATCAAAAGACAAACCGAGGGTTGTAGCATCTGCCAGTTATTGCTAAAGGGGTCACTCCTGGTGAAGGGATCTCGGCCCTTTCCTTATCGAATAAGGTGCAGGATGTTCTACAAGGAACACCGCTATGCAAAGCAAGAACTGTAGCTACCTATTTTTGAAAATTCGATTCCACAACATCTTTTAGGTTTCTTTACTTTCATTAATCACATTAATGAAGTCCCATCATTTAAGTCACCTAAACATCACAGATAAATACGACGTACACTTATGCCATCCGCATTCGCCTCGATGTCCCCTCGTGCACCATTAGGTTAGGTAACTAACGGCGGAGCGGGGCAGGGCTAGCGCGGGTGTAAAACATAAGTAACGTCTATATAATATATCATATATACTATATACAGTATCTATCACAACATATCAAATGATCGCATCACAGATATCGCAGCAGAAGAAACATATGAAACATTGGATATACTAGGACGTCCGTGTTTTATTTTGAGCCTCTATAAAACACGGATTCCACGGTCGCGATGAATAGCCAAACCCACAACCATAGACCCCTATGAGAG
This sequence comes from Agapanthus africanus, assembly GCA_030015575.1. NCBI lineage: Eukaryota > Viridiplantae > Streptophyta > Magnoliopsida > Asparagales > Amaryllidaceae > Agapanthus > Agapanthus africanus. The sequence continues at coordinate 134,699,515 of JASDDO010000004.1, read as the reverse complement.
CGGCAAGCAACCCAACCAATTCTAGAGTTAGAAGACCCGGACTCGACTCCTCGAGTTGGTCTCCCACTGGACTCTAGAACCCGGTTACTTGTGCTCCCCTCCTTGGGTCTATCCTAGTGTGGAAAAGTAAATAATATACAAATGGTGACATCAACCTCATCCCGGAAGTGCCCCAATAAAAGAATATTGCATACAATGAATTTTACATGAATGAAAATAAAAACCCTCATCTCACATAAAAAAAACCCGGCTATTCAAAACGCGACGATCCAATATAACATATCCAGCAACTCATAACATTACATGTCATCTACGTAAGTAAATATGCGCATCCCAATTGTCGTTGACATATAGCAACGAAACCGGCGATATCACATATTACACTTACGTTCGCAAAAAAGAAAGTGTAAAACTACAACAGTTGGAATCCGCAACCACCTTAGACATCGCATGCCTAACAATTATAAACCCCGCATTTTAGTCTCTATATCGAAAACACTTTTCAATATCTAGTCAGGCAATTCAACAAGATTCCCGATATGTGTTCGAATGCTCGTCGCAAACTTTAGTAGACGGCCGCACCCCCGGATGCCGTCGACGAAGTGCACTAAGGCGGAACACCGCTGCCACGAGCACCCAAACGGATGCTTTTGGTGACGGGGTTCTCCTACAGTCACTTGGTCGGGGCTTTGGGGCGTGGCTGTCTATTAAGTTTACCCGGCGAGTATCCGCGTACGCTACGTGATTGCAACGGACTTTTGATCGCATCAAAATCCCGTGGCAACCGATCATTTGAGACTAAACTGCTATGTCTATAACATTCAAATTAGTTATCTCATAACTACTTGTAGATTCCAAATATTGTATCACATTCCAGATAAATAGACAATGTTAAACTTTCCGATCGGATGATCAAACACCCAAGTTTTCCCAAATAGTTCTCAACTCTTGAGGGAAGTTTAAAAACATCCATCACATGCCACAGTACCAATGGTCCATCCGTAGAAGGGTCAAGCCAACGCCTCACATGTGGTATCGCCGTACTGCCCCAAACCCTAAGGTTCAAAAAGCAGTTCAAGACGGTCATATAATCGAGTTAAGGTTTGTTGTCTTCTAGAGGGTCCATTGTGTAACTTGCACGATTTAGACGTTCTTAAACTACGGAAAAATCCAACACTTGGAAATTTTCCGGCAGGGGAAAAAGTGAGTTATTGATATCCGTTCGAACTTTTTAACACTTTCTAAATTATCCGGAAAAAGAACGAAATTAAATTTTCCGATCGAATCAACGTATACAAAATAATCCCCAGAACACTCAACACTTGAGTCAGTTTAAAAATACCCAGAAAATATAACTCACAGAAATAGAGATTACAGTGCAAAACTGAGTGCATAAATCCTCTGTACTGCCGCGGATCCGCGGCCCAAGCGCGGTACGGTCGCGGTTCATCGGCGGTTTGTACGGATTATGCGCTCGTTTTTCACTACAATGCTTATATTTCCCTGCTTATTTTTTTAGGCATTTTTAATTCAGAAAAAACACAGTTTTTAAAAAATGTCCAGAGAGGGGTTCAAATCGTCGTATCGGGGTTCGATCGGAGTTTTAACTTCGTATACACGTCGCCTAATGCTCTAGCTAGGCTCTGATACCACTGTAGGGTCACTAGGCACTCTAACAAGGTTCTACAAGGCATCAACCATGCCCGATTAAAATTTTAGCCTTGCCGAATAACCCTAAACAAGATCTTTGCTAGATAATTAGGGTAACACATGCTAGTAAATAACAATTATCACTAATTGAATACGAATTACAACCTTTGTAGATCGGTTCTTCACTTCTAAAGCTCCTTGTTGTAGTCCCTTCATTGCGATCATCGAACTCCCGGACTCTCGGACAGCTCCATGAGAAGATTGCAACGGTATTGCTTGAAGTCTTCGAGGCCAAAGATGATCTACGTCGAGGGAATACGAACTCAAACTTCTACTTCACTAACTAGAGAACTAGTGAAGCAAACACCCTAAACTAAAGTGCTAGTCTAGTAGAGGATGATGAAATAGGAAATGGGTACACTTTAGAATTTCTTTTCTCACTATATATCTCTCTCTTTATCAAACCCTAGAAAGAAATTGAAGGAGGAAGAAGATGAGCTCAAAATGAGAATGAAAACTAATCAAGAGAGAGAGAGAGAGAGAGCTAACCATGGGTGAGTGGGTATCATATACTAACTCATGTAGAGACATAACCATGGCTAATTATAGTGGTTAGGTTTATAAAAATCTTAAGTAAAACAAAACTAGTGGACTTTGGTCAATGCACTCACAAGCTTCATGAAGCTTCATGCACTTGAACAATTATCCACTAATTTTGTATTTACTTTGTATATTAAAACCCCACCAATATAATTATAATGGTGTATGTCTCATACACCCATGTAGTGTGTATCAACAACCATGATACAAAATGAACACAAATAAATATATATCACATATATATTAAGTTGTGCACAAGTGAGAAAAACAAATGCTTAAGTGAACCAATGTTAGTTAATGTAAATTAGTATATCACATATACAATTATACACTAAATTATTAAATCAACTCTTGACTTAATAATCCGGTTATATCACATATAACCGACTAACATCCAATGTATCGACTTATCGAATCAACCCTTGATTCGATAACCTGGTTATATCGCATATAACCGATCGACATAAACATCGCGAGAATAGAACACGGTATCACATGCTCGCATTATTCCCGGTCCCGTACATATCACATATGCGCTCCTATTTCGTTTTGCCTGAGCCAGTAAAACCTCTATGTAGGACTCTAAAGACTCGTCAATACGCCGGCAGTAGGTGATGATCATATTAAGCACCCGCAAGCCGTCAGCGGTACTAGCTGGACGTAACGGATACCCGGGTATTGAGCGATCAGAAGATCAGCAAGCAAGCCCGCTCCAACTCCTGCAAAAAGCCTAATAGTGACACTACCGTACAGTCCGGTCTCCTCGTCTGATATGTCGCATATCAAGTCTAGGGATGGTAAACGTCAGACCCCTAATAACCGATAAGTCATGCCGATATGAGGCTCATAATGGGTCGAGAAACTACTGGTAACACTTACCAGTAAATCTCTAAACCAGCCCTGGCCAGGGACTTCCCTGTTATGGCCAATCGAGCATAGCGCAACATCAACCCCCAATACCGGGAAAGACGAAACCCCTCCTATCGCTCATTGCCTCCATGTGACTCGGGACTGTACCCAAAAACCACCGTTGTGCATGCCCTCTTGGACGTGGTAAGGTGAAATTAAAGCACAGTGGGAATCACACAAGACTCTATGACGATCTCGGGTCTACAGACTAACCTGTACCAGTGTCACCAGAGAACTGCCATCTGACGTAAGGTATAATACCATCTGGGAGTTCTCGGCGAGTCCGTCCAGTGTACCCAGTCTCCACTGAGCACCCGTATATCATCTCTTATGTCAAACACCAATGGATATGGGATCATCCATCGCCCATCTACATGGGTCGAGAAGGTATACGCTAGTCTACACTGGTATATCGATGCCCCGTCTCGATACACCCACGACTAGGGACCTTGAAGGATGTACTTATGGACTACCATGTCCCCACTAGTATGATCCGCATCATAGTCCAGGTAGTCAAGTACACATCCTAAGGGCTTTACCAACATGTAACAGAGAGACAATCGGTATACACGTTAAGGTAAAGAGTAACCAGATAGCATACTATCATGTCGAGCAAGAAAGTCCTCCCTATATATGTCCAAGCATCCACTACGATATACATCTCATGTATAGTAATGGCCTCTAGGGCTTACATATAACTAACAATTGAGACATGATCCCTATTCCCTTTTGTGCATATGACATATAGCATACATGTATACCTACATGCTTACAAATATGCCTTGCTATGCACACATACTTACATGTACAACATGCATACATACTTACATGTATACTCACTTACCTAGATAGGGCTACACATACCTATGTGGTGCTGTTTTGTCATTGACGTGGGGTCATTGATTCTTATCCGTTGGCGCATATGATAGTAGTATACCTTGCCATGCCTACATGCTAGTTACCTATATACCCATATGGTATCGTACCATTAGTGACAGGTATATACACATATGAGACATAGCTACATGTACAGCTTGCATACCTACTTACACATATACTTGGAGGGTATTACATCATTATTGATAGGTAGATACACATATCTTGCTATATCGGCATGGTTACGCTTACCTGGCTATAGCTACATGTTCACATTTATTTGATGTTGTATGGACTTGGAGGAAATTAGGAACCACATGATATATATATTAACTTGTTGCAGTAAAATAACGGTTTTTTTCTTTATATGCTCATATTACTGTTTCATATTGCATATATTACATTCATGGATTTCATATGATATTCTTTGATATTTTTACTCCTAAGTATATATAACAGTGGAATGGGACGCTGTTATATATATATATATATATATATATATATATATATATATATATATATATATATATATATATATATTAGTGGAATGAGACGCTAATATATGTATATTGATTCATGCATTTATACTTATTCATTACTTGATGTTTTCTGGATTTGAGGACCGTGGTAGTTTCATGAAATTATGCATTATTTGAAAAACTCGGTTTCTCTTGATATGATATTTCAGTAGCCACCATGAGTTTTATCGGTTCTGATATATATACCCCATGAGAGGAGGCGTAGCGGGCCGTGTGAGGGTACATGGTGGGGACCGGAGGTACCCCGGGGCTAGAAAGGTTTTTCGACGGACCATGCCGATGAGGCCTGACAGGGGAACCATACCTACCGGTGACAGTATCTTTGACTCGACAGGTATCGTGGGGATACAGGCCGGGGTCATGTACGTTTGGATACGTCGGATTTCGAGTGTCAGAGCTAGGCACTCGAGTTTTCGGATAGCGTATGATACGTACCTATCAGGGGGCCAGTCGTGGTGACAGCACCTGATAGTCCGGTATTTATGTGTCAATGCTAGACACTTGTTTCATGATGTTTTTGGGTGTCGATGTTGGACACTCACTTTATATGAAACTTACTCGAATACTGGATATTGGATATATGAGATATACTTGACTTTGTACATTCAGGATACATGAGATTTACTTGACACTGTACATTCAGGATATATAAGGTTTACTCGATTTTGTACATTCAGGATATATGAGGTTTACTCGATTTTGTACATTCAGGATATATGAGACTTACATGATATGAGAGCCAATTTGGGGGCTGATTTGAGGAAATTTGGGATTTAGATTGTCTTTATGGACGTTGGTCCTGTCACGAGGTCAGGATTCCGTGAGAATGGCATGTTTTATTCCATAATCCTCATTTATGTTATATGCATTGCTTCATGTATTAGTAGTACCTGATAGAGTACCTTTCATGATTGTTGCATATACATATTGTAATATTTTTGTTTCATGAATTAATTGTACCTGCTAGAGTACCTTTCATGACTGTTGCATATATTTGACCATTTATTGCTATCCGCTTGCATGTATTATATTCGCGATGTACGTGCATACTTGCGATTACCTGCATATGTTATTTACTATTCACGAGTTGGCAACTCACCCCCGTTGTGCCATAGTGTTTTGCAGGTAGTCCCTCAGGGCAGTCGCGGCAGGCTTTTCATCTTTCGTATCATCTTTCGCAGCGGATACCGCTTCGGCTGACAGCGTGCAGTTTTGCTATAGGTGGGTTGCGGTTATCCAATGTTGCTTATTGTATATTCGTTGTATCTTGTACTCTTCATCTACCACTTTCATGTGTGTGACTTAGAGACTTGATGTGAGGACGATATTGTATATTTTGGTGACTTGGATGTCTTTTATGCAGTTTTACTTATATCGTCTTTTATTTCTTTGCTACGGCATCGTATATCTGTTGTGGTGGTTGTTTTCCGCCGTTGGGCGTGGATTTTCTCCCGTTGGGGATGCTTTACTTTATATTTATGTTGTACCCATTTTTGGGGTTAGTTTTTACAAAGGAGGTGCTGCCAAAATTTTTAAAAAAGTAAAGTTGGACTTTAAAGAATTTGGTTTGAGATTTCAAAAGTTTTGAAAATGCTATTATCACTTACTACTTTTGATAGTTTAGATTGCTAGGTTTTCGTCTTACTTAAATTGCGTTACGCCTGTAGACGTTGCGTAGTTTAAGGGCCGTCGCGTGCCAATTTCGGGTCGTGACAGGTGGCATGAGCATGGCTTGTAGCATGTAGAGAGGTATGGGGCATGACTTTGTTTATAGGAAAATTAGAAAGATATTTTCATTTTTGCATGAGAGAGAGAAAAGGGGGCAGCCACTTATTCTTGAGGCTATGCTCATTTTCTTTTTCTTGCTTGCTCTCTCTCATTCTCACTCACTTCAACACTTAGCCACTTTCTTTGGTTGCTCATGCCATGGTTTCTTCACCTCGTCTTCATCTTCTATAGTTTCTAATGGACCATTTTGATTGAGAGAAAAACATTAGTGAGATAATCATACACCTCCACTCTCCATTGCTAACAACCTTGGAGCGTCGGTTGCCTCATTTCGGGAGGCTGTCTCAGGTGGATCATCATAGATGGAGGAAGACCGGCAACCAAACTCGATCTAGACGACCACTAGGAGCTTGGAATGAAGACCGAAGGACACGGATCAACTCGGTATAACCATTCTATCTCCTTTATTAGCTTGCTAGTTTAGGGTTTAGGGTAGATCCGGGCATCGGGTAATGGTAGCGCCAGTTTAGTAAATTTTTGTTCCGCATTTAGCCACGGTTTGATGGTCGGGGCGATGCCGTAACCTAACACGTCATTTGCAGCAATATACTCAGCTTCCAGCGTGGAGTCTGCTACAGTATCCTGTTCGGAACTCTTCTTACATACCGCCCCTCCATTTAGGGTAAATACAAACCCTAAGTTAGATTTGGTGTCATCCTTATCACTCTGGAAGGTCGAATCGGTAAAGGCCTCCATTTGGAGATCCCCGTTACCATACACCAAGAACATTTCTTTAGTCCTTCGCAAGTACTTAAGAATGTTCTTCACAGCTGTCCAGTGATTCTCCCCTTGGTTGGATTGATACCTGCTTACTACACCCAGTGCATAAGCTACATCAGGATGAGTACATAACATAACATACATTATAGATCCTACGGCTGAAGCGTAGGGTATAATGCTCATGTGAGCTCTCTTTTCATCGGTCTTTGGGCAAAAATCCTTGGAGAGAGTGACTCCATGACAAGCGGGTAAGGCACCCTGCTTGGAGTCTTCCATACTAACCTCTTTAGGATGGTGTACCTAGTTTGGGACTATCCCAACAATCTTTTAGATCTATCCCTATAGATCTTCATGCCCAATATGTACGAAGCATCACCCAAGTCCTTCATGGAGAACCTTTGTGATAAGAACAGTTTGACCGATTGTAGCGTAGGAACGTCATTTCCTATCAGAAGAATGTCATCCACGAACAATACGAGGAATGCGACAGTACTCCCTACAATCTTCTTATAAACACAAGGTTCATCTAGATTTTTGACGAAATCAAACTCATTGATGACATCATCAAAACAGATGTTCCAATTCCGTGATGCCTGCTTCAATCCATAAATGGATTTAAGCAACCTACATGCTTTCCCACTGCTCCCACTATCAATGAAGCCCTCTGGCTGATCCATATAAACGCATTCTTCTAAATCGCCATTTAGAAAAGCAATTTTAACGTCCATCTGCCAGATTTCATAGTCGTAGTGAGCAGCAATAGCAAGTAGAATCCGAATGGATTTAAGTATGGCTACAAGAGACAAGGTTGCATCATAGTCTAGTCCTGGTCTTTGACGAAATCCTTTCGCCACAAGCCTTGCCTTATAGGTCTCCACCTGCCCATCTACACCGATCTTTCTCTTAAAGATCCATTTTCACCCTACGGATTTTACCCCAGAGGGTACAACTTCCAAAGTCCATACTTTGTTGGTGTACATAGACTCCATTTCAGATCTCATGGCATCCAGCCACTTCACAGAGTCACCACTCGTGATAGCTTGCTGAAAACTGGTAGGGTCATCATCATCCATGATGTAATCTTCTCCATCACCATCAATGATAAAAACGTAGTATCTCTCCGGTGGGCGAGAAGTCCTACCAGATCTACGGAGTAGCTGAGGTTCATAAGATTCTGTTGCAATATCAGATTCAACCAAGTCGTTATTTGCAATTTGTGTCTCTAGAACCTCTTCTAGATCTACCACATTGCCATCTGTGTCATTTGGAAAAATTACATTTTCTAGAAATGTAGCATGTTGAGAAACAAACACCTTTTGTTCCTCCTTGTGGTAGAAAAGATATCCAAACGAATGTTTTGGATATCCCACAAATATACACTTAACCGATCGTGTCTCGAGTTTGTCTAGATTCTGCCTTTTAACAAAAGCCGGACAACCCCAAATCTTAACTCGTTTAAGTGATGGTCTCTTCCCATACCATATCTTATATGGAGTGGTAAACACGGTCTTGGTTGGAACTTTGTTCAACAAAAACGTTGCAGTCTCCAATGCATGCCCCCAAAAGGAGAGAGGTAACTCAGCATCACTCATCATGGATCGCACCATATCCAATAGGGTGTGATTCTTCCGTTCTGACACACCGTTGTGCTGTGGTGTATAAGGGGGAGTGAGCTGACAGAGAATCACATTCTCTTTTAGGAAGTTCGAAAACTCTGTACTAAGATACTCTCCACCTCGATCTGATCGAATTATCTTGATGCTCATTCCTGATTGTTTTTCTACTTCAAGTTTGTACTCCTTGAATTTCTCGAAAGCTTCAAACTTATGCTTTAATAAAAACACATGACCGAATCTTGAAAAATCATCAGTAAAAGTTATGAAGTAAGAAAAACCGCCTCTCGCATGTGTAGACATTGGCCCACATACATCACTATGTATGAGGCCCAAGAGCTTTGTAGTTCTTTCTCCATTTCCAGTAAACGGAGTTTTGGTCATTTTCCCTTTGATACAAGACTGACAAGTCGCATAAGATTTATATTCAAAAGGATTTAAATATCCATCTTTACGAAGCTTGTTTAGCCTTGTTTCGCTAATATGACCAGGTCTACAATACCAAAGAAAAGCTTCATTTATATCTGAAAATTTTCTTTTATTTGTGTGTTGTATGTTGAAAACTATGTGTTGATTTAGGACGTATATCTCGTTATTAAGTGTACCATAACCAATCAACTCTTGATTCAGTTTAATGTTCATAACATTATACTACAATACAAAATGATATCCTTCATTTTCTAACAAAGAAACAGATATTATATTACAAAACATGCTAGGTATATAATAACATGGGTTAAAAACCAATATACAACCCGACGGCAACCCCAGGTGATACTCTCCCACTAAAACTGCATGTATATTGGAACCATTTCCAACTCGGAGGTGTGATCACCAATCTTCAAAACTCTGCTATTTCTCAAACCCTGCACAGAATTGCAGTTATGAGAACCTGAACCGGTATCCAATACCCAGGAAGCAGAGTTTATAGAAAAACAGTTTTCAGTCACGAACACACCTGAAGCAGAAGCATCACCATGCTTATTTTTCTTAAGATCAAGGTATTCGGTACAATTCCGGTTCCAGTGCCTTGACTTCTTGCAGTAGAAACATTCTCCTTTCCCGACTTCTCAGCCTTGGATTTGTCTCTCCCTTGTGCCTTTTTTATTCCACCTCTCGGTTTGGTGGGTTTCTTCTTATTACTTCCCTTGACCTTGGCTTTTGGGACGGAAGAGGAAGATTGCCCAACAATCAGAGAGGGAGACTTTGCCTTGAGCGTGCTCTCCGCACTTCTCAACATATTGAAAAGTTCGGGTAGTGACTTCTCTATGTTGTGCATGTTGAAGTTCACTACGAATGGAGCAATGGCAGGGGGAAGAGACTGTAGAACAATATCAACATATTGTTCATTCTCCATTGTCCATCCGAGGCCCTCAAGGTCTTCAATAAGAGCTATCATCTTCAAAACGTGATCACCTACTGGTGTGCCAGGAGCCATCCGCATCTGAAACAACTTTCGAGATGCCTCGTATCGTAGGGTACGAGATTGCTCCCCATACAACACCTTTGTATGGAGAAAGATGGATTGAACATCCATCTGCTCATGCTGCTTTTGATGTGTATTGTCCATCGATGCAAGCGTGAGGCATTTGGCAGTGGCACAGTCAATATCCCATGTTTTGTGGATCTCCCTATCCGCAACAGAAGATTCAGGGCCTAGGCTGGGAGGGGCTGAGGTAGTGAGGACATATGATACTTTATCATATGTGAGAGCAATGTTAATGTTCCTCAGCCAGTCTTTATAGTTCGGTCCGATTAGCTTATTTTTCTCTAAAAAAAAGCTTAAGTCCAGCCATGGGTATCCGCCATTAGGAGAGAGAAAAGAATACACTCAGCAAAAGCTCTTGCAAAGATTAGATTGGTTTATTTATCTTATCTAATCGATGTCTTCCACTGCTTTTATCAAATTTTCCTTCAAACATTAAAAAGAAAATTAGCCAGGATTAATTACATTCTACAACTTCGTTAACTGTTCAGCCAGGCCAGTGTCGGTACTTTGAGGAAGGTTCCCCGTGCTATCGCACGGACCTAATTAAAATAAACCTTGTTTTAACATAAGCTTAGCCCCGTTGACACCTTTCTAGACACCTAATGGGTTAGCTAATTGCAAAGTGCAAAACTCTCCTGGGAGCAACTCTTGCTCATACTGGGATCGAGATCCAACTATCACATAGAAGGTATGCAATCTCATTGCAAATTTCAACTCTTGAAACTCCCGATATGGTTTTTACCCCTAGCACTCATGACCTTGACTATGCTCAACATATCATAAGCACTAGTCAAGTTCTACCCGTCATTTCATAATTAATTATACCCACGCACATGATCCTTAGCTTTGGTCAACATAATCATGTGACTGTCCTAATTAATCACATCATATGTTGTGTAGGAAGACATCACTTAGCTGTCGTACACTACGCCTTGGCTATAGTCAACTTATGTAGCACGAATACTAAGTACTCTAATTTCTAAAATGACGGAGGGTTGTGAATGGTTTTTAAGAAAACTTTTAACGCTTTAAACTTGATATCGTTGTAGAATCAAATAGTTTTAAAAGGAGTGGCTTAATCTTCGTATTTTGAAAACTTGCTTTTTCATAAAAAACCAAGATTTCAAATCCGATTCTACAACATCTTTTAGGTTTCTTTTTCTTTACATTATTCTTATTAATGTAGTCCCATCATTTAAGTCCTTAAGCCATCACATAAAAGAAACGAAAATAGAACGTACACTTATGCCATTCGCATTCGCCACAGTGTCCCGTTATGCACCGTTAGGTTACTTAACTAAGGGCATAGCGGGGCGGGACTAAAGCGGATGAAAAACATAAACAACGTTTATTATATATAATACACCATTCGTCTCAGCATATAAAGTGATCACATCACAGAATATCAACAGCAGAAACACATATATGAAAATATAGGATATACTAGGAGGTCCGTATTTTGTATTTAGCCAACAATAGAAAATACGGATTCCGCGGTCGCGATGAATAGCCAAGCCTACACCCCTAGACCCCTACAAGAGCGGCAAGTGACCCTACCAATTCTAGAGTTAGGTGACCCGGTCTTGCCTCCTCGAGATGGCCTTCCACGGGACTCTAGAACCCGGTCACTAGTGCTCCCCACCTTGGGTCTATCCTAATGCGGAAAAGTAAATAATATACAACAATGGTGGCATCATCCTCAACCCGGAAGTGCCCCAATAAAAGAATCTTACATACAATGAATTTTACATGAATGAAAAGAAAAACTCTCATCTCACATAAAACCCCCGGCCATTCAATCACGACGATCATATACATCATATCTCAGCAACACATAACATCACATGTCATTAATGTAAAAAAGTATGCGTACCCCAATTGTCGTTGACGTATAGCAACGAAACCGGCGATACACCACATACTACACTTACGGTCGCAGAAAAGAAAGTGAAAAACTACAACAGTTGGAATCATCACTGCCTTTAGACATCATAAACCCGGAATATCGCATATTCTGGATTTCATGCCTAATGATGCAAATCTTACATTTGGGTCTCATATATGAAAACACCGTTTCAAAGGAAGTCAGGTAATTCAACAAGATTCCCGATTCCACCCGAGACTGAAATGTTAAATTTACACGCAACTAATTACTTCTCACAAAACTAATTAGTGTAGATTCCAATTATTGTATCACCTTCATAAATATCTAGACGATGTTAAACGTTTCGATCGAATTAACAAACACCCACATTTCTCCGAGAGCTCAACACTTGAGCAAAGTTAAAATACCCAAAACATGCCACAGTACCTATGGACCAACCATAGAAGAGTCAACCCTTGCCTCACCTATGGCGCCACGGAACTACGGCAAACCCTAGGGTTTGGTCGCAGTTCCGTGGTCATAGAATCGAGTTAGGGTTACGTTCTTCTAGAGGGTCCATAGAATTACCTGCATGATTTTTCGAATATTTTTAACTTGGAAAATTCCAACTTTTGGAAAACTTTCAGAGAGGGGGCATGAGACGGTGTTTGATATTCGTTCGAACTGTTAAATGTCGTCTAGGTTACCTAAAACAATGTTAAAATTACGACTACGAAATACTCTGAATAGTCTTTACTAAAAGATAACATCATATGCAATCTTAGTAAAAACAAACAATACCTGAAACACCAAACCCCAGAGACCAGAGCACCAAACAAAAACGAGGCGCAAACAACATGGGAAAACTGGGAAGGACGAATATTTTGAGCATGTCGTCGGGTCAAATCTGGTGGAATGGCCTCATTTTCGTTTGGTGTTGGTATTACAGCATATGTAATATTCTGCAACTGCTTAAAAAAATTTTAGAGGCTCTGAAAAATTCAACACAGGGCAGGTTTAGGGTTTCAATTTTCGAAGTTGTTTCGGTTTCGTAATTTATCTAATATCGTCTAAGTTTCTAGCTTGTCTCTGATACCACTGTAGGGTTTCCATAGCACCATGCCTAGGGTTTGTCTTGCATCAAACATGCCACAAAAAAAAATTTAGGGGTGCTAAGCAAAACCAACCATGAATCAAACTAGAAATTTAGGGTGACATAAACAAGTATCATATACTAGTAAGTGTTTAACACTAAGAGGGGAGAATTACAATCTTTGTAGACCTCCTCTTTGTGACTCCTTGGATCAACTTGGTGTTTGAACCGGTTCGCTTGAGTCCTTCGAAGTCCACGACAATCCACCACGGAGTCCCTATGCACAAGCTCCTATCTTCACTTGATCAAGATGGAAGTGAAGCAAACTGTTAGGTTTACCTAGCACCCTATGAAAGGTTTGGAAGCATCACATGTACCAAAGATTAGATTTTTATGGTGCTAAGTAAGCATACAAAGGATCTATCCTAGAAAGTTAGGGTTTCATAACAATACATGTAACAAAGTCTAGGGTTTTGAGAGTACAACCTTTGTAGCTCCCTATTCTTGACTCCTTGGCCACTTGAGGGTTGGAGAATGGTTAGCTTGAAGTATTCCAGCGTCCACGACGATCCACCCGAAGCTTCTTTGTCCAAGCTAGCAACTTCACTTTAACAAGAGAAAGGAATGAAGCTAACACTCTAAACAAGTAGGCAAGACTTGTGTAGAATGGTGTTGTGCTTCTCTTTCTCACTTCAAAATCCTATCTTGTTGAGTATTTTGCTCACTTGAAAATTCTAGAGAGCAAAAGATCAAGGTTGAAGAAGATGATGGCCTTTTTTGAGAAGAAGAGAAGATAAACTCTAATGAGAAAAATGAAAAATATAAGTATATATATTTTCCACTTCTCATCTCAATCCATGGTTAATTATAAAGATATTATTGTATTGAGTTTAAAACACCAAAGAAAAATTAACCAAGGGTTAATAAGTAGGTGAGCATGGTAAGATGAAGAAGAGTGTAGAAACAATCCATGAATTAACCCTTTTTCTTTTCCTTTTTTTTAACACAAATGCAATAATAATCCATATAAAAACCCATGTATTGCCACCATTTTCAATGTATATGCAACCATGATAGAATGATGTATGTATGCATGTGTGCATGCACATCCATATGTGCATGAACAAGAATGAATGCATACATGCATGCATACATCCAAAAGAAACAAGATAGGATTTCTAGTGAGAAGCTAATGGTTAAATGATAAATCAACACTTGATTTATCAACCCGGTCATATCACATACGACCCGACCGAAAGAAAGCCACCCAATTAATATACGGTATCTCATACGCGCATTTTAACCGGGTCCATGCGCATATCGCATACGCGCACCACAACGTTTCGCCTGGACTAGGCAACTCCTTTGTGGGACTCTAAGACTCGTCAATACGCCGGCAGTGGGTGATGATCATATCAAGCACCCCCAAGCCGCAAGCGGTCAGCTAAACGTAACGGCCACCCGGGTATTGAGCGATCAGAAGAAAACAAGCGAACCTGCTACAACTCCCGTCGAGCCAACCGACAACACTACCGTACAGTCCGGTCTCTTCGTCAGATATGCTGCATATCGAGCATAGGGATGGCTACGTCGACCCCAATAACTCAATAAGTTGTGCCAGTGAATGGTCTATAACAGATCGAGAAACTACTAATAACACTTATCAGTAAATCTAAGCAGCCCTGGCCAGGGACTTACTGATATAACCAGTCGAGCACGGCACAGCATCAACTCCCAATACCGGGAGAGACGAAACCCCTCCTATCGCTCATCTCCTTCGTGTGTCTCGGGACTGTACCCAACGGCCACCTATTTGCACGACTCAGTAGAGCCATGGTAGGGTGGTAATCAAAGTACAGTTGGAGAGCACACAAGACTCTATGACGATCTCGGGTCTATAGACTAACCTGTACCAGTGTCACCTGAGAACTGCTATCCGACAATAGATATAATTCCATATAGGAGTTCTCGGTGAGTCCGTCCAGTGTACCCAGTCACCACTGAGCACCCGTATATGATCTTGATGTCAAACATTGATGAATGTGGGAACATCCATCGCCCATCACATGGGTCTAGTATCATATACGCTAGTCTACCCTGGTATATCGATGCCCCGTCTCGATATACCTACGACTAGGGACATTCTAGGATATGTTCATAAACTACAGATGTCCCACTAGTATGATCTCTATCATAATCACTGTAGTCAAGCCAATATCCTCAGGGCTTTATCAACATGTATGAATGAGTAAAGGCATGATCAAATCTACATGTCAGATAAAGAAGAACCAGATAGCATACTATCATGTCGAGCAAGAATGTACACTGAATATATATATATATACATGTATAAATACATCCACTATCAAATAATGGCCTCTAGGGCATACATATATACAACAATCTCCCACTTGCACTAAGGCCTGTTATTGGCGTATCTCATACCCAACATCTCAAAAAGTCGCTCATGTTGCGGCTGAGGGAGGGCCTTGGTGAGTGGATCCACGGTGTTATTCTTTGTGTCTACTCTCTTAATCTCGATCTCGCGGCGATCTACAATCTCCCGGATCAAATGAAAGCGCCTCGGGATGTGTCTGGACCGCTGATGGGACCTGGGCTCCTTGGCTAACGCCATAGCCCCATTATTATCACAATACAATGGTATTGGATCAATAATGGTTGGAACTACTCCTAGCTCCGAGACGAACTTCTTCATCCAGACGGCTTCCTTGGCGGCATCATTTGCAGCAATGTATTCAGCCTCCATCGTAGAGTCTGCAACGGTATCCTGTTTGGAACTCTTCCAACTTACCGCCCCTCCATTGAAGGTAAATACAAACCCTGAGATAGATTTGCTGTCGTCCTTATCACTCTGGAAGCTCGAATCGGTAAAGGCCTCCATTTGGAGATCTGCATTACCATACACCAAGAA
Source organism: Agapanthus africanus (assembly GCA_030015575.1). Lineage (NCBI taxonomy): Eukaryota > Viridiplantae > Streptophyta > Magnoliopsida > Asparagales > Amaryllidaceae > Agapanthus > Agapanthus africanus. The sequence continues at coordinate 134,683,442 of JASDDO010000004.1, read as the reverse complement.
CAATTCTTTAGTCCTTCGTAAGTACTTAAGAATGTTCTTCACAGCTGTCCAGTGATTCTCCCCTGGGTTGGATTGATACCTGCTTAAAACACTAAGTGCATAAGCTACATCTGGGCGTGTACATAACATCGCATACATTATAGATCCTACTGCCAAAGCATAGGGTATAATGCTCATGCGAGCTCTCTCTTCATCGGTCTTTGGACAAGAATCCTTGGAGAGAGTGACTCCATGGCAAGCGGGTAAGGCACCCCGCTTGGAGTCTTCCATACTAAACCTTTTTAGGATGGTGTTGATGTACCTGGTTTGGGACAATCCCAATAACTTTTTGGATCTATCCCTATAGATCCTTATGCCCAGGATGTATGTGGCATCACCCAGGTCCTTCATGGAGAACCTTAGTGATAAGAAAGATTTGACAGACTGTAGCATAGGATTATCATTTCCTATCAGAAGAATGTCATCCACGTACAATATGAGGAATGTGACAGCTCTTCCTACAGCCTTCTTATAAACACAAGGTTCATCTGGATTTTTGATGAAATCAAACTCTTTGATAACATCATCGAAACAGATGTTCCAACTCCGAGATGCCTGCTTTAACCCATATATGGATTTAAGCAATCTACATGCTTTCCCGCTGCTCCCACTGTCAATGAAGCCCTCTGGCTGATCCATATAAACGCATTCTTCTAAATCTCCATTTAGAAATGCTGTTTTAACGTCTATCAGCCAGATTTCATAGTCGTAGTGAGCAGCAATAGCAAGTAGGATCCGAATGGATTTAAGCATGGCTACGGGCGAAAAAGTTTCATCATAGTCCAAACCTGGTTTTTGACAAAAACCCTTCGCCACAAGTCTTGCCTTATAGGTCTCTACCTGCCCATCTACACCAATCTTTCTTTTAAAGATCCATTTGCATCCCACAGGTTTTACCCCAGGGGGTACAATGTCCAAAGTCCATACTTTGTTGGTGTACATAGACTCCATTTCGGATCTCATGGCATCCAGCCACTTCACAGAGTCTCCACTCGTGATAGCTTGCTGAAAACTGGTAGGATCATCATCATCCATGATGCAGTCTTCTCCGTCACTATCAATGAGGAAACCGTAGTACCTCTCCGGTGGGCGAGAAGTCCTACCAGACCTTCAGAGTGGCTGAGGTTCCTCAGTTTCTATTGCAACAGCCGGTTCAACCAAATCGTCATTTGTAGTTTGTGTCTCTAGAACCTCTTCTAGATCCACCACTCTGCCATCATATTTATCTGTGAAAAACTCTTTTTCCAAGAATGTGGCATACTGAGAAACAAACACCTTTTGTTCCTCTTTGTGGTAGAATAGATATCCATAAGAATTCTTTGGATACCCCACAAAATTACACATGACTGACCGTGTCTCGAGTTTGTCCGGATTCTGCTTTTTAATATAGGCCGGGCAACCCCAAATCTTAATTCTCTTAAGAGATGGTCTCTTCCCATGCCATATCTCATATGGCGTGGTAGACACGGTTTTGGTTGGAACCCTGTTCAGTAGAAACGCTGCAGTCTCCAATGCATGCCCCCAAAATGAGACGGATAACTCAGCATCACTCATCATGGATCGGACCATATCTAATAGGGTCCTATTCCGTCGTTCAGACACACTGTTGTGCTGTGGTGTGTAAGGAGGAGTGAGCTGAGAGAGAATCCCATTCTCTTTTAGGAAGTTAGCAAATTCCGTACTGAGATACTCTCCACCTCGATCTGATCGAAGCATCTTGATACTCAAGCCGGTTTGTTTTTCTTCTTCTTGTTTATATTCAATGAATTTCTCGAAAGCTTCGGACTTGTGCTTTAATAAAAATACATGACCGAATCTTGAGAAATCGTCAGTGAAAGTAATGTAGTAAGAAAAACCGCCTCTAGCCTATGTAGACATTGGTCCGCATACATCACTATGTATGAGGCCTAGGAGCTCAGTAGCTCTTTCTCCGTGTCCGGTAAACGGAGTTTTGGTGATTTTACCCTTGATACAAGACTGGCAAGTCGCATAAGATTTATATTCAAAAGGGTTTAAATATCCATCTTTGTGTAACTTTTTTAGTCTTGTTTCGTTAATATGACCAAGTCTACAGTGCCAATGAAAAGCTTCATTTAATTCTGAGAGTTTTCTTTTCTTAGTGTGTTGTATACTGAAAACTGTGTGTTGATTTAGGACGTATATCCCGTTATTAAGTGTACCATACCAAACCAACATTTGATTTAGGTGAATGTTCATAACATTGTTCTGCAATACAAAATTATATCCTTCATTGTCTAACAAAGAAACAGATATTATATTACATAGCATATGTAACGTTTTGAAAATCGTTTCGGTGAAATTTCGGAAAATCGGTAAAATAAGGGGGTTTTCTGTAAAAAGTAAAAATACAAATATCTTTATTATAAAATTAAATATACATATTCTAGATATGTAATTGCTAGTATTTGGTGTTTATTGAGCCACTGGTGAAATTTCAAATTTTCTGAAAAATTTTCCGAAAATAATTATTTTAATATTATTTTAAGCCGTCACTAATACATTTAATTAGGGAAAATTACAAATTGGAATGAGTTGAAACAAAATTTGTGCATCATAACACATTAAACAAAATTTTATCATGTGGTTTTTGAAATGAAATGGTTTGCCAAAACGGTGTTAGAAAATATCGAAGAAAAAGGCTTAAATGGTGAAATTAGTGTTAATGGAAATTGGGGTATATCATTTATTATTTTTTCCTCAACCACACAAACCAAATTTCCCCTCCTTGGCTGAGCCCATGGCAGCCCATTATCCAAGTTCCCACTTAAAAAATGAGAGAAGCAAAACAAATGAAAACAAAACAAAAGAAATGAGTGAAATAGTAAAATGAGTTTGGGCTTTGACTTTGGTGGACTTTGGACTTTACTCCCTTGACTTTTCCCCACCTCACCCTCTCTTCCTCACCCTTGTAGCCGGCCCTAGGTAGCAGCCCTCCCTCCCTCTTCACAATTCCCATCACATTCTCACATCATTTAATAGAAAAAGGGAATTGTAAAAAGGGTGTAATGAAGGGTTTATTTGAAAAGATGCATTAATGAGATGGTTCTACACATACACCCACATTTCCACTCTCTTTCTCTCTCCCATTTCCTGCAACATGGCCGAGCCTCCTCCATGATCAGCCCAAAAAAATTCTCCTCCTCATTTCTGGCTCAAAAATCTTCTCATTTCCATTAAAATGCTTCCAAATTACCACTAATTCCTAGTTAACTCCTAACCCTTTATTTCCTTGGCCAATCAAGTGTGGATCTTGGGCAATGAAGCTAGATTTGAGAGGCTAAGTTTCTTGTAGATCTACAAAATTGTGAGGTATAAATCTCAACCCATGTTTTCATTGTTGCTAAATTATCTAAATCTAGCCTAATTAGGTATTATTGTGGTTTAATTTCTAGATTTGGAAATTCTAAGAGAAGGGTTTGAATATGAATTAGGGCTTAACCATCACACTAGGTTAATCAAGTATAAATTAACGTCCTAAGATGTGCATAATCTAGATTTGTTGTTAATTTTGTAATGAGTTACTTCAAAGTTGTTAAGATTTGATAATTTTATAAACTAGGTTTTTGTAATCTATGAAAGTAACTAATAGAAAAATCCAATTAGGTTATTTATGACTTTATTAACATTTTAAATTGTAGTTTAATGCTTTAGATTATGCAAATCCAGGCTAAATTGTTGTTTGTGCATTTTTGATATAAAATGGTTGAAATTGGTTAATTTTGTTAACTAGATTTTTGGGTTAATGTAATTTATTGAGATTAAAAATGTGGAGGTGATTTGTATGACCTAATTATGTTATTAAGTGAGCATTTTGGCCATTAGAATCGTTAAAATATTTAGTTTGGGTAGAACATCATGTTTTGAACCGAAATGGGAATTTGTGCTAACTAGGTTTTTGGGAAATAAAACGATTTGTTTACTTTTATGGTTTTGATAAATTAAAACTTATTTCTTATATAATTAGTGAGTTTTGAAACCACGATTGGTGCGTTTGAGATTTTCGCGATCACTCGGCGTTTGTACGCAGATGTCGAGGGTTTTGGGTTGATTTGTTAAAGCAACCATAGGATTTGACCTATGTGGGATTCATGTGTCGTTTTGGTCATGAGTCGGATTTTAATGCGATACGGTGCGTTATGATATGTAGGTACCCCCATGTGGACTTAGAGACGGCAAGCAAGCGCATGGTGACGTCGGCACCGGCGAGCGAGGACCAGGTGAGTAGATTTATATCTACGGGGAGAAGTCGGGTGGATGGCGTATAGCAACCCCGCAGTCCGTGGTGGTGTATACGGATGCGTATACACACCAACAATTGTTATATGTTATTTGGGATTTATAACGATGTTTAGGATGGATATTGGTATGTTGGATTACTTTAGTGTTGCGAACCCTAGGGTAGTGTTGCACTGTACATACACACATACATACACACATACATACTTGCATACATTCCTATTTATATGTGCTCATGGGATTCTTTATAGTTATGTGTTCACATGGGTATGGGACTATGTGTTCACATACGGATATGAGGACGATACTAGGGATTGAGCTGAGTCGATGAGATTTGTTTTGTGGTTGTGATATCGGTTTGTACGAGACTGTCGATCAGTAGTCAGATCATGACTATATTGATGATATTAGTATTGTACTAGACATAGGTCAGTACCGTGGACTATGATCTTGGATAAAGAGCATACCAGATGAATAGTGTGATGAATATGATATTAACCCGTACCCAGATTTGGGGATGCCGTACGACGGATTTACGTACGAGCTATATTTTGATGATTGATCCGCACTCTTGACTTGGGATGTCTGATTATAGATATGGTATCGGATATGATATTATTGAGGCGGGATCACCGACTAATATATATACAGGTATGTATATGTATCGACTCAGATGTTAGGCGGTTTCCTTACCTGTAGCCCAGCTGGTCAGCTTAGCCCTTTAGTTTAGTTTAGTTGTTAGATTAGATTCGATTCTTACCTATTTCAAAAACTAACGAATCGTGGGTATTTTAAAAGACAGCCCAAGGGATCCTACGGAGATTTCAAAAGACGTATCTTTTCATAAAAACACCGTAGCCCCTATTTTCAAAACCCCATGATTCGTGTTATTTCAAAAGGCATCATTTGTAGGACTTATATTAGATTAATGCAGATTAGTTATAGTTGCGTCTAGTATTCAGCTCCCGCTCATTATTGTGGTTCGCTTCACATCGCATGCTTATTTTATGTTTCATACTCCATTATTGATATCATGCTGTTAGGACACCAGCACCATTACCGATGATGCGTATGTACCACGTATACTTATTTGCCGGCTCACACACATCTTCATCGGTAATTGCCATGTCACGTACACCTTAGAAAATAATATTTGCTTGACATAGCCTGTTAGCTAATAGTTAGACATGATATTAGTGTACTTGCCTTATATGTTAGTTCAGACATTGTAGTTATTACCTGCTACTTCATGCATACTGTTATCCATTGTTATGCCGCATTCATGGATTCTCATGCATATATTCACTACTTTACGTGTTATTGAAGTTTTGGATTCGGATTTCCATGATATTTTCTGGATTTGGAGGAAAACCGCAAAAACATAAATAAACCTTTTCTCTCTTTTAAAATAAAAAGTGCGGTTTTCCCATGATGTATGAGTCGTCCACCATGAGTTTGCTGATGGATTTCGAGACCCGATTCGAGGAGACGGATGAACCGTTTCGGGTACTTGGTGGACCCGGTAAGGTACCCCGGGGCAAGAAGCGCGTGATGATGACGATGTGAGCCTGGCAGGGGAGCACTACCTACCGGTGATTTTACCCGACGCGTCGGATATCCGGAGGATACCGTCGTGGTCTTGAGATGGATGGTAGAGGCCGGTCTGGACTGACGGCGCCCTAGATTTTGAGACTGTGATATTGAGATTTCGAGATATTGAGGTACAGAGACTGTGATACAGAGATATCGAGATATTGGGATTACGTTTTGTGCCGATGCTAGGCACTGTTTTATGCTGATTTCATTATGATACCTCATTTTAAAAATACAAAGGAAATCTCACTAAATTATGAAAACAGTTCTTCATTTACATGTATTCTGTTTTCATGTATTCATACCTCATTCATATGATATATTGCTCCCTGAGGCACCGACACGGGCACATGAGATTACACTCGGGTTAGATATTTACCCTAGCCTTGTTATAGGTTGCATGTTATTCTTATATTTGAGGATATATTATGATCATTGACCTAGGATTGCGTTATTTATGCGATTTCTTTTCGTAGATGTTTTTCTATTCACGAGTTGGCAACTCACCCCCGTTGTGCCCCAGTTTCTTACAGGTTTGCCGTACAGATTTCTTTACGGCTTTGCGGGCATAGTTTCCTTCGGGTGATTTGCTAGTAGGTGGGTTTACTTGTATCGTACCCCTATTATATATCTTGTATATCATTATTCTGTTGTATGTAGAAGTTCCATCAACCAAACAAGTATTTATTTGAGTTAGAGACCAGTGATGTTTATTCTTTCGACCTTAGAGTCGCGCGTTACATTTCTGTGGTTTTCTTGTGGTTTTGAGTTTCCTTTTGAATTTTGATCCTCGCCGTTGGCGTTGTATATTATATTGCTTGTGTGGTTGTGGCTGTCGATTGACGAAGAGCTAGCTCCCGCTTGGGGATGCCCTTTTTTTGATTTCGTATACTATTCATATTGTATCCCGTTTGGGGGGGGCAGTATTTACAAAAGAGACTCTGCCGAAATTTTCAGAAAATACTTGATGTTTTAAAAACCGCATAATTCGGCTTATGCTATTAAAACTACTTGTTTTAAATTGGTTTTCCTTCACTCTACTACTTTTCTTGGTTTGGATTTCTGGGTTTTCGGCTTACTTAGATTACGTACGTCTCAAGACGTCTCGTAGTTTAAGTGCCGGTCATGTTCCGTACTTTCGGGACGTGACAAAGTTGGTATCAGAGCGTTAGGTTTTACCTTCGGAGCGTAGGATGACCCTTGGTTGATGGAATAGGTGACTAAAGTAGAGTGACGTACCGTGGGTATGTTCCGCGGCATATTTACGATACGCTACTCCACTTAAGAAGCCTTAGGATGTACATTTCTTTGTTCAGTATTATATTCATTCCTGATTTAGCCTCATCGGTATCAGTTACGGTTTGCTTCCATGATTACAGGCAGGGAGAGTTACGGCTAGAGTTGCGGTCAGCACGAGCTCGTCACGAACGAGGACTGACTAGGGCGTAATTCCGGCAACACACGATTGCGGAGATGTGTCTTTATTGTGTTTTCACGCCACGAGCGTGGGATGGATCGTGGTATGAGATTGCTCGGACGTGCAAATCAGCACCAGAGGATTGAGCCAATGACAGAGGCCAACCAGATTTTGATGACCGTTGGTGTATTGCTTATTCATGATGATTGAGGCACTGTTCAGCGTGCAGACGAGTGAGCCAGTCATTGCTGCGAACGACGAGATATCGCCCCTGATGTTAGAGCTATTGCAGGACGAGTTGTACTAAGAGATGATAGAAGGTCGCTAGTCTCCGACGATGAATGACTAGGACAGGTGGTTCGTTCGCTACCCCGATGCGAGGTCATCAGATAGATTGATTCCAGCTAGAGACGACTTCACGCGGAGACGTTGAGAGTCGACAGAGAAGATCGAATGTCAGCAACCTATTATTCCAAGTTTAAAGTATTCGGAAAGACATGCAAGCAATTCTATGGACCCTCTAGAAGAATGAAACCCTAACTTGACTTAATGACCGTATGAAAGCCTTTGAACCTTAGGGTTTGCGGCAGTTCCACGGCGCCATTAGTGAGGCTTGGGTTGCCCTTCTACGGCTGGACCATCGATGCTGTGGTACGTACTCGATACTGTTAAACTGTACCCAAGATGTTGAGCTCTTGGGGGATTATGAGGTTTTGACAGATCGAACGGATGGTTCGACTTCATTCGGATGCTAGGTGGTGAGATGCATTCTTGGGAGACTCCAGATACGAGGATAGCCGTAGGAGCTCAGTCTATGCAGCCACGACGAGACGAGTCCAAAGCAGTCGACATCAGAGAAAAGTGGAGTAATAGGTTCGTACGAGATCTTGATGAGACGGCGTTCCCCTCCGCCGACATCAGAGATGCAATACGCATGCCGAGACATTGTACTTGGATATACCTTCCAAAAGGAGTCGCGATGAGTATGCAGCCGTTCCGGAACGAGAACAGATCTAGTAAGGGACGATGACTTCCGGACAGTTCGGCAGAGACGAGATTTGGGAGAGACCTCGACAGGACCCTTCTGGAATGAATTACTAGAAGACTTGGACCCAGGAGTGGTCATGTTACGCACACCGGCAGGCCAGAGTTCAGGATCGTCGACGAGACATGCTATGAGTGACCACGACAGTTGGCCAGAGATTCTTGGAGAATGTGCTTGAGTGGGACTATTCCGCCATATTTAATTTCGGTATTTTGGACGATCTATTCGCATGACTGATTTGATGATTGAGTTTCATGATATTTGTTTTCATGTGCCATGGTTGCACCTACTGAGTATTTACGATTTTTGCACAGTTGTTGCACTTGATATCATTTTCGTGCCTTGGTTTCACACGTTTATGATTTTATGGGTTTCATACCGTTGAGTTGATTTGGTGCGTATATACACACACGATTTGGTTTTTGCACTCGGTATGATTCACATATGCTTGCAGTGCAGTGATACGCATTTTGTGCACTTAGATGCACTGGATTTCGATTTCGATTGCGATACTCGATGTTTGTTTTGTGCACCTTGTGCACCTGATTTGATTTTTGCGCATGTTTGACGCTTGATATTGGATTTCATGATCTCGTGCATGATGGATGCACCTGGTTTGGATTTTCGCGCATGTTTTGAGAAGAGATTTTGGTGCACACCAGATGCACTAAATCGAGATTCTTCGTGCGTGTCAGATGCACCTGTCCTTGCTGTCAGGCACACACGTTGCCTATGACAGATGTTGTGTGCACACCCGATGCACTTAGATGTTGTCTCTGTGCGCATGTATGACACATATATGGATTTTGATTTCCGTGCGCACCAGACGCACATAGTATTTATATGCATATTTTGGGAATTGATTTCTTATGGAGCAGTATGTTTTTATGATGATTGCTATGAGTTTTTGTACTGAGCAGGACTAGTCAGAGGACAGTACCTGAATATATTTTGCATGCATTGATAGTTATTGAAGGGATTTCCAAAAAGCGAGCTATAGTCTCAGTATTTACCTACGTGTCTGATATGACACGAAATGTTTAAAACAAGGAGACCCTTCTAAATTGTTTCCAAAACGGCGGAACGTACATATTAAACAAAGGATATATATATATATATATATATATATATATATGTAGTTACTTTCTTACAATAGACGTCCGCCACTGTGCAGTGCTGCGAGCATCGCACAGCGATTTGAAGAAGATTTGGCATGCATTGCTTCCAGATGTTTTAATGATGTATATCATATTGATTTTCATTTTGGATTTAGACATTGTGTCTTCACCATGACTCCGATGATTGTGGGATGCTGGATGGAGTTTTGATTTTGAGTTACATGCTCATTTTTTATGTGCATGCGCTGCGCTACGATTTGTTTTATGTATTTATGATTTCGGAGCCCCGACGACTTGATGGTTTTGCGTAGATATTTTAGTATTTGGTGGGAGTTTAATTTAAATTCGGGGACCGAATTTCTTTAAGGGGGGAAGATTGTAACGTTTTGAAAATCGTTTCGGTGAAATTTCGGAAAATCGGTAAAATAAGGGGGTTTTCTGTAAAAAGTCAAAATACAAATATCTTTATTATAAAATTAAATATACATATTCTAGATATGTAATTGCTAGTATTTGGTGTTTATTGAGCCACTGGTGAAATTTCAAATTTTCTGAAAAATTTTCCGAAAATAATTATTTTAATATTATTTTAAGCCGTCACTAATACATTTAATTAGGGAAAATTACAAATTGGAATGAGTTGAAACAAATTTTGTGCATCATAACACATTAAACAAAATTTTATCATGTGGTTTTTGAAATGAAATGGTTTGCCAAAACGGTGTTAGAAAATATCGAAGAAAAAGGCTTAAATGGTGAAATTAGTGTTAATGAAAATTGGGGTATATCATTTATTATTTTTCCCTCAACCACACAAACCAAATTTCCCCTCCTTGGCTGAGCCCATGGCAGCCCATTACCCAAGTTCCCACTTAAAAAATGAGAGAAGCAAAACAAATTGAAACAAAACAAAAGAAATGAGTGAAATAGTAAAATGAGTTTGAGCTTTGACTATGGTGGACTTTGGACTTTACTCCCTTGACTTTTCCCCACCTCACCCTCACTTCCTCACCCTTGTAGCCGGCCCTAGGTAGCAGCCCTCCCTCCCTCTTCACAATTCCCATCACATTCTCACAACATTTAATAGAAAAAGGGAATTGTAAAAAGGGTGTAATGAAGGGTTTATTTGAAAAGATGCATTAATGAGATGGTTCTACACATACACCCACATTTGCACTCTCTTTCTCTCTCCCATTTCCTGCAACATGGCCGAGCCTCCTCCATGATCAGCCCAAAAAAATTCTCCTCCTCATTTTTGGCTCAAAAATCTTCTCATTTCCATTAAAATGCTTCCAAATTACCACTAATTCCTAGTTAACTCCTAACCCTTTATTTCCTTGGACAATCAAGTGTGGATCTTGGGCAATGAAGCTAGATTTGGGAGGCTAAGTTTCTTGTAGATCTACAAAATTGTGAGGTATAAATCTCAACCCATGTTTTCATTGTTGCTAAATTATCTAAATCTAGCCTAATTAGGTATTATTGTGGTTTAATTTCTAGATTTGGAAATTCTAAGAGAAGGGTTTGAATATGAATTAGGGCTTAACCATCACACTAGGTTAATCAAGTATAAATTAACGTCCTAAGATGTGCACAATCTAGAATTGTTGTTAATTTTGTAATGAGTTACTTCAAAGTTGTTAAGATTTGATAATTTTATAAACTAGGTTTTTGTAATCTATGAAAGTAACTAATAGAAAAATCCAATTAGGTTATTTATGACTTTATTAACATTTTAAATTGTAGTTTAATGCTTTAGATTATGCAAATCCAGGCTAAATTGTTGTTTGTGCATTTTTGATATAAAATGGTTGAAATTGGTTAATTTTGTTAACTAGATTTTTGGGTTAATGTAATTTATTGAGATTAAAAATGTGGAGGTGATTTGTATGACCTAATTATGTTATTAAGTGAGCATTTTGGCCATTAGAATCGTTAAAATATTTAGTTAGGGTAGAACATCATGTTTTGAACCGAAATGGGAATTTGTGCTAACTAGGTTTTTGAGAAATAAAACGATTTGTTTACTTTTATGGTTTTGATAAATTAAAACTTATTTCTTATATAATTAGTGAGTTTTGAAACCACGATTGGTGCGTTTGAGATTTTCGCGATCACTCGGCGTTTGTATGCCGATGTCGAGGGTTTTGGGTTGATTTGTGAAAGCAACCATAGGATTTGACCTATGTGGGATTCATGTGTCGTTTTGGTCATGAGTCGGATTTTAATGCGATACGGTACGTTATGATATATAGGTACCCCCATGTGGACTTCGAGACGGCAAGCAAGCGCATGGCGACGTCGGCACCGGCGAACGAGGACCAGGTGAGTAGATTTATATCTACGGGGAGAAGTCGGGTGGATGGCGTATAGCAACCCCGCAGTCCGTGGTGGTGTATACGGATGCGTATACACACCAACAATTGTGATATGTTATTTGGGATTTATAACGATGTTTAGGATGGATATTGGTGTGTTGGATTACTTTAGTGTTGCGAACCCTAGGGTAGTGTTGCACTACACATACACACATACATACACACATACATACTTGCATACATTCCTATTTATATGTGCTCATGGGATTCTTTATAGTTATGTGTTCACATGGGTATGGGACTATGTGTTCACATACGGATATGAGGACGATACTAGGGATTGAGCTGAGTCGATGAGATTTGTTTTGTGGTTGTGATATCTGTTTGTACGAGACTGTCGATCAGTAGTCAGATCATGACTATATTGATGATATTAGTATTGTACTAGACATAGGTCAGTACCGTGGACTATGATCTTGGATAAAGAGCATACCAGATGAATAGTGTGATGAATATGATATTAACCCGTACCCAGATTTGGGGATGCCGTACGACGGATTTACGTACGAGCTATATTTTGATGATTGATCCGCACTCTTGACTTGGGATGTCTGATTATAGATAAGGTATCGGATATGATATTATTGAGGCGGGATCACCGACTAATATATATACAGGTATGTATATGTATCGACTCAGATGTTAGGCGGTTTCCTTACCTGTAGCCCAGCTGGTCAGCTTAGCCCTTTAGTTTAGTTTAGTTGTTAGATTAGATTCGATTCTTACCTATTTCAAAAACTAACGAATCGTGGGTATTTTAAAAGACAGCCCAAGGGATCCTACGGATATTTCAAAAGACGTATCTTTTCATAAAAACACCGTAGCCCCTATTTTCAAAACCCCATGATTCGTGTTATTTCAAAAGGCATCATTTGTAGGACTTATATTAGATTAATGCAGATTAGTTATAGTTGCGTCTAGTATTCAGCTCCCGCTCATTATTGTGGTTCGCTTCGCATCGCATGCTTATTTTATGTTTCATACTCCATTATTGATATCATGCTGTTAGGACACCAGCACCATTACCGATGATGCGTATGTACCACGTACACTTATTTGCCGGCTCACACACATCTTCATCGGTAATTGCCATGTCACGTACACCTTAGAAAATAATATTTTCTTGACATAGCCTGTTAGCTAATAGTTAGACATGATATTAGTGTACTTGCCTTATATGTTAGTTCAGACATTGTAGTTATTACCTGCTACTTCATGCATACTGTTATCCATTGTTATGCCGCATTCATGGATTCTCATGCATATATTCACTATTTTACGTGTTATTGAGGTTTTGGATTCGGATTTCCATGAGATTTTCTGGATTTGGAGGAAAACCGCAAAAACATAAATAAACCTTTTCTCTCTTTTAAAATAAAAAGTGCGGTTTTCCCATGATGTATGAGTCGTCCACCATGAGTTTGCTGATGGATTTCGAGACCCGATTCGAGGAGACGGATGAACCGTTTCGGGTACATGGTGGACCCGGTAAGGTACCCCGGGGCAAGAAGCGCGTGATGATGACGATGTGAGCCTGGCAGGGGAGCACTACCTACCGGTGATTTTACCCGACGCGTCGGATATCCGGAGGATACCGTCGTGGTCTTGAGATGGATTGTAGAGGCCGGTCTGGACTGACGGCGCCCTAGATTTTGAGACTGTGATATTGAGATTTTGAGATATTGAGGTACAGAGACTGTGATACAGAGATATCGAGATATTGGGATTACGTTTTGTGCCGATGCTAGGCACTGTTTTATGCTGATTTCATTATGATACCTCATTTTAAAAATACAAAGGAAATCTCACTAAATTATGAAAACAGTTCTTCATTTACATGTATTCTGTTTTCATGTATTCATACCTCATTCATATGATATATTGCTGCCTGAGGCACCGACACGGGCACATGAGATTACACTCGGGTTAGATATTTACCCTAGCCTTGTTATAGGTTGCATGTTATTCTTATATTTGACGATATATTATGATCATTGACCTAGGATTGCGTTATTTATGCGATTTCTTTTCGTAGATGTTTTTCTATTCACGAGTTGGCAACTCACCCCCGTTGTGCCCCAGTTTCTTGCAGGTTTGCCGTACAGGTTTCTTTATGGCTTTGCGGGCATAGTTTCCTTCGGGTGATTTGCTAGTAGGTGGGTTTACTTGTATCGTACCCCCATTAGATATCTTGTATATTATTATTCTGTTGTATCTAGAAGTTCCATCAACCAAACAAGTATTTATTTGAGTTAGAGACCAGTGATGTTTATTCTTTCGACCTTAGAGTCGCGCGTTACATTTCTGTGGTTTTCTTGTGGTTTTGAGTTTCCTTTTGAATTTTGATCCTCGCCGTTGGCGTTGTATATTATATTGCTTGTGTGGTTGTGGCCGTCGGTTGACGAAGAGCTAGCTCCCGCTTGGGGATGCCCTTTTTTTTGATTTCGTATACTATTCATATTGTATCCCGTTTGGGGGGGGCAGTATTTACAAAGGAGACTCTGCCGAAATTTTCAGAAAATACTTGATGTTTTAAAAACCGCATAATTCGGCTTATGCTATTAAAACTACTTGTTTTAAATTGGTTTTCCTTCACTCTACTACTCTTCTTGGTTTGGATTTCTGGGTTTTCGGCTTACTTAGATTACGTACGTCTCAAGACGTCTCGTAGTTTAAGTGCCGGTCATGTTCCGTACTTTCGGGACGTGACAGCATACTTGGTACAAAATAACATGGGTTCAAAACCAATATACACCCAGATGGCAACCCCAAGTGATACTCTCCCACTGCGACTGTATGTACATTGGAACCATTTCCAACGCAGAGAGTATGGTCACCTGTCTTCAAAACTTTGCTATTTCTCAGCCCCTGCATAGAATTGCAAATGTGAGAACCTGAACCGGTATCTAATACCCAGAAAGCAGAGTTTATTGAAAAACAGTTTTCTGTTACAAACACACCTGAAGCGGAAGCATCCCCATGCTTCTTCTTGAGGTTTAAGTACTCCGTACAATTGCGCTTCCAATGTCCTGTCTTGTGGCAATGAAAACATTCACCTTTCCCCGAGTCTCCAGCTTTGGACTTTTCCTTTCCCTTCACCTTTTTAACTCCACCCTTAGGATTGGTGGGCTTCTTCTTTTTCTTTCCCTTGGCCTTAGCCTTTGGGCGAGAAGAGGAAGATTGTCCAATAGTCATAACGGGAGTTTTCACTGATTTCATAGTGCTCTCTTCACTCCTTAACATATTAAGGAGTTCAGGTAGCTCCTTCTCCATACTGTGCATGTTGAAGTTAACTATGAATTGAGCAAAGGTGGAGGGGAGGGACTGTAGAATAATATTCGTATATTGTTCATTGTCCATTGTCCATCCAAGGTCCTCAAGCTCTTCTATAAGAGCTATCATCTTCAGAACATGGTCTCCTACCGGTGTGCCAGGGGCCATTCGGATCTGAAACAATTTCTTTGATGCTTCGTATCGTAATACGCGGGATTGCTCTCCATACAACTCCTTTGTATGGAGGAATATGGTTTGAATGTCCATATTCTCGTGCTGCTTTTGATGTGTATTGTCCATCGATGCAAGCGCGAGGCATTTGGCCGTGGCACAGTCAGTATCCCATGTCTTGCGGACTTCAATATCCGCAACTGAGGATTTTGGACCTGGGACGGGCGGGGCTGGAGCCGTAAGGACATATGATACTTTATCATAAGTCAAGGCTATTTTCAGATTCCTCAGCCAGTCTTTATAATTGGTCCCATTCAGTTTGTTTTTAAGTAGTAAAAGCTTGAGTCCAGTCATTGGTATCTGCCATTAAGAGAGAGAAAAGAATACACTCAGCGAAAGCACTTGCATAGATCAGATTGGTTATTATCTTGTCTAATCGATGTCTCCCACTGCTTTAATCAAGTTTTTCTTTCAAATCTTAAAAAGAAAACTAGCCAGGATTAATTACAGTCTACAACTTCGCTAACCGTTCAGCGAGGCCAGTGTCGGTACTTGAGGGAGGTTCCCCGTGCTTTCGCACGGACTTAATTAAAGTAAACCTCGTTTTCCCAGAGGCGTAGCCCCGTTAACACCTTTCTAGACACCTAATAAGTTAGCTAATTGTAAACTGTAAAACTCTCCTCGGAGCAACTATTGCCCACAGTGGGATCGGGATCCAACCATCATATGGAAGGTATGCAATCTCATTGCAAATCTCAACACTTGAAATTCCCGATGTGATTTTTACCCCTAGTACTTATGACCTTAACTATGGTCAACAAATCATAAGTACCAGTCAAGTTCTACCCGTCATTTCTTGATCAATTAGACCCACCCATATGACCCTTAACTATGGTCAACAAAGTCGCATGAATGTCCTAATTAATCTGCATCATATACAGTGTAGGAAGACATCACTTAGCTACCGTACACTACGCCTTAACTAAAGTCAACAAACGTAACACGAATACTAAGTACTCTACTTCCTAAAATGACGGAGGGTTGCGGATGATTTTTAAGAAAATCTTTAACGCTTTGAACTTGATATCGTCGTAGAATCAAATGGTTTTCAAAAGGAGTGGCTTGTGCTCCGCAGTTTTGAAATATAGCTTTTTCATAAAGAGCCGAGTGGTTTTCAAATCTGATTCTACAACATCTATTTAGGTTTATTTTCTTTACATTAATCATATTAATGTAATCCCATCATTTAAGTCCTTAAGCCAATCACAGAAAAGAAATGAAAATAACACGTACGCTTATGCCATCCACATTCGCCACAATGTTCCGTTATGCACCGTTAGGTTACTTAACTAACGGCATACCGGGACGGGACTAGCGCGGGTGTAAAACATAAGCAACGTCTACTATATATCTCATATATAATATATCATTCGTCTCAGATATCTCAGAACACAGGCAGCAGAAACATATATATAATGTGGGATATACTAGGACGTCCGTATTTAGTATTTAGCCAACAATAGAAAATACGGATTCCACAGTCGCGATGAATAGCCAAGCCCACACCCCTAGACCCCTACGGAGCGGCAAGCGACCCTACCAATCCTGGAGTTTAGGAGACCCGGTCTCGACTCCTCGAGATGGCCTCCCACTGAACCCCAGAACCCGGTCACTTGTGCTCCCCTCCTTGGGTCTATCCTAATGCGGAAAAGTAAATAATATACAACACTGGTGACATCAACCTCAACCCGGAAGTGCCCCAAATAAAAGAATATTACATTACATTTAAATTTACATGAATGAAAATATAAAACTCTCATCTCACATAAAAAAAACCCGGCTATTCGATCGCGACAATCCTGCACATCATATCTCAGCAACACATAATATCATATATCATCAACGTAAGTAAGTGTGCGTACCCCGATTGTCGTTGATGTATAGCAACGAAACCGGCGATATCGAACATACTACACTTACGGTCACAGAAAAGAAAGTGTAAAACTACAATATTTGGAATCCACATTCTCTTTAGACATCATAAATGCGAAATATCACATACTTCGTATTTCATGCCTAAACTATATGAATTCCACATATTGTATCACATTCCAGATAAATAGACAGTATTAAAGTTTTCGACCGAATGTTCAAATACCCAAAATTCCCTAAATCTCAACACTTGAGTGGAGTCCAAAAAAATCCGGAGTGTGACACAGTAGTAGCGGTCCAGCCGTAGAAGGGTCAAGCCAACGCCTCACATGTGGCACGTCGTACTGCCCCAAACCCTCAGGTTCAAAGGGCAGTTCAAGACGGTCACATAATTGAGTTAAGGTTTGTTGTCTTCTAGAGGGTCCACCACAAAACTTGCACATATATCCGAAAGATTTAAACCCCGTGAAAAGTGAGTAAACGACACTCGTTCGAACAATTCAATACTTTCTAGTTATCCGGAAAGACAAGAAGTTAGAATTCTGATCGAATCAATGAACTCAAACAATCTCCAGAACTAGCAGTACTAAATTCAGATTAAAAATACCCCAAAAAATATACAAGCAGACATAAGCATTTCTGTATAAAAATCATGCACCGATTCATGTGTACGGCCGCGGAACCGCGGCCCAAGCAAGCATTGGCCGCGTTTCCGCGGCAAGAAGGACTGTTCACTGCATCGTTTTTAATAGTGTTTCTTATATTTGCCTGCTGAATTTTTTGCATATTTTTAATTCTGAAAAATATCAGTTTTCAAAAAATGTCCAGAGAGTGTCCCGTAATTCCGTATTTCGGATCCATCGGAGTTTATACTTCGCTAAAGTATCGCCTAATGTTCTAGGTCGGCTCTGATACCAATGTTAGGTTTACCTAACACCCTATGAAAGGTTTGGAAGCATCACATGTACCAAAGATTAGATTTTTATGGTGCTAAGTAAGCATACAAAGGATCTATCCTAGAAAAATTAGGGTTTCATAACAATACATGTAACAAAGGCTAGGGTTTTGAGAGTACAACCTTTGTAGCTCCCTATTCTTGACTCCTTGGCCACTTGAGGGTTGGAGAACGGTTAACTTGAAGTCTTCTAGTGTCCACGACGATCCACCCGAAGCTCCTTTGTCCAAGCTAGCAACTTCACTTTAACAAGAGAAAGGAATGAAGCTAACACTCTAAACAAGTGGGCAAGACTTGTGTAGAATGGTGTTGTGGTTCTCTTTCTCACTTCAAAATCCTATCTTGTTGAGTATTTTGCTCACTTGAAAATTCTAGAGAGCAAAAGATCAAGGTTGAAGAAGATGATGACCTTTTTTGAGAAGAAGAGAAAATAAACTCTAATGAGAAAAATGAAAAATATAAGTATATATATTTTCCACTTCTCATCTCAAACCATGGTTAATTATAAAGATATTATTGTATTGAGTTTAAAACACCAAAGAAAAATTAACCAAGGGTTAATAAGTAGGTGAGCATGGTAAGATGAAGAAGAGTGTAGAAACAATCCATGAATTAACCCTTTTTCTTTTCCTTTTTGTTTTAACACAAATGCAATAATAATCCATATAAAAACCCATGGTGTGAGTCTTATATTGCCACCATTTTCAATGTATATGCAACCATGATAGAATGATGTATGTATGCATGTGTGCATGCACATCCATATGTGCATGAACAAGAATGAATGCATACATGCATGCATACATCCAAAAGAAACAAGATAGGATTTCTAGTGAGAAGCTAATGGTTAAATGATAAATCAACACTTGATTTATCAACCCGGTCATATCACATACGACCCGACCGAAAGCAAGCCACCCAATTAATACACGGTATCTCATACGCGCATTTTAACCGGGTCCATGCGCATATCGCATACGCGCACCACAACGTTTCGCCTGGACTAGGCAACTCCTTTGTGGGACTCTAAGACTCGTCAATACGCCGGCAGTGGGTTATGATCATATCAAGCATCCCTAAGCCGCAAGCGGTCAGCTAAACGTAACGGCCACCCGGGTATTGAGCGATCAGAAGAAAACAAGCGAACCTGCTACAACTCCCGTCGAGCCAACCGGCAACACTACCGTACAGTCCGGTCTCTTCGTCAGATATGCTGCATATCGAGCCTAGGGATGGTTACGTCGACCCCAATAACTCAATAAGTCGTGCCGGTGAATGGTCTATAACAGATCGAGAAACTACTGATAACACTTATCAGTAAATCTAAGCAGCACTGGCCAGGGACTTACTGATATAACCAGTCGAGCACAGCACAGCATCAACTCCCAATACCGGGAGAGACGAAACCCCTCCTATCGCTCATCTCCTTCGTGTGTCTCGGGACTGTACCAAACGGCCACCTGTTTGCACGACTCAGTAGAGCCATGGTAGGGTGGTAATCAAAGTACAGTGGGAGAGCACACAAGACTCTATGACGATCTCGGGTCTACAGACTAACCCGTACCAGTGTCACCTGAGAACTGCTATCCGACAATAGATATAATTCCATATAGGAGTTCTCGGTAAGTCCGTCCAGTGTACCCAGTCACCACTGAGCACCCGTATATGATCTTGATGTCAAACATCGATGAATGTGGGAACATCCATCGCCCATCACATAGGTCTAGTATCATATACGCTAGTCTACCCTGGTATATCGATGCCCCATCTCGATATACCTACGACTAGGGACATTCCAGGATATGCTCATAAACTACAGATGTCCCACTAGTATGATCTCTATCATAATCACTGTAGTCAAGCCAATATCCTCAGGGCTTTATCAACATGTATGAATGAGAAAAAGCATGATCAAATCTACATGTCAGATAAAGAAGAACCAGATAGCATACTATCATGTCGAGCAAGAATGTACACTAAATATATATATATATATATATATATATATATACACATGTATAAATTCATCCACTATCAAATAATGGCCTCTAGGGCATACATATATCCAACACAAACAATCTACACTAGTAGGCTAGACTAATATAGATTGGTGATGTGGGTTCTGTTCTCACTTAAAAACCTTTTCTTTTTCTTTTCTTCACTCACTATCCAAAACCTAGAGAGCTTGAAAGAGAAAGAAGGAGGAGGAGATGGCTAAGCTTAAGCTCTTGTGATAATTATCAATAATAAAAAGAGAATAAAAATATATATGAGAGAGTCACACTCACCCAAACCATGGTCAATAAATATCTATATATTTTTTATAATGAGTTAAAGACCAATTAGAAATTAAACCATGGTCTATATTTAGGTCAACATAAGAAGAGTGTAGAAGAAATGCAACCATGATTTAATTTCATTTTTCTTTTGCTCAATAATCAAAAATATATAAATATATTCCATGTGTGTCTTGCATTGCCATCTCCAATGTATCGTCAACCATGACACATGTATGCATTCATGTGTGCATTCATATCAATATAGACATACATAAATTCATGCATACACATAAAAGAAAAGGGTTTAATGAATGAGCTAATGGTCATTGATATTAAATCAATACTTGATTTAATAACCCGGTCATATCACATACGACCCGACCAATAGAAAATGCCAGATTAAAATATGGTATCATATACACGCATTTAATCAAGCTCCCGCGCATATCCCCATATACACCCCACATCGTTTCGCCTGAGCTAGGAAACCCCTTTGTGGGACTCTAAGACTCGTCAATATGCTTGCAGTATGCAGTGATCATATCACATACCCACAAACCGTCAGCGGCACTAGCTGTACATAACGGCTCCCAGGTATTGAGCGATCCAAAGAAAAACAAGTTACGGTGCGGAATTGTACGCCGGCACGGGGCCTATTTCTATACCGCCTTATTGTATGGCCCCAGCGGAACTTAAAGAGCTTAAGGATCAGTTGCAAGAGTTGCTTGACAGGGGACTTATTCATCCGAGTGCCTCTCCTTGGGGAGCTCCTGTCCCGTTCGTCAAGAAGAAGGACGGCAGTATGAGACTGTATATTGATTATCGTCAATCGAACCGAGTTACGGTGCGGAATAGGTATCCTTTACCTCGCATTGACGATTTGTTTGATCAGCTCCAGGGTGCGGGACAATTTTCCAAGATTGATTTGAGGTCGGGTTATCATCAATTGCGGGTCCGGAATGATGACATTCCGAAGACTGCTTTTTGTACGCACTACGGGCATTATGAGTTCTTGGTGATGTCGTTTGGACTTACCAATGCCCCAGCAGCGTTCATGAATTTGATGAACCATATTTTCAGGCCGTTCCTCGACCAGTTCATTATTGTGTTTATTGATGACATTCTTGTCTACTCCAGAAGTCGAGAGGAGTATGAGCAGCACTTGAGGATCACTTTGCAGACATTGAGAGAACAACGACTGTTCGCTAAATTCTCGAAGTGTGCTTTCTGGCTTGATAGTGTTGACTTCTTAGGTCATGTGGTTATGGGAGACGGTATACGAGTGGACCCAAAGAAGTTCGAAGCCGTATAGCTTTGGCACAGACCTGTGTCAATGACTGAGGTCCGCAGCTTCTTGGGCTTGGCCGGTTATTACCACCGTTTCGTACAGGATTTCTCGAGTATCGCTGCACCGCTGACTGGACTGAGCCGGAAGGGAGTTCCTTTTCTTTGGACTGAGGCATGTGAGCAAAGTTTTCAGCAGTTGAAGACTCGTTTGACGACTGCACCAGTTCTATCTTTGCATTCTGGATCGGGTGGCTATGTTGTTTATTGTGATGCTTCTCGAGTGGGGCTCGGTTCTGTATTGATGTAGCATGATAAACTTATCACTTATGCTTCTCAATAGTTGAAGAAGCACGAGCAGAACAATCCCACTCATGATCTAGAGATGACCGCGGTGGTCTTTGCGTCCAAGATTTGGAGACATTACTTGTACGGAGAGTCGTATCAGATCTTTACGGACCACAAGAGCTTAAAGTACATCTTCCAGCAGCGGGATCTGAATTTGAGGTAGCGCCATTGGATGGAGATTTTGAAGGATTATGATTGTGAAATCCTTTATCACCCGGGCAAGGCGAATGTGGTAGCTGATGCTTTGAGTCGTAGGCCCGGAGGTAGCTTGTTCCATTTTAGAGTAGTTTAGAGACAGTCTTCTACAGATTAGCAGATCCTGTGTGATAATAGAGTACAGTTCGAGTTCACTTCCACTGGAGGACAGCTTGCCCATGTTCATGCCCGTCCACTTCTACTTGATCGTATCCATGAGGCACTGTCCAACGATGCTCGTTTGTTTGAGATTTTGGAGCATATTCGGCAGGTAGAGATTCAGAGTTTGTGATTGATGACCAGGGTATGCTACATTTTGCGACTCATCTATATGTACCAGATTCCGGGGGGCTGAGACGCGAGATCCTAGAACAGGCACATCAGTCAGCATACAGTGTTCATCTAGGTTCCACTAAAATGTATCGTGATTTGAGGGATATCTACTGGTGGGAAGGGATGAAGAGAGATGTTTCGGACTTTGTTTCTAGATGCCTAACTTGCCAGTAGGTCAAGGCTGAGAATCAAAGACCGGCAGGAGAGTTGCGGCCTTTGCCATTCCGGAGTGGAAATAGGAGCAGATCTCCATGGATTTCATTATGGGTCTACCTAAGTCCAGTCGAGGGTATGAGTCCATTTGGATGATTGTTGACCGGTTGACGAAAGCGGCTCACTTCTTTCTAGTGAAGACCACTTTCGGATATGCTCAGTATGCTCATGTCACGACCCGAAGGTACGGAACGCGACTGGCACTTAAATTACGAAATGTCTAGAGGCGTAACGTAATCTAAGTAAGCCAAAGCCCAGAAATCTAAACCATTTTTAATGAAAAGAGTGAAGGAAAACTTGTTTTAAAGCAAGTGGTTTTGAAAAAATAAGTGGCATTAAACATTTAAAAGCAACATCATATTTTCCCAAAAATTTCGGCAAAGTCTCCTTTGTAAATACTAGCTCCAAACAGGTACAAACATGCATATACATAAGTAATGAATAAAGTCATCCCCAAGCAGGAGCTAGCTCTTCGCCAATTGGTGGAAACAACCACGCAAGCAAAATAATATACAACACCGAAGGGAGAGGATCAAAACTCAGAAAGAAAACCAACATCCTCAAGAAAACCAGAGAAGAACCATAATAATACAAGCGCGCGACTCTAAGGTCGAAAGAATATACAACTGGTCTTCTAAGTCTATCAAATAATACAAGTCTGGTTGATAGAGTTTACTAGATAGAACTGAAGTAAATAAAGTACAACGGTGGTCACGATGCAAGTGAACCCACCTACCAGAGCAATCACCCGGAAAGAAAGCAGTGTGCCAGCAAGCCGCAACAAAACCTGTACGGCCAAACCTACAAGAAACTGTGGCACAACGGGGGTGAGTTGCCAACTCGTGAGTAGAAAATATCACCAAAAAGAAATCGCATGTATAACTCTCTCCTAGGTCATACAATAAAATACACAATACTACAACAAGGGTGACAACATATCATAAGTGTGATATCAAGTACTTGTGTCCGTGTCATGAGTAATAATATATTGATGCATGATATGTACTAATGCATCATCCAACGTATGTCCAACAACGACACACAAATCATGATAAAACCCGATTCCCAGCATTGACACTCAAAACATCACGAAGTCCATGTCCGACAGCGACACATAATACTCAAATCTCGGGCTCCGTCGATCCGGATCGGCCCATATATCCATCTCTCTCATAACTCCGAACGGTATCCTCTGGATATCCGTCGAGTTTCCAAACAATCACCGGTAGGTAGTGCTCCCCTGCCAGGCTCATAGTCATCCCCACAAAATCACTCTCGCCTCGGGGTACCTCACCGGGTCCACCATGTCCCGCAGACAGTTCCTCCACTCCTCGAATCGGGTCTCGAAAACCAACTCAGAACCGAGAAAATATCATGGTAGACACTACTCACATATCAAGGAAAACCCCATCTTTCTCTTTTAAAATAATCATAAGTTTATAATAATTCACATGCGGTTTCCCAAATCCAGAAATCTCATGAAAGATCTGAAATCTCAAAATCACGAGTCAGTGAACAGTGAATACCGGCATAAAGCCCCACGATATTGCATAACCGAATGAATGTATAAATACATGAAGTATCTAAGGAAGAAATGCAATATCTAAACTAGCATATGAAAGCAAGCGTACTAGTACTATGTTGAAACCACCAGCTAGCAAATTATACCAGTGAAGTAATGTTTTCTAATGTGTACGTGACATGGAAATTACCAATGATGATGTGTGTGAGCCGGCAAGCGAGTGTACGTAGAGCATACGCATCATCGGTAATGGTGCTGGTGTCCTGACAACAGGGGTTCATAATAACTAAAGAAGGCACGGGTATAAGTATGCAATGCGATGAGAACAACATGAATATATGGAAAATGATGTAGTAACCGCAACATTGAAGAATATACCTTTCTATATACGAGTCATACAGTTTTTGGTGTTTGAAATAGAACCAATCGTGGTTTTAGAAAAATAGGGGCTACGGGGTCTTTAAGAAAAGACACGTCTTTTGGAAAAATCCGTAGTATCTCTCGACATGTCTTTAAAAATACTCACGATTCGTTAGTTTTGAAAATAAGTATGACTCGAGCCCAGTCGAAAGGGTAAGGAAATCCACCTAAAATCCGAGTCGATATATCTAGTAGTCGGCGATCCCGCCTTAATAGTGTCGCGTACGGTAAAATACATAGTACGACATCCTCAAGTCAAGAGTGCAGATCAATCATTATATCTATACCTCATATGGTAAAATCCATCGTACGGCATCCTAAAATCGGGGTACGGGTCAATTATCACATATACCTCATTATTCATATGGTATCATTATCATAAATCCTGAATAAGGGGTACCGTTCTAAAGTCTAGCATATTCCAATATCATCAAACATATATCCTCGAGTGTATGAAAACACATCGTCCATCGATCCACTATAATATCATGTCGTACATCATATCACGATCCAATCACATATCACAATCTCACGGCATCATGCCCGATCATATCGGCGCATCTCCAAGTATCATATACTGGCTCATCATCCGTGTATACGTATATGTATGTATGTATGTATGTATGTATGTATGTATGTATGTATGTATATAGAGAGAGAGACACCAACGCATCCACACACACACACACACACACACATATATATATATATATACACACACACACACATACATATAAACATATACACCCATAATCATATCACGTATGTGCATGTGTGTGTCAACCTTTACTCTAAGGTTTCGCGACTAAGAAACTAAACTAAAAGCACTTTCCTCCAATTACACTAAATCCAACCCATGGTCTCTTAAAGCCTTTCTTGCCAAGTATTCACATCTCACAATAACACATATGTATATATATCATAAACGCATCATGCCCTATGAAATTGCGGGGGTGCTATACGCCATCCACCCGACTTCCCCCGTAGATATACATCTACTCACATTGATCCTTGCTTGCCGAAGTCGATGCCGCCATGCTCTTCCTCTGTCGTACGACGTCCACATGGGTACCTATAGTTTCAAATACGTTATATCGTAAAACAAGAATCAAAATACAAGAAAACCCAATACGGCACACGAGACACACATAGGTTAGAACCTACGGCCTACGTATGCAAGAAGAACCAATAACCCTCGATATCGACGTACAAACGCCAATCGATCGAGATAAAACACCAATATCAGAACTTAAGTCATTAAAGTCCACAAAACATAAAACAACAACTTAGAGAACTGGTCCAGATTTTGCTTCAGGTAGTATGAGTCTAAACAAGCAATACAGAGGGTTAGTCTATGAGATAAGTGAGCTACAGAACCAATTCTAACACCATCACCCACAATTCAACCGGCGAGATCAACCAAATTTCTGGCCTGGACAGTTTTCAGGGCTTGGTTTGGGCTCGTATTCTCAGGGTGGTCTCCCAGTGTTCAATCTAGGTCAATATAGTTGCTAGTTTTTCCTGTAAAGGTCTCAGGTCACTCCAGATTTCCTGTAGGCTCAAGATATTCACAAAACCGACATGGAAAGTTTCTAAAGTCTAATTCTTGGGTTCTCAAATTCACTTGGTGCAGGATCTTAACACTAAAGGGGCTGTAATCATCAATTACACTCACTTGCACCATCACAAAGTCAAGAATCCTCTAAACTTCCTCTTGGAATTTTCCAAGATCATTAAACCTCACTTAATCACTTCTAAACTAAAATAGAAGCAAAAGGAAATTAATTAATACACTAATGGTAAAAGAAATACCTCATTTGGCAACTCAAAAAAATTCTTGAGTTGCCCCAAGTGCTCAAAATCCTAACTTGCTTGATCCACCATGCTTGTAGTGAGCTTGTGCACAATTTTTATGAAGTGGATATATGGTTTTGATGTGTATTTGAGGGTGTTGTGAGGAGGTGGAGGAGGTGGAGAGAGAGGGCAGCCATGAGAGGAGAAGGAGAAGAAAAATGATGAAGATGGAATGAATAAATAATGAGCCATGGTCCAAAGATTACCTCTCTCTCTCTCTCTCTCTCTCTCTCTCTCTCTCGCGCGCGCGCGCGCGCGCCTTGCCCATTCCCTTTTGTCCCCATTACACAAATATCTCCAAATTTCATTTCTTCTCTTTTTCTTCACATTTCCATTTTAAAAGAAAAGCCATTCTTGAAAAAAAGAAAGAAGTCAAGGTAGAATAAAATGTAACAAGTGTGTAACATGACATGGTGCATGTCATATGCATAAGCATGATAAATGGACAATTAGTAAACACTAATCGAGTTTAGTAAATAACCCATTTACAAATAATTGTAAAATAATTCATAGAATGCCCAAATCATATAATTACCTTCAAATCAATAATTTTTATTAATTTTCCAAATTATCGGTATATAATTATACCTATTCCTTAAAACACATCTCCATACATTTAAAATGTCCCAAATATTTATTATTTAATTATATAAATTCCCAAAAATAATATTTTATTTTTCTGAAATGTTACAGCTCAGTTGTACATTGATGAGATTGTGCGTTTGCACGGTGTTCCTACATGCATTATATCCGACAGAGGCACCCAGTTTACCAGTCGTCTTTGGCAGAATCATCAGGAAACTTTGGGTACCCGATTGAGTTTCAGCACCGCTTTCCATCCGCAGACCGATGGTCAGTCAGAGTGGACTATACGAACTCTCGTGGATATGCTTCGAGAGTGCGTACTTGATTTTGGTGGCAGTTGGGATCATCACTTTCCTTTGATAGAGTTCTCATACAATAACAGTTTTCAGGAGACGGTTCAGATGGCACATTTTGAGGCCTTGTATGGGAGAAAGTATCGATCACCAATCTGTTGGACTGAACTCGGCGAGAGTAGGATTTTGGGACCACAGCTAGTTCAGGAGACTATAGAGAAGATCCAATTGATTCAGGATAGGATGAGAGCAGCCCAGTGCAGGCAGAAGTCTTATGCCGACCGTCGTCGTCGCAGACTTGAGTTCGCAGTGGGTGATCATGTTTTCTTACGGATTTCTCCGATGAAAGGTGTGATGAGATTCAGAAAGAAAGGGAAGCTTAGTTCCAGATTTGTGGGTCCTTTCGAGATCCTTGAGCGAGTTGGTTCTGTTTCCTATCGTTTAGCACTTCTGCCCAGTTTTCCGGATGTACACCCCGTATTTCATGTATCGATACTTCACAAGTACCTTCATGACTCTTCTCACGTGATTCAGCACCAGACCATCCAGCTGTAGTGCGATCTTTCGTTCACCGAGCAGTCGGTAGTTGTATTAGATCAGCAGGTGAAGAAATTTCAGTCAAAGGTCTTGCCGTCGGTGAAGGTTCTGTGGCGTGGCCCAGATAGCGAAGAGGTCACATGGGAAGCCCAGAGCGAGATGCGGAAGAAATTCCCCCATCTCTTCGAAGGTACGAATAGTAAGATTTTTAAATTCGGGGACCGAATTTCTTTAGGTAGAAAGATTGTAACACCTTAAAACGTGATTAGAGTTAATTAAGCGATATAATGCGGGTTTTTAATAAATTTAACCAATAATTTTTTTCATATATTTTATTATAATTAATTAATATTTTATTTAATTATTTTTGTACTTGCACACACATGTGCATACAAATCTAGGGTTAAGTATGTGTTAACCATGCTTGTTAGCCATGGCATTTAACCATTATATGTCATGTCATGTATATATTTATCTATTTTAAGTAAAAAGGGTTTTAATTTAAATAGGAAAGAAAAGGGAAAAGAATTGAAAATGGAGGCATGACGGCATGGGGAACAAGCATGGGAGGCATTAAATGAAGAGAGAGAGAAAGAGCATGGCTCTCATCTCTCACCCTCACCCTCTCACTCTCTCATTTCCTCACAACACTCACATCCTCTCATTTTCACATCCTCTTCTTCTTAACTAAAAATCTTCACTTGATCATTATTCCCCACTAACCTTAAGCCTAAATCAACATCAAACCCCACTAAAACCTCAACTAAGCATGTTTAACCCTTTTGTGATGTCTTGGAGTGTAATACCTTAGAATGCGATTAGAGTTAATTAAGTGATATAATGCGGGTTTTTAATGAAATTTAACCAATAATTGTTTTCATATATTTTATTTAATTAATTAATATTTTATTGAAGTATTTTTGTACTTGCACACACATGTGCATGTTAATTAGGGTTAAGGATAAGCTAACCATGTTTTGTAAGCATGGCACCTTAACCATTATACTGTTATGTCATCTATATGTATATATTTAATTTATTAGTAAAAGGGTTTTGTATTTAAAATTAGAAAGAGAAAGAAAGAGAAGAGTTGAATTTTGAGGAATGATTGAGGCATGGGCAAGCATGGACGATATTTAATGAAGAGAGAGAAAGAGTGAGTGCATGGCTTACTCTCACCTCACACTCTCACACTCTCATTTCTTTACCTCACTCTCTCTCATTTCCTCACAAACTCTCACCCTCTCATTTCTCCTTCTCCTCATTCACAAATTCTTCACTTGATATATTTTCATCACAAACCTTAAGCCTAAAACTTCAATCAACCTCACTAAACCCTTCACAAATCATGTGTAACCTCTTGTGGTGACTTGGAGCTTGGAAAGCTAGGGTTTTTCCCAAAGTTTTGGTGAGGTATTGATCCTTAACTGCTAATTAGGCTCTACGGAAGTTTGTTTTGTTAAATAGTTTTAGTTTATTACCTTGTTGTTATAGTTTTGTGTCGATATCATATTTTGTCTTATGTTTTGTGTCTCTGTGATCTGCCGATATTACCAACGCCTGTATGGCGCTAAGCGTCGAGGGATAGATTCAGTGAAATAACCCTATGCTTATATATATATATATATATATATATATATATATATATATATATATATATATATATATTGATTGATTGTGCATGAGCACCATTTTGCACATCACATTACCTGTTGTACGTTGACATAGTATTAATTGGACACTGCACTATTACTAATAGTTCATAATTGCATGAGCACCGAATTGTATGCCACACACACACCGTTAGTAATTTCCATGACACGCACACTATAGAAATTACCATGGATAATATATTTTACCGCTTCCATTATTGTTAACAGTTAGATATTGGTTCTTGTTCTATTGCATCATACATACATACATACATGCCTACATACATACATACATACATACATACATTGCTATAGTCACATATCTACTCTCATATGATGTTGTATTTCGATTTCGTGGATTTGGGAAACCGCAAGATACTTTTGAAACTTGATATATTTAAAAAGAGCGGTTTTCCCTTGATATGCTCACATTACAGTTCTATGCTGCATACATCGTACTTCATGGATATATGCATTGAGATACCGTTTCCATAAGATTTCTTGATTTGAGAACCGCAGATATATTTTTCAAAGGAAATTATAAACTGTTTTAAAAACGCGGTTTCTCTTGATGTGATTTTGGGGCGTTCACCATGAATTTTCTTGGTTCTGAGCTTGTTTTCGAGACCCGATTCGAGGAGTTGGATGATCCGCCTGCGGGTACATGGTAGACCCGGTATGGTACCCTGGGGCAAGAAAGGATTGTTGTGCAGTAGACGATGAGCCTGGCAGAGGGAGTACTACCTACCGGTGATTTTATGGAAACTCGATGGATATCCGGAGGATACCGTTCGGAGTTATGAGATGAGATGGATATGAGGGCCGATCAGAGTGACGGCGCCTGAGATATTGGGATTTAGGGTGTCGTTATTGGACACGGGATTTGGTGATGATGATTCATTGATGAGGATTATGTTTTATCCCACACTCCGGATTTATTATGACATGCACTTTTTCGTGTAGTTGTTGTACCATGGTGGTGTATCTTGAGCATGATTTGTTGCATATCCGTATTGTTAAACTTATGCCATCAGATTGCATATTTCAGAATATCGCTTTTTGTGCATGCTTACGATTATCTGTATGATATTATTTACGAGTCACGAGTTGGAAACTCACCCCCGTTGTGCTACAGTGTTTTGCAGGCTTGACCCTCAGTATAGTCGCGGCATGGCTCCTTATTGCATCTACTTCTGCGGATACCGCTGCTGTTGGTCGTGATTTTGGTGTAGGTGGGTGATTTTGCGGTTATCCATATGATTTCATTATATATCTTATTTTATCTAGTACTTTCCATCTACCACTTATATGTATTTGACTTAGAGATGATTTGTGAGGATCGATATTGTATTATATGTGACTCTGGGTGTCGAGCTCGTGTGAGCTGGATTTTTATTTATGTTGTGATATTGTTTTACCTTTTATTATGTTGTTTTCACTTCTTATTTGCTTATTCCTTCACTACAGCATCGTATATACCTGTTGTAGTTGTGTTCCGCCTTTAAGCGTGAGTTGCTCCCGTTTGGGGATGCTTTATATATATATTCTATGTTTGTACCCGTTTGGGGCTAGTTTTTATAAAGAAGATACTGCCGAAATTTTTAAGAAAATAAATTTAAGTTTTGAGATATTATAACTTGAGATTTTTAAATGGTTTCAACTACTGTTTTATCACTTTACTTCTTTTCTTGGTTTAGATTTCTGGGGTTTTCGGCTTGCTTGAATTGCGTTACGCCTTTTGACGTCGCGTGATTTAGGTGTCAGTCGCGTTCCTAAATTGTGTCATGACAAAATTGGTATCAGAGCGCTAGGTTTTACCTTTCAGAGTGTAGGATGATCCTTGGTATGATGGAGTAGGTAACTTAAACAGAGTGACGTAGCATGTGTATTTACCGCGGCATACTTACGACACGGTACTCCGCCTAAGTGACCTTAAGACATATTTTCTTGTAATTCCTTCATTGATTATATATATTCTTATGATTCGATTTTTATGTTCTTATCGAATCCTGTTTCCTTATTCCAGCCACTATGCCGCCAAGGATTACGAGGGCACAGAGAGCTGCCGCTAGACCCAAGGTCAGGGCAGGCTCGACTGAGACGAGGACTGACCTGGGCGGTACGCCTATTCTACAGGAGAAGATTGACCCACCTTCTCCAGGACGTATTGCTAGGCTAGAGGCCAGTATTCAGGATTTGCGTCAGATGGTTGGATCGTTGGTTGAGACCAGTCGAGCGCAGAGATCGGAGGTTGTTCCACCTATTACGGGGACCATGATGGTACCTACTGCTCAAACAGTCGTACCTACCGCTACCGAGATTATCGCCGTATCTTTATCAGAGTTTATAAGGCTGAAGCCTCTGGTTTTCACCGGCATCGACACAGCTGAGGATCCACAGTCGTTCTTCGACCGGATGGACAGGATCTGTCGTTCGTTGAGATGCTCCAATGCAAGATCGGTAAAATTCGCTAGTTTTCGTCTGGAGGGTCTTGCCCGGACTTGGTGCGAGTCTTTGGAGAGAAGTCGAGCCGCGAGTCTTCTTCCTATGACCTGGGATGAGTTCGCGACGGTGTTTCTTGCTCGTTTTCTTCCACATAGCGTCTGAGATGCTTGAGCTCGCAGCTTTGAGTCGTTGCGACAGACTCCAGATATGATAGTGGTGGAGTATGATATTCAGTTCACCCAGCTATCCGTTTATGCTCCTTATTTGATGGATACTGAAGAGAAACCGGTCAATAGATTTGTACGAGGCCTGGTTACCAAGTTGTTCCTCTCTATTGGCGCCCAGCATTTTGATACGTATGCAGCCGCGGTGGATGCAGCCCTACTGGTAGAGGAGCATATTTCCGAGACTTCGGTCATTCCAGGACCGAAGAGGATTCGTACTGATGTATCAGCCCGGAGATAGATATATAGACGCCGTGACAGATTCCTTTCAGGTCGTGGGGGTCGCAAAGGCTTGAGACGAGGCCGGTTATATAGCTCTTACCCACAAGGTCAGCAGCCGTCGTCTGGATGTTTCCAGTGTGGGAGTCAGTATCATCGCATCAGAGATTGTACTGAGGTACGCCAGGGCGAGGCAGCAGTTCCACATGTTACCTTACCACCTTCTCCACCTCAGAGAACGCTGCCTCTTACGCATGTTGTTGCTTCGCACAAGACCTATGCTCAGAGAGGTCATAGTCATGGTTGTTTTGTTCAGAGGGGACATGGTGGTAGAGGCGGAGGACAGCCAGATGCCGGTAGAGGACAAGCCCGAGTTTTTGCGTTGACTCATCAGGATGCGCAGACATCGAATGTAGTAGTGACAGGTACTCTTCCAGTGTGTTTTTTCGATGCGCGCATATTGTTCAACCCAGGATCTACGCACTCGTATGTTTCCACACATTTTGTACCAAGGTTGGGCCGAGAGTCATCCTTGCTAGATCAGTCGCTTATCATGGCTACTCCCATTGGTGAATCGTTTGTTGCGCGACATGTATTTCGGTCGTGTGCCGTTCGTATTGAAGATAGAGATTCGTCTGTCGATTTGATCTTTCTCGATATGTTGGACTTTGACATTCTCCTTGGCATGGACCGGTTAGCTACTTGCTATGCGTCTGTGGACTACCATGAGAAAGTCAGGTTTTATTTTTTGGGTGAGTCAGTTCTTGTTGTGCCGGGGGACCGTAGTGCCGCCCCTCACAGTTTGACTTCTACCTTTGCGCTAGTCGGCTCTTGAGGAAAGTATGTCAAGGATTCTTAGCCTTTATTCGTGATATTAGAGCTACAGCAGATTCGTTGGACTAGGTTCCTATTGTGAGAGAGTTTCCCGACGTATTTCGCGATGAGTTACCTGGATTGCCTCTACAGCGCGATATCGAGTTTTGCATCGATTTGATTCCCGGCATGGGGCCTGTTTCTATACCACCTTATCAGATGGCCCCGGTAGAGCTTAAGGATCAGTTGCTTGACAGGGGACTTGTTCGTCCGAGTGTTTCGCCTTGGGGAGCTCCTGTTCTGTTCGTCAAGAAGAAGGACGGCAATATAAGGTTGTGCATTGATTATCGTCAATTGAACCGAGTTACGGTGTGGAATAGGTATCCTTTACCTCGCATTAACAATTTGTTTGATCAGCTCTAGGGTACGGGACATTTTTCCTAGATTGATTTGAGGTCGGGTTATAATCAGTTGCGGGTTCGGAATGATAACATTCCGAAGACTACTTTCCGTACGTGCTACGGGCATTATGAGTTTTTGGTGATGTCGTTGGGGTTCACCAATGCCCCTGCAGCATTCATAGATTTGATGAACCAGATTTTCAGGCCGTTCTTGGACCAGTTCATTATTGTGTTTATTGATGACATTTTGGTCTATTCCAGAAGTCGAGAGGAGCATGAGCAGCACTTGAGGATTACTTTGCAGACATTGAGAGCATCAGTTGTTCGCTAAATTCTCGAAGTGTTCATTCTGGCTTGATAGTGTTAACTTCTTGGGTCATGTGGTTACGGGAGACGGTATATAAGTGGACCCGAAGAAGATCGAGGCTGTACAGCTTTGGCGCAGACCTGTATCTGTGACAGAGGTCCGCAGCTTCTTAGGCTTAGCCGGTTATTACCGCTGTTTCATGCAGGATTTCTCGAGTATCGCTGTACCGCAGACCGGACTGGCCCAGAAGGGAGTTCCTTTTCTGTAAACTGAGGCATATGAGCGGAGTTTTCAGCAGTTGAAGACTCGTTTGACGACTGCACCAGTTCTATATTTGCCTTCAGGATCAAGCGGCTATGTCATTTATTGTGATGCTTCTCGAGTGGGGCTCGGTTGTGTGTTGATGCAGCATGACAGAGTTATCGCTTATGCTTCTCGGCAGTTGAAGAAGCACGAGCAGAACTATCCCACTCATGATCTTGAGATGGCCGCGGTGGTCTTTGCGCTTAAGATTTAGAGACACTATTTGTACGGAAAGTCGTGTCAGATCTTCACGGACCACAAGATCTTGAAGTACATCTTCCAGCAGCGGGATCTGAATTTGAGGTAGCTCCGTTGGATGGAGCTTTTGAAGGATTATGATTGTGAAATCCTTTATCACCCGGGCAAGGAGAATGTGGTAGCCGATGCTTTGAGTCGTAGGCCCGGAGGTAGCTTGTTCCATTTTAGCGCAGTCCAGAGACAGTCTTCTACAGATTGGCAGATCTTGTGTGATAGTAAAGTACAGCTCAAGTTCACTTCCATTGGAGGGCAGCTTGCTCATGTCTGCACCCGTCCACTTCTACTTGATCGTATCCGTGAGGCGCAGCCCGACGATGCTTGCTTGTCTGAGATTTTGGAGCATGTTCGGCAGGGTAGAGACTCGGAGTTTATGATTGATGACCAGGGTGTGCTACATTTTGGGACTCATTTATGTGTACCAGATTCCGAGGGGCTAAGACGCGAGATCCTAGAGCAGGCACATCAGTCAGCATACAGTGTTCATCAAGGTTACACCAAGATGTATCGTGACTTGAGAGATATCTACTGGTGGGAAGGGGTGAAGAGAAATGTTTCAGACTTTGTTTCGAGGTACCTGACTTGTCAGCAAGTCAAGGCTGAGCATCAGAGACCGGCAGGAGAGTTGCAGCTTTTACCCATTCCGGAGTGGAAATAGGAGCAGATCTCCATGGATTTCGTTGTGGGTCTACCCAGATCTAGTCGAGGGTATGACTCTATTTGGGTGATAGTTGACCAGTTGACAAAAGCGGCTCACTTCCTTCCAGTGAATACCATTTTCAATTTTACTCAGTATGCTCGGTTGTACATTGATGAGATTGTCCGTTTGCACGGCGTTCCTACATGTATTGTATCCGACAGAGGCACCCAGCCGTCTTTGGCAGAAACTTCAGGAAGCTTTGGGTACCCGATTGAGTTTCAGTGCTTTCCATCCGCAGACCGATGGTTAGTGAGAGCGGACTATACAGACTCTCGAGGATATGCTTCATGCGTGCATGCTTGATTTTGGTGGCAATTGGGATCGTCACTTGCCCTTGATAGAGTTCTCCTACAATAACAGTTTCCAGGAGACGATTCAGATGGCACCTTTTGAGGCCTTGTATGGGAGAAAGTGTCGATCACCAGTCTATTGGACCGAACTCAGCGAGAGCAGGACTTTGGGACCACAGCTAGTTCAAGAGACTACGGAGAAGATCCAGTTGATTCAGGATAGAATGAGAGAAGCCCAGTACAGGCAGAAGTCTTATGTCGACCGTCGTCGTCACAGACTCGAGTTCGCAGTGAGTGATCATGTATTCCTACGGATTTCTCCGATAAAAGGCGTGATGAGATTTGGGAAGAAAGGGAAGCTTAGTCCCAGATTTGTAGGTCCTTTTGAGATCCTTGAGCGAGTTGGTACCGTTGCCTATCGTTTGGCAATTCCACCCAATTTTCCGGATGTTCACCTCGTATTTCATATATCGATGCATCGCAGGTACCTTCATGGCCCTTCTCACAGGATTCAGCACCAGACCGTCCAGCTAGAGCGCGATCTTTCGTTCACCGAGCAGCCGGTAGTTATATTGGATCGACGGGTGAAGAAACTTCGGTCAAGGGTCTTACCATCAGTAAAAGTTCTTTGGCGTAGCCCGAATAGCGAAGAGGTCACATGGGAAGCCGAGAGCGAGATGCGGAAGAAATTCCCTCATCTCTTTGAAGGTACGCATAGTAAGATTTTTAAATTCGGGGACCGAATTTCTTTAAGGGGGGAAGATTGTAACCCTTCGAATGCGATTAGAGTTAATTAAGCGATATAAAGCTTGGGATATACACGGATATAGTAACAGTCTTTCTCAAAAAGGTAGTATGCTACCTGGTTTGTTTCTATCTCAATATGTGCATGTGTTTCTTTTAGAATATCGCTTATACATATTGGTAGAGCCCTTAGGATCTTTAATTGATTAAAAGCGTTGTGATGGCAGTCACACTAATGGGGGCTGGGTAGTCTATAAGCACATCCTATACAGGTCCCTAGTCATGGGATTATTGAGACGGGGCATCAATACTCCAGAGTAGACTAGTGTATATGCTTCTCATCCCAGCAGGGGAGATGATCTGTCCCATAGCCATTAGTACGTCGTACTGGAGATAGTATGCAGGTGCTCATTGGGTTATGAGTACACTGGACAGGACTCATAGGGAACTGCTGGTGGGTATTATACCTATCGTTGGGTGGCAGTTCCCAGGTGACATGAGTACAGCTTAGTCTGTTGACTTGACACTCCTACTTCGCCTCGAGTGTGTTCCCACTGTTCTTAGATTACTACCCTACCACGGCTCAAAGGAGTCGTGCAAATAGGTAGTAGTTGGGTGCAGTCCTGAAGCACTTGGAGGTAATGGCAGTTAGATAGGATTCTTCTCTCCCGGTATTGGGGGTTGATATCGCGCTGTGTTCGGAAAGCCATTACATAAAGTCCTTGGCCAAGGCAAGCGAGATTTACTGGTAGGTACTCCAGTAGTTTCTCAGGGTGTTTTGGGCTACACTCCGGCACGACTTATTACGCTATTAGGGTCTGACGATTACCGCCCCTAGGCCCGATATGTGATACTCTTAGACGAACAGACCGGACTGTATGGAGATTGTCACAAATAGGCTCAGTAGGAGTTAGGATGAGTTTGCTCATCGGCCTTCTTATCAACAGATACCTAGGTAGCCATTTCGTGTAACTAGTACCGCTGACGGCTTGTGGTTAAACCTACTGCTAGCATAGTGTCAAGTCTTTAGAGTCCCACACAGAGGGTTTCCCTGCATCGGGCAAAAGATGTAGAGGCCATATGGTTTTACGGCAGGGCTTCGATCACATGCGTGTACTTATGCACATATGATGTTCGGGTTGATAATACTAGTGGGCTTTGGTTTAAGCCGGATCCTAGTATTATATTGATGGATTAATTTCGTCTCTTTGTATTCGTATTTTTTGGAATACGGATACGGGTATGTATATACGAATGAGGGGCGTTCTTGTAATTTACTCAAGATTGCTTCTAGAAGAAGACACCTCATTAGGGTTTTTAATCTTTTGATTAAAAGATTAATGAGGTGGAGGAAATGAGGTGTATGTTTTCATTAAATAAGGTATGGCTACTTGGTGACTCATGGCATGACTCACTAGGTGATTCATTGAAGCATGCTAGATATTTTGCAAGCATGTTAGATATTTTGCAAGCTTCCTAGATATTTATGCTTATGAATTATTTGTATGCTTCATAACTTAACAAAAAATAGCCATCTCATTTCTAATGCTCATTTTCTACACTCTCTTTTCCTCAAACTCCTTCTTCCTCTTACCCTAAATGTCTCATGTGTTGAGAAACCTAGGGTATTTAGAGACGAACTAATCCATCTATACTCTCTACATCATCTAGGACATCTAGTTTAGCGAACTAGGTGCCTTAGTTACCTCGGATTTGAGGTTGGAGTTCGGACTATAGACTCTCGGGTGGATCGTCTTTGACTCGATGAGGCTGACGAGAAGGCATCGATCTAAACGATCCTTGGAGCTTATGACGAAGAGGAGTACAGCGACAAGAAGACCCGAAGGACATGGTAACGTGAGGTATAACTTCCTATCCAAGTAGTTAACCTCATACAGTTTTGTTAGTTATGGTTTAGCATCGATCCTGGAGTTCAAGTCGGTGTTGCAAAGCATATAAAAATCGATTTTTATGTATTCCGCCTCCCCGCGAACCTACGGGATGCGCGACATCGACTTACAGTTATGTCATCTATATGTATATATTTAGTTTATTAGTAAAATGGTTTTGTTTTTAAAATTGGAAAGAGAAAGAGAAGAGTTGAATTTTGAGGAATGATTGAGGCATGGGCAAGCATAGAGGACATTTAATGAAGAGAGAGAGAGAGTGCGTGGCTTACTCTCACCTCACACTCTCATACTCTCATTTCTTTACCTCACTCTCTCTCTCTCATTTCCTCACAAACTCCTACCCTCTCATATCTCCTTCTCCTCATTCACAAATTCTTCACTTGATATATTTTCATCACAAACCTTAAGCCTAAAACTTCAATCAACCTCACTAAACCCTTCACAAATCATGTGTAACCTTTTATGGTGACTTGGAGCTTGGAAAGCTAGGGTTTTCCCCAAGTTTTGGTGAGGTATTGATCCTTAACTACTAATTAGGTCTAAAGAAGTTTGTTTTGTTAAATAGTTTCAGTTTATTACCTTGTTGTTATAGTTTTGTGTCGATATTGTATTTTGTGTTAAGTTTTGTGTCTCTATGATCTTCTGTTGTTAGGGTGATCCACAATTTAATCTAACAATACGGTAGAGAGGTGTTTGAGCCCTGAGTGTACCCTTGAAACCCGGACCCCATCCCTCACCTCTGGCCCGGCGAGATCCCTGTTTTGGCCGGCGCCGCCGGTTTTTGGGTAAAGTTAGGAGTTGGTTTTTTTGTGGGTAGCTCTCTATGGATTATTTATGGTATTTGGTATACTTTGTTTTTCCTATATTGTCTGTAGGTAAAATCTGGGACTGTTTAGCTATTTCTAATGTCGATATCATGCGATACGGACTTTTCCGACTTCCGTTACGTGTTTCGTGTAGGTTGCAGCCATGGGTTTGGTTTAGGGTGTCGCTGCACGTGTTAGCCCGCTAAGCTAACACTTCGTAGCTTGTGGGAGTCGATGCGTTGGTTTGGCGTTGTTTCCGTGTGTTATTAGAAGGTTTCTAATTTCACTTGTTATGATTTTTGTGTTATGTTAGGATCGATTGCGGGGACTTCGGACGCTGCTAGGAAAGGGAAAGAGCTGATCGGATCACCTAACTCGAGATCGTTCTGTGAGTAGATTTAACATCTATGGGGGAATCGCTTGTATGGCACTAAGCGTCGATGTCGAGACCCGGTTCTTGCTCACGGAACAAAGTGCCACAAGGAACAAAGTGCCACGCCAAGTGTCATGTTTAAGTGGGCGGGGGCCACCACTTGAATCTGTGGGGGCCACCTCTTGAGTCCGTGGGACCCACTGTAGAACAATGGGGAATCTTCCGAATACATTTCGAAAGAGGGCAGATATGTACTATAAATGTAATGATACCACTCTTCAATACAGAGGCGCCTTTTAAGTGAACCGGCACTACAAGAGATTGAGAACTCTGTAGTTAAGCGTGCTCGAGCCAGGGAAGTTCTGGGATGGGTGACCTCCTGGGAAATGGCCCCCGGTCGGGTCCAGTTCGCCCCGAAGGACAAAACCGTGCGTCTTTGGCCAGAGCGGACGAATACTCTCTGTATTGGGGGTGGGGCATGACAGAATGGCATCAGAGCCGGTCCCTCAATAGTAGGTCTGTGGTGTTCAAAGGTGGGGAGAATGTCGGGACCCGGTTCTTGCTCACGGAACAAAGTGCCATACGGAACAAAGTGCCACGCCAAGTGTCATGTTTAAGTGGGCGGGGACCACCTCTTGAGTCCGTGGGACCCACTATAGAACAATGGGGAATCTTCCAAATACATTCCGAAAGAGGGCAAATCTGTACTATAAATGGAATGATACCACTCTTTAATAAAGAGGCGCCTTTTAAGTGAACCGGCGCTACAGGAGATTGAGAACTCCGTAGTTAAGCATGCTCGAGCCAGGAAAGTTCTGGAATGGGTGACCTCCTGGGAAGTGGCCCCTGGTCGGGTCCGGTTCGCCCCGAAGGACAAAACCGTGCGGCTTTAGCCAGAGCGGACAATACTCTCTGTATTGGGGGTGCGGCCTGACAGTAAAGAGCTAGATTCAGTGATATAACCATATTCTTATACGTATATATATTGATTGTGAATGAGAACCATTTTGCACATCCCATTGCCTGTTGTACGTTGACATAGTATTAATTGGACACTGCACTATTACTAATGGTTCATAGTTGTATGAGCGCCGAATTGTATGCTACACACACACCGTTAGTAATTTCCATGACACGCACACTATAGAAATTAACATGGATAATATATTTTACCGCTTCCATTATTGTTAACAGTTATATATTGGTTCTTGTTCTATTGCATCATACATACATGCATACATACATACATTGCTATAGTCACATATCTACTCTCATATGATGTTGTATTTCGATTTCGTGGATTTGGAAAACCGCAAGATACTTTTGAAACTTGATATATTTAAAAAGAGCAGTTTTCCCATGATATGCCTACATTACTGTTCTATGTTGCATACATCATACTTCATGTATATATGCATTGAGCTACTGTTTCCATGAGATTTTTGGATTTGAGAACCGCGGATATATTTTTCAAAGGAAATTATAAACTGTTTTAAAAACGCGGTTTCTCGTGATGTGATTTCGGGGCGTCCACCATGAGTTTTCTCGGTTCTGAGCTTGTTTTCGAGACCCGATTCGAGGAGTTGGACAATCCGTTGCGGGTACATGGTGGATCCAGTATAGTACCCCGGGGCAAAAAAGGATTGTTGTGCAGTAGACGAAAAGCCTGGCATAGGGAAACTATCTACCGGTGATTTTATGGAAACTCGATGGATATCCGGGGATGTCGTTCGGAGTTATGAGATGAGATGGATATGAGGGCCGATCAGAGTGATGGTGTCTAAGATATTGGGATTTGGGGTGTCATTGTTGGACACCGGATTTGATGATGAGGATTATGTTTTATCCCACACTCCGTATTTATTATGACATGCACTTTTTCATGTAGTTGTTGTACCCTGGTGGTGTACCTTTGTCACGCCCCGCTTCCCGGTGTACGGCGAAGGGACGCGACGAGGTCCGCTACGTATTTACTGTGAAGTAAATACGCTAAGCGTATCTAAGCAATATAAAGGTAAATCACAAGAGACAAGAGATATAAAATAATAACAGCAACTTTATTAATAACATTCTTTTGTACAATGCATGAAAAGTAAATACATCTGAAATAAAAGCGATGCCTAAACAATGGCATAACAGGAAATGAAAAATACTGAATAGAACAAGGTACAATGTCTAGAGCTCGGGGTCTTCGTGGAACTGATCCAAGTCTTCACCGGTGGGCTCGATCTCTGACGGATCCAAAACACCTGACGACATTCAAAGAAGAAAGAAATAGAATGCCGTCAGCGAACAGGTCGCTCGGTAAGTCCCAAAGATAAGGAAAAATTAGAAAAGACAGAATAAGAGGTATCTTCTAAAGTATAATATTGTAGAATATTGTGTTCACGCTGCTGTTTGTAGCTTGGTACGGAAGGATGCCAGTGTATACGAGAGGGGTCTCAGTATGCTAGAGACCAGGGAAAACGGAATGTACAAGGAACCGTTAAGCCACGGTACAACAGCAACGGAATATAGGTTAGGTGTCTTAATCTTACCGTCTCGTGCCAATTCTAACACCTTCCGCACCAATCTACCCCTTAATCCCCGTAATGTTTTGATTGTATTGTATTGTATTGTATAAGTTGGATGACTGACCAAAACCATGATATCAGTAAACAGATTGTAACTGCATAATCAGGTAATGGAATAACGGAATAATGGATATAAATCCATGGTTTGATTCAGTCAAGTTGTATAGATTGATAACTGGATTCTGGGATTCATGTGTTCATATTGAGTTGGAATATTATAGATTTATATAGTACTTGAATCATATTCAAGTCGGATTATGATCAAACTCAAACCCGAGTCGGACAGAAGAAATGTAAATCGAAGTCCTATATTTACTAGGGTCCTTATTGTAATTTAAAAAACTTGAGGGGGTTTTATGTAAAAATACTTTTGTATAGTTTTCAAGATACACCCCAAGTATTTATTATTCGTCTTTATAGTTATAATGAGTGTAATTTTATTTTGTGATATTTCTAGTGAAAATATCCTAATTACAAAAATAAAGGTATTTATCTGAAATATTGATTTATTTGAAATTCATGGTATTTTAATGTAAAATTTATTCTTGTGATTTTTAGAAAAAGTGGAGTATTTATATTATAACAAAATATATCTTTTAATGATAATATACATATATTTATACAAATTAATTTCAATAAATATTTTATATTTTAAAAGTCTCACTTTCTTAAGATGTCGTATTTTAAACCTTTCGAGACCGAATGCTCCTTGCGGAGGTCTGAATCTCGCACTACTAAGCCCGAGGGTGCACGATAAACCGTACTATCCCTAACGGGTTCCCCAAAGGTGGGTTGTAGTGGCGCTTTATAAAGATTTTATAAATACTAATCCCTTAGAATACGGTTTTATTAAAGTAAACGGTATTTATTTGCAAAAGTCGATTTTCCGTATTTTAGATTTTAGGGTTTTCTATTTCAACTAGACTATTTCTAAATGATCTAAACAACAAGTTGTTAGAAGCCTCAAATCGCCTCTTCACCGCCAATTGTGGCCAGGTAAGTACAAGTGAGGAAGGAGGGATCCGCTCACGAATCGTGAGACGGGCCCTTTAAAGTTACCTTTGCTCACTTGCCTAGCCTAGACACCACAAAGTCAGGTTTAGATAAACGATCGATGTCTACAACGTATCGTATTTTCCTATTAAAAGATATTTGTTTTAAAAGTGTATCAAACCTAAAACTTTTAGAAAAGGTTTTATTAAGAAAATGGTATTTAAATGCAAAATCTTGTTTTATCGTATTCTAAGTTATCAAGGTAGCGTGTTATGTTTGCATATGAGTGTGTGAGGAGGTAGGTCATTACCTCGTGATCTACTTTAAGGTATAGCAATGTTAAGGGGGTTAAATGTGAAAACGAAACGTTGTGGTATTTAAGTGAAAAAAATACGATAAATGGAAACGTTATCATTTCATGTGATAAAACTTGTTCAAATTGTTTGTTAAATGATTAATAGTCAACATAAAGATGTTTAAGCATGATGGAATTGGTGATAAGTGAGATTTTATAGAAAACCAAATCGGAAATCGGATTTGTTCCGATTCCGTCAGGTTTTACAAATTCGTATTTTTATGAGAGAAAAGAAAGATAGAAAAGGGGACTTACGGGTTTGGACAACACTAGAGAGTGAGAGGGAAGTAGAGGGTTTGCCGGTGCGTCGATTCGTCGTTGAGAGTTCCTAGCACGATCACCAGAATTTCGACGTCGATTTCGTCAGCGCTTCGCCTTTCGCTCGTTTTCTAAAGTACCAAAGTTCTCTTGGAATTTTGAGAGAGTGGACTCAGAAATTTAGGATGAGAAGGTAGAGGGTAGGGGTGTATTTATAGGGTTAGGGTTTTTAATTAAAAATGTAAAAATTATATTTAAAAATCATTAAAATTTGGAGTAAAAGAGGTTTAATGTGCTCTCTGTAACCGATCTAAAAATTTAGTGTGTGCAGGGGGGTTGACTAGTAAAAGATGCTCAACTTCTATGTTGGCGACTCGGCCGTCCGGCCGAGTCCGGCCGGCGGCGCCGGCCCGAGTCGGGCCGAGTCGAAGGGTCGGTGGGTGGGGGGTCTCCTGGGGTGATTAATGGTGCATCTAACTTTTTATGTGCAGAAGGAAATTTGTGAGAAACGCACGTGTAACGGTTTGTATTCTAAAAAATCAAAAACAAAATAATATTAAAAATAATGTGGGGCATAGGATTTGAACTCTGGTGGCTTG
This sequence comes from Agapanthus africanus, assembly GCA_030015575.1. Lineage (NCBI taxonomy): Eukaryota > Viridiplantae > Streptophyta > Magnoliopsida > Asparagales > Amaryllidaceae > Agapanthus > Agapanthus africanus. Next base: position 134,639,181 of record JASDDO010000004.1, on the reverse strand, counting down.
GTTCAGCAGTGCAAGGTATTACCAATGAGCTACAAGCTCCTTCTTGTAATTATGGAGTGAAATAAATACTTAAAGAGATATCAGCAACAATAAATACTCCAAGCATACATTGAATTTAAATCAATTCTTTGTACATTAAAAATGGAGTTGTTACAACCTTGAGCATGATTTGTTGCTTATCCATATTGTTATACTTACACCATCATATTGCATATTTTAGATTATCGTTGTTCGTGCATGCTTGCGATTATCTGTATGATGCTATTTACTTTTCACGAGTTAGCAACTCACCCCCATTGTGCCACTGTGCTTTGCAGGCATGACCCTCAGTGTAGTCGCGGCAAAGCTCCTTATTGCATCTACTTCTGTGGATACCGCTGCTGTTGGTCGTGATTTTAGTGTAGGTGGGTGGTTTTGCGGTTATCCGTATGATTTCATTGTATATCTTATTGTATCTAGTACTTTCCATGTACCACTTATATGTATTTGACTTAGAGAAGATTTGTGAGGATCGATATTGTATTATATGTGACTCTGGGTGTCGAGCTCGTGTGAGCCAGCTTTTTATTTATATTGTGATGTTGTTTTACCTTTTATTATGCTGTTTTTACTTTTTATTTGCTTATTCCTTTGCTGCGGCGTCATATATATCTGTTGTGGTTGTGTTTCGCCTTTAGGCGTGAGTTGCTCCCGTTTGGGGATGCTTTATATATATATTCTATGTTTGTACCTATTTGGGGTTAGTTTTTACAAAGGAGATGCTGCCGAAATTTTTAAGTAAATAAATTTAAGTTTTTAGATTTTATAACTTGAGATTTTTAAATGGTTTCAACTACTGTTTTATCACTTTACTTCTTTTCTTGGTTTAGATTTCTGGGGTTTTCGGCTTTGAATTGCGTTACGCCTTTTGACGTCGCGTGATTTATGTGCCGGTCGCGTTCCTAGATTGGGTCGTGACATGGAGCTTGCAAGGCTAGGGTTTTGCCCAAGTTTTGGTGAGGTAATGATGCTAAACCCTTATTTAGGCTCTAAGGAAGGTTTTATGTTAATTAGTTTCAGTAAAATACCATGATGTTTTAAGTTTAGTGTTCATATTGTGTTTTTGTTAAGTTAGGGCTCTGTTTGAATCTGCTATCGACCCAGGTGTTAGCTTGAGAAGTTGCCATCACAGAGACTTAGTCTAGAGGACTAGAACCTACCATAAAAACCTGAGACCATCGCCCCATTTCCAGGCCGCAAATATATTCCTTCTGGCCGCAAATTGCGTCCAGAGCAGGGAGGCTGGGGGTGAATCTTGGTCGTGGGGTCTCTGGGGTTATTTGTAGGCTTGTGATATGTGCAATTTTCTCTAATTACTTGTGTATAAAAATTTGGGACCGTTTAGCTATAATTCAAGCGTTTCGGCAACATGCGATACGGATTTATCCGAAATTTGTTTAAGTGTTTCATACGTTTAACAGCCATAGGTTTGGTCTATGATGTCGCTGCACACGTTCAGCCGCTAAGCTAACACTTGGTAGCTTGTAGGAGTCGATTCGTTGGTTTAGCATTGTGTCCGCGTGTTTTTGGAAAGTTTACTAATTTCATGCGTTACGGTTTTATGTGATGTTAGGATCACAGGTGGGGACTTCGGACGCAGCCAAGAAGGGGAAAGAGGTGATCGGATTCGCTTAGCTCGAGATCGTCCGGTGAGTAGATTTAACATCTACGGGGAATCTCATGTATGGCGTTAAGCGTCGAGGGCTAGATTCAAGTGATATAACCTTGTGTGATATGCTTATATGTCTATACACTTTGATTGTGCATGAGTATCATGTTGTACATGTTAGTGATATGTATGCCCTAGAGGCCGTTATTGTATGATATAGTGGATGCTTGGACATATATATGGAGGACTTTCTTGCTCGGCATAATAATATACTATCTGGTTGCCTTTATCTTAACATGTTCACTGGTATTATTATACCGTCTCTCATATACATGTTGATAAAGTCCTTAGGATGTTGACTTGACTACCAGGACTATGATGCGGATCATACTACTGGGACCTGGGTAGTCCATAAGCACATCCTTCAATTGTTCCTAATTATGGGAATATCGAGATAAGGCATCGATATTCCAGAGTAGACTAGTTTGTACGTTTCTTGACCCTGTACGGGGCGATGGTTGATCCCATATCCATTGGTGTTTGACATCAAAGATTGTACACAGGTGCTCATTAAAGAATGGGTACACTGAACAGGACTCGCCGAGAACTCCTAGATGGTACTATACCTATCATCAGATAGCAGTTCTTTGGTAACATAGGTAAAGGTTAGTCTGTAGACCCGAGATCGTCATAGAGTCTTGTGTGGTTCCCACTGTGCTTTGATTTCCTCCCTACCACAGCTCAAAGGAGTCGTGCAAACAAGTGGATTTTAGGTACAGTCCCGAGTCACATTGTCACGACCCGAAATTTGGCACGTGACGGCACTTAAACCACGTAACGTCTACAAGCGTAACGCAATTCAAGTAAGCCGAAAACCCAGAAATCTAAACCATCAAAAGTAGTAAGTGATATGAAAATTGTTAAAACTTTTGGGAATCTCAAGTAAAAATTCTTTAAAGTCCAAATTTACTTTCTTTAAAATTTTGGGAGCACCTCCTTTGTAAAAACCAGCCCCGAAAAGGGTACAAACATAAGATATAAGTATAGCATCCCCAAACGGGAGAAAATCTCGCCCAAAGGAGGAAAAAACCACCACAAGAAGATATACGACGCCGTAGCGAGGAAAATGGACGATATAAAGTGAAAACAGCATAAAGGAATAAAGCTGCATAACAAAAGCCGGCTCACACAAGCACGACACCCAGAGTCACAAAATAATATACAATATCGTCCTCACAACTCATCTCTAAGTCAATACATGAAGTAGTATATGGAGAGTACTTGATACAATAAGATATACAATGAGCATCATCGGATAACCGCAAAACCCACCTATAACAAACTGCTCACAGTCAGACGTAGCGGTATCTGCAGCAGAAGATGATAGATAAGAAGAAGAAGCCCTGTCGCTACCACTCTGAGGGACAACCTGCAAAACACTGTGGCACAACGGGGATGAGTTGCCAACTCGTGAATAGTAAATAACATCATGCAGGTAATCGCAAGTATGCATGTACTGCGATAATCTATCACATGCAACTGATAGTATAATATGGCAATATGTATATGCAATAATCATGAAAGGTACTCTATCAGGTACTACTAAAACATGAAGCAATGCATATCAATAAATGCTGAGTATGGGATAAAATATATTATCAACACGGAATCCTCATCGTGGAGAAACTGGTGTCCATCAACGACACATCCAAATCCCAATACCTCAGGCACCGCATCCTCAGATCGGCCCTCATATCCTGTAAGTCTCATGGAACCTAAGTGTCCAACATCGACACCCGAAAATATCATGAAAACTAGTGTCCAGCATCGACACGTAAATACTCATCTCTCAGGCGCCGTCACCAAGACCGGCCCTCATGTCCGTATATCTCATGGAACCTGAGTGTCCAACATCGATACTCGCAATCCACATATCATGTCCGTACATAACTCCGGTAGGTATCCCCCAGATAACCGCCGAGTCCAAATACTATCACCGGTAAGGTAGTACTCCCTTGCCTCGGGCTCAACTCCACCATCTGCGATCTTCTTGCCCCGGGGTACCTCCGGGCCCCACCATGTACCCGCACACGGCCTCATCCAACTCCTCGCATCGGGTTTCTAACACAAGTCTCAGAACCAAAAAAACTCATGGTGGATGCGCTGAAATATCATATCAAGAGAAACCGGGTTTTTCAAACAATGCATAATTTCTTGAAATACCACGGTCCCCAAATCCATAAAATCACATGAAATCCATATCTCAATGCGTAAATCCATGAAATATAATATATGCAACATAAAATAGTAATATGAGCATAACAAGGGAAAACCGCTATTTAAATGCATCAAGTTATTGAATATATCATGCGGTTTCCAATTTCTCCGAAATCCAATGCAACATCATATAAAGGTGAACATGTAGCTATAGCAAGGCATATGTGTAAGCATGTAGGTGTACAAGACATATGTGTAACCATATAGGTATACAAGGCATATGTGTAAGCATGTAGGTGTATAAGGCATATGTGTAAGCATGTAGGTATACAAGACATAGGTGTATGCTATATTTCATATGCACAATGGAATAAGAATCAATGTCTCAATTGTCCCTAACCAATATAATATCACATATGTATATGTGTTGTGCGTGTCATGAAAATTACAGATACAATATCATATATGTATATGGGTTGTGCATGTCATGGCAATTACTGATGGTGTTACATACAATTTGTGCTCGTGTAATATGAGCCGTCAATAATAGTGTTGTGTCTCATTAATACTGTATCCATATGCAATAGGAAAATGAGGTATGCAACAATGGTACACATGCACAATCAATGTCCATATACTTATAACTAATAATCATGTCATTGAATCTATCCCAGATGCATAACGCCATGCGGGCGATTCCCCTGTAGATGTTAAATCTACTCACAGATGATCTTGAGCTAAGTAAAGCCAACTACTTGCTTTCCCTTCTTCGCAGCGTCCGAAGTCCCCGCCTGCGATCCTATAATAATATAACAACATAACAAGTGCATATTAGAAATCGACCAATAACACGTACAAACTACGTTTGACCAACGCACCAACTCCAAACAAACTCTCAAGTGTTCGTCTAGTAGCTAACGTGCGTAGCGACACTACGAAAACAACCCAAGAGCAACAGCTACACAAGAAAACGAACCATGTCGAATAACGTAACGCGCGTAGTCGAAACACTAGAAACAAGCAAAGTGATCCCAGATTTTGTATACTGTCAAAACATAAAAATCAAGCAGTACCAAACACTTCTAAACAACTGCAGACAGCTACCCTACAAAACCCAAGCCCCAACTCCCCAAGATAGCCGAGGTCGCCGGATTTTCCTCCAAAGTCGCGGCCAAAACTGATCATAAAGGGTTCGTGCTTCAGGTGAATGCTTAGGGTCTCAAGTACAACACTACTACACTGCTAGATTTTCTAGTATACACTCGGGGTCACAGCAGATCACAGACATCCTATAATGACACTAAAAATACGATATGTGCACGAAACTATACTTTTAGTGTTCTAAACTGAAACCACAAAGCTACACAACATTATAACACCTATTTAACGATTTAGAGGTTATACATATCCATACTTGCTCAAAAGATCCTAGCTTTCCAAGCTCCAAGGGATCCTAGAGGAAAAAACATGACATGAGAAGTGATTTGGTGAGGTTTAATGAAGTTTTAGCAAGGTTTAGTGAAGGAAAGGTGAAGGTTTCAGTTGAGGGAAGAGAAGATAAAGAAATAATTGAGAAAGAGATAGTGAGGTGAGAATGAGAGAGTGAGGTGAGATAATGGTGAGAGGGTGAGTGTAGGGTGAGTGTACCCTTGCATTAACTCTCTCCCTCTCCATCATTAATGCAAGCATGCCTCCTCCATGAGTCACCTTGCCACCTCCCCCATTCCAAAACTAGAAGATATCTCACACAACAAATATCTAAGTACTAGGTTAATTTATGGCATGGATTAGATTAAAGTGTCATGGCCACTAAACAAGGTTAACACTAAACAACCCCCCCCCTCATGTTAACATGCACAAGTGTATGAAACCCAAAACAATTAAAAATAAAATATTGATTAATCTATATAAAATGCGAGAAAACTAATTTGGTAAACTTTTCCTTAAAAACCCGCATTATCGCTTAATTAACACTAATCGCATTCTAAGGTGTTACACACATGGAGGCAATGAGCGATAGGAAGGGTTTCGTCTCTCCCGGTATAGGGAGTTGATGTTACACTATGCTCAATTGGCTATAACAGGGAGTCCCTGTTAGTTATATGTATGCCCTAGAGCCATTATTATACATGTGATGTATATTATAGTGGATGCTTGGACATATATAGGGAGGACTTTCTTACTCGACATGATAGTATGCTATCTGGTTGTTCTTTATCTTAACATGTTCACTTATTGTCTCTCTATTACATGTTGATGTTAGTGATATATGCCCTAGAGGCCATTATTATATCATACTGGTTTGTATATTACTTAATGGAAGCTTGGGATATTCCCAATTGTATTGACAGTCTTGCTCAAAATGGTAGTATGCTAATTGGTTTGTTTCTACCTCAATATGTGCATGTGTTTGTTTAACCATATCGCTTATACAAATTGGTAGAGCCTTTAGGATCTTTGCTTGATTACCAGTGCTGTGATGTGTTCATATCAGATTATTGCATTTTTATACCGCCCAATTTTTATCATATTACATATCGGTAGGTACTCTTGAGCCGTGTTTGCTAGTCAATTACAGGATACAGGTTCTCGGCTCTAAACGGTGAAATTCATGGAAAAACACAACAAAACCCGGGTTCCTGCCAACCACAGATAAAACACGGATCTCCACTCTTTATCCGTCTGTTGCCACACACCAGTTTAAGAGACAAAATGGCAAATCAATGTCGTTTTCATGCACAAGGCTCAATGGCAGCACAAGATCCAAGAAATCTACACGGAGCTCGAGGAAATTATGACAAAAAGATCCACATCAAATCACCTTTTGCTCAACAGAAATTCTGGAAAAATCGTAAAGAAAATCTGAGAAAATACATATACCAGAATAAAGGGCACACAAAACCAGGAGAAACCACAAAACCTGAAGACCTAAGTCCTCTATATGGCCGCGGTTCCGCGGCCGTACTGGCGCCGCAGATGAAGATTTTGCAGGGGCTTTTTGGTCATTTCATGTTATGACAGAATATTGCCCTAGATTTCCTTTTCCCTGCCTATAAATAGCCCAGAACCTTGTGAAGCCAAGGGTGCATAATCTTGTATTTTTCTAGGTTTAGAATACTTGTTTCTTCTTCCTCTTCTCATCTCTTCTCCATTGAAAAACTTGTAGTGAGCTTTTGTGAGTGAAGAATGATGAATAAAGAAGTTCCTTTTGTTATTATATCTTGTCTTGTTCTTTAGTTAAATTATTATTGCTTGTAATTTTCATTTGTTAACTTAGTTGTTGATATTTCTTGTTGTTTCTTTCTTTTCTCTTTTCCTTTATCCTTAAACAACCATGACGCTTACGCTTGATCCTTGCCAAGGTGAGGTCGAAAATAGCTAGTTGTTATCTTCTAATCTCCTTCTTTCTATCTTCCTCTTTTGTTTTGTTTTCTTTTCATTATGATGTGTGAGTAGTTTCATACTTGTTAGGGTAGGATAAGGGAAGTTTGAGAGAAGGAAATCTCTCTCACTCTTTCCTTTCCCAACATCTTAAATCGACTCTCGTTAATTGAACCACAATCCGCTCCTTACGGCACCCTATCCTACATGATAGCGGTGATTCCGTAGTGAGACCGGTTGTGGTTGAATTAACCGGAGGTTATGGCTAAGAGCCAAGAACGGACGGACAAGCACCAAAAGGAAGAACTTATGCGTTGGAAAGCCTAGCTTATACTCGCAAGTTCCTTCCTAGTCGTGCTAATCCCCGTTGTTGCCGATTACCGTAACACCGATATTAAGAGTGGCAACGAAAGAGGTGAGCGACTCCTAACTCAAACTAACCTAATCCTAACCCTAACAAGATCTCTTTACATATCATTTTAACACTTACTTAATCACAACAAAATCTGGAAAACTGGACTTAACTCGTTAAAACACTTAGAAAAAGATTCCCATCTCCCTGCGGACGACCCGTACTCAACCGGCTAGCTACAAGCGAAACCGTCTTGATTGCGGTAATTAACTAAACTTGAACACGCAGAATCCCTAACAATCAAATGGCGCCGTTGCCGGGAAGACGGTAGTTTATTTCTTTGTGTAATTTCGGGTTAACTTGTGAATATAAATATAACCGAAAAACAAAACAAAAAAATATACTTTGTAAAAAATCATCTTGTTATTTTTGATTAGTTTTTGTGCAAGTGTGCAGGATAATACGGAGTTCAAGTTCAGTGCCAAAGACGTGGGAAGATAGACCCATATTTCGCGGCTACACCGCGACGGATCAAAACGAAGCAAACGGTCTACTGTAAAAATCTGGAGCAGATACAGTGAGCAAGTCAAAATTCAGTAAATCCAGACAAGCAGAAGACTCTCAGACCAGCACACACAAAAAAATTGAAGCCCCAATCTCTCCAAATAGCCGCGGAACCGCGGCCTGAGCACGTGTTTGGCCGCGGAACCGCGGCCAGTTAGTGCCTTAAGTGTGCCATTTTTTTTCTGTGAGTATCTCTCCTCTCTCCCACTCCTCTGGACTCCAATAAATTGTGTTTTCTGCAGCATTCTTTGCGCAAACTCTCTTCCCCCTTCCAATAAACTGTTCTTGTGCAGGATTCTTTGTGCCGCGCTAAAAATAAAAATTGTTTGCAGTTGATTTGTTATCGCTTTGCATTCATTAATACGGACTTAAGGGGCTTGAAACCAATTCAGATTGGGTGGGGATTTCAGCACCCTTCCCAGGACCCCAAAAATCACAAAAAGCATATGCATTGACCATTGTTAAATTAAAAAATACTAGACTCAGCCCTAAGGACTTCGCGCTCAATAGAACAGAGGACTAGTTACAGGCATCGGCCGTTTATCCTATCTGACTTTTGCGGTGCCTAGGCAAGTGTGACGAAGGCAAGTGGTTATTTAATTAAGGAACTTCGCGAAAGCGTTGGACAACCTCCCACTTACCTGGCACTTATCTGGCCGCATTAGACGGAGAAGAGGCGGTTTGAGGTCCTATTTCTAGCCCTCTGGAACAGTTAGGAGCTGTCTAGCAGACCTAGGTGACCCTAGATCTAGGTGAGATTGTGCATATCTTATTTGTGATTGCTTAAAGCCGTAAGTCCGTACATATTTCTGTAAAGCTCTTTCTAAAAATAAAAAAAAAGGAAAAAATCAAAAACTTTTATAAAAACTTGCCCTTTTTCGCCAAATCCATTTTTCACCCACCACCCATCGTTTTCTCCATTGACGTTTTCTTACCCTCACCTTCTCCGCTTTGACTATACTAAACTCGTTTAGTATATGTCCGCTTGGACTCGGGACACTAGCGCCCGTCTAGTCCGCGTTACGTTAGTCGCTACCGACTACGCGATCGACTCAGACGTCGAAACTCCGTCCACTCCTCTTTCACCCCTTCCTTTGTCGGCCAACTCCGACGTTGACCGGAATTCTGTTCATACATCTTCACCTTCACCTTCACCAACATCTTCTTCCGCGATGTCAGGATTTAATCCGAACATCTCTTTGACTACCCCTGGATTGGCTCCACCTCCTACGGAGACCAATAACCCATCACCACCGCCTGTCGTAGCGCCGCAGCGAATCGCGCTCCAGGATCGTTTCTATCCCACCCGTTCTGCACTTCCCACCTGCCTTTCTCTTCCACCGGCCAATAGGGACAACTTTGAAATTATGCCCACTTCATCAACATGCTTCCACGATTTCATGGGCTTGAATCTGAAGATGCCTATATCTTCATCAATAAATTTCAAAACGTCTGTGCCATGATGAAAACCATCCAGCTGTCAGACGATGCTATACGTCTACGGGTCATTCCGTTCACTTTATGCGATCTTGCTGAAAAATAGTTGTATAGCACCGCTTCCCACTCAATAACCAGCTGGGATGAGTTTGTTAAAGCGTTTCTAAAAAAATTCTATATGAATCATAAAACCGCAAGGATTCGAAATGAAATCAACCAATTCTCTCAGCTTCCTTCTGAACCCTTCTGGAAGTGCTTTGACCGGTACAAAGACCTTCTTGTTCAGTGTCCTCACCACGGTATAGAGAAATGGCAACTTTGCCAAACCTTATACGAGGGCCTGAACCCAGCAACGAAGCAGTTGTTGGAAACCATCTGTCAGGGCCACTTCCTATCGAAATCTGACGAGGAAGCGTGGCAATTCTTTGACGACCTTGCGGAGCAAACGCTACAATGGGAGAGCACCAGACCGACTTCTTCTTCTTCTACCTCCACTTCTACCGGTCAGTCTAGGGTAGGAATTCACCAACTTGATGTCTCTATTGCGATGAAAGCTGAAATGGCTGCAATAACGAGAAAGCTTGAAGCAATAGAGAGCAAATTCTCTTCTCCTGCTCCTGTCCCTGTTCTTCCCCTTCGTACCATTTGCGCTTGTTGTTCCGATCCTTCTCACTTGACCGAAGAGTGTCCTTACAATCCACCCTCGCAAGGACAGGATCAGGTTAATGCTGCATTTCAGCAAAGACCGAGGAATGATCCATACTCTTCCACCTACAATCCCGGTTGGAGGAACCACCCCAATTTCGCCTGGAATCAGAATCAGAATCAATTCCAAGGCAACAATTTCCAAAGGGCCCCTCCGCCGCAACAACAAGCGCAACAACAAACTCAGTTTCAGCAGCCCTTCCAACCCCAACCTTTTCAAAATCAGACGAACAACTTTGCACCCAACAATTCTTTTCCACCAAACAACTTTGTTCCGTCAAACAACGATAAGGTTTCCTCGCTCGAACGAAGTCTGGAGGCGTTCGTTAAACAATCGACACAATCCACCGCAAACATCCAGTCTTCCATTCAGTCCTTAGTGCAACACACTGCCGCTCACGGGAAAAGCATCAAGACCATCAAGGCCCAGATTGCACAGCTGAATACGGCCTTAAGCGAGCGAGAGAAGGGGAAGCTCCCGTCCCAGCCACTCCCAAATCCCGGTCACCCACATAATGTACATGTTGCTCTTGAACAACAGAATCATAATGTGAGTGACGTGACCACATTGAGATCGGGAAGGATGCTGCAATACAACATTGGCACACGGATCAACGATGACACCCCGGCCGCTTCTTCTTCTTCTACTTCTTCTTCTTCTCCTGCTTCTTCGTCTTCTGAGCCTATTCTCCGTTCTTCACAAGGCTCTCCTTCCTCTTCTTCTGCTCTGAACGGACCCACTTCTCACTCTAAGAAAACACCTGTTCTGGGATCCGTTCCAACTCCACAATCTCCTCCTCCAACATTAGACTCAACCAATTTTAAAAATGTTCCATTTCCAAACCGGTTGAGGTCTAATAAACAAAATCCTCAGATGGAGAAGATTCTGGAGTTATTTAAGCAGGTTAACATTAACATTCCTCTTTTAGATGTTGTCCAACAAGTCCCGTCCTACGCGAAAATCTTAAAGGACTTGTGCACGAAAAAGAGGAAGTCTCAGGTACAAGAAAGTTTTCTTGGCTAGTGCTGTGAGTGATGCCCTTACCCAATCTTTACCACAAAAACGGAAGGACCCTGGCTGTCCTACGATTTCTATTACTATTGGGGATAAGAACATCAACCGCGCACTATTAGATCTTGGTGCCAGTGTTAACCTGCTTCCGTACTCAGTATACGAGCAATTAGGCGTCGGAGAGCTGAAACCCACACACTGCACTCTCCAAATGGCCGACCGATCGATCACCCATCCTAGGGGTGAGCTAGAGGATGTGTTAATAAAAGTCGGGGACTTCATATTCCCCGTTGACTTCATTGTATTAGACACACAGCCTGTAGCTAACCCCCGGAATCAAATTCCGGTGATACTCGGTCGCCCATTCCTTGCAACCTCAAATGCTGTGATCAATTGTCGCAATGGTTCGATGAACCTCTTTTTTGGAAACATGACGATTGAACTCAACATTTTTAGGTTGGGGAATCATCCCGCCGAACCTAATGCTCATATACTAGACGTCTGCTCGATCCAGGAGATCACCCCAGAAGAATGTGAATTCGAGGAGTTTCTGTTTGATCACGATAATCTTAACGCTACTAGTGCGTTCCTCCTCGAACCTGCTGCTGTTTCTGCGCCCGACAACGACTACGAGTGTTTCACGTTCTCGAACGATCTTGGCCGCGCACAACCCGAGTTTGAATCTTTCGAATTTCCGGATGAGTTACCTGACCATCCAACTCGGTCGCCTACACTCGTTTTGAACCTTTGCTGGAGTCCTTTGAGTTCAAGACCTCTGCACCAATCTTTCCTTCAATCGTTTCACCTCCAGCGCTCGAACTCAAGCCTTTGCCGTCTCACGTTAAGTACGCTTACTTAGGTGAGAACGAGACCCTCCCTGTCATCATTTCGGCTTCTCTAGCTCCAGAGCAAGAGAAAGCCCTTCTTGCGGTCTTGTACAGCAACAGGCAAGCTTTTGGCTGGTCCATGGCGGACATCAAGGGGATTAGTCCCCTGATCGTTGAGCATCACATTCATCTGATGGATGATGCCAAACCAGCCCGGGATCCACAAAGACGTCTCAATCCAGTCATGAAAGAGGCTGTGAAGAAGGAGATCGTAAAATGTCTAGATAGTGGTATCATTTACCCTATCTCTGATAGCCAGTGGGTTAGCCCCATCCACGTTGTCCCCAAGAAATCAGGTATAACAGTCATCACTAACGAGGCGAACGAGTTAATCCCTACTCGCACCCAAACTGGGTGGCGAGTGTGCATTGATTACAGAAAACTCAACGCCGCAACGCGGAAAGACTACTTTCCGCTACCTTTCATTGACCAAATGCTTGAACGATTGGCCGGACACGAGTACTACTGCTTTCTTGATGGCTACTCCGGCTATAATCAGATTCCCATCGCCGAAAAAGACCAGGACAAGACACTTTCACTTGTCCTTTCGGCACATTCGCATATCGTCGCATGCCCTTTGGGTTATGCAATGCGCCCGCTACCTTCCAGCGGTGTATGATGGGAATCTTCTCAGACATGGTGGAAAAATTTCTGGAGATTTTCATGGATGATTTCTCCATCTTCGGCGATTCCTTCAACGAGTGTCTGCTGCATCTTGACGCTGTCCTTACCCGATGTAAGGACAAGAATCTCACTTTGAATTGGGAGAAGTGCCACTTCATGGTGCGCGAAGGTATTGTCTTAGGACATATCATCTCGCAAAATGGCATAGAGGTTGACAAAGCAAAGATTGAGGTCATTTCCAATCTCCCTCCTCCCAGATGCGTCAGAGATATCCGAGCCTTCCTTGGCCATGCCGGTTTCTATAGACGGTTCATCAAGGACTTTAGCAAGATTGCTAGGCCCTTAACTCTTTTGCTGGCCAAGGACACGCCATTCGACTTCAACTCGAGCTGTGTGACTGCATTCGAGTCACTAAAACGCTCACTCACTTCTGCTCCCGTTCTTTCTTCACCTGACTGGACGCACCCATTTGAGATTATGTGCGATGCATCCGACTTTGCCATTGGTGCTGTCCTTGGACAACACATCAACAAGATGCCGCACGTAATCTATTATGCGAGCCGAACCCTGAACGACGCCCAACTCAATTATACAACAACTGAGAAGGAATTCTTTAGAAAAGTTCAGGCCCTACCTCATCGGCTCTCTAGTCATTGTCTACACAGACCATTCTACTCTGCGCCATCTTTTTGCGAAGAAAGATGCAAAATCTCGGCTAATACGTTGGATCCTCTTGCTTCAAGAGTTTGACCTTGTCATTAAGGACAAACGAGGATGTGAAAACGTAGTTGCCGACCATCTCTCACGACTTCCTTCTTCGCCTTCACTTCCAATTCCGATCAATGACGTTTTCCCGGATGAACAGCTCTTGACAGTATCTTGCGAACCCTGGTTCGCAGATATTGTGAACTATTTGGCCACAGGGTTACTACCGACTGAATGGTCAAGTCAGGACAGACTTCGCTTCTTATCCCAAGTAAAACACTTTTACTGGGACGAACCTTATCTGTTCAAGTACTGTCCGGACCAGATTATTCGTCGGTGTGTCCCTGACGAGGAATTCAAGAGTGTGCTGTCGTTTTGCCACGATCAAGCATGTGGCGGGCATTTTGGCCCCAGAAAGACAGCTGAGAAGATCTTGCAATGTGGTTTCTACTGGCCACAACTCTTCAAAGACGCTCATGACTATTGCAAGACTTGCTCCCGGTGCCAACACATGGGCCGGATATCCCGGAGGAACGAGATGCCGCTCCAACCAATCTTGGTTGTGGAGATTTTCGATGTTTGGGGGATAGATTTCATGGGGCCGTTTCCCAACTCTTTTGGGAACTTGTACATCCTTCTCGCTGTTGATTACGTCTCTAAATGGGTCGAGGCTGTGCCCAGCCGGACTAACGACAACAAGGTTGTCGTTAGGTTCCTTAAAGAAAACATTTTCTCCCGGTTTGGGCACCCCCGAGCGATCATTAGCGACAATGGAAGTCATTTCTGCAACAAAACTTTCGAGGCCTTGATGCGGAAATACTCCATTAATCATAAGCTATCCACGCCCTACCACCCCCAAACCTGCGGGCAGGCCGAAGTTTCAAATCGGCAAATCAAGCAGATACTGGAGAAGACGATTTCCAAGAACCGAAAAGATTGGTCGCTGAAACTCACTGATGCCCTTTGGGCATTTCGAACCGCTTATAAGACCGACCTTGGCATGTCTCCCTATCGGCTTGTGTACGGAAAAGCCTGCCACCTACCTGTCGAAATAGAGCATCGCGCATTTTGGGCGATAAAGGAGTTGAATCTGTCTCTCGAAGATGCGGGCAGCCATCAGAAGCTGCAGTTGAACGAACTGAGCGAGCTTAGGGATGAAGCTTACGATAACGCGGTTTTCGTTAAGAATCGAATGAAGGTGTTTCACGATAAACACCTTTTGCGCAAAACCTTCGTACCTGGTCAGCAGGTACTGCTTTACGACACCCGACTTCACTTCCATCCAGGAAAGCTCAGATCTCGTTGGAAAGGGGCGTATTTTGTGCGGAATGTGTATCCGCAGGGCGCTGTGGATTTGGAAAATCCAAAGGACGGTTCATTTTTCAAAGTGAACGGACACCGACTAAAACCGTACCTTAGCGCCGAACCAACAGAGGAGCTCCTGTTCTTACAGGAGCCGGTTTACCCTGCCTAATCTTCCTCTGCCTACCTCCAAACTTCGATAAACCATTTTGTATATATTTGTGGATATTTTTTTCCATTCTTTTTCTTTTTCTTTTCTTTAAAATCAAAAAAAAAATTGTATCGCTAACCGACAATTTTGACCCTTCAAATGATCTCTTCATGCAATGACAGTGAGGACACTGTCCAGTTTAAGTTTGGGGGTACGCTCGGTACGCATTTCTTACCTTCGCATTCATATGTATATTTTGCATCTGCATATTTAAATCCATAAAATCCATAAAAATCTGAAAATTTTCTAAAAACATAAAAACTTTTCTGTCAAGTTAGCTAGTGGGAGGACTCTGATTCAACATTTCGACGGTTTTGTTTGATAAAATGAGAATAACTAAATCTTATGTTTAGATTTTGAAAACCTGAAAGATAACTCTCCTTTGAAGATAACTATAGCTGATATACGTCTTTACATCATACTACACGTGTCGTGAGTTTTTGGAAATTAGATGAGAAGTCTTTTATGTTTAAAAACTTTTTAACAGATAAATGATTTTCTGAGGATCAAATAGGTTTGTTCTGAAATAAGTAATATCAAGAATAGTTTATGAAGTAAAGCGAATATGAAGGAATGTTATTGATGCCGTAATTGGAACTAAGTCTGAAAAATAACCCATCTGGAACTTGATTGGAATGATTACACACCGAACCCACTAAACACGTCTTTTATCAAAAAAAAAAATAACTGAACTGCCGGTTATATCTCCGTTCGAATTAAATCATCTGATTTTCACGCCAAACTGTCTTTTGTTTTTGGACCTAGGTAACTTGAGTAATTAAGTCCGCTGGGGTGTTTCTACACCTAATGCCCTAAAACCAACTGGTTTGGGAGCATTGGCCCAAAGCTCGCTAAGAAGCCTAGAAAGTCCAGATTAAAACAAAATCAAGCAAGTGTTCTCTCCGAGTTAAAATTCCTAACGGTTCTTTGTGTGAGAATAATCTTGATAAAAGACAGGCTTTTATAAAAAAAAATTAGCGGAGATATGAAGGTTTTATTCTATGATAAAGACTATTGCACGTTCACAGAGGTGTGTATGAAATGAAAACAAGAAAAAGGTGGAGTGAAGAATAAGACCTAGTTTCCTGTTAAGGAAGATAGAAATTCTAAAGTTGAAACCTTACTGGAAAACGAAACTTGAAAAATGCTTAACTCTTTATAAAACTTATGTGATCCTTTCAAAATTTTTATCTGGGCTTTATTATGTGACATGATGACGTAAATCGATCCTTCTGGAAACTTAACGACACTATTTGCACTGTACGTAAAGACATATAAAATCTGTAGTTAAATAAGAAGCGAGGTGTGAAAAATAAAGGTTCGATAGTCTAGACTTAGGATAATAGAATTGTTATTTTCTGAAACAAAACTTTAGGGTTTGGATCTTAGTTATTTTACAAAATTAGCTTGACCGGATTTTGTGGGTAATATCCGCTGAAAACCCTCATTAGACAACACTCCTCCTACTAGGGACACCTAGAGGTTTAACGGCTTGTTGCACACGCTCAGTGCAATCGCGTTCCCTGCGAAAGTGAGGTTAGAAAATTTTTTGTGAATAAATTGGCTTTGCTCGGGACGAGCAAATGATAAGTTTGGGGGTATTTGTTCATATCAAATTATTGCATTTTTATACCGCCCAATTTTTATCATATTACATATCGGTAGATACTCTTGAGCCGTGTTTTCTAGTCAATTACAGGATACAGGTTCTCGGCTCTAAACGGTGAAATTCATGGAAAAACACGACAAAACCCGGGTTCCTGCCAACCACAGATAAAACACGGATCTCCGCTCTTTATCCGTCTGTTGCCACACACCAGTTTAAGAGACAAAATGGCAAATCAATGTCGTTTTCATGCACAAGGCTCAATGGCAGCACAAGATCCAAGAAATCTACACGGAGCTCGAGGAAATCATGACAAAAAGATCCACATCAAATCACCTTTTGCTCAACAGAAATTCTGGAAAAATCGTGAAAAAAATCTGAGAAAATACATATACCAGAATAAAGGGCACACAAAACCAGGAGGAACCACAAAACCTGAAGACCTAAGTCCTCTATATGGCCGCGGTTCCGCGGCCTAAGCATGCTTAGGCCGCGGTTCCGCGGCCGTACTGGCGCCGCAGATGAAGATTTTGCAGGGGCTTTTTGGTCATTTCATGTTATGACAGAATATTGCCCTAGATTTCCTTTTCCCTGCCTATAAATAGCCTAGAACCTTGTGAAGCCAAAGGTGCATAATCTTGTATTTTTCTAGGTTTAGAATACTTGTTTCTTCTTCCTCTTCTCATCTCTTCTCCATTGAAAAACTTGTAGTGAGCTTTTGTGAGTGAAGAATGATGAATAAAGAAGTTCCTTTTGTTATTATATCTTGTCTTGTTCTTTAGTTAAATTATTATTGCTTGTAATTTTCATTTGTTAACTTAGTTGTTGATATTTCTTGTTGTTTCTTTCTTTTCTCTTTTCCTTTATCCTTAAACAACCATGACGCTTACGCTTGATCCTTGCGAAGGTGAGGTCGCAAATAGCTAGTTGTTATCTTCTAATCTCCTTCTTTCCATCTTCCTCTTTTGTTTTGTTTTCTTTTCATTATAATGTGTGAGTAGTTTCATACTTGTTAGGGTAGGATAAGGGAAGTTTGAGAGAAGGAAATCTCTCTCACTCTTTCCTTGCCCAACATCTTAAATCGACTCCCATTAATTGAACCACAATCCGCTCCTTACGGCACCCTATCCTACATGATAGCGGTGATTCCGTAGTGAGACCGGTTGTGGTTGAATTAACCGGAGGTTATGGATAAGAGCCAAGAACGGACGGACAAGCACCAAAAGGAAGAACTTATGCGTTGGAAAGCCTAGCTTATACTCGCAAGTTCCTTCCTAGTCGTGCTAATCCCCGTTGTTGCCGATTACCGTAACACCGATATTAAGAGTGGCAACGAAAGAGGTGAGCGACTCCTAACTCAAACTAACCTAATCCTAACCCTAACAAGCTCTCTTTACATATCATTTTAACACTTACTTAATCACAACAAAATCTGGAAAACTGGACTTAACTCGTTAAAACACTTAGAAAAAGATTCCCATCTCCCTGCGGACGACCCGTACTCAACCGGCTAGCTACAAGCGAAACCGTCTTGATTGCGGTAATTAACTAAACTTGAACACGCAGAATCCCTAACAATCATGATGGCAGTCACACTAGTGGGGGCTGGGTAGTCTACAAGCACATCCTTATACAGGTCCCTAGTCGTAGGATTATCGAGACGGGGCATCGATACTCCAGAGTAGACTAGTGTATACGCTTCTCATCCCAGATGTAAATTCCCGTTTCCATTTTAATAAAAGTTTCATATTTTCTGAATTCCAGTGGTTTCTTTTCTCTTTCCTTCATATTTGAAATGGTTGTTTAAGCTTAATATTGATATTTTTCCAAACCCTAAAAGTTAAAACCCAAGATTTAAAACTAATTTGGAAAACCAAACACAAACCAAAAGTTAAAAACAAATAAAATATTTTACAAAACCCCAAACCCTTTATTAAAACCTCAGCCCATTTTTTTTCAAACAAATAAATTATTTTAGCCGGCCCGTTTCCCTACTCAGCCCACACATTTCTTTTAATCAATCCCTAATTTAAATTCCCCCGGCCCGTTTTTTTTCCCTCAGCCCAAAAACTTTAATAAGGAATTATTTTTCACCCCAAGCCCATTTCTTCGGCCCGTGACCCGCTTCTCAACTCGACCCGACCTGCTCCACTCCCTCTTCCCCAACGGCTCTCCCCCATTCCCGCTCGCGATCCGCGTTTCTCGCCTCCGATCATACCCACGTCCACGCCTCCGTTGACGCGACGTTACACCACGACTCCAATCCTCATTCTCTTCCTCACACCCCCACCTCTCTTCTCTGCCAGTTCAAATTTTTCCCCACTCCTCTCCACTCACAAAAAACTCACCGAGCACCATTTTTTCCCCTCACTTCGCCGCCGGCGACGACCCTCGACAGCCCTCAGCGACCCCTCGCCAGCTCCTCCTCCACCAACAGAACTCCTCACCACCACACTCCATAAACCCTCCACCACTTCACTTCATCGGCCAAACCCCTGTACACCGAGTTCGGCCACCCTGCACCCCATGCCGGCGAGATTTCCACTGCACTCTAACCCCTCGTCGACACCTCCACTGAAACCCCGCATCATTACCACTATAGCCAAGCCCCACTATCTCTCTCCCTCCCTCTCTAGAAACCACACCCAAAATCACCCAAACCCAAACGACCGACACTCACTGCATCCCATAGCCGGAGCGACGCCGTCGACCGTCGTCGACCCCAGTGCACTCGCAGAGGACCATCAAGCACCCCTCAACCTCCAGTGACCGTGCAACGACTCCGGACAACTCCGATGCAAATTCCGCATCTCGAGCCAAGCTCGCGAGAATCCGTTTCACGGCGTACGTCACGCGTTCGTGACGCCGCTGCTGCCGTGCGACCCCGAGACGTTTCCAGGCAAGTGTTTACTTGCTTCATGCTAATATAGTTGTGGTACAAACCTAAATCATATAGTTTACAAATTTGCCGATTACCGGTATATTATGTGACCTAAGTGTTCGATGCTAGTCTCCAATGAAAATAATTGTTTGTTTTGACGGAAACTGACATTTTCTGTTGGCCCATATGGTGATAAATATAGTGTATGAATCTCGCTGGAAAATACGATTGTTAGTGACAAAAATTGATACCCCCAAATATGTCGTTAAACTAGAAATTTTCTCGTATCTGAAAATGAATAAAATCACCGTAAATTATATACATATTGGAATGATACGTTCGAGGGCTTAAATCGAAGCCGACTCGACGAACTTTAACCTTATGTAATATTCTAATGATTTCTGTTCTCTAATTGTGATGATAATTAGATCGGAGTGCGACTCTGGACTGCAGTCCAGAGCGACTCTGTTTATCGTGTACTGTACCAAAATGTGTGTCACTGTGTTTCCTAAAGTCGTATGTTATGGAACTCTGCATTAGATTAAATATAATTCTGTTAGATAAACAAAACAAGTGGTTCCATTCCGTTTCATTGTCGTTTGCTATTTTAAACTGTATTTAAAAAGGCAGAACGTATAACTGTCCAGAACAGATTCAGAAGTGATATACTGACATTAAACTGTGTATAACTTTCAACGTACAGATGCGATTGAGGATCCGTCTGTTGCTTTGAATACTCTATTGAAAAACCTAGATTTCATTCAACTGTAACATCGCTAAAATCTGAACTCAACTGGGTGCAATTCGTGTCGCGAAACGGACGTTCAGTTCTGAAACTGAATTTCCAGCCGCGAGCACTTAAAATGAAATAGCTATATCTTGAAAACCGGAATCCCGATTGAACTAAATCAAATTTTGATGAATTACTGACTGAGTGTTCTATTTATTTTACTTGCATCATTTTGTTGAATTGTTTCATATGAATTTATGCAATTTTTATAAGATAATGACATGCATATTGATTCATAATACTCATAGCTTAATGATGGCATACATACATATATCATACCCCATTTGCCATGTACATAGTGTTAGTGCATGTTAGAGTCAGTGGACATTGCATTATCGTGCGTGGTTGATGTTGGTTTAGAAGTGACGAGTATACTAATGGGAAGTGAATATTCGTGACAGTGATTGATACAGTGAGCAGTGATAAAACCGTGCCATTGGTATACTTGTACACGACTAAATCAAGATCACAAATAGTGTAAACCTGGGAATAAAGGGGAAATCGAAGTGGAAAGAGAATCGTATTTAGCGGGACCGTGTTTTAGAGGATGATCATTCGAGCAGTGATATATATATTAGGTAGGATCTAGCGATCCGGCTGACAGGGTTATGTCCCGAGCATGTGGGCCGTTGTCTCGGGTATGTACGAGACTCCTGTTAAACATGATCCTCCTTCCACTATGCGATTTCAAACATGACCTAGAGACCGATAGGGACACAGAACATATTCTGCATCGTATAGTGACATAGTGATTACTTGCATTGTTCTTACACCAGTATTACCTCAATTACCTGTTTCATCTTATTATAATAATATTGTTATTGTGTCGCTTTGATGACCTGAGTATGCATGCTCAGATTCCGCGGGAGGACCAGCACAGGAGACGGATCTACCCTTCGAGTTCACGGAGATACAGTCTGGTGTACTTCCTATCTTTACTGCTTTCCACAAAGTGATCGTGAGATTGAACTTGGTTAGTAATTATTCTTGTTATCTGTAATTTGTGAACAATGGAATTTTAATGTAATAAATTAGTGATGTGATTCCTTTAATACTGTGCTTTATTTACTGATTACCATGTAATGCTAGAAGCCGAAGTGTGACTACGGCAGGATGATTCCTTGACCGTAGGAGCATGGCTGGCCTAGTCATCCCTCGTTTTCCGTATTTTGGGAAGCGGGGCGTGACATGGTTTAGTTGGTATCAAAGCCTATGTTTAGTATCAAGGGATAACATTAACTATACTGTATTACGTTATTCTTGTTTCACTACTCTTGATTTTCATCCTTGATTCTGATCCTATCCTTTTGAATCTTCCAGTGATATGACGTCCCCGAACGACCCCTCCTCGGACTCCAGCTCTCAGGACCGCACGGAAAGAATACTTAGTGCACTGACCACTCTCGCGAAAGCTCAGGAGAGGAAGAAAGATTTACTCACTGAGGGACTCAGGGCAATTACCGCCGCAGGAGGACCCTCCGCACTCATTACCGCCCCCGAAGGCGCTACTCCACCAGCTTATCAGGCTAGGGCTGGTACCGTATCAGACTTCCGACGGTTACACCCAGCCGCATTCACAGGGCTAGCTGAACCCCTTGAGGCTGAGCAATGGCTGGTGAACATGGAAAATTTATTGACAGCCGCCAGGGTTCCAGAGGAAGACAGAGTGGACGTGATAAAGATTCAATTAGAAGACGAAGCCCGTACATGGTGGTCGGTGGAAGAAAGCAGACTTGACGAGCCGATTGAATGGAGCAAGTTTAAGGAGTGCTTCCTAGATCATTATTTTCCTTCCACAGACAAGGCAGAAATGGAGGAAAGGTTTATTCTTTTGAAGCAAAATGGACGCCCAGTGGATGTTTATGCGGCAGAGTTCAACCGTCTGAGCCGCTTTGCTCTATACATGGTCAAATCAGAGGCCACCAGGGCCAGACGCTTCCTTCAGGGGTTAGATTTTGAGTTGCAGCAGTTGATTGCATCATTGGATTTGCAGACTTTCGCACAGGTACTCAACGCGGCGAGAGTTCAGGAGCAATTGATTAACAAGTTCAGAAGACCCCCAGTCGTTCCAGCACGTACCCACGCGCCTTCTCGAGGAGCCATACCGGTTCACAAAGCAGGAACGACACAAATGAAGCGCCCGTTCGTACCACAGCATCGCCCCCAGAGACAGGGCGTAGTTTGCGGCTATTGCGGTAGAGGAGGGCATACCCAGAAAGATTGTCGCCGTGCCAAGGGACAGTGCTTGATTTGCGGGTCCAGTCAGCACAAGATTAACAGTTGCCCTGAGCGAGCAGAGATACAGGGAGGTTCTGGACCACCACAGCAAAGGCCGCAGGAGCAGAGGCAACCCTTTACAGGTCGCGGTCAGGGACGGGCTTTCACCTTGACCGCCGAGCAGGCAGAGGCGTCAGGAGACGTTGTTACAGGTACTCTACTCGTACATTCCTTGCCAGCTAGAGTACTATTTGATTCGGGAGCATCGCATTGTTTCTTGTCTGAGCATTTCACTGATACACACTCAATACCACATGAATCATTAACCAAGGGATGGGAAATTCATACGGGTAATGGCATTATAATATCTAGTCGATTATGCCCGGTTGTAGTGTGTGGCAGGGAATTCTATGCGAATTTCCTACTCATTGGGACAGGCAGTTACGACGCAATTCTCGGAATGGATTGGATGAGCACTTTCCATGCAGTTATCGATTGTCGTGCAAGGAAGGTGATCTTCCGCATTCCCAATCACCCGGAGTTTACTTTCGAGGGCGGAAGCGAATCTTTGGAGCCAGCTAAATACAGAGCAAAGCCCAAGGAACTGACAGCTATGGAGATTGATAAGAGCCCAGTCCCAGAAATTGTTCGAGACTTTCTGGACGTATTTCCCGAAGATCTACCAGGTCTACCACCTCCTCGAATTTTGGAGTTCTCAATCGGTTTGACTCCAGGTACAGCCCCAGTATCCAGAGCCCCATACAGAATGGCACCAGTTGAGTTGGCGAAATTGAAGAAGCAGGTTGAAGAACTATTGGAGAAGGGATTTATTCGGCCAAGCGCTTCACCGTGGGGTGCACCAGTTCTGTTAGTAAAGAAGAAGGATGGATCGCTGCGAATGTGTATAGATTATCGGGAGCTGAACAAGGTCACAATAAAGAACAAGTACCCAATACCGCGCATTGACGACCTATTCGATCAGCTAAGCGGAGCCAAGGTATTCTCGAAGTTGGACCTCCATTCTGGATATCATCAAATCAGAGTAGCAGCCGAGGATGTATGCAAGACGGCTTTCAGGACCCGATACGGGCATTACGAGTTTCTTGTGATGTCGTTCGGTGTTACCAATGCCCCAGCAATATTCATGGACTTAATGAACAGAGTGTTCGCAAAGTACTTGGACACATTTGTCGTTGTGTTTATCGACGACATACTTGTCTACTCGAAGACCCGTGAAGAGCACGCTGAACATTTGCGCACGGTCCTACAAATTCTTCGGGAAGAGAAGTTGTATGCGAAGCTAAGCAAGTGTGAATTCTGGCTTGACAAGGTTCAGTTTTTGGGACATATTGTTTCGGGCGAAGGCATCTCGGTGGACCCAGCAAAGATAGAATCTGTCAGAGATTGGCCAACGCCGAAGTCAGTGGCCGAGATCAGGAGCTTTATAGGATTGGCAGGTTATTATCGGAGATTCGTCCAAGATTTCTCAAGAATCGCTGAACCATTGACGAGGCTGACACGGAAGGACGTACTGTTTACGTGGACAGAGGAGTGCACTCAAGCATTCGACACACTAAAGCAGAAGTTAACCACGGCGCCTATTCTTACAATACCAGATAATTCCGGTGGTTTGGTGATACACAGTGATGCCTCAGGGAAGGGTTTAGGCTGTGTTCTAATGCAGCACGGTCGAGTAGTTGCTTACGCCTCTCGACAACTAAGAAACCATGAGAAGAACTACCCTACGCATGACTTGGAGTTAGCTGCGGTAGTCTTTGCGTTGAAGATTTGGAGGCACTATTTATTGGGTGAGAAAGTGGAGGTGTACACAGATCACAAAAGTTTGAAGTATGTTTTCACTCAGAAGGAACTGAACATGAGGCAGTGCCGATGGCTAGAGTTGATGGCAGATTATGACTTAGACCTTCAGTATCACCCGGGGAAGGTCAATGTTGTACCAGATGCACTCAGTCGCAAACCAGCGGTCATGATGTTGACCGATCAGAGGAGAATTATTGAGGATTTCCAGAGACTTGAACTTAAGGTCGTTACGCCGAACGCACTCAGTCAATTTTGGCAACTACAGGTGCAATCTTCCCTGGTGGATCGCATCAAGATTGCACAAGCGGATGATCCCCGATTGCAAAAGTTCAGAGAGCAAGTGGAAGCTGGACTGAGAACGGATTTGATTATACATGAAGATGGCTCTCTGAGATTCGGCAGCAGACTTTGCGTACCTAAGGGAGATGTTCAAGAAGAAGTTTTGGCTGAAGCACACAGTTCAGCTTATTCTGTGCATCCGGGAGGTACAAAAATGTACCAGGACCTAAAGCAGCACTTTTGGTAGAACGGAATGAAGCGGGAAATTGCGAGGTTCGTATCCAGGTGCTTGGTATGTCAGCAGGTGAAGGCGGAACATCAGCGGACAGCAGGATTGTTACAACCACTGCCGATACCTGAATGGAAGTGGGAGCACATTACCATGAATTTTGTGACGGCCTTACCACGGAGCCCTAGGGGCAATAACGCCATTTGGGTTATTGTCGATCGCCTCACAAAAGCTGCACACTTCCTACCTTTCCGAGTGGGACAGTCGACAGAATCACTGGCAGAAAGATATATGCAGGAGATTGTACGACTTCACGGTGTTCCAGTCAGCATTGTGTCAGACCGGGACACCAGATTTTTGTCACACTTTTGGAAGAGCCTACAGGAAAGTTTGGGAACCCGCCTTAAATTCAGCACAGCCTATCACCCGCAGACGGATGGACAATCCGAGCGTACGATTCAGACGCTCGAGGATATGTTGAGAGCCTGTATGTTGGACTTTCAGGGTTCCTGGGAGGACCATCTGCACCTAGTCGAGTTCTCTTACAACAATAGTTATCAGGCTAGTATTCAGATGGCTCCTTTTGAAGCACTATGTGGGCAGAAGTGTCGATCCCCGGTATATTGGGATGATGTGGGAGAACGAAGATTATTGGGCCCCGAACTCATCGTTCAGACAGTTGACAAGGTCCAAATGATCAGGCAGCGTATTAAGACGGCTCAGGATCGACAAAAGAGTTGGGCAGATACCAGTAGGAGGGCACTAGAATTCGAAGTCGGAGATCATGTGTTCTTGAAGATTTCCCCTACTCGTGGAGTTATCAGGTTCGGAGGTCGGGGAAAGCTTAGTCCCCGTTTTATCGGACCTTTTGAGGTGCTAGAGCGAGTGGGAGAGGTGGCCTATCGACTGGCCTTGCCTCCATCGCTAGCTGGTGTGCACAATACCTTCCACGTGTCACAGTTGCGGCGTTATGTTCGGGATGAGAGCCATGTCCTGGACCATTCAGAGCTAGTTTTGGGCACCGATTTATCATACGAGGAGCAGCCTACTACCATCCTCGACCGCAGAGAGAAAGTGCTGAAGAATAAGATCATTCCTTTAGTCCGAGTGTCTTGGGGCGGTCGTTCCCCAGGAGAATCCACCTGGGAGCAAGAGGAAGATATCCGTAATCGTTATCCACATCTCTTTGTTTAGTACTTTGTCTCCTTGTATCCTCGTTAAATTTCGAGGACGAAATTTTTGTTAAGGGGGGTATGATGTAAATCCCCGTTTCCATTTTAATAAAAGTTTCATATTTTCTGAATTCCAGTGGTTTCTTTTCTCTTTCCTTCATATTTGAAATGGTTGTTTAAGCTTAATATTGATATTTTTCCAAACCCTAAAAGTTAAAACCCAAGATTTAAAACTAATTTGGAAAACCAAACACAAACCAAAAGTTAAAAACAAATAAAATATTTTACAAAACCCCAAACCCTTTATTAAAACCTCAGCCCATTTTTTTTCAAACAAATAAATTATTTTAGCCGGCCCGTTTCCCTACTCAGCCCACACATTTCTTTTAATCAATCCCTAATTTAAATTCCCCCGGCCCGTTTTTTTTCCCTCAGCCCAAAAACTTTAATAAGGAATTATTTTTCACCCCAAGCCCATTTCTTCGGCTCGTGACCCGCTTCTCAACTCGACCCGACCCGCTCCACTACCTCTTCCCCAACGGCTCTCCCCCATTCCCGCTCGCGATCCGCGTTTCTCGCCTCCGATCGCGCCCACGCCCACGCCTCTGTTGACGCGACGTTACACCACGACTCCAATCCTCATTCTCTTCCTCACACCCCCACCTCTCTTCTCTGCCAGTTCAAATTTTTCCCCACTCCTCTCCACTCACAAAAAACACACCGAGCACCATTTTTTCCCCTCACTTCGCCGCCGGCGACGACCCTCGACAGCCCTCAGCGACCCCTCGCCAGCTCCTCCTCCACCAACAGAACTCCTCACCACTACACTCCATAAACCCTCCACCACCTCACTTCATCGGCCAAACCCCTGTACACCGAGTTCGGCCAGCCTGCACCCCATGCCAGCGAGATTTCCACTGCACTCTAACCCCTCGTCGACACCTCCACTAGAACCCCGCATCATTACCACTATAGCCAAGCCCCACTATCTCTCTCTCTCCCTCTCTAGAAACCACACCCAAAATCACCCAAACCCAAACGACCGACACTCACTGCATCCCATAGCCGGAGCGACGCCGTCGACCGTCGTCGACCCCAGTGCACTCGCGGAGGACCATCAAGCACCCCTCAACCTCCAGTGACCGTGCAACGACTCCGGACAACTCCGACGCAAATTCCGCATCTCGAGCCAAGCTCGCGAGAATCCGTTTCACGGCGTACGTCACGCGTTCGTGACGCCGCTGCTGCCGTGCGACCCCGAGACGTTTCCAGGCAAGTGTTTACTTGCTTCATGCTAATATAGTTGTGGTACAAACCTAAATCATATAGTTTACAAATTTGCCGATTACCGATATATTATGTGACCTAAGTGTTCGATGCTAGTCTCCAATGAAAATAATTGTTTATTTTGACGGAAACTGACATTTTCTGTTGGCCCATATGGTGATAAATATCGTGTATGAATCTCGCTGGAAAATACGATTGTTAGTGACAAAAATTGATACCCCCAAATATGCCGTTAAACTAAAAATTTTCTCGTATCTGAAAATGAATAAAATCACCGTAAATTATATACATATTGGAATGATACGTTCGAGGGCTTAAATCGAAGACGACTTGACAAACTTTAACCCTATGTAAGATTCTAATGATTTCTGTTCTCTAACTGTGATGATAATTAGATCGGAGTGCGACTCTGGACTGCAGTCCAGAGCGACTCTGTTTATCGTGTACTGTACCAAAATGTGTGCCACTGTGTTTCCTGAAGTCGTATGTTACGGAACTCTGCAGTAGATTAAATATAATTC
Source organism: Agapanthus africanus (assembly GCA_030015575.1). NCBI lineage: Eukaryota > Viridiplantae > Streptophyta > Magnoliopsida > Asparagales > Amaryllidaceae > Agapanthus > Agapanthus africanus. Next base: position 134,611,333 of record JASDDO010000004.1, on the reverse strand, counting down.
TGTTATCTAAACAAAACAAGTAGTTCCATTCCGTTTCATTGTCGTTTGCTATTTTAAACTGTATTTAAAAGGGCAGAACGTATAACTGTCCAGAACAGATTCAGAAGTGATATACTGACATTAAACTGTGTATAACTTTCAACATACATATGCGATTGAGGATCCGTCTATTGCGTTGAATACTCTATTAAAAACCCTAGATTTCACTCAACTGTAACATTGCTAATATCTGAACCCAACTGGGTACAATTCGTGTCGCAAAACGGACGTTCAGTTCTGAAACTGAATTTCCAGCCGCGAGCACTTAAAATGAAATAGCTATATCTTGAAAACCGGAATCCCGATTGAACTGAATCAAATTTTGATGAATTACTGACTGAGTGTTCTATTTATCTTACTTGCATCATTTTGTTGAATTGTTTCATATGAATTTATGCAATTTTTATAAGATAATGACATGCATATTGATTCATAATACTCATAGCTTAATGATGGCATACATACATATATCATACCCCATTTGCCATGTACATAGTGTTAGTGCGTGTTAGAGTCAGTGGACATTGTATTATCATGCGTGGTTGATGTTGGTTTAGAAGTGACGAGTATACTAATGGGAAGTGAATATTCGTGACAGTGATTGATACAGTGAGCAGTGATAAAACCGTGCCATTGGTATACTTGTACACGACTAAATCAAGATCACAAATAGTGTAAACCTGGGAATAAAGGGGAAATCGAAGTGGAAAGAGAATCATATTTAGCGGGACCGTGTTTTAGAGGATGATCATTCGAGCAGTGATATATATATTAGGTAGGATCTAGCGATCCGGCTGACAGGGTTATGTCCCGAGCATGTGGGTCGTTGTCTCGGGTATGTACGAGACTCCTGTTAAACATGATCCTCCTTCCACTATGCGATTTCAAACATGACCTAGAGACCGATAGGGACACAGAACATATTCTGCATCATATAGTGACATAGTGATTACTTGCATTGTTCTTACACCAGTATTACCTCAATTACCTGTTTCATCTTATTATAATAATATTGTTATTGTGTCGCGCTGACGACCGAGTATGCATGCTCAGATTCCGCGGGAGGACCACCACAGGAGACGGATCTACCCTTCGAGTTCACGGAGATATAGTCCGGTGTACTTCCTATCTTTACTGCTTTCCACAAAGTGATCGTGAGATTGAACTTGGTTAGTAATTGTTCTTGTTATCTGTAATTTGTGAACAATGAAATTTTAATGTAATAAATTAGTGATGTGATTCCTTTAATACTGTGGTTTATTTACTGATTACCATGTAATGCTAGAAGCCGAAGTGTGACTACGGCGGGAAGATTCCTTGACCGTAGGAGCATGGTTGGCCTAGTCATCCCTCGTTTTCCGTATTTTGGGAAGCGGGGCGTGACACCAGCAGGGGAGATGGTCTGTCCCACAGCCATTAGTACATCGTACTGGAGATAGTATGCAGGTGCTCATTAGGTTATGAGTACACTGGACAGGACTCGTCGGGGACTGCTGGTGGGTATTCTACCTATCGTCGGGTAGCAATTCCCAGGTGACATGAGTACAGCTTAGTCCGTCAACTTGACACTACTACTTCGCCTCGAGTGTGTTCCCACTGTACTTTAATTACTACCCTACCACGGCTCAAAGGAGTCATGCAAACAGGTAGTAGTTAGGTGCAGTCCCGAAGCACTTGGAGGCAGTGGCGGTTAGATAGGATTCGTCTCTCCCGGTATTGGAGGTTGATATCGCACTGTGTTCGGAGAGCCATTACACAAAGTCCCTGGCTAGGGCAAGCGAGATTTACTGGTAGGTATTCCAGTAGTTTCTCAGGGTGTTTTGGGCTACACTCCGGCACGACTTATTGCACTATTAGGGGTCTAACGATTACCGCCCCCTAGGCCCGATATGCGATACTCTTAGACGAACAGACCGGACTGTACGGAGATTATCAAATTCAGGCTCAGTAGGAGTTCGGATGGGTTTTATCATCGGCCTTCTTATCGACAGATACCTGGGTATCCATTACGTGCAGCTAGTACCACTTGCGGCTTGTGGTTAAACCCACTGCCAGCGTACTGTCGAGTCTTTAGAGTCTTACATAGAGAGTTTCCCTGCATCGGGCAAAAGATGTACAGGCCGTATGGTTTTACGGCAGGGCTTCGATCACGTATGTGCACTTGTGCTTGTATGATGTTCGGGAAGATAATACTAGTGGGCTTTGGTTTAAGCCGAATCCTAGTATTATATTGATGGATCAGTTTCGTCTTTTTGTATTCGTGTTTCTTGGAACACGGATGCGGGTATGTATATACGGATGAGAGGGGCATTCTTGTAATTACTCAAGATTGCTTATAGAAGAAGACACCTCATTAGGGTTTTGATTATTTATATGATTAAAACAATTATGAGGTGGAGGAATTATATTGTTATATTGATATATGATAATTCAAGCATGGCTACTTAGTTTGACTATTTGACTTAGATATTTTGTGAGATATTTTTGGCACTAGATATTTTGGGTGAGATATTTTCTCTTCACATGCTTATGGTCATATCAAGAGAGCCATCATAATTATCATTTGTGAAAATACTTTCTCTTTCCTCAAGTTCCATCTTCTTCTTCCTCTTAACCTTTAAGGTCTCATGAGTTGAGTAAATTAAGGTTCCAAGAGACAAATAAATCCATCTTCATTCTCTACATCACCTAGGCCATCTAGTTTAGCAAGCTAGTTGCCTTAGTTACCTTGAATTTGAGGTAGGAGCTCGGACTATAGACACTCGGGTGGATCGTCTTTGACTTGAGGAAGCCGACGAGGAAGCTAATATCCGGATCGATCCTCGGAGGCTATGATGATGAGGAGGACAGCGAAGAAGACCTGAAGGACTTGTATCTTGAGATATAACACTCTTTCCGAGTAGTTAAACCTCAAGTAGTATGCTATCTAGGGTTTATGATCGATCCTTGGTTCTAGTCGGTGTTGCGAAGTCCGTAAAAATCATTTTTTGCCATTTCCACCTCCCCGCGAACACGTTGGGTGAGCGACATCGACTTAAAGTGGTATCAGAGCCTCTCATAAACCTTAGATAGCTTGTAGCGATATTCGAAATCCGCCGTTTTTGTCGCGCAAAAACTGCCGACAAAAACAATTTCCAAAATTGAAGTTTTGAGTTGTTTGCACACCCCGCGGACTCACGATTTGAACCGAGAAGCCGCGGGGTGGAGAGTGCGCACCCCGGGGACACCTCGGGGGGACCGAACGGCTGGGCCCACTCTCCAAGACCACCACAAGGTGCTCTTGGCGGTGGAGACCCGAAACTGCCCCACCAATGGCAAGAAGGATCCGAATGGATTTGAGCATAGCCACTGGAGAAAAGGTTTCGTCATAGTCCAAACCAGGTCTTTGACGAAAACCCTTTGCAACAAGTCTAGCCTTATAGGTTTCAACCTGTCCATCTACACCAATCTTCTTTCTGAAGATCCATTTGCAGCCTACGGGTTTTACCCCTTCTGGAGCAACGTCCAAAGTCCATACTTTGTTGGTGTACATGGACTCCATCTCAGTCGGCATTGCATCCAGCCATTTTACCGAATCAGTGCTCTGAATGGCCTGCTGGAAGTTAGTCGGCTCATCATTATCAATGATGCAATCCTCTCTATCCCCGTCTATGAGAAAACCGTAGTATCTCTCAGGTGGATGAGAAAGCCTACTACTCCTGCAGAGCGGTGCAGGAATGTCCTGTTCTTTTGAAACTTCTGGTTCCACCAAGCTTTCAGCAATAGATTGTGGTTTTGGAATTTCTTCCAGTTCTATTGCGCTCCCACTTATTTCTTTTTCTAAAAACTGATGTTCCAGAAAATGGGCATGACGAGAAACAAAAACCTTTTGTTCCTCTGCGTAATAGAAAAGATACCCCCTGGAGTTCTTTGGGTATCCCACAAACTTACACAGTACTGAGCGTGCCTCTAGTTTGTCCGCATGCTGCTTTTTGACAAAAGCTGGACATCCCCATACCTTCAGATATTGAAGATAGGGTTTCTTCCCACTCTACATCTGATATGGTGTGGTATGCACAGTCTTGGTAGGAACCTTGTTCAAAAGATATGCAGCTGATTCTAGTGCATAACCCCAGAATGATCGCGGTAACTCAGCGTTACTCATTATGGAACGTACCATATCCAATAGAGTTCGGTTTCGTCTCTCCGATACACCGTTGTGCTGAGGTGTGTATGGAGGAGTAAGCTGAGAGAGAATTCCATTCTCTTTTAGGTAATCCAGGAACTCGACACTTAAGTATTCACCACCTCGATCAGATCTCAGTGTCTTGATACTTTTACTGATTTGTTTTTCTACTTCATTCTTATATTCCTAGAATATCTCAAAGGCCTCGGATTTATGCTTCATTAAGAAGACATGTCCGTACCTGGAGAAATTATCCGTAAAAGTAATGAAATAGGAAAACACACCTCTTGCATGTGTAGACATTGGACCACACATGTCGCTGTGTATGAGTCCCAAGAGCTCGCTCGCCCTTACTCCGTGTCCAGTAAACGGAGTCTTTGTCATCTTTCCTTTGAGACATGATTGACAAGTTGCATAAGATTGATATTCGAACGGATTCAAATATCCTTCTTTTTGTAACTTGTTTAACCTTGTCTCATTGATGTGACCTAGTCTACAATGCCATAAGAAATCATGATTTAATTATGGAGACTTTCTTTTGTGTGTATTCTGGATATTGAAAATATGCGGTTGGTTTAACACATATATACCGTTGCTTAATGTACCCGACCCAATCAAACTATGATTAAGGTGGATGTTTACAACATCGCTTACAAATGCAAAATCATAACCTTCTTTGGACATTAAAGATACAGATATGATATTAGAAGTCGAACTGGGTACAAAATAACAGTTGCGCAAAACCAAAACATGTCCAATGGTCAATCTTAAGTGATAATCCCCCATGGACACAGCATCCATGCTTGCTCCGTTTGCAACTCTGAGGGTCATATCACCCGCCTTCAAAACTCTACGACTTCTCAGTGCCTGCAAAGAATTACAGATATGAGATCCTGATCCGGTATCCAATACCCAGGAAGTAGAGTTGATTGACAGACAGTTTTCAATTACAAACACACCTGAAGCCGAAGCCACAACTTGTTTCGGGTCCTGGTCCTTGGCCCTCCAAGCCCTGCAATGTTTCTTCCGGTGTCCTTTCTTATGACAATAAAAGAACTCTTCCTTTCCCACTGTAGGTCTCGCTACTTTTGCCTTTCCCTTGGATTCCACTTTACTAACACCTCCTCTCGGTTTGGTGGGGGCTTTCTTCTTCTTTCCTTTGGCTTTCGCCTTGGACCTAGAAGAGGAAGCTCCTCCAACAGACAGAGCGGGTGTTTCCCTTGCTTTCTGCAGGGTGCCCTCTGCACTCCTCAACATGTTGAGGAGTTCCGGAAGTTCAACTTCTTTACTTTGCATATTAAAATTCAAGATAAACTAGACGTAGGTGGAAGGAAGGGACTGGAGAAACAAGTTCGTATACAGCTCATTCTTTAACGTGGTCCCGAGGTCTGCGAGCTCCTCAATGTAGCCAATCATCATAAGGATGTGTTTCCCTACAGATGATCCGACGGCCAACCTCGCTTGAAACAGCTTCTTCGAGGTCTCGTATCTTGCGATACGGGATTGCTCTCCATATAGTTCCTTAGTATGGAGGAATATGGATTCAAGATCCATATTCTCGTGCCTCCTCTGATGTTCATTGTCCATAGAGGCAAGCACGAGGCACTTGGCCTTCGCACAGTCAATCTCCCAGGTCTTACGGATTTCCTTATCCGTGACGTTGGATTCTGGACCTGGGACGGCGGGGGCCTTAGTGGTAAGGAGATACCCCAACTTGTCATAAGTGATTGCCATTTTTACATTCCTGAACCAATCTTTGTAGTTTAGCCCTGTCAATATATTTTTATCAAATAGTAACTTAAGGCCCGTCATGATGTTGGTTGCTGCAATTAGGAGAGAGAGAAGAAACACTTTAGTATGATGCACTTGCAAGTTTAGAGTGGTTTTTAGTTTGTCTAAATAGGATGGCTCCCGCTGTTTCTCGAATCCTTCCTCAAAGCATAAAAGAAGAATTAGTCAGTTTTAATCTCTGTTGGGGTAAAAATTTGCACACCGATTGACCGAGTCAAAGTCAAGGTCAACCCCCAAGCAAGGTGGGCCCAAGCCCAGGTCGAGCGGGCCCATGCCCAAGTCGAGCCCGCGGCCAGCCTCCTCCATGCCAAAATATAGATCATGTAATAAATATTTTTTTATGTAATTTTTTATGCATGAATGTATACGAAATGGGAATAAAGCCAAATTTTTGTAAGCCCATGGCTTATGTGCAAAAAGAAATGGCACATGAGCCATGGGTTGGCTAAAATTCTATTTTTGTAAAGCCCAATGGGCTATATGTAAAGTGTATAGCCTATAAAGGCAAGGATAATGAAAATATCCCAACAACTTTTTCTCTCTCCAAAGAAAAATCTAGATCTGTGATCTTCTCCTTCTTCAAGGTTCTAAACCTTCCTCTTTTTTAATTAAATCAAGAGTTTTACTCTTCCTTTTCCAAAACTAAATAGTTTTTCACCACAAAACCCACAAAGGGGAACTCAGATCTGCCATCAGATATCAGAAAGCAGAGATTTTTAGAATCTCATATTTCTTGATCTTCAAGATCCGGCCAACAAAAGAAGAAGAAGGAGACCCATCTCCAGAAACCCCACTTTGGGGAAGAACTAGGGCTCAAGGGGAGAAGCCCTTCATCAGCTTCCAAACATCTTAGGAGTTTAACTCCTCATATATATATATATATATATATATATATATATATATATGTATATATATGTATATATATATATGTATGTATGTATGTATATATATGTGTATATATATATATATGTATGTATGTATCTATATGTATGTATGTATGTATGTATATACAGAATAATAAGTGCTCCTTTCTGGGAGTACAACTCCCATTGCAGGGACCAAGTCCCTTTTGCTGCTCGAGCGCCCACGTGCTGACACGTGGTGCGCTAGCGCTCTTGCGCTCAGAGCACTAGCGCCCAGAGCACTAGCGCCCAGAGCGCTAGCGCTCGAGCGCCCACGTGCTGACACGTGGCGCGCTAGCGCTCATAGCGCTAGCGTGCTTGCGCTCGAGCGCCCACGTGTTGACACATGGCGCGCTAGCGCTCAAAGCGCTAGCGCTCTTGCGCTCAGAGCGCTCTTGCGCTCAGAGCGCTAGTGCCCAAAGCGCTAGCGCCCACGTGCTGACACGTGGCGCGCTAGCGCTCAGTGCGCTAGCGCTCTTGCGCTCAGAGCGCTAGCGTCCGAGCGCCCACGTGTTGACACGTGGCGCGCTAGCGCTCAATGCGCTAGCGCTCTTGCGCTAGCGCCCAAAGCGCTAGCGCCCACGTGCTGACACATGGCGCACTAGCGCTCAGTGCGCTAGCGCCCGAGCGCCCACGTGCTGACACGTGGTGCGCTAGCGCTCTTGCGCTCAAAGCGCTGGCGCTGGCCCCACGCATATTTTGGATGCCTTTTCCCCCTTTTTTATATATATACATGTATATATACATATGCATACATATGTATACACACACATACTCCACGACACTGTCCCTGTTAGAAAAAAATTACTAACGGGGCGCTGCCCCACACCCCGCAAGGGGGCTGCTAGCCCCTTTGACCCCCAGCCCGCTATCCGGGTAGCGGGACCCCCGTAAAAACTCTGCGGGGCCCCCGATATATCCAAAACCCCTTCAAAACACAACACTGCACATTGAGTTCGCATGACCAGTTTAACCCGTCAATCGGAGGTTCCCTCGCTCCAAAAGCGAGGGGTAATTAACGGCAGCTTAGTCCGCGGCTGCCAGAGTTTCGGATCCCCACAATCATTAAACCTCGGCCTACCCTAGGCAGGGGGAATCTGTAATGCGCCTGACAAGCGCGCGCGTATTCCCATCTCAATGGGGTGACAAAAAACACCCTACAGATTCTGGCACGCCCGGTGGGACCTATCTCTCCTCCCATATTTCGGTGTAAACGTTCATGCGAACTCAATCAATATACATATCTATATTTATACTAAAATAATGCTCTTTCATGCAGGTTTTTGAGCAATCACTTCTCAACAATGTCTCCAAAAATGAACCCAGCTCTCAACATGGCTCCCGTCTCCTACACAATGAAGATAGACTCCAGGACGGTCCTCCCGGCAAGTCTCGGACGACAGTGGGAAGAACCGCTGCTACAATTTGGGTCTATTCTGTTTGTCTCGGCCAATGCCATCCCTGCACCTCAAGCTCTGGTAACCGACAAACCGGTCTCGAAAGGCAAGAGACCAAATGTGGTGGTCTCGAAGACGCCCCAACTCAAACGCAAGTCGGTGTTTGAACGACTCTCCTTGGCCCCAGTTGGGGGCAAGGCCATCAACACCAACAAAGCAACAAGGCCTCTCGAGCAAGCTCCGGCGGTGCCCCTGACAACTGCTCGATCGGGTGTCTTCTCTAAGCTCCCCGCTAATCGACTCACGGCGGCTTCCCAGGAAACAGATGCCCGCCAAGCCCTTAAAATTGAGAAGCTAAGACAGAAAAGGATCAGATATAGAGCCAACCAAAGGGCTAGGGCTCCTGCTAGGCTGAACCTCATGAGGTTCGAAGAACAGGGTTACCCCGCCGAAGATGAGGAAATGGCTGGATATGTGGTCCACATTGTCTACACGGTGGGCACGCGCAGCAAGAGCAAGGACGAGGCCACCACATCTCAGATCCCATCTGGCTTGAATGTGGTTGCCGCTTCCTAAGAATAGCCGCCTCCACTGGATGATGAAAACCCTCTCGATGAGGATGATAGGCAGAAAGACCCTTTGGTCCATGAGGAGTCGGGCTCGGAAAGCGAAGATGAGCCAATCTTCCGTCCCAAGAACGCAGAGCAGCAACTTCTCCAAGAGCTCCGAAAACAGATCAGAAGCAAAGACAAGGAGATGGCCAAGTTCTACTCAAAAATTGACGACTTGACAAACGTCGTCTTACAGCTCACGGCCCAACTTGCCTCTCAGCCGCCCAATCAGGCGCATGGATCTCATGAACCGGGAAACGGTGTCCCGAAACAGCCAAAGCTCGTTCCCTCAAATCCAAAAGTGGGCGGACCGCATGAAAGCCAGTCGCATCCTATCTTAGGAAATTTCTTGGCTACCGGTGACAGTAGCCCGCTAACTCAAGATCAAATCATGGATTTGGTTGCCAACAAAGTCAAAACATTGGTAGCCGAAGCCGAAGCGCAAAAAGATATCAACAGCAGTGGGAGACCATATCCTGCTTAGTATGATCTGGTAGAATTTTCTAGCGGCTATGTCATCCCTAAATTCGGAAGATTTGATGGGACGGGAAATGCGAATCAACACATCGCCCACTTCAAAGCCTCATGCGGGAATACTGGGGGCAACGATATGCTTCTCCTCCGCCAGTTCGTTAATAGCTTGACCGATGTTTCTTTCGACTGGTACGCGAGCATACCGGATGGCTCCGTCATAACTTTCGTCCAAATGGAGTCTCTGTTTCGGCAGAGGTTCATGAGCGTCAGCGATAAGATCACCATTGCTGACCTCGTAAGGACCAAGTTAAAGAACAACGAAAGCAGCACGGATTTTATAACCCGATGGCGCAATCTCTCCGTCAAATGCGAACCGCCAATAAAGCAGGACCGATCTGTCAGTCTCCTCGTTGGAAATCTCAACAATTGGATGGCCCCATTTCAATGCACCGCGGGTCTCAAAACATTCCAAGAGCTGACTAGGAAAGTTCAGATGCTGGAGCACTCTAAGTAGGAGTCCTCCTCTGACTCCCAAAATAACTATAGGTCCTAGAGAAACCGAAATGACGAAAATTGCAAAGGTGGAAATTCAGACGATACTGAATCTTTCAATGCCTCGGCTAACCGAAATAAGCAAGGGTCGAGCGGGCCTAATGCCAACCAGCTTCGTAAGTTCATGTTCGGAGAGGGAGGAGAATCTCCACTGAAAGAGAAGCTGGACAAGGTCTATTCCTTCAGAAGGGACAAAATCCGTAAAATATTCAAAGACGCCCTGAGGAACGGTCTACAACTGCCAGAGTCAAAAAGACCGCATGAAGCGAATAGGACCGACGACCCCAAATACTGCCCCTATCATAGAGTGATAGGTCATGTCATTGAGGACTGCTTCATCTTCAAAGATTGGGTCAAAAAGCAATATAAGGCAGGAGAGATAGAACTGTCTAAGGGCGTGTTAACGAACAGGCCAGTTGCGACCGCCAATTTCATACAAACGGAGACCGAAGTTCTTCGTGAAACCGATTCTCTCAGACATCTGCCTTTCTCTGAAAACAGTCGACCACCACGTCATTAAATTGGGAACAGTCGACCTCTAAGTCGTTAAACTGGGAATGTAAAAAAATATATATGTGTAAATAAACATAAAAATGTGTAAATAAAAGAAAAATAAAGAAAATTCGAAATGATGGGGCAACTCGCAATAAAAATTAGCGAGTAAAATAAAGATGAAAATAAAGCCGAAATGATGGGGCAACCGCGAATAAATAGCCAAAATGATAGGGCAATTGCGACCTTCGTGATAAGAAAAGCTGAAATGATAGAGCAATCGCGGTAAAACAAAAACAAAAACCAAAAAAAAAACAATGGCGAATGATGAGTCACTCCTGGTACCATATTCCAGTGCAGCGATGCAGACGCCAACCAAAACTCAAATCCCCAAGTGGCGAATGATGAGTCGCTCCTGGTACCATATTCCAGTGCAGCGATGTAGACGCCAACCAAATTCCAAATCCCATACCCCAACGGCGAATGATGAGTCGCTCCTGGTACCATATTCCAGTGCAGCGATGCAGACGCCAACAAAGGCCCGAAATGTTTCCGACCCTACGGTCTGGACCATACATCCTGCAAAACCGTATACAATCCACGGGCGTAAAACAATCCTAATCTCTCCCAAGTCCTACCGGTGAGACCACATTCAAAGTCCCACCAAAAATAATAAATAAAAAATAAAAAAAAGGGTATGTCCACAAGCAAAATGGGAACGGATGAAAACCTGAAAGGGCTCCGTGAGTAAAAACAGCAGGACTGCCGGCGAGTTTGTGAAAACCCGAAAAGGCGCAAACTCGTGAAAAAGAGATGAAATGCACTCACAAAGTCCTCTCAACTTTGTGAGGAGAAAATTCCCGCGTGAGATCCTTACGACTCACAAAGGAGCAACACACTTAGGAGTCCCCACGACTCCTAAGGAGAAAATACACCTACGGGATCCTTACGACCCGTAGGGAGAAAATGCTTTGTGAGACCCTTACGGCTCACAACATTGAAAATTATTAGGTGATAGGGACCTAAAACCTGTCTCCTAAGCCATCGCTTCCTGATGAGCAAGCGCAAATGATTATTCGCTCCTGGTACCATATTCCAGTGTAGCGATACTGATGCCAAGCAAAAACCAAAACCAATTCCCAAACCCTCTCATGACAAATGATGATTCTCTTCTGGTACCATATTCCAGTATAGCGATGCTGATGTCAACCCAAATCAAATCAAACCAACAACCTCTGCGGCGGAATCTTGCTCCGTCCCAGAATTTACCCCGTGTCGAAATCATGTTTCGCTTCAGGATATCTACCTTCCCTGCCGGAATTATGCTCCGCCTCGGAATCAAATCAACCAACCAGCTCTGCGTCGGAGTCATGCTCCGTCTCAGAGTGTACCCCGCGTCAAAATCAAGCTTCGCCTCGGTGTATTTGCCTTCCCTGTCGGAATCATGCTTCGGCTCGGAATCAATCAGCGACCTCCTCATCGGAATTATGCTCCGCCTTGGAATCAAGTCAACCAGATTGGAATCATGCTTCGTCTCAGAATGTGCACCCCGTGTCGAAATCATGATTCGCCTCGGTGTATCTGCCTTCCTGCTGGAATTATGCTCCGCCTCGGTATCAAGTCAACCAGCAAGCTCTGCGTCGGAATCATGCTCCGTCTCAGAATGTACCCCGTGTCGAAATCATGCTTTGCCTCGGAGTATTTTCCTTCCCTGTCGGAATTATGCTTCGCCTGGGAATCAACCTCTGCATCGAAATTATGCTTCGGTCAGAATGTATGCCGCTCTTCGGAATGATGCTCCGATCCTGGAATTATGCTCCGCGAATTGGAATTATGCTCCGGCTCTTCGGAATTATGCTTCGAACCGTGGAATCATGCTCCGCTCTTCGGAATGATGCACCGATCCCTGGAATTATGCTCCACCCTTCGGAATGATGCTCCGATCCCTGGAATGATGCTCCGCCCTTCGGAATGATGCTCCGATCTCTAGAATCATGCTCCGCCCTTCGGAATGATGCTCCGACCTTGAAATTATGCTCCGCGCTTCGGAATGATGTTCCGATCCTTAGAATTATCCTCCGCGCTTCGGAATGATGCTCTGATCCCTGGAATCATGCTCCGCCCTTCGGTATGATGCTCCGATCTCTGGAATCATGCTCCGCCCTTCGGAATGATGCTCCGACCTTGGAATTATGCTCCGCGCTTCGGAATGATGTTCCGATCCCTGGAATTATGCTCCACCCTTCGGAATGATGCTCCGATCCCTGGAATCATGCTCTGCCCTTCGGAATGATGCTCCGACCTTGGAATTATACTCCGCGCTTCGGAATGATTTTCCGATCCTTGGAATTATGCTCCGCGCTTCGGAATGATGCTCTGATCCCTGGAATTATGCTCCACCCTTCGGAATGATGCTCCGATCCCTGGAATCATGCTCCGCCCTTTCGGAATGATGCTCCGATCTCTGAAATCATGCTCCGCCCTTCGGAATGATGCTCCGACCTTGGAATTATGCTCCGCGCTTCGGAATGATGCTCCGATCCCTGGAATTATGCTTCACCCTTCGGAATGATGCTCCGATCCTTGGAATCATGCTCCGCCCTTCGGAATGATACTCCGATCTTTGGAATCATGCTCCGCCCTTCAGAATGATGCTCCGATCTTGGAATTATGCTCTGCGCTTCGGAATGATGCTCCGATCTCCTCCGATCCCCGGGAATCATGCTCCCCGGGATGATGCTCCACCCCCGGAATGATGTTCCACCTCGAAATCAACTTCAAGATCCAACAATTTCATGCACACAACTCAAATATGCTGTGTGCATTTATTGATGGGGGGCAATTTGTTGGGGTAAAAATTTGCACACCGGTTGACCGAGTCAAAGTCAAGGTCAACCCCCAAGCAAGGTGGGCCCAAGACCAGGTCAAGTGGGCCCATGCCCAAGTCGAGCTCGCGGCCAGCCTCCTCCATGCCAAAATATAGATCATGTAATAAATATTTTTTTAATGTAATTTTTTATGCATGAATGTATGCGAAATGGGCATAAAGCCAAATTTTTGTAAGCCCATGGCTTATATGCAAAAAGAAATGGCACATGAGCCATGGGATGGCTAAAATGCCATTTTTGTAAAGCCCAAGGGGCTATATGTAAAGTGTATAGCCTATAAAAGCAAAGATAATGAAAATATCCCAACAACTTTTTCTCTCTCCAAAGAAAAATCTAGATCTGTGATCTTCTCCTTCTTCAAGGTTCTAAACCTTCCTCTTTTTTAATTAAATCAAGAGTTTTACTCTTCCTTTTCCAAAACTAAATAATTTTTCACCACAAAACCCATAAAGGGGAACTCATATCTGCCATCAGATCTCAGAAAGGAGAGATTTTTAGAATCTCATATTTCTTGATCTTCAAGATCCGGCCAACAAAGAAAGAAGAAGGAGACCCATCTCCAGAAACCCCACTTTGAAGAAGAACTAGGGCTCAAGGGGAGAAGCCCTTCATCAGCTTCCAAACATATTAGGAGTTTAACTCCTCATACACACACACACACACACACACACACAGACAGAATAATAAGTGCTCCTTTCTGGGAGTACAACTCCCATTGCAGGGACCAAGTCCCTTTTGTTGCTTGAGCGCCCACGTGCTGACACATGGTACGCTAGCGCTCTTGCGCTCAGAGCGCTAGCGCCCAGAGCGCTAGCGCTCGAGCGCCCACGTGCTGACATGTGGCGCGCTAGCGCTCATAGCGCTAGCGTGCTTGCGCTCGAGCGCTCACGTGTTGACATGTGGCGCGCTAGCGCTCTTGCGCTCAGAGCGCTAGCGCCCACGTGCTGACACGTGGCGCGCTAGCACTCAGTGCGCTAGCGCTCTTGCGCTCAGAGCGATAGCGCCCAAAGCGCTAGCGCCCGAGTGCCCACGTGCTGACACGTGGCGCGCTAGCGCTCTTGGCGCTAGCGCCCACGTGCTAACACATGGCGCGCTAGCGCCCGAGCGTCCATGTGCTGACACGTGGTGCGCTAGCGCTCTTGCGCTCAAAGCGCTGGCACTGGCCCCACGCATCTTTTGGATGCCTTTTCCCCCTTTTTTATATATATACATATGCTTACATATGTACACACACATACCCCACGACACTGTCCCTGTTAGAAAAAAATTTCTAACAGGGCGCTGCCCCGCACCCCGCAAAGGGGCTGCTAGCCCTCTTGACCCCCAGCCCGCTATCCGGGTAGCGGGACCCCCTTAAAAACTCTGCGGGGCCCCCGATATATCCAAAACCCCTTCAAAACACAACACTGCACATTGAGTTCGCATGACCAGTTTAACCCGTCAATCGGAGGTTCCCTCACTCCAAAAGCGAGGGGTAATTAACGGCAGCTTAGTCCGCGGCTGCCGGAGTTTCGGATCCCCACAATCATTAAACCCCGGCCTACCCTAGGCAGGGGGAATCTGTAATGCGCCTGACAAGCGCGCACGTATTCCCATCTCAATGGGATGACGAGAAACACCCTACAGATTCTGGCACGCCCGGTGGGACCTATCTCTCCTCCCATATTTCGGTTTAAACGTTCATGCGAACTCAATCAATATACATATCTATATTTATACTAAAATAATGCTCTTTCATGCAGCTTTCGTGAAGTTCCTTAATTAAATAACCTCTTTTCCCTGTGTGTGTAGCCTCGCTAACACCTTTCTAGACACCTACTTGGTTTATAGCATTGATCGTTGAGTGAAAAAATCTCCCGAGGAGTAGCATATACTCACAGTAGGATCGGGATCCAAATATCATTGTGTGATAAAGTTGAAGGAATCCTGCCAAAATTATCACACTCCAAATGGTATGCAACACTAGCAAGTTTCAGTTTCTTTAGAAACTCCCGATGTGGATTTTTTTCCCATGCTCTTATGACCTTGACGAAAACCAACATATCATAAGTCACATATCATGTTCTACCCGTCATTATCCAGGTTAATTTGAACCCACCCATACATACCCTTGACAAAGGCCAAAATAGCAGTACGACTGTCCCAAACCAACGCATCTATCTATACAACAGATAAATATTCAGCAGCTACCAATCACTATGCCTTGGCGAAGGTCAAAATACATAGCTTGAATACTTTTGATAACTAAAATGACGGAGGGCTACGAATGGTTTTGGCGAAACCGTGAACGTAGTGAACTTGATATAATCGAAGAAACCTGATAGCTTTTTAAAAGGAGTGGTTTAAGCTCTGCATTTAAAAGTTTTTCTATTTTGAAAAAACCGAGTGGTTTTGAAATTGTTCCAACGATTCAACTTTAGTTTGTTTTCTTTGCATTAATATAATGTGTCCCATCAATTAATCCTACCATTGAAGAAAACAACGAAAATATGACGTACGATTATGCCATCCACATTCGCCACTGGGCCCCGTCATCACCCGTTAGGTTACTTAACTAACGACAGAGCGGGGGCTGGACTAGCAAAGATGAAAAACATAAGCAACGCCTACTAGATATTATACATAGATATATATACATTCGTCAGACACAATGATAGTCATTCCAGATCACAGATGAACGCATTGGATATACTAGGAATCTGTGTTTCGTTTGAGCCTGCTACGAAAGACGGATTACACAGTCACGATGAATAGCCAAACCCCACCATAGACCCCTACGGGTGCGGCTAACTACCCGCCAAATACCCAAAATGAAGCAACCTCTCTCAACAAAGTTAGTAGGCCACTCGGCACTTCAAAGTTCCCGGTAGTTTGTGCACCCCACCTTGGGTCTATCCTAGGAGCATAAAACAGTAAAATAAATAATATACAATGGTGGCTACAACCTCAACCCGGATGTGCGACCATAAAATAATATTACATCAATTTACAATTTACCTCAATTGAAAAATAAACACTCATCTCATAACCCCAGCTATTCATCCATGACAATCCAACAAGTTCATATACATAAACCATCGACATCACAGATATGTGCAACCCCGACTAATCGACGTATAGCAATTAGTCGACGTTTCCAAACACATATAACAGAACTTGAAACATTAAACAACATTAAACTGCGACTTCGAAACACCCGTTATTTTCCACGGTGAGGAATTTACAGTAAAATCAAAATTGGCAAAAACAAACAACTCCTGAAGCCCTAGATCTAAGTGAAAAAGCCAGACACCAAAATTGAAGCACTTCCTCCATGAAGAGGCCGAGCTCGCTAGAAAAACCATCAATGTGGCCGGCCCGTTTTTCGAGGAAGTGTCCCAATTTTGTTCTGTGTTCTTTTAACAGTTCAAATAGCACTCTGTACTTGTTAAAATAATTTTTAGAGCCCCGTAAAAAATCGACAGAAACTTAAATCTAGGCTTCGATGTTTTCGGGTCGTTTCGGTTTCATAGTTTAACTTGTTGTTTAAACTGTTAGTTATTGTTTAGTTAGGCTCTGATACCACTGTAAGTCTATGTTACCCACCCCGGTAGCTTACGGGGAGACGGAATAGGTAAAAATCAAAATTTTCTTTTCTAGGAAACATAGACTAGCCATTAGGATCTTTGCTAAATATCAACTAACAAACTAACTAGAAGTTATAACTACTATGTTAGATGGTTATACCTCAAGCTTGAACTCCTTCTTCTCCTTGTTGTGATCCTCCTTGTTGTGAGTGTGGATGGCTCCTCCTCTCCGGCTTCTCTACGTCAAAGACGATCCACCCGAAGGCCTCTACCTTGAGCTCCAACCTCTATCTTGAAGTAACTAAGGTGCTTGGTGTGCTAGACTAAGAACCCTAGAGTGTGTAGAGAAGTGTTATGGTGGTTTAGTCTCACAAGCTCTTGATTTTCAACTCATGAAATAATAGAGCTTTGAAAGAGGAAGAGGAGAGAGCAACCATGAGAGAGAATGTGTTATGATAAAATGAAGGGTTTGCTCTCATATGAGGAAAAAGAATAATTACAATTTTAATTAGGATAATTGTCATGGTTGATGTTGATTTGACCATTATCATGTCACAATTAATGCTCAGCAAAATATCTCATGCTCAACAAAAAAAATATCTAAGTCAACAAAAGTCAACAAGTCAAATGGTCAAACCAATTTACCATGACACAATTATCTCTAATTAAAACTTATTAATCAATTTACTCCATCTCATTATGGTTTTAATCAAGTCAATGGTCAAAACCCTAATGAGGTTTCTCCTTCTCTGCCTCTGTCAACTGTATATACATACCCGCATCCGTGTTCCGAGGAACATGATACAATGAGACTGAACCAACCCAAAACCAAATACTAGGATCTGGTTTAAACCAAAGCCCACTAGTACCAACTGCCCGAACACTAAACACGCACAGGTGCGCGTATGTGAACGGACCCTGTCGTAAAACCATACGACCTCTACTACGTTTCGCCCAAAGGTGAACAACCCTCTGTGTGGGGACTCTAAAGACTCGACACTACGCTGGAGTGGGTTTAACCATAGGCCGCAAGCGGTACTAGCTGTACGTAACGGTCCCCAGGTAGATGTCGATAAGAAGGCCGATGAGGTGAACCCATCCGAACTCCTATTGAGCCTGAATGTGACAATCTCCGTACAGTCCGGTCTGTTCGTCTAAGAGCATCGCATATCAGGCCTAGAGGGCGGTAAACATCAGTCCCCTAATAGCGGTATAAGTCGTGTCGAAGTGTAGTCCAAAACACCCTAAGAAACTACTGGAGTACCTACCAGTAAATCTCGCTTGCCCTTGGCAGTGACTTTATGTAATGGCTCTCCAAACACAGCCCGATGTCAACCCCCAATACCGGGAGAGACGAATCCTGTCTAACCACCACTGCCTTCAAGTGCTTCGGGACTGCACCCAACTACTACCTGTTTGCACGACTCAATAGAGCCGTGGTAGGGTAGTAATCTAATAACAGTGGGAATACACTTGAGGCAAAGTAGCAGTGTCAAGTCAACGAACTAAGCTGTACTCATGTCACCTGGAAACTGATAACTGACGATAGGTATAGTACCAACCAACAGTTCCCAACGAGTCCTGTCCGGTGTACTCATAACCTAATGAGCACCTGCATACTATCTCCAGTACGACGTATTGATGGCTGTGGGACATACCATCTCCCCAGCTGGGACGAGAAGCGTACACACTAGTCTACTCTGGATTATCGATGCCCTTTCTCGATAATCCTACGACTAGGGACCTGTATAAGGATGTGCTTGTAGACTACCCAACACCCACAAATGTGACTGCCATCACAACGCTGGTAGTCAAGCAAAAGATCCTAAGGGCTCTATCAATATGTATTAGCGATACGTTAAAAGAAACATATACACATATTAAGATAGATACAAACCAAGTCGCATACTACCATATTGAGCAAGACTGTTATAAATCCGTGTGTATATCCCAAGCTTCCAAAATATAATATACAAACTAGTACTATACAATAATGGCCTCTAGGGAATATCACACTGACATAGGGTACCCCCTCTAGGCCCCCCAACTCGAAGTTAATTTCATGCTCTAACTCTCCGCGAAGGTTCGGGCGCATTTCGTTTTGATTCGGACTTCCGAATTGGCTTAAAACGATCGATTTTGGAACTTTAGCTCACTGGATTTTCAAGTTTTGGAAAATTGGTTAAGTTTGCTAATCGTGTGCGGAATTCTAAATTTCGCAGTTACTTTACAAGCTTTGTGATGTGTATATGTGTTTGGAAACGTCTACTAATTGTTATACGTCTATTAGTCAGGGTTGCACATATCTGTGATGATGTTATGTTGGTTTGTGTATATGAGCTTGTTGGATCGTCGTGGATGAATAGCCGGGGATGTGAGATGAGGATTTTCATTCCTTCATTCGATGTAAATTTGTAAAGTGATGTAATATTATTTTTGCGGGGCACATCCGGGTTGAGGTTGTAACCACCGTTGTATTATTTCATTTACTGTTTTTGCTCCTAAGATAGACCCAAGGTGGGGTGCACAAACTACCGGGTACTTTGAAATGCAAAGCGGCCTAATCACTTTGCTGAGAGAGGTTGCTTCACTTCGGGTATTTGGCAGGTAGTTTGCCGCACCCGTAGAGGTCTACGGTGGGGTTTGGCTATTCATCACGACCGTGGAATCTGTCTTTCATTACAGGCTCAAACGAAACGCGGAATTCCTAGTATATCCAATGTGTTCATCTGTGATCTGGAATGCCTATTATTGCGTGAGATGAATGTATAAATCCATATATGATATCTAGTAGGCGTGGCTTATGTTTTGCATCCGCGCTAGTCCAGCCCCGCTCTGCCGTTAGTTAAGTAACCTAACGGGTGATGACTGGACCCCGTGGCGAATGCGGATAGCATAAGCGTACATCATATTTTCGTTTCTTTCTGTGATGATAGGTGTAAATGATGGGAATGCATTACATTAATGCAAAGCCAACAAACCAAAGTTGAATCGTTGGAACAAATTTTAAAACCACTCATTTTTTTTCAAAACAGCGGACTTTTAAAAATACGGAGCTTAAACCACTCCTTTTAAAAGCTATCGGGTTCCTTCGATTATATCAAATTCACTATGTTGACGGTTTCGCCAAAACCATTCGTAGCCCTCCGTCATTTCAGTTGGATATTCAGTTGTATTCAAGCTATGTATTTTGACCTTCGTCAAGGCATAATGGTTGGTAGCTGCTGAATATTCATCTGTAGCATAGATAGATACGTTGGTTTGGGACAGTCGTACTACTATTTTGGCCTTCGTCAATGGTATGTACGGATGGGTTCAAATTAACCTGGACAATGACGGGTAGAACTTGACATGTGACTTATGATATGTTGGCCTTCGTCAAGGTCATAAAAGCATGGGGCAAAAATCCACATTGGGAGTTTCTAAAGAAACTGAAACTTGCGAGTGTTGCATACCATTTGGAGTGTGATAATTTTGGTAAGATTCCTTCAACTTTATCACACGATGATATTTGGATCCCGATCCTACTGTGAGTATATGCTACTCCTCGGGAGATTTTTTCACTTAACGATCAATGCTATAAACCAAGTAGGTGTCTAGAATAGCGTTAGCGGGGCTACGCCTGCAGGGAAAAGATATTATTTAATTAAGGAACTTCGCGAAAGTATCGTAAAACCTCCCTCGAAGTACCGACACTAGCCTGGCTGAACGGTTAAGCAGGTATTGTACGGTGAGATTAATCCTAACTAATTCTTCTTTTATGGTTTGAGGAAGGATTCAAGGAACAGTGGGAGACATCCTATTTAGATAAATTAAAAACCAATCTAAACTTGCAAGAGCATCATGCTAACGTGTTTCTTCTTTTTCTCCTAATTGCAGCGACCAGTTGACCAAACATAGGTTACAACCAGCTAATAAATTGACTGGTCCAGACTATATTGACTGGCAAAGGTTTGTCCAGATGTCCATTGCCTCAAGCTGGACCACCTCATTACTACTCAAGCCCCCGCCGTCCCAGGTCCAGTTTCCACCGTCATGGATATTGATATTCGTAAGACAAGGGAAAAGGATAGTGCGAATGCCAAGTGCCTCGTGTTGGCTTCAGTAGATGCTGAGAACCAGAAGCAGCATGAGAAGATGGACTTGGCTTCCATCTTCCTCTATAACAAAGTTTTATATGGAGAGCAATCTCATATCGCAAGATATGAGACCTCGAAGGAATTGCTTCAAGCGAGGTTGGCTATCGGGTCATCTGTAGAGGACAACGTCCTTATAATGACTAGCTATATTGATGAGCTCACGGACCTGAAGACCACGTTGGAGAACCAGTCAGATACTGACTTGATTCTACAGTCCCTACCTTCTACTTACACCCTGAAGGAAACCAGGGAGACACCCGCTTTGCTTAGTGGGGAATCATCATCTTCTGCATCCAAGGCGAAAGCAAAGGGTGAGAAGAAGAAGACCTCCACAAAGCCGACATGCAGTGTCAGTAAGGTAGAGGGACAGGGAAAGGGAAAAGTTTCGGGGCTGACAGTAGGGAAGGAGGGATGTTCCTACTGTCACGGGAAAGGACATTGGCAGAGAGATTGCAGGGCTTTGAAAGCCAGAATCCAGGATCCAAAGCATGTTGTAGCTTCGACTTCGGGTGTGTTTGTAATCGAAAACAGTATGTCAATTAACTCTACTTCTTAGGTACTAGATACCGGATCAGGATCTCATATCTGTAATTCATTACAGGCTTTGAGAAACCGTAGAGTTATCAGGGTATGTGATATTACTCTAAGAGTTGCGAACGGAATGAGCGTGGATGCTGAATCCGTAGGGGAATATCATCTAGGATTGACAAGTGGGCAGATATTGATTCTACGTAACTGTTTTTATGTACCTAGTCTAGCTTGTAATATTATATCTGTATCCTTACTTTCTAAGGAAAGATATGATTTTACATTTGTAAGCGATGTGGTCCACATCCACTTAAATCAAGCTTTGATTGGGTCGGGTACATTAGATAATGGAATATACATATTAAATCAAGCTCAGGTTTTCAGTGTCCAGAAAACACTTAAAAGAAAGTCTCCAGAACTAAATTAGGCTTTCTTATGGCATTGTAGACTGGATGACATCAATGAAACACGGTTGACGAAGCTACATAGATAGGGATATTTGGATCCGTTCGAATATCAGTCTTATGCAACTTGTCAATCTTATCTCATGGGAAAGATGACAAAGACTCCGTTCACTGGACACGGAGTAAGAGCGAGCGGGCTCTTGGGACTCATACAAAGCGATGTATGTGGTCCAATGTCTACTCATGCGCGAAATGGTTATTCCTATTTCATTACTTTTACGGATGATTTCTTTAGGTATGGACATGTATTCTTGATGAAGCATAAATCCGAGGCCTTTGAGAAATTCCGGGAATATAAGAATGAAGTGGAAAAACAAACAGGCAAAAGTATCAAGACACTTAGATCTGATCGAGGTGGTGAATACTTAAATGCCGAGTTCCTGGATTACCTAAAAGAGAATGGAATTCTCTTTCAGCTTACTCCTCCATACACGCCACAACACAATGGTGTATCGGAGAGACGGAACCGAACCCTATTGGATATGGTGCATTCCATCATGAGTAACGCTGAGTTACCGCGATCTTTCTGGGGCTATCCACTAGAATCAGCTGCATATCTTTTGAACAAGATTCCTACCAAGACTGTTCCTACCACACCATATCAGATGTGGAGTGGGAAGAAACCCTATCTTCGGTATTTGAAGATATGGGGATGTCCAGCTTTTGTTAAAAAGCAGCATGCGGACAAGCTCAAGGCACGCTCAGTACTGTGTAAGTTTGTGGGATACCCAAAGAACTCCAGGGGGTATCTTTTCTATTACGCAGAGAAACAAAAGGTTTTTGTTTCTCGTCATGCCCACTTTTTGGAACATCAATTTTTAGAAAAAGAAACTAGTGGGAGCGCAATAAAACTGGAAAAAATTCCAGAACCATAAGCTATTACTGAAAGCTTGGTAGAACCAGAGGTTTTAGAAAAACCGGACATCCCTGGGCCACTCCGCAGAACTAGCAGGCAGTCTCATCCGTCCGAGAGATACTACAGTTTTCACATAGACGAGGATCGAGAGGATTGCATCATCGACGATGATGAGCCAACTAGCTTCCAGCAAGCCATTCAGAGCAGAGACTCGGTAAAATGGCTAGATGCAATGCGGACCGAGATGGAGTCCATGTACAGTAACAAAGTATGGACTTTGGACATTGCTCCAGAAGGGGTAAAACCCGTAGGCTGCAAATGGATCTTCAGAAAGAAGATTAGTGTAAATGGACAGGTTGAAACCTATAAGGCTAGACTTGTTGCAAAAGGTTTTCGTCAAAGACCTGGCTTGGACTATGACGAAACCTTTTCTCCAGTGGCTATGTTCAAATCCATTCGGATCCTTCTTGCCATTACTGCCTTCCATGATTATGAGATCTGGCAAATGGATGTAAAGACGGCTTTTCTAAATGGAAATTTAGAAGTGTGTGTCTATATGGATCAACCAGAGGGTTTCATTCAGAGTGGGAGCAGCGGGAAAGTGTGCAAGTTGCTTAATTCCATTTATGGACTAAAGCAGGCATCGCAGAGTTGGAACATCTGTTTTGATGATACAGTCAAAGAATTTGACTTTATCAAAAATCCAGATGAACCATCCATTTATAGTAAGATTGTAGCGGGAGCTATGGTATTCCTCATCTTGTACGTGGATGGCATTCTCTTATTAGGAAATGACATTCCTATGCTACAATCAGTCAAAGGATTCTTGTCACACAGGTTCTCCATGAAAGACCTGGGTGATGCCTCCTACATTCTGGGGATCCAGATCTATCGTGATAGATCTAAGAGGATGTTGGGATTTTCGCAGTCCAGGAACATCGACACCATACTGAAAAGATTTAGTATGGAAGATTCAAAGCGCGGTAATCTACCGGCTTGTCACGGAATCACCCTCTCCAAAGAGATGTCTCCCAAGACTGATTTGGAAAGGACTCGCATGACATCTATACCTTACGCTTCTGCGGTAGGCTCTATAATGTATGCGATATTGTGTACCAGACCAGATGTAGCTTACACACTAAGCATGGTAAGCCGGTATCAGTCAAACCCAGGGAAGAAACACTGGATAGTAGTAAAGAACATTCTCAAGTACCTGAGAAGGACTAAGGAGATGTTCTTGGTGTATGGTGAAAAAGACCTCCAGATCAAGGCTTTTGCTGACTCCAGCTTCCAGAGTGACAAGGATGACTCCAAGTCCACGTCGGGTTATGCCTTTACCCTCAATGGAGGGGCGGTCTGTTGGAAGAGCTCCAAACAAGACACCGTTGCTGACTCGACGATGGAAGCGGAGTACATAGCTGCTTGTGACGCCGCGAAGGAAGCAGTCTGGATGAGGAAGTTCCTGACAGAACTTCAGGTGGTTCCAACCATTGTAGATCCAATACCTCTGGATTGTGACAACAACGACGTTATAGCCTTAGCGAAGGAACTCAGGTCCCATCAAAAGTCTAGACACGTTTTGAGGCGTTACCACATGATCAGGGAGATCGTTGATCGCTGGGAGATCGAGGTGAGGAGAGTAGATACGGAGAATAATATTGCAGATCCACTCACGTGGGCCATCCTCCAGACACAGTTCGAAAGGCTAATCGAGATGATAGGTCTGCGATATGCCAATACATGGCCCTAGTGCAAGTGGGAGATTGTTAGTGATATATGCCCTAGAGGCCATTATTGTATCATACTGGTTTGTATATTACTTAATAGAAGCTTGGGATATTCACAGTTGTATTGACAGTCTTACTGAAAATGGTAGTATGCTACTTGGTTTGTTTCTACCTCAATATGTGCATGTGTTTATTTTAGCATATCGCTTATACATATTGGTAGAGCCCTTAGGATCTTTGCTTGATTACCAGCGTTGTGATGGTAGTCACACTAGTAGGGGCTGAGTAGTCTACAAGCACATCCTCATACAGGTCCCTAATCATAGGATTATTAAGACAGGGCATCGATACTCCAGAGTTGTATACGCTTCTCATCCCAGCAGGGGAGATGGTTTGTCCTACAGCCATTATTATGTCGTACTGGAGATAGTATGCAGGTGCTCATTAGGTTATGAGTACACTGGACAGGAATCGTCGGGGACTGCTGGTGGGGGGTATTATACCTATCGTCGGGTAGCAGTTCCCAGGTGACATGAGTACAGCTTAGTCCGTCGACTTGACACCGCTACTTCGCCTCAAGTGTGTTCCCACAGTACTTTGATTACTACCCTACCACGGCTCAAAGGAGTCATGCAAATAGGTAGTAGTTGGGTGCAGTCCTGAAGCACTTGGAGGCAATGGCGGTTAGATAGGATTCGTCTCTCCCGGTATTGGGGGTTGATATCGTGCTGTGTTCGGAGAGTCATTACACAAAGTCCCTGGCCAGGGCAAGCAGATTTACTGGTAGGTATTCCAGTAGTTTCTCAGGGTGTTTTGGGCTACACTCCGGCACGAATTATTGCGCTATTAGGGGTCTGACGATTACCGCCCCCTAGGCCCGATATGCGATACTCTTAGACGAACAGACCGGACTGTACGGAGATTGTCACATTCAGGCTCAGTAGGAGTTTGGATGGGTTTGCTCTTCAGCCTTCTTATCGACAGATACCTGGGTAGCCGTTACGTGCAGCTAGTACCACTTGCGGCTTGTGGTTAAACCCACTGCCGGCGTACTGTCGAGTCTTTAGAGTCCCATATAGAGAGTTTCCCTGCATCGGGCGAAAGATGTAGAGGCCGTATGGTTTTACGGCAGGGCTTCGATCAGGTGCATGCACTTATGCGTGTATGATGTTCGGGTGGATAATACTAGTGGGCTTTGGTTTAAGCCAGATTCTAGTATTATATTGATGGATCAGTTTCGTCTCTTTGTATTCGTGTTTCTCGGAACACGGATGCGGGTATGTATATACGGATGAGAGGGGCATTCTTGTAATTACTCAAGATTGCTTATAGAAGAAGACACCACATTAGGGTTTTGATTATTTATATGATTAAAACAATTATGAGGTGGAGGAAATATATTGTTATATTGATTTATGATAATTCAAGCATGGCTACTTGGTTTGACTATTTGACTTACATATTTTGTGAGATATTTTTGGCACTAGATATTTTGGGTGAGATATTTTCTCTTCACATGCTTATGGTCATATCAAGAGAGCCATCACAATTATCATTTGTGAAAATACTTTCTCTTTCCTCAAGTTTCATCTTCTTCTTCCTCTCAACCCTTAAGGTCTCATGAGTTGAGTAAACTAGGGTTCCAAGAGACAAATAAATCCATCTTCATTCTCTACATCACCTAGGCCATCTAGTTTAGCAATCTAGTTTCCTTAGTTACCTCGGATTTGAGGTAGGAGCTCGGACTATAGACTCTCGGGTGGATCTTCTTTGACTTGAGGAAGCCAACGAGGAAGCTACGATCCGGATCGATCCTCAGAGCCTACAATGATGAGGAGGACAACGAAGAAGACCCGAATGACTTGTATCTAGAGGTATAACATTCTTTCCGAGTAGTTAAACCTCTAACTAGGGTTTATGATCGATCCTTAGTTTTAGTCGGTGTTGTGAAGCCCGTAAAAATCATTTTTTGCCATTTCCGCCTCCCCGCGAACACGTGGGGTGCGCGACATCGACTTATAGTTTATAAAGACCTTAAGATGAGAACTTGACTACCAGGATTATGATGTGGATCAAACTAGTGGGGCAGAGGTAGTCGGTAAGTACATCCTTTAATTGTTCCTACTCGTGGGAGTATCAAGACGGAGCATCAATATTCCGGTGTAGACTGGCGTATACGCTGCTTGACCCATGTGATGGGCGATGGATGATCCCATATCCATTGGTGTTTGACATCAGAGAAGGTATACGGGTGCTCAGTGGAGATTGGGTACACTGGACGGGCTCGCCGAGAACTCCTAGATGGTATTATACCTATCGTCAGATAGCAGTTCTCTAGTAACACTAGTACAGGTTAGTCTGTAGACCCGAGATCGTCATAGATTCTTGTGTGATTCCCACTGTGCTTTGATTTCCACCTTACCATATTCAAGATAACGTGCAAAACGGTAGTTTTTGGGTACAGTCCCGAGTCACATGGAAGCAATGAGAGATAGGAGGGGATTTTGTCTCTCCCGGTATTGGGGGTTAATGTTGCGCTATGCTCGATTGGCCATAACAGGAAATCCCTGGCTAGCGTTGCTGAGATTTACTGCTAAGTGTTATCAGTAGTTTCTCGAATGGTTATGGGCCTCACATCGGCATGACTTATCAGGCTATTGGGGTCTGACGTTTACCACCCACCCAGGCTGAGATATGTGACATATCAAACGAAGAGACCGGACTGTACGGTAGTGTTACTTATTGGATTCGCAGGAGAATAAGCAGGCTTGCTAGTTGATCTTCTGATCGCTCAATACCCGGGTAGTCGTTATGTCCAGCTAGTACCGCTGACGGCTTGTGGATGTTTGATATGATCATCGCCTACTGCCGGCGTATTGATGAGTCTTTAGAGTCCTACAGAGGTTTCCTGGCTCAGGCGAAACGAAGTAGGAGCATATATGTGATATGTGCGGGACCGATATTAATACGCGTATGTGATACCGTATTCTATTCTCGCGATATGTGATATCGGTCGGTTATATGTGATATAGCCGGGTTATCGAATCAAGTGTTGATTCGATTAGTTGATACATATGATATTAGTCGGTTAAATATGATATAGCCGGATTATTAAATCAAGTGTTGATTTAATAATTTAATGTATAATTATATATTTGATATATTAATTTACATTAACTAATATTAGCTCACTTAAGCATTTCTTTTTCTCACTTGTGTGTACACTTAATATATATGTGATATATTTTATTGTGTCATGCTTGTTGCTACATGCAACATGGATGTATGAGACTCACACCATGCTTATAATAATGTAAGGTTTTATTTATTTAAAGTAAATCAAATTAGTTGGAAATTAGTCACATGGTTAAGCTTAGTGGAAGCTTGTAGAACCATTGACTTTGTCCACTAACTTTGTTTTACTTGAGATATATATTAACCTAACCATTATTGTTTAGCCATGGTTTAGTCTCTGCATGAGTTAGTATATGATATTAACTCACCCATGGTTGCCATTCTATACTTGATTTTTCCATGGTTGCTTTTCTTCATCTCCTTCCTCTAGCTCTCTAGCAATTTGGGAGGTGAAGAAAATGAGTGAGAAAAATATTTCTGAAGTGAGAAAAATTCTTACTTCATCAACCTACACTAGACTAGCTATTTAGTTTAGGTTGTTTGCTTCACTAATTCCTTATTAGTGAAGAGATAGCTTGAGTTGGTGTCTCCTCGACGTAGATCATCTTCGGCCTCGAAGACTTCAAGCAAGTTTGTTCCTTTCATCTTGTGGAGACTTTCTAGAGTCCGGGAGTTCACTACTTGGAGCGAAGGGACTACTACACGGAGTTTTTGAAGTGAACGACCGGTCTACAAAGGCTGTATTCCTTGTTCACTTAGATGTAAAGATATTTACATAGTAGTTTCATTTAATTCTCTAGTTAAGATTCTAGGTTAAGGTTCTTTAGCGCGCCAATTTTTTGAAAACGGCATGGTCGATGCCTCCCGAAACCCAGTGGCGGTGCTGCGGAGCCCTACAGTCCCTGGCCAGGGCTATTGATGAGATTTACTGATAAGTGTTATCAGTAGTTTCTCGTACCGTTATAGGCCTTACATCGGCATGACTTATCAAGTTATTGAGGTCTGACGATTCTGTAAGTCTACGGTAGCGCCCCGGCCGTCTTTCCGAGGCCAAAATGCGGAAACGAAACTTTTTCAAAACTAGAAACCGGCGCTATCGTATGCTTAAAACCCGGATCGAACCATTAACCTACAACTAGCTATCTAGAGAGAGGGTTGGAAAGCTATACCGATCGATCCATGTCCTTCGGTCTTTGGCCACCATCCCAAGCTCCTCGCGGCATCTCCGGTCTCGATCTCCTCGTCGGAAAAAGCACCACATCATCGATTCTTTTTACGGGCTCCCGCTTCATCCGAAGCAACTCGGGCACGAAGTGTGCTATCCGACATGTCCAAGGTGATGTAGAGAATTTTTGTGATCATTTTGTCTCTTGCATCCATGACTTGGATGGAGGTTGAAGGTGTTGCCATTAATGGAGGTTGTGAACTAGAGGAGGAAGAAGAAGAAGAAGCTTTCTTTTTCTTTTTGTGTTTCATATGATAAGAAAATGAGAGAGAGAGAGAGAGTTAAAACAATAATATGAGAGCTCACCTCCTCATGGCAGCCCCCCTCTCTCTCTTCATCTCATATCATCACAAAACCATCATATAATGTGACATTAACACATAAAAAGAGACCATGAGTCACTAATGTGTTCATGTCACATTTAATGCATGTCATGAAGAATTCTAGCTCACAATTTCCATTTACAAACATTAATACAAATGTTTGCAACAATAAAAAGATACGGCAACATCTAAAGTAAACTCGTGACGGATCACAAGGATACCCCTCACCTATATATACATACCTGCATCCGCATTCCGACTGAATGCGAATGCGATGAGACTAAAGTAATCCAACAAATCTAATACTAGGATCCGGCTTAAACCAAAGCCCACTAGTATGATCCGCCCGATCATGATCCGTGCAATACCGCACGCTTATGATCGAACCATGTCATATTTCATAGGGCCTCTACAACGTTTCGCCCGAAACTTGAGAAACTGTCTGTGGGGGACTCTAAAGACTCGTCGATACCTTGGCTGTGGATTTAACCACTAGCACGTCAGAGGTATTAGCTGTGCGTAACGGGCCACCAGGTATTGATTAAAAGGGAGGTCAATGAGCGAACTCATCCTGACACCCTACTGAGCCTGTCAGTGACAATATCCGTACAGTCCGGTCCGTTCGTCTATGAGCATCGCATGGCGAGCCTAGGGGGTTGGTAAAAGTCAGACCCCCAAAAGTGGTACAAGTCATGTCGGAGTGTAGCCCAGAACACCCTGAGATACTACTGGAATACCTACCAGTAAATCTCCTGCCTCGGCCGAGGGCTTTGTGTAATGGCTCTCCTAGACACAGCGCGATCTCACCCCCAATACCGGGAGAGACGAAACCCCTGCCGATCCGCTCACTGCCTCCATGTGGCTCGGGGCTATACCCAACTAAAACCTGTTTGCACGACTCCTTTGAGCCGTGGTAGGGTAGTAATCAAAGTACAGTGGGAACTCACACGAGACAAATGACGATCTCAGGTCGATGAACTAACCTGTACACATGTCACCAGGGAACTGCTATCCGACGTCAGGTATAATACCAACTAGCATGTTCCCGGCGAGTCCTGTCCGGTGTACTCATAACCCAATAAGCACCTGTATACATCTTAGGTGAACCAACTGACACCAATGGCTTGTGAGACCGGCCACCGCCCCTCGAAGGGGTCTTGACTGTATACACTAGTCTACTCCGGAGTATCGATGCCCAGTCTTGAAACTCCCACGAAAAGGGACCACTTTAAGGATGTGCTTATAGACTACCCAACTCTCACGTATATGATCGCCATCATACTGCTGGTAGTCAAGCAAGAATCCTATGGGCTCTATCAACATGCAATAGTGACCTGTAAGGTCACCTAAAGCAGTACACGATGATAAAGATACACCATGGTAGCATACTATTCTCTATCAACGTGTAATAGTGAACTACAATGTCACCTAAAGCACGTACACGATGATAAAGAGAAGCCAGATAGTATACAAACCTCTCGAGTAAGACTGTCCTACCGGTATAGGTCCTCCCTCAATCATTGCAATCACGTGCCTGCGATCCAATAATTGACTCTGAGGGCACTATATCCAACAATCTCCCACTTGCACTCAAGGCTAATTATTGCGATGTCGCATACTCACAGCCCGTGTGATACCAACATCCAACTCCTCTACTAATCAGTTTCACAAAGCTCGTTTGCGAAACTATTGCGTTCGAGAAATAGCCTCAGCTAGTGGATCCGCCCAGATGTTTCTTTCTATGTCTCTCTTTATCTCAAGTTCGCGGAGAAAGCCATCTCCCGAAATGAGCAAAACCTGTCTTAGAATATGTCTGGATATCTGATGGGACCTAGTTCATAAATGAACTCCAAATCCAAACTTCTTAGACTGTATCATCAACTGAACTTAATCAGTATCCTGCGCCATGCCTCCCTCAGTATCCGCTTGGACCTCCTGTCCAAACTACTGCCCCTCGTCAGAGGAAAAACTATAACTCTGACAGTCACTTTTTCATCCAAGTCACCTTGGAAGCCTAGAATGATAACCGTCTCCCGAAAGAGGCTGTCATTACCATATCCCTAGAACATCCACTTATGTTCTAAAACTGCATCCGAATGTTTCACCAGGATTGGATCAATATCAATTTATTGCATCTCATGCAAAAACAATATCTGGTGTGGTACTTGACATCTCATGATCAACTCAATTGCCTAAGCAAGTGATCTGCCAATCATGCACATCCCTCTCCCCTTTAGTCTGTAAGACATCTTTAGAGAGGGTGACTCCATCACCTGCAGGTATACTACCGTGCCAGGAGTCGTCCACTCTAAAGCACCTTTAGAATGCTGTCTAAGTACCCAGATTGGGACACTTCCCAAATCTAGATCTAAAACCATAAATCTAGTAACCAGAACGTCTGATATTATATCTTTATCCTATGTGGAGAAACCACTGTGTGACAACCAAAGTATAACCGATCGTGGTATAGGAATATCACTTCCTACTCTGTGTATGTCATCCAAATACCAGGACATCACACCCTACTACTTTCTTAACAGACCCATCCCCTATTCTGATGAAGTCAAACCTATGACTGTCATATCAGAAATAGATGATCTATCTCCGCTATATCTGCTTTAGTCTA
The DNA here is from genome assembly GCA_030015575.1 of Agapanthus africanus. Lineage (NCBI taxonomy): Eukaryota > Viridiplantae > Streptophyta > Magnoliopsida > Asparagales > Amaryllidaceae > Agapanthus > Agapanthus africanus. The sequence goes on along the minus strand of JASDDO010000004.1, from coordinate 134,579,433 downwards.
TAAATAGATATAAGCCACTTGTCCACTATGCTTCCGCTGCTCCCACTGACTATGACAACCCTCTGGCAGAGTCATATACACGTACACTTCTAAAGCTAATTTAGAACGACGCTATACTCATCCTCCTACCGGGTCTCATAGCCTGGAACAGCAGTAGTGTTAAGTCTGGGTAAGAAAGAACCTCCCTGTCACCGTCTTTGAGCATATCGAAGTACCTCTCGAGTGCCTGAGGTTACCCACCTTATCTGCGGAGTGGCCGATGGAATGTCAAACCAGATTGAATCTTTAGGTTCTTATCAAATTTTCAGTAATCGTTTGCGGTTCTGGAATCACTTTCAGTTCTACCATACTCCCACTACTGTTTTCTGAAAAAATCCATTTTACTAAAACTGTGGCGAGTCAAGAACAATATCACTATTGATCTTCCAGATGGTAGAAATTCAACCCTCGTCATAGCTCGGGTCAACCCACAAACAGCCATTACAGAAACGTGCCTTGAGTTATCCAGAGTCTGCTTTTAAGCATAAGCCGGACAACTCCCCGTACCTTAACATCGTTAAGATATGAACTATTCTATATCCAATATAGAAACAGAGGCACTGATTTAATTTGAACCAGATTCAAATCATGCAGCTGTCTCCAGTGCATGTCAACTAAATGGAGAGAGGTCGATCAGCATTACTCAACTTAGGAATGCTTCCAATTATGAGTAACATGAAAGAGAAGCAAGTTCTCTTAATCATTACTATTAACTGAATACCATACACAAGTATCAACATCTTCGATCACCTTGAAGAATTCCGAAACTTGCAACATCCGGTTCTCTACTTTACTCTTATACCTACAACCTCTCAAAACTTGGACCTTGTGTTTCTACGAAACACTTGTCTAAGAACTAGAGAAGTTATAAGTAAACAGAATATAGTACGAGGACCAACCCCTATGTCCTAATGGACACTGGACAACATACAATACTCTGTATAAGTCCCCTGAGTCTAATAACTCAATTCCTGTGTGTCGTAGGTTGAAAACTGTACTTATGGTTCAGAAGAATTACACCGCTGTTTAATGATCCTTACCTAACCATCCACTGATATAGGTAAATGTCATAGACATAATCTCAAAAAGTTATATCTCACTCTATAAAAATAGACGTACAGATATATCAATTTGAAATTGGGGCATAACAACGGATATTCAAAACCAAATATTTGTCGTCCGGCAAACAACCCAGGCGATTTTCTCAAATATCACCAATTACAACGAATCCCGATATAATGAGGATGATCACCCAATTCCCAATAACTTACTCCCACTCATCATCTGTAAAACCATACAGATGTGAGAATCAAGCCTGGTAAATACATACCCTGGAGCAAGGGCTAATTAGGAAATCAGTTTTCTTTTAACAATACACAGTGAAACTGAAACTTATAAATGTTTCGAGGGGGGTATCCGGGTATTCTTAGTAATGCCTCTTCCATTATCAGATTCACAACTATAACCGTATATTTCTTTGCTACCTCTCCAAATCCCTTTATATGTCTTTAGTCGTTACCTTCTGCACACCATCGTTAGGCAAAATGGTTTTCTTCCTTCCCTACCGTTCGGCACTAGCCTATGGTTTGGAAGAAGACTATCCAATAAGCGTAATTGGTGTACTGTCCTAATCCTAGGAGCACTCGCAACGCGAGAGAAGGTAGAGATAAAAGACAACTGAATAAACCTTATTCCTATTTCTCCTGAACCAGAATCCATCCCCGAACTGGAACAAGTTCCTTCGAGTCCGTATATAACCATACGATGGAGTATCCAAATAACTGTGGATCTTCATAGTGATACGGTGTGTTCTGGAGAAATACAAAGATGATGTAGGATTGGCGAAGAAATACTTGGTTTGGTCGTGAATAGCAGTCGCAATTTACTTTGCCCTCTTACTAATCCCTTTATTTGTCTTTACTTAATACCTTCTGTACACCTTTTAGGCTAAATGGTTTTCTTCATCCCCTACCGTTCGGCACCTGCCTATGGTTTGGATGAAAACTATCCAATAAGCGTAATAGGTGTACTGTCCTAATCCAAGGAACACTCGCAACCTGAGAGAAGGTAAAAGGAAAAGACAACTGAATAGTCATATTCTTTTTCTCCAGAACCGGAAACCATCCTCGAATAAGTTCCTTCGAGTTCGTATATAACCATACGATGGTTTTATCCAATGGAAGTGGATGTTCGTAGTAATACGGGGTGTTCTGGAGAAAAGGGTAAAAGTAGGAGTGGCAATGAGGTATGCAACTCTGACAATCCAAAAGCCAGTGTTATAAGAAGGTTCGGTCAACTTGGTCACTGAGTCATAGTCAAGGGTCGGGCCATGGTCGCTGCCAAAGAGAGAGAGAAAAGAAACACTCAGTGTGCACTCTAACCTAGATCAGAATGGTTATCACTTTATCTAATCAGGAAACCTCCCACTGTAACCTCAAATTCTCCTCCAAACCTGAAAGAAGAATTGGTCGGGATCACCCGAGGAGTAAACCAACTCATCAGTGGGAATCGGGATCCAACTATCATCGCATGATAACGTCATGGAATCCACTCACGTTATCACACTCCAGAAGGTATGAGCATATCTGGCAAGTTTCAGTTTCTTTAGAAACTCCCGATGTGATTTTTACCCCATGCTCTTATGACCTTGACGAAGGTCAACAAATAATAAGTCACATGTCAAGTTCTACCCGTCATTGTCCAGGTTAATTTGAACCCACCCGTATAAGCCCTTGACAAAGGCCAACAAGGCTATACGACTGTCCCAAACCAACGCATCTATCTATGCAACAGAAAGGTAACAAACAGCTACCATTCATTATGCCTTGACGAAGGTCAACAAACATAGCATGAATACTAAGAGCTACCCGTCTGAAATGACGGAGGGCTACGAATGGTTTTTGACAAAAAACCTTTAACGTAATGAACTTGATATCGTTGAAGGAACCGGATAGCTTTTTATAAAAATATAGTGGTGAAAACCTTTGCTAAAGAGGTCACTCTCGGTGAAGGGATCTCGGCTCTTTCCCCATAGAATGAGGTGCAGGATATTCCAACTGAATACCACGATGCAGAGCAAAAGGCAATCGGCTATAGTGAAGTTATTGCCCTGACGCAAACTTCTGTCCAAGGGGTCACTCCCGGTGAAGGGATCTCGGCCCTTGCCTCGTCGACTGAGGTGCTGGATATTCATAACCGAATACCACTGTGCAAAACAAAAGAGAACGTCCTTGCAATAACATCTTTTTGAAAAATGTTCCAACAATATCAGAATAGGTTTGTTTAGCTTGCATTGATCCGAATCAATGCAGTCCCATCAATTGATCACACCAATAAAGAACGAAAATATGATGTACGTATATGCCATCCGCATTCGCCACTGGGTCCCGTCATCACCCGTTAGGTTACTTAACTAAGGAAAGAGCGGGGACTGGACTAGCGCGGGTGTAAAACATATACAACATCTACTAGTATATATATCAATATATAATATTCGCTCAAGGCGTGATAAAATGCAACATCACAGAAATGTAATAAGCATCACAGAACAATACAGATAATCTGGGATCCCCGGGTTTCATAGAGCCGCTACAGAACCCCAACGTTCCCCTAGTCGTGTCGATAGCCTGTGCAATGAAATCCTAGACCCCTACGGGTGCGGAAAGTTACCCGCCAAAACCTGAAGCGAGGCAGCCCCCTTCAACAATGTGAATGGACCACCCAGCACTTCACGGAATACGGTAACTTGAGCACCCCTCCTTGGGTCAACCTGTACCCCCTACGAGTGCGGCGAATAGCCCGCCAATTCTAGAGTGAAGCCCCATCCGTCTCAAAGCCATGAGATGCGAGCCCGTTGCCCTCTAGAACCCGGCTATCCGTGCACCCCACCTTGGGGTAATCCTAGTACAGAAAGTAAAATATATACAACGGGTACATCGACCTCAGCCCGGTCGTGCCCCAAAAGAATAATATACAAACAAGCAGTGACGGCAGTCCACATGTCGGACGCTCGCCCCGCAATATCAAATGTACAAACAATACCAAACTGTACTACCATTGCATCAGGCTATCTACCACGACAAATCCGCAACATCATAGCACAACACAGAACATCAACGTGAATGTCACGTTCGCAAATCCGTCTAAAAGGGCTATAGCAATTAGACATGATTTACCGCTCGAATGACATTCACTGTCGCAGATATAATGTAAATACTGTGAACTAACATATTTAAATTTTCGATCGACAAAATTTCCCGAAGTGGCCCCCAAGCACAATACCCAGTACTCAGACAAATCTGGGCCCAAACAAAAAATACCAGAAACCACATTTCCAAGTCAGAGACCACCTGAAGAAATTTGGTGAGATGAAGACACAGTATGGCGGCGGGACCGCGGCCAAAAGGAGGGTACGGCCGCGGTTCCGCGGCGCTACAGGGACATCAATGGGCCAAATTTTCCTAGAACTCTTAAAAAACCCTGCCTGATTTTTTGACATACACAAAATAATTTTTTGACGACAATAAAAATTCGAAAGAAAGTTCATGATTGGAAATGCAGTTTTTGGAAATTTCATCCGATCGAAGTTCTAAACACGTTAGAGCAAGCTAGTAAAGGTTGATGGCGTGGCTCTGATACCATGTAAGTCTACGGTAGCGCCCCGGCCGTCTTTCCGAGGCCAAAATGCGGAAACGAAACTTTTTCAAAACTAGAAACTGGCGCTATCGTATACTTAAAACCCGGATCGAACCATTAACCTACAACTAGCTATCTAGAGAGAGGGTTGGAAAGCTATATCGATCGATCCGTGTCCTTCGGTCTTTGGCCGCCATCCCAAGCTCCTCGCGGCATCTCCGGTCTCGATCTCCTCGTCGGAAAGGGCACCACATCATCGATTCTTTTTACGGGCTCCCACTTCATCCGAAGCAACTCGGGCATGAAGTGTGCTAGCCGACGTGTCCAAGGTGATGTAGAGAATGTTTGTGATCACTTTGTCTCTTGCATCCATGACTTGAATGGAGGTTGAAGGTGTTGCCATTAATGGAGGTTATGAACTAGAGGAGGAAGAAGAAGAAGAAGCTTTCTTTTTCCTTTTGTGTTTCATATGATAAAAAATGAGAGAGAGAGTTAAAACAATAATATGAGAGCTCACCTCCTCATGGCAGCCCCTCTCTCTCTCTCTTTATCTCATATCATCACAAAACCATCATATAATGTGACATTAACACATAAAAAGAGACCATGAGTCACTAATGTGTTCATGTCACATTTAATGCATGTCATGAAGAATTCTAGCTCACAATTTCCATTTACAAACATTAATCCAAATGTTTGCAACAATAAAAAGATACGGCAACATCTAAAGTAAACTCGTGATGGATCACAAGGATACCCCTCACCTGTATATACATACCTGCATCCGCAATCCGACTGAATGCGAATACGATGAGACTAAAGTAATCCAACAAATCTAATACTAGGATCCGGCTTAAACCAAAGCCCACTAGTATGATCCGCCCGATCATGATCCGTGCAATACCGCACGCTTATGATCAAACTCTGCCATATTTCATACGGCCTCTACAACGTTTCGCCCGAAACTTGAGAAACTGTCTGTGGGGGACTCTAAAGACTCGTCAATACCTTGGCTGTGGATTTAACCACTAGCACGTCAGAGGTATTAGCTATGCGTAACGGGCTACCAGGTATTGACTAAAAGGGAGGTCGATGAGCGAACTCATCCTGACACCCTACTGAGCCTGTCAGTGACAATATCCGTACAGTCCGGTCCGTTCGTCTATGAGCATCGCATGGCGGGCCTAGGGGGTTGGTAAAAGTCAGACCCCTAAAAGCGGTACAAGTCGTGTCGGAGTGTAGCCCAGAACACCCTGAGATACTACTGGAATACCTACCAGTAAATCTCCTGCCTCGGCCGAGAGCTTTGTGTAATGGCTCTCCTAGACACAGCGCGATCTCACCCCCAATACCGGGAGAGACGAAACCCCTGCCAATCCGCTCACTGCCTCCATGTGGCTCGGGACTGTACCCAACTAAAACCTGTTTGCACGACTCCTTTGAGCCGTGGTAGGGTAGTAATCAAAGTACAGTGGGAACTCACATGGGACAAATGACGATCTCAGGTCGATGAACTAACCTGTACACATGTCACCAGGGAACTGCTATCTGACGTCAGGTATAATACCAACTAGCATGTTCCCGGCGAGTCTTGTCCGGTGCAATCATAACCCAATGAGCACCTGTATACATCTTAGGTGAACCAACTGACACCAATGGCTTATGAGACCGGCCACCGCCCCTCGTCAGGGTCTTGACTGTATACACTAGTCTACTCCGGAGTATCGATGCCGAGTCTTGAAACTCCCACGACTAGGGACCACTTTAAGGATGTGCTTATAGACTACCCAACTCTCACGTATATGATCGCCATCATACTGCTGGTAGTCAAGCAAGAATCCTATGGGCTCTATCAACGTGCAATAGTGACCTGTAAGGTCACCTAAAGCAATACACGATGATAAAGATAAACCATGGTAGCATACTATTCTCTATCAATGTGTAATAGTGAACTACAATGTCACCTAAAGCATGTACACGATGATAAAGACAAGCCAGATAGTATAGAAACCTCTCGAGTAAGACTGTCCTACCGGTATAGGTCATCCCTCAATCATTGCAATCACGTGCCTGCGATCCAATAATTGGCTCTGAGGGCACTATATCCAACAGATTCCACCCCCAGACTGGATATGCGATATATCAGACGAAGAGACCAGACTGTATGGTAAGTGTTACCTATAGGCTTAATGAGAGTTTGGACAAGCTTGCTTGTTGATCTTCTATTCGCTCAATATCTGGATAGCCGTTACGTCCAGCTAGTACCGTTGACGGCTTGTGGGTGACTGATGTGATCACCACCTACTGCTGGCGTATTGACGAGCCTTTAGAGTCCCACATAGAAGTTTCCTGGTTCAAGCGAAACAAAGTAGGGCACATATGCTGATATGTGCGGGGGCCTGATTAAATACGAGTATAAGATACCGTATTGTAATCTAGCGGCTATTTGTTATCAGTTAGGTTATATGTGATATAACCGGATTATTGAATAAAGTGCTGATTTGATAATGTGATATACAGATAAATGATATTAGTCAGTTATATATGATATAACCGGATTATTAAATCAAGTTGATTTAATAATATGATATATATTTATATTTGATATAATTGTATATTGACTTATATTATTGCTCACTAATTATGCTTATCTTTATATATATATATATATATATATATATATATATATATATATATATATATGTATGTATGTATGTATATATATATGTATGTATGTATGTATGTATGTATGTATGAAGCATGGCATAGTTTTTTCTATTTTTAGAAAATAGAAATTAAGGTGGAAAATGGGGAGACTTTGGAGGGATGGGCATAGGATGGCTTATTCTATTTTATATTCATTTGCTTGTACTATTGAAGCATGGCTAAAATTTTTAAGTGTTAGAAATTGTATGCTTCAATAATGTGTGAGCTTCGATGAGCCATTCTACACTTCATTCTTGACTTGAGTTCATTTTTCACCTGAGAGCTCATGTGATGAGTTGCTCTCTAGCTCTCTCCCTTTTCCTCACCTCCTCCTCCAAGCTCAATCCCTCACATGAGTCATGGACCCTTGAGCTTGTGAGAACCCTAGTGAGCAAACAACACCCCTACTTCACCATCCTACACTAGATTAGCGCTTTGGTGTAGTGTATTTACTTCACTAAAGATTTTAGTGAAGAGGTAGCTTAGATTAGCGGACTTCAGGTGGATCATTTTCGGCACGAAGGTCATCGAAGCAAGTTCGTTCAACCTTCAAGTGGAGCCTAGTGGAGTCATGTGGACAACAACCCGGAGCTTTAGAAGAGAATGACACAGTCTACAAAGGTTGTAGCCATCCATCTCTTAGTGTAAAGTTTATGATATCTTAATTAAACCCTAATCATCTAGTTTAAGATCTTGGTTAGTGTAGAGTAGCACCCCGAAATTAATTTAAAAACGACATGCTTGATGCTAGTAAAACCCAGTGGTGGTGCTAACATACACTTTCATGGTATCAGAGCCAAAGCTAGAAGATTATACGATGAATATAGAATCACGAAACCGAAACAACTCCGAAACCGAAACCCTAATTACCAAGTCTCTGTCGATTTTCAAATGGCCTCTGAAAACTTTTTAAACAGATACAGAATGTTGCATATGATGTAACTAGTACACCAAAAAAATTGAGACTCGAAACCCTAATTCTCACCGGCCACATGCCCCACTTGGCTGGCCTGGCCGGTCCCCCTAAGTTGGAATGGGCTTGAGTTTGTTGGGTGTTCTAAAGGTTTGGTTTTGGGGTTTCAGGTTATATTTGATTAGTCTAAAATTGCATGTGATGTTAATTTTGTTAAGGGGCTATTTCGGAGTGTTTCATAGTCGTAATTTTAACATCGTTTCGGGTTTAAGTTTGATATGAGATACAGTAGTTGGAATCCACATTAAATTAGTTTTGTGAAAACTAGTTTGTTTGTAAATCTAGCATGTTAGTCTCTATTGGTTGATTGCCACGAAGTTTCGATTCGGATCGAAACTCCGTCGCAATCGCATATCGTACGCGAATACACGCCGGATAACTTTACTAGGTAGCCACACCTCATAGCCCCGACCAAGTGACTGTAGGAGAACCCCATTGCCAAAAGCATCCACTTGGGTGCTCGCGGCCATGGTGTTCCGCCTAAGTGCACTTCGTCGACGGCATCGGGAGCGTGAGCGTCTACTAAAGTTCCTGACGAGTATTCGATCGGGTAGTCGGAAATCTTGTTGAATTACCCGACTAAGTTATTGAAAAGAGTTTTCAATTCGAGACTAAAATGCAAGGTTTAACTGGTTAGGCATGAAATTCGGAATATGGGATATTCCGGATTTATGATTTATAAGGAAATACGGATTCTAATTATTGTAGTTTTTCATTTCTTTTTTGCGACCGTAAGTGTAATATGTGGGGTTCCCAAATCTCGTTGCTATAGGTCAACGGAATTTGGGATACGCGTATTTACATACGTTGATGACATGTGATATTATGTGTTGCTGTAATATATTATATTGGATCGTCGTGAATGAATAGCCGGGGTTTTATGTGAAATGAGAGTTTTTACAATTTCCATTCATGTAAAATTTGTATATGATATTCTTTTATTGGGACACTTCCGGGTTGAGGATGATGTCACCATTGATGTATATTATTTACTTTTCCGCATTAGGATAGACCCAAGGCGGAGAGCACAAGTGACCGGGTTCTGGAGTCTAGTGAGAGACCATCTCGAGGAGTCGAAACCGGGTCTCCTAACTCTAGAATTGGCAGGGATACTTGCCGCTCTCGTAGGGGTCTAGGGATGTGGGTTTGGTTATTCATCACGGCCGTGGAATCCGTGTTTTTCATTATTGGCTTAATTTAAAACACGGACCTTCTAGTATATCCAATATTTCATATGTTGACTTCTGCTACTTGGTTCTATGATGTGATCATATAACTGCGTGAGACGAATGCTATATATATATATATATATATATATATATATATAGCATTCGTCTCACGCAGTTATATGATCACATCATAGAACCAAGTAGCAGAAGTCAACATATGAAATATTGGATATACTAGAAGGTCCGTGTTTTAAATCTTCTGCTACTTGGTTCTATGATGTGATCATATAACTGCGTGAGACGAATGCTATATATATATATATATATAAACATTGCGTATGTTTTATACCCACGCTAGTCCAACCCCCGCTCTGCCGTTAGTTAAGTAACCTAACGGTGCATGACGGGGCCTCATGGAGAATGCGGATGGCATAAGCGTACGTTCTATTTTCGTTTCATTTTCTGTGATATTTAGGAAACATTAATTGATGGGACTTCATTAATGAGATTAATGAAAAGAAAAGAAACCTGAAGATGTTGTAGAATCAAAAGTTCTTAAAAAGGTAGCTCTAGTTCTTTCTTTGCATAATGGTATTTCTTGATGAATATCCAGCATCTCATTCGATGAGGAAAGAGTCGAGATTCCTTCACCGAGAGTGACCTCTTTAGCAAAACTAGCAAATGCTACAACCCACTCGGTTTATCATCATAGCTTCTGTAGTTCTTGCTTTGCATAGTGGTATTCCTTGATGAATATCCAGCACCTCATTCGATGAGGAAAAAGCCGAGATCCCTTCACCGGGGGTGACCTCTTTAGCAAAAGCAAGTAAAAGCTATTCGGTTTGTTTTTGAATACTACTCGATTTTAAAAGCGGATCTTAAACCACTCATTTTCAAAATCACTAGATTCTACAATGATATCAAGTTTATTACGTTAAAGGTTTTCTTAAAAACCAGTCGTAGCCCTCCGTCATTTCAGATAAGTACTATTTAGTATTCGTGCTACGTTTGTTGGCCTTCGTCAAGGCGTAGTGTGCGGTAGCTAATTAGTGCTTATCTGCCGCATGTGATGCTATTGGATTAGGGTAGTCGTGCGACTTTGTTGGCCTTCGTCAAGGGTCGTGCGGGTGGGTTTAATTTAATCAAGAAATGAACGGGTTGAACTTGACTAGCGGCCTATGGTTTGTTGGCCTTCGTCAAGGTCATAAAGAACTAAGGGTAAAAACAAAATTGGGAATTCAAGTGTTGAAATTTGCAATGAGATTGCATACCTTCTATATGATAGTTGGATCCCGATACCCACTGCGAGTAAGAGTTACTCCTGGTAGTGTTTTCCACTTTACAATTAGCTGATCCATTAGGTGTCTAAGAAAGGTGTTAACGGGGTGATGCCCATGCAGGAAACGAGGTTATTTAATTAGTTCCATGCGAAAGCATGGGGAGACTCCCTCGGAGTACCAATACCTGCTTGGCTGACCGATTGGCGAACTTGTAGGGTATAATTAATCCCGGCTAATCTTACCTTTTAAGGTTTGAAGGAAGATTTGATAAAAACAGTGGGAGTCATCCTGATTAGATAAGATAATAAACAATTTAATCTTGCAAAGAGCGCACGCAAAGTGATTATCCTTCTCTCTCTCCTGGTAGCGACCATTGACACGCCTTAATCAAGATAATAATATGGATGTATTGACCGAACCCACTTATTATACAAGGCTAGGTTTCGCTCTATCTTATGACTGTCATAAGTCTGAGCAAGGAATAGGGGAATATCCGGATTTCCACGCCACCCAAACGAAGAATAAGTATGTTGATGCATCGTCTTCAGGTGTGTTCATTACTGAGAACTGTTTCTCAGTTTGCTCTACGTCCTGGGTATTGGATACCGGATCAGGATCCCATATATGTAATTTGTTACATAGGCTAAAGATAAGTAGAGAACTGGAAAAGGGTGATATGTCTTTAGTAGTAGGGAATGGTTCAATTGTTGCAGCCAAAGCGTTGGCGAATATCACCTTGTATTACCAAGTGGTAATACATTGATTCTGAGCGACTGTTATTTCGTACCAAAAATATTGTGAATATTTTCCTAAAACAAGTGCTGATTGGGTATGGTACGTTGTATAACGGTATATACATTCTAAATCAAAAAATAGTTCTAAGTATACAGAACACACACAAGAGGAACAGTTCAGAAATGAACGAAACTTTCTTATGACATTGTAGACTAGGTCATATCAATGCGACAAGACTAGCTGAGTTGCATAAGAATGCATATTTGAATCCGTTCGAATTTACATCTTATGAAACTTGCTAGTCATGTCTCAAATGCTAGATGACCAAATCTCCGTTTACTGGACACGAAGAAAGAGCTACTGAACTCTTGGACAGATACATAGTGATGTATGCGATCCTATGTCTACACATGCCAGGAATGGTTTCTCGTACTTTATTACATTCACCGATGATTTCTCAAGATTCGGACATGTGTTCCTGATGAAACACAAATCTGAATCTTTTGAGAAATTCAAGGAATATAAGTACGAAGTTGAGAACCGGATGGGTAAAAGTATTAAAATCCTTCGATCTGATCGGGGAGGAGAATACTTGAGCACGGAATTCCGTGATTATTTAAAAGAGAATGGGATTCTCTCTCAGCTTACGCCTCTGTATACACCACAAGACAACGGAGTATCGGAGTAGAGGAATCGCACCTTATTAGATATGGTGCGCTCTATGATGAGTAATGCTGAGTTGCCTATTTCCTTTTGGGGTTATGCACTAGATATAGCTGCATACCTATTGAATAGAGTTCCGACCAAATCCGTTGCCTACCGCTCCATATAAGATATGGAATGGGAAGATTCCATCTCTTAAACGTGTTAAGATATGGGGTTGTCCGGCCTATGATAAAAAGAAAAATCCGAACAAGCTAGAGGCAAGGTTAGTTTTGTGCAAGTTTGTAGGATATCCCAAACATTCGCGAGGGCATATCTTCTACCACACCGAGGAACAAAAAGTGTTTGTTTCGCGACATACCACCTTTTTAGAAAAGGCATTTCTTGTGAAAGAAATTAGTGGTAATGAAATAAAACTGGAAGAAGTTCCAGCTGCATAAACTAGAACTGATGATTTAGTGGAACCGGAGGATCCAATAGTCCCCGACGAACCTCGGCCACTCCACAGATCTAGTAAGGTTCCTCATCCACCTAAGAGATACTACGGTTTTCTCATAGACGGTGGGAGCAAGGATTTTATCATGGAAGATGATGACCCAACTAGTTTCGAACAGGCCGACACAAGTGGAGACAATGTGAAATGGCTCGATGCTATGCGATCTGTGATGGAATCCATGTACACCAACAAAGTATGGACTTTGAAAGTTGCTCCTGAAGGGGTAAACCCCATCGAGAGCAAGTGGATCTTGAGAAGATAATTGGTGTAGATGGAAAAGTTGAGACTTTCAAAGCTAGACTTGTAGCAAAAAGTTTTCGTCAACGACCAGGTGTCGACTATGATAAAACCTTTTCTCCAGTAGCTATACTTAAGTCCATCAGGATCCTACTTGCCGTTGCTGCATGCCATGACTACGAAATCTGGCTGATGGACGTCAAGACCGCTTTTCTAAATGGTGATTTAGAAGAGAGTGTGTACATGACACAGCCAGAGGGCTTCATAGACAGTGGGAGCAGCGAAAGCGTGTGCAAGCTGCTTAAATGCATTTATGGATTAAAGCATGCATCGCGGAGCTGGAACATCTGTTTCGATGAAGCAGTCAAAGAGTTTGACTTATCAAAAATGTAGATGAACCAAGTATATATAAGAAGGTTGTAAAGAGTAAGGTTGTCTTCCTCGTATTGTACGTGGATGACATACTCTTGATAGGAAACGATGTTCCTATGCTACACTCGGTCAAGCTCTTCTTATCATACAAGTTCTCCATGAAAGATCTAGATGATGCCTCCTACATCCTGGGGATTAAGATTTATAGAGATAGATCTAGACGGATGTTGGGATTGTCCCAATCCAGGTACATAGACACCATACTAAAGAGGTTTAGTATGGAAGATTCTGAGCGTAGTAATTTACCCGCTTGTTAAGGAATCACTCTCTCCAAAGAAATGTCTCCCGAGACTGATTTGGAGAGGACTTGCATGCAAGGGATACCCTATGCTTCAGCAGTCGAGTCAATCATGTATGCGATGTTGAGTACCAGACCGGATGTAGCTTACTCACTAGGTGTAGTGAGTAAGTATCAATCATATCCAGGGAAGAAATATTGGACAGCTGTGAAGAACATTCTTATGTACTTGAGAAGGACTAAAGAGATATTCATGGTGTATGGTAACGGTGAACTCCAAGTGTAGTACTTTACCGATTCTAGCTTCCAGAGTGATAAGGACGACAGTAAATCAATCTCGGGTTTTGTCTTCACCCTCAGTAGAGGGACGGTATGTTGGAAGAGTTCCAAGCTAGATAACGTAGCAGACTCGATGATGAAAGCTGAATACATCGCTGCCAACGATGCTGCCAAAAAGGCTGTCTGGATGAAGAAGTTCATAAGATGAACTTGGTGAGGTTCCATCCATTGAGCGTCCAATACCTGTATATTGTGATAACAATGGAGCTATGGCTTTGGCCATGGAACCCCGGTCCTATCATGATCAAGACATATTCTTAGGCGGTATCACCTGATCAGGATGATAGTAGATCACCGGGAGATCGAGGTCAGGAGAGTTGACATAGAGGATAACATAGCAGATCCACTCACCAAGGCCCTCTCCCAGATACTATTTGAGAGACTTTTTAGGATGTTGGGTATGAGATACTACAACAACTGGCCTTAGAGCAAGAGGGAGATTGTTAGTGATATGTATGCCCTAGAGGCCACTATTGTATGATATAGTGGATGCTTGGACATATATATGGAGGGCTTTCTTGCTCGACATGATAGTATGCTATCTGGTTGCCTTTATCTTAACATGTTCACTGGTATTATTATACCGTCTCTCATATACATGTTGATAAAGCCTTTAGGATGTTGGCTTGACTACCAGGACTATGATGCAGATCATACTGCTGGGACCTGGGTAGTCCATAAGCACATCCTTCAATTGTTCCTAGTCGAGGGAATATCGAGACAGGGCATCGATATTCCAGAGTAGACTAGTGTGTATATTTCTTGACCTTGTATGGAGCGATGGTTGATCCCATATCCATTGGTGTTTGACATCAAAGATTGTACACATGTGCTCATTAGAGAATGGGTACACTGAACGGGACTCGCCGAGAACTTCTAGATGGTACTATACCTATCTTCAGATAGCAATTCTCTGGTGACACTGGTACATGTTAGTCTGTAGACCCGAGATCGTCATAGAGTCTTGTGTGATTCCCACTGTGCTTTGATTTCCTCCCTACCACGGCTCAAAGGAGTCGTGCAAACAGGTGAATTTTGGGTACAGTGTCACGACCTGAAATTGGCACGTGACGGCCCTTAAACTACGCAACGTCTAGAGGCGTAATGCAATTTAAGTAAACCGAAAACCCAGCAATCTAAACCATCAAAAGTAGTAAGTGATAATAGCATTTTCAAAACTTTTGAAATATCAAACCAAATTCTTTAAAGTCCAACTTTACTTTCTTAAAAATTTCGGCAGCACCTCCTTTGTAAAAACCTGTAAGTCCATGCTACCTCTCCCGGTACTTTCGGGCATGCGGAATTTGGTGAAAAACAATTTTCTAGAGGCGGTAACATGGACTCAAAACCGGATCTTTGTTAAACATCTAACTAACATCCTAACTAGGAGTTGTTAACTACTCGGTTAGGGGGTTATACCTTTCTTTCTTGAACTCCTTCGTCTTCATCTCTTGATGGTGTACGGATTGGCTTCACCCCGTCGTCTCCTTGCGCCGAAGATCGATCCACCCGAAAGCTTCTACCTTTGGCTTCTTCTTCGAACTTTGAAGAAACTAGTTCACTAGGTTTGCTAAACCTTGTGAACTAGAGTGAGTAGAGGAGAGTGTGATGGGATTTTCTCTATGGTTCTTGCTTCTCAACACATGAGACAAGTGAACCATAGACAAGAGAGAGAGCAAGAGGAAGAGGGTGAGAGCAAGAGGAAGAGAGAGCTCAAAACCAAGAGAGAGAAAGATAATGAAAGAATGAGCCTCTCTTTTGTCATATACCCTCTCATAATCCAAAAGCATCATGAGCCATAATGTTAATCAAGTATTATGTGATGGTTCATATCATGTCAAAGGCAATATCATTTCCATGCACTCATTTTGCAAACCACAATAAGCAAGCAAAAGTCTTTGCATGAAAATGACAACCATTGTCATCGTGATGGTCAACTAGTCCAACCTAGTCAACCGGTCAACAAAGTCAACAAGTCAACAAAGTCAACCCCTCAACAACCATGTCACTATAATACTTAATTAATATTATTTTTAATTACACATCATATTCTCATTAGGGTTGAGCAAAAAGTCAATGGTCAACAGTCAACAGTCAACAACCCTAATGAGAATCCTCTGCCTCTGTCTCTCTGTCAACTGTGCATACACACCCGCATCCGCGTTCCGAGGAACACGAATACATACTGGATAAAACCAATCCCAAAACGTACACTAGGATCTGGCTTAAACCAAAGCCCGCTAGTGTTAACTGTCCGGACACTGTACGTGCACAAGTGCACGGATGTGACCGAACCCTGTCGCAAAACCATGCGACCTGTCGCAAAACCATGCGACCTCTACTCTTTTGCCTAAAGGCGAATAGCTTTCTGTATGGGACTCTAAAGACTCGACACTACGCTGGAAGTGGGTTTAACCACAGACCGCAAGCGGCACTAGCTGTGCGTAACGGTCCCCAGGTAGAAGCCGACAAGAAGACTGACGAGGTGAAACCCATCTGAACTCCTACTGAGCCTGAATGTGACAATCTCCGTACAGTCCGGTATGTTCGTCTGATACATCGCATGGCGGGCCTAGGGGGGCGGTAAACGTCAGTCCCCTAATAGCGGTACAAGTCGTGTCGGAGTGAATCCCAAAACACCCTGAGATAACACTGGAAGCCTACCAGTATATCTCGATTGCCCTGGCCAGGGACTACACATGTAATGGCTCTCCTGGACACAGCGCGATGTCAACCCCCAATACCGGGACAGACGAATCATGTCTAACCGTCACTGCCTCCAAGTGCCTCGGGACTGCACCCAACTACCACCTGTTTGCACGACTCCTTTGAGCCGTGGTAGGGTAGTAATCAAAGTACAGTGGGAACACACTCGAGGCGAAGTGACAGTGTCAAGTCAGCGGACTAAGCTGTACTCATGTCACCTGGGAACTAATAACTGACGATAGGTATAATACCAACTGGTCAGTTCCCGACGAGTCCTGTCCAGTGTACTCGTAACCTAACGAGCACCCGCATACTATCTCCAGTACGACGTACTGATGGCTGTGGGATAGACCATCTCCCACTCTGGGATGAGAAGCGCATGCGCTAGTCTACTCCGGAGTATCGATGCCCTGTCTCGATAGTCCTGCGACTAGGGACCTGCATAAGGATGTGCTTATAGATTACCCAGCCCCTACTAGTGTGACTGCCATCACAACGCTGGTAATCAAGCAAAAATCCTAAGGGCTCCACTAATGTGTATAGGTGATATACTAAAATAAACACATGTACACATTGAAGTAGAAACAAACCAAGTAGCATACTACTATTTTGAGCAAGATTGTTTATACAAGGTGAATATCCCAAGCTTCCATTAAGTAATATACAAACTAGTATGATACAGTAATGGCCTCTAGGGCATATACACTACCAATCTCCCACTTGCACTAAGGCCATGTACTGGCGTATCGAAGACCTATCATCTCGATCAGCCGCTCGAACTGAGTCTGGGGTAGGGCCTTCGTGAGTGGATCTGCAGTGTTATCTTCTGAATTTACTCTTTTTACCTCGATCTCCCGGCGATCAATGATCTCCATGATCAGGTGGAACCGCCTCAAAATGTGCCTGGACTTCTGATGGGACCTGGGTTCCTTCGCTAAAGCTATAGCGTCGTTGTTGTCACAATACAGCGGTATTGGATCAACACTGGTAGGAACCACCTGAAGTTCCGTGAGGAACTTCTTCATCCAGACAGCTTCCTTTGCGGCATTGCAAGCAGCTATGTACACCGCTTCCATGGTTGAGTCAGCAACGGTTTCCTGCTTGGAACTCTTCTAACAAACCGCCCCTCCATTGAGGGTAAAGACATAACCCGACATGGACTTGGAGTCATCCTTGTCACTCTGGAAGCTGGAGTCAGCAAAGGCCTCAATCTGGAGGTCTTTTCCGCCATACACCAAGAACATCTCCTTAGTCCTTCTCAGGTACTTGAGAATGTTCTTTACTGCTATCCAGTGTTTCTCCCCTGGGTTCGACTGATACCGGCTTACAACGCTCAATGCGTATGCTACATCTAGTCTGGTACATAACATCGCATACATAATAGAGCCTACCGCAGATGCGTAGGGTATTGATGACATGCGAGCCCTTTCCAAATCAGTCTTGGGAGACATCTCTTTGGAGAGGGTGATTCCGTGACAAGCCGGTAGATTACCGCGCTTGGAATCTTCCATACTGAATCGTTTCAGTATGGTGTCGATGTACCTTGACTGTGAAAGTCCCAACATCCTCTTAGATCTATCACGATAG
Source organism: Agapanthus africanus (assembly GCA_030015575.1). NCBI lineage: Eukaryota > Viridiplantae > Streptophyta > Magnoliopsida > Asparagales > Amaryllidaceae > Agapanthus > Agapanthus africanus. The sequence goes on along the minus strand of JASDDO010000004.1, from coordinate 134,561,198 downwards.
ATCTGGATCCCCAGAATGTAGTTGGCATCGCCCAGGTCCTTCATGGAGAACCTCTGCGACAAGAATCCTTTGACTGACTGTAGCATAGGAATATCATTTCCTATTAGGAGAATGTCATCGACGTACAAGACGAGGAATACCACATTTCTCCCTACAATCTTACTGTAAATGCATGGTTCATCTGGGTTTTTGACAAAGTCGAATTCTTTGACAGTATCATCAAAGCAGATGTTCCAACTCTGCGATGCCTGCTTAAGTCCATAGATGGACTTGAGCAACTTGCACACTTTACCGCTGCTCCCACTCTGAATGAATCCCTCTGGCTGATCCATATAGACGCACTCTTCCAAATTTCCATTTAGGAAAGCCGTCTTTACGTCCATCTGCCAGATCTCATAATCGTGGAAGGCAGCAATGGCAAGAAGGATCCGAATGGAATTAAGCATAGCTACCGGAGAAAAGGTCTCGTCATAGTCCAAACCAGGTCTTTGACGAAAACCCTTTGCAACGAGCCTAGCTTTATAGGTTTCAACCTGCCCATCTATACCAATCTTCTTTCTAAAGATCCATTTGCAGCCTACGGGTTTTACCCCTTCTGGAGCAAAGTCCAAAGTCCAAACTTTGTTGGTGTACATGGACTCCATCTCGGTCCGCATTGCATCCAGCCATTTTACCGAGTCACCGCTCTGAATGGCTTGCTGGAAGCTAGTAGGCTCATCATAATTAACTGTGCAATCCTCTCTATCCCCGTCTATGAGAAAATCGAAGTATCTCTCGGGCGGATGAGACTGCCTACTACTTCTGCGGAGCGGCGTAGGAATGTCCGGTTCTCCTGAAACGTCTGGTTCATCCAAGCTTTCAGTAACAGCTTGTGGTTCTGGAATTTCTTCCAGTTCTATTGTACCCCCACTTATCTGATTTTCCAAAAATTCAGTTTCCAAGAAGTGGGCATGTGGAGAAACAAAAACTTTTTGTTCTTCTGCGGAATAGAAAAGATACCCTCTGGAGTTCTTTGGGTATCCCACAAACTTACACAGTACTGAGCGTGCCTCGAGCTTGTCCGCATGCTGCTTTTTTACAAAAGCTGGACATCCCCATACCTTAAGATACTTAAGACAGGGTTTCTTCCCACTCCACATCTGATATGGGGTGGTAGGCACAGTCTTGGTTGGAGCCTTGTTCAAGAGATATGCAGCTGCTTCTAGTGTATAACCCCAGAAAGATCGCGGTAACTCAGCCTTACTCATCATGGAACGGACTGTTGCGCCACGGCAGCGCCCCGGCCGTCTTACCGAGGCCAAAATGCGGAATCAAAAATTTTCCTTACTTGGAAACTGGCGCTACCGCGGACAATAAAACCCGGATCGTTAACCATTAACCTATACTAGCTAACAAGAGATGGGAAGAGAAGTATACCAAGTGATCCGAGTCCTCCGGTCTTCTCGTCATCGTCCCGATCTCCCGCGGAAAGTCCTGTCTCCATGTCGCCGCCTCCTCGCCGGAAGGGCACCACGTCGCCTGCATCTTTTACGGGCTCCCACCTCAATACCGAGGCAACTCGGGCACGAAGCTGGCAAGTCGACGTGCCCAAGATTTGCTGTAGAATGTAGTGTAGATGCTATTTGTCTCAATGGGGTTTGTAGTTGCCTTGATGGAGGAATGGAATGGAACTTTCAAGTGGGGCTCTCATTTTTTAAGCAAGGAATGAGATGATAAGTTTTCCTCATACAAAATGAACCTCTCCTCTCTCCTAGAAAATGTGGCCGGCCCCTCCTAAAATGAGAAAATGGTGGAGGAATAAAACCAACCCAAGAAGGAAGGTGAGTGTAGGATACATGAAGGGGTAACCATATCCAAAAGGAATGATAACAAGGTCAAATCCAATTCAAATCAACTCTAATCCTTTCTAATCTCAAAAAGCAAACCATCATGAAAAAGCAAAGATGCTTATCTTATCATAATGTCACAAGGGCAAGAAACCCCCTCCACAATATGTTATTTGCAAACTTGCAAATAACACCCTCCATCGGAAAAGTCCGGCCGGGAAAGAACAAAGGAAAACCGGCCGGAACGGAATGCAAACTGGAAACTCCAGAAAACTGGTCCCGTAATAAATTACAGGAAAACCCCGATACTGTGCATACACACCCGCATCTGTATTCCGACCGGATACAAATGCAATGAGACAAAATCTACACTGTACTAAACTAGGATCCGGCTTAAACCAAAGCCGGCAAGTAATATCCGTCCGATCCTGATCCGTGCAATACCGCACGTATCTGATCGAACCTTGCCATATAACCATACGGCCACTAGTACAAACTGTCCGATCCTGATCCGTGCAATACCTCACGTATCTGATCGGACCCTGCCATATCTCCATACGGCCTCTACAGCGTTTCGCCCGAAACTTGAGTAACTGTCTGTGTGGTGGACTCTAAAGACTCGTCAATACTATGGCTGTGGATTTAACCACTAGCACGTCAGAGGTATAAGCCAATACGTGACGGGCCACCAGCTATTGACCAAAAGGGACGTCGATGAGCGAACTCATCCTGACACCCTACTGAGCCTGTCAGTGACAATATCCGTACAGTCCGGTCCGTTCGTCTATGAGCATCGCATGGCGGGCCTAGGGGGTTGGTAAAAGTCAGACCCCCAAAAGCGGTACAAGTCGTGTCGGAGCGTAGCCCAGAACACCCTGAGATACTACTGGAATACCTACCAGTAAATCTCCTGCCTCGGCCGAGGTCTTTGTGTAATGGATCTCCTAGACACAGCGCGACCTCACCCCCAATACCGGGAGAGACGAACCCCTGCAGATCCGCTCACTGCCTCCATGTGGCTCGGGACTGTACCCAACTAAAACCTGTTTGCACGACTCCTTTGAGCCGTGGTAGGGTAGTAATCAAAGCACAGTGGGAACTCACACGAGACAAATGACGATCTCAGGTCGATGAACTAACCTGTACACATGTCACCAGGGAACTGCTATCTGACATCTGGTATAAGACCAACTAGCAGGTTCCCGGCGAGTCCTGTCCGGTGTACTCATAACCCAATGAGCACCTGTATACATCTTAGGTGAACCAACTGACACCAGTGGCTTGTGAGACCGGCCACCGCCCCTCGTCGGGGTCTCGACTGTATACACTAGTCTACTAATGGAGTATCGATGCCCTGTCTCGAAACTCTTACGACTAGGGACCTTTTAAGGATGTGCTTACAGACCGCCAGCTCTCACGTATATGATCGCCATCATACTGCTGGTAGTCAAGCAAGAATCCTAGGGGCTCTATCAACGTGTAATAGCGACATGTCAGGTCACCTAAAGCAGTACACGATGATAAAGATAAACCAGATAGAATACTATCATCTCGAGTAAGACTGTCCTACTGGGACAGGTCCTCCCTCAATCATTGCAATCACGTGCCTGTGATCCAATAATTGACTCTGAGGGCACTATCTCCAACAATCTCCCACTTGCACTCAAGGCTAATTATTGCGATGTCGCATACTCACAGCCCGTGTGATACCGAACACCCAACTCCTCTACTAGTCAGTCTCACAAAGCTCGTTTGTGAAACTATGGCATTCGAGGAATAGCCTCAGTGAGTGGATCCGCTGGGATGTTTCTTTCTATGTCTCTCTATCTCAAGTTCGCGGAGAAAGCCATCTCCCGAAATGAGCAATACCTGTCTTAGAATATGTCTGGATGTCTGATGGGACCTAGCTCATAAATTAACTCCAAATCCAAACTTCTTAGACTGTATCGTCAACTGAACTTAATCAGTATCCTGCGCCATACCTTTCCTCAGTATCCACCTGGACCATCTGTCCACAATACTGCCCCTCGTCAGAGGGAAAACTATAATTCTGACAGTCACTCTGCCATCCAGGTCACCTTGGAAGCCTGGAATGACAACTGTCTCCTAAAGGAGGCTGCTTTTATCACATCCCTAGAACATCAACTTATGTTCTAAAACTGCTCCCGATTGTTTCTCCAGGATTGGATGAATATCAACTTATTGCACCTACTGCAAGAACAACATCTGGTGTGGTACTTGACATCTCATGATTGACTCAATTGCCTGAGCAAGTGATCTGCCAATCATGCACATCCTCTCCCCTTTAGTCTGTAAGACACCTTTAGAGAGGGTGACTCCATTACCTGCAGGTACACTACCGTGCTAGGAGTCGTCCATTCTAAATACTCTTAGAATGCTGTCTAAGTACCCTGATTGGGAAACCACCCAAATCTAGATCTAAAACCATAGATCTAGTAGCCAGAATGTACGATATAATATCCAAGTCCTATGTGGAGAAACCACTGTGTGACGACCAAAGTATAACCGATCGTAGTATAGGAATATCACTTCCTACTCTGTGTATGTCATCAAATACTAGGACATATCACCCTACTACCTTCTTAACAGATCCATCCCCTATTCTGATGAAGTCAAACCTATGACTGTCACATCAGAAATAGATGATCTATTTCCGCTATATCTGCTTTAGTCTATAAATAGACATAAGCCAACTGTCCACCAACGCTTCCGCTGCTCCCACTGACTACGACAACCCTCTGGCAGAGTCATACAGACGTACACTTCTAAAGCCAGTTTAGAATGACGCTATACTCATCCTTCTGCCGGGTCTCGCAGCCTGGAACAACAGCAATGGCAAGTGTGGGTAAACAAGAACTTTCCTGTCACCATCCTTGAGGCTACCGGAGTACCTCTCGGGTGCCTGAAGTTACCCACCGTATCTGCGGAGTGGCCAATGGAATGTCAATCCAGATTGAATCTTTAGGTTCCTTATCAAATCTTCAGTAATCGTTTGTGGTTCTGGAATTACTTCCAGTTCTACCATACTCCCACTACTGTTCTCTGAAAAAATCCATTTTTATTAAAACTGTGGCGAGTCAAGAACAATATCGCTATTGATCTTCCAGATGGTAGAAAGTCAACCCTCGTCATAGCCTGGGTCAACCCACAAACTGCCATTACAGAAACGTGCCTTGAGTTATCCGGAGTCTGGTTTTAAGCATAAGCCGGACAACTCCCCGTACCTTAACAATGTTAAGATATGAACTGTTCTATATCCAATACAGAAGCAGAGGCACTGATTTAATTGAACCAGATTCAAATCATGCAGCTGTCTCCAGTGCATGTCAAGTAAATGGAGAGAGGCCGATCAGCGTTACTCAACTTAGGAATGCTTCCAATTATGAGTAACCTGAAAGAGAAGCAAGTTCTCTTAATTATTACTATCAACTGAATACCATACACAAGTATCTACATCTTCGATCACCTTGAAGAATCCCGATACTTGCAATACCTGGTTCTCTACTTTATTCATATACCTATAACTTCTCAAAATTCAGACCCTGTGTTTCCACGAAACACCTGTCTAAAAACTAGAGAAGTCATAAGTAAACGGAATATAGTACGAGGACCAACCCCTCTGTCCTGATGGACGCTGGACAACATACAATACTCTGTATAAGTCCCTTGAGTTTAATGACTCATTCACTGTGTGTCGTAGGCTGAAAATTGTACTTATGGTTAAGAAGAATTACACCGCTGTTTAATGCTCCTTACCTAACCATCCACTGATATAGGTAAATGTCATCGACATAACTTCAAAAGGTATATCTCACTCTATAAAAATAGACGTACAGATATATCAATTTGAAATTGGTGCATAACCGCGGATATTCAAAACCAAATATTTGCCGTCCGGCAAACAACCCAGGTGACTTCCTCAAATATCACCGATTACAACGAATCCCGATATAATGAGGATGATCACCCAATTCCCAATAACTTACTCCCACTCATCATCTTGTAAAACCATACAGATGTGAGAATCATACCTGGTAAATACATACCCTGGAGTAAGTGTCTAATCGGGAAATCAGTTTTCCTTTAACAGTACACAGTGAAACTGAAACATTGAAATGTTTCGTTGGGGTATCCTGGTATTCCTAGTAATGCCTCTTCCATTATCCAGATTCACAACTATAACCGTATAATTCTTTGCCACTTCTCCAAATCCCTTTATATGTCTTTAGTCATTACCTTCTGTACACCTCTTTAGGCCAAATGGTTTTCTTCTTTCCCTACCGTTCGGCACCAGCCTATGGTTTGGAAGAAGACTATCCAATAAGCATAATGGGTGCACTGTCCTAATCCTAGGAGCACTCGCAATGCGAGAGAAGGTGAAGATAAAAGACAACCGAATAAACCTTATTCCTATTTCTCCTGGACCAAAATCCATCCCCGAACTGGAACAAGTTCCTTTCGAGTTCGTATATAACCATACGATAGAGTATCCAATAAACTGTGGATCTTCGTAGTGATACGGAGTGTCCTGGAGAAATACAAAGGTGATCTAGGATTGGCGAAGAAATACTTGGTTTGGTCGTGAATATCAGTCGCAATTTACTTTGCCCTCTTACTAATCCCTTGCTTTGTCTTAATCTTAATACCTTCTGCACACCATCGTTACGCTAATTGGTTTTCTTCATTCCCTACCGGTCGGCACCAGCCTAAGGTTTGGAAGAAGACTATCCAATTTGTGTAATAGGTGTACTATCTCCTAAACCAAGGAGTACTCGCAACCTGAGAGAAGGTAAAAGGAAAAGACAACTGAATAATCCTATCCGTTTTCTCCAAAGCCGGAAACCATCCTCGAATTCCTTCGAGTTCTTATCTAACCATACGATGGTTTTGTCCAATGGAAGTGGACGTTCGTAGTAATACGGGGTGTCCTGGAGAAAAGGGTAAAAGTTGGAGTGGCAATGAGGTTTGCAACTCTGACAATCCAAAAGCCGGTGTTAAGAAGGTTCGGTCAACTTGGTCATTGAGTCATAGTCTAGGGTCGGGTCAATGGTCGCTGCCAAAGAGAGAGAGAAAAGAAACACTCAGCGCGCACTCTAACCTAGATCAGAATGATTATCACTTTATCTAATCTGGAAACCTCCCACTGTACCGTCAAATTCTCCTCCAAACCTGAAAGAAGAATTAGTCGGGATCACCCGAGGAGTAAACCAACTCATCAGTGGGAATCGGGATCCAACTATCATCGCATGATAACTTGAAGGAATCCACTCAAGTCACCACACTCCAGAAGGTATGCGCATATCTGGCAAGTTTCAGTTCTTTTGAAACTCCCGATGTAGGTTTTTACCCCAAGGACCCAAGTGACCTTGACAATGCCAACAAATCAAAGAGTCCTAGTCAAGTTCTACCCGTCATTATCTTGATTGCGTTAAACCCACCCGTACGAGTCCTTGACAATGCCAACAAGACCGTACGACTGTCCTAACCAATCCACTTATCCATGTGACAGAAAAGCACTACATAGCTACCGAGCACTACGCCTCGGCAATGCAAGACAAACGCAGCACGAATACTAAGTAATACTAATCTGAAATGACGGAGGGCTACGACTGGTTTTTGGCGAAAAACCTTTAACGTAATGAACTTGATATCGTTGAAGGAACTGGATAACTTTTTAGAAAATATAGTGACGAAAACCTTTACTAAAGAGGTCACTCCCGGTGAAGGGATCTCGGCTCTTTCCCCGTAGAATGAGGTGCAGGATATTCCAACTGAATACCACGATGCAAAGCAAAAGTAATTGGCTATAGTGAAGTTAATGCCCTGACGCAAACTTCTGTCCAAGGGGTCACTTCCGGTGAAGGGATCTCGGCCCTTGTCTCGTCGACTGAGGAGCAGGATATTCCAAATGAATACCACGATGCAAAACAAAAGTGAACGTCCTTGCAATAACAGCTTTTTGAAAAAGTGTTCCAACAACATCAGAATAGGTTTGTTTATCTTGCATTGATCCGAATCAACGTAGTCCCATCAATTAATCACACCACAAAGAACGAAAATAATATGACGTACGTATATGCCATCCGCATTCGCCACTGGGTCCCGTCATTACTCGTTAGGTTAGCTAACTAACGACAGAGCGGGGACTGGACTAGCGCGGATGTAAAACATATACAACATCTACTAATATATATACCAATATATATTATATTCGCTCAAGGCGTGATAAGAAAGAAACATCATAGAAATGTACAGCATCACAGAACAATACAGATATCTGGGATCCCCGGGTTTCACAAAGCCGCTGCTGAAACCCGACGTTCCCCTGGTCGTGTGGATAGCCTGTGCAATGAAATCCTAGACCCCTACGGGCGCGGCAAGTCACCCGCCAAGACCTGAAGCGAGGCAGTCCCCTCCAGCACCGTGAATGGACCACCCAGCACTTCACGGAATCCGGTAACTTGGGCACCCCTCCTGGGTCAACCTGTACCCCCTACGAGTGCGGCGAATAGCCCGCCAATCCTAGAGTGAAGCCCCCTCCGTCTCAATGCCATGAGATGCGGGCCCGTTGCCCTCTAGAACCCGGCTATCCGTGCACCCCTCCGCGGGGTAATCCTAGTACAGAAAGTAAAATATACATACACCGGGTACATCGACCGCAACCAGGTCTTGCCCCAAAAGAATAATACAAACTGGCAGTGACGGCAGTCCACATGTCGGACGCTCGTCCCGCAATATTAAATGTACATATAAAACAAAACTGTACTAACATTGCATCCAGGCTATCCCCACCGACCGATCTGCAACATCACAGCAATACATAGAACATCAACGTGAAAGTCACGTTCGCAAATCCTTCTAACCGGGCTATAGCAGTTTGACAGGATTTACCGATCAAGTGACAGTCACGGTCGCAGATATAATGTAAATACTGTGAACCAATGTGTTTAAAATTTTCCGATCGATCAAATTATAACAAGTGGGCCCCAAGTACTACTGTAGCACATCCAGAAATAATAGGCCCAATATTAATATTCCAAAACCCATAAAATCACCCCAGAAGCCCACTGAAAAAGTTTGACCAATTGAACTTTCCAAACTGCGGCGGAACCGCGGCACAATGAGGGGTTTTGCCGCGGTTCCGCGCTCCCCGTGAATGATCAATTCGTCGAGTTTCTCCAGTAGTCTTAGAACTTCCAGTACATTAGTTTTTTACAACCTGAAAAATTTTTAGACTCCAAAAAATTTCAACAGAAAACTGATGTGGTGAAAAATGCGGTTTTGGGATTTTTGTTCGATCGGAATTGTAAAACACATTAGACAAAGCTAGACTAGGTTAATGGCGTGGCTTTGATACCATGTTGCGCCACGGCAGCGCCCCGACCGTCTTACCGAGGCCAAAATGCGGAATCAAAAATTTTCCTTACTTGGAAACTGGCGCTACCGCGGACAATAAAACCCGGATCATTAACCATTAACCTATACTAGCTAACAAGAGATGGGAAGAGAAGTATACCAAGTGATCCGAGTCCTTCGATCTTCTCGTCATCGTCCCGATCTCCCGCGGAAAGTCCGGTCTCCATGTCGTCGCCTCCTCGCCGGAAGGGCACCACGTCGCCTGCATCTTTTACGGGCTCCCACCTCAATACCGAGGCAACTCGGGCACGAAGCTGGCAAGTCGACGTGCCCAAGATTTGCTGTAGAATGTAGTGTAGATGCTATTTGTCTCAATGGGGTTTGTAGTTGCCTTGATGGAGAAATGGAATGGAACTTTCAAGTGGAGCTCTCATTTTTTAAGCAAGGAATGAGATGAAAAGTTTTCCTCATACAAAATGAACCTCTCCTCTCTCCTAGAAAATGTGGCCGGCCCCTCCTAAAATGAGAAAATGGTGGAGGATTAAAACCAACCCAAGAAGGAAGGTGAGTGTAGGATACATGAAGGGGTAACCATATCCAAAAGGAATGATAACAAGGTCAAATCCAATTCAAATCAACTCTAATCCTTTCTAATCTCAAAAAGCAAACCATCATGAAAAAGCAAAGATGCTTATCTTATCATAATGTCACAAGGGCAAGAAACCCCCTCCACAATATGTTATTTGCAAACTTGCAAATAACACCCTCCATCGGAAAAGTCCGGCCGGGAAAGAACAAAGGAAAACCGGCCGGAACGGAATGCAAACTGGAAACTCCAGAAAACTGGTCCCGTAATAAATTACAGGAAAACCCCGATACTGTGCATACACACCCGCATCTGTATTCCGACCGGATACAAATGCAATGAGACAAAATCTACACTGTACTAAACTAGGATCCGGCTTAAACCAAAGCCGGCAAGTAATATCCGTCCGATCCTGATCCGTGCAATACCGCACGTATCTGATCGAACCTTGCCATATAACCATACGGCCACTAGTACAAACTGTCCGATCCTGATCCTTGCAATACCTCACGTATCTGATCGGACCCTTCCATATCTCCATACGGCCTCTACAGCGTTTCGCCCGAAACTTGAGTAACTGTCTGTGTGGTGGACTCTAAAGACTCGTCAATACTATGGCTGTGGATTTAACCACTAGCATGTCAGAGGTATAAGCCAATACGTGACGGGCCACCAGCTATTGACCAAAAGGGACGTCGATGAGCGAACTCATCCTGACACCCTACTGAGCCTGTCAGTGACAATCTCCGTACAGTCCGGTCCGTTCGTCTATGAGCATCGCATGGCGGGCCTAGGGGGTTGGTAAAAGTCAGACCCCCAAAAGCGGTACAAGTCGTGTCGGAGCGTAGCCCAGAACACCCTGAGATACTACTGGAATACCTACCAGTAAATCTCCTGCCTCGGCCGAGGGCTTTGTGTAATGGCTCTCCTAGACACAGCGCGACCTCACCCCCAATACCGGGAGAGACGAAACCCTGCAGATCCGCTCACTGCCTCCATGTGGCTCGGGACTGTACCCAACTAAAACCTGTTTGCACGACTCCTTTGAGCCGTGGTAGGGTAGTAATCAAAGCACAGTGGGAACTCACACGAGAAAAATGACGATCTCAGGTCGATGAACTAACCTGTACACATGTCACCAGGGAACTGCTATCTGACATCTGGTGTAAGACCAACTAGCAGGTTCCCGGCGAGTCTTGTCCGGTGTACTCATAACCCAATGAGCACCTGTATACATCTTAGGTGAACCAACTGACACCAGTGGCTTGTGAGACCGGCCACCGCCCCTCGTCGGGGTCTCGACTGTATACACCAGTCTACTAATGGAGTATCGATGCCCTGTCTCGAAACTCCTACGACTAGGGACCTTTTAAGGATGTGCTTACAGACCGCCAGCTCTCACGTATATGATCGCCATCATACTGCTGGTAGTCAAGCAAGAATCCTAGGGGCTCTATCAACGTATAATAGCGACATGTCAGGTCACCTAAAGCAGTATACGATGATAAAGATAAACCAGATAGCATACTATCATCTCGAGTAAGACTGTCCTACTGGGACAGGTCCTCCCTCAATCATTGCAATCACGTGCCTGTGATCCAATAATTGACTCTGAGGGCACTATCTCCAACACGAACCATATCCAATAGGGTCCGATTCCGCCTTTCCAATACACCGTTGTGTTGTGGTGTGTATGGAGGAGTAAGTTGAGAGAGAATTCCATTCTCTTTTAAGTAGCCCAGAAACTCGGCACTCAAGTATTCTCCACCTCGATCCGATCTTAGAATCTTGATACTTTTGCCGGTTTGTTTTTCAACTTCATTCTTGTATTCTTGAAATTTCCCAAAGGCCTCGGATTTGTGCTTCATTAAGAAGACATGTCCATACCTAGAGAAATCATCTGTGAAAGTAATGAAGTATGAATAACCACTTCGCGCATGTGTAGACATTGGACCACACACATCACTGTGTATGAGTCCTCTTTCTCCGCGTCCAGTGAACGGAGTCTTTGTCATCTTTTCCATGAGACAAGATTCACAAGTGGCATAAGACTAATACTCGAACGGATTCAAGTACCCTTCTTTATGTAACTTAGTTAATCGTGTCTCATTAATGTGACCCAGTCTACAATGCCATAAGAAAGCCTGATTTGTTTCCGGAGACTTTCTTTTAAGTGTGTTCTGGACACTGAAAATCTGAGCTTGATTTAACACGTATATTCCGTTCTGTAATATACCTGACCCAATCAGAACTTGATTTAGGTGGATGTGTACTACATCGCTTACAAAAGTAAATTCATATCCTTCCTTAGAAAGTAAGGATACAGATATGATATTACAAGTCGCATCTGGTATATACAAACAGTTACGCAAAATCAATATCTGCCCAGTTGTCAGTCCAAGATGATATTCCCCTACGGATTCAGCATCCATGCTCATTCCGTTAGCAACCCTGAGAATCATATCACCTTTCCTGATAACCCTACGGTTTCTCAGAGCCTGTAACGAATTACAGATATGAGATCCTGATCCGGTATCCAATACCCAGGAAGTAGGGTTAACTGACATACAGTTCTCAATCACAAACACACTCGAAGCCGAAGCCACAACATGCTTCAAATTCTGGCTACTGGCTTTGCAAGCCCTGCAATCCTTCTGCCAATGTTCATTCCCGTTACAATAGGAACATCCCTCTTTAATCATATCCAGTCCCGAAACTTTTGCCCTTCCTTTTCCTTCTTCTTCCCTGGTTTCCTTCAGGGTATAAGCAGAGGGCAGGGACTGTAGAATTAGGTCAGTACTTGACCCATTTTCCAACGTGGTCTCCAGGTCCGTGAGCTCAAAATAGCTGGTCTCTGTAAGGACGTTGCCCCCTACAGATGACCCGACAGCCAACCTCGCTTGAAGCAATTCGTTCGAGGTCTCATATCTTGCGATACGAGATTGCTCTTCATATAAAACTTTGTTATGGAGGAAGATAGAAACTGAGTCCATCTTCTCGTGCTGCCTCTGGTTTGCACCATCAACTGAGGCTAACACGAGGCACTTGGCTTTCGCACAATCCTTTTCCGATGTCCTGCGGATGTGAACATCCGTGACAGGGGAAACTAGACCTGAGACGGTAGGGATTTGATTAGTTAAGAGGTGTCCCAGCTTGTCATGGGCAATGGACATCTGGACAGACCTTTGCCAGTCAAAACAGTCAGGTTCAGTCATCTTATTATCTAGATGCAACCTAGGTGTGGTCACAGGGTCGCTGCAATTAAGAGATAGAGAAGAATACACTCAGCATGATGCTTTTGCAAGTTTAGATTGGTTTTTAATTTGTCTAAACAGGATGGCTCCCACTGTCTCTCGAATCCCTCCTCAAACCAAAAAGGAAGAACTAGTCAGGATCAATCTCACCGTATAATTCTTGCTTAACCGTTCAGCCAGGCTGGTGTCGGTACTTCGAGGGAGGTTTTCCAACGCTTTCGCGAAGTTCCTTAATTTAAGAACCTCTTTTCTCTGGGGGCGTAGCCCCGCTAACACCTTTCTAGACACCTACTTGGTTTATAGCATTGATCGTTAAGTGAGAAATTTCCCGAGGAGTAGCATATACTCACAGTAGGATCGGGATCCAAATATCATTGCGTGACAAAACTGAAGGAATCCTACCAGAATCATCACACTCCAAATGGTATGCAGTGCTAGCAAGTTTCAGTTCTTTTGAAACTCCCGATGTGGATTTTTGCCCCATGCTCTTATGACCTTGACGAAGGTCAACAAATCATAAGTCGCATGTCAAGTTCTACCCGTCATTATTCAGGTTAATTTGAACCCACCCGTATATACCCTTGACGAAGGTCAACAAGGTAATATGACTGTCCCAAACCAACGCATCTATCTATGCTACATATGAACACCCAACAGCTACCAATCACTATGCCTTGACGAAGGTCAACAAACATAGCTTGAATACTATTGAATATTCATACGAAACGACGGAGGGCTACGAATGGTTTTGGCGAAACCTTGAACGTAGTGAACTTGATATAATCGAAGAAACGAAATAGCTTTTAAAAGGAGTGGCTCAAGCTCCGCATTTAAAAGTTAGTTTTGAAAAGAACCGAGTGGTTTTTCGAAAGTGTTCCAACGACTTTTACTTGGTTTATTTTCTTGCATTAGTTCTTTTAATGCGTGTTATTCTTGCATTAGTTCTTTTAATGCGTCCCATCATTTAAACCTACCATTGCAGAAAACAACCAAAATATGACGTACGCTTATACCATTCGCATTCGCCACGGGGCCCCGTCATTACCCGTTAGGTTACTTAACTAACGACAGAGCGGGGGCTGGGCTAGCGCGGCTGTAAAACATAAGCAACGCCTAAATAATATCATACATAGATATATTGCAATGATAGACATTTCAGATCACAGATGAACACATTGGATATACTAGGAACCTGCAATTCGTACGAGCCTGTAACGAAAAGCAGATTACACGGTCGCGGTGAATAGCCAATACCCCACCCAAGACCCCTACGGGTGCGGCAAACTACCCGCCAAGTACCCGAAGCGAAGCAACCTCCCTCAACCCCGTGAGTAGGCCACTCGGCACTTCGGCATACCCGGTAGTTTGTGCACCCCCTCCATGGGTCTATCCTAGTAGCAAAAACAGTAAAAAGAAATTATACAATGACGGCTACAACCCCGACCCGGTTGTGTGGCCATACAAATAATTATTACATCAATTTACAAATTTACATGAATTGAAAGAAAAGAAAACTCTCGTCTCATAACCCCCGGCTATTCACCCGCGACAATCCAATGAATTCATATACACATTCCAATGACATTACAGATCACAGATTTGTATAACCCCCACTAATCGACATATAGCGATTAGCAGACGTTCAATACAAATATCACATCACAAAAAACCCGTCAGCTTAAGTCTTTTAGAAGTTCGATCAAAAATACGGATTTATAGGCCCCAAACACAAAATTTTCGTTCTGGAAAATCTGGGCTGAAAAAACATATACCAAAATTCCCAAAATACCCCATAGAACAAACTGCAGTGAAGAAGATCCAGCGAGGAGCTCAATCGGCCGCGGAACCGCGGCAATAGCAAGCTATTGCCGCGTTTCCGCGGTGGTTTGGTGAGATCTCTGGACCGTTTTTCTACAGTAGACTATAAAAACCCTGAGTCGATTTTTAAAGCATGATTTATTACTTTTACAGAACTTTAAAAATCGACAGCAACTTTGAATTTCGGGTTTATTTCGGGACTTTTTCTTTGATCCATCTTCTAGCTACTTTGCTAACATGTTAGATAGAGTTTAACTAGGCTCTGATACCACTGTAAGTCCATGCTACCTCTCCCGGTACTTTCGGGCATGCGGAATTAGGTGAAAAACAATTTTCTAGAGGCGGTAACATGGACTCAAAACCGGATCTTTGTTAAACATCTAACTAACATCCTAACTAGGAGTTGTTAACTACTCGGTTAGGGGGTTATACCTTTCTTTCTTGAACTCCTTCGTCTTCATCTCTTGATGGTGTACGGATTGGCTTCACCCCGTCGTCTCCTTGCGCCGAAGATCGATCCACCCGAAAGCTTCTACCTTTGGCTTCTTCTTCGAACTTTGAAGAAACTAGTTCACTAGGTTTGCTAAACCTTGTGAACTAGAGTGAGTAGAGGAGAGTGTGATGGGATTTTCTCTATGGTTCTTGCTTCTCAACACATGAGACAAGTGAACCATAGACAAGAGAGAGAGCAAGAGGAAGAGGGTGAGAGCAAGAGGAAGAGAGAGCTCAAAACCAAGAGAGAGAAAGATAATGAAAGAATGAGCCTCTCTTTTGTCATACACCCTCTCATAATCCAAAAGCATCATGAGCCATAATGTTAATCAAGTATTATGTGATGGTTCATATCATGTCAAAGGCAATATCATTTCCATGCACTCATTTTGCAAACCACAACAAGCAAGCAAAAGTCTTTGCATGAAAATGACAACCATTGTCATCATGATGGTCAACTAGTCCAACCTAGTCAACCGGTCAACAAAGTCAACAAGTCAACAAAGTCAACCCCTCAACAACCATGTCACTATAATACTTAATTAATATTATTGTTAATTACACATCATATTCTCATTAGGGTTGAGCAAAAAGTCAATGGTCAACAGTCAACAGTCAACAACCCTAATGAGAATCCTCTGCCTCTGTCTCTCTGTCAACTGTGCATACACACCCGCATCCGCGTTCCGAGGAACACGAATACATACTGGATAAAACCAATCCCAAAACGTACACTTGGATCTGGCTTAAACCAAAGCCCGCTAGTGTTAACTGTCCGGACACTGTACGTGCACAAGTGCACGGATGTGACCGAACCCTGTCGCAAAACCATGCGACCTGTCGCAAAACCATGAGACCTCTCGCAAAACCATGCGACCTCTACTCTTTTGCCTAAAGGCGAATAACTTTCTGTGTGGGACTCTAAAGACTCGACACTACGCTGGCAGTGGGTTTAACCACAGACCGCAAGCGGCACTAGCTGTGCGTAACGGTCCCCAGGTAGAAGCCGACAAGAAGACTGACGAGGTGAAACCCATCTGAACTCCTACTGAGCCTGAATGTGACAATCTCCGTACAGTCCGGTCTGTTCGTCTGATACATCACATGGCGGGCCTAGGGGACGGTAAACGTCAGTCCCCTAATAGCGGTACAAGTCGTGTCGGAGTGAAGCCCAAAACACCCTGAGATAACACTGGAAGTCTACCAGTATATCTCGATTGCCCTGGCCAGGGACTACTCGTGTAATGGCTCTCCTAGACACAGCGTGATGTCAACCCCCAATACCGGGAGAGACGAATCCTGTCTAACCGTCACTGCCTCCAAGTGCCTCGGGACTGCACCCAACTACCACCTGTTTGCACGACTCCTTTGAGCCGTGGTAGGGTAGTAATCAAAGTACAGTGGGAACTGTAACATCTTCAAAAATATAAAATATTAATTTTGGGAATTTTTATAATTTAATATTATTTTATTGATTATTTTAATATTAAATGCAAATAAATAGGAAAAATGTTAGAAAAATTATGAAAAATTATGGAAAATTCTAAAATAGGGTAAATTAGTGAATTATGACATTTTTAAGTTTTTGTGATTAGTTTGACACTAATTTAGTGCTACTCGCGATTAAAATCGCTAATTGGGTTTTTTGGCAATTTTGTGCAAAACTTGCACATATCACTTTTTCTACACTTGTGTATTTTTCTTGACATGGTTTTCATTTGGGTTTACTAGTGATGTGAGAAGGGTTGGGTTTTAAAAGAAAAGGAAAAGAAAAGAAAATGCAATGATGAGGGTAGGTGAGAGAGAGAGGTGGACTTTGACCCTATACCCTTAGCCATTCTCTTCATTCTCATTTCTCTCCCTCTTCCTCTCCCTTGCTGCTGCTGCCCCCTTCTCCATTTCCCTCCCCTCCTCAAGCCATGAATCATCTCTAAAATCACCCTAAAACCCCAAACTCCTTTCACTAAAAATGTCCAAAATCCCTAGATCTACACATGGAGCTAAAGAAGAATGGATTTGGTCACTAGAGGGCAACTCAAGAATTTTCTTGAGTTGCTAATGAAGGTAATTTCTGAACCATTTGCTTAATTATAGCCTTTCCTATAACCCCATGTCAAGATTTTATCGATATTGTGTGATATTATGGAATTGAGGAAAACCTAGTTAGGGTTTGAGTGGAATTGATGTTGCATTATGAAATTGAGCTCAGTTAAGATTATACCAACACCCTAGTGTTTGAATTGAGACCCTAACCTGAAGCTTGAACCCATAATACGGATTTTAGAAACCAATATCGGGGGAAAAACTGGAATCTGCCACTGTTATTTAGAATCTGCTATCACCCGAGATGCCCTAAAATAAAATTGGATTTACAGTGACATGTGCAGGCACCATTGAACCAACACCCCAAACCCTAGCCCTTGCCTCTCCTTCCCGGCCGCCAAAACCTCCTTTCTGGCCGCAATTTGCGGCCAGACCAGAGAGGAATCTCCTCGTTTTGCGTGCCTGGCCCCATTTCATCAATTCTTGGCCCTGGGTACTTCTATTTTTGACAGATTCTTCCTAGGGTGAAATCTGGGACATATATCCTATGCTGTCGTTTTGGATTCGTGTTTCCGTATTCCGTATTTTTGGATTCTGAAATGGTGGAATGTGTTTTGCCTCGACTATTGTCGTTTATACGACGATTGTGTTTTGCCTCGACTATTGTCGTTTATACGACGATATAGAGGACTATGGATGGTTTTGAAGGCGTGCCATAGGTTCTCACCTATAGGCCCCCTTATCGTATCGTTTTGGATTTTATGCGCCGTTTTAGATTGGATTTGGTTTTAATGCGCATATACGATATTTTGATGTGTAGGTACCCATGAAGACTTCGGGACGACAAGCAAATACGTGGTGACGTCCGCACTTGGTGATACAGGTGAGTAGATTATATCTACAGGGGGAAGTCGGGTGGATGGCGTATAGCACCCCCGCAGTCCGTAGATAGATTATTATGTAGTTATTGTGATGATAGGTGTATTATGGATAGTATAGGGTTAGAAGTGACTAGTGCAGTTCATAGTCGCGAACCCTAGGATAGAATTACACCTACACACACACCCTTGCCTATCACTTGTACTTACACTGTGATTGATGATATGTGATGACTTTGGAGATGAGTCGATGATGTGGGCTTGGTGCCCTGAGATCGGTGATTTGACACGATTCATATGTGGGATATGACTTGTGATTTCTTGCGGGCTTGGGATATGTGTTTACCCCCGCATGCATACTTACTGATGTTACCGTTTGTACTAGACATAGAGTAGTACTCTAGACTATATGATCTGATGATGGTGATATCTGTTATGTGATGAGACAGTGAGATGTTGACCCCTACCCAGCTATGGGGATGCCGTACGATGATTTACCGTACGAGCCGATATCGATGATAGATCCGCACTCATAACTCGAGGATATCTTACGATATGACATTGAGACGGGATCGCCGACTATATCTTTATATATATACCGACTCAGATTTAGGTGGTTTCTACACCTACCCCTCCTGATTGACCGGATACTTAGATATAGTTTGCATAGTAGATACTTCACTGTGGTGTTGACTACTAGATTTCTGCAGTCTCATGCTATTCGCATTGCTGGCATACATTTATTGCTATATTATTATTATGCTGTTAGGACACCAGCACCATTATCGATGATGCGTATGCTTCACGTACACTATTTGCCGGCTCACACACTTCATCATCGATAATTGCCATGCCACTACACTGTAGTACCATTGCATTCATGAGATGATTCTTCCTTCGACATATGCACATTACTATTCCATGTTGCATGATTTCCGATATGATTACTTTTCTTTACATGTCGCATACATCATGGATTGATTGCATAGCACATCGCATTGGATATACTTCTTGATGTTGGATTTTCATGGGATTTCTGGATTTGGGAACCGTGTCCTTTTCAATAGAAATCATTTAAAAACCCGGTTCCCTTGATATGATATTTGGGGCGTCGCCCCGTGTTTCCTCGGTGCTAGAGGATGCACTGAGAGAGGGCTGACCCGGACTGACGGAAGCCCGATGGATTGATAGAGGGCTGACCCGGACTGACGGAAGCCCGATGTATTGAGAGAGGGATGACCCGGACTGACGGATTCCCGATATATATATATATATATACTCTGAGAGAGGGCTGACCCGGACTGACGGAAGCCCGATGGATTGATAGAGGGCTGACCCGGACTGACGGAAGCCCGATGTACTGATAGAGGGCTGACCCGGACTGACGGATGCCCGATGTATTGAGAGAGGGATGACCCGGACTGACGGATTCCCGATATATATACTTTGATATAGGGCATGATCCGGAATGACGGATGCCCGATGCTTTGAGAGAGGGATGACCCGGACTGACGGATTCCCGATATGCACTTTGATATAGGGCATGATCCGGAATGACGGATGCCCGATACAGGAGGATTTACGTGTCGATGCTAGGCACGGGTTTCATGATGTTTTTCCATGATTTTGTTTATATCCTCACATTGCATACATGATGCTTATTGTCATTGGGTGACGGGTGGACGGGTTCCACATACATACAGACTTGGATCATAGACAGACTGGTTTTACATTGATCATACTTTATTTGTATATATAACAGGGTATGAGGGCGCTGTTATATATACCCTTACACCAATATTAGTGGTATGGGACGCTAATATATGTGTATTGATATCATTGATATTTCATCATGTTTACTTCATGCAGACATACCTTATACTGATGATATGTTACTACCTGAGTACCTGGCACTACATACGTGATTAGATGTTACCTTGCCACCTTGTTACACTCAGATGTACTCTTGTGGATTATATTGCTGATCGTTGACTTAGGTTTATGTCTTGCATTCGGTTTCTGCTTGTAGATGTTTCTATTCACGAGTTGGCAACTCACCCCCGTTGTGCCACAGTTCTTGCAGGTTTTGCCGTACAGGTCCTATTGCGGCATTTCTGGCACACTACCTTCTTGCGGGTGATTTGCTTTGGTAGGTGGATTCTTTCGTATCAGGAATCACCTTTGTATTTATTTATTTCATTGTATCTAGAAATTGTCCATCAACCAAAACTTGTATATTCTTTCAGACTTAGAGACAGTGTTGTATTATTTCGACCTTAGAGTCGCGCTTAGTAGTATTGCGGTTTTCTTGCTACTTTTGAGCTTTCTTTTGGTTTTGATCCTCGCCACTTGGCGTTGTATATTATCATATCTTGCGTGGTTGTGACCGTCGATTGACGAAGAGCTAGCTCCTGCTTGGGGATGCCTTTATCATTTGCATATATTGATATCCTTGTTTTACCCCATTCGGGGCCAGTTTTACAAAAGAGACTCTGCCGAAATTTTTAGAAAAGACTTATTGTTTCCAAAACGTACCTTCGGCTTAGTTATTTTAAAAACCTTGATTTCAAACCTGTATTTCTTCACTCCTTTAGACCAGTTTTCTTTACTTATTCTTCAAAATGGTTTTAGATTTCTGGGCTTTTGGTTTACTTGGATCAGATGGAGTCCTATAGGCTTCATAGGGTTCAAGGGCCAGTCACGTGCTCTTTCGGGTCGTGACAAAGTTGGTATCAGAGCGCTAGGTTGACCTTGGTTCGAGTCTAAGTTTGACTATGTGGAGCCTAGGGAGTTATTTATATACGGAACTTAGGCTTGACCTTACGGAACTTAGACTTGGTCGAGGGGGTATTCGACCCGAACTTTCGTCGTACTAGGATGACCCTTGGTTGATGGATTAGGTGACTAAAGTAGAGTGACGTACCGTTGGTATGTTCCACGGCATACTTACGACACGCCACTCCGCTTAAGGAACCTTAGGATGTACCTACTTTCGAGATCAGTGATTCTCTTCATATCCAGGATTATACATCCATTTGAGATCCCCGGTTCTATTAGTTCCATGATCATATCTTCATTGATACTGTTCCTTTCTATGATCATGTATCCACTTTGGATCTGTTGTTTCCTTTCTTGCCTTTGATGTGCTCTCTTTGATACTCGATTGAGATTCCTGTCACCGTGTTTGCGTGCAGTTTGGGCTGCTGCTAGGGTCACGGCCGGTGTGAGCTCGTGTGGTACGAGGGCCGACCTTTGTGTTTTCTGGTGACATGGGAACGTCTCGAGTTAGTGTGGTGATTGTGACCTCTAGTGGAGGCGAGTGCTTGGTTTGCACCGGTTGACCGTGCCTTTGTTAGAGCTGCCAGTTGAGAGAGGACTGTTGATGTACAGTATACCTCAGGGATTGTGATGTCGGCTATCGTGCAGATAGATGGACCAGCTGTTGCTGAGATTGACAGGATGTTGCTTTCGGAGCGTACGAGCTGAGACTGCCGGAGCTTTCGGGCAGTCATGCGACTGATGATAGCTAGTCTACCCGATTTGAGAGACGAAGGTGATTCGTCCGATTTTGCGCCAGAGCGGGCCCAGATGAGTTGAAGATTTCCAGTGTGGAGAGTCTTACTCAGATCTAGAGCAGACCGACTCAGAGATGACCGCTTATGCGTTGCCTTTCCTGGAGGATTGAGGCGTTGTTCGGCGTACAGGCGTATGAGCCAGTTGCTGCTGCAAATGACGAGATATCGCCCAGATGACTGGAGCTACTGCAGCATGAGCATGTTCTTAGAGAGATGATAGCGAGTCGCTAGTCACCGGAGGGTGAATGACTAGGACGTGTGGTGAGTTCGCTTACCCCGATGCGAGGACATCAGGTGGATTGATTCCAGATAGAGACGACTTCACGCAGGTTCGTTGAGAGTCGATTGAGACGATCGAATGTCAGGAGCCATTTTCCAAGTTTAAAGTATACGGAAAGACATGCAGGTGATTCTATGGACCCTCTAGAAGAATGAAACCCTAACTCGACTTAATGACCGTGTGACAGCCTTTGAACCTTAGGGTTTACGGCGGTTCCGCGGCGCCATTAGTGAGGCTTGGGTTTGCCCTTCTACGGCTGGACCACCGACGCTGTGGCATGTACTCGATACTATTAAACTGTACCCGAGATGTGAGCTCTTGGGGGATTATGAGGATCTGACGAGTCGATCGGATGGTTCGACATTTTTCGGACATTGTGATGGGACACTGCTTGGGAGACTCCAGATGCGAGCATAGCCGTCGGAGCGCAGTTCGTGTAGCCACGATGAGACGAGTCCGAACCAGTCGACATTTGAGTAGAGTGAAGAAAAGAGTTCGTACGAGATTTCGACGAGATGACGTCCCACTCCGCTGACATCAGAGATGTGATACGCACCCAGAGGCGTGGTATATGGATATATCTTCCAGAAAGAAGCGCGATGAGTATGCAGCCGTTCCGGAATGAGCTTTAGCTTCAACATTGGATGATGGCTTCCGGGCATTTCGGCAGGATTGAGATTTGAGAAAGGAACCTCGACAGGACCCTTCTGGAAAACGATACGAGAAGATCTGGACCCAGGAGTGGTCATGTTGCGCACACCCAGCAGGCCAGAGTTCGGCATTGTCGACGAGGTAGTTGACCAGATTCGGATAAAGGAACTTACCCAGATGCTTTGCGAATTGATCAAGGACGGACGAGAGATGAGTATTCCTCCGATGGTTGGGATGTGTTCCCAAGGACCAGTTCGGCCTGACATCTGCTACAGAGTGATGGAGCTACAGATTACGTGATTTCGAGTCCGTGTGAGAGACTTCAGATTGACCGTGGCCGAGGACGGTGCAGTGCATAGTAGCTTGGCGTGACGTGCATTCAGAGAGCCAGAGGCCGACGCCAGTGATATGCTGCCTTACGAGTGGTCGTGAGGTTTGACCGAGAGGTGACCAGAGAAGTGCCAGAACGGAATCGTCCCCGTTAGCACACCTGACAGGGCCGATGAGCCGATTGACCGCGTGATTGGTAATCCGCAGAGAAGGTAAGGATCCAGAGAGTCAGAAGACGCCAGACCGTGAGCTAGAGGCAGGTAGATATCCTGCGCTGCTAGCAGTGGATTGCACCGACTCCTTCTCGACCTCGAAGGGGAAAACTACCGGAGACGGTATTTATGATTTGTGATTTTGTGATTCGATTATCACGTATCCGTCATTTTGGATTTCGGTATTTTGGGCGTTCTGTTTGCATGATTTAGTTTTGATGACTGAGTTTCATGATATGGTTTCATGCACCCACTGGATATTTATATATTTTGCGTAGAGTTATTACATTTGAGATATTGATTGAGATTTCATGCCTACAGTATACAGTGATTTGATTTACACTTCCAGCAAAGTTTTCATGTACCTGTAGTGTTTTGATATACGATTTTGGTGCACGCCAGATGCACTAAATCGGAATTCTTCGTGCATGTCACATGCACCTGATATTTCTTCTGTCGGGCACACACGTTGCCTACGACAGATGTTTCGTGCACACCCGTTGCACCTAGATGCTGTTTTCTATACCTGTTTGACACATATATGGATTTTGATTCCTTGCGCACCAGACGCATAGGATATTCTTATATATGCATTTTGGGGATTGATTTCTAGTAGAGCAGTATATTTTTGTGATATTCTTATGTGTTGATGTTTTCGGAGCCCCGACAAAATGGATTATTACTGAGATTGTTTTAGTAGTGGGGGTTTAAATTTAAATTCGGGGACCGAATTTCTTTAAGGGGGGTAGATTGTAACATCTTCAAAAATATAAAATATTAATTTTGGGAATTTTTATAATTTAATATTATTTTATTGATTATTTTAATATTAAATGCAAATAAATAGGAAAAATGTTAGAAAAATTATGAAAAATTATGGAAAATTCTAAAATAGGGTAAATTAGTGAATTATGACATTTTTAAGTTTTTGTGATTAGTTTGACACTAATTTAGTGCTACTCGCGATTAAAATCGCTAATTGGGTTTTTTGGCAATTTTGTGCAAAACTTGCACATATCACTTTTTCTACACTTGTGTATTTTTCTTGACATGGTTTTCATTTGGGTTTACTAGTGATGTGAGAAGGGTTGGGTTTTAAAAGAAAAGGAAAAGAAAAGAAAATGCAATGATGAGGGTAGGTGAGAGAGAGAGGTGGACTTTGACCCTATACCCTTAGCCATTCTCTTCATTCTCATTTCTCTCCCTCTTCCTCTCCCTTGCTGCTGCTGCCCCCTTCTCCATTTCCCTCCCCTCCTCAAGCCATGAATCATCTCTAAAATCACCCCAAAACCCCAAACTCCTTTCACTAAAAATGTCCAAAATCCCTAGATCTACACATGGAGCTAAAGAAGAATGGATTTGGTCACTAGAGGGCAACTCAAGAATTTTCTTGAGTTGCTAATGAAGGTAATTTCTGAACCATTTGCTTAATTATAGCCTTTCCTATAACCCCATGTCAAGATTTTATCGATATTGTGTGATATTATTGAATTGAGGAAAACCTAGTTAGGGTTTGAGTGGAATTGATGTTGCATTATGAAATTGAGCTCAGTTAAGATTATACCAACACCCTAGTGTTTGAATTGAGACCCTAACCTAAAGCTTGAACCCATAATACGGATTTTAGAAACCAATATCGGGGGAAAAACTGGAATCTGCCACTGTTATTTAGAATCTGCTATCACCCGAGATGCCCTAAAATAAAATTGGATTTACAGTGACATGTGCAGGCACCATTGAACCAACACCCCAAACCCTAGCCCCTGCCTCTCCTTCCCGGCCGCCAAAACCTCCTTTCTGGCCGCAATTTGCGGCCAGACCAGAGAGGAATCTCCTCGTTTTGCGTGCCTGGCCCCATTTCATCAATTCTTGGCCCTGGGTACTTCTATTTTTGACAGATTCTTCCTAGGGTGAAATCTGGGACATATATCCTATGCTGTCGTTTTGGATTCGTGTTTCCGTATTCCGTATTTTTGGATTCTGAAATGGTGGAATGTGTTTTGCCTCGACTATTGTCGTTTATACGACGATATAGAGGACTATGGATGGTTTTGAAGGCGTGCCATAGGTTCTCACCTATAGGCCCCCTTATCGTATCGTTTTGGATTTTATGCGCCGTTTTAGATTGGATTTGGTTTTAATGCGCATATACGATATTTTGATGTGTAGGTACCCATGAAGACTTCGGGACGACAAGCAAATACGTGGTGACGTCCGCACTTGGTGATACAGGTGAGTAGATTATATCTACAGGGGGAAGTCGGGTGGATGGCGTATAGCACCCCCGCAGTCCGTAGATAGATTATTATGTAGTTATTGTGATGATAGGTGTATAATGGATAGTATAGGGTTAGAAGTGACTAGTGCAGTTCATAGTCGCGAACCCTAGGATAGAATTACACCTACACACACACCCTTGCCTATCACTTGTACTTACACTGTGATTGATGATATGTGATGACTTTGGAGATGAGTCGATGATGTGGGCTTGGTGCCCTGAGATCGGTGATTTGACACGATTCATATGTGGGATATGACTTGTGATTTCTTGCGGGCTTGGGATATGTGTTTACCCCCGCATGCATACTTACTGATGTTACCGTTTGTACTAGACATAGAGTAGTACTCTAGACTATATGATCTGATGATGGTGATATCTGTTATGTGATGAGACAGTGAGATGTTGACCCCTACCCAGCTATGGGGATGCCGTACGATGATTTACCGTACGAGCCGATATCGATGATAGATCCGCACTCATAACTCGAGGATATCTTACGATATGACATTGAGACGGGATCGCCGACTATATCTTTATATATATACCGACTCAGATTTAGGTGGTTTCTACACCTACCCCTCCTGATTGACCGGATACTTAGATATAGTTTGCATAGTAGATACTTCACTGTGGTGTTGACTACTAGATTTCTGCAGTCTCATGCTATTCGCATTGCTGGCATACATTTATTGCTATATTATTATTATGCTGTTAGGACACCAGCACCATTATCGATGATGCGTATGCTTCACGTACACTATTTGCCGGCTCACACACTTCATCATCGATAATTGCCATGCCACTACACTGTAGTACCATTGCATTCATGAGATGATTCTTCCTTCGACATATGCACATTACTATTCCATGTTGCATGATTTCCGATATGATTACTTTTCTTTACATGTCGCATACATCATGGATTGATTGCATAGCACATCGCATTGGATATACTTCTTGATGTTGGATTTTCATGGGATTTCTGGATTTGGGAACCGTGTCCTTTTCAATAGAAATCATTTAAAAACCCGGTTCCCTTGATATGATATTTGGGGCGTCGCCCCGTGTTTTCTCGGTGCTAGAGGATGTACTGAGAGAGGGCTGACCCGGACTGACGGAAGCCCGATGGATTGATAGAGGGCTGACCCGGACTGACGGAAGCCCGATGTATTGAGAGAGGGATGACCCGGACTGACGGATTCCCGATATATATATATATATATATATATATATATACTCTGAGAGAGGGCTGACCCGGACTGACGGAATCCCGATGGATTGATAGAGGGCTGACCCGGACTGACGGAAGCCCGATGTACTGATAGAGGGCTGACCCGGACTGACGGATGCCCGATGTATTGAGAGAGGGATGACCCGGACTGACGGATTCCCGATATATATACTTTGATATAGGGCATGATCCGGAATGACGGATGCCCGATGCTTTGAGAGAGGGATGACCCGGACTGACGGATTCCCGATATGCACTTTGATATAGGGCATGATCCGGAATGACGGATGCCCGATACAGGAGGATTTACGTGTCGATGCTAGGCACGGGTTTCATGATGTTTTTCCATGATTTTGTTTATATCCTCACATTGCATACATGATGCTTATTGTCATTGGGTGACGGGTGGACGGGTTCCACATACATACAGACTTGGATCATAGACAGACTGGTTTTACATTGATCATACTTTATTTGTATATATAACAGGGTATGAGGGCGCTGTTATATATACCCTTACACCAATATTAGTGGTATGGGACGCTAATATATGTGTATTGATATCATTGATATTTCATCATGTTTACTTCATGCAGACATACCTTATACTGATGATATGTTACTACCTGAGTACCTGGCACTACATACGTGATTAGATGTTACCTTGCCACCTTGTTACACTCAGATGTACTCTTGTGGATTATATTGCTGATCGTTGACTTAGGTTTATGTCTTGCATTCGGTTTCTGCTTGTAGATGTTTCTATTCACGAGTTGGCAACTCACCCCCGTTGTGCCACAGTTCTTGCAGGTTTTGCCGTACAGGTCCTATTGCGGCATTTCTGGCACACTACCTTCTTGCGGGTGATTTGCTTTGGTAGGTGGATTCTTTCGTATCAGGAATCACCTTTGTATTTATTTATTTCATTGTATCTAGAAATTGTCCATCAACCAAAACTTGTATATTCTTTCAGACTTAGAGACAGTGTTGTATTATTTCGACCTTAGAGTCGCGCTTAGTAGTATTGCGGTTTTCTTGCTACTTTTGAGCTTTCTTTTGGTTTTGATCCTCGCCACTTGGCGTTGTATATTATCATATCTTGCGTGGTTGTGACCGTCGATTGACGAAGAGCTAGCTCCCGCTTGGGGATGCCTTTATCATTTGCATATATTGATATCCTTGTTTTACCCCATTCGGGGCCAGTTTTACAAAAGAGACTCTGCCGAAATTTTTAGAAAAGACTTATTGTTTCCAAAACGTACCTTCGGCTTAGTTATTTTAAAAACCTTGATTTCAAACCTGTATTTCTTCACTCCTTTAGACCAGTTTTCTTTACTTATTCTTCAAAATGGTTTTAGATTTCTGGGCTTTTGGTTTACTTGGATCAGATGGAGTCCTATAGGCTTCATAGGGTTCAAGGGCCAGTCACGTGCTCTTTCGGGTCGTGACAGGAACACACTCGAGGCGAAGTGACAGTGTCAAGTCAGCGGACTAAGATGTACTCATGTCACCTGGGAACTGATAACTGACGATAGGTATAATACCAACCGGTCAGTTCCCGACGAGTCCTGTCCAGTGTACTCGTAACCTAACGAGCACCCGCATACTATCTCCAGTACGACGTACTGATGGCTGTGGGACAGACCATCTCCCACTCTGGGATGAGAAGCGCATGCGCTAGTCTACTCCGGAGTATCGATACCCTGTCTCGATAGTCCTGCGACTAGGGACCTGCATAAGGATGTGCTTATAGATTACCTAGCCCCCACTAGTGTGACTGCCATCACAACGCTGGTAATCAAGCAAAGATCCTAAGGGCTCCACTAATGTGTATAGGTGATATACTAAAATAAACACATGTATACATTGAAGTAGAAACAAACCAAGTAGCATACTACTATTTTGAGCAAGATTGTTTATACAAGGTGAATATCCCAAGCTTCCATTAAGTAATATACAAACTAGTATGATACAGTAATGGCCTCTAGGGCATATACACTAACAAAACCAACCCTAAAAATGGGTACAACATAAATTTAAGTAAAGCATCCCCAACGGGAGCAAATCCACGCCCAATGGCGGAAAACAACCACCACAACAGATATACGACGTCGTAGCGAAGAAATAAAAGACGATAGAAGTAAAACTGCATAAAAGACCTCCAAGTCACAAAATAATATACAACATCATCCCCACATCAAGTCTCTAAGTCATACAAGATAATGGTAGATGGAGAGTACATGGATACAACGAATATACAATAAACAACCTTGGATAACCGCAAAACCCACCTAAGCAAAACTGCACACTGTGAGCCGAAGCGGTATCCGCTGCAAAAGATGATGTGATAGATGAATAGCCTGCCTCGACTACTCTGGGGAACAACCTGCAAACACTGTGGCACAATGGGGGTGAGTTGCCAACTCGTGAATAGTAAATAACATATGCAGCTAATCGCAAGTATGCACGTACAGCGCGAATCTAACATATGCAACTAATAGCAATAAAAGTCATATGAATGCAACAGTCGTGAAGGTACACTAGCAGGTACAACTAATACATGAAGCAATAATAATATGACAATCTGTATGCAACAATCATGTAAGGTACTCTATCAGGTACTACTAATACATGATGTAATAATAATATGACAATGTATATATGCAACAGCCATGAAAGGTACGCTAGCAGGTACAACTAATATATGAAGCAATGCATATAAAATAAAGGTATGTAAATGCAACAGTCATGAAAGGTACTCTATCAGGTACTACTAATATATGAAGCGGTGCATAAACAATAAATGTGGAGTATGCAATGAAACATGTCATTTCCACGGAATCCTGATATCGTGGTAGGACCCAAGTCCATCAAGATAATCCAAATCCCAATTCCTCAAATCAGCCCCCAAATTGGCTCTCATATCATGTAAGTCTCACAAACCCTGAATGTACAATATCAAGTAAATCTCATATATCCTGAATATACAAAATCAGCAATCTCATATATATCATGTATCCAATCTCAAATGAATCTCCTATATCCCAAATCCAATATCAAGTGAATCTCATATATCCTAAGTATATTTGCATGAATAATTATGATGAAGTATATGAATTTATATGTATACATATATATTAGTGTCCCATTCCACTAATATATATATATATATATATATATATATATATATATATATGCATATATAACAGCGTCCCATTCCACTGTTATATATACGTAGGAGTAAAAATATCATGAAAACATGTGCCAAGCATCGACACATAAAGGCTGATCTATCAGGTGTTGTCACCACGACTGGCACCCTGATAGGTACGTATCATACGCTATACCAAAAGCTCGAATGCCTAGCTCTGACCCTCGCCTCTCGACGTATCCATACGTACATGACTCCCGTCGGTATCCCCACGATAACCGCCGAGTCATAGGTACTGTCACCGGTAGGTATGGTTCCCCCACTAACTCATCGTCTAGCTCCACGAAATTTTTGTCCTGGGGTACCTCCGGGCCCCACCATGTACCCGCACATGGCCCCCTCCTTTCCTCGCGTGGGGTATTTATATATCAGAACCGATAAATCTCATGGTGGATGCTGAAATATCATATCAAAAGAAACCGGGTTTTTCAAATAATGCATAATTTCATGAAACTACCACGGTCCTCAAATCCAGAAAACATCATGAAAAATCCATATCTCAATGCGAAAATCCATGAATATAATATACGCAACATAAAACTGAAATGCGAGCATATAAAGGAAAAGCCGCTATTTAACGGCAACAAGTTAATATAAATATCATGCGGTTCCTAATTTCTCCAAGTCTATATAATATCAAATAGAGGTAAACATGTAGGTATAGCCAGATATTTGTGTAAACATAAAGGTATAGCAAACTATAAGTATCTACCTATCAATAATGATGTAATATACCCTCCAGGTATAAGTGAAGTAACTAGCATGTAAGCATGTCAAGGCATATGTGTAAGCATGTAGGTATACAGGTATGCTATATGTCATATGCTATATATATATATATATTTATAATATATATCATCATAATGATCTGTGCAAGTATTCTTATTCATTCGATATGAGGGTCAATCTGAGTGCCGATATGAGGGCCGATCTGTGGGCCGATATGAGGGCCGACCTGAGGGCCGATTTGAGGATATTTGAGATTTGGATTGTCTTGATGGACATTGGTCCGACCACGATGAGGATTCCGTGAGGATGACATGTTTTATCCCATATTCCGTATTTATTTTATATGCATTGCTTCATGTATTAGTAGTACCTGATAGAGTACCTTTCATGACTGTTGCATATACATATTGTCATATTATTGCTTCATATATTAGTTGTACATGATAGAGTACCTTTCATGACTATTGCATACATATGGCCATTTATTGCTATTAGCTTGCATGTAATAGATTCACGCAGTACGTGCATACTTGCAATTACCTGCATATGTTATTTACTATTCACGAGTTGGCAACTCACCCCCGTTATGCCACAGGGTTTGCAGGTTGTTCCTCAGAGTAGTCGAGGCGGGGCTTTCATCTATCGTATCATCTTTCGCAGCGGATATCGCTACGGCTGACTGTGTGCAGTTTTGCTAGGTGGGTTTTGCGGTTATCCGATGTTTCTCATTGTACATTCATTGTATCCAGTGCTCTCCATATACCGTTTTCATGTATTGACTTAGAGACGAGTTGTGAGAACGATATTGTATATTATTTATGACTTGGAGATTTTCATGCTGTTCATTTTATATCGTCTTTTTCTTCGCTACGACGTCGTATATTTGCTTGTGGTGGTTGTTTTCCGCCTTTGAGCATGGATTTGCTCCCGTTTGGGGATGCTTTACTTATATTTTTATGTTGTACCCTTTTTGGGGGCTTGTTTTACAAAGGAGCTGCCGCCAAATTTTTAAAGGAAGTAAATTTAGACTTTAAAGAATTTTGATTGAAATTTCAAAAGTTTTAACAATGTTATTATCACCTACTACTTTTGATGGTTTAGATTGCTGGGTTTTTGGCTTACTTGAATTACGTTACGCTTGGAGACGTTACGTAGTTTAAGGGCCGTCACGTGCTAAATTTTGGGTTGTGATAATTTCAAATATTTTTAACTAATGTTTTACTGTTTTACCACTCTATTTTTTTATGGTTTAGATTTCTGGGTTTTTCGGCTTACTTGAATTACGTTACGCCTTTAGATGTTGTGTGATTTAATTGCCGGTTGTTGGAGATAGTGCCCTCAGAGTCAATTATTGGATCACAGGCACGTGATTGCAATGATTGAGGGAGGACCTGTCCCAGTAGGACAGTCTTACTCGAGATGATAGTATGCTATCTGGTTTATCTTTATCATCGTGTACTGCTTTAGGTGACCTGACATGTCGCTATTACACGTTGATAGAGCCCCTAGGATTCTTGCTTGACTACCAGCAGTATGATGGCGATCATATACGTGAGAGCTGGCGGTCTATAAGCACATCCTTAAAAGGTCCCTAGTCGTAGGAGTTTCGAGACAGGGCATCGATACTCCATTAGTAGACTAGTGTATACAGTCGAGACCCCGACGAGGGGCGGTGGTCGGTCTCACAAGCCACCGGTGTCAGTTGGTTCACCTAAGATGTATACAGGTGCTCATTGGGTTATGAGTACACCGGACGGGACTCGACGGGAACTTGCTAGTTGGTCTTATACCAGATGTCAGATAGCAGTTCCCTGGTGACATGTGTACAGGTTAGTTCATCGACCTGAGATCGTCATTTGTCTCGTGTGAGTTCCCACTGTGCTTTGATTACTACCCTACCACGGCTCAAAGGAGTCGTGCAAACAGGTTTTAGTTGGGTACAGTCCCGAGCCACATGGAGGCAGTGAGCGGATCTGCAGGGGTTCGTCTCTCCCGGTATTGGGGGTGAGGTCGCGCTGTGTCTAGGAGAGCCATTACACAAAGCCCTCGGCCGAGGCAGGAGATTTACTGGTAGGTATTCCAGTAGTATCTCAGGGTGTTCTGGGCTACGCTCCGACACGACTTGTACCGGTTTTGGGGGTCTGACTTTTACCAACCCCCTAGGCCCGCCATGCGATGCTCATAGACGAACGGACCGGACTGTACGGATATTGTCACTGACAGGCTCAGTAGGGTGTCAGGATGAGTTCGCTCATCGACATCCCTTTTGGTCAATAGCTGGTGGCCCGTCAGGCTTATACCCCTGACGTGCTAGTGGTTAAATCCACAGCCATAGTATTGACGAGTCTTTAGAGTCCACCACACTTACAGTTACTCAAGTTTCGGGCGAAACGCTGTAGAGGCCGTATGGAGATATGGCAGGGTCCGATCAGATACGTGCGGTATTGCACGGATCAGGATCGGACGGTTTGTACTAGTGGCCGTATGGATATATGGCAGGGTTCGATCAGATACGTGCGGTATTGCACGGATCAGGATCGGACGGATATTACTAGCCGGCTTTGGTTTAAGCCGGATCCTAGTTTAGTACAGTGTAGATTTTGTCTCATTGCATTTGTATCCGGTCGGTATACAGATGCGGGTGTGTATGCACAGTATTGGGGTTTTCCTGTAATTTATTACGGGACCAGTTTTCTGGAGTTTCCAGTTTGCATTCCGTTCCGGCCGGTTTTCCGTTGTTCTTTCCCGGCCGGACTTTTCCGATGGAGGGTGTTATTTGCAAGTTTGCAAATAACATTTAGTGGAGGGTTTATTTGTGAGATGGGAGATTATGATAGCATCTTTTTTTTTATTCCTTTCTTTTCTATCATCATTTCATGCATTTATGGTGATTAGAGTTGATTAGGAATTGATTTGAGTTTTGTTATCATGGTGTTTGGATGTGGTCACCCCTTCACCTTTTACTACCATCACCTCCCTTCTTGTTATGGTTTCATATTCATTCCTTCACCATTCTCACATGAGATGAGAGGCTTGACTTGAGAGAAAAAGAATGAGAGGTTCATTTCATATTAGTATGGTAGCACATATTTCTTCATCTCCTTCTTCTTCTTGTTTTGGAAAAATGAAAGCACCATTTTTCTTAACCTCATTCCTCCATCACCAATGGCAACATAAATCCCAAAGGAGACAATAGATTCTACACTATCCTACAGCACTTCTTGGACGCGTCGGCTAGCCAACTTCGGGCCCGAGTTGCCTCGGTCCAGAGGTGGGAGCCCGTAAAAGATGCAGGCGACGTGGTGCCCTTCCGGCGAGGAGGCGACGACATGGAGACAGGACTTTCCGCAGGAGATCGGGACGATGACGAGAAGACCGGAGGACTCGGATCACTTGGTATACTTCTCTTCCCATCTCTTGTTAGCTAGTATAGGTTAATGGGTAACGATCCGGGTTTCTTTGTCCGCGGTAGCGCCAGTTTCCAAGTAAGGAAATTTTTTGATTCCGCATTTTGGCCTCGGTAAGACGGCCGGAGCGCTGCCATGGCGCAACATGGTATCAGAGTCACGCCATTAACCTAGTCTAGCTTTGTCTAATGTGTTTTACATTTCCGATCGACCAAAATTCCGAAAACCCGCGTTTTCTTCACATCAGTTTTCTGTTGAATTTTTTCTTGCTCGAAAAATTTTTCAGGTTGCAGAAAAGTAATGTACTGGAAATTGTAAGAACACTGTAGAAATTCGATGCAGTGACTCCATAGTGGGAGCGCGGAACCGCGGCCAAACACCCCTTTGGGCCGCGGTTCCGCCGCACTATGTTGAGATCACTGCATGAAATTTCTGCAGTTGCTCTCTGGGTTGTTTTTAGGGTTTCTGGAATATTAATTTTGGGCCCAGAATTTCTTGATGTGCTACAGTAGTACTTGGGGGCCCACTTGTTAAAATTTGATCGATCGGATATTTTAAACACATTGTTTCACAGTATTTACATTATATCTGAGACCGTGAATGTCACTTGATCGGTAAATCCTGTCTAACTACTATAGCCCGGTTAGACGGATTTGCGAACGTGACTTTCACGTTGATGTTCTGTGTTTTTGCTGTGATGTTGCGGATCGGTCGTGGGGGATAGCCTGGATGCAATGTTAGTACAGTTTTGTTTTATATGTACATTTGATATTGCGGGGCGAGCGTCCGATATGTGGACTGCCGTTACTGCCTGTTTGTATTATTCTTTTGGGGCACGACCTGGTTGCGGTCGATGTACCCGGTGTATGTATATTTTACTTTCTGTACTAGGATTACCCCGCGGAGGGGTGCACGGATAGCCGGGTTCTAGAGGGCAACGGGGCCGCATCTCATGGCATTGAGACAGAGGGGGCTTCACTCTAGGATTGGCGGGCTATTCGCCGCACTCGTAGGGGGTACAGGTTGACCCAGGTGGGGTGCCCAAGTTGCCGGATTCCCTGAAGTGCTGGGTGGTCCATTCACGGTGCTGGAGGGGACTGCCTCGCTTCAGGTCTTGGCGGGTGACTTGCCGCGCCCGTAGGGGTCTAGGATTTCATTGCACAGGCTATCCACACGACCAGGGGAACGTCGGGTTTCAGCAGCGGCTCTGTGAAACCCTGGGCTTCCAGATATCTGTATTGTTCTGTGATGCTGTACATTTCTGTGATGTTGCATTCTTATCACGCCTTGAGCGAATATAATATATATTGGTATATATATTAGTAGATGTTGTATATGTTTTGCATCCGCGCTAGTCCAGTCCCCGCTCTGTCGTTAGTTAGTTAACCTAACGGGTAATGACGGGATCCAGTGGCGAATGCGGATGGTATATACGGACATCAGTATATTTTCGTTCTTTGTGGTGTGATTATTTGATGGGACTGCGTTGATTCGGATCAATGCAAGATAAACAAACCTATTCTGATGTTGTTGGAACAATTTTTCAAAAAGTTGTTATTGCAAGGACGTTCACTTTTGTTTTGCATCGTGGTATTCAGTTGGAATATCCTGCTCCTCAGTCGACGAGGCAAGGGCCGAGATCCCTTCACCGGGAGTGACCCTTTGGACAGAAGTTTGCGTCAGGGTAATAACTTCACTATAGCCGATTACTTTTGCTTTGCATCGTGGTATTCAGTTGGAATATCCTGCACCTCATTCTACGAGGAAAGAGCTAAGATCCCTTCACCGGGAGTGACCTCTTTAGCAAAGGTTTTCGTCACTATATTTTTATAAAAAGTTATCCAGTTCCTTCAACGATATCAAGTTCATTACGTTAAAGGTTTTTCGCCAAAAACCAGCCGTAGCCCTCCGTCATTTCAGATTAGTATTACTTAGTATTCGTGCTGCGTTTGTCGTGCATTGCCGAGGCGTAGTGTTCGGTAGCTATGTAATGCTTTTCTGTCATATGGATAAGTGGATTGGTTAGGACAGTCGTACGGTCTTGTTGGCATTGTCAAGGACTCGTACGGGTGGGTTTAAGGCAATCAAGATAATGACGGGTAGAACTTGACTAGGACTCTTTGATTTGTTGGCATTGTCAAGGTCACTTGGGTCCTAGGGGTAAAAACCGACATCGGGAGTTTCTAAAGAAACTGAAACTTGCCAGGCATGCGCATACCTTCTGGAGTGTGGTGACGTGAGTGGATTCCGTCACGTTGTCATGCGATGAAAGTTGGAACCCGATTCCCACTGATGAGTTGGTTTACTCCTCGGGTGATCCCGACTAATTCTTCTTTCAGATTTGGAGAAGAATTTGAGGTTACAGTGGGAGGTTTCTTGATTAGACAAAGTAATAACCATTCTGATCTAGGTTAGAGTGCATGCTGAGCGTTTCTTTTCTCTCTCTCTTTGGCAGCGACCATTGACCCGACCCTGGACTATAACTCAGTGACCAAGTTGACCGAACCTTCTTTAACACTGGCTTTTGGATTGTCAGAGTTGCAAACCACTTTGCCACTCCTGCTTTTACCCTTTTCTCCGGGACACCCCGTATTATTACGAACGTCCACTTCCATTGGACAAAACCATCGTATGGTTATATACGAACTCGAAGGACTTCGAGGATGGTTTCTGGTTCTGGAGAAAACGGATAGGACTATTCAGTTGTCTTTTATTTTCACCTTCTCTCAGGTTGCGAGTACTCCTTGGTTTAGGAGTAGTACACCTATTACGCAAATTGGATAGTCTTCTTCCAAACCATAGGCTGGTGCCGACCGGTAGGGAATGAAGAAAACCAGTTAGCCTAAACGGTGTACAGAAGGTATTAAGTTAAGACAAAGCATGGGATTAGTAAGAGGGCAAAGTAAAGTGCGACTACAATTCACGAACAAACCAAGTATTTCTTCGCCAATCCTAAATCACCTTTGTATTTCTCCAGGACACTCCGTATTACTACGAAGATCCCAGTTTATTGGATAATCCATCGTATGGTTATATACGAACTCGAAAGGAACTTGTTCCAGTTCGGGGATGGATCCTGGTTCAGGAGAAATAGGAATAAAGTACATTCAGGTGTCTTTTATCTTCACCTTCTCTCGCGTTGCGAGTGCTCCTAGGATTAGGACAGTACACCCTTTATGCTTTTTGGATAGTCTTCTTCCAAACCATAGGCTGGTGCCGAACAGTGGGGAAGGTAGAAAACCATTTGGCCTAAAGGGGTGTACAGAAGGTAATGACTAAAGACATAGAAAGGGATTTAGAAAGATGGCAAAGAATTACAAGGTTACAGTTGTGAATCTGGATGATGGAAGAGGCATTACTAGGAATACCAGGATACCCCAACGAAACATTTCAATGTTTCAGTTTCACTGTGTACTGTTAAAAGAAAGCTGATTTCCCAATTAGACATTTGCTCCAGGGTATGTATTTACCAGGTTTGATTCTCACATCTGTATGGTTTTACAGATGATGAGTGGGAGTAAGTTATTGGGAATTAGGTGATCATCCTCATTATATCGGGATTCGTTGTAATCGGTGATATTTGAGGAAGTCACCTGGGTTGTTTGCCGGACGGCAAATATTTGGTTTTGAATATCCGCGGTTATGCACCAATTTCAAATTGATATATCTGTACGTCTATTTTTATAGAGTGAGATATACCTTTTGAAGTTATGTCGATGACATTTACCTATATCAGTGGATGGTTAGGTAAGGAGCATTAAACAGCAGTGTAATTCTTCTTAACCATAAGTACAGTTTTCAACCTACGACACACAGCGAATGAGTTATCAGACTCAAGGGACTTATACAGAGTATTGTATGTCGTCCAGGGTCCATCAGGACAGAGGGGTTGGTCCTCGTACTATATTCGGTTTACTTATGACTTCTCTGGTTCTTAGACAAGTGTTTCGTAGAAACACAGGGTCCAAGTTTTGAGAAGTTGTAGATATATGAATAAAGTAGAGAACCAAGTGTTGCAAGTATCAGGATTCTTCAAGAAGATCGAAGATGTAGATACTTGTGTGTGATATTCAGTTGATAGTAATGATTAAGAGAACTTGCTTCTCTTTCAGGTTACTCATAATTGGAAGCATTCCTAAGTTGAGTAACGCTGATCGGCCTCTCTCCATTTACTTGACATGCACTGGAGACAGCTGCATGATTTGAATCTGGTTCAATTAAATCAGTGCCTCTGTTTCTGTATTGGATATAAAACAGTTCATATCTTGACATTGTTAAGGTACGGGGAGTTGTCCAGCTTATGCTTAAAACCAGACTCCGGATAACTCAAGGCACGTTTCTGTAATGGCAGTTTGTGGGTTGACCCAGGCTATGACGAGGGTTGACTTTCTACCATCTGGAAGATCAATAGTGATATTGTTCTTGACTCGCCACAGTTTTAACAAAAATGGACTTTTTCAGAAAAACAGTAGTGGGAGTATGGTAGAACTGGAAGTGATTCCAGAACCGCAAACGATTACGGAAGATTTGATAATAACCTGAAGATTCAATCTGATTTGGCATTCCATTGGCCACTCCGCAGATAAAGTGGGTAACCTCAGGCACCCGAGAGGTACTTCGGTATGCTCAAGGACGGTGGCAGAGAAGTTCTTGTTTACCCAGACTTGCCATTGCTGTTGTTCCAGAGTATGAGACCCGGCAGGAGGATGAGTATAGCGTCATTCTAAACTAGCTTTAGAAGTGTACGTTTATATGACTCTGCCAGAGGGTTGTCGTAGTCAGTGGGAGCAGCGGAAGCATTGGTGGACAGGTGGCTTATGTCTATTCATAGACTTAAGCAGATATAGCGGAGATAGATTATCTATTTCTGATATGACAGTCATGGGTTTGACTTCATCAGAATAGGGGATATATCTTTTAAGAAGGTAGTAGGGTGTGATGTCCTGGTATTTGATGACATACACAGAGTAGGAAGTGATATTCCTATACTACGATCGGTTATACTTTGGTTGTCACACAGTGGTTTCTCCACACAGGACTTGGATATTATATCAGACATTCTGGTTACTAGATCTATGGTTTTAGATCTAGATTTGGGTGGTTTCCTAATCTGGGTACTTTGACAGCATTCTAAGAGTATTTAGAATGGACGACTCCTGGCACGGTAGTGTACCTGCAGGTGATGGAGTCACCCTCTCTAAAGGTGTCTTACAGACTAAAATAGAGAGGGATGTGCATGATTGGCAGATCACTTGCTTAGGCAATTGAGTCAATCATGAGATGTCAAGTACCACACCAGATGTTGTTCTTGCAGTAGGTGCAATAAGTTGATATTGATCCAATCCTGGAGAAACAATCGGAAGCAGTTTTAGATCATAAGTGAATGTTCTAGGAATTTGATAACGGCAGCCTCCTTTAGGAGACGGTTATCATTCCAGGCTTCCAAGGTGACATGGATGGCAGAGTGGCTGTCAGAGTTATAGTTTCTCCTTCTGACGAAGGGCAGTATTTTGGACAAGTGGTCCAAGGCAATACTGAGGGAGGCATGGCGCTGGATACTGATTAAGTTCAGTTGACGATACAGTCTAAGAAGTTTGGATTTGGAGTTCATTTATGAGCTAGGTCCCATCAGACATCCAGACACATTCTAAAACAGGTATTGCTCATTTCGGGAGATGGTTTTCTCCGCGAACTTGAGATATAGAGAGACATAGAAAGAAACATCACAGCGGATCCACTCACTGAGGCTATTCCTCGAACGCCATAGTTTCGCAAACGAGATTTGTGAGACTGACTAGTAGAGGAGTTGGATGTTCGGTATCACACGGGCTGTGAGTATGCGACATCGCAATAATTAGCCTTGAGTGCAAGTGGGAGATTGTTGGAGATAGTGCCCTCAGAGTCAATTATTGGATCACAGGCACGTGATTGCAATGATTGAGGGAGGACCTGTCCCAGTAGGACAGTCTTACTCGAGATGATAGTATGCTATCTGGTTTATCTTTATCATCGTGTACTGCTTTAGGTGACCTGACATGTCGCTATTACACGTTGATAGAGCCCCTAGGATTCTTGCTTGACTACCAGCAGTATGATGGCGATCATATACGTGAGAGCTGGCGGTCTATAAGCACATCCTTAAAAGGTCCCTAGTCGTAGAAGTTTCGAGACAGGGCATCGATACTCCATTAGTAGACTAGTGTATACAGTCGAGACCCCGACGAGGGGCGGTGGCCGGTCTCACAAGACACCGGTGTCAGTTGGTTCACCTAAGATGTATACAGGTGCTCATTGGGTTATGAGTACACCGGACGGGACTCGCCGGGAACTTGCTAGTTGGTCTTATACCAGATGTCAGATAGCAGTTCCCTGGTGACATGTGTACAGGTTAGTTCATCGACCTGAGATCGTCATTTGTCTCGTGTGAGTTCCCACTGTGCTTTGATTACTACCCTACCACGGCTCAAAGGAGTCGTGCAAACAGGTTTTAGTTGGGTACAGTCCCGAGCCACATGGAGGCAGTGAGTGGATCTGCAGGGGTTCGTCTCTCCCGGTATTGGGGGTGAGGTCGCGCTGTGTCTAGGAGAGCCATTACACAAAGCCCTCGGCCAAGGCAGGAGATTTACTGGTAGGTATTCCAGTAGTATCTCAGGGTGTTCTGGGCTACGCTCCGACACGACTTGTACCGCTTTTGGGGGTCTGACTTTTACCAACCCCCTAGGCCCGCCATGCGATGCTCATAGACGAACGGACCGGACTGTACGGATATTGTCACTGACATGCTCAGTAGGGTGTCAGGATGAGTTCACTCATCGACGTCCCTTTTGGTCAATAGCTGGTGGCCCGTCACGTATTGGCTTATACCTCTGACGTGCTAGTGGTTAAATCCACAGCCATAGTATTGACGAGTCTTTAGAGTCCACCACACTTACAGTTACTTAAGTTTCGGGCGAAACGCTCTAGAGGCCGTATGGAGATATGGCAGGGTCCGATCAGATACGTGCGGTATTGCACGGATCAGGATCGGACGGTTTGTACTAGTGGCCGATGGATATATGGCAGGGTTTGATCAGATACGTGTGGTATTGCACGGATCAGGATTGGACGGATATTACTAGCCGGCTTTGGTTTAAGCCGGATCCTAGTTTAGTATAGTGTAGATTTTGTCTCATTGCATTTGTATCCGGTCGGTATACAGATGCGGGTGTGTATGCACAGTATCGGGGTTTTCCTGTAATTTATTACGGGACCAGTTTTCTGGAGTTGCCAGTTTGCATTCCGTTCCGGCCGGTTTTCCTTTGTTCTTTCCCGGCCGGACTTTTCCGATGGAGGGTGTTATTTGCAAGTTTGCAAATAACATTTAGTGGATGGTTTATTTGTGAGATGAGAGATTATGATAGCATCTTTTTTTTATTCCTTTCTTTTCTATCATCATTTCATGCATTTATGGTGATTAGAGTTAATTAGAAATTGATTTGAGTTTTGTTATCATGGTGTTTGGATGTGGTCACCCCTTCACCTTTTACTACCATCACCTCCATTCTTGTTATGGTTTCATATTCATTCCTTCACCAT
Organism: Agapanthus africanus; assembly: GCA_030015575.1. Taxonomy (NCBI): domain Eukaryota; kingdom Viridiplantae; phylum Streptophyta; class Magnoliopsida; order Asparagales; family Amaryllidaceae; genus Agapanthus; species Agapanthus africanus. The sequence goes on along the minus strand of JASDDO010000004.1, from coordinate 134,519,442 downwards.
TCTCACATGAGATGAGAGGCTTGACTTGAGAGAAAAAGAATGAGAGGTTCATTTCATATTAGTATGGTAGCACATATTTCTTCATCTCCTTCTTCTTCTTGTTTTGGAAAAATGAAAGCACCATTTTTCTTAACCTCATTCCTCCATCACCAATGGCAACATAAATCCCAAAGGAGACAATAGATTCTACACTATCCTACAGTACTTCTTGGACGCGTCGGCTAGCCAACTTCGCGCCCGAGTTTCCTCGGTCCAGAGGTGGGCGCCCGTAAAAGATGCAGGCGACGTGGTGCCCTTCCAGCGAGGAGGCGACGACATGGAGACAGGACTTTCCGCAGGAGATCGGGACGATGACGAGAAGACCGGAGGACTCGGATCACTTGGTATACTTCTCTTCCCATCTCTTGTTAGCTAGTATAGGTTAATGGTTAACGATCCGGGTTTCTTTGTCCGCGGTAGCGCCAGTTTCCAAGTAAGGAAATTTTTTGATTCCGCATTTTGGCCTCGGTAAGACGGCCGGAGCGCTGCCGTGGCGCAACACCGGTCGCGTTCCTAAATTGGGTCATGACATTCTCTCTGTTCCACTTGTCAAAATAAAGAGGGTGGATCTTCATGTGGCCCCCACCACTTCACATGCATGTTTGCCACTAATTGACAAATTGTATTTGTATCATATACAAATACACTTTATGTATCATATACATAAAGGAATTGAGAGAGGGTATATGTATCCATATATACATACTACACAATGTGTGTGTATCAAGAGAGAATTTATGTATCATATACATAAATATTGTATGTATCATATGCATAATATTATATTAGTATCATATACTAATGTGAGTGAGAGAGTGTGTGTGTTACATACACAATACTAGTAACCATATCACATATATGGATATTAAGTCAACACTTGACTTAATAATCCGGCTTATAAATAAACCGGCTAATATAATCAAACGTCCGATTAATATACGTGTATCATAAACACATGTTTAATCGAACTCCTGCACGTATCACATACGTATGCCACATCATCATTTCGCATGAGCAGGCACTTTCGTTGTGGGACTCTAAAGACTTGACAATACGCTGGCAGTAAGTTAAATGGTATCGTATCCGATTGAATCTGAAACACTTTCAGATCAATCTCCTCACGGGTTAACCCACAAGCACGTCAGCGGTACTAGCTACACGTAATGGCTACACAGGTATTGGTCAAGAGGTAGGTCGACAATCAAACTCATTCGAACCCAACAAAACCTATCAGTGACAATTACCGTACAGTCCGGTCTCTTCGTCAAAGAGTATCACATACCGGGTCTGAAGGGTGGAAACTGTCAGACCCCCAATAACTCAATAATTTATGCAGACATCGAACTCATAAGCACCATAACACTTATCAGTTTATCTCAACCACCCTGGCCAGGGATTTCTGGTTATAATCACATCATGCACAGCGCGACATCGACTCCCTATACCGGGAGAGACGAATCTCTTCGACCGCTCAGTGCCTCTATGTGCTTCAGGACCATACCTAACTAAAACCTGTATGCACGACTTTTTAAAGACTTGGTTAGGTACACATACAAGACACTATGGCGATTTCAGGTCAAAGGAATACCATGTACCATTGTCACCAGAGAACTGTTGTGGTATAATACCATCTAGGAGTTCTCGACGAGTCCATTCGGTGTACTAATTCTCCAATGAGCACATGTATACAATCTTCAATGTCAAACACCAATACCTGTGGAACCAGCCATCATCCCGGTCAGGGTTATGAAACGTATACACTAGTCTACTATAGAGTACCGATACCCTGTCTCGATACTCCCATGATTAGAAACATTTAAGGATGTGCTTATAGAGTACCCAGGCCCCACTAGTATGATCATATCATAATCCTTGTAGTCAAGTAAAGATCCGAAGGGCTTTATCAACATGTATTAGTGATATGTAATAGAAAGTAAAACATATACACATGAATGATAAATCAAACCAGATAGCATACTATCATGTCGAGTAAGAATGTTCTATCCATATAGGTCCATGTACAATTACAATAATTGCCTTCAGGAAAACTATATCTAACAGATATACCATCGGCCATCTTGCTAGACGAAGGAGAAGAAATAGAAAGAATGGTGGAAGACTCTACTTTAGAGTCGACAGAAGAATTGGGCGGGACAAGAGTAACATAACTAATCGGCCTTCGGATTCCGGACCCAAATGCTCATGTGCTAGTCCTAACTTTTTTTTGTGTTTTTTTTGTTAATGTATTAACAATTGATCCTAACTATTCAAACAAAGAAAAGAAAAATCAATCACGACATGGACAATCTCACCCCTTATTCAGTTTATGTCATCCTAGATCAACTAAACCTGCTAAAAAACCTGATTGTGAAGTAAAAACTGTATCGAAACTCAGACTCAAGATTATACTAATCCAGAGGCCAGGTAAGCGCAAGAGTGGAGGGAGATTTTTCGATACTATAGCGAAGTTCCTTAATTCAAGAACCTTTTCTCTTGAACACTTGCCTTAAACACCTCTTTGAATGGCAACCCGTTAAGTAAAAGTTGAAATCCAGTCAACTTGCCCTACGAGCACGAAGTCCTTAGGGTCTAAGTTCTAGTTGTTTTTAAATTAATGAGGGAATGCGAGATGCTCGTTTTATGATTTGTGGGCTAAGCAAAGGGTGATGAAATCTCTTGCCTTATCTTATTTGTGTAAGTCCACGGCGGCGCCCCGGCCGTCAATCCGAGGCCAAAATGCGGAAACGATAATTTACTTTAACTTTTGAAACCGGCACCACCGCGCACAAAAATCCCGGATCGGGCCATTAATCTAATCCTAGCTAACTAGAGAAGGGGTAGAGAGATATACCGAGCGATCCGTGTCCTTCGGTCTTCTCGTCGTCGTCCCGATCTCCCCGCGGAATCTCCGGTCTTCAACTCCTCGTCGGAAGGGCACCACATCGCCGGGTTCTTTTATGGGCTCCCACCTCTGGACCGAGGCAACTCGGGCACGAAGTTGGCGAGTCGACGTACACAAGGATACTGTAGGTTATCTGTAGAATTCATGTCTCATTTGGGGTTGTAGGAAGTTGCCTTTTTGATTGAGGAAATGAACTACTCTTTTGGAGATGAACTTTGGGATTTTGCAAACATGAAGAGAACCAAAATCCCACCACTAACAATTTGGACAGCCCCCTCTCTAATGTGGCCGGCCTTGCATGACGGAGAGAATGAGAGGAGAGTGTATGAATGAAAAAGAATGAGCCCCCATAATGCAAGAGAGAGAGAGAAGGTTATCATGAAGAATCATCATCACAAAACCAAGTCACACTCAACCATCAAAACCAACCATCATCATCAAGCATGATGACTCCAAAAGTAAACCATGATGAATAAGAAAGTCAAGCAATGATTATCCAAGGAAAGTCAAATGAGGGTGCAACCATCATGAAGCAAATACTTGCAAAAACCACCCTCCAAAATGCTTATTTGCACAAATGCAAATAAGCCCTCCTCCACCATTTTTCGGCCAAAGAAAGAAACAAAGGAAAATGGCCGAAACCGGAAAACAAACTGGCAACTCCAAAAAACTGATCCCGTAATAAATTACAGGAAAACCCCGCTACTGTATATACATACCCGCATTTGTATTCCGACCGAAATACAAATGCAATGAGACAAATCTACATTGTGCAATACTAGGATCCGGCTTAAACCAAAGCCCGCTAGTATTATCCGTCCGATCATGATCCGTGCAATACCGCACCTATCTGATCGAACCCTGCCATATCTCCATACGGCCTCTACAGCGTTTCGTCCGAAACTTGAGAAACTGGTCTGTGGGGGACTCTAAAGACTCGTCAATACTTTGGTTGTGGATTTAACCACTAGCACGTCAGAGGTATTAGCCTATACGTAACGGGCTACCAGGTATTGACCAAAAGGGACGTCGATGAGCGAACTCATCCTGACACCCTACTGAGCCTGTCAGTAACAATAACCGTACATTCCGGTCCGTTCGTCTATGAGCATCGCATGGCGGGCCTAGGGGGTTGGTAAAAGTCAGACCCCCAAAAGCGGTACAAGTCGTGTCGGAGTGTAGCCCAGAACACCCTGAGATACTACTGGAATACCTACCAGTAAATCTCCTGCCTTGGCCAAGGACTTTGTGTAAGGGCTCTCTTAGACACAGCGCGACCTCACACCCAATACCGGGAGAGACGAACCCCTGCAGATCCGCTCACTGCCTCCATGTGGCTCGGGACTGTACCCAACTAAAACCTGTTTGCACGTCTCCTTTGAGCGTTGTAGGGTAGTAATCAAAGTACAGTGGGAACTCACACGAGACAAATGACGATCTCAGGTCGATGAACTAACCTGTACACATGTCACCAGGGAACTGCTATCTGACGTCAGGTATAAGACCAACTAGCATGTTCCCGGCGAGTCCTGTCCGGTGTACTCATAACCCAATGAGCACCTGTATACATCTTAGGTGAACCAACTGACACCGGTGGCTTGTGAGACCGGCCACCGCCCCTCATCGGGGTCTCGACTGTATACACTAGTCTACTATGGAGTATCGATGCTCTGTCTCAAAACTCCCACGACTAGGGACCTTTTAAGGATATGCTTATAGACCACCAGCTCCCACGTATATGATCGCCCTCATACTGCTGGCAGTCAAGCAAGAATCCTAGGGGCTCTATCAACGTGCAATAGTGACCTGTAAGGTCACCTAAAGCAGTACACGATGATAAAGGTAAACCAGATAGCATACTATCATCTCGAGTAAGACTGTCCTATCGGGATAGGTCATCCATCAATCATTGCAATCACGTGCCTGTGATCCAATAATTGACTCTGAGGGCACTATCTCCAACAATCTCCCACTTGCACTCAAGGCTAATTATTGCGATGTCGCATACCACAGCCCGTGTGATACCGAAATCCAACTCCTCTACTAATCAGTCTCACAAAAACCCGTTTGCGAAACTATTGCGTTCGAGGAATAACCTCAGTGAGTGGATCCGCCTTGATGTTTCTTTCTATGTCTCTCTATATCTCAAGTTCGCGGAGAAAGCCATCTCCCGAAATGAGCAATACATGTCTTAGAATGTGTCTGGATGTCTGATGGGACCTAGCTCATAAATGAACTCCAAATCCAAACTTCTTAGACTGTATCGTCAACTGAACTTAATCAGTATCCTGCGTCATGCCTCCCTCAGTATCCGCCTGGACCACCTGTCCAAAATACTGCCCCTCGTCAGAGGGAAAACTATAACTCTGACAGTCACTCTGCCGTCCAGGTCACCTTGGAAGCCTGGAATGATAACTGTCTCCTAAAAGAGGCTGTTGTTATCATATCCCTAGAACATCTACTTATGTTCTAAAACTGCTTCCGAATGTTTCTCCAGGATTGGATCAATATCAACTTATTGCACCTACTGCAAAAACAATATCTGGTGTGGTACTTGACATCTCATGATTGACTCAATTGCCTAAGCAAGTGATCTGCCAATTATGCACATCCCTCTCCCCTTTAGTCTATAAGACAGCTTTAGAGAGGGGTGACTCCATTACCTGCAGGTATACTACCGTGCCAGGAGTCGTCCATTCTAAATACTCTTAGAATGCTGTCTAAGTACCCAGAATGGGAAACTACCCAAATCTAGATCTAAAACTATAGATCTAGTAACTAGAATGTCTTGATATAATATCCAAGTCCCATATGGAGAAACTACTGTGTGACAACCAAAGTGTAACCGATCGTAGTATAGGAATTTCACTTCCTACTCTGTGTATGTTATCCAAATACTAGGACATCACACCCTACTACCTTCTTAACAGATCCATCCCCTATTCTGATGAAGTCAAACCTATGACTGTCACATCAGAAATCGATGATCTATCTCCGCTATATCTGCTTTAGTCTATAAATAGACATAAGCCACTTGTCCACCAATGCTTCCGCTGCTCCCACTAACTACGACAACCCTCTGGCAGAGTCATATACACGTACACTTCTAAAGCTAGTTTAGAACGACGCTATATTCATCCTCCTGCCGGGTCTCGCAGCCTGGAACAACAGCAATGGCCAGTCTGGGTAAACAAGAACCTCCCTGTCACCGTCCTTGAGGCTACCGTAGTACCCCTCGGGTGCCTGAGGTTACCCACCGTATCTGCGGAGTGGCCAATGGATGTCAAGCCAGATTGAATCTTTAGGTTCTTATCAAACTTTCAGTAATCGTTTGCGGTTCTGGAATCACTTCCAGTTCTACCATACTCCCACTACTGTTTTCTGAAAAAATCCATTTTTGTTAAAACTGTGGCGAGTCTAGAACAATATCACTATTGATCTTCCAGATAGTAGAAAGTCAACCCTCGTCATAGCCTGGGTCAACCCACAAACAGCCATTACAGAAACGTGTCTTGAGTTATCCAGAGTCTGGTTTTAAGCATAAGCCGGACAACTCCCCGTACCTTAACAATGTCAAGATATGAACTGTTCTATATCCAATATAGAAACATAGACACTGATTTAATTGAACCAGATTCAAATCATGCAGCTGTCTCCAGTGCATGTCAACTAAATAGAGAGAGGCCGATCAGCATTACTCAACTTAGGAATGCTTCCAATTATGAGTAACCCAAAAGAGAATCAAGTTCTCTTAATCATTACTATCAACTGAATACCATACACAAGTATCTACATCTTCGATCACTTTGAAGAATCCCGATACTTGCAATACCTGGTTCTCTACTTTATTCATATACCTATAACTTCTCAAAATTCGGACCTTGTGTTTCTACGAAACACCTGTCTAAAATCTAGAGAAGTCATAAGTAAACCGAATATAGTACGAGAACCAACCCCTCTGTCCTCATGGACACTGGACAATATGCAATACTCTGTATAAGTCCTTGAGTCTAATAACTCATTCCCTGTGTGTCGTAGGTTGAAAACTGTACTTATGGTTAAGAAGAATTACACCGCTGTTTAATGCTCCTTACCTAACCATCCACTGATATAGGTAAATGTCATAGACATAATTTCAAAAAGGTATATCTCACTCTATAAAAATAGACGTACAGATATATCAATTTGAAATTGGTGTATAACAGCGGATATTCAAAACCAAATATTTGCCGTCCGGCAAACAACCCAGGTGACTTCCTCAAATATCACCGATTGCAACGAATCCCGATATAATGAGGATGATCACCTAATTCCCAATAACTTACTCCCACTCATCATCTGTAAAACCATACAGATGTGAGAATCATACCTGGTAAATACATACCCTGGAGTAAGGACTAATTGGGAAATCAGTTTTCCTTTAACAGTACACAGTGAAACTGAAACATTGAAATGTTTCGATGGGGTATCCCGGTATTCCTAGTAATGCCTCTTCCATTATCCAGATTCACAACTGTAACCGTATAATTCTTTGCCATCTTTCCAAATCCCTTTATATGTCTTTAGTCGTTACCTTCTGTACACCCCTTTAGGCCAAATGGTTTTCTTCCTTCCCTACCGTCCGGCACCAGCCTATGGTTTGGAAGAAGACTATCCAATAAGCATAATGGGTGTACTGTCCTAATCCTAGGAGCACTCGCAATGTGAGAGAAGGTGAAGATAAAAGACAACCGAATAAACCTTATTCCTATTTCTCCTGAACCAGAATCCATCCCCGAACTGGAACAAGTTCCTTTCGAGTTCGTATATAACCATACGATGGAGTATCCAATAAACTGTGGATCTTCGTAGTGATATGGAGTGTCCTGGAGAAATACAAAGGTGATTTAGGATTGGCGAAGAAATACTTGGTTTGGTCGTAAATAGCAGTCGCAATTTACTTTGCCCTCTTACTAATCCCTTGATATGTCTTTACTTAATACCTTCTGTACACCATCGTTAGGCTAATTGGTTTTCTTCATTCCCTACCGTTCGGCACCTGCCTATGGTTTGGAAGAAGACTATCCAATTTGCGTAATAGGTGTACTATCTCCTAAACCAAAGAGTACTCGCAACCTGAGAGAAGGTAAAAGGAAAAGACAACTGAATAGTCCTATTCGTTTTCTCCAGAACCGGAAACCATCCTCGAATAAATTCCTTCGAGTTCGTATATAACCATACGATGGTTTTGTCCAATGGAAGTGGACGTTCGTAGTAATACGGGGTGTCCTGGAGAAAAGGGTAAAAGTAGGAGTGGCAATGAGGTTTGCAACTCTAACAATCCAAAAGCCAGTGTTAAAGAAGGTTCGGTTAATTTTGGTCACTGAGTCATAGTCAAAGGTCGGGTCATGGTCGCTACCAAAGAGAGAGAGAAAAGAAACACTCAGCGTGCACTCTAACCTAGATCAGAATGGTTACCAATTTATCTAATCTGGAAACCTCCCACTGTATCGTCAAATTCTCCTCCAAACCTGAAAGAAGAATTAGTCGGGATCACCCGAGGAGTAAACCAACTCATCAGTGGGAATCGGGATCCAACTATCATCGCATGATAACGTGACGGACTTCGCTCACGTTATCACACTCCAGAAGGTATGCGCATATCTGGCAAGTTTCAGTTTCTTTAGAAACTCCCGATGTGATTTCTGCCCCATGCTCTTATGACCTTGACGAAGGTCAACAAATCATAAGTCACATGTCAAGTTCTACCCGTCATTGTCCAGGTTAATTTGAACCCACCCGTACAAGCCCTTGACGAAGGTCAACAAGGCTATACGACTGTCTCAAACCAATGCATCTATCTATGCAGCAGAAAGGCAACAAGCAGCTACCATACACTATGCCTTGACGAAGGCCAACAAACATAGCATGAATACTACGTGCTACCCGTCTGAAACGACGGAGGGCTACGAATGGTTTCTGGCGAAAAACCTTTAACGTAATGAACTTGATATCGTTGAAGGAACTGGATAGCTTTTATGAAAATATAGTGGCGAAAACCTTTGCTAAAGAGGTCACTCCCGGTGAAGGGATCTCGGCTCTTTCCCCGTAGTATGAGGTGCAGGATATTCCAACTGAATACCACGATGCAAAGCAAAAGTAATCGGCTATAGTGAAGTTATTGCCCTGGCGCAAACTTCTATCCAAGGGGTCACTCCCGGTGAAGGGATCTCGGCCCTTGCCTCGTCGACTGAGGTGCTGGATATTCATAACCGAATACCACTGTGCAAAACAAAAGTGAACGTCCTTGCAATAACAGCTTTTTGAAAAGTGTTCCAACAACATCAGAAAAGGTTTGTTTAGCTTGCATTGATCCGAATCAACGCAGTCTCATCAATTGATCACACCAATAAAGAACGAAAATAATGATGTACGTATATGCCATCCGCATTCGCCACTGGGTCCCGTCATTACCCGTTAGGTTACTTAACTAACGACAGAGCGGGGACTGGACTAGCGCGGATGCAAAACATATACAACATCTACTAGTATATATATCAATATATAATATTTCGCTCAAGGCGTGATAAAATGCAACATCAAAGAAATGTAATAAGCATCACAGAACAATACAGATATCTGGGATCCCCGGGTTTCATAGAGCCGCTACTGAAACCCGACGTTCCCCTGGTCGTGTGGATAGCCTGTGCAATGAAATCCTAGACCCCTACGGGCGCGGCAAGTTACCCGCCAAAACCTGAAGCGAGGCAGCCCCCTTCAGCAACGTGAATGGACCACCCGGCACTTCACGGAATCCGGTAACTTGGGCACCCCTCCTGGGTCAACCTGTACCCCCTACGAGTGCGACGAATAGCCCGCCAATTCTAGAGTGAAGCCCCCTCCGTCTCAATGCCATGAGATGCAGGCCCGTTGCCCTCTAGAACCCTGCTATCCGTGCACCCCACCTTGGGGTAATCCTAGTACAAAAAGTAAAATATACATACAACGGGTATATCGACCTCACCCCGGTCGTGCCCCAAAAGAATAATATACAAACAGGTAGTGACGGCAGTCCACATGTCGGACGCTCGCCCCGCAATAACAAATGTACATAATACAACAAAAACTGTACTACCATTGCATCCAGGCTATCCCCCACGACCAATCCGCAACATCACAGCACAACACAGAACATCAACGTGAATGTCACGTTCGCAAATCCGTCTAACCGGGCTATAGCAGTTAGACAGGATTTACCGATCAAGTGACATTCACGTTCGCAGATATAATGTAAATACTGTGAACTAACATGTTTAAAATATTCGATCGATCAAATTTACCCATGTGGGCCCCAAGCACTACTGTAGCACATAAAGAAATTCTGGGCCCAAAAAGAATATACCAAAACCCATATTTTCAACACAGAGACTCTCTGTAAAAATTTGATGCACTGAACATTAAAGGTGGCGGCGGAACCGCGGCCCAAACATGGGTTTGGCCGCGGTTCCGCCGTGGAATAGTGCGTTCATGCGACCAAATTTTACCAGAGTGCTTATACTTCCCTGAACATGTTTCTGCAACAACCTGAAAAAATTTTCGAGCCAAAAATATTTCGACAGAAACTGATGCTTTTGAAAATGCGGTTTTTGAAAATCCGATCGATCGAACTTGTAAACACGTTAGAGCAAGCTAGACTAGGTTAATGGCGTGGCTCTGATACCAGTGTAAGTGCACGGCGGCGTCCCGGCCGTCAATCCGAGGCCAAAATGCGAAAACGATAATTTACTTTAACTTTTGAAACCGGCACCACCGCGCACAAAAATCCCGGATCGGGCCATTAATCTAATCCTAGCTAACTAGAGAAGGGGTAGAGAGATATACCGAGCGATCCATGTCCTTCGGTCTTCTCGTCGTCGTCCCGATCTCCCCGCGGAATCTCCGGTCTTCAACTCCTCGTCGGAAGGGCACCACATCGCCGGGTTCTTTTACGAGCTCCCACCTCTGGACCGAGGCAACTCGGGCACGAAGTTGGCGAGTCGACGTACCCAAGGATACTGTAGGTTATCTGTAGAATTCATGTCTCATTTGGGGTTGTAGGAAGTTGCCTTTTTGATGGAGGAAATAAACTACTCTTTTGGAGATGAACTTTGGGATTTTGCAAACATGAAGAGAACCAAAATCCCACCACTAACAATTTGGACAGCCCCCTCTCTAATGTGGCCGGCCTTGCATGATGGAGAGAATGAGAGGAGAGTGTATGAATGAAAAAGAATGAGCCCCCATAATGCAAGAGAGAGAGAGAAGGTTATCATGAAGAATCATCATCACAAAACCAAGTCACACTCAACCATCAAAACCAACCATCATCATCAAGCATGATGACTCCAAAAGTAAACCATCATGAATAAGAAAGTCAAGCAATGATTATCCAAGGAAAGTCAAATGAGGGTGCAACCATCATGAAGCAAATACTTGAAAAAACCACCCTCCAAAATGCTTATTTGCATCTCCTCCACCAATTTTCGGCCAAAGAAAGATACAAAGAAAAATGGCCGAAATCGGAAAACAAACTGGCAACTCCAAAATACTGATCCCGTAATAAATTACAGGAAAACCCCGCTACTGTATATACATACCCGCATTTGTATTCCTACCGAAATACAAATGCAATGAGACTAATCTACACTGTGCAATACTAGGATCCGGCTTAAACCAAAACTCGCTAGTATTATCCGTCCGATCATGATCCGTGCAATACCGCACGTATCTGATCGAACCCTGCCATATCTCCATATGGGCTCTACAGCGTTTCGCCCGAAACTTGAGAAACTGGTCTGTGGGGGACTCTAAAGACTCGTCAATACTTTGGTTGTGGATTTAACCACTAGCACGTCAGAGGTATTAGCCTATACGTAACGGGCTACCAGGTATTGACCAAAAGGGACGTCGATGAGCGAACTCATCCTGACACCCTACTGAGCCTGTCAGTGACAATATCCGTACAGTCCGGTCCGTTCGTCTATGAGCATCGCATGGCGGGCCTAGGGGGTTGGTAAAAGTCAGACCCCCAAAAGCGGTACAAGTCATGTCGGAGTGTAGCCCAGAACACCCTGAGATACTACTGGAATACTTACCAGTAAATCTCCTGCCTTGGCCAAGAACTTTGTGTAAGGGCTCTCCTAGACACAGCGCGACCTCACCCCCAATACCGGGAGAGACGAACCCCTGCAGATCCGCTCACTGCCTCCATGTGGCTCGGGACTGTACCCAACTAAAACCTGTTTGCACGTCTCCTTTAAGCGTGGTAGGGTAGTAATCAAAGTACAGTGGGAACTCACACGAGACAAATGACGATCTCAGGTCGATGAACTAACCTGTACACATGTCACCGGGGAACTGCTATCTGACGTCAGGTATAAGACCAACTAGCATATTTCCGGCGAGTCTGTCCGGTGTATTCATAACCCAATGAGCACCTGTATACATCTTAGGTGAACCAACTGACACCAGTGGCTTGTGAGACCGGCCACCGCCCCTCGCCGGGGTCTCGACTGTATACACTAGTCTACTCTGGAGCATCGATGCCCTGTCTCGAAACTCCCACGACTAGGGACCTTTTAAGGATATGCTTATAGACCACCAGCTCCCACGTATATGATCGCCCTCATACTGCTGGCAGTCAAGCAAGAATCCTAGGGGCTCTATCAACGTGCAATAGTGACCTGTAAGGTCACCTAAAGCAGTACACGATGATAAAGGTAAACCAGATAGCATACTATCATCTCGAGTAAGACTGTCCTATCGGGATAGGTCCTCCATCAATCATTGCAATCACGTGCCTGTGATCCAATAATTGACTCTGAGGGCACTATCTCCAACAATTTGGTCAGTTGCTCTTAAATCCGTATTATTATGCAATGCGCAATCAAATAAAGACAAATCAATCAATCAATTCATGCAATTCTTTTTTGTTGTTTTAAACTTAGCACTGCATCAAATACAATTAGTTGTCTTTTGCTTTTGTGGTGTGAATGCGAAGAAACCTGCAAAAGATAGAGTGTAATAAGTTTAAAGAGGAGTTAAATGAACTTACCAAGAAGTTTTGGCTAAGAAGCCCATCTCAAAGTCGAGTTCACGATCATGCCTAATCGGGTATCACTTTGAACAGGGTTTGTAAACCCCGCGACTTTGGCACAGTTATACTCTATTCTCCTCTTAGAGTGCATGTGCGCTGCTTGCATTAAGGAATACGACGTACATCTCCTTAATGCGATCGCCTAAATAAAAAATCACAAAAATTCGGAAAACTTCACTAGACGATGCACTGTTCATAAAGAGAAGGATTTGTAAGTCAAAATTGATTTTAGAGCACATAACATGCCTAAATGAAGAGTAAGAAACAATCACTGAAAATATTGAGCCATAACTCTACTGATCGTTTGGGGCAGCTCAAGAACTGCTCTGGACGGTTTTATCAAGGAGTTGTGGGTCCTTATTTTTACGGGTTGCTATATTCTCTTTGTCTAGTCTATAAATGTAATCCAAATACAATAATTCATTGCACATTTATAGCATATTCCAAGAAGAGAAAGCACAAAGAAGTTAGTTTTTATTTGTTTTTTGTTTTGATTTTTGAAATTTTTGTTTGGTTGTGGCTTTTTTAAAATATATTTACAAAATAACTCAAATAGCATTATTAGTAACACCGATCCCCAACAACAACGCCATTTTTGTTGAGGTTTTCCGATGCTTTCACGAATATCAGAGTTTAAAATACAAAATTTCAAAATTTTGTAGTATTAAATACCGCAATCAACATTTGCAATAAGCATGTGATGAATATGAATCGTCCTCAGAGAACAATGACAAACAATGTTTAAACAAGTTATTTTAAAGAATGGTTTGAATAATTGGTTTTGGATTGTGTTTGTGATTAACCAGTTTAAAGAATGAATTTAATACAGCTTGCTAGAAATAAGAATCTGATATCAATGAATAGTTATAATCCATATACTTCTCTTTTAATCCATATCCTACCAAATAAGAGTTTTCAATCCGTATCTAAAATGTTAAAGTTCGAACTAGTTACTAACTTGATGTTTGTGAGCATGAAATATCAAAACACATACCGGTTAAAGTGGTGGAGTATAAAACATCAAAACACACCATAATTAGCAACTAATTTAAATTGTGCTAGAAACAAACTAAAGAGACATGGATTAGGAAATTAACGGATTACGGGTATAGGCAAGCCTTCCATGCAAAAATCTATATCCTTGGTTAGATAACTTGCAAGTATAGGCTGGGCCTTTCAAGTGCAAGAATCATCACCCATGTTTTCTTGGTTAGAAACTTGTATTAATAGGTGGCTAAGCCGGCCGTTTACGAGATCATCACCTAGGTTTCCTTATCCTTCCACTTCTTACTTTATTACCAATCTTCATAACGACCACTCACTACTTATTCGCATGGCCGAATATTCATGTGCAGAATTGAGAGATCGGTGTTTGTTTGTGACGAAGTTCAATTCATATAAAATATCGGATCTAAGAATAGTTGGTGAATCAAAACCAATTTATTAGAATACTATTCTCTCATCCTAGCAAGTAAAAGAATTACTTACTAATCATAAAACTAAAGAAAGAACACACCAAAGAAAATAACTGCAATCATAAAAATAAGAATAAAAAGAAAACTCCATAAAAGAAACAAGAATACTAAATGTGACGTGAATGAAAACTGGATTGAACTTAACAAGTACACTTACAATTGTTCTTTGAAGAAGATGAACAGCTCTAATGGTTACAACAACTTAAGCTTACAAAAAAATACCCTAAACTTATTAAACTAAAGCTAAACTAATGTCTAAAACTATGTCTTTATATATCCTCAAATGCATCCCAGTGACCTATTATAATAATAGGGAAAGATTCAGAAAAGTTACTCATGACCAGGGGAGTGTGGGACCCATATTGGATGATTGACCCGAGGCAGGGCCAATTTGGCCTTCATAAAGCCGTCTGGGGTAGTTTTGGAGATGCCTAGGACAGTTCTCTGATGGAGATTGGTCTCCAGATTCCTGTTGTGATCTTGTATGCATATCTTCTACTCTCTAGAGTGGTCCCAATTTGATAATTATCTCTAGAGTGTTCACGGGTCCAATAGTCAATGCGACAACTTTTGACCTCTTTTTGCTCCATTTTCAATTCAACACATGTTTCAACTCTTTTTTTTGTCATTCGTGCTGTCATTCAAACACTTATATATGTCCAAGGCAAGGAAGACTTCTTTGTCATATTCTAGAAGCTCGGGTGTTGCGCTTGAAGGATTTGAGTGACCGGAACACGTGTTTTGATCGCTTTCTTCATCCGTTCGCCATTTAAACCTGAAAATGTCACAAATGTGTGCGTTATCAATGTTTCCGACTTAAATCCCTGAAATCCTGTATCTTGAACTCAATAGCAGCCATATGATTAATAGCACTTGTTTATTAATAAAACGATATAGAATCGGTAATATTAAATGCAATACAATGTGATGAACAATGATCTACACTTTGGAGTTTGCGCTATAAGAATAGAGATTATATGCCACTATAATAAGTTAGATAATTTTTGACATGTTCCAATTTAAGCAATACTTTACCAAACCACTCACTAATAGAAAAAACTACATTAGCGAGGGACAATATTTGCGAGGGAGAAACTTTCCTCGGTAATGTGTATACCGTCAAGCGAATTTTCTCTCTTGCTAATATTCCCTCGGGAGTGATATATTTCTAAGAGGAAAAGAATACATAACCAAGAGAAATTATGAAAATCGTAAGTTTAATTCGGCCTATACATAACGAAGAAAACATTGTCGAGGGATATATTCCTTGGCAATAATCGCATCATCATCAGAGAAATGCCAAGGGAATATTCCCGAGGAGTTGATATATCCCTTGACAATGTTCCCTTAGCATTTCTTTGGTAGCTAATGTGACTATTGCCAATTGATATATCGCTCGGCAATATTTCTCTCGTTATATTTTGATCCAATTAAAATTACGCTTTTATACTTTTCCCCGTTAATGTATTCTTTCCCTTTTAGAAATTGATTATTGCCGAAAGAATATTAACAAGAGGGAAAATTCGCTTGATGATGTGCATATCGCCTTGGGAAGTTTGTCCCTCGCAAATGTCGTCCCTCGCGTTCCCTCGCTAATGTGGTGTTTTCTATTAGCGACTTGAAATGCTAACCAAATCTATCTAAGAGATAAAATGATGAGACCCACAATATCTAGATATAAAGGCCAAACAGATGTGTCCATGATTTTTGTCTTTGAATAGGTTTTGATAGAAATTTAAAGTGGTAGTTTAAGTAATTTTCTTCCATCCTTACAAATCCAACCCCACAAATCTTATTTGTCTAAAATTTAGGTCCAGCACTTGCACATTCCAAAATCCTGTATAAATTTATAAAATTCTTCTTACAATCAAAACCTTTTTTTAAAAATTCCAGCAGGAAGGCATTAACAAAATCCAAAAGATATATCACCTTAACTGATAAATACACAAAATTTAAAATCAGATACATAAATACCTAAAGTTCATTATGGCATTTTGAGGACTAACACGGTTAACGACGGAGTGTAAAGACGTTTATGCCCTCTTGACCGTGTTGACCATGTTGATCACATAATTAATTAAAGTTATTCGACAAAACTCAAATGCGAATTCGAATGCTCTACAGAAGTTTACCATGAGATTGCCAAAAAAAATTGTTAAATTAAGAATCTCGCGGAATATTCTAATCGTGTTAGTGATCAATATGCCAAAAGTAGCTTTGGGTATAATGTGCTCCATAACTTTTGAGTATTTATGTGCACCAATTTTAATATCATTTACCCTTAAAAATTCCTCAGCCCTTTCCTCTTTCGCGCTCCACAACTTATTTCTAATCCTTGTTCAAAGAAACCCTAGAAACTGAATTTCTTCGAATTCAGTCTCCATTCCGATCGATTCAGTAGGTTCCATCTCACTCGCTTGTTCTCTTATCACAATTTTTGTTCTGTTTAATTTTCTTTTACCGATTGCGTTTACTTAAAAATTGGCAACAACAAATTTTGTTTTCAATTTGCTTCAAGTTTGTGATTATGCTTAAAGTTTCAGCCGAATGTTTGTATCTATCAACTGTCTAGGGTTTTGGAAACCGTTGGATTCTCGCCAATTTTGGCACAATTGCATCATGTTTGCAAAGATTTTTTTTTGAAGTTTACGGCTTCAAAGGTTATTTAAGCAATAGAATGAAAAAAATAAAATATATATGAGAGAGGAGAGAGAGTCTCACAATGTGTAGAAGAGAATCCAATGATCTTCTCTTTTAGGGGGAAATAACCTCCTATCGGTGATAACAAAACCTGAAATCTTTTGTTTTTCCTCAATAAAAGGCGGAAATTTCATGTTCCATTTAGAAGATCACAATGGAACAAACCTGAATTGTTGTAATACGAGAAGTAGAGTTTGTATAATTGTTTAGATAATGGATGTTTGATGGTAATTTCCACAATGTGATGGAGAATTTGTAGTATTTGACTTATATTATGCATCAGAGATGCATCAATTAGTTAGGAATTAAAAATGGAAGTTTAACACGCAGCACATCGTAAATTCATATCTAATATAGGACCTAAGTTTCACAAGCAAACATGACAAGCGACAATGGGTGATAGCAAATAGGCACATATACAAATAGAGCATTAGGGGACAGATAAAGGAAGAGTCAATGAATAGATAAAAGGTAACGTCTTGGAAATAGTACTTATTGATGAAACCACCGTAAATGTATATAAGTATATCCATGGCCATGAATGCTCTTGCAGGATTGCTAGAAATTCATTGAAATGTCTACACACAGATTTGCACTTTTGCATATTATATATTTAGTTGGAGTCTCCAAGATACAAGGCTATTCTCTATACTTACATCCTATATGTCTCATCTACAATTGATACACAAAATTTAATAGTAAATAAATTAAAGAACCGGGCTGTTAAATCTTTTAAATAATGAAAAATAATGAAACTAAGTGCACTCTATGGAGTCCAAACAAACAAGCAATTTTAAGCAACAACTGTAAAAAAATAATATAAAGTAAATATGAAGCACGCTTTCCATTGTTTCCATGCCATCGTTATTATCTTCATCATTTAATTCAATTTTCCCATCATTGCGGGGTTATGAAGCAGAACTCATTGATAGGTTCGATACAGTTTTATGGCTAACTGTTGACTTGGCAGTTGGCGTCAAACATCTCTAAACTAGTGCCAAAATCTTGCCTAAGAAAATTATAGGCGAGGCCATAGTCGTAAAACCAATTGCCATCCTCTCATACTCATCCTAAAGTCTTATAAACCGAGGAATAAGTCTATTGGGGGGGGGGAGAAGATGATATGCATTCACTTATGTGGCCTAGAGAGTACGAAGAGCAGAGCAAGATATGTTTCCTTAAGTCATTATATAATAAAAGATGCCTAGGGGCAAGGTTTGTTGGATTTAACAACAACAAGCCTTCATCTTGAAATATTGGGGTAGGCTACGAATCTGTTTTTCATATTGCTCTTTTAAGGGTTGTCTCGATTATAGAATAAAGGAAATAGAATAAACACATGGATTATAAAATAATGACAAAAAACGTAAGCACCGAAATTTATAAGAGTTTGACATCTAGATTCAAGGACGATCACAACAAATATGTGGAATTTAAAAAGGATGATTCAAAAAATGATCAATATCAGTGCTGATATCTCATAGATTCTAAACATTGGCAAGCCTTCAATGAGTGTATGCACCTAGGTCATGCACGCCTCCCTCATCAAGTACCATGTATTTTTGCATAAAGGATGGCTCGTGGACACTGGTGAGTCTATTTGGTATGCCAATTGTCAACAGAAGAAATGGACGACTATAGAAAATATGACAATACTAAAAATGGAAAAAGGATTGGATATTGTATAGGGGTTGGGCAACTTGGTTCGATGAATATCCCATCAAATGTATGGATTCTTTTCTGCAATGCACAATCTAGAAAAGTCATATAAGGATCAATACCAATACCAATTGTACTAGATTTTAACCATTGGTCCTGCACCGTCAGACATCGCCTCACCTTCAAACAGTGCATGCATGATGCATTTGTATGCTGACACGCGTAGAGACTTTCACACGTACAAATGTAGATTTTCTTACCCGATATACATATTTATATGTATGCATGCATCTACAATATATTGCTCGACCATATCAACAGCAAATTCATTCCTACTGACATTTATCTATATTTATCTATCCGCATGAGTTATTCGTTCATTAGACCACTTTACATCTCTCAAAATCTAAGAAGCGTTGGTGCAGAGACACATGCATATGTAAGGGTACCACAAATAGGGGAAGAGGGTACAAAGATACATAAACACAAATATGCTCAGTTCTGAGCACACAATTTTTAGTTGTAGGATAAGTTATGATGTTTATTGCAAGGCTAGATTCCTTGTTAGTCAACAGTTATTTGAGATATTCCTTTAAAGGTAGTGAAATGCTGAATCATATATTTAAAGCTTGTAGGATGCACAGCAACATGTTGAGATTGTGAAAGGATGGACACAAGGGCCATTGAATTATTTATTTCAGATGTAAATTGAATCACATTCTGAATGCATGTCCACTATCCACTCTATAATGAATGGATATATTATTAACAATTAACAGAAATTACGGAGTAGGGACCTGAAGTGGAAGAATGAAGGAAATACTTTTAGAGAAAGAGTACGAAAGCAAGTTATGTGTATATCAGTAATGTTGCTGAGTATGAGCTTTGATACCTTTTCGAATAGATGTTTGTTCTCATCGTCTAAAGGGTCTTCGAACAATTCAGAAAAAGTTGACTAATTCATCATTTCTGTAATGCAAAGGACTATATCCATGCATGTCATACCTTTGGAAGGTTGGGAGTAGGCAACAGCATTTAGAAACTGTTGATAGATCAAGAATTTAGAGTCACGGTCTCTTTCAATGCGATGTATGGATTGTGTTTCATGGATCTTTAGTTTAAAAGGGATGGTCTAATCTTTGTAAGAGGAGACGTCGGTTGTTATCAATTCTTGTTTGTCAACATTGAACGAGCAATAATGTTATTTTTATCTACACTCTGATAGAAATGCAAATCCACAATAGCCACTTTCAAGTATTTACACTCTGATAGAAATGCAAATCCATAATAGCCACTTGCAATTATCTTGCCAAAAACCAGATCTGAGCACTTCTCTATTTGTGTTCCAAAATTTGAATAGGAAGTATGATTTCCAACTTCCGACTCATTATATAATATTTTTTTAAAAAATCAAAGAAATTATAGTAACAAATTCAGTTCAGTGGGATCTTTCACTCACATTTTTTCCCACCAAGAATGTTTTATGAAGCTCTTGAGCCCCCGAATTTGGAAGACGTAATTGGAAAGGAAAGATTTAGGAAATGAAGCCGTATTCTCTCTCTCTCTCTCTCACACACACATCAAAGTGACTGATGCACACTCTTTTAGTACACTTATTGAGTGTATATTTGTATTTGAATGTTTACTAAATAAGGTGCATATTGGCTATGTCTATTAGATAAGAAATTAATATTGGTCTACTATGTTTTGCTTTTGTTTTGCAAAGAAACCGTAGTTAGTTTCAAATATACAACTGTCTACTGTAACATGGGATATCTATATTAGATAACCACTGTAGCCAAGATGAATTTAATTGGTTTGGGGGAAAAGTTATAATGGTAGAAAATAGGGACAGGTCCCAGGAAACAGTTTAAAAGTTTAATTAAGCAAATAAAAGAATTTACTCCTTAAACTTGCAGAATCTCCAACGCCTACCCTCATTTTAGAGGGGAAAAACGTGGCAGTACGCACAACATCTTGTTTCGTACACACCAAACATAATTTCCTGATGATATAAGCAATGTTTCATACCACTGACATTATTTCAAGTGGGATACAGTAGTACTTGATCAGGTTTTAATTCATGGAGGAAAGATTTCATTCGGGCACTCAACTCCACGTTGATAAGATGTTCAATGCCAACATTTCTTTTTTAACAGACAGTATGGTGTAAACTTCTAGTTTATATTCGTTAAAGGGTTTGATGTCAATTGATCTGGACTTTTGGAATAATAATTAACTGGATATGGTTGAAATTAGGAAATCTTGGTTAAACCTAGGAGAAGGAAAGAAAATTTGAATGACCCGTAACTCCAAGGCCTTTCTAATCAGAGGCAAAAGAATACACTCATAATGTCTACAGAAGAACTTTAGAAAGTTTAGAAAACAACATGAGAATGGAACTAGTTCTGTAAAACTAAGTGGAAATTGTGAATGCTTATTGAATTTAATGTTTCTTTTGCTAATATATGCTCTTCCTACAAACTTGGGTAAAATTGTAATGTTCTTTCTTTTACTTCTGGCTTTTTTTGGGTCTATGAGAGCTAGAATGGGGAGTCAAGGATATGCCTTCTCTCACATATTCTAGTATCTTAGTAACCTTATCTTGAATTATTTTCCTTTGGATGAGAGAGAATTGAGGAAATATAGATTGGGGATTGGGCTGTATTTATGTTCTTTTTAAGAATCAAAGTCAAGATTCCTAGGAGTTTACATATAATAGTAATAACCAACCAAGTTTATGCTTTACCAATAAATTGATGCTTTAATACATCAAACATCATTACAAACTACAAGGAAGAAGATATTTTATATATAAAGCTATCACAGACACAACTAATCGATCACTTGCTCATAGCCCAATTGACACCACTTTCGGCACATGAACCGGAAACTCATGGATCTCATCCGCCCAAGGGTTACCCTTATCATTATCAACCGACCTTAAAGCTCGCCACACCGCACTATTACACTTGAACCCTGACCCAAACGCAATCTGCCACACTCGATCACCCTTTTTAATCCTCCCTTTGGCTTCACAATATGCGAGCTCGTACCACAATGAGCTGCTCGAAGTATTTCCAAACCTATATAAAGTCATCCTTGATGGCTCCATGTGCCATTCACTTAAGCCAAGGTTCCGTTCAAGCTCATCAAGCACGGCTCGTCCGCCTGCATGGATGCAAAAGTGTTTGAATGCTAGCTTGAAGTTTGGAATATAAGGCTTCGTCTTAATCTTTAGCACTTTCTTCTTGATCACCGAGATTAAGAATTTGAGTTGTTCGAAAACTGGGAGGACCAGGGGGCCCAGGGTCGTGATGTTGGATTTTAGGGTATCTCCTGCGACAGCCATGAGGTCTTTGGAGAGGGAGACACCAACCCTCCCTTCGTCATCCTCTTCTTGGTTGATGCAGGAGAAGCAGCGGTCGCTGGCGCCGGTGTGGGTCCGGACCGTGTGGATGAGCTGGTACTTGGAACGGTGACGGTCGGAGCGGCGGTTGGAGAGGAGGATGGCGGCGCCGCCCATCCGGAAGAGGCTGTTGGTCACAAGCATTGAACGATTGTTGCCGAAGTAGGGGTTGAGGGTCATGTTTTCTGTGCTCACCACCAGGGCATAGGTGTTGGGATGAACCTTAAAAAAAAACCAATTACCGATTAATAGAATTTGGATACAAAAATGTATATGCTAATATCATCACTTGTTAATATAATGCATGCTAGTCTCCCTGTATGCAATCTTGTTAACCTCAATGTTAGGTAGTATAGGCCGAGTTTTGCTAAAACACCATGTCTGTTTAGTGTTTTTCTGATTAATACCATGTACTATATATTCCAGATGAGTACTTAGATCCTAGCTTGACAAATAGATTAAAAATACTATGAACTTTCTGCATATACAAGTTATTTTTACTGTACGCCAGTCTTTCCTATGAAATAAAGAAGAGGACTGTAAAGGTGTTACGGTATTCACTATTTTCTATTAAATTGAGAAAATGCTCATGGTATTTGTTTACAAATTACTAGGTTCATGCTAGTTAAAGCTGAAAAGTCATGGTAATCTTAGTGAAATTTGTCATTAATTATTACACAAATAGAATAATCTTTTGTATAAGCCAACACTAGTGAATTAGAGGTTATTGTTGTGGAAATTTACATCAAGTAGTAAATCATGCATGAGTGATTCAAACAAGAACTAATGCCCTGAGTTATGGTTTTAGACTTCAGCTTCTTATTTGGATGACTAGGTACTTCTTGATGACTATCAACTTGTGTATTGCTAATATTGTGAGTAAATGAAACTTAGGTGTACCATATCATCCTTTTTTCCTCTTCAAGTTATCAAGCAACAAAGAGTTATCTATTTACTCCTTTTTTTTCTTTACATGCGACAGGCCAGGTTACTGTTTCACTTCCAGGCTTTACGTTGATCAGAAGAGTAACTTCAAGGTGAAGTAACCTGATCATGCCCTTGTGGATACAGTGATTTCTGTTGCATATGAGATCTAGCCATAAACCTACACTTTAGCTTTGAATTGTTCTCTTTAAATACCTTTAACCAGTTTGGTTATTGTATAGCATGCATAGATCAAATTTAATCTATCTGGAAACATATGCTTTGTATTGCTGCATCTGAATCGTATGTGTAAGATCAAGATATAGTTTAGATCTTTGTAATTCATAGCTCAAATTTTTGAAGCAAAATAGTTCCTAGTGTAACAAAAAAGGCATTTGTGTATGTATTGTTGGAGTTGGTAGGGGCAGTTGTAGCCGGAAAATTCGAGACATAACAATTTTTTCAACGAATAACAAGGTTAAAGAAACCTTACCAAATAACAAAAAGGCTAAATTTCAACTTTGTACCATGAACCATACACACATTCCTCAAATGATACCATGAACTTTCAAAATGATAGATTTATACCATGTACTTTCAAAAGTATCCAAAAAAAAATCCCGAGGAAAATTACAAAATTACCAAAATACCCTTCCTTTTTTGCAAATATAGTCTTTTTTATTATATGACATGGTTTTTTTTGGTAATTTTGTAATTTTCCTTGGGGCTTTTTTTTGATACTTTTGAAAGTTCATAGTATTAATCCATCATTTTGAAAGTTCATGGTATCATTTATTTGGGGAAAATGCCTATAGTTCATGGTAGCAAGTTGAAATTTAGCCAAAAAAATAAAATAAAAAAAGTACGTGCTTATATGTATATACTAAGATTATTATGACTATACACACACACACATACACAACAAAAAATGAACCTAACCTACCGAAAACCCGACCCTAAGATTTCACAAATGACATTGTGTTATACTCTAGAAGTTTTATCTATTAGATATGAACTTTATACTGGTTGTTGCTTGAACCATTAAAACTTTAGGTGGCGGTCCTATATGTACTAATCAACTGTCAAAACATAAATTTCCAACCAACCAAGTCTCAAGTCAAAGTTTACTGTCTCACCCTGAAAGATCAACAATAATGATATGTTGATCATATGCAGCTAACCCTACAGTTGTTATTTGGTAGTCTATTTAAGTACCAAATGAACAATGTTTTTTTTTATTATTGCAAGTCAATGGATACAGATATATAATTTTATCAATTAAAAATGTGGACCATGGATTCGAGTCTTGTTAACAATATAGCATTTTAGCTGGGGTATACAGAATTCTTGTTGATGTGATACTGCCTTAATTCAGTCATGTTATCCATTTTTATTAGCGTAACGGCGATTTTATATTACATATTCACATCAAAATTGGGTCTGTTATGAAGCATTTCTGCATAGAAGATTCATCACTTCTTATTACTGATGTCCTCTTTTAATTAGTGCCAAATTTCTTGTCAAGCACCTTGTAAGAAAAAGGGCTTTCCATAATCTAAAATGTCTACTTGTGGAAAAAGTCTAGAAAACAGGTGAAGATTATAAATTTATATAGATAAGTAACTAAAACCAAACATTTTAAGTTTGTGATCTTTTGATTTATTATGCTAGTTGTTTTGAACTTCTGGAATGCCTTTATCTAACTCCTTCAAACCAATGTTTTATGAACCTGTGTTTATTGTTATATCGGTCCATCACCGGTACACCAGTATACTCGCCTGTATTATCCGTATTTCAGTATAATAAAATATTTAAAATTATATATTATGATAAATGTCTTTTAACCCTATAAAATATATGTTTAACTTCAAACACTGCTCCGGACTTGTATAGAATTGGTTGAAAGTTGGTGCAATATTAACTCATGTATTCAATCCTCTTCTCTCATATGTTTGCCACATGTTATAGCTGTTTATTCTATTTTACTTCCCTCATTTAATAAGATGAATTGGTCAATCTCAACATGTGCCCAAGGCAGCTAGGGCATAGAACTCCAGGCTTTGTTTTGCTCCCCTACTGTACCATGACTGAGTAAAAACAGAATCAAGCCCTTTTAGTATCACATTTAGTACAATAGCTAGGGTGCATGACCAGAACCAAACTGCTGAATCTAACTTGTACCCTTTTAGTGATAGAGTGATGGGTACACCCAGGGTTTGAACCCTGGGTGCACTATTCTTCGTTACTGCTTACCTGTAAACCAACACCTCTCTCTGAGATCAAATAACTTTTTCATCTCTTATTTGGTTGTTGGAAAATAACTCCAACTCACCAACCTCCATTAAACTTCAGAGAAAGACCCATTACTCTCATGGGCTTCCTGTAAAATTTGTCAGGACCCATGACAGGAGACTATCTCCCATGACAGGAGACTATCTCTTTGAAAGTCTCAATTGATGGATAATATGAATGCGTATTTATGAATTTGACTTGTTGCTGTTATGTCTGCACCCCTCTGCACCCCAATCGGTTCACTACTTGTGATTTTAATGTGGCATGATCCATGGGTCCTGGATAATATGAATGCGTAGGTTATTACTTGTAATTGGCATTACAATTGGATACCAGTTAAAAATTTCTGGACTCATGGAGAAATTATCTTGTAAACTGAGTGTACACAAGCAATGTAAATAGGAAGTCTGTTAGTTCGATTTCTTTAGATGCCTTCTACACTAGTCTAATTATGTTAGCTTGATTAACGTTGTTACCTCACAACCCAATAGCTAACGCTTTTGGATATAGTGGTTGTTGACAAGTTAGAAGCGCATCAGATTACAAGAGGTCATGTTTTTTAAAAAATATAAATTTGTTTTTTCATTTATCCTTCCTTACAAGCTAGTGTTTCCGCCAGAGGCCCATGTGGCTTATAGACCCATGTGTGGGAGATCTGTGCTTAGTGCTATGTTAGCTTGATGTACGAGTTATCTCACGACCCAATAGTTCAAGCTTTTGGTTAAAGCGGCCCTTTAGAAACTCAAACATTAGACTAGAAACAAAAGATCATCGACACCATCATGCAGTGTGGGCCAACCCCTTAAGTGATCAAAGAGTGGAGCTGGCTAACTAGTCCCTCATCTGATTCGGTGAATGAAGTGCTTCCTATTGTTACTTTATGAAGAACATACTAAAGTGCATGAAGGGGACCAATCCCCTTATAGTTTAAGGAATGTTATGCAAACCTTCAAATCAAGATGGTGAAGCCTAGTAGACCCCCACCAAAGCAAAATTCTGAGAAAAATAACAAAAATACCAACCTGAAGCAGCTGCTTTGCGAGATCTATAGATATTAACCCAGCACTACACCCCATCCCTCCAAGGCTATAGCTCATCACATTCCCCCTCAGCCCGTAACGGCTAACTATCATCGCCGATAGCGAAGGCGTCGGGCAGAACAAGCTGCAGTTCACCACCAAAACCCCAAGCTCCTTTGCCCCGACCCCCGTTTTCTCGAAAAGATCATCAATTGCGCTGAACATTACTGTCATTGCCTCCTCTCTTGCTGTTTTCACTGACGGGCTCATCGGCATGCTAACTATAGACATGGGCAAGTACGTGTTTTGCCCGAGCCCCGACCGCTCGAGCATCCGTCGTTGAAATGTGATGCTGTCGTCGGTAAAACTCCCGCTGCTTTGGAACTGTTTCATGAACTTTTCTCGTGTGACCTTGTAGTGTGAAGATGGCTTGTAGCATGATGTGTCGACGAGATAGATTGGTCGAGGCCGGTTTTTATAGTAGAATATCGCGAGAGTTGTGAGGATGGATGATATGAAGATGAATGTCGAGAGTTTTATTTGAATATACGAGGTGAGTTGCGAGTGTAGGCTAGGTAAGAATATGGGGATGAGGAGGAGATAAAGGGAGTGAGAGATGAAGTGGTAATAGAGCTTAGTGTAGTTTTGGCTTGCTTGGTTTAAGATGTAGATGAATTTGGTGTTGAGAGGAGTTGGTTCTTTCTCTGCCATTGTTGATTCTCAGAGAAGTGAGCACATGGAGAGAGATAAGGGAGTGTATGTGCTTATATAGAGAAATGCAGAGTTCATTGGGAAGCATGAAGGATAAATAAAGAACATGGCAGAATTAAATGCTGCTGTCGCACCAGTATTTCCGTCTTCATAGAGAGAGGTTGTTTAATAACTTGGGGTATTTTTCTTGATAGCAATGGTGGCTCTTTCACTACCACAACATTTTATGCCCCACAACCACTGCAGAATTTCCATGCTTGTGTAATGCTTAGGAAACCAATATTAATGTTAACACATGCAAACCCAGTAGAACTCGAGTGGGGAAGAATGAAGAAGTAAACATTAACACATGCAAGGGATTGCTGTGCAAGTGGTCCACACATCTTCTTGCCATACTTTCAATGTTAAAGCGCAAACAGATAATAATGATCCATAGGTTTTGGTCTAAATGGTCTAGGATGTTGTTTCTTTCTAATTATACCATGTTAAACTAATGATATGAAATTGACCATACGATTGAAGTTTCAATAAACCTTCTATCATTTGTGTTACAAAATCACCGCCGCCAACTATTTAACAATATGATGTCTTTTCTACTATGGCAAAAAACATGATGTCTTTTGTAGCAAACACTTGATAGGAAAATGATACGTGCATGAGGTTGTAGGGGCAATGTTTGATTAGCAGTCATTGTACCTAGAATAAGCTTATGAGAGCATACTAGTTATAAATGTTTCAACAGAGTAAATGATATAAAAACATCATTTTACGAAAAACTTGCCAGATAAAATGACAACTATCAAATTACCACTTTACCTAAAAGCTCTAGTGATGCGATCGCCCATCATATAGCGTAATATGTTGTGAGTGTGTCGAGAAATCTTGGGCATAATGTCTTATTTGGAGAGTTGGAACATATGGGGGTGTACAAACAAAAACGATGCAATGCAACACAGCAGCAGCAGCAAAACAACTAGAACATGAACAATACGTTTGTGCTAACTGCTTAATCAATTATCTCAAACTTTTGGCATTGATTACGTGAATTGTTCTCTTCCATTCTGTTTATTTGAGGGTCTTCTAACATATTTTCTTAATGAGTCCATCAACGTATGTTTAGGTCTACCTGTAGCCCTTGTTGTACCAATAAGCAGAATTTTGTCACTTTTCTAATTAGAACATTAATTGGCTTTTATTGCACATGTCCAAACCATCTTAAACGGTTCTCCCACATATTATCCTCTATCGGAGCTACCTTCAACCTTTTATGAATATAATCATTTTTTATCCAAACCGCTAGATTGTTGCGACCTGCCCATCACAACTTTTTTATTTTAGCTACACCCATTTATTGGTTCTAAGTCGCAAAATTTTGATTATTCAAAAGCATTTTTGGAGAGAGGGTGGTCATGTACCAACATATTATACATTATTGAGGTTCGCACCTAGGCCGGCAAATGAGGCGGCCGTCGACTCGTCTTGCCTCGCAAAGAGGCGAATTTTATTCGCTTCATTGCTGACGTGGGCGAGTCAACTAGCCTCGTATAACCGAGTTGGGCAAAGCGGGTCGGTTCCTAAATTTCTCGATGTTGCCTTGCTCTAGTTTGTCTCGCTATTACACGTTGATAGAGCCCCTAGAATTCTTTCTTGACTGCCAGCAGTATGAGGGTGATCATATACGTGGGAGCTGGGGTCTATAAGCACATCCTTAAAAGGTCCCTAGTCGTGGGAGTTTCGAGACAGGGCATCGATACTCCAGAGTAGACTAGTGTATACAGTCGAGACCCCGACGAGGGGCGGTGGCCGGTCTCACAAGCCACTGGTGTCAGTTGGTTCATCTAAGATGTATACAGGTGCTCATTGGGTTATGAGTACACCGGACATGACTCGCCGGAAACTTGCTAGTTGGTATTATATCTGACGTCAGATAGCAGTTCCCTGGTGACATGTGTATATGTTAGTTCATCGACCTGAGATCGTCATTTGTCTCGTGTGAGTTCCCACTGTGTTTTGATTACTACCCTACCACGGCTCAAAGGAGTCGTGCAAACAGGTTTTAGTTGGGTACAGTTCCGAGCCACATGGAGGCAGTGAGCGGATCTGCAGGGGTTCGTCTCTCCCGGTATTGGAGGTGAGGTCGCGCTGTGTCTAGGAGAGTCAGTACATGAAAGTCCTTGGCCAAGGCAGGAGATTTACTGGTAGGTATTCCAGTAGTATCTCTGGGTGTTCTGGGCTACACTCCGACACGACTTGTACCGCTTTTGGGGGTCTGATTTTCACCAACCCCCTAGGCCCGCCATGCGATGCTCATAGACGAACGGAACGGACCGGACTGTACGGATATTGTCACTGACAGGCTCAGTAGGGTGTCAGGATGAGTTCGCTCATCGACGTCCCTTTTGGTCAATAGCTGGTAGCTTGTCACGTATGGCTAATATCTCTGACATGCTAGTGGTTAAATCCACAGCCATAGTATTGACGAGTCTTTAGAGTCCACCACACACAGTTACTCAAGTTTCGGGCGAAACGCTGTAGAGGCCGTATGGAGATATGGCAGGGTTCGATCAGATACGTGCGATATTGCACGGATCGTGATCGGACGGATAATACTAGCGGGTTTTGGTTTAAGCCGGATCCTAGTATTGTACAGTTTAGATTTTGTCTCTTTGCATTTGTATTCAGTGGGAATACAAATGCGGGCATGTATATGCAGTCGTGGGGTTTTCCTGTAATTTATTACGGGATCGGTTTTCTGAAGTTGCCAGTTTGCATTCCGTTCCGGCCAGTTTTCCTTTGTTCCTTCGCGGCCGGACTTTCCGATGGAGGGGTTATTTGCAAGTGTGCAAATAAGTTTAGTGGAGGGGTTTTCTTGCATTTTGTGGCATTATGATAAGACTATCATCATTAGATCCCTTTTCCATCTCTTCCCTTGCATTTATGGTGATGGTTATGGAAAGGATGCGGAGTTGATTTGGTTGTGACTTATTTATCTTTTTATCACGCATTTCTTCTCTTGATTATTCCATTGGATTTTCCTCCATTATTTTTTTGAGGGGCCGGCCACTACTAGGGAGTGAGTGAGAGGGTTCATTTGGAGTATGAAGAATTTTGATTTCATCTCATTTTTCTTTCTTGCTACAAAATTCCACACATCACTCAAAAAGTTTATTCATTCCTCCATCAAATGCAACTGCACAACCCCTAGAGACAATGGATTCTACACTTGCCTACAACAATTCTTGAGCACGTCGACTCGCCAGCTTCGTGCCCGAGTTGTCTCGGTCCAGAGATGGGAGCCCGTAAAAGAACCCGGCGATGTGGTGCTCGTTTCGACGAGGAGGCGATGACCGGAGATTCCGCGAGGAGATCGGAGTGGAGGCGAAGACCGAAGGACACGGATCGCTTGGTATAGCCTCTCTACTCTTAATCTAGTTTGCTAGGGTTAGGTTAATGGTCCGATCCGAGGTTTTAGTGCGCGGTGGTGCCGGTTTTCTAGTTTTTAGAAAAGTTTTTCGTTTCCGCACTCCGGCGTCGGATTGACGGCCGGGGCGCCGCCGTGCACTTACAGTGGTATCAGAGCCACGCCATTAAGCTAGTCTAGCTTGCTCTAGTATGTTTAGAACTCGATCGAACAA
Organism: Agapanthus africanus; assembly: GCA_030015575.1. Classification (NCBI taxonomy): domain Eukaryota; kingdom Viridiplantae; phylum Streptophyta; class Magnoliopsida; order Asparagales; family Amaryllidaceae; genus Agapanthus; species Agapanthus africanus. Next base: position 134,488,563 of record JASDDO010000004.1, on the reverse strand, counting down.
AAATCCCAAAAACCGTATTTTCTAGTGCATCAGGTTTCTGTCGATTTCGTTTTGGCTTGAAATTTTTTTCAGTACATTGCAGAAACATGTGCAGAGAATTTTAAGCGTTCTGCAAAAATTTGGTGACGTGAAGCTTCAGTACGACCGCGGAAACGCGGCCAAACCCCTCGTTTGGCCGCGGTTCCGCGGTGGGAAAAAGTCAACGCCGTACCAAATTTTTTCAGTAAGCTTCTGGGTTGAGAATAGTGGTTTTGGGATATTCTGTTTGGGCCCAGATTTTCTTTGAGTGCTACAGTAGTGCTTGGGGCCCACTTCAGTAAATTTGATCGATCGAAAATTTTAAACATGTTAGTTCACAGTATTTACATTAAATCTGCGACCGTGAATGTCATTTGATCGGTAAATCCTGTCTAACTGCTATAGCCCTTTTAGACGGATTTGCGAACGTGACATTCACGTTGATGTTCTGTGTTGTGCTATGATGTTGCGGATTGGTCGTTGGGGATAGCCTGGATGCAATGGTAGTACAGTTTTGTTTTATATGTACATTTGATATTGCGGGACGAGCGTCCGACATGTGGACTGCCGTCACTGCCTGTTTGTATATTATTCTTTTGGGGCACGACCGGGTCGAGGTCGATGTACCCGTTGTATATTTTACTTTCTGTACTAGGTTTACCCTAAGGTGGGGTGCACGGATAGCCGGGTTCTAGAGGGCAATGAGCCCGCATCTCATGGCTTTGAGACGGAGGGGGCTTTACTCTAGAATTGGCGGGCTATTCGCCGCACTCGTAGGGGGTACATGTTGACCCAAGGAGAGGTGCCCAAGTTACCGGATTCCGTGAAGTGTTGGGTGGTCCATTCACGTTGCTGAAGGGGGCTGCCTCGCTTCAGGTTTTGGCAGGTAACTTGCCGCGCCCGTAGGGGTCTAGGATTTCATTGCACAGGCTATCCACACGACCAGGGGAACGTTGGGTTTCAGTAGCGGCTCTATGAAACCCGGGGATCCCAGATATCTGTATTGTTCTGTGATGCTTATTACATTTCTGTGATGTTGCATTTTATCACGCCTTGAGCGAATATTATATATTGATATATATACTAGTAGATGTTGTATATGTTTTGCATCCGCGCTAGTCCAGTCTCCGCTCTGTCGTTAGTTAAGTAACCTAACGGGTGATGACGGGACCCAGTGACGAATGCGGATGGCATATACGTACATCATTATTTTCGTTCTTTATTGGTGTGATCAATTGATGGGACTGCGTTGATTCGAATCAATGCAGGCTAAACAAACCTATTCTGATGTTGTTAGAACACTTTTCAAAAAGCTGTTATTGCAAGGATGTTCACTTTTGTTTTGCACAGTGGTATTCAGTTGGAATATCCTGCTTCTCAGTCGACGAGGCAAGGGCCGAGATCCCTTCACCGGGAGTGACCCCTTAGACAGAAGTTTGCGTCAGGGTAATAACTTCACTGTAGCCGATTACTTTTGCTTTGCATCGTGGTATTCAGTTGGAATATCCTGCACCTCATTCTACGGGGAAAGAGCCGAGATCGCTTCATCGGGAGTGACCTCTTTAGCAAAGGTTTTCGTCACTATATTTTTATAAAAAGCTATCCGGTTCCTTCAACGATATCAAGTTCATTACGTTAAAGGTTTTCGCCAGAAACCATTCGTAGCCCTCCGTCATTTCATATGGATAGTCAATAAGTATTCAAGCTGTGTTTGTTGGCCAAAGTCAAGGCACAGTGATTGGTAGCTATTGAGTATTCATATGCAGCATAGATAGATGCGTTGGTTTGGGACAGTCGTATAGCCTTGTTGGCCAAAGTCAAGGGCTTGTACGGGTGGGCTTAAATTAACCTGGAGAATGACGGGTAGAACTTGACATCTGACTTATAATTTGTTGGCCAAAGTCAAGGTCATAAGAGCATGGGGTAAAAATCCACATCGGGAGTTTCTAAAGAAACTGAAACTTGCCAGATATGCGCATACCTTCTGGAGTGTGATAACGTGAGCGGATTCCGTCACGTTATCATGCGATGATAGTTGGATCCCGATTCCCACTGATGAGTTGGTTTACTCCTCGGGTGATCCCGACTAATTCTTCTTTCAGGTTTGGGGAAGAATTTGACGTTACAGTGGGAGGTTTCCTGATTAGATAAAGTGATAACCATTCTGATCTAGATTAGAGTGCACGCTGAGTGTTTCTTTTCTCTCTCTCTTTGGCAGCGACCATGACCCGACCTTTGACTATGACTCAGTGACCAAAATTAACCGAACCTTCTTTAAACCCTGGCTTTTGGATTGTCAGAGTTGCAAACCTCATCGCCACTCCTACTTTTACCCTTTTTTCCAGGACACCCCGTATTACTACGAACGTCCACTTCCATTGGACAAAACCATCGTATGGTTATATACGAACTCGAAGGGATTTATTCGAGGATGGTTTCCGGTTCTGGAGAAAACGAATAGGACTATTCAGTTGTCTTTTCCTTTTACCTTCTCTCAGGTTGCGAGTACTCCTTGGTTTAGGAGATAGTACACCTATTACGCAAATTGGATAGTCTTATTCCAAACCTTAGGCTGGTGCCGAACGGTGGGGAATGAAGAAAACCAATTAGCAAAACGATGGTGTACAGAAGGTATTAAGTAAAGACATATCAAGGGATTAGTAAAAGGGAAAACTAAATTGCGACTGCTATTCACGACCGAACCAAGTATTTCTTCGCCAATCCTAAATTACCTTTGTATTTCTCCAGAACACTCCGTATCACTACGAAGATCCACAGTTTATTGGATACTCCATCGTATGGTTATATACGAACTCGAAAGGAACTTGTTCCAGTTCGGGGATGGACTATGGTTCAGGAGAAATAGGAATAAAGTTTATTCGGTTGTCTTTTATCTTCACCTTCTCTCGCATTGCGAGTGCTCCTAGGATTTGGACAGTACACCCATTATGCTTATTGGATAGTCTTCTTCCAAACCATAGGCTGATACCGAACGGTAGGGAAGGAAGAAAACCATTTAGCCTAAGAGGGTGTGCAGAAGGTAATGACTAAAGACATATAAAGGGATTTAGAAAGATGGCAAAGAATTACATGGTTACAGTTGTGAATCTGGATAATGGAAGATGCATTACTAGGAATACCGGGATACCCCATCGAGTTTCACTGTGTACTGTTAAAAGAAAACTGATTTCCCAATTAAACACTTGCTCCAGGATATGTATTTACCAGGTATGATTCTCACATCTGTATTGTTTTACAGATGATGAGTGGGAGTAAGTTATTGGGAATTAGGTGATCATCCTCATTATATCGGGATTCGTTGTAATCGGTGATATTTGAGAAAGTCACCTGGGTTGTTTGCCGGACGGCAAATATTTGGTTTTGAATATCCGTTATGCACCAATTTCAAATTGATATATCTGTACGTCTATTTTTATAGAGTGAGATATACCTTTTTGAAATTATGTCTATGACATTTACCTATATCAGTGGATGGTTAGGTAAGGAGCATTAAACAGCGGTGTAATTCTTCATAACCATAGTACAGTTTTCAACCTACGACATACAGGGAATGAGTTATTAAACTCAAGGGACTTATACAGAGTATTGTATATTGTCCAGTGTCCATGAGGACAGAGGGGTTGGTACTCGTACTGTATTCTGTTTACTTATGCCTTCTCTAATTCTTAGACATGTGTTTCGTAGAAACACAGGGTCCAAGTTTTGAGAAGTTATAGGTATAAGAGTAAAGTAGAGAACCAGATGTTCCAAGTATCGGGATTCTTCAAGGTGATCGAAGATGTAGATACTTGTGTATGGTGTTCAGTTGATAGTAATGATTGAGAGAACTAGTTTCTCTTTCAGGTTACTCATAATTGGAAGCATTCCTAAGTTGAGTAACGCTGATCGGCCTCTTTCCATTTACTTGACATGCACTGGAGACAGATGCATGATTTGAATCTGGTTCAATTAAATCAGTGCCTCTGTTTCTATATTGGATATAGAACAGTTCATATCTTGACATTGTTAAGATACGGGGAGTTGTCCGGCTTATGCTAACCAGACTCCGGGTAACTCAAGGCACGTTTCTGTAATGGCTGTTTGTGGGTTGACCCGGGCTATGACGAGGGTTGATTTTCTACCATCTGGAAGATCAATAGTGATATTGTTCTTGACTCGCTACAGTTTTAATAAAAATGGATTTTTTTTTCCAGAAAACAGTAGTGGGAGTATGGTAGAACTGGAAGTGATTCCAGAACCGCAAACGATTACTGAAGATTTGATAAGAACCTAAAGATTCAATTTAGTTTGATATTCCATTGGCAACTCCGCAGATATGGTGGGTAACCTCAAGCACTCGAGAGGTACTTCGGTATGCTCAATGACGGTGGCAGGAAGGTTCTTGTTTACCCAGACTTTCCATTGCTGTTGTTCCAGACTGTGAGACCCGGCAGGAGGATGAGTATAGCGTCGTTCTAAACTAGCTTTAGAAGTGTACGTTTATGTGACTCTGCCAGAAGGTTGTCGTAGTCAGTGAGAGCAGCGGAAGCATAGTGGACAAGTGGCTTATGTCTATTTGTAGACTAAAGCAGATATAGCGGAGATAGATCATCTATTTCTGATGTGACAGTCATAGGTTTGACTTCATCAGAATAGGGGATGGATCTGTTAAGAAGGTAGTAGGGTGTGATGTCCTGGTATTTGATGACATACACAGAGTAGGAAGTGATATTCTTATACTACGATCGGTTTTACTTTGGTTGTCACACAGTAGTTTCTCCACATAGGAATTGGATCTTATATCGTACATTCTGGTTACTAGATCTATGGTTTTAGATCTAGATTTGGGTGGTTTCCCAATCAGGGTACTTAGACAACATTCTAAGAGGATTTAGAATGGACGACTTCTGGCATGGTGGTGTATCTGCAGGTAATGGAGTCACCCTCTCTAAAGGTGTCTTACAGACTAAAGGGGAGAGGGATGTGCATGATTGGCAGATCACTTGCTTAGGCAATTGAGTCAATCATGAGATGTCAAGTACCACACCAGATGTTGTTTTTGCAGTAGGTGCAATGAGTTGATATTAATCCAATCCTGGAGAAACATTCGGAAGCAGTTTTAGAACATAAGTGAATGTTCTAAGGATATGATAACGGCAGCCTCCTTTAGGAGACGGTTATCATTCCAGGCTTCCAAGGTGACCTGGATGACAGAGTGACTGTCAGAGTTATAGGTTTTCCTCTGACGAGGGGCAGTATTTTGGACAGGTGGTCCAGGCGGATACTGAGGGAGGCATGGCGCAGGACACTGATTAAGTTCAGTCGACGATACTGTCTAAGAAGTTTGGATTTGGAGTTCACTTGTGAACTAGGTCCCATCAGACATCCAATCATATTCTAAGATAGGTATTGCTCATTTCGGGAGATGGGTTTCTCCGCGAACTTGAGATAAAGAGAGACATAGAAAGAAACATCACAGCGGATCCACTCACTGAGGCTATTCCTCGAACGCAATAGTTTCGCAAACGAGCTTTGTGAGACTGACTAGTAGAGGAGTTGGGTGTTCGGTATCACACGGGCTGTGAGTATACGACATCGCAATAATTAGCCTTGAGTGCAAGTGGGAGATTGTTGGAGATAGTGCCCTCAGAGTAAATAATTGGATCACAGGCACGTGATTGCAATGATTGAGGGAGGACCTATACCGGTAGGACAGTCTTACTCAAGATGATAGTATGCTATCTGGTTTATCTTTATCATCGTGTACTACTTTAGGTGACCTTACAGGTCACTATTGCACGTTGATAGAGCCCTTAGGATTCTTGCTTGACGGCCAGCAGTATGTTGGCGATCATATACGTGGGAGCTGGGGTCTATAAGCACATCCTTAAAAGGTCCCTAGTCGTGGGAGTTTTCGAGACAGGGCATCGATACTCCAGAGTAGATTAGTGTATACAGTCGAGACCCCGACGAGGGGCGGTGGCCGGTCTCACAAGCCACTGGTGTCAGTTGGTTCACCTAAGATGTATATATGTGCTCATTGGGTTATGAGTACTCCGGACAGGACTCTGCGGGAACATGCTAGTTGGTCTTATACCTGACGACAGATAGCAGTTCCCTGGTGACATGTGTACATGTTAGTTCATCGACCTAAGATCGTCATTTGTCTCGTGTGAGTTCTCACTGTGCTTTGATTACTACCCTACCACGGCTCAAAGGAGTCGTGCAAACATGTTTTAGTTGGGTACATTCCCGAGCCACATGGAGGCAGTGAGCGGATCTGCAGGGGTTCGTCTCTCCCGGTATTGAGGGTGAGGTCGCGCTGTGTCTAGGAGAGCCAGTACATGAAAGTCTTTGGCCAAGGCAGGAGATTTACTGGTAGGTATTCCAGTAGTATCTCAGGGTGTTCTGGGCTACACTCCGACACGACTTGTACCGCTTTTGGGGGTCTGACTTTCACCACCCTCTAGGCCCGCCATGCGATGCTCATAGACGAACGGACCGGACTGTACGGATATTGTCACTGACATGCTCAGTAGGGTGTCAGGATGAGTTCGCTCATCGACGTCTCTTTTGGTCAATAGCTGGTAGCCCGTCACGTATGGCTAATATCTCTGACATGCTAATGGTTAAATCCACAGCCATAGTATTGACGAGTCTTTAGAGTCCACCACACATAGTTACTCAAGTTTCGGGCGAAACGCTGTAGAGGCCGTATGGAGATATGACAGGGTTCGATCAGATACGTGCGGTATTGCACGGATCGTGATCGGACGGATAATACTAGCGGGCTTTGGTTTAAGCCGGATCCTAGTATTGTATAGTGTAGATTTTGTCTCTTTGCATTTGTATTCAGTGGGAATACAAATGCGGGCATGTATATGCAGTCGCGGGGTTTTCCTGTAATTTATTACGGGATCGGTTTTCTGAAGTTGCCAGTTTGCATTCCGTTCCGGCCAGTTTTCCTTTGTTCCTTCGCGGCCGGACTTTCCGATGGAGGGGTTATTTGCAAGTGTGCAAATAAGTTTAGTGGAGGGGTTTTCTTGCATTTTGTGGCATTATGATAAGACTATCATCATTAGATCCCTTTTCCATCTCTTCCCTTGCATTTATGGTGATGGTTATGGAAAGGATGTGGAGTTGATTTGGTTGTGACTTATTTATCTTTTTATCACCCATTTCTTCTTTTGATTATTCCATTGGATTTTCCTCCACTATTTTTTTGAGGGGCCGGCCACTACTAGGGAGTGAGTGAGAGTGTTCATTTGGAGTATGAGGAATTTTGATTTCATCTCATTTTTCCTTCTTGCTACAAAATTCCGCACATCACTCAAAAAGTTTATTCATTCCTCCATCAAATGCAACTTCACAACCCCTAGAGACAATGGATTCTACACTTGCCTACAGCAATTCTTGAGCACGTCGACTCGCCAGCTTCGTGCCCGAGTTGCCTCGGTCCAGAGGTGGGAGCCCGTAAAAGAACCCGGCGATGTGGTGCCCGTTTCGACGAGGAGGCGACGACCGGAGATTCCGCGAGGAGATCGGAGTGGAGGCGAAGACTGAAGGACACGGATCGCTTGGTATAGCCTCTCTACTCTTATTCTAGTTTGCTAGGGTTAGGTTAATGGCCCGATCCGGGGTTTTAGTTCGCGATGGTGCCGGTTTTCTAGTTTTTAGAAAAGTTTTCCGTTTCCGCACTCCGGCGTCAGATTGACGGCCGGGGCGCCGCCGTGCACTTACAAAATTCATATCAAATATTCACACAATCAATTCATTTCATAACAAATCAATTCAAATATATACAAATCAATTGAAATAATATTTTAATCAATTGAAACAATATTTTAATCAATTCAAATATATACAAAATCATGGTCTTACATCCAGTACTTTTTTCCTTGGGTAGGTTAAGTTCTGGATAAACACAATTGTATACAACAACGATCAACTTCATGCTCATCCGACTCTGACAAAGCACACATCACATATTTAATTGTATGCTCAAAATTTCTATAAATAATAACTATACAACCGTAGCAGTTGCCTTACCCAGCATAAGTAAAATTTAGCTTTGAAACAAGCATATATCAATCTTCGCAAAAACATCTTTAGAATCACCAACAGTCCTATAAATTAAATTAGATCGTACAAATCAGGTTACGATATAAATGATGTTAACAAAAGATGGTTTACATCAAACAAACATTACCCTTCAAACACAAGTTTCTTGGTTGATTGTCCTATACTGCAGGTAGACTTCATGTTCCTTCCAATGCTAGATAGAGAGAGACATAAAGCACAAAACAAACTACTTAGCAGATCTCTTGTCATAAATAAATCAGCAACCATCCCAGTATCTCTCTATCCATCCACTTCTTTTTCATATCAAAAAGATGGATAGAGGTGAGACAATGCACATCACTCGCCGATACTTGATGACAAACTTTCACATCAATTCCAATTTGGAAAAGTATGTCGTCGAACGTCGATGAGTGTTGTGCATTGTGTTTTACGCCCTATCCATCTTTTCGATATGAAAAATGAGGATAAATGGAGAGAGACTGAAATGGTTGTTTGGTTTATTTGTAACAAGAGATCTACTAGCTAGATGTGCATAATAAGCCGGGGCACTGCAAATGTGGAAGAAATTGATAAATTTGCTCAATTTTACTAATTACACTAAAATGCCATAAATTGTTGCTATTTATTCACCTGTGTATGCGTGTGTATGTGTGCTTGTGTGTGCATACACACAGACACTCACACACATAGTTACACGCAAATGGTTTATTTGTAGCAAGAGACTAGCTAGATGTGTATAATAAGCCGGGGCACTGCAAATAATGAACAAATCGATAAGTTAGCTTAATTTTGCACAATTTTACTATAGTGTTATCGATACATAAGTATTAATTAGTATACAATACTATCGATAATTATATGAAAAATGTATATAAAGTAAGGATTATCAAATTTACATCCGGTACTTTCTTCCCTCGGTGCCTCAAGAGAATGATGACTATTGATTTGTATAACTTGCATATTTCACGTTGAAATATGAATCCAAACCCTAGTCCTTTTAGTGTTGACTCATTTTTCACATCGAAAAGATGAATAGAAAGTACGAAGAGACGAGCCACAACCACAAAACCAAGCATTCCTATAAATTAAACAATCCAAGCATTCATAATCCAAGCCTTCACAATATGAAAATATAAGGAATGATCCGGCAAAAGAATGCGTTATATGTCTTTTCGATCTACTTGAACTCTATAATTCGTTTTTTAAAATGATCATCTCATTAATATGAAAATTTAAGGCGCGTTTCGATTTTTTGAATGTGAGATTCTCGATGACAATAAGTATATTTCATGTTATCATCGAGTTTCATCCACTAAATATAAGATTTTCGTGTTTTTTTAATGTTCAAGCTTCGATTTTTTGAATGTGAGATTCTCGATGACAACAACTATATTTCATGTTATCATCGAGTTTCATCTACTAAGTATAAGTTTTTTGTGTTGTTTTGATGTTCAAGGTTCAATATTTTTTATTGTGAGATCCTCGATAACAACAAGTATATTTCATGTTATCATCGAGTTTTATCCCTAACACAACCCTAACCTTAATCCTAACACTAACACTTAACACTTAAATATTGTTATTTTCACTAAACTACTTAAAGAAATTAGCTAAATTATCCGTCCCCCAACACCTAATCCTAACACACACCCTAATCCTAACACAAGCACTTAACCCTAACCCCCAACTCGAGGCGTTCCTAACCCATCAATATCGGTAACATCGCAAAAAATTGAAAAAAATAAATAAATTTAAACCAAAATCAATTACACCTCTAGGTATCAACGGTGGTAGATCTCAGCGGAGGAGATCAACGGCGGATTGCAGGGTCGGCGATGGCTACAGGTTGACTAGGTCGACGATGAGGGGGACGGGGTTGGCGATGATAGTGACGGTCGGCGATGAGCGGGTTGGGGTTTCTGCGAGAGAGCGAGAGAGCGAGAGAGTCAGTGAAAGAGAGAGACATTGATTGAAAGAGAGAGATGGACTTACCAGAGAAGGCGGTCGCTGTCTGACCACGCCACTGGAGGGAGGGAAACGGAGGATGGGGAAAGAGGATCAGAGGAGGGGGAGGGCTTGGCGATGAGGGGGACGGGGTCGGCGATGACGGGGGCGGTTGGCGATGAAGTGGTCGGGGTTGTGGATTCCTGCGAGAGAGTAAGAGAGTCAATGAAAGAGAGATAGAGAGAGAGAGAGCGGCTTATCGGAGGAGGCGGTTGCCGCTGGACCAGGCCATCGGAGGGAGAGGATCGGAGAAGGGGGAAAGGGGACCGGAGGGGGAGGGGATTTAGGGTTATTTTTGGGATATAATTTGGAGCATTGATCTGAGTCGAGGGTCTATTTTATATATTGAGTTATTCTGTCGGTATGTAACCAATGGAATAACCCAATTCAAAAATCTATTCACAATATACCAGACTTTTTTAATAATTGTTTTATTTCGTCGGCTTTTAGAGTTTATCCGTCGGCTTAAACCTAGCCAACGAAATGGCTTATTTTTTCTTGTAGTGTAATTAGTATCAACCAAGTGTCTATATGAACTATTAATTTCACATCAGTCCCTTATGAGCTGGTGCTTAATTAATGTATAATTAAGACACAATAGTAACATCCAAGGGAGGACGACTATGTTAATCAGTTGTTGGGTTAAATTCAAGAATCATTTAGCAGATTTCACAACATTACTAATTCGATTAGAATATTTATAAGTAAAGAACCAAAATAGATGGACATGAGTATTAAATTTGTTCTGATTTGTAGTTGTGCACTGAAGCCTAATACTTAATTATTTTTAAATTAAATTAAATTTCGCAGAAATTATCAAATTATATAATGCACTGTTTTCTTGCTACGCTCCAATGAAATTTGGCTGGATTGTTGTTACCCTTAGAATTTGTCACTGGTTTCTTTACATGCTCTATATTATTTCATTTTTTGTTCACAAATATTAGAGAAAACAATCTTTGTAAACTTGCAATCATCTCAATATCTTACTGAAATGACACAGGGATGAGGTTGCTGCATCTACATCCATATTTTCGAAGAAAACAGGCATGTCCTGAGACTGGTGCCCAACAGATGCTAACATGTCAGTAAATTTTCACCCTCCTTTTAAAATTTTATTTCTTATTGAATTTTCGTGTTCTATAGTTTGTAGAAAACTACACTTGTATTTGTTTTGCTTTGATCATATTAATTTTTCCCTAATATTCAGGATGGAGAGGTTGACATGATACCAAAGATATCATTAGGCTAATAATTGTTACAATAGCTCGTTGTGATATGTCGGTAATGTTAATGTATTATTGCTTAATAAATGAAAGGACAAGAAAGGCTTCATATAGTTAAGCCATAATAAACAAAGTATAGGATGAAGAATTAATTTGGTGTGCTAATTGCCTTAATAAGTGGTGCAACCATGATTTGGAATGCTGCACTTTTAAGCCGATTTGAAAGGAAATTGAAGGAAAAGAAAGATAACAATGACTTTTTCGCCAAACTAGGGTTTTATTTTCATCAAAAGCTGCCTCTTACAATTGCAAACGAGTCTTTTAATAGACTCACAATCGAAATCCCAACTAATTTGCTAATAATATAAAAACTACTAAAAATATAAAACTGCTAAAAATAGAAAGTAGTTAAAACGAGAAACTAATTATTTGATTGCGTCCTAAATTGATTTCCAGTACTGCCTGTTAAATCTTAACTGATCCGGACGCTGGTTTCATCCCTAATTCGAAATTCAAAGTTCAAAGCAAATCTCTAACCGTGATTTCGGGGCCCATAACCGATGGATTTTCACGATTCCGAGAGACTTTAATGCTTGCTTTTAGCAAACCCATTGATTCAGACGATTTTGTGAGATCTTCGATTTGGCTGGTAGAAGGCACGAATCAGACAAGATTTGGTAGTTCGGATTTCTCGGGTTGAACTAGACGCAATGTGTTTTGGAATGGTCGAGCCGCTCCATGTAGGCTAGGGTTGCATCATCTACCCCGTCGTAAAAGGAGTTTGAGAGCTCAGGCCGCTGTCCTCGGAAGAGCTTCCGTCACTCGTATATGGGATTAAGTGTTTGATGTTGAATATGTCTCAGCTCTTCAGATGACTAGGCAACTTCAATCGATACGCGTTGTCGCTCATCTTCTTAAGAATCTTACAGGGACCCACCTTCCTATTGCTCAATTTATTACCCACCTACCGGGTAGCGGTCCTTGGTGAGGATGGCCCAAACAAAGTCACCTTCTTCCAACACTACGCGACGATGATGCTTGCTCGTGAATTCTTTTCAGGTGCTCGGTCATGTCTCCAGTTTTAGCACCTGGATGTCTCATATGGGGAATTGGCGCTAAGTCGAGGACGCCGGTGAGGTTACTCCCATATACGATATCAAATGGTCTCGTCTTTGTCATGAGGTTAACAGAACGGTTGTAAGCGAACTCAGCTGGTGCGAGGACGAGATCCTACTTTCTTGGGTTGTCTCCCACTAGGCTATGGAGGTTACCGAGATTTCTGTTGACCACTTCAGTTTGGCCATCTGTTTGTGGATGGTAAGCGCTGCTAAAACACAGTTTAGTGCTTAGAGTCCTTCATAAGGTTTTCCAAAAATGGCTTATGAATTTGGTGTGCCTATCCGATATGATGGATTTGGGTACCCCATGGAGGCGCACAATTTTCTTGAAGTACACGTCGATCTGAGATGTGTCCATAGTTTTCTTGCAGCCCAGAAAATGTGCCATTTTAGAGAATCGATCGACCATGACACAGACTGAGTCCATACCCTTTTGAGTTCGGGGTAGGCCTAGGGCAGTCCATGCCGACGTCTTCCTATGGTGCTGCTAGAACCGGGAGCGGGGTGTACAAACCCGCGTTCGTGGCTGTCCCCTTAGACACTTGGCAAATATGGCCGCGCTCTCCGAAACATATCACATCTCGTTTCATATTAGGTCAACAGTAATCACGAAAGTTAAGGGTCAAGAGTTTGTCGCGTCCAAAATGACCTTATTTATGAAGTTCTTCCATGATCTTTTCATGCAGCGAATACTCAGGGATGCAGAATTGCGGCCCTCAAAAAAGATAGTCGTCCATCAGCAGATAGCCCGACTTACGTTGCTCGGGCCCATTTGAGGTCCCTTCAATGCTCTGTGGATATGACAGAAGAACGGGTCTGCAGGATATAGTTCGCGAAAGGTATTGAACCCTACGACCCAAGCTTGCATATGGAGAGTAAGGTCGCTCTTCTGTTCAAAGCATCGGCCACTCGGTTATCGATCCCCGCAATGTGCTTCAAGGAGAAAGGTGAACTGTCAGATATATTCAACCCATCGACCATGTCGATGATTCAACTTATGCGGCCCAATAATATACTTGAGCGCTTCATGATCAGAATGAAAGTTGAACCCGCGACGCAACAAGTAGTGCTCCCAATGTTGCAAGGCTTGGACGATGGTGTAGAATTCGGTGTCGTAGGTGATGTACTTGGCCCTGACACCGTTTAATTTCTCGTTAAAGGCGGCCACTGGTCGCTCTTCTTGGCCGAGTACGCTACCGATACCCACCCCCGATACATCACATGCCACCTCGAATACTTTGTCAAAATCCGGCAACGCCAGCACAGGGATAGTAGTTAGTTTCTCTTTGATAGCGTCGAATGCTTGTGTTTCGTCGCTCCAATGGAAAGGTACCCGCGGTTTGAGACAGTTTCTTAAGACAATCTATTATTGGGGCCATTACCTCGTTGAAATTTGGTACGAAACGACGGTAGAAGGGACCGAGGCCGTGGAAACTCCGGGCTTTATGAATGTTCCTCGGTGCGGGCCAGTCTCGAACTGCCTGAACTTTGGATGGGTCTGGACGTACCCTTTCACTGGAGACGATAAAGCTTAAAAACATGACTTGATCTGCCATGAAGTGGCACTTATTTGGATGGGTATAGAGTTGTTGATGGCTTAATACCTCGAGAACATTTTTCATATCTTGCAAGTGAGTCTTATGAGAAGGGCTATAAATAAGAATGTTATCAAAATATATAACCATGCACCCTCCAAAGAATGGCTGTAGAAGGTGGTTCGTGACCCTCATTAATGTGCTTGGGGCATTGGACAGACCAAACAGCATCACCATCCATTTATAAAGTCCATCTTGCGTCTTGAACGCGGTCTTCCATTCGACCCCCGGTCGGATGCGGATTGGGTGATACCCGCTTTTCAGCTATATCTTCGAAAAGACTTTGGTACCCGCAAGTTGGTCGAGCATGTCGCCGAGTCGCGGTATCGGGAAGCGATACTTCACAGTGATTTTGTTGATGCTACGACTATCGATGCACATGCGCTATGAGCCATCTTTCTTGAGAGTTAAAAGGGCTGGTACGACACAAGGACTCATGCCGGGTCGCACAAATCCTTTCTCTAGCAACTCCACCTGCTTCCTGAGTTCCTGGTGTTCTCTCAGATTCATACGGTATATTGGTTTGTTGGGAAGGCTTGCGCTAGAAACAAGGTCGATACAGTGTTGTATGTCCCTCATCGGTAGGAGATTTTTAGGAAGATCGCCCGGGAATACGTATGGGTAATCCCGCAGCAGTGGCTTGACCATATCAGGAACTTCTGAGGGTGCAGATTCTGCACGTGCTTCTGCACTCACCAAGACGTAGATAACCCCGGTTTCTTGTGCGTCCTCGAACGGACGTGTCTCATTGGTAAGTGTTACCTTGGTAAAAAGACTGCTTCCCTCCCCCGATGCGGGTTTGGGTCTAGCCTTCTCTCTCATGTGTCAGAGCACGAACTTCTGGCCATTTTTCATAAAAGTATAGGTATTCCGATGCCTATCATGTACCTTCTTCCGATCATATTACCACGGCCGCTTTAGTAGTAGATAGCATGCGTCTATGGTCATGTCGTTACACCAGGCATCATTAAAGTACTTGTTCCCTATAGAGAAAGAAACCAAGCAACGAATCTATAATCACTTCGCTACCCTTTTTGAACTAGTGTAGTTTGTACGGACGAGAATGTTTCTGGGTGAGTAGATTGAGCCATTGGACCACCTCCTTAGAGATGAGGTTCTTACAATTTCCTCCATCGATGATGATCTTGAAGACTTTCTCTTTGATGGTACATATGGTAAGGAAGACATTGGTTCGCAGCCAGTCCTCTTTCCCTTCTTGTCTAGGTGCGAGAAGGGTCCTCTGGACGACAGGCCGTGTAGGTCCCATCACAATCTAACGAGAACTCTCCTTGGTTTTCGCCTTCGTCCTCGCAAGCTTGATCGGGTTCTTTCTCATCTTCAGCACCGACCATCAACTGCTTGCCTTTGTTCAAGTGTTTGGGACAGTTTGTGGCGCGATGCCCCAGTTCTCCGCAATCAAAACAATGGAAGTTGGACTTTGCGGCTGTAGGTCCCATGTTCGGAGCTACCGTAGTTGGCATGGCTGCTGTTGGGGCTATAGAGCAGGTGCTCACATCTCCTCGGGAATAGGTTCTCCCGCCTTAAGACTGTTTCTTCTCGGCAAGTATGGCATGCTGACACGTCTCGGAGAGCTTGAACAGTGGATGAAGGATCAGTTCGTCCTAGATCGACTGATGGAGTCCTTCAAGGTAGCGGGTTACTCATTCCTCGGTCTCTGCCAGATCATTGCGAGCGATCAATAGATGGAACTCTTCTATGTAGACGTCTACAGATCAAGTCCCTTGCCGCAATTGTTGCGCTCGTACATAGTTTGGGTGTAGTTGAACGAAAGAAACTCTTTTTCAATTTCTTCTTCATCTTCTCCCAACTGGTTATCTTAGGTCTGCCACGTCTCTCTCGGATGCGACGCTCTTTCTTCCACCATGCCGAAGCCCGACCTTTAAGTTTGATAGCGACCAACTTCACCTTCTTTGTCAGGGGACGTCTTTATATTCAAAGACGTGTTCCACCGTGTGGAGCTAATCAAGGAACTTTTCGGGTTGGGAGTTGCCTGAATAATCTGCGAGATCCACCTTCACGCCATCCCAGAGTCTTTCATAGCCCCCTCGAAAGCCACGCTATCTGGTAACTTGCTTCGGACCCTGAATCGTCATCATGATCCGATTCGGTAGCCTGTCACTTCTGAGGATGTGCTTGTTCTATCCTCAACGTCTCGATCTGCCTCAGTAACTCTGCGTTCTGCTTTCGCAGGTCATCTACTATGATGTCCCGTAGTTCTCGTTCATGAAAGACGCCTCCATCTTTTGAAACCACATCTTTCCGACCCCCACGACCCCTATGACCCCCACGCACGGCCATTGGATGTTGTCGAACGAGTATCGAACGTTGCGCTCTGATACCATTTGGTGCAGCTCTTATTTGGGATGTTGCACTTTCAGACTGATTTAAAAGGAAATTGAAGGAATAGAAAGATAATGGATTTTTCGCCAAATTAGGGTTTTATTTCATCAAAAACTACCTCTAACAATTGCAAACGAGTTTTTTAATAGACCCACAATCGAAATCCCAACTAATTTGCTAATAAAATAAAAACTGCTAAAAATAGAATGTAGTTAAAACGAGAAACTAATTATTTGATTGCGTCCCAAATTGATTGTCGATACTTCCTGTCAAATCTTAACTGATTTGGGCGCTGATTTCATCCCCAATTCGAAAGTTAAAGTTCAAAGCAAATCTTTGACCGCAATTTCGGGGTCTTAAACGATGGATTATCGTGATTCTGAGAGACGTCAATGGTTGCTTTCGACAAACCCATTGACCCAGACGATTTTGCGAGATCTTCGATTTGACTGGTAGAACGCGCGAATCGGACAAGATTTGGTAGTTCGGGTTCCTCAGGTTGAACAAAACGCGATGTGTTTTGAGACGGTCGAGCCACTCCATGTAGGCTAGGGCTGGATTAATAAGCAAATAACCTTGTGATGTGCTCTTTCCATATTAAGAATGGTAAACAGTGCAACATAAAGAAGATGCACATTGCTGCATTAGTATATATTGTTGGGATGTGTCTCGTATCCGTTTGCTCACCTAGAGTGAGTCCACCTGTTGTGCAACTAAAAGGAGTCCGACTTGGACTCAGGCCATATGTGCCGTGTCATCTATTAGTGTGGACAACTAATAGATGCTGGGTAATGTTAGGTTTGATAACACTATATATTTACTCCTATTGAGAGGAGTTGGTAACCAAGATAAATTGTAACCTTTTTTGGGTTTGGTGTTGCCTCCTCACTTGTGATGTGAAAGCAAGAGAAGGGGATGATAGATGAGTGAGGATGTGTCGGTTCTTTTGCAATCTCTTGCATGTGTCAATGAAACCCATTTGAGATTTGCCACGTGGATGAAGGCCAAGGTCGAACCATGCTAGTGTTCTAAAATGCGGCCTTGGCGACCGCTTATGCGGAAGCATTGCTTAGCTGCTCCAATTCAGCCCTAGACGGATTATTTAAAGCGGTTTAAGCGCTTAAGACACCTATCTTGCTTAAGCAGGCGTCTAAGCGGACCCAGCCCATTTAATGAAATAAAATTTAGTCATTTTGAAGCATTATGGGTTGAGTTTGTTCTCTTTTCACCATACCTGACCTAAATCCATACTTAATGATATAAAAGTTAGTCAATTTTGTCCCCGTTTTCTGAATGATTTTTTAATTATATAGCTCAAAATCTATTTTTTGCTGACTTTTACTGTTAAAATATCAATATGTTGTCAATATATATTTTTTTTCTACTTCCGAAATTCAATATGTTGTTTTCTATGCTGAAGTGTCAATATACTGCTAAAATTTCAATATGTATATATATTAATTAAATATAATTTTAACCAGAACTAAAAAAAACGTCTAGACGGCGCTTAAACGGTGCCTAGACACTAGGCGGTACCCCAATCGTTTAGCTCTGCTTAGCTCTTTTTACAATCTTGAACCATGCTAAATCTGGTGTATTATACTTCTTCGTATTATATTAAATTGCTATATATCCTTGTGTTCTCGATGGTTTGAGGGGATGGAAATCCCAAACATATATATGCTCATATCTCATATTACATAGGAGAATGTTTAGTCTATGTAAAAACGGAACTAATTTACCACATGATTTTGCATATTAGTTGTAAGAATCACCCACTCAAGTAGTGTGGTTATTGAGTAACAACTCACTCCATCCATAGAAGTAAAATAAACTAAAAATATGTTTCAAATTTGTCTCGATTACAAATGCTGACCAGCTCATAGCCAATGAGTGCTTAGCAATTATGAATTATAATGGCGACGGCGATATGGATTAAAAGCGGTCCATATCAAAATTCTGTGAAATATTTTGTTTTTTCTTATTTCTGTATGGTTCTTTCTTCTTTCCTCTGGTTTCGAAAGGGAAATCTTGCAAGTAAATTACATTCTTCCATAATTTATGGGTCCAAGAGCATTGAATCAAACCGTGTTAACTATACATTGCATCATTATAACAATGTTGTTATCTTTTGTCAGTATTTCGATGGCCATAACTCCCAGATCAAGTGTCACTTTTCTTGGGATGGCCCGGCTTTAATTTAGGAGGTATGTTTCCCATAGGTTCTCACTCTTTAATTTAAACTCAACATTTTTCTATAGGTAAACATAGAACTTACCAATTTTACTAGTTTTCAGTTTCAAATTAGAAATGTAATCTCGCAAGGTAGGTGCGTGCGTGTGTGCGTGCGTGCGTGAGAGAGAGAGAGAGAGAGAGAGAGAGAGAGAGAGAGCTTAGGTCGTATTTCCTTTAACTTTCAATGTCATTGTTTGTTTTCATGAATTCAGATGGCTGATATTTGAATTGGTCGCAATTCTTTATTCGGAACTGGTGTTGGATGTTAGAAAAGGAAGGGGCAGTTGTTCGGGTCTATCCAATTTCACAGGTATCATCATTAGAAGGCGAGCTTGTATATTTGACTTATTTTTTTCGTCTTGCCTTTCGACTTCAATTCAATCAAATTCTGATAATTGGATCTCCAAATAATGGTAGTGCATGATGGAAATTATAAGATTCATTAAAAACACTTCTCCATCTTGTTAGGGAATTGGATGATCAATACCCAATGGTCCACCATTGATTTAAGTTATCCATAATGGCCCCCCTTATTGAAACCGCTCATCCCCATTGGATAATTAATTAGCCTTTCCAGTAATGGAGAGGCCCCATGTCCATCTTCATACAGTAGTAGTGTTAGTAGAAATTCCGTCTTCATACAGCAGTGTTAGTGGTAGTGTTAGTTTTGATTAGTCAGTACAAATGATGCCAATTTATACAAATTTCTCGCTTATTTTGGAATATGTGAGTCATGATCCACTTCATTCTTATAGCAGGAGAATAAATGAGGCACAAAACTAATTACAGGACCATTATAGCAATTAGTTGAGGTGGCGGCAGGGAGGTTTACTTTGTCCATGCTGCATTATTTGTGTATTAATTAAGTTTCAAATTAATTGAATCATGCTTTGTTACTGTAAATTTTATTATTATTTTTCGTTAGAGGAAATTGGCATGGATTTTAAATTTCAACCATGCGAATTTTGAAAAGTCAAAAGAATCACTTCAAGAGAATGATACCTATTTTGTCTAGGGTTTTATTTCGTCGGCTATTATCCGACGAAATAAACCCCCATTATACCGACTCTGTCACGAAAATACTTTAAAAATTGTTTTGGGTTATTTCGCCGGCTACTGCCCGACGGAATAATCCAATTAAATATAAACTTGGGTTTCAGATAAGATCTATTTTTTTCAAACAAAAAAACCTTAAAACCCAAATCTTCTTCTCCTCTCCCATCGCCAGCAACCCCAAGCTGCCGACCCCTTACTCGCCGACCCTCTCCTTTTCCTCCCAGCTTCCGATCACCTCCTCTTCCCCGTCCTCTTCCTCCTCCTCCTTCAAGCCCCCGATCCCTTCCTTTTCGCCGCCGGCCCCCTCCTCCTAACCGTTGAGCCCCTCTTCTGCCGCCGATCCCCGTATCGTCGACTCTCTCCTCTTCCTCCTCTTTGCCGCTGACCCCCTCCTCGACCCGCACCTCTAGTTGTCCTCCATCCAAAAATCTGAGCCCTTTTCTCCACACGAAACGGATCCCCTCTTCTTTCACGTGGTTACCCGAGCTCTAGATAGTTTATGAAAGTTTATTTTTATAAAATTTCAATTTATAAAGTATTTTAATTTTTATTTTCCTTATATTGAGACCTTTGAGTGGAAATGTGAAGGCAAGAAAATTTGGAGGAAAAAATTGTGCAATTGTAGGGTTGACATCAACTTGATTGGTTGGACTTTCTTCGCACTCGAGATATACCGATAATCGGTACATCACTCTACACATTTTACTATTAAAATATGAAACTATTAAACTTAATTTTAGTCACACATTAACCATTTAAACGAAAAACCATACGAACCCCAATATAGATATTTCATAATCAATTAACTATAAAACCAACTACTTGACATTCCTTAAATTTTCATTCCGTTATAGCGTTAAATTCAAATTTTATTAGATATTTCTTTGGTTGATACCGAATTGATTGATTGTTGTTAGAATGTCAATTGTGGATGTAGTAATTTGCTCGGTTAATGTTGTGGTGAGAAGATTGTGATGAGAATTGGTAATGAAGGAGTGGATTGTGGTGAGAATTGTTGATATTTTTACATTGTTATTAATGTATAGAGAGTATTTTTGGTGATTTTGCTTTAGACGGTAACAATATTGGAATCGAATAATTTGATAGGTGTATAAATAAAAAAAAAGTTGAATTTCAATCCTAATCCCAAGCTTGATATGAAACCAAAACAATAACTTGAAATCAAAACCCTAATTTGTAATGAAAAACTTTAAAAAAACATATGAATTGAACCTCGAAATTCAAAATAATACAAAAATCTTATACTAAGTGTACGAAACTCGATGATAATATGTAATTTACGTGTTATCGTCGAGGATCTCACATTCAAAAAATGAAACGCATCTTAGACCCCGTCTGTCAGTTATATACGCAATGGTTTCTATCATGACATAAAACTACATGATGGTTGTCAAAACTAAGTGTTTATCGTTTGTTTCTGGCAACCGTCATGTAGTTTATGTGACGAAAAAACTGGTCGTACTATAACTGATAGATTTTTCCAGTGTGGACAAATTAAGAATTTATAACACAAACAAAACTTGCATTTGTGGTTTCATTCGTTTCGAGATTAGTTTCGTTGGCACCTTTTCACCGGTTCAAGTGTACAAATATAAAGGGGATGAACCGGACTAATTCATCGATGACTCCGAGCAAAAATCAGCGAGTGAGAGTAGTCCTACAGAGAATGATGATTACTAAATTTTACATGTCTATACTATTCATAATTTTGTAGACAATTAAACACTTCAGTTTATTGGATTTTTCTTATTCGTCTTCTTTATATACATGTGGCTTTTATCTATGCAGAATTTAAATTATGTATTGAATATCTTGGCTGCGATAAATTTAATTTCATCTACAATTATGTAATTTTGCTTAATTGTTTCTTAAAATTGTTATCGTATATTTATGTTGCATTAGTTATTTTTTTAGGATATGAGTTCGCAACCTAATCGTGGACGTAGAAGTGGACGGACTGAGGAGGTCGTGGCATCCAGTTCCTCCAGTTCATCCAGTCGGGGTCCTGGGAAAAAGGGCCAAACACAGGCAAATGATATATGGGTTCGTGAGCGAGACGGCTAGAAGATCGAGGTGTATATGTCGGCGACTGGAGATTTTGTTGATCCCGGTGCAAAACAGCTAAAAAAATTATGTGCCTCACCTGCAACAACGAGAAACGCATGCCGCATTGCATGAAAGACGGTTCCAATTACGTCCCGGTGGACTGGATGTCGAAAGCTTTGGAGGTCAAGAAGCAAACGACATTACATGAAATTTTGGTAAGCTTATTTAATTAAGCATTCATTAATTACTTTCGCATATATATGTTTGATGTTAATACATTTTCGGTGTTTCTTTGTAGGCTCGTTTTTTCATAATTTAGTGGATTGACGGCTCTTCCGTACCTTTGCACATCGTCCGAGACCGACTGTTTATATACATGCCTGGGAGTTGGCATGATCATAAACACGCGGTCCGTAAGAAATGGAGGAACATTGCCACCGATGAGGCGAAATGGATGGCGAAGCCCGTGAGTTGGACGAACGAGTATTGCGCTGCCATGATTCAACACTTCAGTTCGGATGAATTTAGGGTACGTATATTGCGTAAACTGTAAAAGCATTGGACATTAATTCTTTATTAGTATGAGACGTTATATCATATCTAAATGACAGATGTGGAGCAAGTGGGGATCGGTGGCGCAGAGTCGTGACATTGATCGTTGGTTGGGCAGAGGGATGAACTCCTCCCAAAATGAAGTTGCTCATGCAAGAACAAATTAAATATTCTTAATTTGTGAACTTCCTTAACTTGATATAATTAAAAAATTTGTCAAAATGGCAGGCGAGACAGACGGGAGAAATGCCCAGTCGTGTAGACATTTATCGTATGGGGTTTGCGCATGACTTCAGATGCCCCAGCTCACAGGTAGCGACTTAGCATTATGTAAATATGCCCCTATACGGGTTTCTTATAGTTATTTAATTTACTTAATTTCTTTTTCAATAATTGATTTAATTTGGTTCGTACTGTAATTTTGTGCGGCAAGAGATGAGCAGAGAAATTGAGATGCAGGTGGCGGCGTCTGTCGAGAAGCACGGCCGAGATCCTATTCCCGTTGAGCTTCATGGGATCAACGAGGATGTCATTCAGCGACACAACCCGAACCGGTACAAGAGAGTTCATCTGGATGGCCAAGACATTTTGCCTACGGTATATCATGCCCATCACAGTCCGGAGTTGCATCCTTCTCGATACATGATGGGATATTCGTTCAAGAGCTCGCGCCCTCTACGGCCCCATCTGCATCTCTATCCACTCCCGTATACCATCTAGAAGGTTCGTCTCCCCATACTCCCGTGGGTTTTCGAGCATCCGTCTTCTCTTCTCTTGCATCTAGACCCCCGTTGGCTTCGGATTCACAAAGGAGGATGTCGAAACTAAAGGTCCATAAAGAACTCTAGACGAGGATAATGATCGTCCGGAGCTTATAGTGTTAAGGGAAGTACCGGATGTAATTTTGACAATCCTCCGTTTCAATACAATTTTCATATAATTGTCGATAATATTGTGTATTAATACTTGTTTATACCTGATGGATTTCACTGACTTTCCGGACAACGATTGCGTCTATTGAGCTCGAGATAGAGTGGAAAAGTACAAAACGTGAACATCGATGAGTCACTCCATGTTTTTTCGTTTTAATTGAATTGAATTCAATTGAGTTTTGCTTGTTTGTATATTGGTATTTGAATTGAACTGAATTGAGTTGTGGTTGTTTGTATTGGTGCAATTGAATTGAATTTGTATCGAATGCTTGAAAACAACGTAAAACCTGCTTTAATTTTTTCTCTGCCTGAAGCTTATTTTGTCTGTTACATACGATGAAATAACTTATTATGTCGGTTTAAATCCGACATAATAAGTCTTAAATACTAAAATACGTCAAGGTATTTCGAACTTATTCCGTCGGCTTATGTCCGACGGAATAAATGTCCGACGAAATAAATATGCTGCCCGACGAAAAACATTTTTTCGTCGCATATTATAGCGTCGGACATCAGCCGACTGAATAAGTTTTTTTCCGTCGAGTAACCATTTAAAAGATGTGTCATTTTCTTGTAGTGAACTTTGAAAGCTGCAACACTAAAACTTGAAAGGAAACTTATTTTTCCCTTACTGAGTTCACCCTAGCGGCTTAGCCCCTCTTTGAAATTTGCAAATCCCTTGTTCTCTTCAAAATTCAAAAATCATTTGTATCTTCTTCTAGCTACTGAAATGAGAGTAGTTTTGTTTAGTTTCTTGCATTTTGCCTAAATTAAAGCATAGTAGTTCACTATACATTTTAAATACTTTTAAACTTCCTGAGATATGTCTGCTGTAAATTAGTTAATTGTTAATGTCCTTAAATTGTTTATTTAATAAGCTATGTGTTCGACTTTTCATGCATGATTCATTTGATTGTATGACAGGATATAGTTCTTTCCATTAAATTTAGATTATATATTACTTTATTACATAAAAAAGGCAATTAGAGCACTGCATGGCCACAATGAACCTGATATCTTTTATCTAGAACAAAAATTTCAGTCCACAGTACTGTGTCAATTGACTTGTGACCACAGTTTGTTTTATCTTGAGGGAAACTATAAGGTTTTCATGTTTCCTCATGAAACAGTACCAGTAATAGGGTGCAAATAGCTAAAGAGTACACGTTTTCTCGGTGCAAATGGTTTGCATGAATCAAACAAGTACGACTGGTATTATCTTATTCTCATCTTGTTCTGCTGATGATCAATCCAATCAACTATTTATCATCTCAAGAAACATAAACAGGGGGAAGAAAACCATTCATCATCTGCCCATTTGTTTTGATCTCATTTATTCCTCACAAGAACCGAGTTGATTTGTCAACCTTTGTCATAAATTCTGCATTACCTCACCATTTCCAATGAATCGTAGCATGGTTTTTTCCAGTTGTTATTATGCTCTTACACAACATGTAGAAGAGGATCAGTTATTGTTACCGACAGAAGATCTTTGTTTTTAGGGAAATTTGTTTCCATGCCCAATTCTAAAAAGTGATTTATTTTTGAAGGCACGGTATGTTCAATCTTGTGAAAAAACCAATTCCTACAAATATATTGAAGTTATAGGCCCACAACAACTTGAAAGCTTCAAAAATACCAACTTCTAACCTCGAGAAAACGTTATGGTTTTGATAGAATTTATAGAAATATGTTGTGTTTGTGGGAAAATTGATAAGAAGTAATTGATGAAATTTCTTAGTGAAATGTTAAAAATCAACGGTAGGTATATGTTATGAATTAGTAACATATACCGACATGTTATCTTGGATTATGACAAGCTCTAATTTTTTGAACCAAGAATTTGACATTTATTGGAAGCAGGCTGATGTCAAGTCGACAGCCGACCGTAAAACTTTGTGAGATTATTTTTTGAGTTTTGTTTCATAGCCGACCCTATTTAAATAGGAAAAAACTTAGATGATAATGAATCACTTGGAGTTGATCATGAGAGTTCAAATTGGAGAATGTATTCAACACAAACATGATAGCTGCATCTGAAATTCAAACCCACATTCAAATTCATTTTACTGGTATAAAAAAAATGCTGGACCATGTATATGACTGAGGTTTTTATTTAAAAATATGAATGCCCAAGAAAGTTGGTTGTTGGTAGTATGGTGGGCAACAAGGGGCATTGATGGACGGGTTCCTAACCAAAAAAAATCTTTCATATACCAACGATATGTGCCCATTCATGAAAGAGAATGTGATAGCGGTGTGGATCATACCGAAATATGTGAATATTGTTTGAAACTTCTTCCTATTTCTCTCCTTTGCGGATGCATGCATTCAATCCGATAAGTTGAATAATTCAATTTATGACCAAATCTAAGTACAAAGGTATGGTGAAGCACCATCTAAGGAAAAAAACTTTCAACTTGTTGACAACCCTCAAGGACATTGGCCTGTGGAATCACAACCATAAACCATCTTCGTCTCGACATTGTCAATTACAAGTAGAAGTCATAAATTATATTGTCCAGAGGTAGCAAGTTGCGGTTTTAAGGAAAAGAAACAGTGTCATGCGGCTACGGCTCTGCCAATCATGCTGTACCAAATGCATTTATTAATTGGCGAAAAAAATATCGAATTGAGTTTGAAATCAATAGCTATAGTCTCAGTCAATTGAACCAGCCAACCTATGAATACTAGCAACTGTGAACTTCTTGTGGTTTCTGAAGACCTATTAGCATGGAATATCATTCATCAATGTTGACTATTGAAGACAGCATGGGAGACAATCTTGTTGGTTGGCTTGTCATTATGCTCCCACACAACATGTAGAAGAGGTTCGGTTATTGTTAGGGAAATTTGTTTCCATGCCCAATTCTAAAAAAAATGATTTATTTTTAAACGCACTTATTTTCAAACTTGTGAAAAAACCCGATCCTATAAATATATTGAAATTATAGGCCCACAATAACTTAAACGTGTTAATCACGTTAATATTCTTGCTTCAAAAATACCAACTTAATGTTATGGTTTTGATAAAATTTATAGATGTATGTTGTGATTGTGGAAAATTGATGAGAAGAAATCGATGAAATTTCTTAGTGAAATGTTAAAAATCATCGGTATATGTTATGAATTATTAAAACAAGCTATTATTATTTAGACAAACATGTCATTATTTGGTTAATGGTGTAAATTTTCACTAGCGATGAAATTATTTTGTCATCGTATCTCTCTATTCAAGGACTAACTACATTGATCTCCGAATTTGTTTTTGTCCTAATAATTTCTCTTTTGACTTTTCTATTATATATATATTTTTATATGGGTAATTTTTTTTTTCGATTTGATGCGTCTTGAATGGGTTTTCATTGTTTTGAATGTCAATTGTGGTTTTATTTGTTGGTCGTAGTGCCCTCAAAGTCAATTATTGAATCGCAAGCACGTGATTGCAAGGATTGAGGAGGACCTATACCAGCAGGACAGTCTTACTCGAGATGATAGTATGCTATCTGGTTTGTCTTTATCATCGTGTACAGCTTTAGGTGACATGATCACTATTACACATTGATAGAGCCTTTAGGATTCTTGCTTGACTACCAGCAGTATGATGGCGATCATATACGTGAGAGTTGGGTAGTTCATAAGCATATCCTTAAAAGTGGTCCCTAGTCGTGGGAGTTTCGAGATAGGGCATCGATACTCCAGAGTAGACTAGTGTATACAGTCGAGATCCCGACGAGGGGCGGTGGCCGTTCTCACAAACCATTGGTGTCAGTTGGATCACCTAAGATGTATACAGGTGCTCATTGGGTTATGAGTGCACCGGACAGGACTCGCCGGGAACATACTAGTTGGTATTATACCTAGCATCAGATAGCAGTTTCCTGGTGACATGAGTACATGTTAGTTCATCGACCTGAGGTCGTCATTTGTCTCGTGTGAGTTCCCACTGTGCTTAGATTACTACCCTACCACGGCTCAAAAGAGTCGTGCAAACAGATTTTAGTTGGGTACAGTCCCGAGCCACATAGAGGCAGTGAGCGGATCGGCAGGGGATTCGTCTCTCCCGGTATTGGGGGTGAGATCGCGCTGTGTCTAGGAGAGCCATTACACCAAGTCCTTAGTCAAGGCAGGTGAGAATTACTGGTAGGTATTCCAGTAGTTTCTCAGGGTGTTCAGGGCTACCCTCCGACACGACTTATACAACTTTTGGGGATCTGACGTTACCAGCCCTAGGCTCGATATGCGATGCTCATAGACGAACGGACCAGACTGTACAGATATTGTCACTGATAGGCTCAGTAGGGTTCCAGGATGAGTTCGCTCATCGGCTTCTCTTTCGGTCAGTACATGGGCAGCCGTTACGCACAGCTAGTGCCGCTGACGTGCTTGTGGTTAAATCCACTGCCAAGATATTGACGAGTCTTTATAGTTCCCCACAGATAGTTTCCCAAGTTCGAGCGAAACGTTGTAGAGGCCGTATGGTTTTATGGCAGGCTTTGAACATGCATGTGCACTTATGCACGTGTCATATTTCGGACAGATAATACTGGTGGGCTTTGGTTTAAGCCGGATCCAAGTATTATATTGAGTCGGAATATTTTAGTCTCATCGTATTCGTATTCGGTCGGAATACGAATACAGGTATGTATATACAGGTAAGGTGTATTCTCGTAATCCGTTACGAGATTACTTTAGAAGATGCATTTCTTTTTGGGTTAATCATTTTGGTTTAAATGATTATTGGATTTGGAAAATGCGACTCATTCATGGTGACACATTTCTTTTAGCATGTTCATTAGTAACTCATGCTAATGAGTCACTAAGTGAGTCATGATAGAATTAATGATGTTTTGTTTTGGGTATAGATATTTAGGGTTTGTGGAGATATTTTTGGGAGATATTTTTATGAGATATTTTCTTTACACAACCTTATATATCTACTCACAAAGGAAAGAGAAAAGAGGATCACAAGTTTTATGCTTGGTTTTCTTTTACTCACTTGATTTATTTCTTGAGCTCACACTCTCTAAACCTTAGCATGTTCTTCAACATCCACTTTTACCCTCACATGTGATGAGAACCAAAGAGTGTATTGAGACAAAGTATTCCACTCATTCTCTACTTCATCTTGGACATGTCGGTTAGCATACTCATGTCCGAGTTGTCTCAGTATAGAGGCGGGAGCCCGTATAATGATCCGTTGACATGGTGCTATCTTGACGAGGAGACAGGAGATTGGAGATGCGACGAGGAGCGTGGGATGATGGCTAAAGACCAAAGGACACGGATCGATCGGTATAGCCTTTCTACCTCTTTATAGTTTGTTAGTTTAGCGTTAATGGTAAGATCCGGATTATAGTATGCGATAGCGCCAGTTGTAAAAGTTTTTGTTCCGCGTTTGGCCTCAGATCATTGGCCGGGGCGCTACCGTAGACTTACATGGTATCAGAGCTACGCCATCAACCTTTACTAGCTTGTTCTAACATATTTAAGATATCGATCGAACGAAATTTCCAAAACCGCGATTCCAAAATTAAAGATTCTGTCGAATTTTTTTTGTCGTCTAAAAATTATTTTGAGAATGTCAGAAAATCGTGCAGGCGTTTTTAAGACTTTGGAAGAAATTTGGTTGACTGAACCTTCAAGACCGCCGCGGAACCGCCGCACAAGCCTTGTATTGGCCGCGGTTCCGTCGCCGTTTTGAGGCTTCAGTGCACTATTTTTCTTCTCAGTGTCTTTCATGTGGAATTGTGGTTTCTGGAATATTTTATTTGGGCCCAGATTTTGTTTGAGTACTGGAGTTGTACTTGGGGCCCACTTCGGGAAGTTTTGTCGATCGGAATTTTAAATGTGTTAGTTTACAGTACTTACATTATATCTCCGACCGTGAATGTCATTCGAGCGGTAAATCGTGTCTAATTGCTATAGGTCTTTTAGACGGGTTTGCGAACGTGACATTCGCGGTGATGTTCCGTGTTGTGCTGTGATGTTGTGGATTTGTCATGGTGGATAGCTGTGTGCAATGGTAGTGCAGTTTGGATTTATTTGTATATTTGATATTGCGGGGCGAGCGTCCTACATGTGGATTGTCGTCACTGCCTGTTTGTATATTATTCTTTTGGGGCACGACCGGGTTGAGGTTGATGTACCCGTTGTACATATTTTCATTTCTGTACTAGGTTTACCCCGCGACGGAGTGCACGGATAGCCGGGTTCTGGAGGGCAACGGGTCTGTATCTCATGGCTTTGAGAGGAAAATGGGCCTCACTCAAGAATTGGCAGACTATTCGCCGCACTCGTAGGGGGTACAGGTTGACCCAAGATGGAGTGCCCAAGTTACCAGATTCCGTGAAGTGCTGGGTGGTCCATTCACTTTGCCGTAGGGGGCTGTCTCGCTTCAGGTTTTGGCGGGTAACTTGCCGCACTCGTAGGGGTCTAGATTTTCATTGCACAGGCTATCCACATGACCAGGGGAACGTCGGGTTTCAGTTGCGGCTCTGTGAAACCCGGGGATCCCAGATTATCTGTATTATTCTGTGATACTTATTACTTTTCTATAATGTTGCATTTTGTTAGTGTATATACCCTAAGGGCCATTATTGTATCATACTAGCTTGCATATTACTTAATGGAAGCTTGGGATATTCACAGTTATATTAACAGTCTTGCTCAACATAGTAGTATGATACTTGGTTTATATCTATCTTAATACGTGTATATGTTTCTTTTAGCATATCGCGAATACATATTGATAGAGCCCATAGGATCTTGCTTGACTACCAGCGTTGTGATGGCAGTCACACTAGTGGAGGCTGGGTAGTCTACAAGCACATCTTTTTTCAGGTCCATAGTCGTAGGATTATCGAGACATGACATCAATACTCCAGAGTAGGCTAGTGTGTACGCTTCTCATCCCAGCGGGGGAAATGGTCTGTCCCACAGCCATTAGTACATTGTGCTGGAGATAGTATACATGTGCTCGTTGGGTTACGGGTACACCGGGCAGGACTCGTAGGGAACTGTTGGTTGGTATTATACGCGTCGTCAGTTAACAGTTCCCAGGTGACATGAGTACAGCATAGTCCACAGACTTGATACTGCTGCATCGTCTCGAGTGTGTTCCTACTGTTCTTTGATTGCTACCCTACCACGGCTCAATGGAGTCGTGCAAACAGGTAGCAGTTGGGTGCAGTCCCGAAGCACTTGGAGGCAGTGGCGGTTAGATAGGATTCGTCTCTCCCGGTATTGGGAGTTGATATTGCGCTGTGTTTGGAGAGCCATTACGCAAAGTCCCTGGCCAGGGGAAACGAGATTTACTGGTAGGATTTCCAGTAGCTTCTCAAGGTGAAATGGGCTTCACTCCGACACGACTTATACCGCTTTTAGGGGACTGACGCTTGCCGCCCCCTAGGCCCGATATGCGATAGTCCTAGATGAACAGACCGGACTGTACGGAGATTGTCACATCAGGCTCAGTAGGAGTTCAGATGGGTTTCCTCATCGGCCTTCTTATCGACATCTACCTGGGGACCATTACGTACAGCTAGTACCGCTTGCGGCCTGTGGTTAAACCCACTGCCAGCGTAGTGTCGAGTCTTTAGAGTCCCACACAGAGAGTTTCCCTGCTTCAGGCGAAACGATATATAGGTCGTATGGTTTTATGACAGGGTTCGGACACATACGTGTATTTATGCACGTACGATGTTCGGACAGTTTTTACTAGAGGGCTTT
This sequence comes from Agapanthus africanus, assembly GCA_030015575.1. Taxonomy (NCBI): domain Eukaryota; kingdom Viridiplantae; phylum Streptophyta; class Magnoliopsida; order Asparagales; family Amaryllidaceae; genus Agapanthus; species Agapanthus africanus. Next base: position 134,457,586 of record JASDDO010000004.1, on the reverse strand, counting down.
AGTTTAAGCCAGATTCTAGTATTGGATTATTGGATTTATACAGTCTCAGTATTTCCGTGTTTTCACGGATGGAAGGGGCATTCTCGTAATTAGTCGAGAAGTGATTGTAACTAATTTCGGATGTGTAGTATGAATCAATTCAAAAGGTTCCCTAAAACGACACCATTTGATTGAAACTGTTTCTTGTGTCGGTATTCAGAAAATTTATAAAGAACTTCACAACCAAAAAATATTTTGACCGCAATCAAACTACGGTGTCGGATGTAGTTTGTAAGTGAGTGCGGATCGTCCACAGGGATTGCACGATTCGTTTTATATTTGCTTCGTTTGAATTGAAAACTTAATTGACAAGAAAAGAAAACACGATTCAAGAATTTATCAATTGATTCAGGTGTTTAATCAAGAATCAAGAAACTGATAAACAATCAAGAATTGGGTTTCGATAATATTTCCAATCAACAGTCAAGAATCTAAAAGAGGCTCGTAGGAATCGATCGGATCGATAGACGTGATGTAATCTAAAGATTTCGTGTTCTTGTCCTTCGAAGGATTGATACTAGATCGATGATCATCGACAAGAGTTAGGGTTTTCTCGTGAAACTAGGGTTTCATCTTATCCATTGTTCTGTTGTCGATATCATTCACATTCTAGCCTCTAGCAATTTCAAGAAACGATCCTAACTTCCCAATTTCGAGCGATATCATTCAAGAAAGCATCGTAACGAAATGGGCTGCCGGTTCTTGAATTTGCTAGGGTTTACAAAACTTGTAGGAATCAAGAATCGATTAAAGCTATGTTACATCATCATTCTATTGACCGTCTCGACTCCTCGACGAGCGGAGTTTTATTCACACATCACCTCACAGAAAATATTCACGAATTGTAAAGATGTCATGATGCAGAATTTAAAGAAAACAAGATAAAAGAATATCACCTTTATTTATCTCAACAATTTTGATTACATTCGCTTCAAGAACTACAAGAGGAAGAATCTAGATTGTTGATCGGGCGTCGCTCGGCTTCATGAGTCGTGGATCGGCTCGGATCGCTTGCTCCGTTGAAGATCGGCTCCGCTCCTAAAGGTTGTCGGGCTTCTTGCTTAATGGGTACTCGGGATCTTGACTTTTGGAGTTGGAATTAGGGTTAGGGTTTCACACAAGTCCTGTCACTAGACTTGTGGAAGAAGAAGAAGAAGATGAAGAGAGAGATAGATTGGGGATAGATTCACTAATTGGATGAATAATTCCCAAGGTTGAATTATTCTTTACAATGAGCCTAGGGTCTTATTTATAGAGCACCCAAACCCTAGGTCTAAGTTTGAAATGGTAGTTCCCTCCCAAAGTTTGTTGAGTTTTCTAGAAGATAGTTTGTTAGGAGCTAGCTTAGGGTTTAAGCTAGGGTTTAGGGGGAAAGTTCTAGAATGATAGGCTAGTTTAGTGTAAATCAAAGTGTTTGCTGATCTGGTAGAAGTCCCTGGAGTCTTCTAGAAAATGTCATGCTTTTCTGAACTGTAGCCACTGAGAGAAGCAACTTGGGCCAATTTTGAGGATCTAATTCCTTTAACCCACCGCGGATCCGCGGCTCAAGCAAGTTATAGCCGCGGATCCGCGGCTCCTTGAGGGGTTTGGGCCTTGGTCTTTCATGTGTTGTCTTGGACTGCTATTTAGGGCTTTGTCTGATATGCTGAATTGTGATTGCTCCTTTGGATTGATACCAGATCTGAAATTAGTGAGTTGACGTATCTTTTGAGCGGTGTAATGTTCGAGCGATCTTCTCCTTTTCCTGCACAGACTTCGAAACACGGGTTGCGACATATAGAAATATTGCGATGCCATGCAATGCAGTCAATTTCCCTAGAAATGCCGGTTTTAAGATCTAATACATGTAATCTGATATTTTGCGACAGTTTTGCTAATATGTAAAATATGAATGCCGTACACTTCTAAATGAGTGCAAATGATGAGGAAATTGCCGGCTAAAATATACAATATTTTCGACTGATCAAATACCCCCAAACTTAATTTCGATCGTCTCGAGCGAATGTTTTATTAAAAAGAGAAGGAGAAAATAAAGAAGGAGAAAAACTAACTAGCACACTTTCGTAGGCAACACGATTGCACTGAGCACGTGCAACAAGCCTTTAAACCTTTAGGTGTCCCTAATAGGAGGAGTGTTGTCTCCTGAGGGTTTTCAGCGGATTTCACCCACAAAATCCAATAATAAAAGGAAGATCATGAATATTTCATTTAAAGACAAGAATTGTAAAAGAAAGACTTTGAAAATTAGGGTTTCCAACTAAGCTAGCTTTTCGGTTGTCATGAGCCCTATCTTAATGGTCATGAAAAGATGTCAGAAATCACGTCCTCCCTCAATAAAACATCGTCTTATTCTTCATTCCTATCTTTATTCCAAACATCGATCATATAACCCTGCGTGTGTGTAAAAGACATCCCTACACCCGGAGAATTCAATTCAAGCTATCATACTCTTGCCCATCAGCCTCAGTACTTTTTAATTAATGAATATTTAGATGAGATTGCTCACACACTTTCATGCGACCGTTAATACTTCTTGAGGTACTAACCGACCGATTACTCACGTGCTTGCTTACTTGGTGTATTTTCCTCGTCTTGCACCACCTCAGGCATAGCAGTGACTCCCAGACCAGTTGGCCTTAGGGCACTAGGTGAAGAAGCACCCTCGCTATATATTTTTTTTATTGCCCTTGGTGATAACAAAACCAGTGTCCATTTTTCTCACCACTTTATATTTTTCTTTATTCATTTTTTTTCTTTCCTTCGTACTTTTGGCCTTAAGACAAGAGCATTTCAAGGTATCCTCTACTATCCCAGGCTTTAAGACGTGTGTAAGTGCGAATAGCAGGGTAGCAACGTTCAAAATGTTTGGCTTCCAGAATAGAAACTATTTTTCAGACTTATTTTTATCCTCAGATTAGTGACGTCTTTCAACTTACTAACCCTTGGGACAACGGCTCATAACTACTTATTACTAGTTCGTATAAGAAAACTTCTAATTTTCTTAGTTTTCTTAAAATTTTCTAATCTCATGGATGTAATTTTTCACTATCTAAACTTTCATTATCTCATTTATGTACAAAAAATATTTTTATATTTTGAAATTTTTTAAATTTTTATGGTTTTCAAAAAAAAAATGTTTTGTGCTTATGCAAATGATATGCAAATGATGCGAAAATAAGCACAAACCTCCCCCAAACTTGTTTTCAACAGTGTCCTCACTGTTGCCTTCTGCTAAATCTGGAAAAACCTGTAAGTCTGGGAGGAATTTATTAGTGGGGGCAAAATATTTAAGTGAAGAACTTCCCCCAAACTTATTTTTGGCTCAAATTTTGTAAAATTTTTCTTTTCAGGAGCCAGAGAAAATGTTGCCCCCCCAAACTTATGCAATGTTAATCTTTTAAAATCACAAGTGGGGGTCAAAAATCATTGGTCGATGCCAAGCTTTGCAAAGACCAAATGTTAACACCAACCATTCAAAAAATTTATCAATGCAGTGCTCTGGTTGGTGGAAGAAGAAGTGGGGAAAAGGTAAGTGGTGGAAGAGAATGTGTGTGCGTCTCATATTGGAGAGACGATGCAGTGTATGTGATGGATTACTCGCATTCTTTTTACATTTCAGAAGAAGGGGTGGAGGTTCAATTTCATTGATTTGGACATGATTCGTCTCAACACCCGTGCTTTTTAGAAATGCGAGTTCATCAGCGAAGATCCCCTCAAAAGTTTCATCTATACCCCGAATAATAATGTCATCACAAAATGCGGGGTGATCTTCAGACTCTAAAAGCAGTTCATAATCAGTGTTACTTGTTGACCCGGACGTCTTGGTGGAAGAGTCCGTATGTGTATGATACATAGTTGGGTCAAACAATAACGTATGAAAAGAGTCTAGATCGATATCAGGAGGATCATTAAATTCGCTGCTGTCGACATCCATTAAGTCGACAGAACAGACCTGAGCAGTAGGTTCGGAGGGTACACTTCCTAACTTGTAAATGTTCATCTCAATTGTCCTATTCCCGAAGGATAGGGTCATAGAACCATTACGACAATTGATGATAGCGTTGGAAGTGGCCAAAAAGGGGCGACCTAAAATCACCGGAATTTGATTCCGTGAGTTCGCTACAGGCTGTGTATCAATTACAATAAAATCCACAGGGAAGATAAATTCCCCGATTTTTATTAACACATCCTCTAGTTCACCCCTAGGTCTGGTGATTGATCGGTCAGCCATCTGGAGAGTGCAAGGAGATGGTTTCAACTCTCCGATTCCTAACTGCTCATAAACTGAGAAAGGAAGCAGGTTAACACTTGTCCCAAGATCTAGTAGAGCACGATTAATGTGTTTCTCCCCAATAGAGATGGAAATAGTAGGATATCCAGGATCCTTACGTTTCCTCGGTAATTGTTGGGGGAAAGCTGTGTCTACTGTCTTTGCCATGAATATCTTCTTGGGCATTTGTTTCTTCCTCTTTCTAGTGCAAAAAGCTTTAAGAACTTTTGCGTATGCAGGTACTTGTTGGATAGCATCTAGAAGAGGGATATTTATGTTAACCTGTTTAAACATCTCAGTGATCTTCTCCATATGTGGACTTGGTGTGTTAGCCCTTAACCGATTAGGATAAGGTGCTTTAGCAATAAGCGCTGGGTCCATCATAGGAGAAGGAAGTGTGTGTGGAACCGATCCCAAAATAGAAGTGGGGATCGTCCGTGGAGGGGTAAAAGAGGTGGGCTGTAGTGGCGAGCCTTTTGGGAAATGGAGAATAGGCTCGGAAGAGGGTGGTAGGGTAGAAGAATTGGGGTCAGAATTAGAAGTGTGTGTGTGAGGAAAGGTCTCAGCCGGGGTGTTGATATGATTTTCAGTATCATCAACTTCTTCCCCAACATGATTGTCAAGCACTCTTCCAGATCTCAACGTCGTGATTGCATTCACATGATGTGAATAACCAGGATTGGGTAAGGGTTGAGCTGGAAGTTTCCCTTTCTCTCTTGCACTCATTTCGGCTTTTAATCGGGCAATTTCTTCTTCCATCGATTTAATACTCTCGCTTTGGGACGCAGAGTTTCTCTTTATGTCATCGACGGAAGACTTCATTTCGGCCGAAACTTCCATGATATTTGTTAAGATCAAATTCATGTATTGTGCAAAAGAAAAGGATTCATCAGTTCCGGTCAACTGTAAAGGACTAGACAGTGCAGGTGTGTTGACCTGATTTTGAAAATTATGTGCTTGAAAGGGGTGCTGACTTAATTGAAGTTGTGGCTGCTGTTGTGGCGGAGGGAGAGCCCTTTGAAAATTGTTTTGGTTTGGAACCGTGTTTTGTGATTGTGATTGGTTCCAAGCAAAATTTGGGTGATTCCTCCAACCCTGATTATATGTGGAAGAAAAAGGATCGTTCCTAGGTCTTTGAAATGTGGCATTGGTATGCTAACGACCTTGAAATGGACATTCTTCCGTCAAGTGAGACGGATCAGAACAGCACCCACAAACAGTTTTGGGGAGTGACACTGGATTTAGGGAGGCTGCTGCAAATTTGTGTTCCATAGCGTTGAGCTTCTTTTGCATTGCTGCCATTTCAGCTCGAACACCTATGTACACATCTATTTGGTGTACGCCACCCCTATTCAATGGTTGGGTTCCACTCTCCCACTGTAGTGATTTTTCAGCGAACTCTTCTAAGTATCGCCAAGCTTCCCCATCATCCTTAGTCATAAAAGTACCTTGACACATGTTTTCAAGGCTCTGTTTAGTGCTAGGGTTACTGCCCTCATATATGATTCGGCAAAGCTCCCATCTCGGGATGCCGTGATGAGGACATTGAACCAATAGATCCTTGAAACGTTCAAAGCATTTAGAGAATGGTTCGGCAGGGAGCTGGGCAAATTGGTTCAGTTCGCTACGGATTCGAGCCGTCTTTTGGATTGGGTAAAATTTCTTAAGGAATGCAGCGACGAATTCTTCCCAATTCGTAATAGAATGTGCGGTAGTGTTATATAGCCACTTCTCGGCTATATCGCACAATGTAAATGGAAGAAGTCGTAGACGCATCGCATCCACTGTCAGTTGTGACGTACCCATCATTGCGCATACGTTTTCAAATTTGGTAATGAAAACGTAAGCGTCCTCAGTCTCGAGTCCGTGGTATTTTGGTAAAAGATTGATATACTGGGGCTTGATTTCAAAGTTATCCCCATTGACTGGTGGTGTGGATAAGCAGGTCGAAAGAGGACCTCTATGTGGATAGCATCTTTCCTGGAGAGAAATGTGGGGAGGATTCTGCGCACCAACAGACGGCGGCAGATTAGGGTTAAAGAAGTTTGATGGATTCGGGTCCATCGGTGTGGGTGTGGTAGTAGGTAAAGAAAAGGTAAATGGAGAAATATCGACTTCGGAGTCGATAAGGGGTACGCGGACTAAACGGGCACTAGAATCCCGTGTCCAGCCTATCTTGTACTAAAAAGGGTTAGTACAAGTGGCAGCGTTGGCTTATAATTAGGGGTAAATGAATGCGGTGTTTGCTTTGAAAAAGGGACGGATTTTTGAAAAAATGATGCAACACAACAAATGCAGCACACAACCCTAGAATCTAGTGGTCACCTAGGTCCGGCTCTAGACCGCTCCTAACTGCCAAAAGACAAGTCGTAGGATAGAATCCTCCACTGCCTCTTTGTCCCCCTGTGGCCGGATAAGTGCCAGGTAAGTGGGAAGGTACTCCACTACGTAAGTAGTAGGCCTAATTAAAAACCACTAGCCTTAGACACACTCGCCTTAGGCACCACAGGAAAACGCGGATAAGCAATGAATTACCCACGGCCTTCTTCTGTCCTAATTGAGCGCGACAGTCCTTAGAGTCATCTCTAGATTTCTTTTAGTTAATGTGAGTCAATGCGGATGCAAGTTTGGTGGTTTTCGGGGCCTAGGAAGGGTAATGAAATCCCCACCTAATTTGGATTTGGCTGTGCCCCTTAATTTCCGTATTTATAATGCAAAACAACCAAGAAACAAAATCACGCACAAATTTAATTTGCAATTTGCTAGCTGCTGTTCTTTGCAAAGAATCCTGCAGCAAAGTATTAGTTGGAGCTAAAAAGAGGAGAGGGGAGAGAGCAAGAAGTCACCTGCTGCAAAGATACTGCAGAGATCACCTCATCATGCCGCGGTTCCGCCGCAGATGGTGGGTAATGGCCGCGCTTCCGCGGTCCTCTGGTGGGTTCACTGCACAAGTTTTCAACAGCTGCTTTCTGTTGCCTCCCTCAGCTCTCTGGTATTTTCCAAAATTTTTTCTCAATTCCCAGAAAGCTCCAGATCTCCTTGCAATGAAACACGACAAATTGTTTAGGGTTTGCACGAATTTTGATCTCAAATAACAATGGAATAATTCTTTCAATTCAAACTATAAAATGTAAACGAATTAGCGTGCGCTCCCCGGCAACGGCGCCATTTGATTGTAACTAATTTCGGATGTGTAGTATGAATCAATTCAAAAGGTTCCCTAAAACGGCACCATTTGATTGAAACTGTTTCTTGTGTCGGTATTCAGAAAATTTATAAAGAACTTCACAACCAAAAAATATTTTGACCGCAATCAAACTACGGTGTCGGATGTAGTTTGTAAGTGAGTGCGGATCGTCCATAGGGATTGCACGATTCGTTTTATATTTGCTTCGTTTGAATTGAAAACTTAATTGACAAGAAAAGAAAACACGATTCAAGAATTTATCAATTGATTCAGGTGTCACGATGTTTAATCAAGAATCAAGAAACTGATAAATAATCAAGAATTGGGTTTCGATAATATTTCCAATCAACAGTCAAGAATCTAAAAGAGGCTCGTAGGAATCGATCGGATCGATAGACGTGATGTAATCTAAAGATTTCGTGTTCTTGTCCTTCGAAGGATTGATACTAGATCGATGATCATCGACAAGAGTTAGGGTTTTCTCGTGAAACTAGGGTTTCATCTTATCCCTTGTTCTGTTGTCGATATCATTCACATTCTAGCCTCTAGCAATTTCAAGAAACGATCCTAACTCCCCAATTTCGGCGATATCATTCAAGAAAGCATCGTAACGAAATGGGTTGCCGGTTCTTGAATTTGCTAGGGTTTACAAAACTTGTAGGAATCAAGAATCGATTAAAGCTATGTTACATCATCATTCTATTGACCGTCTCGACTCCTCGACGAGCGGAGTTTTATTCACACATCACCACACAGAAAATATTCACGAATTGTAAAGATGTCATGATGCAGAATTTAAAGAAAACAAGATAAAAGAATATCACCTTTATTTATCTCAACAATTTTGATTACATTCGCTTCAAGAACTACAAGAGGAAGAATCTAGATTGTTGATCGGGCGTCACTCGGCTTCATGAGTCGTGGATCGGCTCGGATCGCTTGCTCCGTTGAAGATCGGCTCCGCTCCTAAAGGTTGTCGGGCTTCTTGCTTAATGGGTACTCGGGATCTTGACTTTTAGAGTTGGAATTAGGGTTTGGGTTTCACACAAGCCCTGTCACTAGACTTGTGGAAGAAGAAGAAGAAGATGAAGAGAGAGATAGATTGGGGATAGATTCACTAATTGGATGAATAATTCCCAAGGTTGAATTATTCTTTACAATGAGCCTAGGGTCTTATTTATAGAGCACCCAAACCCTAGGTTTAAGTTTGAAATGGTAGTTCCCTCCCAAAGTTTGTTGAGTCTTCTAGAAGATAGTTTGTTAGGAGCTAGCTTAGGGTTTAAGCTAGGGTTTAGGGGGAAAGTTCTAGAATGATAGGCTAGTTTAGTGTAAATCAAAGTGTTTGCTGATCTGGTAGAAGTCCCTGGAGTCTTCTAGAAAATGTCATGCTTTTCTGAACTGTAGCCACTGAGAGAAGCAACTTGGGCCAATTTTGAGGATCTAATTCCTTTAACCCACCGCGGATCCGCGGCTCAAGCAAGTTATAGCCGCGGATCCGCGGCTCCTTGAGGGGTTTGGGCCTTGGTCTTTCATGTGTTGTCTTGGACTGCTATTTAGGGCTTTGTCTGATATGCTGAATTGTGATTGCTCCTTTGGATTGATACCAGATCTGAGATTAGTGAGTTGACGTATCTTTTGAGCGGTGTAATGTTCGAGCGAGTTTCTCCTTTTCCTGCACAGACTTCGAAACACGGGTTGCGACATATAGAAATATTGCGATGCCATGCAATGCAGTCAATTTTCCTAGAAATGCCGGTTTTAAGATCTAATACATGTAATCTGATATTTTGCGACAGTTTTGCTAATATGTAAAATATGAATGCCGTACACTTCTAAATGAGTGCAAATGATGAGGAAATTGCCGGCTAAAATATACAATATTTTCGACTGATCAAGAAGCTTCTATAAGAAAGATGAGGTGGAGAGCTTAGGTGTAATTTGCATTAAATGAATTAGTGACTCATGAGATGATTCATCCAAATGAGTTAATGAAGCATTTATTGCTTAATGACTCATGAGATGATTCATTGTTTGTATTAAATGAAGCATGGTTGTAAATATCACATAATGATTTATTTGATATTCTTTATGCTTCATCAAATATAGAAATTAGACATAATTCATATTCATTCTCACAAACACTTTCTCTCTCCTTAAGCTCTCTCTCTTCAAAGATCCAACCCTAATCCTCTCATGTGTTGAGATCCCAAGGGTTAGCGAGAATAATAGATCCCTAATCCATCTCTATATCCTCTAGGTTACCTTCATTAGCAATCATAGCCACCTAGTTACCTCAAGTGAGAGGTTAAAGCTTAGAGAAGGAACTCTCGGGTGGATCTTTTATCACATCGAGGAGGCCGACGAGGGGGTGAACAACAAGAACAAGAAGGACTAGAATCTTGAGGTATAATCATCTATCATAGTAGTTAATCACTTCTAGATAGTTGTTAGTTAGGGTTTAGCAAAGATCCGTAAAATTAGTCGATGTTAACTTGAACAAAATGATTGTTTTACCTATTCCGCCTCCCCGCATCATGTGGGGTGTCTAACGTCGACTTACAGTGGTATCAGAGTCTAGCTAAAACATAACTAACTTGTTAGCAAAGTCGTTAGAACTTCGATCGCAAAACGAACCCAAAAAAACAACATTTTCACATAGTTTCTGCCATTTTTAAAACGGGGTCTAAAAATTTTTCAAGGACCCTTAAAAATACAAGCAGGGTTTTTTAAGAATTGTGAAGAAATTTGGGACTGTGAATCGGCCAAACCACCGCGGAACCGCCGCCGATCCAAGCAGATCTGCGGCTGAGTTGACTCCGAGTCAACCCAAATTTGCTCAGTTATTCTTCTGTGTTGATGTTGTATTTTCTGGGATGTTTTTTTTCTGCTCAGGTTTTATGCGCACAGAGAATTGTTTGGAGTAGATTCATTTGTGTTGCTTGATCGAAATTCTCAGATGTTTGGCTAACTGGATTATATCTGTGTTGTGTTTGGAGTAGATTCATTTGAATGTGTTCGTAAACCTCCCCTAACTGCTAGTATGTCGGTTAGTAGGGGGTTGCACATTTCTGTAATGGTTTTTACTGGTTTGTGATTGTGAACTTGTTGGATTGTCGTGAATGGATAGCCGGGGATGTGAGACGAGTGTTTCTTTCATTCAAATGTAAATTGTAATTTGTTGTAATATTCTTTTGCGGGGAACATCCGGGTTGAGGTTGTAGCCACCGTTGTATTATTTCATTTACTGTTTTACTTCTCCTAGGATAGACCCAAGGTGGGGTGCACAAACTACCGGGTACTTTGAAGTGTTTAGTGGCCTACTCACGTTGTTGAGGGAGACCGCTTCACTTCGGGTACTAGACGGGTAGTTTGCCGTACCCGTAGGGGTCTAGGGTGGGGTTTTGGCTATTCATCGCGACTGTGTAATCCGTCTTTCTTTGCAGGCTCAAAAGGAATGCAGATTCGTAGAAAATCCAATATGTTCATCTGTGATCTGGAATGCTTATTATTGCGTCTGACGAATGTACAATATCTATATATGATATCTAGTAGGCGTCACTTATGTTTTCATCCGCGCTAGCCCAGCCTCCGCTCTGTCGTTAGTTAAGTAACCTAACGGGTGAATGACGGGGCCCAGTGGCGAATGCGGATGGCATAAGAGGACGTTGTATTTTCGTTGTTTTCTGCAATGATAGGTTAATTGATGGGACGCATTATATTAATGCAAAGAAAATAAACCAAAGTTGAATCGTTGGAACAGTTTAAAAGAAACCACTCGGTTATTTTTAAAACAGAAGATTTTTTAATTGCGGAGCTTAACCACTCCTTTTAAAAAGCTATCAGGTTCCTTCGGTTATATCAAGTTCACTACGTTCACGGTTTCGCCAAAACCAGTCGTAGCCCTCCGTCATTTCATATGAATGGTCAGGAGTATTCAAGCTATGTTTGTTTTGTTAGTTATATGTATACCCTAGAGGCCATTACTGTACATTGGATGTATATTGTAGTGGATGCTGGGACATATATAGGGAGGACTTTCTTGCTCGACATGATAGTATGCTATCTGGTTGCTCTTTACCTTAACATGTACACAGATTGTCTCTCTATTACATGTTGGTAAAGCCCTTAGGATGTGTACTTGACTACCTGGACTATGATGCGGATCATACTAGTGGGGACATGGTAGTCCATAAGTACATCCTTCAAAGTCCCTAGTCGTGGGTGTATCGAGACAGGGCATCGATATACCAGAGTAGACTAGCGTGTACCTTCTCGACCCATACAGATGGGCGATGGATGATCCCATATCCATTGGTGTTTGACATCAGAGATGATATACGGGTGCTCAGTAGAGACTGGGTACACTGGACGGACTCGCCGAGAACTCCCAGATGGTATTATACCTCACGTCAGATGGCAGTTCTCTGGTGACACTGGTACAGAGTAGTCTGTTGACCCGAGATCGTCATAGAGTCTTGTGTGGTTCCCACTGTGCTTTGATTTCCATCTTACCACGTCCAAGAGGGCGTGCAAAACGGTGGTTTTTGGGTACAGTCCCGAATCACATGGAGGCAATGAGCGATAGGAGGGGATTCGTCTCTCCCGGTATAGGGAGTTGATGTTGCGCTGTGTTCGATTGGCTATAACAGGAAATCCCTGGCCAGGGTTGCTGAGATTTACTGGTAAGTGTTACCAGTAGTTTCTCAAAATGTTATAGACCTCATATCGACACGACTTATCGAGCTATTGGGGTCTGACGTTTACCACCCCTAGGCGAGATATGCGACATATCAGACGGACAGACCGGACTGTACGGTAGTGTTACTGGTTGGATTCACTGGAGTGTGAGCGGGCTTGCTCGTCGATCTTCTGATCGCTCAATACCCGGGTGGCCGTTACGTTTAGCAGACCTCTTGCGGCTTGTGGGTGTTTGATATGATCATCACCTGCTGCCGGCGTATTGACGAGTCTTTAGAGTCCTACACAGAGGTTTCCTGGTTCAAGCGAAACGAAATAGGAGCGCATATGAGATATGTGCGGGACCGAGAATAATGCGTGTATGTGATACCGTATTCTATTCTCGCGATGAATGTATCGATTGGTTGTATGCGATATAACCTAGTTATTGAATCAAGTATTGATTCGATAAGCCGATACATTGGATACTAATCGGTTATATGCGATATGACCGGATCGTTAAATCAAGTGTTGATTTAATGGTTTAATGTATAATTATATATATTTGATATATTACTTTGCATTAACTAGTATCGGTTCACTTTAAATGGATTTTCTCGCTCGATATGTGCGCATTGCATATGCGATATGATTTTGTGCACTTGCTTGTATCATGTTTGATGATACATGCCTTTTGGTTAAGTGTAAAGAATTAAACCTTGGTTAATGAAATGGTTAGGGTTTACTATTTGCTTATTCATTTTATTCATTTATTTATTCTTTTGGAAAAAGAAAAGCAAATGAGAAAATGGTGGCATGTTTTGTTTTGTTCATGAAGTTTCATGAACAATTTGACTTTGTAACCATTTTGTCTCATGCTTAACCCTAACCATTCCACTTAACCCTAATCAATTCTCTACACTAAACCATGGTTCAATTATGATAAGTATTCTTTTTACTTTTCATTTTTAATAACTTATCATAACATTATCTTCTTCTTCTTCATCTTCTTCACTTGAAGAAAACCCTTCTTCATCAATGGTGATTGATGAGAATGAGTGAGAAATCCAATTCTAAAGTCTACCCACTTCCTATTTCTTCATCCTCTACCTCTTGCCAAGTAGTTGAGTGTGTTTCCTTCACAAATTTTCATGGCTTGGTGAAGGTGGAGCTTGATCTATCGATGCCTCGACGTAGATCATCTTCGGCATGGACATCGACGACCTAGCTCGCCATTTCTCCGACGAAGCCGACGCTAGAGCCCGGGAATTCATTTAGACAGCGAGGGGACTTCGTTGCGGTGCTATGGAGGTGGAGCACCGGATCTACAAAGGTTGTATTTCCGTTTAAACTTCAGTTAAGTTGTTAACTAGATTTCTTTTTCGCCTAGACATCTAGCCGACGATCCGTAGTCGGGTTTCTCGGCACCTAGATTTTTTGAAATTGGCATGGTTGATGCCTTGTGAGACCTCCTTAGCGTGCCTAGGAACCCTACAGTGGTATCAGAGCCTAGCTAGAGCCTTAGGCGAAGTTTAGACGGAGTTTGAAGTCCGATCGACCCGAAACCCCAACTCAAAAAATGCTCTCTGTCCTTTTTTCAAAAAATGGGTTTTTTCAATATTAAAAATATGCAGAAAAATCAGCAGGTGATTTTAAGAGTTTCTGTGAAATTCGTGTTCCTAAATCCATTGAACTGCCGCGGTTCCGCGGCACGAGCATGGCTCGTGCGGCGGTTCCGCGGCCGTACGGCCACCTTATTTAATATATTTTACACAGTAACTCCTAATTGATAATGCTGGATTTTCTGGGAATTTTTAATTTTTTATTCAAGAGTTGAATTTTCTGGGTTGTTTTGGGGATTCGAATGTTCGATCGGATTATCAAATTTTGTCTATGTGTTTTTCCGGATAATTTTTGAATATGTTAAAAAGTTCGACCGGATATAAATACCCAATTTTTCCCCTATCGGGAAATTTCCAAGTGTTGGATCTTTCCGTAGTTTAAAGACATTCTAAGTAGTGCAAGTAACTCGATGGACCCTCTAGAAGACAACAAACCTTAACTCGATTATGTGACCGTCTTGAACTGCCCTTTGAACCTTCGGGTTTGGGGCAGTACGGCGTGCCACATGTGAGGCGTTGGCTTGACCCTTCTACGGCTGGACCGTTGGTACTGAGGCACGAACTGAATGTTTTTAGACTTGTTTCATGTGTTGATCTGTATCGGGAAAACTTGGGTGTTCGATTGTTCGATCGGAAAGTTTGACATTTTCTATTTATCCGGAATGGGATACAATAATTGGAATTCACAAAAGTTATGAGATAACTGAATGAATGTTATAAACGTAGCACTTTAGTCTCACTTGATCGGTTGCCACGGAATTTTGATGTGATCAAAAGTCCGTCGCAATCACGTAGCGTACGCGGATACTCACCGGATAAACTTAATAGACAGCCTCACCCCATAGCCCCGACCAAGTGACTGTAGGAGAACCCCGTCGCCGAAAGCATCCGTCCGGGTGCTCGCGGTAGCGGTGTTCCGCCTTGGTGCACTTCGTCGACGGTATCGGGGGTGCAGCCGTCTACTGAAGTTTGCGACGAGCATTCGATCAGGATGTCAGGAATCTTGTTGAATTGCCCGACTTGATATTGAAAAGTGTTTTCGATAATGAGACTAAAATGCGGGGTTTATAATTGTTAGGCATGCGATGTCTAAGTAATTCATTTGGTCAGGCATGCGATGTCTGAAGAGATTGCGGATTCCAACTGTTGTAGTTTTACACTCTCTTTTCTGTGACCGTAAGTGTAATATGTGATATCGCCGGTTTCGTTGCTATATGTCAACGACAATTGGGATACGCATGTTTACTTACGTTGATGACATGTGATGTTATGTGTTGCTGGATATGTTATATTGGATTGTCGTGTTTGAATAGCCCGGGGGTTTTTATGTGAGATGAGTGTTTTTCATTTTCACTCATGTAAAAACTTCTATGTAATATTCTTTTATTGGGGCACTTCCAGTTGCGGAAGATGTCACCGTTTGTATATTATTTACTTTTCCGCACTAGGATAGACCCAAGGAGGAGGGCACAAGTAACCGGGTTCTGGAGTCCAGTGGGAGACCAACTCGAGGAGTCGAGTCTGGGTCTTCTAACTCCAGAATTGGTAGGGTTGCTTGCCGCTCTCGTAAGGGTCTAGGGGTGTGGGTTTGGCTATTCATCACGACCGTGGAATCCGTGTTTTATACTGGCTCGTATTGAAAACACGGACGTCCTAGTATATCCAATATTTCATATGTTTCTTCTGCTGCGATATCTGTGATGTGATCATGTGATGTTCTGTGATAGATACAGTATATAGTATATATGATATATTATATAGACGTTACTTATGTTTTACACCCGCGCTAGCCCTGCCCCGCTCTGTCGTTAGTTACCTAACCTAACGGTGCACGAGGGGACATCGAGGCGAATGCGGATGGCATAAGTGCACGTCGTATTTATCTGTGATGTTTAGGTACTTTAAATGATGGGACTTCATTAATGTGATTAATGAAATAAAAGAAACCTAAGATGTTGTAGAATCGAATTTCAAAATAAAACAGGTAGCTACAGTTCTTGCTTTGCACAGCGGTATATATGATATATCCTGCACCTTATTCGATGAGGAAAGGACCGAGATCCCTTCACCGGGAGTGACTCCTTTAGCAATAACTGGCAGATGCTACACACTCGGTTTGTCTTTTGATTGCTTTTAAGTGTTTTTGCTTTGCACAGTGATATATATGATATATCCCGCACCTCATTCGACGAGGAAAGGGCCGACGATCCCTTCACCGGGAGTGACTCCTTTAGCAAAACTAGAAAAGCCTCAAAAGCACTCCATTTCAAAATCATTTGATTCTACAACGATATCAAGTTCATTACGCAATAGGTTTTCAGAAAAACCTGTTGTAGCCCTCCGTCATTTCAGATAAGTAGTAGTTAGTATTCGTGCTGCGTTTGTTGGCCTTTGTCAAGGCGCAGTGTGCGGTAGCTAATTGGTGCTTATCTGCTTATGCATATGATGCAGATTGGGTTAGGGTAGTCGTGCGACCTTGTTGGCCTTTGTCAAGGGCCGTGCGGGTGGGTTTAATTCAATCAGGAAATGACGGGTTGAACTTGACTAGCATCCTATGGTTTGTTGGCCTTTGTCAAGGTCATAGGAGGTTAGGGGCAAAATATTATCGGGAATTTCAAGTGTTGAAATTTGCAATGAGATTGCATACCTTCTATGAGATAGTTGGATCCCGATACCCGCTGCGAGTAAGAGTTACTCCTGGGAGAGTCTTATACATTACAATTAGCCGATCAAGTAGGTGTCTAGAAAGGTGTCAACGGGGTTATGCCTCTGGGAAAATGAGGTTTACATTAATTAGGTTCGTGCGAAAGCACGGGGGACCTACCTCAAAGTACCGACACTGGCCTGGCTGAAAGATTGGCGAACTTGTAGTGTGTAATTAATCCCGGCTAGTCTTTCCTTTTAGGGTTTGAAGGAAGATTTGATAAAAAGCAGTGGGAGCCATCCTGATTAGATAAAATAATAACCAATCTATTCTTGCAAGAGCGCACGCTGAGTGTTTTCTTCTCTCTCTCTCCTGGTAGCGACCATGTCACGCCTTAATCAAGATAATAATACGGATTATTGACCGAACCCGCTTGTTATACTGAGCTGGGGAACGTTGGTCCCGCTCCAACT
The DNA here is from genome assembly GCA_030015575.1 of Agapanthus africanus. NCBI lineage: Eukaryota > Viridiplantae > Streptophyta > Magnoliopsida > Asparagales > Amaryllidaceae > Agapanthus > Agapanthus africanus. Next base: position 134,440,674 of record JASDDO010000004.1, on the reverse strand, counting down.
TATAATTGTTATAAGACAGAGCAGGAAATTGGGGAATACCAGATTTCCCGTGCCGCCCAAACGAAGAGAGTGCATGCTGATGCATCATCTTCGGGTGTGTTCATTACAAAGAACTGTTTCTCAGTATCCTCCGAATCTTGGGTATATGATACCGGATCAGGATCCCAGATATGTAATCTGTTACATAGGGCTACAAAAGGGTAGAAAAACTGAGAACGGGTGATAAGTTTCATGAGGCAGAAAACGGGGCAAAAGTTGCAGCCAAGTCTGTCGGTCACTGTCACCCTGTATTACCAATACATTGATTCTGAACGAATGTTATTAGATACCGAACCTGATATACAAAATCATATTGGTCTCTTTATAAGTAAAGAAAGGATATAATTTTGTATTGTTGGATAATGTTTTGAACATTTCCTATATCAAAAGTTGATCGGTTCAGGCACGTTATCTAAAAGCATTGATGTTCTAAATCAAACTACAGTTCTTAGTATATAGAACACACACAAGAGGAAGAGTTCAGAATTGAACCGTTTCTTCTTGAGGTATTGTAGACTAGGTCATATCAATGCGACCCGACTAGCTGGAGTTACATATAGATGCATATTTAAATCAGTTTGAATTTACATCTTATGAAACTCGCCAGTCATGTCACAATGATAAGATGAACATAGCTCTGTTTATTGGAAACAGAGAAAGAGTTAGTGAACTCTTGGGATGATACATGTTGATGTATAAAGGTCCCCTGTCTACACATACCTAGTAAGGTTCTTTGTACTTCATTACATTCTCTGATAATCTCTCAAGATTCAGACATATGTTCCTGTTGAAACACAAGTCTGAACCTTTTGAGATATTCACAGAATATAAGATAGAAGTAGAGAACCGATACGGGTATAAGTGTTATGTCCTATGATGAGATCAAGGAGGAGAATACTTGAGCACGGAAATCCTGGACTATTTTAAAGGAGAATGAGATTCTCTCTCAGCATTACTCCTCCGTATACACCATTATACACCATTGCACGATGGTATGTCGGGGCGGAGCAGATACACCCTATTTGATATGGTGTGCTCTATGATGAGTAATACTGAGTTACCTTTTTCCTTAGGGGGTTATGCACTTGAGAAGTTGCATACCTATTGAATAGGGTTCCAATCAAATCAGTTGCCTACCGCTTCATATGTGATATGGAATGGGAAGAGCCCATATCTTAAGTTAGTTAAGATTTGGGGTTGTCTGACCTATGTCTAAAAGCAAAATCCGGACAAGCTCGAGGCAAGGTCTGTAATGTACAACTGGAAAGGTTCCAGCTATACAACTTGCAGTCGATGATTTGATAAAACCAAAGGATTCAGTAGATTCTAATGAACCTCAGCCTCTCCGTCGATCTAGTAGGGTTCCTCACCCACCTGAGAGATACTTCGGTTTCTCTATGACAGTGGGAGCGAGGAATGCATCATGAGATGATGACCCAACTAGCTTCGAGCTGGCCATCAGGAGTGAGACTCTGTAAGAATGGCTGGATGTTTATCGATCTGAGATGGAATCCTTATACACCAACAAAGTATGGACTTTGGTTGCTATATCTGAAGGGTTAAATCCCCATCAGGAGCAAGTATATCTTGAGAAGATTACTTGGTGTACTTGGAAAGGTTGAGACTTTCAAAGCTAGACTTGTTAAAGGTTTTCGTCATCAACCAGGCGTGGATAATGATGAAACCTTTTCCAGTGCCTATGCTTAAGTCCATCCGGATCCTACTTGCCACGGCTACATACCATGACTACGATATCTGGCGGTTGGGTGCCATGACTGCTTTTCTAAATGATGATTTAGAAGAGTGCGTCTGTAAGTACACAGCCAGAGGGCTTCGTAAACAGTGGGAGCAGCGGAAACGTGTGCAAGATGTTTTATCTGATAAAGCAGGCATCGCGGAGTTGGAACATCTGTTTTGATGGATTAGTCAAAGAGTTTGACATCATCAAAATGGTAGATGAACCTTGTATAAACAAAAAGGTAGTAGGGAGTATGGTGGCGATTCACGTAGAGTACGTGGATGACATACTCTTGATAGGGAAGTAGTTTCCTATGCTACGCTCGATCAATCTCCGATTATCACAAAGATTCTCGAAATAGGATCAAAGTGATACCTACTAAATCCTGGATTTTGGATCTATGAGATAGATCTAATTGGATGTTAGGAATCTCACTAGCTGTAGTGAGATGGTATCAGTTGATCCTGGGGAGAATCACTGGAAGTGTTCCAGGGTGATAAAGACGACTGAATGTCAGTCGCAGGCATTGTCTTTACCCTCAATCGAGGGACGGTATGTTGGAAGAGTTCCAAGCTAGATACCGTGACATACTAGACGATAAAGGCAGGATACATCGCTACTTAAGATGCTACCAAAGAGGCTGTTTGGATGTATAATGGTTCATGAGATGAACTATGTTCCTACCATTGTGAGACAATGGAATGGTGGCTTATGCCAAGGAACGCCGGTCCCATCAGTGATCCAGACTTATTCTAAGGCAGTATCACCTGATCATGGAGATGGTTGATCTCCAAGGTGATCGAGGCAAGGAGAGCAGACTCAGAGGATAACACGGCGGATCCACTCATGAAGGCCTATTCCCTGAGAAAGACTTTTATGGGATGGTTGAGTATGAGATACTACAACCACTGCTACAGATGGCCCTAGTGCAAGTGGGAGATTATTAGTTATATGTATGCCCTAGAGGCCATTACTGTACATTGGATGTATATTGTAGTGGATGCTGGGACATATATAGGGAGGACTTTCTTGCTCGACATGATAGTATGCTATCTGGTTGCTCTTTACCTTAACATGTACACAGATTGTCTCTCTATTACATGTTGGTAAAGCCCTTAGGATGTGTACTTGACTACCTGGACTATGATGCGGATCATACTAGTGGGGACATGGTAGTCCATAAGTACATCCTTCAAAGTCCCTAGTCGTGGGTGTATCAAGACAGGGCATCGATATACCAGAGTAGACTAGCGTGTACCTTCTCGACCCATACAGATGGGCGATGGATGATCCCATATCCATTGGTGTTTGACATCAGAGATGATATACGGGTGCTCAGTAGAGACTGGGTACACTGGACGGACTCGCCGAGAACTCCCAGATGGTATTATACCTCACGTCAGATGGCAGTTCTCTGGTGACACTGGTACAGAGTAGTCTGTTGACCCGAGATCGTCATAGAGTCTTGTGTGGTTCCCACTGTGCTTTGATTTCCATCTTACCATGTCCAAGAGGGCGTGCAAAACGGTGGTTTTTAGGTACAGTCCCGAATCACATGGAGGCAATGAGCGATAGGAGGGGATTCGTCTCTCCCGGTATAGGGAGTTGATGTTGCGCTGTGTTCGATTGGCTATAACAGGAAATCCCTGGCCAGGGTTGCTGAGATTTACTGGTAAGTGTTACCAGTAGTTTCTCGAAATGTTATAGACCTCATATCGACACGACTTATCGAGCTATTGGGGTCTGACGTTTACCACCCCTAGGCGAGATATGCGACATATCAGACGGACAGACCGGACTGTACGGTAGTGTTACTGGTTGGATTCACTGGAGTGTGAGCGGGCTTGCTCGTCGATCTTCTGATCGCTCAATACCCGGGTGGCCGTTACGTTTAGCAGACCGCTTGCGGCTTGTGGGTGTTTGATATGATCATCACCTGCTGCCGGCGTATTGACGAGTCTTTAGAGTCCTACACAGAGGTTTCCTGGTTCAAGCGAAACGAAATAGGAGCGCATATGAGATATGTGCGGGACCGAGAATAATGCGTGTATGTGATACCGTATTCTATTCTCGCGATGAATGTATCGATTGGTTGTATGCGATATAACCTAGTTATCGAATCAAGTATTGATTCGATAAGCCGATACATTGGATACTAGTCGGTTATATGCGATATGACCGGATCGTTAAATCAAGTGTTGATTTAATGGTTTAATGTATAATTATATATATTTGATATATTACTTTGCATTAACTAGTATCGGTTCACTTTAAATGGATTTTCTCGCTCGATATGTGCGCATTGCATATGCGATATGATTTTGTGCACTTGCTTGTATCATGTTTGATGATACATGCCTTTTGGTTAAGTGTAAAGAATTAAACCTTGGTTAATGAAATGGTTAGGGTTTACTATTTTCTTATTCATTTTATTCATTTATTTATTCTTTTGGAAAAAGAAAAGCAAATGAGAAAATGGTGGCATGTTTTGTTTTGTTCATGAAGTTTCATGAACACTTTGACTTTGTAACCATTTTGTCTCATGCTTAACCCTAACCATTCCACTTAACCCTAATCAATTCTCTACACTAAACCATGGTTCAATTATGATAAGTATTCTTTTTACTTTTCATTTTTAATAACTTATCATAACATTATCTTCTTCTTCTTCATCTTCTTCACTTGAAGAAAACCCTTCTTCATCAATGGTGATTTATGAGAATGAGTGAGAAATCCAATTCTAAAGTCTACCCACTTCCTATTTCTTCATCCTCTACCTCTTGCCAAGTAGTAGAGTGTGTTTCCTTCACAAGTTTTCATGGCTTGGTGAAGGTGGAGCTTGATCTAGCGATGCCTCGATGTAGATCATCTTCGGCATGGACATCGACGACCTAGCTCGCCATTTCTCCGACGAAGCCGACGCTAGAGCCCGGGAATTCATTTGGACAGCGAGGGGACTTCGTTGCGGAGCTATGGAGGTGGAGCACCGGATCTACAAAGGTTGTATTTCCGTTTAAACTTCAGTTAAGTTGTTAACTAGATTTCTTTTTCGCCTAGACATCTAGCCGACGATCCGTAGTCGGGTTTCTCGGCACCTAGATTTTTTGAAATTGGCATGGTTGATGCCTTGTGAGACCTCCTTAGCGTGCCTAGGAACCCTACATGTTTGGCCCTTAGTCAAGACATAGCGGTTGGTAGCTACTGGGGTGTTCACATGGAGCATAGATAGATGCGTTGGTTTGGGACAGTCGTATTACTTTGTTTGGCCCTTAGTCAAGAGTATAAACGGGTGGGTTCAAATCAACCTGGATAATGACGGGTAGAACTTGATATGTGACTTATGATTTGTTGGCCCTTAGTCAAGGTCATAAGAACATGGGGCAAAAATCCACATCGGGAGTTTATAAAGAAACTGAAACTTGCTAGTGTTGCATACCATTTGGAGTTTGATAATGTTGGTAGGATTCCTTCAGCATTATCACACGATAATATTTGGATCCCGATCCTACTCTGAGTATATGCTACTTATCGGGAGATTCGTCACTTAACGATCAATGCTATAAACCAAGTATGTGTCTAGAACAGTGTCAGCGGGGCTATGCCTCCGGAGAAAAGAGGTTATTTAATTAAGGAACTTCGCGAAAGCGTCGTAAAACCTCCCTTGAAGTACCGACACTAGCCTTGCTGAACGGTTAAGCAAGTATTGTACGGTGAGATCAGTCCTGACTAATTCTTCTTTTATGGTTTGAGGAAGGATTCGAGAAACAGTGGGAGCCATCCTGTTTAGATAAACTAAAAACCACTCTAAACTTGCAAGAGCATCATACTAAAATGTTTCCTCTCTCTCTCTCTTAACAGCAACGATCTTGTGACCATGACTAGGTTACATCTAGATAACAAGTTGACTGAATCTGACTTTTAGGACTGACAAAGGTCTGTCCAGATGTCCATTGCCTATGACAAGCTGGACCACCCTATTACTACTCAAGCCCCCGCCGTCCCAGGTCCAGTTCCCTCCATCGCGGATATGGATATCCGTCAGACAAGGGAAAAGGACAGTGCGAATGCCAAGTGCCTCGTGTTAGCTTCAGTTGATGGTGTATACCAGAAGAAGCATGGGAAGATGGACTTAGTTTCCATCTTGCACCATATCAAAGATTTATATGGAGAGCAATCTCATGTTGCGAGATATGAGACCTCGAACGAATTTCTTCAAGTGAGGTTGGCTGTCGGGTCATCTGTAAGGGACGACGTCCTTACGATGACTAGCTATATTGATGAGCTCACAGACCTGGAGACAACGTTGGGAAACAGGTCATGTGATGTCTTATTTCCACAGTCCCTAACCTCTACTTACACCCTGAAAGAAACCAGGGAGACACCCTCTCTGCTTAATGGGGGACTTTCTTCTTCTGCATCCAGGGCGAAAGCAAAGGGTGAAAAGAAGAAGACCTCCACAAAGCCGATATACGGTGTCAGTGAAGTAGAAGGAAAGGGAAGAGAAAAAGTTTCGGGACTTGGTGTAGGGAAGGAGGGATGCTCCTATTGTTATGGGAACGGACATTGGCAGAAAGATTGCATGGCTTTGGAAGCCAGTTGCCAGGATTCGAAGCATGTTGTGGCTTCGGCCTTGGGTGCGTTTGTAATTGAGAACTGTTTGTCAATTAACTCTACTTCCTGGATACTAGATACCGGAGCAGGATCTCATATCTGTAATTCATTACATGCTTTGAGAAACCGTAGAGTTATTAGAGTAGACGATTTGTCTCTCAGAGTTGCGAACGGAATGAGCGTGGACGCTGAATCCGTGGGAGAATATTGCCTAGGTTTGACAAGTGGGTAGATATTGATTCTACGTAACTGTTTGTATGTACCTAGTTTGACTTGTAATATCATATCAGTGTCCTCACTTTCGAGAGAGGGATATGATTTTACATTCGTAAGCGATGTAGTAAACATCCACCTAAATCAAGTTCTGATTGGGTTCGGTACATTAGATGACGGTATATACCTATTAAATCAAGCTCAGGTTTTTAATGTCCAGAACACACTTAAAAGAAAGTCTCCGGAAATAAATTAGTCTTTCTTATGGCATTGTAGACTAGGTCACATTAATGAAACACGGTTGACTAAGTTACATAGAGAAGGATATTTGAATCCGTTCGAATATCAATCTTATGCTACTTGTGAATCTTGTCTCATGGGAAAGATGACAAAGACTCTGTTTACTGGACACGGAGTAAGAGCAAGCGGGCTCTTGCGACTTGTACACAGTGACGTGTATGGTCCAATGTCTACACATGCAAGAGGTGGTTATTCCTACTTCATTACTTTTATGGATGATTTCTCTAGGTATGGACATATCTTCTTGATGAAGCATAAATCCGAGGCCTTTGAGAAATTCCGAGAATACAAGAATGAAGTGGAAAACCAGACAGGAAAAAGTATTAAGACACTGAGATCCGATTGAGGTGGTGAATACTTAAGTGCCGAGTTCCTGGGTTACCTAAAAGAGAAAGGAATTCTCTCTAAGCTTACTCCTCCATACACTCCACAACATAACGGTGTATCGGAAAGACAGAACCGAACCCTATTGGATATGGTACGTTCCATGATGAGTAAGGCTGAGTTACCGCGATCTTTCTGTGGTTATGCACTAGAGTCAGCTGCATATCTTTTGAACCAGGTTCCAACCAAAACTGTGCCTACCACACCATATCAGATGTGGAGTGGGAAGAAACCCTGTCTTAAACACTTTAGGACATGGGGATGTCCAGCTTTTGTTAAAAAGCAGCATGCGGACAAGCTCGATGCACGTTCAATACAGTGTAAGTTTGTGGGATATCCAAAGAAGTCCAAGGGGTATTATTTCTTTTACGTAGAAGAACAAAAGGTTTTTGTTTCTCGTCATGCCCACTTCTTGGAAGCTGAATTTTTAGAAAATCAGAAGAGTGGGAGCGCAATAGAACTGGAAGAAATTCCAGAACCACAAGCTGTTACTGAAAGTATGGTAGAACCAGAAGTTTCAGAAGAAAGGGACATCCCAGTGCCTATCCGCAGAAGTAGTAGGCAGTCTCATCCGCCCGAGAGATACTACGGTTTTCTCATAGATGGGGATCGAGAGGATTGCATCATTGACAATGATGACACTACTAGCTTCCAGCAAGCCATTCAGAGCGGCGACTCAGTAAGATGGCTGGATGCAATGCGGACCGAAATGGAGTCCATGTACACCAACAAAGTATGGACTTTGGACATTGCTCCAGATGGGGTAAAACCCGTAGGATGTAAGTGGATTTTCAAGAAGAAGATTGGTGTAGATGGACAGGTGGAAACCTGTAAGGCTAGACTTGTTGCAAAGGGTTTTCGTCAAAGACTTAGTTTGGACTATGATGAAACTTTTTCTCCAGTGGCTATGCTCAAATCCATTCGGATCCTTCTTGCCATTGCTGCCTTCCACGATTATGAGATCTTGCAGATGGACGTAAAGACGGCTTTTCTAAATGGAAATTTGGAAGAGTGTGTCTATATGGATCAGCCAGAGGGATTCATTCAGAGTGGGAGCAGCGGTAAAGTGTGCAAGTTGCTTAAGTCCATTTATGGACTAAAGCAGGCATCGCGGAGTTGGAACATCTGTTTTGATGATACTGTTAAAGAATTCGACTTTATCAAGAATCCAGATGAACCATGCATATGCAGTAAGATTGTAGGGAGAGCTGTAGTATTCCTCGTCTTGTACGTGGATGACATTCTCTTGATAGGAAATGACATTCCTATGCTACAATCTGTCAAAGGATTCTTGTCACACAGGTTCTCCATGAAAGACCTGGGTGATGCCTCTTACATTCTGGGGATCCAAATCTATCGTGATAGATCTAAGAGGATGTTGGGACTTTCGCAATCCAGGTATATCAACACTATACTGAAAAGATTAAGTATGGAAGATTCTAAGCGCGACAATTTACCGGCTTGTCACGGAATCACCCTCATCAAAGAGATGTCTCCCAAGACTGATTTGGAAAGGGATCGCATATCGATTATACCCTACGCTTCTGCAGTAGGCTCTATAATGTATGCGATGTTGTGCACCAGACCAGATGTAGCTTACGCACTGAGCGTGGTAAGCCGGTATCAGTCAGACACAGGGGAGAAGCACTGGATAGCAGTAAAGAACATTCTCAAGTACCTGAGAAGGACTAAGGATATGTTCTTGGTTTACAGCGGAAAAGACCTCAAGATCGAGGGTTTTGCTGACTCCAGCTTCCAGAGTGACAAGGATGACTCCAAGTCCATGTCAGGTTATGTCTTTACCCTCAATGGAGGGGCGGTGTGCTGGAAGAGTTCCAAGCAGGATACCGTTGCTGACTCGACGATGGATGCGGAGTATATCGCTGCTTGCGATGATGCAAAAGAAGCGGTCTGGATGAAGTAGTTCCTCACAGAATTTCAGGTGGTTCCATCCATTGTTGATCCAATACCTATATATTGTGACAACAACGGCGCTATAGTTTTAGCGAAGGAACGCAGGTCCCATCAGAAGTCCAGACACATCTTAAGGCGGTATCACCCGATAGGGAGATCATAGATCGCCGGGAGATCGAGGTCCGGAGAGTTGCTACAGAGGAGAACACTGTAGATCCATTCATAAAGGCCTTACCTCAGACACAGTTCGAGAGGCTATTCGAGATGATGGGTCTTCGATACGCCAGTACATGGCCCTAGTGCAAGTGGGAGATTGTTAGTGTATATGCCCTAAGGGCCATTATTGTATCATACTAGCTTGTATATTACTTCATGGAATCTTGGGATATTCAAAGTTATATTAACAGTCTTGCTCAACATAGTAGTATGCTACTTGGTTTATATCTATCTTAATATGTGTATATGTTTCTTTTAGCATATCGCGAATACATATTGATAGAGCCCATAGGATCTTGCTAGATTATCAGCGTTGTGATGGCAGTCACACTAGTGGGGGCTGGGTAGTCTACAAGCACCTCCTTTTTCAGGTCCCTAGTCATAGGATTATCGAGACAGGGTATCGATACTCCAGAGTAGACTAGTGTGTACGCTTCTCATCCCAGCAGGGGAAATGGTCTATCCCACAGCCATTAGTACGTTGTGCTGGAGATAGTATACAGGTGCTCGTTGGGTTATGGGTACACCGGACAAGACTCGCAGGGAACTGTTGGTTGGTATTATACCCGCCATCAGTTAATAGTTCCCAGGTGACATGAGTACAACATAGTCCACAGACTTGATACTGCTGCTTCGTCTCGAGTGTGTTCCCACTGTTCTTTGATTGCTACCCTACTACGGCTCAAAGGAGTCGTGCAAACAGGTAGCAGTTGGGTGCAGTCCCGAAGCACTTGGAGGCAGTGGCGGTTAGATAGGATTCGTCTCTCCTGGTATTGGGAGTTGATATCGCGCTGTGTTTGGAGAGTCATTACGCAAAGTCCCTGGCTAGGGCAAACGAGATTTACTGGTAGGATTTCCAGTAGCTTCTCAAGGTGTAATGGGCTTCACTCCGACACGACTTATACCGCTTTTAGGGGACTGACGCTTGCCGCCCCCTTAGACCCGATATGTGATAGTCCTAGACGGACAGACCGGACTGTACGGAGATTGTCACATCAGGCTCAGTAGGAGTTCGGATGGGTTTCCTCATCGTCCTTCTTATCGACATCTACCTGGGGACCGTTACGTACAACTAGTACCGCTTGCGGCCTGTGGTTAAACCCACTGCCAGCGTAGTGTCGAGTCTTTAGAGTCCCACACAGAGAGTTTCCCTGCTTCAGGCGAAACGATATAGAGGTCGTATGGTTTTACGACAGAGTTCGGACACATACGTGTATTTATGCACGTACGATGTTCGGACAGTTTTTACTAGCGGGCTTTAGTTTAAGCCAGATTCTAGTATTGGATTATTGGATTTATACAGTCTCAGTATTTCCGTGTTTTCACGGATGGGAGGGGCATTCTCGTAATTAGTCGAGAAGCTTCTAGAAGAAAGATGAGGTGGAGAGCTTAGGTGTAATTTGTATTAAATAGATTAGTGACTCATGAGATAATTCATCCAAATGAGTTAATGAAGCATTTATTGCTTAATGACTCATGAGATGATTCATTGTTTGTATTAAATGAAGCATGGTTGTAAATATCACATAATGATTTATTTGATATTCTTTATGCTTCATCAAATATAGAAATGAGACATAATTCATATTCATTCTCACAAACACTTTCTCTCTCCTCAAGCTCTCTCTCTTCAAAGACCGAACCCTAATCCTCTCATGTGTTGAGATCCTAAGGGTTAGCAAAACTAATAGATCCCTAATCCATCTCTATTTCCTCTAGGTTACCTTGATTAGCAATCATAGCCACCTAGTTACCTCAAGTGAGAGGTTAAAGCTTGGAGAAGGAACTCTCAGGTGGATCTTCTATCACATCGAGGAGGCCGACGAGGAGGTGAACAACAAGAACAAGAAGGACTAGAATCTTGAGGTATAATCATCTATCATAGTAGTTAATCACTTCTAGATAGTTTTTAGTTAGGGTTTAGCAAAGATCCGTAAAGTTAGTCGATGTTAACTTGAAAAAAATGATTGTTTTACTTATTCTGCCTCCCCGCATCATGTGGGGTGTCTAACGTCGACTTACACATTTATCACGCCTGGAGCGATTATTGTATATTGGTATATATACTAGTAGATGTTGTATATGTTTTGCACCCGCGCTACTCCAGTCCCCACTCTGTCGTTAGTTAAGTAACTTAACGGGTGATGACGGGACCCAGTGACGAATGCAGATGGCATATACGTATATTTTATTTTCGTTCTTTTCTGGTGTGATTTATTGATGGGACTGCGTTGATTCTGATCAATGCAAAGGAAAACAAACCTGTTTGACGTTGTTGGAACAATTTTCAAAAAGTGTTATTACAAAAACGTTTTCTTTTGTTTTGCACATTGGTATTCAGTTGGAATATCCTGCACCTCATTCGACGAGGCAAGGGCCGAGATCCCTTCACCGGGAGTGACCCCTTGGGCAGAATTTTGCGTCAGGGTAATAATTTCACTATAGTCAATTACTTGTTGCTTTGCATCGCGGTATTCATTTGCAATATCCTGCACCTTATTCCACGAGGAAAGAGCCGAGATCCCTTCACCGGGAGTGACCTCTTTAGCAAAGGTTTTCGCCGCTATATTTTTGTAAAAAGCTATCAGGTTTCTTCAGCGATATCAAGTTCGTTACGTTAAAGGTTTTTTGCCAAAAACCAGCCATAGCCCTCCGTCATTTCAGTTCGGTATTCAGTAGTATTCAAGCTATGTATTTTGACCAACGCCAATGCATAGTGTTTGGTAGCTGCTGGGTATTCATCTGTTGCATAGATAGATGAGTTGGTTTGGGACAGTCGTTCTGCCATTTGGCCAATGTCAGGGGTATGTACGGGTGGGTTCAAATTAACAAGATAATGATGGGTAGAACTTGACATGTGACTTATGGCATTTTGGCCAACGTCAAGGTCATAAGAGCATGGGACAAAAATCCATATCGGGAGTTTCTAAAGAAACTGAAACTTGCCAAGCATGCGTATACCTTCTGGAGTGTGATAACGTGAGTGGATTCCTTCACTTTATCATACGATGAGAGTTGGATCCCGATTCCCACCGATGAGTTGGTTTACTCTTCGGGTAATCCCGACTAATTCTTCTTTCAGGTTTGGAGGAGAATTTGACGATACAGTGGGAGGTTTCCTGATTAGATAAAGTGATAACCATTATGATCTAGGTTAGAGTGCACGCAGAGTGTTTCTTTTCTCTCTCTCTATGGCAGCGACCATTGACCGACCCTAGACTATGACTCAGTGACCAAGTTGACCAAACCTTCTTATAAACATACTGGTTTTTGGATTGTCTGAGTTGCATAAGTCATTGCCGCTCCTTCTTTTACCCTTTGCATTTCTCCAGAACACCTCGTATTACTACGAACATCCACTTCCATTGGATAAATCCATCGTATGGTTATATACAAACTCGAAGGGACTTCTTCGAGGATGGATTCAGGTTCAGGAGAAATTGAATTGGTTTATTCAGTTGTCTTTTATCATCACCTTCTCTCAGGTTGCGAGGGCTCCTTGGTTTAGGAGAGTACACCTATTATGCTTATTGGATAGTCTTCTTCCAAACCATAGGCAGGTGCCGAAAGGTAGGGAAAGAAGAAAACCAATTAGCCTAAGTAGGGTGTACAGAAGGTAACAAGTAAAGACAAAATTAAAGGGATTAGAAAGAGGGCAAAGTAAATTGCGACTGCTATCATTCACAACCAAACCGCGTAGTTCATCGCCCCTCCTACTTCACCTTTGCATTTCTCCAGAACACCCCGTATTATTACGAACATACACTTCCATTGGATAAATCTATCATATGGTTATATACGAACTCGAAAGAACTTGTTCCAGATTCGAGGATGGATTCAGATTCAGGTTCAGGAGAAATAGAATAAGGTTTTATTCAGTTGTCTATTATCATCACCTTCTCTTAGGTTGCAAGTACTCCTTGGTTTAGGAGTATACACCTATTACGCTTATTGGATAGTCTTCTTCCAAACCATAGGCTGGTGCCAAACGGTAGGGAAGGAAGAAAACCATTTTGCCTAACGATGGTGTAAAGAAGGTAACGACTAAAGACAAATAAATGGATTTGGAGAGATGGCAGCGAAATATATGGTTACAGTCATGAATCTGGATAATGGAAGAGGCATTACTAGGAATACCAGGATACCCCTTCGAAACATTTTCATGTTTCAGTTTCACTGTGCATTGTTAAAGGAAAACTGATTTCCCGATTAGATACTTACTCCATGGTATGTATTTACCAGGTATGATTCTCACATCTGCATGGTTTTACAGATGATGAGTGGGAGTAAGTTATTGGGAATTAGGTGATCATCCTCATTATATCGGAATTCGTTGTAATTGGTGATATTTGAGGTAATCGCCTGGGTTTTTGCCGGACGACAACTATTTGGTTTTGAGTATCTGTTGTTGTGCACCAATTTCAAACTGATATATCTGTACGTTTATTTTTATAAAGTGAGATATAACTTTTTGAAATTATTTCCGTAACATTTACTTATATCAGTTGACGATTGGGTAAGGAGCATTGAACAACGGAGTAGTTCTTAACCATAAGTACAGTTTTCAACCTACGATGCACAGGTTTTGAGTTATTCAACTCAGCGGACATATACGGAGTATTGTATGTTGTCCAGTGCCCATCAGGACAAAGGGGTTGGTACTCGTACTATGTTCTGTTTACTCGTGACTTCTCTAGATTTTAAACAAGTGTTTCATTGAAATACAATGTCTATGTTTTGAGAAGTTATAGGTACAAGAATAAAGTAGAGAACCAAGTATCGCAAGTATCAGGATTCTTCGAAGAGATCGCAGATGTAGATACTTGTGATTGGTATTTAGTTGATAGTAATGGTTTTGAGAAACTTGTTTCTCTTTCAGGTTACTCATAATTGGATGCATTCCTAAGTTGAGTAATGCTGATTAGCCTTTTTCCATTAAAGTTGATATGCACTGGAAACAGCTGCATGATTTGAATCTGGTTCCAATTAAATAAGTGCCAAAGTTTTTATATTGGATATAGAATGGTTCATATCTTAACGATGTTAAGGTACGGGGAGTTGTCCGGCTTATGCTTAAAACCATACTCTGGATAACTCAAGGCACGTTTCTGTAATGGCAGTTTGTGGGTTGACCCGGGTTATGTCGAGGGTTGACTTTCTACCATCTGGAAAATCAATAGTGATATTGTTCTTGACTCGCCACAGTTTTAGTAAAATGGATTTTTTTTTTCAGAAAACAGTAGTGGGAGTATGGTAGAACTGGAAGTGATTCCAGAACCGCAAACGATTATGGAAAGTTTAATAGAACCTAAAGATTCAATCAGGTTTAACATTCCATTAGCCACTCCACAGATATGGTGGGTAACCTCAGGCACCCGAGAGGTACTTTGGTAGCCTCAGGGACGGTGACAGGGAGGTTCTTGTTTACCCAGACTTGACACTATTGTTGTTCCAGGCTATGAGATTCGGCAGGAGGATGAGTATAGCGTCGATCTAAACTAGTTTTAGAAGTGCACGTATATATTATTCTGCCAGAGGGTTGTTGTGGTCAGTGGGAGCAGCGGAAGCATAGTGGGCAACTAGCTTATGTCTATTTATAGACTAAAGCAGATATAGCGGAGATAGATCATCTATTTTTGATGTGACAGTCATGGGTTTGACTTCATCAGAATAGGGGATGGATCTATTAAGAAGGTAGTAGAGCGTGATGTCCTGGTATTTGTATGACATACACAGAGTAGGAAGTAAAATTCCTATACTATGATCAGTTATACTTTGGTTGTCACACAGTTGTTTCTCCACACAGGATATGGATATAATATCAGACATTCTGGTTACTAGATCTATAGTTTTAGATCTTGATTTAGGTAGTTTCCTAATCTGGGTACTTAGACAGTATTCTAAAGTTGTTTTAGAATGGACGACTCCTGGCATGGTGGTGTACCTACAGGTGATGGAGTCTCCCTCTCTAAAGGTGTCTTACAGACTAAAGGGGAGAGGGATGTGCATGGTTGGCATATCACTTGCTTAGGCAATTGAGTTGATCATGAGAAGTCAAGTACAACACCTGATGTTGTTTTTGCACTAGATACAATAAGTTTATATTAATCCAATCCTGGAGAAACATTCGGAAGCAGTTTTAGAATATAAGTGAATGCTCTACGGATTTGATGACGGCAGCCTCCTTCGGAGACGGTTATCATTCCAGGCTTCCAAGATGACATGGATGACAGGGTGATTGTCAGAGTTATAGTTTTCCCTCTGACGAAGGGGGCAGTAGTTTGGACAGGTGGTCCAAGAGGATACTGTGGGAGGTATGGTGCATGATATTGACTAGGTTCAGTTGACGATACAGTCTAAGAAGTTTGGATTTGGAGTTCATTCATGAACTAGGTCCAATCAGATATCCAGACATATTCTAAGACAGGTATTACTCAATTCGGGAGATGGCTTTCCCCGCGAACTTGAGATTAAGAGAGACATAGAAAGAAACATCAGGGCGGATCCACTCATTGATGCTATTTCTCGAACACAAGAGTTTTACAAATGAGCTTTGTGAAACTGATTAGTAGAGGAGTTGGATGTTCCGCATCACACGGGCTGTGAGTATGCAACATCGCAATAATTAGCCTTAGGTGCAAGTGGGAGATTGTTGGTCGTAGTGCCCTCAAAGTCAATTATTGGATCGCTGGCAGGTGATTTCAATGATTGGGGAGGACCTATAACGGTAGGACAGTCTTACTCGAGATGATAGTATGCTATCTGGTTTGCCTTTATCATCGTGTACAGCTTTAGGTGACATGGTCACTATTACACATTGATAGAGCCCTTAGGATTCTTGCTTGCCTACCAGCAGTATGATGGAGATCATATACGTGAGAGTTCGGTATTCCATAAGCACATCCTTAAAAGTAGTCCCTAGTCGTGGGAGTTTCGAGATAGGACATCGATACTCCAGAGTAGACTAGTATATACAGTCGAGACCCCGACGAGGGGCGGTGGCCGGTCTCACAAGCCATTGGTGTCAGTTGGATCACCTAAGATGTATACAGGTGCTCATTGGGTTATGAGTGCACCGGACAGGACTCGCCGGGAACATGCTAGTTGGTATTATACCTAGCATCAGATAATAGTTCCCTGGTGACATATGTACAGGTTAGTTCATCGACCTGAGGTCGTCATTTGTCTCGTATGAGTTCCCACTGTGGTTAGATTACTACCCTACCAGGGCTCAAAGGAGTCGTGCAAACAGGTTTTAGTTGGGTACAGTCCCGAGCCACATAGAGGCAGTGAGCGGATCGGTAGGGAATTCGTCTCTCCCGGTATTGGGGGTGAGATCGCGCTGTGTCTAGGAGAGCCATTACACCAAGTCCTTGGCCAAGGCAGGTGAGAATTACTGGTAGGTATTCCAGTAATTTCTCAGGGTGTTCAGGGCTACCCTCCGACACGACTTATACAGCTTTTGAGGGTCTGAAGTTACCAGCCCTAGGCCCGATATGCGATGCTCATAGATGAACGGACCGGACTGTACAAATATTTTCACTGATAGGCTCAGTAGGGTTCCAGGATGAGTTCGCTCATCGGCTTCCCTTTCGGTCAGTACATCGGCAGCCGTTACGCACAGCTAGTGCCGCTGACGTGCTTGTGGTTAAACCCACTGCCAGGGTATTGACGAGTCTTTAGAGTCCCCCACAGATAGTTTCCCAAGTTCGGGTGAAACGTTGTAGAGGCCGTATGGTTTTATGGCAGGGTTCGAACATGCACGTGCACGTGTCATATTTCGGACAGATAATACTGGTGAGCTTTGGTTTAAGCCGGATCCAAGTATTATATTGAGTCGGAATATTTTAGTCTCATTGTATTCGTATTCGGTCGGAATACGAATACATGTATGTATATACAGGTAGGGGGGGGGGTATTCTCGTAATCCGTTACGAGATTACTTTAGAAGATGCATTTCTTTTTGGGTTAATCATTTTGGTTTAAATGATTATTGGATTTGGAAAGTGTGACTCATTCATGGTGACACATTTCTTCTAGCATGTTCATTAGTGACTCATGCTAATGAGTCACTAAGTGAGTCATGATAGAATTAATGATGTTTTGTTTTGGGTATAGATATTTTAGGGTTTGTGGAGATATTTTTGGGAGATATTTTTATGAGATATTTTCTTTACACAACCTTATATATCTATTCTCAAAAGAAAGAGAAAAGAGGATCATAAGTTTTATGCTTGGTTTTCTTTTGCTCACTTGATTTATTTCTTGAGCTCACAATCTCCAATCCTTAGCATCTTCTTCAACCTCCACTCTTACCCTCTCATGTGATGAGAACCAAAGAGTGTATTGAGACAAAGTATTCCACCCATTCTCTACTTCATCTTGGACATGTCGTTTAGCATACTTCATGTCCGAGTTGCCTCGGTATAGAGGCGGGAGCCCGTATAAAGATCCGTTGACGTGGTGCCACCTCGACGAGGAGACAGGAGATCGGAGATGCCGTGAGGAGCGTGGGATGATGGCTAAAGACCGAAGGACACAGATTGATCGATATAGCCTTTCTATCTCTTTACAGTTTGTTAGTTTAGCGTTAATGCAAGATCCGGGTTATAGTATGCGATAACGCCAGTTGTAAAAGTTTTTGTTCCGCGTTTGGCCTTAGATTATTGGTCGGGGCAGTAAGTCTACGGTAGCGCCCCGGCCGTCTGTCCGAGGCCGAAATACGGAAATGAAAACTTTTTCAAGACTTTAAACCGGCTCTATCGCAGACTTTAATCCCGGATCGAACCATTAACCTATAACTAGCAACTAGAGAAAGTTTAGAAAATCTATACCGATCGATCCGTGTCCTTCGGTCTTTAGCCACCATCCTTAGCTGCTCGCGGCATCTCCGATCTCCGGTCTTCTCGTCGGAAAGGGCGCCACATCTTCAAGTCTTTTTACGGGCTCCCGCTTCGTCCGAAGCAACTCAGACACGAAGTTTGCTAGCCGACGTGTCCAAGGCAATGTAGAGAATGTGTGTGATAACTTTGTCTCTTGCATGCATTGATTCTCAACGCATGAGAGTGTATGGATGGAGGTTGAAGATGAAGCCATCAATGGAGCTTGTGAGCTAGAGGAAGAAGAAGAAGAAGCCTTTTTTTTCTAGTGTGTTGTATGATCAAATGAGAGAGTGAGAGTGGAAAAAAATTGTCACGTCCCGAAAGTACGGAACATGACCGGCACTTAAACTACGAAACGTCTTGAGGCATACGTAATCCAAGTAAGCCGAAAACCCAGGAATACAAACCAAGAAAAGTAGTAGAGTGAAGGAAAACCAATTTAAATAAGTAGTTTTAATAGCATAAGCCGAATTATGCGGGTTTCTAAAAACATCAAAAATTTCCTGAAAATTTCGGCAGAGTCTCCTTTGTAAATACTGGCCCCCAAACGGGATACAACATGAATAGTATACGAAATCAATAAAAAGGCATCCCCAAGCGGGAGCTAGCTCTTCGTCAATCGACGGTCACAACCACACAAGCAATATAATATACAACGCCAATGGCGAGGATATCGCACCAGGCTCAACGTCAACAACACGATCTTCTTGCCCCGGGGTACCGCACCGGGCCCACCATGTACCCGAAACGGTTCCTCCACTCCTCGAATCGGGTCTCGAAATCCATCAGCAAACTCATAGTGGACGACTCATACATCATGGGAAAACCGTAATTTTTATTTTAAAAGAGAGAAAAGGTTTATTTATGTTTTTGCGGTTTTCCTCCAAATCCAGAAAATCTCATGGAAATCCGAATCCAAAACCTCAATAACACGTAAAATAGTGAATATATGCATGAGAATCCATGAATGCGGCATAACAATGAATAACAGTATGCATGAAGTAGCAGGTAATAACTACAATGTCTAAACAAACATATAAGGCAAGTACACTAATATTATGTCAAACTACTAGCTATCAAGCTAAGTTAAGCAATAATATTTTCTAAGGTGTACGTGACATGGCAATTACCGATGAAGATGTGTGTGAGCTGGCAAGTAAGTGTACGTGGTACATACGCATCATCGGTAATGGTGCTGGTGTCCTAACAGCATGATATCAATAATGGAGTATGAAACATAATATAAGCATGCGATGCGAAGCGAACCACAATATTGAGCGGGAGCTGAATACTAGACGCAACTATAACTAATCTGCATTAGTCTAATATAAGTCCTACAAATGGTGCCTTTTGAAATAACACGAATCATGGGGTTTTGAAATAGGTAGGAGTCTAATCTAATCTAACAACTACACTAAACTATACGGCTGAACTAACAAGCTGAACTACAGGTAAGGAAACCGCCTATCATCTGAGTTGATACATATACATACCTGTATATGTATAGTCGGTGATCCTGCCTCAATAATATCATATTCGATACCATATCTATAATCAGGAATCCCAAGTCAAGAGTGCGGATCAATCATCAATATATAGCTCGTACGTAAATCCGTCGTACGACATCTCAAATCTGGGTACGGGTCAATATCACATTCATTATACTATTCACCTGGTATCCTCTTTATCAAATATCATGATCGGGGTACTGATCTACGTCTAGTACAATACTGATACCGCCTAAGTATGCATGGACGTGTGTGAAACACTACGTCAAGGACCCGCTACAACGTCATGTCGTATCTCAAATACGAATCCTGCTATATCACCGAATTCACAACCTCAATATAAATCTCATCGACTCATCTTAAACCCAAGTATCATCCTCAAATCCGTATTTGAACACATAGTCCCATACCCATGTGAACACATAACTATATATTCCCGTATAAGTACAAATGAAAGAAGAAAGTATGCAAGTATGGGTTGGTGTGTGCATGTGTGGTGCGACCACTACTCTAGGGTTTCGCGACACTAAATATCCAAGAACACCAAATATCCATATTATCATCAATATACTCAAACAATATATAAACAATATATATATGTGTGTATACGTATTCGTATACATCACCACGAACAGCGGGGGTGCTATACGCCATCCACCCGACTTCTCCCCGTAGATATAAATCTACTCACTTGGTCCTCGCTCGCCGGTGCCGACGTCGCCACGCGCTTGCTTGTCGTCTCGAAGTCCACATGGGTACCTACATATCATAATGCACCGTATCGTATTATAATCCGACTCATGACCAAAACGACACAC
This sequence comes from Agapanthus africanus, assembly GCA_030015575.1. Taxonomy (NCBI): domain Eukaryota; kingdom Viridiplantae; phylum Streptophyta; class Magnoliopsida; order Asparagales; family Amaryllidaceae; genus Agapanthus; species Agapanthus africanus. The sequence continues at coordinate 134,420,051 of JASDDO010000004.1, read as the reverse complement.
GAAACCCACATAGGTCTAAACCTATGGTTGCTTTCACAAATCAACCCAAAAACGCTCGACGTCGGCGTACAAACGCCAAACCATCGAGAAAAACCCAACCACACTCATTTGTACAATCACGAGCACTAATTATAATATAAAATAGCTTAAAATTCACAAAACCCCAAATTCACTTTAAAAACCATTTTTCCGAAAATCTAGCAAGCACAAATTACCTGTTTTAATACAACATCTTGATGTTTAAACAAATCTAATGGCCATAATACTTATTAAACATCTTAAATAAGTCATAAAAACCATTTCCATAATTTAATCTCATAAATTTGCATAAATTCCAAAATTCTAGTTTACAATATACCCAAATTTAACAATTTTATAGCAAAAATGCACGAACAACAATTTAGCTTGGATTTTCATGAACTAAAGTATTAAACTATATTTTATAATGTTAATAAAGTCATGAAAAACCTAATCACATTTTTAAACCCAATATTTAAACAATTTTTTAAAATCTAGTTAGCAATTTAGCAAAATTATCACCATTTTAATTTAACAAATTAGCAAGTAGCAACCAACCTAGATTTTGCATACAATTACATGTTAATCTCCTCATTACAACCATAAACTAATGATAAAAACCCTAATTAAATTCAAACCCTAGTCTTGAATTTCCTAAAGTTGCAATAAAACCCAATTAAACTTCAAATTTGTTAACATAGAAGCAATTAAACAACAATATATGAATAAGGTTTAAATTATACCTCATGATCATGGATCAATCATGAAATCCAGCCTCTCAAAATACTCTCTTATCACCACAATCCATGCTTGTTAGGCTAAGCTAAAATGGGTAAGAGTTGGATTTGGATTTTGGGATTTTTTTGATGGATTTTGAGGTAATTTTGAAGCATTTTTTGAAGAGAAATGAGAAGAGAAAAGGGGGAGGGGGCTGCTGCTGGAAAGGGTTCAGGTTTGGCCAGAAATGGAGGGGGTTTGGGTGAGGGAGGAGAGAGAGTGAGGTGGGGAAAGTCCACTCTAGTCAAAGTCCACTCTAATTCTATCATTTTCTACTCTTTTCTTTTCTTTTCTTTTGACAAAAGAAGTGATTGGAGAGAGGGAGAGGGGGAGGGCTGTCATGGTGGGGCCGGCCACATGGGGAGGGGAAGAGAGGGTGAGGTGTGGGTGTGTGGGTTAGTGAAAAAGATAAATGTATTATCCCAATTCCCATTAACACTAATTTCACCGAAAAAAACCTTTTTCTTCGATATTTTCTAAACCGTTTTGGCAAACGATTTCATTTCAAAAACCACATAATAAAATTTTGTTTAATCTTTTATGATGCACAAAATTTGTTTCAACTCATTCCAATTTATAATTTTCCCTAATATTAGTGACGGCTTAAAATAATATTAAAATAATTAATTTCGGAAAATTTTTCAGAAAATTTGAAATTTCACCAGTGGCTTAATAAACACCAAATACTAGCAATTACATAGCTAGAATATATATATATATATATATATATATATATATATATATATATTTAATTTTATAATAAAGATATTTGCATTTTGACTTTTTACAGAAACCCCCCTTATTTTACCGTTTTTTCGAAATTTCACCGAAACAATTTTCAAAACGTTACAATCTTCCCCCCTTAAAGAAATTCGGTCCCCGAATTTAAATTAAAACTCTCCCCAAATACTAAAACATCTAAACCAAAACCATCAAGTCGTCGGGCTCCGAAATTGTAAATACATAAAACAAATCGTAGCGCAGCGCATGCGCATGAAAAATGAGCATATAACTCAAATCAAAACTCCGTCAAGCATCTCGCAATCATCGGAGTCATGGGGAAGACATCAATGCCAAATCCAAAGCAAGACCGATATGCTATAAATCGGAACTATACATGCAAATATCAGGAGGAAATGCATGCCACATCCTTTAAGTTGCTGTGCAATGCACATTACACTGCACAGTGGCGGAAGTCTATCATAAGAAAATAACTATATACATATATACCTTTGTTTGAAATGTACGTTTCGCCGTTTTGGGAAAAAATTTAGAAGGGTCTCCTTGTTTTAAACATTTCGTGTCATATCAGACACGTAGGTAAATACTGAGACTATAGCTCGCTTTTTGGAAATCCCTTCAATAACTATCAATGCATGCAAAATATATTCAGGTACTGTCCTCTGACTAGTCCTGCTCAGTACAAAAACTCATAGCAATCATCATAAAAACGTACTGCTCCATAAGAAATCAATCCCAAAATACGCGTATGAATACTACGTGCGTCTGGTGCGCACGGAAATCAAAATCCATATATGTGCCATACATATGCACAGAAACAAGATCTAAGTGCATCGGGTGTGCATAAAGCTTCTGTCGTAGGCAACGTGTGTGCCTGACAGCAAAATCAGGTGCATCTGACATGCACGAAAAATCTTGATTTAGTGCATCTGGTGTGCACCAAAATCACATCTCAAAACATACGCTCAACATGCGCGAAAATCCAAGGCAGGTGCATCTATCATGCACGAAATCATGAAATCCAATATCAAGCGCCGAACATGCGCAAAATCAAATCAGGTGCATAAGGTGCACAAAACAAATATCGAGTAGCACAATCGAAATCGAAGTCCAGTGCATCTAAGTGCATAAAAGGCGTATCACTGCACTGCAAGCATATATAAACTATACAGAGTGCAGGAACCAAATCGTGTGCGTGCATACGCACAAAATCAACTCAAATGTCTAAAACCGTAAAATCACAAACATGTGAAGCCAAAGTACGAAGACGATATCAAGTGCAACACTGTGCAAAGATCGTAAATCCTCAATCATCAAAATCAAATCATGCGAATAAATCACCCAAAACATCGAAATCAATAATGGCGGAATAGTACCGCTCAAGTGCATCCTCTAAGAATCTCGGGCTAACTGTCGCGGTCACTAGTGGGACGTCTCGTTGATGATCATGAACTCTGGCCTGCTGGTGTGCGTAACAATGGCCACTCCTGGGTCAAGGTCTTCACTGTGAATTACCAATCTCTCGGTCCATCGGCTCATCGGCCCTGTCAGGTGTGCTAACGGGGATGATTCCGTTCTGGCACTTCTCTGGTCATCTCTTGGTCAATCATTGCGACCACTCGTAAGACAACATATCACTGGCGTCGGCCTCTATCTCTCTGAATGTACGTGACACATCTGATCCTGGGTGCAAGTATCATTGCACCAGTATCCTGGAAGGAATCCTGCTCACGGTCTCTTTCATGTCTCGTCTCTGCCAACCGTCCGCAAGTCATCGTCCTTTCCTATATCTGCATCTTGCTCTGGAACGACTGCATACTCACCGCGACTCCTTCTGGAAGGTAAATCCAAGTACCATGCCTCGGCATACGTATCGCATCTCTGATGTCGGCGGAGTGGAACGTCGTTTCATCTAGATCTGGTACGAACCTCTTACTTCACCTTTCTCTAATGTCGACCGCTTCGGACTCGTCTCGTCGTGGCTGCATGGACTGAGCTCCACCGGCTATCCTCGTATCGGGAGTCTCCCAAGAAATGCATCTCACCACCTAGCATCCGAATTAAGTCGAGCCATCCGATCGAGTCGTCAAAACCTCATAATCCCCCAAGAGCTCAACATCTTGGGCACAGTACCACAGCATCGGTGGTCCAGCCGTAGAAGGGCAAACCCAAGCCTCACTAATGGCGCCGTAGAACTGCCGCAAACCCGAAGGTTCAAAGGCTTTCACACGGTCATTAAGTCGAGTTAGGGTTTCATTCTTCTAGAGGGACCATAGAATTGCCTGCATGTCTTTCCGACTACTTTAAACTTGGAATAATAGGTTTCTGACATTCGATCGTCTCTGTCAACTCTCAACGTCTCCGCGTGAAGTCGTCTCTAGCTGGAATCAGTCTATTTGTTGACCTCGCATCGGGATAGGCGAACGATCCACATGTCCTAGTCATTCATCCTCGATGACTAGCGACCTTCTATCATCTCTTAGCACAACTCATTCTGCACTAATTCCAGCAACTGGGGCAATATCTCGTCGTTTGCAGTAATAACTGGCTCGCTCGTCTGCACGCTGAACGGTGCCTCAATCATCAGGAGTAAGAAATACTTCAATGGTCATCAAAATCTGGCTGGCCTCTATCAGTGGCTCAATCCTCTAGTGCAAATCGGCACGTCCGAGTAATCTCATACAGCAATCCACCCAACGCTCGTGGCTCGAAGACACAATGCAAAGACACATCTCTGCAATCGTGTGTCGCCGGAATCATGCCCTGGTCAGTCCTCGTTCTTGACGAGCTCATGCTGACCGCAACTCTAGCCGTAGCTCTCCCTGCCCGTAATCGTGGCAGCAAAACCATAACTGGTACTGATGAGGCTAGATCGGAATAAATATAATACTGAGCAAAGAAATGTACATCCTAAGGCTTCTTAAGTGGAGTAGCGTACCGTAAATATGCCGCGGAACATACCTACGGTACGTCACTCTACTTTAGTCACCTATTCCATCAACCAAGGGTCATCCTACGCTCCGAAGGTAAAACCTAACGCTCTGATACCAACTTTGTCACGTCCCGAAAGTACGGAACATGACCGACACTTAAACTACGAAACGTCTCAAGGCGTACGTAATCCAAGTAAGCCGAAAACCCAGGAATACAGATCAAGAAAAGTAGTAGAGTGAAGGAAAACCAATTTAAATAAGTACTTTTATAGCATAAGCCGAATTATGCGGGTTTCTAAAAACATCAAAAATTTCTTGAAAATTTCGGCAGAGTCTCCTTTGTAAATCCTGGTCCCCAAACGGGATACAACATGAATAATATACGAAATCAATAAAAAGGAATCCCCAAGCGGGAGCTAGCTCTTCGTCAATCGACGGTCACAACCACACAAGCAATATAATATACAACGCCAATGGCGAGGATCAAAATTCAAAAGGAAACTCAAAACCACAAGAAAACCACAGAAATATAACGCGCGACTCTAAGGTCGAAGGAATAACATCACTGGTCTCTATCTCAAAATAATTACATGTTTGGTTGATGGAACTTCTAGATACAACAGAGTAATAATATACAAGTTATATAATGGGGGGTACGATACAAGTAAACCCACCTACTAGCAAATCACCCGAAGGAAACTATGCCCGCAAGCCGTAATGAAACCTGTACGGCAAACCTGCAAGAAACTGGGGCACAACGGGCATGAGTTGCCAACTCGTGAATAGAAAAACTTCTACGCATAGAAATCGCATAAATAACGCAACCTAGGTCAATGATCATAATATATCCTCAAATATATGAATAACATGCAGCCTATAACAATGGCTAGGGTAATATCTAACCCGAGTGTGATCTCATGTGCCCGTGTCAGTGCCTCAGGTAGAAATATATCATATGAATGAGGTATGAATGCATGGAACAGAATGCATGTACTGATGAAAACTGCTTTCATAAATCAGTGAGATTTCTGTATTTTAAAAGTGAGGTACCATAAATGAAATCAGCATAAATCAGTGCCCAGCATCGACACAAAACAAGTGTCCAAATATCTCAATATCTCTGTATCACAATCTCTATACCTCAATATCTCAAAATCTCAATATCTCAATCACAATATCTAGGGTGCCGTCAATCCAGACCGGCCCCTACCATCCATCTCAAGACCACGACGGTATTCTCCGGATATCCGACGCGTCGGGTAATATCACCGGTCGGTAGTGCTCCCCTGCCAGGCTCAACGTCAACAACACGATCCTCTTGCCCCGGGGTACCGCACCGGGCCCACCATGTACCCGAAATGGTTCCTCCACTCCTCGAATTGGGTCTCGAAATCCATCAGCAAACTCATAGTGGACGACTCATACATCATGGGAAAACCGCACTTTTTATTTTAAAAGAGAGAAAAGGTTTATTTATGTTTTTGCGGTTTTCCTCCAAATCCAGAAAATCTTATGGAAATCCGAATCCAAAACCTCAATAACACGTAAAATAGTGAATATATGCATGGGAATCCATGAATGCGGCATAACAATGAATAACAGTATGCATGAAGTAGCAGGTAATAACTACAATGTCTAAACTAACATATAAGACAAGTAAACTAATATTATGTCAAACTACTAGCTATTAAGCTAAGTTAAGCAATAATATTTTCTAAGGTGTACGTGACATGGCAATTACCGATGAAGATGTGTGTGAGCCGGCAAGTAAGTGTACGTGGTACATACGCATCATCGGTAATGGTGCTGGTGTCCTAACAGCATGATATCAATAATGGAGTATGAAACATAATATAAGCATGCGATGCGAAGCGAACCACAATAATGAGCGGGAGCTGAATACTAGACGCAACTATAACTAATCTGCATTAATCTAATATAAGTCCTACAAATGGTGCCTTTTGAAATAACACGAATCATGGGGTTTTGAAATAGGTAGGAGTCTAATCTAATCTAACAACTACACTAAACTATACGGCTGAACTAACAAGCTGAACTACAGGTAAGGAAACTGCCTATCATCTGAGTCGATACATATACATACCTGTATATGTATAGTCGGTGATCCCGCCTCAATAATATCATATTCGATACCATATCTATAATCAGGAATCCCAAGTCAAGAGTGCGGATCAATCATCAATATATAGCTCGTACGTAAATCCGTCGTACAGCATCCCAAATCTGGGTACGGGTCAATATCACATTCATCATACTATTCACCTGGTATCCTCTTTATCAAATATCATGATCGGGTACTGATCTACGTCTAGTACAATACTGATACCGCCTAAGTATGCATGGACGTGTGTGAAACACTACGTCAAGGACCCGCTACAACGTCATGTCGTATCTCAAATACGAATCCTGCCATATCACCGAATTCACAACCTCAATATAAATCTCATAGACTCATCTCAAACCCAAGTATCATCCTCAAATCCGTATGTGAACACATAGTCCCATACCCATGTGAACACATAACTATATATTCCCGTATAAGTACAAATGAAAGAAGAAAGTATGCAAGTATGGGTTGGTGTGTGCATGTGTGGTGCGACCACTACTCTAGGGTTTCGCGACACTAAATATCCAAGAACACCAAATATCCATATTATCATCAATATACTCAAACAATATATAAACAATATATATGTGTGTATACGTATTCGTATACATCACCACGAACTGCGGGGGTGCTATACGCCATCCACCCGACTTCTCCCCGTAGATATAAATCTACTCACTTGGTCCTCGCTCGCCGGTGCCGACGTCGCCACGCGCTTGCTTGTCGTCTCGAAGTCCACATGGGTACCTACATATCATAACGCACAGTATCGCATTATAATCCGACTCATGACTAAAACGACACACGAAACCCACATAGGTTTAAACCTATGGTTGCTTTCACAAATCAACCCAAAAACGCTCGACGTCGGCGTACAAACGCCAAACCATCGAGAAAAACCCAACCACACTCATTTGTACAATCCCGAGCACTAATTATAATATAAAATAGCTTAAAATTCACAAAAACCCCAAATTCACTTTAAAAGCCATTTTTCCGAAAATCTAGCAAGCACAAATTACCCGTTTTAATACAACATCTTGATGTTTAAACAAATCTAATGGCCATAATACTTATTAAACATCTTAAATAAGTCATAAAAACCATTTCCATAATTTAATCTCACAAATTTGCATAAATTCCAAAATTCTAGTTTACAATATACCCAAATTTAACAATTTTATAGCAAAAATGCACAAACAACAATTTAGCTTGGATTTTCATGAACTAAAGTATTAAACTATATTTTATAATGTTAATGAAGTCATGAAAAACCTAATCACATTTTTAAACCCAATATTTAAACAATTTTTTAAAACCTAGTTAGCAATTTAGCAAAATTATCACCATTTTAATTTAACAAATTAGCAAGTAGCAACTAACCTAGATTTTGCATACAATTATATGTTAATCTTCTCATTACATCCATAAACTAATGATAAAAACCCTAATTAAATTCAAACCCTAGTCTTGAATTTCCTAAAGTTGCAATAAAACCCAATTAAACATCAAATTTGTTAACATAGAAGCAATTAAACAACAATATATGAATAAGGTTTAAATTATACCTCATGATTATGGATCAATCATGAAATCTAGCCTCTCAAAATGCTCTCTTATCACCACAATCCATGCTTGTTAGGCTAAGCTAAAATGGGTAAGAGTTGGATTTGGATTTTGGGATTTTTTTGATGGATTTTGAGGCAATTTTGAAGCATTTTTTGAAGAGAAATGAGAGGAGAAAAGGGGGAGGGGGCTGCTGCTGGAAAGGGTTCAGGTTTGGCCAGAAATGGAGGGGGTTTGGGTGAGGGAGGAGAGAGAGTGAGGTGGGGAAAGTCCACTCTAGTCAAAGTCCACTCTAATTCTATCATTTTCTACTCTTTTCTTTTCTTTTCTTTTGACAAAAGAAGTGATTGGAGAGAGGGAGAGGGGGGGGGGGCTGTCATGGTGGGGCTGGCCACATGGGAAGGGGAAGAGCGGGTAAGGTGTGGGTGTGTGGGTTAGGAAAAAAGATAAATGTATTACCCCAATTCCCATTAACACTAATTTCACCGAAAAAAGCCTTTTTCTTCGATATTTTCTAAACCGTTTTGGCAAACGATTTCATTTCAAAAACCACATGATAAAATTTTGTTTAATCTTTTATGATGCACAAAATTTGTTTCAACTCATTCCAATTTGTAATTTTCCTTAATTAAATGTATTAGTGACGGCTTAAAATAATATTAAAATAATTAATTTTGGAAAATTTTTCGGAAAATTTGAAATTTCACCAGTGGCTCAATAAACACCAAATACTAGCAATTACATAGCTAGAATATGTATATTTAATTTTATAATAAAGATATTTGCATTTTGACTTTTTACAGAAAACCCCCTTATTTTACCGTTTTTTCGAAATTTCACCGAAACGATTTTCAAAACGTTACAAAAATACAAGAGCAAACTCTTCCTTGGCTGCCCTCCCTCTGTCTTCTTATCATATCAACCATAAATCAATCAAATAATATGACACATGCACAAAGAAAGAGACCATGAGTCACCATTTGTGCATGTGTCACAATTAATGGTCCTAATCATGATTTCTAGCTCATAATTTTCATTTATAAACATTAACCCAAATGTTTACAACAACAAAAATATATGGCAATACCTAAAGTAAACTCGTGACGGATCACAAGGATACCCCTCACCTATATATACATACCTGCATCCGCATTCCGACCGAAAGCGAATGCAATGAGACTAAAGTAGTCCAACAAATTTAATACTAGGATCCGGCTTAAACCAAAGCCCACTAGTATGATCCGTCCAATCATGATCCGTGCATGACTGCACGTATATGATCGGACCCTGCCATAATACCATACGACCTCTACAACGTTTCGCCCGAAACTTGAGAAACAGTCCGTGGGGGACTCTAAAGACTCGTCAATACTTTGGCTGTGGATTTAACCACTAGCACGTCAGTGGTACTAGCCGTACGTAACGGGCTGCCAGGTATTGACCAAAAGGGAGGTCGATGAGCGAACTCATCCTGACACCCTACTGAGCCTGTCAGTGACAATATCCGTACAGTCCGGTCCATTCGTTTATGAGCATCGCATGTCGGGCCTAGGGGGTTGGTAAAAGTCAGACCCCCAAAAGTGGTACAAGTCATGTCGGAGTGTAGCCCAGAACACCCTGAGATACTACTGGAATACCTACCTGTAAATCTCCTGCCTTGGCCAAGGGCTTCGTGTAATGGCTCTCCTAGACACAGTGCGATCTCACCCCCAATACCGAGAGAGACGAAACCCCTGCCGATCCGCTCACTGCCTCCATGTGGCTTGGGACTGTACCCAACTAAAACCTGTTTGCACGACTCCTTTGAGCCATGGTAGGATAGTAATCAAAGCACAGTGGGAACTCACACGAGACAAATGACGATCTCAGGTCGATGAACTAACCTGTACACATGTCACCAGGGAACTGCTATCTACCGTCAGGTATAATACCAACTAGCATGTTCCCGGCGAGTCCTGTCCGGTGTACTCATAACCCAATGAGCACCTGTATACATCTTAGGTGAACCAACTGAAACCAATGGCTTGTGAGACCAGCCACCGCCCTCGTCGGGGTCTCTACTGTATACACTAGTCTACTAACGGAGTATTGATGCCCAGTCTCGAAAACTCCCTCGACTAGGGACCACTTTAAGGATGTGCTTATAGACTACCCAACTCTCACGTATATGATCGCCATCATACAGCTGGTAGTCAAGCAAGAATCCTAAGGGCTCTATCAATGTGTAATAGTGACCTGTAATGTCACCTAAAACTGTACATGATGATAAAGATAAACCAGATAGCATACTATTATCTTGAGTAAGACTGTCCTACCGGTATAGGTCCTCCCTCAATCATTGCAATCACGTGCCTGCGATCCAATAATTGACTCCGAGGGCACTATATCCAAAAATCTCCCACTTGCACTCAAGGCAAATTATTGCGACGTCGCATACTCACAGCCCGTGTGATACCGAACACCTAACTCCTCTACTAATCAGTCTCACAAAGCCCGTTTGCGAAACTATTGCGTTCGAGGAATAGCCTCAGTGAGTGGATCCGCCCTAATGTTTCTTTCTATGTCTCTTTTTATCTCAAGTTCGCGGAGAAAGCCATCCCTCGAAATGAGCAATACTTGTCTTAGAATATGTCTGGATATCTGATGGGACCTAGTTCATAAATGAACTCCAAATCCAAACTTCTTAGACTGTATCGTCAACTGAACTTAATCAGTATCCTGCGCCATGCCTCCCTCAATATCCGCTTGGACCACCTGTCCAAAATACTGCCCTTTGTCAGAGGGAAAACTATAACTCCGATAGTCACTCTGTCATCCAGGTCACCTTGGAAGCCTGGAATGATAACCGTCTCCTAAAAGAGGCTGTTGTTATCATATCCCTAGAACATCCACTTATGTTCTAGAACTGCTTCCGAATGTTTCTCCAGGATTGGATTAATATCTGAACTTATTGCAGCTAGTGCAAAACAACATCTGGTGTGGTACTTGACATCTCATGATTGACTCAATTGCCTAAGCAAGTGATATGCCAATCATGCGCATCCCTCTCCTTTTTAGTATGCAAGACACCTTTAGAGAGGGTGACTCCATCACCTGCAGGTACACTACCGTGCCAGGAGTCGTCCATTCTAAAACACCTTTAAAATATTGTCTAAGTACCCAGATTGGGAAACTACCCAAATCTAGATCTAAAACCATAGATCTAGTAACCAGAATGTCTGATATAATATCCAAGCTTTATGTGGAGAAACCACTGAGTGACAACCAAAGTATAACCAATCGTAGTATAGGAATTTCACTTCCTACTTGTGTATTTCATCCAAATACCAAGACATCACACCCTACTACCTTCTTAACAGATCCATCCCCTATTTTGATGAAGTCAAACCTATGACTGTCACATCAAAAATAGATGATCTATCTCCGCTATATCTGCTTTAGTCCATAAATAGATATACGCTACTTGTCCACTATGCTTCCGCTGCTCCCACTGACTACGACAACCCTATGGCAGAGTCATATACACGTACACTTCTAAAGCTAGTTTAGAACGACGCTATACTCATCCTCCTGCCGGGTCTCACAGTCTGAAACAACAGCAATGGCAAGTCTGGGTAAACAAGAACCTCCCTGTCACCGTCCTTGAGGCTACTGGAGTACCTCTCGGGTGCCTGAGGTTACCCACCATATCTGCGGAGTGGCCAATGGAATGTCAAACCAGATTGAATCTTTAGGTTCTTATCGAATTTTTCAGTAATTGTTTGCGGTTCTGGAATCACTTCCAGTTCTACCATACTCCCACTACTGTTTTCTGAAAAATCCATTTTTATCAAAACTGTGGCGAGTCAAGAGCAATATCACTATTGATCTTCCAGATGGTAGAAAGTCAACCCTCGTCATATCCCGGGTCAACCCACAAACAGCCATGACAGAAACGCGCCTTGAGTTATCCAGAGTCTGGTTTTAAGCATAAGCTGGACAACTCCCCGTACCTTAACATTGTTAAGATATGAACTATTCTATATCCAATATAGAAACAGAGGCACTGATTTAATTAGAACCAGATTCAAATCATGCAGCTGTCTCCAGTGCATGCCAACTAAATGGAAGGAGGCTGATTAGCGTTACCCAACTTAGGAATGCATCCAGATATGAGTAACCTGAAAGAGAAACAAGTTCTCATAATAATTACTATCAATTGAATACCATACACAAGTATCTACATCTTCGATCGCCTTGAAGAATCCTGATACTTGCAATACCTGGTTCTCTAATTTATTCATATTCCTATAACTTCTCAAAACTTGGATCTTGTATTTCTATGAAACACATGTCTAAGAATTAGAGAAGTCATAAGTAAACAGAATATAATACGAGTACCAATCCCTCTGTCCTAATGGACACTGGACAACATACAATACTCTGTATAAGTCCCCTGAGTCTAATAACTCATTCCCTGTGTGTCGTAGGTTGAAAACTGTACCTATGGTTAAGAAGAATTACACCGCTGTATAATGCTCCTTACCTAACCATCCACTGATATAGGTAAATGTCATAGACATAATTTCAAAAAGTTATATCTCACTTTATAAAAATAAACGTACAGATATATCAATTTGAAATTGGTGCATAACAACGGATATTCAAAACCAAATATTTGCCGTCCGGCAAACAACCCAGGCGGTTTCCTCAAATATCACTAATTACAACGAATCCCGATATAATGAGGATGATCACCCAATTCCCAATATCTTACTCCCACTCATCATCTATAACAGCATACAGATGTGAGAATCAAACCTGGTAAATACATACCCTGGAGCAAGGACTAATTGGGAAATCAGTTTTCTTTTAACAATACATAGTGAAACTGAAACATGTAAATGTTTCAAAGGGGTATCCGGATATTCTTAGTAATGCCTTTTCCATTATCCCGATTCATGACTGTAACCGTACATTTCTTTGCCATCTCTCCAAATCCCTTTATATGTCTTTATTCATTACCTTATGTACACCACCTTTAGGCCAAATGGTTTTTTTCCTTTCCTACCGTTCGGCACCAGCCTATGGTTTGGAAGAAGACTGTCCAATAAGCATAATAGGTGTACTGTCCTAATCCTAGGATCACTCGCAACGCGAGAGAAGGTAAAGATAAAAGACAACTGAATAATCCTTATTCTTATTTCTCCTGAACCCGAATCTATCCCCGAATTGGAACAAGTCCCTTCGAGTTCGTATATAACCATACGATGGAGTATCCAATAAACTGTGGATCTTCGTAGTGACACAGGGTGTTCTGGAGAAATACAATGGTGAAATAGGAGTGGCGATGAAATACTTGGTTTGGTTGTTAATGATAGCAGTCGCAATTTACTTTGCCTTCTTACTAATGCCCTTATTTGTCTTTATTTAATACCTTCTGTACACCTTTTAGTCTAAATAGTTTTCTTCATTTCCTACTGTTCGGCACCTGCCTATGGTTTGGATGAAGACTATCCAATTAGCGTAATAGGTGTACCGTCCTAATCCAAGGAGCACTCGCAACTTGAGAGAAGGTAAAAGGAAAAAACAACTGAATAGTCCTATTCATTTTCTCCAGAACCGGAAACCATCCTCGAATCTGGAACAAGTTCCTTCGAGTTCGTATATAACCATACGATGGTTTTATCCAGTGGAAGTGGATGTTCGTAGTAATACGGGGTGTCCTGGAGAAAAGGGTAAAAGTAGGAGTGGCAATGAGGTATGAAACTCTGACAATCCAAAAGCCAGTGTTTTAAGAAAGTTGAGTTAACTTGGTCACTGAGTCATAGTCAAGGGTCGGGTCATGGTCGCTGCCAAAGAGAGAGAGAAAAGAAACACTCTGCATGCACTCTAACCTAGATCAGAATGGTTATTAATTTATCTAATCAGGAAACCTCCCACTGTATCGTCAAATTCTCCTCCAAACCTGAAAGAAGAATTAGTCGGGATCACCAGAGGAGTAAACCAACTCATCAGTAGGAATCGGGATCCAACTATCATCGCATGATAACGTGATGGAATCCACTCACGTTATCACACTTAAGAAGGTATGCGCATATCTGGCAAGTTTCAGTTTCTTTAGAAACTCTCGATGTGATTTTTTTACCCCATGCTCTTATGACCTTGACTTTGGCCAACAAATCACAAGTCACATGTCAAGTTCTACCCGTCATTATCCAGGTTAATTTGAACCCACCCGTACCTACCTTTGACTTTGGCCAACAAAGCAGTAAGACTGTTCCAAACCAACGCATCTATCTATGCAACAGAAAAGTAACAAATAGCTACCATACACTATGCCTTGACTTTGGCCAACAAACATAGCATGAATACTAAGTGCTACCCATTTGAAATGACGGAGGGCTACGAATGGTTTTTAGAGAAAAAACTTTAACGTAATGAAATTGATATCATTGAAGGAACCGGATAGCTTTTTATAAAAATATAGTGGAGAAAACCTTTACTAAAGAGCTCACTCCCGGTGAAGGGATCTCGGATCTTTCCCCGTAGAATGAGGTGCAGGATATTCCAGATGAATACCACGATGCAAAGCAAAAAGGCAATCGGCTATAGTGAAGTTATTACCCTGACGCAAACTTCTGTCCAAGAGGTCACTCCCGGTGAAGGGATCTCGGCCCTTGCCTCATCGACTGAGGTGTTGGATATTCATAACCGAATACCACTGTGCAAAATAAAAGAGAACGTCCTTGTAATAACAACTTTTTGAAAAATGTTCCAACAACATCAAACAGGTTTTTTTATCTTGCATTGATTCGAATCAATGCAGTCCCATCAATTGATCACACCAATAAAGAACAAAAATATGATGTATGTATATGTCATACGCACTTGCCACTGAGTCCCGTCATCACCCGTTAGGTTACTTAACTAACGACAGAGCGGGGACTGGACTAGCGCGGGTGTAAAACATATACAACATCTACTAGTATATATATCAATATATAATGATCGCTCAAGGCGTGATAAAATGCAACATCACAGAAATGTAATAAGCATCACAAAACAATACAGATAATCTGGGATCTCCGGGTTTCCTTTGAGCCGCAAGTGAAACCCGACGTTCCTCTGGTCGTGTGGATAGCCTGTGCAATGAAATCCTAGACCCCTACGGGTGCGGAAAGTTACCCGCCAAAACCTGAAGCGAGGCAGCCCCCTTCAACAAAGTGAATGGACCATCCAGCACTTCATGGAATCCGGTAACTTGAGCACCCCTCCTTGGGTCAACCTATACCCCCTACGAGTGCGGCGAATAGCCCGCCAATTCTAGAGTAAAGCCCCCTCCGTCTCAAAGCCATGAGATGTGGGCTCGTTGCCCTCTAGAACCTGACTATCCGTGCACCCCACCCAGGGTAATCCTAGTACAGAAAAGAAAAATATATATACAACGGGTACATCGACCTCAGCCCGGTCGTGCCCGAAAAGAATAATATACAAACAGGCAGTGACGAAAGTCTACATGTCGGACGCTCGCCCCGCAATAACAAATGTACAAATGTAATCAAACTATACTACCATTGCTCCAGGCTATCCACCATGACAAATCCGCAATATCACAGCACAACACAGAACATCAACGTGAATGTCACGTTCGCAAATCCGTCTAAAAGGGCTATAGCAATTAGACAAGATTTACCGATCAAATGACATTCACAGTCGCAGATATAATATAAGTACTGTAAACTAACATATTTAAATTTTTTCGATCGACAAAATTTCCCGAAGTGGGCCCCAAGCACAACTGCCGTACTCAAAATAATCTGGGCCAAAAACAAAAATTCCAGAAACCCCAATTCCAAGTTAAAAACTATTGTAGAAAATTTGGTGCAGAGAGGCCACAAAATGGCGGCGGAACCGCGACCAAAACATGGGTATGGCCGCGGTTCCGCGGTGGTACTGTAGCATCATGCTACCAAATTTTTATAGATTTCTTAAAAAAGCCTGCCTGTTTTTCTGTGACACTCAAAATAATTTTTCGACCACAAAAAAAATTCGACAGAAACTTAATGAAATGGAATTGCGGTTTCGGAAATTTCGTTCAATCGATGTTTTAAATACGTTAGAACAAGCTAGTAAAGGTTAATGGCGTGGCTCTGATACCATGTAAGTCTACGGTAGCGCCCCGGCCGTCTGTCCGAGGCCAAAATGCGGAAACGAAAACTTTTTCAAGACATTAAACCGGCGCTATCACAGACTTTAATCCCGGATCGAACCATTAACCTATAACTAGCAACTAGAGAAAGGTTAGAAAAGCTATACCGATCGATCCGTGTCCTTCGGTCTTTAGCCACCATCCCTAGCTCCTCGCGGCATCTCCGATCTCCGGTCTCCTCGTCGAAAAGGGCACCACATCTTCGAGTCTTTTTACGGGCTCCCGCTTCGTCCGAAGCAACTCGGACACGAAGTTTGCTAGCCGACGTGTCCAAGGTGATGTAGAGAATGTGTGTGATAACTTTGTCTCTTGCATCCATTGATTCTCAACGCATTAGAGTGTATGGATGGAGGTTGAAGATGAAACCATCAATGGAGGTTGTGAGCTAGAGGAAGAAGAAGAAGAAGCCTTTTTTTTTCTAGTGTGTTGTATGATCAAATGAGAGAGTGAGAGTGGAAAAAAATACAAGAGCAAACTCTTCCTTGGCTGCCCCCTCTCTCTCTTCTTATCATATCAACCATAAATCAATCAAATAATGTGACACATGCACAAAGAAAGAGACCATGAGTCACCACTTGTGCATGTGTCATAATTAATGCTCCTAATCATGATTTCTAGCTCATAATTTCCATTTGTAAACATTAACCCAAATGTTTACAACAACAAAAAGATATGGCAACATCTAAAGTAAACTCGTGACGGGTAAGGATACTCCTCACCTGTATATACATACTTGCATCCGCATATGATCGAACCCTGCCATATATCATACGGCCTTGTGATCCGTATATACAGGTGAGGGGTATTCTTGTGATCCGTCACGAGTTTACTTTAGATGTTGCCGTATCTTTTTGTTGTTGTAAACATTTAGGTTAATGTTTACAAATGGAAATTATGAGCTAGAAATCTTGATTAGGAGCATTAATTGTGACACATGCAAAATTGGTGACTCATGGTTTCTTTCTTTGTGCATGTGTCACATTATTTGATTGATTTATGGTTGATATGATAAGAAGACAGAGAGAGGGCAGCCAAGGAAGAGTTTGCTCTTGTATTTTTTTCCACTCTCACTCTCTCATTTGATCATACAACACACTAGAAAAAAAGGCTTCTTCTTCTTCCTCTAGCTCACAACCTCCATTGATGGCTTCATCTTCAACCTCCATCCATATACTCTCATGCGTTGAGAATCAATGGATGCAAGAGACAAAGTTATCACACACATTCTCTATATTTCCTTGGACACGTCGGCTGGCAAACTTCGTGTCCGAGTTGCTTCGGACGAAGCGGGAGCCAGTAAAAAGACTCGAAGATGTGGTGCCCTTTCCGACGAGGAGACCGGAGATCGGAGATGCCGTGAGGAGATAGGGATGGTGGCTAAAGACCGAAGGACACAGATCGATCGGTATAGCTTTTCTAACCCTTCTCTAGTTGCTAGTTATAGGTTAATGGTTCGATCCGGGATTAAAGTCTGCGATAGCGCCGGTTTCAAGTTTATGAAAAGTTTTCGTTTCCGCATTTTGGCCTCGGACACGGCCGGGGCGCTACCGTAGACTTACACTTAGGTGAACCAACTGACACCAATAGCTTATGGGACCAGCCACCGCCCCTCGTCGAGGTCTCGACTGTATACACTAGTCTACTAACGGAGTATCGATGCCCAGTCTCTAAAACTCCCTTGACTAGGGACCACTTTAAGGATGTGCTTATAGATTACCCAACTCTCATGTATATGATCGCCATCATACTGCTGATAGTCAAGCAAGAATCCTAAGGGCTCTATCAATGTGTAATAGTGATCTGTAATGTCACCAAAAGCTGTATACGATGATAAAGATAAACCAGATAGTATACTATCATCTTGAGTAACACTGTCCTACCGGTATAGGTCCTCCCTCAATCATTGCAATCACGTGCCTGTGATCCAATAATTGACTCTGAGGGCACTATATCCAACAGGGGCGCTACCGTAGACTTACATTATTCAGGGTAGAAAAGAAAGCTGGCTAACTTTCGAAAAACTCCTGTGCAACAGGTGTGCACGACAACAACATCAAGTGCATTTAGAGTGTACGAAAAATCTTAATCGAGCGCACTGGTGTTCACGAAAATTTTCAAGTGCATCAAATGTGTATGAAAATCATTTCAATGTATCGAAAGCACATGTAAATAATATCGAGTGTATGAATCAAAACCAGCGGTGTACAACTTGCACGAAATCAAAATCGAGTGTATCGAGATACACGAAATCATAAATATATGCAACTGGGTGCATAAAACAATATCGAGTGCACAAGTCAAAATCAAGTGCATACAATATGCACGAAATCCAAATCAAGTATATCGGAGTGCACGAAATCATCAATATGTGCAACGGCATGCACAAAACAATATGAGAGCAATGGATATACATAAAAACACAAATCAAGTGTAACTGGTGTATAAAAACATAAATCAAGTGCAATTGCTGTGCACAAAGAAAATATCTGACAGGTGCAGCTATGGTGCATGAAATCTCAATCATGAAACTCAATCGTCAAAACACATGAATCAAAATGACGAAAATGTGATACTCGAATTACCAAACCACAAATCACAAATAAATGATATTGAGGTACACCTCCTTCAATGTCGAAATGTGCCTGTGCATCCGGAGCTGGAAAAGCAAGGATTTCTACTTGCCTTCTGCCCACGGTCTGGCATCTTTTGCCTCTGGGTCCTTATTCTCTCTGTGGATCACCAATTCCACGATCTCTCGGCTTGACAGCCTGGTAAGGAGTAACGATGAAAATAGTCCCACTCTGACGCTTCTCTGAACATTTCCTGGCCAATTAACTTGGCTACTCGTAACATAGCACGCCAACTACGAGCGGCCTCTAGCCCTCTGAATATGTGCCATACAACCGATTCTGGGTCCAAGTATTTATCACTGTAGTATCCTTGAAAGTACCTGCTACGGTCTCTTCCGATCTCGTCTCTGCCGAACTGCCTGCAAACTGACACTCTTTAATTAATCTGTTTCTGTTCCGGAGTAGTTGTAATCTCACCACGACTTTCCTTTGGAAATGTGGCCATATCCAACGCCTATGCGTACTAATCAAATCTCTGGTATCAACGGAGAGGAACGACTCATCGAAACCTTGCACGAATCTTATAGTCCACTTTTCTTCAATATCGGCCAAATCAGAATCATATCTCGGGAGCTCCGTATAATGCAATTCATCCTCCATTACAGTCATATCCGGAGTCTCTCGCAAAGAATCGAATCTACGAACTCGGGCATATCCAACACTCGGTGGAAGACATCTATCTAAATACGTCCTCAAGAACTTGTCCAAGCCATCGGAGGAATATGCACTGCTCGTCCACTCATGATCGACTCACTCCATGTCTGAGAAAGACCCTTCGAACTGAAGCTAGCCAACTCAATGATCTCGCATCGGGACATTCAAACGAAAGAAATATCCTAGTCACTTATCCAAGAATGACTAGGGATCTTCTGTCATATCCTTGTTTGTAAAATCATGTGGCTTTAGCTTCGTGAATTCTGGAAGTGAAAACTCGTCAATCTCAGCAACAACTGGTACATCTGTCTGCACGGTAGACAGCACAACGATCTCCGGAGTAGGCTATACGTCAATAGTCCTCTCAATTTGACTGGCCTCAAGCAATGGCCCGATCATCTGGTGTAGATCCTAAACACTCGCCTCAAATGAAAAATCCTAGCATAAACGAGAAATCAATCTGTTCCTGCGTCACTGAAATAACACCCTGGTCAGTCCTCGTCCCTGACGAGCTCGCTCTGACCGCATCTCTAGCCGCAACTCTCTCAGCTCGTGTAGCCAAGATGACAGGAACCACAAAGCATCGATGATTATAGATCATAAGAACGAATAGAATAACAGATCTCAAGTTATGTACATCCTAAGGTTACTTAGTTGGCATCGCATCGTAAGTATGTCGCGGAACATTCACACGGTGCGTTACTCTATTTGAGTTACCTACTCCATCAACCGAGGTCAACCTACATAACGAAAGTTTGGGTCTAATACCCCCTCAGTCAAGTCTAAATTCTGTAAGGTCAAGCTCAGGTTCCGAAATATACGCCCTAGACACCGCATAGTCAAACTAAGACTCGAACAAAGGTTAAACCTAACGTTCTGATACCAACTTTTGTCACTGTTCATCTCAGAAAAATGTATTTTATTACACTCATTCGTTATCTATTTTGTTTATATCGGTACTATTAATCAGTATCTGCTCTGTATTTACAGTTTACAGGTATTCGTGATAAAATACTGGAAATATATTCAACATCATGGTTATAATGTTTGGGCACTGACACTGCAGACGGAACAGAAAAACGACCGATATCCGAAGAGCTCTTTTGCAAATAATCATGTGTACACATTTTTTGTCCAACACAACACAAGTGTACACACTTGCTCTTTGATTCATGGACCTAGGTGGGGCTGCCCATGGCACAAGACATGATGAAGTGGGCACATGGGGGGACAAGAGTTTTAATGCTAAAAGTTTTGATGTGATGTTTGGCATTGTGTTCCCTCCAATTCTCTGCATACAAACCAGGTTATTTTAGACCAAAAAAAAACAGCACCAGAGTGATATGGGGGAACACATATACCTACCACATCAACCCGAGACCCTCTCCTCAGATTTTGGCTGAGCTCCTTCCCCCAAAAACCGGCCAGGCTGGCCCCCCTGCTCCATTGGGCCCCACCTTTTCACTATCCTTCCCTTGCAGCCATGTAGGCTTATTTTTATTGTTTGTTTATGTTAGTTATATGTATGCCCTAGAGGCCATTACTGTACATACGATGTATATTGTAATGGATGCTTGGACATATATAGGGAGGAATTTCTTGCTCGAAATGATAGTATGCTACCTGGTTGTACTTTATCTTTACATGTACTCTTATTGTCTCTATGTTACATGTTGATAAAGCCCTTAGGATATGTACTCGACTACTGGGACTATGATGGGATCATACTAGTGGGGCCACGATAGTCGATGAGTACATCCCATAACTGTTCCTAGTCGAGGGTGTATCGAGATAGGACATCGATACACCAAAGTAGACTAGCGTATACGCATCTTGACCCATATGATGGGCGATGGATGATCCCATATCCATCGGTGTTTGACATCAAGGATGGTGTACGGGTGCTCAGTGGAGACTGGGTACACTGGACGGACTTGCCGAGAACTCCCAGATGGTATTATACCTCACGTCAGATGGCAGTTCTCCGGTGACACTGGTACAGAGTAGTCTGTTGACCCGAGATCGTCATAGAGTCTTGTGTGATTCCCACCGTGCTTTGATTTCCATCATACCACGTCCAAGAGGGCGTGCAAAAAGGTGGCTTTTGGGTACAGTCCCGAACCACATGGAGGCAATGAGCGATAGGAGGGGATTCGTCTCTCCCGGTATAGGGAGTTGATGTTGTGCTGTGTTCGATTGGCTATAACCGAAAATCCCTGGCCAGGGTTGCTGAGATTTACTGGTAAGTGTTATCAGTAGTTTCTCGAACTTTTATAGATCTCAAATCGACACGACTTATCAAGCTACTGAGGTCTGACGTTTACCACCCTTAGGCGAGATATGCGACATATCGGACGACGAGACCGGACTGTACGGGAGTGTTACTGATTGGATTCACAGGAGAATATACATGCTTTCTTGTTGATCTTCTGATCGCTCAATACCTGGCTGGCTGTTACGTTTAGCTGACCGCTTGCAGCTTGTGGGTGTTTGATATGATCATCACCTACTGCCGGCGTATTGACGATTCTTTAGAGTCCTACACAGAGGTTTCTTGACTCAGGAAAAACGGAGTAGGGGTACATATGTGATATGTGTTAGTTATATGTATGCCCTAGAGGCCATTACTGTACATACGATGTACATTGTAGTGGATGCTAGGACATATATAGGGAGGACTTTCTTGCTCGACATGATAGTATGCTATTTGGTTGTACTTTATCTTAACTTGCACTCTGATTGTCTCTATGTTACATGTTGATAAAGCCCTTAGGATGTGTACTCGACTACTGGGACTATGATGAGATCATACTAGTGGGGCCACTGTAGTCGACGAGTACATCCTATAACTGTTCCTAGTCGAGGGTGTATCGAGACAGGGCATCGATACACCAGAGTAGACTAGCGTATACGCATCTTGACCCATATGATGGGCGATGGATGATCCCATATCCATCGGTGTTTGACATCAAGGATGGTGTACGGGTGCTCAGTAGAGACTGGGTACACTGGACGGACTCGCCGAGAACTCCCAGATGGTATTATACCACACGTCAGATGGCAGTTCTCTGGTGACACTGGTACAGAGTAGTCTGTTGACCCGAGATCGTCATAGAGTCTTGTGTGATTCCCATTGTGCTTTGATTTCCATCATACCACGTCCAAGAGGGCGTGTAAAAAGGTGGCTTTTGGGTACAGTCCCGAATCACATGGAGGCAATGAGCGATAGGAGGGGATTCGTCTCTCCCGATATAGGGAGTTGATGTTGTGCTGTGTTCGATTGGCTATGACCGGAAATCCCTGGCCAGGGTTGCTGAGATTTACTGGTAAGTGTTATCAGTAGTTTCTCGAACTGTTATAGACCTCATATCGACACGACTTATCAAGCTACTGGGGTCTGACGTTTACCACCCATAGGCGAGATATGCGACATATCAGACGACGAGACCGGACTGTATGGGAGTGTTACTGTTTGGATTCACAGGAGAATGTACAGGCTTGCTAGTTGATCTTCTGAGCGCTCAATACCTGGGTAGCTGTTACGTTTAGCTGACCGCTTGCAGCTTGTGGGTGTTTGATATGATCATCACCTACTGCCGGCGTATTGACGATTCTTTAGAGTCCTACACAGAGGTTTCTTGGCTCAGGAAAAACGGAGTAGGGGCACGTATGTGGTATGTGCGGGACCGAGGATAATACGATATGAGATACCTTATTCTATTCTCGCGATATTTGATATCAACCGGGTGATCGGATCAAGTGTTGATTCGATGAATCAGTACGGATAAATATTAGTCGGTTATATGCGATATAGCCGGATTGTCGGATCAAGTGTTGATTCGATAATTTAATGTATAATAATATATATGATATATTAAATTACATTAAATAATATTTGCTCACTAAAAGATTCTTTTTCTCACTCGGGTAATACATTGATATATATGCGATATATGTTAAATGTATTATTTTATTTTGTTACGATAAATATGTAACGTTTTGAAAATCGTTTCGGTGAAATTTCAAAAAAATCGGTAAAATAAGGGGGTTTTCTGTAAAAAGCCAAAATATAAATATCTTATTATAAAAATTAAATATGCATATTCTAGCTATGTAATTGCTATTATTTGGTGTTTATTGAGCCGCTGGTGAAATTTCAAATTTTCTGAAAAAAATATTATTTTATTATTATTTTATCCGTCACTAATACATTTAATTAGGGAAAATTACAAATTGGAATGAGTTGAAACAAATTTTGTGCATCATAAAACATTAAATAAAATTTTATCATGTGGTTTTTGGAACGAAATCATTTGCCAAAACGGTTTAGAAATTATTGAAGAAAAAAAGGCTTTTTTTAGCGTAAATGGATGTTTGGGGTATTGTATTTATCATTTTTCATCACCCCACACCCGTACCCACACCCACACACCCCCATTTACTTCTCCCCTTGGCTGAATTCAGTAGCCACCATCTTTTTCCCCACTTGAATTTCAAAGGAAAAGAAATGAAAGAAAAGAAAAGAAAATGGAGAAATGAGGTGGACCTTTGACCTTGAATTGACTTTGACTTCTCCCCCCACATTCTCTACCTCCCTCTCTCTCCTCTCCCACTCCCATTCCAGCAGCCCCCCCTCTCCTACAGCAGCAGCAGCCCCCCCCATTCCCCTTCTCTTTTCTCTTCAAAACTTCATAAAAAATTGCCCCAAAATCCATCAAAAAAAATCCCAAAACCCAAATCCGACTCCTACCCATTTTAGCTTAGCCCGTATAGCATGGATCTTTGTGAAAAGAGAGCATTTTGGGAGGCCATGGATGCTTGTGGATCTTCAAATGTTTTTGGGTATAATTCTAAAACATTTTTGCTTAATTTGTTACAAATTTCTTAAAGCTAAACTACTTAAGTGTTAATTAGGCTTAAGTTGCAAGTTTTGGAATTCAAGTTAGGAATTTGAATGCAAGTTAGGGTTTTATAAAATTGGTGTATGGTTGTGTGTTATATTTAGGCTTTTTGTCATGTTAATACAAGATTAGTAGCTTGTGCTAATGGTTAGTTTAAAAATTGTGTTAATTTGCTAATTTGCTTACTAGGTTTTTGAAATTGGTTAAATACTTGGGATTAAAAATGTGTTTAGGTTTTTCATGACTTCATTAACTTTATTAAGTGTGGTTTAATGCTTTAGATCATGCAAATCTAAGCTAGATTGTAGTTTGTGCATTTTTGCTTTGAAATTGTTAAATTTTAGGTATTTTGTAAACTAGAATATTAGGGTTTTTGGAATTTAATGAGATTAAATTCCGGGAATTGTTTATATGAATTATTTAAGATATTTAATAAGTATATTGGCCGCTACATTCATTTAAACGTCATGTTTTGTACAAAACGGCAAATTGTGCTTGCTAGATTTACGGAAAAATGACTTTTTAAGTGAAATTGGGGGTTTTTGTGAGTTTTAACCTAGTTTATATTAAAATTAGTGTTCGTGAATGTGCAAATGAGTGTGATTGGATTTTTCTCGATGGTTTGACGTTTGTACATCGACATCGAGGGTTGGTTTGACTATTCTTGCATGCGTAGGCGATAGGTTTGGACCTATGCGTGATACGCGTGCCGATTTGATTTTCGTATGCCATTTCGATTTCGAATTTAGTTTTAATGCGATATGGTGCGTTATGATATGTAGGTACCCCCATGTAGACTTCGAGACGACAAGAAAGCGCGTGGCGACGTCGGCACCGGCTAGCGAGGACCAGGTGAGTATATTTATATCTACGGGGAGAAGTCGGGTGGATGGCGTATAGCACCCCCGCAGTCCGTGGTGGTGTATACGGATGCGTATACACACCAACAATTATTATTTGTTTTTGGGATTAATAACGATGCTTAGGATGGATATTGGTGTGTTGGATTACTTTAGTGTTGCGAACCCTAGGGTAGTGTTGCACTACACACACACACACCCATATTTGCATACATTCTTCTTTCATATGTGCGTACATGGGAGTATATATTGATGTGTATATTTACACATGGGTATAGGACTATGTGTTTATATACTGGATTTGAGGATAGTAATTGGGATTTGAGATGAGTAGATGATATTGGGCTTGAGGCCAGAAGATCCGTGATGTGTTTTGGTTCGTATTGAGATACGACATGATGTTTTAGCGGGTCTTTTGACGTAGTGATTCTTATACATGCATGCATACATAGATGGTATCAATATTGTACTAGACGTAGATCAGTACCCCGATCATGATATTTGATAAAGAGGATATCAGATGAATAGTATGATGAATGTGATATTGACCCGTACCCAGATTTGGGATGCCGTACGACGGATTTACGTACGAGCTATATATTGATGATTGATCCGCACTCTTGACTTGGGATTCCTGATTATAGATATGGTATCGGATATGATATTATTGAGGCGGGATCACCGACTATACATATACAGGTATGTATATGTATCGACTCAGATGATAGGCGGTTTCCTTACCTGTAGTTCAGCCGTATAGTTTAGTGTAATTGTTAGACTAGATTAGATTTCTTACCTATTTCAAAAACTAACGAATCGTGGGTATTTTAAAAGACAGCCCAAGGGATTCTGCGGATATTTCAAAAGACGTATCTTTTCATAAAAACACCGTAGCCCCTATTTTCAAAACTCCATGATTCGTGTTATTTCAAAAGGCACCATTTGTAGGACTTATATTAGATTAATGCAGATTAGTTATAGTTGCGTCTACTCCCGCTCCTTATTGTGGTTCGCTTCACATCGCATGCTTATATTATGTTTCATACTCCATTATTGATATCATGCTGTTAGGACACCATCACCATTACCGATGATGCGTATGTACCACGTACACTTACTTGCCGGCTCACACACATCTTCATCGGTAATTGCCATGTCACGTACACCTTAGAAAATATTATTGCTTGACATAGCATGTTAACTAATAGTTTAGACATTGTAGTTATTACCTGCTACTTCATGCATACTATTATTCTTTGTTATGCCGTATTCATGGATTCTCATGCTTATATTCATGGTCTTACATGCTATTGATGATTCAGATTCCCATGATATTTTATGGATTTGGAGAAAAACCGCAAAACATATATAAACTGCTTTCTTTCTTTTTAAATAAAAAAATGCGGTTTTCCTATGATGTATGAGTCGTCCACCATGAGTTTGCTGATGGATTTCGAGACCCGATTCGAGGAGATGGATGAACCGTTTCGGGTACATGGTGGGCCCGGTGCGGTACCCCGGGGCAAGAGGAATGTGTTGTTGACGTTGAGCCTAGCAGGGGAGCACTACCGACCGGTGATATTACCGACGCGTCGGATATCCGGAGGATACCGTCGTGGTCTTGAGATGGATGGTAGGGGCCGGTCTGGATTGACGGCACCCTAGATATTGATTTTGAGATATTGAGGTACAGAGATTGTGATACAGAGATATCGAGATATTTGGACACATGTTTTGTGTCGATGCTGGGCACTGTTTTATGCTGATTTCATTTATGGTACCTCACTTTAAAAATACAGAAATCTCACTGATTTATGAAAGAAGTTTTCGTCAGTACATGCATTCTGTTCCGTGCATTCATACCTCATTCATATGATATATTGCTACCTGAGGCACTGACACAGGCACATGAGATTACACTCGGGTTAGATATTTACCCTAGCCTTGTTATAGGCTGCTGGTTATATTTGAGGATATATTATGATCATTGACCCAGGTTGCGTTATTTATGCGATTTCTGTTCGTAGATGTTTTTCTATTCACGAGTTGGCAACTCACCCCCGTTGTGCCCCAGTTTCTTGCAGGTTTTGCCGTACATGTTTCTTTATGGCTTTGCGGGCTCAGTTTCATTCGGGTGACTTGCTAGTAGGTGGGTTTTTTTTTGTATCGTACCCATCATATTACCTTGTATAATATTATTCCGTTGTATCTAGTAAATTCCATCAACCAAACATGTATTTATTGAGATAGAGACCAGTGTTGTTTATTCTTTCGACCTTAGAGTCGCTCGTTTTATTTCTGGTGGTTTTGAGTTTTCTTTTGAGTTTTGATCCTCGCCGTTGGCGTTGTATATTATATTGCTTGTGTGGTTGTGTCCGTCGATTAACGAAGAGCTAGCTCCCGCTTGGGGATGCCTTTTTCTTGATTTCGTATACTATTCATGTTGTATCCCGTTTGGGGGCCAGTATTTACAAAGGAGACTCTGCCGAAATTTTCAGTAAATTTTTGATGTTTTAAAAACCGCATAATTCGGCTTATGCTATTGAAATTACTTGCTTTAAGTTGGTTTTTCCTGCACTCTACTATTTTTTCTTGGTTTGGATTTCTGGGTTTTCGGTTTACTTAGATTACGTACGCCTCGAGACGTTCGTAGTTTAAGTGCCGGTCATGTTCCGTACTTTCGGGTCGTGACAAAGTTGGCATCAGAGCGTTAGGTTTTAACCTTCGGAGCGTAGGATGACCCTTGGTTGATGGAATAGGTGACTAAAGTAGAGTGACGTACCGTTGGTATGTTCCGCGGCATATTTACGACACGCCACTCCACTTATGAAGCCTTAGGATGTACATTTCCTTGTTCAGTATTATATTCCTTCCTGATCTAGCCTCATCAGTACCAGTTATGGTTTTGCTGCCACGATTACGGGCAGGGAGAGCTACGGCTAGAGTTGCGGTCAGCATGAGCTCGTCAAGAACGAGGACTGACCAGGGCATGATTCCGGCGACACACGATTGCAGAGATGTGTCTTTTCATTGTGTCTTCGCGCCACGAGCGTTGGGTGGATTGCTGTATGAGATTACTCGGACGTGCCAATTTGCACTAGAGGATTGAGACACTGATAGAGGCTAGCCAGATTTTGATGACCATTGAAGTATTGCTTACTCCTGATGATTGAGGCACCGTTCAGCGTGCAGACGAGCGAGCCAGTTATTGCTGCGAACGACGAGATATTGCCCCAGATGCTGGAGTTAGTGCAGAATGAGTTGTACTAAGAGATGATAGAAGGTCGCTAGTCATCGAGGATGAATGACTAGGACATGTGGATCGTTCGCCTACCCCGATGCGAGGTCATCAGATAGATTGATTCCAGCTGGAGACGACTTCACGCGGAGACGTTGGGAGTCGACAGAGACGATCGAATGTCAGAAACCTATTATTCCAAGTTTAAAGTAGTCGGAAAGACATGCAGGCAATTCTATGGTCCCTCTAGAAGAATGAAACCCTAACTCTATTGGAGATAGTGCCCTCATAGTCAATTATTGGATCACATTGCAATGATTACGGAGGACCTATACCAGTAGGACAGTCTTACTCAAGATGATAGTATGCTATCTGGTTTGCCTTTATCAGTCGTGTACATGTTCAGGTGACTGATTACATGTTACACTTTAATAGAGCCCTTAGGATCTTGCTTTACTACCAACAGTATGATGGCGATCATATACGTGAGAGTTGGGTAGTTTATATGCATATCCTTAATTGTGGTCCCTAGTCGTGGGAGTTTCAAGACAGGGCATCGATACTCCGGAGTAGACTAGTGTGTACAGTCGAGACCCCGACGAGGGGCGGTGGCCGGTCTCACAAGCCACTGGTGTCAGTTGGATCACCTAAGATGTATACAGGTGCTCATTAGGTTATGAGTACACCGGACAGGACTCGCCGGGAATCTGCTAGTTAGTATTATATCTATCGTCAGATAACAGTTCCCTGGTGACATGTGTACAGGTTAGTTCATCGACCTGAGGTCGTCATTTGTCTCGTGTGAGTTCCTACTGTGCTTTGATTTCTACCCTACCGCGGCTCAAAGGAGTCGTGCAAACAGGTAGTTTTTGGGTACAGTCCCGAGCCATATGGAGGCACGTGAGCGGATCGGCAGGGGATTCGTCTCTCCCGGTATTGGGGGCGAGGTCGTGCTGTGTCTAGGAGAGCCATTACACAAAGTCCATGGCCATGGCAGGAGATTTACTGGTAGGTACTCCAGTAGTATCTCAGGGTGTTATTGGGCTTCACTCCGACACGACTTATACTGCTATTGGGGGTCTGACGTTACTAGCCCCCTAGGCAGATATGCGATACTCATAGACGAACGGACCGGACTGTATATACATTGTCACTGTTAGGCTCAGTAGGGTTTTCCGGATGAGTGCGCTCATCGGCATCCCTTGAGGTCAGTCTATGGGCAGCCGTTACGCATTGCTAGTGCCGCTGACGGTTTGTGGTTAAACCCACTGCCAGGGTACTGACGAGTCATCAGAGTCCCCCACAGACAGTTTCCCAAGTTCGGGCGAAACGTTGTAGAGGCCGTATGGTTTTATGGCAGGGTTCGGAAAATGCACGTGCGTTTACGCACGTGTTATTTTTCGGGCTGATGATACTGGTCGGCTTTGGTTTAAGCCGGATCCGAGTATTATATTGAGTAGGTATAATATCTTTGTCTCAGTTGCATTTGTATTCGGTCGTAATACAAATGCGGGTATATTTATACAGGTTCGGGGTTATCCTGAAAGTCGTTTCGGGATCACTTTTGGAAGTTGCTAGTTTCCAGTTTTCTATCAGCCGTCTTTTAACATTCGGTTAAAGACGGATTTATCTTTTCTTCAGATGAGGTGAGTCAGTGTTCTAGAAGCATCTAGATGAGGTGACTAGGATTAATTGGTGTTGTGTTTTCATTGGTTGCATTAATGACTTGATGAGGTGTTTTAATGAGTCATGCTTTAGTTTTAATGATTCTTGTTTTGGTTAAGATCTTTTGTGAGAAGCTTTTCTCTTATGGTCACCCCCCTCTCTCCTACACTCACCTCCTTCTACCTATATATGGCCGGCCCCTTCCCCCTCCTCTCTTGATCGATCTCACTTGAGGTTTCACTTAAAAAGATATGATAGATTTTGGGGTGTATGGAATTTCACAGTTCATTTCATTCCATCACCCAATTCCCTCGGCAACTTCATTAACCGATCGTCCACGGACTTAGACGAAGTGAGACAAAGTCATCTACTCATTCTCTACATCACTCTTGGTCATCTCTTTTAGCAAACTTGACGATCGAGTTGCCTCAAGTCAGAGGCGGGAGCCCGTTTAAAGAATCGTCGACGTGGTGCCACCTCGACGAGGAGATCGGAGATCGACGAGATCGAAGCAGCCGCAACGGAGCGTGGGATGATGGTTAAAGAACGAAGGACTCGGATCGTTCGGTATAACCTTTCTACACTCTTTACAGTTTGTTAGTTTAGCAATAATGGCAGATCCGGGTTAAAGTATACGATAGCGCCAGTTAAAAAGTTTTTGTTCCGCATTTGGCGTCTGTAGACTGCCGGGGCGCTAGCGTAGACTTACAGTGGTATCAGAGCCTAACCATTTTGCTATGCTAACTTGTGCTAACGCGTTTAAAATATCGATCGAACCGGAAATCGAAAACTACAAAATTCCAACTTGACAGTTTCTGTTGATTTTAAATGATCTCCTAAAATTTTTCTACATGTCTCAGAAAACTGTGCAGGCTTTTTTAAGAACCACGTAGAAATTTGGGCACGTAATACGATAATACCGCCGTGGAAACGCGGTCAAACCTATGGTTTGACCGCGCTTCCGCGGCAGTACAGTGAGATCGTGGCCCCAAATTTTCACAGTGAGTTATCTGTTGGATTTTGTGGTTTTTGGTAAATATCGTTTTTGCCCAGATTTTGTTACTGTTCACCAGTAAGTCGTGGGGCCCACTTTTTGATATTTGGTCGATCGAAATTTAAACATGTTAGTTTACAGTGCTTACATTATTTCTCCGACCGGGAATGTCATTTGATCGGTAGACCGCGTCTGATTGCTATAGTTATTTTAGACGGGTTTGCGAACGTGACATTCGCGTTGATGTTCTGTGTTGTGCTGTGATGTTGCGGATTTGTCGTGGTGGATAGCAGTGTGCAATGGTAGTACAGTTTGTGTTTATTTGTACATTTGATATTGCGGGGCGTGCGTCCAACTTGTGGACTGCCGTCACTGCCTGTTGTATAATATTCTTTTGGGGCACGACCAGGTTGCGGTCGATGTACCTATTGTACTATTTTTCATTACTGTACTAGGTTTTGCCCTGAGACGGAGTGCACGGATAGCCGGGTTCTGAGAAGCAACGGGTCCGTATCTCATGGCTTTGAGAGGCAGAGGGG
Organism: Agapanthus africanus; assembly: GCA_030015575.1. Classification (NCBI taxonomy): domain Eukaryota; kingdom Viridiplantae; phylum Streptophyta; class Magnoliopsida; order Asparagales; family Amaryllidaceae; genus Agapanthus; species Agapanthus africanus. Next base: position 134,388,216 of record JASDDO010000004.1, on the reverse strand, counting down.
CCCCACTCTAGAATTGGCAGACTATTCGCCGCACTCGTAGGGGGTACAGGTTGACCCAAGGAGGGGTGCCCAAGATTACCGGATTCCGTGAAGTGCTGGGTGGTCCATTCACTATGCTGTAGGGGGCTGCCTCGCTTCAGGTTTTGGCGGGTAACTTGCCGCGCCCGTAGGGGTCTAGGTTTCATTGCACAGGCTATCCACACGACAGGGGAACGTCGGGTTTCAGCAGCGGCTCTGTGAAACCCGGGGATCCCAGATATCTGTATTGTTCTGTGATGCTTATTACTTTTCTGTAATGTTGCATACTATCACGCCTGGAGCGATTATTGTATATTGGTTTATATACTATTAGATGTTGTATATGTTTTACACCCGCGCTAGTCCAGTCCCCGCTCTGTCGTTAGTTAAGTAACCTAACGGGTGATGACGGGACCCAGTGACGAATGCGGATGGCATATACGTACATTTTATTTTCGTTCTTTTCTGGTGTGATTAAATGATGGGACTGTGTTGATTCTGATCAATGCAAAGTAAAACAAACCTGTTTACAGTTGTTGGAACAAATTTAAAAAGTGTTATTGCAAAGACGTTTCGTTTTGTTATGCATAGCGGTATTCAGTGGAATATCCTGCACCTCATTCGACGGGGCAAGGGCCGATATCCCTTCACCGGGACTGACCCCTTGGACAGAAGTTTGCGTCAGAGTAATAACTTCACTATAGTCGATTACAAGTTGCTCTGCATAGCGGTATTCAGTGGAATATCCTGGACCTCATTCCACGAGGAAAGAGCCGAGATCCCTTTACCGGGAGTGACCTCTTTAGCAAAAGGTTTTCGCCACTATATTTTAAAAAGCTATCAGGTTCCTTCAGCGATATCAAGTTCACTACGTTAAAGGTTTTTCGCCAAAAACCAGCCGTAGCCCTCCGTCACTTCTTTTGGGTATTCAGTAGTATTCAAGCTATGTATTTTGACCAACGCCAAGGCATAGTGTTTGGTAGCTGCTGGGTATTCAATTGTTGCATAGATAGATGAGTTAGTTTGGGACAGTCGTTCTGCCATTTTGGCCAACGTCAAGGGCATGTGCGGGTGGGTTCAAATTGACAAGATAGTGACGGGTAGAACTTGGCATGTGACTTATGACATTTTGACCAACGCCAAGGTTATAAGAGCATGGGGCAAAAATCATATCGGGAGTTTCTAAAGAAACTGAAACTTGCCAAGTATGCGCATACCATCTGGAGTATGAGTAACGTGGATGCATTCCATCACGTTATCGTGCGATGAGAGTTGGATCCCGATTCCCACTGATGAGTTGGTTTACTCTTCGGGTGATCCCGATTGATTCTTCTTTAGGTTTGGAGGAGAATTTGACAGGACAGTGGGAGGTTTCCGGATTAGATAAAGTGATGACCATTCTGATCTAGGTTAGAGTGCACGCAGAGTGTTTCTTTTCTCTCTCTCTTTGGCAGCGACCTTTGACCGACCCTAGACTATGACTCAGTGACCAGGTTGACCGAACCTTCTTAATATACTGGCTTTTGGATTGTCTGAGTTGCATAAGTCATTGCCACTCCTTCTTTTACCCTTTGAATTTCTCAGAACACCCGTATTACTACGGATATCCACTTCCATTGGATAGATCCATCGTATGGTTATATACGAACTCGAAGGGACTTCTTCGAGGATGGATCCAGGTTCAGGAGAAATAGAATTGGTTTATTCAGTTGTCTTTTATTATCACCTTCTCTCAGGTTGCGAGGGCTCCTTGGTTTAGGAGAGTACACCCATTACGCTTATTGGATAGTCTTATTCCAAACCATAGGCTGGTGCCGAAAGGTAGGGAATGAAGAAAACCAATTAGCCTAAGTAGGGTGTGCAGAAGGTAATATGAAAAGACAAAATAAAGGGATTAGAAAGAGGGCAAAGTAAATTGCGACTGATATCATTCACGACCAAAACCGCGTACTTCATCGCCACTCCTATTTCACCTTTAAAAGAATAAGGTATTATTCAGTTGTCTTTTATCATCATCTTCTCTCGAGATGCGAGTACTCCTTGGTTTAGGAGGGTACACCTATTATGCTTACTGGATAGTCTTCTTCCAAACCATAGGCTGGTGCCGAACGGTAGGGAAGGAAGAAAACCATTTAGCCTAACGATGGTGTACAAAAGGTAACGACTAAAGACAAATAAAGGGATTTTGAGAGATAGCAATAAAATATACGGTTGAAGTCATGAATTGGATTATGGAAGAGGCATTGCTATGAATACCAAGATACCCCTACGAAACATTTTCATGTTTCAGTGCATTGTTAAAGAAAAACTGTTTTCCCGATTAGACACTTACTCCAAGGGTATGTATTTACCAGGTTTCATTCTCATATCTGTATGGTTTTACAGATGATGAGTGGGAGTAAGATATTGGGAATTAGGTGATTATCCCCATTATATCGGAATTCGTTGTAATTGGTGATATTTGAGGAAATCGCCAGGGTACAGTTTTCAACCTACAACGCACAGGTTATGAGTTGTTTAACTCAGCGGACTTATACAGAGTATTGTATGTTGTCCAGTGTCCATCAGGACAAAGGGGTAGGTCCTCGTACTATGTTCTGTTTACTTATAACTTCTCTATTATTTAGACAAGTGTTTCGTAGAAATACAACGTCTAAGTTTTGAGAAGTTGTGGGTATAAGAATAAAGTAGAGAACCAGGTATCACAAGTATCGGGATTCTTCAAAGAGATCGAAGATGTAGATTCTTGTGATTGGTATTCAGATGATAGTGATGGTTTTGAGAAACGAGTTTTCTCTTTCAGGTTACTCATAATTGGATGGATTCCTAAGTTGAGTAATGCTGATTAGCCTCTTTCCATTAAGTTGATATGCACTGGAGACAGCTGCATGATTTGAATCTGGTTCCAATTAAATTAGTGCCAAAGTTTCTATAATGGATATAGAATAGTTCGTACCTTAAAAGATATTAAGGTACGGGGAGTTGTCCAGCTTATGCTTAAAACCAGACTCTGGATAACTCAGGGCACGTTTCTGTAATGGCTGTTTGTGGGTTGACCCTGGCTATGACGAGAGTTGATATTCTACCATTTAGAAGATCAATAGTGATATTGTTCTTGACTCGCCACAGTTTTAGTAAAATGGATCTTTTTCAGAAAACAGTAGTGGGAGTATGGTAGAACTGGAAGTGATTCCAGAACCGCGAACGATTACGGAAAATTTAATAGGACCTATACATTCAATCAGGTTTGACATTCCAATAGCCACTCCGCAGATTTGGTGGGTAACCTCAGACACCCGAGAGGTACTCCGGTAGCCTCAAGGACGGTGACAGGGAGGTTCTTATCTACCCAGACTTGACACTACTGTTGTTCCAGGCTATGAGACCCGGTAGGAGGGTTGTCGTAGTCAGTGGGAGCAGCGGAAGCATAGTGGGTAAGATGCTTATATCTATTTATAGACTTGAGCAGTTATAGCGGAGATAGATCATCTAATTTTGATATGACAGTCATAGTTTTGACTTCAATCATAATAGGGGATGGATCTGTTAAGAAGGTAGTAGGGTGTGATGTCATGGTATCTGGATGACATGCACAGAGTAGGAAGTAAAATTCCTATACTACGATCGGTTGTACTGTGGTCGTCACACAGTTGTTTCTCCAGACAGGACATGGATATAATATTTGACATTCTGGTTTATGGATCTATGGCTTTAGATCTGGATTTGGGTAGTTTCCCAATGTGGGTACTTTGACAGTATTCTAATGGTTTTTAGAATAGATGACTCCTAGCATGGTGGTGTACCTGCAGGTGATGGAGTCACCCTCTCTAAATGTGTCTTACAGACTAAAAGGGAGAGGGATGTGCATGATTGGCAGATCACTTGCTTAGGCAATTGAGTCAATCATGAGATGTCAAGTACCACACCAGATGTTGTTTTTGCACTAGATGCAATAAGTTTGTATTAATCCAATCCTGGAGAAACATAAGGAAGCAGTTTTAGAACATAAGTACATGTTCTACGGATTTGATGACGGCAGCCTCCTTCGGGAGATGGTTATCATTCCAGGCTTCAAAGGTGACATGGTTGACAGAGTGATTGTCAGAGTTATAGTTTTCCCTCTGACGAAGAGGGACAGTATTATGGACAGGTTGTTCAAGAGGATACTGTGGGTGGCATGGTGCCGGATACTGATTAGGTTCAGTGATCGATACAGTCTAAGAAGTTTGGATTTGGAGTTCATTTATGAACTAGGTCCCATCAGATATCCAGACACATTCTAAGACAGGTATTACTCATTTCGGGAGATGGCTTTCTCCGCGAACTTGAGATTTAGAGAGATATAGAAAGAAACATCTAGGCGGATCCACTCACTGAGGCTATTTCTCGAACACAATAGTTTTACAAACGGGCTTTGTGATACTGATTAGTAGAGGAGTTGGATGTTCAGTTTCACACGGGCTGTGAGTAGTCGACATCGCAATAATTAGCCTTGAGTGCAAGTGGGAGATTGTTGGAGATAGTGCCCTCATAGTCAATTATTGGATCACAGGTAAGTGATTGCAATGATTGCGGAGGACCTATACCAGTAGGACAGTCTTACTCAAGATGATAGTATGCTATCTGGTTTGTCTTTATCAGTCGTGTACATGTTCAGGTGACTGATTACATGTTACACTTTGATAGAGCCCTTAGGATCTTGCTTTACTACCAACAGTATGATGGCGATCATATACGTGAGAGTTGGGTAGTTTATATGCATATCCTTAATTGTGGTCCCTAGTCGTGGGAGTTTCGAGACAGGGCATCGATACTCCGGAGTAGACTAGTGTGTACAGTTGAGACCCCGACGAGGGGCGGTGGCCGGTCTCACAAGCCACTGGTGTCAGTTGGATCACCTAATATGTATACAGGTGCTCATTAGGTTATGAGTACACCGGACAGGACTCGCCGGGAATCTGCTAGTTAGTATTATATCTATCGTCAGATAGCAGTTCCCTGGTGACATGTGTACAGGTTAGTTCATCGACCCGAGGTCGTCATTTATCTCGTGTGAGTTCCCACTGTGCTTTGATTTCTACCCTACCACGGCTCAAAGGAGTCGTGCAAACAGGTAGTTTTTGGGTACAGTCCCGAGCCATATGGAGGCACGTGAGCGGATCGGCAGGGGATTCGTCTCTCCCGGTATTGGGGGCGAGGTCGTGCTGTGTCTAGGAGAGCCATTACACAAAGTCCATGGCCATGGCAGGAGATTTACTGGTAGGTACTCCAGTAGTATCTCAGGGTGTTATTGGGCTTCACTCCGACACGACTTATACTGCTATTGGGGGTCTGACGTTACTAGCCCCCTAGGCAGATATGCGATACTCATAGACGAACGGACCGGACTGTATATACATTGTCACTGTTAGGCTCAGTAGGGTTTTCCGGATGAGTGCGCTCATCGGCATCCCTTGAGGTCAGTCCATGGGCAGCCGTTACGCATTGCTAGTGCCGCTGACGGTTTGTGGTTAAACCCACTGCCAGGGTACTGACGAGTCATCAGAGTCCCCCACAGACAGTTTCCCAAGTTCGGGAGAAACGTTGTAGAGGCCGTATGGTTTTATGGCAGGGTTCGGAAAATGCACGTGCGTTTACGCACGTGTTTTTTTTCGGGCTGATGATACTGGTCGGCTTTGGTTTAAGCCAGATCTGAGTATTATATTGAGTAGGTATAATATCTTTGTCTCAGTTGCATTTGTATTCGGTCGTAATATAAATGCGGGTATATTTATACAGGTTCGGGGTTATCCTGAAAGTCGTTTCGGGATCACTTTTGGAAGTTGCCAGTTTCCAGTTTTCTATCAGCCGTCTTTTAACATTCGGTTAAAGACGGATTTATCTTTTCTTCAGATGAGGTGAGTCAGTGTTCTAGAAGCATCTAGATGAGGTGACTAGGATTAATTGGTGTTGTGTTTTCATTGGTTGCATTAATGACTTGATGAGGTGTTTTAATGAGTCATGCTTTAGTTTTAATGATTCTTGTTTTGGTTAAGATCTTTTGTGAGAAGCTTTTCTCTTATGGTCACCCCCCCTCTCTCCTACACTCACCTCCCTCTACCTATATATAGCCGGCCCCTTCCCCCTCCTCTCTTGATCGATCTTACTTGAGGTTTCACTTAAAATGATATGATAGATTTTGGGGTGTATGGAATTTCACAGTTCATTTCATTCCATCACCCAATTCCCTCGGCAACTTCATTAACCGATCGTCCACGGACTTGGACGAAGTGAGACAAAGTCATCTACTCATTCTCTACATCACTCTTGGTCGTCTCTTTTAGCAAACTTGACGATCGAGTTGCCTCAAGTCAGAGGCGGGAGCCCGTTTAAAGAATCGTCGACGTGGTGCCACCTCGACGAGGAGATCGGAGATCGACGAGATCGAAGCAGCCGCAACGGAGCGTGGGATGATGGTTAAAGAACGAAGGACTCGGATCGTTCGGTATAACCTTTCTACACTCTTTACAGTTTGTTAGTTTAGCAATAATGGCAGATTCGGGTTAAAGTATACGATAGCGCCAGTTAAAAAGTTTTTGTTCCGCATTTGGCGTCTGTAGACTGCCGGGGCGCTAGCGTAGACTTACAGTCGACTTAATGACCGTGTGAAAGCCTTTGAACCTTCGGGTTTGCGGCAGTTCTACGGCGCCATTAGTGAGGCTTGGGTTTGCCCTTCTACGGCTGGACCACCGATGCTGTGGTATGTACTCGATACTATTAAACTGTGCCCAAGATGTTGAGCTCTTGAGGGATTATGAGGTTTTGACGACTCGATCGGATGGCTCGACTTAATTCGGATGCTAGGTGGTGAGATGCATTTCTTGGGAGACTCCCGATACGAGGACAGTCGTTGGAGCTCAGTCCATGCAGCCGCGATGAGACGAGTCCAAAGCAGACGACATTAGAGAAAAGTGAAGTACGAGGTTCGTACCAGATCTAGATGAGATGACGTTCCACTCCGCCGACATCAGAGATGCGATGCGCATGCCGAGGCATGGTACTTGGATATACCTTCCAGAAGAGTCGTGATGAGAATGCAGTCGTTCCAGAGCAAGACGCGGATATAGTAAAGGACGATGACTTCCGGACAGTTGGCAGAGACGAGACATGGAAGAGACCGTGAGCAGGATTCCTTCCAGGACACTGCTGCAATGATATTTGCACCTAGGATCAGATGTGTCACATGCATTCAGAGAGCCAGAGGCCGACGCCAGTGATATGCTGTCTTACGAGTGGTCGCGATGATTGACCGAGAGATGACCAGAGAAGTGCCAGAACGGGATCATCCCCGTTAGCACACCTGACAGGGCCGATGAGCCGATGGACCGAAAGATTGGTAATTCACAGTGAAGACCTTGACCCAGGAGTGGTCATGTTTACGCACACCAGCAGGACAGAGTTCATGATCATCGACGAGACGTCCCACTAGTGACCGTGACAGTTGGCCGAGATTCTTAGAGGATGCGCTTGAGCGGTACTGTTCCGCCATTATTGATCACGATGTTTTGGGTGATTTATTCATATGATTTGATTTTGATGATTGAGGATTTACGATCTTTGCACAGTGTTGCACTTGATATCGTTTTCGTGCTTTGGTTTCACATGTTTGTGATTTTACGGTTTTAGACATTTGAGTTGATTTTGTGCGTATGCACGCACACGAATTGGTTCCTGCACTCTGTATAGTTATTATATGCTTGCAGTGCAGTGATACGCCTTTTGTGCACTTAGATGCACTGGACTTCGATTTCGATTGTGATACTCGATATTTGTTTTGTGCACCTTGTGCACCTGATTGATTTTGTGCACGTTCGGCGCTTGATATTGGATTTCATGATTTCGTGCACGATGGATGCACCTGATTTGGATTTTCGCGCATGTTGGACGCATGTATTGAAGGGTGATTTTGGTGCACACCAGAGACACTAAATTGAGAATTTTTCGTACATGTCAGATGCACCTGATTTTGCTGTCAGGCACACATGTTGCCTACGACAGATGTTTCGTGCACACCCGATGCACTTAGATGTTGTTTCTGTGCGCATGTATGGCACATTCATGGATTTTGATTTCCGTGCGCACCAGACGCACGTAGCATTCATGTGCATATTTTGGAATTGATTTCGTATAGAGCAGTACGTTTTTATGATATTGCTATGTGTTTTCGTACTGAGCAGGTCTAGTCAGAGGACAGTACCTGAATATATTTTTGCATGTATTGATAGTTATTGAAGGGATTTCCAAAAAGCGAGCTATAGCCTCAGTATTTACCTACGTGTCTGATATGACACGAAATGTTTAAAACAAGAAGACCCTTCTAAATTGTTTCCAAAACGGCGGAACGTACATTTCAAACAAAGGTATATATGTATATAGTTATTTTCTTATGATAGACGTCCGCCACTGTGCAGTGTTATACGCGTTGCACAGCGACTTAAAGAGATTTGGCATTGATGTCTTCTCCATGACTCCGATGATTGCGGGATGCTTGACGGAGTTTTGATTTGAGTTATATACTCATTTTTCAAGCGCATGCGCTGCGCTACGATTTGTTTTATGTATTTACAATTTCGGAGCCCCGACGACTTGATGGTTTTCTTAGATGTTTTAGTATTTGGGGGAGTTCGAATTTAAATTCGGGGACCGAATTTCTTTAAGGGGGGAAGATTGTAACGTTTTGAAAATCGTTTCGGTGAAATTTCAAAAAAATCGGTAAAATAAGGGGGTTTTCTGTAAAAAGCCAAAATACAAATATCTTATTATAAAAATTAAATATACATATTCTAGCTATGTAATTGCTATTATTTGGTGTTTATTGAGCCGCTGGTGAAATTTCAAATTTTCTGAAAAAAATATTATTTTATTATTATTTTAAGCCGTCACTAATACATTTAATTAGGGAAAATTACAAATTGGAATGAGTTGAAACAAATTTTGTGCATCATAAAACATTAAATAAAATTTTACATGTGGTTTTTGGAACGAAATCATTTGCCAAAACGGTTTAGAAATTATTGAAGAAAAAAAGGCTTTTTTTTAGCGTAAATGGATGTTTGGGGTATTGTATTTATCATTTTTCATCACCCCACACCCGTACCCACACCTACACACCCCCATTTACTTCTCCCCTTGGCTGAATTCAGTAGCCACCATCTTTTTCCCCACTTGAATTTCAAAGGAAAAGAAATGAAAGAAAAGAAAAGAAAATGGAGAAATGAGGTGGACCTTTGACCTTGAATTGACTTTGACTTCTCCCCCCACTTTCTCTACCTCCCTCTCTCTCCTCTCCCTCTCCCATTCCATCAGCCCCCCCTCTCCTACAGCAGCAGCAGCCCCCCCCATTCCCCATTCCCCTCCTCTTTTCTCTTCAAAACTTCATCAAAAATTGCCCCAAAATCCATCAAAAAAAATCCCAAAACCCAAATCCGACTCCTACCCATTTTAGCTTAGCCCGTATAGCATGGATCTTTGTGAAAAGAGAGCATTTTAGGAGGCCATGGATGCTTGTGGATCTTCAAATGTTTTTGGGTATAATTCTAAAACATTTTTGCTTAATTTGTTACAAATTTCTTAAAGCTAAACTACTTAAGTGTTAATTAGGCTTAAGTTGCAAGTTTTGGAATTCAAGTTAGGAATTTGAATGCAAGTTAGGGTTTTATAAAATTGGTGTATGGTTGTGTTTTATTTTAGGCTTTTTGTCATGTTAATACAAGATTAGTAGCTTGTGCTAATGGTTAGTTTAAAAATTGTGTTAATTTGCTAATTTGCTTACTAGGTTTTTGAAATTGGTTAAATACTTGGGATTAAAAATGTGTTTAGGTTTTTCATGACTTCATTAACTTTATTAAGTGTGGTTTAATGCTTTAGATCATGCAAATCTAAGCTAGATTGTAGTTTGTCCATTTTTGCTTTGAAATTGTTAAATTTTAGGTATTTTGTAAACTAGAATATTAGGGTTTTTGGAATTTAATGAGATTAAATTCCGGAAATTGTTTATATGACTTATTTAAGATATTTAATAAGTATATTGGCCGCTACATTCATTTAAACGTCATGTTTTGTACAAAACGGCGAATTGTGCTTGCTAGATTTACGGAAAAATGACTTTTTAAGTGAAATTAGGGTTTTTGTGAGTTTTAACCTAGTTTATATTAAAATTAGTGTTCGTGAATGTGCAAATGAGTGTGATTGGATTTTTCTCGATGGTTTGACGTTTGTACATCGACATCGAGGGTTGGTTTGACTATTCTTGCATGCGTAGGTGATAGGTTTGGACCTATGCGTGATACGCGTGCCGATTTGATTTTCGTATGCCGTTTCGATTTCGAATTTAGTTTTAATGCGATATGGTGCGTTATGATATGTAGGTACCCCCATGTGGACTTCGAGACGACAAGCAAGCGTGTGGCGACGTCGGCACCGGCTAGCGAGGACCAGGTGAGTATATTTATATCTACGGGGAGAAGTCGGGTGGATGGCGTATAGCACCCCCGCAGTCGAGTAGATTTATATCACAAAAGAGATTCAATCATTATTCATCTTCTTCTTCCTTCATTTTTTCATGAAAAAGCTTTCTAGATTTTTTCAAAGTGATGAATAAATGTGAGAAAAAGATAAATAAAGAGAGCAAAAATCCTACTTCATCATCCTCATCTTCCCTTGCCCTTTAGATGAGAGTGTTCACTCAATTTAAGTGAGTGTTAGCTTGTGTTAATGAAACTTCAAGGTAGATCATCTTTGTATCGAAGATCGGAAGCAAGACTGCACCTTTCTCTTCGTGGAGCCTCTCGAGAGTCCGGAGCATGATGATCGCAGCGAAAAGACTTCAACATGGAGCATATGAAGTGAAGGACCGGATCTACAAAGGTTGTAATCCCTCTCACTTAGTGTTAAAATGTTTAGCATGTTAATTTTCGCCTAATCTCTAGTTTAAAGATCCGTATTCGGGTTGTTCGGCACGGCTAAATTTTTAATCGGGCATGGTTGATGCCTCGTAGACCCTTGTGCGCGTGCATAGTAACCCTACAGTAGTATCATAGCCAAGCTAGAGGTTTAGGCGATGTCTAGACGAAGTTTAAAGTCCGATCGAAACCCGAAACCCCGATTTAACCCCTCTCTGGACATTTTTCAAAAATGTGGTTTTTTCTGAATTAAAAATTCTCAGAAAATTAAGCAGGAAAAACTAAGAATTACTGTGAAGTACGGACCTCTAACTCGAAAATTTGACCGCGGAACCGCGGCGAAACCATGGGTTTTGCGGCGGTTCCGTGGCCAAAATTTGTCTTAGCCCCTGAAATTTCATGTAATAATTTTTAGGCCCTTTCTTATTATTTTTTTCTAGGAATATTTTAATTCCACTCAAGTGTTGAGTTTTCAAGGGTTGTATTGGGGAATCGTTGATTCAATCAGATGTTTTAACTTTGTTTAGTTTGTCCGGATAATTTTTAGAAACTGTTAAAAAGTTCGAATGGATATCAAAAACTCACTTTTTCCCCTGTCGGAAATTTTTTCAAAAGTTGGATTTTTTCTCGTGTTTAAGAATGTTCTAAGTCGTGCAAGTAACGCGGTGGACCTTCTAGAAGACAACAAACCTTAACTCGATTATGTGACCGTCTTGAACTGCCTTTTGAACCTTAGGGTTTGGGGCAGTACGGCGTGCCACATGTGAGGCGTTGGCTTGACCCTTCTACGGCTGGACCATTGGTACTGTGGCATGTGATGGATGTTTTTAAACTGATTTCAAGTGTTGAGATATATTGGGGAAAACTTGGGTGTTTGATTATTCGATCGGAAAGTTTAACATTGTCTATTTATCTGGAATGTGATACAATATTTGGAATCCACAGGTAGTTATGAGATAACTAATTTGAATATTATAAACATAGCAGTTTAGTCTCAATTGATCGGTTGCCACGGAATTTTGATGTGATCAAAAGTCCGTCGCAATCACGTAGCGTGCGCGGATACTCGCCGGGTAAACTTAATAGATAGCTGCGCCCCATAGCCCCGACCAAGTGACTGTAGGAGAACCCCGTCGCCGAAAGCATCTGTTCGGGTGCTCGCGGCAGTGGTGTTCCGCCTTAGTGCACTTCGTCGACGGCATCTGGGGGTGCGGCCGTCTACTAAAGTTTGCGACGAGCATTCGATCAGCATATCGGGATCTTGTTGAATTCCCCGACTTGACATTGAAAAGAGTTTTCGATAATGAGGCTAAAATGCAGGGTTTATAATTGTTAGGCATGCGATGTCTAAGGAATTCATTTGGTTAGGCATGCGATGTCTAAGGAGGTTGCGGATTCCAACTGTTGTAGTTTTACACTTTCTTTTCTGTGACCGTAAGCGTAGTATGTGGTGTATCGCCGGCTTCGTTGCTATACATCAACGACAATCGGGATACACATACTTGCTTACGTTGATGATATGAGATATTATGTGTTGCTGTGATATGTTATATTGGATCGTCGCGTTCTGAATAGCCGGGGGTTTTATGTGAGATGAGAGTTTTTTCTTTTTCATTCATGTAAAATTCATTTGTATGTAATATTCTTTTATTGGGGCACTTCCAGGTTGCGGAAGATGTCACCGTTGATGTATATTATTTACTTTTCCGCATTAGGTAGACCCAAGGCGGGGAGCACAAGTAACCGGGTTCTAGGGTCCAGTGGGAGACCATCTCGAGGAGTCGAGACCGGGTCTCCTAACCCTAGAATTGACAGTGTTACTTGCCGCTCTCGTAGGGGTCTAGGGATGCGGGTTTGGCTATTCATCGCGACCATGGAATCCGTGTTTTATACAGGCTCGTATTGAAAACACGGACGTCCTAGTATATCCAATATTTCATATATGTTTCTTCTGCTGCAATGTTCTGTGATAAGATCATATTACTGCCTGAGATGAATGTTTATATTATATATATGAGATATATGTTATATTGAAGATTTCGTTTCAAAAGAGATGCTTGTGAAGCAAAATATAATGAGACTTCATTAATGAGATTAATGAAATAAAAGAAACCTAAGATGTTGTAGAAACTTGTTTAAATTAAAAAATGGTAGCTCTAGTTCTTGCTTTGCATAGCGGTGTTCCTTGTAGAACATCCAGCACCTTATTCGATAAGGAAAGGACCGAGATCCCTTCACCGGGAGTGACTCCTTTAGCAATGACTGGTAGATGCTACAACTCTCGGTTTGTCTTTTGATTGCTTCTATAGTTCTTGCTTTGCACAGCGGTATATATGATATATCCTGCACCTTATTCGATGAGGAAAGGGCCGGCGATCCCTTCACCGGGAGTGACCCCTTTAGCAAAACTAGAAAAGCCTCAAAAACATTCCATTTAAAATCACTCGATTCTACAACGATATCAAGTTCATTACGTAAAGTGTTTTCTTAAAAACCTGTCGTAGCCCTCCGTCATTTCAGATAAGGACTGTTTAGTATTCGTGCTGAGTTTGTTGGCCTTTGTCAAGGCGTAGTGTGCGGTAGCTGAATAGTACTTATCTGCTTATGCATATGATGCAGATTGGATTAGGGTAGTCGTGCGACCTTGTTGGCCCTTGTCAAGGGCCATGCGGGTGGGTGTAATTCAATCAAGAAATGACGGGTTGAACTTGAATAGCAGCCTATGGTTTGTTGGCCTTTGTCAAGGTCATAGGACGCTAGGGGTAAAATATTATTGGGAATTTCAAGTGTTGAAATTTGCAATGAGATTGTATACCTTCTATGAGATAGTTGGATCCCGATACCCGCTGCGAGTAAGAGTTACTCCTGGGAGAGTTTTACACATTACAATTAGCCGATCAAGTAGGTGCCTAGAAAGGTGTTAACGGGGTTACGCCTCTGGGGAAACGAGGTTTACTTTAATTAGGTTCGTGCGAAAGCACGGGGGACCTCCCTCAAAGTACCGACACTGGCCTGGCCGAAAGATTGGCAAACTTGTAGCGTGTAATTAATCCCGGCTAGTCTTTCCTTTAAGGGTTTGAAGGAAGATTTGATTAAAACAGTGGGAGACATCCTGATTAGATATATTAGATAACCAATCTAATCTTGCAAGAGCATACGCTGAGTGTTTTCTTCTCTCTCTCTCCAGGTAGCGATCATATCACGCCTTAATCAAGATAATAAAACGGATATATTGACCGAACCCGCTTGTTATACTGAGCTGGGGAACGTTGGTCCCGCTCCAACTTATAATTGTTATAAGACAGAGCAGGAAATTGGGGAATACCAGATTTCCCGTGCCGCCCAAACGAAGAAAGTGCATGTTGATGCATCATCTTCGGGTGTGTTCATTACAGAGAACTGTTTCTCAGTAACGTTTACGAACAGGGTATGTGATACCGGATCAGGATCCCGTATATGTAATCTGTTACATGGGCTAAAGATAGGTAGAGAACTGAGAACGAGTGATAAGTTTCATGAGACAGAAAACGGTGCATGTGTTGCAGCCAAATCTGTTGGTCACTATCACCCTGTATTACCGGAATACATTGATTCTGAACAAATGTTATTAGATACCGAACCTGATATACAAAATCATATTAATCTCTTTATTAATAAAGAAAGGATATAATTTTGTATTGTTGGATAATGTTTTGAACATTTCCTATATCAAGAGTTGATCGGTTCAGGCACGTTATCTAAAAGCATTGACATTCTAAATCAAATTACAGTTCTTAGTATACAGAACACACACAAGAGGAAGAGTTCAGAAATGAACGAATCCCTCTTGAGGTATTGTAGACTAGGTCATATAAATGCGACCCGACTAGCTAAGTTACATATAGATGCATATTTAAATTAGTTTGAATTTACATCTTGTGAAACTTGCCAGTCATGTCACAAAGATAAAATGACCACAGCTCTGTTTATTGGAAACAGAGAAAGAGTTGGTAAACTCTTGGGATTGATACATGCTGATGTATGAAGGTCCCCTGTCTACACATGCCAAGACCGGTTCTTTGTACTTCATTACATTCTCTGATAATCTCTCAAGATTCAGACATGTGTTCCTGTTGAAACATAAGTTCGAACCTTTTGAGATATTCACAGAATATAAGTTAGAAGTAGAGAACCAAAAACGGGTATAAGTATTATGTCCTTTGATGAGATCAAGGAGGAGAATACTTGAGCACGGAATTCCTGGACTATTCTAAAGGAGAATGAGATTCTCTCTCAGCATTACTCCTCCTATACACCATAGCACGATGGTATATCGGGGCGGAGCAATAACACCCAATGTGATATGGTGTGCTCTATGATGAGTACTACTGAGTTTCCTATTTCCTTTTGGGAGTTATGCACTTGAGAAGCTGCATACCTATTGAATAGGGTTCAAATCAAATCAGTTGCCTACCACTTCATATGTGATATGGAAAGGGAAGAGCCCATATCTTAAGTTTGTTAAGATTTTGGGTTGTCCGGCCTATGTCTAAAAGCAAAATCCGGACAAGCTCGAGGCAAGGACTGTTGTGTATAACTGGAAATATTCCAGCTATACAAACTGCAGCTAATGATTTGGTAGAACCAAAGAATTCAATAGTTTCCAACGAACCTCAGCCTCTCTGCCGATCTAGTAGGGTTCCTCACACACCTGAGAGATACTTCCGTTTCTCTATGACAGTGGGAGCGAGGATTGCATCATGAGATGATGACCCAACTAGTTTCGAGCTGGCCATAAGGAGTAGGACTCTGTAAGAATGGCTGGATGCTTATCGATCTGAGATGGAATCCTTATACACCAACAAAGTATGGACTTTGGTTGCTTTATCTGAAGGGTTGAATCCCCATCAGGAGCGAGTATATCTTGAGAAGATTACTTGGTGTACATGGAAAAGTTAAGACTTTCAAAGCTATGCTTAAGTCCATCCAGATCCTACTTGCCACGGCTACATACCATGACTACGACATCTGGTGGTTGGGTGTCATGACTGCTTTTCTAAATGATGTTTTAGAAGAGAGCGTTTATAAGTACACAGCCAGAGGGATTCGTAGACAGTGGGAGCAGCGGAAACGTGTGCAAGATGTTTTATGTGATAAAGCAGGCATCGCGGAGTTGGAACGTCAGTTTTGATGTGGTAGTCAAAGAGTTTGGCTTCATCAAAATGGTAGATGAACCTTGTATATACAAACAAGTAGTAGAGAGTATGGTGGTGATCCTCGTAGAGTACGTGGATGATATACTCTTGATAGGAAAGGAGTTTCCTATGCTACGCTCAGTCAATCTCCGCTTATCACAACGATTCTTCATATAGGATCAAAGTGATACCTCATAAATCCTGGGTTTTGGATCTATGAGATAGATCTAATTGGATGTTAGGATACTCACTAGTTGTAGTGAGATGGTATCAATCGATCTTGGGGAGAATCACTGGAAAGGTTCTAGGGTGATAAGGACGACTGAATGTCAGTCGCAGGCATTGTCTTTACCCTCAGTGGAGGGACGGTATGTTGGAAGAGTTCCAAGCTAGATACCGTGACATACTAGACGATTAAAGGCAAGATACATCGTTACCAAGGATACTACCAAAGAGGCAGTCTGGATATTTATAAGTTCATAAGATGAACTTCGTTCCTACCATTGTGTGACAATGGAGTTGTGGCTTTAGCCAAGGAACTACCATCCCATCAGAAATATAGATATAATTCTTAGGCAGTATCACCTGATCATGGAGATGGTTGATCTCCAAGGTGATCAAGGTTAGGAGAGTAGATACAGAGGACAACAGAGCGGATCCACTCACAAAGGCCTTTTTCCCAGTAGAGACTTTTACGGGATGGTTGAGTATGAGATACTTCAACCGCAGCTAATTATTGGGTATGCGATACCATAACAGATGGCCCTAGTGCAAGTGGGAGATTGTTAGTTATATGTATGCCCTAGAGGCCATTACTGTACATACGATGTACATTGTAGTGGATGCTAGGACATATATAGGGAGGACTTTCTTGCTCGACATGATAGTATGCTATCTGGTTGTACTTTATCTTAACATGCACTCTGATTGTCTCTATGTTACATGTTGATAAAGCCCTTAGGATGTGTACTCGACTACTGGGACTATGATGAGATCATACTAGTGGGGCCACGGTAGTCGACGAGTACATCCTATAACTGTTCCTAGTCGAGGGTGTATCGAGACAGGGCATCGATACACCAGAGTAGACTAGCGTATACGCATCTTGACCCATATGATGGGCGATGGATGATCCCATATCCATCGGTGTTTGACATCAAGGATGGTGTACGGGTGCTCAGTAGAGACTGGGTACACTGGACGGACTCGCCGAGAACTCCCAGATGGTATTATACCACACGTCAGATGGCAGTTCTCCGGTGACACTCGTACAGAGTAGTCTGTTGACCTGAGATCGTCATAGAGTCTTGTGTGATTCCCATTGTGCTTTGATTTCCATCATACCACGTCCAAGAGGGCGTGCAAAAAGGTGGCTTTTGGCTACAGTCCCGAATCACATGGAGGCAATGAGCGATAGGAGAGGATTCGTCTCTCCCGGTATAGGGAGTTGATATTGTGCTGTGTTCGATTGGCTATGACCGGAAATCCCTGGCCAGGGTTGCCGAGATTTACTGGTAAGTATTATCAGTAGTTTCTCGAACTGTTATAGACCTCATATCGACACGACTTATCAAGCTACTGGGGTCTGACGTTTACCACCCCTAGGCGAGATATGCGACATATCAGACGACGAGACCGGACTGTACGGGAGTGTTACTGTTTGGATTCACAGGAGAATGTACAGGCTTGCTTGTTGATCTTCTGAGCGCTCAATACCTGGGTAGCTGTTACGTTTAGCTGACCGCTTGCATCTTGTGGGTGTTTGATATGATCATCACCTACTGCCGCCGTATTGACGATTCTTTAGAGTCCTACACAGAGGTTTCTTGGCTCAGGCAAAACGGAGTAGGGGCACGTATGTGATATGTGCGGGACCGAGGATAATACGATATGAGATACCGTATTCTATTCTCGCGATATTTGATATCAACCGGGTCATCGGATCAAGTGTTGATTCGATGAATCAGTACGGATAAATATTAGTTGGTTATATGCGATATAGCCGGATTGTCGGATCAAGTGTTGATTCGATAATTTAATGTATAATAATATATATGATATATTAAATTACATTAACTAATATTTGCTCACTAAAAGATTCTTTTTCTCACTCGGGTAATACATTGATATATATGCGATATATGTTAAATGTATTATTTTATTTTGTTACGATAAATATTATATATGTGATATATAATATTGTAACATGATATGATAACTAATGCAACTTGTTTAGTGGAGTTTAAACATGATTAGGGTTTGGATTAGGGTTAAGCTTTCTAGATGATTCTAGATGGTTTTGGTTTTGTTTTGTGAAAGATATTTTCAAGTGACTCATGCTTTAACCCAACCCAAAACCTAACCCTAGTTAATTCTCTACATGAGTTTGCTTGACCATGGTTGCATTATTCATCATATTATTTCTTTTTCTATTCATCACAAAAGAGATTCAATCATTATTCATCTTCTTCTTCCTTCATTCTTTCATGAAAAAGCTTTCTAGATTTTTTCAAAGTGATGAATAAATGTGAGTAAAAGATAAATAAAGAGAGCAAAAATCCTACTTCATCATCCTCATCTTCCCTTGCCCTTTAGATGAGAGTGTTCACTCAATTTAAGTGAGTGTTAGCTTGTGTTAATAAAACTTCAAGGTAGATCATCTTTGTATCGAAGATCGGAAGCAAGACTGCACCTTTCTCTTCGTGGAGCCTCTCGAAAGTCCGGAGCATGATGATCGCAGCGAAGGGACTTCAACATGGAGCATATGAAGTGAAGGACCGGATCTACAAAGGTTGTAATCCCTCTCACTTAGTGTTAAAATGTTTAGCATGTTAATTTTCGCCTAATCTCTAGTTCAAAGATCTGTATTCGGGTTGTTCGGCACGGCTAAATTTTTAATCGGGCATGGTTGATGCCTCGTAGACCCTTGTGCGCGTGCATAGTAACCCTACAATATGTGCAGGACCGAGGATAATACGATATGAGATACCCTATTATATTCTCGCGATATTTTGATATGAGCCGGGTCATCGGATCAAGTGTTGATTCGATGAATCGGTACATGATATATTAGTCGGTTATATTCGATATAGCAGGATTGTCGAATCAAGTGTTGATTCGATAATTTAATGTATAATTGTATATTTGATATATTAAATTACATTAACTAATATAAGCTCACTTAAACATTCTTTTTCTCACTTGGATAATATATTGATATATATGTGATATATGTTAATTGTATTATTTTCTTTTGTTACATTAAATATTGTATATGTGATATATAATATTGTAAAATGATATGATAACTAATGAAACATGTTTAGTAGAGATTAAACAAGATTAGGGTTTGATTTGGGTTAATGCTTTCTAGACGATTCTAGAAGGTTTTTCTTTTGTTTTGTGTAAAGATATTTTGTAATGACTCTTGCTTTAAACCAACCCAAACCCTAACCCTAGTTAATTCTCTACATGAGTTTAGTTGACCATGGTTGCATTAATCATCATATTTATCCTTTCATTATTCATCACAAAAGGTTTCATGTTGATTGTTCATCTTCTTCCTTCTTTCTTTCATAGAAAAAGCTTTCTAGCTTTTTCAAGGTGATGAAAAATGAGTGAGTAAATGAAAATAAAAGAGAGCAAAAATCCTACTTCATCTTCCTCATCTACCCTTGCTATTTAGATGAGGGTGTTCACATCATTTTTTGAGTGTTAGCTTGTGTTAATGAAACTTTAAGGTAGATCATCTTTATTATCGAAGATCGGAAGCAAGTTTGCATCTTTCTCTTTGCGGAGCCTGTTGAGAGTCCGGAACACGATGATCGCAGCGAAGGGACTTCAACACGGAGCTTAAGAAGTGAAGGACCGGATCTACAAAGGTTGTAATCCCTCTCACTTAGTGTTAAAGTGTTTAACATGTTTGTTTTCACCTAAACCCTAGTTTAAAGATCCGGCTTTGGGTTGTTCGGCACGACTAATTTTTTAATCGGGCATGGTTGATGCCTCGTAGAACCTTGTGAGTGTGCCTAGCAACCCTACAGTAGTATCAGAGACAAGCTAGAGCTTTAGGTGAAGTCTGAGCGAAGTTTAAAGTCCGATCGAAACCCGAAACCCTAATTTGAACCCTTCTCTGTAAATTTTTCAAAAATGTGATTTTTTATGAATTAAAAATACTTAAAAAAATCAGCAGGGAATTATATGGACACGAGTAAAAAATTACATGGTAATTCTCTTAAGACGCCGCGGAACCGCGGCAGGAGCATGGGTCCCGCGGCCGTAGAGGCTAATTAATGTTATATTTTTGCACAGTAATGTCCGTACGGTTTTCCTGATTCTTTTGGGATATTTTTATTTTTACTCAAGTGTTGAGTTTTCTAGGGTTGTATTGGGGATTCGTTGATTCGATCGGATAATAAAACTTCGTTTAAGTTTTTTCCGGATAATTTTAGAAACTGTTAAAATGTTCGAACGGATATCAATAACTCACTTTTTCCCCTGTCAGAATTTTTTTCAAAAGTTGGATTTTTCCGTTGTTTAAGAACGTTCTAAGTCGTGCAAGTAACGCGGTGGACCCTCTAGAAGATAACAAACCTTAACTCGATTATGTGACCGTCTTGAACTGCCTCTAAACCTTAGGATTTGGGGCAGTACGGCGTGCCACATGTGAGGCGTTGGCTTGACCCTTCTACGGCCGGTCCATTGGTACTGTGGCATGTGATGGATGTTTTTAAACCGATTTCAAGTGTTGAGATATATATTGGGGAAATCTTGGTGTTTGATTATTCGATCGAAAAGTTTAACATTGTCTATTTATCTGGAATGTGATACAATATTTGGAATCCATAAGTAGTTATGAGATAACTAATTTGAATGTTATAAATCTAGCAGTTCAGTCTCAGATGATCGGTTGCCACGGAATTTTGATGTGATCAAAAGTCCGTCGCAATCACGTAGCGTACGTGGATACTCGCCAGGTAAATTTAACAGACAGGCACGCCACATAGCCCTGACCAAGTGACTGTAGGAGAACCCCGTCGCCAAAAGCATCCGTTCGGATGCTCGCGGCAGTGGTGTTCCGCCTTAGTGCACTTCGTCGACGGCATCCGGGGGGTGCGGCCGTCTACTAAAGTTTTGCGACGAGCATTCGATCAGGATGTCGGGAATCTTTTTGAATTGCTCCGACTTGATATTGAAAAGAGTTTTTGATAATGAGACTAAAATGTGGGGTTTATAATTGTTAGGCATGCGATGTCTAAGGAATCATTTGGTTTGGCATGCGATATCTAAGGAGGTTGCAGATTCCAACTGTTGTAGTTTTACACTTTCTTTTTTGTGGCCGTAAGCGTAGTATGTGGTGTATCGCCGGCTTCGTTGCTATACATCAACGACAATCGGGATACGCATACTTGCTTACGTTGATGATATGAGATATTATGTGTTGCTGTGATATGTTGTATTGGATCGTCGCGTTTGAATAGCCGGGGGTTTTATGTGAGATGAGAGTTTTTCTTTTTCATTCATGTAAAATTAATTTGTATGTAATATTCTTTTATTGGGGCACTTCCAGGCTAAGGATGATGTCACCATTGTATATTATTTACTTTTCCGCATTAGGTAGACCCAAGGCGGGGAGCAGAAGTAATCGGGTTCTAGGGTCCAGGGAGACCATCTCGAGGAGTCGAGACCGGGTCCCCTAACCCTAGAATTGGCAGTGTTGCTTGCCGCTCTCGTAGGGGTCTAGGGATGTGGGTTTGGCTATTCATCGCGACCGTGGAATCCGTGTTTTATACAGGCTCGTATTGAAAACACGGACCTCCTAATATATCCAATATTTCATATATGTTCTTTTGCTGTAATGTTCTGTGATGAGATTATATTACTGCCTGAGACGAATGTTTATATTATATATATGAGATATATGTTATATTGCAGATTTCGTTTCAAATGAGATGCTTGTGAAGCATAATAAAATGGGACTTCATTAATGAGATTAATGTAATAGAAGAAACCTAAGATGTTGTAGAAACTTGTTTAAAAACTGGTAGCTCTAGTTCTTGCTTTGCATAGCGGTGTTCCTTGTAGAACATCCATCACCTTATTCGATAAGGAAAGAGCCGAGATCCCTTCACCGGGAGTGACTTCTTTAGTGAAACTAGCAGATGCTACAAACTCGGTTTGTCTTTTGATTGCTTCTATAGTTCTTGCTTTGCACAACGATATTTGTGAAATATTCTGCACCTTATTCGATGAGGAAAGAGCCGACGATCCCTTCACCGGGAGTGACCTCTTTAGCAAAACTAGAAAAGCCTAAAAAACACTCCATTTAAAATCACTCGATTCTACAACGATATCAAGTTCTTTACGCTCATGGTTTTCTTAAAAACCTGCGTAGCCCTCCCTCATTTCAGATAAGTACTACTTAGTATTCGTGCTGCGGTAGTTTGGCATGCGTCAAGGCGTAGTGTACGGTAGCTAACTAGTGCTTATCTGCTAGCATACGATGCGATTGGATTAGGGTATTCGTACGGCGTTGTTTGGCATGCGTCAAGGGTCGTGCGGGTGGGTTTAATTCAATCAGGAAATGCACGGGTTGAACTTGACTAGCGGACTATGGGTTGTTTGGCATGCGTCAAGGTCATAGAACGCTAGGGGTAAAAGAATTATTAGGAATTTCAAGTGTTGAAATTTGCAATGAGATTGCATACCTTCTATGAGATAGTTGGATCTCGATACCCGCTGCGAGTAAGAGTTACTCCTGGGAGAGTTTTACACATTACAATTAGCCGATCAAGTAGGTGTCTAGAAAGGTGTTAACGGGGTTACGCCCCTGAGAAAATGAGGTTTACTTTAATTAGGTTTGTGCGAAAGCACGGGGAACCTCCCTCAAAGTACCGACACTGGCCTGGCTGAAAGATTGGCGAACTTGTAGCGTATAATTAATTCCGGCTAGTCTTTCCTTTAGGGTTTGAAGGAAGATTTGATTAAAACAGTGGGAGACATCCTGATTAAATATATTAGATAACCAATCTAATCTTGCAAGAGCATAGGCTGAGTATTTTCTTTTCTCTCTCTCCAGGTAGCGACCATATCACGCCTTAATCAAGATAATAATATGGATGTATTGACCGAACCTGCTTGTTATACTGAGCTGGGGAACGTTGTTCCCGCTCCAACTTATAATTGTTATAAGACAGAGCAGGAAATAGGGGATTACCAGAATTCCCGTGCCGCCCAAACGAAGAAAGTGCATGCTGATGCATCTTCTTCGGGTGTGTTCATTACCGAGAACTGTTTCTCAGTATCCTTTACGTCCTGGGTGTTTGATACCGTATCAGGATCCCACATATGTAATTTGTTACATGGGCTACAGATAGGTAGAGAACTGAGAACGGGTGATAAGTTTCATGAGATAGAAATGGTGCAAGTATTGCAGCCAAGTCTGTTGGTCACTATCACCCTGTATTACCAGAATACATTGATTCTGAACGAATGTTATTAGATACCGAACCTGATGTACAACATCATATCAGTCTCTTTATTAGTAAAGAAGGATATAATTTTGTATTGTTGGATAGTGTTTTGAACATTTCCTATATCAAGAGTTGATCGGTTCAGGCACGTTATTTAAAAGCATAGACGTTCTAAATCAAACCACCGTTCTTAATGTACAGAACACACACAATGTTAGTGTATATGCCCTAGAGGCCATTACTGTATCATACTAGTATGTATATTACTTGATGGAAGCTTGGGATATTCACAGTTGTATAGACAATCTTGCTCGAACTAGTAGTATGCTACTTGGTTTGTCTCTGCTTTAATGTGTATATGTGTTTCTTTATTATATCACCTATACGCATTAGTGGAGCCTTTAGGATCTTTGCTTCATTACCGGTGTTGTGATGACGATCACACTCGTGGGGGCTGGGTAATCTACAAGCACATCCTTATACATGTCCCTAGTCGTGGGATTATCGAGACAGGGCATCGATACTCCGGAGTAGACTAGCGTATATGCTTCTCATCCCAGCACGGGAGATGGTCTGTCCCACAGCCGTCAGTACGTCGTACTTGAGATAGTATGCGGGTGCTCGTTAGGTTACGAGTACACTGGACATGACTCGTCGGGAACTGATGGTTGGTATTATACCTATCGTCAGTTATCAGTTCCCAGGTGACATGAGTACAGCTTAGTCTGCTGACTTGACACTGTCACTTCGCCTCGAGTGTGTTCCCACTGTTCTTTGATTACCACCCTACCACGGCTCTACTGAGTCGTGCAAACAGGTAGTAGTTGGGTGCAGTCCCGAAGCACTTGGAGGCAGTGACGGTTAGACAGGATTCGTCTCTCCCGGTATTGGGGGTTGACATCGCGCCGTGTCTAGGAGAGCCATTACACATGTAGTCCCTGGCCAGGGCAAGCGAGATATACCGGTAGGTTTCCAGTGTCATCTCAGGGTGTTCTGGGCTACACTCCGACACGACTTGCACCGCTATCAGGGGACTGACGTTTGCCACCCCCTAGGCCCGCCATGCGATGTATCAGACGAACAGACCGGACTGTACGGAGATTGTCACATACAGGCTCAGTAGGAGTTCGGATGGGTTTACCTCATCGGCCTTCTTATCGACATCTACCTGGGGATCGTTACGTACAGCTAGTGCCGCTTGCGGTCTGTGGTTAAACCCACTGCCAGCGTAGTGTCGAGTCTTTAGAGTCCCACACAGAGAGTTTCCCTGCACCGAGCGAAACGTGTAGAGGCCGTATGGTTTTACGGCAGGGCTGCGATCACTTACTTGCACTTGTGTGCGTATGCTGTTCGGGCAGGCAATACTAGTGGGCTTTGGTTTAAGCGGATCCTAGTATTGCACAGATGGATTTGTTTTGTCTTCTGTGCATCCGCATTCTACGGAATGCGAATGCAGGTGTGTATGCACAGTTTTCCGGAGCGATGAAGGAGGAGGTGCCTTATTAGGGTTTTGGCAGTTGTTTCGGCCAAAACCGTTATGAGGCAGGCTCATTAGGTTTTGACAGTTGATTCGGTCAAAACCATTTTGAGGCGGACTCATTAGGGTTTTGGCAATTCGTTTGGTCAAAACCATTATGAGCCGCGGACATCATTTGTTAATCCTTTTAGTGATAGTTTTGTGATGGCTAATTGCATTGACCATTTGACCACCATGACCTCTCTTGACTTTGTTGACCGGTTGACCGGTGTTGACCATTGACGTTCATGAGAGGTCTACACTCTTCTTTTCATTTTCTTTTTCTTTTTGATTATGTAATGGTCATTTCAATGTAGCCATCAACTTTATCTTGATAGGATTGGTAATGATGATGTTTTGGGATTATTGAACCATGGTTCATTTTCTTTAGCTCATAATTTCTTTCTCATTCTCTCTCTTGCTCTTTCTCATGAGAAGAAAAGAAATGCTCCATGGTTGCTAACTCCTCCTTCCTCCTCCTCTTGATTCATCTTTTGATCTCATGTGTTGAGAGAAAAAGATCCCACAAAGACAAACACTTCCATATATCTTCTCTACACATCCTAGGGTTTCTTGACTAGCAATCTTGTTGCCCTAGTTACCTTGGCTCGAGGTGGAGCTCGGTGTACATCTCTCGGGTGGATCGTCTTCGACTCAAGAAGGCCGCGGAGGTGACCAAAGTCCGGATCAACCCTCGGAGCATGGATGAACAAATGGCGTAGCGGAGTGAAGACCCGAAGGACCGGTATCGTAAGGTATAATTTCTACGGCATAGTAGTTAGCACCTCCTTTAGTTTGCTAGTTTCTAGTTTAGCAAAGATCCGGCTTTTACGATCCATGTTACAAAGTCTAGAAAATTTTTTGTTTTACCGTTTCCGCAACCCCGAAAGTACCGGGAGAGGTAAGGTGGACCTAACAGTGGTATCAGAGCCTAGCTAAACATAAACTAGCAAGTTAGCAAAGTATCTAGAATTTCGACTGGACGAAAAACCGCAAAACACCCCGTAAATTTCAAGTTTCTGCCGATTTTTAGATCTGTTCAAAAATTAATAAATCATGCACTAAAAATCGGCTCAGGCTTTTGTTAGAACACTGGAGAAATTCGATCCCCTAACTCGGTTAAAGTGCCGCGGAACCACGGCATAAGCTTGCTTTTGCCGCGGAATCGTGGCCGAGTTAATTTGGTTGGGGTTCCTGTTTCTTGCAGTGTTCTTATATGGGTATTTTGGGATTTTTAGAATATGATTTTACTGCCCAGATTTTCCCGAAAGCAAAACTTGTTTTTGGGGCTTAAAAATACGTATTTTTGGTCGATTTTCTGTAGACTTTGGCTAATGGGTTGTATCTGTGATGTGATATATGTATTGAATGTCTACTAATCGCTATACGTCGATAAGTGGGGGTTATACATATCTGTGATCTGTAATGCTGATGGTTTGTGTATATGAACTCTTGGATTGTCGCGGATGAATAGCCGGGGTGGATGTGAGATGAGAGTTTCTTTTTCTTTCATTCATTGTAAAATTTGTAAATTGATGTAATATTATTTGTATGGCCGCACAACCGGGTCGGGGTTGTAGCCGTCATTGTATAATTTCTTTTTACTGTTTTTGCTCCTAGGATAGACCCAAGGTGGGGTGCACAAACTACCGGGTATCTCGAAGTGCCGAGTGGCCTACTCACGGGTTGAGGAAGGTTGCTTCGCTTCGGATACTTGGCGGGTAGTTTGCCGCACCCGTAGGGGTCTAGGGTGGGGTATTGTCTATTCATCGCGACCGTGTAATCCGCTTTTCGTTGCAGGCTCGAACGAATCGCGGGTTCCTAGTATATCCAAAGTGTTCATCTGTGATCTGGATTGGCTATCATTGCTGTATATCTATATATGATAACTATTTAGACGTTGCTTATGTTTTTCAGCTGCGCTAGCCCAGCCCCCGCTCTGTCGTTAGTTAAGTAACCTAACGGGTGATGATGGGGCCCGTGGCGAATGCGAATGGCATAAACGTACGTCATATTTTGGTTGTTTTCTGCAATGGTAGGATTTAAATGATGGGACGCATTAAAAGAACTAATGCAAGAAAATAAACCTAAAAGACGTTGTTGGAACAATTTTTCAAAAGGCTGTTATTGCAAGGACGTTCACTTTTGTTTTGCATAGAGGTATTCGGTTATGAATGCCCAGCACCTCAGTCGACGAGGCAAGGGCCGAGATCCCTTCATCGGGAGTGACCCCTTGGACAAAAAGTTTGCGTCAGGGTAATAACTTCACTATAGTCGATTATTCTTGCTTTGCATCGAGGTATTCAGTTTGGAATATCCTGCACCTCATTCGACGAGGAAAGAGCCGAGATCCCTTTACGGGGAGTGACCTCTTTAGCAAGAGTTTTTCGCCACTATATTTTCAAAAAGGGCTATCATGTTCCTTCAACTACATCAAGTTCATTACGTTAACGGGTTTTTTGCCAAAAACCCAGCCGTAGCCCTCCGTCGTTTCAGATAATTAATACTTAGTATTCGTGCTGCGTTTGTTGATTATTCGTCAAGGCACAGTGAACGGTAGCTAAGTAATAATTCTTTGTTGCACTGATAGATGCGATTGGTTAGGAAGGTCGCATGATTTTGTTGATCATTCGTCAAGGATCATGCGGGCGGGTCTAATGCAATCCTGGATAACGACGGGTTGAACTTGACCAGGACCTTTTGATTTGTTGATTATTCGTCAAGGTCACTTGGGTCCTAGGGGAAAAAATCCACATCGGGAGTTTCTAAAGAAACTGAAACTTGCAGATTCAGCATACCTTCTGGAGTGTGGTGACTAGAGTGGATTCCATCTGGGTCATCACACAATGATAGTTGGATCCCGATCCCACTGATGAGTTGGATTGCTCTCGGGAGATTTTTTCACTTAACAATCAATGCTATAAACCAAGTAGGTGTCTCGAACGGTGTTAGCGGGGTTACGCCTCCAGGGAAAAGAGGTTATTTAATTAAGGAATTTCGCGAAAGCGTTGGAAAACCTCCCTCGAAGTACCAACACCAGCCTGGCTGAAAAGTTAAGCAAGTATTGTGACGTGCGATTAATCCTGACTAGTTCTTCTTTTAAAAAGGTTTTAAGAAGAATTTGAGGAAACAGTGGGAGACATCCTGGTTAGATAAACTAATAAACCAATCTAATCTTGCAAGGGCGCACGCTGAGTGTTTCTTTTCTCTCTCTCCAGGTAGCAACCATTTCACGCCCTAATCAAGATAAAAAAAATGTATCGCTTGACCGATCTGAATTCTTATTCGGGGCTGGGGAACATTGGTTCAGCTCTAATTTGCGACAACTGTCATAGTATGAGCAAGGGAAAGGGGATTGTATGGATTCCCAGGATACCCAGTTGAAGAAGAAGCATGCTTTTGCATCTACTTCAGGTGTTCTTGTAATTGAGAACTGTTTTACGGTCAGCCCTACCTCCTGGGTACTTGATACCGGATCAGGATCTCATATCTGTAATTTATTGCAGGGACTGAGAAAAAGTAGGAAAGTTGCACCGGGTGATATGTCGCTCAGAGTAGCGAACAGAGCACAAGTTAATGCGGCAGCCGTCGGTGAATATCACCTAGTATTGCCAAATGGCAAGACTATGATTTTGAACGATTGCTACTATGTACCTTCCATGTTTTGCAACATAATATCAGTTTCTTTACTCGATAAAGATGGATATAACTTTGTTCTTGATAGAAATATCATGAAAATCTACCTTCATAAGGTAATGGTTGCAGAAGGTACACTGTGTAATGGTATCTACGTTCTAAATCAGAATACAGTTCTCAATATACAAAACACACGCAAGAGAAAGAATTCAGATACGAATGAATCCTACTTGTGGCATTGTAGACTTGGTCATATCGAAGAGAAAAGACTGAGTAAGTTGCATAAAGATGGACTGTTGGATACGTTCGAGTTTTAATCTTATGAAACTTGTCAGTCTTGTCTCAAAGGAAAGATGACTAAATCTCCGTTCACCGGACATGGAGAGAGGGCAACAGAGCTCTTGGGACTCATACACAGTAATGTATGTGGTTCGATGTCTATACATGCAAGGGGTGGGTTCTCGTACTTCATCACATTCACTGACGATCTTTCTAGATTCGGATATGTGTATCTTATGAAACACAAATCTGAAGCTTTTGAGAAATTCAAGAAATTCAGAAACGAAGTAGAGAACCAGACTAGCAAAAGTATCAAGATCCTCCGGTCTGATAGAGGAGGGGAGTACTTAAGCACGGAATTCCTAGATTACTTAAAAGAGAATGGTATTCTCTCTCAGCTTACTCCTCCTTATACACCACAACACAACGGTGTATCGGAGCGGAGGAAT
Source organism: Agapanthus africanus (assembly GCA_030015575.1). Classification (NCBI taxonomy): domain Eukaryota; kingdom Viridiplantae; phylum Streptophyta; class Magnoliopsida; order Asparagales; family Amaryllidaceae; genus Agapanthus; species Agapanthus africanus. Next base: position 134,358,732 of record JASDDO010000004.1, on the reverse strand, counting down.
CGTACCCTACTGGATATGGTTCGCTCCATGATGAGTAATGCTGAGTTGCCTCTTTCATTTTGGGGACATGCGCTTCAGACAGCGGCATACCTTTTGAATCAAGTTCCGTCCAAATCTGTGCCTAAAACTCCATATGAAATATGGAGCAGTAAGAAGCCATGTCTTAAATTTATTAAGATATGGGGTTGTCCGGCCTTTGTGAAAGCACAAAAACCGGACAAACTAGAGGCACGGTTAGTTCTGTGGAAATTTGTGGGATATCCTAAAGACTCACTAGGATATCTGTTCTACCACACTGAGGAACATAAGGTGTTTGTATCTCGCCACGCTACCTTTTTAGAAAGGGAGTTTCTTGCAAAAGAAACTAGTGGGAGTTCGGTAGAACTGGAAGAAATTCAGCGACCACAAAATGTAACTGAAAATTTGGAGGAACCACTGAATTCAATAACCCCAAACGAACCTCAGCCACTCCGCAGATCTGGTAGGATTTCTCATCCGCCCGAGATATACTACGGTTTTCTCATAGACGGGGATGAGAGGATTGCATCTTGGAAGAAGATGACCCTACCAGTTTCAGGCAGGCCATTATCAGTAAGGACTCTGATAAGTGGCAAGAAGCAATGCAATCCGAAATGGAGTCCATGTACACCAATAAAGTGTGGACCTTGGATATTGCTCCACCCGGGGTAAAACCCGTTGGATGCAAATGGATCTACAAAAGGAAACATGGTGTGGATGGGCAGGTGGAGACCTATAAGGCTAGACTCGTTGCAAAAGGTTTTCGTCAAAGACCTGGTTTGGACTATGACGAAACCTTTTCTCCAGTGGCTATGCTGAAATCCATTCGGATCCTACTTGCCTTTGCTGCCTTCCATGACTATGAAATCTGGCAGATGGACGTTAAAACGGCTTTTCTAAACGGCTGTTTGGAAGAGTGCGTTTACATGGATCAGCTAGAAGGTTTCGTAGACAGTGGGAGCAGCGGGAAGGTGTGCAAGTTGCTTAAATCCATTTATGGATTAAAGCAGGCATCGCGGAGCTTGAACATCTGTTTTGATGCGGCAATCAAGGAATTTGATTTCATCAAGAACGAAGATGAACCTTGTGTCTATAAGAAGATTGTAGGACGAACTGTCGTGTTCCTAGTCTTGTACGTGGACGATATTCTTTTGATAGTAAATGACATTCCTATGCTACAATCGGTCAAGCTATTTTTGTCACAACGGTTCTCCATGAAGGACCTGGGTGATGCCTCGTACATTCTGGGGATCAAGATCTACAGAGATAGATCCAAGAGACTATTGGGACTTTCGCAGTCCAGGTACATAGAGACCGTACTAAAGAGATTTAGTATGGAGGATTCCAAGCGCGGTAACATACCCGCATTGCACGGAATTACCCTCTCTAAGAAGATGTCTCCTAAGACTGACGAGGAGAGGGTTCGCATGAGCACTATACCCTACGCTTTGGCGGTAGGATCTATAATGTATGCGATGCTATGTACAAGACCAGATGTAGCTTACGCGCTGAGCGTGGTGAGCCGGTATCAGTCAGACCCCACTGGACAGCACTGAAGAACATTCTCAAGTACCTGACAAGGACTAAGGAGATGTTCCTGGTTTACGGTAATGGAGACCTCAGGGTCGAGTCCTTTACCGATTCAAGCTTCCAGAGTGATAAAGATGACAGCAAGTCTGTCTCGGGTTTTGTGTTTACCCTCAACGGAGGGGCGGTATGTTGGAGGAGTTCCAAAAAGGATACCGTCGCAGACTCGACGATGGAGGCTGAATACATTGCTGCAAGCGATGCCGCAAAAGAGGCGGTCTGGATGAAGAAGTTCATTAGTGAACTTCAGGTGGTTCCGTCCATTGTTGACCTAATACCTTTGTATTGCGATAACAATGGGGCTATAGCTTTAGCGAAGGAACCAAGGTCCCATCAGAAATCCAGACACATCTTAAGGCGGTATCACCTGATCAGGGAGATCATTGATCGCTAGGAGATCGAGGTACGGAGAGTGGACACAAAAGACAACACGGCGGATCCATTCACGAAGGCCTTACTCCAGACTCAGTTCGAGCGGCTGATCGAGATGATAGGTCTTCGATACGCCAGTACATGGCCTTAGTGCAAGTGGGAGATTGTTAGTGTATATGCCCTAGAGGCCATTACTGTATCATACTAGTATGTATATTACTTGATGGAAGCTTGGGATATTCACAGTTGTATAGACAATCTTGCTCGAAATAGTAGTATGCTACTTGGTTTGTCTCTGCTTTAATGTGTACATGTGTTTCTTTATTATATCACCTATACGCATTAGTGGAGCCCTTAGGATCTTTGCTTGATTACCAGTGTTGTGATGGCGATCACTCTCGTGGGGGCTGGGTAATCTACAATCACATCCTTATACACGTCCCTAGTCGTGGGATTATCGAGACAGGGCATCGATACTCATGAGTAGACTAGCGTATACGCTTCTCATCCCAGCACGGGAGACGGTCTGTCCCACAGCCGTCAGTACGTCGTACTTGAGATAGTATGCGGGTGCTCATTAGGTTACGAGTACACTAGACAGGACTCGTCGGGAACTGATGGTTGGTATTATACCTATCTTCAGTTATCAGTTCCCAGGTGACATGAGTACAAGCTTAGTCCGCTGACTTGACACTGTCACTTCGCCTCGAGTGTGTTCCCACTGTTCTTTGATTACCACCCTACCACGGCTCTACTGAGTCGTGCAAACAGGTAGTAGTTGGGTGCAGTCCCGAAGCACTTGGAGGCAGTGACGGTTAGACAGGATTCTTCTCTCCCGGTATTGGGGGTTGACATCGCGCTGTGTCTAGGAGAGCCATTACACATGTAGTCCCTGGCCAGGGCAAGCGAGATATACTGGTAGGTTTCCAGTGTCATCTCAGGGTGTTCTGGGCTACACTCCGACACGACTTGTACCGCTATTAGGGGACTGATGTTCGCCACCCCCTAGGCCCGCCATGTGATGTATCAGACGAACAGACCGGACTGTACGGAGATTTTCACATACAGGCTCAGTAGGAGTTCGGATGGGTTTACGTCATCGGCCTTCTTATCGACATCTACCTGGGGACCATTACGTACAGCTAGTGCCGCTTGCGGTCTGTGGTTAAACCCACTGCCAGCATAATGTCGATTCTTTAGAGTCCCACACAGAGAGTTTCCCTGCACCGAGCGAAACGTGTAGAGGCCGTATGGTTTTACGGCAGGGCTGCGATCACTTACGTGCACTTGTGTGCGTATGCTGTTCGGGCAGGCAATTCTAGTGGGCTTTGGTTTAAGCCGGATCCTATTATTGTACAGATGGATTTGTTTTGTCTTCTGTGCATCCGCATTCTACGGAATGCGGATGCAGGTGTGTATGCACAGTTTTCCGGAGCGATGAAGGAGGAGGTGCCTTATTAGGGTTTTGGCAGTTGTTTCGGCTAAAACCGTTATGAGGCAGGCTCATTAGGTTTTGACAGTTGATTCGGTCAAAACCATTTTGAGGCGGACTCATTAGGGTTTTGGCAATTCGTTTGGTCAAAACCATTATGAGCCGCGGACATCATTTGCTAATCCTTTTAGTGATAATTTTGTGATGGCTAATTGCATTGACCATTTGACCACCACGACCTCTCTTGACTTTGTTGACCGGTTGACCGGTGTTGACCATTGACCTTCATGAGAGGTCTACACTCTTCTTTTCATTTTCTTTTTCTTTTTGATTATGATAATGGTCATTTCAATGTAGCCATCAACTTTATCTTGATAGGATTGGTAATGATGATGTTTTGGGATTATTGAACCATGGTTCATTTTCTTTAGCTCATAATTTCTTTCTCATTCTCTCTCTTGCTCTTTCTCATGAGAAGAAAAGAAATGCTCCATGGTTGCTAACTCCTCCTTCTTCCTCCTCTTGATTCATCTTTTGATCTCATGTGTTGAGAGAAAAAGATCCCACAAAGACAAACACTTCCATATATTTTCTCTACACATCCTAGGGCTTCTTGACTAGCAATCTTGTTGCCCTAGTTACCTTGGCTCGAGGTGGAGCTCGGTGTACATCTCTCGAGTGGATCGTCTTTGACTCAAGAAGGCCGCGGAGGTGACCAAAGTCCGGATCAACCCTCGGAGCATGGATGAACAAATGGCGCAGCGGAGTGAAGACCCGAAGGACAGGTATTGTGAGGTATAATTTCTACGTTATAGTAGTTAGCACCTCCTTTAGTTTGCTAGTTTCTAGTTTAGCAAAGATCCGGCTTTTACGGTCCATGTTACAAAGTCTAGAAAAATTTTTGTTTTACCGTTTCCGCAACCCCGAAAGTACCGGGAGAGGTAACGTGGACCTAACACACAACAGGAAGAGTTCTGAAATGAACAAATCCTTCTTGAGGCATTGTAGACTAGGTCATATTAATGCGACCCGACTAGCTGAAGTTACGCATAGATGCATATTTAAATTAGTTTGAATTTACATCTTGTGAAACTTGCCGATCATGTCACAAAGATAAGATGACCACAGCTCTGTTTATTGGAAACAGAGAAAGAGTTAGTGAACTCTTGGGATTGATACATGGTGATGTATGAAAGTCCCCTGTCTATACATGCCAGACCGGTTCTTTATACTTCATTACATTCACTGATTATCTCTCAAGATTCGGACAGATGTTCCTGTTGAAACACAAGTCTGAAACTTTTGAGAAATTCAATGAATATAAGTTAGAAGTAGAGAACCAAAAACGGGTATAAGTATTATGTCCTTTGATGAGATCAAGGAGGAGAATACTTGAGCACGGAATTCCTGGACTATTCTAAAGGAGAATAAGATTCTCTCTCAGCATTACTCTTCCGTATACACCACAACACGTCGGTGTATTGGGGCGGAGCAATCACACCCTATATGATATGGTGCGCTCTATGATGAGTACTACTGAGTTTCCTATTTCCTTTTGGGAGTTATACACTTGAGAAGCTGCATACCTATTAAATAGGGTTCAAATCAAATCAGTTGCCTACCACTTCATATGTGATATGGAATGGGAAGAGCCCATATCTTAAGTAAATTAAGATTTGGGGTTGTCCGGCTTATGTCTAAAAGCATAATCCGGACAAGCTCGAGGCAAAGTCAGTTCCGTGGAAGTTTGTTGGATATCCCAAGCATTCGCAAGTGAATATCTTCTACCAAACCGAGGAACAAAAGATGTTTGTTTCTCAGCATGCCACCTTTGTGAAAGGGAATTTCTTGTGAAGAAATTAGTAGTCATGAGGTAGAACTGGAAGGAGTTCCAGCTATACAAACTACAGCTGATGATTTGGTAGAACCAAAGGATTCAATAGTTTCTAACGAACCTCAGCCTCTCTGCCGATCTAGTAGGGTTCCTCACCCACCTAAGAGATACTTCGGTTTCTCTTTGACAGTGGGAGCGAGGATTGCATCATGAGATGATGACCCAACTAGTTTCGAGCTGGCCATCAGGAGTGGGACTCTGTAAGAATGGCTGGATGCTTATCGATCTGAGATGGAATCCTTATACACTAACAAAGTATGGACTTTGGTTGCTTTATCTGAAGGGTTAAATCCCCATCAGGAGCAAGTATATCTTGAGAAGATTACTTGGTGTACATGGAAAAGTTGAGACTTTCAAAGCTGTGCTTAAGTCCATCCAGATCCTACTTGCCACGGCTATATACCATGACTACGATATCTAGTGGTTGGGTGTCATGACTGCTTTCCTAAATGATGATTTGGAAGAGAGCGTCTATGAGTACACAGCCAAAGGGCTTCGTAGACAGTGGGAGCAGCGGAAACGTGAGCAAGGTGTTTTATGTGATAAAACAGGCATCACGGAGTTGGAACATCTGTTTTGATGTGGTAGTCAAAGAGTTTGACTTCATCAAAATGGTAGATGAACCTTGTATATACAAAAAGGTAGTAGGGAGTATGGTGGTGATCCTCGTAGAGTACGTGGATGACATACTCTTGAAAGGGAAGGAGTTTCCTATGCTACGCTCGGTCAATCTCCGCTTATCATAAGGATTCTCCATATAGGATCAAAGTGATACCTCATAAATCCTGGGTTTTGGATCTATGAGATAGATCTAATTGGATGTTAGGATTCTCACTAGTTGTAGTAAGATGGTATCAATCAATCCTGGGGAGAATCACTGGAAAGGTTCCAGGGTGATAAGGACGACTGAATGTTAGTCGCAGGCATTGTCTTTACCCTCAGTGGAGGGACGGTATGATGGAAGAGTTCCAAGCTAGATACCATGACTTACTAGACGATTAAAGGCAAGATACACCGTTACCAAGGATGCTACCAAAGAGGCAGTCTAGATATATAAGTTCATGAGATGAACTTCGTTCCTACCATTGTGTGACAATGGAGTTGTGGCTTTTTCCAAGGAACCCCCCGTCCCATCAGAAATCTAGATTTAATTTTTAGGCAGTATCACCTGATCATGGAGATGGTTGATCTCTAGGGAGATCAAGATTAGGAGAGTAGACACAGAGGACAACAGCGCGGATCCACTCACAAAGGCCTTTTTCCCAGTAGAGACTTTTTTGAGATGGTTGGGTATGAGATACTTCAACCGCAGCTAATTGTTGGGTATGTGATACCACAACAGATGGCCCTAGGGCAAGTAGAAGATTGTTAGTTATATGTATGCACTAGAGGCCATTACTGTACATACGATGTATATTGTAATGGATGCTTGGACATATATAGGGAGGACTTTCTTGCCCGACATGATAGTATTCTATCTGGTTGTACTTTATCTTAACATGTACTCTGATTGTCTCTATATTACATGTTGATAAAGCCCTTAGGATATGTACTCGACTACTGGGACTATGATGAGATCATACTAGTAGGGCCACGGTAGTCGACGAGTACATCCTATAACCGTTCCTAGTCGAGGGTGTATCGAGACAGGGCATCGATACACCAGAGTAGAATAGCGTATACGCATCTTGACCCATATGATGGGCGATGGATGATCCCATATCTATCGGTGTTTGACATCAAGGATGGTGTACGGGTGCTCAGTGGAGACTGGGTACACTGGACGGACTCGCCGAGAACTCCCAGATGGTATTATACCTCACGTCAGATGGCAGTTCTCCGGTGACACTGGTACATAGTAGTCTGTTGACCCGAGATCGTCATAGAGTCTTGTGTGATTCCTACCGTGCTTTGATTTTCATCATACCACGTCCAAGAGGGCGTGCAAAAAGGTGGCTTTTGGGTACAGTCCTGAATCACATTGAGGCAATGAGCGTTAGGAGGAGATTCGTCTCTCCCGGTATAGGGAGTTGATGTTGTGCTGTGTTCGATTGGCTATAACCGGAAATCCCTGGCCAGGGTTGCTGAGATTTACTGGTGAGTGTTATCATTAGTTTCTCGAACTGTTATAGACCTCAAATCGACACAACTTATCAAGCTACTGGGTCTGACGTTTACCACCCCTAGGCAAAATATGCGACATATCAGACGACGAGACCGGATTGTACGGGAGTGTTACTGATTGGATTCACAGGAGAATGTACATGCTTGCTTTTTGATCTTCTGAGCACTCAATACCTGGGTGGCTGTTACGTTTAGCTGACCGCTTGCAGCTTGTGGGTGTTTGATATGATCATCACCTACTGCCGGCGTATTGACGATTCTTTAGAGTCCTACACAGAGGTTTCTTGACTCAGGAAAAACGGAGTAGGGGTATATATGCGATATGTACGGGACCGAGGATAATGCGATATGAGATACCGTATTCTATTCTCGCGATATATGATATCAGCCGGGTCATCGGATCAAGTGTTGATTCGATGAATTTGTACGGATAGATATTAGTTGGTTATATGCGATATAGCCGGATTGTCGGATCAAGTGTTGATTGGATAATTTAATGTATAATAATATATATGATATATTAAATTACATTAACTAATATTAGCTCACTAAAAGATTCTTTTTCTCACTCGGGTAATACATTGATATATATGCGATATATGTTAATTGTATTATTTTATTTGGTTACAGTAAATATTATATATGCGGTATATAATATTGTAACATGATATGATAACTAATGCAACATGTTTAGTAGAGATTAAACAAGATTAGGGTTTGATTTGGGTTAATGCTTTCTAGATGATTCTAGAAGGTTTTTCTTTTGTTTTGTGTAAAGATATTTTGTAATGACTCTTGCTTTAACCCAACCCAAACCCTAACCCTAGTTAATTCTCTACATGGGTTTAGTTGACCATGGTTGCATTAATCATCATATTTATCCTTTCATTATTCATCACAAAAGGTTTCATATTGATTGTTCATCTTCTTCCTTCTTTCTTTCATAGAAAAAGCTTTCTAGCTTTTTCAAGGTGTTGAGAAATGAGTGAGTAAATGAAAATAAAAGAGAGAAAAAATCCTACTTCATCCTCCTCATCTATCCTTACCATTTAGATGAGGGTGTTCACATCATTTTATGAGTGTTAGCTTGTGTTAATGAAACTTCAAGGTAGGTCATCTTTGTTATTGAAGATCGGAAGCAAATTTGCATCTTTCTCTTCGCGGAGCCTCTCGAGAGCCCGGAACACGATGATCGCAGTGAAGGGACTTCAACACGGAGCTTAAGAAGTGAAGGACCGGATCTACAATGGTTGTAATCCCTCTCACTTAGTGTTAAAGCGTTTAACATGTTTGTTTTCTCCTAAACCCTGGTTTAAAGATCCGGCTTTGGGTTATTCAGCACGGCTAATTTTTTAATCGGGCATGGTTGATGACTCGTAGAACCTTATGAGCGTGCCTAGCAACCCTACAGTTTATTCATCTTTTGTGCCTATAAATAGCAGATCAGTGGAAAGGGAGAGGGCTACCCATTTACATTGTAATATACCATAGTTTTTCTTAGTTTCTTTATTTTTGTTTAGGCTTGAGGGTGAGTGAACTTCAATTGGTTTCTTCTTCTTCTTCCCTCTTTAAGCTCTCTTTGGAGAGCTTCATTAAGGAGGTTGAATAGGATATCAAAATCTTGTATCTCATTTATTCAAGTGTTAATATATTGATTTTTGTTATTGTTTTATTCTTGCTTTCTTTTCTTTACTTGCTTTATTATCATGCTTAACTAATTCTTTGGTTGTGGTAATGGTGAGGAAGTGAGATGAAAGGCTTTTTCCTCCTCCACCTCTTGTTTATGTTTCATGTGCTTAATATATGATTCTAACTTAAATATTGTTTATGTATTGATATGATATGGTATTTTGAAACATGGTTACTTTGTAACCTCCTCATATACTATATTCATTCCCTTTCCCCATTTCAATGTTTAAGTTAAAATCAATTTAGTGTTAAGTTTGCTAAGTTTGGATATGGTATGTTGTGATAAGGTGCTTGACAAACTCTTTGTTTCATATACTATATACCATCACAATCCTTAGCAAACTCAACACTAAAACCGTTTGCTCTCACTAACTACTTTGTGTTTTCGTTGTTGCGGTATGCTTGCTAACCCTTGTGTTTAGTGTTGATACCCCAAGCTCGGACATACAAATGGTAAGTGATCAAAACGGACTCGTTTCGTGTTTTGCGGTGAATATCGGAATTTGACGGTTTGTACTCTGCAACCACATTGACAAGTCGTGCTTCATGCCGAGATCAAGGTAATGCCGGAAAAATCATGATCAAGGGAGTGTAGAGGTAAACGTCGCGATTCGACCTTCCGAACCAAAGCCACGGCCAATTTCTTTCTTACCTTATTTGCTTGTTTTCTTGTTTCCGTATTTTCGTATTTTTTCTATTCTTTCGTGAAAAAACCAACAATTCATTAATTTATTTAACCTTAAATCACAATACCTAATACATAATTCTCTGTGGATCGACCCGTGCTTGCCGGCTTGCTACAACGCGCCGTGCACTTGCGGTTATAAATATTGAGAACGATCTCGCGTGCGCATTCCGTTTCCTTCATTTTCATATCCGTTTTCGTAACATACGCATTTGCATGCGCGGGTGAATTCCCAACAAGTTTTTGGCGCCGTTGCCGGGGAGTTGGTAATTAGGTATTGTTATTTCTAGTTCCTACTAACTCATTAACTTTATAACTCAATTTATTTTTCAAAACTAACATATACATTCTTTCTAACTTTGTTCTCTATCCTGCAAACCTGCAATCACCCCGAAATTCATTTTAAAAATCAAGTTATACCATTGGAATACTAATATAGCCTAGAGATCCCACAAAAAATTCGTGCACCTAACTCTTATAAAAACCGGTGACATCAGTCCAATATCCGAGCTCGCCGGCCTTCTTGTGAGGGTTTGGTTTTTTCTTTTTTGGTGATCTCCAGTACAGTGTTGGTAATCTTTTGGTCTTGTTTGATTTTTATAATATTGAGTGTGCAGGTATTGGGGCACACGTATCACTTTTTGACACTAAATATTATATTTTCCGACATTTCAGGTTTTTAAGGAATTTCGACCAGCGATCGTGTGGAGCGAGTCTCAAATGCAATTGCAAGACGTTAAGAAAGTACAGTGCCAAAGATCCGGGTAGTTTGACCCGTGCAAGCGAACAATCAAAGACTCGGGATCACTTCAAAGGGGTTTCTAAACCCAAAATCACTTCGGTACGCTTTTTCTAACACATTCTTCTCGAATCCGACGCATTCCAATATTTCTATCTTATGCAGGATTGTTCGCACAATTGTGCCACCAATTACATAGAGAACTAACCGTATTTTTTGTAGTGCTTAAATTAAAACGAAAAAGAATTGCTTAAATTGCTTGAATTCTTAGATTCTTTTATTGATTGCGCATTTTCATCTTAATACGGAATTAAGGGCAAAAAGACCAAACAAGATACGGTAAAGGATTTCATCACCTTTTTCCGTAGCCCACAAATCACAAAACTGCATTCTTGCATACCCACAGTAATTTAAAATCAACTAGAACTTTGACTCTAAGGACATCGCGCTCATTAAGAGAAGTTGACTATGTTTAAAACACCGCTTAACGATATATCTTTCACGGGGTATCTAGACAAGTGTTCAAGAGAAAAGATTATCTAATTAAGGACCTTCGCGAAAGCGTTGGAAAACCTCCCCTTCTCTCTTGCACTTACCTGGCTTTGTGATCCGTATATCTTGAGCCCGTTTCTCGATACAGTTTTATTTCGACAATCAGGTTCTTGAGCAGGTCTAGTTGACTAGCATATCATAGACTACTAGGGGTGTGATATTCTTTATTTTTTGTGACATTTGTGAATTTTTGTTTATATGGGTGATACACGATTCAATTCATTTTTTCACGATTCTTAATCTTTTGTTTATACTCAATCCCAATACACTTGTTCAAATTGCCAAAATTTTTCCCACATTCATGACAACCGTCCTTTCTTAGGGGGTGACCAACCGTCCCAGATTTTTGATAATGGTCACCCACCTAATACTCTTGAATCCAGTCCCACTTCAATTTTAGACCTAATGATTGAAGATTTAGAGAAAGAGGTCGATAGGGTTACTACTTTAGCATCACCACTGTCACAACCCTCCCTACCAGAAACAATTGAACTATCATTAGGGAATGATAGTGAGATGGATGCTAGGTTGACCGTTCTAGAGAAGGGTATTGAAGTGATGACTGTGGTCGAGAATCAAACAGCTTCTACGCTAGTCCTGTGCATACAGCAGTCTGAGTAATTATTTCTTGCTCAAGCTCAATCATTGGCTAGAATATAGGAACACGCGAAACATTTAGCTGTAAGGATTCTAGGGGAGTGAACACAGTCAATCAGAACCCAATAGTGTGAATATCTGTCATCTAGGAAGTCATCCGAGTGTGATAAATGATCAAACGAATTTTGATGATTTCATAGATGATGATGCAAATGAATTGACTGAATGTTATCTGGACACACAAGAAAAACCTCTGACTGACCTGTACATTCCAATTTTTGAGGAGGAACTTTGTGAATTTGTTGGGTATGGTTTGGATGGATTGTCGGAAGAGATCAATGATCAGGAACCCACAATTTTTGTATCACCTAGTGATATTGTTTCGGAAGAAACGTTAGTGTGGGAACCTACCTTTTTAGATAACATGAACCTACCCAGGTGTGAATGTGATAAGGGAAATATTGTATTGGGAGAGTCTGTGAGCTATAGTGATGAGAATAGGATTGTGAAAAATCATAGGGAGGAAGACAGCTTTGAAGAATATTCTGTCATATCAAGTTTTGAGGAAATTTTTGCGGATGAGCTGGATATACTTGGTGAGTTTGAGTCAGGATCCATTTGGGAACATCCTAAGAACCTTTCTTTTGCCGAACTTTTTGCGGATGAACTCCAGTTTTTGAATGAACCTGACTTTGAAACTCCACATATACTTATTGAACATTCAATTCATCCAGGAAACAATTTTTTAACCTCTTCAAAACTTCATCTTCACCTTCAGCGTCTTCTGATCCCTACTTTTACATGCCCATACCCTTCACTAACATCTAACTTGTACCTTTTCTTTTTCTTTTTCTTTTGTATATACCTATTCTTTTGCCAGCCATAGCACTATATTGACAAAATTTTTGAATGGCCGGTATTAATTTCTGGACTAACTCAATCGTTTCACATGTAAATGTTGTAATTATTCTTAGGTTTTTTCTTTTTCTTTGAATAAAATTCTCATCCTGATGTCTAAGTCTAGCTACCGGAGACGGTGGCAACGATGAGGACATCGTAAAACTTAGGTTTGGGGGTGAGCACTGCGTTTATCTGCATCATGTGTATATTTTATATTCTGGATTGCATACATATTAAAAAACCCATAAAAATTGAAAAAATTTCTGAAAAATATAAAAACTTTGCTGTCAAGTTAGCTAGTAGGGTAACATAGATTTGTATTCCAAAAATTTAGTTGATATATTACAAGTAACTAAATCCTCGGCTTAGGAATTGAAAACCCTAAAAATAACCGTCATTCTGTATAACCTTGGTAATTATACGTCCTTACAGTTTTTTTTTGAGAAATAGGTAATCTTGAGTTCAGTTCTTTAGTTAAGTCGAGATAAAGGGAAAGTATTGAAGCTTTACTGAAGGATAAGTCTGAAAAATAGTTTCTATTCTTAAGTCCAAATTTAGAAAATATATACCCTACAAACTGCACATACACGCACCTTGAAACTTGGGATAGTAGAGGATACCTAGAAATACTCTTACCTGAAAGCCTAGTATGAAAGAAAAAAAAACAATATTTAAAGCTAACCACCATAAGAGCATCATTGAAAAATATATCCGGTCTTGAAAAGAAAAATAAAAAAAATAAATAAAGTCAAGACCTAGAAACTGCTATTTACGCTTTAAGCTCATACATTCAGTAATCGGCTGTTAGTGCCTCAAGAAGCATTAATAATCGCATGAAAGATGTGTGAGCAAAACCGTCCATCCATTAATGAAAAGAAGTAGTATTAGGTATTAAGGCAAGGGTACTATAGCTTGAATTGAATTCTTAAGTGTAGGGGTGAAAATTTACACACACGTAGGGGTATACAATCGATGTTTAGATAAAAGATAGGAATGAAGAATAAGACTTATGTTTTTTGTAATGATGATAAAAATCCCTGATTGGAGACCACACTTTAGAAGGAAAACTCAAGAGATACTGAGATCTTTCTAAACTGTAAAACGTATAGGATTTGAGGTTAAATAAATAGGAGGTGTGAAATATAAGGGTTGGGTATTTCTAACTTAGGATGATAGAATTTCTAACTTAGATACTAAACTGTAGGAGTAGAATCGACGTTAACTTATGAAACTAACTTGACTGGATTTTGTGGGTGTAATCCGCTGAAAACCCTCAGGAGACAACACTCCTCCTACTAGGGACACCTAAAGGTTTAACGTCTTGTTGCACATGCTCAGTGCAATCGCGTTCCCTGCGAAAGTGAGGCTAGGATTTTTTTGTATTGCTCGGGACGAGTAATAGATAAGTTTAGGGGTATTTGTTCATCTCAGAAAACTGTATTTTATTACCCTCATTCGTTATCTATTTTGTTTATATCGGTACTATTAATCTGTATCTGCTCTGTATTTACAGTTTATAGGTATTCGTGATAAAATACTGGAAACATATTCAACATCACGGATATAACGTTTGGGAGCTGACACTGCAGACGGAACAAAAAAAGGACCGATATCCGAAGAGCTCTTTTGCAAATAATCATGTGTACACATTTTTGGTCTAACACAACACAAGTGTACAGACTAGCTCTTTGATTCTTGGACCTAAGTGGGGCTGCCCATGACACAAGATATGATGAAGTGGGCACATGGGGGGATATGAGTTTTAATGCTAAAAGTTTTGATGTGATGTTTGGCATTGTGTTCCTTCCAATTCTCTGCATACAAACCAGGTTATTTTAGACCAAAAAACAGCACCAGAGTGATATGGGGGAACACATATATCTACCACATCAACCCGAGACCCTATCCTCGGATTTTGGCTGAGCTCCTTCCCCCAAAAACCGGCCAGGCCGCCCCCTGCTCCATTGGGCCCCACCTTTTCACTGTCCCTCCCTTGCTGCCACGTAGGCTTATTTTTATTGTTTGTTTATTCATCTTTTGTGCCTATAAATTGCAGATCAGTGGCAAGGGAGAGGGCTACCCACTTACATTGTAATATACCATAGTTTTTCTTAGTTTCTTTGTTTTTGTTTAGGCTTGAGGGTGAGTGAACTTCAATTGGTTTCTTCTTCTTCTTCCCTCTTGAAGCTCTCTTTGGAGAGCTTCATTAAGGAGGTTGAATAGGATACCAAAATCTTGTATCTCATTTCTTCAAGTGTTAATGTCATGACCCAAAGTTTGGATGTGACCAGCACTTAGATTGTATAATATCTAAAGATATCTACGCAACTCGAGTAAGCCAAAAACCAAGATCAAAACCCTTTTTGCGGAATTTTTAGAAAAAATTAGTTTTTATGTAAAAATCATAGCTTTAGGTGTAGGGTTCCTAGGCACACTTGTGAAGGTTCATAAAGAATCAAACATGCCCGAATAAAATTTTACATGTGCCGAACAACCCAAAGACGAGATCTTTGCTAGATTATTAGGGTTTAACATGCAAGATAACATCTTTAAACCTAAGTGTGAGGGATTACAACCTTTGTAGTCCACTCCTTCGCTTCATATGCTCCGAGTAGAAGTCCCTTTGCCGCGATCCACGATCTCCCGGACTCATGAGAGGCTCCACGACTCGAACGATCCATGCTAGCTTGAAGTGTTCCGCTTCTCCGATGATCCACGTCGAAGTTGCTATAACCCAAGCTTTCTCACTCTAAAGAGATGAACACCCTAATCTAATGGGCTAGATTAGATGAGGATGAAGGAGTAGTATTTATGCTATCTTTTTAATTCATTTTCCCACAAGAAATCATCACAAAAGAATTAACTAGTGAGCTCTCTCTCAAAACTCAAGAGAGAAGAAGATGAAGAATGAAAAGAATAATTCCTTTTGTGATGAATAGTAGATAAATGTATATGATTGATTATGGAACCATGGTCAAGGATGAGAGGCTAAAAGTTTGTAGAGAATAAACTAGAGTTAGGGTTTGGTTAGGTTAAGGATAAGTATCGACCATAATATCTTAACCAAAACAAAATAGAATCCTTCTAGAATGAACAAGAATGAGCTAACCCTAATCAAACCCTAATCCCTTTTTATCATCCTTAAACATGTTTGATAATAAATCATATCATGTCACAATAATATATATCACATATATATTATATATTTGCAACAAAAGAAAATAATACATTTAACATATATCGCATATATATCAATGTATCAAACCGGTGAGAAAATGAAATAAGAAAGTGAGCCAATATTAGATAATGTAATACAATATATCATATATATCATTATACATTAAATCATCGAATCAACACTTGATCCGACGATCCGGCTATATCGAATATAACCGACTAATATATCATGTACCGATTCATCGAATCAACACTTGATTC
The DNA here is from genome assembly GCA_030015575.1 of Agapanthus africanus. NCBI lineage: Eukaryota > Viridiplantae > Streptophyta > Magnoliopsida > Asparagales > Amaryllidaceae > Agapanthus > Agapanthus africanus. The sequence goes on along the minus strand of JASDDO010000004.1, from coordinate 134,342,705 downwards.
GATGTCCCGGTTCATATCTAAATATCGCGAGAATATAACACGGTATCTCATATCGCATTATCCTCGGTCCTGCAAATATCACATATGTGCCTCTACTCTGTTTTGCCTGAGCCAAGAAACCTCTATGTAGGACTCTAAAGAATCGTCAATACGCCGGTAGCAGATGATGATCATATCAAACACCCACAAGCTGCAAGCGGTCAGCTAAACGTAACAGCCACCCAGGTATTGAGCAATCAGAAGATCAACAAGCTAGCCTGTCCGTTCTCCTGTGAATCCAATCAGTAACACTCCCGTACAGTCCGGTCTGTTCGTCTGATATGTCGCATATCAAGTCTAGGGGTGGTATACGTCAAAACCCAGTAACCGATAAGTCGTGTCGATGTGAGGCTCATAACAGGTCAAGAAACTACTAGTAACACTTACCAGTATATCTCTATATCAGCCCTGGCCAGGGACTTCCAGTTATAGCCAATCGAACACAGCACGACATCAACTCCCTATACCGGGAGAGACGAATCCCCTCTTATCGCTCATTGCCTCCATGTGATTCGGGACTGTACCCAAAAGCCAGCGTTTTGCACGCCCTCTTGGACGTGGTAAGGTGGAAATCAAAGCACAGTGGGAATCACACAAGACTTTATGACGATCTCGGGTCTACAGACTACCCTATACCAGTGTCACCGGAGAACTGCCATCTGACGTATGGTATATCACCAACTGGGAGTTCTCGGCGAGTCCGTCCAGTGTACCCAGTCTCCACTGAGCACCCGTACACCATCTCTGATGTCAAACACCGATGGATATGGGATCATCGATCGCCCATCATATGGGTCAAGATGCGTATACTCTAGTCTACTCGGGTGTATCGATACCCTGTCTCGATATACCCTCGACTAGGAACAGTTATAGGATGTACTCATCGAATACTATGGCCCCACTAGTATGATCTCATCATAGTCCTAGTAGTCGAGTACAGATCCTAAGGGCTTTATCAACATGTGAGAGTAAGACAGTAAACCAATACAAGTCAACTTGTTAAAATAAAGTGAAACCAAATAGCATACTATCATGACGAGCAAGAAAGTCCTCTCTGTATATATCCAAGCATCCATCATAATATACATCATATGTACAACAATGGCCTCTAGGGCATATACATAACTAACAATCTCCCACTTGCACTAAGGCCGGCTGCTGTAGTATCTCATACCTAGCATCCCGAATAATTTCTCAAACTGTATCTGGGGAATGACCTTCGTGAGTGGATCCACAGTGTTATCCTTCGTATCTACTCTCCTGACCTCGATCTCCCGGCGATCAACTATCTCCCTGATCAGGTGATACCGCCTCAGAATATGTCTGGACTTCTGATGGGATCTGCGTTCCTTAGCCAAAGCCACAGCTCCATTGTTATCGCAATACAGTGGTATTGGATGTTCAATGGATGGAACAACACCAAGTTCACTAATGAACTTTTTCATCCAGACAGCCTCTTTGGCAGCATCGTTGGCAGCGATATATTCAGCCTCCATCATCGAGTCTGCAACGGTATCCTGTTTGGAACTCTTCCAACATACCGCCCCTCCATTGAGGGTAAATACAAATTCCGAGTGCGACTTAGAGTCGTCCTTATCACTTTGGAAGCTGGAATCGGTAAATGACTCCACCCGGAGTTCTACGTTACCATACACCAAGAACATGTCTCTAGTCCTTCGTAAGTACTTGAGAATGTTCTTCACAGCTGTCCAGTGACTCTCTCCAGGATCTTCTTGATACCGACTCACTACACTTAGTGAGTATGCTACATTGGGTCTGGTACATAGCATCGCATACATGATAGAGCCTACTGCCGAAGCATAGGGTATCCCTTGCATGCGACCTCTCTCCAAATCAGTCTTGGGAGACATCTCTTTAGAGAGAGTGAGTCCAGAGTGTTAGTTATATGTATGCCCTAGAGGCCATTACTGTACACTGGATGTATATTGTAGTGGATGCTGGGACATATATAGGTATGACTTTCTTGCTCGACATGATAGTACGCTATCTGGTTGCTCTTTATCTTAACATGTATACTTTCTGTTTCTCTGATTACATGTTGATAAAGCCTTTAGGATGTGTACTCGACTTCCAGGACTATGATGTAGATCATACTAGTGGGGCCTGGGTAGTCCATGAGTACATCCTTCAATGTTGCTAGTCGTGGGAATATCGAGACGGGGCATCGATATTCCAGAGTAGACTAGCGTATATCTTCTCGACCCATGTGATGGGCGATGGATGATCCCATATCCATTGGTGTTTGACATCAGAGATAGTATGCGGGTGCTCAGTGGTGACTGCGTACACTGAACGGACTCGCCGAGAACTCCCAGATGGTATTATACCTCACGTCAGATGGCAGTTCTCTGGTGACACTGGTACAGCTTAGTCTGTTGACCCGAGATCGTCATAGAGTCTTGTGTGTCTCCCACTGTGCTTTGATTTCCACCCTACCACGGTTCTATTGAGTCGTGCAAACAGGTGGTTTTTTGGTACAGTCCCGATTCACATGGAGGCAATGAGCGATAGGAGGGGATTCGTCTCTCCCGGTATTGGGGGTTGATGTTGTGCTATGCTCTACTGGCCATAACAGGAAATCCCTGGCCAGGGTTGCAGTGATATACTGGTAAGAGTTATCAGTAGTTTCACGAATGTTAGGGACCTTACGTCGGCAGGACTTATCAAGCTACTGGGGTCTGACGTTTACCACCCCTAGGCGAGATATGCGACATATCAGACGAACAGACCGGACTGTACGGTAAGTGTTACTGGTTGGATTCACAGGAGTGTGAGCGGGCTTGCTCGTCGATCTTCTGATCGCTCAATACCCGGGTGGCCATTACGTTTAGCAGACCGCTTGCGGCTTGTGGGTGTTTGATATGATCATCACCTGCTGCCGGCGTATTGACGAGTCTTTAGAGTCCTACACAGAGGTTTCCTGGCTCAAGCGAAACGAAATAGGAGCGCATATGAGATATGTGCGGGACCGAGGATAATGCGTGTATGTGATACCGTATTCTATTCTCGCGATGAATGTATTGAATGGTTGTATGCGATATAACCTAGTTATCGAATCGAAGATTGATTCGATAAGTCGATATATTGGATATTAGTCGGTCATATGCGATATGACCGGATCGTTAAATCAAGTGTTGATTTAATGATTTAATGTATAATTATATATTAGATATATTACTTTACATTAACTAGTATTTGTTCACTTAAAATGGATTTTCTCACTTGATGTGCACATTGTATATGCGATATATTTTTGTGCACTTGATTGTATTATGTTTGATGATACATGAAAGCTTGGGTGTATGTTTACTTTAAACCATGTTTAAGTGAATGGTTAGGATTTTGTTATCTTTTCTTAACTATTTATTTTATTTATTCATTTTAGGGCAAGAAAAGAAATGGTTGCTTGTTTTGTTTGTTTCCTTGAAGCTTCAAGAAGCTTTGACCATTCTTGTTCTTTTCCTAAACCTAACCATTCACCTAACCCTAGTTGATTCTCTACACTTAACCAAGGTTGTATTATGATAAGAATGACTTGGATTTTCTTTTTTAAGATAATCCTTTTTATTCTTTCATCTTATTCATCTTCATCAAGCTTCATGAAAGCTTACTAGCTTCAATGGTGTCTTGAGAAAAAAGAGTGAGAAATCCAATTCTAAAGTGAACCCACTTCCTATTTCTTCATCCTCTACCACTTGCCATGTAGTATAGGGTGTTTTCTTCACAAGTTTCATGACTTGGTGAAGTTGGAGCTTGATCTTGAGTTGCCTCGACGTAGATCATCTTCGGCATCGAAGTCGACGACCTAGCCCGATCTTTTCTCCGATGAAACCACCGCAAGAGTCTAGGATTCTGATGGGTACAGCGGAGGGACGTCAACACGGAGCTATGGAGGTGAAGGACTGGATCTACAAAGGTTGTATTTTCCGTTTACTCTTTGTTAAGTTGTTAACATATATTGTTTCGCCTATACCTCTAGTTACGATCTTACTTAGGGTCACTTGGCACATAGAAATTTTTTGAATTGGCCATGTTTGATCACTTGTAGAACCTCATGGGTGTGCCTAGGAACCCTACACAGAGATCATGGGTTGGTTCCCACGCTTGGATTCTTCCATACTAAACCTTTTTAGTACGGTGTCAATGTACCTGGATTGGGACAATTCCAGTATCCTTTTGGATCTATCTCTATAGATCTTAATGCTCAATATGCAGGAGGCATCACCTAGATCTTTCATTGAGAATCTTTGTGATAAGAAGAGCTTGACTGATTGCAGCATAGGAACATCATTTCCTATCAAGAGTATGTCATCCACGTACAATACGAGGAAGACAACCTTACTCTCTGCCACTTTCTTATAGATAAAAGGTTCATCTATATTTTTGATGAAGTCAAACTCTTTGACTACAACATCAAAACAGATGTTCCAACTCCGCGATGCTTGCTTTAACCCATAAATGGATTTAAGCAGTCTGCACACCTTTCCGCTGCTCCCACTATCTACGAAGCCCTCTGGCTGAGTCATGTACACGCACTCTTCTAAATCACCATTTAGAAAGACAGTCTTAACATCCATTTGCCAGATTTCGTAGTCATGGTATGCAGCAATGGCAAGTAAGATCCGGATGGACTTAAGCATAGCTACTGGAGAAAAGGTTTCGTCATAATCCACACCTAGTCGTTGACGAAATCCCTTTGCTACAAGTCTAGCATTGAAAGTCTCAACTTTTCCATCTACACCAAATTTCTTTTTAAAAATCCACTTGCTCCCAATGGGTTTTACTCCTTCAGGAGCATTTCCAAAAGTGCATACTTTATTGGTGTACATAGATTCCATCTCAGATCGCATTGCATCCAGCCATTTCACAGAGTCACCACTCGTGATGGCCTGCTCGAAACTAGTCGGGTCATCATCTTCCATGATGCAATCCTCACTTCCACCATCAATGAGAAAACCGTAGTATCTCTCAGGTGGATGAGAAACCCTGCTAGATCGGCGGAGAGGCTGGGGTTCGTCGGGTACTACTGAATCCTCTGGTTCCACTAAATCTTCAGTTGTAGTTTGTGTTGCTGGAACCGCTTCCAGCTCTACCTCATTGCCACTAATTTCTTTTGTAAGAAATTCCTTTTCTAAAAAGGTGGCATGTTGAGCAACAAACACCTTTTGTTGTTCACTGTGGTAGAATAGATATCCATACGAATTGCTTGGATATCCTACAAACTTACAAAGAACTGATCGTGCCTCGAGTTTGTCCGGATTTTGCTTTTTAACATAAGCCGGACAACTCCATATCTTAACTCTTTTAAGAGATGGTCTCTTCCCATTCCATATCTCATATGGAGTGGTAGGCACAGATTTAGTTGGAACTCTAATCAATAGGTATATGGCTGTCTCCAGCGCATGCCCCCAGAAGGAAATAGGTAACTCAGCTGTACTCATCATAGAGCGCACCATATCTAATAGGGTGCGATTCCTCCGCTCCGATACACCGTTGTGCTGTAGTGTATAAGGAGGAGTAAGCTGATGAGTCATTAGAGTCCCCCACAGACACTTTCCCAAGTTCGGGCGAAACGTTGTAGAGGCCGTATGGTTTTATAGCAAGGTTCGGAAAATGCACGTGCGTTTTCGCACGTGTCGTTTTTCGAGCAGATAATACTGGTAGGCTTTGGTTTAAGCTGGAACCCAGTATTATACTGTGTAGATATAATATCTTTGTCTCAGATGCATTTGTATTCAGTCGTAATACAAATGCGGGTATGTTTATACTGATACGGGGTTATCCTGAAATTCGTTTCAGGATCACTTTTGGAAGTTGCCAGTTTCCAGTTTTCTATCATCCGTATTTAACATTTGGTTAAATGCGGATTTATCTTTTCTTGAGTAGAGTGTGGAAGCTTCTAGAAGGTGACTAGGATGATGACTAAGCTTGTGAGTCATTGATGCATTAAGTGTTCAATTAATGTTGTGATGACTAGCTTTATTCTCATTGGTTTGCATTAATTATGTTCATACAGGGTGTTATGATAAGTATTGTGCTTATGGTCACCTCCCCCTCTCCTACACTCACCACCACCTCCTTATATAGTGGTCGGCCACCCCTTGGTGTGGAATAATGTTTGCTAGAAAAAAGATATAGTTATTTGGTTCATGGAAATTAAGCATACTCATTTCACATTTCCACCCGATCCAAAAGGCAACTTCATTAACCGTTCGTCCGTAGCTTTGGACGTAACGAGACAAAGTGTTCTACTCATTCTCTACATCATCTTGGTCGTCTCTTTTAGCAAACTTGACGATCGAGTTGCCTCGGTTCAGAGGCGGGAGCCTGTTTAAAGATCCGTCGATGTGGTGCCACCTGGACGAGAAGACTGAAGATTCAAGAGATCAGAGCAGCCGCAACAAAGCGTGGGATGATGGTTGAAGACCGAAGGACTCGGATCGTTTGGTATAACTCTTCTACCCACTTTGTAGTTTGTTAGTTTAGCTTTAATGGCAGATCCGGGTTATAGTACGCGATAGCGCCAGTTGTAAAAAATTTGGTTCCGCATTTGGCGTCTGTTAGACGGCCGAGGCGCTACCGTGGACTTACACCCTATACATAAAATGTCATGTCACTCTAAAATTCATACTTATTCTAGTGTAACTATATATCTACAAGTCGTGATTCACATTCACTTTTCAAATGTTAAAAGATTTCATGTTATATCTCAATACATATATTCCATCATTCATCTCTAACTATCTTTTAACCATAACCCTAGTTTCCTAATATAGGTTTCATTACCCATATTATGTATATATAAATCGGTTTTCATCAAGTTTGCGGGGGTGCTATAAGCCATCCACCCGACTTCCCCCGTAGATATAGATCTACTCACATGATCTTCGCTTGCTGGAGTCGATGACGCCACACTCATCCTCGTCATCTCGAAGTTCACGTGGGGTACCTACAACCAATACACAATCACAAATGCGTATTAAAATCTAGTCGGAAAACCAAAACAGCACACGTTTCGCTCATAAGTTAAAACTTATAACCTCGCATGCAAATCACGACCAATAACCCTAGTCGTTGACGTTCAAACGCCACACGACGGAAACACAATATCAGATACCAAAATCAAGTTAAAATGAAGTCGTAAAACAATTCATCAACTTATGAAAATGGTCCCAGATTTTACCCTAATTGAAATTAGTCAATTTTACATATGTAAAGGGTCTAGTTTACAGACAATGGAGCCATGGACCCAATACAAAGCCCAAATCTCCAGGTCTGGCCGCAAATTGCGGCCAGAAAAGTTATTTCTGTGGCCAAGTAGAGGGTGTAAGGGCTGGGGTGTTGGGATTATCATCTAGGTTGCCTGCTTATACCACAGTGTTTGCTAAATAATTTTCCAGGTCTCCGGGTGTTAGCAGATATCCAAAAACCATCACAAATTCCACAATTTCCCGTATCGGCAGAATTTCAAAGTTCGTATTTGGGGTTAAGTCTCAGGTTTTGGGTCCAATATGATATCACTCAAGGGGTTTAAGGTCACTACTAATCTCAATTACGCTTTTGGAATCAATTCAAACCCTAATCCATAACTTGGAATTTCCAAAGCTCACCTGATCACTTCTAAACTAACATAGGTGCTAAGGAAATTGAAATACTACTCTAATGGTATAAGAATTACCTTATTTGGCAACTCAAGAAAATTCTTGAGTTGCCCAAAGTGTCCAAAATCCTTGCTTTCTTGGTCCAAAGTGTAGCTAATGGGATTGTGCATGTTTTTAATGAAGTGGGGATGAATTTTTAATGCATTTTTTATGATGAAGTGAGGGGTTGAGGTGGTGGAGGGAGGAGGGCAGCAGCTCTTTGAGAGGGGAGAGGAGAAATGAAGAGAAAACAATGAAGGGACAAAGGCCATGGTCCAAGGTTGACCCCCTCACCTCTCTCTCTCTCTTTCATGCCCATACCCAATTCTTTATCATTTTCCTTTTTCTTTTCTTTTCTATTCTTTTCTTTTTCTTTCTTCTCATTTTAAAACCCAAATCAAGTATGACGAATAAGGAAAAGCCATGTAAGAAAAGTAACAAGTGTTAAATATGACATGGTGCATGTCGTATGCACAAATTCGGCTTAATGCGTAATTAGCGATATTTAATCACGATTAATATTAAAATAGTATATAATTAATCATAAAAATTTATAATTTGCATAAATCACATAAAGTTCCCTCATTTTAGAAATTCTTACAGTTTTCCAAATATTTTCCGATTTATCGGTATTTAATTATACCGCATAATTAAAATATTTATAATATTTAATATTTAATTTTAAAAATTCCCAAAAATAATATTTTATTTTTCTAAAATTTTACAAATACATTGTTTAGCTTACCTTATCATTAATGATTAGACATGATTCTTGTTCTATTGCGCATGTGAATTACATACTTGCGTACCTGCATACTAGTGTACATACATACTTGCATACATACATACCTTGCTATAGCTACATATATGCTCATATGTGATGTTGCATTGGATTTCGGAGAATTGGGAACCGCGTGATATATTTTTAAGCTGGATCCATTTAAAAGAGCGGTTTTCCCTAGATGTGCTCATATCACTATTTTATGTTGCATACATCATATTTCATCAATTTACGCATTGGGATATGGATTTCATGTGATTTATGGATTTGAGAACCATGGTAGTATTTCAATAAAGTATGCATTGTTTTGAAAACCCAGTTTCTCGTGATATGATATTTCAATGCGTCCACCATGTGTTTTCTCGGTTCTGAGATTTGTTTTCGAGACCCGATTCAAGAAGTGGAGGAACTGTCTGCGGGTACATGGTGGACCCGGTATGGTACCCTGGGGCAAGAGAGAGATTTTGTGGGGATGACGATGAGCCTGGCAGGGGATGTACTACCTACCGGTGATAGTATAGAGTCCGACGGATATCCGGAGGATACCATTTGGGAGTTACAACTTGAGATACATTGAGGGCCGATCTGGTATGCGGCACCTGAGAGATGAGTATTTACGTGTCGATATTGGACACGAGTATTTCATGATATTTTCGAGTGTCGATATTGGGCACTCAGGTTCCATGAGATTTACAGGATATGAGGGCCGATCAGAGTGACGGCGCCTGGGGTATTAGGATTTAGGCTGTCGTTGATGGACACCGGGTTTTTCCACGATGATGATTCGTGATGATGACATGTTTATTCCCATACTCTGCATTCATTCAATATACATTACTTCATGTATTTGTAATACCTGATAGAGTACCTTCCATGATTGTGGCATATCCATATTAGCATATTGATACTATCAGATTATATGTGTTAGAGTATCGCAGTACGTGCAAACCTGCGATTACCTGTATGATGTTACTTACTATTCACGAGTTGGCAACTCACCCCCTTTATGCCACGTTGTTTTGCAGGTTGACCCTCAGACTAGTCGCGGCAGGCTACTTTTCTTCTCTATTTTGCGGATACCGCTACAGTTGGCTGTGAGCCGCTTTGCTATAGGTGGGTGGCGGTTATCCGACTTTATATTTCATTGTACATTTATTATTGTATCTAGTACTCTCCATCTACCATTTATGTATTGACTTAGAGACCAGTTATGAAGACGATATTGTATATTTTGTGACTCTGGGTGTCGAGCTCGTGTGAGCCGACTTTTATTATGCAGTTTTATCTTTTACGTTGTTTTTCATTTATTTTGTCCCATTTCTTCGCTACGGCGTCGTATATTATTCTTGTGGTGGTTGTTTCCGCCGTTGGACGTGATTGTTCCCGTTTGGGGATACTTTATTCATATCATATGTTGTTTTACTTATGTCTTATGTTTGTACCCGTTTCGGGGCTAGTTTTTACAAAGGAGGTGCTGCATAAATTTTTGAGAAAATAATTTAAAATTTAAAGATTTTTACTTGAGATTTCCAAATTTTTTTAACAAATGTTTTCATCACTTACTACTTTTGATGGTTTATATTTCTAGGTTTCGGCTTACGTAAATCGTGTTACGCTTGTAGACGTTTCGTGGTTTAAATGTCGGTCACGTGCCAAATTTTGGGTCATGAAAAAGTTGGTATCAGAGCGTAAGGTTTTACCTTTCGGAGTGTAGGATGACCTTGGTATGATGGAGTAGGTAGCTTAAGCAGAGTGACGTAGCGTGTGTATGTTCCGCGGCATACTTACGACACGACACTCCGCCTAAGTGACCTTAGGACTTGTTGGTTGAGATTCCTTCCATGACTATATTCATCATTGTGATTCAATTTCCGTATTCTTATCGAATCCTGTTTTCATTTCCATCCATTATGCCGCCAAAGACTACGAGGGCGCAGAGAGCGGCCATGAGAGCCGAGGTCAGAGTTGGCTCGTCTGAGACGAGGACTGACCAGGGTAGTACGCCCGTTGTACAGAAGCAGATTGATCCACCTTCGCTCGATCGTATTACCAGGATAGAGGCCGGCATGCAGGATTTATGCCAGATGATAGGATCATTAGTCGAGGAGCGCAGTGACAGGAGGTTATCCCACCTGCTACGGGGACCGCGATGGCGTCTACTGTTCAGGCAGTTGTACCTGCGGCTCAGAGGTTATCACAGTATCGTTATCTGAGTTCATGAGGCTGAAGCCTCTGGTTTTCACAGGCACTGATGCAACGGAGGATCCGCAGTCATTTATCGATCGGATGGTAAGGATATGTCGTTCACTGAGATGCTCCGATGCGAGATGGGTAGAGTTCGCGAGTTTTCGTCTAGAAGGTCTTGCCCGGAAGTGGTGTGAGTCTTTAGAGAGGGGAAGAGCCGCATGTATTTCTCCTATGACCTGGGCTGAGTTCATGATGGTGTTTCTTGCCCGTTTTCTCCCACAGAGTGTCAGGGATGCTCGAGTGCGCAGATACGAGTTGTTACGCCAGACTCCGGGTATGACGGTGGCAGAGTATAATGTGCAGTTTACCGAGCTATCTTTGTATGCTCTGTATTTGGTAGATACTGAGGAGATGCGAATCAAGAGGTTTGTTCGAGGTTTGCTTACCCAGTTATTCCTTGCTATCAACGCCCAGCAGTGTGACACATATGCAGCCGCAGTGGACGCAGCCCTACTAGTTGAGGAGCGTCTTTCTGAGACGTCGATCGTTCCGGGACCGAAGAGGGTTCGTACTGATGTGTCTGCCAAGAGGCAGGTGGATAGACGCCGCGGCAGACCCCCTCCAGGCCATGATGATAGCAGAGGTTTGAGACGCGGCCAGTTTTATAGCACCTACCCACAGGGTCAACGGCTGGCATCGGGATGTTTTTGTTGTGGGAGTCGATATCACCGCATTAGAGATTGTACGGAGGCATGCCGGGATGGGGCAGCGGTTCCTTATGTTACCTTACCACCTTCACCTCAGGGGGTATTGCCTCCTACGCCCGTCATTTCTCCTCGTCAGACTTTTGCTCAGAGAGGTCGTGGTCGCAGAGGTTTTGCTCAGAGGGGATGGGGTGGCAGAGGAGGAGGATAGCCAGTTGCAGGTAGAAAGCAGGCACGAGTATTTGCTTTGACTCATCAGGATGCGCAGGCATCTAACGGAGTGGTTTTAGGTACTCTTTCAGCATGATCTTTTGATGCACACGTGTTGTTTGATCCAAGATCTACGCACTCGTATGTTTCTACACACTTCGTACCGAGGTTGGGTCGAGAGTCATGTTTGCTAGATCAGCCGCTTGTTGTGACCACTCCTGTTGGCGAGTCATTTGTTGCGCGACACGTGTTTCAGTCGTGTGTCGTTCGGATAGGAGATAGAGAGTTGTCCGTTGACTTGATCCTTCTTGAGATGTTGGACTTCGACATTCTCTTGGGCATGGACTGATTAGCTATATGCTACGGTCTGTGGACTGTCGCGATAAGACAGTCAGGTTTTGTTTTCTCAACGGGTCAGTTCTTTTTGTGCAGGAGGACCGTGGTGCCGCCCCTCACAGTTTGATTTCAGCCCTTTGCGCTAGTCGGCTTTTGAGGAGAGGATGTCGGGGATTCATAGCTTTCATTCGTGATACCAGATCCACAGTAGATTCGTTGGATCGGGTTCCTATCGTGCGAGAATTTCCAGATGTTTTTCCTGATGAGTTACCTGGATTGCCGCCAGAGCGTGAGATTGAGTTTTGCATTGATCTGATTCCCGGCACGGGGCCTATTTCTATACCGCCTTACCGGATGGCCCCGACGGAGCTTAGGGATCTTAAGGGTCAGCTACAAGAGTTGCTTAATAGGGTACTTGTACGTCCGAGTGTTTCTCCTTGGGGAGCTCCTGTTCTGTTCGTCAAGAAGAAGGACGACAGTTTGAGGTTGTGCATCGATTATCTTCAATTGAACCGAGTTACGGTACGGAATAGGTATCCTTTACATCGCATTAACGATTTGTTTGATCAGCTCCAGGGTGTGGGGCATTTTTCTAAGATTGATTTGAGATCAGTTTATCATCAGTTGCGAGTTTGGAATGATGACGTACCGAAGACTGCTTTTCGTACGTGCTATGGGCATTATGAGTTTTTGGTGATGTCTTTCGGACTCACCAATGCCCCCACGGCATTCATGGATTTGATGAACCGAATTTTCAGGTCGTTCCTCGACCGGTTTATTATTGTGTTTATTGATGACATTCTGGTTTATTCCAAGAGTCGTGAGGAGCATGAGCAGCACTTGAGGATTGCGTTGCAGACATTAAGAAAGCACCGGCTGTTTGCTAAATTCTCGAAGTGTGTCTTCTGGCTTGATAATGTTGACTTCCTAGGTCATGTGGTTACGGGAGCCGGTATTCGTGTGGACCTGAGGAAGATCGAGGCCGTGCAGTTTTGGCCCAGACCTGTATCAGTGACAGAAGTCCACGGCTTTTTGGGCTTAGCCGGTTATTACCGCCGTTTCGTGCAGGACTTCTCGAGTATCGCGGCACCGCTGGCTAGACTGACCAGGAAGGGAGTTCATTTTCTTGGACTGAGGCATGCGAGCAGAGTTTTCAGCAGTTGAAGACTGCACCAGTTCTATCTTTGCCTTCTGGATCGGGCGGCTTTTTCGTTTACTGTGATGCTTCTCGAGTGGGGCTCGGTTGTGTACTGATGAAGCATGATAGAGTTATCGCTTATGCTTCCCGGCAGTTAAAGAGGCACGAGAAGAATTATCCCATGATCTTGAGATGGCCGCGGTGGTCTTTGCGCTTAAGATTTGGAGACACTACTTGTACGGAGAGTCGTGTCAGATTTTCACGGACTACCAGAGCTTAAAGTACATCTTCCAGCAGCGGGATCTGAATTTGAGACTGTAAGTGCATGGCGGCGCCCCAGCCGTCAGAACGAGGCCGAAATGCGGAAACGATACTATTACAGAACTTGTAAACCGGCACCACCGCGCACTTTTAAACCCGGATCAGGCTATTAACCTACTCCAAGATAACTAGAGAAGGGGTAGAGAGATATACCGAGCGATCCGTATCCTTCGGTCTTCTCGTCATCGTCCCGATCTCCCCACGGAATCTCCGGTCTTCATCTCCTCGTCGGAACGGCACCACATCGCCGGGTTCTTTTACGGGCTCCCACCTCTAGACCGAGGCAACTCGGGCACGAAGTTGGTGTTGGAGATAGTGCCCTCATAGTCAATTATTGGATCGCAGGTACGTGATTGCAATGATTGCGGAGGACCTATCCCGGTAGGACAGTCTTACTCAAGATGATAGTATGCTATCTGGTTTGCCTTTATCAGTCGTGTTCATGTTCAGGTGACTGATTGCATGTTACACTTTGATAGAGCCCTTAGGATCTTGCTTTACTACCAACAGTATGATGGCGATCATATACGTGAGAGTTGGGTAGTTTATATGCATATCCTTAATTGTGGTCCCTAGTCGTGGGAGTTTCGAGACAGGGCATCGATACTCCGGAGTAGACTAGTGTATACAGTCGAGACCCCGACGAGGGGCGGTGGCCGGTCTCACAAGCCACTGGTGTCAGTTGGATCACCTAAGATGTATACAGGTGCTCATTGGGTTATGAGTACACCGGACAGGACTCGCCGGGAATCTGCTAGTTAGTATTATATCTATCGTCAGATAGCAGTTCCCTGGTGACATGTGTACAGGTTAGTTCATCGACCTGAGGTCGTCATTTGTCTCGTGTGAGTTCCCACTGTGCTTTGATTTCTACCCTACCACGGCTCAAAGGAGTCGTGCAAACAGGTAGCTTTTGGGTACAGTCCCGAGCCATATGGAGGCACGTGAGCGGATCGGCAGGGGATTCGTCTCTCCCGGTATTGGGGGCGAGATCGTGCTGTGTCTAGGAGAGCCATTACGCAAAGCCCTCGGCCGAGGCAGGAGATTTACTGGTAGGTATTCCGGTAGTATCTCAGGGCGTTCTGGGCTACACTCCGACATGACTTATACTGCTAATGGGGGTCTGACGTTACTAGCCCCCTAGGCGGATATGCGATACTCATTGACGAACGGACCGGACTGTATATACATTGTCACTGTTAGGCTCAGTAGGGTTTTCGGAGGAGTTCGCTCATCGGTCTCCCTTGAGTTCGCTCCTCGGCCACCCTTGAGGTCAGTCCATGGGCAGCCGTTACGCATAGCTAGTGCCGCTGACGGTTTGTGGTTAAACCCACTGCCAGGGTACTGACGAGTCATTAGAGTTCCCCACAGACAGTTTCCCAAGTTCGGGCGAAACGTTGTAGAGGCCGTATGGTTTTATGGCAGGGTTCGGAAAATGCACGTGCGTTTACGCACGTGTCGATTTTCGGACAGATGATACTAGTCGGCTTTGGTTTAAGCCGGATCCGAGTATTATATTGAGTAGGTATAATATCTTTGTCTCAGTTGCATTTATATTCGGTCGTAATATAAATGCGGGTATTTTTATACAGTTTCGGGGTTATCCTGAAATTCGTTTCAGGATCACTTTTGGAAGTTGCCAGTTTCCAGTTTTCTATCAGCCGTCTTTTAACATTCTGTTAAAGACGGATTTATCTTTTCTACAGATGAGGTGAGTCAGTGTTCTAGAATATTCTAGATGAGGTGACTAGGCTATTTGGTGTAGTGTTCTTATTGGATACATTAAAGAGATGATGACTAGGTTTATATGTGTCATTGTTTTCATTAATGTGTTTTGGATTGCTTAAGATATTTAAGTGAGAAGCTTTTGGTTTATGGTCACCTCCCTCCTCCTACACTCACCTTCCTCCTTCTTTATAAGTGGCTTGCCCTCTCTCTCTTCTCACTCTCACTTGTTGGTTTCATTTTAGAGAGAAAAGATTATGATAGGTTTTATCGGTGTATGGAATTTCACAGTCCATTTCATTCCATCACCTGATTTCCACGGCAACTTCATTAACCGATCGTCCACGGATTTGGACGAAGTGAGACAAAGTCATCTACTCATTCTCTACATCAATCTTGGTCGTCTCTTTTAGCAAACTTGACGATCGAGTTGCCTCGAGTCAGAGGCGGGAGCCCGTTTAAAGAACCGATCATGTGGTGCCACCTCGACGAGGAGATCAGAGATCGATGAGATCGGAGCAGCCGCAACGGAGCGTGGGATGATGGTTGAAGAACGAAGGACTCGGATCGTTCGGTACAATCTTCCTACACTCTTTACAGTATGTTAGTTTAGCAATAATGGCAGATCCGGGTTAAAGTATACGATAGCGCCAGTTTAAAAGTTTTTGTTCCGCATTTGGCGTCTGTAGACGGCCGGGGTGCTAGCGTAGACTTACAGTGGTATCAGAGCCTAACCATTTTGCTATACTAACTTATGCTAACGTGTTCAAAACATCGATCGAACCGAAACTCAAAAACGACAAAATCCTATATTGACAGTTTCTGTTGTTTTTAAACGGTCTCAAAAATTATTTCTGGATGTCTTAAAAATCCGTGCAGGGAATTCTAAGACCCACGACAAAATTTGGGGTCGTGATCCCTCCAAGTCGCCGCGGAAGGGCGGCCAAACCCATGGTTTGGCCGCGCAACCGCGGCCACGTGGGGAGCACATGCTCCCAAATTTTGTCAGTAGGTTCTGTTTGGGATTTTGGGGTTTTTGGTATATAAAGTTTTGGCCCAGGTTTTGTTACTGTTCACCAGTAAGCAGTGGGGCCCACTTTTTGATAATTGGTCTTTGGTCGATCGTAATTTAAACACGTTAGTTTACAGTGCTTACATTATATCTCCGACCGGGAATGTCATTTGATCGGTAAACCGCGTTTGATTGCTATAGTTCTTTTAGACGGGTTTGCGAACGTGACATTCGCGTTGATGTTCTGTGTTGTGCTGTAATGTTGCGGATTTGTCGTGGTGGATAGCAGTGTGCAATGATAGTGCAGTTTGAGTTTATTTGTACATTTGATATTGCGGGGCGAGCGTCCAACTTGTGGACTGCCGTCACTGCCTGTTGTATAATATTCTTTTTGGGGCAC
Organism: Agapanthus africanus; assembly: GCA_030015575.1. Lineage (NCBI taxonomy): Eukaryota > Viridiplantae > Streptophyta > Magnoliopsida > Asparagales > Amaryllidaceae > Agapanthus > Agapanthus africanus. The sequence continues at coordinate 134,326,191 of JASDDO010000004.1, read as the reverse complement.
GACCAGGTTGCGGTCGATGTACCTATTGTACTATTTTTCATTACTGTACTAGGTTTTACCCCGAGACGGAGTGCACGGATAGCCGGGTTCGGGAAAGCAACGGGTCCGCATCTCATGGTTTTGAGAGGCAGAGGGGTCCCACTTCAGAATTGGCAGACTATTCGCCGCACTCGTAGGGGGTACAGGTTGACCCAAGGAGGGGTGCTCAATTTACCGGATTCCGTGAAGTGCCGGGTGTTCCATTCACTATGCTGTGGGGGACTGCCTCGCTTCAGGTTTTGGCGGGTAACTTGCCGCACCCGTAGGGGTCTAGGTTTCATTGCACAGGCTATCCACACGACAGGGGAACGTCGAGTTTCAGCAGCGGCTCTGTGAAACTCGGGGATCCCAAATATCTGTATTGTTCTGTGATGCTTATTACTTTTCTGTAATGTTGCATATTATCACGCCTGGAGCGATTATGTATATTGGTTTATATACTATTAGATGTTGTATATGTTTTACACCCGCGCTAGTCCAGTCCCCGCTCTGTCGTTAGTTAAGTAACCTAACGGGTGATGACGGGACCCAGCGACGAATGCGGATGGCATATACGTACATTTTATTTTCGTTCTTTTCTGGTGTGATTGATTGATGGGACTGCGTTGATTCTGATCAATGCAAAAGTAAAACAAACCTGTTTACAGTTGTTGGAACAATTTTAAAAAGTGTTATTGCAAAGACGTTTTCTTTTGTTATGCATAGCGGTATTCAGTGGAATATCCTGCACCTCATTCGACGGGGCAAGGGCCGATATCCCTTCACCGGGACTGACCCCTTGGACAGAAGTTTGCGTCAGAGTAATAACTTTACTATAGTTGATTACAAGTTGCTTTGCATAGCGGTATTCAGTGGAATATCCTGCACCTCATTCCACGAGGAAAGAGCCGAGATCCCTTTACCGGGAGTGACCTCTTTAGCAAAAGGTTTTCGCCACTATATTTTAAAAAGCTATCAGGTTCCTTCAGCGATATCAAGTTCACTACGTTAAAGGTTTTTCGCCAAAAACCAGCCGTAGCCCTCCGTCGTTTCTTATGGATGGTCAGTAGTATTCAAGCTATGTTTGTTGGCATACGTCAAGGCATAGTGTTTGGTAGCTGCTGGGTATTCATTTGTTGCATAGATAGATGAGTTGGTTTGGGACAGTCGTATTACCTTGTTGGCTTACGTCAAGGGTATGTACGGGTGGGTTCAAATTAACAAGATAATGACGGGCAGAACTTGACATGTGACTTATGATTTGTTGGCATACGTCAAGGTCATAAGAGCATGGGGCAAGAAAATGATATCGGGAGTTTCTAAAGAAACTGAAACTTGCCAAGTATGCGCATACCTTCTGGAGTATGAATAACGTGGATGCATTCCATCACGTTAACATGCGATGAGAGTTGGATCCCGATTCCCACTGATGAGTTGGTTTACTCTTCGGGTGATCCCGATTGATTCTTCTTTAGGTTTGGAGGAGAATTTGACAGGACAGTGGGAGGTTTCCGGATTAGATAAAGTGATGACCATTCTGATCTAGGTTAGAGTGCACGCAGAGTGTTTCTTTTCTCTCTCTCTCTTTGGCAGCGACCTTTGACCGACCCTAGACTATGACTCAGTGACCAGGTTGACCGAACCTTCTTAAAATACTGGCTTTTGGATTGTCTGAGTTGCATAAGTCATTGCCACTCCTTCTTCTACCCTTTGAATTTCTCAGAACACCCGTATTACTACGGATATCCACTTCCATTGGATAGATCCATCGTATGGTTATATACGAACTCGAAGGGACTTCTTCGGGGATGGATCCAGGTTCAGGAGAAATAGAATTGGTTTATTCAGTTGTCTTTTATTATCACCTTCTCTCAGGTTGCGAGAGCTCCTTGGTTTAGGAGAGTACACCTATTACGCCTATTGGATAGTCTTATTCCAAACCATAGGCTGGTGCCGAAAGGTAGGGAATGAAGAAAACCAATTAGCCTAAGTAGGGTGTGCAGAAGGAAATATGTAAAGACAAAATAAAGGGATTAGAAAGAGGGCAAAGTAAATTGCGACTGATATCATTCACGACCAAAACCGCGTACTTCATCGCCGCTCCTATTTCACCTTTAAAAAGAATAAGGTATTATTCAGTTGTCTTTTATCGTCACCTTCTCTCGAGATGCGAGTACTCCTTGGTTTAGGAGGGTACACCTATTATGCTTACTGGATAGTCTTCTTCCAAACCATAGGCTGGTGCCGAACGGTAGGGAAGGAAGAAAACCAGTTAGCCTAACGATGGTGTACAGAAGGTAACGACTAAAGACAAATAAAGGGATTTGGAGAGATGGCAATAAAATATACGGTTGAAGTCATGAATTGGATTATGGAAGAGGCATTGCTATGAATACCAGGATACCCCTACGAAACATTTTCATGTTTCAGTGCATTGTTAAGGAAAAACTGTTTTCCCGATTAGACACTTACTCCAAGGGTATGTATTTACCAGGTTTCATTATCATATCTGTATGGTTTTACAGATGATGAGTGGGAGTAAGATATTGGGAATTAGGTGATCATCCTCATTATATCGGAATTCGTTGCAATTGGTGATATTTGAGGAAATCGCCAGAGTACAGTTTTCTACATACGACGCACAAGTTTTGAGTTGTTTAACTCAGCGGACTTATACAGAGTATTGTATGTTGTCCAAGTGTCCATCAGGACAAAGGGGTAGGTCCTCGTACTATGTTCTGTTTACTTATAACTTCTCTAGTATTTAGACAAGTGTTTCGTAGAAATACAAGGTCTAAGTTTTGAGAAGTTATGGGTATAAGAATAAAGTAGAGAACCAGGTATCACAAGTATCGGGATTCTTCAAAGAGATCGAAGATGTAGATTCTTGTGAATGGTATTCAGATGATAGTGATGGTTTTGAGAAACGTATTTCTCTTTCAGGTTACTCATAATTGGATGGATTCCTAAGTTGAGTAATGTTGATTAGCCTCTTTCCATTAAGTTGATATGCACTGGAGACAGATGCATGGATTAGAATATGGTTCCAAATTAAATTAGTGCCAAAGTTTCTATATTGGATATAGAATAGTTCGTACCTTAAAAGAAATTAAGGTACGGGGAGTTGTCCAGCTTATGATTAAAACCAGACACTGGATAACTCAGGGCACGTTTCTGTAATGGCTGTTTGTGGGTTGACCCTGGCTACGACGAGGGTTGATATTCTACCATTTAGAAGATCAATAGTGATATTGTTCTTGACTCGCCACAGTTTTAGTAAAAATGGATCTTTTTCAGAAAACAGTAGTGGGAGTATGGTAGAACTGGAAGTGATTCCAGAACCGCGAACGATTACGGAAAAATTTAATAGGACCTATACATTTAATCAGGTTTGACATTCCAATAGCCACTCCGCAGGTATGGTAGGTAACCTCAGACACCCGAGAGGTACTTCGGTAGCCTCAAGGACGGTGACAGGGAGGTTCTTATCTACCCAGACTTGACACTACTGTTGTTCTAGGATATGAGACCCGGTAGGAGGGTTGTCGTAGTCAGTGGGAGCAGCAGAAGCATAGTGGGCAAGATGCTTATGTCTATTTATAGACTTGAGCAATTATAGCGGAGATAGATCATCTAATTTTGATGTGACAGTCATGGGTTTGACTTCAATCAGAATAGGGGATGGATCAGTTAAGAAGGTAGTAGGGTGTGATGTCATGGTATCTGAATGACATACACAGAGTAGGAAGTAAAATTCCTATACTACGATCGGTTGGACTGTGGTCGTCGCACAGTTGTTTCTCCAGACAGGATATGGATATAATATTTGGCATTCTGGTTTATAGATCTATGGTTTTAGATCTGGATTTGGGTAGTTTCCCAATATGGGTACTTTGACAGATATTCTAATGGTTTTTAGAATAGTTGACTCCTAGCATGGTAGTGTACCTGCAGGTGATGGAGTCACCCTCTCTAAAGGTGTCGTATAGACTAAAGGGGAGAGGGATGTGCATGATTGGCAGATCACTTGCTTAGGCAATTGAGTCAATCATGTGATGTCAAGTACCACACCAAATGTTGGTTTTGCACTAAATGCAATAAGTTTGTATTAATCCAATCCTGGAGAAACATAAGGAAGCAGTTTTAGAACATTGGTACATGTTCTGCGGATTTGATAACGGCAGCCTCTTTTGGGAGACGGTTATCATTCCAGGCTTCAAAGGTGACATGGATGACAGAGTGTTTGTCAGAGTTTTAGTTTTCCCTCTGACGAGGGACAGTATTATGGACAGGTGGTTCCAGAGGATACTGTGGGTGGCATGGTGCCGGATACTGATTAGGTTCAGTGATCCATACAGTCTAAGAAGTTTGGATATAGAGTTCATTTATGAACTAAGGTCCCATCAGATATCCAGACATATTCTAAGACAGGTACTACTCAATACGGGAGATGGCTTTCTCCACGAACTTGAGATTAAGAGAGATACAGAAAGAAACTTCTAGGCGGATCCACTCACCGAGGCTATTTCTCGAACACAATAGTTTTACAAACGGGCTTTGTGAAACTGATTAGTAGAGGAGTTGGATGTTCGGTTTCACACGGGCTGTGAGTAGTCGACATCGCAATATTAGCCTTGAGTGCAAGTGGGAGATTGTTGGAGATAGTGCCCTCATAGTCAATTATTGGATCGCAGGTACGTGATTGCAATGATTGCGGAGGACCTATCCCGGTAGGACAGTCTTACTCAAGATGATAGTATGCTATCTGGTTTGCCTTTATCAGTCGTGTTCATGTTCAGGTGACTGATTGCATGTTACACTTTGATAGAGCCCTTAGGATCTTGCTTTACTACCAACAGTATGATGGCGATCATATACGTGAGAGTTGGGTAGTTTATATGCATATCCTTAATTGTGGTCCCTAGTCGTGGGAGTTTCGAGACAGGGCATCGATACTCCGGAGTAGACTAGTGTATACAGTCGAGACCCCGACGAGGGGCGGTGGCCGGTCTCACAAGCCACTGGTGTCAGTTGGATCACCTAAGATGTATACAGGTGCTCATTGGGTTATGAGTACACCGGACAGGACTCGCCGGGAATCTGCTAGTTAGTATTATATCTATCGTCAGATAGCAGTTCCCTGGTGACATGTGTACAGGTTAGTTCATCGACCTGAGGTCGTCATTTGTCTCGTGTGAGTTCCCACTGTGCTTTGATTTCTACCCTACCACGGCTCAAAGGAGTCGTGCAAACAGGTAGCTTTTGGGTACAGTCCCAAGCCATATGGAGGCACGTGAGCGGATCGGCAGGGGATTCGTCTCTCCCGGTATTGGGGGCGAGATCGTGCTGTGTCTAGGAGAGCCATTACGCAAAGCCCTCGGCCGAGGCAGGAGATTTACTGGTAGGTATTCCGGTAGTATCTCAGGGCGTTCTGGGCTACACTCCGACATGACTTATACTGCTAATGGGGGTCTGACGTTACTAGCCCCCTAGGCGGATATGCGATACTCATTGACGAACGGACCGGACTGTATATACATTGTCACTGTTAGGCTCAGTAGGGTTTTCGGAGGAGTTCGCTCATCGGTCTCCCTTGAGTTCGCTCCTCGGCCACCCTTGAGGTCAGTCCATGGGCAGCCGTTACGCATAGCTAGTGCCGCTGACGGTTTGTGGTTAAACCCACTGCCAGGGTACTGACGAGTCATTAGAGTTCCCCACAGACAGTTTCCCAAGTTCGGGCGAAACGTTGTAGAGGCCGTATGGTTTTATGGCAGGGTTCGGAAAATGCACGTGCGTTTACGCACGTGTCGATTTTCGGACAGATGATACTAGTCGGCTTTGGTTTAAGCCGGATCCGAGTATTATATTGAGTAGGTATAATATCTTTGTCTCAGTTGCATTTATATTCGGTCGTAATATAAATGCGGGTATTTTTATACAGTTTCGGGGTTATCCTGAAATTCGTTTCAGGATCACTTTTGGAAGTTGCCAGTTTCCAGTTTTCTATCAGCCGTCTTTTAACATTCTGTTAAAGACGGATTTATCTTTTCTACAGATGAGGTGAGTCAGTGTTCTAGAATATTCTAGATGAGGTGACTAGGCTATTTGGTGTAGTGTTCTTATTGGATACATTAAAGAGATGATGACTAGGTTTATATGTGTCATTGTTTTCATTAATGTGTTTTGGATTGCTTAAGATATTTAAGTGAGAAGCTTTTGGTTTATGGTCACCTCCCTCCTCCTACACTCACCTTCCTCCTTCTTTATAAGTGGCTTGCCCTCTCTCTCTTCTCACTCTCACTTGTTGGTTTCATTTTAGAGAGAAAAGATTATGATAGGTTTTATCGGTGTATGGAATTTCACAGTCCATTTCATTCCATCACCTGATTTCCACGGCAACTTCATTAACCGATCGTCCACGGATTTGGACGAAGTGAGACAAAGTCATCTACTCATTCTCTACATCAATCTTGGTCGTCTCTTTTAGCAAACTTGACGATCGAGTTGCCTCGAGTCAGAGGCGGGAGCCCGTTTAAAGAACCGATCATGTGGTGCCACCTCGACGAGGAGATCAGAGATCGATGAGATCGGAGCAGCCGCAACGGAGCGTGGGATGATGGTTGAAGAACGAAGGACTCGGATCGTTCGGTACAATCTTCCTACACTCTTTACAGTATGTTAGTTTAGCAATAATGGCAGATCCGGGTTAAAGTATACGATAGCGCCAGTTTAAAAGTTTTTGTTCCGCATTTGGCGTCTGTAGACGGCCGGGGTGCTAGCGTAGACTTACAGTTGGCGAGTCGACGTGTCCAAGAATTGCTGTAGAATAAGTGTAGTGCTCTTTGTCTCTATTGGGGTTGAAGTTGCCATGGTTTTGGTGGAGGAATGAGATGAAAGCTTTTTTAGATGAACAAGGGGATTTTTTCAAGCATCAAGAGATCAAAATCCTCACTCCAATTTTTGGATAGCCCCCCTCCCTCTTGTGGCCGGCCCCTTCAACTACAGAATGAGAGAGAGGAGGAAAAACTAAAGGGGGGAAAAACAATCATCCAAGAGAGAGAAAAAGGTGATGATTAGGAATCATCATCACAACCAAGTCTCACACTCATAAACCCATGTCATCACAAAAGTCAAGCCATGATGAAGTCAAATGAAGTCAATGGATGGTGCACCATCATGAAACCATCATGATGCAAAAGTCTTCTCAATTGTTAATTGCACAATTGCAAATAACCCCCTCCACCAAATTTCAGCCAAAGAAAGAAACAAAGGAAAATGGCCGAAACGGAATGCAAACTGGCAACTTCAAAAAACTGATCCCGTAATAAATTACAGGAAAACCCCGCGACTGTATATACATACCCGCATTTGTATTCTGACCGAATATAAATGCAATGAGACAAAATCTACACTGTACAATACTAGGATCCGGCTTAAACCAAAGCCCGCTAGTATTATCCGTCTGATCATGATCCGTGCAATACTGCACGTATATGATCGAACACTGCCATATCTCCATACGGCCTCTACAGCGTTTCGCCCGAAACTTGAGAAACGGTCTGTGGGGGACTCTAAAGACTCGTCAATACTTTGGTTGTGGATTTAACCACTAGCACGTCAGAGGTATTAGCCATACGTAACGGGCTACCAGGTATTGACCAAAAGGGACGTCGATGAGCGAACTCATCCTGACACCCTACTGAGCCTGTCAGTGACAATATTCGTACAGTCCGGTCCGTTCGTCTATGTGCATCGCATGGCGGGCCTAGGGGGTTGGTAAAAGTCAGACCCCCAAAAGCGGTACAAGTCGTGTCGGAGTGTAGCCCAGAACACCCTGAGATACTACTGGAATACCTACCAGTAAATCGCCTGCCTTGGCCAAGGACTTCGTGTAATGGCTCTCCTAGACACAGCGTGACCTCACCCCCAATACCGGGAGAGACGAACCCCTGAAGATCCGCTCACTGCCTCCATGTGGCTCGGGACTGTACCCAACTAAAACCTGTTTGCATGTCTCCTTTGAGCATGGTAGGGTAGTAATCAAAGTACAGTAGGAACTCACACGAGACAAATGACGATCTCAGGTCGATGAACTAACCTGTACACATGTCACCAGGGAACTGCTATCTGACGTCTGGTATAAGACCAACCAGCATGTTCCCGGCGAGACCTGTCTGGTGTACTCATAACCCAATTAGCACCTGTATACATCTTAGGTGAACCAACTGACACCAGTGGCTTGTGAGACTGGCCACCGCCCCTCGTCGAGGTCTTGACTGTATGCACTAGTCTACTCTGGAGTATCGATGCCCTGTCTCGAAACTCCTACAACTAGGGACCTTTTAAGGATGTGGTTATAGACCCCAGCTCCCACGTATATGATTGCCATCATACTGTTGGTCGTCAAGCAAGAATCCTAAGGGCTCTATCAACGTGTAATAGTGACCTGTAAGGTCACCTGAAGCAGTACACGATGATAAAGGTAAACCAGATAGCATACTATCATCTTGAGTAAAACTGTCCTAACGGTATAGGTCCTCTATCAATCATTGTAATCACGTGCCTGTGCTCCAATAATTGACTCTGAGGGCACTATCTTCAACAGAGACAACGCCGTTGGATGGAGCTTGTGAAGGATTATGATTGTGAGATCCTTTACCACCCGGGCAAGGCGAATGTGGTAGCCGATGCTTCGAGTCGTAGGCCCGGGGGTAGCTTGTCCCAGTTGAGCGCAGTTCAGATACAGTCTTCTGCAGATTGGCAGATCTTGTGCGACAGCAGAGTACAGTTTGAGTTCACTTCCACTGGGGGACAGCTTGCTCATGTCCGCACCTGTCCACTTCTACTAGATCGTATTCGTGAGGCACAACCCGCCGATACCCGTTTATCTGAGATTCTTGAGCATATTCGGCAGGGTTGAGATTCAGAGTTCTTGATTGATGACCGGGGTGTGCTACGTTTTGGGACTCATTTGTGTGTACCTGATACCAATGGGTTGAGGCGCGAGATCCTAGAGCAGGCAAATCAGTCTGCTTTTAGTGTTCACCCAGGTTCCACCAAGATGTACCGTGACTTGAGAGATATCTACTGGTGGGAAGGGATGAAGAGTGATGTTTCGGATTTCGTTTCGAGGTGCCTGACTTGTCAGCAAGTTAAGGCTGAGCATCAGAGACCGGCAGGAGAGTTGCAGCCTGTACCCCTTCCGGAGTGGAAATGGGAGCAGATTTCCATGGACTTCATTGTGGGTCTACCCAGGTCTAGTCGAGGGCATGACTCCATTTGGGTGATTGTAGACCGGTTGACGAAAGTGGCTCACTTCCTTCCAGTGAAGACCTGAAAGGTTCCTAGGCACCCTATAGTGGTCTCACAAGGCATCGAACTTGCCAATATAAAAATTTATGGGTGCCGAGAGACCCTAATACGGATCTAAGACTAGAATTCTAGGCGAAAAACGATTCAAGTTAACAATTTAACTATAGGAGAAAGGCTACAACCTTTGTAGATCCGGTTATCCACTTCCTTAGCTCCACGTGGTCATCCCCTCGCTGTCCATCTCGAATCTCGCACTCTCGCGACGGCTTCATCGGAGAAGTGAGTGGAATAAGTCGTCGGCTTCGTGCCGAAGATGATCTACGTCGAGGTTGCACAAGTTCAAGCTCCAACTTCACCAAGTTGTGAAACTTGTGAAGAAAACACCCAAAACAACTTGGCAAGAGGTAGATGGTGAAGAAATAGGAGGTGGGTTCACTTTAGAATTGGATTTCTCTCACTTTAGCTCAAGTTGCCATTGATGGACCTTATGCTTTTCTTGAAGAAGAAGATGATCAAGAAGAAAAAGAATATGATAAGTCTTTTAAAAATGAAACTAATATGAATACTTATCATATCTTGACCATGTTCAAGTGTAGAGATTAAACTAAGGTTAGTTGGAATGGTTAGGGTTAAGGATAAGATAAGGATGGTGGACTTTGTCAAAGCTTCATGAAGCTTCAACATAGAAACAAAATAAGCCACCATTCTTAATAATATCCAAAATGAATAAATAAATAAATAACTAAGTAAATAATCAAAACCCTAACCATTATGCATGTAACCATGGTTTAATCTTTACACAAACCCAAGTGAGCAAGTATCATCAAACATGATACAAACAAGTGCACAAAAATATATCATATATACAATGTGCATCAAGTGAGAAAATCCTTTTAAAATGAACCAATACTAGTTAATGCAAAGTAATATATCAAATATATAATTATACATCAAATCATTAAATCAACACTTGATTTAACGATCCGGTCATATCGCATATAACCGACTAGTATCCTATGTATCGGCTTATCGAATCAATGATTCGATAACTAGGTCATATCGAATATATCCTATCGAAACATTTATTTAGAATGAAATGCGGTATCACATACACGCATTATTCTCGCTCCCGCACATATCTCATATGCGCTCCTATTTCGTTTCGCTTGAGCCAGGAAACCTCTGTGTAGGACTCTAAAGACTCGTCAATACGCCGGCAGCAGATGATGATCATATCAAGCATCCACAAGCCGCAAGCGGTCTGCAAAACGTAACGGCCATCCGGGTATTGAGCGATCAGAAGATCGACAAGCTAGCCCACTCACACTCCTGTGAATCCAACCAGTAACACTTACCGTACAGTCCGGTCTGTTCGTCTGATATGTCGCATATCAAGTCTAGGGGTGGTAAACGTCAGACCCCAATAACCGATAAGTCGTGCTGATGTGAGGCTCATAACGGGTTGAGAAACTACTGGTAACACTTACCAGCAAATCTCTGATCAGTCCTGGCCAGGGACTTCCCTGTTACGGCCAATCGAGCACAGCGCAACATCAACCCCCAATACCGGGAGAGACGAAACCCCTCCTATCGCTCATTGCCTCCATGTGACTCGGGACTGTACCCAAAGACCACCGTTTTGCACGCCCTCATGGACGTGGTAAGGTGGAGATCAAAGCACAGTGGGAATCACACAAGACTCTATGACGATCTCGGGTCTACAGACTAACCTGTACAAGTGTCACCTGAGAACTGCCATCTGACGTGAGGTATAATACCATCTGGGAGTTCTCGGCGAGTCCGTCCAGTGTACCCAGTCTCCACTGAGAACCCGTATACCATCTCTGATGTCAAACACCAATGGATATGGGATCATCCATCGCCCATCTCATGGGTCGAGAAGCGTATACGCTAGTCTACACTGGTATATCGATGCCCCGTCTCGATACACCCATGACTAGGGACCTTGAAGGATGTACTTATGGACTACCATGTCCCCACTAGTATGATCTGCATCATAGTCCAGGTAGTCAAGTACACATCCTAAGGGCTTTATCAACATGTAACTATAAGACAGTTTAAAGAGACAAGTGTACATGTTAAGATAAAGAGTAACCAGATAGCATACTATCATATTGAGCAAGAAAGTCATCTCTATATATGTCCAAGCATCCAATATAATATACATCATCTGTACAATACTGGCCTCTAGGGCATACATACAACTAATAATCTCCCACTTGCACTAAGGCCAGCTGCTGTAGTATCGCATACCGAGCATCCCGAAGAGTCTCTCAAACTGTATCTGGGGAATGGCCTTCGTGAGTGGATCTGCCGTGTTGTTCTTCGTGTCAACTCTCCTGACCTCGATCTCCCGGCGATCAACTATCTCCCGGATCAGGTGATACCGCCTCAGAATATGCCTGGACCGCTGATGGGACCTGGGTTCCTTGGCCAAAGCCACCGCTCCATTGTTGTCGCAATACAAAGGTATTTGATGCTCAATGGATGGAACCACTCCAAGTTCAGTAATGAACTTTTTGATCCAGACAGCTTCTTTGGCAGCATCGTTGGCAGCGATGTATTCAGCCTCCATCGTCGAGTCTGCCACGGTTTCCTGCTTGGAACTCTTCCAGCTAACCGCCCCTCCGAAAAGGGTAAAGACAAAGCCCGACTGCGACTTAGAGTCGTCCTTATCACTCTGGAAGCTCGAATCGGTAAAGGACTCCACTTGGAGTTCTCCGTTACCATACACCAAGAGCATCTCTTTAGTCCTTCGCAAGTACTTGAGAATGCTCTTCACAGCTGTCCAGTGACTCTCTCCAGGATCAGCTTGATACCTGCTCACTATACTTAGTGAGTATGCAACATCGGGTCTGGTACATAGCATCGCATACATGATAGAGCTTACAGCCGAAGCATAGGGTATCCCTTGCATGCGAGCTCTCTCCAAATCAGTCTTGGGAGACATCTCTTTGGAGAGAGTGACTCCAGAGATCGTGGGCAAGTTCCCACGCTTGGATTCTTCCATACTAAACCTCTTTAGTATGGTGTCAATGTACCTGGATTGGGACAATCCCAATATCCTTTTGGATCTATCTCTATAGATCCTAATTCCCAATATGCAGGAGGCATCACCAAGATCTTTCATTGAGAATCTTTGTGATAAGAAGAGCTTGACCGATTGCAGCATAGGAATATCATTTCCTATCAAGAGTATGTCGTCCACGTACAATACGAGGAAGACAACCTTACTCTCTGCCACCTTCTTGTAGATACAAGGTTCATCTGGATTTTTGACGAAATCAAACTCTTTGATAACGACGTCAAAGCAGATATTCCAACTCCGCGATGCTTGCTTTAATCCATAAATGGATTTAAGCAGCTTACACACCTTCCCGCTGCTCCCACTATCTACGAAGCCCTCTGGCTGAGTCATGTACACGCACTCTTCTAAATCACCATTTAGAAAGGCGGTCTTAACATCCATTTGCCAGATTTCGTAATCATGATGTGCAGCGATGGCAAGCATGATCCGGATGGATTTAAGCATAGCCACTGGAGAAAAGGTCTCGTCATAGTCTACACCTGGTCTTTGACGAAAACCCTTTGCTACAAGTCTAGCTTTGAAAGTCTCCACTTTCCCATCTACACCAAGTTTCTTCTTGAAGATCCACTTGCTCCCAATGGGTTTTACCCCTTCAGGAGCAACTTCCAAAGTCCATACTTTGTTGGTGTACATGGATTCCATCTCGGACCGCATAGCATCCAGCCATTTCACTGAGTCCCCACTCGTGATGGCCTGCTCGAAGCTAGTTGGGTCATCATCCTCCATGATGCAATCCTCGCTCCCACCGTCTATGAGAAAACCGTAGTATCTCTCAGGTTGGCGAGGAACCCTACTAGATCGGCGGAGAGGCTGGGGTTCGTCGGGTACTACCGAATCTTCTGGTTCCACTAAATCTTCAGTTATAGTTTGTATTTCTGGAACTTCTTCCAGTTCTACCTCAGAGCCACTAATCTCTTTTGCAAGAAATTCCTTTTCTAAAAAGATGGCATGTTGAGCAATAAACACTTTTTGTTGTTCACTGTGGTAGAAAAAATATCCATTTGAATGTTTAGGATATCCCACAAACTTACATAGAACTGACCGTGCCTCGAGTTTGTCTGGATTTTGCCTTTTGACATAGGCCAGACAACCCCATATCTTAACTCGTTTAAGACATGGTCTCTTCCCACTCCATATCTCATATGGTGTGGTAGGTACAGATTTAGTTGGAACTTGATTCTATAGGTATGCCGCTGTCTCAAGCGCATACCCCCAGAAGGAAATAGGTAACTCAGCTGTACTCATCATAGAGCGCACCATATCTAATAGGGTGCGATTCCTCCGCTCCGATACACCGTTGTGCTGTGGTGTATAAGGAGGAGTAAGCTGAGAGAGAATCCCATTCTCTTTTAGGAAGTCCAGGAATTCATTGCTCAAGTATTCACCTCCTCGATCAGATCGAAGGATTTTAATACTTTTTCCGGTTTGTTTCTCGACTTCTTGTTTATATTCTCTAAATTTCTCAAAAGCTTCAGACTTGTGTCTTATCAAGTACACATGTCCGTATCTTGAGAGATCGTCAGTGAATGTAATGAAGTACGAAGAACCATCCCTGGCATGTGTAGACATGGGACCGTATACATCACTATGTATTAGTCCCAAGAGTTCGGTAACTCTTTCTCCGTGTCCCGTAAACGGAGTTTTGGTCATCTTGCCTTTGAGACATGACTGGCAAGTGTCATAAGATGAAAATTCGAATGGTTTCAAATACCCATCCTTATGCAACTTAGCCAGTCGTGTCGCATTGATGTGACCCAGTCTACAATGCCACAAGAAGGATTCGTTCAGTTCAGAACTCTTCCTCTTGTGTGTGTTTGTTATACTCAGAACTGTTGATTGATTTAGAACATAAATGCCATTGCACAACGTGCCTGATCCAATCAACTTTTGGTTACGGAAAATGTTCATAACATTGTCCTGTAATACAAAATTATATCCCTCTTTACTCAACGAAGAAATCGATATAATGTTGCATATCAGGTTCGGCATGTAATAGCATTCGTTCAGAACCAATGTATTACCAGTTGGTAATGCAAGGTGATATTCCCCGACAGTCTTAGCTGCAACAATTGCACCATTTCCAACTCTAATGTCTTTATCACCTTCTCCAAGTTCTCTACCTTTTCTAAGCCCATGTAACTGATTACATATATGGGATCCTGATCCGGTATCTAATACCCAGGACGTAGAGCAAATGGAGAAACAGTTCTCAGTAACGAACACACCCGAAGAAAATGCATCAACATGTACTTTCTTCAATCGGGTGGGATGGGAATCCTGGTATTCCCTTATATCCTGTTCATTCCTATAACTCTTATAAGAATGAACGGAACCAACGTTCCCCAGCACAGTATAACATGTGGGTTCGGTCAATACATCCATATTATTATCTTTATTAGGGCATGAAATGGTCGCTACCTGGAGAGAGAGAGAAGAAAACACTTTAGCATATGCTCGTGCAAGATCAGATTGGTTATTATCTTATTTAATCAGGATGGCTCCCACTGCTTTTTATCAAATCTTCCTTCAAACCCTAAAAGGAAAGACTAGCCGGGATTAATTACACACTACAAGTTCGTCGATCTTTCAGCCAGGCCAGTGTCGGTACTTTGAGGGAGGTCCCCCGTGCTTTCGCACGAACCTAATTAATGTAAACCTCGTTTTCCCAGAGGCGTAACCTCGTTAACACCTTTCTAGACACCTACTTGATCGGCTAATTGTAATGTGTAAAACTCTCCCAGGAGTAACTCTTACTCGCAGCGGGTATCGGGATCCAACTATCTCATAGAAGGTATGCAATCTCATTGCAAATTTCAACACTTGAAATTCCCGATAATATTTTGCCCCTAGTGTGCCATGACCTTGACAGAGGTCAACAAATCATAGTGCACTAGTCGAGTTCAACCCGTCATTTCTTGATTGAATCAAACCCACTCGCACGACCCTTGACAGAGGTCAACAAGGTCGTACGACTACCCTAATCCAATCACATCACATGCTTTGCAGATAATTACTAGTTAGCTACCGCACACTACGCCTTGACAGAGGTCAACAAACGCAGCACGAATACTAAATAGTCTTTATCTGAAATGACGGAGGGCTACGTCAGGTTTTTCTGAAAACCTATTGCGTAAAGAACTCGATATCGTTGTAGAATCAAATGAAGTTTTGAAATGGAGTGATTTTGAGGCTTTTCCTGTTTTGCTAAAGGGGTCACTCCCGGTGAAGGGATCGTCGGCCCTTTCCTCGTCGAATGAGGTGCGGGGTATATCATATATATCACTGTGCAAAGCAGAAACTATAAAAGCATTCAAAAACAAACCGAGTGTGTAGCATTTGCCAGTTATTGCTAAAGGAGTCACTCCCGGTGAAGGGATCTCGGTCCTTTCCTCATCGAATAAGGTGCAGGGTATATCATATATACCGCTATGCAAAGCAAGAACTGTAGCTACCTGTTTTATTTAAAATTTGATTCTACAACATCTTAGGTTTCTTTTCTTTCATTAATCACATTAATGAAGTCCCATCATTTAGATACCTAAACATCACAGATAAATACGACGTACATTTATGCCATCCGCATTCGCCTGGATGTCCCCTCGTGCACCGTTAGGTTAGGTAACTAACGACAGAGCAGGACAGGGCTAGTGCGGGTGCAAAACATAAGTAACGTCTATATAATATATCATATATACTATATACTATATCCATCACAGAATCACATCACAGATATCGCAGCAGAAGAAACATATGAAATATTGGATATACTAGGACGTCCGTGTTTTCAATACGAGCCAGTATAAAACACGGATTCCATGGTCATGATGAATAGCCAATCCCACACCCCTAGACCCCTACGAGAGCGGCAAGCAACCCTGCCAATTCTAGGGTTAGGAGACCCGGACTCGACTCCTCGAGTTGGTCTCCCACTGGACCCCAGAACCCGGTTACTTGTGCTCCCCTCCTTGGGTCTATCCTAATGCGGAAAAGTAAATAATATACAAAGGGTGACAACTTCCGCTACCTGGAAGTGCCCCAAATAAAAGAATATTACATACAAGTTTTTACATGAATGAAAATGAAAAACACTCATCTCACATAAAAACCCCCCCGGCTATTCGAACACGACGATCCAATATAACATATCCAGCAACACATAACATCACATGTCATCAGCGTAAGTAAATATGCGCATCCCAATTGTCGTTGATATATAGCAACGAAACCGGCGATATCACATATTACACTTACGGTCAGAGAAAAGAAAGTGTAAAACTACAACAATTAGAATCCGCAACTTCTTTAGACATCGCATGCCTAATCAAATGAAATACTTAGACATCACATGCCTAACAGATATAAATCCCGCATTTTAGTCTCATTATCGAAAACTCTTTTCAAAATCATGTGGGACTAAACTGCTAGATTTATAACATTCATTCAGTTATCTCATAACTGTTTGTGAATTCCAATTATTGTATCACATTCCAGATAAACAGAAATTGTTAAACTTTCCGATCGAACAGTCGAATACCCAAGTTTTCCCGATACAGCTCAACACATGAAATAAGTCTAACAACATTCAGTTCGTGCCTCAGTACCAACGGTCCAGACGTAGAAGGGTCAAGCCAACGCCTCACATGCGGCACGCCGTACTGCCCCAAACCCGAAGGTTCAAAGGGCAGTTCAAGACGGTCACATAATCGAGTTAAGGTTTGTTGTCTTCTAGAGGGTCCATCGCGTTACTTGCACTACTTAGAACGTCGTTAAACTACGGAAAAATCCAACACATGGAAATTTCCCGACAGGGGAAAAATTGGGTATTTATTTCCGGTCGAACTTTTTAACATATTCTAAAAATTATCCGGAAATATACAAAGACGAAATTTAATAATCCGACCGAAACATCGAAGCTCTAAAACACCCCAGAAAATTCAACTCTTGAATAAATTTTAAAAATTCCCAGAAAATCCAACACCAGAAGATATCAGTTACTGTGCAAAAATTATTTAATAATTTAATAAAGCTGCCGCGGAACCGCCGCAGAAGCAAGGCTTCTGCCGCGGTTCCGCCGCACTGTAGAGTCTTCAGTAAATTATTTTTGCACCGTAATTCATAGATTTACCTGCTGAATTTTTTAGCAATTTTTAATTTGGAAAAATCCACGTTTTCAGAAAAAGTCCAGAGATCGTGGAAAAATAGGGTTTCGGGTTCGATCGGACTTCAAACTCCGTCTAGACTTCGCCTAAGGCTCTAGCTAGGCTCTGATACCAGTGAAAGGTTCCTAGGCACCCTATAGAGGTCTCACAAGGCATCGAACATGCCAAAATAAAAATTTATGGGTGCCGAGAGACCCTAATACGGATCTAAGACTAGAATTCTAGGCGAAAAACGATTCAAGTTAACAATTTAACTATAGGAGAAAGGCTACAACCTTTGTAGATCCGGTTATCCACTTCCTTAGCTCCACGTGGTCATCCTCTCGCTGTCCATCTCGAATCTCGCACTCTCGCGACGGCTTCATCGGAGAAGTGAGCGGAATAAGTCGTCGGCTTCGTGCCGAAGATGATCTACGTCGAGGTTGCACAAGTTCAAGCTCCAACTTCACCAAGTTGTGAAACTTGTGAAGAAAACATCCAAAACAACTTGGCAAGAGGTAGAGGGTGAAGAAATTGGAGGTGGGTTCACTTTAGAATTGGATTTCTCTCACTTTAGCTCAAGTTGCCATTGATGGACCTTAAGCTTTTCTTGAAGAAGAAGATGATCAAGAAGAAAAAGAATATGATAAGTCTTTTAAAAATGAAACTAATATGAATACTTATCATATCTTGACCATGGTCAAGTGTAGAGATTAAACTAAGGTTAGTTGGAATGGTCAGGGTTAAGGATAAGATAAGGATGGTGGACTTTGTCAAAGCTTCATGAAGCTTCAACATAGAAACAAAATAAGCCACCATTCTTAATAATATCCAAAATGAATAAATAAATAAATAACTAAGTAAATAATCAAAACCCTAACCATTATGCATGTAACCATGGTTTAATCTTTACACAAACCCAAGTGAGCAAGTATCATCAAACATGATACAAACAAGTGCACAAAAATATATCATATATACAATGTGCATCAAGTGAGAAAATCCTTTTAAAATGAACCAATACTAGTTAATGCAAAGTAATATATCAAATATATAATTATACATCAAATCATTAAATCAACACTTGATTTAACGATCCGGTCATATCGCATATAATCGACTAGTATCCTATGTATCGGCTTATCGAATCAATGATTCGATAACTAGGTCATATCGAATATAACCTATCGAAACATTTATCGCGAGAATGAAATGCGGTATCACATACACGCATTATTCTCGCTCCCGCACATATCTCATATGCGCTCCTATTTCGTTTCGCTTGAGCCAGGAAACCTCTGTGTAGGACTCTAAAGACTCGTCAATACGCCGGTAGCAGATGATGATCATATCAAGCATCCACAAGTCGCAAGCGGTCTGCTAAACGTAACGGCCATCCGGGTATTGAGAGATCAGAAGATCGACGAGCTAGCCCGCTCACACTCCTGTGAATCCAACCAGTAACACATACCGTACAGTCCGGTCTGTTCGTCTGATATGTCGCATATCAAGTCTAGGGGTGGTAAACGTCAGACCCCAATAACCGATAAGTCGTGCTGATGTGAGGCTCATAACGGGTCGAGAAACTACTGGTAACACTTACCAGCAAATCTCTGATCAGCCCTGGCCAGGGACTTCCCTGTTACGGCCAATCGAGCACAGCGCAACATCAACCCCCAATACCGGGAGAGACGAAACCCCTCCTATCGCTCATTGCCTCCATGTGACTCGGGACTGTACCCAAAGACCACCGTTTTGCACGCCCTCATGGACGTGGTAAGGTGGAGATCAAAGCACAGTGGGAATCACACAAGACTCTATGACGATCTCGGGTCTACAGACTAACCTGTACAAGTGTCACCTGAGAACTGCCATCTGACGTGAGGTATAATACCATCTGGGAGTTCTCGGCGAGTCCGTCCAGTGTACCCAGTCTCCACTGAGCACCCGTATACCATCTCTGATGTCAAACACCAATGGATATGGGATCATCCATCGCCCATCTCATGGGTCGAGAAGCGTATACGCTAGTCTACACTGGTATATCGATGCCCCGTCTCGATACACCCACGACTAGGGACCTTGAAGGATGTACTTATGGACTACCATGTCCCCACTAGTATGATCTGCATCATAGTCCAGGTAGTCAAGTACACATCCTAAGGGCTTTATCAACATGTACTATAAGACAGTTTAAAGAGACAAGTGTACATGTTAAGATAAAGAGTAACCAGATAGCATACTATCATATTGAGCAAGAAAGTCATCTCTATATATGTCCAAGCATCCAATATAATATACATCATCTGTACAATACTGGCCTCTAGGGCATACATACAACTAACAAGACCACTTTCGGTTATGCTCAGTATGCTCAGTTGTACATTGATGAGATTGTGCGTTTGCACGGAGTTCCTTCATGCATTGTATCCGATAAAGGCACCCAGTTCACTAGCCGTCTTTGGCAAAAGCTTCAGGAAGCCTTGGGTACCCGTTTGAGCTTCCATCCACAGACCGATGGTCAGTCAGAGCAGACTATACAGACTCTGGAGGATATGCTTCGTGCGTACGTGCTTTATTTTGGTAGCAGTTGGGATCGTCACTTTCCGTTAATAGAGTTCTACTACAATAACAGTTATCAAGAGACGATTCAGATGGCACTGATTGTTAAAGAATTCTTGTTTGTGTAGTTGGAAATTGTATAGAAATCACAATCAAAGAATTATTTGACCGCAATCAACTACGGTGTCGGATGTAGATTGTAAGTGAGTGCGGATCGTCCACAGGGACAGTGTAATAGTTCGTCTTTTGAATTAGATGAGTCGAAACTTTAAAGAAAAGAAAACAAAATTATTCATGATTTATATTTGAAGTTCAAGAATTAGAAAATATAGATCTAATAACAAGAAAAAGATAGAATCAAGAATTGAGAGTTTGTAGATTTCCAATCCAAATGTCAAGAATCGAAATGAGGCTCGTAGAAATCGATCGGATCTATAGAAGTGATGAAATCTAGAGATTACGTATTCTTATCCTTCGATGAATTGATACTAGATCGATGATCATTGACGAGAATTAGGGATTTGTAGTGAAACTAGGGTTTCAACATTTATCCCTTGTTCCTTCGTCGATATCATTCACATTCTAGCGTCTAGAAAATTCAAGAATCGATCGTGGATCCCTAATTTCGAGCGAACACAATCAAGAAAGCATCACAACGAAACTAGGTTGTCGATTCTTCAATTTGCTAGGGTATACAAAACTCGTAGGACTTAAGAATTGTTTTAAGATTTGTTGCATCATCATTCTATTGATCGTCTCGACTTCTTTACGAGCGGAGTTTTACTCAAACATCACAACAAGAACTACAATCACAAATCGAGATCGAATCATGATGCAAGAATTTAAAGAAAGCAAGATTAAAGAATTTCACCTTTTATTTATATCAACAATTTCGTTACAATCGCTTAAGAACTACAAGAGGAAGAACTCGATCATCGATTTGGCTTCGCTTGTCTCCTTGAGTCGCGGATCGGCTTGGATCACTTGCTCGATTGAAGATCGGCTCGGCTCCTAAAAGGTTGAAGGCTTCTTGCTTGAATGGTACTCGGGATCTTGAATTTGGAATTGGATTTAGAATTTGGGGCTACAAGATGTGTCACTCAACTTGTAGATGGAATGGGGGGGATGAAGAATTGAACTAATGAACAACCCTTAACCTTAGATCTAGGCTCCCTTTTATAAGCTTTCATAACCCTAGATATAGAATTCAAATTTCAAATTTCCCTCCAAAATGAACAACATTTCCCTCTAAATTGAACTACCTCATTTGAATTTGAATTTTCCCTCCAAAATGAACCACCTCATTTGAATTTGAATTTTCCCTCCAAAATGAACCACCACATTTGAATTTGAATTTTCATTCCAAAATGAACCACCTCATTTGAATTTTCCCTCCAAAATGAACCACCTCATTTGAATTTTCCCTCCAAAATGAGGTTGTTAAAAAGAATCTTCTAGAAGAAGTTTGTTGGAATGAATATTCTAGAATGGGGTTATTACAAGGAGGCTTCTAGAAGAAGGTTATTATAAGGAGGCTTCTAGAAGAAGTTAGTTGGAGGGAGGCTTTCTAAAAGAAGGTTGTTATAAGGAGGCTTCTAGAAGAAGTTAGTTGGAGGGAGGCTTCTAGAACTAGGTTGTTAGGTCGAGCCTTCTAGATGAAGCCACGTGGAGTTTCTGGTGAGTTCTGGAAGCTTTGCCGTTAGAAATAAGCACATGGGGAAAATCTGCTTCTCTGCTGACGTCATCATGCCGCGGATCCGCGGCGGGAAGCGCCCATTGGCCTTGAATAAATTTCTGGAATTTTACTGCCAGATCACCAGACTTAGACTTGGTGTAATTTTGATCAGCACTTTTGACAATTTGGCTCGGTTTCTGGAATTTCCTGCACAGACTTCGAAACAAGTGTTGCACTACAAGAATGATGCGATGCCATGATAAACAGTCAATTTCCCTAAAAATGCCGGTTTTAGAGTACAACACAGGTAATTCGGTATTTTACTATTGTTTTGCTAATATGTGAAATATGCAAACCGAACACCTCTAGATGAATGCAAAAGATAGGGAAATTGACGTGTTAAAAATACATTATTTTCGACTGATCAAATTCTCCCAAACTTATTTTCGGTCGTCTCGAGTGAACTGTTTTATTAAAACGAGAAGGAGAAAATAAAGAAAGAGAAAAACTAACAAGCACACTTTCGTAGGCAACACGATTGCACTGAGCACGTGCAACAAGCCTTTAAACCTCTAGGTGTCCCTAGTAGGAGGAGTGTTGTCTCCTGAGGGTTTTCAGCGGATTGCACCCACAAAATCCAATAATAAAAGGAAGATCATGAATATTACATTTAAAGATAAGAATTGTAGAAGAAAAGCCTTGAAAATTAGGGTTTCCAACTAAGCTAGTTTTTCGGTTGTCATGAGCCATATCTTAATGGTCATGAAAAAATGTTAGAAATCACATCCTCCCTCAATAAAACATCGTCTTATTCTTCATTCCTATCTTTCTTCCAAACATTGATCATATCACCCTGCGTGTGTGTAAAGGACATCCCTACACCCGGAGAATTCAATTCAAGCTATCATACTCTTGCCCATCAGCCTCAGTACTTTTTAATTAATGAATATTTAGATGTGCTCACACACTTTCATGCGACCGTTAATACTTCTTGAGGTACTAACCGACCGATTACTCCTATGCTTACTTACTTGGTGTATTTTCCTCGTCTTGCACCACCTTAGGCATAGCAGTGACTCCCAGACCAGTTGGCCTTAGGGCACTAGGTGAAGAAGCACCCTCGCTATATATTTTTTATTGCCCTCGGTGATAACAAAACCAGTGTCCGTTTTTCTCACCACTTTATATATTTTTTTATTCACTTTTTTTATTTCCTTCATACATCGGCTTTAAGACAAGAGCATTTCAAGGTATCCTCTACTATCCCAGGCTTCAAGACGTGTGTAAGTGCGAATAGCAGAGTAGCAACGTTCAAAATGTTTGGCTTCCAGAATAGAAACTATTTTTCAGACTTATTTTTATCCTCAAATTATGACGTCTTTCATCTTACTAACCCTTGGGACAACAGCTCATAACTACTTATTACTAGTTCGTATAAGAAAACTTCTAATTTTCTTGGTTTTCTTAAATTTTTCTAATCTCATGGATGTAATTTTTCACTATCTAAACTTTTATTATCTTATTTATGTACAAAAAATATTTTTATCTTTTTGAAAATTTTTAAATTTTTATAGGTTTTCAAAATAATGTTTTGTGCTTATGCAAAGTGATATGCAAATGATGCGAAAATAAGCACAGACCTCCCCCAAACTTGTTTTCAACAGTGTCCTCACTGTTGCCATCTGCTAAATCTCAAAAAAAAAAACCTGTAAGCTTGGGAGGAATTATTAGTGGGGGCAAAATATATAAGTGAAGAACCTCCCCCAAACTTATTCTTGGCTCATAATTTTGTGTAGAAATTTTCTTTTCAAGAGCCAGAAAAAAATATAACCCCCCCAAACTTGAGTTATGCAATGTTAAACTTTGAAAATCACAAGAGTGGGTCTAGAATCATTGGTCGATGCCAAGCTTTGCAAAGACCGAATGTTAACACCAACCATTCAAAAAATTTATCAGTGCAGTGCTCTGGTTGGTTGAAGAAGAAGTGTGGAAAGATTAAGTAGTGGAATAGAATGTGTGTGCGTCTCATTTTGGAGAGACGATGCAGTGAATGCGATGGATTACTCGCATTCTTTTTATAGTTCAGAAGAAGAGGTGGAGGTTCAATTTCATTGATTGGGAGATGATTCATCTCAACACCCGTGTCATTCAAAAATGCGAGTTCATCAGCGAAGATCTCCTCAAAAGTTCCATCAAAACCCCGAAGAATAATGTCATCACAAGGTGCGGGGTGATCTTCAGACTCTAAAAGCAATTCATAATTAGTGTTGGTTGTTGACCCAGACATCTCGGTGGAAGAGTCCGTATATGTATAATACATAGTTGGGTCAAACAATAACGTATGAAAAGAGTCAAGATCGATATCAGGAGGATCATCAAATTCGCTGCTGTCGACATCCATTAAGTCGACAGAACAGACCTGAGCAGTTGGTTCGGAGGGTACACTTCCCAACTTGTAAATGTTCAGCTCTATTGACCTATTCCCGAAAGATAGGGTCATAGAACCATTACGACAGTTGATTATTGCATTAGAAGTGGCCAAAAAGGGGCGACCTAAAATCACCGGAATTTGATTACGTGGGTTCGCTACAGGCTGTGTATTAATTACAATAAAGTCCACAAGGAATATGAATTCCCCGATTTTTATTAACACATCCTCCAGTTCACCCCTAGGTTTGGTGATTGATCGGTCAGCCATCTGGAGAGTGCAATGGGGGTTGGCTTCAACTCTCCGATACCTAGTTGCTCATAAACTGAATAAGGAAGCAAGTTAACACTAGCGCCAAGGTCAAGTAAAGCACGGTTGATGTGTTTCTCCCCAATAGAAATGGAAATAGTAGGACAGCCAGGGTCCTTACGTTTCCGTGGTAATTGTTGGGGAAAAGCCGTGTCTACAGTACTCGACATGAAGATTTTTTTAGGCACTTGAGTCTTCCTCTTCCTAGTGCACAAGTTCTTAAGAATTTTCGCATAGGACAGAACTTGTTGAATAGCATCTAGGAGAGGGATGTTGATGTTAACTTCCTTAAACATGTCCACAATCTTCTCCATTTGGGCATCATGTTTCTTGGGCCTCAACCTATTTGGAAATGGAGCTCTATTAATAAGTGTTGGGTCCAACATTTGTGGAGAAGTTTGTGGGGGTGGAAAAGATGAGGTGGGTAGAGGGTTCGAGCCTTTGGGAACACGGAGAATAGGCTCGGAAGAAGAAGGTAAGTTAGACGAAATAGGGTAAGAAGTAGAAGTGTGAGAGGAAGTGGAAGTGGAAGCCGGGGTGTTAATGATCAATTCATCATTATCAATTTGTTCACCCGAATGATTGTCTAGCACTCTTCCAGATCTCAACGTTGTAAAAGCGTCCACATTAGTGCAATGTGAAGGTCCAGGATCAGGTACGGGTTGAGATGGAAGATTCCCTTCTTCTCTAACACTTATTTCGGCTGTTATTCGTTCAATTTGTGCTTCCATTGATTTGATATTCTCATTTTGAGTGAGAATGATCTTTATCATATTATCGATGGAAGATTGAAAACTTGCCGACTCTTGGATGGATTATTTCATGAAAGTAACCAAGGTTTGCACCAGTGCAGAGATATTATTAGTACCGGCCAATTGCAAAGAGTTTTCATGTGGTGCACAAGTGTTGGCAGGATTTTGAAAGTTTTGCGGTTAGAAGGGGTGCTGACTCAATTGAAGTGGTTGCTGTTGTGGTGGAGGGACCCATTGGAAATTATTTTGGGTTGGAACCGTGTTTTGAGATTGTGATTGGTTCCAAGCAAAATTCGGGTGATTCCTCCAATCTTGATTATATGAGGAAGAAGAGGGATAGTTTCCAGGTCTTTGCTGAAGTGCAGCATTAGTGTGACCTTGAAACGGTACATTCAAGGGACATTCTTCCGTCAAATGTGAAGGGTTTGAACAGTAGCCACACATGGTTTTGGGAAGTGTGGATTGGTTTAGGGAGGCTGAAGAGATTTTGTTTTCTATAGCGTCGAGTTTCCTTTGTATTGTGGCCATTTCAGCTTTCATGGTGACGGAAACATCGAGCTGATTGACATCTTTCCTAGGTGGTGGTGGTCTAACACTTTCCCATTGTGATGTGTTTTGAGCTAAATCTTCTAGGTATTTCCAAGCTTCACCATCATCTTTAGATAGGAATTGGCAATGACACATGGTTTCAAGCATTTATCTAGTAGTGAGATCAATACCCTCATAGATAATTCGACACAAATCCCATCTGGAGATTCCGTGATGAGGGCATTGGATAAGAAGATCCTTGAACCCTTCAAAGCATTTCCAAAATGGTTCATTGGGAAGTTGGGTAAATTTAGAGATTTCGCTCCGAACACTGGCGGTCTTGTGATTGGGATAAAATTTCTTAAGGAATGCTGCAACGAATTCGCCCCATGTTGAAATAGAATGTGCGGGTGTGATGTAAAGCCACTTCTCGGCTAAATCGCACAAAGTGAATGGGAGAAGACGTAAACGCAGAGCATCCAAAGACAGTTGTGAATTTCCCATCAAAGCACATACGTTTTCAAATTTAGAAATAAACACGTATGAGTTTTCAGAATCAAGACCATGAATTTTGGGTAACAGTTTGATGAATTGGGGGTTGATTTCAAAATTTTCCCCGTTGGCAGGTGGTATAGAAAGACATGTGGGAAGGGTAAGACGTGTAGGATAGCATCTCTTTTGGAGAGAAATGCGTAGAAGATTCTGCACACCTGCGGGCGGTGGCAGAGTAGTGTTAAAGTTTGATGGATTTGGGTCCATCGCGGTTGTGGTGGGTGGTGGGGGAGAAGATGAAGAATTACCGACTCTGGGGTCGATAAAAGAAACGCGGACAAGACGGGAAATGGAATCCCGTGTCCAGCCTAACATTGTGCTAAATGGTTGTAGCACAAGTGGCAGCGTTGGTATAATTAGAGGAAATGAAGTGTTGGTGTTTGTTTTGAAAAATGATACGGATTTTTGAAAAAAAATGATGCGATCACAACAAATGCAACAATCAAAACCCTAATTCTATTGGTCACCTAGGTCAGGCTCTAGACCGCTCCTAACTGCCAAAAGACAAGTCGCAGGATAAATCCTCCACTGCCTCTTTGTCTCCCTGTGGCCAGGTAAGTGCCAGGTAAGTGGGAAGGTACTCCACTATGTATGTAGTGGGCCTAATTAATAACCACTAGCCTTAGACACACTTGCCTTAGACACCACAAGAAAACTCGGATAAGCAATGAATTACCCACGGCCTTCTCTTGTCCTCAGTGAGCGCGACGGTCCTGAGAGTCATATCTAGATATTTTTTAGTTAATTAGGGTAAATGCGGATGCAAGTTTGTGATTTTCGGGGCTTAGGAAGGGTAATGAACTGTAACACCTTAGGATAAGGGTTAGTGTGTAATTATAATTAAATAATGGTTTTTAATAAAATGTTTACCAAATTGTGTTTTAAATATTTTTCCTAATTTAATAAATATTTTTCCAAAATTTTATTAGGCTTGCACAAACATGTGCATGTAAACTAGGGTTTTTAAATCAAGTTAATACCATAATTATTAACCATGGTGGGTTAATTATAGGATTAAGTCTTTTGGATTCTTAAATGGATTTTAAATTAATTAGTTAAGAGGTTACTTTAATTTGAATGTTGGTTTAAGTGTTGACTTGTGAGAGAGAGAGAGAGTGCATCATGGCTTTAGGTCATGCTTGCATTAAATGAGGTGAGAGAGAGAGGGGGGTGACTTTTGTGTGAATGATTATGGTGGCTCTCAACTCCTTTTGTTTTTCCTCTCTCATTTCTTTTTCTCTCAACACTCACACAACACACCAACACACTCACACACACACTTACCTTCAGCTCCAGAACCCCAGCACCCAGCAACAGCAAGCAGGCACAGCAACAGCAGCAGCAAGCAGAGGCAAGCACAGCAGCAGCAGCAGGCACAGCAGTGAGCAGCAGCAGCCCCAGTTCGAAGTGCAGCGACTTCTCTCCACTTCTTCTTCTTCCTGCAGCTCCCTAGGGTCGAGAGTGAGGTATACTTCCTGTCTTATCCCCTAGTTAGCTTAGATTGTGTAGTTTTGCATCGGTTAATGGATATTGGTGTGTTTTAGTGTGATATGGGATGTTTAGAAGGAACTTTGAGCTAATGAGGTGTAGATTGGTTTCAGTGGGATGCTTGAGGTTTGTTATGACCATGTAAACTTAGTCGAACCCCTATTACACTAAAATACCACCAGTTCCACCATTCGATGCCATATGTCGTATTTGTGCAAATGTGAGTTTTCTGGAACTGGTATTGACCCGGTGAGTTCAGAATGAAATTGAGAGGACTGCAGTATGGTGGAGAGGTGCTGATACCATGATTTTAACCCGACCCCCTAACTCTTCACTTTGGCCGCCGAAATCCTCATTCTGGCCGCAATTTGCGGCCAGATAGGTAGGGATCTGGGTGTTGTTTGGTCTAGTGGGTGTCTGCCAGAGTGTGTAGTGTTTTGGTATATATATTTTTGTAAGTTCAGTTCTGTAGGAAAATCTGGGACCAATTACCTGTTTTGCCGTTTTTCTAAACCTTCGCGACACGCGTGATACGTGAGTAGGTTTGGGTTCCTGCGTATCGCGGCGCGTCGGGGTAGTTTCGTGGCGCGTGATTACACGTTTTAGCGTATCGCGCACACGCGCGACTAGTTTGCGACACGAGTTTCTAGTTTGACCGTAATGTCGCGTTTTTGGTAAAATTGAGCTTATATGTGTGATATGTTATGTGATTTTAGGTTCGCAGGCCAGTGAGACGGACGCTGCGAAGAAGGGAAAGCAAGTCGTCGGCTACACTTAGCGCGAGACACGGTGAGTAGATTTCATATCTACGGGGATATCGCCCGCATGGCGTTATGCGTCAGGGCTGATAGGACTTTGTTATTATATGTTTCATGCACCCCATAGACTGTCATTGCATATTGCATTCCCTGCTATATATATATATACATATTGCTCAGAACTGATAGAACTGCCATGATCATACTATTGTATATTGTTGTAACTCATCTATACATGATATGACTTGGACTTCATACTTGATACCTATATCACATTGGATCATTGCATTGTAGTTCATTTTTATGTGACATGACTTGATATACATATTTGATGCACATATCACATCACAATTACTTGTATTATTGTTGGGATTTCATGTGATTTCTGGATTTGGGGACCGTGCCCTTTTCAAATAAGTAATCATTAAAAACCCGGTTCCCTTGATATGATATTTTGGGGCGTCACCCCGTGTTTTCTCGGTGCTAGAGGCACGTATTGATAGAGGGCTGACCCGGACTGACGGATGCCCGATGGATTGATAGAGGGCTGACCCGGACTGACGGATGCCCGATGGATTGATAGAGGGCTGACCCGGACTGACGGATGCCCGATGGATCGATAGAGGGCTGACCCGGACTGACGGATGCCCGATGGATCGATAGAGGGCTGACTCGGACTGACGGATGCCCGATGGATCGATAGAGGGCTGACCCGGACTGACGGACGCCCGATGGATTGATAGAGGGATGACCCGGACTGACGGATTTCCGATGTAGTGAGAGAGGGCTGACCCGGATTGACGGGGGCCCGATACAGGATGTTTTGCGTGTCGATGATAGACACGAGTATTTATGATATTTGGGTGCCGATGTTGGGCACTCGGGATTCTCAGGGATATATAGGATATGAGGGCCGATGGAGTACCGGCGTTTGAGATGCTGGGATTTGTGGTGCATACATACTTATGTAGTCCACCTCGATACTTCATGTAGATACTATATCCCCATGCTCAGCATTCATTATCACAGCTCATCCTGTAGTATATCACCTGATAGAGGACTGGCATTATTATTATGCATACTGCCACATCGCATTGATATTATCTGCTGGCATTAGTAGAGCCACGCTATATGTGCATGCTTGTGATTACCTTTATATGTTATCTCTATTCACGAGTTGGAAACTCACCCCCGTTGTGCCACAGTGTTTGCAGGTTGCCCTTGGGAGTAGTCGCGGCTGGCTGTTACCGCATCTTTTGGCACAGATACCCCTTTGAGCAGAGATAGTCTTTTGCTGATAGGTGGGTTTTGTACGATATCTGTTATATTTCAGTTGTATATTGATGTATCTAGTATTCTCCATCTACCTTTCTGTATTGACTTAGAGACAGTTGTGAGGACGATATGTATGATTTTATATTCTGGTGTCGAGCTCGCATGTGAGCCGACTTTACCTTATGCAGTCTTATCTTTTATGGTATTGTCCTTGTGTTACTGTGTATTCTTCGCTACGGCGTCGTATATCATATTGTGATGCTTCATTCTTGTCACTTGTTATTTCTGCTACACCTTGTTTTTACCCGACTTTCGGGGCTAATGTTTTAAAAGGGAAATGTTACCAAAATTATAAAACTTATAACTTTTGAACTTAAAAAGGATTTCTACTAAATAAATGGAAGTTTTTCGGACATGTATGATTGTTTTTACAAAATGTTTTAAAATCACTCTATATTTATTGGTTTTGATTTCTGGGTTCGGCTTACTTAGCCGCGTTACGCCTGTAGACGTTGCGTGGTTAAGTGCCGGTCACGAGTCAAATTCTCGGGTCGTGACAAAGTTGGTATCAGAGCGTAGGTTTTACCTTCGGAGTGTAGGATGACCCTGGTATGATGGAGTAGGTAGCTGCAGCAGGGTAGCGTAGCGTGCGTATGTTCCGCGGCATACTCACGACACGGTACTCCGCTTACGCGACCTTAGGACTTATTGATTTGATCCCTCCTTATATTCTTGCGATTCGATTTCCGTGTTCTTATCGAATCCATATTTTCTTTCAGCCATTATGCCGCCTAAGACTGCGAGGGCACAGAGAGCGGCCGCTAGGGCCGAGATTCGAGTTGACTCGTCCGAGACGAGGACTGATCCGGGCAGTACGCCGGTTGTACCCGAGCAGGCTGTTCCTGCCGTGACAGAGCAGATCGCCATGCTAGGGGCTGGTACGCAGGAGATGCGCCAGACGGTGGGATCTAGCATGCAGGAGATGCGCCAGATGATAGGATCGCTTGTTGAGACGCTTCGAGCGCAGCGACCAGAGGTAGCTCCACCAGTTCCAGAGACCGCTATGGTACCTACCGCACAGCCAGTTGCCCCTGCAGCCACGGAGGTGATTACAGTATCGCTATCAGAGTTCATGAGGCTGAAGCCTCCGGTTTTCACAGGCACCGATACAGCCGAGGACCCACAGTCTTTCATAGACAGGATGGCCAGGATATGCCGTTCCCTCAGTTGTGCAGATGCGAGATGGGTTGAGTTCGCGAGCTTTCGCCTGGAAGGTCTTGCGCAGAAGTGGTGTGATTCCGTGGAGAAGGGCAGAGCAGCAGGTCTTCCTTCTATGACCTGGACGGAGTTCGTGACTATATTTCTAGCCCGTTTCCTTCCCCGGAGTGTTAGAGATGCCCGAGCACGCAGGTTTGAGTCTTTGCGCTAGACGCCAGGGATGACAGTGGCAGAGTATGACGTACTGTTTACAGAGTTAGCAGTCTACGCCCCACATTTAGTGGCCACCGAGGAGTTGCGAGTCCGGAGATTTGTTCGAGGCTTGATTTCACCAGTGTTCCTCGCGATCAGCGCGCAGCACTACGAGACCTACGCAGCAGCGGTAGACGCAGCCCTAGTGGTCGAGGAGCACCTTGTTGAGACTTCGGCACTCCCAGAGCCGAAGAGAGCTCGTGCGGATACTTCAGCACAGAGACAGCCTTTTAAGTGCCGTGATAGACGTATTGCAAGCAGCAGAGATTCAGGGCGGGGCCGGTTATTCAGTTCTTATTCCCAGGATGGTCAGCGGCCGTCGTCGGGATGTTTTCGCTGTGGGAGTTCTTACCACCGTGTACGGGATTGTCCTGAGTTACCCCGGAGAGAGGCGACAGCACCGCATGTCACATTACCACCTTCACCACCCCAGAGAGCGTTGCCTGTCGTACCTACCGTTGCTCCGCGCCAGACTCATACACAGCGAGGCCGTGGGCGTGGAGGAGTTGCTCAGAGAGGGCGAGGTGACCGAGGCAGAGGGCAGCCAGTCACAGGTGGTGGACAGGCAAGGGTTTTTGCTTTGACACATCAGGACGCGCAGGCGTCCAATGCAGTGGTTTCAGGTATCCTCCCTGTATGTTCAGTTGATGCACAGTACTGTTCGACCCCGGATCCACACACTCGTACGTATCCACGCACTTTGTGCCGAGTTTGGGTAGAGAGTCCGGCTTGCTTGATCAGCCGCTTGTGGTGACTACTCCTGTGGGAGAGTCGTTTGTGGCTAGGCACGTGTTTCGATCCTGTATCGTCTGTATTGGCGAGAGAGAGTTGCCTGTCGACTTGATCCTTCTGGAGATGTTGGACTTCGACGTTCTTTTGGGCATGGATTGGTTAGCCACGTGCTATGCTTCTGTAGACTGCCGTGAGAAGACAGTTAGATTCTGTTTCCCCAGCGAGTCGGTTTTTGTTGTGTTGGGGGACCGTGGTGCCGCCCCTCACAGTGTGATTTCTTCTTTTCGCACTGGACAGCTTTTGAGGAAGGGATGTCAGGGATTTCTCGCTTATGTTCGCGATGCTCGCGCTACAGAGGTTCCATTGGATCAGGTTCCGGTTGTTAGCGAGTTTCCTGATGTGTTCCCTGACGAGCTTCCTGGGTTGCCGCCCGAGCGCGACATTTCTTTCTGTATTGATTTGGTTCCTGGTTCGGGACCTATTTCTATACCGCCCTATCGGATGGCCCCGGCGGAACTTAGTGAGCTGAAGGGTCAGTTACAGGATTTGCTGGACAAGGGACTTATTCGACCCAGTGTTTCTCCTTGGGGTGCTCCAGTCCTGTTCGTCAAGAAGAAGGATGGCAGTTTGCGTCTTTGTATCGACTACCGCCAGCTGAACAGGGTGACAGTGCGGAACATGTATCCTTTGCCGCGTATCGACGATTTGTTCGACCAGCTTCAGGGGGCAGGGTACTTTTCGAGGATCGATTTACGATCGGGCTATCATCAGCTGCGGGTTTGACAGGAGGACATTCCCCGGACAGCCTTCCGTACGCGCTACGGCCATTACGAGTTTTGGTGATGTCGTTCGGACTCACCAATGCGCCAGCAGCCTTCATGGATTTGATGAACCGTATTTTCCGGCCTTACTTGGATCTGTTCATTATAGTCTTCATTGACGATATCTTGGTGTATTCCCGGAGTAGTGAGGAGCACGAGCAGCACCTGCGGATTACATTGCAGACATTGAGGGAGCACCAGCTTTATGCGAAATTCTCCAAGTGTGCTTTTTGGCTGGACAGCGTGGACTTCTTGGGTCACGTGATTTCGCGAGACGGTATATGTGTAGACCCGAGGAAGATCGAGGCCGTTCAGCGTTGGCCCAGACCCACATCGGTGACGGAGATTCGCAGCTTTTTGGGATTGGCCGGTTACTACAGGCGTTTTGTGCAGGACTTCTCCCGTATTGCTACACCGTTGACCGGGTTGACCCGGAAGGGAGTTCCTTTCGTTTGGACGGAGGAGTGCGAGCACAGCTTTCAGCAGTTACGGACACGGCTGACGACGGCACCGGTGTTATCTTTACCTTCCGGATCGGGCGGATTTGTGGTCTTTTGTGATGCTTCTCGAGTGGGATTGGGATGCGTTCTGATGCAGCATGATAGGGTGATCGCGTATGCCTCGCGACAATTGAAGAAGCACGAGCAGAACTACCCCACTCATGATTTGGAGATGGCAGCAGTGGTCTTCGCACTTAAGATCTGGCGGCATTACCTCTACGGCGAGTCGTGCCAGATATTTACGGATCACAAGAGTTTGAAATACATATTCCAGCAGCGGGACCTGAACCTTCGACAGCGTCGATGGATGGAGTTAGTGAAGGATTACGACTGCGAGATCTTATATCACCCGGGCAAGGCAAATGTGGTGGCGGATGCTTTGAGCAGGAGGCCCGGGAGTAGTTTATCTTGTTTGAGCGCTGTACAGGAGCAGTCATCCGCAGATTGGCAGATATTATGCGACAGTCGAGTACAGTTCGAGTTCACGCCGATTGGAGGACAGATAGCGCATGTCCGTGCACGTCCACAGTTGATTGATCGTATACGTGAGGCACAGCTCAGTGATGACCGATGTTCAGAGATCATGGCACAGATGGGACAGGACAGATTTTCCGAGTTCGTGATCGATGATCAGGGGATACTATGGTTTGGAGTCAGACTGTGCGTACCTGATGCTGAGGGACTGAGGCGTGAGATTCTTGAGGAGGCACATCGATCGGTATATAGCGTCCATCCCGGTTCCACCAAGATGTATCATGATATGAGAGATGTTTACTGGTGGGACGGAATGAAGAGGTACATTGCAGATTTTGTATCGAGATGCCTGACGTGTCAGCAAGTCAAGGCTGAGCACCAGAGGCCCGCGGGAGAGCTACAGCCGTTATCTATTCCGGAGTGGAAATGGGAACAGATTTCGATGGATTTCGTTGTGGGTCTACCCAGGACTAGTCGGGGGTATGACTCTATCTGGGTGATCGTGGACCGTTTGACGAAAGCGGCTCACTTCCTACCGGTGAAGACGACTTTCGGATTTACTCAGTATGCCCAGATCTATATTAACGAGGTAGTGCGACTACACGGAGTACCGACGTGCATTGTGTCCGACAGAGGCACCCAGTTTACCAGTAGACTTTGGCAGAGGCTTCAGGAGGCTTTGGGCACTCGCTTGAGTTTCAGTACGGCATTTCATCCGCAGACCGACGGACAGTCAGAGCGGACCATCCAGACTCTCGAGGACATGCTCAGAGCTTGTGTACTAGATTTCGGAGGTAGCTGGGATCATCATTTGCCCTTGGTAGAGTTCTCCTACAATAACAGCTACCAGGAGACCATTCAGATGGCACCATTTGAGGCTCTTTATGGGAGGAGATGCAGGTCGCCTACTTGTTGGACAGAGCTCAGAGAGGGCAGTGTCTTAGGGCCACAGATCGTTGAGGAGACGACCGCGAAGATCCAGTTGATTCGCGATAGGATGAGAGCAGCGCAGAGTAGGCAGAGAGCTTATGCAGACCGTCGACGACGCAGACTTGAGTTTTCCGTTGGTGATCATGTTTTCTTGAGGGTCTCCCCAATGAAAGGTGTGATGAGGTTTGGGAAGAAGGGGAAGCTCAGACCCAGATTTGTAGGCCCCTTCGAGATCCTCGAGCGTGTCGGTGCAGTAGCTTACCGGTTAGCCCTTCCGCCCAGCTTTCCAGACGTGCACCCCGTATTCCATGTCTCGATGCTCCGCAGATATCTTCATGATCCTTCGCATGCGATTCAACATCCGACGATCCAGCTTGAGCGTGATCTTTCCTATACAGAGCAGCCGGTGATGATCTTGGATCGACAAGTGAAGAAGTTGAGATCGAAGGACATTCCATCAGTTAAGGTACTTTGGCATGGCCAGAACCGTGAGGAAGTCACTTGGGAGACCGAAAGCGAGATGATGAAGACGTATTCCCATCTTTTTGAAGGTAACCTTAGTTAGATTTTTGAAATTCGGGGACGAATTTCTTTAAGGGGGAGAGATTGTAACACCTTAGGATAAGGGTTAGTGTGTAATTATAATTAAATAATGGTTTTTAATAAAAAGTTTACTAAATTGTGTTTTAAATATTTTTCCTAATTTAATAAATATTTTTCCAAAATTTTATTAGGCTTGCACAAACATGTGCATGTAAACTAGGGTTTTTAAATCAAGTTAATACCATAATTATTAACCATGGTGGGTTAATTATAGGATTAAGTCTTTTGGATTCTTAAATGGGTTTTAAATTAATTAGTTAAGAGGTTACTTTAATTTGAATGTTGGTTTAAGTGTTGACTTGTGAGAGAGAGAGAGAGTGCATCATGGCTTTAGGCCATGCTTGCATTAAATGAGGTGAGAGAGAGAGGGGGGTGACTTTTGTGTGAATGATTATGGTGGCTCTCAACTCCTTTTGTTTTTCCTCTCTCATTTCTTTTTCTCTCAACACTCACACAACACACCAACACACTCACACACACACACTTACCTTCAGCTCCAGAACCCCAGCACCCAGCAGCAGCAAGCAGGCACAGCAACAGCAGCAGCAAGCAGAGGCAAGCACAACAGCAGCAGCAGGCACAGCAGTGAGCAGCAGCAGCCCCAGTTCCAAGTGCAGCGACTTCTCTCCACTTCTTCTTCTTCCTGCAGCTCCCTAGGGTCGAGAGTGAGGTATACTTCCTGTCTTATCCCCTAGTTAGCTTAGATTGTGTAGTTTTGCATCGGTTAATGGATATTGGTGCGTTTTAGTGTGATATGGGATGTTTAGAAGGAACTTTGAGCTAATGAGGTGTAGATTGGTTTCAGTGGGATGCTTGAGGTTTGTTATGACCATGTAAACTTAGTCGAACCCCTATTACACTAAAATACCACCAGTTTCACCATTCGATGCCATATGTCGTATTTGTGCAAATGTGAGTTTTCTGGAACTGGTATTGACCCGGTGAGTTCAGAATGAAATTGAGAGGACTGTAGTATGGTGGAGAGGTGCTGATACCATGATTTTAACCCGACCCCCTAACTCTTCACTTTGGCCGCCGAAATCCTCATTCTGGCCGCAATTTGCGGCCAGATAGGTAGGGATCTGGGTGTTGTTTGGTCTAGTGGGTGTCTGCCAGAGTGTGTAGTGTTTTGGTATATATATTTTTGTAAGTTCAGTTCTGTAGGAAAATCTGGGACCAATTACCTGTTTTGCCGTTTTTCTAAACCTTCGCGACACGCGTGATACATGAGTAGGTTTGGGTTCCTGCGTATCGCGGCGCGTCGGGGTAGTTTCGTGGCGCGTGATTACACGTTTTAGCGTATCGCGCACACGCGTGACTAGTTTGCGACACGAGTTTCTAGTTTGACCGTAATGTCGCGTTTTTGGTAAAATTGAGCTTATATGTGTGATATGTTATGTGATTTTAGGTTCGCAGGCCAGTGAGACGGACGCTGCGAAGAAGTGAAAGCAAGTCGTCGGCTACACTTAGCGCGAGACACGGTGAGTAGATTTCACATCTACGGGGATATCGCCCGCATGGCGTTATGCGTCAGGGCTGATAGGACTTTGTTATTATATGTTTCATGCACCCCATAGACTGTCATTGCATATTGCATTCCCTGCTATATATATATGCATATTGCTCAGAACTGATAGAACTGCCATGATCATACTATTGTATATTGTTGTAACTCATCTATACATGATATGACTTGGACTTCATACTTGATACCTATATCACATTGGATCATTGCATTGTAGTTCATTTTTATGTGACATGACTTGATATACATATTTGATGCACATATCACATCACAATTACTTGTATTATTGTTGGGATTTCATGTGATTTCTGGATTTGGGAACCGTGCCCTTTTCAAATAAGTAATCATTAAAAACCCGGTTCCCTTGATATGATATTTTGGGGCGTCACCCCGTGTTTTCTCGGTGCTAGAGGCACGTATTGATAGAGGGCTGACCCGGACTGACGGATGCCCGATGGATTGATAGAGGGCTGACCCGGACTGACGGATGCCCGATGGATTGATAGAGGGCTGACCCGGACTGACGGATGCCCGATGGATCGATAGAGGGCTGACCCGGACTGACGGATGCCCGATGGATCGATAGAGGGCTGACCCGGACTGACGGATGCCCGATGGATCGATAGAGGGCTGACCCGGACTGACGGACGCCCGATGGATTGATAGAGGGATGACCCGGACTGACGGATTTCCGATGTAGTGAGAGAGGGCTGACCAGGATTGACGGAGGCCCGATACAGGATGTTTTGCGTGTCGATGATAGACACGAGTATTTATGATATTTGGGTGCCGATGTTGGGCACTCGGGATTCTCAGGGATATACAGGATATGAGGGCCGATGGAGTACCGGCGTTTGAGATGCTGGGATTTGTGGTGCATACATACTTATGTAGTCCACCTCGATACTTCATGTAGATACTATATCCCCATGCTCAGCATTCATTATCACGGCTCATCCTGTAGTATATCACCTGATAGAGGACTGGCATTATTATTATGCATACTGCCACATCGCATTGATATTATCTGCTGGCATTAGTAGAGCCACGCTATATGTGCATGCTTGCGATTACCTTTATATGTTATCTCTATTCACGAGTTGGCAACTCACCCCCGTTGTGCCACAGTGTTTGCAGGTTGCCATTGGGAGTAGTCGCGGCTGGCTGTTACCGCATCTTTTGGCACAGATACCCCTTTGAGCAGAGATAGTCTTTTGCTGATAGGTGGGTTTTGTACGGTATCTGTTATATTTCAGTTGTATATTGATGTATCTAGTATTCTCCATCTACCTTTCTGTATTGACTTAGAGACAGTTGTGAGGACGATATGTATGATTTTATATTCTGGTGTCGAGCTCGCATGTGAGCCGACTTTACCTTATGCAGTCTTATCTTTTATGGTATTGTCCTTGTGTTACTGTGTATTCTTCGCTACGGCGTCGTATATCATATTGTGATGCTTCATTCTTGTCACTTGTTATTTCTGCTACACCTTGTTTTTACCCGACTTTCGGGGCTAATGTTTTAAAAGGGAAATGTTACCAAAATTATAAAACTTATAACTTTTGAACTTAAAAAGGATTTCTACTAAATAAATGGAAGTTTTTCGGACATGTACGATTGTTTTTACAAAATGTTTTAAAATCACTCTATTTATGGGTTTTGATTTCTGGGTTCGGCTTACTTAGCCGCGTTACGCCTGTAGACGTTGCGTGGTTAAGTGCCGGTCACGAGTCAAATTCTCGGGTCGTGACATGAACTCCCCACCTAATCTGGATTTGGTCTTTGCCCCTTAATGTCCGTATTAATTATGCAAACAACCAAAAATCAAAACACGCACAATTTATTTTGCTTTTGCGGCGCTGCGATTTATTTGCAAAGAAACCTGCAGCAAATTGTTGTTTGGAGCAGATGAGGTAAGAGATAAGAAAGAGTAGAAGTATACCTGAAATTTTGGTACAGAGAAGAAGCAACAGTGCCGCGGAATTGCGGTGTAAGTCACCTATTGCCGCGGAAACGCGGTGGATAAGAGAGATCAATGCACAAAAATTTCAATCTCTGTTCCGGTTCATCTTCTAAGCTCTCTGGATTTTTCAGAAAAAATTTTCCACAGCTCCAATGATTCCAGATTTTCTCGCAACAAATCACAACAACTCGTATTAGTGTTTGCGCGAATTTTGATCTAAAAATTATAATGGAATAAACTTTTCAACTCAAATTTCAAAACACAAACAATTAGCGCACTATCCCGGTAACGACGCCATTTGATTGCCCGTAAAGAATTCTTGTTTGTGTAGTTGGAAATTGTATAGAAATCACAATCAAAGAATTATTTGACCGCAATCAACTACGGTGTCGGATGTAGATTGTAAGTGAGTGCGGATCGTCCACAGGGACAGTGTAATAGTTCGTCTTTTGAATTAGATGAGTCGAAACTTTAAAGAAAACAAAACAAAACAATTCATGATTTATATTTGAAGTTCAAGAATTAGAAAATATAGATCTAATAACAAGAAAAAGATAGAATCAAGAATTGAGAGTTTGTAGATTTCTAATCCAAATGTCAAGAATCGAAATGAGGCTCGTAGGAATCGATCGGATCTATAGAAGTGATGAAATCTAGAGATTACGTATTCTTATCCTTCGATGAATTGATACTAGATCGATGATCATCGACAAGAATTAGGGATTTCTAGTGAAACTAGGGTTTCAACATTTATCCCTTGTTCCTTCGTCGATATCATTCACATTCTAGCCTCTAGTAAATTCAAGAATCGATCGTGGATCCCTAATTTCGAGCGAACACAATCAAGAAAGCATCGCAACGAAACTAGGTTGTCGATTCTTCAATTTGCTAGGATTTACAAAACTCGTAGGACTTAAGAATTGTTTTAAGATTTGTTACATCATCATTCTATTGATCATCTCGACTCCTTTACGAGCGAAGTTTTACTCAAACATCACAACAAGAACTAAAATCACAAATCGAGATCGAATCATGATGCAAGAAATTAAAGAAAGCAAGATTAAAGAATTTCACCTTTTATTTATATCAACAATTTCGTTACAATCGCTCAAGAACTACAAGAGGAAGAACTCGATCGTCGATTTGGCTTCGCTTGTCTCCTTGAGTCGCGGATCGGCTTGGAT
This sequence comes from Agapanthus africanus, assembly GCA_030015575.1. Taxonomy (NCBI): domain Eukaryota; kingdom Viridiplantae; phylum Streptophyta; class Magnoliopsida; order Asparagales; family Amaryllidaceae; genus Agapanthus; species Agapanthus africanus. Next base: position 134,286,082 of record JASDDO010000004.1, on the reverse strand, counting down.
CACTTGCTCGATTGAAGATCGACTCGGCTCCTAAAAGGTTGAAGGCTTCTTGCTTGAATGGTACTCGTGATCTTGAATTTGGAATTGGATTTAGAATTTGGGGCTACAAGATGTGTCACTCAACTTGTAGATGGAATGGGGGGGATGAAGAATTGAACTAATGAACAACCCTTAACCTTAGATCTAGGCTCCCTTTTATAAGCTTTCATAACCCTATATCTAGAATTCAAATTTCAAACTTCCCTCCAAAATGAACAACTTTTCCCTCCAAAATGAACTACCTCATTTGAATTTGAATTTTCCCTCCAAAATGAACCACCTCATTTGAATTTGAATTTTCCCTCCAAAATGAACCACCTCATTTGAATTTTCCCTCCAAAATGAACCACCTCATTTGAATTTTCCCTCCAAAATGAGGTTGTTAGAAAGAATCTTCTAGAAGAAGTTTGTTGGAAGGAATATTCTAGAATGAGGTTGTTACAAGGAGACTTCTAGAAGAAGGTTGTTATAAGGAGGCTTCTAGAAGAAGTCAGTTGGAGGGAGGCTTTCTAGAAGAAGGTTGTTATAAGGAGGCTTCTAGAAGAAGTTAGTTGGAGAGAGGCTTCTAGAACTAGGTTATTAGGTCGAGCCTTCTAGATGAATCCACGTGGAGTTTCTGGAGAGTTCTGAAAGCTTTGCCGTTAGAAATAAGCACATGGGGAAAATCTGCTTCTCTGCTGACGTTATCATGCCGCGGATCCGCGGCGGGAAGCGCCCATTGGCCTTGAATAAATTTCTAGAATTTTACTGCCAGATCACCAGACTTAGACTTGGTGTAATTTTGATCAGCACTTTTGACAATTTGGCTCGATTTCTGGAATTTCCTGCACAGACTTCGAAACAAGTGTTGCGCTACAAGAATGATGTGATGCCATGATAAACAGTCAATTTCCCTAAAAATGCCGGTTTTAGAGTACAACACAGGTAATTCGGTATTTTACTATTGTTTTGCTAATATGTGAAATATGCAAACCGAACACCTCTAGATGAATGCAAAAGATAGGGAAATTGACGTGTTAAAAATACATTATTTAAAACTGATCAGGCACCTTTTGAGGCTTTGTATGGTAGAAAGTGTCGATCGTAGGTCTGTTGGACTGAACTTAGCGAAAGCAGGATTTTGGGACCCCAGCTAGTCCAAGAGACTACGAAGAAGATCCAGTTGATTCAGGATAGGATGAGAGCAGCCCAGTGCTGACAGAATTCTTATGCCGACCGTCATCGTCGCAGGCTCGAGTTCGCAGTGGGGGATCATGTATTCCAATGGATTTCTCCGATGAAGGGCGTGATAAGATTGTAAGTCCACGTTACCCACCCCGGTTCTTACGGGGAGGCGGAATAGGTAAAAAACAATTTTTGACGCAAGGTAACATGGACTAGAAAAGGAGGATCTTTGCTAAACAAAAACCTAGAAAACTAACTACAAGTTTAGCTACTCGGTTAGAAGGTTATACCTAGGTCTTGAACTCATTCTCTTCTTTCTCCTTGGAGTGGTTTGAACGGCTCCTCCTCGTCGTCTTCTCTTTGCCGAAGAAGGATCCACCCGAAGGCCTCTACCTTGAGCTCCTACCTCAACCTAGAGGTAACTAAAGTGCTTGGCTTGCTAAACCTAGAACCCTAGAATGAGTAGAGTGAAGTCTTTAAGGTTTTATCTCAAGAGCTCATGGTTCTCAACACATGAGAGATGAGAGCTTTGAGAGGAAGAGGGAGAGCTCAAACTATGAGAGAGAGAGAGCAAGAAAGAATGAGGATATTTTGCAACCATACTCTCATATGAGATAATTATGAATTAATAATAATAATTAAAGAAATTGTGATGGTTCATTTGGAATGACCATTATCATTTCACATTAAATGAATTTTGCAAGAATCAAGGAGCATCTTTCATGTGAAATGATGATGGTCAATATGTCAACATAGGTCAACAAGTCAACCAAAGTCAAATGGTCAACAACCCTTACCATGGCACAATTATCCTTAATTAATACCCTTAATCATATTTCTCATTCTCATTAGGGTTTGGCAAAAGTCAACGGTCAACAACCCTAATGAGAATCATCTGCCTCTGCCTCTGTCAACTGTGCATACACACCCGCATCCGTGTTCCAAGGAACATGAATACAATGAGACAAAACCAATCCAAAAACAAATACTAGGATCTGGCTTAAACCAAAACCCTTTAGTAATAACTGCCCGGACACCAAACGCGCACAAGTGCGCGGATGCGAACGAACCCCGTCGCAAAACCATGCGACCTTTACTCTGTTTTGCCCAAAGGAGAATAACCCTCTGTGTGGGACTCTAAAGACTCGACACTACGCTGGCAGTGGGTTTAACCATAGGCCGCAAGCGGTACTAGCTGTACGTAACGGTCCCCAGGTAGATGCCGATAAGAAGACTGATGAGGTGATCCCATCCGAACTCCTACTGAGCCTGAATGTGACAATCTCCATACAGTCCGGTCTGTTCATCTGAGAATATCGCATGACGGGCCTAGGGGGCGGTAAACGTCAGTCCCCTAATAGAGGTACAAGTCGTGTCGGAGTGTAGCCCAGAACACCCTGAGATAACATTGGAAAACCTTCCAGTATATCTCGCTTGCCCTGGCCAGGGACTTTGTGTAATGGCTCTCCCAGACACAGCACGATATCAACCCCCAATACCGGGAGAGACGAATCCTGTCTAACCGTCACTGTCTCCAAGTGTTTCGGGACTGCACCCAACTGCTACCTGTTTGCACGACTCATTTGAGCCGTGGTAGGGTAGCAATATAAGAACAGTGGGAACACACTCGAGGTGAAGTGACAGTGTCAACTCAGCGGACTAAGCTGTACTCATGTCACCCGGGAACTGATAACTGATGATAAGCATAGTACCAACCAACAGTTCCCAGCGAGTCATGTTCAGTGTACTGGTAACCTAACGAGCACCAGCATACTATCTCCAGTATGACGTACTGATGGTTGTGGGACAGACCATCTCCCCTCCTAGGATGAGAAGCGTATACACTAGTCTACTATGGAGTATCGATGTCCCGTCTCGATAATCCTACGACTAGGGACCTGTATAAGGATGTGCTTGTAGATTACCCAGCCCCCACTAGTGTGACTCCCATCACAACGCTGGTAATCAAGCAAAGATCCTAAGGGCTCCACTAATGTGTATAGGCGATACGCTAAAAGAAACATATGCACACATTAATGTAGAAAAAAACCAAGTAGCATACTACCATTGTGAGCAAGATTGTCTATACAACTGTGAATATCCCAAGCTTCCATTAAGTAATATACAAACTAGTATGATACAGTAATGGCCTCTAGGGCATATACACTAACAATCTCCCACTTGCACTAAGGCCGTGTACTGGCGTATCGAAGACCTATCATCTCGATCATCCGCTCGAACTGAGTCTGGGGTATGGCCTTCGTGAATGGATCTGCAGTGTTATCTTCTGTAGCAACCCTCCGAACCTCGATCTCCCGGCGATCCACGATCTCCCTGATCAGGTGATACAGCCTCAAGATGTGTCTGGACTTCTAATAGGACCTGGGTTCCTTCGCTAAAGCTATTGCCCCGTTGTTGTCACAATACAGAGGTATTGGATCAATAATGGACGGAACCACCTGAAGTTCTGTCAAGAACTTCCTCATCCAGACGGCTTCTTTTGCGGCATCAGATGCAGTGATATATTCCGCTTCCATCGTTGAGTCTGCAACGGTTTCCTGTTTGGAACTCTTCCAACACACCGCTCCTCCATTGAGGGTAAAGACATAACCCGGCATGGATTTAGAGCCATCCTTGTCACTCTGGAATCTGGAGTCAGCAAAGGCTTCCATCTGGAGGTCTTTTCCGCCGTAAACCAAAAACATGTCCTTAGTCCTTCTCAGGTACTTCAGAATGTTCTTTACCGCTATCCAGTGCTTCTCCCCAGGGTTTGACTGATACCGGCTTACCGCACTCAGTGCATAAGCTACATCTGGTCTGGTACACAACATCGCATACATTATAGAGCCTACCGCAGAAGCGTAGGGTATAATAGACATGATTTCCCTTTCCAAATCAGTCTTTGGAGACATCTCTTTGGAGAGGGTGATCCCGTGACAAGCCGGTAAATTACCGCGCTTGGAATCTTCCATACTGAATCTTTTCTGTATGGTGTTGATGTACGTGGACTGTGAAAGTCCTAATATCCTCTTGGATCTATCACGATGGATCTGAATCCCCAGAATGTAAGAGGCATCACCCAGGTCTTTCATGGAGAACCTGTGTGACAAGAACCTTTTGACAGATTATAGCATAGGAATGTCATTTCCTATCAAGAGAATGTCATCCACGTATAAAACGAGGAATATGACAGTTCGTGCTACAATTTTACTATAGATGCATGGTTCATCTAGATTTTTGATAAAGCCAAATTCTTTGACCGTCTCATCAAAACAGATGTTCCAACTCCGCGATGCCTGCTTCAGTCCATAAATGGACTTAAGCAGCCTGCACACCTTCTCGCTGCTCCCACTCTGAATGAAACCCTCTGGCTGGTCCATATAGACACACTCCTCTAAATTTCCATTTAGAAAAGCGGTTTTTACATCCATCTGCCAAATCTCATAATCGTGGAAGGCAGCAATGGCAAGAAGGATCCTAATGGATTTGAGCATAGCCACTGGAGAAAAGGTTTCGTCATAGTCCAAACCAGGTCTTTGACGAAAACCCTTTGCAACAAGTCTAGCCTTATAGGTCCCAACCTGTCCATCTACACCAATCTTCCTTTTGAAGATCCATTTGCAGCCTACGGGTTTTACCCCTTCTGAAGAAACGTCCAAAGTCCATACTTTGTTGGTGTACATGGACTCTATTTCGGTCCGCATTGCATCCAGCCATTTTACCGAGTCAGTGCTCTGAATGTCCTGCTGGAAGCTAGTCGGCTCATCATTATCAATGATGCAATCCTCTCTATCCCCGTCTATGAGAAAACCGTAGTATCTCTCGGGTGGATGAGACTGCCTACTACTCTTGCGGAGCGGTGCAGGAATGTCCTGTTTTTTCGAACCTTCTGGTTCTACTAAGCTTTCAGTAATAGCTTGTGGTTCTGGAATTTCTTCCAGTTCTATTGCGCTCCCATTTATCTGATTTTCCAAAAATTTAGTTTCCAAGAAGCAGGCATGACGAGAAACAAAAACCTTTTGTTCCTCTGCGCAATAGAAGAAATATCCCTTGGAGTTCTTTGGATATCCCACAAACTTGCACTGTACTGAGCGTGCCTCGAGTTTGTCCGCATGCTGCTTTTTGACAAAAGCTGGACATCCCCATGTCTTAATGTGCTTAAAATAGGGTTTCTTTCCGCTCCACATCTGATATGGTGTGGTAGGCACTATCTTAGTTGGAACTCGGTTCAAAAGATATGCAGCTGATTCTAGTGCATATCCCCAGAATGATTGCGGCAACTCAGCGTTGCTCATCATGGAACGTACCATATCCAATAGGGTTCGGTTCCGTCTATCCGATACACCATTATGTTGTGGGGTGTATGGAGGTGTAAGTTGAGAGAGAATTCCATTCTCTTTTAAGTAATCCAGGAACTCGGCACTTAAGTATTCACCACCTCAATCAGATCTCAGTGTTTTGATACTTTTGCCTGTTTGTTTTTCTACTTCATTCTTGTATTCCTGGAATTTTTCAAAGGCTTCAGATTTATGCTTCATTAAGAATACATATCCATACATCGAAAAATCATCCGTAAAAGTACTGAAGTAAGAATAACCACTTCGCGCATGTGTAGACATTGGACCGCATACATCGCTGTGTACGAGTCCCAAGAGCTCGCTCGCTCTTACTCCGAGTCCAGTGAATGGAGTCTTTGTCATCTTTCCTTTGAGACATGATCGACAAGTTGCATATGATTGATATTCGAACGGATCCAAATATCCTTCTTCATGCAACTTAGTTAACCTTGTCTCATTGACGTGACCCGGTCCACAATGCCATAAGAAAGCATGATTTATTTCTGGAGACTTTCTTTTGTGTGTATTCTGGACATTGAAAATCTGTGGTTGGTTCAAAACGTATATACCGTTGCTTAATGTACCCGACCCAATCAGAACATGATTAAGATGAATGTTTACAATATCGCTTACAAATGCAAAATCATAACCTTCTTTAGATATTAAAGATACAGATATGATATTACAAGTCGCACTGGGTACAAAATAACAGTTATGCAAAACCAAAACATGTCCATCTGACAATCCCAAGTGATAGTCCCCCACGGACTCAGCATCCATGCCAGCTCCGTTTGCAACTCTGAGGGTCATAATACCTGCCTTCAAAACCCTACGCTTTCTCAGTGCCTGCAAAGAATTACAGATATGAGATCCTGATCCGGTATCCAATACCCAGAAAGTAGAGTTTACCGATAGACAGTTTTCAATAACATACACACCTGAAGCCGAAGCCACAACTTGCTTCGGGTCCTGGTTCTTGGCCTTCCAAGCCCTGCAATCTTTCTTCCAGTGTCCTTTCTTATGACAATAAAATCATTCTTCCTTCCCCACAAGCTGTCCCGCAATCTTTGCTACCTATGCCTTTCCCTTGGCTTCCACTTTACTAACACCGCCCCTTGGTTTGGTAGGGGTCTTCTTCTTCTTTCCCTTGGCTTTCGCCTTGGACCTAGAAGAGGAAGGTCCCCCAACAGACAAAGTGGATGTTTCCCTTACTTTCTGTAGGGTGCTCTCTGCACTCCTCAACATGTTGAGGAGCTCCGGAAGTTTAACTTCTTTTCCTTGCATGTTGCAGTTTAGGATAAACTGGGCGTAAGTGGAAGGAAAGGACTGGAGAATCAAGTCAGTGTAGAGCTCATTCTCTAACGTGGTCCCGAGGTCCGCGAGCTCTTCAATATAGCCAATCATCTTAAGCACGTGTTCCGCTACCGATGATCCGACGGCCAATCTCGCCGAAAACAACTTTTTCGAGACTTCGTAGCTGGCGATATGGGATTGCTCTCCATACAGTTCCTTAGTATGGAGAAATATGGATTCAAGGTCCATATTCTCATGCCTCCTCTGATGTTCATTGTCCATAGAGGCAAGCATGAGGCACTTGGCCTTCGCGCAGTCAATCTCCCTGGTCTTACGGATTTCCTTATCCGCGACGCTGGATTTGAGACCTGGGACAGGGGGAGCTTTAGTGGTAAGGAGATACCCCCAACTTTTCATAAGTGATTACCATTTTGACATTCCTGAGCCAATCTTTGTAGTTTGGCCCTGTCAGTATAGTTTTATCTAGCAGTAACTTAAGTCCGGTCATGATGTTTGGTCGCTGCAATTAGGAGAGAGAGAAAAAACACTTTAGCATGATGCTCTTGGAAGTTTAGAGTGGTTTTTAGTTTGTCTAAACAGGATGGCTCCCACTGTTTCTCGAATCCTTCCTCAAACCAAAAAAGAAGAATTAGTCGGGATCAATCTCACCGTACAATACTTGCTTAACCGTTTATCCAGGCCAATGTTGGTACTTCGAGGGAGGTTTTACGACGCTTTCGCGAAGTTCCTTAATTAAATAACCTCTTTTCCCTGTGGGCGTAGCCCCGCTAACACCTTTCTAGACACCTACTTGGTTTATAGCATTGATCGTTAAGTGAGAAAGTTTCCCGAGGAGTAGCATATACTCACAGTAGGATCGGGATCCAAATATCATCGTGTGATAAAGCTGAAGGAATCCTACCAGAATCATCACACTCCAAATGGTATGCAGCACTAGCAAGTTTCAGTTTCTTTAGAAACTCCCGATGTGGATTTTTGCCCCATGCTCTTATGACCTTGACTTTGGCCAACAAATCATAAGCCACATGTCAAGTTCTACCCGTCATTTTCCAGGTTAATTTGAACCCACCCGTACCTACCCTTGACTTTGGCCAACAAGGCAGTACGACTGTCCCAAACCAACGCATCTATCTATGCTACATGTGAATATCCAATAGCTACCAATCACTATGCCTTGACTTTGGCCAACGAACACAGCTTGAATACTATTGACTATCCATATGAAATGGCGGAGGGCTACGAATGGTTTTGGCGAAACCGTAAACGTAGTGAACTTGATATAATCGAAGGAACGTGATAGCTTTTAAAAGAAGTGGTTCAAGCTCCGCATTTTTAAAAGTTTTCTGTTTTGAAAAGAAACCGAGCGGTTTTGAAATTTTTCCAACGACTTTACTTTGGTTTATTTTCTTTCATTAATTTAATGTGTCCCATCAATTAATCCTACCATTGCAGAAAACAACGAAAATATGGCGTACGCTTATGCCATCCGCATTCGCCATGGGGCCCTGTCATCACCCGTTAGGTTACTTAACTAACGACAGAGCGGGGGCTGGACTAGCGCGGATGCAAAACATAAGCAACGCCTACTAGATATCATATATAGATATATACATTCGTCAGATACAATGATAGCCATTCCATATCACAGATGAACACATTGGATAGGCTAGGAATCCGTATTTCGTTCGAGCCTGCAACGAAAGACGGATTACACGGTCGCGATGAATAGCCAAACCCCACCCTAGACCCCTGCGAGTGCGGCAAACTACCCGCCAAGTACCCGAAGTGAAGCAACCTCCCTCAATATCGTGAGTAGGCCACTCGGCACTTCAAAATACCCGGTAGTTTGTGCACCCCACCTTGGAATTATCCTAGGAGCAAAAACAGTAAAAGAAATAATATACAATGGCGGCTACAAACTCATCCCGGATGTGCGGCCATAAAAATAATATTACATCAATTTACTTATTACATCAAATGAAAGATAAAGAAACTCTCATCTCACAAAACCCCGGCTATTCATCCGCGACAATCCAACGAGTTCATATACACAATCCAACAACATTACAGATCACAGATATGCACAACCCCCACTAATCGACGGATAGCGATTAGTCGACGTTCAGTGCATATATCACATCACAGATATAACCATTTAGCAAAAGTTTGTAGAACATCGATCAAAACACCAATTTGTAACTACCCCAAACACAACATTGTTCTCTGGATAATCTGGGCAGAAACAAAATAACTTAAAAATCCCAAAACAGTACACTGAACAAACTGCAGGAAATCTGAGTCGCGGCCGAGTCAACTCGGTCGCGGATCCGCGGTGAAACGTGTGGTTTCACAGCGCTTCCGCGGCGCGTTGACCGAGTCGTGGGCTCGTTTTTCCTGCATATTCCTAAAAAACCCTGCACCGATTTTTAAGGTATGTGGAATTATTTTTAGAGCAGTTTTAAAAATCGGCAAAAAGTTTAGTTTTTTACATGTTTCACGATTTTTTTTCGGATCAAAGTTCTAATCACTTTGCTAACATGCCAGTTGTTGTTTAGCTAGGCTATGATACCACTGTAAGTCCACGTTACCCACCGCGGTTCTTACAGGAAGGCAGAATAGGTAAAAAACGATTTTTGACGTAAGGTAACATGGACTAGAAAAGGAGGATCTTTGCTAAACAAAAACTTAGCAAACTAACTACAAGTTTAGCTACTCGGTTAGAAGGTTATACCTAGGTCTTGAACTCCTTCTCTTCTTTCTCGTTGGAGTGGTTTGAACGGCTCCTCCACGTCGGCTTCTCTTTGCCGAAGAAGGATCCACCCGAAGGCCTCTACCTTGAGCTCCTACCTCAACCTAGAGGTAACTAAAGTGCTTGGCTTGCTAAACCTAAAACTCTAGAATGAGTAGAGTGAAGTCTTTAAGGTTTTATCTCAAGAGCTCATGGTTCTCAACACATGAGAGATGAGAGCTTTAAGAGGAAGAGGGAGAGCTCAAACTATGAGAGAGAAAGAGCAAGAGAGAATGAGGATATTTTTTGCAACCATACTCTCATATGAGAGAATTATGAATTAATAATAATAATTAAAGAAATTGTAATGGTTCATTTGGAATGATCATTATCATTTCACATTAAATGAATTTTGCAAAAATCAAGGAGCATCTTTCATATGAAATGATGATGGTCAATATGTCAACATAGGTCAACAAGTCAACCAAAGTCAAATGGTCAACAACTCTAACCATGGCACAATTATCCTTAATTAATACCCTTAATCATATTTCTCATTCTCATTAGGGTTTGGAAAAAGTCAACGGTCAACAACCCTAATGAGAATCCTCTGCCTCTGCCTCTGTCAACTATGCATACACACCCGCATCCGTGTTCCAAGGAACATGAATACAATGAGACAAAACCAATCCCAAAACAAATACTAGGATCTAGCTTAAACCAAAACCCGCTAGTAATAACTGGCCGGACACCAAACGCGCACAAGTGCGTGGATGCGAACGAACCCCGTCGCAAAACCATGCGACCTCTACTCTGTTTTTCCCAAAGGCAAATAACCCTCTGTGTGGGACTCTAAAGACTCGACACTACGCTGGCAGTGGGTTTAACCACAGCCTTCAAGCGGTACTAGCTGTAAGTAATGGTCCCTAGGTAGATGCCGATAAGAAAACTGATGAGTTGAACCCATCCGAACTCCTACTGAGCCTGAATGTGACAATCTCCGTACAGTCCGGTCTGTTCGTCTGAGAATATCGCATGGCGGGACTAGGGGGCGGTAAACGTCAGTCCCCTAATAGCGGTACAAGTCGTGTCGGAGTGTAGCCCAGAACACCCTGAGATAACACTGGAAAACCTACTAGTATATCTCGCTTTCCCTGGCCAGGGACTTTGTGTAATGGCTCTCCTAGACACAGCGCGATATCAACCCCCAATACCGGGAGAGACGAATCCTGTCTAACCGTCACTGCCTCCAAGTGCTTCGGGACTGCACCCAACTGCTACCTGTTTGCACGACTCATTTGAGCCATGGTAGGGTAGCAATCTAAGAACCGTGGGAACACACTCGAGGCAAAGTGACAGTGTCAAGTCAGCGGACTAAGCTGTACTCATGTCACTCGGGAACTGATAACTAACGATAGGCATAGTACCAACCAACAGTTCCCAGCGAGTCCTGTCCAGTGTACTTGTAACCTAACGAGCACCTGCATGCTATCTCCAGTACAACGTACTGATGGCTGTGGGACAGACCATCTCCCCTCCTGGGATGAGAAGCGTATACACTAGTCTACTCTGGAGTATCGATGCCCCGTCTCGATAATCCTACGACTAGGGACCTGTATAAGGATGTGCTTGTAGATTACCCAGCCCCCACTAGTGTGACTGCCATCACAACGCTGGTAATCAAGAAAAGATCCTAAGAGCTCCACTAATGTGTATAGGTGATACGCTAAAAGAAACACATGCACACATTAAAGTAGAAACAAACCAAGTAGCATACTACCATTTTGAGCAAGATTGTCTATACAACTGTGAATATCCCAAGCTTCCATTAAGTAATATACAAACTAGTATGATACAGTAATGGCCTCTAGGGCATATACACTAACAAAGATTTGGGAAGAAAGGAAAGCTCAGTCCCAGATTTGTAGGTCCTTTTGAGATCCTTGAGCGAGTTGGTACTGTTGCCTATCGTTTAGCACTTCCACCCAGTTTTCTGGATGTTCACCCTGTATTCCATGTGTCGATGCTTCACATATACCTTCATGACCCTTCTCACATGATTCAGCACCAGACCGTTCAACTAGAGCGCGATCTTTCGTTCACCGAGCAGCCAGATATTGGATCGGCAGGTGAAGAATCTTCGGTCAAAGGTTTTGCCATCTGACAATGTTCTTTGGCGTAGCCCGAATGGTGAAGAGGTCACTTGGGAGGCCGAGAGCAAGATGCGGAAGAAATTCCCTCATCTTTTTGAAAGTACGCAAAGTAAGATTTTTAAATTCGGGGATGAATTTCTATAAGGGGGGAAGATTGTAACACCTTAGAATGCGATTACTGTTAATTAAGCGATAATGTGGGTTTTTAGTAAAAAGTTTACCAAAATAGTTTTCAAATATTTTATAAAAATTAATGAATATTTTATTAATATTTATTTTGGGCCCGCACACACATGTGTATATTAACTTAAGGTTAATTAGGTGTTAAACCATGCTTAAGTAGCCATGGCATGTTAACCCATTCCATTAAGTATTAGGTAATTAGTTAATTATATTCAAAATAAATAATTAGGGTCTTTGAATTTTGGGGTTGACTTGAGAGGGGGGGCATGATCAGGTATGGCAAGCATGCCATGCATTTAATAAGGAGAGAGGAAAAGGAGGCATGCTTGTGCTAAACTCACCCCTCAATTCCCACACCCCTCACCCTCACACATACACCCTCATTCCCTCACTCTCATTCCCTTTTTCACTCTCATATTTTTCTCTTCATCTCACCCTCACTCCTCAACTGAAACACTTCTTTGTTCTTCACTAAACCCTAACCTAAATCCTCATAAATCCTCACTACACTTCACAAAACTCACCACTCCCTTCATTAAACTTGATCCTAAACCCCAATTGATCACTTGGAGAAAGGAAAGCTTGGATTTTGAGCAAGTGTGGATAGGTAAAAATCCCTAACTGTTAATTAGGTTCTTATTATGTGGTGTTGCTAATTAGTTTCAGTTTAGAACACTTAAAATTTAGATTTTGTGCAAATATTGTATTTTGGTATAGAATTGTGTCTCGGGTGAATTTTCTATCAAACCAGGAGTTTGTTGGAAAAGTTGCCATCATAGTGACCTAGTTTTGAGACCTAGAAGCTACCCTAAAAACCCGAGACGATTCCCTTCATTCTTGGCCGCAATTTATGTCACGACCCGAAGGTACGGAACGTGACCGACACTTAAATTACGAAGCGTCTAGAGGCGCGACGTAATCTAAGTAAGTCGAAGCCCAGAAATCTAAACCATTCAAAGAAGAAGTAAAGGAAAACATGTTGGAAAACAAGTTTAAAAGCAACTTTAAATTTTCTCAAAAATTTCGGCAGAGTCTCTTTTATAAAAACTGGTCCCAAACGGGTACAAACAAGAATAAAATATACAAAGAATAAAAAGGCATCCCCAAGCGGGAGCTAGCTCTACGCCAACAGGAGGAAACAACCACACAATGCATAATAATATACAAGGCCAAAGGGCGAGGCTGTAACAACCGAGTTCAGTTATACCAATTTCTGTTTCCATATTTTTATATCTGAGGCATTTTTATTTATCGTGTTTGGGTGCGAATAATAATTACACATCTACTCTGCATTCGACCCGACCCGCTTGCTTGAACCTGTTGATTCATATTTATAGACTACCCTGGCCTATTAAATAGACGCGTGCATCTCATGTATACTGTATATTGACTTTTATTTGACATCGCGCATTTTATCATATAACATTTTAGATCACGTAAAATAAATTAAAATTGCATTTCATAGCCTGCATGATAACCCAAACCCCGTGGTAGCGTCCGCGCATCTTGTTCTCGTCCCGTTCAGTGAAACGGACGTGTTTGGATAGCTACGCGCACGTACGTGCGTCCGTTCTTGAGGGTATGTTTTTTCATTACCTAATCATTCATTTTAAAATTTGGAAGTTGCATATAATTTTCGTATTTCAAATCTAAATTTTTAAACTCGACCCGGGCGCATTTCGAAATATTTTATATCCCGCTAAAAAAATTTAAATTATTTAAATTTTATTTTAAATTTCGTTTAACAGTTCAAAAGATTTTACAACTAACTAAAATATATTTTTAAAACTAAAATCAAAACAATTAACTAAACCCAGCTCTCTCCTTCTATTTCCCTGGCCCTCACGTCTCTCTCTCCCATGTTAGTTATATGTATGCCCTAGAGGCCATTACTATACATAGGATGTATATTGTAGTGGATGCTTGGACATATATAAGGATGACTTTCTTGCTCGATATAATAGTATGCTATCTGGTTACTCTTTATTTTAACGTGTACACTGATTGTCTCTCTGTTACATGTTGGTAAAGCCCTTAAGATGTGTACTTGACTACCTGGACTATGATGCGGATCATACTAGTGGGGACATGGTAGTCCATAAGTACATCCTTCAAAGTCCCTAGTCGTGGGAGTATCGAGACGGGGCATCGATATACCAGAGTAGACTAGCGTATACCTTCTCGACCCATACAGATGGGCGATGGATGATCCCATATCCATTGGTGTTTGACATCAGAGATGATATACGGGTGCTCAGTGGAGACTGGGTACACTGGACGGACTCGCCAAGAACTCCCAGCTGGTATTATACCTTACGTCAGATGGCAGTTCTCTGGTGACACTGGTGCAGGTTAGTCTGTAAACCCGAGATCGTCATAGAGTCTTGTGTGATTCCCACTGTGCTTTGATTTCCACCTTACCACGTCCAAGAGGGCGTGCAAAACGGTAGTTTTTAGGTACAGTCCCGAATCACATGGAGGCAATGAGCGATAGGAGGGGTTTCGTCTCTCCCGGTATAGGGAGTTGATGTTGGGCTGTGCTCGATTGGCTATAACAGGAAGTCCTTGGCCAAGGCTGCTTTAGGGATTTACTGGTAAGTGTTACCAGTAGTTTCTCGACCCGTTATGAGCCTCATATCGACATGACTTATCGAGTTATTGGGTCTGACGTTTACCACCCCTAGACGAGATATGTGACATATCAGACAAACAGACCGGACTGTATGATAGTGTTACTGGTTGGATTCACAGGAGTGTGAGTGGGCTTGCTCGTTGATCTTCTAATCGCTCAATACCCGGGTGGCCGTTACGTTTAGCAGACCGCTTGCGGCTTGTGGGTGTTTGATATGATCATCACCTACTGCCGGCGTATTGACGAGTCTTTAGAGTCCTACACAGGGGTTTCCTGGCTCAAGCGAAACGAAATAGGAGCGCATATGAGATATGTGCGGGACCGAGAATAATACCGGTATGTGATACTGTATTCTATTCTCGCGATTTTTGGCATTAATCGGTTGTATGCGATATAGCCGGGTTATCGGATCATGTGTTGATTCGATAAGTTGTTACTATTGATATTAGTCGGTTATATACAGTATGACCGGATCATTAAATAAAGTGTTGATTTAATGATTTAATGTATAATTATATATTTGATATATTACTTTACATTAACTAGTATTTGTTCACTTAAGATTGATTTTCTCACTTGATGTGCACAAGTAGTATATGTGATATATTTTTGTGCACTTGATTGTATCATGTTTGATGATACATACAAACTTAGGTGTATGTATGCTATACACCATGTTTAGTTAATGGTTAGGATTTCATTTGCCTTATTTATTTATTTTCTTTATTTATTTTTTTGGCGAGAAACAAAATGGTGGTGGCTTTCTTTGTTTTATTCTTGAAGATTTATGAAACTTCAACCATTTTGTTTTATACTTAACCTAACCATTTAACTAAACCTTAGTTTATTCTCTACATGAGTTACACTCACCCATGGTTGCTAAATGATAAGCATCACTTGATTTTCTATTATGAATTATTCATTTTCATTATTTTCTTTCTTCTTCTTCATCTTCTTCAAGAAGAGAAGAAAACCATTGCTAGAAAACTCCAAGTGATGAATCCAAGTGAGAAATCCAAATCCAAAGTGAACCCATTTCCTATTTCTTCATCCTCTACCACTTGCCATGTAGTAGAGTATGTTATCTTCATAAGTTTCATGACCAAGTGAAGATGGAGCTTGAGTTAGAGTTGCCTCGACGTAGATCATCTTCGGCATCGAAGTCAACGACCTAGCCCGCTCATTTCTCCGACGAAACCATCGCAAGAGTCCGAGATCCCGGTGATCGCAGCGAAGGGACGTCATCACGGAGCTAAAGAAGTAGAGGACCGGATCTATAAAGGTTGTATTTCCATTCACTTGTTAGCAAAGTAGTTTGCTTGCTTCTCTTTTTCGTCTAATCTCTAGTTAACGATCTTACATAGAGTTGTTAGGCACATGAAAATTTGAATTTGGCATGGTAGATGCCTTCTGGAACCTCTTGAGTGTGCCTAGGAAGCCTACAGTGGTATCAAAGCCTAGCTAGAGCTTTAGGCGAAGTGTAGACGAAGTTAGAGATCCGATCGAACCCCGAAACCCCGATCAAAACCCTTCTCTGTACATTTTTTCAAACTGTGGATTTTTGTGAATTAAAAATGCTCAGAAAATTAAGCAGGAACATATAAGAATTACTGTGAAGTACGGACCCCTAACTCAAAAATTTGACCGCGGAACCGAGGCCAAAGCAAGGGTTTGGCGGCGGTTCCTCGGCCCAAATTTTGAATTAGTCCCTCAAACTTCACATATTTATTCTTAGGCCCTTTCTTGTCATTTTTTTCTGGGAATTTTTTAATTCCACTCAAGTGTTGAGTTTTCTAGGGTTTTATTGGGGACTCGTTAATTCGATCGGATAATTTAACTTCGTTTATGTTTTTCCGGATATTTTAGAAACTGTTAAAAAGTTTGACCGTATATAAATACCCATTTTTTCCCCTGCCGGAAATTTCCAAGTGTTGGATTTTTCCGTAGTTTAAGAACATTCTAAGTAGTGCAAGTAACGCGATGGACCCTCTAGAAGACAACAAACCTTAACTCGATTATGTGACCGTCTTGAACTGCCCTTTGAACCTTAGGGTTTGGGGCAGTACGGCGTTCCACATGTGAGGCGTTGGCTTGACCCTTCTACGGCTGGACCATTGGTACTGTGGTATGAAGTGGATGTTTTTAAACTTATTTCATGTGTTGAGCTTTTCGAGAAAACTTGGGTGTTTGATTATCCGATCGGAAAGTTTAACATTGTCTATTTATCTGGAATGTGATACAATATTTGGAACCCACAAGTAGTTATGAGATAACTGAATGAATGTTATAAATCTAGAACTTTAGTCTCACTTGATCGGTTGCCACGGAATTTTGATGTGATCAAAAGTCCGTCGCAATCACGTTGCGTACACGGATACTCGCCGGGTAAACTTAATAGACAGCCACGTCCCATAGCCCCGACCAAGTGACTGTAGGAGAACCCCGTCGCCGAAAGCATCCGTTCAGGTGCTCGTGGCAGTGGTGTTCCGCCTTGGTGCACTTCGTCGATGGCAACCGGGGGTGCGACCGTCTACTAAAGTTTGCGACGAGCATTCGATCAGGATGTCGGGAATCTTGCTGAATTGCCCGACGTGATATTGAAAAGATTTTTCGATAATGAGACTAAAATGTGGGGTTTATAATTGTTAAGCATGCGATGTCTAAGGAATTCATTTGGTTAGACATGCGATGTCTAAAGGGGTTGCGGATTCCAACTGTTGTAGTTTTACACTTTTTTTTCTGTGACCGTAAGTGTAATATGTGATATCGCCCGTTTCGTTGCTATATGTCAACGACAATTGGGATGCGCACATTTACTTACGTTGATGACATGTGATGTTATGAGTTGCTGGATATGTTATATTGGATCGTCGCGTTTTGAATAGCCGGGGGTTTTATGGGAGATGAGAGTTTTTATTTTCATTCATGTAAAATTTATTGTATGTAATATTCTTTTATTGGGGCACTTCCGGATTGAGGTTGATGTCACCATTTGTATATTATTTACTTTTCCGCACTAGGATAGACCCAAGGAGGAGAGTACAAGTAACCGGGTTCTAGAGTCCAGTTGGAGACCAACTCGAGGAGTCGAGTCCGGGTCTCCTAACTTTAGAATTGGTAGGGTTGCTTGCCGCTCTCGTAGGGGTCTAGGGGTGTGGGTTTGGCTATTCATCGCGACCGTGGAATCCGTGTTTTATACAGGCTCGTATTGAAAACACGGACGTCCTAGTATATCCAATGTTTCATATGTTTCTTCTGCTGCGATATCTGTGATGTGATCATTTAATATGCTGTGATGGATACTGTATATAGTATATATGATATATTATATAGTCATTACTTATGTTTTGCACTCGCGCTAGCCCTGCCCCGCTCTGTCGTTAGTTACCTAACCTAACGGTGCACGAGGGGATATCGAGGCGAATGCGGATGGCATAAGTGCACATCATATTTATCTGTGATGTTTAGGTGATTTACATGATGGGACTTCATTAATATGATTACTGAAATAAAAGAAACCTAAAAGATGTTGTGGAATCGAATTTTCAAAAACAGGTAGCTACAGTTCTTGCTTTGCATCGTGGTGTTCCTTGTAGAACATCCTGCACCTTATTCGATAAGGAAAGGGCCGAGATCCCTTCACCGGGAGTGGCCCCTTTAGCAATGACTGGCAGATTCTACACCCCTCGGTTTGTCTTTTGATTGCTCCTATAGTTCTTGCTTTGCACAGCGGTATATATGATATATCCTGCACCTTATTCGATGAGGAAAGGGCCGACGATCCCTTCACCGGGAGTGACCCCTTTAGCAAAACTAGAAAAGCCTAAAAAACACTCCACTTTAAAATTATTTGATTCTAAAATGATATCAAGTTCATTACGCAATAGGTTTTCAGAAAAACCTGTCGTAGCCCTCCGTCATTTCAGATAAGTAGTAGTTAGTATTCGTGCTGCGTTTGTTGGCCTTTGTCAAGGCATAGTGTGCGGTAGCTGACTGGTGCTTATCTGCTTATGCATATGATGCAGATTGGGTTAGGGTAGTCGTGCGACCTTGTTGGCCTTTGTCAAGGGTCGTGCGGGTGGGTTTAATTCAATCAGGAAATGACGGGTTGAACTTGACTAGCATCCTATGGTTTGTTGGCCTTTGTCAAGGTCATAGGAGGTTAGGGGCAAAATTATCGAGAATTTCAAGTGTTGAAATTTGCAATGAGATTGCATACCTTCTATGAGATAGTTGGATCCCGTACCCATTGCGAGTAATTGTTACTCCTGGGAGAGTTTTACACATTACAATTAGCCGATCAAGTAGGTGTCTAGAAAGGTGTCAACGGGGTTACGCCTCTGGGAAAACGAGGTTTACTTTAATTAGGTCCGTGCGAAAGCACGGGGAACCTCCCTCAAAGTACCGACACTGGCCTGGCCGAAAGATTGGCGAACTTGTAGTGTGTAATTAATCCCGGCTAGTCTTTCCTTTTAGGGTTTGAAGGAAGATTTGATAAAAACAGTGGGAGCCATCCTGATTAGATAAAATAATAACCAATCTGATCCTGTAAGGGCGCACGCAGAGTGTTTTCTTCTCTCTCTCTCTCCAGGTAGCGACCATGTCACGCCTTAATCAAGATAATAAAACGGATATATTGACCGAACCTGGTTGTTTTAGTGTGCTGAGGAACGTTGGTCCCGCTCCAACTTATAATTGTTATAAGACAGAGCAGGAAATTGGGGATTACCAGAATTCCCGTGCCGCCCAAATGAAGAAAGTGCATACCGATGCATCATCTTCGGGTGTGTTCATTACAGAGAACTGTTTCTCAAATATCCTCTACGTCCTGGGTATTTGATACCGAATCAGGATCCCATATATGTAATCTGTTACATAGGGCTACAGAAAGGTAGAGAACTGAGACCGGGTGATAAGTTTCATGAGACAGAAAATGGTGCAAGTGTTGCAGCCAAGTCTGTTGGTCACTGTCACCCTGTATTACCAGAATACATTGATTCTGAACAAATGTTATTAGATACCGAACCTGATATACAAAATCATATCAGTCTCTTTATTATTAAAGAAAGGATATAATTTTGTATTGTTGGATAATGTTTTGAACATTTCCTATATCAAGAGTTGATCGGTTCAGGCACGTTATCTAAAAGCATTAATGTTCTAAATCAAACTACAGTTCTTAGTATACAGAACACACACAAGAGGAAGAGTTCAGAAATGAACGAATCCTTCTTGAGGCATTGTAGACTAGGTCATATCAATGCGACCCGACTAGCTGAAGTTACATTAAGATGCATATTTAAATTAGTTTGAATTTACATCTTGTGAAACTAGCCAGTCATGTCACAGAGATAAGATGACCATAGCTTTGTTTATTGGAAACAGAGAAAGAGTTAGTGAACTCTTGGGATGATACATATTGATGTATGAAGGTCCCCTGTCTACAAATGCCAAGCCCGGTTCTTTGTACTTCATTAAATTCTCTGATGATCTCTCGAGATTCAGACATATGTTCCTGTTAAAACACAAGTCCGAAATTTTTGAGATATTCACAGAATATAAGTTAGAAGTAGAGAACCAAAATACGGGTATAAGTATTATGTCCTTTGATGTGATCAAGGAGGAGAATACTTGAGCACGGAATTCCTGGAATATTCTAAAGGAGAATGAGATTCTCTCTCAGCATTACTCCTCTGTATACACCATAGCACGATGGTATATCGGGGCGAAGCAATAACACCCTATGTCATATGGTGTTCTCTATGATGAGTACTACTGAGTTTCCTATTTCCTTTTGGGAGTTATGCACTTGAGAAGCTGCATACCTATTGAATAGGGTTCCGATCAAATCAGATGCCTACCATTTCATATGAGATATGGAAAGATAAGAGCCCTTATCTTAAGTTTGTTAAGATTTGGGGTTGTCCAGCCTATATCTAAAAGCATAATCCGGACAAGCTCGAGGCAAAGTCAGTTCTGTGGAAGTTTGTTGGATATCCCAAGCATACGCAAGGGAATATTTTCTACCTAACCGAGGAACAAAAGATGTTTTGTTACTCAGCATGCCACCTTTATGAAAGGGAATTTCTTGTGAAGAAATTATTGGTCATAAGGTAGAACTGGAAACAATTCCAGCTATACAAACTGCAGCTGATGATTTGGTAGAACCAAAGGATTCAATAGCAACCAACGAACCTCAGCCTCTCCACCGATCTAGTAGGTTTCCTCACCCACCTGAGAGATACTCCGGTTTCTCTATGACAGTGGGAGCTAGGATTGCATCATGGGATGATGACCAAACTAGTTTTGAGCTGGCCATCGGGAGTGGGACTCTGTAAGAATGGCTGGATGTTAATCGATCTGAGATGGAATCCTTTTACACCAACAAAGTATGGACTTTGGTTGCTTTATCTGAAGGGTTAAATCCCCATCAGGAGCAAGTATATCTTGAGAAGATTACTTGGTGTACATGGAAAAGTTGAGACTTTCAAAGCTAGACTTGTTAAAGGTTTGCATCATTGACCAACTATGGATTGTGATGAAACCTTTTTCTAAGTACCTATGCTTAAGTCCATCCAGATCCTACTTGCCACGGCTACATACCATGACTGCGATATCTGGCGGTTGGGTGTCATGACTGCTTTTCTAAATGATGATTTAGAAGAGAGAGTCTGTAAGTACACAGTCAGAGGGCTTCGTAGACAGTGGGAGCAGCAGAAACGTGTGCAAGATGTTTTATGTGATAAAGCAGGCATCGCGGAGTTGGAACATCTGTTTTGATGTGGTAGTCAAAGAGTTTGACTTCATCAAAATGGTAGATGAACCTTGTATATACAAATAGGAAGTAGGGAGTATGGTGGTGACCCTCGTAGAGTATGTGGATGACATACTCATGATAGGGAAGAAGTTTCCTATGCTACGCTCGGTCAATCTCCGCTTATCACAAGGATTCTCCATAAAGGATCAAAGTGATACCTCCTAAATCCTGGGTTTTGGATCTATGAGATAGATCAATTGGATGTTAGGATACTCACTAGTTGTAGTGAAATGGTATCAATTGATCCTAGGGAGAATCACTGGAAAGGTTCCAGGGTGATAAGGACGACTGAATGTCAGTCGCAGGCATTGTCTTTACCCTCAGTAAAGGGACGGTATGTTGGAAGAGTTACAAGCTAGATACCGTGGCATACTAGACGATAAAGGCTGGATACATCGCTACCAAAGATGCTACCAAAGAGGCAGTCTGGGTGTATATAAGTTCATGAGATGAACTTCGTTCCTCCCATTGTGTGACAATGGAGTTGTGGCTTATGCCAAGGAACGTCCATCCCATCAATGATCCAGACATATTCTAAGGCAGTGTCACCTGATCGTGGAGATGGTTGATCTCCAGGGGATCGAGGTTAGGAGAGCAAACTCAGAGGACAACACGGTGGATCCACTCACAAAGGCCTTTTCCCAGAGAGAGACTTTTATGGGATGGTTGAGTATGAGATACTACAACCACTGCTATCAGATGGCCCTAGTGCAAGTGGGAGACTGTTAGTTATATGTATGCCCTAGAGGCCATTACTATACATAGGATGTATATTGTAGTGGATGCTTGGACATATATAGGGATGACTTTCTTGCTCGATATGATAGTATGCTATCTGGTTACTCTTTACTTTAACATGTACACTGATTGTCTCTCTGTTACATGTTGGTAAAGCCCTTAGGATGTGTACTTGACAACCTGGACTATGATGCAGATCATACTAGTGGGGACATGGTAGTCCATAAGTACATCCTTCATAGTCCCTAGTCATGGGTGTATCGAGACGGGGCATCGATATACCAGAGTAGACTAGCGTATACCTTCTCGACCCAAACAGATGGGCGATGGATGAACCCATATCCATTGGTGTTTGACATCAGAGATGATATACGGGTGCTCAGTGGAGACTGGGTACACTGGACGGACTCGCTGAGAACACCCAGCTGGTATTATACCTTACGTCAGATGGCAGTTCTCTGGTGACACTGGTGCAGGTTAGTCTGTAAACCCGAGATCGTCATAGAGTCTTATGTGATTCCCATTGTGCTTTGATTTCCACCTTACCACGTCCAAGAGGGCATGCAAAATGGTGGTTTTTGGGTACAGTCCCGAATCACATGGAGGCAATGAGCGATAGGAGGGGTTTCGTCTCTCCCGGTATAGGGAGTTGATGTTGCGCTGTGCTCGATTGGCTATAACAGGAAGTCCTTGGCCAAGGCTGCTTTAGGGATTTACTGGTAAGTGTTACCAGTAGTTTCTCGACCCGTTATAAGCCTCATATCGACATGAATTATCGAGTTATTGGGGTCTGACGTTTACCACCCCTAGACGAGATATGCGACATATCAGACGAACAGACCGGACTGTATGATAGTGTTACTGGTTGGATTCACATGAGTGTGAGCGGGCTTGCTCGTTGATCTTCTGATCGCTCAATACCTGGGTGGCCGTTACGTTTAGCAGACCGCTTATGGCTTGTGGGTGTTTGATATGATCATCACCTACTACCGGCATATTGACGAGTCTTTAGAGTCCTACACAGGGGTTTCCTGGCTCAAGCGAAACGAAATAGGAGCGCATATGAGATATGTGCGGGACTGAGAATAATACCAGTATGTGATACTGTATTTGTTTCCCCCAATCAGAGCAAAGCTCTGTTGGAAATTCAAAATTCAAATTTTGAAGCAACGCTTCAAATCTCGGGCGCAACGCGCCACGTGTCAGGCGCAGATGCATCAGCGCAGCGCCCAAGAAGGCACGCCCAATCAGAGCAAAGCTCCATTTAAGGCAAAATTAAAGGAAGCAACGCTTCAGTTGCGCGAGCACTGCGCTGCGCGACACGTGTTAGCGCAGATGCGCTAGTGCAGTTGCGCTGCGCGACACATGCCAGCGCAGATGCGCTCGCACAGTTGCACTGCGCTTTGCGCTGCGCGACACGTGTCAGCGCAGTTGCGCTGCGCTTTGCGCTGCTTGACACGTGTCATGCGCTGGGGCATTTGTGCCAAACAGAATTAAGATTTCAAAGAAATCTTTCTGTTCTTGTTAAAACAAGAAGATTTTCTTCTGTAAAACAGAAGCCCTTGGATCAACGATCCAACGGTGGGGAAAATTCTCCAAATCACTCAAAGAAAGATCTCTCTAACAAATTTAACTAATTTATGGGCACTATAAAAAGACCCCTAAAGCTCAATTCAAAGGCATCAACATTCTTGAAAAAATCAAAAGCTTCAAACAGAGAGAACTCTGAAAAAGTTTTCAAGAAAAAGGTAAAAACCTTCACAAAATAGAAGAAATTTCTTCTAATAGATCATTGATCTAAAAAACAAGATCAATGATCTTCACATAATAAACAGTGCTTTGCACTTCTTATGAACCACTGGTTCTTTAAAACAAGAAAAAAAATGAAGAACAGTGCTTTGCATTTTTTTATGAACCTTTGGTTCCTGAAATAAGAAAAAACTTGTTTTTCTTTGATCTAAATTAGATCAAGAAAATGAATAGTGCTTTGCACTCCTTTTATGAACCATTGGTTCTTGAATCTGAAAGATTCTCAAATCATAGTGCCTTGCACTTGCAAACTGCGCTGTTGCGCTCCTGGATTGGCGCAAGCCACCAGAGCGCGCCACGTGTCAGCGCAGCGCAGGCGCAGCGCATTAGCGCAGCGCACTGCGCTTGCGTGAAACGTGTCAACACTACAAGCGCTTGCGCTCTCTGATTGGCGCAAAGCGCCTGACAAATGCAATGCATTTCCTAAAGGGCCAGGCCCAAATCAAAAGACCTAGCAGGCCAAAATAAATTGCAAAGCAATACAAGGGCAGAGCCCAAATAAAATTGATGCTCTGCATCATTTATAATGGGCAGAGCCCAAGTAAAATTGATGCTTTGCATCATTTATAAATGGGCAGAGCCCAAAACAAATTGATGCTCTGCATCCTTTCTGGGCAGAGCCCAAATAAAAATAAAAAGAAATGCAATGCAAAAGCAAATAAAATGTTGAACATTTTCAACTGGACTTAGCCCAATTTTGGCCGTAAGTCCTCAAATTAAATTGACTGAGAAAGATTGCTCTCTTAAATCAATTTATATCCGGTTCGAGGGTACATCTCCGAACTCCTCTAACATATGTTGTTGTAATCATTCAACGTCGTCAGAGAGGTGACGGGTCCCGACGATCACACACATCAACACGGACTGCGGGGTCCTTAAACTAATATTGGACCGGAACGTCCTTAAACTAATATCGGACCGAAACATCCTTAAACTAATATCGGACTGAAATGTCCTTAAACTAATATCGGACCGAAACGTCCTTAAACTATTGATGGACCACTATGTCCCTAAACTGGAATATGGACCACCACGTCCCTAAACTGGAAAATGGACCGCAACGTCCTTAAACTACCTATGGACCACTACGTCCCTAAACTGGAACAATAGAGCCTTCAAATGCTCTTTTGCCGGATCTAAACGGTCCTGTTTAAGTTGATCTTAGCCCCAAACATGGCTAACATATCCTTAAACATTCAAACAGACTTTAGTCCGAAATTGGACTATAGATCCCCCAATCAACTTTGGTTCAAGCGTACATCTCCGAACTCCTCTGACACATGTCGTTGTAATCCTTCAACGTCGTCAGAGAGGTGATGGGTCCCGACGGCCATACATGCAATGGACCACCATGTCCCTAAACTGGAAATGGATCTAGACGATCCCGTTAAGTTGATCTTAGTCTGGAAATTGGACTAACGTATCCTTAATGAACGTTTAAGTTGATCTTAGCCTCAAAGTGGCTAACCTATCCTTAAACTAAAAACACAAAACCCAAATCTAAGTAAATACGGATTTGGACTAATCCACGTCCTACGGGCGACGGCATCGCTCAGTCTCCGTATACAATCCACGGGCAACCACAAACAAAACAAACACACACGACACGAAGTGAAATTCTGGAGCAGGAGAAAGTTATTACCGCGATGCGGTAGCGTAATTAACTGCAGGGGCCTGCGCCTGCAGGGAAGAGCGTCCCCACAATCAAAAACCCCTCGAGTGAGGGGGAATCTGACGAAGTCTGCTACATCGGCCGCATCCGTCTAAACCTCCGATACACAGTGCCATAAATCAACTTGGCATCTTCGGAGAGGTGGACGGATAAGACCAAATAGCATCTGCCCCGGATCTCAGCATCAGGACCTCGCGGTCTTGTGCGCCGTCTTTCGGAGGGGAACAGATTCTAGCACGCCCGGTGGGACCTTTTCCTCTTTCCACTCCACACTTCGTGTGTCGTCCTCGCGAACCAATCGTGGTTTGTTAAATGGTTGCCTTTGGATTTCAAGTTACTAAGATTTGGTCTTTTGCCTGGCGCAGAACGCAAGCATCAATAGCCTCTAACTGCACCAACTGCTCGAAGTGCCACTGCAACGGACGCTCCGCCTCCCCGGAGGTGTAGCATATGGGCCCCAAGCGGCTTCCTTCCTCGCTCTGCCAGCAGACCAGGTGACCCAGGCTACCACCGGCCTATTTTTCGGGACCATGACCCCACCTACAAGCTTTTCTATGCCAATACCTGCACCGAAACTGAACAAGAAGTCGGTCTTCGACCGGCTCACTGCCACGACGGCCCCTGTCAACGGGTCGCCCACTACAAACCAACAGCCTCTGTTTTTGCCAGGCTGGATCAGAACTCTAAATTGGCTGTCCCAAGGAAGGCAATAACTGCTGCTCCAGAAGTCGTCAAGGCGGCTTCCCCTGTCAAAGAATCAGTCTTTTCAAGACTGACGATTCCTGCTCCTGCCCTTGCTCGAGGATCCGTCTTCGACAGGTTGAATATCACCCCTCAAAAAACAACCTCAGTCTTTAAGAGGTTAACACCGGCGGCGCCTCATTCAGACAGGGGGCAAAAAGAAGCTATCTCTATCTCCGAGCCAGTCCCAACGGCTCGTCATGCTCGATGTCGCCATTGGTGACGAGTGAGGAAAGCAGGGGGCAACTCCCCCTCAGGGCTAACTCCAACGGCTCCAGTGGTGGAAGTCAACGCCGCTGTTCCAACTGGGAACAGTTTTGAACTGCTGAGGAGGGTACGTAAGAACTCTCCAACCGCTACACTGAAAATATCTCCTCCACCCATGGAGAGAGTTCCGGAAACAATGCTAGAACAGCCCCCTCAACGGCTGTCCTCAAAAATATACAAGGTTTGGCGAAGGGTTCAAGACTCCGTGATTGACCCAGATCACTCTCGTCAACAAAAGAAGACAAAGGTGCAAAAAGAAAAAGACCGTCCTATTAAACAGCAGGGGACAACGATCGCTAGGGTGCCCACTGCAACGGCCCCTTCAACTTCAACGGCCCACAAAAGAAGGAGGCCGGAGAAAACCCCCATGTCGGCGACAAATATCAGAGGTGGTGCACCCAAACGCCTTAAGTCAGAGGGCATTGTAGTTCATACCGTCTATGTGGCGTCTGGTAAAGAGGACAGTCGCATATCTACGGGTCATCGACCGCTTACACGATCAGTGACCAAGGCGTAGGAGCAGCAGCAGAAGCTCCAAGAGATGATGAACGCTATGGCCGCACTTACAGGGCCAAAAGAAAACCCTGAAACATCCTCGGATGAACGCCAGGAGGAAGAAACCGACGCCGAATTCCTTCGTCGAATATTGGAGAAGAAGGAAAAATAGGCTGCTGAACAAGCAGCCAACATACAGCGTATGGGCCTCCTCTTCCAAGACATGATAGGGATGATGATACAACAAGATCCTCCGGCTAAAGAGCCCCTATCGTCCTTGGAGACGATAGGGGAGAGACATCAAATCCTCCACCAGCTCTGTCAATGGCTAAAGAGAATACAATCTCTAAAGCTGATTTGGACGAGTACATAGCCCAGCAAATACGGCTTCATCATGCGACTGAAGCAGCCGGCCAGGTCGTAAAAACGGGGCGGCCATATCCAAGTTGGTACGACCAAATCAAGTACCCGCCGGGTTATACAATTCCCAAGTTCCATGTCTACAAGGGGACGGGCAATCCTCACCAGCATGTTGCCCAGTTCAGGACAATCTGCGGCAACACCGGCGGTGATGACAAGCTTTTGCTTCACCAGTTTGTTGGAAGTTTATCAGATACGGCGTTCGAGTGGTACTCTGAGCTCCCGAATGACTCTATCAAGACCTTCGCGGAGATGGAGCTATTGTTTACTCAGCGTTTTGCAAGCGCCAGTGAACGCACCCCGATGACGACACTAATTAACGCCAGGGTAAAGCCAGGAAAGACATGGGTTCAATATGCTATACGGTGGCGGAATTTATGGTTAAAGTGCGAGCAGCGCATTGAAGAAGCTCCCGCGGTGGGTATGTTTGTGGGAACCCTTGATCCACAAGCAACCATCTCGCAATTTATGATGTTTTTCAAGCCGACTACCTTCCAGGCCTTGATTGACAAGCTAGCGCAAATGGATCAAATGGGCGATAAACCCCCTCTTCCAAAGCCGGACTCCCGAAATGACAAAGGGAAAGGAAAAGCAATCGTCATCGCTAATGCTCAAAAACAACCGAGTGACCCAAAGCCGGGTGTTTGTCAAAATAATATGCGTCCGTACATAGCCCTTGAGGAGAGGCTAGGACGTTCTTACTCTTTTCCCCGCGATAAAACGAGAAGGTTATTCGAGCTGGCATTACGCAACAGACTCATAAATCTGCCAGATCCAAAACTTCCATTGCAACCAAGTGATGTTAATCAGCCCAACTACTGTCCTTCTCATCGAGTACTGGGCCATCCGATTGAAGATTGCTATGTTTTCAAAAATTGGCTTGAAAACCAGTACCGACAGGGCAAATTCGCGTTATCTGACAAATGGAAGGTGAATCCCCCGTAGCCCCACACCTCTTAAGGGACGAATACGCCTGGGGCAACATGCTCCGTCGTTGAAGAAGCTCCTTGGGAGGTTGTATTATCACCCAAGACAAAGAGGATGCTATACGATTTTCAGACATGTCCAGCGATTAGGTGGAAAACCCGTTGGAACCGCAGGTCATTGAAGGGATGTTGAAGCCACGTACAACTCCAAAGACCGACGGTGGTAGCCCAAGCACTCGCAGCCAGCCGTCACAATCTTCGAAAAAGAAGAAGAAGAAATCTAAGAAGCCCATGAAGCCTGGCGACAAGCGCACGGACTTGCAAAAACAAATTGACGCGCTGGAGGAATACAACCAGAAGTCACGGACTCCCATTACATTCCAAGAGTTCCTCAATCACGTTTTTCAAGAGGAAGATGAGGGAGAAATTTCTTCTGATGAATCTGAAGAATGCGTGGCGAGCTGTCATGTGATTTCCCATTCGTTCATGAACGATGAGGAGACTTCTTGTACTGAGACGCTGGGGGCAGATCCTTAATCAAAAATTCTGGGGCCATCAGATGAAGTAATTAATGCATTCCTTAATGAAGCTCGGTTGAAAAGTAAAGCTGATCGAGAACGCGAGATGGCCATATTCTAAAGGGCCAAGCGCCAGCGACTTGATGAAAGAGCTAAGGTGATCCCGCTGGAGCAAAATGCCTCCACCGTCGACAAAAGCCAATTCAAGATGAGGAAAAGGTTTGCTAAGGCCATATCAATGGGCATGAAGCTACCATCCTCCAAAGGAAACATCACTGGTGAAATAGAAATGCACCCCTCCTATTGCTTATATCATCAGAAGGTTTCGCACCCCACTCAAGAGTGCAAAGCTTTTGATAGATTGTGGCAAGGATACGTTGCTCATCAACAACGCTTTAAGCGGGAAAAGTGCAAAACTCGTCGGGAACGGAAGGATATGACCGAAGGGTTTAACAGAATTACCAGTGATTGTCGCATGGTTAACGCCGGGGGATCACAGGTGCCTACATTCGGGAGCGATTCTGATGAGGAGCTGGAGCTTGGCCCTCTCTTTAAAAAGTCCACCTTAGGAAAAGAAGAAGAGCCGAAGGTTTGCGAAAATATTCGGCTGCGGAATCGGACGCTGCCTGAAAAGAATCTCGGACCCTCAAACAGAAAAGATAAAGGGAAAGAAAAGGTCTCTGAAGATATCGTCTTAGATGACCAAATGGTGGAGGAGCTAAGTACCAAGGACCCGCCAAAAAGGAATAAGGTGGATTACAACGTCTTAGCGCATCTGAGGAAGCTACCGTCACAGCTCAACATTCTTGATGCCCTTTTGCTATCAAAGGAGGGGAGAGATTCGTTAATCAAAGCACTACAGGATCCGGAGCAATTCCAAGCCTTCCTGGCCGAGGAAAAGATGAAGGATGAACTGGAGGAAGTGCACACGGCCGATGTCGCTTTCGGTGATGAAGACCTTCTCCTTGGAACATGCGAACACAATCGCCCCCTTTACGTCTCTGGATATTGCCACGATATAAAGATAGGAAAGATCCTGATCGACAATGGATCATCCGTTAACCTCCTCAATGTGCGGGTGTTGAAAGAAATCTGCATGAGCGTCCAGCACCTTGCTCGGGACAAGATCACCATCTCCGAGTTTGACTCCCAGTCATCAAGAACTCTTGAGACAGCTGCATGATTTTAATCTGGTTCAATTAAATCAGTGCCTCTGGTTCTGTATTGGATATAGAACAGTTCATATCTTAACGATGTTAAGGTACGGGGAGTTGTCCGGCTTATGCTTAAAACCAGACTCCGGATAACTCAAGGAACGTTTCTGTAATGGCAGTTTGTGGGTTGACCCAGGCTATGACGAGGGTTGATTTTCTACCATCTGGAAGATCAATAGTGATATTGTTCTTGACTCGCCACAGTTTTAACAAAAATGGATTTTTTCAGAAAACAGCAGTGGGAGTATGGTAGAACTGGAAGTGATTCCAGAACCGCAAACGATTACTGAAAATTTGATAGGAACCTAAAGATTCAATCTGGCTTGACATTCCATTAGCCACTCCGCGGATATGGTGGGTAACCTCAGGCACTCGAGAGGTACTTCGGTATGCTCAAGGACGGTGGCAGGGAGGTTCTTGTTTACCCAAACTTGCCATTGCTGTTGTTCCAGACTGTGAAACCCGGCATGAGGATGAGTATAGCTTCATTCTAAATTGGCTTTAGAAGTGTACGTCTATATGACTCTGCCAGAGGGTTGTCGTAGTCAGTGGGAGCAGCGGAAGCATTGGTGGACAGTTGGCTTATGTCTATTTATAGACTGAAGCAGATATAGCGGAGATAGATCATCTATTTCTGATGTGAAGTCATAGGTTTGACTTCATCAGAATAGGGGATGGATCTGCTAAGGAGGTAGTAGAGTGTGATGTCCTGGTATTTGGATGACATACACACAGTAGGAAGTGATATTCCTATACTACGATCGGTTTTACTTTAGTTGTCACACAGTGTTTTCTCCACACAGGACTTGGATATTATATCAGACATTCTGGTTACTAGATCTATGGTTTTAGATCTAGATTTGGGTGGTTTCCTAATCTGGGTACTTAGACAGCATTCTAAGAGTATTTAGAATGGACGACTCCTGGCACGGTAGTGTACCTGCAGGTGATGGAGTCACCCTCTCTAAAGGTGTCTCACAGACTAAAGGGGAGAGGGATACGCATGATTGACAGATCACTTGCTTAGGCAATTGAGTCAATCATGAGATGTCAAGTACCACACCAGATGTTGTTCTTGCAGTAGGTGCAATAAGTTGATATTGATCCAATCCTGGAGAAACAATCGGAAGCAGTTTTAGAACATAAGTGAATGTTCTAGGAATTTGATAACGGCAGCCTCCTTTAGGAGACGGTTATCGTTCTAGGCTTCCAAGGTGACATGGATGGCAGAGTGGCTGTCAGAGTTATAGTTTCTCCTTCTGACGAAGGGCAGTATTTTGGACAGGTGGTCCAAGGCAATACTGAGGGAGGCATGGCGCTGGATACTGATTAAGTTCAGTTATCGATACAGTCTAAGAAGTTTGGATTTGGAGTTCATTTATGAGCTAGGTCCCATCAGATATCCAGACATACTCTTAGACAGGTATTGCTCATTTCGGGAGATGGTTTTCTCTGCGAACTTAAGATATAGAGAGACATAGAAAGAAACATCACAGCGGATCCACTCACTGAGGCTATTCCTCGAACGCAATAGTTTCGCAAACGAGCTTTGTGAGACTGACTAGTAGAGGAGTTGGGTGTTCGGTATCACACGGGCTGTGAGTATGCGACATCGCAATAATTAGCCTTGAGTGCAAGTGGGAGATTGTTGGAGATAGTGCCCTCAGAGTCAATTATTGGATCACAGGCACGTGATTGCAATGATTGAGGGAGGACCTATCCCGGTAGGACAGTCTTACTCGAGATGATAGTATGCTATCTGGTTTACTTTTATCATCGTGTACTGCTTCAGGTGACCTTACAGGTCGCTATTACACGCTGATAGAGCCCCTAGGATTCTTGCTTGACTGCCAGCAGTATGATGGCGATCATATACGTGAGAGCTGGTGGTCTATAAGCACATCCTTAAAAGGTCCCTAGTGGTTGGAGTTTCGAGACAGGGCATCGATTCTCCAGAGTAGACTAGTGTATACAGTCGAGACCCCGACGAGGGGCGGTGGCCGGTCTCACAAGCCACTGGTGTCAGTTGGTTCACCTAAGATGTATACAGGTGCTCATTGGGTTATGTGTACACCGGACAGGACTCGCCGGGAACATGCTAGTTGTTCTTATACTTGACGTCAGATAGCAGTTCCCTGGTGACATATGTACAGCTTAGTTCATCGACCTGAGATCGTCATTTGTCTCGTGTGAGTTCCCACTATACTTTGATTACTACCCTACCACGGCTCAAAGGAGTCGTGCAAACATGTTTTAGTTGGGTACAGTCCCGAGCCACATGGAGGCAGTGAGCGGATCTGCAGGGTTTCGTCTCTTCCGGTATTGGGGGTGAGGTCGCGCTGTGTCTAGGAGAGCCATTACACAAAGCCCTCGGCCGAGGCAGGAGATTTACTGGTAGGTATTCCAGTAGTATCTCAGGGTGTTCTGAGCTACACTCCGACACGACTTGTACCGCTTTTGGGGGTCTGACTTTTACCAACCCCCTAGGCCCGCCATGCGATACTCATAGACGAACGGACCGGACTGTACGGATATTGTCACTAACAGGCTCAGTAGGGTGTCAGGATGAGTTCACTCATCGACGTCCCTTTTGGTCAATAGCTGGTGGCCCGTCACGTATTGGCTTATACCTCTGACGTGCTAGTGGTTAAATCCACAGCCATAGTATTGACGAGTCTTTAGAGTCCACCACACTTTCAGTTACTCAAGATTTCGGGCGAAACGCTGTAGAGACCGTATGGAGATATGGCAGGGTCCGATCAGATACGTGCGGTATTGCACGGATCAGGATCGGACTGTTTGTACTAGTGGCCGTATGGATATATGGCAAGGTTCGATCAGATACGTGCGGTATTGCACGGATCAAGATCGAACGGATATTACTAGCCAGTTTTGGTTTAAGCCGGATCCTAGTTTAGTACAGTGTAGATTTTGTCTCATTGCATTTGTATCCGGTCGGAATACAGATGCGGGTGTGTATGCACAGTATCGGGGTTTTCCTGTAATTTATTACGGGACCAGTTTTCTGGAGTTGCCGGTTTGCATTCCGTTCCGGCCGGTTTTCCTTTGTTCTTTCCCGGCCGGACTTTTCCGATGGAGGGGGTTATTTGCAAGTTTGTAAATAACATATTGTGGAGGGGTTTCTTGCACTTGTGGCATTATGATTGATTAAGCATCTTTTGCTTTTTCATTCATGATGGTGGTGCATTAATGAGATTAGAAAGGATTAAGATTGATTTGGTTTTTGATGAGAGGTTTACCTTTTTGGATGTGGTCACCCATTCTCTTTTCCTACCATCACCTTCCTTCATGGTTTGGGTTTTTCTCTCCGCCATTTTGATTGATAAGGGGCCGGCCACATTGGTGAGGAGGGAGAGCTTCATTTTTGCATGAGTGAAAATCTATCATCTCATTTTTAGCTTGCTTGAAAAATTCCTAACACATCTCCAAAAGCTCATTGTTTTCATTCCTCCATCATGGCAACTTCACAACCCCAAGAGACAAAGTTTCTACACTAGTCTACAGCATTCCTTGGACGCGTCGGCTAGCCAACTTCGCGCCCGAGTTGCCTCGGTCCAGAGGTGGGAGCCCGTAAAAGAATCCGGCTACGTGGTGCCCTTTTCGACGAGGAGGTGACGGACGGAGATTCCGCGGGAGATCGGAGTGGAGACGAAGACCGGAGGACACGGATCACTTGGTATAACTCTCTTCCCATCTCTTGTTAGCTAGTATAGGTTAATGGTTACGATCCGGGTTTATTGTCCGCGGTAGCGGCAGTTTAAAAGTTAAGAAAATTTTGATTCCGCATTTTGGCCTCGGATAGACGGCCGAGGCACTGCCGTGGCGCAACATGACTTCGATGAAGAAGCGGATGCTCAATGGGAGGACGCTAATCCTGAGACTGTAAAAGTTCCAGATGCAAAAGTGCCCAGTCCGTCGTTCGAAGAACAAATGGACAAGCTTATAAAGGAAGTGGGTCAAAAAGTCCGGGACGATCATAACCGCGAAATGGTCATCTACGAGAAAGCCAAAACGCAACGCCTTCTCCAACAGGCCGTGAAAGATGAAAATGCCGCTCCTTGTCAACCTGTTATAAAGAAGGCTCGACGCAAAAGCAAAAATAAGTTGAAAGGCCAAAAAGGCGCTCAACAGCAACAAAGCAGGGCTAAGAAACCACGCAAATGGGAGTCGAGCGTTATTGATCTATCCTTTATGAAGAAAATGGGTCGAGCATACTCGTTTCCGTGGGACAAGACGAAGAAGATACTTGACCTCGCTCTAAAACAACAAATGCTTACACTGCCGGAGTCCAAACACCCCGAACAAGCGGGCGAGGTCTCACACCCGGACTATTACTTTTATCACCGAGTGATAGGGCACCCTCTCGAGGACTGCTTCACCTTCAAGAATTGGGTCGAAGATCAGTATCAGCTTGGCAAGTTCGCTCTGTCCGACAACTGGAGGGTAGCGCCGCCACAAAAGCACGAGCCCAAGGCCACGAAAGAAGAACCAGTTCCGCATTGGGATTGGAAGCGAATTCGTACTTGTCACGTGGTAACGATATCAAGAGAAGAGACCGAGAACATGGATGACCTTCCCTGGTGCTTCGAAAACGGCAACGACGAGGTAATCTCAGAATTGCCGCCAGCGCCAAAAGAGCTGGAAGATGGAATCTATACCACTGCAGATAACCTTAAGAAAATTGAGTTGGGAACGGCGAACGATCCGCGACCGACATTTGTTAGTGAGCTACTGTCTAAAAAGAAGGTGGGTTCATTAAAAGACCTGCTTATGCAGCACAAAGATTGCTTCGCGTGGAACTATTCCGAAATGCCGGGACTAGATCCAGAAATTGCTGCGAATAGATTGGCGATATCTCCGGACGTCAAGCCAGTCAAACAGGCGCCGAGAAGAATGCGGCTCGAGCTTGAGATGAGTATCAACGCCGAGGTCAAGAAGCTGATCGACTCTGGCTTCATCCAGGAAGTTCAATACCCTGAATGGATCGCCAACATCGTCCTGGTGATGAAGAAAAATGGGACAGTGCGCATATGTGTAGACTTCCAGGATCTTAATAAAGCTTGCCCGAAGGACGATTTCCCAGTGCCAGTCACTGAACTGATGATAGATAATACGTCCACTTACGAGGTTTTCTCCTTCATGGACGGCTCGTAAGGATATAATCAGATAAAAATGCATCCAGAAGACCAGAAGCACACCGCCTTCAGGACTCCTCTGGGAATATTCTGCTACAAGGTGATGCCCTTCGGTTTAAAGAATGCCGGTGCCACCTACCAAAGGGCCATGACGAAGATCTTCGATGACCTTATACACGAAATTGTCGAATGCTATATCGACGACCTCGTGGTTAAAAGCAAATCATACGAGGAACATCTCGAGCATCCGAAGACCGTATTTCAACGCCTTCGGCAATACAACTTGAAGATGAACCCTCTCAAGTGTGCATTCGGAGTTTCTTCGGGCAAATTCCTGGGATTCATCGTCCAACACCGGGGTATCGAAATAGATCCATCAAAAATCAAGGCGATCATGGAAATGCCTCCGCCAAGGACTCTCAAACACCTGCGGTCTCTCCAAGGGAAGCTCGCGTATATACGGCGATTTATAGCCAACCTTTCAGGAAAGTGTCGTCCCTACAACCACCTAATGAAGAAGGGAACCCCGTTCGTCTGGGACCAAAAATTCCAAAGCGCGCTAGACGAGATCAAACAATACCTGCAGAACCCGCCAGTGTTGGCTGCTTCGGTCAAGGGAAAGCCCCTCATTCTTTATACAACCGCTCTCGAAAGCTCCTTAGGCGCATTATGGATACAAGAGAACGATCAAGGGAAGGAAAGAGCACTCTACTACTTAAGTCGAGTTCTGCTGGGGGCAGAGAGCAACTACTCCCCCATTGAAAAACACTGCCTGGCGTTGATCTTCGTGATAACAAAGCTTAGACACTATGCGTTGGCACATGAAGTCCGTCTCATTTCGAAGGTGGACCCCCTTAAATATTTAATGTCAAAGGCCATATTGACGGGGCGAATCGCTAAATGGCCCTGCTCTTGATGGAGTTCTCGATAACGTATCAACCTCTCGAGGCAGTGAAAGGCCAGGACATCGCCGACATCCTCGCTGAACATCCGATACCCGCCGATTCTCTTCTGAATTGCGATCTTCCAGACAAACATGCGTTTGATGCGATCAACAGTGGTGATACCCGATGGGAGCTTTATTTCGATGGTGCATCTTCCATGAAGAAGCGCAAACAAAGTACCCCTATAATCAAATCAGGGGTAGGCCCTATCTTCGTGACTCCACATAGAGGGATAATGCGCTTCGCTTTCTCCTTAATAGAGCCGAGGACAAACAATGAAGCCGAATACGAAGCTTTGATAGCAGGCCTCGAGATCGCCATCGACATGGGAATTGAAGACCTCCTCATATACGGGGATTCTCAACTGGTCGTTAATCAAGTAAACGGCGACTACCAAATGTGCAAGCCAGAGCTGGTGAAGTACGGCGAAGAGGTGCAACAACTGTTGACCCAAATTCCCTCCTATACTTTGGAAAACATACCGCGCGCGGAAAACAGCAAAGCGGACGCGTTGGCCAAGCTCGCTAAGGAACTGGCTGATGAGAACCTCGATGACGTAAAAATCGTGGTACAAAGCCGTCGAGTGCTTACCCCAGCAGAAATATCTCCAGAATCACCCGAAGAAAAAGGAGCGACTGAGCAGACAACTCTGCAAATAAAAGACCGGGAAAAGGCCGAAGATTGGAGGGAAGTCTTCATAGACTACTTTAAGTCCCATCAAATGCCCGAAGATGCGTCCTCGAGACATCAGCTTATGAAACGAGCTCTGTCTTTCGCCTTCGTCAATGATACTCTATACAAGAGGTCGTTTGATTCTCTTTGGTTGAGATGCCTGGGACCTGACGAAGTGAAAAGAGTCGTCCAGGAAGTTCATGACGGACTCTGCGGTTCTCACCAAGCAGGCCTAAAGATGAAGTTGAAGATCAAACGGATGGGCTACTACTGGCCCACGATGATCCAGGACTGCCTCAAATATGCGAAGCAATGCCACTCATGACAAATTCATGGGGACTTCATCCACCAACATCCAAATCCACTACATCCAACGATGGCTAGCTGGCCATTCGAAATGTGGGGAACTGACATAGTCGACCCCATCGAACCAACATCGTCTAGAGGACATCGTTTCATCCTGGCGACGACTGATTACTTCTCTAAATGGGCAGAAGCAGTATCGTTGAGGGAAGTGAAGACGGAGAATATCCTCTATTTCTTCAAGACGGACGTCATATATTGGTTTGGAACTCCGTGATGAATCATCTCCGACAACGGGCCAGCCTACAGAAGCCACAAGATCAGTCGCTTCGCACAACAGCATAATATAGACTGGAGATATTCTTCGGTTTATAATCCGCGAGCCAACGGACTAGCTGAGGCCTTCAATAAGATCTTAACAAAGATTATGAAGAAGACGGTGTCCCGAAATAAGAGAGACTGGCACGAGAGACTGTAAGAGGCTCTTTGGGCGTACCGAACTACGTTCAAGACAGCCACAAGCACAACGCCATATGCACTGGTATTCGGTACAGAAGTAGTACTCCCCCTCGAGATAGAGTTACCCTCTCTACGAGTGGCAGTCCACTACGAGCTAACAGATGAAGAAAATGCTCACCTTCGGCTTGAGGAGCTCGATGCCCTCGATGAGACCCGGCTCATAGCACAGCAAAATCTGGAGGCCTACAAAGCAAAGATGACGCGCTCATATGAAAGATTGACCGGACCGAGGACATTCCGCCAAGGCGAACTTGTGCTAGTGGTCAAAAGGCCTATGATTCCTAATCTCGCCAAGCGGGGAAAGTTTGAGCCAAACTATGAAGGCCCGTACATCATAGACAAGGTCTATCAAGGTAGAGCCTATCTACTCATAGATATGCACGGTGAAAGGCTTTTCAGGCCAATAAACGGTCGCTTCCTAAAGAGATACTACGCTTAATGAGCCACAGCCTAGGTCAATGGTAGATGACGACAACTATGTCCGCTCGCTATCTTCCTAAGCTCAAGCTTTATAAGCAGTAGCCGGCCTTCTCCATGACGGACCGAAAAGTCCTTAAACTAATAGCGGACCGAAACGTCCTTAAACTAGTACCGCAGCATCCGTAGGCTGACAAAATAAAAAAAATATAAAAAATATATATATAAACGGTATGTCCATAAGAAAAATGGGCACGGATGAAAACCCGAAAGGGCTCCATGAGTAAAAACAGTAGGACTACCGGCGAGTGTTCGTGAAAACCCGAAAGGGCACGACCTTGTAAAAAAAGAGGAAAAGAAAATAAAAAAAACGAATAAAGAAAAATGGTATGTCCATAAGCAAAAAGGTCACGGATGAAAACCCGAAAGGGCTCCGTGAGTAAAAACAACAAGACTACCGGTGAGTGTTTGTGAAAACCCGAAAGGGCGCAACCTCGTTAAAAGACACTTATGAGGTCCTCTCGACCTTGTAAGGAGGAACCACCCGCGTGAGATCCTTACGACTCACAAGGGAGCAGCACACTTAGAGATCCCCACGATTCCTAAGGAGAAAATACACTTGCGAGATCCTCACGACCCTCAAGGAGAACTCTCTTATGGGACCCTCACGGCTCATAAGAGTTGAAAGTCTTAAGTTACAGAAACCTAAACCTGTGCTTAAGCAACCCCCACAACCTTCGATATTGCCCTACAAGTGGCTCAATACTAACTCTTGTATACAATCCACGGGCGCGAATAAACATTTCCCTAACCAAGATCCATCCGTAATTGGGGATATGTTCGCATGACCCTTGTATGTCCTCTCGATTTACAAGGAGAAAACCCTCCTGTAGGATCCTTACGACTTACAGAGAAACAAACACTTAGGAATCCTCACGATTCCTAAGGAGAAAATACACCTACAAGATCCTCACGACTTGTAGGGAGAAATACCTTTGTGAGACCCTTACGGCTCATGAAGTCAAAAGCCTTAGTCGACAGGACCCTAACCCCGCACTACTACAAATAGGGGTTGCCCCTACGGATAAAGGAATCCGTAGGGGCAACTTTTTATTGCCCCTACGGATTAATCCGTAGGTGCCCACTGTTGTCCCTACGGTTTTCTATATTTTAATTTAAAAATATTTAATCATAATTTGTTGTTTGGCCCTACGGAGGCGCAAACAAAGAACCTACGGGTAAGTCCGTAGGGGCATGTATACGGGTTAATAATAAAAAAAAAGGCACAGAAAATCCCTCACCGTTCCCAAAATTTTCTTCTCTCTTATTCTTCCGCGCCTCGCGACGACCGTTCCCGCGTCTCGATCCCGATCTCGTCGGCCATCGACGTCCTCATCCTGACCTCGCCACCGCAACCGTGCTTGACTCGTCGACTTCCACGTCGCAACCGTGCTTGACTCGTCGCCGATCGCATCGTCGACTACTGGCCTCCTCCGTCGTCTCCTCCACCGCGGTTAGTAAATTTCCAATTTTTACTTCTAATTTAATACTTTTATTTCCCTATTTTGATGATGTTAGGGGTAGGGTTCAGGGATCTGGGTTCGGGTAGGGGTGGCATCGGGTCAGTTAGGGTTAGGGTTCGATTGGGGTTGGGGTTGGGGTTAGGGTAAGGGTTTGGTTGGGGCCGGTTGGGGTTGGGGTTGGGATTAGGGTTCGGTTGGGGTTGGGATTGGTGTTGGCCGGGTTGTGGTTAGGGTTAAGGGTTAGGGTTAGGGTTATGGTATTTAGGGTTAGGGTTAGTGTTAGGGTTAGGGTCATGTTTAGGGTTAGAGGCTATGGTTAATTTGGGTTAATTGCAGTGTAGGGTTAATTTGTGTTAATTAGTGATAATTTGAAAAGGTTAGGGTGTTGATTAGGCTTAATTTGGTTAATTTGGGTAAATTTGGTTAAGTTTGGGTTGATTAGGGTTAATTAGGTTAATTTGGGTAAATTGGGTTAATTAGTGATAATTTGTGTTAGGGTAACAATTATGGTTAATTGTGGTTAATTAGGTTAATTTGGGTTATTTAGGTTTATGGTGCACTAATTTATTTAGTAGGATACACTAGTTCATTACAATAGGATACTCGATGACAACATAAACGTACAACTTTACCACAAACGCAAGAAAAATTTACCCTAAACATGAAATTTCGAACTCTTAATAACGAAACGTAAACGTAAAACTTATTCACGTTAAATGTTCAAGTTAAAACCAATATATGATACTCGATGATGATATGAAACCTTCATATTCCCATCGATACCCGTATATGAAACTAAAAGCGCCACTTAGTCCCCGTCTATAAGTTAACATACGTGCGATGCTCGTCGTGACCTAGAACTATACGAAGGTTGTTAAATATCGGACAGTATAGCTCGATACTAACAACCGTCGTATAGTCTACGCGACGAGAAAATTCAATCGTATGGTAACCCATAGATTTGTCCCGTGTGGACAAGTTAAGAATGTATAAAGCAAACGCCTTCATTCACTTGTGTTTTCATCCGTTTCGAGATATTTCGTCGGTACCTTTCCGCTGGTTCTCCGTGTACAAAGATAGATTAGATGTTCATTTCAACGTTGTTTCACAGCTTTGAAATGATTATCTATTCTATTACAGTGTACTCGGAGAACAGCGGGGAGGTGCTGCCGAAATTTACTCGAAACGGTTGAAAGCACAAGTGATGGGCGTTCGCTCTATACATTCTTAATGGGATAGAAGCCTACCCCCGACAGCCGGAACACATACATACAAACGCATAATCAGAGAGCGACTCGAGATGTTCGGGTTAAAACCAATATATGATACTCGATGATGATATGAAACCTTCATATTCCCATCGATACCCGTATATGAAACTAAAAGCGCCACATAGTCCCCGTCTATCGGTTAACATACGTGCGATGCTCGTCGTGACCTAGAACTATACGAAGGTTGTTAAATATCGGACAGTATAGCTCGATACTAACAACCGTCGTATAGTCTACGCGACGAGAAAATTCAATCGTATGGTAACCCATAGATTTGTCCCGTGTGGACAAGTTAAGAATGTATAAAGCAAACGTCTTCATTCACTTGTGTTTTCATCCGTTTCGAGATATTTCATCGGTACCTTTCCGCTGGTTCTCCGTGTACAAAGATAGATTAGATGTTCATTTCAACGTTGTTTCACAGCTTTGAAATGATTATCTATTCTATTACAGTGTACTCGGAGAACAGCGGGGAGGTGCTGCCGAAATTTACTCGAAACGGTTGAAAGCACAAGTTATGGGCGTTCGCTCTATACATTCTTAATGGGATAGAAGCCTACCCCCGACAGCCGGAACACATACATACAAACGCATAATCAGAGAGCGACTCGAGATGTTCGGGTTAAAACCAATATATGATAATATGAAACCTTCATATTCCCATCGATACCCATATATGAAACTAAAAGCGCCACTTAGTCCCCGTCTATCGGTCAACATAACGTGCGATAATTTATTCTTTTCAACGACAAACGCACACACAAAGCATATACATGAATTTTCTTCTTTGTCAGTAACTATCCCGTTCTTATATTTCTCAATATAGTCAGCATAACCTACAATTTATATGTTATTCAGTCTAACATGGCCCATGAGTACGTCAGAGTTAAGGACTGGATGTATGTGGATTGGAAACAACGTATGCAACCTAGGTTTGTCGCAGGAGTTGCTGCTTTCCTTGAATTTGCACGAGC
Source organism: Agapanthus africanus (assembly GCA_030015575.1). NCBI lineage: Eukaryota > Viridiplantae > Streptophyta > Magnoliopsida > Asparagales > Amaryllidaceae > Agapanthus > Agapanthus africanus. The sequence goes on along the minus strand of JASDDO010000004.1, from coordinate 134,244,136 downwards.
ACATAATAAGATCATAATAGAGAAGATTCTCTGTCCGTGTGATAGATGTGGCAATAAGTACTGGCGGAAGGTAGAATTGGCAGAGCTTCATATTGTAAAATATGGGTTTACTAGACTTTATTCAATTTGGAAATATCACGGGGAAGGAGAAGAATGCAGTACTGCGGTAGAAGAAGGAGAACACGATAATGCGGCAGGAGAAGAAGAAGAATTCGGTAATACGGCAGGATACGGAAATTTATTTCCATCAGAAGAAATGGAGGATATGGTAGAGGCTGCCCTTGGTGAATCTATTCGTACCGAAGATGACATTCCTTCCGGTCAAGGACCGCGTGCGGATAAATATGAAAATTTCATGAATGATGCTAGGAAACCAATTTATGAGAATGCGAAGTATTCCACCCTCTCATGGTTCGTCCAACTTTTCCAAATTAAGTGCCTAAATGGATGGAGCAACAAGTCATTCACAATGCTTCTTTCGTTCTTGAAAGATTCTATGCCTCCGGGAAATAATGTGCCTGAAAGCTGGTACGAAGCCCAGAAAATGATGTCTGATTTGGGTCTAAAGTGCGAGAAGATTCAAGCATGTCCTAAAAATTGCGTGTTGTACCGGAAAGAGAATTCAGATTTGAAAGAGTGTCCAACATGCGGAGAGGCCAGGTATAAGCCGAAAGATTCTGATAAGAAGCCTGATATACCTGTGAAGATAGCACGATATTTTCCCATAACACAGAGGCTACAGAGGCTATTTAGGTGCAAGAAAACAGCCGAGGCAATGATTTGGCATCACCGTGCTCCTCCAAGCGAAAATGGAAAAATGAGCCATCCAAGAGATTCACCGACATGGAAGGATTTCGATAGGAGGCACGCAATATTCAGTAGCGATCCTCGCAATGTCCGGCTCGGACTGGCTGCCGATGGCTTCTGCCCATTCAACTATATGGCTGGAAGTCACAGTACATGGCCCGTTGTAATGATAATTTATAATCTGTCGCCTTGGTTGGCTATGGACCAATCATACTTTATGATGCCTCTTCTTATCGACGGACCAAACTCACCGGGGAACAATATCGACGTCTATCTCCGACCTCTGATTGAGGAGCTGAAAACTTTGTTCATTGATGGTGTAGAGACATATGATTCAAACACAAATACAACCTTCATACTGCGTGCGGCTTTAATGTGGACAATTAATGACTTTCCTGCGTATGGAATGCTTTCAGGTTGGTCCGTACATGGTCACAAAGCATGTCCTCATTGCCATGAACACACAACATCAAAATTTTTGAATTTTAGCAGGAAGGTTTGTTATTGCGGCCATCGACGTTTTCTGCCTCCAGACCACCCCTATAGGTTAGACACGGTTCACTTTGATGGTCATCAGGAGCTTCTTGGGCCTCCATCCCCATTGTCCGGAGAGGACGTGACTGCTAAATGGGATGGTTACAATAACGTGACCTTCGGGATGGATCCGACGAGACAGGTCAAACCACAATATTGGAACAAGTTAAGCATTTTCTTCGAGCTTCCGTACTGGTCTACAAATTCAGTGCGTCATTGTCTGGTCGTCATGCATATAGAGAAGGGAGTATCAGAGCACATACTTAACTTGCTTCTGTGTAAAGACGGGAAATCGAAAGACAACATGAATGCCCGGATGGATCTATAAGAGTGGGGAATAAGAAGTGAACTGCACCCTAAACCGGTAGCGGGTAAACCGGGCAAGTTTATACTTCTCAATGCCGCTTATCATATGTCACAACCGGAGAAGAAAAGATTCCTGCAGGTGTTGCATGATTTGAAAGTCCCCACAGGCTTCTCAGGATCATTCAGCAAGAAAATAAAAATTGTGAAGGGCAAGATCGATGGGCTGAAAAGTCATGACCACCATGTTATCGTGGAGCACCTTCTTCCATTAGCCCTCAGGACTTCTCTTCCCGACTCGGTTGGTCTGGTAATCAACGACCTATGTTGTTTTTTCAGGGAGTTGTGTGCTAAAACGCTGGAGGTTGCGACGCTGGATAAACTAGAAAATTCTATTGCGTTGATACTTTGCAAGTTTGAGCGTATTTTCCCACCGTCATTCTTCGATATCATAATATACTTGACGGTTCATCTTGCAACTGAGGCGAAATTAGCCGGACCGGTACAATATCGATGGATGTATCCCGTCGAGAGGTACGTTAAATTTTTCGTTTCGCGCAATTTATAAATTTATTTTTGTCATGTATGCCCGTGTTTATTTATTCAACATATTCTCATTAGGTACCTTTACACTCTTAAGAAGTATATACGCAATAAAAATCGACCAGAGGGTTCTATCATGCAAGGTTATCTTCTTGATGAAGCAACCACATTTTGTTCCCGCTATCTGGACGAGAACATTGAGACAAGGCTTAACCGACCACGAAGAATTCAAGACGGGCCATATGGTAAAGCCGAGTATAAGAGGGTAGACACTATGTTTATCAACAAGATATACCGGTTTATCTTGCTTAATTGCGTATGTCTTGAACAAATTAGAGAGTAAGTTCTTTTGGATTAATTGTTATATCTGTGTTTGTGTGTATGAAATGACATAATATTAATGTCACAATTATTTGTCAAAAACAGAACTCATTTTAACGAGGTACGTGAGGGGCATCCTGATTGGAACGAAGAGCGTTTGGAAAAATACCATCAGGATAATTTTTGTGATTGGGTCACAGAGCATGTAAGTTATTCGAATTACATTTTATTGCTATCGGTTTTAATCTAAACTTGTATCGTTATGTATTTATCGTAAAATTTGTTTTGTTAGATCCACGATCCGAACTTGTCTGCATCATTTGAGAGTGATTCAAGATGTTTAGCTCAATTTCCTAGTATGGAGGTTGCACATTACAAAGGATTTGGTGTCCTTGGATACAAATTCGAAGTTAAGGACATAGAAACATCTAGAATCACTCAGAATAGTGGGATTGCGACGGTAGGATCGGACGGTGTGATTTACTATGGGTACTTAAATTGTATACTCGGCATCCACTATCCCGGACGATCAGAACCCTTTTATATATTTCACTGTACTTGGTACGATCCGCGAACCGATACAGACAGGTGGAGAAGCAGTCTTGGGACCTGGAAAGATGAATATGGATTGACCAGTGTGAACACACTTCGATTTTACGGTCAGGACGATCCGTTTATCTTTCCGAACCAAGCGTTCCAAGTATACTACTCACAGTGTTTGAAGCATCCGGGGTGGAGTGTTGTATGCCGATGGAAACCTAGAGATGTCTACGATGTCCCAGAATACGAGGACAGCGATGAGGACGAAGAAGAGAGAAGGCTTAAAGTGCTCCGACCGTCTGTTTCGAAGGACGGGTTGTCTTCGACCGATCATGAAGTTACGTGGGTTAGAAATGACATCGACGATGAAATCCAAGTAGATATGTATGATGCGCCCATGAAACGAAAAAGGTTATCAGTAATGTTATATTATTACTTCACATTTTACGCTCTAGATCATATATAGTCAATACTTTTAATGATTGTCTAATACGTCCACGAACCGTTTATCTAGATTTGATGACGATGTCGGGAGCAGCGAGGGGCGGCAGGAGCTCCAGCCGCGGCAGAGGCAGAGGCAGAGGCATAGCGGTTCTGCCGCCCGGAGAGCTCCGTAGGGAGCTTCAGAGGGCCGGTCTTGCACCCAGATCGGAGACCCCTTCGGATGCCTCCTTCCGTGTTGATTTGGCCACACCTCCAGGTATACTGCACGCATATCCATTTTGAATGTAATATTACAGATATTCATGCATGTTTATGTAAAAATTACTTATATTGTCAATGTTTGATTGTCTAGTTGTTGGTGATGCGTCCACATCTGGGACAGAGGCCACCCCCGCTCCTCCAGGTATGTTTATATATCATATAGTGTATGTATATTGATTTAGAATGCTATATCATAAATATACACATTCCTTTTGCTCTTACTTAGCAATTTTTATTATTGTCTAGCTGTAGGTGGTGACACCACCGCACCTGCGGGTATGTTTATATGTCCTATAGTGCATGCATATTGATTTAGAACGTTATATTATTGATCTACACATTCTTTTTGCAATTACTTATAAAATCTATTTTTAATTGTCTAATTATAGGTGGTGCGTCCACACCTTCCACAGGGGCCACTCCTGCCGCTTCCATACCCTCCGCATCGTCTGCAGGTTAGTATGAATAAATTTAAAATATTTATTTATTTTACATATGCTCTATAGAATAAATATGAACTTCATGAAGATTTAGCGTCGATGTTTATTTTACAGTTGGAGGGGATGCGTCCGGGACCCCGGTTGTTCCTCACCGGAGGAACTATCGTCCCGCTCGTGCTGCTGCTCGGGCCCAGGCTCGTGCGCTATTCACCAGAGGTATATATCACACATGAATTCTTAATACAACTGTCTTATTATTGATTGTCTTGATATTTCGTGCAGACGCAGGGCCTCTCCACCCCCAGAGGGGGACTCGAGGCCCGAATCAGTCCCATAGGCTGAGGCCTGATAGAGCTAGGGGGGAGGCAGCATTCCCCCTATTTTTTACCCTTGACTATCGCTATACCGGTCCTCATGCCGAGAGGTTCGGCCGGTATTTGGGGGACGAGAGCCGGATCGTGAAGAACTATCCACTTCACGTTGAGTGGGGCGAGCAGCACCAGCGCTCATTCGCCCTCTTCTTTGAACAGGCTCAGGTATGTATTAATATATATTTTCATTTGATCTATCCAATATATTTATTATTAACACTTGCAATCTAATAACAATGTTTTTTTTGTATTTTCAGTTGGATTACGATTTTCAGCCTGTAGCCGACCCTGATCACCTGGGGAGGGTGCTCGACCTTCATGCTCTGTACAATGGCCTGATGAAGAACATGCAGGCCAAGGTCCGATACAACAGGAATGAGCTGAAGGCCGACTGCTACTCCCTGTGGATAGCGACCCCCGAGGCAGAGAGAGCGGCCCTCCTATCTACTCCGGCGTTTGCGAGAGTCGACGTAGAGACATGGCCTATATTGTGCGCTTATTTCGACTCCGAACGCAAACGAGTATGTATTTTAAATTTAATTCATTATTTATGATATAATTTATTTCTTTGTGTTTCTTAATTAGAAAACTAAATGTTAATGCGTTGTGCAGAAACAGGCCGCTCAGAATACGGAGAACAGGAAGTCGGCGAAGAGGGGTCGCCCCACTTACACAGGTGGCTCGAGGAACATTACTCGAGCCATGGAGTTATCGGTAAATTAAGAGTTATTCTCTAATATTCTGCAATATTAAGAGTTATTCTCTAATATTTCTAATATTAAGAGTTACTTTCTAATATTGCAGACAGCTCGGACCGTGGCGTCAGGTGGTACACCGAGCGTGCTGTCCGCATATCTTGCCGTCCACGGCACCTCGACAGATCCCGCCACGGGCGAGCTTCGATGTCCCGACGTCGCTACCCAGGAGTACTGCGTAAGTGTTAATATTTTTTCTACCCAAATTTGAAATTTTAGTTTTGGAAGGTTCAAGTTTAAATTTTATACTTATACTTTACTGCTTAATGTGGGTGTAGGAGCGGGTGGTTGAGCAGGCCCAGGCCTCGGGGATCGATTTTACTGGACAGAACGATCCGAGGCTGCTGACCCCAGTTCTGGACGCCGCACACGGAGGGCACCACGGAGGTTGGGAGAGAGGCCGGGGATTGGGCCCTAGCAGGGCCCATATGAGGTTGGACTCCACCCCGGCGGTTACTTCCTCCGTCTCCAGTGGTCGGCATGTCCATCAGGAACTGGATAGCTTGAGGGCCACCGTTCAGGAGTTGAAGGAGATGCTGGTATGTATACTACTTTATAGTAAAATATCATTTCATATTATATACATATCAACATATCCATAATTAGTACGTAGCTTGAGCTTATTTGGATTTAGAATTAAGTTTGATTAATCATACATACATATGTAATTAAAATAAACAACGCTTTTCCAAACTAGATATCCAAACAGGGTTTCGAAATAACTTAATAATGAAACGAATTCGAATAATACACAGTTCTTACACGCTTCTTACACACGTTATGTCCAGACGCGACAGGGTAGATCGGCCGAGCCTCCACATGCATCTCCTTCGGCTGCGGCTCCGCAAGCCACTACATCGGCTGCGGTTCCGCAGACAGCTCCTGTAGCTCCACCGCCCACTCAGACTCCCGCAGCCGCGGCTCCGCAAACGACTACCTCGACGGCGGCTGCGCAGACCACAACGCCAGCTCCACATGCCGCTCAGACTCCCTTATTTGTAGCATTGGAGAGTGTATTTACCGAGGAGCAGGCGCGCGTTATTTTAACGTTATTCGGAGGTGGAGCTGGACCGAACTAGGGTAGCTTTTTGGTTCTTATTTTTTGAAACATGTATTTATTTATATCACATTGTACTACATTTTGAAACGATATTGATATTGGTTTGAATTTATATCATATTCAGTTTTTGGGTTTCTTTTGTATATTATATATATGCGTGGGATGTGATTATGAATACTGCAATATATGATTTGATTGATGTATATAGTATTGTGCACAGGGCGGGAAAAAATCTAGCAGCCCTTTTTTAAAAAAAAATACAGACAAAATGTACCTACGGATTAATCCGTAGGTATATATATTGCCCCTACGGCGTTCTCCGTAGGGGCAAACTATCAGGAAACCTGATATTTTCCCACCTGATATCAGTGCAGGGTGTTGGGGGTGCCTCTACGGATATGTACGTAGGGGCCACTGTTTATCCCCTACGTATATATCCGTAGGGGCAAAATATCAGGTTCCCTGATATTTTCCCCCCGATCTCAGTGCAGTGTGTTGGGAGTGGCCCCTACGGATCAATCCGTAGGGGCTACTTTATATCCCCTACGGCTGTATCCGTAGGGGACTAAATAGGACCTACGGGTATATCCGTAGGTATATACAATATATTCAAAAAAAAAATTAAATATATGATTTTATTACCCCTACGGGGTACTCCGTAGGGGCTATAGCACCTACCGAGTTATCCGTAGGGGCATAAATTTATCCGTAGGGGCAAGTTCAGGACCTCAACTTGCACCTGCGGCCTTTGCACCTACGGGGTCTTTTTTCGCCCCTACGTATATATCCGTAGGGGCAGTGGGTTGCCCCTACCGATAAATCCGTAGGGGCAAACCATATTTGTAGTAGTGCTGGTCGCTAAGCCACCTTTGTTTGACATCAACAGAGGCGGATGATGATTCGCTCCTGGCAATATCCCAGTTGTAGCGGTGCTGATGCCAAAATCGTTGTCTAACTCCAGGTTTACGGCGAAAAGCCAGTAGGCCGCACATGCATATGAAATAGCCGAAATGATGGGGCAACTTGCAATAAAAAGCAGCAAGTAAAAATGTATGCATGCAAAATAGCCGAAATGATTGGGCAACTCGCAATAAAAAGCAGCGAGTTAAAATAAAATAAACAGCCGAAATAATTGTACACCGCGAAAAATAACCGAAATGATTGGGCAATCGCGACCTTCGCGATATAAAAGCTGAAATGATAGAGCATCGCGGAAATAAAACAAAAAAAATGATAAAACTTTGGCCCTACAGCTGAGATCACATCGATCCCTGTATACAATCCAAAGGCACAAACAAAGAGGGAACCATACTTTCCCAACAGGCTCCGCCAGAAAAACGAAGCCAAATCTCGACGGTTCATCCCAGCTCCAAAGAAACCGGTATCTTTGGCAAATACCTCAACTCAGGGAAACAAACAATCCTTGACGAGAGCCTCCTGATCCGCGTCGACTCGCAGAGCAACCAGTGCCTCCGTGGAAAATTCTCGACTCATTTCAACACCAGGGAAACAAATAATACTTGGCGCTAGGGAAATAAATAATCCTTAGCAAATGTCTCAACTCAAGGAAACAAACAATCCTTGACGAGAGCCTCCTGATCCGCGTCGACTCGCAGAGCAACCAGTGCCTCCGTGGGAAATTCTCGACCCGTTTCAACACCAGGGAAACAAATAATCCTTGGCGCTAGGAAAACAAATAATCCTTAGTAAATATCTTAACTCAAGGAAACAAACAATCCTTAACGAGAGTCTCCTGATCCGCGTCGACTCGCAGAGCAACCAGTGCCTCCGTGGGAAATTCTCGACCCGTTTCAACACCAGGGAAACAAATAATCCTTGGCGCTAAGGAAACAAATAATCCTTAGCAAATATCTCAACTCAAGAAAACAAACAATCCTTGAAGAGAGCCTCCTGATCCGCGTCGACTCGCAGAGCAACCAGTGTCTCCGTGGGAAATTCTCGACTCGTTTCAACCCCAGGGAAACAAATAATCCTTGGCGCTAAGGAAACAAATAATCCTTAGCAAATACATCCACTCAGGGAAACAAACAATCCTTAACGAGAGCCTCCTGATTCGCATCGCCTCGCAGAGCAACCAGTGCTTCCGTGGGAAATTCTCGATTCGTTTCAACACCAGGGAAACAAATAATCCTTGGCGCTAGGGAAACAAATAATCCTTGGCAAATACCTCGACTCGGGGAAACAAACAATCCTTGATGAGAGCCTCCTGATTCGCGTCGGCTCGCAGAGAAACAAGTATCTCCGCGGAAAAAATTCCCGATTCGTCTCAACTTGCAAGATGAAGCCTTAGGCAGAGGGGACTTTAAAAACTTGCTTCCTGAACTATGGGACCCTGCAAGTCGATCTAAAACGGTCTCTTGCATACTATTCAAGGGTCTCACTCTCCAAAGTCGAGTTTCGACAAGGAGGGAAACAACCGCTTATGAGTCCTCTCGACTCGTAAGAGGGAAGAATTCTCTTATAGGATCCTTACGACTTATGAAAGAAAACACACTTAGGAATCCTCACGATTCCTAAGGAGAAAACCCACCTACGAGATCCTCTCGATCCGTAGGGAGAAAAGTCTCTATGAGACCCTCACGGCTCATAGAGTTGAATGGTCTTAGGCAGCAGATCTGAACCTGCGGCCTAAGCCATCGCTATCTCTTAAAAAAAACAACTAAGTTATCTGCCAATTATGTTTATCAAGACAACATGCTGATAATAAGAGAAGGCAGAAAGCAAAAGAGCATACAAGACATTGCAAAAGAAAATGTGTATCTTTATTCATTGACTTCAATCAAATACAAGATGAATCGTACAAAAGAATAAAGAATGGATACATATTATTTAAAAGGAAAATTTTACAAATACATTGATACAAAGGCAGCTACTGGGAAGGAAGCGTCTTAAGTAGCTTTATCAGTTGTTCGCACACTTCCTTCCATGCATTTTCCCGATCGGCTACCACCGCCAGTTCGTCCTCTACTTGAGCCCGCTGCAGCATGAAGGATGCAAGCTGTTCCCCAACGACCTGCTGAGCTGCTTCACGGCCTCGGTCATCAAGCTCGGCGGCATCAAGCTTCCGCTTCAGTGCTAGCCCATTAGAGATACGCTCCAGGAGGCCTTCAAAGACAGCTTTCACCTCGGCAGCATTCGTCCTAACTTCAGCGCGCAGGCGAGCAGTTGCGCTTGAGGACTCCTGACGTTCCTTCAACCGTAAAGCTGCTTCTTGCTCCAAATGGCGGAAATAAGAAGTGCTTTGCTCGAACCAGGCTGTCCGTTGGGTTCTTATGGCAAAACTTCAGGGGAAGGACGCGTCGACTCCAACCGATGTAGGCAGGCCTCGATCTCCCTGCAGTGGTTAACCCAAGATTCGACAACGCCTTCGTTGTGAAAGTTTACGAGCGCCGCCAACATTGGGTTAACCTCCATAGCGAAATCTGCGGCAGAGGGGAGAGCGTCCACGTTAATCTCTTCGATATACCCGCTCAGCATGCCCAAACTCATCACGGCACCCTTTGAAGATGGACGTTTCAAGAAGGGGCCTGCCGGTGAAAGGACGCGAGACTCAAGAGGGACCGGAGCCAGAACGACAGCTGAAAAGACAAAATGTGATTAGATGATGATTCAATAGATATGGAAAAAGTCATTGATAAGATAGTTTACTATACCGGTTGAAGTAGGTGGCAAGGCCGGAAGGGCCGGTGGCGCGACCGATCTTTCTTCTCCCCCTTCGATTTGTAACACTGCAGTCAGGACAAGAGAGAGTTAGAAATAATTCTATCACCGAAAAAGAAAGGCATCAGTTGGGGACTATACTCACCAGCACCGCCAGAGGGAGAAGTGAGTTCAGATGGGAAGGAGAAGTGTGGGAGCAACACTTGATATAAATGATCAAAGAGCACTCCTGAAAAGACATAACAGTGCAACTTTAGTACACAAATTATACGTCTGAAGGATAGGATTAATAAATTGCAAATCCATACCTTCCAACATCTTAGATGGTATGAAAGAAGGTTGAGAGGTGACCACCGCCAAGGCTGTCGTTGAAGGCACTCCCTCAAGAAGTGGGGCATCGGCGTTGGCTGCACTTGCGTTACGAAAAAGGTGAACTTGTCAGAAAGGATTGTAAGGTAAAGAAAGACAGCAACTTGGGATTTACCTGATGAGCTGCCGGCTGAAACAGAGGCGACTCCCTCCTCCATTAACATGAGGCCACCGCCCGTAGCCTCATCACCCGACTCAATAGGGACCGTTGTCGTGCTCGCAAGACCTGGAGACGGCGGAAGATCATACACGGGGAAGGCAATTATTGGAGCATTGCCGGACTCTTGGGAGAGAGCGGCTAACTCTTCCCCAAGAGTCGTACCCATCTCACGCACTACTTCTACGGGCTCCGCGGTCTCCATTGGCTCATCCGCCGTCACCACGAGATCGCCGGTCTCAAGCGCCTTGTCCGCCACCACCCTAGGCTCAGTTGTAATGATCATTTCATCTGCCGCCACTTCAGGCTCGGCATCAATGACCTTCTCGGCTGCAGACCCCTCAACCTCCATCTCAGGCTCCGAAGCCTCAGCGACGTTGCCCACCATCGGCTCAGGTTCGGCAGATGCCCCCTACTCTGTTTCCTTGGGTTCAACGGTCTCTGCCTCCCCCTCGGTTGGACTTTGTTAGTTATATGTTTGCCGTAGAGTCCATTACTGTACATACGATGTATATTGTAGTGGATGCTAGGACATATATAGGGAGGACTTTCTTGCTCGACATGATAGTATGCTATCTGGTTGTACTTTATCTAAACATGTACTCTGATTGTCTCTATATTACATGTTGATAAAGCCCTTAGGATATGTACTCGACTACTGGGACTATGATGAGATCATACTAGTAGGGCCACGGTAGTCGATGAGTACATCCTATAACTGTTCCTAGTCGACGGTGTATCGAGACAGGGCATCGATACACCAGAGTAGACTAGCGTATACGCATCTTGACCCATATGATGGGCGATGGATGATCCCATATCCATCGGTGTTTGACATCAAGGATGGTGTACGGGTGCTCAGTGGAGACTGGGTACACTGGACGGACTCGCCGAGAACTCCCGGATGGTATTATACCATACGTCAGGAGGCAGTTCTCCGGTGACACTGGAACAGAGTAGTCTGTCGACCCGAGATCGTCATAGAGTCTTGTGTGATTCCCACTGTGCTTTGATTTCCATCATACCACGTCCAAGAGGGCATGCAAAAGGGTGGCTTTTGGGTACAGTCCCGAATCATATGGAGGCAATGAGCGATAGGAGGGGATTCGTCTCTCCCGGTATAGGGAGTTGATGTTGTGCTGTGTTCGATTGGCTATAACCGGAAATCCCTGGCCAGGGTTGCTGAGATTTACTGGTAAGTGTTATCAGTAGTTTCTCGAACCGTTATAGACCTTAAATCGACACGACTTATCAAGCTACTGGGGTCTGACGTTTACCACCCCTAGGCGAGATATGCAACATATCAGACGACGAGACCGGACTGTACGGGAGTGTTACTGTTTGGATTCACAGGAGAATGTACAGGCTTGCTTGTTGATCTTTTGAGCGCTCAATACCTGGGTAGCTGTTACGTTTAGCTGACCGCTTGCAGCTTGTGGGTGTTTGATATGATCATCACCTACTGCCGGCTTATTGACGATTCTTTAGAGTCCTACACAGAGGTTTCTTGACTCAGGCAAAACAGAGTAGGGGCACATATGTGATATATGCGGGACCGAGGATAATACGATATGAGATACCGTATTATATTCTCGCAATATTTGATATCAGCCGGGTCATCGGATCAAGTGTTGATTCGATGAATCGGTACGGATAAATATTAGCCGGTTTTATGCGATATAGCCGGATTGTCGGATCAAGTGTTGATTCGATAATTTAATATATAATAATATATATGATATATTAAATTGCATTAACTAATATTTGCTCACTAAAAGATTCTTTTTCTCACTCGGGTAATACATTCATATATATGCGATATATGTTAAATGTATTATTTTATTTTGTTACGATAAATATTATATATGTGATATATAATATTGTAACATGATATGATAACTAATGCAACTTATTTAGTGGAGTTTAAACATGATTAGGGTTTGGATTAGGGTTAAGCTTTCTAGATGTTTCTAGAAGCTTTTCATTTTGTCATGATAAAGATTTTTTCAAGTGACCCATGCTTTAACCCAACCCAAACCCTAACCCTACTTAATTCTCTACAAAGGTTCACTTGACCATGGTTGCATAATTTTATCATATTATTCTTTTCATATTCATCACAAAAGGATTCTAATGTTGTTCATCATCTTCTTCCTTCTTATTCTTTGCTTGAAATGGTTTCTTGCTTTGATTTTTGTGATGGATAAATATGAGAAAAAGATAAATAAAGAGAGCAAAAATCCTACTTCATCATCCTCATCTTCCCTTGCCATTTAGATGAGGGTGTTCACATCATTTCATGAGTGTTAGCTTGTGTTAAAGAAACTTCAAGGTAGATCATCTTAGTATCGAAGATCGGAAGCAAAGGTTGCGTCTTTCTCTTCGTGGAAACTCTCGAGAGTCCGGATCCCGATGATCGCAGCGAAGGGACCACAACACGGAGCATATGAAGTGAAGGACCGGATCTACAAAGGTTGTAATCCCTCTCACTTAGTGTTAAAGTGTTTAGCATGCTTGTTTTCGCCTAATCTCTAGTTTAAAGTTCCGTATTCGGGTTGTTCGGCACGGCTAATTTTTAAATCAGGCATGGTTGATGCCTCGTAGACCCTTGTGCGCGTGCCTAGCAACCCTACAGTGGTATCAGAGCTACTAGGCATTGGATGTCGACCTATGGGGGGTTCTCACTGTGTGACAGTGTGGCGAAGCATAGGCTCTTACCCCCAGGGTGTCCCGAGACCGGAAGGTGTTCCGGCGGGTTGTAGTCCTCGCGAGGGGGCATGCGTAAAAAGTAGCGGCTGAGGGACCCGTTGGTGCCACGGCGACCCCATTGGATGGGGCGGCTGCCTGACCTACAGTGGTATCAGAGCCAAGCTAGAGCTTTAGGCGAAGTCTAGACGGAGTTTAAAGTCCGATCGAACCAAAACCCTAACCCGAAACATGCTCTCTGGAAATTTTCTAAAAACTGGGATTTTTCCACATTAAAAATGCTTTAAAAATTCAGCAGGGAATTCTAAGAATTACGGTGCAAAAATTTTTCGATGAACAGTAAAAATTGCGGCGGAACCGCGGCAGAAGCATGCCTTCTGCGGCGGTTCCGCGGCTAATTGATGACGTCATCATTCCCTGTTTGCACAGTAACTCCTATTTTATTATGTTGGATTTTCGGGGAATTTTTAATATTTATTCAAGTGTTGAATTTTCTGGGGTTGTTTTGGGGATTCGGTGTTTCGATCGGAGTATCAGATTTTGTCTATGTGGTTTTCCAGATAACTTTTAGAAACTGTTAAAAAGTTCGAACGGATATCAATAACTCACTTTTTCCCCTGTCGGAAAATTTTTCAAAAGTTGGAATTTTTTTCCTCGTGTTTAAGAATGTTCTAAGTCATGCAAGTAACGCGGTGGACCCTCTAGAAGACAACAAACCTTAACTCGATTATGTGACCGTCTTGAACTGCCTTTTGAACCTTAGGGTTTGGGGCAGTACGGCGTGCCACATGTAAGGCGTTGGCTTGACCCTTCTACGGCTGGACCATTGGTACTGTGGGATGTGATGGATGTTTTTAAACTGATTTCAAGTGTTGAGATATATTAGGGAAATCTTGGGTGCTTGATGATTCGATCGGAAAGTTTAACTTTTTCTATTTATCTGGAATGTGATACAATATTTGGAATCCACAGGTAGTTATGAGATAACTGATTTGAATATTATAAATCTAGCAGTTCAGTCTCAGATGATCGTTTGCCACGGAATTTTGATGTGATCAAAAGTCCGTCGCAATCACGTAGCGTACGCGGATACTCGCCGGGTAAACTTAATAGACAGCCTCACTCCATAGCCCCGACCAAGTGACTGTAGGAGAACCCCGTCGCCGAAAGCATCCGTTCGGGTGCTCGCGGTAGCGGTGTTCCGCCTTAGTGCACTTCGTCGACGGCATCTGGGGGTGCGGCCGTCTACTAAAGTTTGCGACGAGCATTCGATCAGGACGTCGGGAATCTTGTTGAATTGCCCGACTTGATATTGAAAAGAGTTTTCGATAATGAGACTAAAATGCGGGGTTTATAATAGTTAGGCATGAGATGTCTAAGGAATTCATTTGGTTAGGCATGCGATGTCTAAAGAGGTTGCGGATTCCAACTGTTGTAGTTTTACACTTTCTTTTCTGTGACCGTAAGCGTAGTATGTGGTGTATCGCCGGCTTCGTTGCTATACATCAACTACAATCGGGATACGCATACTTGCTTACGTTGATGATATGAGATATTATGTGTTGCTGTGATATGTTATATTGGATCGTCGCGTTTGAATAGCCGGGGGTTTTATGTGAGATGAGAGTTTTTTCTTTTTCATTCATGTAAAATTCATTTGTATGTAATATTCTTTTATTGGGGCACTTCCAGGTTGCGGAAGATGTCACCGTTGTATATTATTTACTTTTCCGCATTAGGTAGACCCAAGGCGGAGAGCACAAGTAACCGGATTCTAGGGTCCAGTGGGAGACCATCTCGAGGAGTCGAGACCGGGTCTCCTAACCCTAGAATTTGCAGTGTTACTTGCCGCTCTCGTAGGGGTCTAGGGATGTGGGTTTGGCTATTCATCGCGACCATGGAATCCGTGTTTTATACAGGCTCGTATTGAAAACACGGACGTCCTAGTATATCCAATATTTCATATATGTTCTTCTGCTGCAATGTTCTGTGATGAGATCATATTACTGCCTGAGACGAATGTTTATATTATATATATGAGATATATGTTATATTGCAGATTTCGTTTCAAAAGATATGCTTGTGAAGCATAATAAAATGGGACTTCATTAATGAGATTAATGAAATAAAAGAAACCTAAGATACTGTAGAAACTTGTTTAATAAAAACTGGTAGCTCTAGTTCTTGCTTGCATAGCGGTGTTCCTTGTAGAACATCCAGCACCTTATTCGATAAGGAAAGGACCGAGATCCCTTCACCGGGAGTGACTCCTTTAGCAATAACTGGCAGATGCTACAAACTCGGTCTGTCTTTTGATAACTTCTATTGTTCTTGCTTTGCATAGTGGTATTTATGAAATATCCTGCACCTTATTCGATGAGGAAAGGGCCGACGATCCCTTCACCGGGAGTGACCCTTTTAGCAAAACTAGAAAAGCCTCAAAAACACTCCATTTAAAATCACTCGATTCTACGACGATATCAAGTTCATTACGCAAAGGGTTTTCTTAAAAACCTGTCGTAGCCCTCCATCATTTCAGATAAGTTGTATATAGTATTCGTGCTGCATTTGTTGGCTTTCGTCAAGGTGCAGTGTGCGGTAGCTATATGCTGCTTATCTGTTAGCATACGATGCGATTGGATTAGGGTAGTCGTGCGGCTTTGTTGGCTTTCGTCAATGGTCGTGCGGGTGGGTTTAATTCAATCAAGAAATGTACGGGTTGAACTTGACTAGCGGGCTATGGTTTGTTGGCTTTCGTCAAGGTCATAGCACGTTAGGGGCAAAATATTATTGGGAATTTCAAGTGTTGAAATTTGCAATGAGATTGCATACCTTCTATAAGATAGTTGGATCCCGATACCCGCTGCGAGTAAGAGTTACTCCTGGGAGATTTTTACACATTACAATTAGCCGATCAAGTAGGTGTCTAGAAAGGTGTTAACGGGGTTACGCCCCTGGGAAAACGAGGTTTACTTTAATTAGGTTCGTGCGAAAGCACGGGGGACCTCTCTCAAAGTACCGACACTGGCCTGGCTGAAAGATTGGCGAACTTGTAGCGTGTAATTAATCCCGGCTAGTCTTTCCTTTTAGGGTTTGAAGGAAGATTTGACTAAAACAGTGGGAGACATCCTGATTAGATATATTAGATAACCAATCTAATCTTGCAAGAGCATACGCTGAGTGTTTTCTTCTTTCTCTCTCCAGATAGCGACCATATCACGCCTTAATCAAGATAATAATAAGGATATATTGACCGAACCCGCTTGTTATACTGAACTGGGGAACGTTGGTCCCGCTCCAACTTATAATTGTTATAAGACAAAGCAGGAAATTGGGGATTACCAGAATTCCCGTGCCTCCCAAACGAAGAAAGTGCATGCTGATGCATCATCTTCGGGTGTATTCATTACAGAGAACCGTTTCTCAGTATCCTTTACATCCTGGGTATGTGATACCGAATCAGGATCCCACATATGTAATCTGTTACATGGGCTACAGAAAGGTAGAGAACTGAGAACGGGTGATAAGTTTCATGAGATAGAAAACGGTGCAAGTGTTGCAGCCAAGTCTGTTGGTCACTATCACCCTGTATTACCAGAATACATTGATTCTGAACAAATGTTATTAGATACCGAACCTGATATACAAAATCATATCAGTCTCTTTATTAGTAAAGAAAGGATATAATTTTGTATTGTTGGATAATGTTTTGAACATTTCCTATATCAAGAGTTGATCGGTTCAGGCACGTTATCTAAAAGCATTGACGTTCTAAATCAAACCACAGTTCTTAGTATACAGAACACACACAAGAGGAAGAGTTCAGAAATGAACAAATCCTTCTTGAGGCATTGTAGACTAGGTCATATCAATGCGACTCGGCTAGCTAAGTTACATTTAGATGCATATTTAAATCTGTTTGAATTTACATCTTGTGAAACTTGCCTGTCAGTCACAAAGATAAGATGACCACAGCTCTGTTTGTTGGAAACAGAGAAAGAGTTAGTGAACTCTTAGGATTGATACATGCTGATGTATGAAGGTCCCCTGTCTACACATGCCAAGATCGGTTCTTTGTACTTCATTACATTCTCTAATAATCTCTCAAGATTCAGACATATGTTCCTGCTGAAACACAAGTCCGAACCTTTTGAGATATTCACAGAATATAAGTTAGAAGTAGAGAACCAAAATACGGGTAAAAGTATTATGTCCTGTGATGTGATCAAGGAGGAGAATACTTAAGCACGGAATTCCTGGAATATTCTAAAGGAGAATGAGATTCTCTCTCAGCCTTACTCCTCCGTATACACCACAGCACGTCGGTGTATCGGGGCGGAGCATTAGCACCCTATTTGATATGGTGTGCTCTATGATGAGTACTACTGAGTTTCCTATTTCCTTTGGGGAGTTATGCACTTGAGAAGCTGCATACCTATTGAATAGGGTTCAAATCAAATCAGTTGCCTACCACTTCATATATGATATGGAATGGGAAGAGCCCATATCTTAAGTTTGTTAAGATTTGGGGTTGTCCGGCCTATGTCTAAAAGCAAAATCCGGACAAGCTCGAGGCAATGTCTGTTATGTAGAACTGGAAATGTTCCAGCTATACAAAATGCAACTGATGATTTGGTAGAACCAAAGGATTCAATAGTTTCCAACAAACCTCAGCCTCTCCGCCGATCTAGTAGGGTTCTTCACCCACCTGAGAGATACTTCGGTTTCTCTATGACAGTGGGAGCGAAGATTGCATCATGAGATGATGACCCAACTAGTTTCGAGCTGGCCATCAGGAGTGGAACTCTGTAAGAATGGCTGGGTGCTTATCAATCTGAGATGGAATCCTTATACACCAACAAAGTATGGACTTTGGTTGCTTTATCTGAAGGGTTAAATCCCCATCAGGAGCAAGTATATCTTGAGAAGATTACTTGGTGTACATGGAAAAGTTGACACTTTCAAAGCTAGACTTGTTAAAGGTTTGCATCATAGACCAGGTATGGATTATATTGAAACCTTTTCTAAGGATCTATGCTTAAGTCCATCCAGATCCTACTTGCCACGGCTACATACCATGACTACGATATCTGGTGGTTGGGTGTCATGACTGCTTTTCTAAATGATGTTTTAGAAGAGAACGTCTATAAGTACACAGCCAGAGGGCTTCGTAAACAGTGGGAGCAGCGGAAACATGTGCAAGATGTTTTATATGATAAAACAGGCATCGCGGAGTTGGAACATCTGTTTTGATGTGGTAGTCAAAGAGTTTGACTTCATCAAAATGGTAGATGAACCTTGTATATACGAAAAGGTAGTAGAGAGTATGGTGGTGATCCTCGTAGAGTACGTGGATGACATACTCTTGATAAGGAAGGAGTTTCCTATGCTACGCTCGGTCAATCTCCGCTTATCACAAGGATTCTCCATATAGGATCAAAGTGATACCTCCTAAATCCTGGGTTTTGGATCTATGAGATAGATCTAATTGGATGTTAGGACACTCACTAGTTGTAGTGAGATGGTATCAATCGATCCTGGGGAGAATCACTGGAAAGGTTCCAGGGTGATAAGAACGACTGAATATCAGTCGCAGGCATTGTCTTTACCCTCAGCGGAGGGACGGTATGTTGGAAGAGTTCCAAGCTAGATACCGTGACATACTAGACGATTAAAGGCAAGATACATCGTTACCAAGGATGCTACCAAAGAGGTGTTCTGGATATTTAAGTTCATAAGATGAACTTCGTTCCTACCATTGTGTGACAATAGAGTTGTGGCTTTAGCCAAGGAACTACCGTCCCATCAGAAATCCAGATATAATTCTTAGGCAGTATCACCTGATCATGGAGATGGTTGATCTCCAGGGAGATCGAGGTTAGGAGAGTAGACACAGAGGACAACAGCGCAAATCCACTCACAAAGGCCTTTTTTCCCAGTAGAGACTTTTATGGGATGGTTGAGTATGAGATACTTCAACCGCAGCTAATTGTTGGGTATGCGATACCATAACAGATGGCCCTAGTGCAAGTGGGAGATTGTTAGTTATATGTATGCCCTAGAGGCCCTTACTGTACATACGATGTATATTGTAGTGGATGCTAGGACATATATAGGGAGGACTTTCTTGCTCGACATGATAGTATGCTATCTGGTTGTACTTTATCTAAACATGTACTCTGATTGTCTCTATATTACATGTTGATAAAGCCCTTAGGATATGTACTCGACTACTGGGACTATGATGAGATCATACTAGTGGGGCCACGGTAGTCGACGAGTACATCCTATAACTGTTCCTAGTCGAGGGTGTATCGAGACAGGGCATCGATACACCAGAGTAGACTAGCGTATACGCATCTTGACCCATATGATGGGCGATGGATGATCCCATATCCATCGGTGTTTGACATCAAGGATGGTGTACGGGTGCTCAGTGGAGACTGGGTACACTGGACGGACTCGCCGAGAACTCCCAGATGGTATTATACCATACGTCAGATGGCAGTTCTCCGGTGACACTGGTAAAGAGTAGTCTGTCGACCCGATATCGTCATAGAGTCTTGTGTGATTCCCACTGTGCTTTGATTTCCATCATACCACGTCCAAGAGGGTGTGGAAAAGGGTGGCTTTTGGGTACAGTCCCGAATCATATGGAGGCAATGAGCGATAGGAGGGGATTCGTCTCTCCCGGTATAGGGAGTTGATGTTGTGCTGTGTTCGATTGGCTATAACCGGAAATCCCTGGCCAGGGTTGCTGAGATTTACTGGTAAGTGTTATCAGTAGTTTCTCGAAACGTTATAGACCTCAAATCGACACGACTTATCAAGCTACTGGGGTCTGACGTTTACCACCCCTAGGTGAGATATGCAACATATCAAACGACGAGACCGGACTGTACGGGAGTGTTACTGTTTGGATTCACATGAGAATGTACAGGCTTGCTTGTTGATCTTCTGAGCGCTCAATACCTGGGTAGCTGTTACGTTTAGCTGACCGCTTGCAGCTTGTGGGTGTTTGATATGATCATCACCTACTGCCGGCGTATTGACGATTCTTTAGAGTCCTACACAGAGGTTTCTTGACTCAGGAAAAACGGAGTAAGGGCACATATGTGATATGTGCGGGACCGAGGATAATACGATATGAGATACCGTATTATATTCTCGCGATATTTGATATCAGCCGGGTCATCGGATCAAGTGTTGATTCGATGAATCGGTACGGATAAATATTAGCCGGTTACATGCGATTTAGCCGGATTGTCGGATCAAGTGTTGATTCGATAATTTAATGTATAATAATATATATGATATATTAAATTGCATTAACTAATATTTTCTCACTAAAAGATTATTTTTCTCACTCGGGTAATACATTGATATATATACGATATATGTTAAATGTATTATTTTATTTTGTTACGATAAATATTATATATGTGATATATAATATTGTAACATGATATGATAACTAATGCAACTTGTTTAGTGGAGTTTAAACATGATTAGGGTTTGGATTAGGGTTAAGCTTTCTAGATGTTTCTAGAAGCTTTTCATTTTGTCATGATAAAGATTTTTTCAAGTGACTCATGCTTTAACCCAACCCAAACCCTAACCCTAGTTAATTCTCTACAAAGGTTCACTTGACCATGGTTGCATAATTCTATCATATTATTCTTTTCCTATTCATCACAAAAGGATTCTAATGTTGTTCATCATCTTCTTCCTTCGTATTCTTTGCTTGAAATGGTTTCTTGCTTTGATTTTTGTGATGGATAAATATGAGAAAAAGATAAATAAAGAGAGCAAAAATCCTACTTCGTCATCCTCATCTTCCCTTGCCATTTAGATGAGGGTGTTCACATCATTTCATGAGTGTTAGCTTGTGTTAAAGAAACTTCAAGGTAGATCATCTTAGTATCGAAGATCGGAAGCAAAGGTTGCGTCTTTCTCTTCGTAGAAACTCTCGAGAGTCCGGATCCCGATGATCGCAGCGAAGGGACCACAACACGGAGCATATGAAGTGAAGGACCGGATCTACAAAGGTTGTAATCCCTCTCACTTAGTGTTAAAGTGTTTAGCATGCTTGTTTTCGCCTAATCTCTAGTTTAAAGTTCCGTATTCGGGTTGTTCGGCACGGCTAATTTTTAAATCGGGCATGGTTGATGCCTCGTAGACCCTTGTGCGCGTGCCTAGCAACCCTACAGACTTGGCCCTGTAAGATAAAATATATAAGAACCGATGGCATTATAACTCTTACAACAAAATTTTGAGAGGAATATTACCTGAAGTGGATTTATCATTTGCGCTCCGAACTGCACGCGCCACTTATCTGCGAGCAGTGGATAGGGCGACAGGGGCCTCTTCGGAGGGAGTATCAGCACTAGGGACGGTGCTGGGGCCCGCTCCCGTAGCCAAAGCGGCCCGGCATGCCTTAGCTTCGCACCTTGACCGTTTCCTCTCCTCCCGAGCTGTCACGATGGATCTCTTCGACGCTTCCTTCAAGGCGTCGTCGTCCTCGTTCAGAGATGCCTCCAGAGCCTTTAAGGCGTCTCTCTTCGGCTCTTCGAGACGGACCTCCTGCGGTGGCCCAGAGGGAGCAGGATCATCGGCAGCTGGCAGAGCAGTTGCGTCACTTTGCGGGAACGGCATTGAGGTTTCTGCAATAAAAAGGGAGAGATTAGATTGACCATAACACAAGGAGAATAAAAACTTGATGAATTGAAACTTACTGAGGCCTAAAGACGCTCTAAGGCGTTCCTCCTCTTGGAAGGCCTTGAGTGAAGCGGCGATGGCTTCTTCAGTGGTGATGCCTATTGGAAGAAAAGAAGGAAAAATATTAGTCAAAGGTAATAATAAAGATATGATGCAATAGAAAATGCGACTAGTGATTACCTGAATCCGCAAGCTTAGCCAGCCATGCGTCACGCCTTGCCAACCACTCTGAAGTTTCGAGAGCGACCTCCAAGTCTGTATCATCCGGCGGCGGCATGACTAATCCCTCGTTAGTCCCATATTCGATCAGGCCCTCGGCATAGGAAGCATGGGGTTCCTGACCAAACGCGACATCTGCGGCGAAGAGCGACTTCTTTTTCTTCTGCCCGCCAACCCTAGGTGCATGCAGGATTGACTTACGTTTAGCAGCCACCTTGGAATGGCGGGTCCCGATGTCTGCACCTACACCGGACTCCGGCGAGGCCACAACCACTATCTCCACTGGGGCACGGGGCACTAGAGGTGCATCTGCAATATCAGGGAGCGTCGATCCGTGTGGAGGACTTTGCGCACGCGATGGCCCGGTTCTAACCTCTTTTAGAGGAGCAACTACTGGAGTCCTAGGAACCAAAGGAGCGTTGCGGTTGCTGCCTGGAGGCATACCCTTACGATCGACCAGAAGTCGCCTTTCCTCCTTTATAACGGCTCTTGTTGCATGATTGTACTAGTCTTTGTACACATTGAGGAGTCGTGGAGCGCAAGCCGGCGCACTGATAAAAAAATGAGAGCCTGTATTCAGTCGCATGAAATGATGCAGCGCGTTCTCCATCCCTTCTTCAGTGGCAGCGGGTTCTAGCAAGAAGGCTTCCAAGGGGACCCCTTGATCGTAGCCCAGTTGTTGGGCAAAAAGATGCGGGTTGTACCTCATAAAAATTGCCACACCGTTCTGCCTAAATACTAGGAAGCCCGGTCTAATGGAATATAAGTGAAGGGTCTCCCGGGCCGTCAAAATTGAGGCTCCATCCTTAAGGACATCTTGTAATGGCCGCATCGCAGTGGTAGACGCCTTTCCAATGGTCAATACCTTATCGACAAAGGACATCCCGGCTCCAACGGTGTGAGGGCGAAGGAGTAAACCCCTGGCGTTCCGTGGTGATGGGGTTACAATTGATGCGCCGATCAGCTGTATAATGCGAGGAAAACCTCACTTGTCAAAGAACGAGGGCCTTTTATGCACGCCGAAGACACCCGCAGTGTGTAGCTCGAGCCACGATACAAAGTAGTGCATCGGGAAGACCACGTGCAGTACCCCGGGCTCATTAGCATCCGCTGCTCTACTGAGGCCATGATATAAGTGTGCCAAGCCGGCGATCCCTACAGCCACCTTTACCCCAATGGCCATCTGGTGGGCTGGGTAAAAGACAGAGGGCCACATACGGTGAGAGTGCATTGGGATCGCAAACCAACTCAGCCACAACCTGAGAAATCCTAAGAAAAAGGCCTCCTCGTCCATCTCAGGGGCCGCAATTTCTGCAAAAGACATAGTCGGGAAGTCCGGAAGGAAAAAACCCTTTTGGTCTATCTCCTTCGCCGGCAGATTATCTAAACCTAGACCGAAAGGGTCATCCAGGGTAGCAAACTTGGCAGCTTCTGATGAGAGGACGCTTGGGTGAAGGAAAAGAGCGATGAAATCCTCAAAGCTAACTCCGCGACTCCCATGTTCGATGAAAAGGGCCTCATAGATGTTCAACACTTTAATTAAGCTTGGAAATTGGTGTTGAACAGCATTCTCCGGCATGAGCCCCCTTACCACCGGCTTAGCACCGAAGGCGTACTCATCCGTCGGGAGCAACTCCTCATAATGTTCTCCTATAACCGGTAAACCGGATACCTCCATAAACTCTTCCAAAAAGATTGACACTTCCCGATCCATGGGGAGGAAAGTGTGGGTGGGAATGTTCCACTGCTCCAGGAAGGCCTTGAACCACCAGGTGGGAAGCGTGGGATATTGGAACAGAGAGACGTACACTGCGGTGTACAATCCTAACTTTATCAACTGCGACTTCTTCGTCGACAGGATATACCGGGCCCACGGCAGATAGCCGATTGGGTGGCGGGGGATCAGACCGATATTATATGATTGCCCCCAAGGTCACGCCTCGCCTTGACAGATACGGCGTCCTAGGATATCCAAAACCATGGGACGCTGGACCGGGATTGCATCTATGGCCGGATGAAGAAAACCCTTCGATGTCCAATCAACCATCTCCACGGCATACTGCACCGAGGGTAGGGTGGCATAGTGAATCGTTGTGATGGGTTCTGACGGCACTGCGCAGGTGAAGCTCCGTCGACCCATGATAATATGATTATACCATGACCCCCAAAGGTGGAGACTCTTGTATTCCGGGTCGTACTTCTTAATCATGGCCAGGACTTCGCGGTCCAAGGGCGCTTCGGGAAATCCCTCCTCCGAACGAGCAAACGGGAATGAGGTATCGAGAGACATGATCGCTGCAAATGAACAGAAATTAGCCGTTAGTGCTGCAATTCCAACGTTTGGCGTTTAAAAATTTTCAATTAACTGAATTTAAAAATTAATTAAATTAAAATCAATCACACTACACTGCAGTGCAGTGGGTAGGGAACCAAATGGGGACCCACAAAATCTGGATGAAAATGCCTTATTTAATAAGACAGCCTCATCATTGGGTAAGACTGTCAGTTAAAGAAAAGATCCCTAAGAGAATATTCTCATCAGTGGGGAATCCCTAGAGACAAGGAGAAAATATCATCTTCCAGAGCAAACCCCTGTCACAGAATGACACTTGTCAAATTCTGGTCTCAAAGGAATAAAATTCCTTAAAAGAGCATAGCTCTATGATAATAATGGAAAGGTCCATCAGAAAAATTTTACATTTAAAAGAAATAAAATTTTTGGAATCTTGAAAAATCCATGAAAAACTTATGAAAAAATTCTTCATTTTTCAGATCTGAAAGATTTACAGTTGATTCAAGAGCAAAGCTCTGTTCATGGATTAGAACCCATGAACAAGATCTCTGCAGATCTATAAGTTTTTGAGAGCAAAGCTCTGTTTATGAAACCCTAAAGGGATTTCTTAGATCAAAAGATCTATGAGAGCAAAGCTCTTTTGGTTAAGATTGATTTAAATTAATTTGATTTAAGTTAATTTTACCTAAAGTTTCTAACTTTAGAAAAATGAGCAAAGCTCTGAAGTTCTTAAGCAAGAGTAAAGCTCTAGAAAATCAAAAATCTTGAAATGGTGAAGATTTCCTAAGGGCCATAGGTCCTATTTATAAGGCGCTTGCGCCCCTTCAGCTCACCCCTGATCCAACGGTCAAGAGCTTGCCACCGCCGCACTCACGTGCGCGCCACGTGAGCGCAACGGTGGGGGGGGGCATTTGTTTCCCCCAATCAGAGCAAAACTCTGTTGGAAATTCAAAATTCAAATTTTGAAGCAACGCTTCAAATCTCGGGCGTAACGCGCCACGTGTCAGGCGCAGATGCATCAGCGCAGCGCCCAAGAAGGCGCGCCCAATCAGAGCAAAGCTCTATTTAAGGAAAAATTAAAGGAAGCAACGCTTCAGTTGCGCAAGCACTGCGCTGCGCGACACGTGTCAGCGCAGTTGCGCTGCGCTTTGCGTTGCGCGACAGGTGTCAGCACAGTTGCGCTGCGTGACACGTGTCAGCACAGATGCGCTAGCGCAGTTGCGCTGCGCGACACGCGTCAGCGCAGATACGCTAGCGTAGTTGAGTTGCGCTTTGCGCTGCGCGACACGTGTCAGCGCAGTTGCGCTGCGCTTTGCGCTGCTTGACACGTGTCACGCTGTCACGACCCAAAGTTCGGCCCGTGACCAGCACTTAACCACGCAACGCCTATAGGCGTAACATGACTAAGTAAGCCGAACTCAGAAAACAAAACCATTAAAATTTGGAGTGTTAAAACATTTAGAAAACTTTAAGTTACTTAGTAGCAATCCTTTTTGGTTCAAGTTATTATTTAAATCATTTTTTAACAACATTTCCTTTTTAAAAGTTTGTCCCGAAATCGGGTAAAGGCGAGATATAATTAAAAGTAACGTGGGAAATAAATAAAGTATCACAATAGGAGAATCGCGCCCAACGGCGGAGAAATCACCTCAAAATAATATACGATGCCGAAGCAAAGAATGAGCAGTAAAGTGAAAACAAATATCATAAGAGGTAAAACTGCATGAATAAAGTCGGCTCATAACGAGCTCGACACCAGAGTACAATAACATACATCGTCCTCACAACTGTCTCTAAGTCAATACATGAAAGTAGATGGAGAGTACTAGATACATCAAGATACAACTGAAAAGTAAACAGATACCGTACAAAACCCACCTAATAGCAAAAGGGCTAACACGCCTCAGCAATGGTATCTGTGTCAAAAGGTGCGGTAAACAGCCAGCCGCGACTACTCCCAAGGGTAACCTGCAAGCACTGTGGCACAACGGGGGTAAGTTGCCAACTCGCGAATAGTAGATAACATATAAAGGTAATCGCGAGTATGCACGTACTGCGATACTCTAACCTATGCCAACAGATAACATCTATATGAAGAACTGATTACTCATATCAGGCAGCAAATGTAATCTAAAAGTCTCCCCATATGATGTGCAAGGTATGCAATAATCATGTCTGGTATGGAATCTAACAACCCTATATAGTATGAGCAGGGTATGCGATAGTCATGTATGGCATGTGTATTATATCAGGTACAATCGGTACAGGATGAGACGTCAATACTAAATGCTGAGTATGGGAATAAATAGTGTCTACACGGAATATCAACGTGGAAAAATGACCGGTGTCCATCAATACACTCAATTCCCAGTAAAACTCAGGCGCCGTCATCCACATCGGCCCTCAAATCCTGTGAATCTCATACAATCGTGAGTGCCCAACATCGGTACCCAAATCTCATAAAATCAACCGTGTCCAGCATCGACACGCAAATACTCCAGTATGGGGCGTCCGTCCATCGGATCTGCCCACGGGCTCCGTCTGCGGAATCGGCCCTCGGCCCCCGGCAGTACGCGCCGTCCCGTATCCATCTATCAACTCTGGTCGGTATCCTCCGGATAATCGCCAGGTCTAACCAATCACCGGTAGGTAGTAGTCCCTCTGCCGGGCTCACCGTCGAACAATACGAGCCTTCTCCCCCCGGGGTACCATACCGGGTCCGCCATGTACCCGCAATCGGTGCCTACCTCTCCTCGAATCGGGTATACTCACACAAGCTCTCTGGAACCGAGAAAACTCATGGTGGACGCACTAAAATATCATTTCAGGGGAAACCGGGTTTTTAAACAGTGCGTATTTTCTTAAATTAGTACTCCGGTTCCCAAATCCAGAAATCACATAATCAAATACAATGTGTAATCCATGCAACATGTCATATGGCGCTAAGAGTAAAAGAAAGGGGGAAACCGCTCTTTTGAAAGATCTAGTTTTGAGAATAACGCCTGCAGTCCCTTAGTTTTTAAAACAAGTCTATATCATCCATGTATGTTGCATATGAATATGTGTATCGGTATGGATGTGTGCATGGATGAGTATGCAAAGTGGATATAGCAATGTACATGTGCACAACTGTAGACATATGATGCGTATGCGCCCAAGTAGGGTTATATCAATGAAGGTACTCACGAAAGTGCATATACAGTGTGCATGGTATGAATGTCCATATGAATAGCAGGTGGCAAATCATGACAACATCAAATAAGCAGAATCAAACATGAGGTTTATAGCAATCATATAATGTGAGTGTCATGGCAATCACTAACGGTGTGAGTGTAGCATATAAATCGTGCTCGTGCAACTTGGACCGTTAGTGACAGTGCAGTGTTCTATACTACCAGTTCTATATATATAAGACGGTATGCCACTCTAGTATGCATGTATGAACACATAAAACTAGCATCCTATTACGCCCTGACGCTTAACGCCATACGGGCGATTTCCCCGTAGATGTTAAATCTACTCACCTGGTCCCGTGCTAAGTATAGCCGACCACCTGCTTCCCTTTCCTGGCGGCGTCTGACGTACCCGCCTGCGAACCTGGAATTAACACAAGAATCCCAATATATCAAAATCTCATAAAACGCGATATCGGAACGAAACGAGAAACTCGCGTCGCGAATTAACGCGCGTGCGTGCGATACGCTGGAACGTGTGTGTGTCCAGAACTCGATCCGATACGCTGAATCACAGAATCCACTCGCGTATCGCGCGTAATTAAATACCAGAAAATGACATACAGTCCCAGATTTTACCCAGGTTAGGATATTACAAAACTATATATACCCTGGACCCACAAAATATAGCAGACACCTGTACCAAAAACCCTAGCCCCTAACCCCCTAGTCTGGCCGCAAATTGCGGCCAGAACGGATATTTCGGCGGCCTTAGGTTGAAGTGGTGGGGTCGGGCTCTGGTGGTGGGGTCAGGGTGTCACCTGTTGGCTATGGTCCAATCAATTTTATTCTGAACCAACACGGGTAACAGCAGATCTCAAAAAGCCATGTTTTTGTTTAAAACGTAAAGTTTGGTCCAATCTGAAAACTGAAGGTATTTTCGTGTAATCTGGTGTTATCCTAGGCTATCCTGGCCTCAACAACACTTACTTAGGATAGTCTACCCAACACCAACTTCACTTAACCACATTTTCACATAAAACACCAAAACAAGCACGAAACGCATAAATATTGCTAATCGAAGCTACTTCTACACAACTAAGAAAACAAGGAAGGAGTTTAGAAGTTATACCCCAGTAGGAACCTCATAAACAAGGAGAAGGAGAAGAAGAAGAGGGGTGGAGCTTGCTGGGGTGCTGCTGTTGCTTCCTGGAATAGTTGTTGCTGTTTGAAGCTGAAGCTGTTTAAGGCTGAAGCTGATGCTTGATTGTTTTCTGTTGTGTTGTTGTGTTGTGTGGTGTTGTGTGGTGTTTTGTGGTGTTGTGTAGAGTTGGGGCTGTTTGGAAATAGGGTATTGCTGCTGCTGATGCAGCTGAGGCTGATAATAAAATGGTTTAGATGTGTATTGGAGCTGAACAGTTCAGCTGATGCTGATGTGTTGAAATGATGAAATGGCTGATTGAAGATGGGCTACTGCTGAAACATCAGCTATTGTTGCATTGGTGAGGTGTGTGAGTGAGAAGGATGTGAGTAAGAGGGAGGGTGTGGAGGCTATGATAAAGTTTTGAAGGGAAATTGGGTGTGACCTTTTCTTAAGCCACCATTTTCTCTCTTTATCAAAGCTAACATGACACCTATCATTCTCTCTCTCTCTCCTCAACCCAAGTCAACCCCAAAAGAATATTAAACCCTTTATATTTTTAGAAAAACAAATTCTTAATTTAAAACTAATTAACCTAACAAGAGGGGTTAGGCCACCATGGTTGCCTAAACATGGTTTAACCCAATTTTAACCCTAGGTTACATGCACATGTTTGTGCAAGCTTAGGAAAATTCTAGAAAAATGCTTATTAATTTTGAAAAAAATTTGAAAGTCAACTTGGTAAACTTTTATTAAAGAATTTCACTAATAAGAATATAATTAGTTACTAATACAATCCTAGTTGTTACGGTCCCCCCCCCCCTTAAGAAAATTCGTCCCCGAATTTAAAATATAAGACTACGCGTACCTTCAAAAAGATGAGGGAATTTCTTCCGCATCTCCCCCTCGGCCTCCCAAGTGAACTCCTCACCGTTTGGGCTGCGCCAAAGAACCTTCACCGACAGCAGGATCCTAGATCGAAGTTTCTTCACCTACCGATCCAATATCTCCACTGACTGCATGGTGAATGAGAGGTCGAGCTCAAGATGTACTGTCGGATGGTGGATCGTGTGGGAAGGGTCATGAAGATATCTGCGTAGCATCGATACGTGGAAGACGGGGTGGACATCTGAAAGTCTGGGTGGAAGAGCCAATCGATACGCTTCTGTGCCGACCCGCTCGAGGATCTCGAAGGGACCTATGAATCTGGGGCTAAGCTTCCCCTTCCGTCTAAACCTCATCACTCCCTTCATCGGAGAGACCCTCAGAAAAACGTGATCGCCAGCTTCGAACTCTAAACTGCGGCGGCGTCTGTCAGCATACGATTTCTGCCTGCTCTGAGCCGTCCTCATCCTGTCTCGAATCAGCTGTATCTTCTCGGTCGTCTCCTGTACGATCTGTGGCCCCAAAACACTGCTCTTGCTGAGCTCTGTCCAACAGAAGGGCGATCTACATCTCCTCCCATACAAGGCCTCGAAAGGTGCCATCTGTATAGTGTCCTAGAAGCTATTGTTGTAGGAGAACTCAATCAAGGGTAAATGATGATCCCAGCTACCACCAAAGTCTAACACGCAAGCTCGGAGCATGTCCTCGAGAGTCTGAATGGTCTGCTCTGACTGTCCGTCGGTCTGCGGATGAAATGCCGTGCTGAAACTCAAACGAGTGCCCAAAGCCTCCTGAAGCCTCTGCCATAATCTGCTGGTGAACTGGGTGCCTCGGTCTGACACAATGCACGTCGAAACCCCATGTAGTCGCACAATCTCGTCGATATAAATCTGAGCGTACTGAGCAAATCCGAAAGTCGTCTTCACTGGTAGCAAGTGAGCTGCTTTCGTCAGACGATCCATGATTACCCAAATGGAGTCATACCCCCGCCTAGTCCTGGGTAGACCCACAACGAAATCCATCGAAATATGTTCCCATTTCCACTCCGGAATGGGTAACGGCTGTAGCTCTCCCGCGGGCCTCTGGTGCTCGGTCTTGACTTGCTGACAAGTCAGGCATCTTGATACGAAATCAGCAATGTCCCTCTTCATTCCATCCCACCAGTAGACTTCTCTCATATCATGGTACATCTTGGTGGAGCCGGGATGGACACTGTACACTGATCGATGTGCCTCCTCGAGAATATCGTGCCGCAATCCCTCAGCATCTGGTACGCACAGTCTAGACCCAAATCGTAATACCCCCTGATCATCGACCGCGAACTCGGAGAATCTGCCATGTCCAATCTGTGCCGTGATCTCTGAGCAACGGTCGTCCCTGCGATGTGCCTCATATATATGGTCAAGAAACTGTGGGCGTGCACGAACGTACGCAAGCTGTCCCCCGATCTGTGTGAACTCGAACTGTACTCGACCGTCGCATAGTATCTGCCAATCTGCTGACGACTGCCTCTGTACTGCCCTCAAGCATGAAAGACTACCCCCGGGCCTCCTGCTCAAAGCATCTGCAACTACATTAGCCTTGCCCGGGTGATACAAGATCTCGCAGTCGTAGTCTTTCACCAATTCCATCCAACGGCGCTGTCGGAAATTCAGGTCTCGCTGCTGAAATATATACTTTAGGCTTTTGTGATCAGTGAATATCTGGCACGACTCACCATAGAGGTAATGTCGCCAGATCTTAAGTGCAAAGACCACTGCAGCCATCTCCAAATCGTGAGTGGGGTAGTTCTGCTCATGTTTCTTCAATTGGCGGGAAGCATATGCGATCACCTTGCCATGCTGCACCAATACGCATCCCAGCCCCACTTGTGAAGCGTCACAATAGACTACAAACCCGTCTGATCCTTAAGGCAAAGATAACACTGGCGCCGTAATCAAGCAAGTCCGTAGCTGCTGGAAACTGTGCTCGTACTCCTCCGTCCAAACGAAAAGAACCCCCTTCCGGGTCAAATCGGTCAAGGGTGAAGCAATACGGGAGAAATCCTGCACAAATCGCCTGTAGTAGCCGTCCAGTCCTAGAAAACTGCGTATCTCAGTAACGGATGTAGGTCTGGGCCAACTCCGCACGGCCTCGACCTTCCTCGGGTCTACACATATACCATCCCGTGAAATCACGTGACCCAAGAAGTCTACGCTGTCCATCCAAAACGCGCACTTGGAGAATTTTGCATAGAGCCGGTGCTCCCTCAAGGTCTGCAGTGTAATCCGCATGTGCTGCTCATGCTCCTCTCTGCTCCGGGAATACACCAATATATCATCAATGAAAACGATGATGAACAAGTCAAGATACGTCCTGAATATGCGGTTCATTATGTCCATGAAAGCTGCTGGCGCGTTGGTGAGTCCGAACGACATCACCAAAAACTCATAATGGCCATAACGCGTACGGAAAGTTGTCTTCGGAATGTCCTCCGGTCGAACTCTCAGCTGATGATACCCTGATCGCAAATCGATCCTCGAAAAATATCCTGCCCCCTGAAGCTGGTCGAACAAGTCGTCGATGCGTGGCAACGGATATCTGTTACGCATGGTCACCCGGTTCAGCTGCCGGTAGTCGATACACAGACGCAAACTGCCGTCCTTCTTCTTGACAAATAGGACCGGAGCACCCCAAGGAGAAACACTGGGTCGAACGAGTCCCTTGTCCAGCAAATCTTGCAACTGACTCTTCAACTCACTAAGCTCCGCCGGGGCCATCCGATAAGGCGGTATAGAAATAGGCCCCGTGCCGGGAATCAAATCAATACGGAAAACAACATCACACTCAGGCGGCAGCCCAGGAAGCTCGTCAGGGAATACGTCAGGGAACTCGCATACACTCGGAACCTGGTCCAGTGGAACATCCGTGGCCCTAATCTCAGCAACATAGGCTAGGAATCCCTGGCATCCCTTCCTCGAAAGCTGTCCAGCGTGAAGAGAAGAAATCAAAAGGTGAGGGGTGGCACCACGGTCACCCTGCACAACAAAAGTCGACTCGCCGGAAAAACAAAATCTAACAGCCTTCTCGCGGCAGTCCACAGACGCATAGCACGTGGCCAACCAATCCATGCCCAAAAGAACGTCGAAGTCCAACATCTCCAGAAGGATCAAGTCGACAGGAAAATCTCTCTCGCCAATACGGACAACACAGGATCGGAACACGTGCCTAGTAACAAACGACTCTCCTACGGGAGTGGTCACTACAAGTGGCTGATCAAGAAACCCAGACTCTACCCAAACTCGGCACAAAATGTGTGGAAACGTACGAGTGCGTGGATCCGGGATCGAATAATACGTATGCATCAATAGTACATACTGATAAGGTACCTGAGACCACCGCATTGGACGCCTGCGCGTCCTGATGCGTCAACGCGAAAACCCATGCCTGCCCTCCACCTGTAACTGGCGGTCCCCTGCTAGCAGCTGGCTATACTCTGCCAGTAGCTGGCTGTCCTCTGCTTCGGCCGCCTCGTCCTCTAGGAACAAACCCTCCGCGACCATGGCCCCTCTGTGCATGAGTCTGACATGGAGCAACTGTGGGTACAACAGGCAATGCCCTCTGGGGTGGAGAAGGTGGAAGTTGTTAGTGTATATGCCCTAGGGGCCATTATTGTATCATACTAGTTTGTATATTACTTAATGGAAGCTTGGGATATTCACATGTATATAACAGTCTAGCTAAATATGGTAGTATGCCACTTGGTTTTGCTATCTTAATATGTGAGTATATGTATTGATAGAGCTCTTAGGATCTTGCTTGACTACCAGCGTTGCGATGGCAGTCACACTAGTGGGGGCTGGGTAGTCTACAAGCACATCCTTATTCAGGTCCCTAGTCGTTGGATTATCGAGACAGAGCATCGATACTCCGGAGTAGACTAGTGTGTACGCTTCTCATCCCAGTTGGGAAGATGGTCTGTCCCACAGCCGTCAGTACGTCGTACTGGAGATAGTATGCAGGTGCTCGTTAGGTTACGGGTATACCGGACAGGACTCACAGGGAACTATTGGTTGGTTTTATACCAGTCGTCAGTGAACAGTTCCCAGATGACATGAGTACAGCATAGTCCGCAGACTTGACACTGCTACTTCGCCTCGAGTGTGTCCCACTGTTCTTAGATTGCTACCCTACCACGACTCAAAGGAGTCGTGCAAACAGGTAGCAGTTGGGTGCAGTCCCGAGCACTTGGAGGCAGTGGCGGTTAGACAGGATTCGTCTCTCCCGGTATTGGGGGTTGATATCGCGCTGTGTCAGAGAGCCATAACGCAAAGTCCCTGGCCAGGGCAAGCGAGATTTGCTGGTAGGTTCCAGTAGTTTCTCAGGGTGTAATGGGCTTCGCTCCGACACGACTTATACCGCTATTAGGGGAATGACGCTTGCCGCCCCCTAGGCCCGATATGCGATAGTCTTAGACGAACGGACCGGACTGTATGGAGATTGTCACATCAGACTCAGTAGGAGTTCGGATGGGTTTCCTCATCGGCCTTCTTATCGACATCTACCTGGGGACCGTTACGTACAGCTAGTGCCGCTTGCGGTCTGTGGTTAAACCCACTGCCAGCGTAGTAGTCGAGTCTCTAGAGTCCCACACAGAGAGTTTCCCTACTCCAGGCAAAACGATATAGAGGTCGTATGGTTTTACGACAAGGGTTCGGACGCATACGTGTGTTTACGCACGTATGACTTTCGGACAGTTTTTACCAGTCGGCTTTGGTTTAAGCCAGTTACTGGTATCCGGTTATTGGATTTATACAGTCTAAAATTTTTTCCGTATTTTTGCGGAAAGGAGGGGCGTTCTCGTAATTGTGCGAGAAGCTTCTAGAAGGTGGTGACTAAGGAGGTTTAGGTGGCATATACAATGATTATGATTAGTGAGTCACCTAGATGATTCATACATGTCTTTTGTCCATGGAGATGAATCATCACTAGATATTATCAAGCATGGTTGTTAAATTGATATATTTTCTTTTCTTGATAAAAAGAAATGCTTGATATATATTATGATATCTCACTATTCTCATTTCATTATCATTATCATCTTCTCTCTCCTCAAGCTCTCCCTCTTCAAACCCTAATCCTCCCCTCTCATGTGTTGAGTACAAGGATTAGTTAGACTAACTAAATCATAACCCTCACTCTATATCACCTAGCTTCTTTGATTAGCACTTAAAGAAGGTTAGTTGCCTCAAGTTTAGAGGCTAAGCTTGGAGTAAAGCTCTCGGGTGGATCATCTACTACTTCGAGAAGGCCGAGGAGGAGGAGGAGTTCGTAAAGACGAAGGACACGATTCGTTAGGTATAATCCCTAAACATAGTAGTATAGAACTTCTATGTTTCATGTTAGTTATCGTTTAGCTTCGATTCATGCGGTTAGTCGATATTTAAGCAAAGAACAAGATCGTTTTTTAAATTTCCGCCTCCCCGCAAGTCGTGAGGTGTTGTACATCGACTTACAATGGTATCAGAGCCTCGCTAAACAATAAATAACTTACTTGCAAATTTGTATGAATTTCGAACGGAAAAAACGAAACCGGAAAAGCCCGAAATCATATGTTTCTGTCGATTTTTAAATGAAGTCCAAAAATTTTTCAGGGAGGTTCAGAAAGCTTAAAATGACAGTAGAAGAACACCCAAGAAATTTGGGCCCCTGAATTGTCTACCGAGCCGCGGAACCGCGGCGGATCCCACCGATCCGCCGCGCTTCCGCCGCCGAGTTGGCGAGTCAGGAACCCAAATTTACTGTGTTGGTTCTATGCGATATTTGGTATTTTCTGGAATTTTTTATTTTTGCTCAGGTTTCAGATTTACAGAGAAGTATTGGAGCAAAATTAAAAGTGTTTAATCGATCGAAATTATACAGTATTTGCTTGTTGGATTATATCTGTGTTTGTATAATGTGTTCGTAAACCTCCCCTAACTGCTAGTATGTCGGTTGGCAGGGGGTTGCACATTTCTGTAATGGATTTTATCTGTTTGTGCATATGAACTGTGTTGGACTGTTGTGATGTATAGCCGGGGTTATGTGATGGGTTATTATTTAATTCATTTGATGTAAATGTAATTTGTTGTAATATTATTTTGCGGGGCACATCCAGGTTGCGGTTGTAGCCACCGTTGTATTATTTCATTTTACTGTTTTTGCTCCTAGGACAGACCCAAGGAGGGGTGCACAAACTGCCGGGCGGGTAGTTTGCCGCACCCGCAGGGGGTCTTGGGTGGGGTAATGGATATTCATCACAACTGTGTAATCCGTCTTTTGTTGCAGGCTCAAAACAAACACGGATTGCTTGCAAATCCAATTAAGTTCATCTGTGATCTGGAATGAATATCATTGCGTCAGACGAATGTAAAATATCTATATATATGATAGCTATTTAGACGTCACTTATGTTTTACACCCGCGCTAGCCCAGCCCCCGCTCTGTCGTTAGTTAAGTAACCTAACGGGTAATGACGGGACCCCGTGGCGAATGCAGATGGCATAAGAGGACGTTGTATTTTCGTTGTTTTCTGCAATGATAGGTTAATGATGGAACGCATTATCTATAATGCAAAGAAAATAAACCAAAGTTTTAATCGTTGGAACAATTTAAAAGAAACCACTCGGTTAATTTTAAAAACAGATATTTTTAAATGCGGATCTTTAACCACTCCTTTTAAAAGCTATCAGGTTCCTTCGGTTATATCAAGTTCACTACGTTCACGGTTTCGCCAAAACCATTCGTATCCCTCCGTCATTTCATTTGGGTATTCAGTAGTATTCAAGCTATGCATTTTGGCCAAAGTCAAGGCATAGTGTTTGGTAGCTGCTGGGTTTTTCATTTGTTGCATAAGATAGATGAGTTGGTTTGGGACAGTCGTATTACCATTTGACCAAAGTCAGGGGTATATACGGATGGGTTCAAATTGACAAGATAATGACGGGTAGAACTTGACATATGACTTATGACATTTTGACCAAAGCCAAGGTCATAAGAGCATGGGGCAAAAACTTATATCGGGAATTTCTAAGAAACTGAAATTTGCAAAGAGATGCATACCATTTGGAGTTTGATGAATGTTGGTAGTACACCTTCAACATTATCATACGATGATATTTGGATCCCGATCCTACTGTGAGTATATGCTACTTATCAGGATATTCGTCACTTAACGATCAATGCTATAAACCAAGTAGGTGTCCAGAAAGGTGTCAGCGGGGTTACACCCCAGAGAAAAGAGGTTATTTAATTAAGGAACTTCGCGAAAGCGTTGGAAAACCTCCCTCGAAGTACCGACACCAGCCTAGCTGAACGGTTAAGCAAGAATTGTACAGTGAGAATAGTCCTGACTAATTCTTCTTTTATGGTTTGAGGAAGGATTCGAGAAACAGTGGGAGCCATCCAGTTTAGATAAACTAAAAACCATTCTAAACTTGCAAGAGCATCATGCTAAAGAGTTTTCTTCTCTCTCTCCTAATTGCAGCGACCCTGAAAATGACTGGACTTAAGTTACTTTTAGAGAAAAATATACTGACAGGGCCAAACTATAAAGATTGGCTGCGGAATGTCAAAATGGCTTTGACATATGACAAATTGGGGTACGTCCTCACCGCTACGGCACCTGCTGTCCCTGGTCCCAAATCCAGTAATGCGGATAAGGAAATCTGCAAAACCTAGGATTTCGATTGCGCGAAAGCCAAGTGCATCGTGCTTGCCTCGATGAACAATGAACATCATAGGAGGCACGAGGATATGGAACTTGATGCCATATTTCTCCATACAAAGGAACTTTATAGAGAGCAATCTCGTATAGCAAGATACGAGACCTCTAAGAACTTGTTTCGAGCGAGGTTGGCTGTCGGGTCATCGGTAGGAGAACATGTCCTAAAGATGATCGGCTATATAGAAGAGCTCGCAGACCTGGGGACGACTTTGGATAATGAGCTCTATACAGACCTTATTCTCCAGTCCCTTCCTTCCACCTACGCCCAGTTTATCCTGAACTTCAACATTCAAAGAAAAGAAGTTGAACTTCCGGAACTCCTGAACATGTTAAGGAGTGCAGAGGGCACCTTGCAGAAGGCAAGGGAAACACCCGCTATGTTTGTTGGCGGTGCATCTTCTTCCGGGTCCAAGGCTAGGGCCAAAGGAATGAAGAAGAAGGCCGCACCCAGACCTAGAGGAGGTGTAAGTAAGGTGGGAGGGAAGGGAAAGAAAAAGTTTGCGGTACCGGTAGTTGGCCAGGATGAGTGCTTCCATTGTCACAGGAAAGGGCACTGGAAGAAGGATTGCAAGGCATGGAACGCCAAGAACCAGGAACCGAAGCAAGCTGTGGCTTCGACTTCAGGTGTGTTTGTAATTGAGAATTGTCTGTCGATCAACTCTACTTCCTGGGTATTGGATACCGGATCAGGATCTCATATTTGCAATTCATTGCAGGCACTGAGAAACCGTAGAGTGCTGAAGGAAGGTGATATGACCCTAAAGGTTGCTAACGGAGCTAGCGTGGGAGCTGCGTCCATCGGGGATTATCACCTAGGATTGACGAGTGGACACATTTTGGTTTTACATAACTGTTTTTTTGTGCCAAGCTTAACGTGTAATATCATATCAGTTTCCTTGTTATCAAATAAAGGTTATGATTTCACGTTTGTAAGAGATGTTGTCAACATCCACCTTAATCATGGTTTGATTGGGTCCGGTACACTAAATAACGGTATATATGTTTTAAACCAACTCCAAATTTTCAATGTCCAAAACACACTAAAAAGAAAGTCTCCAGATTTAAATAAAGCTTTCTTATGGCATTGTAGACTGAGTCACATCAATGAGAGAAGGTTGACTAAGTTGCATAGAGAAGGATATTTGGACTTGTTCAAATATCAAACTTATGACACTTGTCAATCTTGTCTCAAAGGAAAGATGACAAAGACTCCATTCACTGGAAAAGGAGTAAGAGCGAGCGAGCTCTTAGGACTCATACACAGCGATGTATGTGGTCCAATGTCTACACATGCAAGAGGTGGTTTTTCCTATTTCATTACTTTCACGGATGATTACTCAAGATACGGATTCATTTATCTGATGAAACATAAATCCGAGGCTTTTGAGAAATTCCAAGAGTATAAGAATGAAGTAGAAAACCAAACCGGCAAAAGTATCAAGACACTTAGATCTGATTGAGGTGGTGAATACTTGAGTGCAGAGTTCCTAGGTTACCTAAAAGAGAAAGGAATTCTCTCTCAGCTTACTCCTCCATACACTCCACAGCATAACGGTGTATCGGAGAGACGGAATCGAACCCTATTGGATATGGTACGATCCATGATGAGTAATGCTGAGTTACCGCGATCTTTCTGGGGTTATGTGCTAGAATCAGCAGCATATCTTCTGAACAGGGCTCCTACCAAGACTGTGCCTACCACTCCATATCAGATGTGGACTGATTGAAAAGATTTCGGATTGTGTAGTATGTATCAAATCGTAAAGAAATCACAACCAAAAATTATTTGACCGCAATCAACTACGGTGTCGGATTGTAGATTGTAAATGAGTATGAATCGTCCACAGGGACAGTGTAATCGTTCGTCTTTTGAATTAGATGAGTTGAAACATTAATGAAAAGAAAACAAAACAATTCATGATTTGTAATTGAAGTTCAAGAATTAGAAAATCTAGATCTAATAACAAGAAAAAGATAGAATCAAGAATTGATAGTTTGATGATTTTTCCAAACCAAATCTCAAGAATCGAAATGAGGCTCGTAGGAATCGATCGGATCTATAGATGTGATGTAATCTTACAATTACGTATTCTTATCCTTCGATGAATTGATACTAGATCGATGATGATCGATCGAGAATTAGGGATTTCTTGTGAAACTAGGGTTTCATCTTATCCCTTGTTCTTTCGTCGATATCATTCATATTCTAGCCTCTAGTAAATTCAAGAAACGATCGTAGATCCCTAGTTTCGAGCGATCACAATCAAGAAAGCATCGCTACGAAACTAGGTCATCGATTCTTGAACTTGCTAGGGTTTACAAAACTCGTAGGACTTAAAAATCGTATTAAGATTTGTTACATCATCATTCTACAATCGTCTCGACTCCTTTACGAGCGGAGTTTTACTCAAACATCACAACAAGAACAACAATTACAAATTGAGATCTAATCATGATGCAAGAATTAAAAGAAAGCAAGATTAAAGAATTTCACCTTTTATTTATATCAACAATTTCATTACATTCGCTCAAGAACTACAAGAGGAAGAACTTGATCGTCGATTTGGCTTCGCTCGGCTCCGTGGGTCACGGATCGGCTTGGATCACTTGCCCGATTGAAGATCGGCTCGGCTCCTAAAAGGTTGAAGGCTTCTCGCTTGATTGGTACTCAAGATCTTGAATTTGGAGTGGAATTAGGGTTAGGGTTTCGCACAAATCTTGTCACTAGACTTGTGGAAGAAGATGATGTAAAAGGGATGAAGAATTGAACTCATGAACCTTTTAACCTTAGATCTAGGCTCCCTTTTATAAGCTTTCATAACCCTAGATCTAGAATTCAAATTTCAAATTTTCCTCCAAAATGAACAACTTTTCCCTCCAAAATGAACAACTTTTCCCTCCAAAATGAACTACCTCATTTGAATTTGAATTTTCCCTCCAAAATGAACCACCTCATTTGAATTTTCCCTCCAAAATGAGGTTGTTAGAAAAAATCTTCTAGAAGAAGTTTGTTGGAAGGAATATTCTAGAATGAGGTTGTTATAAGGAGGCTTCTAGAAGAAGTTAGTTGGAGGGAGGCTTCTAGAACTAGGTTGTTAGGCCGAGCCTTCTAGATGAAGCCACGTGGAGTTTCTGGAGAGTTCTGGAAGCTTTGCCGTTAGAAATAAGCACATGGGGAAAATCTGCTTCTCTGCTGACGTCATCATGCCACGGATCCGCGGCGGGAAGCGCCCATTGGCCTTGAATAAATTTCTGGAATTTTACTGCCAGATCACCAGACTTAGACTTGGTGTAATTTTGATCAGCACTTTTGACAATTTGGCTCGGTTTCTGGAATTTCCTGCACAGACTTCGAAACAAGTGTTGCGCTACAAGAATGATGCGATGCCATGATAAACAGTAAATTTCCCTAAAAATGCCGGTTTTAGAGTAAAAACACAGGTAATTCGGTATTTTACGACCGATTTGCTAATATGTGAAATATGAGTACCGAACACTTCTAAATGTATGCAAAAGATGGGGAAATTGCCGTGTTAAAAATACATTATTTTCGACTGATCATGGACTGGGAAGAAACCCCATCTTCAGCATATGAAGATTTGGGGATGTCCAGCTTTTGTTAAAAAGCAGCATGTAGACAAGCTCGAGGCACGATCAGTAAAATGTAAGTTTGTGGGATATCCAAAGAACTCCAAGGGATATTATTTCTATTACGCAGAGGAACAAAAGGTCTTTGTTTCTCGTAATGCCCATTTTCTAGAACATCAGTTTTTAGAAAAGGAAATAAGTGGGAGCGAAATAGAACTGGAAGAAATTCCAGAACTACAAACTGCTACTGAAAGTTTGGTAGAACCAGAAGTTCAAGAAGAACAGGACATTCCCGCACCCCTCCGCAGGAGTATTAGGCCGTCTCATCTGCCTGAGAGATACTACGGTTTTATCATAGACGGGGATAGAGAGGATTGCATCATAAATGATGATGAACCTACTGACTTCTAGCAGGCCATCCAGAGCGGCGACTCGGTACGATGGCTAGATGCAATGCGGACCGAAATGGAGTCCATGTACACCAATAAAGTATGGACTTTGGACTTTGCTCCAGATGGGGTAAAACCCATAGGATGCAAATGGATCTTCAAGAAAAAGATTGGTGTAGATGGACAGGTGGAAACCTATAAGGCTAGACTTGTTGCAAAGGGTTTTCGTCAAAGACCTGGTTTGGACTATGACGAAACTTTTTCTCCAGTGGCTATGCTCAAATCCATTCGGGTCCTTCTTGCTATTGCTGCCTTCCATGATTATGAAATCTGGAAGATGGACGTAAAGACGGCTTTTCTGAATGGAAATTTAGAAGAGTGCGTCTATATGGATCAGCCAGAGGGTTTCAATCAGAGTGGGAGCAGCGGGAAAGTATGCAAGCTGCTTAAGTCCATTTATGGACTAAAGCAGGCATCGCGGAGTTGGAACATCTGTTTTGATGAGACGGTCAAAGAATATGACTTTATCAAAAATCCAGATGAACCGTGCATATATAGTAAAGTTGTAGCCAGAAGTGTCGTATTCCTCGTCTTGTACGTGGATGACATTCTATTGATAGGAAATGACATTCCTATGCTACAATCTATCAAAGGATTCTTGTCACACAGGTTCTCCATGAAAGACCTGGGAGATGCCTCTTACATTCTGGGGATCCGGATCTATCGTGATAGATCCAAGAGGATGTTGGGACTTTCGCAGTCCAGGTATATCGACACTGTACTGAAAATATTCAGTATGGAAGATTCTAAGCGTGGTAATCTACCGGCTTGTCACGGAATCACCCTCTCCAAAGAGATGTCTCCCAAGACTGATTTGGAAAGGGAACGCATGTCTATTATACCCTACGCTTCTGCGGTAGGCTCTATAATGTATGCGATGTTGTGCACCAGACCAGATATAGCTTACGCACTGAGCGTGGTGAGTCGGTATCAGTCAGACCCAGGGGAGAAACACTGGATAGCAGTAAAGAACATTCTCAAGTACCTGAGAAGGACTAAGGAGATATTCTTGGTTTATGGCGGAAAAGACCTCAGGTTGGAGGCCTTTGCTGATTCCGGCTTCCAGAGTGATAAGGACGATTCCAAGTCCATGTTGGGTTATGTCTTTACCCTCAATGGAGGGGCGGTGTGCTGGAAGAGCTCCAAGCAGGACACCGTTGCTGACTCGACGATGGAAGCGGAGTATATAGCTGCTTGCGATGCCGCAAAAGAAGCAGTCTGGATGAAGAAGTTCCTAACAGAACTTCAGGTGGTTCCTACCATAGTTGATCCAATACCTCTGTATTGCGACAACAACGGAGCTATAGCTTTAGCGAAGGAACCAAGGTCCCATCAGAAGTCCAGACTCATCTTAAGGCGGTATCACCTGATCAGGGAGATCATTGATCGTCAGGAGATCGAGGTTCGGAGAGTTGCTTCTGAAGAGAACATTGCTGATCCATTCACAAAGGCCCTACCTCAGATTCAGTTCGAGAGGCTACTCGAGATCATCGGTCTTCGATATACCAGTACATGGCCCTAGTGCAAGTAGGAGATTGTTAGTGTATATGCCCTAGGGGGCATTATTGTATCATACTAGTTTGTATATTACTTAATGGAAACTTGGGATATTCACATGTATATAACAGTCTTGCTAAATATGGTAGTATGCTACTTGGTTTTTCTATCTTAATATGTGAGTATACGTATTGATAGAGCTCTTAGGATCTTGCTTGACTACCAGCGTTGTGATGGCAGTCACACTAGTGGGGGCTGGGTAGTCTACAAGCACATCCTTATTCAGGTCCCTAGTCGTTGGATTATCGAGACAGAGCATCGATACTCCGGAGTAGACTAGTGTGTACGCTTCTCATCCCAGTTGGGGAGATGGTCTGTCCCACAGCCGTCAGTACGTCGTACTGGAGATAGTA
This sequence comes from Agapanthus africanus, assembly GCA_030015575.1. Classification (NCBI taxonomy): domain Eukaryota; kingdom Viridiplantae; phylum Streptophyta; class Magnoliopsida; order Asparagales; family Amaryllidaceae; genus Agapanthus; species Agapanthus africanus. Next base: position 134,200,724 of record JASDDO010000004.1, on the reverse strand, counting down.
TGCAGGTGCTCGTTAGGTTACGGGTACACCGGACAGGACTCACAGGGAACTGTTGGTTGGTTTTATACCAGTCGTTAGTGAACAGTTCCCAGGTGACATGAGTACAGCATAGTCCGCAGACTTGACACTGCTACTTCGCCTCGAGTGTGTCCCACTGTTCTTAGATTGCTACCCTACCACGACTCAAAGGAGTCGTGCAAACAGGTAGCAGTTGGGTGCAGTCCCGAGCACTTGGAGGCAGTGGCGGTTAGACAGGATTCGTCTCTCCCGGTATTGGGGGTTGATATCGCGCTGTGTCAGAGAGCCATTACGCAAAGTCCCTGGCCAGGGCAAGCGAGATTTGCTGGTAGGTTCCAGTAGTTTCTCAGGGTGTAATGGGTTTCGCTCCGACACGACTTATACCGCTATTAGGGGACTGACGCTTGCCGCCCCCTAGGCCCGATATGCGATAGTCTTAGACGAACGGACTGGACTGTATGGAGATTGTCACATCAGACTCAGTAGGAGTTCGGATGGGTTTCCTCATCGGCCTTCTTATCGACATCTACCTGGGGACCGTTACGTACAGCTAGTGCCGCTTGCGGTCTGTGGTTAAACCCACTGCCAGCGTAGTAGTCGAGTCTCTAGAGTCCCACACAGAGAGTTTCCCTACTCCAGGCGAAACGATATAGAGGTCGTATGGTTTTACGACAAGGGTTCGGACGCATACGTGTGTTTACGCACGTACGACTTTCGGACAGTTTTTACCTGTCGGCTTTGGTTTAAGCCAGTTACTGGTATCCGGTTATTGGATTTATACAGTCTAAAGTTTTTTCCGTATTTTTGCGGAAAGGAGAGGCGTTCTCGTAATTGTGCGAGAAGCTTCTAGAAGGTGGTGACTACGGAGGTTTAGGTGGCATATACAATGATTGTGATTAGTGAGTCACCTAGATGATTCATACATGTCTTTTGTCCATGGAGATGAATCATCACTAGATATTATCAAGCATGGTTGTTAAATTGATATATTTTCTTTTCTTGATAAAAAGAAATGCTTGATATATATTATGATATCTCACTATTCTCATTTCATTATCATTATCATCTTCTCTCTCCTCAAGCTCTCCCTCTTCAAACCCTAATCCTCCCCTCTCATGTGTTGAGTACAAGGATTAGTTAGACTAACTAAATCATAACCCTCACTCTACATCACCTAGCTTCTTTGATTAGCACTTAAAGAAGGTTAGTTGCCTCAAGTTTAGAGGCTAAGCTTGGAGTAAAGCTCTCGGGTGGATCATCTAGTACTTCGAGAAGGCCGAGGAGGAGGAGGAGTTCGTAAAGACGAAGGACACGATTCGTTAGGTATAATCCCTAAACATAGTAGTATAGAACTTCTATGTTTCATGTTTGTTATCGTTTAGCTTCGATTCATGCGGTTAGTCGATGTTTAAGCAAAGAACAAGATCGTTTTTTAAATTTCCGCCTCCCCGCAAGTCGTGGGGTGTTGTACCTCGACTTACAGAAGTGTGACATGCGGTATGGCTGGCTCCCTCTGGCGTGCCTCGGTACAATCTCTGACGCGGTGATGAGGAATACCACATCCAAAGCATCCTCGGGACGTCTGCTGACCCTCCTGGCGGTATGAGCTGAACATCTGACCTCGCCCCGAGTCTCTGTCACCGGTATGACGTCTATCACGGCATCTGAACGGATGTCTCTGAGCTGCTGTGTCAGTACGAACCCTCTTCGGCCCTGGAACTACTGAAGTCTCGGCAAGGCGCTCCTCGACTAATAGGGCTGTGTCTATAGCTGCGGCATACGTCTCGTAATGCTGTGCGCTGATCGCAAGGAACAGTGGTGAAAGCAAGCCTTGGACAAATCTCTTGACTCGCAGTTCCTCAGTAGCCACTAGGTACGAAGCATAAACTGATAGCTCGGTGAATAGCACGTCGTACTCTGCCATGGTCATCTCTGGCGTCTGGCGTAAGGACTCAAATCTGCGTGCTCGGGCATCCCTGACACTCTGGGGAAGGAAGCGGGCTATAAAGATCGTCACAAACTCTGTCCAGGTCATAGGAGGAAGACCTGCTGCCCTGCCCTTCTCGACCGATTCGTACCATTTCTGCGCAAGTCCTTCCAAGCGAAAGCTCGCGAACTCGACCCACCTCGTATTTGAGCATCTAAGGGAACGGCATATCCGGGCCATCCTATCAATAAAGGACTGCGGGTCCTCTGCTGCGTCGGTGCCCGTGAAAACCGGAGGCTTCAGCCTCATGAACTCTGCTAATGATACTGAAATCACCTCCGTGGCTGTAGGGGAACATGCTGGTGCTGTAGATACCATGCGGTCCCCGTGACTGGTGGAGCTACCTCTGGTCGCTGTGCTCGAAGTGTCTCTACTAGCGACCCTATCATCTAACGCATCTCCTGCATGCTGGATCCCACCGTCTGGCGCATCACCTGCATGCCAGCCCCTAGTGTGGTGATCTGATCTTTCATGGGAGGTGTAGTCTGCTCGGGCGCAACAGGTGCACTGCCCGGATCAGTCCTCATCTCGGACGAGTCAACACGAGCCTCGGCTCTCGCAGCCGCTCTCTGTGCCCTCGTAGTCCTTGGCGGCATAGTAGCTGAAAAGGAAGGTAGGATTCGATAAGGATACGGAAATCGAATCGCAAGAATGTATATAGTCATGAAGGAATTTCAATCAATAAGCCCTAAGGTCGCTTAGGCGGGGTACCGTGTCATGAGTATGCCGCGGAACATACGCATGCCACGCCACCCTGCCGCAGCAACCTACTCAATCATACCAGGGTCAATCCAACACTCCGAAGGTAAAACCTACGCTTTGATACCAACTTTGTCACGACCCAAAGTTCGGCCCGTGACCGGCACTTAACCACGCAACGCCTATAGGCGTAACATGACTAAGTAAGCCGAACCCAGAAAACAAAACCATTAAAATTTGGAGTGTTAAAACATTTAGAAAACTTTAAGTTACTTAGTAGCAATCCTTTTTGGTTCAAGTTATTATTTAAATCATTTTTTAACAACATTTCCTTTTTAAAAGTTTGTCCCGAAATCGGGTAAAGGTGGGATATAATTAAAAGTAACGTCGGAAATAAATAAAGTATCACAATAGGAGAATCGCGCCCAACGGCGGAGAAATCACCTCAAAATAATATACGACGCCGAAGCGAAGAATGAGCAGTAAAGTGAAAACAAATATCATAAGAGGTAAAACTGCATGAATAAAGTCGGCTCACAATGAGCTCGACACCAGAGTACAATAACATACATCGTCCTCACAACTGTCTCTAAGTCAATACATGAAAGTAGATGGAGAGTACTAGATACATCAAGATACAACTGAAAAGTAAACAGATACCGTACAAAACCCACCTAATAGCAAAAGGGCTAACACGCCTCAGCAATGGTATCTGTGTCAAAAGGTGCGGTAAACAGCCAGCCGCGACTACTCCCAAGGGTAACCTGCAAGCACTGTGGCACAACTGGGGTGAGTTGCCAACTCGTGAATAGTAGATAACATATAAAAGTAATCGCGAGTATGCACGTATTGCGATACTCTAACCTATGCCAACAGATAACATCTATATGAAGAACCGATTACTCATATCAGGCAGCAAATGTAATCTAAAAGTCTCCCCATATGATGTGCAAGGTATGCAATAATCATGTCTGATATGGAATCTAACAACCCTATATAGCATGAGCAGGGTATGCGATAATCATGTATGGCATGTGTATTATATCAGGTACAATCGGTACAGGATGAGATGTCAATACTAAATGCTGAGTATGGGAATAAATAGTGTCTACACGGAATATCAACGTGGAAAAATGACCGGTGTCCATCAATACACTCAATTCCCAGTAAAACTCAGGCGCCGTCATCCACATCGGCCCTCAAATCCTGTGAATCTCATACAATCGTGAGTGCCCAACATCGGCACCCAAATCTCATAAAATCAACCGTGTCCAGCATCGACACGCAAATAATCCAGTATGGGGCGTCCGTCCATCGGATCTGCCCACGGGCTCCGTCTGCGGAATCGGCCCTCGGCCCCCGGCAGTACGCATCGTCCCGTATCCATCTATCGACTCTGGTCGGTATCCTCCGGATAATTGCCAGGTCTAACCAATCACCGGTAGGTAGTAGTCCCTCCGCCGGGCTCACCGTCTAACAATACAAGTCTTCTCGCCCTGAGGTACCGTACCGGGTCCACCATGTACCCGCAATCGGTGCCTACCTCTCCTCGAATCGGGTATACTCACACAAGCTCTCTGGAACCGAGAAAACTCATGGTGGACGCACTAAAATATCATTTCAGGGGAAACCGGGTTTTTAAACAGTGCGTATTTTCTTAAATTAGTACTCCGGTTCCCAAATCCAGAAATCATATAATCAAATACAATGCGTAATCCATGCAATATGTCATATGGCGCTAAGAGTAAAAGAAAGGGGGAAACCGCTCTTTTGAAAGATCTAGTTTTGAGAATAACGCCTGCGGTCCCTTAGTTTTTAAAACAAGTCTATATCATCCATGTATGTAGCATATGAATATGTGTATCGGTATGGATGTGTGCATGGATGAGTATGCAAAGTGGATATAGCAATGTACATGTGCACAACTGTATACATATGATGCGTATGCGCCCAAGTAGGGTTATATCAATGAAGGTACTCACGAAAGTGCATATACAGTGTGCATGGTATGAATGTCCATATGATAGGAGGTGGCAAATCATGACAACATCAAATAAGCAGAATCAAACATGAGGTTTATAGCAATCATATAATGTGAGTGTCATAGCAATCACTAACGGTGTGCGTATAGCATATAAATCGTGCTCGTGCAACTTGGACCGTTAGTGACAGTGCAGTGTTCTATACTACCAGTTCTATATATATAAGATGGTATGCCACTCTAGTATGCATGTATGAACACATAAAACTAGCATCCTATTACGCCCTGACGCTTAACGCCATACGGGCGATTTCCCCGTAGATGTTAAATCTACTCACCTGGTCCCGTGCTAAGTATAGCCGACCACCTGCTTCCCTTTCCTGGCGGCGTCTGACGTACCCGCCTGCGAACCTTGAATTAACACAAGAATCCCAATATATCAAAATCTCATAAAACGCGATATCGGAACGAAACGAGAAACTCGCGTCGCGAATTAACGCGCGTGCGCGCGATACGCTGGAATGTGTGTGTGTGTGTCCAGAACTCGATCCGATACGCCGCGATACGCTGAATCACAGAATCCACTCGCGTATCGCGCAGAATTAAATACCAGAAAATGACATACAGTCCCAGATTTTACCCAGGTTAGGATATTAGAAAACTATATATACCCAGGACCTACAAAATATAGCAGACACCTGTACCAAAAACCCTAGCCCCTAACCCCCTAGTCTGGCCGCAAATTGCGGCCAGAACGGATATTTCGGCGGCCTTAGGTTGAAGTGGTGGGGTCGGGCTCTGGTGGTGGGGTCAGGGTGTCACCAGTTGGCTATGGTCCAATCAATTTTATTCTGAACCAACACGGGTAACAGCAGATCTCAAAAAGCCATGTTTTTTGTTTAAAACGTAAAGTTTGGTCCGATCTGAAAACTGAAGGTATTTTAGTGTAATCTGGTGTTATCCTAGGCTATCCTGGCCTCAACAACACTTACTTAGGATAGTCTACCCAACACCAACCTCACTTAACCACAATTTCACATAAAACACCAAAACAAGCACGAAACGCATAAATATTGCTAATCGAAACTACTTCTACACAACTAAGAAAACAAGGAAGGAGTTTAGAAGTTATACCCCACTAGGAACCTCACAAACAAGGAGAAGGAGAAGAAGAAGAGGGGTGGAGCTTGCTGGGGTGCTGCTGTTGCTTCCTGGAATAGCTGTTGCTGTTTGAAGCTGAAGCTGTTTAAGGCTGAAGCTGATGCTTGATTGTTTTCTGTTGTTGTGTTGTGTGGTGTTGTGTGGTGTTGGGGCTGTTTGGAAATAGGGTATTGCTGTTGCTGATGCAGATGAGGCTGATAATAAAATGGTTCAGATGTGTATTGGAGCTGAACAGATCAGCTGATGCTGATGTGTTGAAATGATGAAATGGCTGATTGAAGATGGGCTACTGCTGAAACATCAGCTACTGTTGCATTGGTGAGGTGTGTGAGTGAGAAGGATGTGAGTGAGAGGGAGGGTGTGGAGGCTATGATAAAGTTTTGAAGTGAAATTGGGTGTGACCTTTTCTTAAGCCACCATTTTCTCTCTCTATCAAAGCTAACATGACACCTATCATTCTCTCTCTCTCCTCAACCCAAGTTAACCCCAAAAGAATATTAAACCCTTTATATTTTTAGAAAAACAAATTCTTAATTTAAAACTAATTAACCTAACAAGAGGGGTTAGGCCACCATGGTTGCCTAAACATGGTTTAACCCAATTTTAACCCTAGGTTACATGCACATGTTTGTGCAAGCTTAGGAAAATTCTAGAAAAATGCTTATTAATTTTGATAAAATATTTGAAAGTCAACTTGGTAAACTTTTATTAAAGAATTTCACTAATAAGAATATAATTAGTTACTAATATAATCCTAGTTGTTACACACGCGCTGGGGCATTTGCGCCAAACAGAATTAAGATTTCAAAGAAATCTTTCTGTTCTTGTTAAAACAAAAAGATTTTCTTCTGTAAAACAGAAGCCCTTGGATCAAAGATCCAACGGTGGGGAAAATTCCCCAAATCACTCAGAGAAAGATCTCTCTAAAAAATTTAACTAATTTATGGGCACTATAAACAGACCCCTAGACCTCAATTCAAAAGCATCAATATTCTTGAAAAAATCAAATGCTTCAAACAGAGAGAACTCTGAAAAAGCTTTCAAGAAAAAGGTAAAAACCTTCACAAAATAGATGAAATTTCTTCTAATAGATCTTTGATCTAAAAAACAAGATCAATAATCTTCACATAATAAACAGTACTCTGCACTTCTTATGAACCACTGGTTCTTTAAAACAAGAAAAACAAAATGAAGAACAGTGCTTTGCATTTTTTTTATGAACCTTTGGTTCCTGAAATAAGAAAAAACTTGTTTTTCTTTGATCTAAATTAGATCAAGAAAACGAATAGTGCTTTGCACTCCTTTTATGAACCATTGGTTCTTGAATCTAAAAGATTCTCAAATCATAGTGCCTTGCACTTGCAAACTGCGCTATTGCGCTCCTGGATTGGCGCAAGCCACCAGAGCGCGCCACGTGTCAGCAGCGCATTAGCGCAGCGCACTGCGCTTGCGCGACACGTGTCAACACTACAAGCGCTTGCGCTCTCTGATTGGCGCAAAGCGCCTGACAAATGCAATGCATTTCCTAAAGGGCCAGGCCCAAATCAAAAGACCTAGCAGGCCAAAATAAATTGCAAAGCAATAAAAGGGCAGAGCCCAAATAAAATTGATGCTCTGCATCATTTATAAAGGGCAGAGCCCAAGTAAAATTGATGCTTTGCATCATTTATAAATGGGCAGAGCCCAAAACAAATTGATGCTCTGCATCCTTTCGGGGCAGAGCCCAAATAAAAATAAAAAGAAATGCAATGCATAAGCAAATAAAATGTTGAACATTTTCAACTGGACTTAGCCCAATTTTGGCCGTAAGTCCTCAAATTAAATTGACTGAGCAAGATTGCTCTCTTAAATCAATTTATATCCGGTTCGAGGGTACATCTCCTAACTCCTCTGACACATGTCGTTATAATCATTCAATGTCGTCAGAGAGGTGACGGGTCCCGACGATCACACACATCAACACGGACTGCGGGGTCCTTAAACTCGTGGACCGGAACGTCCTTAAACTAATATTGGACCGAAACGTCCTTAAACTAATATCGGACCGAAACGTCCTTAAACTAATATCGGACCGAAACGTCCTTAAACTAATGATAGATCACTACGTCCCTAAACTGGAATATGGACCACCACGTCCCTAAACTGGAATATGGACCGCAACGTCCTTAAACTACCTATGGACCACTACGTCCCTAAACTGGAACAATAGAGCCTCCAAATGCTCTTTTGCCGGATCTAAACGGTACCGTTTAAGTTGATCTTAGCCCCAAACATGGCTAACATATCCTTAAACATTCAAACAGACTTTAGTCCCAAATTGGACTATAGATCCCCCAATCAACTTTGGTTCAAGGGTACATCTCCGAACTCCTCTGACACATGTCGTTGTAATCCTTCAACGTCGTCAGAGAGGTGATGGGTCCCGACGGCCATACATGCAATGGACTACCATATCCCTAAACTGGAAATGGATCTAGACGATCCCGTTAAGTTGATCTTAGTCTGGAAATTGGACTAACGTATCCTTAATGAACATTTAAGTTGATATTAGCCTCAAAGTGGCTAACGTATCCTTAAATTAAAAACACCAAACCCAAATCTAAGTAAATACGGATTTGGACTAATCCACGTCCTACGGGCGACGGCATCGCTCAGTCTCCGTATACAATCCACGGGCAACCACAAACAAAACAAACACACACGACACGAAGTGAAATTCTGGAGCAGGAGAAAGTTGTTACCGCGATGCGGTAGCGTAATTAACTGCAGGGGCTTGCGCCTGCAGGGAAGAGCATCCCCACAATCAAAAACCCCTCAAGCGAGGGGGAATCTGACGAAGTCTGCTACATCGGCCGCATCCGTCTAAACCTCCGATACACGGTGCCATAAATCAACTTGGCATTTTCGGAGAGGTGGACGGATAAGACCAAATAGCATCTGCCCCGGATCTCAGCGTCAGGACCTCGCGGTCTTGTGCGCCGTCTTTCGGAGGGGAACAGTATTCTATTCTCGCGATTTGTGACATTAATCGGTTGTATGCGATATAGCTGGGTTATCGGATCAAGTGTTGATTCGATGAGTTGTTACTATTGATATTAGTCGGTTATATGCAGTATGACCGGATCATTAAATCAAGTGTTGATTTAATGATTTAATGTATAATTATATATTTGATATATTACTTTACATTAACTAGTATTTGTTCACTTAAGATTGATTTTCTCACTTGATGTGCACAAGTAGTATATGTGATATATTTTTGTGCACTTGATTGTATCATGTTTGATGATACATGCAAACTTGGGTGTGTGTATGCTATACACCATGTTTAGTTAATGGTTAGGATTTCATTTGCCTTATTTATTTATTTTCTTTATTTATTTTTTTGGCAAGAAACAAAATGGTGGTGGCTTTCTTTGTTTTATTCTTGAAGATTCATGAAGCTTCAACCATTTTGTTTTATGCTTAACATAACCATTTAACTAAACCTTAGTTTATTCTCAACATGAATTACACTCACCCATGGTTGCTAAATGATAAGCATCACTTGATTTTCTATTATGAATTATTCATTTTCATTATTTTCTTTCTTCTTCTTCATCTTCTTCAAGAAGAGAAGAAAACCATTGCTAGAAAATTCCAAGTGATGAATCCAAGTAAGAAATCCAAATCCAAAGTGAACCCACTTCCTATTTCTTCATCCTCTACCACTTGCCATGTAGTAGAGTGTGTTATCTTCACAAGTTTCATGACCAAGTGAAGATGGAGCTTGAGTTAGAGTTGCCTCGACGTAGATCATCTTCAGCATCGAAGTCAACGACCTAGCCCGCTCATTTCTCCGACGAAACCATCGCAAGAGTCCGGGATCCCGGTGATCGCAACGAAGGGACGTCATCACGGAGCTAAAGAAGTGGAGGACCGGATCTACAAATGTTGTATTTCCATTCACTTGTTAGCAAAGTAGTTTGCTTGCTTCTCTTTTTCGTCTAATCTCTAATGAACGATCTTACATAGAGTTGTTAGGCACATGAAAATTTGAATTTGGCATGGTAGATGCCTTCTGGAACTTCTTGAGTGTGCCTTGGAACCCTACATCCCACCCACCCACCCACCTACCCCCCCCGCTACCTCTTTCTCTCTCTTTTCCCCACTAAATCCAAATTCATCTCTCCTCACTGTTCCCCTCCTCTCGATCTCTCTATTCTCTCTATCTCCCTCTCCCTTTCTCTCTCTTCCCCCCTCTCTCACTCCTCTCGCGATCCCTGTTCACCAGGGATCTGAGCACCTTCCTTCTTCGCTTGCGGTCACCTCCCTTCTTCATATCTTCTTCTTCTTTTTTAAACCCGAGCGCATATCTCTCCTCGCCAACCCACCGTCGCCAAGCCTCTCTCCTCGAAACCCTAACCCTATCTTCATCGTTTCTCTTCCCTCAACCTCTCCTCCTCGCCATCTCCTTCTTCTTCCTCCTCCTTCCCGAGCACCCCCTCCGACCCCTGCACACCCACGAGAACCCATCGCAACAATGCATCCCTAACCCTAAGCCAGCCACCCCTGCACACTCTGTAATTCCACGTTGCCCACCCCGGTGCTTACGGGGAGGCGGAAAACGGAATAAAAATCAAATTTTTATCAACTATAGGCAACATGGACTAGACAAAGAAGGATCTTTGCTAAACAAAAACAAGCTAAAGCTAACTAGAAACTAGCTAAGTGTTAGAATAGCTATACCTAGGGCTTTATGTCCTTCTCTTCTTGCTCCTTGGAGTAGTAGAAAGAGGTCACCTTTGTCGTCTTCTCACGTCGAAGAAAGATCCACCCGAAAGCCTCAACCTTTGGTTTCAACTCCAAGCTAGAAGTAACTAGGGTGCTAGAAGTGCTAATCCTAGAACCCTAGATGAGAGTAGAGATTATCAAGAGGTGGTTTTTCTCAAGCTCAAGTGTTTCTCAACACATGAGAGGGGAGAGCTTGAGGAAGAGGAAGAACAAGAGAGAGAAAGTAAATGATAGAATGAGAGAATAAAACAACCATTCTCACATATATGTGTGAATTATTATAAATTGATAATTAGCTAGATAATTGTCATAGTTAATCAAGACATGACCATTATAATTTCATATTTAATGCTAATTGCAAGGATCAAAGAGCATCTTTTATATGGAATGATGATGGTCAACATGTCAACTAAGGTCAACAAGTCAAGATAGTCAAATGGTCAACAACCATAACCATGCACAATTATATTAAACTAATAACAATTAACCATAATACACACATAAGCATTAGGGTTAATGAAATGACAAAGTTCATTAAACCTAATCAAAGTCCTCTTCCTCTGTCTCAAGCAACTGTGCATACGCACCCGTATTCGTGATCCGAGGAACACGAATACAAAAGAGATAAAACCAATCCCAAATCATATACTAGGATCCGGCTTAAACCAAAGCCCGCTAGTATAAGTTGTCCGGACAACAAACGTGCACAAGTGCGCGGATGTGAACGAACCCTGTCGCAAAACCATGCGACCTCTACTCATTTTGCCTAAAGGTGAATAGCTCTCTGTATGGGACTTTAAAGACTCGACACTACGCTGGCAGTGGGTTTAACCACAGACCGCAAGCGGCACTAGCTGTACGTAACGGTCCCCAGGTAGATTCCGATAAGAAGACTGACGAGGTGAACCCTATCTGAACTCCTACTGAGCCTGTATGTGACAGTCTCCGTACAGTCTGGTCTGTTCATCTGATACATCGCATGGCGGGCCTAGGGGGCGGTGAACGTCAGTCCCCTAATAGCGGTACAAGTCGTGTCAGAGTGTAGCCCAGAACACCCTGAGATAACACTGGAAACCTACCAGTATATCTCGCTTGCCCTGGCCAGGGACTACTTGTGTAATGGCTCTCCTGGACACAGCGCGATGTCAACCCCCAATACCGGGAGAGACGAATCCTGTCTAACCGTCACTGCCTCCAAGTGCTTCGGGACTGCACCCAAAAACTACCTGTTTGCACGACTCCTTTGAGCCGTGGTAGGGTAGCAATCAAAGTGCAGTGGGAACACAATCGAGGCGAAGTGACAGTGTCAAGTCAGCGGACTAAGCTGTACTCATGTCACCTGGGAACTGATAACTGATGATAGGTATAATACCAACCAACAGTTCCGGACGAGTCCTGTCCGGTGTACTCGTAACCTAATGAGCACCCGCATACTATCTCAAGTACGACGCACTGACGGCTGTGGGACAGACCATCTCCCATGCTGGGATGAGAAGCACATACGCTAGTCTACTCCGGAGTATCGATGCCCTGTCTCGATAGTCCAACGACCAGGGACCTGTATAAGTATGTGCTTATGGATTACCCAGCTCCCACGAATGTGAGCGCCATCACAACGCTGGTAATCAAGCAAAGATCCTAAGGGCTCTACTAATATGTATATCAGCGATATGCTAAAAGAAACACATGCACATATTAAAGCAGAGACAAACCAAGTAGCATACTACCATTTCGAGCAAGATTGTATATACAACTGTGAATATCCCAAGCTTCCATCAAGTAATATACAAACTAGTATGATACAGTAATGGCCTCTAGGGCATATACACTAACAATCTCCCACTTGCACTAAGGCCATGTACTGGCGTATCGAAGACCTATCATCTCGATCAGTCGCTCGAACTGAGTCTGGGGCAAGGCCTTGGTGAATGGATCTGCTGTGTTATCTTCTGAAGCAACCCTCCGAACCTCGATCTCCTGGCGATCTACGATCTCCTGGCGATCTACGATCTCCCTGATCAGGTGATACCGCCTTAAGATGTGTCTGGATTTCTGATGGGACCTGGGTTCCTTCGCTAAAGCTATAGCCCCGTTGTTGTCGCAATACAGAGGTATTGGGTCAACAATGGACGGAACCACCTGAAGTTCTTTCAAGAACTTCCTCATCCAGACGGCTTCTTTTGCGGCATCAGATGCAGCGATGTATTCCGCTTCCATAGTCGAGTCAGCAACGGTTTCCTGTTTGGAACTCTTCCAACACACCGCCCCTCCATTGAGGGTAAAGACAAAACCCGACATGGACTTGGAATCATCCTTGTCACTCTGAAAGCTGGAGTCAGGAAAGGCCTCAATCTACAGGTCTTTTCCGCCATACACCAAGAACATCTCCTTAGTCTTTCTCAGGTACTTGAGAATGTTCTTTACCGCTATCCAATGTTTCTCCCCAGGGTTTGACTGATACCTGCTTACCACACTCAGTGCATAAGCCACATCTGGTCTGGTACACAACATCACATACATTATAGAGCCTACCGCAGAAGCGTAGGGTATAATAGACATGCGATCCCTCTCCAAATCAGTCTTGGGAGACATCTCTTTGGAGAGGGTGATCCCGTGACAAGCCGGTAGATTACCGCGCTTAGAATATTCCATACTGAATCTCTTCAGTATGGTGTCGATGTACCTGGACTGTGAAGGTCCTAATATCCTCTTGGATCTGTCACGGTAGATCCGGATACCCAGAATGTATAAGGCATCACCCAGGTCTTTCATGGAGAACCTGTGTGACAAGAACCCCTTGACAGATTGTAGCATAGGAATGTCATTTCCTATCAAGAGAATGTCATCCACGTATAAAACGAGGAATACTACAGTTCTCGCTACAAATTTACAATAGATGCATGGTTCATCTGGATTTTTGATAAAGCCAAATTCCTTGACCGTCTCATCAAAACAGATGTTCCAACTCCGCGATGCCTGCTTTAGTCCATAAATGGACTTAAGCAATCTTGCACACCTTTCCGCTGCTCCTACTCTGAATGAAACCCTCTGGCTGGTCCATATAAACACACTCCTCTAAATGTCCATTTAGAAAAGTGGTCTTTACGTCCATCTGCCAAATCTCATAATCGTGGAAGGCAGCAATGGCAAGAAGGATCTGAATGGATTTCAGCATAGCTACTGGAGAAAAGGTTTCGTCATAGTCCAAACCAGGTCGCTGACGAAAACCCTTTGCATCCAGTCTAGCTTTATAGGTCTCAACCTGTCCATCTACACCAATCTTCCTTTTGATGATCCACTTGCATCCTACGGGTTTTACCCCATCTGGAGCAATGTCCAACGTCCATACTTTGTTGGTGTACATGGACTCCATTTCAGTCCGGATTGCATCCATCCATTTTACCGAGTCGACGCTCTGAATGGCTTGCTGGAAGCTAGTAGGCTCATCACAATCTATGATGCAATCTTCTCTATCCCCGTCAATGAGAAAACCATAGTATCTCTCGGGCGTATGAGACTGCCTACTACTCCTGCGGAGTGGCGTGGGAATGTCCTGATCTTTCGAACCCTCTGGTTCTACTAAGCTTTCAGTAATAGCTCGTGGTTCTGGAATTTCTTCCAGTTCTATTGTGCTCCCACTTAGTTCTTTTTCTATGAACTGGTGTTCTAGAAAGTGGGAATGGCGAGAAACAAGGACCTTTTGTTCCTCTTCGCAATAGAAGAAATATCCCTTGGAGTTCTTTGGATATCCCACAAACTTGCACTGTACTGAGCGTGCCTCGAGCTTGTCCGCATGCTGCTTTTTTACAAAAGCTGGACATCCCCATGTCTTAATGTGATTAAGATAGGGTCTCTTCCCACACCACATCTGATATGGTGTAGTAGGCACAGTCTTAGTTGGAACTCAGTTCAAAAGGTATGCAGCTGATTCTAGCGCATATCTCCAGAACAATCGCGGCAACTCAGTGTTACTCATCATGGACCGTACCATATCCAATAGGGTTCGGTTCCGTCTCTCCGATACACCGTTGTGTTGCGGAGTGTATGGAGGAGTAAGCTGAGAGAGAATTCCATTCTCTTTTAAGTAACCCAGGAACTCGGCACTCAAGTATTCACCACCTCGATCAGATCTTAGTGTCTTGATACTTTTGCCTGTTTGTTTTTCTACTTCATTCTTATATTCCTGGAATTTTTCAAAAGCCTCGGATTTATGTTTCATTAAGAAGACATAACCGTACCTTGAAAAGTCATCCATAAAAGTAATGAAGTAAGAATAACCGCTTCGCGTATGTGTAGACATTGGACCGCACACGTCGCTGTGTACGAGTCCCAAGAGCTCGCTCGCTCTTACTCCGTGTCCAGTGAACGGAGTCTTTGTCATCTTTCCTTTGAGACAGGATTGACAAGTTGCATACGATTGATATTCGAACGGATCCAAATATCCTTCTGCATGTAACTTAGTCAACCTTCTCTCATTGATGTGACCCAGTCTACAATGACATAAGAAAGTTTTATTTATTTCTGGAGACTTTCTTTTGTGTGTATTCTGGACATTGAAAATATATGGTTGGTTTAAAATGTATATATCGTTGTTCAATGTACCTGACCCAATCAAAACTTAATTAAGGTGAATGTTCACTACATTACTTACAAATGCAAATTCATAACCTTCTTTAGATAATAAAGATACAGAAATGATATTACAGGTTGCATTTGGTACATATTAACAACTACGCAAAACCAAAAAATGTCCATCCGACAATCCCAGGTGATAGTCCCCCACGGCCTCAGCATTCATGCTAGCACCGTTTGCAACTCTGAGGGTCATGTCACCTGCCTTCAAAACTCTACGCTTTCTCAATGCCTGCAAAGAATTATAGATATGAGATCCTGATCTGGTATCCAATACCCAGGATGTAGAGTTTATTGATAGACAGTTTTCAATAACATACACACCTGAAGCTGAAGCTGCAACTCGCTTCAAATCCTGTGTTCTGGCCTTCCAAGCCTTGCAATCCTGTTTCCAGTGACCACTTTTGTGACAATAGAAGCATTCTTCCTTCCCCACCAGCTTTCCCGCTACCTTTGTTGCTTTTCCTTTTCCCTTCGTATCCACTTTACTGACACCGCCTCTTGGTTTGGCGGGGGCTTTCTTCTTCTTACCCTTGGCTTTCGCCCTGGATCTAGAAGAGGAAGATCCTCCTACAAACAAAGTGGATGTCTCCCTACCTTTCTGTAGGGTGCCCTCAGCACTCCTCAACATGTTCAGAAGTTCAGAAAGTTCAACCTCCTTTCCTTGCATGTTGAAGTTAAGGATAAACTGGGCATAAGTGGAAGGAAGGGACTGGAGAATCAAATCAGTATAGAGTTCATTCTCCAATGTGGTCCCAAGGTCCGCGAGCTCCTCTATGTAGCCAATCATCTTTTTTAGTTATATGTATGCCCTAGAGGCCATTACTGTACATAGGATGTATATTGTAGTGGATGCTGGGACATATATAGGGAGGACTTTCTTGCTCGACATGATAGTATGCTATCTGGTTGCTCTTTACCTTAACGTGTATACTGATTGTCTCTCTGTTACATGTTGGTAAAGCCCTTAGGATGTGTGCTTGACTACCTGGACTATGATGCGGATCATACTAGTGGGGACATGGTAGTCCATAAGTACATCCTTCAAAGTCCCTAGTCGTGGGTATATCGAGACGGGGCATCGATATACCAGAGTAGACTAGCGTATACCTTCTCGACCCATACAGATGGGCGATGGATGATCCCATATCCATTGGTGTTTAACATCAGAGATGATGTACGGGTGCTCAGTAGAGACTGGGTACACTGGACGGACTCGCCGAGAACTCCCAGATGGTATTATACCTCACGTCAGATGGCAGTTCTCTGGTGACACTGGTACAGAGTAGTCTGTTGACCCGAGATCGTCAAAGAGTCTTGTGTGGTTCCCACTGTGCCTTGATTTCCATCTTACCACGTCCAAGAGGGCGTGCAAAACGGTGGTTTTTGGGTACAGTCCCGAGTCACATGGAGGCAATGAGCGATAGGAGGGGATTCGTCTCTCCCGGTATAGGGAGTTGATGTTGCGCTGTGTTCGATTGGCTATAACAGGAAATCCCTGGCCAGGGTTGCTGAGATATACTGGTAAGTGTTATCAGTAGTTTCTCGAAATGTTATAGACCTCATATCGACACGACTTATCGAGCCATTGGGGTCTGACGTTTACCACCCCTAGGCGAGATATGCAACATATCAGACGATCAGACCGGACTGTACGGTAGTGTTACTGGTTGGATTCACTGGAGTGTGAGTGGGCTTGCTCGTCGATCTTCTGATCGCTCAATACCCGGGTGGCCGTTACGTTTAGCAGACCGCTTGCGGCTTGTGGGTGTTTGATATGATCATCATCTGCTGCCGGCGTATTGACGAGTCTTTAGAGTCCTACACAGAGGTTTCCTGGCTCAAGCGAAACGAAATAGGAGCGCATATGAGATATGTGCGGGACCGAGAATAATGCGTGTATGTGATACCGTATTTCATTCTCGCGATCAATGTGTTGAATGGTTGTATGCGATATAACCTAGTTATCGATTCAAGCGTTGATTCGATAAGCCGATACATTGTATACTAGTCGGTTGTGTGTGACATGACCGGATCATTGAATCAAGTGTTGATTTAATGATTTAATGCATAATTATATATTTGATATATTACTTTGCATTAACTAGTATTGGTTCACTTTAAATGGATTTTCTCACTTGGTTTGTGCAAGTTGTATATGTGATATACTTTTGTGCACATGATTGTATCATGTTTGATGATACATGCTAACTTGATTAGGTGTATGATTAAACCATGGTTAGTTAATGGTTAGGGTTTCATTTGATTTACTTATGCCTTTATTTATTTTGTTTTGACAAAAAGAAAAAGAGAAATGAAAACAAAAGGGTTGCTTTCAAAGATGAACCTTCATGAAGGTTTGACCAAAGTGACCATTTTGTATTCATGTCTTAACCCAACCATTCACTAACCCTTGTTAATTCTCTACACCTAACCATAGTTTGCTTATGATAAGAATTGATATTCTTTTCTATTCTTTAATTCTTATCATAACATCATATCATCTTCTTCTTCTTCATCTTCTTCTTCCATGAAGAAAGCTTGCTACAACAATGGCAAGTGAAGAAATCAAGTGAGAAATCCAATTCTAAAGTCTACCCACTTCCTATTTCTTCATCCTCTACCTCTTGCCAAGAAGTATAGGGTGTTTCCTTCACAAGATTTCAAAGCTTGGTGAAGTTGGAGCTTGATCTAGCGATGCCTCGACGTAGATCATCTTTGGCATTGTCGTCGACGACCTAGCTCGCCATTTCTCCGACGAAGTCGACGCTAGAGCCCGGGAATTCATTTGGACAGCGAGGGGACTTCGTTGCGGAGCTATGGAGGTGGAGCACCGGATCTACAAAGGTTGTATTTCCATTTAAACTTTAGTTAAGTCGTTAACTAGTTTCAATTGTCGCCTAGAATTCTAGCCAACGGTCCATGTTAGGGTTTCTCGGCACCGTAATTTTTGTAAATTGGCATAGTTGATGCCTTGTGAGACCTCTTGGGAGTGCCTAGGAACCCTACAGTGGTATCAGAGCCTAGCTAGAGCCTTAGGCGAAGTCTAGACGACGTTTGAAATCCGAACGAACCCGAAACCCATTTTCCAAAATGCTCTCTGTCTAATTTTTAAAAATCTGGATTTTTCAATATTAAAAATATGCAAAAAATTAAGCAGGGTTTTTTAAGCATTACTGTGAAAAACGGAGACCTAACTCCGTCATAACGCCGCGGAACCGCGGCCTAAGCCCACGTGGCGCGGCGGTTCCGCGGCCATAATGTTGAATCTTTGACTCCTTTTTGCACAGTAATTGTTATATTTGACACTTGTGTTTTCTGGATAATTTTAATATTTTATTCTACAGTTGAGTATTTTGGGGTTGTATTGGGGATTCGCCTGTTCGATCGGATTATCAAATTTTGTCTATTTGGCTTTCCGGATAAATTTGAGAATATGTTAAAAAGTTCGACCGGATATAAATACCCAATTTTTCCCCTGTCGGGAAATTTCCAAGTGTTGGATTTTTCCGTAGTTTAAAGACGTTCTAAGTAGTGCAAGTAACTCGATGGACCCTCTAGAAGACAACAAACCTTAACTCGATTATGTGACCGTCTTGAACTGCCCTTTGAACCTTCGGGTTTGGGGCAGTACGGCGTGCCACATGTTAGGCGTTGGCTTGACCCTTCTACGGCTGGACCGTTGGTACTGAGGCACGAACTGAATGTTTTTAGACTTGTTTCATGTGTTGATCTGTATCGGGAAACCTTGGGTGTTCGATTGTTCGATCGGAAAGTTTGACATTTTCTATTTATCCGGAATGGGATACAATAATTGGAATTCACAAGAAGTTATGAGATAACTGAATGAATGTTATAAACATAGTAGTTTAGTCTCACTTGATCGGTTGCCACGGAATTTTGATATGATCAAAAGTCCGTCGCAATCACGTAGGGTACGCGGATACTCGCCGGGTAAACTTAATAGACAGCTACACCCCATAACCCCGACCAAGTGACTGTAGGAGAACCCCGTCGCCGAAAGCATCCATTCGGGTGCTCGCGGCAGCGGTGTTCCGCCTTGGTGCACTTCGTCGACGGTATCGGGGGTGCGGCCGTCTACTGAAGTTTGCGACGAGCATTCGATCAAAATGTCGGGAATCTTGTTGAATTGCCCGACTTGATATTGAAAAGTGTTTTCGATAACGAGACTAAAATACGGGGTTTATAATTGTTAGGCATGCGATGTCTAAGGAATTCATTTGGTTAGGCATGCGATGTCTAAAGAGATTGCGGATTCCAACTGTTGTAGTTTTACACTTTCTTTTTTGTGACCGTAAGTGTAATATGTGATATCGTCGGTTTCGTTGCTATATGTCAACGACAATTGGGATGCGCATATTTACTTACGTTGATGACATGTGATGTTATGTGTTGCTGGATATGTTATATTGGATCGTCGTGTTCGAATAGCCGGGGGTTTTTATGTGAGATGAGTGTTTTTTCATTTTCATTCATGTAAAAACTTGTATGTAATATTCTTTTTATTGGGGCGCTTCCAGGTTGCGGAAGTTGTCACCTTTTGTATATTATTTACTTTTCCGCACTAGGATAGACCCAAGGAGGAGGGCACAAGTAACCGGGTTCTGGAGTCCAGTGGGAGACCAACTCGAGGAGTCGAGTCCGGGTCTTCTAACTCCAGAATTGGTAGGGTTGCTTGCCGCTCTCGTAGGGGTCTAGGGGTGTGGGTTTGGCTATTCATTGCGACCGTGGAATCCGTGTTTTATACTGGCTCGTATTGAAAACACGGACGTCCTAGTATATCCAATATTTCATATGTTTCTTCTGCTGCGATATCTGTGATGTGATCATGTGATGTTCTGTGATAGATACAGTATATAGTATATATGATATATTATATAGGCGTTACTTATGTTTTACACCCGCGCAAGCCCTGCCCTGCTCTGCCGTTAGTTACCTAACCTAACGGTGCACGAGGGGACATCGAGGCGAATGCGGATGGCATAAGTGTACGTCGTATTTATCTGTGATGTTTAGGTACTTAAATGATGGGACTTCATTAATGAGATTAATGAAATAAAAGAAACCTAAGATGTTGTAGAATTGAATTTCAAAATAAAACAGGTAGCTACAGTTCTTGCTTTGCACAGCGGTATATATGATATATCCTGCACCTTATTCGATGAGGAAAGGACCGAGATCCCTTCACCGGGAGTGACTCCTTTAGCAATAACTGGCAGATGCTACACACTCGGTTTGTCTTTTGATCGCTTTTAAGAGTTCTGCTTTGCACAGCGATATATATGATATATCCCGCACCTCTTCGATGAGGAAAGGACCGATGATCCCTTCACCGGGAGTGACTCCTTTAGCAAAACTAGAAAAGCCTCAAAAACACTCCATTTCAAAATTCATTCGATCCTACAACGATATCAAGTTCATTACGCAATAGGTTTTCAGAAAAACCTGTCGTAGCCCTCCGTCATTTCAGATAAATCCTGTTTAGTATTCGTGCTGCGTTTGTTGACCTTGTCAAGGCGCAGTGTGCGGTAGCTAACCAGTATTTATCTGCTTATGCATATGATGCAGATTGGGTTAGGGTAGTCGTGCGGCCTTGTTGACCTTGTCAAGGGTCGTGCGGGTGGGTTTGATTCAATCAAGAAATGACGGGTTGAACTTGACTTGCGGTCTATGGTTTGTTGACCTTGTCAAGGTCATAGATCGTTCGGGGCAAAATATTATCGGGAATTTCAAGTGTTGAGATTTGCAATGAGATTGCATACCTTCTATGAGATAGTTGGATCCCGATACCCGCTGCGAGTAAGAGTTACTCCTGGGAGAGTTTTATACATTACAATTAGCCGATCAAGTAGGTGTCTAGAAAGGTGTTAACGAGGTTACGCCTCTGGGAAAACGAGGTTTACATTAACTAGGTTCGTGCGAAAGCACGGGGGATCTCCCTCAAAGTACCGACACTGGCCCGGCTGAAAGATTGGCGAACTTGTAGTGTGTAATTAATCCCGGCTAGTCTTTCCTTTTAGGGTTTGAAGGAAGATTTGATAAAAAGCAGTGGGAGCCATCCTGATTAGATAAAATAATAACCAATCTATTCTTGCAAGAGCGCACGCTGAGTGTTTTCTTCTCTCTCTCTCCAGGTAGCGACCATATCACGCCTTAATCAAGATAATAATACGGATTATTGACCGAACCCGCTTGTTATACTGAGCTGGGGAACGTTAGTCCCGCTCCAACTTATAATTGTTATAAGACAGAGCAGGAAATTGGGGAATACCAGATTTCCCGTGCCGCCCAAACGAATAGAGTGCATGCTGATGCATCATCTTCGGGTGTGTTCATTACAAAGAACTGTTTCTCAGTATCCTCCGCATCCTGGGTATATGATACCGGATCAGGATCCCAGATATGTAATCTGTTACATAGGGCTACAAAAGGGTAGAAAAACTGAGAACGGGTGATAAGTTTCATGAGGCAGAAAACGGGGCAAGTATTGCAGCCAAGTCTGTCGGTCACTGTCACCCTGTATTACCAATACATTGATTCTGAACGAATGTTATTAGATACCGAACCTGATATACAAAATCATATCACCATCTTTATTAGTAAAGAAATGATAAAATTTTGTATTGTTGGATAATGTTTTGAACATTTCCTATATCAAAAGCTGATCGGATCAGGCACGTTATCTAAAAGCGTTGATGTTCTAAATCAAACTACAGTTCCTAGTATACAGAACACACACAAGAGGAAGAGTTCAGAAATGAACGAATCCTTCTTGAGGTATTGTAGACTAGGTCAGATCAATGCGACCCGACTGGCTGAAGTTGCATTTAGATGTATATTTAAATCAGTTTGAATTTACATCTTGTGAAACTCGCCAGTCATGTCACAAAGATAAGATGACCATAGCTCTGTTTAATGGAAGCAGAGAAAGAGTTAGTAAACTCTTGGGATGATACATGTTGATGTATGTTAGGTCCCCTGTCTACACATGCCAAGACTGGTTCTTTATACTTCATTATATTCTCTGATAATCTCTCAAGATTCAGACATATGTTCCTGTTGAAACACAAGTCAGAACCTTTTGAGATATTCACAGAATATAAGCGAGAAGTAGAGAACCAAAATATGGGTATAAGTACTATGTCCTATGATGAGATCAAGGAGGAGAATACTTGAGCACGGAATTCTTGGACTTTTCTAAAGTAGAATGAGATTATCTCTCAGCATTACTCCTCTGGATACACCATAGCACGATGGTATATCAGGGCGGAGCAATCACACCCTATATGATAAGGTGTGCTCTATGATGAGTACTACTGAGTTACCTATTTCCTTTTGGGAGTTATGCACTTGAGAAGCTGCATACCTATTGAAAAGGGTTCAAATCAAATCAGTTGCCTACCACTTCATATTTGATATGATATGGGAAGAGCCCATGTCTTAAGCTAGTTAAGATTTAGGGTTGTCCGGCCTATGTCTAAAAGAAAAATCCGGACAAGCTCGAGGTAAGGTCAGTTATGTAGAACTGGAAAGGTTCCAGCTATACAAACTTCAGCTGATGATTTGGTAGAACCGAAAGATTCAATAGTAACCAACGAATCTCAGCCTCTCCGCCGATCTAGTAGGGTTCCTCACCCACCTGAGAGATACTTTGGTTTCTCGATGACAGTGGGAGAGAGGATTGCATCATGAGATGATGACCCAACTAGTTTCGAGCTGGCCATCAGGAGTGAGACTCTGTAAGAATGGCTGGATGCTTAGTGATCTGAGATGGAATCCATGTACACCAACAAAGTATGGACTTTAGTTGCTATATCTGAAGGGTTAAATCCCCATCAGGAGCAAATATATCTTGAGAAGATTACTTGGTGTAGATGGAAAGGTTGAGACTTTCAAAGCTAGACTTGTTAAAGGTTTTCGTCATCGACCAGGCGTGGATAATGATGAAACCTTTTCCAGTACCTATGCTTAAGTCCATCCAGATACTACTTGCCACGGCTACATACCATGACTACGATATCTGGCGGTTGGGTGTCATGACTGCTTTTCTAAATGATGTTTTAGAAGAGTGCGTCTATAAGTACACAGCCAGAGGTCCTCGTAGACAGTGGGAGCAGCGGAAACGTGTGAAAGATGTTTTATATGATAAAGCAGGCATCCGGAGTTGGAACGTCTGTTTTGATGTGTTAGTCAAAGAGTTTGACATCATCAAAATGGTATATGAACCTTGTATAAACAAAAAGGTAGTAGGGAGTATGGTGCTGATCCTCGTATAGTACGTGGATAACATACTCTTGATAAGATAGCAGTTTCTTATGCTGCGCTCGATCAATCTCCGTTTATCACAAAGATTCTCCGTGTAGGATCAAAATGATACCTCCTAAATCCTGAGTTTTGGATCTATGAGATAGATTTAATTGGATGTTAGGATACTCACTAGAAGTAGTGAGATGGTATCAATCGATCCTGGGGAGAATCACTGGAAGTGTTCCAGAGTGATAAAGACGACTGAATGTCAGTCGCAGGCATTTTCTTTACCCTCAGTAAAGGGACGGTATGTTGGAAGAGTTCCAAGCTAGATACCGTGACATACTAGACGATAAAGGCTGGATACATCGCTACTTAAGATACTACTAAAGAGGATGTTTGGGTGTATATTAGTTCATGAGATGAACTACGTTCCTACCATTGTAAGACAATGGAGTTGTGGCTTATGCCATGGAACGCCGGTCCCATCAGTGATCCAGACTTATTCTAAGGCAGTATCACCTGATCATGGAGATGGTTGATCTCCAGGGTGATCGAGGCAAGGAGAGCAGACTTAGAGGATAACGCAGCGGATCCACTCACGAAGGCCTATTCCCAGAGAGAGACTTTTATGGGATGGTTGAGTATGAGATACTACAACCACTGCTACAGATAGCCCTAGTGCAAGTGGGAGATTGTTAGTTATACGTATGCCCTAGAGGCCATTACTGTACATAGGATGTATATTGTAGTGGATGCTGGGACATATATAGGGAGGACTTTCTTGCTCGACATGATAGTATGCTATCTGGTTGCTCTTTACCTTAACGTGTATACTGATTGTCTCTCTGTTACATGTTGGTAAAGCCCTTAGGATGTGTGCTTGACTGCCTGGACTATGATGCGGATCATACTAGTGGGGACATGGTAGTCCATAAGTACATACTTCAAAGTCCCTAGTCGTGGGTATATCGAGACGGGGCATCGATATACCAGAGTAGACTAGCGTATACCTTCTTGACCCATACAGATGGGCGATAGATGATCCCATATCCATTGGTGTTTGACATCAGAGATGATGTACGGGTGCTCAGTAGAGACTGGGTACACTGGACGGACTCGCCGAGAACTCCCAGATGGTATTATACCTCACGTCAGATGGCAGTTCTCTGGTGACACTGGTACAGAGTAGTCTGTTGACCCGAGATCGTCATAGAGTCTTGTGTGGTTCCCACTGTGCTTTGATTTCCATCTTACCACGTCCAAGGGGGCGTGCAAAACGGTGGTTTTTGGGTACAGTCCCGAGTCACATGGAGGCAATGAGCGATAGGAGGGGATTCGTCTCTCCCGGTATAGGGAGTTGATGTTGCGCTGTGTTCGATTGGCTATAACAGGAAATCCCTGGCCAGGGTTGCTGAGATATACTGGTAAGTGTTATCAGTAGTTTCTCGAAATGTTATAGACCTCATATCGACACGACTTATCGAGCTATTGGGGTCTGACGTTTACCACCCCTAGGAGAGATATGCGACATATCAGATGATCAGACCGGACTGTACGGTAGTGTTACTGGTTGGATTCACTGGAGTGTGAGCGGGCTTGCTCGTCGATCTTCTGATCGCTCAATACCCGGGTGGCCGTTACGTTTAGCAGACCGCTTGTGGCTTGTGGGTGTTTGATATGATCATCATCTGCTGCCGGCGTATTGACGAGTCTTTAGAGTCCTACACAGAGGTTTCCTGGCTCAAGCGAAACGAAATAGGAGCGCATATGAGATATGTGCGGGACCGAGAATAATGCGTGTATGTGATACCGTATTTCATTCTCGCGATCAATGTGTTGAATGGTTGTATGCGATATAACCTAGTTATCGATTCAATCGTTGATTCGATAAGCCGATACATTGTATACTAGTCGGTTGTGTGCGACATGACCGGATCATTGAATCAAGTGTTGATTTAATGATTTAATGCATAATTATATATTTGATATATTACTTTGGATTAACTAGTATTGGTTCACTTTAAATGGATTTTCTCACTTGGTTTGTGCAAGTTGTATATGTGATATACTTTTGTGCACATGATTGTATCATGTTTGATGATACATGCTAACTTGATTAGATGTATGATTAAACCATGGTTAGTTAATGGTTAGGGTTTCATTTGATTTACTTATGCCTTTATTTATTTTGTTTTGACAAAAAGAAAAAGAGAAATGAAAACAAAAGGGTTGCTTTCAAAGATGAACCTTCATGAAGGTTTGACCAAAGTGACCATTTTGTCTTCATGTCTTAACCCAACCATTCACTAACCCTTGTTAATTCTCTACGCCTAACCATGGTTTGCTTATGATAAGAATTGATATTCTTTTCTATTCTTTAATTCTTATCATAACATCATATCATCTTCTTCTTCTTCATCTTCTTCTTCCATGAAGAAAGCTTGCTACAACAATGGCAAGTGAAGAAATCAAGTGAGAAATCCAATTCTAAAGTCTACCCACTTCCTATTTCTTCATCCTCTACCTCTTGCCAAGAAGTATAGGGTGTTTCCTTCACAAGATTTCAAAGCTTGGTGAAGTTGGAGCTTGATCTAGCGATGCCTCGACGTAGATCATCTTCGGCATCGTCGTCGACGACCTAGCTCGCCATTTCTCCGACGAAGCCGACGCTAGAGCCCGGGAATTCATTTGGACAGCGAGGGGACTTCGTTGCGGAGCTATGGAGGTGGAGCACCGGATCTACAAAGGTTGTATTTCCGTTTAAACTTTAGTTAAGTCGTTAACTAGTTTCAATTGTCGCCTAGAATTCTAGCCAACGGTCCGTGTTAGGGTTTCTCGGCACCGTAATTTTTGTAAATTGGCATGGTTGATGCCTTGTGAGACCTCTTGGGAGTGCCTTGGAACCCTACAATCTTAAGCACGTGTTCCGCTACCGATGATCCGACGGCCAACCTTGCCGAAAACAACTTCTTCAACACTTCGTATCTGGCGATACGAGACTGCTCTCCATACAGTTCTTTTGTATGAAGAAATATGGACTCTAGGTCCATATTCTCGTGCCTCCTCTGATGTTCGTTGTCCATCGAGGCAAGCAGGAGGCATTTGGCCTTCGCGCAGTCGATCTCCCATGTCTTACGGATTTCCTTATCCGCGACGCTGGAGGTGGGACCTGGGACAGGGGGAGCTTTGGTGGTAAGGACATACCCCCAACTTGTCGTAAGTGAATGCCATCTTGATATTCCTGAGCCAATCTTTGTAGTTTGGCCCTGTCAATATGTTTTTATCTAGTAATAACTTAAGTCCGGTCATGTTGAATGGTCGCTGCAATTAGGAGAGAGAAAAGAAACACTTTAGCATGATGCTCTTGCAAGTTTAGAGTGGTTTTTAGTTTGTCTAAACTGGATGGCTCCCACTGTCTCTCGAATCCCTTCTCAAACCGTAAAGAAAGGATTAGTCAGGATCAATCTCACCGTGCAATACTTGCTTAACCGTTCAGCCAGGCCAGTGTCGGTACTTCGAGGGAGGTTTTCCAACGCTTTCGCGAAGTTCCTTAATTTAAGAACCTCTTTTCCCTGGGGGCGTAGCCCCGCTAACACCTTTCTAGACACCTACTAAGTTTATAGCATTGATCGTTAAGTGAGAGTTTTCCCGAGGAGTAGCATATACTCACAGTAGGATCGGGATCCAAATATCATCGCGTGATAAAACCGAAGGAATCCTACCAGAATCATCACACTCCAAATGGTATGCAGCGCTAGCAAGTTTCAGTACTTATGAAACTCCCGATGTGGATTTTTGCCCCATGCTCTTATGACCTTGACTTTGGCCAAAATATCATAAGTCACATGTCAAGTTCTACCCGTTATTCTCCTGGTTAATTTGGACCCACCCGTACCTACCCTTGACTTTGGCCAAAATGGCAGCACGACTGTCCCAAACCAACGCATCTATCTATGCTGCACATGAATACCCAATAGCTACCAATCACTATGCCTTGACTTTAGCCAAAATACATAGCTTGAATACTTTTGACCATTCATGTGGAATGACGGAGGGCTAAGAATGGTTTTGGAGAAACCGTGAACGTAGTGAACTTGATATAATCGATGGAACGAGATAGCTTTTAAAAAGAGTGGTTCAAGCTCCGCATTTTAAAGTTTAGTTTTGAAAAGAACCGAGTAGTTTTCAAAGTGTTCCAATCGACTTTTACTTGGTTTATTTTCTTGCATTAGTTCTTTTAATGTGTCCCATCATTTAATCCTACCATTGCAGAAAACAACCAAAATATGACGTACGCTTATGCCATTCGCATTCGCCACGGGGCCCCGTCATCACCCGTTAGGTTACTTAACTAACGACAGAGCGGGGGCTGGGCTAGCGCGGCTGTAAAACATAAGCAACGCCTAAATAGTTATCATATATAAATATATAGCAATGATAGACATTACAGATCACAGATGAATACATTGGATATACTAGGAATCCGCAATCCGTTCGAGCCTGCAACGAAAAGCGGATTACACGGTCACGGTGAATAGCCAAAACCCTACCCAAGACCCCTACGGGTGCGGCAAACTACCCGCCAAGTACCCGAAGCGAAGCAACCTCCCTCAACACCGTGAGTAGGCCACTCGGCACTTCGAGATACCCGGTAGTTTGTGCACCCCCTCCATGGGTCTATCCTAGGAGCAAAAACAGTAAAAAGAATTATACAATGACGGCTACAACCCCGACCCGGTTGTGCGGCCAAACAAATAATAATATTACATCAATTTACATGTTACAATGAATGAAAGAAAAAGAAACACTCATCTCACATCCACCCCGGCTATTCACCCGCGACAATCCAACACATTCATATACACATACCATCATCAAACACAGAACACAGATATGTATAACCCCGACTAATCGACATATAGCGATTAGCCGACGTTCAATACATATAAACATCACAGATATAACCTTTTAGTCAAAGTGTAGTGAAGTTCGATAAAAAATACGGATTTATAGGCCCCCAAAAACAAATTTCTTTTCTGGAAAACCTGGGCACATATAAACCATCTTAAAAATCCCAAAACCAAGCCAGAAGAACACTGCACCAAACTCGACCCAGAACCGAGTCAAAACGGCCGCGGTTGCGCGGCAATAGCAAGCTATTGCCGCGGAACCGCGGCGCTTTGAGCGAATCTCTGGATCGTTTTTGGTGGCTTTCTTCACAAAACCCTGAGATGATTTTTGGAGTATGATTTATTTTATTTTGAACAGAAAAAATTTTAACAGAAAGTTAGGGTTTTGAAAACTCGGTTTTGCGATTTTTCCTATTGAACTTCGATACACTTTACTACCTAGCTAGTTTATGTATAGTTAGGCTCTGATACCACTGTAAGTCCACGTTGCCCACCCCGGTGCTTACGGGGAGGCGGAAAACGGAATAAAAATCAAATTTTTATCAACTATAGGCAACATGGACTAGACAAAGAAGGATCTTTGCTAAACAAAAACAAGCTAAAGCTAACTAGAAACTAGCTAAGTGTTAGAATGGTTATACCTAGGGCTTTATGTCCTTCTCTTCTTGCTCCTTGGAGTAGTAGACAGAGGTCACCTTTGTCGTCTTCTCACGTCGAAGAAAGATCCACCCGAAAGCCTCAACCTTTGGCTTCAACTCCAAGCTAGAAGTAACTAGGGTGCTAGAAGTGCTAATCCTAGAACCCTAGATGAGAGTAGAGATTATCAAGAAGTGGTTTTTCTCAAGCTCAAGTGTTTCTCAACACATGAGAGGGGGGAGCTTGAGGAAGAGGAAGAACAAGAGAGAGAAAGTAAATGATAGAATGAGAGAATAAAATAACCATTCTCACATATATGTGTGAATTATTATAAATTGATAATTAGCTAGATAATTTTCATGGTTAATCAAGTCATGACCATTATCATTTCAAATTTAATGCTAATTGTAAGGATCAAAGAGCATCTTTTATATGGAATGATGATGGTCAACATGTCAACTAAGGTCAACAAGTCAAGATAGTCAAATGGTCAACAACCATAACCATGCACAATTATATTAAACTAATATCAATTAACCATAATATACACATAAGCATTAGGGTTAATGAAATGACAAAGGTCATTAACCCTAATCAAAGTCCTCTCCCTCTGTCTCAAGCAACTGTGCATATGCACCCGTATTCGTGATCCGAGGAACACGAATACAAAAGAGATAAAACCAATCCCAAATCATATACTAGGATCCGGCTTAAACCAAAGCCCGCTAGTATAAGCTGTCCGGACAACAAACGTGCACAAGTGTGCGGATGTGAACGAACCCTGTCGCAAAACCATGCGACCTCTACTCATTTTGCCTAAAGACGAATAGCTCTCTGTGTGGGACTCTAAAGACTCGACACTACGCTGGCAGTGGGTTTAACCACAGACCGCAAGCGGCACTAGCTGTACGTAACGGTCCCCAGGTAGATGCCGATAAGAAGACTGACGAGGTGAACCCCATATGAACTCCTACTGAGCCTGTATGTGACAGTCTCCGTACAGTCCGGTCTGTTCGTCTGATACATCGCATGGCTGGCCTAGGGGGCGGTGAACGTCAGTCCCCTAATAGCGGTACAAGTTGTGTCGGAGTGTAGCCCAGAACACCCTGAGATAACACTGGAAACCTACCAGTATATCTCGCTTGCCCTGGCCAGGGACTACTTGTGTAATGGCTCTCCTGGACACAGAGCGATGTCAACCCCCAATACCGGGAGAAACGAATCCTGTCTAACCGTCACTGCCTCCAAGTGCTTCGGGACTGCACCCAAAAACTACCTGTTTGCACGACTCCTTTGAGCCGTGGTAGGGTAGCAATCAAAGTGCAGTGGGAACACACTCGAGGCGAAGTGACAGTGTCAAGTCAGCGGACTAAGTTGTACTCATGTCACCTGAGAACTGATAACTGACGATAGGTATAATACCAACCAACAGTTCCCGACGAGTCCTGTCCAGTGTACTCGTAACCTAACGAGCTGTCACGACCCGAGAGTTTCGACTCGTGACCAGCACTTAACCACGCAACGTCTACAGGCGTAACGCAGCTAAGTAAGCCGAACCCAGAAATCAAAACCAATAAATAAAGAGTGATTAAAACATTTTTGTAAAAACAGTCATACACGTCTGAAAAACATCTTATTAATTTAGTAGAAATCCTTTTAAGTTCAAGAGTTATAACTTTTATAATTTTGGCAACATTTCCTTTTTAAACATTTGCCCCGCAAGTCGGGTAGAAGCAAGGTGTAGCAGAAATGACAAGTAAAATAAATGAAGCAGCACAATATGATATACGACGCCGTAGCGAAGAATACACAGTAAAGCAAGGACAATATCACAAAAGGTAAGACTGCATAAAATAAAGCCGGCTCACATGCGAGCTCGACACCAGAGTATAAAATCATACACATCGTCCTCACAACTGTCTCTAAGTCAATACAGAAAGGTAGATGGAGAGTACTAGATACATCAATATACAACTGAAAGATAACAGATACCGTACAAAAACCCACCTAACAGCAAAAGGCTAACTCGCCTCAGCAATGGTATCTGTGCCAAAAGATGCGGTAAACAGCCAGCCGCGACTACTCCCAAGGGCAACCTACAAATACTGTGGCACAACGGGGGGGTGTTGCCAACTCGTGAATAGAGATAACATATAAGGGTGATCGCGAGCATGCACATATAGCGTGGCTCTACTAATGCCATCAGGTGATATCAATGCATGCCAAACAAAGGATGCAATAGTAATGCAAGTACTCTAACAGGTAAATGCTACAGGATGAGATATATAGTAGTCACTACTGAGTATGGGATAAATAACATCTACATGGACTATGTCAACATGGAAAACAATAATCGGTGCCTCAGACTGCACCCAAATCCCAAATACACTCAGGCGCCGGCACACCCATCGGCCCTCAAATCCTGTACATCTCTGAGAAATCACGAGTGCCCAACATCAGCACCCAAAATATCATAAAATACTCGTGTCCAGCATCGACACGCAAATCCTCGTATCTCGGGCTCCGTCAGTCCGGATCGGCCCACAGGGTCCGTCTGCGGTATCGGCCCCGGCAGTACGTATCATCCCGCATCCATCTCTCGACTCTGGTCAGTATCCTCCGGACAACTGCCAGGTCCAACCAATCACCGGTAGGTACTCGCCCGCCTCCAGGCTCAATCGGCAAAACCCATCGATCATCTCGCCGAGGGGAACCATACCGGGTCCACCACGAACCCGCAAACGGAACATCCACTCCTCGAATCGGGTTTCAAGCACACGTCTCAGCACCGAGAAAACGCGTGGTGGACACACCAAAATATCATATCACGAGGTACCGGGTTTTTCAAAATAGTGCATCTTTTCTTAAATACTTCCACGGTCCTCAAAACAGAAATCACATGAAATCCAACACCAATAGTAAATCCAATGCGATGTACAATATAAATCAATCCATAATATGGGTATAAGGGGAAAACCGCTTTTAAAATAGTTTCCGTTTTTAAAGATGTCATGCGGCTCCCAATGTCCAGGAAATCTTCACCAATCATATGTAAGATAAACTATAACAATATAATCATGGCAGATCTACAGTGGGTGTGGCATGGCAATTACTAACGGTGTGTGTGTAGCATGCAAATAGTGCTCGTGCAACATAAACCGTTAGTAATAGTGCGGTGTTCTATCAGTTCTAAGCATATATCTATAATTACAGCAGGAAATACAATATGCAATGACAATCCATGGGGTAAATGCAAAATATATACTAAGGTCCTATCAGCCCTGACGCATAACGCCATGCGGGCAATATCCCCTTAGATGTGAAATCTACTCACCGAAATCCCGCGCTAAGTGTATCCAACAACTTGCTTTCCCTTCTTCGCAGCGTCCGTCTCACTGGCCTGCGAACCTAGAATCACATGACATATATCACACATAAGCTCAATTCACAGAAACGCGACATTACGGTCCAACTAGAAACCCGTGTCGCAAACCAATCGCGCGTGTGCGCGATACGCTAAAACGTGTGGTCACGTGCCTGAAACTACCCCGACGCGTCGCGATACGCAAAAACCCCAAACCTACTCACGTATCACGCGTGTCGCGAAGGTTTAGAAAAACGGCAAAACAGGTATTTGGTCCCATATTTCTATACAGAACTTAACTTACAAAAATATAAATATCACAGAACCCTACACACTAGCAGACACCTACAGGACCAAACACCACCCAAAACCCTACCCATCTGGCCGCAATTTGCGGCCAGAAAGAGAAAATCGGCGGCCTACTGTAGCAATTAGGGGGTCAGGTTCAAGCTATGGTATCAGCACATCACCACTACACTGCAGTCTTCCCAATTTCACTCAGATCTCATCGGGTCAAAAGCAGATCCAGAAAACCTCAAATTTGCTTAAAAACGACAATTTGCATCAAATAGGGAAACTGGTGGTATTCTAGTGTAATAGGGGTTAAGCTAAGCTAATAGGGTCTCAACAAACCTCAATTATCCTACTGAAACCAATTTACACCTCATCAGCACAAGGTTCCCACTAAACACTCCATATCACACTAAAACGCACTAAAAACCGCTAACCGATGCAAAACCACACTAACTAAGCTAACTAGGGAATAAGTTTAGGAAATATACCTCATACTTAACCCTAGGGAGCTGCAGGAAGAAGAAGAAACGAAGGGGAGAAGCTGCAGTTGCTGCTGTTGCTGTTGTGTTTGCTGCTGCTACTGTTGTGAAGCTTGTTGGTGCTGCTGCTACTTCTCTCTGCTGCTGCTGTTGCTTCTAGCTCCTGCTGCTGCTGCTTGGTGCTGGGGTTCTGGAGCAGAGAGGTAAGTGTGTATGTGTGTATGTGAGAGTTGAGAGAAAACACAAGGAAATGAGAGGAACAATTACCACTCACTAGTCAACCCTCCTCTCTCTCTTCATTAATGGCAAGCATGGCTTGAGCCATGATGCCCCCCCTCTCTCTCTCTCATAAGTCAACACCCACAATTCAAATTAAAGTAACTTTTAACTAACTAAATAAACTCACTTATAACCCAAAAGACTTTAACCCTCAAGATTAACCCACCATGGTCACTAATTATGGTAAAAACTTATTTTAAA
Organism: Agapanthus africanus; assembly: GCA_030015575.1. Lineage (NCBI taxonomy): Eukaryota > Viridiplantae > Streptophyta > Magnoliopsida > Asparagales > Amaryllidaceae > Agapanthus > Agapanthus africanus. The sequence goes on along the minus strand of JASDDO010000004.1, from coordinate 134,167,039 downwards.
AACCCTAGTTTACATGCACATGTGTGTGCAAGCCTAGGAAAATTTTGGAAAAATATTTATTAAATTAGGAAAAATATTTAAAACACAATTTGGTAAACTTTTTATTAAAACCCATTATTTAAATATAATTAGTCACTAAACAAATCCTAAGGTGTTACACGAGCACCCGCATACTATCTCAAGTACGACGCACTGACGGCTGTGGGATAGACCGTCTCCCATGCTAGGATGAGAAGCGCATACGCTAGTCTACTCCGGAGTATCGATGCCCTGTCTCGATAGTCCAACGACCAGGGACCTGTATAAGGATGTGCTTATGGATTACCCAGCTCTTACGAGTGTGAGCGCCATCACAATGCTGGTAATCAAGCAAAGATCTTAAGGGCTCTACTAATATGTATATCAGCGATATGCTAAAAGAAACACATGCACATATTAAAGCAGAGACAAACCAAGTAGCATACTACCATTTCGAGCAAGATTGTATATACAACTATGAATATCCCAAGCTTCCATCAAGTAATATACAAACTAATATGATACAGTAATGGCCTCTAGGGCATATACACTAACACACTCGTCCTCGCTCCTCAACCCTCATCATCTTCTTCCTCATCCTCTCTCTTCTTCTCCATCATCGAAACCCCTGCACACTCGACTTCCTCTCATCCCTGCACCCACCGTGACGAGAAAACCCATACCCAAACCCTAGTCTCACCGTCACCACCTCCATCTTCATCTTCTCCTCGATCTTCTTCTCTCCTCCATCTCCATCTCTTCCCATCCTCCCACCCCAAGCCTTCACCCAAGAACCCCAGCCAACAAAACCCGAGCCCAAACTCTAAAACCACAGAAAACCCTAGACACCAAACCCTAGCTTCTTCGGAGCTTGTTCACGGCCGTCAACACCCTCGCGACTCCTCTCTGCAACCGCAGTAAGCTTTCTTTTCTTCTCATGCTTCTTCTTCTTCGTTCCTTTCTTCTCTTTCTTTCTTTCTTTTCTTTTCTGTAATTCTTGATCTCTGTAGATCGCCGGAGCCGTGACGACGTCGACGATCCCGACGACCCAGCGGGCGTACCTGACCCGTATGATCACTTTGTGCGTTGTTTGGATCCGTTCCATGTACCGTGCGCGCATCACGACTTTTCCCGCCGACGTGTGACGTTCCGAATACCTATTTCTTGATCCGTAGGCAAGTAAAACTTTCTACATGCTATTCATATTATTTTATACATATTTAATTGCATATTAAACCTGTTGTTTAAATCTAGTGTCCCATATTCCATTTCGATGTTCCGTTTATATAACTTTTAGATCCAGAACTTGAAACATATCATGTTGCATATTAGGTTACAATAAATTGTACCCACGTCCATATTTATATCACATAGTGCTTGGTTGCATAGCCCATAATACCATTTTAATAGTTTATAACCTTTCGGACACCCGTTTGCTTCCATTTAGCCTATTATATATACAATTGCATCCCTAGATCATTTAACACATAATAATGAGATTGTAACATTCCATATTTGATAAAGTGTATTTAATTAGTGTTGGAACCATAACCCTAACTGAAATCGATAACCATGCATCCATATGTTTTAATCTGTACTTATTTGCATACCACATTACAATGTTCCATTTTATTGTTCCATTAGTACCCCATACTTGTTTTGGTATACCCATTCTTATTATATTTTGATTATGAGCACCCACGTGACATTTGTGCACCCCTGACATGACTTGTTATACCATTACTTGGCACGACATGATACCATGCACTTCTTGACATAACATGATACCTATATATTACCTGACTTGACCTGAGGTACCACGGCTTTCTCTGTTACCTGATCTTGTTACTAATGCCAACAAACCTGACATGTTGTCTCTACGGACATTTCCTGTTGTCTATTCAGACAAACCTGTACCTGCCTGATCTCTTGTTGGCATTAGCTCCAGATTATTTAATACCTGACTTGAACATATATAACTTGGGGGTATGGGAAAATCAATGATGAAACCTGACTTGTAACTCGATAGTTTGATACCTTTACTGATCAGTCTTACGGGTTAGGCCAGCCCCGAGGTGATGCTGCTGACATCACTCGTCATTACCTACTATCCTTTACTGCCTTGCGGCACGTCTCGGATTCAGCCCGAGAGTCATAGACCGTGATCCTGGGCATGCACGGGATACTATTGAGTTACATCGATATTTCATTAAATTGATTTCAAAGACTTGAGAGTAGTTAACATAGTAGACCAGTTTAGATTACTCACTGCACACTACCCTTCGCTGTCCTTATTTATATTGTTGTTTTACCTGTTTTACCGTTCATGATCATACCTGCATGTCTTGTTACCCCTGTTTATATTATTGCTGATGTTATGACGCACTGACGTCTGGGTTTTTTGCATGGCCCAGATTCTTTACCTTCGCTACAGGCCAAGCAGGAGTATTTCAGTCATCAGGCTGAGCAGTGAGGACTTGTTAGTAGTTAGTCCATTTTACTTTCGGTATTTTTATTCCTGATGTGAGCCCGCATTATGGGACATAAATTCCAGTTTATTCTTGTATTGGATCTTTTGCTTCCGCATTACCTTATTCTTGACTCGTTTTATTCTGGCTTATGGACATGTGTTAGATAGTTTATTATTGTTCTTGATATCTCTACAACCGTAATGTGACTGTGGAAGGATATTTCCTATCCACAGGTAGCATGGTTGGCTATGTCACGTGCCTATCTTAGCGTACTCTGGGAAGCGGGGTGTGACATGGTTCTTTTGGTATCAGAGCCATGGGATCTAGGTTAATCGGGTTTGATTCTTTTGTAGTTGGGTATTGGACCCAATACACGAATCAGATTACTCGTGATTAGGAACATGTCCTGCCACATTGTTATTGTGATTCTTGAATCATATCTTTCTTTTGACCCTTGTCTTGACGATATGCAAACCACTTTGCATCTCGACTTGAAACCTTTTGGTTCCCTATTGTTTCTCTATGTTCTTTGATTCTGATACTAGGATTTGGGCGACTTGAGTGGAGTTATATAATTGTACCCATGAACTGCAGCATGGTTACAATGCGGTACTCTATTTAAGTAACTTGAAGTCCTGGTCTTGATTCACTTCCTTGTTCCATGGTCGTTATATTGCCTTATTTCTCTTGCTTTCCAGTTCACATTTTATCGCAAGCTTGAATCCTGTTTACCATGCTTATCTTCTTCAGTGTTTGGCTTCAGGTGAAATCGTTTCAGGGTTCCTACTTGTTCATGTCTTTCCCGCATTAGAATTATTCAATTTTGGTGCATTCCTTGTTTGTTGTTGTCTTGGGAATGGATTTTCTCAGCACTTTCTATGCTCACATTGATTGTAGAGCAAAGAAAGCGAATTTCCAGATTCCCGGACATCCAGAGTTTGTTTTTGCTGGAGGAAGCAGTTCTGTCGGGCCAGTCGAGTTTAGGGCTAGGCCGACAAATAATGTTCTTTCGTCGATGGAAGTTGATAAGGAAGAAGCGCCAGCTGTTGTTCGAGAGTTCATGGACATGTTCGAGGACATCTCAGGTTTACCACTAAAACGAGATGTGGAGTTCGCAATCGATCTTATTCCTGGTGCAGCGCCAATTTCTAAGGCGTACTATCCAATGGCACCAGTGGAGTTAGAAGAAGTTAAGAAGCAGGTTGCTAAATTACTTGAGAAGGGTTGGATTCGCAGCAGTAACTCACCTTGGGGAGCTCCAGTTCTTCTAGTCAAGAAGAAAGATGGCACAAGGAGAATGTACATCGATTATCGAGAATTAAACTGGGTGACTATTAAGAACAAGTACTCGATCCTTCGCATTAGCGAATTGTTCGAGTAGCTTAGTGGCGCGAGGGTATTCTCGAAGCTAGATTTGCGGTCCGGATATCATCATGTCTGAGTTAAATCAGAAGATATTTGCAAGACTGTGTTCCGAACTCGGTATGGACATTACAAGTATTTAGTGATGCCATTCGAAGTAACGAATGCACCGGCGATATTTATGGACTTGATGAACCGAATCTTTTCACCATTCTTGGACCAGTTTATAGTGGTGTTCATTGATGATATTCTGGTCTACTCAAAGAGCATAGAAGAGCATGCGGAACACTTGGAGATCGCACTGCAGACATTGAGGCAAGAAAGATTATATGCAAAAATGAGCAATTGCAATCTTTGGCTTGAAGAAGTGAAGTTTTTGGGTCATGTCATATCCGGAGATGGAATCGCCGTTGATCCCGAAAAGATTGCAGTAGTTCGAGATTGGCCGATTCCGAAGAACGTTGCAGAGATCAGAAGCTTTCTTGGACTTGCCGGGTATTACAGAAGGTTCGTGGAGAATTTTGCTCGTTTGGCAGAGCCTTTGACCAAGCTTATGCGCAAAGAAGTACCATTTGTGTGGACGGATAAGTGTGCGTCAGCCTTTAAGGCGTTGAAACAGAGGTTGATAACCGCTCCTATTCTGACCGTACCAGACAGTTCCGGAGGATTGGTGATTCATAGCGACGCGTCTGGGAAAGGATTGGGATGTGTTTTGATGCAGCATGGGAAGGTTATAGCGTACGCATCAAGACAGTAGAAGACCCATGAGAAGAATTACCCAACTCATGACTTGGAGCTAGCAGCTGTGATTTTTGCTTTGAAGATTTGGAGACACTACTTATTGGGCGAAAGGGTCGAGGTTTTCACCGATCATAAAAGCTTAAAGTATGTGTTCACGCAGAAGGAGCTTAATATGAGACAGGGCCGATGGTTGAAGCTGATGGTTGACTATGATCTTGATCTTAAGTACCATCCGGGGAAAGTTAATGTCGTGCCGGATTCACTTAGTCGGTTGCCAGCAATTCAGGTGTTGACTGCACAAAAGGAACTTATTGAAGACTTTCGAAGATTTGATTTGGAGTTTGTGCTACCGCATTCTTCGGGACAGTTGATGCAGCTGCAAGTACAGTCGTCGTTGATCAATAATATTAAAGCAGCGTAGTTACAGGACCCTAGATTGCAGAAGTTTCGAGAACAGGTTGAAGCTGGACTTTGAACGGACTTGTTGATTCATGAAGATGGTTCGTTGCGATATGGTAGCCGTTTGTGTGTGCCAAAGGGAGATATTCGCGAAGAACTTATGAAGGGGGCACACAACTCAGCATATTCCGTACATCCAGGAGGCATGAAGATGTACCGAGATATACGACAGCATTTCTGGTGGGAAAGCATGAAACGGGAGATTGCCCACTTTGTGGCAAAGTGCTTGGTGTGTCAGCAAGTTAAGGCTGAACATCAAAGGGTTGCTGGTTTATTGCAACCACTTCCGATTCCTCAATGGAAGTGGGAACATATAACCATGGATTTCGTGACGGCTTTACCGCGGAATCCGAAAGGCAACAATGCAGTTTGGGTGATTGCTGATCGATTGACCAAGGCAGCTCATTTCATACCATTACGAGTTGGTCAATCAACTGAAGCTTTGGTAGAAAGGTGCATGCAGGAGATTATAAGATTGCATGGAGTACCGGTGAGCATCGTGTCCGACCGTGACACTCGTTTCTTATCAACTTTTGTAGGAGCTTACAAGAAAGTTTGGGGACTCGATTGAAGTTTAGCACAGCTTATCATCCTCAGACAGATGGCCAGTCGGAGAGAACGATCCAAACTCTTGAAGACATGCTGAGAGCTTGCATGTTAGACTTCAAGGGTTCATGGAAGGATCATCTACACTTAGTGGAGTTTTCTTACAATAACAGTTTCCAGGCGACTATTTAGATGGTGTTAGTTATGTATATGCCCTAGAGGCCATTGTTGTACATATGATGTATATTATAATGGATGCTTGGATATATATAGAGATGACTTTCTTGCTCGTCATGATAGTATGCTATTTGGTTTCACTTTATCTTAACATGTTGACTTGTATTGGTTTACTGATTTACTCTCACATGTTGATAAAGCCCTTAGGATCTGTACTCGACTAATGGGACTATGATGAGATCATACTAGTGGGGCCGCGGTAGTCGATGAGTACATCCTATAACTGTTCCTAGTCGAGGGTATATCGAGACAGGGCATCGATACGCCAGAGTAGACTAGCGTATACGCATCTTGACCCATATGATGGGTGATGGATGATCCCATATCCATCGGTGTTTGACATCAGAGATGGTGTACGGGTGCTCAGTGGAGACTGGGTACACTGGACGGACTCGCCGAGAACTCCCAGATGGTGATATACCACACGTCAGATGGCAGTTCTCCGGTGACACTGGTACAGGGTAATCTGTAGACCCGAGATCGTCATAGAGTCTTGTGTGATTCCCACTGTGCTTTGATTTCTACCTTACCACGTCCAAGAGGGCGTGCAAAACGGTGGCTTTTGGGTACAGTCCCGAATCACATGGAGGCAATGAGCGATAGGAGGGGATTCGTCTCTCCCGGTATAGGGAGTTGATGTTGTGCTGTGTTCGATTGGCTATAACTGGAAGTCCCTGGCCAGGGCTGATATAGAGATTTACTGGTAAGTGTTACTAGTAGTTTCTCGACCCGTTATGAGCCACTCATCGACACGACTTATCGGTTACTGGGGTCTGACGTTTACCACCCCTAGACTTGATATGCGACATATCAGACGAACAGACCGGACTGTACGGGAGTGTTACTGATTGGATTCACAGGAGAACGCACAGGCTAGCTTGTTGATCTTCTGATCGCTCAATACCTGGGTGGCTGTTACGTTTAGCTGACCACTTGCAGCTTGTGGGTGTTTGATATGATCATCACCTGCTACCGGCGTATTGACGATTCTTTAGAGTCCTACACAGAGGTTTCTTGGCTCAGGCGAAACGGAGTAGAGGCACATATGTGATATGTGCAGGACCGAGAATAATGCGATATGAGATACCGTATTATATTCTCGCGATATTTAGATATGAACCGGGACATCGGATCAAGTGTTGATTCGATGAATCGGTACATAATATATTAGTCGGTAATATTCGATATGGCCGGATCATCGAATCAAGTGTTGATTCGATGATTTAATGTATAATAATATATATGATATATTGTATTACATTATCTAATATTGGCTCGCTTTATTATTTCATTTTCTCACTGGATGATACATTGATATATATGCGATATATGTTAATTGTATTATTTTCTTTTGTTGCAAATATATAATATATATGTGATATATATTATTGTGACATGATATGATTAATTGTTAAACATGTTTAAGGATGATTAATTGAGGTTAGGGTTTGATTAGGGTTAGATGCTTCATGCACCTTCTAGAAGCATTTTCTTTTGTCATTGTTAAGATATTTTTGGATGACACATTTTTAACCCAACCAAACCCTAACTCTAGTTTATTCTCTACACAATCTTAGCCACTCATCCTTGACCATGGTTTATATATCAATCATATACATTTCTTTCTATTCATCACAAAAGGATTTTAATCATTATCTTTTCTATTATCATCTTCTTCTCTCTTGAAAAAGCTTACTAGAAAATCTTTATGTGATGAATAAATATGAGAAAATGATTTAAAAAGAAAGCAAAAATACTATTCTCTCATCCCCATCTCATCTAGCCCATGAGATTAGTGTGTTCATCTCTTTAGAGTGAGAAAGCTTGAGTCTTTGCAACTTCGACTTAGATCATCGGAGATTTGGAACACTTCAAGCTAGCATGGATCGTTCGAGTCGTGGAGCCTCTCATGAGTCCGGAAGATCGTGGATCGCGACAAAGGGACTTCTACTCGGAGCTTGTGAAGCGAAGGAGCGGACTACAAAGGTTGTAATCCCTCACACTTAGATAAAAGTTATCATCTTGCATGTTAAACCCTAATAATCTAGCAAAGATCCCGGCTTTGGGTTGTTCGGCACGTCTAAATTTTTATCCGGGCATGTTTGATGCCTTATGAACCTTCACAAGAGTGCCTAGGAACCTTTCAGTGGTATCAGAGCCAGGTTAGAGCATTAGGCGATGTGTTTACGAAGTTAAAACTCCGATCGAACCCGAACCGACGCAAATTAACCCCTCTCTGGAAATTTTTCAAAATTTAGGATTTTTCTGAATTAAAAATACCTGAAAAATACAGCAACAAAAGATAAGAATTACTGTGAAATTCGTGCCTCTAATTCGACCACGTGGCCGCGGAACCGCGGCAAAGACCCCCCATTAGCGGCGGTTCCGCGGCAGTATAAGGGAATTAGCCACGGTTTTTCACACAGTAATTCTTGTCTCTGTGTTTACTATTTTATGGGTATTTTTAATCTGTTTTAAGTGTTAATACTTTTGGGGTTTATTTTGTAATAGTAGATTCGATCGGAATATTTAAATTCGTATTTCTTTCCGGATATTTAGAAATTGTTAAAAAGTTCGAACGGATATCATTAACTCACTTTTTCCCGGCACGTAAAACTTTCAATTGTTGAATTTTTATCGGGTTTAAATCTTTCGGAAAAATTGTACAAGTTATGCGGTGGACCCTCTAGAAGACAACAAACCTTAACTCGATTATGTGACCGTCTTGAACTGCCTTTTGAACCTTCGGGTTTGGGAAAGTACGGCGTGCCACATGTGAGGCGTTGGCTTGACCCTTCTACGGCTGGATCACCGGTACCGTGACATATTCTGGGATTATTTGAACTCCGCTCAAGTGTTGAGCACTTTAGGAAATTTTGGGTATTTGATTATCTGTTCGAAAAGTTTAATACTGTCTATTTATCTGGAATGTGATACAATATGTGGAATTCATAGAGTTAGGCATGAAATGCGGAGTATGCGATATTTCGGATTTATGATGTCTAAAGTGATTGTGAATTCCAAATATTGTAGTTTTACACTTTCTTTTCTGTGACCGTAAGTGTAATATGTGATATCGCCGGTTTCGTTGCTATATGTCAACGACAATTGGGATGCGCATATTTACTTACGTTGATGATATGAGATATTATGTGTTGCTGTGATATGTTATATTGGATCGTCGCGTTCTGAATAGCCGGGGGTTTTATGTGAGATGAGGGTTTTTGTTTTCATTCATGTAAAATTCATTTGTAATGTAATATTCTTTTATTTGGGGCACTTCCAGGTTGAGGTTGATGTCACCAGTGTATATTATTTACTTTTCCGCATTAGGTAGACCCAAGGAGGGGAGCACAATTAACCGGGTTCTAGGGTCCAGCGGGAGGCCATCTCGAGGAGTCAAGACCGGGTCTTCTAACCCTAGAATTGGCAGTGTTACTTGCCGCTCTCGTAGGGGTCTTGGGATGTGGGTTTGGCTATTCGTCGCGACCGTGGAATCCGTGTTTTATACAGGCTCGTATTGAAAACACGGACGTCCTAGTATATCCAATATTTCATATATGTTCTTCTGCTGCAATGTTCTGTGATGAGATCATATTACTGCCTGAGACGAATGCTTATACTATATATATATGTTGATATATAAATATTACTGCTTTCGTTTCTTCTGTGATGCTTAGAAAGCATAAGCTGATGGGATTTTTATTAATGAGATTAATAAAAGAAAAGAAACCTAAAGATGTTGTAGAATCAAAACTTTATAAAAAGGGTAGCTACAGTTTTGCTTTGCACAGTGATATATATGATATATCCTGCACCTTATTCGATGGGGAAAGAGCCGGCGATCCCTTCACCGGGAGTGGCCTCTTTAGCGAAACTAGCAGATGCTACAAAACTCGGTTTGTTTTTTATTGCTTTTAAAATTTTTCTTTGCACAGTGATATATATGATATATCCTGCACCTTATTCGATGAGGAAAGGGCCGACGATCCCTTCACCGGGAGTGACCCCTTTAGCGAAACTAAGAAAAGCCTCAAAAACACTCCTTTTCAAAAACTACTCGATTCTACGACGATATCAAGTTCGTTACGCAATAGGTTTTTCAGAAAAAACCTGCGTAGCCCTCCGTCATTTCAGATAAAGACTATTTAGTATTCGTGCTGCGTTTGTTGACCTCTGTCAAGGCGTAGTGTGCGGTAGCTAACTACTAATTATCTGTAAAGCATGTGATGTGATTGGATTAGGGTAGTCGTATGACCTTGTTGACCTCTGTCAAGGGCCGTACGAGTGGGTTTGATTCAATCAAGAAATGACGGGTTGAACTTGACTAGTGCACTGTGGTTTGTTGACCTCTGTCAAGGTCATGGCACACTAGGGGCAAAATATTATCGGGAATTTCAAGTGTTGAAATTTGCAATGAGATTGCATACCTCCTATGAGATAGTTGGATCCCGATACCCACTGCGAGTAAGAGTTACTCCTGGGAGAGTTTTACACAGGACAATTAACCGATCAAGTAGGTGTCTAGAAAAGTGTTAACGGGGTTACGCCTCTGGGAAAACGAGGTTTACTTTAATTAGGTCTGTGCGAAAGCACGAGGAACCTCCCTCAAAGTACCGACACTGATCTGGCTGAAAGATTGACGAAATTCTAGGGTGTAATTAATCCCGGCTAATCTTACCTTTTTGGGTTTAAAGGTAGATTTGATAAAAACAGTAGGAGACATCCTGATTAGATAAGATAATAACCAATCTAATCTTGCAAGAGCATACGCTAAAGTGTTTTTCTTCTCTCTCTCTCCAGGTAGCGACCATGTCAGGCCATAATCAAGATAATAATATGGATGTATTGACTGAACCCGATTATTGTACTGAGCAAGGGAACGTTGGACCCGTTCTTTCTTATAAGAGTTATAAGACAGAACAGGAAACAGGAGAATATCTGGATTCTCACGCCGCCCAAAAGAACATGCATGTTGATGCATCTTCTTCAGGTATGTTAGTTATTGAGAACTGTTTCTCAGTTCACCCTACGTCCTGGGTATTAGATACCGGATCAGGATCCCACATATGTAAATTGTTACATGGGCTGCGAAAAGGTAGAGAACTAGGAAAAGGTGATCATTCCGTTCAAGTAGGGAACGGTGCAAGTATTGTAGCCAAAGCAGTTGGCGAATATCACCTAGTATTGCCGAGTCGTAATACACTGATTCTAAATGAGTGCTATTATATACCGAACATGATGTGCAACATTATATCAGTTTCTTTATTGAGTAAAGAGGGATATAATTTTGTAGTACAGGATAATGTTATGAACATATTCCTAAATCAAAAGTTGATTGCATCAGGCTCGTTACATAATGGCATATTCATTCTAAATCAGAATACAGTCCTGAATATACAAAACACACACAAGAGGAAAAGTTCAGATATGAACGAATCCTACTTGTGTCATTGTAGACTTGGTCATATCAATGCGACACGACTGGCTAAGTTACATAAGGATGGTTATTTGAATCCGTTCGAATTATCATCTTATGATACTTTCCATTCATGTCTTAAAGGAAAAATGACCAAAGCTCCGTTTAGTGGACACGGAGAAAGAGTTAATGAACTCTTAGGACTGATACATAGTGATGTATGTGGTCCCATGTCTACGCATGCCAGGAACGGTTCTTCCTACTTCATTACATTCACTGAAGATCTCTCTAGATTCGGACATGTGTTCCTGATGAAACCCAAGTCTAAAGCTTTTGAGAAATTCAGAGAATATAAGCACGAAGTAGAGAAACAAACGGGCAAAAGTATTAAGATCCTTCGATCTGATCGAGGAGGAGAATACTTAAGCAATGAGTTCCTAGATTATCTAAAAGAGAATGGGATTCTCTCTCAGCTTACTCCTCCTTAACAACGGTGTATCGGAGCGGAGGAATCGCACCCTATTAGATATGGTGCGCTCTATGATGAGTACAGCTGAGTTACCTATTTCCTTTTGGGGGTATGCGCTTGAGACAGCAGCATACCTATTGAATCAAGTTCCAACTAAATCTGTACCTACCACACCATATGAGATATGGAGTGGGAAGAGACCATGTCTTAAACGAGTTAAGATATGGGGTTGTTTGGCTTATGTCAAAAGGCAAAATCCAGACAAACTCGAGGCACGGTCAGTTCTATGTAAGTTTGTGGGATATCCTAAACATTCAAATGGATATTTTTTCTACCACAGTGAACAACAAAAGGTGTTTATTGCTCAACATGCCACCTTTTTAGAAAAGGAATTTCTTGAAAAAGAGATTAGTGGCTCTGAGGTAGAACTGGAAGAAGTTCCAGCAACACAAACTGTAACTGAAGATTTAGTGGAACCAGAGGATTCAGTAGTACCCGACGAACCCCAGCCTCTCCGCCGATCTAGTAGGGTTTCTCGTCCACCTGAGAGATACTACGGTTTTCTCATTGATGGTGGAAGCGAATATTGCATCATGGAAGATGATGACCCGACTAGTTTCGAGCAGGCCATCACGAGTGGTGACTCTGTGAATTGGCTGGATGCAATGCGATTTGAGATGGAATCCATGTACACCAATAAAGTATGGATTTTAGAAAATGCTCCTGAAGGGGTAAAACCCATTGGGAGCAAGTGGATTTTTAAAAAGAAATTTGGTGTAGATGGAAAAGTTGAGACTTTCAAAGCTAGACTTGTAGCAAAGGGTTTTCGTCAACGACCAGGTGTGGATTATGACGAAACCTTTTCTCCAGTGGCTATGCTTAAGTCCATCCGGATCTTACTTGCCATTGCTGCATACCATGACTACAAAATCTGGCAAATGGATGTTAAGACCGCCTTTCTAAACGGTGATTTAGAAGAGAACGTGTACATGACTCAGCCAGAGGGCTTCGTAGATAGTGGGAGCAGCGGAAAGGTGTGCAAGCTGCTTAAATCCATTTATGGGTTAAAGCAAGTATCGCGGAGTTGGAACATCTGTTTTGATGTTGTAGTCAAAGAGTTTGACTTCATCAAAAATATAGATGAACCTTGTATCTATAAGAAGGTAGCAGAGGGTAAGGTTGTCTTCCTCGTATTGTATGTGGATGACATACTCTTGATAGGAAATGATATTCCTATGCTGCAATCAGTCAAGCTCTTCTTATCACAGAGATTCTCAATGAAAGATCTAGGTGATGCCTCCTGCGTATTGGGAATCATGATCTATAGAGATAGATCTAAACGGATACTGGGATTGTCCCAATCCAGGTACATTGACACCATACTAAAGAGGTTTAGCATGGAAGAATCCAAGCGTGGGAACCAACCCACGATCTCTGGACTCACTCTCTCCAAAGAGATGTCTCCCAAGACTGATTTGGAGAGAGCTCGCATGCAAGGGATACCCTATGCTTCGGGAGTAGGCTCTATCATGTATGTGATGCTATGTACCAGACCCGATGTAGCATACCCACTAAGTGTAGTGAGTCGGTATCAAGCAGATCCTGGAGAGAGTCATTGGACAGCAGTGAAGAACATTCTCAAGTACTTACGAAGGACTAAGGAGATGTTCTTGGTGTATGGTAACGGAGAACTCCAGGCGGAGTCCTTTACCGATTCCAGCTTCCAAAGTGATAAGGACGACTCTAAGTCGCATTCGGGTTATGTCTTTACCCTCAATGGAGGGGCGGTATGTTGGAAGAGTTCCAAACAGGATACCGTTACAGACTCAACGATGGAGGCTAAATATATCGCTGCCAACGATGCTGCCAAGGAGGCTGTCTGGATAAAGAAGTTCATTAGTGAATTTGGTGTGGTTCCATCCATTGAGCATCCAATACCTCTGTATTGCGATAACAATGGAGCTGTGGCGTTAGCCAAGAAACCCAGGTCCCATCAGAAGTCCAGACATATTCTGAGGCGGTATCACCTGATCAGGGAGATAGTTGATCGCCGGGAGATCGAGGTTAGGAGAGTAGATACAAAGGACAACACTGCAGATCCATTCACGAAGGCTATTCCCCAGATACAGTTTGAGAGATTATTCGGGATGCTAGGTATGAGATACTACAGCAGCTGGCCTTAGTGCAAGTGAGAGATTGTTAGTTATGTATATGCCCTAGAGGCCATTGTTGTACATATGATGTATATTATAATGGATGCTTGGATATATATAGAGATGACTTTCTTGCTCGTCATGATAGTATGCTATTTGGTTTCACTTTATCTTAACATGTTGACTTGTATTGGTTTACTGTTTTACTCTCACATGTTGATAAAGCCCTTAGGATCTGTACTCGACTAATGGGACTATGATGAGATCATACTAGTGGGGCCGCGGTAGTCGATGAGTACATCCTATAACTGTTCCTAGTCGAGGGTATATCGAGACAGGGCATCGATACGCCAGAGTAGACTAGCGTATACGCATCTTGACCCATATGATGGGTGATGGATGATCCCATATCCATCGGTGTTTGACATCAGAGATGGTGTACGGGTGCTCAGTAGAGACTGGGTACACTGGACGGACTCGCCGAGAACTCCCAGATGGTGATATACCACACGTCAGATGGCAGTTCTCCGGTGACACTGGTACAGGGTAGTCTGTAGACCCGAGATCGTCATAGAGTCTTGTGTGATTCCCACTGTGCTTTGATTTCCACCTTACCACGTCTAAGAGGGCGTGCAAAACGGTGGCTTTTGGGTACAGTCCCGAATCACATGGAGGCAATGAGCGATAGGAGGGGATTCGTCTCTCCCGGTATAGGGAGTTGATGTTGTGCTGTGTTCGATTGGCTATAACTGTAAGTCCCTGGCCAGGGCTGATATATAGATTTACTGGTAAGTGTTACTAGTAGTTTCTCGACCCGTTATGAGCCACACATCGACACGACTTATCGGTTACTGGGGTCTGACGTTTACCACCCCTAGACTTGATATGCGACATATCAGACGAACAGACCGGACTGTACGGGAGTGTTACTGATTGGATTCACAGGAGAACGCACAGGCTAGCTTGTTGATCTTCTGATCGCTCAATACCTGGGTGGCTGTTACGTTTAGCTGACCGCTTGCAGCTTGTGGGTGTTTGATATGATCATCACCTGCTACCGGCGTATTGACGATTCTTTAGAGTCCTACACAGAGGTTTCTTGGCTCAGGCGAAACTGAGTAGAGACACATATGTGATATGTGCAGGACCGAGAATAATGCGATATGAGATACCGTATTATATTCTCGCGATATTTAGATATGAACCGGGACATCGGATCAAGTGTTGATTCGATGAATCGGTACATAATATATTAGTCGGTAATATTCGATATGGCCGGATCATCGAATCAAGTGTTGATTCGATGATTTAATGTATAATAATATATATGATATATTGTATTACATTATCTAATATTGGCTCGCTTTATTATTTCATTTTCTCACTGGATGATACATTGATATATATGCGATATATGTTAATTGTATTATTTTCTTTTGTTGCAAATATATAATATATATGTGATATATATTATTGTGACATGATATGATTAATTGTTAAACATGTTTAAGGATGATTAATTGAGGTTAGGGTTTGATTAGGGTTAGATGCTTCATGCACCTTCTAGAAGCATTTTCTTTTGTCATTGTTAAGATATTTTTGGATGACACATTTTTAACCCAACCAAACCCTAACTCTAGTTTATTCTCTACACAATCTTAGCCACTCATCCTTGACCATGGTTTATATATCAATCATATACATTTCTTTCTATTCATCACAAAAGGATTTTAATCATTATCTTCTCCATTATCATCTTCTTCTCTCTTGAAAAAGCTTACTAGAAAATCTTTATGTGATGAATAAATATGAGAAAATGATTTAAAAAGAAAGCAAAAATACTACTCTCTCATCCTCATCTCATCTAGCCCATGAGATTAGTGTGTTCATCTCTTTAGAGTGAGAAAGCTTGAGTCTTTGCAACTTCGACGTAGATCATCGGAGATTTGGAACACTTCAAGCTAGCATGGATCGTTCGAGTCGTGGAGCCTCTCATGAGTCCGGGAGATCGTGGATCGCGACAAAGGGACTTCTACTCGGAGCTTGTGAAGCAAAGGAGCGGACTACAAAGGTTGTAATCCCTCACACTTAGATAAAAGTTATCATCTTGCATGTTAAACCCTAATAATCTAGCAAAGATCCCGGCTTTGGGTTGTTCGGCACGTCTAAATTTTTATCCGGGCATGTTTGATGCCTTATGAACCTTCACAAGAGTGCCTAGGAACCTTTCAGATGGCTCCATTCGAAGCTTTACATGGTCGCAAGTGTCATTCACCTGTTTGTTGGGACGATGTTGGTGAATGAAGATTGTTGGGACCGGATTTGATCGCGCAAACAGTTGAGAAGGTTAACACTATCCGGAATCATATGAAGGCAGTACAAGACCGACAAAAGAGTTGGGCAGATATATCGAGAAGACCTCTAGAGTTCGTTGTTGGTGATTTGGTATTCTTGAAGATATCACCGACTAGAGGGGTGATTCGTTTCGGAAGTCAAGGAAAGCTTAGTCCTCGATTCGTTGGACCTTTTGAGATTTTAGAGCGTGTTGGAGAAGTGGCATATCGATTGGCGTTACCGCAATCCTTGGCGAATGTTCATGACGTGTTTCATGTATCTCAACTCCGTAAATATGTTCGAGATGAAACACACGTGCTGGATCATTCGGAGCTGACTGTCCGAGAAGATTTGACTTTTGAGGAGCGACCGATATCGAATGTGGATCAAAAAGAAAAGGTTCTTAAGAACAAAGTTATCCCT
The DNA here is from genome assembly GCA_030015575.1 of Agapanthus africanus. Lineage (NCBI taxonomy): Eukaryota > Viridiplantae > Streptophyta > Magnoliopsida > Asparagales > Amaryllidaceae > Agapanthus > Agapanthus africanus. The sequence continues at coordinate 134,150,407 of JASDDO010000004.1, read as the reverse complement.
CTTATACTTGTTTCTTGGGGTAATCGCTCACATGGAGAATCAACTTGGGAACGAGAAGATGAAATCCGGTAGAAGTTTCCACATCTATTCTTGTAGTTTGTTGATTGTTTATCCTTTCTTGTTCTTGGAATTTCGAGGAAGAAATTCTTTTGTAGTTGGGTATAATGTAACAACCGAGTTCAGTTATACCAATTTCTGTTTCCGTATTTTTATATCTGAGGCATTTTTATTTATCGTGTTTGTGTGCGAATAATAATTACACATCTACTCTGCATTCGACCCGACCCGCTTGCTTGAACCTGTTGATTCATATTTATAGACTACCCTGGCCTAGTAAATAGACACGTGCATCTCATGTATACTGCATATTGACTTTTATTTGGCATCGCACATTTTATCATATAACATTTTAAATCACGTAAAATAAATTAAAATTGCATTTCATAGCCTGCATGATACCCTAAACCCCGTGGTAGCGTCCGCGCATCTTGTTCTCATCCTGTTCAGTGAAACGGACGTGTTTGGATAGCTACGCGCACGTACGTGCGTCCGTTCTTGGGGGTATTCTTTTTCATTACCTAATCCTTCATTTTAAAATTTGGAAGTTGCATATAATTTTCGTATTTCAAATCTAAATTTTTAGACCTGACCCGGGCGCATTTTGAAATATTTTATATCCCGCTAAAAAAATTCAAATTATTTAAATTTTCTTTTAAATTTCGTTTAACAGTTCAAAAGATTTTACAACTAACTAAAATATATTTTAAAACTAAAATCAAAACAATTAACTAAACCCAGCACTCTCCTTCTATTTCCCTGGCCCACACGTCTCCCCCTCCCCCCCCCCCCCCGCGCTACCTCTTTCTCTCTCGTTTCCCCACTAAATCCAAATTCATCTCTCCTCACTGTTCCCTTCCTCTCTCTCTCTCTCCTCTCGATCTCTCTATTCTCTCTATCTCTCTCTCCCTTTCTCTCTCTTTCCCCTCTCTCTCACTCCTCTCGCGATCCCTGTTCACCAGGGATCCGAGCACCTCCCTTCTTCGCTTGCAGTCACCTCCCTTCTTGTCACGTCCCGAAAGTACGGAACAAGATCGGCACTTAAACTACGAACGTCTCGAGGCGTACGTAATCTAAGTAAACCGAAACCCCAGAAATCCAAACCAAGAAAAGTAGTAGAGTGAAGGAAAACCAATTTAAAACAAGTAGTTTCAAAAGCATAAGCCGAATTATGCGGATTTCTAAAAATATCAAAAATTTCCTGAAAATTTCGGCAGAGTCTCCTTTGTAAATACTGGCCCCCAAACAGGATACAACATGAATAGTATACGAAATCAAAAAAAAGGCATCCCTAAGCGGGAGCTAGCTCTTCGTCAATCGACGGTCATAACCACACAAGCAATATAATATACAACGCCAACGGCGAGGATCAAAACTCAAAAGGAAACTCAAACCACAAGAAAACCACAGAAAAAAACGCGTGACTCTAAGGTCGAAGGAATAACATCACTGGTCTCTATCTCAAAGTAAATACATGTTTGGTTGATGGAATTTACTAGATACAACGGAATAATGTTATACAAGGTAATATGATGGGTACGATACAAGAAAAACCCATCTACTAGCAAGTCACCCGAATGAAACTGAGCCCGCAAAGCCGTAATGAAACCTGTACGGCAAACCTGCAAGAAACTGGGGCACAACGGGGGTGAGTTGCCAACTCGTGAGTAGAAAAACATCTACGCACAGAAATCGCATAAATAACGCAATCCTAGGTCAATGATCATAATATAGCCTCAAAAATGTATATAACATGCAGCCTATAACAATGGCTAGGGTAAATATCTACCCGAGTGTAAACTCATGTGCCCGTGTCAGTGCTTCAGGTAGCAATATATCATATGAATGAGGTATGAATGCATGAAAACAGAATACATGTAAATGAAGAAACTGTCTTCATAAATTAGTGAGATTTCCTTCGTATTTTTAAACTGAGGTATCATAGATGAAATCAGCATCAACAGTGTCTAGCATCGACACAAAACATAAATCTCACTGTCTCGAAATATTAATGTCTCAATCTCAATATCTAGGGCGCCGTCAGTCCAGACCGGCCCCTACCATCCATCTCAAGACCACGACGGTATCCTCCGGATATCCGACGCGTCGGGTAATATCACCGGTAGGTAGTGCTCCCCAGCCAGGCTCAACGTCAACACCACATTCCTCTTGCCCCGGGGTACCATATCGGGCCCACCATGTACCCGTGACGGTTCCTCCACTCCTCGACACGGATCTCCAAAACCACAGCAAACTCATGGTGGACGACACTTTACATCACTAGAAAACCGCAACATTTTATATTTTAAAAGATCATAAGTTGTAAATTTTGCGGCTTTCCCCGAAATCCAGAAATATCATAAATCTCAAGAAATCATCACAAGTGCATATGTCAATGATAATGAACTAGGCATGAACGACTGAATAACAGTATGCATGAAGTGGTAGGTAATAACTACAATGTCTAATATGACATATAAGGGAAGTACACTAATATCATGTCAACACTACTAGCTAACAATCTAAGTCAAGCAATTATATTCTCTAAAGTGTACGTGACATGGCAATTACCGATGAAGATGTGTGTGAGCCGGCAGGTAGGTGTACGTGGTACATATGCATCATCGGTAATGGTGCTGGTGTCCTAACAACATGATATCAATAATGGAATATGCAGCAAAATAAATATGCGAGGCAGAGCGAACAACAATAACGTGCGGGAGCTGAATACTAGACACAACGATAACTAATCTGCAATAATCTAATATAAGTCCTACAAATGGTGCCTTTTGAAATAACACGAATCATGGGGTTTTGAAAATAGGGGTTACGGTGTTTTTATGAAAAGATACGTCGTTTTCGAAATATCCGTAGATTCCCTTGAGCTGTCTTTAAAAATGCCCACGATTCGTTAGTTTTTGAAATAGGTAAGAAGTCTAATCTAATCTAACAACTACACTAAACTATACGGCTGAACTAACAAGCTGAACTACAGGTAAGGAAACCGCCTATCATCTGAGTCGATACATATACATACCTGTATATGTATAGTCGGTGATCCCGCCTCAATAATATCATATCCGATACCATATCTATAATCAGGCGTCCCAAGTCAAGAGTGCGGATCAATCATCAATATAGCTCGTACGTAAATCCGTCGTACGGCATCCCAATCTGGGTACGGTTCAATATCACATTCATCATACTATTCACCTGGTATCCTCTTTATCAAATATCATGATCGGGATACTGATCTACGTCTAGTACCATACTGATACCGCCTACGTATGCATGCACGTGTGTGAAACACTACGTCAAGGACCCGCTACAACGTCATGTCGTATCTCAAATACGAACCCTTCTATATCACCGATCTCACGGCCTCAAATCAAATCTCATCGACTCATAATAAATCCCAAGTACTGTCCTCATTATCCATGCATGCGTATATGAATGTACATATGCATAGTTCCATACCCACGCATATATACATGTATACACATCCCAATCTGCGCACAAGAAAGTAAAGTATGCAAGTCTGTGTGTGCGTATGTGGGTATAACAACTATTCTAGGGTTTCGCAACTAACCCAAAGCTAATCCATGAACACATAATCATAACATGAATAAACATTCTCGTATCATAAAACACCTATATAAACATATATATATGAGCTACACTACGGACTGCGGGGGTGCTATACGCCATCCACCCGACTTCTCCCCGTAGATATAAATCTACTCACCTGGTCCTCGCTAGCCGGTGCCGACGTCGCCACGCGCTTGCTTGTCGTCTCGAAGTCCACATGGGTTACCTACATATCATAACGTACCGTGTCGTATTAAAATCCGACTCATGACCCAAAACGACACGTGAATCCCACATAGGTCAAAACCTATGGTTGCTTTCACAAATCAACCCAAAAACCCTCGACGTCGACGTATAAACACCAAACCATCGAGAAAAAACCAAACACACTCATTTGTACAATTACAAGCACTAATTATAATATAAAATAGCTTAAAATTCACAAAAACCTCAAACTCGCTTTAAAAGCTATTTTTTCGAAAATCTAGCAAGCAAAATTAACCGTTTTAGTACAAAACTCGATGTATAAACGAATCTAGCGGCCACAATATTCACTAAATATCTTAATTAAGTCATAAAAACAATTCCCATAATTTAATCTCATTAATTTCCATAAACCTTAAAATTCTAGTTCACAAAATACCTAAATTTTAACAATTTTATAGCAAAAATGCACAAACTACAATCTAGCTTGGATTTTCATGAACTAAAAGCATTAAACCACTCAATATAATCTTTATAATAACATGAAACCTAAATTTGAATTTTTTCTCACAAGAATATAATTATTTTCAAAACCTAGTTTACCATTTATATAATTATCACTTTTAAATCAACAAATATGCAAACTAGCAACTTAAATTGGATTTAGCATAACATTATTATGTCAATTATATCACATAAACTAAATCTCACAACACAAAATACCAATTTGAAATCAAACTTCTCTCTTGAATTTTAAATCATGAACCTAGAACTAATTAATTAAAAACCTAATTAAACAATTAATTAAGCTAACCTAAGCAATTAACAACACATTAAGCAAAAAGGTTAGAATTTATACCAAAAAAATTTGAAGATCCCACAAGCACACTTAGCCTCCCAAATTGAAATCTAAATCCCTAGATCCATGCTATGGTAGCCAAGGGAAAATGGGTAGGAGGTGGATTTTGATTTGGATTTTTGCTTGATTTTTTGTGGATTTTTCAAGCATTTTTGATGAACTTTTTCAAAGAGAAAGAGATGAAGAATGAAGGGGCTGAAATGGAGGGGGGGCTCGGCCATTGCAGGTGGGGGAGAGGAGAGAGGGAGTGTGGTGTGAGGTATGGTGAGGGAAAAAGTCAAAGTCAACCAAATACCAACTCTTTTATCCATTCTCATTTCTTTTCTTTTCTTTTCTTTCTTTCTTTTCTTTTCTTTGAAATTCAAGTGGGGAAAATGGGTGGGGGCTGCTGAATTCAGCCAAGGGAAGAAATAAATGGGGAGGGTGTGAGTGTGGGTATGGGTGTGGGGTGATGGAAAATGATAATTACAATACCCCAAACATCCATTTACACTATAAAAAAAAGCCTTTTTCTTCGATATTTTCTAAACCGTTTTGGCAAACGATTTCATTTCAAAAATCATATGATAAAATTTTATTTAATGTTTTATGATGCACAAAATTTGTTTCAACTCATTCTAATTTGTAATTTTCCCTAATTAAATGTATTAGTGACGACTTAAAATAATATTAAAATAATTAATTTCGGAAAAAAATTCAGAAAATTTGAAATTTCACCAGTGGCTCAATAAACACCAAATACTAGCAATTACATAGCTAGAATATGTATATTTAATTTTATAATAAAGATATTTGCAATTTGACATTTTAGAGAAAACCCACTTATTTTACCGTTTTTTCGAAATTTCACCGAAACGATTTTCAAAACGTTACAATCTTCCCCCCTTAAAGAAATTCGGTCCCCGAATTTAAATTAAAACTTCCCCCAAATACTAAAATATTTCAGCCAAAACCATCAAATCGCCGGGGCTCCGAAATCATAAATACATAAAACAAATCGTAGCGCAACGCATGCGTATGAAAAATGAGCATAAAACCCAAAATCAAAACTCCGTCAAGCATCCCGCAATCATCGGAGTCATGGGGAAGACATCAATGTCAAGATCCAATACGAAAACCAACATGATATACATCATTAAAGCATCTAGAAGCAATGCATGCCAAATCTTCTTCAAATCGCTGTGCGATGCTCGCAGCACTGCACAGTGGCGGACGTCTATTGTAAGAAAATAACTACATATATATATATATATATATATATCATTTGTTTAATATGTACGTTCCGCCGTTTTGGAAACAATTTAGAAGGGTCTCCTTGTTTTAAACATTTCGTGTCATATCAGACACGTAGGTAAATACTGAGACTATAACTCGCTTTTTGGAATTCCCTTCAATAACTATCAATGCATGCAAAATATATTAAGGTACTGTCCTCTGACTAGTCCTGCTCAGTACGAAAACACATCGCAATTATCATAAAAAAACGTACTGCTCTATAAGAAATCAATCCCAAAATACGCGTATGAATACTACGTGCGTCTGGTGCGCACGACAATCAAAATCCATATACGTGCCATACAAGTGCACAGAAACAAGATCTACGTGCATCGGGTGTGCACAAAGCATCTGTCGTAGGCAACGTGTGTGCCTGACAGCAAAATCAGGTGCATCTGACATGCACGAAAAAAAATTCTCGATTTAGTGCATCTGGTGTGCACCAAAATCGCATCTCAAGGCATGCGCTCAACATGTGCGAAAACCCAAAACCAGGGGCATCCATCATGCACGAAATCATGAAATCCAATATCAAGCGCCGAACATGCGCAAAATCAAATCAGGTGCACAAGGTGCACAAAAAAAATATCGAGTATCACAATCGAAATCGAAGTCCAGTGCATCTAAGTGCACAAAAGGCGTATCACTGCACTGCAAGCATATATAAACTATACAGAGTGCAGGAACCAAATCGTGTGCGTGCATACGCACAAAATCAACTCAAATGTCTAAAACCGTAAAATCACAAACATGTGAAACCCAAGCACGAAAACGATATCAAGTGCAACACTGTGCAAAGATCGTAAATCCTCAATCATCAAAATCAGATCAGGCGAATAGATCACCCAAAACATCGAAATCAATAATGGCGGAATGGTACCGCTCAAGCGCATCCTCTAAGAAATCTCGGGCCAACTGTCGCGGTCACTAGTGGGACGTCTCGTCGATGATCATGAACTCTGGCCTGCTGGTGTGCGTAACAATGACCACTCCTGGGTCAAGGTCTTCACTGTGAATTACCAATCTCTCGGTCCATCGGCTCATCGGCCATGTCAGGTGTGCCAACGGGGATGATTCCTTTTTGGCACTTCTCTCGTCATCTCTCGGTCAATCATCGCGACCACTCGTAAGACAGCATATCACTGGCGTCGGCCTCTGGCTCTCTGAATGTACGTGACACATCTGATCCTGGGTGCAAGTATCATTGCAGCAGTGTCCTGGAAGGAATCCTGCTCACGGTCTCTTCCATGTCTCGTCTCTGCCAACTGTCCGGAAGTCATCGTCCTTTTCTATATCTGCATCTTGCTCTGGAACGGCTGCATACCCATCGCGACTCCTTCTGGAAGGTATATCCAGTACTCTGCCTCGGCATGCGCATCGTATCTCTGATGTCGGTGGAGGGGAACGTCATCATATCCAGATCTTGTACGAACCTCTTACTCTATTTTTCTCTAATGTCGATCGCTTCGGACTCGTCTCGTCGTGGCTGCATGGACTGAGCTCCAACGGCTATCCTCGTATCGGGTGTCTCCCAAGAATGCATCTCACCACCTAGCATCCGAATTAAGTCGAGCCATCCGATCGAGTCGTCAAAACCTCATAATCCCCCAAGAGCTCAACATCTTGGGCACAGTTTAATAGTATCGAGTACATACCACAGCATCGGTGGTCCAGCCGTAGAAGGGCAAACCCAAGCCTCACTAATGGCGCCGCAGAACTGCCGCAAACCCGAAGGTTCAAAGGCTTTCACACGATCATTAAGTCGAGTTTGGGTTTCATTCTTCTAGAGGGACCATAGAATTGCCTGCATGTCTTTCCGACTACTTTAAACTTGGAATAATAGGTTTCTGACATTCGATCGTCTCTGTCGACTCCCAACGTCTCCGCGCGAAGTCGTCTCTAGCTGGAATCAATCTATCTGATGACCTCGCATCGGGGTAAGCGAACGAACCACCTGTCCTAGTCATTCATCATCGGGTGACTAGCGACCTTCTATCATCTATTCGTACAACTCGCCCCGCCATAGTTCCAACATATGGGGCGATATCTCATCGCTCGCAGCAACAACTGGCTCGCTCGTCTGCACGCTGAACAGTGCCTCAATCATCAGGAGTAAGCAATACGCCAACGGTCATCAAAATCTGGCTGGCCTCTGTCAGTGGCTCAATCCTCTAGTGCAAATCGGCACTTCCGAGTAATCTCATACAGCAATCCACCCAACGCTCGTAGCGCGAAGACACAATGAAAAGACACATCTCTGCAATCGTGTGTCGCCGGAATCATGCCCTGGTCAGTCCTCGTTCTTGACGAGCTCATGCTGACCGCAACTCTAGCCGTAGCTCTCCCTGCCCGTAATCGTGGCAGCAAAACCATAACTGGTACTGATGAGGCTAGATCGGAATGAATATAATACTGAGCAAAGAAATGTACATCATAAGGCTCCTTAAGTGGAGTAGCGTATCGTAAATATGCCGCGGAACATACCTACGGTACGTCACTCTACTTTAGTCACCTATTCCATCAACCAAGGGTCATCCTACGCTCCGAAGGTAAAACCTAACGCTCTGATACCAACTTTGTCACATCCCGAAAGTACGGAACAAGACCGGCACTTAAACTACGAACGTCTCGAGGCGTACGTAATCTAAGTAAACCGAAACCCCAGAAATCCAAACCAAGAAAAGTAGTAGAGTGAAGGAAAACCAATTTAAAACAAGTAGTTTCAAAAGCATAAGCCGAATTATGCGGATTTCTAAAAACATCAAAAATTTCCTGAAAATTTCGGCAGAGTCTCCTTTGTAAATACTGGCCCCCAAACGGGATACAACATGAATAGTATACGAAATCAAAAAAAAGGCATCCCTAAGCGGGAGCTAGCTCTTCGTCAATCGACGGTCACAACCACACAAGCAATATAATATACAACGCCAACGGCGAGGATCAAAACTCAAAAGGAAACTTAAACCACAAGAAAACCACAGAAAAAAACGCGCGACTCTAAGGTCGAAGGAATAACATCACTGGTCTTTATCTCAAAGTAAATACATGTTTGGTTGATGGAATTTACTAGATACAACGGAATAATGTTATACAAGGTAATATGATGGGTACGATACAAGAAAAACCCACCTACTAGCAAGTCACCCGAATGAAACTGAGCCCGCAAAGCCGTAATAAAACCTGTACGGCAAACCTGCAAGAAACTGGGGCACAACGGGGGTGAGTTGCCAACTCGTGAGTAGAAAAACATCTACGCACAGAAATCGCATAAATAACGCAATCCTAGGTCAATGATCATAATATAGCCTCAAAAATGTATATAACATGCAGCCTATAACAATGGCTAGGGTAAATATCTACCCGAGTGTAAACTCATGTGCCCGTGTCAGTGCTTCAGGTAGCAATATATCATATGAATGAGGTATGAATGCATGAAAACAGAATACATGTAAATGAAGAAACTGTCTTCATAAATTAGTGAGATTTCCTTCGTATTTTTAAACTGAGGTATCATAGATGAAATCAGCATCAACAGTGTCTAGCATCGACACAAAACATAAATCTCACTATCTCGAAATATTAATGTCTCAATCTCAATATCTAGGGCGCCATCAGCCCAGACCGGCCCCTACCATCCATCTCAAGACCACGACGGTATCCTCCGGATATCCGACGCGTCGGGTAATATCACCGGTAGGTAGTGCTCCCCAGCCAGGCTCAACGTCAACACCACATTCCTCTTGCCCCGGGGTACCATACCGGTCCCACCATGTACCCGTGACGGTTCCTCCACTCCTCGACACGGATCTCCAAAACCACAGCAAACTCATGGTGGACGACACTTTACATCACTAGAAAACCGCAACATTTTATATTTTAAAAGATCATAAGTTGTAAATTTTGCGGCTTTCCCCGAAATCCAGAAATATCATAAATCTCAAGAAATCATCACAAGTGCATATGTCAATGATAATGAACTAGGCATGAACGACTGAATAACAGTATGCATGAAGTGGTAGGTAATAACTACAATGTCTAATATGACATATAAGGGAAGTACACTAATATCATGTCAACACTACTAGCTAACAATCTAAGTCAAGCAATTATATTCTCTAAAGTGTACGTGACATGGCAATTACCGATGAAGATGTGTGTGAGCCGGCAGGTAGGTGTACGTGGTACATATGCATCATCGGTAATGGTGCTGGTGTCCTAACAACATGATATCAATAATGGAATATGCAGCAAAATAAATATGCGAGGCAGAGCGAACAACAATAACGTGCGGGAGCTGAATACTAGACACAACGATAACTAATCTGCAATAATCTAATATAAGTCCTACAAATGGTGCCTTTTGAAATAACACGAATCATGGGGTTTTGAAAATAGGGGCTACGGTGTTTTTATGAAAAGATACGTCGTTTTTGAAATATCCGTAGATTCCCTTGAGTTGTCTTTAAAAATGCCCACGATTCGTTAGTTTTTGAAATAGGTAAGAAGTCTAATCTAATCTAACAACTACACTAAACTATACGGCTGAACTAACAAGCTGAACTACAGGTAAGGAAACCGCCTATCATCTGAGTCGATACATATACATACCTATATATATATAGTCGGTGATCCCACCTCAATAATATCATATCCGATACCATATCTATAATCAGGCGTCCCAAGTCAAGAGTGCGGATCAATCATCAATATAGCTCGTACGTAAATCCGTCGTACGGCATCCCAATCTGGGTACGGTTCAATATCACATTCATCATACTATTCACCTGGTATCCTCTTTATCAAATATCATGATCGGGGTACTGATCTACGTCTAGTACCATACTGATACCGCCTACGTATGCATGCACGTGTGTGAAACACTACGTCAAGGACCCGCTACAACGTCATGTCGTATCTCAAATACGAACCCTTCTATATCACCGATCTCAAGGCCTCAAATCAAATCTCATCGGCTCATAATAAATCCCAAGTACTGTCCTCATTATCCATGCATGCGTATATGAATGTACATATGCATAGTTCCATACCCACGCATATATACATGTATACACATCCCAATCTGCGCACAAGAAAGTAAAGTATGCAAGTCTGTGTGTGCGTATGTGGGTATAACAACTATTTTAGGGTTTCGCAACTAACCCAAAGCTAATCCATGAACACATAATCATAACATGAATAAACATTCTCGTATCATAAAACACCTATATAAACATATATATATGAGCTACACTACGGACTGCGGGGGTGCTATACGCCATCCACCCGACTTCTCCCCGTAGATATAAATCTACTCACCTGGTCCTCGCTAGCCGGTGCTGACGTCGCCACGCGCTTGCTTGTCGTCTCGAAGTCCACATGGGTTACCTACATATCATAACGTACCGTGTCGTATTAAAATCCGACTCATGACCCAAAACGACACGTGAATCCCACATAGGTCAAAACCTATGGTTGCTTTCACAAATCAACCCAAAAACCCTCGACGTCGACGTATAAACGCCAAACCATCGAGAAAAAACCAAACACACTCATTTGTACAATTACAAGCACTAATTATAATATAAAATAGCTTAAAATTCACAAAAACCTCAAACTCGCTTTAAAAGCTATTTTTTCGAAAATCTAGCAAGCAAAATTAACCGTTTTAGTACAAAACTCGATGTATAAACGAATCTAGCGGCCACAATATTCACTAAATATCTTAATTAAGTCATAAAAACAATTCCCATAATTTAATCTCATTAATTTCCATAAACCTTAAAATTCTAGTTCACAAAATACCTAAATTTTAACAATTTTATAGCAAAAATGCACAAACTACAATCTAGCTTGGATTTTCATGAACTAAAAGCATTAAACCACTCAATATAATCTTTATAATAACATGAAACCTAAATTTGAATTTTATCTCATAAGAATATAATTATTTTCAAAACCTAGTTTACCATTTATATAATTATCACTTTTAAATCAACAAATATGCAAACTAGCAACTTAAATTGGATTTAGCATAATATTAATATGTCAATTATATCACATAAACTAAATCTCACAACACAAAATACCAATTTGAAATCAAACCCCTCTCTTGAATTTTAAATCATGAACCTAGAACTAATTAATTAAAAACCTAATTAAACAATTAATTAAGCTAACCTAAGCAATTAACAACACATTAAGCAAAAAGGTTAGAATTTATACCAAAAAAATTTGAAGATCCCACAAGCACACTTAGCCTCCCAAATTGAAATCTAAATCCCTAGATCCATGCTATGGTAGCCAAGGGAAAATGGGTAGGAGGTGGATTTTGATTTGGATTTTTGCTTGATTTTTTGTGGATTTTTCAAGCATTTTTGATGAACTTTTTCAAAGAGAAAGAGATGAAGAATGAAGGGGCTGAAATGGAGGGGGGGCTCGGCCATTGCAGGTGGGGGAGAGGAGAGAGGGAGTGTGGTGTGAGGTATGGTGAGGGAAAAAGTCAAAGTCAACCAAATACCAACTCTTTTATCCATTCTCATTTCTTTTCTTTTCTTTTCTTTTCTTTCTTTCTTTTCTTTTCTTTGAAATTCAAGTGGGGAAAATGGGTGGGGGCTGCTGAATTCAGCCAAGGGAAGAAATAAATGGGGGGGTGTGAGTGTGGGTATGGGTGTGGGGTGATGGAAAATGATAATTACAATACCCCAAACATCCATTTACACTATAAAAAAAAGCCTTTTTCTTCGATATTTTCTAAACCGTTTTGGCAAACGATTTCATTTCAAAAATCACATGATAAAATTTTATTTAATGTTTTATGATGCACAAAATTTGTTTCAACTCATTCCAATTTGTAATTTTCCCTAATTAAATGTATTAGTGACGACTTAAAATAATATTAAAATAATTAATTTCGGAAAAAAATTCAGAAAATTTGAAATTTCACCAGTGGCTCAATAAACACCAAATACTAGCAATTACATAGCTAGAATATGTATATTTAATTTTATAATAAAGATATTTGCATTTTGACATTTTAGAGAAAACCCACTTATTTTACCGTTTTTTCGAAATTTCACCGAAACGATTTTCAAAACGTTACACTTCTTCATATCTTCTTCTTCTTTTTTAAACCCGAGCGCATCTCCCTCCTCTCCAACCCACCGTCGCCAAGCCTCTCTCCTCAAAACCCTAACCCTAACTTCATCGTTTCTCTTCCCTCAACCCCTCCTCCTCGCCATCTCCTTCTTCTTCTTCCTCCTTCCCGAGCACCCCCTGCGACCCCTGCACACCCACGAGAACCCATCGCAACAACGCAACCCTAACCCTAAGCCATCCTCTCCTGTACACTCGTCCTCGCTCCTCAACCCTCATCATCTTCTTCCTCATCTTCTCTCTTCTTCTCCATCATCGAAACCCCTGCACACTCGACTTCCTCTCATCCCTGCACCCACCGCGACGAGAAAACCCATACCCAAACCCTAGTCTCGCCGTCACCACCTCCATCTTCATCTTCTCCTCGATCTTCTTCTCTCCTCCATCTCCATCTCCTCCCATCCTCCAACCCCAAGCCTTCACCCAAGAACCCCAGCCAACAAAACCCGAGCCCAAACCCTAAAACCACAGAAAACCCTAGACACCAAACCATAGCTTCGCCGGAGCTCGTTCACGGCCGTCGACACCCTCGCGACTCCTCTTTGCAACCGCAGTAAGCTTTCTTTTCTTCTCATGCTTCTTCTTCTTCGTTCCTTTCTTCTTTTTCTTTCTTTCTTTCTTTTCTTTTCTGTAATTCTTGATCTCTGTAGATTGCCGGAGCCATGACGACGTCGAGGATCCCGACGACCCAGCGAGCGTACCTGACCCGTGTGATCACTTTGTGCGTTGTTTGGATCCGTTCGGTGTACCGTGCGCACGTCGCGACTTTTCCCGCCGACATGTGACGTTTCGTATACCCGTTTCTTGATCCGTAGGCAAGTAAAACTTACTACATGCTATTCATATTATTTTATACGTATTTAATTGCATATTAAACCTGTTGTTTAAATCTAGTGTCCCATATTCCATTTCGATGTTCCGTTTATATTATTTTTAGATCCAGAACCTGAAACATATCATGTTGCATATTAGGTTACAATACATTGTACCCACGTCCATATTTATATCACATAGTGCTTGGTTGCATAGCCCAAAATACCATTTTAATAGTTTATAACCTGTCGGACACCCGTTTGCATCCATTTAGCCTATTATATATACAATTGCATCCCTAGATCATTTAACACATAATTATGAGATTGTAACATTCCATATTTTATAAAGTGTATTTAATTAGTGTTGGAACCATAACCCTAACTGAAATCGATAACCGTGCATCCATATGTTTTAATCTGTACCTATTTGCATACCACATTACAATGTTCCATTTTATTGTTCCATTAGTACCCCATACTTGTTTTGGTATACTCATGCTTATTATAGTTTGATTATGAGCACCCACGTGACATTTGTGCACCCCTAACATGATTTGTTATACCATTACTTGGCACGACATGATACCGTGCACTACTTGACATGACATGATACCTATATATTACCTGACTTGACCTGAGGTACCACGGCTTTCTCTGTTACCTGATCTTGTTACTGATGCCAACAAACCTGACCTGTTATCCCTACGGACATTTCCTGTTGTCTATTCAGACAAACCTGTACCTGCCTGATCATGTGTTGGAATTAGCTCCAGATTATTTAATACCTGACTTGAACATATATAACTTGGGGGTATGGTAAAATCAATGATGAAACCTGACTTGTAACTCGACAGTTCGATACCTTTACTGATCAGTCTTACAGGTTAGGCCAGCCCCGGGATGATGCTGCTGACATCACTCGTCATTACATACTACCCTTTACTGCCTTGCGGCACGTCTCGGATTCAGCCCGAGAGTCATAGACCGTGATCCCGGGCATGCACGGGATACTATTGAGTTACATCGATGATTCATCAAATTGATTTGAAAGACTTGAGAATAGTTAATACAGTAGACCAGTTTAGATTACTCACTGCACACTACCTTTCGATGTCCTTATTTATATTGTTGTTTTACCTGTTTTACCGTTCATGATCATACCTGCATGTCTTTCTACCCTTGTTTATATTATTGCTTGATGTTATGATGCACTGACGTCTGGGTTTTGCATGGCCTAGATTCTTTACCTTCGCTACAGGTCGAGCAGGAGTATTTCAGTCAGCAGGCTGAGCAGTGAGGACTTGTCAGTAGTTAGTCCATTTTACTTTCGGTATTTTTATTCCTGATGTGAGCCCGCATTATGGGACGTACATTCCAGTTTATTCTTGTATTGGATCTTTTGCTTCCGCATTATCTTATTCTTGACTCGTTTTATTCTGGCTTATGGACATGTGTTAGATAGTTTATTATTGTTCTTGATATCTCTACAACCGTAATGTGACTGTGGAAGGATATTTCCTATCCACAGGTAGCATGGTTGGCTATGTCACGTGCCTATCTTAGCGTACTCTGGGAAGCGCGGCGTGACAGAGGCTCAAAACACAAAAGAAAATCAAATCCACCAGAAACCATAATAATACAAGCACGACTCTAAGGTCGAAATTAAAAACAACTAGTCTTCTAAACTATCGAGTAATACAAGTCTGGTTGATGGATCTTACTAGATACAAATGAAATAATAAAAGTACAACGGTGGTCCTGATACAAATGAACCAACCTACCAAGCAAATCACCCTGAATGAAATGATGTGCCAGCAAGCTTCCAAGGAAAACCTGTACATCAAAACCTGTAAGAAAAATTTGGCACAACGGGGGTGAGTTGCCAACTCGTGAGTAGAAGACATCTGCGAGAAGAAATCGAATGCACGACGCTGTCCTAGGTCATAATAATATACTTAATATATCACTAGTCATCTAGTAGCGATAGGTAATAATCTATACTTAAGTGCAATGCTCAGTGCTCGTGTATGTGCCTCAAGTAGTAACATGTCATGTGTATGAGTATGCATGCACCATGAATGTAAAACAATCAACTCTGAAATCTAGATATATCTGTATAAGAAATCTTTAACTTTTATAATAGTAAAATTTATATAGAGATCTGAAACATTACCGATATAATCCATGGAAATCCGTGTCAAGCATCGACATAAACATGTAAATCTCAAGTCTCAATACCTCATAGTCTCAATATCTCGGGCTCCGTCAGTCCGGATCGGCCCATATCATCAAATCTCATGACAACGTTCGGTATCCTCTGGATATCCGCCGCGCCAGACATCACCGGTAGGTAGTCTTCCCCTGCCAGGCTCATCGTCTACAACTCGATCTTCTTGCCCCGGGTTACCATACCGGGCCCACCATGTACCCGAGACGGTTCATCCACTCCTCGAATCGGGTCTCGAAATCCAACAGAAAACATGAAATCTTATGGTGGACAACACATACATCACGAGAAAACCGCAACTTATATTTTTAAAAAGAGAGGGAGAGAGAGAAAAGTTTTTATATATATTCTTACGGTTTTCCCCCAAATCCAGAAATCTCATAGAAATCCAAAATCCCAAAATCATGAGTAAGTAAATAATAAGTATCGGCGTAAGCCCCACAATATTCCATGATAACATGAAATGTAAATGCATGAAATGTCTAAGTAATAAATGCAATGTCTAGACTAACACCTGAGAGTAATCATAATATTATATTGATCTAGTTTTTAGCTGATTCTATCAATAAAAGATAATATGTTCTAGAGTGTACGTGACATAGCAATTACCGATGATGATGTGTGTGAGCCGGCAAATAAGTGTACGTGGAATATGCGCATCATCGGTAATGGTGCTGGTGTCCTAACAGGTAGAGTTTCATACTGACTAAATAAACATGTGTATGAACATGCAACTTGATGGTTACAATCTGAATGTAAAGATGAATGTGTATTAACCGCTCATTTAGAATGTACATATCTAACTACAACTATATTACTCGAGCCTAAACTAGTATCTATCTAACCCAATAAGGAACTAAACTAAGGAAGCTAGTCGATAGGAAAATAAGAATCCACCTAAAGTCTGAGTCGATATCTCTAATAGTCGGCGATCCGGCCTTAATAGCGTCACGTACATAGTACGACTTCCTCGAATCAAGAGTGCGTATCAATCATCACATCTATGCCTCGTACGGTAAAATCTATCGTACGGCATCCCAAAATTGGGGTACGGGTCAACTATCACCTATGTACATCATCATTCGTATAATATCATCATCAAATAATGTCATGATCAAGGGTACTGTGCTATAAACGTATACATCCCAATATCATCAAACATATATCATTATCTGTGTAAATATACATCGTCAATTGGTCCTCAGAAATATCATGTCACATATATCATATCGTGATTAAGTCACATATACCATATCGTGATTAAGTCACATATATATCATATCGTGATTAATTCACATATTACAGTCCAGGTTCTATTCTAGAGTCTCGTATATCTCAATGCCATCATCACCTATTATCGTTTATGTATAACTATCCATTTTCTCATTTCCCAACGATCCGCTAATATCATAGTACATCTCATATCATATTCAATCGTATATCCTTAACTCCCGGCATCACGCCCAATCATACTGACTCCTTCCCAGATATCATATAACCTCCCCATATCACGTGTATATGTTATATGTATATATATATACCTATAGAAACCTATACACAATCATACACACATACA
This sequence comes from Agapanthus africanus, assembly GCA_030015575.1. Classification (NCBI taxonomy): domain Eukaryota; kingdom Viridiplantae; phylum Streptophyta; class Magnoliopsida; order Asparagales; family Amaryllidaceae; genus Agapanthus; species Agapanthus africanus. The sequence continues at coordinate 134,132,654 of JASDDO010000004.1, read as the reverse complement.
CACACATATACACCAAGTCAAATGTATGTGTGTGCGTGTGTGTGTCTACCTAAAACCTACGAATTCCCTCCAAGGCATTCATCCTTATGGTTAAGCCTTTCTAAATCGGTCTAGTCCAACCTAAAGTTTTTAATAGGATCCTACTCGCCAAGAATCTAAGGTCACGTCCGACTCCCTAATGACAGTAAGTAATATTCCTATTCTTCGTTTGCAAGGGTGCTAAACGCCATCCACCCGACTTCCCCCGTAGATATACATCTACTCACCTGGCCCTTGTTTGCCGAAGTCGATGCCGCCATCCTCTTCTTCACCGTCCGAAGTCCGCGTCAGGGGTACCTATACGCAAACATATATAATATCTTAAACCAAATCACGGACAAAACCAAAACAGCGCACGAACGTGCATAGGTTAAAACCTATGACCCGCTCATGCAAAAGAACCAAATATCGCTTGATATCGGCGTACAAACACCGATTGATCGAGATAAAACACCAACAAATAACTCGTAGTTTCAATACTCATTATTTATAATATAAAACATGGTTTAAATCATCGAAACCTTAAAATCGATCAAATCGTCCGATTTCGTAAAATCCTAGAAAACGTCAATTTACCGTTTTACTTCAAAACTTGATGTTTAAATGAAACTAATGGTCATAATATTAATTAAATAACATAACTAGATTATAGAAACAATTACTATATTTTTATCACACTAATTTGTCTTAAATTGAAATTTCTAGTTTGCAATTTTATCCGATTTCAACACCTTTTAAGCAAAAATTCATAATACCACTACTAAACTTGATTTTGCATATTTTAAATTGTTAAACCACTCAATGACACCTTAAGGATGTGCTAAAACCCTAACTAGATTTTTAATCCCACATTTTAAATAAATTTCAAAAACCTAGTTTAATAAAAATAGCAAATTTTGTGACAATTTTAAAGTGAAAGCTAGCAAATTGTAACTAGATTATGTTTCACACTCTATTAACATGTTAATCTCCTCATTAACACCATAATCTAATAATAAAAACATTTATTATAATTTTACCTCACCACTATATATAATTTATAAAAATCTAGTTTGCAAAATGGTTTAATTTAAACAGTTTTGAATGAACAATTTACAATACATCAACCATGCTAGATTTTTCCCTTCTAAAAGTGTTAAACTACTTATAATAACCCCACTCAATTAATAAAAACCCTAACTTGATTTTAGAAACCCTATCTTGAATTTTAAACTTACAAATAGATCAATTAAGAAAATCTAAATATGCTAGATTAAAGCATTTAACCACAATTAATCATTGGGATAAGAATTATAGCTCCACAACATGAGATCCAAACATGAAAATATGCCTCCAAAAGAATGGTTTCCTACTCCACAATCCATTCTAAATAGATCAAAGGAAAATGGTAGAGATTGAATATTGATTTTGAGGTTTATTTTTGGAATTTTTGTTGAATTTTTGATGATTTTTGAAGGGAAAATGAGGTTGGAAAATGGGGGGGGCTGTCATGGGGGTGAGGCCGGCCAAACCTAGAGAGGGGAAAGAGAGAAAGAAAAGAGTGAAGAATGATGTAGAAAGTTCTCCCAAAATAATACACCTTTTATGTCTTTTCACTAATTCTTTATTTTTTGTTTATTTTCTTTTCTTAGTTAATCCTAGAAAAGTCTAGAACCATGGAAAATTTTGGAAATTAATTTTGCATGATACATACTAGATTCCAATATGTAATGGTTCACTTTTGCTAAATTAACCCATTCAAATTTGTAATTTACACTAATTTGATGTATATTTAAAAGCTTATGTAAATTTTTAAAATAATTAATTAAGTAAAATAATAATTTATAAGTCACTAAATAAAAACCATTTACTAGTAATTACATAATTAAAATAGGTCTTTTTAAATTTATGAAGAAAATAATTTATAGTTAAGTTTTACGGAAAATACGGTTTATTTTACCGAAAATCAGAAAATTCACCTAAAGGATTTTATTTATTTAATTATTTATTTATTTAATTTTTAAAACGTTACAATTTAATTGCTTGTGGACGCAATTTGCTGCCAGACTGGTGAGTTAGGGTTTGTGTCTTGGTCTAGGGGTCTCTGGGGTTGTTTTTAGGCTCGTGGAACTTGCAACTTTCACCAATTCCTTGTATAGAAAAATCTGGGACCAGTTAGCTAGTTTTAGGCGTTTCGGCAACGTGCGATGCGGATTATCCGATAATTGTTTAGGTGTTTTGTGCGATGTGTAGCCGTAGGACTGGTCTAGGAAGTTGTTGCACGCGTTTGGCCTGCTAAAAGAACACTCGGGAGCGTATGGGAGTCAGTTTGTGTTGCCGTTGTTTGCGTGCGTTATCAAAAGGTTTCTAATGTGCACTTGTTATGTTGTTGTTGTATGATTTTAGGATCGCAGGCAGGGACATCGGACGCCGCGAAGAAGGGGAAGCAGGTGGTCGGATTTACTTAGCCCAAGATCACCGGTGAGTAGATTTAACATCTACGGGGGAAATCGCTCGTATGGCATTATGCTTCAGGGCTTGATAGGATATTGTAGCCTCATATTATATTCATATACATTGATTGTGCATATGTACCATTGTTGCATACCTCATTTCCTGTTGCATATGGACATAGTATTAATGAAACACAGCACTGTTGCTAACGGTTCATTTTGCACGAGCACTAAACTGTATGCCACACACACACCGTTAGTAATTGCCATGACACTCACACTATAGAATTGTCATGGATAATACATTGTTTAGCTTACCTTATCATTAATGATTAGACATGATTCTTGTTCTATTGCGCATGTGAATTACATACTTGTGTACCTGCATATTAGTGTACATACATACTTGCGTACATACATACCTTGCTATAGCTACATATATGCTCATATGTGATGTTGCATTGGATTTCGGAGAATTGGGAACCGTGTGATAAATTTTTAAAGCTGGATCCATTTAAAAGAGCGGTTTTCCCTAGATGTGCTCATATCATTATTTTATGTTGCATATGTAAGTCCATGATGCACACCCCATGGCTTGCGGGGAGGCGGAATACTTGAAAAACAATTTTCTCACCTCAAAAGAAACTAGTTTTTGCTTTGCATCATGAACTTTTTCCACTTTAGGATCTTGTTTAAACCTTAACTAACAAAACTAAACTGAGAGAGAGCTAACTACTATGTAAAGGAGTAATACCCTCGTTCCTAGTCCTTCGGGTCTTCAAGTTGCTCCTTGCTCATTGGTTCAAGCTCCTTGTTCTTGATCTCCTTTCTTTGGCTTCTTCAGGTCTTGGAAGAGTTCGGTTGCCGGTCTCCTTTGCGTCAAAGATGGATCCACCCGAGGGCTATGGTCAAGCTCCAACCTCCATGAGATAACTTAGTGATCTAACTTGCTAAGAGAGAAGACTAAGTTGATGTAGAGTGAGTGTATTGGATTATTTGATCTCAAAGCTCACTATTTTGCAACACATGCAAGTGTATGAGCTTGAGGAAGAAGGAGAGAAGAAAACCTAGGAGAGAGAATCCTTTTGTGATAATGATAATAGAAATGAGAAGAAGAATGGTTAAGTCTTGAGCCAATAATTCAACCATGGCATTATTAAATCATATAATCTACAACCATGCTTGAATAATGGCTCCAAATGAAATAAACAAATACATAACCATTCTTCAACCCATGCCTCCTAATTTCCACCTCATTAATTCTTTAATGAAAAAGAATAAAACAATAATGAGGTGTCTCCTTCTAGAAGGTCAATTTTGTGAATTTACAAGAATGCCCTTTTTCCGTATTTTCATACCCGTATTCGTATTCCGAAAAATACGGATGCACTGAGATCTGTATAATCCAATACTACAATACAAGTATCCGGCTTAAACCAAAGCCTACCAGTATTATCCATCCGATCGTCATTCGAGTAGCCAGTACACGAATGCGATCAAAACCCTACTGTAAGACCATACGGCATCTACATCGTCTCGCCTGATCCAGGGAAACCCTCTGTGTGGGACTCTAAAGACTCGACAGTACGCTGGCAGTGGGTTTAACCACAAGTCCCTCAGTGGCACTAGCTGTACGTAACGGCAACCCAGGTACGTGTCGAAAAGGAGGCCGACGAGCGAACTCATCCGTAACCCCTACTGAGCCTGTCCGTGACAATATCCGCGCAGTCCGGTCTGTTCGTCTGAGAGTACCGCATGTATGGTCTAGGGAGGTGGTGAACGTCAGACCCCTAACAACCGTACAAGTCATGCCGGTGTGGCTCAAGTCCATCCGAGAATCTACTGGTCAGTCCACCAGTAATTCTCTATCAGCCCTAGCCAGGGACTTATGGTAATGACCAACCGATCACGGTGCGATATTGACTCCCTATACCGGGAGAGACGAATCCCTAACAGTCGCTCACTGCCTCCATATGGCTCGGGACTGTACCCAACTAAAACCTGTTTGCACGACTCCTTTGAGCCGTGGTGGGGTAGTAATCAAAGCACAGTGGGAACTCACACGAGACAAATGACGACCTTAAGTCGACAGACTATCTGCACACATGTCACCTGAGAACTGCTATCTGAAGCTAGGTATAATACCATCCAGTCAGTTCTCGGCGAGTCCTGTCCGGTGTACTCACACTCAGTGAGCATCTGTATACAATCTTAGGTGCACATCACCAATAGCTGCGGGACTAATCCATCGCCCCTCGTCAGGGTCTAGATATGTATACACTGGTCTAATCTGGAGCATCGATGCCCAGTCTCGATACTCCTGCAACCAGGGACATTCAAGGATGTACCTATTGACTATCCAGCTCCCACAAGTATGACTGCCATCACAATGCCGGCAGTCAGGCAAACACCCTATGGGCTTTATCAACATGTGTACATAAATACAAAGTAAAATATATCACACGTTAAGATAAAGACAAACCAAATAGCATACTCTCATATCAAGCAAGATTGTCATGTACATACATATCCTCGGCATCCTATACAATGAAGGCCTCTAGGGCATATATATCCAACAATCTCCTACTTGCACTAAGGCCTGTAATTGGCGTAATGAGTACCCACTGTCTGCACTAGATCCAGTTGCTGGCGTACCGCATACCCAACATCTCAAACAGCCTCTCGAACTGGACTTGAGGGATGGCCTTGGTGAATGGATCTTTCGTGTTGCCTTTTGTGTCCACTCTCCGCACCTCGATCTCCCGGCAATCCACGATCTTCTTAATCAGGTGATACCGCCTCAAGATATGCCTGGATTTTTTATGGGACCTTGGTTCCTTTGCTAATGCTACAGCCCCATTGTTATCACAATACAAAGGTATTGGATTGGCAATGGACGGAACCACCTGAAGTTCAGAGATGAACTTCTTCATCCAGACATCCTCCTTCGCGGCATCGTTAGCAGCTATATACTCAGCCTCCATAGTTGAGTCTGCGACGGTATCTTGTTTGGAACTCCTCCAACATACCGCCCCTCCATTGAGGGTAAATACAAAATCCAAAACGGATTTAGAGTCATCTTTGTCACTTTGGAAGCTGGAGTCGGTAAAAGCCTCGACCTGGAGGTCCCCATTACCGTAAACCAAGAATATCTTCTTAGTCCTTCTCAGGTACTTGAGAATGTTCTTTACCGCTATCCAATGCTTCTCACCTGGGTCAGACTGATACCTACTTACCACACTAAGTGCGTAATTTACATCTGGTCTGGTACATAACATCGCATACATTATGGATCCTACTGCCGAAGCGTAGGGTATAATGCCCATGCGAGCCCACTCTTCATCAGTCTTTGGAGACATCTCTTTAAAGAGGGTGATCCCGTGACAATCGGGTAAATTACCGCGCTTGGAATCTTCCATACTAAATCTCTTTAGTATAGTGTCAATATACCCGGACTGTGAAAGTCCCAACATCCTTTAGGATCTATCACGATAGATCTTAATACCCAGAATGTAGGATGCATCTCCCAAGTCTTTCATGGAGAATTTCTGTGACAAGAAGAGCTTTACTGATTGTAGCATAGGAACATCAATCCCTATCAGTAGTATGTCGTCGGCGTACAAAATGAGAAAGACTACTGCTCCTTCTACAATCTTCCTATAAATGCATGGTTCATCTACATTTTTGATAAAGCCAAATTCTTTGACCGTCTCAACAAAGCAGATGTTCCAACTCCGCGATGCTTGCTTTAATCCATAAATGGATTTAAGAAACTTGCACACCTTTCCGCTGCTCCCACTGTCTAAGAAACCTTCTGGTTGATCCATGTAAACACTCTCTTCTAAATGTCCATTTAGAAAAGCTGTTTTTACGTCCATCTGCCAGATTTCATAGTCATGGAAGGAAGCAATGGCAAGCAGGATCCGAATGGATTTAAGCATAGCTACTGGGAAAAAGGTTTCATCATAGTCCAATTCTGGTCTTTGACGAAAACCTTTTGCAACGAGCCTAACTTTGTAGGTTTCCACTTGTCCAAATGCACCAATCTTCTTCTTGTAGATCCATTTGCATCCAACTGGTTTTACCCCAGGAGGAGCAACATCTAAAGTCCACACTTTATTGGTGTACATGGATTCCATTTCGGATCTGATAGCATCCAGCTACTTCACCGAGTCTTCACTCGTGATATCCTGCTGAAAATTAGTAGGCTCATCATCATCGATGATGCAATCCTCTCGATCCCCATCTACAAGAAACCCATAGTATCTTTCAGGAGGATGAGAAAGCCTACTAGATCTGCGGAGCGGCGTTGGTTCGTCTGGCTCTATTGAAACCTGAGGTTCTACTAAGTCCTCGGCAGCAGTTTGAGGTTCTAGAATTTCTTCCAGCTCTACCGCGCTCCCACTAATTTCTTTCGCAAGAAATTCGCTCTCTAAGAAGACAATGTGGCGAGCGACAAACACCTTTTGTTCTTCAGTGTGGTAGAACAGATATCCCCTTGAATGCTTGGGGTATCCCACAAACTTGCACAAAACCGATCGTGCCACGAGCTTGTCCGGATTATGCTTTTTAACAAATGTCGGACACCCCCATATCTTGATATACTTGAGACATGGTCTCTTCCCGCTCCATATTTCATATGGAGTGGTAGGCAAAGACTTAGTCGGAACTCTATTCAATAGGTATGCTGCTAATTCTAGCACAAAACCCCAGAAGGAAAGTGGCAACTCAGCACTACTCATCATTGAACGCACCATGTCTAGTAGCGTGCGATTCCTTCTTTCTGATACACCATTATGCTGAGGTGTTTAAGGTGGAGTAAGCTGAGAGAGAATTCCATTCTCTTTTAAACATTCAAGGAAACTGGTACTTAAGGATTCTCCACCTCGATCAGATCGAAGTGTCTTGATGCTTTTACCAGTCTGTTTCTCTACTTCATTTTTATACTCCTTAAACTTCTCAAAAGCCTCGGATTTATGCTTCATTAAAAACACATGTCCATACCTCGAGAAATCATCAGTAAAAGTTATGAAGTAGGAGTGCCCGCTTCGCGCATGCGTAGACATCGGACCACATACATCGATGTGTATAAGTCCCAAGAGTTCCGTGGCTCTTTCTCCGTGTCCGGTGAACGGAGATTTGGTCATCTTTCCTTTGATACATGATTGACAAGTTGCATATGATGAATATTCAAACGGATCTAAATATCCATCTTTATGTAACTTAGTCAGCCTTGTTTCATTTATATGACCAAGTCTACAATGCCATAGGAAGGCTTGGTTTGAATCTGGAGCCATCCTTTTAAGCGTGTTTTGAATATTGAAAACTTGAGGTTGATTAAGTATGTATATGCCATTTTCCAGTGTGCCAAATCCAATCATTTCTTGATTTAGGAGAATGTTCATGACATTTCTTTCAAGTGCAAAATTATGTCCTTCATTAGATAACAAAGATACTGATATAATATTACACAGCATACTGGGAATACAAAAACAGCTGTACAACACCAAAATGTGCCCACTGTAAGTCCGCGGCGGCGCCCCGGCCGTCAATTCCGACGCCAAAATGCGGAAGCGAAAAACTTTAATTTTGCAAACTAGCAAACCGGCACCACCGCGCACTTTCCACCCGGATCGGGCCATTAACCTAGCAACTAGCAAAGTAAAAGGTGGGTAGAGAAGTATACCAAGCGATCCGTGTCCTTCGGTCTTCGTCTCCACTCCGATCTCCTGCGGAATCTCCGTCCGTCACGTCCTCGTCGGAAAGGCACCACGTAGCCGGGTTCGTATACGGGCTCCCACCTCTGGACCGAGGCAACTCGGGCGCGAAGTTGGCTAGCCGACGCGTCCAAGATTTGCTGTAGAATAGTGTAGTGGCCATTGTCTCTTTGAGGGTTTGAAGTTGCCTTTGGATGGAAGTAGGAATCAAGAACTTTGGAGAGGTGAGAAGGATTTTGTGAGCAAGCCTAATGAAATAATCAAATTTCCCTCATACAAATGAAACCTCTCTCTCCCTCTTCTCAAATGTGGCCGGCCCCCTCTTCAAAAGAAATGGTGGAGGGAAAAAAATAATACAAGAGGGAGGTGAGTGTAGGAAAGCTCAAAGGGTGACCACATCTAAAAAGGTAATGATAACATCATCAAATCAACCTCAAATCCTTTCTTATCTCAAAAAGCAAAGGAAAAGAAAAAAAGAGGATCTCATGATACTAGTCAAATCATGAAGCCATCATAATCTATACAAATGCAAGAAAACCCCTCCACAATGTGTTATTTGCAAACTTGCAAATAACCCCCTCCATCGAAAAAGTCCGGCCGGGAAGGAATAAAGGAAAACCGGCCGGAACGGAATGCAAACTGGCAACTTCAGAAAACTGATCCCGTAATAAATTACAGGAAAACCCCACTACTGCATATACATGCTTGCATTTGTATTCCTACTGAATACAAATGCAGTGAGACAAAATCTACACTGTACTAAACTAGGATCCGGCTTAAACCAAAGCCGGCTAGTAATATCCGTTCGATCCTGATCCATGCAATACCGCACGTATCTGATCGAACCTTGCCATATATCTATACGGCCTCTAGTACTAACCGTCCGATCCTGATCCGTGCAATACCGCACGTATCTGATCGGACCCTGCCATATCTCCATACGGCCTCTACAGCGTTTCGCCCGAAACTTGAGTAACTGAAAGTGTGGTGGACTCTAAAGACTAGTCAATACTATGGCTGTAGATTTAACCACTAGCACGTCAGAGGTATAAGCCAATACGTGATGGGCCACCAGCTATTGACCAAAAGGGACGTCGATCAGCGAACTCATCCTGACACCCTACTGAGCCTGTCAGTGACAATATCCGTACAGTCCGGTCCGTTCGTCTATGAGCATCGCATGGCGGGCCTAGGGGGTTGGTAAAAGTCAGACCCCCAAAAGCGGTACAAGTCGTGTCGGAGTGAAGCCCAGAACACCCTGAGATACTACTGGAATACCTACCAGTAAATCTCTTGCCTTGGCCAAGGACTTCGTATAATGGCTCTCCTAGACACAGCGCGACCTCACCCCCAATACCGGGAGAGACGAACCCCTGAAGATACGCTCACTGCCTCCATGTGGCTCGGGACTGTACCCAACTAAAACCTGTTTGCACGTCTCCTTTGAGCGTGGTAGGGTAGTAATCAAAGTACAGTGGGAACTCACACGAGACAAATGACGATCCCCAGGTGGATGAACTAACCTGTACACATGTCACCAGGGAACTGCTATCTGACGTCAAGTATAAGACCAACTAGCATGTTCCCGGCGAGTCCTGTCCGGTGTACTCATAACCCAATGAGCACTTGTATACATCTTAGGTGAACCAACTGACACCAATGGCTTGTGAGACCGGCCACCGCCCCTCGTCGGGGTCTCGACTGTATACACTAGTCTACTTTGGAGAATCGATGCCCTGTCTCGAAACTCCCACGACTAGGGACCTTTTAAGGATGTGCTTATAGACCACCAGCTCCCACGTATATGATCGCCCTCATACTGCTGGCAGTCAAGCAAGAATCCTAGGGGCTCTATCAACGTGTAATAGCGACATGTAAGGTCACCTGAAGCAGTACACGATGATAAAGGTAAACCAGATAGCATACTATCATCTCGAGTAAGACTGTCCTACCTGGATAGGTCCTCCCTCAATCATTACAATCACGTGCATGTGATCCAATAATTGACTCTGAGGGCACTATCTCCAACAATCTCCCACTTGCACTCAAGGCTAATTATTGCGATGTCGCATACTCACAGCCCGTGTGATACCGAACACTCAACTCCTCTACTAGTCAGTCTCACAAAACCCGTTTGCGAAACTATTGCGTTCGAGGAATAGCCTCAGTGAGTGGATCCGCTTGGATGTTTCTTTCTATGTCTCTCTATATCTCATGTTCGCGAAGAAAGCCATCTCCCGAAATGAGCAATACCTGTCTAAGAATGTGTCTGGATGTCTGATGGGACCTAGCTCAAAAATGAACTCCAAATCCAAACTTCTTAGACTGTATCGTCAACTGAACTTAATCAGTGTCCTGCGCCATGCCTCCCTCAGTATCCGCCTGGACTACCTGTCCAAAATACTGCCCCTCGTCAGAGGGAAAACTATAACTCTGACAGCCACTCTGCCATCCAGGTCACCTTGGAAGCCTGGAATGATAACTGTCTCCCGAAGGAGAAAGCTGCTATCATATCCCTAGAACATTAACTTATGTTCTAAAACTGCTTCCGATCGTTTCTCCAGGATTGGATTAATATCAACTTATTGCATCTACTGCAAGAACAACATCTGGTGTGGTACTTGACATCTCATGATTGACTCAATTGCCTAAGCAAGTGATCTGTCAATCATGTGTATCCCTCTCCCTTTTAGTCTGTAAGACACCTTTAGAGAGGGTGACTCCATTACCTGCAGGTATACTACCGTGCAAGGAGTCGTCCATTCTAAATACTCATAGAATGCTGTCAAGGTACCCAGATTAGGAAACCACCCAAATCTAGATCTAAAACCATAGATCTAGTAACCAGAATGTCTGATATAATATCCAAGTCCTGTGTGGAGAAACCACTGTGTGACAACCAAAGTATAACCGATCGTAGTATAGGAATATCACTTCCTACTCTGTGTATGTCATCAAATACCAGGACATCACACCCTACTACCTTCTCAACAGATCCATCCCCTATTCTGATGAAGTCAAACCTATGACTGTCACATCAGAAATAGATGATCTATCTCCGCTATATATGCTTTAGTCTATAAATAGACATAAGCCTGATGTCCACCAATGCTTCCGCTGCTCTCACTGACTACGACAACCCTCTGGCAGAGTCATATACACGTACATTTCTAAAACTAGTTTAGAAAGACGCTATACTCATCCTCCTGCCGGGTCTCACAGTCTGGAACAACAGCAATGGTAAGTCTGGGTAAACAAGAACCTCCCTGCCACCGTCCTTGAGGCTACCGGAGTACCTCTCGGGTGCCTGAGGTTACCCACCGTATCTGTGGAGTGGCCAATGGAATGTCAAACCAAATTGAATCTTTAGGTTTCTATCAAATATTCAGTAATCGTTTGTGGTTCTGGAATCACTTCCAGTTCTACCATACTCCCACTACTGTTTTCTGAAAAAAAATCCATTTTTATTAAAACTGTGGCGAGTCAAGAACAATATCACTATTGATCTTTCTTATGGTAGAAAGTCAACCCTCGTCATAGCCTGGGTCAACCCACAAACAGCCATTACAAAAACGTGCCTTGAGTTATCTAGAGTCTTGTTTTAAGCATAGGCCGGACAACTCCCCGTACCTTAACATCGTTAAGATATGAACTGTTCTATATCTAATATAGAACCAGAGGCACTGATTTAATTGAACCAGATTCAAATCATGCAGCTGTCTCCAGTGCATGTCAACTAAATGGAAAGAGGCCGATCAGCGTTACTCAACTTAGGAATGCTTCCAATTATGAGTAACCTGAAAGAGAAGTGAGTTCTCTTAATCATTACTAACAACTGAACACCATACACAAGTATCTACATCTTCGATCACTTTGAAGAATCCCGATACTTGCAATACCTGGTTCTCTACTTTATTCAAATACCTATAACTTCTTAAAATTCGGACCCTGTGTTTCCACGAAACACCTGTCTAAAAACTAGAGAAGTCATAAGTAAACCGAATATAGTACGAGGACCAACCCCTCTGTCCTGATGGACCCTGGACAACATACAATACTCTGTATAAGTCCCTTGAGTCTGATAACTCATTCACTGTGTGTCGTAGGTTGAAAACTGTACTTATGGTTAAGAAGAATTACACCGTCGTTTAATGCTCCTTACCTAACTATCCACTGATATAGGTAAATGTCGTAGACATAATTTCAAAAAGGTATATCTCACTCTATGAAATATAGACGTACAGATATATCAATTTGAAATTGGTGCATAACAGCGGATATTCAAAACCAAATATTTGCCAACCGGCAAACAACCCAGGTGACTTCCTCAAATATCACCGATTACAACGAATCCCGATATAATGAGGATGATCACCCAATTTCCAATAACTTACTCACACTCATCATCTGTAAAACCATACAGATGTGAGAATCATACCTGGTAAATACATACCCTGGAGCAAGTGTCTAATTGAGAAATCAGTTTTCCTTTAACAGTACACAGTAAAACTGAAATATTGAAATGTTTCGTTGGGGTATCCTGGTATTCCTAGTAATGCCTCTTCCATTATCCAGATTCACAACTGTAACCTTGTATTTCTTTGCCATCTCTCCAAATCCCTTCAAATGCCTTTAGTCATTACCTTCTGCACACCCATTTGGGCCAAATGGTTTTCTTCCTTCCCTACCGTTCGGCACCAGCCTATGGTTTGGAAGAAGACTATCCAATAAGCATAATGGGTGTACTATCCTAATCCTATGAGCACTCGCAATGTGAGAGAAGGTAAAGATAAAAGACAACCGAATAAACCTTATTCCTATTTCTCCTGAACCAGAATCCATCCCCGAACTGGAACAAGTTCCTTTCGAGTTCGTATATAACCATACGATGGAGTATCCAATAAACTGTGGATCTTCATAGTGATACGGATTGTTCTGGAGAAATACAAAGGTGATTTAGGATTGGCGAATAAATACTTGGTTTGGTCGTGAATAGCAGTCGCAATTTACTTTGCCCTCTTACTAATCCCTTGTTATGTCTTTACTCAATACCTTCTGTACACCATCGTTAGGCTAATCGGTTTTCTTCATTCCCCACCGTTCGGCACCAGCCTAAGGTTTGGAAGAAGACTATCCAATTTGCGTAATAGGTGTACTATCTCCTAAACCAAGGAGTACTCGCAACCTGATAGAAGGCAAAAGGAAAAGACAACTGAATAGTCCTATTCGTTTTCTCCAGAACCGGAAACCATCCTCGAATAAATTCCTTCGAGTTCGTATATAACCATACGATGGTTTTGTCCAATGGAAGTGGACGTTCGTAGTAATACGGGGTGTCCTGGAGAAAAGGGTAAAAGTAGGAGTGGCAATGAGGTTTGCAACTCTGACAATCCAAAAGCCAGTGTTTAAGAAGGTTCGGTTAATTTGGTCACTAAGTCATAGTCTTAGGGTCGGGTCAATGGTCGCTGCCAAAGAGAGAGAGAAAAGAAACACTCAGCGTGCACTCTAACCTAGATCAGAATGGTTACTAATTTATCTAATCTGGAAACCTCCCACTGTACCGTCAAATTCTCCTCCAAACCTGAAAGAAGAATTAGTCGGGATCACCCGAGGAGTAAACCAACTCATCAGTGAGAATCGGGATCCAACTATCATCGCATGATAACGTGACGGAATCCGCTCATGTCATCACACTCCAGAAGGTATGCGCATATCTGGCAAGTTTCAGTTTCTTTAGAAACTCCCGATGTGATTTCTGCCCCATGCTCTTATGACCTTGACGAAGGTCAACAAATCATAAGTCACATGTCAAGTTCTACCCGTCATTGTCCAGGTTAATTTGAACCCACTCGTACAAGCCCTTGACGAAGGTCAATAAGGCTATACGACTGTCCCAAACCAACGCATCTATCTATGCAGCAGAAAGGTAACAAGCAGCTACCATTCACTATGCCTTGATGAAGGTCAACAAACATAGCATGAATACTACGTGCTACCCGTCTGAAATGACGGAGGGCTACGAATGGTTTCTGGCGAAAACCTTTAACGTAATGAACTTGATATCGCTGAAGGAACTGATAGCTTTTTAGAAAAATATAGTAACGAAAAACCTTTGCTAAAGAGGTAACTCCCGGTGAAGGGATCTCGGCTCTTTCCCCGTAGAATGGGGTGCAGGATATTCCAACTGAATACCACGATGCAAAGCAAAAGTAATCGGCTATAGTGAAGTTATTGCCCTGACGCAAACTTTTGTCCAAGGGGTCACTCCCGGTGAAGGGATCTCGGCCCTTATCTCGTCGACTGAGGAGCAGGATATTCCAACTGAATACCATGATGCAAAACAAAAGAGAACGCCTTTGCAATAACAGCTTTTTGAAAAAGTGTTCCAACAACATCAGATTAGGTTTGTTTTAACTTGCATTGATCCGAATCAACGCAGTCCCATCAATTGATCACACCACAAAGAACGAAAATATACTGATGTACGTATATGCCATTTGCATTCGCCACTGGGTCCCGTCATTACCCGTTAGGTTAGCTAACTAACGACAGAGCGGGGACTGGACTAGCGCGGATGCAAAACATATACAACATCTACTAATATATATACCAATATATAATATTTCGCTCAAGGCGTGATAAAAAAAAATGCAACATCACAGATATGAATAGCATCACAGAACAATATAGATATCTGGGATCCCCGGGTTTCACAGAGCCACTACTGAAACCCGACGTTCCCCTGGTCGTGTGGATAGCCTGTGCAATGAAATCCTAGACCCCTATGGGCGCGGCAAGTCACCCGCCAAAACCTGAAGCGAGGCAGCCCCCTTCAGCACCATGAATGGACCACCCAGCACTTCACGGAATCCGGTAACTTGGACACCCCTCCTGGGTTAGCCTGTACCCCCTAGGAGTGCGGCGAATAGCCCGCCAATCCTAGAGTGAAGCCCCCTCCGTCTCAATGCCATGAGATGCGGGCTTGTTGCCCTCTAGAACCCGGCTACCCGTGCACCCCTCCGCGGGGTAATCCTAGTACAGAAAGTAAAATATACATACAACGGGTACATCGACCGCAACCTGGTCATGCCCCAAAATAATAATACAAACAGGCAGTGACGGCAGTCCACATGTCGGACGCTCGCCCCGCAATATCAAATGTACATAATACAACCAAAAACTGTACTAGCATTGCAACCAGGCTACCCACATGACCAATCCGCAACATCACAGCAATACAAAGAACATCAACGTGAAGGTCACGTTCGCAAATCCGTCTAACCGGGCTATAGCAGTTAGACTGGATTTACCGATCAAGTGACATTCACGGTCGCAGATATAATGTAAATACTGTGAAATAATGTGTTTAAAATATCCGATCGATCAAATTTTAACAAGTGGGCCCCCAAGTACTACTGTAGCACATCAAGAAATTCTGGGCCCAAAATTAATATTCCAAAAACCCTACAATCAACCCAGAAAGCAACTGCAGAAATTTGACGCAGTGATCACACTATAGTGCGGCGGAACCGCGGCGTAAAGGGGGTTTTGGCCGCGGTTCCGCGCTCCTATAGTCGACTCACTGTGTCGAATTTCTACAGAACTCTTAGATCTTCCATTACATCACTTTTCTACTACCTGAAAAATTTTTGGACTCCAAAAAATTTTGACAGAAACTGATGTGAAGAAAAATACGGTTTTTGGAAAATTGTTCGATCGGAAATGTAAAACACATCAGACAAAGCTAGACTATGTTAATGGCGAGGCTCTGATACCACTGTAAGTCCGCGGCGGTGCCCTGGCCGTCAATTCCGATGCCAAAATGAGGAAGCGAAAAACTTTAATTTTGCAAACTAGCAAACCGGCACCACCGCGCACTTTTCACCCGGATCGGGCCATTAACCTAGCAACTAGCAAAGTAAAAGATGGGTAGAGAAGTATACCAAGCGATCCGTGTCCTTCGGTCTTCGTCTCCACTCGGATCTCCTGCGGAATCTCCGTCCGTAACGTCCTCGTCGGAAAGGCACCACGTAGCCGGGTTCGTATACGGGCTCCCACCTCTGGACCGAGGCAACTCGGGCGCGAAGTTGGCTAGCCGACGCGTCCAAGATTTGCTGTAGAATAGTGTAGTAGCCATTGTCTCTTTGAGGGTTTGAAGTTGCCTTTGGATGGAAGTAGGAATCAAGAACTTTGGAGAGGTGAGAAGGATTTTGTGAGCAAGCCTAATGAAATAATCAAATTTCCCTCATACAAATGAAACCTCTCTCTCCCTCTTCTCAAATGTGGCCGGCCCCCCCTTCAAAAGAAATGGCGGAGGGAAAAACATAATACAAGAGGGAGGTGAGTGTAGGAAAGCTCAAAGGGTGACCACATCTAAAAAGGTAATGATAACATCATCAAATCAACCTCAAATCCTTTCTTATCTCAAAAAGCAAAGGAAAAGAAAAAAAGAGGATCTCATGATACTAGTCAAATCATGAAGCCATCATAATCTATACAAATGCAAGAAAACCCCTCCACAATGTGTTATTTGCAAACTTGCAAATAACCCCCTCCACCGGAAAAGTCCGGCCGGGAAGGAACAAAGGAAAACCGGCCGGAACGGAATGCAAACTGGCAACTTCAGAAAACTGATCCCGTAATAAATTACAGGAAAACCCCGCTACTGCATATACATGCCCGCATTTGTATTCCCACTGAATACAAATGCAATGAGACAAAATCTACACTGTACTAAACTAGGATCCGGCTTAAACCAAAGCCGGCTAGTAATATCCGTTCGATCCTGATCCGTGCAATACCGCACGTATCTGATCGAACCTTGCCATATATCTATACGGCCTCTAGTACTAACCGTCCGATCCTGATCCGTGCAATACCGCACGTATCTGATTGGACTCTGCCATATCTCCATACGGCCTCTACAGTGTTTCGCCCGAAACTTGAGTAACTGAAAGTGTGGTGGACTCTAAAGACTCGTCAATACTATGGCTGTAGATTTAACCACTAGCACGTCAGAGGTATAAGCCAATACGTGACGGGCCACCAGCTATTGACCAAAAGGGACGTCGATGAGCGAACTCATCCTGACACCCTACTGAGCCTGTCAGTAACAATATCCGTACAGTCCGGTCCGTTCGTCTATGAGCATCGCATGGCGGGCCTAGGGGGTTGGTAAAAGTCAGACCCCCAAAAGCGGTACAAGTCATGTCGGAGTGAAGCCCAGAACACCCTGAGATACTACTGGAATACCTACCAGTAAATCTCCTGCCTTGGCCAAGGACTTCGTATAATGGCTCTCCTAGACACAGTGCGACCTCACCCCCAATACCGGGAGAGACGAACCCCTGAAGATACGCTCACTGCCTCCATGTGGCTCGGGACTGTACCCAACTAAAACCTGTTTGCACGTCTCCTTTGAGCGTGGTAGGGTATTAATCAAAGTACAGTGGGAACTCACACGAGACAAATGACGATCCCCAGGTAGATGAACTAACCTGTACACATGTCACCAGGGAACTGCTATCTGACGTCAAGTATAAGACCAACTAGCATGTTCCCGGCGAGTCATGTCCGGTGTACTCATAACCCAATGAGCACATGTATACATCTTAGGTGAACCAACTGACACCAGTGGCTTGTGAGACCGGCCACGGCCCCTCGTCGGGGTCTCGACTGTATACACTAGTCTACTCTGGAGAATCGATGCCCTGTCTCGAAACTCCCATAACTAGGGACCTTTTAAGGATGTGCTTATAGACCACCAGCTCCCACGTATATGATCGCCCTCATACTGCTGGCAGTCAAGCAAGAATCCTAGGGGCTTTATCAACGTGTAATAGAGACCTGTAAGGTCACCTGAAGCAGTACACGATGATAAAGGTAAACCAGATAGCATACTATCATCTCGAGTAAGACTGTCCTACCTGGATAGGTCCTCCCTCAATCATTACAATCACGTGCCTGTGATCCAATAATTGACTCTGAGGGCACTATCTCCAACACCCACTAGTCAACCCCAGGTGATATTCCCCTATTGCAATAGCATCTACGTGCATTCCATTGCCCATCCGAAGAGTCATATCACCTGTCTTCAGTGCTCTACGGTTTCTCAGAGCCTGCAAAGAATTACAGATGTGAGAACCAGAACCGGTATCAAGTACCCATGATGTAGAGTTTACTGAAAGACAATTTTCGATTACAAACACACCTGAAGCAGAAGCAGGAACTTGCTTCGTGTCCTTGGCTTTGAAAGCCATGCAATCCTTCTTCCGGTGCCCTTTCTTGTGAAAATAGTAGCATTCGTTCTTATCTGCCTTCAACCTTCCTGCCTTGTTCGTTCTCTGCACCTTCTTGACCCCGCCTTTCGGTTTGGTGGCTTTCATCTTCTTTTTCCCTTTTCGCTTTAGATTTAGAAGAGGATGATTGGACAACATACAGAACGGGGGTCTTCTCCTTTTTCAAGGAGGTCTCTGCTACCCTCAGCATGTTGAGGAGTTTTGGAAGATCAGCTTCCATTTCGTGCATGTTGAAGTTCAGCACGATCTGAGAGAAGGTGTGGGGAAGGGACTGCAAAATCAAGTCGATGTACAACTCATTCTCTAGAACGCATCCCAGGTTTGCGAGTTCCTCAATGAGGCTGGTCATTTTCAGGACGTGCTCTCCTACAGATGATCCTGGAGCTAACCTCATCTGGAACAGTTTCCTAGAGGTCTCATACTTCGCGATACGGGAGTTCTCTCCATACATATCCTTACAATGGAGAAAGATGGACATAATATCCATACTCTCATGCTGTTTCTGGAGTTCATTGTTCATGGACGCCAGCACGATACACTTAGCTCTCTCACAGTCTAGATCCCAAGTTTTGGGAACCTCCTTGTCCGCAACTGAGGAATCTGGTCCAGGGATAGGGGAGGAACAGCGATGGTAACATATGCAACTTTGTCATAAGTCAGTGCAATGTTGACGTTCCTTATCCAATCTTTATAGTTTAGCTCGGTAAGTGTATTTTTTTCAAGTAAAAGTTTTAGTCCTGTCATGGTAGCTGCCAGAGAGAGAGAAAAGAAACACTCAGCATATGCTCTTGCAAGTTTAGATTGGTTTATTAGTTTATCTAAACAGGATGGCTCCCACTGTTTCATCAAATCCTTCTTCAAACCTTAAAAGAAGAATTAGTCAGGATTAATTGCACGTCACAATACTTGCTTAACCTTTCAGCCAGGCCAGTGTCGGTACTTCGAGTGAGGTTTTCCAACGCTTTCGCGAAGTTCCTTAATTATATAACCTCTTTTCCCTGGAGGCGTAGCCCCACTAACACCTTTCTAGACACCTACTTGGTTTATAGCATTGATTATTAAGTGCGAAAATCTCCCAAGAGTAATCCTACTCATCAGTGGGATTGGGATCCAACTATCATCACATGATGCCCTAGATGGAAGCCACTCTAGTCACCACACTCCAGATGGTATGCTAAATCTGCAAGTTTCCTTTATGTTTGAAACTCCCGATGTGATTTTTACCCCAAGCTCTTATGACCTTGACGTAGGTCAACAAATCATAAGATGCAAGTCAAGTTCTACCCGTCGTTATCCTGATTAATTTAGATCCATCCGTACTCGCCCTTGACGTAGGCCAACAAGATTGTACGACTGTCCTAAACTAATGCATCTATCAGTGCAACAAATAAGCAACGCATTGCTACCGTACACTATGCCTTGACGTAGGCCAACAAACATAGCATGAATACGATGTGTTGTTTATTTGAAACGACGGAGGGTTACGGCTGGTTTTTGGCAAAACCGTTAACGTAGTGAACTTGATATGATC
The DNA here is from genome assembly GCA_030015575.1 of Agapanthus africanus. Lineage (NCBI taxonomy): Eukaryota > Viridiplantae > Streptophyta > Magnoliopsida > Asparagales > Amaryllidaceae > Agapanthus > Agapanthus africanus. Next base: position 134,112,637 of record JASDDO010000004.1, on the reverse strand, counting down.
GAAGGAACCATGATAGCTTTTTAGAAGGAGTGGTTTAAGGTCCGCATTTAAAATTTTCTTTTTGAAGAAAATCGAGTGGTTTTGAAATTGTTCCAACGATTTAGTTTAGGTTTATTTTCTTTGCATTAATGAATTAATGTTGTCCCATCATTTAATCCTACCATTGCAGAAAACAACGAAAATATAACGTACGCTTATGCCATCCGCATTCGCCACTGGGCCCCGTCATCACCCGTTAGGTTACTTAACTAACGACAGAGCGGGGGCTGGACTAGCGCGGGTGTAAAATATAAGCAACGCCTAATAAATATCATATATAGATATATCCATTCGTCGCACGCAATAATAAGCATTCCAGATCACAGATGAACATATTGGATATACTAGGAATTCTACAATTCGTTTAAGCCCATAACGAAAAACAGGTTCCACGGTCGTGATGAATAGCCAAAACCCCACCCTAGACCCCTACAAGTGCGGCAAACTACCCGCCAAGTACCAGAAGTGAAGCAGTCTCCCTCAACAACGCGAGTAGGCCACTAAGCACTTCAAAATACCCGGTAGTTTGTGCACCCCTCCTTGGGTCTATCCTAGGAGCAAAAACAGTAAAAGAAATAATACAACGGTGGCTACAACCTCATCCAGGATGTGCCCCGCAAAAATAATATTACATCAATTTTACAAATTACATTTGTAAGTCCACATTGCGACCCCCGGTTCTTGCGGGGAGACGGAAACGGTATAAAAATCAAATTTTTAGCGCATGGGGCAACATGGACTAACAAAGTCGGGATCTTTTCTAAACTAAAACTAGCTATCATGCTAAAGGGAGTTAGCTACTCGGAAAAGAAGTTATACCTAACTTGAACTCCTTCTTCTTGAAACCTTTGTAGGGGTTGATGGTGCTTTCCTCGTTGCCTTCTTCCGTCAAAGATGGATCCACCTGAGGGTTCAACCTTCGGGCTCTTTCTCGAACTTTGAGTGAACTAGGATCTTCGGCTTGCTAAACCTCTAACCCTAGAGTGAGTAGAGAGTGTCTTTGGGATGATTTTGTCTCAAGGAGAGGGATTCTCAACACATGAGAAGGATTCTCCTTGAACTAGAGGAGGAAGAAGAAGAAGTGAGGAGAGAGAAGTGTTATGATAGAAATGAGCTATCTTTTTTCGTTCTACAACCATATCACCAAAAAGAAAAGAATTATCAAATTAACAATAATAATAAAATGAAATAGTTGATGGATGGTTTGGAATGACCATTATCATTACATTCTTTAAATGGTTTTGCTAGAATCAAAAAGCATCTTTCTTATGTAATGATGATGGTCAAACCTTCAACCATGGTCAACAAGTCAACCATGGTCAACAAGTCAACAAAACCCAACCATGACACAATTTCATTTAATTAATATTATTAATTGATATATCATAATTCCATTAGGGTTTGGAAAAAGACGACTGTCAACTGTGCATACGCACCCGTTCCGAAACCCTAATGAAAATCCTCTTCCTCCGCCTCAATCAACTGTGCATACACACCCGCATTATTGTTCCGAGGAACATGAATACCATGAGATAAAATCAACCCCAAAACATATACCAGTGTCTGGCTCAAACCAGAGCCTACTAGTAATATCTGTCCGGACTCTAAACGTGCACAAGTGCGCGGATGAGAACGAACCCTGTCGCAAAACCATGCGACCTCTACTCTGTTTTGCCCAGAGGCGAATAGCCCTCTGTGTGGGACTCTAAAGACTCGACACTACGCTGGCAGTGGGTTTAACCACAGACCGCAAGCGGCACTAGCTGTGCGTAACGGTCCCCAGGTAGATGCCGATAAGAAGACTGACGAGGTAAACCCCATCTGAACTCCTACTGAGTCTGAATGTGACAGTCTCCGTACAGTCCGGTCTGTTCGTCTAATACATCGCATGTCGAGCCTAGGGGGCGGTAAACGTCAGTCCCCTAATAGCGGTACAAGTCGTGTCGGAGTGAAGCCCAAAACACCCTGAGATAACACTGGAAGCCTACCAGTATATCTCGCTTGCCCTGGCCAGGGACTACTCGTGTAATGGCTCTCCTAGACACAGCGCGATGTCAACCCCCAATACCGGGAGAGACGAATCCTGTCTAACCGTCACTGCCTCCAAGTGCTTCGGAACTGCACCCAACCATTACCTGTTTGCACGACTCCTTTGAGCCGCGGTAGGGTAGTGATCAAAGTGCAGTGGGAACACACTCGAGGCGAAGTGCCAGTGTCAAGTCAGCGGACTAAGCTGTACTCATGTCACCTGGGAACTGATAACTGACGATAGGTATAATACCAACCTGCCAGTTCCCAACGAGTCCTGTCCAGTGTACTCGTAACCCAACGAGCACCCGTATACTATCTCCAGTACGACGTACTGATGGCTGTGGGACAGACCATCTCCCACACTGGGATGAGAAGCGCATACGCTAGTCTACTCCGGAGTATCGATGCCCTGTCTCGATAGTCCTGCGACTAGGGACCTGTATAAGGATGTGCTTATAGATTACCCAGCCCCCACTAGTGTGACTGCCATCACAACGCTGGTAATCAAGCAAAGATCCTAAGGGCTCCACTAATGCGTATAGGTGATATACTAAAATAAACACATGTACACATTGAAGTAGAAACAAACCAAGTAGCATACTACTATATTGAGCAAGATTGTTTATACAAGGTGAATATCCCAAGCTTCCATTAAGTAATATACAAACTAGTATGATACAGTAATGGCCTCTAGGGCATATACACTAACAATCTCCCACTTACACTAAGGCCATGTACTGGCGTATCGAAGACCTATCATCTCGATCAGCCGCTCGAACTGAGTCTGGGGCAGGGCCTTGGTGAATGGATATGCAGTGTTTTCTTCTGAAGCAACCCTCCGAACCTCGATCTCCTTTCGATCCACGATATCCCTGATCAGGCGATACCGCCTCAAGATGTGTCTGGATCTCTGATGGGACCTGGGTTCCTTCGCTAAAGCTATAGCCCCGTTGTTGTCGCAATACAGAGGTATTGGGTCAACAATGGACGGAACCGCCTAAATTTCTTTCAAGAACTTCCTCATCCAGACAGCTTCTTTTGCGGCATCAGATGCAGCGATGTATTCCGCTTCCATAGTCGAGTCTGCAACGGTTTCCTGTTTGGAACTCTTCCAACACACCGCCCCTCCATTGAGGGTAAAGATAAAACCCGACATGGACTTGGAATCATCTTTGTCACTCTGGAAGCTGGAGTCAGCAAAGGCCTCGATCTGGAGGTCTTTTCCGCCATACACCAAGAATATCTCCTTAGTCCTTCTCAGGTACTTGAGAATGTTCTTTACCGCTATCCAGTGTTTCTCCCCAGGGTTTGACTGATACCGGCTTACCACACTCAGTGCATAAGCTACATCCGGTCTGGTACACAACATCGCATACATTATAGAGCCTACCGCAGAAGCGTAGGGTATAATAGACATGCGATCCCTCTCCAAATCAGTCTTGGAGGACATCTCTTTAGAGAGGGTGATCCCGTGACAAGCCGGTAGGTTACCGCGCTTGGAATCTTCCATACTGAATCTTTTCAGTATGGTGTCGATGTACCTGGACTGTGAAAGTCCTAATATCCTCTTGGATCTATCACGATGGATCCGGATCCCCAGGATGTATGAGGCATCACCCAGGTCTTTCATGGAGAACCTGTGTGACAAGAACCCCTTGACAGATTTTAGCATAGGAATGTCATTTCCTATTAAGAGAATGTCATCCACGTATAAAACGAGGAATACTACAGTTCTCGCTACAAATCTACTATAGATGCATGGTTCATCTGGATTTTTGATAAAGCCAAATTCCTTGACCGTCTCATCAAAACAGATGTTCCAACTCCGCGATGCCTGCTTTAGTCCATAGATGGACTTAAGCAACTTGCACACCTTTCCGCTGCTCCCACTCTGAATGAAACCCTCTGGCTGGTCCATATAGACACACTTCTCTAAATTTCCATTTAGAAAAGCGGTTTTTACGTCCATCTGCCAAATCTCATAATCGTGGAAGGCAGCAATGGCAAGAAGGATCCGAATGGATTTCAGCATAGCCACTGGAGAAAAGGTTTCGTCATAGTCCAAACCAGGTCTTTGACGGAAACCCTTTGCTACAAGTCTAGCTTTATAGGTCTCAACCTGTCCATCTACACCAATCTTCCTATTGAAGATCCACTTGCATCCTACGGGTTTTACCCCGTCTGGAGCAATGTCCAACGTCCATACTTTGTTGGTGTACATGGACTCCATTTCGGTCCGCATTGCATCCAGCCATTTTACCGAGTCAACGCTCTGAACGGCCTGCTGGAAGCTAGTAGGCTCATCATAATCTATGATGCAATCCTCTCTATCCCCGTCTATGAGAAAACCGTAGTATCTCTCGGGCGGATGAGACTGCCTACTACTCCTGTGGAGCGGCGTAGGAATGTCCTGTTCTTTTGAACCCTCTGGTTCCACTAAGCTTTCAGTAATAGTTTGTGGTTCTGGAATTTCTTCCAGTTCTACTGCGCTCCCACTAATTTCCTTTTCTAAGAACTGGTGTTCTAGAAAGTGGGCATTACGAGAAACAAGGACTTTTTGTTCTTCTGCGTAGTAGAAAAGATACCCCCTGGTGTTCTTTGGGTATCCCACAAACTTGCACAGTACTGAGCGTGCCTCGAGTTTGTCCGCATGCAGCTTTTTGACAAAAGCCGGACATCCCCAGATCTTCAGATATTGAAGATAGGGTTTCTTCCCACTCCATAACTCATATGGTGTGGTAGGCACAGTCTTAGTGGGAACTCGGTTCAAAAGGTATGCGGCTGATTCTAGCGCATATCCCCAGAATGATCGCGGCAACTCAGCGTTCCTCATCATGGACCGTACCATATCCAATAGGGTGCGGTTCCGTCTCTCTGATACACCGTTATGTTGCGGAGTGTATGGAGGAGTAAGCTGAGAGAGAATTCCATTCTCTTTTAAGTAGTCCAGGAACTCGGCACTCAAGTATTCACCACCTCGATCCGATCTTAGAATCTTGATACTTTTGCCGGTTTGTTTTTCTACCTCATTCTTATATTCCTGGAATTTTCCAAAGGCTTCGGATTTATGTTTCATTAAGAAGACATGTCCGAACCTTGAAAAATCATCCGTAAAAGTAATGAAGTAAGAAAAACCGCTTCGCGCATGTGTAGACATTGGACCGCACACATCGCTGTGCACGAGTCCCAAGAGCTCGCTTGCTCTTACTCCGTGTCCAGTGAACGGAGTCTTTGTCATCTTTCCTTTGAGACAGGATTGACAAGTGGCATACGATTGATATTCGAACGGATTCAAATATCCTTCTGTATGTAACTTAGTCAACCTTCTCTCATTTATGTGACCCAGTCTACAATGCCATAAGAAAGCCTAATTGATATCTGGAGACTTTCTTTTGTGTGTATTCTGGACATTGAAAATCTGTGGTTGGTTCAATACGTATATACTATTGCTCAGTGTACCTAACCCAATCAGAACTTGATTAAGGTGAATGTTTACAACATTACTTACAAACGCAAATTCATAACCTTCTTTAGAAACCAAAGATACAGAAATGATATTACAAGTTGCGTTGGGTACAAAAAAGCAATTACGCAAAACCAAAACATGCCCATCTGACATTCCCAGGTGATAGTCCCCCGCGGCTTTAGCATCCATGCTAGCTCCGTTCGCAACTCTGAGGGTCATGTCACCTGCCTTCAAAACCCTACGGTTTCTCAACGCCTGCAAAGAATTACAGATATGAGATCCTGATCCGGTATCCAATACCCAGGAAGTAGAGTTTATAGAAAGACAGCTTTCAATAACATACACACCTGAAGCTAAAGCCGCAACCTGCTTCAGTTCCTGTGTCCTGGCCTTCCAAGCCCTGCAATCTTTCTTCCAGTGTCCACTCTTATGACAATAGAAGCATTCTTCCTTTCCCACAAGCTTCCCCGCTATCTTTGTTGCCTTTTCCTTTCCCTTCGTACCCACTTTACTAACACCGCCCCTTGGTTTGGCGGGGGCTTTCTTCCTCTTTCCCTTGGCTTTCGCCTTGGACCTAAAAGAAGAAGATCCTCCTACAAACAAAGCGGGTGTTTCCCTACCTTTCTGTAGGGTGCCCTCTGCGCTCCTCAGCATGTTGAGGAGTTCTGAATGTTCAACTTCTTTTTCTTGTAAGTTGAAGTTCAGTATAAACTGGGCGTAAGTGGATGGAAGGGACTGGAGAATTAAGTCCGTATAGAGTTCACTTTCCAACGTGGTCCCAAGTTCCGCGAGCTTCTCAATGTAGCCAATCATCTTAAGCACGTGGTCCGCTACCGATGATCCGACGGCCAACTTTGCCGAAAATAACTTCTTCGACATTTCGTATCTTGCGATACGAGACTGCTCTCCATACAGTTCTTTTGTATGAAGAAATATGGATTCCAGGTCCATATTCTCGTGCTTCCTCTGGTGTTCGTTGTCCATAGAGGCAAGCACGAGGCACTTGGCCTTCGCGCAATCAATCTCCCAAGTCTTACGGATTTCCTTATCCGCGACGCTGGAGGTGGGACCTGGGACGGGGGGAGCTTTGGTGGTAAGAAGATACCCCAGCTTGTCGTAAGTGATTGCCATTTTGACATTCCTGAGCCAATCTTTGTAGTTAGGCCCTGTCAGTATGTTTTTATCTAGAAGTAACCTAAGTCCAGTCATGTCGATTGGTCGCTGCAATTAGGAGAGAGAGAAGAAACACTTTAGCACGATGCTCTTACAAGTTTAGAGTGGTTTTTAATTTGTCTAAACAGGATGGCTCCCACTGTCTCTCGAATCCCTCCTCAAACCATAAAGGAAGAATTAGTCGGGATCAATCCCACCGCACAATACTTGCTTAACCGTTCAGCCAGGCCAGTGTCGGTACTTCGAGGGAGGTTTTCCAACGCTTTCGCGAAGTTCCTTAATTTAAGAACCTCTTTTCCCTCGGGGCGTAGCCCCACTAACACCTTTCTAGACACCTACTAGGTTTATAGCATTGATCGTTTAGTGAGAATTTTCCCGAGGAGTAGCATATACTCACAGTAGGATCGGGATCCAAATATCATTACGTGACGAAACTGAAGGAATCCTACCAGAATCACCACACTCCAAATGGTATGCAAATCTAGCAAGTTTCAGTACTTATGAAACCCCCGATGTGGATTTTTGCCCCATGCTCTTATGACCTTGGCGTGAGGTCAAAATGGCATAAGTCACATGTCAAGTTCTTCCCATCATTATCCCGGTTGATTTGAACCCACCCGTACCTACCCTTGACGTAGGCCAAAATGGCGATACGGTTGTCCCAAAACAACGCATTCTATCTATGCAACAGATAAATATCCGGTAGCTACCAATCACATGTCTTGGCGTGAGGTCAAAATACATAGCTTGAATACTACCGAATATTTAACTGAAATGATGGAGGGCTACGAATGGTTTTGGCGAAACCGTGAACGTAGTGAACTTGATATAATCGATGGAACGAGATAGCTTTTAAAAGGAGTGGCTCAAGCTCCGCATTTAAAAGTTAGTTTTGAAAAGAACCGAGTGGTTTTTCGAAAGTGTTCCAACGACTTTAGCTTGGTTTATTATCTTACATTAGTTCTTTTAATGCGTGATATTCTTGCATTAGTTCTTTTAATGCGTCCCATCATTTAATCCTACCATTGCAGAAAACAACCAAAATATGACGTACGCTTATGCCATTCGCATTCGCCACGGCCCATTCGGTTACTTAACTAACGACAGAGCGGGGGCTGGGCTAGCGCGGCTGTAAAACATAAGCAACGCCTAAATAGTTATAAATATATAGCAATGATAGACATTACAGATCACAGATGAATACATTGGATATACTAGGAATCCGCAATCCGTTCGAGCCTGCAACGAAAAGCGGATTACACGGTCGCGGTGAATAGCCAAGACCCCACCCAAGACCCCTACGGGTGCGGCAAACTACCCGCCAAGTACCGGGTAGTTTGTGCACCCCTCCATGGGTCTATCCTAGGAGCAAAAACAGTAAAAAGAATTATACAATGACGGCTACAACCCCGACCCGGTTGTGCGGCCATACAAATAATAATATTACATCAATTTACATATTACAAATGAATGAAAGAAAAACAACACTCATCTCACATCCATCCCGGCTATTCACCCGCGACAATCCAATCCATTCATATACACAAACCATCATCAAACACAGATCACAGATATGTATAACCCCGACTAATCGACATATAGCGATTAGCCGACGTTCAATACATGTAAACATCACAGATATAACCATTGTAGTCAAAGTGTAGTGAAGTTCGACAAAAAATACGGATTTATAAGCCCCCAAAAACAAATTTCTTTTCTGGAAAATCTGGGCACAAATGACATATCTGAAAAATCCCAAAACCCTACCAGAAGAACACTGCACAAAACCAGATCACGAGAGGGGCCTAAACGGCAGCGGTTCCGCGGCAAATGCATACCTATTGCCGCAGAACCACGGCGGTTTGAGGGAATCAGGGGATCGTTTTTCGTGGGTGTTCTCACAAAACCCTGAGCCGATTTTAGGAGTAAAACTTTTTCACTTTCGAGCACAAAAAATTTCAACAGAAAGTTAGGGTTTTGTTTCTCCGGTTTTTTTTGCGATTTTTCCGTTCGAACTTCCATACACTTTACTACTAAGCTAGTTTAAGTTTAGTTAGACTTTGATACCACTGTAAGTCAACGTTGCGACCCCCGGTTCTTGCGGGGAGGCGGAAACGGTATAAAAATCAAATTTTTAGCGCATGGGGCAACATGGACTAACAAAGTCGGGATCTTTTCTAAACTAAAACTAGCTATCATGCTAAAGGGAGTTAGCTACTCGGAAAAGAAGTTATACCTAACTTGAACTCCTTCTTCTTGAAACCTTTGTAGGGGTTGATGGTGCTTTCCTCGTTGCCTTCTTCTGTCAAAGATGGATCCATCTGAGGGTTCAACCTTCGGGATCTTTCTCGAACTTTGAGTGAACTAGGATCTTCGGCTTGCTAAACCTCTAACCCTAGAGTGAGTAGAGAGTGTCTTTGGGGTGATTTTGTCTCAAGGAGAGGGATTCTCAACACTTGAGAAGGATTCTCCTTGAACTAGAGGAGGAAGAAGAAGAAGTGAGGAGAGAGAAGTGTTATGATAGAAATGAGCTATCTTTTTTCGTTCTACAACCATATCACCAAAAAGAAAAGAATTATCAAATTAACAATAATAATAAAATGAAATAGTTGATGGATGGTTTGGAATGACCATTATCATTACATTCTTTAAATGGTTTTGCTAGAATCAAAAAGCATCTTTCTTATGTAATGATGATGGTCAAACCTTCAACCATGGTCAACAAGTCAACCATGGTCAACAAGTCAACAAAACCCAACCATGACACAATTTCATTTAATTAATATTATTAATTGATATATCATAATTCCATTAGGGTTTGGAAAAAGACGACTGTCAACTGTGCATACGCACCCGTTCCAAAACCCTAATGAAAATCCTCTTCCTCCGCCTCAATCAACTGTGCATACACACCCGCATTATTGTTCCGAGGAACATGAATACCATGAGATAAAATCAACCCCAAAACATATACCAGTGTCTGGCTCAAACCAGAGCCTACTAGTAATATCTGTCCGGACTCTAAACGTGCACAAGTGCGCGGATGAGAACGAACCCTGTCGCAAAACCATGCGACCTCTACTCTGTTTTGCCCAGAAGCGAATAGCCCTCTGTGTGGGACTCTAAAGACTCGACACTACCCTGGCAGTGGGTTTAACCACAGACCGCAAGCGGCACTAGCTGTGCGTAACGGTCCCCAGGTAGATGCCGATAAGAAGACTGACGAGGTAAACCCCATCTGAACTCCTACTGAGTCTGAATGTGACAGTCTCCGTACAGTCCGGTCTGTTCGTCTAATACATCGCATGTCGAGCCTAGGGGGCGGTAAACGCCAGTCCCCTAATAGCGGTACAAGTCGTGTCGGAGTGAAGCCCAAAACACCCTGAGATAACACTGGAAGCCTACCAGTATATCTCGCTTGCCCTGGCCAGGGACTACTCGTGTAATGGCTCTCCTAGACACAGCGCGATGTCAACCCCCAATACCGGGAGAGACGAATCCTGTCTAACCGTCACTGCCTCCAAGTGCTTCGGGACTGCACCCAACCATTACATGTTTGCACGACTTCTTTGAGCCGTGGTAGGGTAGTGATCAAAGTGCAGTGGGAACACACTCGAGGCGAAGTGCCAGTGTCAAGTCAGCGGACTAAGCTGTACTCATGTCACCTGGGAACTGATAACTGACGATAGGTATAATACCAACCTGCCAGTTCCCGACGAGTCCTGTCCAGTGTACTCGTAACCCAACGAGCACCCGTATACTATCTCCAGTACGACGTACTGATGGCTGTGGGACAGACCATCTCCCACACTGGGATGAGAAGCGCATACGCTAGTCTACTCCGTAGTATCGATGCCCTATCTCGATAGTCCTGCGACTAGGGACCTGTATAAGGATGTGCTTATAGATTACCCAGCCCCCACTAGTGTGACTGCCATCACAACGCTGGTAATCAAGCAAAGATCCTAAGGGCTCCACTAATGCGTATAGGTGATATACTAAAATAAACACATGTACACATTGAAGTAGAAACAAACCAAGTAGCATACTACTATATTGAGCAAGATTGTTTATACAAGGTGAATATCCCAAGCTTCCATTAAGTAATATACAAACTAGTATGATACAGTAATGGCCTCTAGGGCATATACACTAACAACATTGAATGAAAGAAAAGAAAACACTCGTCCTACACACCCCGGCTATTTATCACGACGATCCAATAAGATTCATATACACAAACCAATCATCAAAGATATGTGCAACCCCCACCAATCGTCGTATAGCAATTAGCGGACATTTCAAAACACATAAAACATTACAGAAGAACCGATTAACGAAAGCAATTAGAATTTCGATCAATTAAGCAATTTGAGTCTACCCCAAGTTCCACAGAATACACAAAATATCTAGGCGGAATCAAAATATCCCAAAAATCACAAATCCAGAAAATAAGAATAACAGAATAAATTTGGGTTGAATCGGAGTTGACTCGGCCACGGATCCGCGGCGGAACGCTGGGTTCTGCCGCGGATCCGCGGTGGTCTGACCGATTCAGGAGCCCAAATTTCTTCTGTGTTCTTAAAAAAGCCTGCACGAATTTTTAAGCTCTCTGAAAAAAAATTAGACCCGTTTTTAAAATCGACAGAGACATGCATTTTCGGATGCGTTTTTGGGATTTTTCCGGTGATCGAATTTCTAACACTTTGCTAAAAAGTTAGTTAAGGTTTAAATAGGCTCTAATACCAGTGTAAGTCCATGATGCACACCCCACGGCTTGCGGGGAGGCGGAATACTTGAAAAACGATTTTCTCACCTCAAAAGAAACTAGTTTTTGCTTTGTATCATGAACTTTTTCCACTTTAGGATCTTGTTTAAACCTTAACTAACAAAACTAAACTAAGAGAGAGAGCTAACTACTATGTAAAGGAGTTATACCCTCATTCCTAGTCCTTCGGGTCTTCAAGCTCCTCCTTGCTCCTTGGTTCAAGCTCCTTGTTCTTGATCTCCTTTCTTTGGCTTCTTCTAGGTCTTGGAAGAGTTCGGTTGCCGGTCTCCTTTGCGTCAAAGATGGATCCACCCGAGGGCTATGGTCAAGCTCCAACCTCCATGAGATAACTTAGTGATCTAACTTGCTAAGAGAGAAGACTAAGTTGATGTAGAGTGAGTGTATTGGATTATTTGATCTCAAAGCTCATTGTTTTACAACACATGCAAGTGTATGAGCTTAAGGAAGAAGGAGAGAAGAAAACCTAGGAGAGAGAATCCTTTTGTGATAATGATAATAGAAATGAGAAGAAGAATGGTTAAGTCTTGAGCCAATTATTCAACCATGGCATTATTAAATCATATAATCTACAACCATGCTTGAATAGTGGCTCCAAATGAAATAAACAAATACATAACCATTCTTCATCCCATGCCTCCTAATTTCCACCTCATTAATTCTTTAATGAAAAAGAATAAAACAATAATGAGGTGTCTCCTTCTAGAAGGTCAATTTTGTGAATTTACAAGAATGCCCTTTTTCCGTATTTTCATATCCGTATCCGTATTCCGAAAAATACGGATACACTGAGATCTGTATAATCCAATACTACAATACTAGTATCCGGCTTAAACCAAAGCCTACCAGTATTATCCGTCTGATCTTCATTCGAGTAGCCAGTACACGAATACGATCGAAACCCTGTCGTAAGACCATACAGCATCTACATCGTCTCGCCTGATCCAGGGAAACCCTCTGTATGGGACTCTAAAGACTCGACAGTACGCTGGCAGTGGGTTTAACCACAAGTCCCTCAGTGGCACTAGCTGTACGTAACGGCAACCCAGGTACGTATCGAAAAGGAGGCCGACGAGCGAACTCGTCCGTAACCCCTACTAAGCCTGTCCGTGACAATATTCGTGCAGTCTGGTCTGTTCGTCTGAGAGTACCGCATGTATGGTCTAGGGAGGTGGTGAACGTCAGACCCCTAACAACCGTACAAGTCGTGCCGGTGTGGCTCAAGACCATCTGACAATCTACTGGTCAATCCACCAGTAATTCTCTATCAGCCCTGGTCAGGGACTTATGGTAATGACCAACCGATCACAGTGCGATATCGACTCCCTATACCGAGAGAGACAAATCCCTAATAGTCGCTCACTGCCTCCATGTGGCTCGGGACTGTACCCAACTAAAACCTGTTTGCACGACTCCTTTGAGCCGTGGCAGGGTAGTAATCAAAGCACAGTGGTAACTCACACGAGACAAATGACGACCTTAATTCGACAGACTATCTGCACACATGTCACCTGAGAACTGCTATCTGATGCTAGGTATAGTACCATCCAGTCAGTTCTCGGCAAGTCATGTCCGGTGTACTCACACTCAGTGAGCATCTGTATACAATCTTATGTGCACATTACCAATGGCTGCGGGACCAATCCATCGCCCCTTGTCAGGGTCTAGATATGTATACACTAGTCTACTCTGGAGCATCGATGCCCAGTCTCGATACTCCCGCGACCAGGGACATTCAAGGATTGCCTATTGACTATCCAGCTCCCACAAGTATGACTGCCATCACAATGCCGGCAGTCAGGCAAACACCCTATGGGCTTTATCAACATGTGTATATAAATACAAAGTAAAATATATCACACGTTAAGATAAAGACAAACCAAATATCGTACTATCATATCAAGCAAGATTGTCATGTACATACATATCCCTAGCATCCTATACAATGAAGGCCTCTAGTGCATATATATCCAACAGCATACATCATATTTCATGGATTTACGCATGGAGATATGGATTTCATGTGATTTATGGATTTTAGAACCATGGTAGTATTTCAATAAAGTATGCATTGTTTTAAAAACCCGGCTTCTCGTGATATGATATTTCAGTGCGTCCACCATGAGTTTTCTCGGTTCTGAGATTTGTTTTCGAGACCCGATTCGATGAGTGGAGAAACCGTCTGTGGGTACATGGTGGACCCAGTATGGTACCCCGGGGCAAGAGAGAGATTTTGTGGGGATGAAGATTAGCCTGGAAGGGGATGTACTACCTACCGGTGATAGTATAGAGTCCGACGGATATCCGGAGGATACCGTTTGGGAGTTACAACATGAGATACATTGAGGGCCGATCTGGTATGCGGCGCCTGAGAGATGAGTATTTACGTGTCGATGTTGGACATGAGTATTTCATGATATTTTTGAGTGCCGATGTTGGGCACTCAGGTTCTATGAGATTTACAGGATATGAGGGCCGATCAGAGTGACGGTGCCTGGGGTATTGGAATTTGGGGTGTCGTTGATGGACACCAGGTTTTTCCACGATTATGATTCGTGATGATGACATGTTTATTCACATACTCAGCATTCATTCGATATGCATTACTTCATGTATTTGTAGTACCTGATAGAGTACCTTCCATGATTGTGGCACATCCATATTAGCATATTGATACTAGTATCGCAGTACGTGCATACCTGCGATTACCTGTATGATTTTACTTACTATTCATGAGTTGGAAACTCACCCCCGTTGTGCCACAGTGTTTTGCAGGTTGACCCTCAGAGTAGTCGCGGCAGGCTGCTTTTTATCTCTATTTTACGGATACCGCTACAGTTGGCTGTGAGCCGCTTTGTTATAGGTAGGTGGCGGTTATCCGACTTTATATTTCATTGTACATCTATTATTGTATCTAGTACTCTCCATCTACCATTTATGTATTGACTTAGAGACCAGTTGTGAGGACGATATTGTATATTTTGTGACTCTGGGTGTCGAGCTCGTGTGAGCCGACTTTCATTATGCAGTTTTATCTTTTATGCTGTTTTTCATTTATTTTGTCCATTTTCTTCGCTACAGCGTCGTATATTATTCTTGTGGTGGTTGTTTCCACCGTTGGGCGTGATTGCTCCTGTTTGGGGATGCTTTATTCATATCATATGTTGTTTTACTTATGTCTTATGTTTGTACCCGTTTCGGGGCTAGTTTTTACAAAGGAGGTGCTGCCGAAATTTTTGAGAAAATAATTTAAACTTTAAAGATTTTTACTTGAGATTTCCAAATGTTTTTAACAAATGTTTTCATCACTTACTACTTTTGATTGTTTAGATTTCTGGGTTTCGGCTTACTTAAATTGCGTTACGCCTGTAAACGTTTCGTGGTTTAAGTGCCGGTCACGTGCCAAATTTTGTGTCGTGACATCAGCCTTTCTACGTATGGTTCATAGGAGCTGTGGCAGTTTCTAGATACTTTTTGAACTCCGCTCAAGTGTTGAGCTTGTTAAGAAATTTTGGGTGCTTGCTTATTCGATCGAAAAGTTTAATATCGTCTATCTATCTGTGATTGTGATACAATATTTGGAATCCGCATAATTAGTTATGAGATAACTAGTTTGAATTTTATAAATCTATCAGTTTAGTCTCTTTTGATCGGTTGCCACGGAATTTTGATGTGGATCAAAAGTCCGTCGCAATTACGTAGTGTACGCGGATACTCGCCGGGTAACCTTACTAGATAGCCACGCCCCATAGCCCCGACCAAGTGACTGTAGGAGAACTCCATCGCCAAAAGCATCCATTCGGGTGCTCGCGGCCGCGGTGTTCCGCCTTAGTGCACTTCATCGACGGCATCGGGGGTGTGGCCGTCTACTAAAGTTTCCGACGAGCATTCGATCAGGTTATCGGGAATCTTGTTGAATTACCCGACTGGTTATTGAAAAGTGTTTTCAATATCGAGACTAAAATGCGGGATTTATAATTGTTAGGCATATGATGTCTAAGGAATTCATTTGGTTAGTCATGAAATCCAAAGTATGAGATACATTGGGTTTATGATGTCTAAGGTCGTTGCGGATTCTAATTGTTGTAGTTTTTCACTTTCTTTTCTGCA
Source organism: Agapanthus africanus (assembly GCA_030015575.1). NCBI lineage: Eukaryota > Viridiplantae > Streptophyta > Magnoliopsida > Asparagales > Amaryllidaceae > Agapanthus > Agapanthus africanus. Next base: position 134,097,032 of record JASDDO010000004.1, on the reverse strand, counting down.
ACCGTAAGTGTAATATGTGGTGTATCGCCGGTTTCGTTGCTATAGGTCAACAACAATTGGGATACGCATATTTATATACGTTGATGACATGTGATGTTATGTGTTGCTGTGATATGTTATATTGGATCGTCGTGTTTTGAATAGCCGGGTTTTTTTTATGTGAGATGAGAGTTTTACATTTTCATTCATGTAAAAGCTTGTATGTAATATTCTTTTATTGGGGAACTTCCGGGTTGAGGATGATGTCACCATTAATGTATATTATTTACTTTTCCGCATTAGGATAGACCCAAGGAGGAGAGCACAAGTAACCGGGTTCTAGGGTCCAGTAGGAGACCATCTTGAGGAGTCGAGACCGGGTCTCCTAACTCTAGAATTGGTAGGGTTGCTTTCCGCTCTTGTAGGGGTCTAGGGATGTAGGTTTGGCTATTCATCGCGACCGTAGAATCCGCGTTTTTTATTTGGCTTAATTAAAACTCGGAATTCCTAGTATATCCAATATTTCATATGTGTTCTTCTGCTGCTGATATTCTGTGATGTGATCACTTGATATGTTGAGATGAATGCTTATATTATATATATGATGATATATAGTAAATATTGATGCTTTCGTTTCTTCTTTGATGCTTAGGAAGCATAATTGATGGGACTTCATTAATGAGATTAATGAAATAAAAGAAACCTAAAGATATTGTAGAAACTTGTTTTAAAAACTGGTAGCTCTAGTTATTGCTATGCATAGATGTATTCCTTGTAGAATATCCAGCACCTTATTCGATAAGGAAAGAGCCGAGATTCCTTCACCGGGGGGGGCCTCTTTAGCGAAACTAGCAAATGCTACAACCCACTCGGTTTGTCTTTTGATTGCTTCTATAGTTTTTGCTTTGCATAGTGGTATTTGTGAAATATCCTGCACCTTATTCGATAAGGAAATAGCCGAGATCCCTTCACCGGGAGTGACCTCTTTAGCGAAACTAGTAAAAGCCTCCAAAAAACTCCTTTTCAAAATCACTCGATTCTTCAACAAGATCAAGTTCATTACGCAAAAGGTTTTCTTAAAAACCTGTCGTAGCCCTCCGTCATTTCAGATAAGTACTACTTAGTATTTGTGCTACGTTTGTTGGCCTGCGTCAAGGCGTAGTGTGCGGTACCTAACTAGTGCTTATCTACTGCATACGATGCGATTGGATTAGAGTAGTCGTGTGACTTTGTTGGCCTGCGTCAAGGGTCGTGCGGGTGGGTTTAATTCAATCATGAAATGTATGGGTTGAACTTGACTAGCGGACTATGGTTTGTTGGCCTGCGTCAAGGTCATAAGACGCTGGGGAAAAATATTATCGGGAATTTCAAGTGTTGAAATTTGCAATGAGATTGCATAACTTCTATGAGATAGTGTTAGTGTATATGCCCTAGAGGCCATTACTGTATCATACTAGTATGTATATTACTTGATGGAAGCTTGGGATATTCACAGTTGTACAGAAAATCTTGCTCGATATAGTAGTATGCTACTTGGTTTGTCTCTGTTTTAATGTGTACATGTGTGTTTCCTTTTTATATCACCTATACGCATTAGTAGAGCCCTTAGGATCTTTGCTTGATTATCGGCATTGTGATGGAGATCACACTCGTGGGGGCTGGGTAATCCACAAGCATATCCTTATACACGTCCCTAGTCGTGGGAGTATCGAGATAGGGCATCGATACTCCGGAGTAGACTAGCGTATGTGCTTCTCATCCCAGCACGGGAGACGGTCTGTCCCACAGCCGTCAGTACATCGTACTTGAGATAGTATGCGGGTGCTCGTTAGGTTACGAGTACACTGGACAGGACTCGTCGGGGGCTGATGGTTGGTATTATACCTATCGTCAGTTATCAGTTCCCAGGTGACATGAGTACAGCTTAGTCCGCTGACTTGACACTGTCACTTCGCCTCGAGTGTGTTCCCACTGTTCTTTGATTACTACCCTACCACGGCTCTACTGAGGCGTGCAAACAGGTAGTAGTTGGGAGCAGTCCCGAAGCACTTGGAGGCAGTGACGGTTAGACAGGATTCGTCTCTCCCGGTATTGGGGGTTGACATCGCGCTGTGTCTAGGAGAGCCATTACACGAGTAGTCCCTGGCCAGGGCAAACGAGATATACTGGTAGGTTTCCAGTGTTATCTCAGGGTGTTCTGGGCTTCACTCCGACACGACTTGTACCGCTATTAGGGGACTGACGTTTACCGCCCCCTAGGCCCGCCATGCGATGTATCAGACGAACAGACCGGACTGTGCGGAGATTGTCATATATAGGCTCAGTAGGAGTTCGGATGGGTTCACCTCATCGGCCTTCTTATCGACATCTACCTGGGGACCGTTACGTACAGCTAGTGTCGCTTGCGGTCTATGGTTAAACCCACAGCCAGCGTAGTGTCGAGTCTTTAAAGTCCCACATAGAGTTTCCCTGCACTGAACGAAATGTGTAGAGGCCGTATGGTTTTACGGCAGGGCTGCGATCACTTACGTATACTTGTATGCGTATGGTGTCCGGGCAGGCAATACTAGTGGGCTTTGTTTTAAGCCGGATCCTAGTATTGCACGGATGGATTTGTTTTGTCTTCTGTACATCCGCATTCTACGGAATACGGATGCAGGTGTGTATACACAGTTTTCCGGAGCGGTGAAGGAGGAGGTGCCTCATTAGGGTTTTGGCAGTTGGTTCGGCCAAAACCGTTATGTGGCAGGCTCATTAGGGTTTTGACAGTTGATTCGGTCAAAACCATTTTGAGGCGGACTCATTAGGGTTTTGACAGTTCGTTTGGTCAAAACCATTATGAGCCGCGGATATCATTTACTAATCCTTTTAGTGATAATTTTATGATGGCTAATTGCATTGACCATTTGACCCCGTTGGCCTCTCTTGACTTTGTTGACCGGTTGACCGCGTTGACCATTGACTTTCAAGAAGGATCTTCACTCTTCTTTTCTTTTTCTTTTTCTTTTGGATTATGATAATGGTCATTTCAACGTAGCCATCAAACTTTATCTTGATGGGATTAGTAATGATGTTGTTTTTACATTATTGCAACCATGGTTACTTTTCTTTATATCATAATTTCTTTCTCATTCTCTCTCTTGTTTTTCCAAGTGAGAAGAAAAGAAATGAACCATGGTTGTTGCTCCTCCTTCTTCTTCCTCCTCTTGATTCATCTTTTGATCTCATGTGTTGAGAGATAAAGATCCCACAAAGACAAAACCATCCATTGATCACTTCTACACAATCTAGGGCTTCTAGATTAGCAATCTCTTTGCCCTAGTTGCCTCGGTTCGAGGTGGAGCTCGATATACATCTCTCGACTGGATCGTCTTCGACTCAAGGAGGCCGCGGAGGTGAGCAAAGTCCGGATCAAGCCTCAAAGCAAGGAAGGAGAAGAACAACAAGAAGAGAAGGAGTTCAAGTTGAGGTATAACCCCTAACCGAGTAGACAAATCTCTAGTTAGGATGCTAGTGTATTGTTTAGCAAAGATCCGGCTTTTACGGTCCATGTTACCAAGTCTAGAAAAAATTTTGTTTTACCGTTTCCGCAACACCGAAAGTACCGGGGGAGGTAACGTGGACCTAACAGTGGTATCAGAACCAGGCTAAACACACCCTAGCATGTTAGCAAAGTATTTAGAATTTCGACCGGACGAAAAACCGCAAAACACCCCGGAAATTTGAAGTTTCTGCCGATTTTTAGAACTGTTCCTAAATTAAAAAATCATGCATTAAAAATCGGCTCAGGCTTTTATTAGAAAACTGCAAAAATTTGATCACCCAACTCGACTAAACCGCTGCTGTTCCGCGGCATAAGCTTGCTTATGCCGCGGAACCGCGGCCAGTTTGGCTCCGTTGGGGGTTCTCCTTCTTGCAGTTTTCTTATATGGGTATTTTGGGATTTTTACAATATGACTTTTCTGCCCAAATTTTCCAGAAAGAAAAATTAGTTTTTGGGGCTCAAAAATCCGTATTTTTGGTTGATGTTCTGTAGACTTTGGCTAATGGTTATATCTGTAATGTTATATGTGTATTGAACGTCTACTAATCGCTATACGTCGATAAATGGGGGTTATACATATCTGTGATCTGTGTTGTTGATGGTTTGTGTATATGAACTCGTTGGATTGTCGTGGATGAATAGCCGGGGTGGATGTGAGATGAGAGTTTCTTTTTCTTTCATTCATGTAATAAATTTGTAAATTGATGTAATATTATTTGTATGGCCGCACAACCGGGTCGGGGTTGTAGCCGTCATTGTATAATTCTTTTTACTGTTTTTGCTCCTAGGATAGACCCATGGAGGGGGTGCACAAACTACCGGGTATCTCGAAGTGCCGAGTGGCCTACTCACGGCGTTGAGGGAGGTTGCTTCGCTTCGGGTACTTAGCATGTAGTTTGCCGCACCCGTAGGGGTCTTGGGTGGGGTATTGGCTATTCATCGCGACCGTGTAATCCGCTTTTCGTTGCAGGCTCGAACGAATCGCGGGTTCCTAACATATCCAAAGTGTTCATCTGTGATCTGGATTGGCTATCATTGCTATATATCTATATATAATAACTATTTAGGCGTTGCTTATGTTTTACAGCCGCGCTAGCCCAGCCCCCGCTCTGTCGTTAGTTAAGTAACCTAACGGGTGATGACGGGCCCCGTGGCGAATGCGAATGGCATAAGCGTACGTCATATTTTGGTTGTTTTCTGCAATGGTAGGTTTTAAATGATGGGACGCATTAAAAGAACTAATGCAAGAAAATAAACCTAAAAGACGTTGTTGGAACAAGTTTTTCAAAAAGCTGTTATTGCAAGGACGTTCATTTTTGTTTTGCATCGAGGTATTCGGTTATGAATGCCCAGCACCTCATTCGACGAGGCAAGGGCCGAGATCCCTTCATCGGGAGTGACCCCTTGGACAAAAGTTTGCGTCAGGGTAATAACTTCACTATAGTCGATTATTCTTGCTTTGCATCGAGGTATTCAATTTGGAATATCCTGCACCTCATTCGACGAGGAAAGAGCCGAGATCCCTTCACAGGGAGTGACCTCTTTAGCAAAAGTTTTCGCCACTATATTTTTCAAAAAAAAAGGGGGTGTGTATCACGTTCCTTCAACGATATCAAGTTCATTACGTTAACGGGTTTTCGCCAAAACCCAGTCGTAGCCCTCCGTCATTTCGGATTGATATTGCTTAGTATTCGTGCTACGTATTTCGTGCTCAGCCGAGGCGTAGTGTACAGTAGCTATGTAATATTTTTCCGTAGGATACAAAGTGATTGGTTAGGACAGTCGTGCGGTCATTTTGGCTCAGTCAAGGACTCGTACGGGTGGGTCTAATGAAGTCAAGATAATGACTGGTTGAACTTGACTAGGATCCTTTGATATGATGGCTCAGTCAAGGTCACTTGGGTCCTAGGGGAAAAAACCACATCGGGAGTTTCAAAAGTACTAAAACTTGCAGATTTAGCATACCTTCTGGAGTGTGGTGACTAGAGTGGATTCCATCTAGGTCATCACACAGTGATAGTTGGATCCCGATCCCGCTGATGAGTTGGACTACTCTCGGGAGATTATTTCACTTAACAATCAATGCTATAAACCTAGTAAGTGTCTAGAAAGGTGTTAGCGGGGTTACGCCCCCAGGGAAAAGAGGTTCTTAAATTAAGGAACTTCGCGAAAGCGTTGGAAAACCTCCCTCGAAGTACCGACACTAGCCTGGCTGAAAGGTTAAGCAAGTATTGTGACGTGAATTAAATCCCGGCTAGTTCTTCTTTTAAAAGGTTTTAAGAAGAATTTGAGGAAACAGTGGGAGACATCCTGGTTAGATAAATTAATAAACCAATCTAATCTTGCAAGAGCGTACGCTGAGTGTTTCTTTTCTCTCTCTCCAGGTAGCAACCTTTTCACGCCCTAATCAAGATAATAAAATGTATCGCTTGACCGATCCGAATTCTTATTCGGGGCTGGGGAACGTTGGTTCAGCTCTAACTTGTGACAACAGTCATAAGTATGAGCAAGGGAAAGGGGATTGTATGGATTCCCAGGATACCCAGTTGAAGAAGAAGCATGGTTTTGCATCTACTTCAGGTGTTCTTGTAATTGAGAACTGTTTTACGGTCAGCCCTACCTCCTGGGTACTTGATACCGGATCAGGATCTCATATCTGTAATTTATTGCACGGACTGAGAAAAAGTAGGAAAGTTGCACCGGGTGATATGTCGCTTAGAGTAGCGAACGGAGCACAAGTTAATGCGGCAGCCGTCGGTGAATATCACCTAGTATTGCCAAATGGCAAGACTATGATTTTGAACGATTGCTACTATGTACCCTCCATGGTTTGCAACATCATATCAGTTTCTTTACTCGATAAAGATGGATATAACTTTGTTCTTGATAGAAATATCATGAACATTTACCTTCATAAGGTACTGGTTGCTGAGGGTACACTGTGTAATGGTATCTACGTTCTAAATCAGAATACAGTTCTCAACATACAAAACACACGCAAGAGGAAGAATTCAGATACGAATGAATCCTACTTGTGGCATTGTAGACTTGGTCATATCGGAGAGAAAAGACTGAGTAAGTTGCATAAAGATGGACTCTTGGATGCGTTCGAGTTTTCATCTTATGAAACTTGTCAGTCTTGTCTCAAAGGAAAGATGACCAAATCTCCGTTCACCGGACATGGAGAAAGAGCAGCAGAGCTCTTGGGACTCGTACATAGTGATGTATGTGGTCCGATGTCTATACATGCAAGGGGTGGGTTCTCGTACTTCATCACATTCACTGACGATCTCTCTAGGTTCGGATATGTGTATCTGATGAAACACAAATCTGAAGCTTTTGAGAAATTCAAGGAATTCAGAAACGAAGTAGAGAACCAGACTGGAAAAAGTATCAAGATCCTCCGGTCTGATAGAGGAGGGGAGTACTTAAGCACGGAATTCCTAGATTACTTAAAAGAGAATGGTATTCTCTCTCAGCTTACTCCTCCTTATACACCACAGCACAACGGTGTATCGGAGCGGAGGAATCGTACCCTACTGGATATGGTTCGCTCCATGATGAGTAATGCCGAGTTACCTCTTTCATTTTGGGGACATGCGTTGTTGACGGCAGCATATCTATTGAACGATGTTCCGTCTAAATCTGTGCCTAAGACACCGTTCGGGATATGGAATGGTAAAAAGCCGTATCTTAAACGTATTAAGATATGGGGTTGTTCGGCCTATGTAAAAGTACAAAATCCGGACAAACTTCAGGCACGTTCAGTTCTATGTAAATTTGTGGGATATCCTAAGAACTCCACAGGATATCTGTTCTACCACACCGAGGAACAGAAGGTGTTTGTATCTCGCCACGCCACCTTTTTAGAGTGGCAATTTCTTGCAAAAGAAACAAGTGGGAGTTCGGTAGAACTGGAAGAAATTCAGCGACCACAAAATGAAACTGAAGATTTGACAGAACCTCAGAATTCAATAACCCCAGAAGAACCTCAGCCACTCCGCAGATCTGGTAGGATTTCTCATCCGCCCGAGAGATACTACGGTTTTCTCATAGACGGGGATCGAGAGGATTGCATCTTGGAAGAAGATGACCCTACCAGTTTCAGGCAGGCCATTATCAGTAGGGACTCTGATAAGTGGCAGGAAGCAATGCAATCCGAAATGGAGTCCATGTACGCCAATAAAGTGTGGACCTTGGATATTGCTCCACCTGGGGTAAAACCCGTTGGATGCAAATGGATCTACAAAAGGAAACTTGGTGTAGATGGGCAGGTGGAAACCTATAAGGCTAGACCGTTGCAAAAGGTTTTCGTCAAAGACCTGGTTTGGACTATGACGAAACTTTTTCTCTGGTGGCTATGCTCAAATCCATTCGGATCCTACTTGCCATTGCTGCCTTCCATGACTATGAAATCTGGCAGATGGATGTTAAAACGGCTTTCCTAAACGGTTGTTTGGAAGAGTGCGTTTACATGGATCAACCAGAAGGTTTCGTAGACAGTGGGAGCAGCGGGAAGGTGTTCAAGTTGCTTAAATCCATTTATGGATTAAAGCAGGCATCGCGGAGCTGGAACATCTGTTTTGATGAGGCAATCAAGGAATTTGATTTCATCAAGAACGAAGATGAACCCTGTGTTTATAAGAAGGTTGTAGGGCGAACTGTCGTATTCCTAGTCTTGTACGTGGACGACATTCTTTTGATAGGAAATGACATTCTTATGCTACAATCGGTCAAGCTATTTTTGTCACAAAGGTTCTCCATGAAGGACCTGGGTGATGCCTCGTACATTCTGGGGATCAAGATCTATAGAGATAGATCCAAGAGACTACTGGAACTTTCGCAGTCCAGGTACATAGAGACCGTACTAAAGAGATTTAGTATGGAGGGTTCCAAGCGCGGTAACATACCCGCATTGCACGGAATTACCCTCTCTAAGAAGATGTCTCCTAAGACTGACGAGGAGAGGGTTCGCATGAGCACTATACCCTACGCTTCGGCGGTAGGATCTATAATGTATGCGATGCTATGTACAAGACCAGATGTACCTTACGCGCTGAGCGCGGTAAGCCGGTATCAGTCAGACCCAGAGGAGGACCACTGGACAGCAGTGAAGAACATTCTCAAGTACCTAAGAAGGACTAAGGAGATGTTCCTGGTTTACGGTAATGGAGACCTCAGGGTCGAGTCCTTTACCGATTCAAGCTTCCAGAGTGACAAAGATGATAGAAAGTCTGTCTCGGGTTTTGTGTTTACCCTCAACGGAGGGGCGGTATGTTGGAGGAGTTCCAAACAGGATACCGTCGCAGACTCGGCGATGGAGGCTGAATACATTGCTGCAAGCGATGCCGCAAAAGAAGCGGTCTGGATGAAGAAGTTCATTAGTGAACTTCAGGTGGTTCCGTCCATTGTTGACCCAATACCTTTGTATTGCGATAACAACGGGGCTATAGCTTTAGCGAAGGAACCAAGGTCCCATCAGAAATCCAGGCACATCTTAAGGCGGTATCACCTGATCAGGGAGATCATTGATCGCCAGGAGATCGAGGTGCGGAGAGTGGACACAAAGGACAACAGAGCGGACCCATTCACGAAGGCCTTACCCCAGACTCGGTTCGAGCGGCTGATCGAGATGATAGGTCTTCGATACGCCAGTACATGGCCTTAGTGCAAGTGGGAGATTGTTAGTGTATATGCCCTAGAGGCCATTACTGTATCATACTAGTATGTATATTACTTGATGGAAGCTTGGGATATTCACAGTTGTACAGACAATCTTGCTCGATATAGTAGTATGCTACTTGGTTTGTCTCTGCTTTAATGTGTACATGCGTGCTTCTTTTTTATATCACCTATACACATTAGTAGAGCCCTTAGGATCTTTGCTTGATTACCGGCGTTGTGATGGCGATCACACTCGTGGGGGCTGGGTAATCCACAAGCACATCCTTATACACATCCCTAGTCATGGGAGTATCGAGATAGGGCATCGATACTCCGGAGTAGACTAGCGTATGTGCTTCTCATCCCAGCACGGGAGACGGTCTGTCCCACAGCCGTCAGAACGTCGTACTTGAGATAGTATACGGGTGCTCGTTAGGTTACGAGTACACTGGACAGGACTCGTCGGGAACTGATGGTTGGTATTATACCTATCGTCGGTTATCAGTTCCCAGGTGACATGAGTACAGCTTAGTCCGCTGACTTGACACTGTCACTTCGCCTCGAGTGTGTTCCCACTGTTCTTTGATTACTACCCTACCACGGCTCTACTGAGTCGTGCAAACAGGTAGTAGTTGGGAGCAGTCCCGAAGCACTTGGAGGCAGTGACGGTTAGACAGGATTCGTCTCTCCCGGTATTGGGGGTTGACATCGCGCTGTGTCTAGGAGAGCCATTACACGAGTAGTCCCTGGCCAGGGCAAACGAGATATACTGGTAGGTTTCCAGTGTTATCTCAGGGTGTTCTGGGTTTCACTCCGACACGACTTGTACCGCTATTAGGGGACTGACGTTTACCGCCCCTAGGCCCGCCATGCGATGTATCAGACGAACAAACCGGACTGTGCAGAGATTGTCACATATAGGCTCAGTAGGAGTTCGGATGGGTTCACCTCATCGACCTTCTTATCGACATCTACCTGGGGACCGTTACGTACAGCTAGTGCCGCTTGCGGTCTATGGTTAAACCCACTGCCAGCGTAGTGTCGAGTCTTTAGAGTCCCACATAGAGAGTTTCCCTGCACTGAGCGAAACGTGTAGAGGCCGTATGGTTTTACGGCAGGGCTGCGATCACTTACGTATACTTGTATGCGTATGGTGTTCGGGCAGGCAATACTAGTAGGCTTTGTTTTAAGCCGGATCCTAGTATTGCACGGATGGATTTGTTTTGTCTTCTGTACATCCGCATTCTACGGAATACGGATGCAGGTGTGTATGCACAGTTTTCCGGAGCGGTGAAGGAGGAGGTGCCTCATTAGGGTTTTGGCAGTTGGTTCGGCCAAAACCGTTATGTGGCAGGCTCATTAGGGTTTTGACAGTTGATTCGGTCAAAACCATTTTGAGGCGGACTCATTAGGGTTTTGACAGTTCGTTTGGTCAAAACCATTATGAGCCGCGGATATCATTTACTAATCCTTTTAATGATAATTTTATGATGGCTAATTGCATTAACCATTTGACCCCGTTGACCTCCCTTGACTTTGTTGACCGCGTTGACCGCGTTGACCATTGACTTTCAGGAGGGATCTACACTCTTCTTTTCTTTTTCTTTTTCTTTTGGATTATGATAATGGTCATTTCAATGTAGCCATCAAACTTTATCTTGATGGGATTAGTAATGATGTTGTTTTTACATTATTGCAACCATGGTTACTTTTCTTTGTATCATAATTTCTTTCTCATTCTCTCTCTTGTTTTTCCAAGTGAGAAGAAAAGAAATAAACCATGGTTATTGCTCCTCCTTCTTCTTCCTCTTCTTGATTCATCTTTTGATCTCATGTGTTGAGAGATAAAGATCCCACAAAGACAAAACCATCCATTGATCACTTCTACACAATCTAGGGCTTCTAGATTAGCAATCTCTTTGCCCTAGTTACCTCGGCTCGAGGTGGAGCTCGGTGTACATCTCTCGGGTGGATCGTCTTCGACTCAAGGAGGCCGCGGAGGTGAGCAAAGTCCGGATCAAGCCTCAAAGCAAGGAAGGAGAAGAACAACAAGAAGAGAAGGAGTTCAAGTTGAGGTATAACCCCTAACCGAGTAGACAAATCTCTAGTTAGGATGCTAGTGTATTGTTTAGCAAAGATCCGGCTTTTACGGTCCATGTTACCAAGTCTAGAAAAAATTTTGTTTTACCGTTTCCGCAACCCCGAAAGTACCGGGGGAGGTAACGTGGACCTAACAGATAGTTGGATCTCGATACCCACTGGAGTAAGAGTTACTCCTGGGAGAATTTTACACATTACAATTAACTGATCAAGTAGGTGTCTAGAAAGGTGTCAACGGGGTTACGCCTGTTAGTTATATGTATGCCCTAGGGGCCATTATTGTACATTGGATGTATATTATAGTGGTTGCTGGGACATATATAGATAGGACTTTCTTGCTCGACATGATAGTACGCTATCTGGTTGCTCTTTATCTTAATATGTATACTTTATGTCTCTCTGTTACATGTTGATAAAGCCCTTAGGATGAGTACTCGACTTCCAGGACTATGATGTAGATCATACTAGTGGGGCCTGGGTAGTCCATGAGTACATCCTTCAATGTTCCTAGTCGTGGGAATATCGAGACGGGGCATCGATATTCCAGAGTAGACTAGCGCATATCTTCTCGACCCATGTGATGGGCGATGGATGATCCCATATCCATTGGTGTTTGACATCAGAGATGGTATGCGGGTGCTCAGTGGAGACTGGGTACACTGAACGGACTCGCCGAGAACTCCTAGATGGTATTATACCTCACGTCAGATGGCAGTTCTCTGCTGACACTGGTACAGCTTAGTCTGTTGACCCGAGATCGTCATAGAGTCTCGTGTGTCTCCCACTGTGCTTTGATTTCTACCCTACCACGGCTCTACTGAGCCGTGCAAACAGGTGGTTTTTGGGTACATTCCCGATTCACATGGAGGCAATGAGCGATAGGAGGGGATTCGTCTCTCCCGGTATTGGGGGTTGATGTTGCGCTATGCACGACTGGCCATAACTGGAAATCCCTGGCCAGGGTTGCAGTGATATACTGGTAAAAGTTATCAGTAGTTTCACGATTGTTATGGACCTCACGTCGGCATGACTTATCGAGCTATTGGGGTCTGACGTTTACCACCCCTAGGCGAGATATGCAACATATCAGACGAACAGACCGGACTGTACGGTAAGTGTTACTGGTTGGATTCATAGGAGTGTGAGCGGGCTTGCTCGTCGATCTTCTGATCACTCAATACCCTGGTGGCCGTTACGTCTAGCAGACCGCTTGCGGCTTGTGGGTGTTTGATATGATCATCACCTGCTGCCGGCGTATTGACGAGTCTTTAGAGTCCTACACAGAGGTTTCCTGGCTCAAGAGAAACGAAATAGGAGCGCATATGAGATATGTACGGGACCGAGAATAATGCGTGTATGTGATACCGTATTCTATTCTCGCGATGAATGTATCGATTGGTTGTATGCGATATAATCTAGTTATCGAATTAAGGATTGATTCGATAACCCGATACATTGGATATTAGTCGGTCATATGCAATATGACCGGATCGTTAAATCAAGTGTTGATTTAATGATTTAATGTATAATTATATATTTGATATATTACTTTGCATTAACTAGTATTGGTTCACTTAAAATAGATTTTCTCACTTGATGTGCACATTGTATATGTGATATATTTTTGTGCACTTGATTGTATCATGTTTGATGATACATGCAAGCTTGGGTGTAGGTTTACTTTAAACCATGTTTAAGTGAATGGTTAGGGTTTTGTTATCTTTTCTTAACTATTTATTTTATCTATTTATTTTAGGGCAAGAAAAGAAATGGTTGCTTCTTTTATTTGTTTCTTTGAAGCTTCAAGAAGCTTTGACCATTCTTGTTTCTTTCCTAAACCTAACCATTCACCTAACCTTAGTTTATTCTCTACACTTAACCATGGTTGCTAAAATGATAAGAATGACTTTATTTCCATTTATTTCATTCTTCTTAATATATTCTTTTTCTTCTTCTTCTTCTTCAAGAAGAAAGAAGCTTGCTAGCTTCAATGGTGACTTGAGAAAAAGAGTGAGAAATCCAATTCTAAAGTGAACCCACTTCCTATTTCTTCATTCTATACTACTTGCCAAGTAGTATAGGGTGTTTTCTTCATAAGTTTCATGACTTGGTGAAGTTGGAGCTTGATCTTGAGTTGCCTCGACGTAGATCATCTTCGGCATCGAAGTCGACGATCTAGCCCGATCATTTTCTCGACGAAACCATTACTAGAGTCCGGGATCCGATGATCGCAGCGAAAGGACGTCAACGCAGAGCTATGGAGGTGGAGGACCGGATCTACAAAGGTTGTAGTCACTTTCCCTTTTAGTTAAAAGTTGTTAACTTGCTTGCATCGCCTTACCTCTAGTTACGATCTAGATTAGGGTTTCTCGGCATATAGAAAAATTTTGAATTGGCCATGTTTGATCTGTTGTAGAACCTCATGGGTGTGCCTAGAAACCCTACAATAGTATCAGAGCCTAGCTAGAGCCTTAGGCGATGCGTAGACGGAGTTAGAAACCCGATCGAACCCGAAACCCTAATCCATGACCCCTCTCTGTACAATTTTGAAAATTATGGATTTTTCTGAATTAAAAATACCTGAAAAATACAGCAGGCAAATATAAGAATTGTGGTGAAAAACGACCCCCTAAATCGTGTATTCCACCGCGGAACCGCGGCAATAGCCTGCTTGGGCCGCGGTTCCGCGGCCGTACAAAAGAGTTAGGTTATCATTTTGGCACCTTAATTCCTATTTCTGTAATTTATATTTTATGGGTATTTTTATTTTGACTCAAGAGTTGAGTGTTCTGGGGTTGTATTAGGGACTCGATGATTCGATCGGATTATTTAACTTTGTTTACTGTGTTTTTCCGGGTATTTTTAGAATATGTTAAAAAGTTCGACCGGATATAAATACCCACTTTTTCCCCTGCCGGGAAATTTCCAATTGTTGGATTTTCCGTAGTTTAATGACGTTCTAAGTAGTGCAAGTAACGCGATGGTCCCTCTAGAAGACAACAAACCTTAACTCGATTATGTGACCGTCTTGAACTGCCCTTTGAACCTTAGGGTTTGGGGCAGTATGGCGTGCCACATGTGAGGCGTTGGCTTGACCCTTCTATGGCTGGACCGTTGGTACTGAGGCATGAAGTGAATGTTTTTAAACTTATGTCATGTGTTGAGCTGTTTCGGGAAAACTTGGGTGTTCGATTGTTCGATCGGAAAGTATAACATTTTCTATTTATCCGGAATGTGATACAATATTTGGAATCCACAAGTAGTTATGAGATAACTGAATGAATGTTATAAACATAGCAGTTTAGTCTCACTTGATCGGTTGCCACGGAATTTTGATGTGATCAAAAGTCCGTCGCAATCACGTAGCGTACGCGGATACTCGCCGGGTAAACTTAATAGACAGCCTCACCCCATAGCCCCGACCAAGTGACTGTAGGAGAACCCCGTCGCCGAAAGCATCCGTTCGGGTGCTCGCGGCATCGGTGTTCCGCCTTGGTGCACTTCGTCGACGGCGTCGGGGGTGCGGCCGCCTACTAAAGTTTGCGACGAGCATTCGATCAGGATATCGGGAATCTTGTTGAATTGCCCGACTTGATATTGAAAAGAGTTTTCGATAATGAGACTAAAATACGAGATTTATAATTGTTAGGCATGTGATATCTAAGAAATTCATTTGATTAGGCGTGTGATGTCTAAAGAGGTTGCGGATTCCAACTGTTATAGTTTTACACTTTCTTTTCTGCGACCGTAAGTGTAATATGTGATATCACCGGTTTCGTTGCTATATGTCAACGAAAATTGGGATGGGCATATTTACTTACGTTGATGACATGTGATGTTATGTATTTCTAGATATGTTATATTGGATCGTCGTGTTTGAATAGCTGGGGGTTTTTATGTGAGATGAGTGTTTTTCTCTTTCATTCATGTAAAAACTTGTATGTAATATTCTTTTATTGGGGCACTTCCAGGTTGCGGATGATGTCACCATTTGTATATTATTTATTTTTCCGCATTAGGATAGACCCAAGGAGGGGAGCACAAGTAACCGGGTTCTAAGGTCCAGTGGGAGACCATCTCGAGGAGTCGAGTCCGGGTCTCCTAACCCTAGAATTGGTAGGGTTGCTTGCCGCTCTCATAGGGGTCTATGGGTGTGGGATTGGCTATTCATCACGACCGTGGAATCCGTGTTTTATACAGGCTCAAAATAAAACACGGACGTCCTAGTATATCCGATATTTCATATGATATTTTCTGCTGCGTTATCTGTGGTGTGATCATGTAATATGTTCAGATAGATATTATATATAGTATATATGATATATTATATAGACGTTGCTTATGTTTTACACCCGCGCTAGCCCTGCCTCGCTCTGGCGTTAGTTACCTAACCTAACGGTGCAGACGGGACATCGAGGCGAATGCGGATGGCATAAGCGTACGTTATATTTATCTATGATGTTTAGGTGAACTTAAATGATGGGATATTCATTAATGAGATTAATGAAAGAAAATAAACCTAATTGATGTTGTGGAATCGAATTTCAAAAATAAAACAGGTAGCGACAGTTCTTGCTTTGCATCGTGGAGTTCCTTGTAGAACATCCTGCACCTTATTCGATAAGGAAAGGACCGAGATCCCTTCACCAGGAGTGACTCCTTTAGCAATAACTGGCATATGCTACAACCTTCGGTTTGTCTTTTGATTGCTTCTATAGTTTTTGCTTTGCACAGCGGTATATGTGATATATCCTGCACCTTATTCGATGAGGAAAAGGCCGACGATCCATTCACCGGGAGTGACCCCTTTAGCAAAACTGGAAAAGCTTCAAAAACACTCCATTTAAAAACCATTTGATTCCGCAACGAGATCAAGTGCAAAGCGTTAAAGGTTTTCATAAAAACCATTCGCAACCCTCCGTCATTTTAGGAAGTAGAGTACTTAGTATTCGTGCTGTGTTTGTTGACCATAATCAAGGCACAGTGTACGGTAGCTAAGTGATGTCTTCCTACACCGCATATGATGCGATTAATTAGGACAGTCATGTGGCTTTGTTGACCTTAGCCAAGGGCCATGTGGGTGGGTCTAACTAATCACGAAATGACGGGTAGAACTTGACTAGTGCTTATGATTTGTTGACCATAGCCAAGGTCATAGGTGCTAGGGGTAAAAACCATTATCGGGAGTTTCAAGTGTTGAAATTTGCAATGAGATTGCATACCTTCTATATGGTAGTTGGATCCCGATACCCACTGCGAGTAATTGTTACTCCTAGGAGAGTTTTGCACTTTACAATTAGCCGATCAAGTAGGTGTCTAGAAAGGTGTCAACGGGGTTACACCTCTGGGAAAATGAGGTTTACTGTAATTAGGTCCGTGCGAAAGCACGGGGAACCTCCCTCAAAGTACCGACACTAGCCTGGCTGAAAGATTGGCGAACTTGTAGATTGTAATTAATCCCGGCTAGTATTTCCTTTTAAGGTTTGAAGGAAGATTTGATAAAAACAGTGGGAGCCATCCTGATTAGATAAAATAAATAACCAATCTAATCTTGCAAGAGCGCACGCAGAGTGTTTTCTTCTCTCTCTCTCCAGGTAGAGACCATATCACGCCTTAATCAAGATAATAATATGGATGAATTGACCGAACCCGCTTGTTATACTGAGCTGGGGAACGTTGGTCCCGCTCCAACTTATAATTGTTATAAGGCAGAGCAAGAAATGGGGGAATATCAGAATTCCTATGCCGCCCAAACGAAGAAAGTGCATATGATGCATCTCCTTCGGGTGTGTTCATTGCAAAGAACTGTTTCTCAGTATCCTCTGCATCCTGGGTATTTGATACCGGATCAGGATTCCAGATATGTAATATATTACATAGGGCTACAGAAAGGTAGAAAACTGAGAACGGGTGATAAGTTTCATGAGACAGAAAACGGGGCAAGTGTTGCAGCCAAGTCTGTTGGTCATTGTCACCCTGTATTACCAATACATTGATTCTGAACAAATGCTATTAGATACCAAACCTGATATACAAAATCATATCAATCTCTTTATTTATTAAAGAAATGATAAAATTTTGTATTGATGGATAATGTTTTGAACATTTCCTATATCAAAAGTTGATCGGTTCAGGCATGTTATCTAAAAGCATTGACGTTCTAAATCAAACTACAGTTCCTAGTATACAGAACACATACAAGAGGAAGAGTTCAGAAATGAATGAATCCTTCTTGAGGCATTGTAGACTAGGTCATATCAATGCGACCCGACTGGCTGAAGTTACATTCTAGATGCATATTTAAATCAATTTGAATTTACATCTTGTAAAACTTTCCAGTCATGTCACAAAGATTAAATGACCATAGCTCCGTTTACTGGAAACATAGAAAGAGTTAGTAAACTCTTGGGACTGATACATGATTATGTATGTAAGGTCCTCTGTCTACACATGTCAGGATCGGTTCTTTGTACTTCACTACATTCTCTGATGATCTCTCAAGATTCAGTCATATGTTCCTGTTGAAACATAAGTCCGAACCTTTTGAGATATTCACAGAATATAAGTTAGAAGTAGAGAACCAAAATACGGGTATAAGTATTATGTCCTATGATAAGATTAGGGAGGAGAATACTTGTGCATGGCATTCCTGGACTATTCTAAAGGAGAATGAGATTCTCTCTCGGTGTTACTCCTCTGAATACACCATATCACAACGGTGTATCGGGGCGGAGCAATCACACCCTATATGATAGGGTGCGCTCTATGATGAGTACTGCTGAGTTACCTGTTTCCTTTTGGAGGTTATGCGCTTAAGAAGCTGCATACCTATTGAATTAGGTTCGAATCAAATCAGTGCCTACCATTCCATATAAGATATGGTATGGGAAGAGCCTATCTCTTAAGTAAGTTAAGATTTTGGATTGTCCGGCCTATGTCAAAAGCAAAATCCGGACAAGATCGAGGCAAGGTCAGTTCTGTAGAACTGGAAAGGTTCCAGCTATACAAACTGCAGCTGATGATTTGACGAAACCAAAGGATTCAATAGTCCCCGACGAACCTCAGCCTATCCGCCGAACTAGCAGGGTTCCTCATCCGCCTGAGAGATACTTTGGTTTCTCGATGACAGTGGGAGCGAGGATTGCATCATGAGATGATGACCTAACTAGTTTCGGGCTGGCCATCAGGAGTGGGACTCTGTAAGAATGGCTGGATGCTTAGCGATCTGAGATGGAATCCATGTACACCAACAAAGTATGGACTTTGGTTGCTATATCTAAAGGGTTAAATCCCCATCAGGAGCAAGTATATCTTGAGAAGATTACTTGGTGTAGATGGAAAAGTTGAGACTTTCAAAGCTAGACTTGTTAAAGGTTTTCGTCATCGACCAGGCGTGGATAATGATGAAACCTTTTCCAGTGGCTATGCTTAAGTCCATCCGGATCCTACTTGCCACGGCTACATACCATGACTACGATATCTGGTGGTTTGGTGTCATGACTACTTTTCTAAATACTGATTTAGAAGAGAATGTCTATAAGTACACAGCCACAGGGCTTCGTAAACAGTGGGAGCAGCGGAAACGTGTGCAAGTTGCTTTACAGGATAAAGCAGGCATCGCGGAGTTGGAACATCTGTTTTGATGTGGTAGTCAAAGAGTTTGACTTCATCAAAATGGTAGATGAACCTTGTATGTACAAAAAGGTAGTATGGAGTATGGTAATGATCCCCGTATTGTACGTAGACAACATACTCTTGATAGGAAAATAGTTTCCTATGCTACGCTCGGTCAATCTCCGCTTATCACAAGGATTCTCCATATAGGATCAAAGTGATACCTCCTAAATCCTGGGTTTTGGATCTATGAGATAGATCTAAATGGATGTTAAGATTCTCACTAGCTGTAGTGAGATGGTATCAGTTGATCCTGGGAAGAATCACTGGAAAGGTTCCAGGGTGATAAGGACGACTGAATGTCAGTCGCAGGCAATGTCTTTACCCTCTATGGAGGGACGGTATGTTGGAAGAGTTCCAAGCTAGATACCATGACAAACTAGACGATAAAGGCTGGTAACATCGCTATTAAAGATACTACCAAAGAGGCAGTTTGGGTGTATATTGGTTCATGAGATGAACTAGGTTCCTACCATTATGTGACAATGGAAGAGTGGCTTTGGCCCTGGAACCCTGGTCCCATCAGTAACCCAGACATATTCTGAGGCGGCATCACCTCATCATGGAGATAGATGATCTCCAGGGTGATCGAGATTAGGAGAGTAGACTCAGAGGACGACACAGCGGATCCACTCACAAAGGCTTTTTCCCAGAGAGAGACTTTTATGGGATGGTTGAGTATTAGATACTACAACCACTGCTACAGATGGCCCTAGTGCAAGTGGGAGATTGTTAGTTATATGTATGCCCTAGAGGCCATTACTGTACATTGGATGTATATTGTAGTGGATGCTGGGACATATATAGATAGGACTTTCTTGCTCGACATGATAGTACGCTATCTGGTTGCTCTTTATCTTAATATGTATACTTTCTGTCTCTCTGTTACATGTTGATAAAGCCCTTAAGATGAGTACTCGACTTCTAGGACTATAATGTAGATCATACTAGTGGGGCCTGGGTAGTCCATGAGTACATCCTTCAATGTTCCTAGTCGTAGGAATATCGAGACGGGGCATCGATATTCTAGAGTAGACTAGCGCATATCTTCTCGACCCATGTGATGGGCGATGGCTTCACTCCGTCGTCTCCTCGCACCGAAGATCGATCCACCCGAAAGCTTCTACCTTTGGCTTCTTCTTCGAGCTTTGAAGAAACTAGTTCACTCGGTTTGCTAAACCTTATGAACTAGAGTGAGTAGAGAAGAGTGTGTTTGGGATTTTACTCTATGGTTCTTGCTTCTCAACACATGAGACAAGTGAACCATAGACTCAAGAGGGGGAGAGCAAGAGGAAGAAGATGAGAGCTCAAGAACACAAGAGAGAGAAAGGAAAATGAAAGAATGAGCAAGACTTTTCTCTCTTGGCTCTCATAATCCAAAACCATCATAACCAATAATAGCAATCAAGTATTAGTGATGGTTTAAGCTACAATAGCCATATCATTTCATGCACTCATTTTGCACAAGAGAACAAGTAAGCAAAAGTCTTTGCCATAAAATGATAGCCATTGTCATCATGATGGTCAACTAGTCCAACCTAGTCAACCGGTCAACAAAGTCAACAAGTCAACAAAGTCAACCCCTCAACAACCATGTCACTATAATACTTAATTAATATTATTGTTAATTACATATCATATTCTCATTAGGGTTGAGCAAAAAGTCAATAGTCAACAGTCAACGGTCAACAACCCTAATGAGAATCCTCTCCCTCTGTCTCTCCGCCAACTGTGCATACACACCCGCATCCGCGTTCCGAGGAACACGAATACATACTGGATAAGACCAATCCCAAAACGCACACTAGGATCTGGCTTAAACCAAAGCCCGCTAGTGTTAACTGTCCGGACACTTTACGTGCACAAGTGCACGGATGTGACCAAACCCTGTCGCAAAACCATGCGACCTGTCGCAAAACCATGCGACCTCTACTCTTTTGCCTAAAGGCGAATAGCTTTCTGTGTGGGACTCTAAAGACTCGACACTATGCTGGCAGTGGGTTTAACCGCAGACCGCAAGCGGCACTAGCTGTGCGTAACGGTCCCCAGGTAGATGCCGACAAGAAGACTGACGAGGTGAAACCCATCTGAACTCCTACTAAGCCTGAATGTGACAGTCTCCGTACAGTCCGGTCTGTTCGTCTGATACATCGCATGGCGGGCCTAGGGGGCGGTAAACGTCAGTCCCCTAATAGCGGTACAAGTCGTGTCGGGGTGAAGCCAATCCGTACACCATCGAGAGTCAAAGACGAAGGAGTTCAAGAAAGAAAGGTATAACCCCCTAACCGAGTACTTAACAACTCCTAGTTAGGATGTTAGGTAGATAGTTTAACAAAGATCCGGTTTTGAGTCCATGTTACCGCCTCTAGAAAATTGTTTTTCACCAAATTCCGCATGCCCGAAAGTACCGGGAGAGGTAGCATGGACTTACAATCTGGTTGCTCTTTATCTTAATATGTATACTTTCTGTCTCTCTGTTACATGTTGATAAAGCCCTTAGGATGAGTACTCGACTTTCAGGACTATGATGTAGATCATACTAGTGGGGCCTGGGTAGTCCATGAGTACATCCTTCAATGTTCCTAGTCGTGGGAATATCGAGACGGGGCATCGATATTCCAGAGTAGAATAGCGCATATCTTCTCGACCCATATGATGGGCGATGGATGATCCCATATACATTGGTGTTTGACATCAGAGAAGGTATGCGGGTGCTCAGTGGAGACTGGGTACACTGAACGGACTCGCCGAGAACTCCCAGATGGTATTATACCTCACGTCAGATGGCAGTTCTCTGCTGACACTGGTACAGCTTAGTCTGTTGACCCGAGATCGTCATAGAGTGTTCTGTGTCTCCCACTGTGCTTTGATTTCTACCCTACCACAGCTCTACTGAGTCGTGCAAACAGGTGGTTTTTGGGTACAGTCTCGATTCACATGGAGGCAATGAGCGATAGGAAGGGATTCGTCTCTCCCGGTATTGGGGGTTGATGTTGCGCTATGCACGACTGGCCATAATTGGAAATCTCTGGCCAGGGTTGCAGTGATATACTGGTAAGAATTATCAGTAGTTTCACGATTGTTATGGACCTCATGTCGGCATGACTTATCGAGCTATTGGGGTCTGACGTTTACCACCCCTAGGCGAGATATGCGACATATCATACGAACAGACCGGACTGTACGGTAAGTGTTATTGATTGGATTCACAGGAGTGTGAGCGGGCTTGCTCGTCGATCTTCTGATCGCTCAATACCCGGATGGCCGTTACGTTTAGCAGACCGCTTGCGGCTTGTGGGTGTTTGATATGATCATCACCTGCTGCCGGCGTATTGACGAGTCTTTAGAGTCCTACACAGAGGTTTCCTGGCTCAAGCGAAACGAAATAGGAGCGCATATGAGATATGTGCGGGACCGAGAATAATGCGTGTATGTGATACCGTATTCTATTCTCGCGATGAATGTATCGATTGGTTGTATGCGATATAACCTAATTATCGAATCAAGGATTGATTCGATAACCCGATACATTGGATATTAGTCAGTCATATGCAATATGACCAGATCGTTAAATCAAGTGTTGATTTAATGATTTAATGTATAATTATATATTTGATATATTACTTTGCATTAACTACTATTGGTTCACTTAAAATAGATTTTCTCACTTGATGTGCACATTCTATATGTGATATATTTTTGTGCACTTGATTGTATCATGTTTGATGATACATGCAAGCTTGGGTGTAGGTTTACTTTAAACCATGTTTAAGTGAATGGTTAGGGTTTTGTTATCTTTTCTTAACTATTTATTTTATTTATTTATTTTAGGGCAAGAAAAGAAATGGTTGCTTCTTTTGTTTGTTTCTTTGAAGCTTCAAGAAGCTTTGACCATTCTTGTTTCTTTCCTAAACCTAACCATTCACCTTACCTCAGTTTATTCTCTACACTTAACCATGGTTGCTGAAATGATAAGAATGACTTTATTTCCATTTATTTCATTCTTCTTAATATATTCTTTTTCTTCTTCTTCTTCAAGAAGAAAGAAGCTTGCTAGCTTCAATGGTGACTTGAGAAAAAGAGTGAGAAATCCAATTCTAAAGTGAACCCACTTCCTATTTCTTCATCCTCTACCACTTGCCAAGTAGTATAGGGTGTTTTCTTCACAAGTTTCATGACTTGGTGAAGTTGTAGCTTGATCTTGAGTTGCCTCGACGTAGATCATCTTCGGCATCGAAGTCGACGATCTAGCCCGATCATTTCCTCGACGAAACCATTACTAGAGTCCGGGATCCGATGATCGCAGTGAAAGGACGTCAACGCAGAGCTATGGAGGTGGAGGACCGGATCTACAAAGGTTGTAGTCACTTTCCCTTTTAGTTAAAAGTTGTTAACTTGCTTGCATCGCCTTACCTCTAGTTACGATCTAGATTAGGGTTTCTCGGCATATAGAAAAATTTTGAATTGGCCATGTTTGATCTGTTGTAGAACCTCATGGGTGTGCCTAGGAACCCTACAACGCCCCTGAGAAAACGAGGTTTATTTTAATTAGGTCCGTGCGAAAGCACGGGGAACCTCCCTCAAAGTACCGACACTGGCCTGGCCGAAAGATTGACGAACTTGTAGGGTGTAATTAATCCCGGCTAATCTTACCTTTTAGGGTTTGAAGGAAGATTTGATAAAAACAGTGGGAGCCATCCTGATTAGATAAAATAATAACCAATCTGATCTTGCAAGAGCGCACGCAGAGTGTTTTCTTCTCTCTCTCTCTCTCTCTCTTTCCCGGTAGCAACCATGTCACGCCTTAATCAAGATAATAATATGGATGCATTGACCGAACCTGCTTATTATACTGAGCTGGGAAACGTTGGTTCCGCTCTATCTTATAATCGTTGTAAGTCCGAGCAGGAAATAGGGGAATATCCGGATTCCCATGCCACCCAATCGAAGAAAGTGCATATTGATGCATCTTCTTCGGGTGTGTTCATTACCGAGAACTTTTTTTCAGTATCCTCTGCATCCTAGGTATGTGATATCGGATCAGGATCCCGCATATGTAATATGTTACATGGGCTACAGATAGGTAGAGAACTGGGAATGGATGATATGTCTCTAAGTGTAGTGAATGGTGCAAGTGTTGCTGCCAAATCAGTTAGTAAATATCACCTTGTATTAATATATTGATTCTGAACGAATGTTATTACATACCGAACCTGATATACAACATTACATCGGTTTCCTTAATGAGTTAAAGAAAGATATAATTATGTATTGGAGGATAATGTTGTGAACATTTTCCTGAATCAAGAGTTGATTGGATCAGGCACGTTATGAAATGGAATATACGTTCTAAATCAAACCACAGTTCAAAGTATGTAGAACACACACAAGAGGAATAGTTCAGAAATGAACGAATCCTTCTTGTGGCATTGTAGACTAGGTCATATCAATGCGACACGACCAGCTAAGTTACATAAAGATAAATATAAGAATCTGTTCGAATTTTCATCTTATGATACTTGCCATTCTTGTCTCAAAGATAAAATGACCAATACTCCGTTTACTGGAAACAGAGAAAGAGTTAGTAAACTCTTGGGACAGATACATGATGATGTATACAATCCAATGTCTACAAATGCCAGGCTTGGTTCTTCATACTTCGTTTTATTCATCGACTATCTCTCAGGATTCAGACATATGTTCCCGTTGAAACACAGGTCTGAAACTTTTGAGAAATTCAAGGAATATAAGCTTGAAGTTGAAAAACAAAAGGGGTAAAAGTTTTAAAGTCCTACGATATGATCGAGGAGGAGAATACTTGTGCATGGAGTTCCTAGAGTTTCTAAAAGGAGAATGAGATTCTCTCTCAGCTTACTCCTTCGTATACACCACAGCATAACGGTGTATCGGGGGTGGAGGTATCGCACCCTATGAGATATGGTGCGCTCTATGTTGAGTACTGCTGAGTTGCCTGTTTCCTTTTGGTGGTTATGCACTTGAGAAGCTGCATACCTATTGAATGGAGTTCCATCCAAATCAGTGCCTACCACTACATATGAGATATGGAATAGGAAGAGACCATATCTTAAACGAGTTAAGATATGGGGTTGTCCGGCCTATATTGAAAAGCAAAATCCGGACAAACTCGAGGCAAGGTCAGTTCTGTATAAGTTTGTTAGGATATCCCAAACATTTGCGAGTGAATATCTTCTACCACACCGAGGAGCAAAAGGCATTTTATTTCTCAGCATGCCACCTTTTTAGAAAAGGAATTTCTTGTGAAGAAATTAGTGGTCATGAGGTAGAACTAGAAGGAGTTCCAGCTAGACAGACTAACAGCTGATGATTTGGTGAAACCAAAGGATTCAATAGTCTCCAACGAACCTCAGCCTCTCCGTGAATCCGGTAGGGTTCCTTATCCACTTGAGAGATACTACGGTCTTCTCGGTGACAATGTGAGCGAGGATTGCATCATGGTAGATGATGGACCAACCAGGTTCAGGCAGGCCATCACGAGTAGTGACTCTGTGAAAAGGTTGGATGCTATGCGATCAAAGATGGAATCCATATACACCAACAAAGTATGACTTTGAATGTTGCACCTAAAAGGGTAAAACCCATTAAGAGAAAATTGGATCTTGAGAAGATTCTTGGTGTAGATGGAAAAGTTGAGACTTTCAAAGCTATGCTTAAGTCCATCAGGATTAATGCACGCATCACGGAGTTGGAACATCTGTTTTGATGTGGCAGTCAAAGAGTTTGACTTCATCAAAATGGTAGATGAACCTTGTATATACAAGAAGGTTGTAGAGAGTGAGGTTGTCTTACACGTATTGTACGTAGATGACATACTCTTGATAGGAAAGGGTTTTCTATGCTACAATCGGTCAAGCTCCTCTTATCACGAGGATTCTCCATGGAAGATCTGGATGATACCTACTATATCTTGTAGATTGTAATTTATGGTGATAGATCTAAGTGGATATTGAGAGTGTCCCAAATCCAGGTACATTAACACCATACTAAAGGGGTTTAGTATGGAAGATTCTAAGCGTGGTGGTTCGCCCACTTACTCATGGATCACTCTTTCCAAAAAGATATCTCCCAAGACTGATTTGGAGAGAGCTCACATGCAAGGGATACCCTATACTTCGGCAGTAGGCTCTATCATGTGTGCAATATTATGTATCAAACTAGATGTAGCTAACTCACTGGGTGTAGTGATCAGAAATCAATCAGATCTTGGGAGAATCACTGGACAGCTGTGGAGGACATTCTTAAGTACTTGAGAAGCACTAAAAGAAAGTTCTTGGTTCCAGCTTCCAGAGTGATAAGGATGACTAAAAGTCAGTCACAGGCATTGTCTTTACCCTCAGTGGAGGGACGATCTATTGGAAGAGTTCCAAACTAGATACCGTGGCATACTAGACGATAAAGGCTGAATACATTGCTACCAACGATACTACCAAAGTGGTTGTCTGGACATTTCTTGTTCATGAGATGAACAAGGTTCCTACCATCGAGCATCCAATAACTGTTATTGTGACAACAATGGAGTTGTGGTTTTGGCCTAGGAACTCACCTGATCATGGAGATGGTTGATCTCCAAGGGATCGAGGTAAGGAGAGTTGACACGAAGGATAACACAGCGGATCCACTCATAAAGGCCTTCCCCTAGAGAGACTTCTATAGGACGTTGAGTATGAGATACTGCAACAAATGGCCTTAGTGCAAGTGGGAGATTGTTAGTTATATGTATGCCCCAGAGGCCATTACTGTACATGCGATGTATATTGTAGTGGATGCTTGGACATATATAAGGAGGACTTTCTTGCTCGACATGATAGTATGCTATCTGGTTGCTCTTTATCTTAACATGTACACTTATTGTCTCTCTATTACATGTTGATAAAGCCCTTAGGATGAGTACTTGACTACCAGGATTATGATGCGGATCATACTAGTGGGGCAGAGGTAGTCGGCAAGTACATCCTTCAAATGTTCCTAGTCGTGGGAGTATCGAGACAGGGCATCGATACTCCAGAGTAGACTAACGTATGCGCTTCTCGACCCATATGATGGGCGATGGATGATCCCATATCCATTGGTGTTTGACATCAGAGATGGTATACGGGTGCTCAGTGGAGATTGGGTACACTGAACGGACTCGCCGAGAACTCCTAGATGGTATTATAACTATCGTCAGATAGCAGTTCTCTGGTGACACTGGTACAGGTTAGTCTGTCGACCCGAGATCGTCATAGAGTCTTATGTGATTCCCACTGTGCTTTGATTTCCACCATACCGCTGTCAAGAGATCGTGCAAAAATGTGGTTTTTGGGTACAGTCCCGAGTCACATGGAGGCAATGAGCGATGCGAGGGGATTCGTCTCTCCCGGTATTGGGGGTTGATGTTGCTCGATTGGCTATAACAGGAAATCCCTTACCAGGGTTGCTGAGATCTACTGGTAAGTATTATCAGTAGTTTCTCGAACCATTATGGACCTTGTAACGGCATGACTGTCATGACCCGAAATGGCACGTGACTGGCACCTGAATTATATGAAGTCTATAGGACCCTACCTAATTCAAGTAAGCCAAAAGCCCATAAATCTAAACCAATTAAAAATACAGTGAAGGAATGCTTTTTGAAAGTTAACATAAAACTCACTTTGAAAGTCGTAGTAAGCATTTTTAAAAGTATCGAGTCTTTTCCAAAAATTTTGGCAGAGTTTCTTTTGTAAATACTGGCCCCAAACGGGTAAAAACATGCATAATATACATAATGAACTAAGGCATCCCCAAGCGGGAGCTAGCTCTTCGCCAAATGGCGGAAACAACCACGCAATGCAATATAATATACAACGCCGAAGGGCGGGGATCAAAACTCAGCAAGGAAACCAACATCCTTAAGAAAACCAAAGAAAAATAATAATAATACGAGCGCGCGACTCTAAGGTCGAAATAATACACAACTGATTTTCTAAGTCTATCAAAATATACAAGTCTGGTTGATGGAGTTAATAGATACAACTGAAATAAATACAAATACTACGGTGGTCACGATACAGGTGAACCCACCTACCAAAGCAATCACCCGGAAGGAAGTAGTGTGCCGGCAAGCCGCAACAAAACCTGTATGGCAAAAACCTGCAAGAAACTGTGGCACAACGGGGGTGAGTTGCCAACTCGTGAGTAGAAAACATCACCGAGAAAAAATCGCATGTATGACTCTCTCCTAGGTCATACAATAATATTCTCATAATATATACCCTGAAATATCTAATAGTAGCAAGGGTAATCATCTAAACATGAGTATGATACCAAGTGCTCGTGTCAGTGCCTTAGGTAGCAACGTATCACATATATGATGTATGAATGCATAAAAACAGAATACATTTTGAATGAGAAAACTGTTTTCTTATCTCAGTGAGATTTCTGTATAAAAAATCGAAGTATTGTTAATGAAATCAATAGAGAATCCGTGGCAAGCATCAACACAAAATATATATCCCAATATCTCAGGCTTCGGCAATCCGGATTGGCCCATATCATCAAATCTCAATATCTCGGGCTCCGACAATCCCGACTGGCCCCGGGCTCCGGCAATCCGGACTGGCCCATATCATCAAATCACACGACTACGTCGGTATCCTCCGTATATCCTCCACTTCACCAATAACCGGTCGGTAGTGCTCCCATGCCAGGCTCAACGCCATCATCTGCGACCATCTTGCCCCGGGGTACCTCACCGGGTCCACCATGCACCCGCAGACGGTTCATCCTCCTCCTCGAATCGGGTGTCTGATACTGCTCAAGAGCCGAGAAAACTCATGGTGGACACCTCTCACATCATAATACGAGAAACCGCAATTTTCTATCTTTTGAAATGAAAATGAGTTATAAAATTCTTGCGGTTTCTCCAAATCCAGAAATCTCATGGAAAATCCGAAATCCCAAACTCGAGAATAAATAGACAGTGAATTACCGGCATAAAGCCCCATAATATTGCATGACAAATGAATATACACATGCATGGATATCTAAGTAAAAGAATGCAATATCTAATTTAGCACATGAAAGCAAGCATACTAATAATATGTTGAAGCTACCAGCTAGCAGGTTATATCAATGAAGTATTATTTCTAGTGTGTACGTGACATGGAAATTACCGATGATAATGTGTGTAAGCCGGCAAGCAGGTGTACGTGGAGCATACGGATCATCGGTAATGGTGCTGGTGTCCTGACAGCATGGGTTCATAATAACTAATGAAAACACATTTAAGCATGCGATGCGATGTGAACAGCAAGAATATACGGAAAATGAATAGTAAACGCAACATATAAGAATATACATTTATATATACGAATCATACAATTTTGGCATTTGAAATAGCACGGATCATGGTTTTTAGAAAATAGGGGCTACGATGTTTTAAAGAAAAGGTACGTCCTTCGAAATATCCGTAGTATCCCTCGGCCTGTCTTTAAAATACTCACAATTCGTTGGTTTGAAAATAGTATGACTCGAGCCCAGTCTAACATCTACCTGATAACTACAGGACTAAACTAAGAGACCAATCGAAAGGGGTAAGGAAATCCACCTAAGTCCGAGTCGATATATCTAGTATTCGGTGATCCCGCCTCAATAGCGTCATGTACGATAAAATATATAATACGACATCCTCAAATCAAGAGTGCGGATCAATCATCATATTTATAGTTCGTACTGTAAAATCCATCGTACGGCATCCCAAATCGGGGTACGGGTCAAATATCACAGATATCTCATATTTCATATGGTATCATTATCATAATATCCTGAATTAAGGGTACCATTCTAAAGTCTAGTACATACCAATACCATCAAAGATATAACCGCGTGTGAATAATATCACATCGCCCATCGATCCGCTATAAAATCATGTCGTATCTCATAACACGACCCAAATACATAATCGATCTCACGGCATCATGCCCGATTATATCGACTCATCTCCAAGTATCATATACTATTCTCATCATCCGTGTATACGCATGTGTGTATATACACTAACGCATCCACATACACACACACACACACATCCACATATATATAAACATATACACCCACAATCATGTCACATGTGTGCGTGTGTGTGTGTGAGCCCTTACTCTAGGGTTCGCGACTAAGAAACTAAACTAAAAGCACTATCTTCAAATTTCGCTAACATAAACCCATGATCTCTTAAAGTCTTCCTTGCTAATTATACACGTCTCACAAACACGCGCGCGCTGCGCGCGCGCGCGCGCACACACACACACACACACACACATATATATATATATATATTGCATGCTACACTACGAAACTGCGGGATGCTATACGCCATCCACCCGACTTCCTCCGTAGATATATATCTACTCACCTTGATCGTTGCTGCCGAAGTCGATGTCACCATGCTCCTCCTTGTTATCTGAAGTCCACGTAAGGGTGCCTACATATATAAACATACAGTATCATAAACAGAATCGCGCACGAAAACCAAAACGGCACACGAATCGCACATAGGTTAAAACATATGGCCTACGCATGCAAGAATAACCAAACCACACCCGATATCGACGTACAAACGTCAAGTGGCCGAGACAAAACGAAATATCCAAAGTTTCAAGTCATGCAAAAGCCACAATTCAAAACAGCAACTAAAGAAAATGGTCCCAGATTTTGGTTCAGGTAAAATCAGGCTAAACTAGCAGTACAGGGGTGTAGTATATAGGGTATGTGAGCTACAGAACTAATTCCAACACCATTCTCCAAAGTTTGACCGGCCACACCACCTCAGAATCCGGCCTGCTCAGCCAAAGGGAGGATTTGGGGTCTCGTCTTCTCAGGGTGGCCCCCTATTGGTCTAACTAGGTCTCTGGGCTTGCTAATTTTTCTAGTAAAAATCCCAGGTTATTCCAGATTCTCTGTAGGCTCAATATATACACAAGACCGACATTTGGATATCTAATGTTCAAGTTTGGGGTTCTAGCTCTGGTTTGGTCTAAGTTTTAACACCAAAGGGGGTTTGTAGTCACTAATACATCTCAATTACAACCTCACACATCATAGTATCACCTAAACCTCAACTTGGAATTTCAAAGATCACTAAACCGCAAAAGTTTTAACTCTAACTACAATACGACATACTAAACACTAATACTTTAACTAGGAGTCTAGAATTTTAACTCATTTGGCAACTCAAGAAAATTCTTGAGTTGACCCAAGTGCTCAAAATCCTATCTTGTTTAGCCTCCCGTGCTTGTAGTGAGCTTGTGCACCTTTTTGTGAAGGGATTTAAGGTTTTTGATGTGGTTTTGGGGTTGTTGTGAGGAGATACAGGAGGTGGTGGAGAGAGGACAGCCATGGGAGGAAGAGGAGAGAAAACAAAGATGAAGATGGAATGAATAAACAATGAGCCATGGCCAAGATGACCCCTCACCCTCTCTCTCTTGCCCATACCTCTTTCTTTAATCTTTTCCTTTTTCTTTTCCTTTTATATTTTCAACACAAACAAAAACCCATTAATGAAAGATACAAGCATGGTTTTTCAATCAAATTAAAAAAAAATATAACAAGTGTTAGCAATATGACATGGTGCATGCCACATGCAAAAATCAAGCTTAATGCACGATTAGTGATAATTAATCAAGCTTAAGCATAAACTTGAAAATAATTAATTGTATAAGATTTATAAAATGTCTAAATCATATAATATTCTTTCAACATCAACATTCAAATGTAATTTTCCCATATTTTCCAATCTATCGGTATATGGTTATACCCTTTCATCAAAACAATTCCTTGTACTTAATAATATTCCTGAAACTTATTATTTTAATTATTTAAATTCCTAAAAATAATATTTTATTTTTCTGCAATGTTACAGTCTTCCCCCCTTAAATAAATTCGGTCCTCGAATTTAAATTTAATCCCCCCAAATACTAAAACATTTCAGCAAAACTATCAAGTCATCGGGGCTCCGAAGCCAACAATACTTAAAACACATCTTAGCGCAATGCATGCGCATGAAAAACGAGTATATAACTCAAAATCAAAACTCCGTCATGCATCGCGCAATCATCGGAGTTATGGTGAAGATACCAATATAAAAGTCCAATACGAAAACCAACATGATATACATCAAAACTATAACGTGTACATAGTACGTATCATTGTAACTTCGTCAAAACATCTGAAAAGAAATGCATGCCAAACCCTTTTTTTAAGTCGTTGTGCGATGCGCGTAACACGGCACAAGTAGCGGACGTTTATTGTAAGAAAATTAACAATATATATATATATATATATATATATATATATATATCTTTTGTTTAACATACACGCCCCGCCTTTTTGAAATAATTTAGAAGGGTTTCCTTTGTAAGGTGTTTCGTGTCATCTCGAACACATAGGA
Organism: Agapanthus africanus; assembly: GCA_030015575.1. Lineage (NCBI taxonomy): Eukaryota > Viridiplantae > Streptophyta > Magnoliopsida > Asparagales > Amaryllidaceae > Agapanthus > Agapanthus africanus. The sequence continues at coordinate 134,064,627 of JASDDO010000004.1, read as the reverse complement.
AAAATACTGAGACTATAGCTCCTTTTTGGAAATCCCTTCGGTAACTATCGATGCATGCAAAAACATATTCAAGTACTGTTCTCGGACTAGTCCTGCTCAGCTACTATACCAAATAGTGAATATCATAAAGCATACTGCTCCAACAGAAATCAATCCCAAAATGTGTATAAGAATGCCACGTGCGTCTGGTGCGCACAGAAATCGAAATAAATGAATGTGCTATACATGTGCACGGAAACAAAATCTAAGTGCAACGGGTATGCATGAAAACACCCGTCAAGGGCAACGAGTGTGCCTGACAACAATATCAGGTGCATCTGATATGCACAAAGAATCCCGATTTAGTGCATCTGGTGTGCACCAAAATCGCATCAAGCGCGCCAAGTATGCGCAAGAATCCAAATCACATGCACAAAGTGCACGAAAATCAATATCGAATATCACAATCGAAATCGACGGTATACAACATACCTCAATCCAAATCAGGTATACCGTGGTACAAAATCTCACAACCACGTGCATCAGCATGCACAAAAGTCGAATCGAAGTACTAAAAGTGCATGAAAACTACACTGAAGGCACAAGTCAAATCACATACATGCAATAGGCATAAAATCAAAATCAAACATCTCGAACGACATCAAATCGAAATCGAGTGCAACTGTAGTGCACGGAAACTCAATCACGTAAATAAATCGCCCAAAATACCGAAATCCAAAATGACGGACACATGATATTCGAATCACCAAGTCGTAAATCGTAAACACTGTCATCGATGTGTCCCTCTTTCAAAGTCGAGAAGGTGTCGGTGCATCCAAAGCTAGCAGAGCAAGATATTCTACTTGCCTCCTGTTCTAGGTCTGGCGCCTTGTGCCCTTAGGCTCTCGTCTCTCACTGCGGATTGCTAGTTACATAACTTCTCGGCTCAACGGCCCAATATGGAATGATGACGAAAGCAGTTCCGCTCTGGCACATCCTCTAAAAGATCTCTTGCCAGCTATCATGGTCACTCATAACATGTCTCGTCGATGATGTCGAACTCTGGCCTACTGGGTGTGCGTAATACGACCGATCCTGGGTCTAAGTCTTCTCGTGTAGTATTCCAGAAAGATTCTGTATGGGTCTCTCCCAAATCTGGTTCCTGCCAAACTGCCCGGAAGTTATCACCCTTTACTAAATCTATTTTTTATTCCGGAACAGCTGCAAACTTGTCACGACTTCTTCTAAAAGATATATCCATATTCAACGCCTCTACATGCGTATCATATCTCTGATGTCAACGGAGTGGAATGCCATCTCGTCAAATCTCGTACGAACCTCTTACTCCACTTTTCTCTAATGTCGACTGATTCAGACTCGTCTCTTCGTAGCTGTATGGACTGCGCTACAAACGGCTAAATTCATATCTGGCGTCTCCCTTCTGAAGCTACATACTCGGCAGCTTAAATATCATATAGTAGGCATCTTGCCAATTACCTTCTCGGCAACTCGTTCAAATTATCGAAGTAATGCGCTTATGCTCATCCTCTCTCGATCGACTCACAACGTGCCTGTGTGAGGTCCTCTTCCAGCTAAAGCTAGCAAATCCAGCAACCTCGCATCGGGGTATCCAAATGAACCACATGCCCTAGTCATTCCTCCATTGGTGACTAGCGATCTTTTATCATATCCCTAAGTACAACTCGTGCTGCAATAGCTTCAAACATCTGGGCGGTATCTTGTCAGTTGCAGCAGCAACTAGCTCATCCGTCCGCACGGTAGACAATGCCTCAATCATCAAGAATAAACGGTGTATTGACGGTCATCACATTCTGGCTGGTCTCTAGCGGTAGCCCAATCATCTGGTGTAGATATCAAACGCTCGCGTACACGAGAAAATATAGTGAAACGACATATCGAAACGCTCATGTCACCGAAAAACACAATAAAACGACATATCTATGCAATCGTGTGTCACCGGAATTATGCCCTAGTCAGTCCTCGTCCATGACGAGCTCGTGCTAACCGCAACTCTAGCCGCAGCGCTCTCTGCCCGTGCAACCGTGGTAACAGAAACCACAAACTGATATTGATGAGGATAGATCATATGAACGAATAGAATACGGTGCAAAGAAATATACATCCTAAGGCTTCTTAAGCGGAGTATCGTATCGTAAGTATGCTGCGGAACATACACACAGTACGTCACTCTACTTAAGTCACCTACTCCATCAACCAAGGTCAACCTACGCGACGAAAGTTCGGGTCTAATACCCCCTCGACCAAGTCTAAGTTCTGTAAGGTCAAGCCTAGGTTCCGAATATATATATATATATATATATATATATATATATATATATATATATATATATATATATATATATGCCCTAGACTCCGCATAGTCAAACCTAGACTCGAACCAAGGTTAAACCTAGCGCTCTGATACCAACTTTGTCACGACCCGAAATGGAACGTGACTGGCACTTGAATCATGTGAAGTCTATAGGACCCTACCTAATTCAAGTAAGCCAAAAGCCCAGAAATCTAAACCAATTAAAATAAGAGTGAAGGAATGCTTTTTGAAAGTTAACATAAAAATCACTTTGAAAGTCGTAGTAAGCATTTTTAAAAGTATCAAGTCTTTTCCAAAAATTTCGACAGGCTTTCCTTTGTAAATACTGACCCCAAACGGGTACAAACATGCATAATATACATAATGAACAAAGGCATCCCCAAGAGGGAGCTAGCTCTTCGCCAAATGGCGGAAACAACCATGCAATGCAATATAATATACAACGCCGAAGGGGGAGAATCAAAACTCAGCAAGGAAACCAACATCCTCAAGAAAACCCGAGAAAAATCATAATAATACAAGCGTGCGACTCTAAGGTCGAAATAATACACAACTGGTTTTCTAAGTCTATCAAAATATACAAGTTTGGTTGATGGAGTTACTAGATACAACTGAAATAAATACAAATACTGCGGTGGTCACGATACAGGTGAACCCACCTACCAAAGCAATCACCCGGAAAGAAGTAGTGTGCTAGCAAGCCACAACAAAACCTATACGGCAAAACCTGCAAGAAACTGTGGCACAACGGAGGTGAGTTGCCAACTCGTGAGTAGAAAACATCACCGAGAAGAAATCGCATGTATGACTCTCTCCTAGGTTATACAATAATATTCTCATAATATATACCCTGAAACATCTAATAGTGGCAAGGGTAATCATCTAAACATGAGTATGATACCAAGTGCTCGTGTTAGTTCCTCAGGTAGCAACGTATCATATATATGATGTATGAATGCATGAAAATAGAATAAATTTTGAATGAGAATATTGTTTTCTTATCTCAGTGAGATTTCTGTATAAAAAATCGAAGTATCGTCAATGAAATCAAAAGAGAATCCGTTTCAAGCATCGACACAAAATATATATCCCAATATCTCAATATCTCGGGCTCCGACAATCTGGACTGGCCCATATCATCAAATCTCAATATCTCGGGCTCCGGCAATCCGGATTGGCTCATATCATCAAATCACACGACTACGTCGGTATCCTCCGGATATCCACCACGTCACCAATAACCGGTCAATAGTACTCCCTTGCCAGGCTCAACGCCATCATCTGAGACCATCTTGCCCCGGGGTACCTCACCGGGTCCACCATGCACCCGCAGACGGTTCATCCTCCTCCTCGAATCGAGTGTCTGATACTGCTCAAGAGCCGAGAAAACTCATGGTGGACACTTCTCACATCATAATACGAGAAACCGCAATTTTCTATCTTTTGAAATGAAAATGAGTTATAAAATTCTTGCGGTTTCTCCAAATCCAGAAATCTCATGGAAAATCCGAAATCCCAAACTCGAGAATAAATAGACAGTGAATTACCGGCATAAAGCCACATAATATTGCATGACAAATGAATATACACATGCATGGATATCTAATTAAAAGAATGCAATATCTAATTTAGCACATGAAAGCAAGCATACTAATAATATGTTGAAGCTACCAGCTAGCAAGTTATATCAATGAAGTACTATTTCTAGTGTGTACGTGACATGGAAATTACTGATGATGATGTGTGTGAGCCGGGAAGCAGGTGTACGTGGAGCATACGCATCATCGGTAATGGTGCTGGTGTCCTGACAACATGGGTTCATAATAACTAATGAAAACACATTTAAGCATGCAATGCGATGCGAACAGCAAGAATATACGGAAAATGAATAGTAAACGCAACATATAAGAATATACATTTATATATACGAGTCATACAATTTTGCATTTGAAATAGCACGAATCGTGGTTTTTAGAAAATAGGGGCTACGATGTTTTTAAGAAAAGGTACGTCCTTCGAAATATCCGTAGTATCCCTCGGCCTGTCTTTAAAACACTCACGATTCGTTAGTTTGAAAATAGTATGACTCGAGCCTAGTCTAACATCTACCTGATAACTACAGGACTAAACTAAGAGACAATCGAAAGGGGTAAGGAAATCCACCTAAGTCCGAGTCGATATATCTACTAGTCGGTGATCCCGCCTCAATAGCGTCACGTACGATAAAATATATAATACGACATCCTCAAATCAAGAGTACGGATCAATCATCATATTTATACTTCGTACGGTAAAATCTATCGTACGGTATCCCAAATCGGGGTACGGGTCAAATATCATAAATATCTCGTATTTCATATGGTATCATTATCATAATATCCTGAATTAGGGCTACCATTCTAAAGTCTAGTACATACCGATACCATCAAACATATATCCGCGTGTGAATAAAATCACATCGTCCATCGATCCTCTATAAAATCATGTCGTATCTCATAACACGATCCAAATCACATAATCGGTCTCACGGTATCATGCCCGATCATATCGACTCATCTCCAAGTATCATATACTATCATCATCATCCGTGTGTGTGTGTGTGTGTGTGTGTGTGTGTGTGTATGTATATATATACACATACACACACACTAACGCATCCACACACACACACACACACACACACACACACACACACACACATATATATATATAAACATATAAACAAATACACCCACAATCATGTCACATGTGTGTACGCGCGCGCCCCCTTACTCTAGGGTTCACGACTAAGAAACTAAACTAAAAGCACTATCTTCAAATTTCGCTAACATAATCCATGATCTCTTAAAGTCTTCCTTGCTAATTATACACGTCTCACAAACACACACGCACGCACACACACACATATACACTGTGAAACTGCGGGGTGCTATATGCCATCCACCCGACTTCCTCCGTAGATATATATCTACTCACCTTGATCGTTGCTGCCAAAGTCGATGTCGCCATGATCATCCTTGTTATCCAAAGTCCACATGAGGGTGTCTACATATATAAACATACAGTATCGTAAACAGAATCACGCACGAAAACCAAAACGGCACACGAATCGCACATAGGTTAAAACATATGGCCTACGCTTGCAAGAATAACCAAACCACACCCGATATCGACGTACAAACGTCAAGTGGCCAAGACAAAAAGAAATATCCAAAGTTTCAAGTCATGCAAAAGCCACAATTCAAAACAACAACTAAAGAAAATGGTCCCAGATTTTGGTTCAGGTAAAATCAGGCTAAACTAGCAGTACAGGGGTGTAGTATATAGGGTATGTGAGCTACAGAACTAATTCCAACACCATTCCCCAAAGTTTGGCCGGCCACACCACCTCAGAATCCATCCTGCTCGGTCAAAGGGAGGATTTGGGGTCTCGTTTTCTCAGGGTGGCCCCATATTGGTCTAGCTAGGTATCTGGGCTTGCTAGTTTTCTAGTAAAAATCCCAGGTCATTCCAGATTCTCTGTAGGCTCAAGATATACACAAAACTGACATTTGGATATCTAAAGTTCAAGTTTGGGGTTCTAGCTATGGTTTGGTATAAGTTTTAACACCAAAGGGGATTTGTAGTCACTAATATATCTCAATTACAACCTCACACATCATAGTATCACCCAAACCTCAACTTGGAATTTCAAAGATCACTAAACCGCAAAAGTTTTAACTCTAACTACAATATGACATACTAAACACTAATACTTTAACCTGGAGTCTAGAATTTTACCTCATTTGGCAACTCAAGAAAATTCTTGAGTTGCCCTAAGTGCTCAAAATCCTATCTTGTTTAGCCTCCCGTGCTTGTAGTGAGCTTGTGCACCTTTTTGTGAAGGGATTTAAGGTTTTTGATGTGGTTTTGGGGTTGTTGTGAGGAGGTAGAGGAGGTGGGGGAGAGAGGGCAGCCATGGGAGGAAGATGAGAGAAAACAAAGATGAAGATGGAATGAATAAACAATGAGCCATGTCCAAGATGACCCCTCACCCTCTCACTCTTGCCCATACTTCTTTCTTTAATCTTTTCCTTTTTCTTTTCCTTTGATATTTTCAACACAAACAAAAACCCATTAATGAAAGATACAAGCATGGTTTTTCAATCAAATTAAAAAAAATGTAATAAGTGTTAGCAATATGACATGGTGCATGCCACATGCAAAAATCAAGCTTAATGCACGATTAGTGATAATTAGTCAAGCTTAAGCATAAACATGAAAATAATTAATTATATAAGATTTATAAAATGTCTAAATCATATAATATTTTTTCAACATCAACATTCAAATGTAATTTTCCCATATTTTCCAATCTATCGGTATATAATTATACACTTTCATCAAAACAATTCCTTGTACTTAATAATATTCCTGAAACTTATTATTTTAATTATTTAAATTCCTAAAAATAATATTTTATTTTTCTGAAATGTTACGATGACTTATCGGGTAATTGGGGTCTGACGTTATACTACCCCCGGGCTGTAATATGCGACATATCAGACAAAGCGACTGGACTGTACGGTAGTGTTACTGATTGGATTCGCAGGAGTATGAGCAGGCTTGCTTGTTGATCTTCTGATCGCTCAATACCCGGGTGGCCGTTACGTTTAGCAGACCGCTTGCGGCTTGTGGGTGTTTGATATGATCATCACCTACTGCCGGCGTATTGACGAGTCTTTAGAATCCTACACAGAGGTTTCCTGGTTCATGCGAAACGAAGTAGGAGCACATATGTGATATGTGCGGGACCGAGATTAATGCGCGTATGTGATACCGCATTCTATTCTCACGATATGTGATATCGGTCGGTTATATGTGATATAGCCGGGTTATCGGATCAAGTGTTGATTCGATAAATTGATTCATATGATATTAGTCGGTTGTATGTGATATAGCCGGATTATTAAATCAAGTGTTGATTTGATAATTTAATGTATAATTATATATTTGATATATTAATTTACATTAACTAATATTTTCTAAGTATTCTTTTTCTCACTTGTGTGCATATAGTATATATGTGATATATATTAATGCACATTTTATTGTGTTATGCTTGATGATATATGAAACATGGGTGTATGAGACTTACACTATAGTTAGGATAATCCTAGGGTTTTTATTTATCAAAGTAATTCAAAAATGGTGGAATTCGTCATGGCTAGAAGCTTTGAGAAAGCTTGTGGATAACAATTGACCAAGTCCACTCTTTTTGTTTTGCTAAAGATATTTATTGACCTAACCATTATCCTTACCATGGTTAACTCTCCACATGAGTTAGTGTATGACACTAACTCACCTATGGTTGCTATTCTCACCTCATGAGTTCATTCTCTCTTCATCACTTCATCTTCTTCCTCATGAGAAAAGGCTTGCTAGCTTTTTCTAAGTGATGAAATATTGTGAGAAAAAGAAATCTAAAGAGAGACCACTTCCTACTTCATCATCCTCTACTATTAGCCATTTAGTTTAAGGTGTTTGCTTCACTAAACCCTAATTTAGTGAAGAGATAGCATGAGCTTGAGTCTCCTCGGCGTAGATCATCTTCGGCCTTGAAGACTTCGAGCAAGTTTGCATCTTTCACCTTGTGGAGCCTCTCAAGAGTTCGGGAGATCATTCTCGTGGTGAAGGGACTTCTACACGGAGCATTTGAAATAAAGGATTGGTCTACAAAGATTGTATTCCGCATTCACTTAGATGTTAACATGTTAGTTTGTTTAAATCTCTAGTTAAGATTCTAGGGTTAGAGTTCTTTAGTACAGCAAAAATTTGAAAACGGCATGGACGATACCTCCCGAAACCTTGCTACCTTGCTAAGTAACCCTACAACAGTGACCCCAAAATAATACTAAAACTACGATATTACACAAAAACTACGACTTTAGTGTTCTAAACCGCAACTACTAGGCAACACAACATTATAAGGTCCTAATTAATAGTTAGGGATCACTACCTTTCCACACTTACTCAAAAACCCAAGCTTTCCATGCTCCAAGTCATCTTTAGTGGCTTAACTAGGCTTGTGAAAGGTTTTAGTGAGGTTTAGTGATGATTTGGCTTGGTTTAGTGATGAATAAAAATAGGTTTCAGTTTGAGGGGAGAGGAAAATGAGAAGGAGAAGAAGAAATGAGAGGGTATGAATGTTAAGGGAAAAATGAGAAGGTGAGAGTGGTGATGGAAAATGAGGGTGTGGGGTTAGAATGAGTCATGCCCCCTTCTCTCTCCTCATTAAATGCACCCCATGCTTGCCATGCCTCATCATTTCCATGTCAACCCTCTCCTTCTCTCTCTCAAGTCAACCCAATTCAAACCCTTTATTTTTAAAAACTAAATAATTAATTAAATACATACAACTTAATGGAATGAGGGTTAATGTGCCATGGCTACTTAAGCATGGTTTGTTAGTGTATATGCCCTAGGGGCCATTATTGTATCATACTAGCTTGTATATTACTTAATGGAAGCTTAGGATATTCACAGTTATATAACAGTCTTGCTAAACATGGTAGTATGCTACTTGGTTTTATCTATCTTAATATGTGAGTATACGTATTGATAGAGCTCTTAGGATCTTGCTTGACTACCAGCGTTATGATGGCAGTCATACTAGTGGGGGCTAGGTAGTCTACAAGCACATCCTTTTCAGGTCCCTAGTCGTAGGATTATCGAGACAGGGCATCGATACTCCGGAGTAGACTGGTGTGTACGCTTCACATCCCAGTTGGGGAGATGGTCTGTCCCACAGCCGTCAGTACGTCGTACTGGAGATAGTATACAGGTGCTCGTTGGGTTACGGGTACACCGGCCAGGCCTCACGAGGAACTGTTGGTTGGTATTATACCCGTCGTCAGTTAACAGTTCCCAGGTGACATGAGTACAACATAGTCCGCGGACTTGACACTGCTACTTCGCCTCGAGTGTGTCCCACTGTTCTTAGATTGCTACCCTACCACGGCTCAAAGAAGTCGTGCAAACAGGTAGCAGTTGGGTGCAGTCCCGAGCACTTGGAGGCAGTAGCGGTTAGACAGGATTCGTCTCTCCCGGTATTGGGAGTTGATATCGCGCTGTGTCAGAGAGCCATTACGCAAAGTCCCTGGCCAGAGCAAGAGAGATTTACTGGTAGGTTCCAGTTGTTTCTCAGGGTGTAATGGGCTACGCTCCGACACGACTTATACCGCTATTAGGGGACTGACGCTTGCCGCCCCCTAGGCCCTATATGCGATAGTCTTAGACGAACAGACCGGACTGTACGAAGATTGTCACATCAGGCTCAGTAGGAGTTTGGATGGGTTTCCTCATCGGCCTTCTTATCGACATCTACCTGGGAACCGTTACGTACAGCTAGTGCCGCTTGCGGTCTGTGGTTAAACCCACTGCCAGCGTAGTAGTCGAGTCTTTAGAGTCCCACACAGAGAGTTTCCCTACTCCGGACGAAACGATATAGAGGTCGTATGGTTTTACGACAAGGGTTCGGACGCATACGTGTGTTTACGCACGTACGACATTCGGACAGTTTTTACTAGCCGGCTTTGGTTTAAGCCAGTTTCTAGTATCAGGTTATTGGATTTATACAGTCTTAAGTTTTTCCGTGTTTTCACGGATTGGAGGGGCGTTCTCGTAATTTCGCGAGAAGCTTCTAGAAGGATGGTGACTTGAGGGTTAAGGTGGCATTTGCATTTATTGTGTTAATGACTCATTTGTGTGATTCATCCATGGAGTTAATGCATCATTTATTGATCTAATGACTCATGAGATGAATCACTCATATGAATGAATGAAGCATGGTTGTTAAATGATTTAATTTATTTATTTCATAAAACATTATGCTTCATATATTCAAATGAGTTCATTATCTCTTCTCATTCTCTTGCTCACCTTCTCTCTCCTCAAGCTCTCTCTCTTTAAACCCTAATCCTCCCCTCTCATGTGTTGAGACCAAGGATTAGAATAGACTATTTAATCCATAACCCTTCTTTATATCACCTATGTTGCTTAGATTAGCACTTTAAGAAACCTAGTTACCTCAAGTTAGAGGTGAAGCTTGGAGTATAGCTCTCGGGTGGATCATCTATTACATGGAGGAGGCCGAGAAGGACGTGGATAACGAAAAGGAGAAGGACATGGTTCATTAGGTATAATCACTTATCATAGTAGTTAATACTTCTATGTTTCTTGTTTGTTATAGTTTAGCAAAGATTCTCAGTTAGTCGATGTTTATACAAAGAACAAGATCGTTTTTCAAGTTTCCGCCTCCCCGCAAGTCGTGGGGTGTTGTACATCGACTTAAAATGGTATCAGAGCCTCGCTAAACAACAATTAACTTATTAGCAAAGTCGTATGAATTTCGAAAGCAAAACGAACCGGAAAAAACATCGATATCACTAAGTTTCTGTCGTTTTTAAAACAGGCCCTAAAATTTTTTCAGGGACCTCTAAAACTTACAAGAAAGGAATTATAAGGTTACTGGAGAAAAATGGGTTCCTGAATCGGCCAAACAGCCGCGGAACCGCGGACGATCCCACCGATCCGCCACGGATCCGCGGCCGAGTTGAAGCCGATTCAACCCAGTTTGCTCCAGTAACTCTTTTGTGATATTTTTGTGTTTTCTGGAATGTTTATTTTTCTGCTCAAGTCTCAGGTGCACAAAGAAGTTTTGGAGTAGAATCTAAAGTGTTTGCTCGATCGAAATCTTACGATATTTGCTAATTTGATTATATCTGTGATTGTATAATGTGTTCGTAAACCTCCCCTAACTGCTAGTATGTCGGTTGGCAGGGGGTTGCACATTTCTGTAATGGATTTTACTGTTGTGGTTATGAACTGTATTGGACTGTTGTGACGATAAGCCGGGGTTTGTGATGGGTTGTTATATTCATTCATTCAAAGTAATTGTAATATGTTGTAATATTATTTTGCGGGGCACATCCAGGTTGCGGTTGTTGCCACCGTTGTATTATTTCATTTTACTGTTTTTGCTCCTAGGATAGACCCAAGGTGGGGTGCACAAACTACCGGGTACTTTGAAGTGTTTAGTGGCCTACTCACGTTGTTGAGGGAGACCGCTTCACTTCGGGTACTTGGCGGGTAGTTTGCCGTACCCGTAGGGGTCTAGGGTGGGGTAATGGCTATTCATCACAACTGTGTAATCCGTCTTTTATTGCAGGCTCAAAACAAACGCGGATTGCTTGCATATCCAATAATGTTCATCTGTGATATGGAATGCCTATTATTGCGTCTGACGAATGTACAATATCTATATATGATAGCTATTTAGATGTCACTTATATTTTACACCCGCGCTAGCCCAGCCCCCGCTCTGCCGTTAGTTAAGTAACCTAACGGGTGATGACGGGACCCAGTGGCGAATGCGGATGGCATAAGAGGACGTTATATTTTCGTTGTTTTCTGCAATGATAGGTTAATGATGGGATGCATTATTATTAATGCAAAGAAAATAAACCAAAAGTTGAATCGTTGGAACAATTTAAAAGAAACCACTCGGTTATTTTAAAACAGATGATATTTTTAATTGCGGAGCTTTAACTACTCCTTTTAAAAGCTATCAGGTTCCTTCGGTCATATCAAGTTCACTACGTTCACGGTTTCGCCAAAACCATTCGTAGCCCTCCGTCATTTCATTTGGGTATTCAGTAGTATTCAAGCTATGCATTTTGGCCAAAGTCAAGGCATGGTGTTTGGTAGCTGCTGGGTATTCATTTGTTGCATAGATAGATGAGTTAGTTTGGGACAGTCGTATTATCATTTGACCAAAGTCAGGGGTATGTACGGATGGGTTCAAATTGACAAGATAATGACGGGTAGAACTTGACATGTGACTTATGACATTTTGACCAAAGCCAGGGTCATAAGAGCATGGGGCAAAAATTTATATCAGGAATTTCTAAAGAAACTGAAATTTGCAAAGTGATGCATACCTTTGGAGTTAGATGAATGTTGGTAGGATTCCTTCAACATTATCATACGATGATATTTGGATCCCGATCCTACTGTGAGCATATGCTACTCATCAGGAGATTCGTCACTTAACGATCAATGCTATAAACCAAGTAGGTGTCGAGAAAGATGTCAGCGGGGTTACGCCCCCAGAGAAAAGAGGTTATTTAATTAAGGAACTTCGCGAAAGCGTTGGAAAACCTCCCTCGAAGTACCGACACCGGCCTGGCTGAACGGTTAAGCAAGTATTGTACAGTGAGAATAGTCCTGGCTAATTCTTCTTTTATGGTTTGAGGAAGGATTCGAGGAACAGTGGGAGCCATCCAGTTTAGATAAATTAAAAATCACTCTAAACTTGCAAGAGCATCAAGCTAAAGTGTTTCCTCTCTCTCTCCTACTTGCAGCGACCCTGAAAATGACTGGACTTAAGTTACTTTTAGAGAAAAATATACTAACAGGGCAAAACTATAAAGATTGGCTGTGGAATGTCAAAATGGCTTTGACCTATGACAAATTGGGGTACGTCCTCACCGCTAAGGCACCTGCAGTCCCATGTCCCAAATCCAGTAATACGGATAAGGAAATCCGCAAAACCTGGGAGTATGATTGCGCGAAGGCCAAGTGCATCGTGCTTGCCTCGATGAACAATGAACATCAGAGGAGGCACAAGGATATGGATCTTGATGCCATATTTCTCCATACAAAGGAACTTTATGGAGAGCAATCTCGTATAGCAAGATACGAGATCTCAAAGAACTTGTTTCGAGCGAGGTTAGCCGTCGGATCATCGGTAGGAGAACATGTCCTAAAGATGATTGGCTATATAGAAGAGCTCGCAGACCTTGGGATGACTTTAGATAATGAGCTCTATACAGACCTTATTCTCCAGTCCCTTCCTTCCACCTACACCCAGTTTATTCTGAATTTCAACATTCAAAGAAAAGAAGTTGAACTTCCGGAACTCCTTAACATGTTGAGGAGTGCAGAGGGCACCTTGCAGAAGATAAAGGGAAACACCCGCTATGTTTGTTAGCGGTGCTTCTTCTTCCGGGTCCAAGGCTAGGGCCAAAGGAAGGAAGAAGAAGGCCGCCACCAAACCTAGAGGAGGTGTAAGTAAGGTGGGAGCGAAGGGAAAGAAAAATTTTGCAGTACCAGTAGTGGCCCAGGATGAGTGCTTCCATTGTCATAGGAAAGGGCACTGGAAGAAAGATTGCAAGGCGTGGAACACCAAGAACCAGGAACCGAAAAAAGCTGTGGCTTCGACTTCAGGTGTGTTTGTAATTAAGAATTGTCTATCAATCAACTCTACTTCCTGGGTATTGGATACCGGATCAGGATCTCATATATGCAATTCATTGCAGGCACTAAGAAACCGTAGAGTGATGAAGGATGGTGATATGACCCTGATGGTTGCTAACGGAGCTAGCGTGGGAGCTGTGTCCGTAGGGGATTATCACCTGGGATTGACGAGTGGACACATTTTGGTTTTACATAACTGTTTTTGTGTACCTAGCTTAACGTGTAATATCATATCAGTTTCCTTGTTATCAAATAAAGGTTATAATTTCACGTTTGTAAGTGATGTTGTTAACATCCACCTTAATCATACTTTGATTGGGTCTGGTACACTGGATAATGGTATATATGTCTTAAACCAACTCCAAATTTTCAATGTCCAGAACACACTAAAAAGAAAGTCTCTAGATTTAAATAAGGCTTTCTTATGGCATTATAGACTAGGTCACATCAATGAGACAATGTTAACTAAGTTACATAGAGAAGGATATTTGGACTCGTTCGAATATCAAACTTATGCCACTTGTCAATCATGTCTCAAAGGAAAGATGACAAAGACTCCATTCACTGGACATGGAGTAAGAGGGAGCGAGCTCTTAGGACTCATACACAGCGATATATGTGGTCCAATGTCTACACATGTAAGAGGTGGTTTTTCCTATTCATTACTTTTATGGATGATTACTCAAGGTACGGATTCATTTATCTGATGAAACATAAATCCGAGGCTTTTGAGAAATTCCAAGACTATAAGAATGAAGTAGAAAACCAAACCGGCAAAAGTATCAAGACACTAATATCTGATCGAGGTGGTGAATACTTAAGTGCCGAGTTCCTTGGTTACCAAAAAGAGAAGGAATTCTCTCTCAGCTTACTCTTCCATACACTCCACAGTATAACGGTGTATCGGAGAGACGGAATCGAACCCTATTGGATATGGTACGTTCCATGATAAGTAATGCTGAGTTACCGCGATCTTTCTGGGGTTATGCGCTAGAATCAGCAGCATATCTTCTGAACAGGGCTCCTACCAAGACTGTGCCTACCACCCCATATCAGATGTGGAGTGGGAAGAAACCCCATCTTCAGCATATGAAGATATGGGGATGTCCAGCTTTTGTTAAAAAGCAGCATGCGGACAAGCTCGAGGAACGATCAGTACAGTGTAAGTTTGTGGGATATCCAAAGAACTCCAAGGGATATTATTTCTATTACACAGAGGAACAAAAGGTTTTTGTTTCTCGTAATGCCTATTTTCTAGAACAGCAGTTTTTAGAAAAGGAAATAAGTGGGAGCGAAATAGAACTGGAAGAAATTCCAGAACCACAAATTACTACTGAAAGTTTGGTAGAACCAGTAGTTCAAGAAGAACAGGACATTCCCGCACCCCTCCGCAGGAGTAGTAGGCCATCTCATCCGCCTGAGAGATACTACGGTTTTCTCATAGATGGGGATAGAGAGGATTGCGTCATAGATGATGATGAACCTACTGGTTTCCAGCAGGCCATCCAGAGCGGCGACTCGGTACGATGGCTAGATGCAATGCGGACCGAAATGGAGTCCATGTGCACCAACAAAGTATGGACTTTGGACTTTGCTCCAGATGAGGTAAAACCCATAGGATGCAAATGGATCTTCAAGAAAAAGATTGGTGTAGATGGACAGGTGGAAACCTATAAGGCTAGACTTGTTGCAAAGGGTTTTCGTCAAAGACCTGGTTTGGACTATGACGAAACTTTTTCTCCAGTGGCTATGCTTAAATCCATTCGGGTCCTTCTTGCTATTGCTGCCTTTCATGATTATGAAATCTGGCAGATGGACGTAAAGACGGCTTTTCTGAATGGAAATTTAGAAGAGTGAGCCTATATGGATCAGCCAGAGGGTTTCAATCAGAGTGGGAGCAGCGGGAAAGTATGCAAGTTGCTTAAGTCCATTTATGGACTAAAGCAGGCATCGCGGAGTTGGAACATCTGTTTTGATGAAACGGTCAAAGAATATGACTTTATCAAAAATCCAGATGAACCATGTATATATAGTAAAGTTGTAGCATGAACTGTCGTATTCCTCGTCTTGTACGTGGATGACATTCTATTAATAGGAAATGACATTCCTATGTTACAATCTGTCAAAGGATTCTTGTCACACAGGTTCTCTATGAAAGACCTGGGAAATGCCTTTTACATTCTGGGGATCTGGATCTATCGTGATAGATCCAAGAGGATATTGGGACTTTCGCAGTCCAGGTATATCAACACTATACTGAAAAGATTCAGTATGGAAGATTCTAAGCGTGGTAATCTACCGGCTTTTCACGGAATCACCCTATCCAAAGAGATGTCTCCCAAGACTGATTTGGAAAGGGAACGCATGTCTATTATACCCTACGCTTCTGCAGTAGGCTCTATAATGTATGCGATGTTGTGCACCAGACCAGATGTAGCTTACGCACTGAGCGTGGTAAGCCGGTATCAGTCAGACCCAGGGGAGAAGCACTGGGTAGCAGTAAAGAACATTCTCAAGTACCTGAGAAGGACTAAGGAGATGTTCTTGGTTTACGGCGGAAAAGACCTCAAGATGGAGGCCTTTGCTGATTCCGGCTTCCAGAGTGATAAGGACGATTCCAAGTCCATGTCAGGTTATGTCTTTACACTTAATGGAAGGGCGGTGTGCTGGAAGAGTTCCAAGCAGGACACCGTTGCTGACTCGACGATGGAAGCGGAGTATATTGCTGCTTGTGATGCCGCAAAAGAAGCGGTCTGGATGAAGAAGTTCCTAACAGAACTTCAGGTGGTTCCTACCATTGTTGATCCAATACCTCTGTATTGCGACAACAACGGAGCTATAGCTTTAGCGAAGGAACCAAGGTCCCATCAGAAGTCCAGACACATCTTAAAGCGGTATCACCTGATCAGGGAGATCATTGATCGTCGGGAGATCGAGGTCCGGAGAGTTGCTACTGAAGAGAACAATGCTGATCCATTCACGAAGGCCCTACCTCAGATTCAGTTCGAGAGGCTACTCGAGATCATCGATCTTCGATATGCCAGTACATGGCTCTAGTGCAAGTGGGAGATTGTTAGTGTATATGCCCTAGGGGCCATTATTGTATCATACTAGTTTGTATATTACTTAATGGAAGCTTGGGATATTCACAGTTATATAACAGTCTTGCTAAACATGGTAGTATGCTACTTGGTTTTATCTATCTTAATATGTGAGTAAACGTATTGATAGAGCTCTTAGGATCTTGCTTGACTACCAGCGTTGTGATGGCAGTCACACTAGTGGGAGACTGGGTAGTCTACAAGCACATCCTTTTCAGGTCCCTAGTCGTAGGATTATCGAGACAGGGCATCGATACTCCGGAGTAGACTAGTGTGTACGCTTCTCATCCCAGTCGGGGAGATGGTCTGTCCCACAACCGTCAGTACGTCGTACTAGAGATAGTATACAGGTGCTCGTTGGGTTACGGGTACACCGGCCAGGACTCACGAGGAACTGTTGGTTGGTATTATACCCGTCGTCAGTTAACAGTTCTCAGGTGACATGAGTACAGCATAGTCCGCAGACTTGACACTACTACTTCGCCTCGAGTGTGTCCCACTGTTCTTAGATTGCTACCCTACCACGGCTCAAAGGAGTCGTGCAAACAAGTAGCAGTTGGGTGCAATCCCGAGCACTTGGAGGCAGTGGCGGTTAGACAGGATTCGTCTCTCCCGGTATTGGGAGTTGATATCGCGCTGTGTCAGAGAGCCATTACGCAAAGTCCCTGGCCAGGGCAAGCGAGATTTACTGGTAGGTTCCAGTTGTTTCTCAGGGTGTAATGGGCTACGCTCCGACACGACTTATACTACTATTAGGGGACTGACGCTTGCCGCCCCCTAGGCCCGATATGCGATAGTTTTAGACGAACAGACCGGACTGTACGGAGATTGTCACATCAGGCTCGGTAGGAGTTTGGATGGGTTTCCTCATCGCCCTTCTTATCGACATCTACCTGGGGACCGTTACGTACAGCTAGTGCCGCTTGCGGTCTGTGGTTAAACCCACTGCCAGCGTAGTAGTCGAGTCTTTAGAGTCCCACGCAGAGAGTTTCCCTGCTCCGGGCGAAACGATATAGAGGTCGTATGGTTTTACGACAAGGGTTCGGACGCATACGTGTGTTTACGCACGTACGACATTCGGACAGTTTTTACTAGACTGCTTTGGTTTAAGCCAGTTTCTAGTATCAGGTTATTAGATTTATACAGTCTTAAGTTTTTCCGTGTTTTCACGGATAGGAGGGGCGTTCTCGTAATTTCGCGAGAAGCTTCTAGAAGGATGGTGACTTGAGGGTTAAGGTGGCATTTGCATTTATTGTGTTAATGACTCATTTGTGTGCTTCATCCATGGAGTTAATGCATCATTTATTGATCTAATGACTCATGAGATGAATCACTCATATGAATGAATGAAGTATGGTTGTTAAATGATTTAATTTATTTATTTCATAAAACATTATGCTTCATATATTCAAATGAGTTCATTATCTCTTCTCATTCTCTTGCTCACCTTCTCTCTCCTCAATCTCTCTCTCTTTAAACCATAATCCTCCCCTCTCATGTGTTGAGACCAAGGATTAGAATAGACTATTTAATCCATAACCCTTCTTTATATCACTTAGGTTGCTTAGATTAGCACTTTAAGAAACCTAGTTACCTCAAGTTAGAGGTGAAGCTTGGAGTATAGCTCTTGGGTGGATCATCTATTACGTGGAGGAGGCCGAGAAGGACGTGGATAACGAAAAGGAGAAGGACACGGTTCATTAGGTATAATCACTTATCATAGTAGTTAACACTTATATGTTTCTTGTTAGTTATAGTTTAGCAAAGATTCTCGGTTAGTCGATGTTTATGCAAAGAACAAGATCGTTTTTCAAGTTTCCGCCTCCCCGCAAGTCATGGGGTGTTGTACATCGACTTACATGGTTAACACTAATTAACCCTAGGTTAACATGCACATGTGTGTGCAAGACAAAACAAATAATAATAAAATATTAATTAATTTTTATAAAATATGTGAAAACTATTTTAGTTAACTTTTTACTAATAACCCGCATTATCGTTTAATTAACACTAATCGCATTCTAAGGTGTTACAATTTCGTCAAAGACCAGGACTGGACTATGACGAAACTTTCTCTCCAGTAGCAATGCTTAAATTCATTCGAATCCTACTTGTTATTGCTCACTACGACTATGAAATCTGGCAGATGGATGTTAAAACTGCATTTCTAAATGATGATTTAGAAAAGTGCGTTTTTATGGATCAGACAGAAGGCTTTGTTGATAGTGGGAGCAGCGAGAAAGCATGTAGGTTGCTTAAATCCATTTATGAATTAAAGCAGGTATCACGGAGTTGGAACATCTGCTTTTATGACGCAATCAAAGAGTTTGAATTTGTCAAAAATCCAGATAGACCATGTATTTATAAGAAGATTGTAGGGAGTATTGTCATATTCCTCGTATTGTACGTGGATGACATTCTCTTGATAGGAAATGACATTCCTATGCTACAATCAGTCAAACTATTCTTATCACAAAAGTTCTCCATAAAGGACCTGGGTGATGCCTTGTACATTTTGGGCATTAAGATCTATAGAGATAGATCTAAAAGATTGTTGGGATTGTCCCAATCAAGGTACATTAACACCATCCTAAAGAGATTTAGTATGAAAGATTCCAAGCAAGGTGCTTTACCCGCTTGTCACGGAATCACTCCCTCCAAGGACTTTTGTCTAAAGTCTGATGAAGAGAGAGCTCGCATGAGCATTATACCCTACGCCTCTACCGTAGGATCTATAATGTATGTGATGTTATGTACTCGTCCTGATGTAGATTATGCACTAGGTGTAGTAAGCAGGTATCAATCCAATTCGGGGGAGAAACACTGGACAGCTGTGAAGAACATTCTTAAGTACTTGCAAAGGACTAAATAAATGTTCTTGGTGTATGGTAATGGGGATCTCCAAATGGAGGCCTTTACCGATTCGAGCTTCCAGAGTGATAATGATGACATCAAATCTATCTCAGGGTTTGTATTTACCCTCACTGGAGGGGCGGTCTGTCGAAAAAGTTCCAAACAGGACACCGTTGCAGACTCAACGATGGAAGCTGAGTATATTGATGCAAATGATGCTGCCAAGGAAGCCGTCTGGATGCAGAAGTTCATCTCGGAGCTAGGAGTAGTCCCCACCATTATTGATCCAATACCATTGTATTGTGATAATAATGGGGCTATGGTATTGGCCAAAGTGCCCAGGTCCCATCAACGATCAGACACATCATGAGCCGATATCATGTGATCCGGGAGATAGTTGATCACCGTGAGATCATGATTAGGAGAGTAGATACAAAAAATAACACCGCGGATCCACTCACCAAGGCCCTCCCACAGCCGTAGCATGAGCCACTTTTTGAGATGTTGGGTATGAGATACGCCAATAATTGGCCTTAGTGCAAGTGGGAGATTGTTGGATATATGTATGCCCTAGAGGCTATTATTTATATAGTGGATTCTTGGATATGTATATATAGAGAGGACTTTCTTGCTCGACATGATAGTATACTATCTGGTTACTCTTTATCTTAACATGTTCACTTGATTGTGTATACTATTCATTTGATACATGTTGATAAAGCCCTTAGGATATCAGCTTGACTACCATGATTATGATGTAGATCATACTGGTGGGGCATGAGTAGTCTATAAGCGTATCCTTAAATGTTCCTAGTCGTGGGTGTATCGAGACGGGGCATCGATATTCCAGAGTAGACTAGGGTATACGTTTCTTGACCCATTTGGATGGGCGATGGATGATCCCATATCCATTGGTGTTTGACATCAAAGATTGTATACGGGTGTTCAGTGGAGACTGGGTATACTGAACGGACTCACCGAGAACTCATATATGGTATTATATCTATCGTCGGATGGCAGTTCTCAGGTAACACTTGTATAGGTTAGTCTATAGACCCGAGATCGTCATAAAGTCTTGTGTGTTCTCCCACTGTGCTTTGATTTCCATCCCACCACGACTTTACTGAGTCGTGCAAACAGGTGGTTTTGGGTACAGTCCCGAGACACATGGAGGTAATGAGCGATAGGAGGGGTTTCGTCTCTCCTGGTATTGGGAGTTGATGTTGTACTATGCGCGATTAGCTATAACTGAAAGTCCCTGATCAGGGCTGATAAGATTTACTGATAAGTGTTATCAGTAGTTTCTCGACCTGTGATAGGCCTCACATCGGCATGACTTATTGAGTTATTGGGGTCGACGATGCCATCCCTAGACTCGATATGCAACATATCAGATGAAGAGATCGGACTGTATGGTAATTGTTGTCGGTTGGCTTTACGGGAGTTTGGACAAGTTCGCTTGTTGTTCTTATATTTGCTCAATACCTGGGAGCCGTTACGTGCAGCTAGTACGGCTGATGGTTTGTGGGTATCTGATATGATCACTACCTACTGCTAGCGTATTGACGAGTCTTAGAGTCCCAGAAAGGAGTTTCCGAGCTCAGGCGAAATGAAGTGGGGGCACATATGGAGATATGTGCGGGAGCTTAATTAAATACGAGTATTTGATACCGTATTTTAATCTGGCATTTTCTATTGGTCGGGTTGTATGTGATATAACCGGATTATTAAATCAAGTGTTGATTTAATATAAAATGACTAATAGCTCATTACTAATTCCTTTCTTTATATTGTATGCATGCATGCATGTATGCATGTTTATATGGATTTATATACACATATACATGTGTGCATGTGTCATGGTGGATGATACATTGGAGATGGCTATGCTAAACTCACAAGGAAACATTTTAGATATTTTATTGATTTTGAGTAATTGAAAATTAGATGATAATCATGGTTGATTTTTCTTCTACACCCTTCTTAGAAAAATATCTAAGTAACCATGGCTTATTATCTAATCCTCTACCAACTCACTCTCTCAAAAATATCTAGATATTTTTCTATGCTCATTATTAGTGGGAGCGTGACTCTCTTTCTCTCTCTCATGCTTATCATTTTTCACAAGCTCAAGTTTAGCCATTTCCATCTCTTTCTTCCTCCAAGCTCTCCACCATTTTCTAGTGAGTGAAAGAGAAAGAAAAAGAAAGGATTATTAGTGAGAAAAATACCCACTTCATCAATCTATACTAGTCTAGCACACTTGTATAAGTTGTTTGCTTCACTTCTACTTAGGTTAAGTGAAGCAAGAGCTTGAGTGCAAGGAACTCCGTGGTTGATCATCGTGGACTTCGAAGGCTACAAGCGGACGTGTTCAAACTTCGAGTAGAACCAAGGAGTCCAAGGACATCTGCACGAAGCTAAAGAAGAGAAGGAGAAGTCTACAAATGTTGTATTTCTTTTTCTTTTAGTGTTAAACACAATTAGTATATGATACTTGCTTAGTTAAACCCTAATCCTCTAGTTCGATTCTAGATTTGAGTTGCTTAGCACTCTAGATTTTTTAAAATTACATACTTGATACTTGTTAAAACCTAGTGAGGGTGCTAAGAAACTCCAACAGTTTTGAGATGGGTTAGGAGGTGTTTGTGGAGGGGTAGAAGTGGTGGAGGAGGTGAAAGAAATGAAGAGGAAGGAGGTGAAGAAGACAAGGATGAAGTAAAAGAGAAATGGTTGATGTAGTAACCATACCCCTCTCTCACTCTCACTCTCCCCTCATCCATACCTCCTTGTCCCCCATTTTCCTTTTCGTTTTTCTTTTTCATTTTCTTTTCTCTTTAAAACCAAACAAATCTAAAAGCAAACTAAAATGGAACTGTAAATCCCCGATTCCATCCTAATAAAAGTATCATATTCTCTTATTTCCAGTGGTTTCCTTTCTTTTTCCTTCATATTTTGAATTGGTTGTTTAAGCTTAATATGTATATCTGTCCAAACCCTCAAAGCCTAACCCAGGATTTAAATCAAAGCCAGAGTAAATTAAAACCAAAATTTTATCAATAAAATCCTAACCCATTATTTAAAACCCTAAGTCCTACTCGGCCCACACACACTTTACTTAATAAATTCCTTAATAAATTTAACCCTCGGCCCATTCCCTTTAATTTTCCTCGGCCCACTCAAAATTATTTTTGAATTTGAGCCGGCCCGTTTCTCCCCCTGCAGCCCACGAAGTTTTTAAAGGGAATTGTTTTTTTTTTACCGGCCCAATCCCTTCGGCCCGCCTCCATCAGACCCGACCCGCTACCCCCTGTTCATCTTCTTTAAATTTTTCAACGGTAACTTCCCATTCCTGCGCGCGATCCTATCCCTCCGCCGCGCCTCACGCCCACGCCCACGCCCACACCCACACCCCCGCTCCTGCCGTTACACCCACGATTTCAACCTTGTCTCCAACTCCTCTCGTCACTCTCCCTCTCCAACTCACTTCTCATCTCTCTCTACACCCACCGAGCCCCCAACCTCGAACAACCCACTGCAACCTCCACCTCCAACGACGACAACACCCTCAGCAACCCTCGATCACTCTTCCTCCACCAATCTTCTCCCTCTAAGGCTTCACACTTCATCAACCCGAGCCCCTCCATCAATCCAACCTCTGCACACAGAAACCCATTACCCGACCGAGCTCGGTCATCCCTGCACGCCTCCTCGACGCCGGCGACCCCCACCATGTTGTCGACCTCCACCTCCTCAGCATCATCACCCTCACCACAATTCCCAAGCCCCACTGCTTAATCTCTCCCTCTCTCCAAAACCACACAAAACCCAAGATCACCCAAACCCATTTCCAAACATTTCACTGTTGCACTTCGCCGGAGCGCCGCCGCCGACCATCGTCAATCTCAGCACTACTCAAGAGATCCACAGAGCCTACTCTACACTTCCAGCACGCACAAGACGACTCCGGGAAACTCCGACTTAAAACCCGTGTTTCGAACCAAGCTCGCGAGAATCCGTTACACGGCGTACGTCACACGTCCGTGACGCCACTGCTGCCGTACGACCCCGAGACGTTTCCAGGCAAGTGTTTACTTGCTTCATGCTAAAATTATAGTGGTACAAACCTAAATAATCTAGTTTACGAATTTACCGATTCCCGATACGTATTGTGACCTAAGTGTTCGATGCTAGATCCCAATGGAAATAATAGTTTATTTTGACGGAAACTGATATTTTCTGTTGGCCCATTTGATGATAAATATCGTGTATGAATCTCGCTGGAAAATACGATTGTTAGTGACAAAAATTGATACCCCCAAACATGCCGTTAAAACTAGAATTTTCTCGTACCTGAAAACGAATAAAATCACCATAAATTATATACATACTGGAATGATACGTTCAAGGGCTTAAATCGAAGCCGACTCGACGAACTTTAACCCTATGTAAAATTCTAATGATTTCTGTTCTGTAACTATGATGATAATTAGATCGGAATGCGACTCTGGACTGCAGTCCAGAGCGTTTCTGATTATTGTGTTCTGTCCCAAGACCTGTGTCACTGTGTTTCCTGAAGTCTTATGTTATGGAACCCTGCAGTAGATTAAATATAATTCTGTTAGTTAAACAAAACAAGTGGTTCCATTCCGTTTCATCGCCGTTTGCTATTTTAAACTGTATTTAAAAGGGCAGAACGTATAACTGTCCAGAACAGATTCAGAAATGACACACTGATATTAAACTGTGTATAACTTTTAACGTACAGATGCGATTGAGGATCTGTCTATTGTGTTAAATACTATATTGAAAACCCTAAATTTCATTCAACAGTATCATCGCTAAATTCTGAGCCCAATTGGGTGCAATTCGTGTCGCGAAACGGACGTTCAGTTCTGAAACTGAATTTCCAGCCGCGAGCACTTAAAATGAAATAGTTATATCTTGAAAACCGGAATCCCGATTGAACTGAAACAAATTTTGATGAATTTCTGACTGAGTGTTCTATTTATCTTACTTGTATCATTTTGCTTAATTCTTAACATATTAATTTATGCAATTTATTTTAGTTCATGGCATGCATGTTGATTCATAACATACAGAGCTTATTGGTAGCATACAATACATATATCATACCCTTGCCATATACTCAGTGTTAGAGCGTGTGGACATTGCATTATCGTGCGTGATAGATGTTGGTTTAGGAGTGACGAGTACACCAATGGAAAGTGAATATTCGTGACAGTGATTAATACAGTGAACAGTGATAAAACCGTGCCATTGGTATACTTGTACACAACTAGATCAAGATCATAAATAGTGTAAACCTGGGGAAAAAGGGGAAATCAAAGTGGAAAGAGTATCGTATTTAGCGGGACCGTATTTAGAGGATGATCATTCGAACCATGATACCGATACGTGTAGGGTAGGATCTAGCGATCCGGCTGACAGGGTTATGTCCCGGGCATGTGGGTCGTTGTCTCGGGTATGTACGAGACTCCTGTTAAACATAATCCTCCTTCCACTATGTGATTTCAAAGATGACCTAGAGACCGACAGGGACACATAACATATTCTGCATCATACAGTGACATAGTGATTACTTGCATTGTTCTTACACCAGTATTACCTCATATACCTGTTTCATCTTATTATAATAATATTGTTATTGTGTCGCTCTGACGACTTGAGTATGCATGCTCAGATCCCGCGGGAGGACCAACACAGGAGACGGATCTAACCCTTCGAGTTCACAGAGATATAGTCTGGTGTACTTCCTATCTTTACTGCTTTCCATAAAAGTGATCGTGAGTTTGACTTTGGTTAGTATTTGTTCTTGTTATCTGTAATGTGTGAACAATAAAATATTAATGTAATTAATTAGTGATGTGATTCCTTTAATACTGTGCTTAATTTACTGATTACCATATAATGTTAGAAGCCGAAGTGTGACTACGGCGGGATGATTCCTAGACCGTAGGAGCATGGCTGGCCTAGTCATCCCTCGTTTTCCGTATTTTGGGAAGCGGGGCATGACATGGTTTAGTTGGTATCAAAGCCTGTGTTTAGTATCAATGGATAACATTAACTAAACTGTATTACGTTATTCTTGTTTCACTACTTTTGTTTTTCATCCTTGAATCTGATCCTATCATTTTGAATCTTCCAGTGATATGACGTCCCCGAACGACCCCTCCTCGGACTCCAGCTCTCAGGACCGCACGGAAAGAATACTTAGTGCACTGACCACTCTCGCGGAAGCTCAGGAGAGAAAGACAGATTTACTCACTGAGGGACTCAGGGCGATTACCGCCGCAGGAGGACCCTCCGCACTTATTACCGCCCCCGAGGGCGCTACTCCACCAGCTTATCAGGCTAGGGTTGGTACCGTATCAGACTTCCGACGGTTACACCCAGCTGCATTCACAGGGCTAGCTGAACCCCTTGAGGCTGAGCAATGGCTGGTGAACATGGAGAATTTATTGACAGCCGCCAGGGTTCTAGAGGAAGACAGAGTGGACGTGATAAAGATTCAATTAGAAGACGAAGCCCGTACATGGTGGTCGGTGGAAGAAAGCAGACTTGATGAGCCGATTGAATGGAGCAAGTTTAAGGAGTGCTTCCTAGATCATTATTTTCCTCCCACAGCTAAGGCAGAAATGGAAGAAAGGTTTATTCTTTTGAAGCAGAATGGACGCCCAGTGGATGTATATGCGGCAGAGTTCAATCGTCTGAGCCGCTTTGCTCCATACATGGTCAAATCAGAGGCCACCAGGGCCAGACGCTTCCTTCAGGGGTTAGATTTCGAGTTGCAGCAGTTGATTGCATCGTTAGATTTGCAGACTTTCGCACAGGTACTCAACGCAACGAGGGTTCAGGAGCAATTGATTACCAAGTTCAGAAGACCCCCAGTCGTTCCAGCACGTACCCACGCGCCTTCTCGAGGAACCATACCGGTTCACAGAGCAGGAACCACAAAAATGAAGCGCCCGTTCGTACCACAGCATCGCCCCCAGAGACAGGGCATAACTTGCGGCTATTGCGGTAGAGGAGGACATACCCAGAAGGACTGTCGCCGTGCCAAGGGACAGTGCTTAATTTGTGGTTCCAGTCAGCACAGGATTAACAGTTGCCCTGAGCGAGCAGAGATACAGGGAGGTTCTGGACCGTCACAGCAGAGGCCGCAGGAGCATAGGCAACCCTTTACAGGTCGCGGTCAGGGACGGGCTTTCATCTTGACCACCGAGCAGGCAGAGGCGTCAGGAAACGTGGTTATAGGTACTCTACTCGTACATTCCTTACCAGCTAGAGTATTATTTGATTCGGGAGCATCGCCTTGTTTCTTGTCTGAGCATTTCACTGATACACACTCAATACCACATGAACCACTAACTAAGGGATGGGAAATTCATACGGGTAATGGCATTATAATATCTAGTCGAGAATGTAGATTATGCCCGGTTGTAGTGTGTGGCAGGGAATTTTATGCGAATTTCCTTCTGATTGGGACAGGCAGTTACGATGCAATTCTCGGAATGGATTGGATGAGCACTTTCCATGCAGTTATCGATTGTCGTGCAAGGAAGGTGATCTTCCGCATCCCCAATCACCCGGAGTTTATTTTCGAGGGCGGAAGTGAATCTTTGGAGCCAACTAAGTATAGAGCCAAGCCTAAGGAGCTGACTGCTATGGAGATTGATAAAACCCCAATCCCAGCAGTTGTTCGGGACTTTCTGGACGTATTTCCTGAAGATCTACCAGGTCTACCACCTCCTCGAATTTTGGAGTTCTCAATCGATTTGATTCCAGGTACAGCCCCAGTATCCAGGGCCCCATACAGAATGGCACCAGTTGAGTTGGCAGAATTGAAGAAGCAGGTTGAAGAACTATTGGAGAAGGGATTTATTCGGCCAAGCGCTTCACCGTGGGGTGCACCAGTCCTACTAGTAAAGAAGAAGGATGGATCGCTGCGAATGTGTATAGATTATCGAGAGCTGAACAAGGTCACAATAAAGAACAAGTACCCAATACCACGCATTGACGACCTATTCGATCAGCTAAGTGGAGCCAGGGTATTCTCGAAGTTGGACCTTCGTTCTGGATATCATCAAATCAGAGTAGCAGCCGAGGATGTATGCAAGATGGCTTTCAGGACCCGATACGAACATTACGAGTTTCTTGTGATGCCGTTCGGTGTTACCAATGCCCAGCAATATTCATGGACTTAATGAACAGAGTGTTCGCAAAATACTTGGACACGTTCGTCGTTGTGTTTATCGACGACATACTTGTCTACTCGAAGACCCAGGAAGAGCACGCTGAACATTTGCGCACGGTACTACAAATTCTTCGGGAAGAGAAGCTATATGCGAAGCTGAGCAAGTGTGAATTCTGGCTCGACAAAGTTCAGTTTTTAGGACATATTGTTTCGGGCGAAGGCATCTCGGTGGACCCGGCAAAGATAGAATCTGTCAGAGATTGGCCAACGCCGAAGTCAGTGGCCGAGATCAGGAGTTTTCTGGGATTGGCAGGTTATTATCGGAGATTCGTCCAAGATTTCTCAAGAATCGTGGAACCATTGACGAGACTGACACGGAAGGACGTGCCGTTTACATGGACAGAGGAGTCCACTCAGGCATTCGACACACTGAAGCAGAAGTTAACCACGGCACCTATACTTACAGTACCAGATAATTCCGGTGGTTTGGTGATACACAGTGATGCCTCAGGGAAGGGTTTAGGCTGTGTTCTAATGCAGCACGGCCGAGTGGTTGCTTACGCCTCTCGACAACTGAGAAACCACGAGAAGAACTACCCTACACATGACTTGGAGTTAGCGGCAGTAGTCTTCGCATTGAAGATTTGGAGGCACTATCTTTTGGGTGAGAAAGTGGAGGTTTACACGGATCATAAAAGTTTGAAGTATGTTTTCACTCAGAAGGAACATAACATGAGGCAGCGCCGATGGCTAGAGCTAATGGCAGATTATGAGTTGGACCTTCAGTATCACCCGGGGTAGGTCAATGTTGTACCAGATGCGCTCAGTCGCAAACCAGCGGTCATGATGTTGACCGATCAGAGGAGCATTATTGAGGATTTCCAGAGACTTGAACTTGAGGTCGTTACGCTGAACGCACTCAGTCAATTTTGGCAACTACAGATGCAATCTTCCCTGGTGGATCGCATCAAGATTGCACAAGCGGATGATCCCCGATTGCAAAAGTTCAGAGAGCAAGTAGAAGCTGGACTGAGAACGGATTTGATTATACATGAAGATGGATCTCTGAGATTCGGTAGCAGACTCTGCATACCTAAAGGAGATGTTCGAGAAGAAGTTTTGGCTGAAGCACACAGTTCAGCTTATTCTGTGCATCCAGGAGGTACAAAAATGTATCAGGACCTAAAGCAGCACTTTTGGTGGAACGGAATGAAGCGGGAAATTGCGAGGTTCGTATCCAGGTGCTTGGTATGTCAGCAGGTGAAGGCGGAACATCAGAGGACAGCAGGATTGTTACAACCATTGTCGATACCTGAATGGAAGTGGGAACACATTACTATGGATTTTGTGACGGCCTTACCACGGAGCCCTAGAGGCAATAACGCTATTTCGGTTATCGTCGATCGCCTCACAAAAGCTGCACATTTCCTACCTTTCCGAGTGGGACAGTCGACAGAATCACTGGCAGAAAGATATATGCAGGAGATTGTGCGACTTCACGGTGTTCTAGTAAGCATTGTGTCAGACCGGGACACGAGATTCTTGTCGCACTTTTGGAAGAGCTTACAGGAGAGTTTGGGAACCTGCCTTAAATTCAGCACAGCTTATCACCCACAGACGGATGGACAATCCGAGCGTACGATTCAGACGCTCGAGGATATGTTGAGAGCCTGTATGTTGGACTTTCAGGGTTCCTGGGAGGACCATCTGCACCTAGTCGAGTTCTCTTACAACAATAGTTATCAGGCTAGTATTCAGATGGCTCCTTTTGTAGCACTATACGGGCAGAAGTGTCGATCCCCAGTATGTTGGGATGATGTGGGAGAACGAAGATTAGTGGGCCCCGAACTCATTGTTCAGACAGTCGACAAAGTCCAAATGATCCGACAGCGTATCAAGGCGGCTCAGGATCGACAGAAGAGTTGGGCAGATACTAGCAGAAGGGCACTTGAGTTCGAAGTCGGAGATCATGTGCTCTTAAAGATTTCCCCTACTCGTGGAGTTATCAGGTTCGGAGGTCGGGGAAAACTCAGTCCCCGCTTTATCGGACCTTTTGAGGTGCTAGAGCGAGTAGGAGAGGTGGCCTATCGACTTGCCTTGCCGCCATCGCTAGCTGGTGTGCACAATACCTTCCACGTGTCACAGTTGCGGCGTTATGTCCGGGATGAGAGCCATGTCCTGGACCATTCGGAACTAGTTCTGGGTACCGATCTATCGTACGAGGAGCAGTCTACTACCATCCTCGACCGCAGAGAGAAAGTGCTGAAGAATAAGGTCATTCCTTTAGTCCGAGTGTCTTGGGGCGGTCGTTCCCCGGGAGAATCCACCTGGGAGCGGGAGGAAGACATCCGTGATCGTTATCCACATCTCTTTGTTTAGTATATTGTATTCTTGTATCCTTGTTAAATTTCGAGAACGAAATTTTGTTAAGGGGGGGGGGGTAAGATGTAAATCCCCGATTCCATCCTAATAAAAGTTTCCTATTCTCTGATTTCCAGTGGTTTCTTTTCTTTTTCCTTCATATTTTGAATTGGTTGTTTAAGCTTAATATGTATATCTGTCCAAACCCTCAAAGCCTAACCCAGGATTTAAATCAAAGCCAGAGTAAATTAAAACTAAAATTTTATCAATAAAATCCTAACCAATTATTTAAAACCCTAAGTCCTACTCAGCCCACACACACTTTACTTGATAAATTCCTTAATAAATTTAACCCTCAGCCCATTCCCTTTAATTTCCCTCAGCCCACTCAAAATTATTTTTGAATTTGAGCCGGCCCGTTTCTCCCCCTGCATCCCACGAAGTTTTTAAAGGGAATTGTTTTTTTTACCGGCCCAATCCCTTCGGCCCGCCTCCATCAGACCCGACCCGCTACCCCCCTGTTCATCTTCTTTAAATTTTTCAACGGTAACTTCCCATTCCTGCGCGCGATCCTATCCCTCCGCCGCGCCTCACGCCCACGCCCACGCCCCCGCTCCTGCCGTTACACCCACGATTTCAACCTCGTCTCCAACTCCTCTCGTCACTCTCCCTCTCCAACTCACTTCTCATCTCTCTCTACACCCACCGAGCCCCTAACCTCGAACAACCCACTGCAACCTCCACCTCCAACGACGACAACACCATCGGCAACCCTCGATCACTCCTCCTCCACCAATCTTCTCCCTCTAAGGCTTCACACTTCATCAACCCGAGCCCTTCCATCAATCCAACCTCTGCACACAGAAACCCATTACCCGACCGAGCTCGAGTCACCCCTGCACGCCTCCACGACGCCGGCGACCCCCACCACGTCGTCGACCTCCACCTCCTCAGCATCATCACCCTCACCACAATTCCCAAGCCCCACTGCTTAATCTCTCCCTCTCTCCAAAACCACACAAAACCCAAGATCACCCAAACCCATTTCCAAACATTTCACTGTTGCACTTCGCCGGAGCGCCGCCGCCGACCATCGTCAATCTCAGCACCACTCAAGAGATCCACAGAGCCTACTCTACACTTCCAGCACGCACAAGACGACTCCGGGAAACTCCGACGTAAAACCCGTGTTTCGAACCAAGCTCGCGAGAATCCGTTACACGGCGTACGTCACGCGTCCGTAACGCCACTGCTGTCGTACGGCCCCGAGACGTTTCCAGGCAAGTGTTTACTCGCTTCATGCTAAAATTATAGTGGTACAAACCTAAATAATCTAGTTTACGAATTTACCGATTCCCGATACGTATTGTGACCTAAGTGTTCGATGCTAGATCCCAATGGAAATAATAGTTTATTTTGACGGAAACTGATATTTTCTGTTGGCCCATTCGATGATAAATATCGTGTATGAATCTCGCTGGAAAATACGATTGTTAGTGACAAAAATTGATACCCCCAAATATGCCGTTAAAACTAGAATTTTCTCGTACCTGAAAACGAATAAAATCACCATAAATTATATGCATACTGGAATGATACGTTCGAGGGCTTAAATCGAAGCCTACTCGACGAACTTTAACCCTATGTAAAATTCTAATGATTTCTGTTCTGTAACTGTGATGATAATTAGATCGGAATGCGACTCTGGACTGCAGTCCAGAGCGTTTCTGATTATTGTGTTCTGTCCCAAGACCTGTGTCACTGTGTTTTCTGAAGTCGTATGTTATGGAACCCTGCAGTATATTAATTATAATTCTGTTAGTTAAACAAAACAAGTGGTTCCATTCCGTTTTATCGCCGTTTGCTATTTTAAACTGTATTTAAAAGGGCAGAACGTATAACTGTCCAGAACAGATTCAGAAATGACACACTGAGATTAAACTGTGTATAACGTTTAACGTACAGATGCGATTGAGGATCCGTCTGTTGCGTTGAATACTCCATTGAAAACCCTAGATTTCATTCAACAGTATCATCGCTAAATTCTGAGCCTAATTGGGTGAAATTCGTGTCGCGAAACGGACGTTCAGTTCTGAAACTGAATTTCCAGCCGCGAGCACTTAAAATGAAACAGCTATATCTTGAAAACCGGAATCCCGATTGAACTGAAATTTTTTTTGATGAATTGCTGATTGAGTGTTCTATTTATCTTACTTGTATCATTTTGCTGAATTCTTAACATATTAATTTATGCAATTTATTTTAGTTCATGACATGCATGTTGATTCATAACATACAGAGCTTATTGGTAGCATAGAATACATATACCATATCCTTGCCATATACTCAGTGTTAGTGCATGTGGACATTGCATTATCGTGCGTGATAGATGTTGGTTTAGGAGTGACGAGTACACCAATGGAAAGTGAATATTCGTGACAGTGATTGATACAGTGAACAGTGATAAAACCGTGCCATTGGTATACTTGTACACAACTAGATCAAGATCATAAATAGTGTAAACCGGGGGAAAAAGGGGAAATCAAAGTGGAAAGAGTATCGTATTTAGCGGGACCGTGTTTAGAGGATGATCATTCGAACCGTGATACTGATACGTGTAGGGTAGGATCTAGCGATCCGGCTGACAGGGTTATGTCCCGGGTATGTGGGCCGTTGTCTCGGGTATGTACGAGACTCCTGTTAAACACGATCCTCCTTCCACTATGTGATTTCAAAGATGACCTAGAGACCGATAGGGACACATAACATATTCTGCATTATACAGTGACATAGTGATTACTTGCATTGTTCTTACACCAGTATTACCTCATATACCTGTTTCATCTTATTATAATAATATTGTTATTGTGTCGCTCTGACAACCTGAGTATGCATGCTCAGATCCCGCGGGAGGACCAGCACAGGAGACGGATCTACCCTTCGAGTTCACAGAGATATAGTCTGGTGTACTTCCTATCTTTACCGCTTTCCATAAAAGTGATCGTGAGTTTGAGTTTGGTTAGTATTTGTTCTTGTTATCTGTAATGTGTGAACAATGGAATATTAATGTAATAAATTAGTGATATGATTCCTTTAATACTGTGCTTAATTTACTGATTACCATGTAATGCTAGAAGCCGAAGTGTGACTACGGCGGGATGATTCCTAGACCGTAGGAACATGGCTGGCCTAGTCATCTCTCGTTTTCCGTATTTTGGGAAGCGGGGCGTGACAGGAACCATGGTAATAAATATGAACAAATGTTACAAAATGGAATGTAGCATGTCATGATACATAAACATGGTTTAATACATAATTAGTAAAATTGTAATCAAGTTTAGCATAAACTTGTATGTAAATAATTGCGTAATAATTTATAAAAGCTCAAATCCGATAAATGCTTTCATAAATAATAATTCATATTAATATTCCAATTATTTTCCAAATTATATGTATATAATTATACCATTCCATTAAAATTAATTTCCATACTTTTATAATATTCATAAAATTTATTATTTTATTATTTAAATTCTAAAAATAATATTTTATATTTTCTGAAATGTTACACTAATTTTGATTCTTATTCTCTTAACTATGAATGTTCTAATTATGAGATCCTTGCCGCTTTACAAAGTAATGTCCCTAAAGAAGTTGCTGCTCCAACCGTTCTTCAAGCAAGAGCTTCTGCCCCTAAAGATAAAAGAGCTAAAACTTCTGATGTTTGGAAAATTTTGTAGTACAAACAGTTGCAGGTAAAGACGAGCGGGCCGTTTGCACTCATTACCAAGCAGATTTTATTTGTGCCACTTCAGGTGGAACTATTTATCTAAAAAGATATTTAATCAAACACGAAAAAGCTGATTCTCGGCAGACGATTCTAAGTATGTCGTTTAACTCTTTAACTATTTTTTCTTATTTGCAAGATACTAATAGAAAAGAACTTGCAAGATATGTCATACATGCTGAACAATCATTTAGTTTTGCAGAAAACAAAAAAATTGATAGATTGGTAAAAATGCATATAATCCAGCATTTCAAAGAGTACCTAGAACAATACTTAGAAGTGATGTTTTAAAATTTTTCATGATGGTAAAGCCAATTTGATTGATATTTATGCAAATCTCAAGAGTAAAATTGCATTATTTTTTTTATCTTTGGACAACAAATTGGGATATGAGTTATATTTGTGTTATTGCACATTTCATTGATAATGATTGGTTTTTACATAAAAGAATTATTGGTTTTTTAAAAATGGAGCATCTACATAGTGAAAATAATATAAGCAATTGTATTTTGACTAATGTACGTGAATATAATATTCAAAATAAAATATTTTTTATTAGTTTTGATAATGCTACTAATAATAATTCTGCTATAGCAACTTTAAAAAATAATTTAAATCCTATTTTTAATGGAAAATTTTTTCATCAAAGTTATGCATGTCATATTTTAAATTTAATTGTGCATGATGGTCTTACTATAATTGATTCTAATTTAGTGAAACTTAAAGATGCAATGATATTTATTCAAAACTCTGGATCCCGAAAATAGATTTTTAAACAAACTAGTACCCAGTTAAATTTAAAATTTAGATATTTCAAATTCAGCATTCCAAATAGATGGAATTCCACTTATGAGATGCTGAAATGTGCTTTAAAATATCGGGAGGCCATTACTTTGTTTTATGAGGAACAAATACCCAATAATAATTTAGAGAATTATGATTGGTTTATTTGTGAATATGTTTTGAAATTTATAGAAATATTTTACAATGCAACTAAATGTTTATCCGGTGTTTATTATCCTACTATATGTTTAGCAGCAGAACCGTTATTTTATATTAGTAAGATTATTAATGAGAATGTAATTGATCCTGAAAGTGCATCTGCTGGAATGTTACAGAGAATGCTTACGAAATTGAATAAATATTGGCGAAAAGTTTATGCATTGTTTTGTTTAGCATTTATTTTTAATTCTAAACATAAAAAAGATAATTTATTTTTTTATTAGATGGATACCATGAAAACTTAGGTACTGATATAGGAGATTATAAAAATATTTTAGATTCTTATTTGTATGAATTATATGCCATATACGATGCACAATATGATCAAAACAGAACTTTTTCTTTATCTTTTTCTTCACAGCAAACTTCCCAAAAAGGAATATTTCAGTTTTTGTAGCAGAAAAAACAAAGAACAACCGTTTCTACTTCTTCTACTTATAATGAGCTTACAATGTATTTACAAACATATTTCAGTAATTTTCTTACCACGGACCAAATAGATAATTTTGATATTTTGGATTGGTGGAAAACAAATGGACACATGTATCATGTGCTTTATGCCATGGCTCGTGATTTACTAACAACTCCGGTGTCCACGGTATCTTCGAAGTTTGCTTAAGATTGGTTCGATACATAAGCTGGACAACAACACGTTAAGAGTATTGAAGACTCTGACACTGATGAAAAGTAAAGATCGATAGAAGCTAATCAATTATTATTATTTTTTATTGAATTCTATTTTTAATTTTTTTGGCAACTGTATGAGGGGTAAGATTTGCCAAACTTATGTGCCCCATCAAAATATTTTTTAATTAATAAAATATTTAGGTTATGCCTGGGACCTACACGAAATAAGAATTAAAAAAATGTCTAAAACTTTTTCATAAAATTAAAAATTTACTCTAAATTTTTTAAAAATTATTCAAAAAATTTTAAACCGGCCTGAGCCTGACCCGGCCCGGTCCGACCCAAGCTGGGCTGGATTCAGGTTTGGAGGCTTTAGGCCCGGCCTGAAGCCTGGCCAACCCGGGCCAGGCCGGCCCGATAGACACCATGAGTTTATTCCCAAAAATTGTCCAGCCAAACAAGGGCTCAATCATATCTCCCCTCTCCTTCTAAGTTCGAGAGAGAGAGAGAGAGAGAGAGAGAGAGCGCGCGATGGAAGGCGCCGGAGTTCGATCCCGGAGCTCGCAAACCCCCTCCCCCTCCCCCTCCTCCCACTCCACCGCCTCCGCCGCCTCCGCCCACCACCACCACCACCACAAGCGCTCCACCCCCAAGTTCCCGCCGCCTCCCCCCAACGACGACGAAGACACAGCCGAGGAGCCCTTCGAGGAAGAGGACGACACCGAGGACCCCGATCTCGACGACGACGACCCCGACATCGACGAGGACGACGAGGACAAGATCGACAATTCGTCCTCGATCAGGGCCTTCACCGCGTCGAGATTGGAGCAGCAGCAGCCGAACCCTAAGAACAACGCGAAGCCGCCGAAGAGCGAGGTGAAGGCGGAGGTGGGGCCAGGGGGTTGTGTGGGGCCCGCTACTGCTCAGGGTGGCCCTCTGATGGTGGTGAAGGACGATCCTGCCAAGGGGATCTTCACGGATAATATCCAGACCAGTGGGGCTTATAGCGCCAGAGAAGAAGGTCTTAAGAGAGAGGTTAGGTTTTTCTTTTTCTCCCCTCACTTGATTCAAATTTTTGATCTCCAGGGCATAGTTGATAAAAAGTTTCGGTTTTTGATGGTTGTGATGATTAAAATCGAAATAAAAGTTCAGATTTTTAGAGAATTTTGTTGGTTACATTCTTCGTTTTGTTTATTTGCTGGTAGTGCAGCTTTAGTTTGATTACAAAAACACAATGTAGCTTAGGTTTAGATTGAGGAAAAAAGGTTCAATTTTTATGGTTGGGTACAGCAATAGGCCAAACTTTAAGGTTTTGCTCAATGTAATTATGTTATTGTGATGTTCTTTACGTTTCATTCAAGAAAAGAGTTCAATTTTTTTTTCAGTCATCTGGTGAATTATGGTTATTGGGTGTTAATTTATGGTTAGTAGAACAAAATTTTGGTCTTTATGATACTTTAGAGGAGGACTGCGTAGGTGGAATCAGTTTTGTTTCTTCTTCTTCTTTTTTATTTCATGCGCGTTTAGTGAAAATCAGATCAGCAGGTGGTTCCTAATATAGTTATTCCTTATGCGGTTTGGGAATTAAATTTAGGAAAAGAAAAGATTCAAATTTTCTATGCAAATATACCTAGAGGCCGATCTTTAAGGTTGTTTAAATGTAGGTGCAATAGTTGTGCGTTGCTTGTTAATGATCATTATGCTTAAATAGAGTTAATTTCAAACTTAGTTCTTTAAGTTTGTTGCATTGTGGGTTTTGTTTATCTTTTGACAATTCATGGTTGACAATGGTTTAATTTTTATGAATCAATGGATGATGGCTTTGGTGGAATTAATATGTTTTGAATTACTGGATCTTGTAGAAACTGGGCCACTTCTTAATATAGCCATCTCTTATGCAGTTGTTGGTTTGCCTAGAGAATCGGCATAGAGCTTATTTTGCTTTATGCTTAATTAAAGAAAAAAGGTTCAATCTTTTATGTCTCTGGTCTTATTACCTTTGTGTACTTGAGGTAGGTTTGTTTCAAGGAATAGCACCAGCCCTATAGTGCATCCTGAAGCTATATTTTATGGACCTTCAAATAGTTTAGAGGCTGAGGTATATGCTATTAGTAATGCCATTACATCCTGTATCAAGGAAATTTTTTTCGATTCGGTGTTTGATTCAGATTATTTGGTTCTCAGTTCTTTAAATAACTTAAAATTCAAACTGCATGTATTGGAAGTCAAGGGATAGAGTCAATCATCCACTTTGGTATCTTTCTGAACAAAAATGGTAATATTGTTCCTCCATTGATCAAGAATTTCGGTCTTTGGGAAGTATCATGATCATCCAATAAGAAGGGTTTCAATTTATTCAAATGAACGATTTGAACACCTATTGATTCTAACAACTGATTGCAGGGTTGATCATTCAGACCTTTCAATTCATAGATGTGAATTTCAGACCTATGAATGGGGGTATTTCCGATACACACAGAAAAAGAGAGGCGACTTGGACAAATCTTGTTTGTCGATAGCCTCGGACCAATCAATCGAATATTGATTAATACGTAATCGATCGAACACTACTTAGAAAAAGGTTCCTCGGTTCAGAAACGAAATGTTCTAAATGTTCATGGAAATTCTTGCTCCCATTGGACCTTTGTATCTATATGCATCCGGATCCCGATTCATATATCTCTCAGTTCGAGAAATAAGAGGATCAAACCATTTCTTCCGACTCTTTTTCAAATTCGATAAATATTGGTTGATCGTATATTTCATTATAGTTATGTGATTCAGAGTATCATTTCCTATTTGATCTGTTTGAATTCCATATTCGAAGTTGCGATCGGATCTATTCATGAAAAAAATTCGATTCGATACATTTCTTATGTACCCATAGGTGCTATATTGGATTTGAATCAGATTTCGGATCAATCTATATTGATTGATTGCCTCCATGATGTTGTTGCTAGCAAATACCGCTGTTTTTAGTTTTGGATCTTCCAAATAATTCCTGTAACAGATCCGGACCGATTTTTTTTCTGATCCTTAGATAAAAAGATTCATAATTTCCTTCTAGGCTTTTGCATTAAATTAAAGACACCACAGTCCGTATATTCTGTACTTAAAGGGGGTGGGGATATTGCTGATGGGTTGAAGTGTTGAACAGTCATAAATGCTCAATAAAGTTTTCAGCCATCCCTATTGTACCCTGTGTTCGACGATTTATTAGTTATCTGTATTTAACATGACTTCATCTAGATGCAGAATTAGATGATAGTAAAACCTTTTTCTACTAAAGTAGTAGTACTCCTTACTCAATGCACTTGTTTTCTCTGATCATAAAACTCTAACAGGTTTTATTGGGTCCAAGTAAAGTTCCAGCTGAAAAAAATACAGGCAATAATGTCATTGAATTTATTTATTCATTTTTCAGGAAGATGCTGGAAAGCTCAAATTCATGTGCTGTGCAAATGATGGGATTGATGAACATATGATTTGGTATGTAATGTTATTCATTTATGCTCCCTATAAAGGTCATGATAAATGATTTTTTACAGCTTTGAAATCTAACTTTTTAATATTCATTTCCGTTTTTGGCTTCTTCAGGTTGATAGGATTGAAAAATATATTTGCTAGGCAGCTTCCTAATATGCCCAAGGAGTATATTGTGCGTCTTCTCATGGATAGGTACTGCCTTGGGTTTTCTGTGGATACAAATTTAGATTGCTGATATAACTTACTTCACTGCTGTTTGCGGATTTCTCCTGCCAAATTAGTTGCATTTCTCAAACACTATATGGTTACTAGTAATAAAGATTATCTATTATCTTAATACTTTATTTATTTGTCCAGTTTTTCTTTTCTTTCACTATTTGTAGGACCAGAACATATAGTTTGGCACCCCGGATTGTTGGCATAAAGTTTGTTACTTTTGTTTCAGAGTTATTTTTCAATTTTTAATTGAACGTTAAGCAGCAAGCAATGAATCAATGTGAATTTAAGTATACTTATCCACTTTATTCTAAATGAAGCATTGGTGTTTCCTTAAGAACTTTGAGTTTTAATGGTAAACTAGCTTTGCATCATAGCTGTAAATTTCCTGTGGAATCTGAACACATCAATTGTTTTCTGTTGGTTTTAAAGGGTTAAAGTTGTGAGCTAAATATCTATTTCAAGTGGTACTTAGAAAATCATTTGAAAGAAAGAATAAATTTTTTCTTTATAAGCCAAAATGTTTATGGAATGTATAAGATTACCTTTCATACACAATTGCTCTGCTATTTCCCTTCCTCTTGAGGAAAAGTTGTGAAATTGAAATTTGAGTGTTCCTTGGCAACAAGGTTCTTTTGATAGCGTTGACAAATTTTGTTATGGCTTTGCTTTTTGTTTACCGTCACTTCAATTAAGGGCTCTATATATCTAATTTGACCGAAAATCAACGTAACTCATTCCATTAAAATTTAGCTTCTAGAGGTCAATATGGGTCACAAACAAGAAAACTTGGAACCCAATATGTATGGGCTAAGAACATGATAATATAAGCACTTGGGAAAGGATGGGGGAGGAGGCATAGGATTGCACGTGTACAATTGCCACCCTTAATAAAATTAAACATATAAGGGACAAAACTATAGTATCTCCCATCATGATCTTCGATACAAGGGGTAGTATAGTTATCTCATCTATTCCTAAAAGTAAATTTATTTAATTAAAAAAATTAATATTGCTATCGTCATTATCTAATAGAAATTGGGATGGCTATTGTAAATAACTCACTTTGATTACAAAAAATAATTGATTAAGCTTTAAGAATATTGAAGTATTTATCTTGATGTATACACATGTTTTCACTTTTCATTATGAGCTCAATTTTATACAACTGATGAGACGTAGAACTGTTTGCAGCAGTCTAATCCTTTGAAGTTAAGTTGGCTTCTCAAAAAGCTGTTTTACGTGAACCCACGAAAACATTTTATGTGTGTAATGTTACTCATTCTTCCGCTGTTTTTATGTTATAACTTTTGCAGAAGCCACAAATCCATGATGGTTATTAGGAATAATATAGTGGTTGGTGGGATCACATACCGCCCCTACATCAGGTATTAAGCTGTTCCTATGATTTATCTTAATATAACATTTTTATTGATACTGGACAGATCATGATTTACAAATTTTTGATGTACTATTTTAATGCTATAACTTATTTATAGCTGACATAACTGAGCAAAAATAAGCAAAAATAAGCAAAAACAGTTAAACATTGAGATGACAACTTTGTTAACTACTTAATTTTGCATTTCACACATCAAATGGAAAATTATTTTGTTTCATACATTCTTTACAGACTCACAGTTCATGTGTCAGTGTACATTCGTAGTTCTTGTTCTTGATGTCCTTCCATTATAACTTTGTATAATATTTGCTGGGTTCCATTTCATGTGCTGCTTTTGGAATTAGAATTTTGTGATGATAAGAAAATAGTGTTGAAGATAATTGTG
Organism: Agapanthus africanus; assembly: GCA_030015575.1. NCBI lineage: Eukaryota > Viridiplantae > Streptophyta > Magnoliopsida > Asparagales > Amaryllidaceae > Agapanthus > Agapanthus africanus. Next base: position 134,023,559 of record JASDDO010000004.1, on the reverse strand, counting down.
AAGATTCACTCTCCAAAGGTCTCACTCCTCACCAGTTCTCATGGCGGAATACCATCTCACATGGGAAAACTTAGGTTTTCAACCATTCAATCAACTCAAAATGCCATCTATCTCTGGGATCTCTGTAGGTAGGTCATTGCTAAGAAAGGGTCTATAATACTAATAGACTCTGACACTACACTCAACTGTAACCTGATATACTTCTACAAGATGATCTGTACGCTTCTGACTACTCTCTAACTGGCTTGGGGACATCCAAAAGTGTCCCTAGTAGTGGGATACGGCAGCAGATTGCTTAAAGTGGAACCTTTAATGGTGGAAGTCTAGGAACAAAGGTATCTATATGAGCACAATACGGATCCAACTGTTCGCTAATTAACTGATAGTCATAGCGGGCTCCTTAAGACACTGTCCTAGGCAGCGAGGGTGTTGAATCAAAACATTATTTTTGTAGTCTTGGTGCATAATTTTACTGATCATTAAAACCCATAATGATCATGATCATGTTAATTGCGGGTACAATCACGAAGGCACTCTTCTCCTAACTGGAGCCCCAAGGGAAACTCTAGATATATCTTGTGCAGAATGACTATAGGCCCAACTCTAGGAGTCAAACTAGTCTTGCATAGAGTTGGAGGGTACTATTTCATCGGATAGTCAATCATTTCGTCACAGAACTCAACATACTGTATATGCCCTACCATTTACCAATAAGTTCTAGCTTTCTCTTTTGATTTCCATTTGTAAGCCTAAACTACTCTAATCAGAAAACCATGTTACAAAATTCATCCATGTCAAACCAGTTACAGACAGATTACATGTTTTTTAACCATAGAAGTCATAGGACCCCAACTCTAAGACTATCTTATCTTTCCCTCTCATAGTTATTGTGCACATGATTTTCTCGCGTAAAAGAATATTCATACTGACCATAATCATCATATGAGTCATCATTGGTATCCCTATTGTCTTAACAAAGAGCTTGGTGATAAAAAAATGTCACGCTTTAAGCTTTAGCCCCAAAATTCCTACTATGATAAGATCAACAAACCTGAGTTCTGATAAGAACTTAGCATAGTCTGACTACATACTGTGTTACTGCAATTCATCTAGATTAACCAAGCACACAAGATATCCGTAGAAATAATCTACCAATATTCAATGAATCAGAATAACTCCACAACAAGTGCTCACATTCGAGAGGAAGAGAACTAGCGAAACATTATAGATATTAATGTGAGTAAATCTAAAGGGTGTAAATTCGTTCAATGTCCCTTGCATGTATGGTATCGAACCGACGAAAAGCTTAATGATGGGAATATATGGGATGTAAGCAGAAAATATTGAGGCTATTCTTTTTCACCCTAATCAATTATTAGCTTTGTTTAATTTCTACTGTTTAGAGAATTTAGAGTTGTAAAGATTGTACAAGTCCGTAACTAGTCACAAACCGTTGAAGCTCTATGCCTATATATCCAAGATTTCATCTTTATCTCGACCCACGATCAAAATTATTCCTTTATTTGACAAAGACCTGGCCTTTTTGTTATTTCTGTCTTGTTACTGAATTAGTCTTCATCTCTTTTGGATGCTTTCTGGTGGGGTGCTTTTGAATTAATAGGTTGTTAATGGCTGATTTAATGAAGTTAGGGATTCTGAGGGGCTGGTTTGGATGCAAGGAGGCATTGAGTGATGTTGGCTGTTGGGGCTAAGCGAGGATGACAAGTAGAAAGCTGTGGTATTGATTAATTGGTGGTTGTAAGGGGAATATATTTTTTGTTGTTGATTGAGTATGGTTGATGGTGGTGTTGGGGTTTATCTATGGTAGTGGAGGCAATCTAAGGGTGCTGATCGCTGTGTAGTTTTTTTGGGAAGCAAGGTTGTAGGCGGTGGAAGCTTGTAGAGCTAAATTTTGTTCGGGAATAAGGCTTGTTTTAAATGTTGGAGATTAAAGCGTGCAAGATCTAACGGCTAGGATCTGACACCCTGCAGAAGACGACTATTTGCAAAACAAAATAAAAATAAATTAGCAATTAACTACTTAAGTAAATTGGGGAGTTTAGGGTCCTTTATATAGGAAGCCCTGATACAATTTAAGATAAACTATAAAATATTCTGACATAAAAAATATAAAAATATAAACCAACATTTGAGTTTAAACTGTTCCCCTTATCTAGAGTAAACTACTCCTGCATTAATCCAACCTCCAATTGCTAGTCTAGACCCGGCTGCGCAGCTATATATGCTGGTAGAAACTTAATCTCGATCAATTGCTTTCTATCTTAGGTGCATGGCTGATCCACATAACTTTTCTCTACTGAAAAGAATTCACCCGATGGTGAATGGAGGTGACAATACTGCTCAAGTATCTCCGTGGCAATTTTCTTAAGCTCTCCGTCTCGCAATGGTTTTGCGACTAGTTAACACTTGCGATCTACAAGGGTATAACTTTAAGTACTTTGTAGATAGTAATAACTGGAAAAAGCTAGTAACTATTAGCTTAATAGGATTAAGTACAATATCTCTCTCCTTTGTAATTCATAAAGCAGTGGTTGTGGAGTTATTTTGGTTCGTGTTCATCGGTATTTGTACGGATACCTTGTGTTGTTGTCTGCTTGGTTCATTTAGATACATCACATTGGCACCTACTATAATCCATGCAACAACGCTTTTGATGTCCAAAGGTTAAGTTTGACTGAATGCTAGATAAAATACTAGTAACTATTTTCAATATCTGAAATTTATGAAAGTCACTTATAGGGGGAGCATCTTGTTTCATCGTTCATGTCACATGTTACATTTGGCTTCCCCTGGCACCCTCCTGTTTTGTTCATAGCTAATTCTCTATATGCATATTTTCTCTCTCTTTCAATGTGTGTAAAGAAATGATTAAATTTGCAAGATATTCATCTTTGAGGAAGTATATTCTCTGCCAATATATGATCTATGGGCTTCATTTACGTAAGTGGGAGAATCTAGTTTAGAGACACACTGATAATCTTAATATTGGGTTTAAATCATTATTGTTATACTATGCATTATACTGTTTTACTTTGACGTCTGGATATTTTTTCTTTCATTTCCACTTCCCCCCTATATATATATATATATATATATATATATATATATATATATATATAATCACTGGTTTGTCTCTGAACATGTTTCCCTTGATTGCTTACAGTCAGAAGTTTGGTGAGATTGCTTTCTGTGCTATCACAGCAGATGAACAAGTCAAAGGCTATGGAACAAGACTGATGAATCACTTAAAACAGCATGCTCATGATGTTGATGGGCTCACTCATTTTTTAACTTATGCAGACAATAATGCTGTTGGTTATTTTAATAAGCAGGTGTGATTTGTCATAGTTACTTTTATTAAATGTTTTTTTTCTTTGACTAAGCATGTTTTCACGTTTACTATTTTTTATTAGACCAACCAATCTCGTGTCTAAGAGCCATAAATGTGCTCGCGTAGCTTGAAGCTCAGCTTGTTGAAAGCTCGTTTGGACTTGTTTGTTAACCTAAGCTAGCTGAGCTTGCATATACTTTTAAGCTCATTTCAATAATTGAACGTGCTTGAGTATCATGCCATCTTATTAGCCTTTTCTTTTTGGAAGGGGGAAAACACACATTCAGAGACATTAATCACACTGGAAAATGAAAGAGAGCGAATATACTTATTCAGCAGTCTATCCGTTTTATTTTCAATTCCTTCATAACATTTTATGAGTGCATTGATTCTTATAATATTTGTAATTTTTGAATGATATTGCAAAGGACCGTATTTTTCTTCGAGTTACTGCTGTTTATTTGTTCTTTGCATTTGTAGATAAAGCAGTTAAGATAATTGTATTGGAAAATAATTTTCCTACCAACACTTTGACATCTCACCCTCATGCTACCCAAGAGATGGCGCAACTTTTTAGACAACGTGGAGTCCAACCAGGATTCATGTGGGCTCTATGTTGACGTATCTCATTCTCTTGGGTATGATGAGGGTGGGATGCCAGGGTGGGTAGGAAAAGTATTTTCCCTACTGTATTTGTGGAACTTGGTTATCAATATATATGTTGCCCAAACTGTCATATTAATACTTTATAGTTGTAGCATAAAATCCTTTTCTGTTTTTTATATATCTTTTATCCCGGTCTTCGGAATATAGCATCTTACATGATAATTAAAGGTTACTATATGCTTTTATATATTCATTGTAGAATTACTATTTTAATCCCATATTATACTGACATTGGGTTGAATACATGTTCATAGGGCTTTACAAAGGAGATAACATTGGACAAAGAAAGATGGCATGGGTATGGTCATTGAATTTGCTATCTCTATACACCTGAACAGGAGTGATTAATCGTATTTTATGTGTAAATGAGTAGTCCTTTTATTCCTTGAGATTTAAGCTTTATGGTAGTAGTTTTTGGCTTTCATAAGTTCTGTCCTGAACCTTAACCAGTTCTCTTTAAATTCCCTGCCTCTATATGACACGAATTTATGCAAGGCTGCAAATCCCAGAGCTGTTAAATTTATTATTTTAAATGCCACTATTATTTAATGCAATCCACACCCAAACCAAAACACTGTTTTACTGCTCATCGGTAATTTTCTTTTATTAACCTTTTAGATATATTAAAGATTATGATGGGGGCATACTCATGGAATGCAAAATAGATCCGAAGCTTCCTTACACTGATCTGTCTACGATGATTCGCCGACAAAGACAGGTAAACAATTAATTTTCTAGTTAAGTTACATATTGCATGTGCCGAATGGTAAATCCTTGTTATACCGACTTACTGTAAGCTTAATATTAAAAATTGGAAAGCGTTTTCATAAATTAAAGTCCAATTAAGTCTCATCTTTGACATTTTCAGGTCATTATAATCTTTCTTGTTTATTGTGCTTGACCCTTTAAATTCGTCACCTTGTAGTTCTCATCCAGCTCAGATATTCAAATATGGTTTATACAAATTAATTGAAACACACCCTTTTTTTTTTATGTAGTTTCTCTTTATATACCCTTTCTGTAACAATTTTTTTAGCTATCTTGGTGATGTGCTTATGTCAGCCTTTTGGTACCCCCAACCCCCATCCTTTTTTAACCCAAAGACCAATTTCATCGACCTGTCTTAGTCATCGACATTTTTGTAGGCAAGGTTTGAAATCTTGGGATCGGGAGACCCTCATTTTTCAGGTCGGAATCGACAATTTCAGTTATATTTTTTAGCTATCTTGGTGATGTACTCCTTTGGTACCCCAACCCATTTAACCCCAGAGAGACCAATTTAGCTAATAACTAATAACTAATTATATTCATAACACTCCCCGCTAACTGGAGCGTAGATATCAATCTTGCTAAGCTTGGACACAAAACGAGTGGAAATCGATCGAGGAAGAGATTTGGTAAGGATATTTGCCCGTTGAGCCGAAGAGGAAACTTGTTAGAGTGCAACAACCTTATCTGCACCTCGTCACGAGTAAAGTGGCAATCCATCTGGATATGCTTGGCCCTCATGAAAAAAATGGATTCTCAGCAATGTGGATTGCAGCCTTGTTATCGCAGAAAGTGTAGTTGGAAGAGAAGAGAGAACCACAGGATCTGGTAAGAGAGAGGTAAGCCATACCAACTCAGCAACTGTATGTGTCGTGGATTTATACTCGGTCTCAGCAGAATAACGAACCACTATATTCTGCTTCTTTCTTCTCCACGTAACCAAGTTTCTTTCTAAGAATACAAAGTAGTTACTAGTGGAACGACAATCATCAATAGATCCAAGCAAAGTCAGCATCTGCAAGGCTTTGAGCGACAACGTAGATGATGGTTTGTAGAGAAGACCCTTTCCTGGAGAACTTTTGATATATCTAAGAATATGCTCAACTGCCTTGAGGTGAGGTCAAGGATTCTGTATATTATGACTCTTTTTGATAACGACAAGGCAATGTCCGTATGAGTGACAGTAAGGTAAATAAGCTTCCTAATCAGATGTCGATATCGTCTTGAATCAGGCAGTGGAGGATACGGGGGAGTGCTCAATCAAGATAGCTTGATCGTGGAATTCATAGGGGTGTGCTGGTTTACATCCCAGAAATCCTGTCTCAGATAAAAGATCGAGTGCATACTTGCACTGAGAGATGTAATCTACCAGAATTCCATGATACTTCAATTCCAAAAAAGTACCTAAGTGGCCCAAGGTCCTTGGTATGGAAGTGTGAAGTCAAATGTTTTTTCACCTTGGAGATGCCGGCAGAATCATCTCCAGTAATGATAATATCATCAATATACACCGGCACAATCACCATGTCTTGAGGATGACTGTGTAAAGAGAGATGTGTTGGTGCGACTGCGTTTAAAGCCAATCTGTTGTAGAATCGTACCAAATTTTTCAAATCAGGCATGCAGTGACTGCTTTAATCTATATAAAGATTTATGTAGGAGACAAACCATAAAGTCGCTCGGTCGCTCAAACCCAGGAGGCTGCTACATGTAAATAGTTTTCGAAAGATCGCTATTAAGAAAGACATTCTTCATATCAAGCCGATGAAAGAGTCGTACCTTAGAGAAAACTAATAATATAAGAACACAAACCGAGATCAATTTGGCAACTGGCGAAAAAGCCTCAACATAATCCAACCATACTGCTGAGTAAAGTTTTTGGCCACCAATTGAGTTTTGAGGCGGTCAATCGTCCCATTTGGATTTTGCTCGACAATAAAGACTCCGCGACAACCGAAAACCTTTTTATTTGAAAGCGGAGGTATAAATTTCCATATGATTAGAGCGCAGTGCGGCAAGCTCCTTTAATATAACTGCATGCCAATCTAGGTGCAGAAGTGCTTCCTGAACAGAGGAAGGAAAGTTGATGGCAGACAAGGAAGAAACAAACTGACGAGTAGATGGTGTCAGTCTATCATAAGAATAAAGTTAGAAATCGGATGTGTTGTGGTACAGGAACGTTTACCCTTGCGCAAGACAATTGAAAGAGAGATCATCTGAAGGCAGCAGCGGTGGAGAACCAGGAACAGTGGACTGTATCGGAGTACTTGTAGAAGAATCGTTACGAGTAGAAATGTTGGGAGGTGGTGGTGTTTTTGGGTCACGATAGTGATACACCTGTGGATAGGAGGATACATGCTGAAAACTAAAATACATAGATCGAACAGAAGAATCAAGCTCCGAGGAAGATAGGTGAGGAACATGGATTATAGAAGTGGGGTGTTTAACAGGTGGTGGAAAATATGCTTGATCTTCTAAGAAGGTCACATCACATGAAGTACAAACTTTAGAAGTGGCAGGGTTAAAACAAACATCTTTGTTGGGATTGTGAGTAACCTACAAACACTATACGGGTAGTTCGAGGATTAAGTTTGTCTACATGAGAACCTAGAATAAGAGGATATCATAGACAACCAAATATCTTAGGAGAAACAGTAAAATGCTTGCCCTGTGGAAACGAAATATAGAAAGGGGAATGGTTGCCTAGGACCGAAGAAGGCATGCCGATTGATATAAAACAAGGCAGCTAAGACCGTAAAATTCCACAATCGTTTAGGAACATGCATATGTAAAATAAGAGAACGAGATACCTCAAGTAAATGTCGGTTCTTCTGTTCAACAATCTCATTTTGCTGGGGAGTATAAGAACATGAAGTTTGATGCAATATACTATGGGTCTGATAAAATGCAGTAACTCCGTGCTAATATACTCTTTAGTATTATCTGAACGAAGAACCATTACCGAAACTTCAAATTGATTAGTAATTTTATTTACGATGATTTTAAAGGTAGACAAAAGTTCAAACCTATTACGCAGAAGATACAACCAAGTCATACGTGAATAATCATCGATAAATATTTATAACCAAACACTCGGAAATTTAAAGGGTCTCTAAATATCGGAGTGAACTAACGCAAAAGGTAAATCATGTTTTTTATTAACTGGAGGATAAAATGAGCGATGGTGTTTACAAAGAATACAAGATTCATAACTGAACTCTGATAAATCAAGAGAAGGCAGTATAGTACGTAAAGAAAGAAGAGGATGACCAAGTCTTTGATACCACTGGATAGTAGAGACAGCTGCAGATGTACTGAGAATGTGATCAACGTAGTGCAGTCCATTCTGTTCATGCCCCACCAATCCGCTATTTTGTCAGAAGGTCTCGTATCACAAAGTGAGATGGATAAAATTTTACAGAGCAGCTAGAATCATTTGTAAGTTGACGAATAGAAAGTTTTGTTTTAAAGATGACACAATTAAAGCATTTTTCAGGTGTAAGATAGTGATAAATCAGTAGATCCAGAGACAGGTGTGGCATCACCATAGCTATGGAAATAAACTTGTGAGGACTAGAAGAAAGGTCAGACGGTCCATCACGAGATATGCGATGTGAGGCGTCGGAATCAGCGACTCACGAATTAGAATGAGAAAGGAACGATATACCTGACGGAGTAGAAATGTTGGCAGTGGTTATAGAAGAGAAGAAACGACGCAACTGGCCCCACTCAGCACTTGATAAAGGTGAATGGCCAGCAGAAGAGGAAGGTCGGTCAGTAGCAACTGCTGTGAATGTCTGGTGAGCTGTAGGTGTATCATCAGGGTAGCCATGTTTCTCCCAATATCTGTCTTTATGATGATTATTGTCGTTGCGATAAGCACAGTAAAGTCCGGCATGGCTACGACCACATCCACGGGATTCACAAACACGAGCAGTAATAGAAGCACGTCCACGAGCAGTAATTGAGACCGAATCAGAATCCATGATGAATGGCGCAGAGGTAAATCACAAGCGAGCGAGAATAAGTCTGTTTAACATCCAAGCGAGTACAAACATAAAGAAGTCAGAGCAAGATCGAATAGATCTTCGTCATTAACTGAGAGGAGCAGAGACGACTGTTACCATGCGGCTGTTGGCGAAGGCTAGGACTAGGGTTTGAAGGCAGCGATTGGTATGGAGGAGGTGACATCATTGGAGGAGGTGGTTGTCTACAAGCAGAGGGCAGCGGCCATGGAGGCTGCGGTGTAGTGAGGGTTGGTGCGTGGTGCTGGTATGGATGCAGGTGGGTGCGGATGCTGGTGTTGATGCAGTTGGGTGCGGGTGCTGGTGCTGGAGTGAGTACTGGTGTTGATGCAGGTGCTGGTCCAAGTGGGTGCAGCAGGGTGCGGTGAGGGTAGGTGCATGGTGCGGTGCCTAGAGGAGCATGGTGCGATGAGGGTTGTGCTGCGAGGACCGTAGGAGTGGGGGGCAGAGGAGGGGCGTCTAGGGCAGCATTGGCGGTGGCTGAGGGCAGAGGAAGGGCACAAACATAGAACGTAGGGTTAGTGTTTGGAAGATTAGGGTTTTGGTGATTAGAGTTAGGGTTCCGCTCAATTCTTTTCAAGGCTCTGATGCCATGAAAAGAACAAGAGGAAATAATTTATTGGCTTATTAAATCATGAATTCATATATATAAACATATATGAACATATATGGAGGGTCATGGACCACCTTTCTTGTTATAGCTGATGTGGGACTAAACCTAATAACTAATTATATTCGTAACAGTAGGCAAGGCTTAAAATCTCGGGATCGGACCCTCATTTTTCAATTTCGGTTATATTGGCCATCTAGGATCAAAAATATTGAATTGATTTTGCCGGTTGCGATAAAAAATATCAAAATTCTTTAAAATATGGGAGAAGTGTTTAGAAGAATTTTTTCAACATATTTTTTTAAAAATTAAATAGTTGTAAATAAAGATGATTTCTAATATATTTAGTTACAACTCTAGACGTTCTTGAAAATTAGTAATATAAATTTCAAAGATTTGAATAGTTGAAAATAGAAATTTTAGATGTTATTGTTCTCAAATTTATTACTTGTCATATGCCATGCTAAGAATTAAATTGAGATTCCAATTCTAGACATTCTTTTCTTTTGTATTAATAGTAGAGATTAATTACAATCATATATTCAAATAATCAAATATAATTTTCTGAAAATCTAATGGGTTTCTTTGTATGCTAAAGTTGGCATCATAATTCACATACTAAATTAGATTTCTTAATCATGTCAAACTTTTTCCGTATATGATGGGTAATTATACTCATTTTTACAACAAAATATTTGAATAGATTTTTGATGAAAAGATTAATATTAAATAAAAATTGCATTGCACAAATATCATTTTTGGGCATTTTTGAATTAGAAGAGCGTCTTTCAAACTTTAGCAATTAAAGAACGGCAACTATACATTAAAAGTGATCTTTTGACCTTCATTTAGGATATGCAATAAATATGAACATGAAATTATATTATTTTGCCAAAAACAAACAAGTAATTGTCTTTAGACAAGGAAGTGAAAGTCGTAATAGGTTAAATATCCAATTAGTTTAAATTTAAATCCAATCAAATTAAACCCAAACCCAAAATCAAATCCTAACCAAAGTAAACCCAAAACAAAACCAAAGTAAATCCATAGACAAATCAACTTAACCCAAACCCAACCAACCCCCATACCCCGCAAAACAAGGAAAAAAGGGTAAAAGAATCACACTTCTGTGATGGATAGCCGCCATGGATCTGCTCAAGAGGTTCCGCCTTATTTGTTTGTCAAGTTCCACCACTGACTGCTCCAGATCTCCTTCCGCTGATCTGCTCATGAGCTAACGTCGTCGATCCATTTAGGTCTACCTCTCAAGATTTGATCCACGAGACAACCAAACATCTGTTCAAGATCTATGCTTTAAAACCCTAATAGACGTTCTGTTGTCTCATGGATCGGTAGGATCGATCTGGATTAACTCTTAAGGTATTTTTGTACCTTGGTTCTAGGTTTAGAAGTGCCGTAATAATGTCCATGATGTGGCGGTAACCTGTACTTTTTATTCCTTTTTTCCATATTAACCAATTTGTTGTTATTATTTTTTAGGTATACTTGGTTGGTTAGCTGTTTATTTCACGGTTTCACTGATTTAGAAAACCACTACCTCAATATTTGTAAATGGAAAGAAATTATGACATGAATTAAGATGTATAATTTAGTATATAGAATGTATATGCATATTTTCCTTCTTTCAATAGGAAACTTGTTAAAGGGTGTAGATAATGAGAGATGTTAACATCTTCTTGCTATTGGATCTGCTTTTGTCTGGAACTACTGTTCCACAATTTTGGTCCTCTTTGATCGATTCATCTTTTATGATCTTTAACTCTTGTTATGACTTATGGGCATATTTCTCAAGTCATTCTAATTTTATATCGCAATTCACAAGTAGCTTGATCAGATATGTGCTTCTTTTCTTTAATTTACAGGCAATCGATGAGAAAATTAGAGAACTCTCTAACTGCCATATTGTTTATGCTGGAATCGACTTTCAGAAGGTTCAGCTCCAAGCTCTTATAGTTATATGCTATTTACTTGTTCATCTCTAACTGAAATTGTAAAGACTCACAGTTAAGCAAACTTTTATAATTCATTCTAATCAAAACTTTAGTTGTTACAGAATCATTTATATTATTTAAACAATATCAGCTAACAGCTAATATCATCTATTAGCTAGTCTGGACACATTATAATTATTAATCTTATACATTATTATTATTATTAGGCTAAATTTCAACTTGCTACCATGAACTATAGGCACTTTCCCCACATGATATCATGAACTTTCAAAATGATGGATTGATAGCATAAACTTTCAAAAGTATAAAAAAACCTTAAGGCGTTCACGGAAAATTTCAAAATTACCAAAATACCCGTCTTTTTTTGCAGAGATGGTCTTTTTTATTCTATGAGTCTTTTTTTGCACATATAGTCTTTTTTATTCTATGAGGGGTATTTTGCCAAAATACCCTTCTTTTTTTTGCATAGTCTTTTTTATTATATGAGGGGTATTTTGCCAAAATAACCCTCCCTTTTTTGCAAATACACTCTTTTTAATTATATTAGGGGTATTTTGCCAAAATAACCTTCCCTTTTTTGCAAATACACTCTTTTTTATTATATGAGTGGTATTTTGGTAATTTTGTAATTTTCCGTTACCATCGTCGGGGGAGTTTTTGGATACTTTTGAAAGTTTATGGTATCAATTCATCATTTTGAAAGTTTATGGTATCATTTGGGGAAAGTGGCTATAGTTCATGGTAGCAAGTTGAAAGTTAGCCTTATTATTATTATTATTACCAGTAGTGGTAGTCTTACAAGTTGCGATTCTATCATAAACATCCCAAACCTATAATTTCAAAGAAGGCAATAACTTGCTTTGAAAAGAGGAGGGGAAGGTGCGAGGCCTAAATAGACCAAGTATCGGTAGGACAAAATATCACTTGATGAGCATGACATATGGCAAGTGTTGAACCATTGAAATTAAGAAACAGTCACCGGTTGATAAGTGTTAATATAAGGAGAAATGGGAAAGGAATTAAGATGGCTTCGGCTGCACCGTCTACAAAACTTGTTCGAATCTATTTGTCTAACAATGTGCATATAGACCTGTCAAAAAATACCCAAACCCGATAACCCCCCAACCCAAACCGGAAATTAATTGGGTCAACCCGACCCAAACCCGATATGTTTTTAATCGGGTTGGGTCAGGTTGACCCAATTAATTAACGGGTCGAGTTCGGGTCGAGAACCATGACTCGGGTCGACCCATTTGACCCACTTACTAAAAAGTAAAAAGTACAACAATAGATTTACTATGATTATATTAAATTACTAAGTACATCAATGCTTTTTTCCTTTTAGGTTATAATTTCTTATGGTTTAGTTACTTTAGTAAAGCAACAAAAAGAAAAATTAAAAGGTAACTTGGGTCGGGTTGGCTCAGGTCCACACGACCCGTTTATTAAAGAGGTCCTAAGCGGGTCCGGTCGACCCAAAATTAGGCGGGTTGGATTTGGGTCCTCGAATGACCCGTTTATTAATAAAGTCGACCCGAACCCGATTATGATCGGGTCAAGCTTGACCCGACTTGATCATGACCCCTCTGTGTATCAAGCTAACATAACTTGGGTATGAAAAAGATTTAGAGATGGGATGAATAGAAAGATGTTATAGAGTCGATTATATTAGGAATTTCTCTTCTCCACCATGTGTTATGTAACCAGATTACAATAGCACTAGCATCATTACTATACAACCAATACTCACTATTCTAAGATGTAATATAAATATTGTCTCATCTTCTCACTTAAGATTTTTTCTAAGTGGATCTCTTTCTCTTTCTCTCTCACACACAAGTACATATGCCTATCATGGTGGTGGCAAGCCATTCTCTCATTGGCTCCTATTTTTCCTAATTTAAAAAAGTCGCAATTTAACCCATATCAAATTAAATAATTGGTTAAAGCCAATAGAATAGTTCCACTTCAGCTCCAATATACATCACTTTAGGCTCATTTATCCTATTCACACACGTGTAGGCATGTGTCTGGTGTGTGCTTGTGTTCTTAGAGCATTATATTATATTAAAGATGCTTTACTTTCTTATTTATATATGTAGTCCCCGTGACACCCTTTCTCTTTTCCTTTTTCCAGAATGAAGCCGGTATTCCTAAAAAGCCTATCAAAGTTGAGGATATTCCTGGTTTGAGTGAGTAATATTCATTTATATCTTGTTTTTGCTTTTGAGCAAATCTACTGCCTTAATTTTTTTTATTTTACTTGGAGTTGCTCTGTAACTTTTTTTGGGGTCGAAATTTTGAAACACATTCTACAATAAATGGCACATCACTTATTAAAGAAAATGACCACATTTATTCCTCTTGCACGGATATATCTACTTGAATTTCATATTTTTGCTTCCACTGGTGCATCTCCTCATTTTTAATTCAATGCCTTGGTGGCGGTGTTATTTCAATTTAACGATCCATTTAATGCCCAAGAAGAAAACACGTTTCTTCCAAAGTATGAGTTTGCGTTTTATATCTTAAAGTATTTTATGTTACAAAACAAAACTGTTTTGATTCCATCTAAATACTTCCATTGGATCAGACAATGTTGATGCTTATGCAGTGAGATCTGCGTGTAAGTTATTCTCTATCATGGTTTGGAATCTCGGCCGATCCGATCCAAAAAATGACCATCCGAGTTCCGGTCCGAGTTATATTCGGTTTACACATTTGATTGGCAGGTTTCTTGTATCAAGTTTATCAATAAATTAGTGGGTTTATTAATTAGTTATTGGGTTACGGTTTATTTGACATCATTAATTGCTACATATTTGCCAAGTATTACTAAAAACTATTTTAGACACCATTACTTGCTATAGAGTTTGCCAAATTGCTTATGGTGGTTTTACTATTTATTTGTTTTGTCAGACGACGTAAAGGTCCCTCGAAACAACTAGATTGACGATAAAAAGTGTATCCAATGACCATTTCTTATGTTTATCTACCTATGGTCAATTGTTTTGGATATAATGGTAGATGCCCGAGACCAAGTTACTATTATTTCTTTCTCCTCCCTCATGTTGAGTTTTTCTTTATTATTCAAAGGGTTTCATATATATACAAATACCGATAATTGAGATTTTAAATCTGTTTCTCTATATAAAGTCCATTCAACCTTATAAACCTACAGATCGTTATAAAAGGTATTAAGATCATCAAACCTTCTAAATATTGATATAGTTATGTAAGTATAGTTTGAGAGTGTAATTGACTAACTAATGCGATTAAATTTCAAAAGTTGTGGATTGTTTATTGAATACCAATTTTTTGCATCTCTACTGTAGTAACCTAAACCTAAGAAGGTACGTGTGTCTTCTTCTCCCTTTTTTCATGAAATAAAAAAAGAAAAATGTCTCCAACCTCTCAAGTGGTCAGCGTCATCCTCTCTTTCTCGCTTGGTAATATAAGTTTGCATTTATGCTTTATGTACAACTCCCATTAACACAGACATGTGCACTGCAGGCACAAACATCTAGACGTTATCTATGATTTCAAGTTTGAACACATAAAAAACATTTTATTGACCGCTACGGGGGTGTTGGTCTTAGATAATTTTACAATCCAGAATTTGTAAATGAAATGACCGACATTTCGATAAAATTCTTTTGCATTCAAAATATTAGTCATTTAATTTCAAAGTTCATATGTAATTTAGGGCAATGCATTTAATATTGGATGTTAGCCGGTACTCAATCGACGGAGGTTCGACGAATGAAGATCGATGGTGGAGGTGGCAGCGAATGCGATCGTCGGCCGCCGACGCCGATGGTCGGTCGGAGGCGGAGATCGGCGGTCGGCGGAGGCGGCGATGGCGTCGACGGACGGGGTTGGCGATTAGAGGCGGAGACGGGCGGCGACGACGGCGTTGGCGAACGGGGACGACAATCGTAGGCGGCGACGGGCGATGGCATCGGAGAACGGGGACAACAGTCGGAGGCAGCGACGGACGATGGCGTTGGGGACGGCGATTGGAGGCGGTGATCGGGGACGGCGTCGAAGTTGGCGGCGAATGGGGACGACGATTGGAAATGGTGGCGGTGAACGAGATGGCAATCGGAGGCGGCGAATGGGGACGGCGATCGGAGGCGGTGGTCCGTGATGGCGGCGGCGAACAGGGACAGCGATCGGCGGTGGCGACTGGAAGTAATTGGTGGCGAACGGGGACGGCTATAGGCGGCGGCCGGCGCTAGTGGTGGGGACGGTCGGCCGGCAACCGTGATGGGGACGGTTGACCGCCGGCGGAGGCGGGGACGGTCAGCCGACGGTTGATATCCGGTTAATGATGGCTGCAGCCGGTGGTGACGATGTCGGGAGGAACGGTTTATTTAAATTTTGATCTATTATGTAGAGCATGTCATTTTAGAAAACCTAGGAGTACATGGTGATTTGAAAATTGATTGGTTTTTTTTTTGTACTATAAGTTGAATGATGAAGTCTAAAATCCAATTTTTCGTATTCTAAAATGCGAGTTTCTACTAACACTATTAAGCGAACTCCAATTTTAAATAGCTTGGGACTAACATGAGTTTTCAAATTCTGAAATTGTATTTTCAAATGGCTTGGATCTTACACCCCCTACATGACTCATTACGTAAATGATAGGCATTTCTATACAGGGACAGAGCTAGGATTCCAAGCCTGCAGGGGCAAGCTAAAACTATAGCGAAACCTAAGAAATTATACAAGTAATTGCTGATGGAAAAAAAAACGGTGTTCATTTTAGTTGAGAATGTATAATTTAAATAATTGTTATAAAATTATTAAGAGATCAATGAGATATGTATTAAATCACCTATTATATCGAAAATCTACAAGCATATATATCTAAAATCAGCTTATGCTGATTCACACAGAACCATTTTATTTGTAATCAACCACAATAAATATAAAAAGGAAAACGTAGTAACAATAAGTAAAAATATTTCTATAATAAAGAAAAAAATGTGCAGTTCATGCATATATAACTATATTTAGATTTTTTGCATCTAGAAATATACTAGTAAGCCAAAGTTTGGAGAGAAATGCCTGATAACTTCTAAAAATTATAGGTTATGAAAATGATTTATTTATAAAGAATTTCAAGAGCTTTAAATTCTAGAGGATGATCTTGATTTGGTATGATACATAAATAATAATCAATATTTAGCATCCAAGGGTTAGTACCAAATTTCAACAACTAAACGAAGGCATGGATAAAATATAGGCTGGGGTAGTTATAATCTGATTGTTGGGATATTTGCTTTTAACGTTAAGCACCGCATTATAGGGAAGTTTCAAATTGTTCAGTATTAATTTGATGTTGCTGCAGAAATATAACGCAGAAATTATAGAAGGTTAAGAACGAAGAAATTTAAGGGGGGACGGCCGTCCTTGCAAGCCTCTTTGCCTCCGCCCCTGTTTCTATATATGTGGGTGCAAATTACAAACAAACAGCAGGCTTTAAATATTTAGCATGAAAGTTCTTGAAGATTGAAAATAATTGATAGTATAAAATTCTATCAATATGTAGACACATATGAGAGATCTAACATTTGACAATGTGAATTAATAAATGTTAAAAACTTAGGCAAATATTGAATTTCTATTTAAGATTCAATTTTATGTGATAGTTGTTTTAACTAGAGCATAAATCAGCCATTCAATCTTCTAGTATATTCAAATATTATTTATCAGAAATTTAGAATCCAAATTACCTAAATCAAGTTATTCCAAAAGCTATTCAATAATAGTTAGCTAGCTAACGTTCCACTAATTAATCCAAAGAGACTAATTTAACTTTTTTACCTCATGTAACTTTTTCTTCACCCCTAGCATAGGATCCAACTTAGATTAATTGACTTTTTGCCACGTTCATGTGAATCAACCTAATACAAATCCAAGGGGTGATGCAAATTAATTTTACAAGAAATTGAAGCAAATCAGACTAGAGTGAGATGATGTTCTTTTGATCCCAAGAATAAATGGATTATATGGTAGCTGAAGTCAAATTTGATTGCCTCATATGAATTGAGTTGAATCAATCCAATATAAAAGAGCCCCAAACTTGGTTGGAATTTTGCGAAATGATGACAATGGGGTTTGGTTGGTGGCAAAGACAATAGAAAGACATGATATGAAAAATATCTACTTTCAGAATATACCAATGAATGAATGATTATTGAATAGTTGATTTAGATTTTTGACAGATGGGTTTTCTCGTTGTTGTCATATCATTTGGTATGATGTATGTGTTTTGGTTTGAGAAGAGAGTCCTTTCGGGAGTGTTTTCCTTGAGTGTGAGGCCCATCGTCATATATATGTTATTTTTTTTATTTCAAAACCCATATCCACCAAGTTTCATATTTGAAGGAAGAGAAAAGAAAGAAAGAGATTATTCTGTTCTTTCTACCGCCAAGTTCAAAGCATTTCTTCGTTGGATCCTAGTTCGATTCAACTTCATCCATAAGATCCAATGAAAGTTCGTCACCTCGAGACCATTTATTCTTGGAATCAAAAGAACGTCATCCTTGTCAACTTTGTATTGCTTCAATTTCTTCTTAAGTTGGAATTTTTGCTTTTCCGTAGGTTTTTATACGGGCAAAATCACATCAAGGTTGAAAGAGTCCCTTGCGTTGGATCTTGTGCCACAATGTCAATACATTGTTTACCCCAGTAAAGGTTTCTTTTCAATGTGTGACATTTGTGACGTTTATAAAATAAATAACATATATCCTTCTGCTTTCTAATCAAACATTTAAAGAACATCTTATTGATAATTATGCCACTACGAAGTTTATAAGTAAATCTTTCTTTTCAACAGGTAGCATATTTTTGATGTAAAGGGAATAGATAATGAATATCCTTTCGTTTTCTAACTAATCAAATGTGCAAAAAATGAAAGCTCCTTTTTACAGGGGATCAGGGTTTAGGCATAATGTCTCAAATTGCCAAAATTAGTTTGACTTCTCTAAAAATTAGTATTGGTTTGTTTTAGCATCGATAACCAACTACTAGCATTTCCCAGATTGATGTAGAACTAAGTTGCTTCATTCAGTAGTTAAAAATGACATCTGAAAACTAGCTTTTGTGGCCTTTTATGTGCCTAATGTAAATTAACTAGTTTACATCCATTGTTTTAAATGACCGAGACATTTTCAAAATGCCGTCTACAATGTCCCATAACATTGAGGTAAATATAATTTATAGCGGTTTATGGTCAATGTCTCGTATATTCTGTTTCATCCGACACATCGCCTGACATCTCCGGGCTTTCAATTTTAATGTGATGCTAAAGGACTCAAAATTTGTATACATGTATTTAAAAAAAACGACTTCTTAATAGACCTCTTATATTTACGTCATTGATCATCATGTGATCAATTATTTATGTTCAATACCAGTGTGTCCATGAATATATGCTTATGTGAAATTAGATGGATAAAGGATGTTTACTGAATGCAAAACACGTCAAATCACATATATGACTTAAGCTTCCATCTGATATTTGTTAAATGTTTGTAATATATCCATCCACCATCATACTCTAAATTTCTTCTGCCAACATTAACCAGATATACACAATTAGAAACTATGTTTATATCAACTTCCTTGACTATAGGCAAGGTAATAGTATATGACAAGTTAAATTTGCAACTTGGTTTATTATGATAATAACATCATTTTTTCGTTATGTTTAATATTAATATCTTTTCCTTATGTGAGTTGTTTCTTTGTATACAGGGGAGGCTGGTTGGACACCTGATCAGTATGGCCACTCACGATACAAGCCAGCAAATGCTACAGACAGTGCTGCGTACCGGGTACAGTTGAATGCTTTTATGCGTGGGCTTCTAAAGGCAAGTTTTGTGTTGTGATATTCAAAATTACCTTTTTATTTAATAAACCCGCAATACTTATTCCCATGAGGAACTTGTGTATACCTTGCTCTATGTTCAAAATAGCATTTTAACGAGAAAAATACAGTTAGCTCGGAATGGAAATCTTTATGAAATGCTATGTTATTGTTTGTTAGTATCTGTGGTTATAACTACCATTTTGCTTTTCTCAATTTTCACAGCTGATGACTGATCATCCTGATGCTTGGCCATTCAAGGAGCCAGTAGATGCACGTGATGTGCCTGATTATTATGATGTCATTAAAGACCCAATGGGTAAGTGGCCAAACTTCTGGGATTTTGTATTCCAATTACACGTAATCAAACTTTCCAAACCTTCATCTTTGTAGAAATACTGAATGTTTCTTACATTTGTTTGTCTACTTCAACTTAAGGAGCAAACACAACTCATAGATTAAGTTGATAACTTGATAAGCCTAGACCAAGCTCGTGCTGATGTGTTCTGATAGAATGTTGTACAGTCTATACTCGAAGAGATAAACTAGAAAAAGAAAATGCTCAAAAAATTTAACTGAGACCCATGTGGGTTTTGTAGAGGAAATACTTATTTTTTCTCAAAAACTTTTTTCTACTATTACTACAGTAATCAGTGAGTTCTACGCCTTTTAATTTGGTGTCAGCATCATATGTAAGCATGTTTTTGAGATGGTATGCTGTATGTTTCGAATCATCACATGATCCATCAGCTATAATCTTTCTTTTTCCTGTTTTCCTTTTTAGTTCAAATATGATATATTCATCTCATTCCTTAATTCCATAACAGAAGAAACATCAGCTGTACTCTTTATTTCCTCTTTGTCCCTTTACTATGCTGACCATCCTTTGCCTTGTAGTCGGCGCATATTCCCATTTAAATGGATAGCTAGTTAATGAGTCAAGTTTAGAAGATTAACCATTTTCAATAATAAAACAAATGAGCTTTTATTAAACCCATGGGCCAAAAATATGCAGATTATTGGATTAACGTAAAAGGTGTCAGTTTTGTTTTAAATGTATGCTACGTGATAAATATGCAATGTTTTAAAAGCGGGAAATAAAATTGGTGCGATTGGAGTCCCTGACCGCTTAACCGCTGAGAAATAAACAATGTCTTATTTTGGTTTCATTTTGTTATGTATTGTAAATTGTTTGTTAAAAACATTGATTCTTTTGACTGGCTTCTCTTGAGGCGAGCATCAAAGCTACAATCGATATTACTCAAAGCCAATATTTGAAAACTCAAAAGTGAAGCTGCGAGCTTAAAATTGAAGCTTCTCGAAAACCCTAGTTTTGAAACCAAATCAAAACTTGAATTTGATTCCTTACTTCGAAATCTCCAGATTGAGAGAGAAAGAATACAATGTAAAAAGAATTGGGGATCCGGGGATAACTTAAATGTTGTTATCACACCAAATGATATACATAGTCTAAAGAGGGTGCAATAATAGAATTACGGAAACCACGCCCATAAACTTTTAAATTCACCCCAATCAATAAGAAAGAGTATAGTTATCTGATTAATGGGGTGAGAGCATCCCCCCATTTAAGCACTTAAAAGATGAGCGTAAAAAAGCGCTCCGCCGCTTAAGCGACCTGTCTTTTAAAAACACTCTTTGACATGTCTGTAGTGCCGTGTTTGAGCATGTGATGCCATGACAGATATAAATATATTATCCATATCATTTCCTGGTTGATGTTCCATCCTCTCGTGTTTGATCTGACATATTGTCTCATATATTGTGACTCGAATTCTTAAACATGAAATAAAAAGGACTCCAAAATAAGAATTCATGTATATTTTGGTTTCTTTTTGGCGCTTATGTTTAGTCAGTAATCTCTATGTAGGGAACATTACATGATCATTAATTATTTATGTTTTGTAGGAGTGATTGTCCAGTAATTTTTGTATATGTCGAATTAGATGAACAAGGATATTTGATTAATCTAAAACTTGTTAAATCATATTTAGGACACATAATATCCATCCAATATGTACCGAATGATTTTACTATATCTCGATATCCACCATTCAGCACTGAATTTTTCTGGCCTGCTTGAATCTGATATACGAAAATTTAGAACATTGTGCAGATCATCCATTAAAAGGGTGGAGGTTGGATGTTGAAAGTTCCCATAATTCGCAAGTCAAACCCTAGTGAAAAAAAATATAAGTTGGTATGGTGGAAAATAAGTGTACTTATTTCCAATTTTTTGTTCTTAATAGTATCCAAATTGTATTAGTTTGTACCCGATTTCATTGTACTCCCGATATAGCATATATCATTATATCCTATATTTCTTCAAAAGCCTTGATATTTAGTATACTTTTGAGATATGGTTTCTGAATATAGTTTATATGCAGATCTAAAGACCATGTTAAAAAGATTAGAATCGGACCAATATTACATTACTTTTGAAATGTTTGTTGCTGATGTCAAGAGAATGCTTGCTAACGCACGTACATACAATGCTCCGGAGACGATCTATTATAAATGTGCAACAAGGTATATGTTAACACCCTCCCCCTCCCCCTCTTTTTTCACATTATTATTCTTACTAACCCCCCCCCCCCCCCCCCCGCTGGTTTAGGCTTGAGAACTATTTCTCGAACAAGGTGCAGGCTCATCTCCTCCAAACATCTACCAAGAATCCATAACACCTTTTCATGGAAAAGCTAAATCGCGAAATGAGCTGATAGGATCATTTTCTGCTCACAGGCCTTTATTACTAATCTGTAAATTATAGTGTTACTCTTGGGTTTTTTTCTAATTAGTTAATTTAAAGTATGAGCCAAGAGAGCTGACTTTAGTTGACGACTTTGTAACATTATATCCCCAGAGAGTTGACTTTAGTTGACGGTTTTGTAACATAATATCCCTACATGCCCAATTAATATCAATTGAGGTGGTATTGTTGATTGAATTGGTCTTTTCTTTTATGCCACAAATTTATATATCAGGCTGTATTATGTGTTAGTTTAGCTGGGTGAGGCTATCATGTCAGTAAGATTGAAAGCTGATCTTGTAAGTTGTAACAACTAAACTGAGATAGTGCCCTTGCTTCACATATTTGGTCGAAAATTCCCTTAATTTCAGAGTGTTTTTGCTGTTCGGGATAAAGGCTCTTTGGCGGTGTACCAAGTTGTATAGTGCAATGCTGCTACTAATTTTATCTTGGGTTTTTCTAATTAAACTTGCTGAAATAATGACTCTGTTAGGTCAACTCGAAGGCCATGCATTCATAAATTTCCCTATCATTTCCTTTCAATCATGCCTCTCCCCTATGTGGAATTAACTATGAAGTATCCGAGAAATATTTTTATTTAAAATGTACAAGCTGCTAATTTAAAAGTCTAAGTTGTGTGTGCGGAGAGAGAGAGTGAGAATAACGAAGAAAAGAGGCCTGAGGAGGCTTTTTCGTTATGTGGCGTCGAATATATATATCCTTCATGAAATTTTCGATGATCGGCATCCATCATCTTTATGGCATCCATCATCATCTTTATCATGTAAGATGTGGTTGCACCAAATTTCATGTGATTCCACCACATTTTCACCGTTGGATTAGCAATGTAAAATGTTCTATTGTCGTTAAACCGTTAACTTTGCACCCATTAAATCAACAATGAAAAAGTGATGGAATTATATGAAATTTGGTGTATCTATATCTTACATGATCATGATGAAGATGAAGATGATTGGTGTCGATCGTCCGAAAAATTTGTGGAGGGTTATGTTTTCGACACTATAAGACTTCTATGGCACCCTTCCTCCATTATTCTCACGCGCGCGCGTGTGTGTGATGGACGAAAGAGACTAAATCAAAGGCGAAAAAGTAGTAGTCACATGAAATTTGGTGTGCCCACATTTTAGATGATAACGATGAAGATGATAGATACCGATCGCCGAAAAAAATCAGGAAGGGTATATTTTTTCGATGCCATAGGAGGAAATTCCCTCCTATGGTCTCTTTCCTCCATTATTCCTCTCTCTCTCTATACACAGCCTCTCTCTCTCTCTCTCCCTCTCTCTGTATCTCTCTGTATATTTATATATATAGAGAGAGAATGAGAATAGGTGACATTGGAGACCATTGGAGGGGATTTCCTCCTATGGCGTCGAAAAAATACATCCTCCGTGATTTTCTTCGACGATCGCCATCCATCATCTCCATGTTTATCATCTAAGATGTGGCTACACTAAATTTCATGAGATTCTACCATCTTCTCACCGCTGAGTTAGCAAAATAAAAAGTTCTATTGTTGGTAAACCGTTAATTTTGCACCCATCAAATCAACGGTTAAGAAGTGGTAGAATCACATGAAATTTGGTGTATCTATATCTTAGATGATAAAGATGGTGATGGGTGCTGATCGTGGGAAAAAAATGGTGGAGGTTGTATTTTTTCGACGCCATAGGAGAGAATTCCCACATATGGCCTTTTTTCTTCATTATTCTCGTATATAAGTAATGGAGGAAAGATGCCTTAGGAGGGTTTTTCGTCAGACGACGTCAAAAAAGTACACTCTCCATTTTATTCGACGCTCGGTACCTTCCATCTTGATCTTCATGGTCCAATATGTCGATACACCAAATTTTATGTGATTCTAAAATCTTTTCACCGTTGATTTAGCAATGTACAAAGTTCTATTGTTGGTAAATCGTTGATTTTGCACCGGTAAATCGTTGATTTTGCACCGCTAAATCAACGGTGAAAAAGTGTTATAATCATATGAAATTTGGTGTATCGATATATTAGACGATGAAGATCAACATGAATGGTGCCAATCGTCAAATAAATTGATGGAGGGTGTACTTTTTAACGCCACCTAACGAAAAAAGCCTTCTAAGGTATCTTTCTTCAATTATTCTCTTTCTCTAGAGAGAGAATAATGAACAAAAGAGGCCTTAGGAGGCTTTTTCGTTAGGTGACGTCAAACATCTATATCCTCCATGATTTTTTTTGACGATTGGCACCGATCATCTGTTGGATATAGGTGCCTCAAGGTAATTATTGTAATTGAAGGAGGATCTATATGAGGGAACAATCTTACTCGAGATGATAATATCTGGTTTGTCTTTATCTTACATGTGATACGTTTTATTCATTATCACGTATCGTTAAGATATGAGATAAATCCCTTAGCATTTTGCTTAACTACAAGGACGATGATGGAGATCATACCAGTGGGGCCTGGGTAGTCGATAAGCACATCTTTAAATGTCCCTAGTCGTGTAGGAGTATCGAGACTGGGCATTGGTACTCCAGTTTAGACTAGGGTGTATGTTTCCTGGCCCGGTTGGAGGGTGATAGCAGGTCCTATATCTATTGGTGTTTGATACCGAGGATTATATACAGGTGCTCATTGATGAGTTACACTGGACAGACTCACCGAGAACTCTTAGTTGGTAATATACCAATGTCAGGTAGCAGTTCTCTGGTGACATGAGTACAGGGTAGTCCCTACGACCTGAGATCGCCATAGTGTCTCATGTGTCACCGTACTTAGACTTCTACCTTACCACGGCTCAAAGGAATCGTGCAAATAGGTTTTTATTGGGTATAGTCCCGAAGCACGTGGAGGAAGTGAGCGGATAAGGTGATTTGTCTCTCCCGGTGTAGGGAGTTGATGTCGCGCTGTAAAGGACATGACAACAATCACAAGTTGGTGGCCACCGCAGTGGAGATAAACTGATAAGTGTTGGAGTTTCTTAGCACCCTCACTAGGTTTTAACAAGCATCAAGTATGCAATTTTAAAAAATCTAGAGTGCTAAGGAATACAAACCTAGAATCGAACTAGAGGATTAGGGTTAAACTAAGTTAACATGCTAAGTATCATATATAAAATAGTGTCTAACACTAAGAGAAAAAGAACTACAACTTTTGTAGACCTCTCATTCTCTTCTATATCTCCGTGTAGATGTCCTTGGACTCCTTGGTTCCACTCGAAGCTTGGAACACGTCCTCTTGTAGCCTTTGTTGTCCACGATGATCCACCCGGAGTTCCTTACACTCAAGCTCTTGCATCACTTAACCTAAGTAAAAGTGAGGCAAACTACCTATACAAGTGTGCTAGACTAATATGGATTGATGAAGTGGGTATTTTTCTCACTAAAGATCCTTTCTCTGTCTTCCTCTTTCACTCATTAGAAAAATGTAGAGAGCTTGAAGGAAGAAGATGGAGGAATGACTAAGCTTAAGAGAATGAGAAAAATGAATTTTATTAGAGAGAGAGTCACACTCACCATCTAATAAATATGAGCCAAGAAAATATCTTAGATATTTTGAGAGTGAGTTAGTGGAGGATTAGATAATGAACCATGATTAGTGGGATCTTTTAAGAAGAGTATAGAACCATGGCTTCATTATTTAATTTCCATTTACTCAAAATCAATAAAACATCTAATATTTTTTCATGTGAGTTTAGCATAGTCATGTCCAATGTATCATCCACCATGATACATGCACACATGTATATATGCATATAAATCCATATAAACATACATACATACATACATGCACACATAAAGAAAGGAATTACTAACGAGCAATTAGTCATCATATTAAATCAACACTTGATTTAATAATCCGGTCATATCACATATAACTCGACTAATAGCAAACGCCAGATTAAAATACGGTATCATATACTCGTATTAATCAAGCTCCCGTACATATCTCCATATGTACCCCACTTCATTTCGCCTAAGCTCGGAAACCCATATGTGAGACTCTAAGACTCGTCAATACGCTAGCAGTAGGTAGTGATCATATCAGATACCCACGAACCGTCAGCGGTACTAGCTGCACGTAACGGCTACCCAGGTATTGAGCGAATAGAAGAACAACAAGCGAACTTTTCCAAACTCCCATAGATCCAACCAACAACACTTACCGTACAGTCCGATCTCTTTGTCTGATATATTGCATATTGAGTCTAGGGATGGTGTCGTCGACCATAATAACTCAATAAGTCATGCCGATGTGTGGCCTATAACAGGTCGAGAAACTATTGATAACACTTATCAGTAAATCCCATCAGCACTGGCCAGAAACTTCCAGTTATAGCCAATCGCGTATAGTACAACATCAACTCCCAATACCGGGAGAGACGAAACCCCTCCTATCGCTCATTGCCTCCTTGTGTCTCGGGACTGTACCCAAAAGCCACCTATTTGCACGACTCAGTAGAGCCGTGGTAGGGTGGAAATAAAAGCACAGTGGGAGAACACACAAGACTCTATGACGATCTCGGGTCTACAAACTAACCTGTACAAGTGTCACCTGAGAACTGCTATCCGACGTTAGATATAATACTATATAGGAGTTCTCGGTGCAGTGTACTCAGTCTCCAATGAGCACCCGTATACAATCTTTGGTGTCAAACACCAATAGATATGGGATCATCCATCGACCCCTCAACTGGGTCAAGAAATGTATATGCTAGTCTACTCTGGAATATCGATGCCCCGTCTCGATACACCCACGATTAAGAATATTTAAGGATACGCTTATAGACTGCTCATGCCCTACTAGTATGATCTGCATCATAATCATGGTAGTCAAGCTGATATCCTAAGGGCTTTATCAACATGTATCAAATGAACAATATACACAATCAAGCGAACATGTTAAGATAAAGAGTAACCAGATAGCATACTATCATGTCAAGCAAGAAAGTCCTCTGTATATATACATGTCCAAACATCCACTATCAAATAATGGCCTCTAGGGAATACATATATTCAACAATCTCCCACCTGCACTAAGGCCAATTATTGGCGTATCTCATACCCAACATCTCAAAAATTCGCTCATGTTGCGGCTGTGGAAGGGCCTTGGTGAATGGATACGCGGTGTTATTCTTTGTGTTTACTCTCCGAATCACGATCTCGCGGCGATCAACTATCTCCCGGATCAAATGATATCGTCTCACGATGTGTCTGGATCACTGATGGGATATGGGCTCTTTGGCCAATGCCATAGCCCCATTATTATCACAATATAATGGTATTGGATCAATAATGGTGGGAGCTACTCCTAGTTCTGAGATGAACTTTCTCATCCAGACGGCTTACTTGGTAGCATCATTTGCAGCAATATACCCAGTTTCTATCGTTGAGTCTGCAACGGTATCCTATTTGGAACTCTTCCAACAAACCTCCCCTCCATTGAGGGTAAACACAAAACTCAAGATAGATTTGATGTCATCCTTATCACTCTGAAAGCTCGAATCGGTAAAGGCCTCCATCTGGAGATCCCCGTTACCATACATCAAGAACATTTCTTTAGTTCTTCACAAGTACTTAAGAATGTTCTTCACTGCTGTCCAGTGTTTCTCCCCTGGATTGGACTGGTACCTGCTTACTACACCTAGTGCATAAACTACATCAGGGCGAGTACATAACATCGCATACATTATAGACCTTACGGCAGAAGCGTAGGGTATAATACTCATGCGAGCTCTCTCTTCATCAGACTTTGGACAAAAGTACTTGGAGAGAGTGATTCCGTGACAAGCGGGTAAAACACCTCGCTTAGAATCTTCCATACTAAACCTCTTTAGGAAAGTGTTAATGTATCTTGATTGGGACAATCCCAACAACCTCTTAGATCTATCTCTATAGATTTTAATGCCCAAAATGTACGAGGCATCACACAGATCCTTCATGGAGAACCTTTGAGATAAGAACAGTTTGACCGATTGTAGCATAGGAACGTTGTTTCCTATCAAGAGAATGTCATCCACGTACAATACGAGGAATGTGACAGTACTCCCTACAATTTTCTTATAAATACAAGGTTCATCTGGATTTTTGATAAAATCAAACTCTTTGATTGCATCATCAAAACAGATGTTCCAACTTTGTGATACCTGCTTTAATCCATAAATGGATTTAAGCAACCTACATGCTTTTCCGCTGCTCCCACTATCAATGAAGCCTTCCGTCTGATCCATAAAAACACACTCTTCTAAATCACCATTTAGAAATGCAGTTTTAACGTCTATCTGCCGGATTTCATAGTCATAGTGAGCAGCAATAGTAAGTAGAATCCGAAGGGATTTAAGCATTGCTACTGGAGAGAAAGTCTCATCATAGTCCAGTTCTGGTCTTTGATGAAATCCTTTCGCTACAAGCCTTGCTTTATAGGTCTCTACCTGTCCATCTACACCGATATTTCTTTTAAAGATCCATTTGCACCCTACGGGTTTTACCTCAGAAAGTGCAACTTCCAAAGTCTATACTTTGTTGGTGTACATAGACTTCATTTCGGATCTCATGGCATCCAGCCATTTCATTGAGTTACCACTCGTGATAGCTTGCTGAAAACTAGTAGGGCCATCATCATCCATGATGCAATCTGTCACGCCCCGCTTCCCAAAATACGGAATACGAGGGGTTGACAAGGCCAGCCATGCTCCTACGGTCAAGAAAATATCCTGCCGTAGTCACACTTCGGCTTCTAGCTTTACGTGGTAATCAGTAAACAATGCACAGGTTGTTACGCCCCACACCCAATACAGAGAGTATTGTACGCTTTGGCCGAAGCCGCACGGTTTTGTCCTTCGGGACGAACCGGACCCGGCCAGGGGCCACTTCCCAGGAGGTCACCCATCCCAGAACTTCCTTGGCTCGAGAACGCTTTAACTATGGAGTTCTCAAGCTCTTGTAGTGCCAGTTCACTTAAAAGGCGCCTCTATATTGAAGAGTGGTATCATTCCATTTATAGTACAGATCAACCCTTTTTCGGAATCTATTCCGAAGAGTCCCCATTGTTCTACAGTGGGTCCCACGGACTCAAGAGGTAGCCCCCACGGATTCAAGAGGTGGCCCCCGCCCACTTAACACGACACTTGGCGTGGCACTTTGTTCCGTGTGGCACTTTGCTCCGTGAACAAGAACCGGGTCCCGACATTCTCCCCACTTTTGAACAATGGTTCATCCTCGAACCACAGACCTACTATTGAGAAACCAGCTCTGATACCATTCTGTCATGCCCCATACCCAATACAGAGAGTATTGTCCGCTCTGGCCGAAGCCGCACGGTTTTGTCCTTCGGGGCGAACCGGACCCGGCCAGGGGCCACTTCCCAGGAGGTTACCCATCCCAGAACTTCCCTGGCTCGAGCACACTTAACTACGGAGTTCTCAAGCTCCTGTAGTGCCGGTTCACTTAAAAGGCTCCTCTATATTGAAGAGTGGTATCATTCCATTTATAGTACAGATCAGCCTTTGATCAGTCGAAAATAATGTATTTTTAACACGGCAATTTCCCCATCTTTTGCACTCATTTAGAAGTGTTCGGTACTCATATTTCACATATTAGCAAATCAGTCATAAAATATCAGATTTCATGTGTTAGACTTTTAAACCGACACTTTAAGGGAAATTGACCGCATTTCATGGCAACACATCATTTCTGTATTTGCGCAACACTTGTCTTGAGTCTGTGCAGGAAAGTCCGGAGCAAAATCAAAAGAAGCTGATCAAACATTACGCCAACTCAATAATTTCAGATCTGGTAGCAATATAAAGGGAGAAACAAAATTCCACATATCAAATAAAGGCCCACAACTCAAGCCAAACAAGCACCAGAGAGCCCAAGCTCCAACTCCCCCAAAGCGCCGTGGATCCGCGGCGGGAGCTTGCTTGCGCCGCGGATCCGCCGCACTCTTGCCACGTCAGCAGTTTATTTTTAGGGCATAATTTCTATCTCATTCCCAGAAGCTCAGAAAGATATTTCAAATTCCAGAATTCTCCAGAAGCTACTGCCAGATCAGCAAAGATCATTAAGCAAGGCTAATCCTAATTAAGCTCCTAACTAACCTCTTCTAGAAGCTCCCTCCTAACTAATCACATCTAGAAGCTTCTCCTCTAACTAACTTTTGGAGGGAAATTCAAATTTCCTCAACAAACTTTAGGAGGGAAACTTAGAATTTGAAATCCTAGATCTAGGGTTTGGTTATCTATAAATAGGAACCTAGACCTAGGGTTAAAGGGAATCAATTTTTAGGGGGTTCATCATTAGTTAGTTCTTCATTAGTTCATTCTTTCCCTCTTTCATCATCTTCTTCCACAAGTCTAGTGACAAGGCTTGTGCGAAACCCTAACCCTAATTCCACTCCAAATTCAAGATCTTGAGTACCAATCAAGCAAGAAGCCCTTCAACCTTTTAGGAGCCGAGCCGATCTTCAATCGGGCAAGTGATCCAAGCCGATCCGCGACCCATGGAGACGAGCGAAGCCAAATCGACGATCGAGTTCTTCCTCTTGTAGTTCTTGAGCGATTGTAACGAAATTGTTGATATAAATAAAATGTGAAATTCTTTTATCTTGCTTTCTTTTAATTCTTCCATCATGATTAGATCTCAATTTGTAATTGTTGTTCTTGTTGTGATGTTTGAGTAAAACTCCGCTCGTTAAGGAGTCGAGAAGATTGTAGAATGATGGTGTAACAAATCTTAATACGATTTTTAAGTCCTACGAGTTTTGTAAACCCTAGCAAGTTCAAGAATCGATGACCTAGTTTCGTTGCGATGCTTTCTTGATTGTGATCGCTCGAAATTAGGGATCTACGATCGTTTCTTGAATTTACTAGAGGCTAGAATGTGAATGATATCGACGAAGGAACAAGGGATAAGATGAAACCCTAGTTTCACAAGAAATCCCTAATTCTCGTCGATCATCATCGATCTAGTATCAATTCATCGAAAGATAAGAATACGTAATTGTAAGATTACATCACATCTATAGATCCGATCGATTCCTACGAGCCTCATTTCGATTCTTGATATTTGGTTTGGAAAAATCAACAAACTATCAATTCTTGATTCTATCTTTTTCTTGTTATTATATCTAGTTTTTTTTTCTAATTCTTGAACTTCAAATACAAATCTTGAATTGTTTTGTTTTCTTTTCATTAAAGTTTCAACTCATCTAATTCAAAAGACGAACGATTACACTGTCCCTGTGGACGATCCGCACTCACTTACAATCTACATCCGACACCGTAGTTGATTGCGGTCAAATAATTTTTGGTTGTGATTTCTTTACAAATTTTCATACTACACATCAAGAATTTATTACAATCAAATGGCGCCGTTGCCGGAGACTATTTGATTTGATTTACACAACAAGAATTTATTACAATCAGCCCTCTTTCGGAATGTATTCCGAAGAGTCCCCATTGTTCTACAGTGGGTCCCACGGACTCAAAAGGTGGCCCCCCACGGATTCAAGAGGTAGCCCCCGCCCACTTAACATGACACTTGGCGTGGCACTTTGTTCCGTGTGGCACTTTGCTCCGTGAACAAGAACCGGGTCCCGACACAGGTAATGAGAAATGCAGTAACTAAATCGAAAGAACTAACCAGATGGAGATCAAGAGAGTATAGCTCTGTGTAACTGATCAAGATGTCCGCGATGTCCTCGAGGTACGTCAGCTCCTGGTCCAGGCTAGATCCACTTCTCACTCTGAGCATGCATACTCAGGTCGTCAGAGTGACACGATAGCAATATATATATGGATACAAATGGTAACTCATACAATAATAATGAATATGTAACAGTAAATCAAGAGAGTAAAGATGTGAACAAAAAGTAGCCGATGCAGGTGTTTAAAAGAGAAGGTGAACAGGAAAGCAGCAAAATAATATGTCAGGTGTGTTGATTCAGTAAGCAATGCATGTCAATGTCACTATTCCTATCAGTCTCTAAGTCTCACTGTACAGGTCACTAAGCCTATCGTCAGTCCAAGTGTGAGAGTCAACCACTCGTGAGTATCCCCCACCCAAGGGTAGGACCTAAGGACAAGGGAACACGGGCCCGAGTCGCTCGCTAATAATCAGTGATATCCCTATATATCTCCATATGTGCCGGCATGGGACTCCCGAGATTCTGTTGAACTCACACTCAAACTACCCCACACTCCGTGGTCTACATCAAACGCCAACCATAAACTCAAATACAGGTCGGTCCATGACAAGTCTGCGCGAGAACTGGAGACAGGATCTCCATCAAGCATGTCCCGACTGATACCCAAGATAAATGGACAGTATTTGGTGCCTTACCTGTGACACCCATACAAGTGCTTCCATAATTGTCCCATACCAATTATAGTCACACTTATATACGTCCTACAGACGTCGACAATGCAATAAAACAATAGGGTCCACTGATTGTGTACAAGTACGTGTTACTTTCACTTATCCATTCATGCTCAACCACTAACGTACTTGCTACAATCACTACTACTACCAAACACTGGGTAATGCACATGATCACTAGGTTACCAATACAATGACATATATATAATGTCATGAGAAAACAGTATTTAAGGCATGATTAAGATGTCATCAAACGATGTCCTACGACTTGCACAATTTTTCATAAATCATACATGCACAATTTAGCGAAACAATAAGCAGGGGATACGTAGTATGTTTGATTATCTAACCAGCAAATTTGGTTTCACGTCAATCGGGTTTCAGGATCACTAGATATGGCCATTTCATTTTAAGCGTTCACTGCTGGAAATCCGGTTTCATAATCGGAAGTCCGTTTCGTAATGCATTTTGATCCCAGTTGGGATCAGAATTTAGCGATACTACAGTTGAATGAAATTTAGGGTTTTCAATAAGGTTTCCAACGCACCAGACGGATTCTCAATCGCGTCTCTACGTCAGAAGTTATGCACTGTTCACACTAGGTATCAGTTCTGGTTCTGTTTG
The DNA here is from genome assembly GCA_030015575.1 of Agapanthus africanus. Lineage (NCBI taxonomy): Eukaryota > Viridiplantae > Streptophyta > Magnoliopsida > Asparagales > Amaryllidaceae > Agapanthus > Agapanthus africanus. Next base: position 133,990,509 of record JASDDO010000004.1, on the reverse strand, counting down.
GGACTGCTATACGTCCCATTCTTTTAAATTGCAGATCAAATAGTAAACGACGATAAAAAGGGGTGAAATCACTTGCGTTATCTAGCTAACAGATTCATCTTCAATAAAGTGTAGGGTTCTGCAACATACAAATTCAGGCAGCAAGGTGGTAGGCATTACGAGATAGAAATTAACAGCCGGAGCTGCTCTGGACTGCAGTCTAGAGCCGCTCTCCGAATCAGTTCTCGTCATAATTTCAGTACAGAAACAATTAGGAACTTATATAGGGTTACAGTTCGTCGAGTCGGCTTCGATTTGAGTCTTCGAATGCATCATTTCAATGTGCATACAATTAATTATGATTTTAACAAGTTTCAGGTGCGGGAAATATTCAGTTTTAACGGGTGTAATTGGGGGTGTTCGTTTAAGCCAGTAACAATCATATTTTCCAGCAAAATTTCTACACAAGGTTCATTGTCAGACGGGCCAGAATATGCAATCAAGTTCCTTCAATTTAAATAAAGGTTTTCAGTTCGAGTTTTGCATCGAACACAAACACCGTTTTAAGTCGCACTAAATGTTCATTTGAATTTTAACAGTATTTCAAGTTCTAGTAAAATAAATAGCATGAAGCAAGTAGGTAACTTGCCTGGAGACGCTTTGGCGACGCACGGCAGCGGCAACGGCACGAACACGCGACGAACGACACGGTTTGGATTCGCGGCCTCAGCTCGCGTTTCGGGTTCGTCGTCGGAGTTGCCCGGGGGTGTCTCGCGATTCCTGGAAGCGGAGTGAGATGCTGTAGATCTCCTGGGGCGTGCTGGGGTCGGCGATGGTCGGTGGTGTCGCTTCGGCGAGGGGAAGTAGGGGGTGTTTGGATGTGTGCTGGAGTTTGGTGGTTTTTAGAGAGAGAGGGAGCAGGTAGTGGAGCTCTGGTGTGGTCACGGTGATGCGGAGGGTGCAGAGGCTTCGACGAGATGGTTCGGGTGAAGTGGAGAGCTCGCTGGTGTGAGGTGTAGGTGGTGGCCGAGGGGAGTCGAGGGTCGGCTCGGTGGCGGCTGAAGGTGCAGGGGAGGCTCAGTGAGGCAGTGAGGGGAAAGGTGGTGGTTTGGGTTTGTGAGAGGGAGTGAGGGAGGAAGGTTGAGGAGGTTGTCGTCGTCGTCGGTGAGGGCTCGAAGGCAATGGGTTTGAAGCTTGGGTGCAGGGAGTTTTCTTGGAGAGAGGAGATTTAAGAGCGAGAGTGATGAGTGGGAGAGAGTTTGAGACGAGGAGAGGTTGAGGGGAGCACGGTCGTGGTCGGGGTCGCGGGGACGTGGGGCAACTGCCCGGGCGATGTGGGCGTGATGGGGAGGCTCGGGGACGTGGGTGTGAAGGAAAAGAGCGGGAGAAATTTATGGAGTGGGGAAGAGGAGTTAAAGAAGCGGGTCGGGTCGGGTAAGTTGCGGGCGCGAGCTTGGGGAAACGGGCTGGGCCGGCTAGGAGTTGGGGTTTAATTAATTGGGCCGGGAAAGAAGTGTGGGCTGAGGAGGGTTAAGGGTTTTAATTTAATTTAAATATTGTTCTGGGTCGAGGAATTAAGAATGGGGAAAAGTGTAAGTGCACGGCGGCGCCCCGGCCGTCAATCCGACGGCCAAATGCGGAAGCGGTGATAAACTTTTACTTTGCGAACTTAGCAAACCGGCACCACCGCGCACTAAACACCCGGATCGGACCATTAAACTAGTCCTAGCTAACTACAAGACGGGTTAGAGATATACCGAGTGATCCGAGTCCTCCGGTCTTCTCGTCGTCGTCCCAATCTCCTTCGGAATGTCCGGTCGTCGCCTCCTTGCCGGAAGGACACCACATCGTCTGCATCTTTTACGGGCTCCAGCCTCTATACCGAGGCAACTCGGGCACGAAGCTGGCAAGTCGACGTGCCCAAGATGTGCTGTAGAAGTAGTGTAGAACATGTTGTCTCTTTTGGGGTAGTGAAGTTGCCTTTGGATGATGGAGGAATTAAGAACTTTGGAGAGAGGTTGAGAATTTAGCAAGGATGCAAAATGAGATGTGAATAATCCCTCATGAAAAATGAACCTCTCATCCTCATGCCTCAAAGTGGCCCCCCCTTTTCATCTCACAAAATGGTGGAGGGAAAATACAAATCAAGAAGGGAGGTGATGGTAGTAAAAGGTGGAGGGTGACCACATCCAAACATCATGATAACAAAACTCAAATCAATTCCTAATCAACTCTAATCACCATAAATGAAAAAGGTTGATACAAAAGGAATCTCATCATGATGCCACACAATTACAAAGGACCCCCTCCACAAATACCAATTTGCACAATTGCAAATTAGTCCCTCCATCGGAAAAGTCCGGCCGGGAAAGAACAAAGGAAAACCGGCCGGAACGGAATGCAAACTGGCAACCTCAGAAAACCGGTCCCGTAATAAATTACAGGAAAACCCCGATACTTTGCATACACACCCGCATCTGTATTCCGACCGGATACAAATGCAAAGAGACAAAATCTACACTGTACTAAACTAGGATCCGGCTTAAACGAAAGCCGGCTAGTAATATCCGTTCGATCCTGATCTGTGCAATACCGCACGTATCTGATCGAACCCTGCCATATATCCATACGGCCTCTAGTACTAACCGTCCGATCCTGATCCGTGCAATACCGCACGTATCTGATCGGACCCTGCCATATCTCCATACGGCCTCTACAGCGTTTCGCCCGAAAGCTTGAGTAACTGAAAGTGTGGTGGACTCTAAAGACTCGTCAATACTATGGCTGTGGATTTAACCACTAGCACGTCAGAGGTATAAGCCAATACGTGACGGGCCACCAGCTATTGACCAAAAGGGACGTCGATGAGCGAACTCATCCTGACACCCTACTGAGCCTGTCAGTGACAATATCCGTACAGTCCGGTCCGTTCGTCTATGAGCATCGCATGGCGGGCCTAGGGGGTTGGTAAAAGTCAAACCCCAAAAGCGGTACAAGTCGTGTCGGAGTGTAGCCCAGAACACCCTGAGATACTACTGGAATACCTACCAGTAAATCTCCTGCCTTGGCCAAGGACTTCGTGTAATGGCTCTCCTAGACACAGCGCGACCTCACCCCCAATACCGGGAGAGACGAACCCCTGAAGATACGCTCACTGCCTCCATGTGGCTCGGGACTGTACCCAACTAAAACCTGTTTGCACGACTCCTTTGAGCCGTGATAGGGTAGTACTCAAAGTACAGTGGGAACTCACACGAGACAAATGACGATCCCCAGGTCGATGAACTAACCTGTACACATGTCACCAGGGAACTGCTATCTGACGTCTGGTATAAGACCAACTAGCAAGTTCCCGGCGAGTCCTGTCCGGTGTACTCATAACCCAATGAGCACCTGTATACATCTTAGGTGAACCAACTGACACCAGTGGCTTGTGAGACCGGCCACCGCCCCTCGTCGGGGTCTCGACTGTATACACTAGTCTACTCTGGAGAATCGATGCCCTGTCTCGAAACTCCTACGACTAGGGACCTTTTAAGGATGTGCTTATAGACTACCAGCTCCCACGTATATGATCGCCCTCATACTGCTGGCAGTCAAGCAAGAATCCTAGGGGCTCTATCAACGTCCAATAGCGACCTGTCAGGTCACCTAAAGCAGTACACGATGATAAAGGTAAACCAGATAGCATACTATCATCTCGAGTAAGACTGTCCTACCGGGATAGGTCCTCCCTCAATCATTGCAATCACGTACCTGTGATCCAATAATTGACTTTGAGGGCACTATCTCCAACAATCTCCCACTTGCACTTAAGGCTAATTATTGCGATGTCGCATACTCACAGCCCGTGTGATACCGAACACCCAACTCCTCTACTAGTCAGTCTCACAAAATCCGTTTGCGAAACTATTGCGTTCGAGGAATAGCCTCAGTGAGTGGATCCGCCTAGATGTTTCTTTCTATGTCTCTCTATATCTCAAGTTCGCGGAGAAAGCCATCTCCCGAAATGAGCAATACCTGTCTTAGAATGTCTGGATGTCTGATGGGACCTAGCTCATAAATGAACTCCAAATCCAAACTTCTTAGACTGTATCGTCAACTGAACTTAATTAGTATCCTGCGCCATGCCTCCCTCAGTATCTGCCTGGATCACCTGTCCAGAATACTGCCCCTCGTCAGAGGGAAAACTATAACTCTGACAATCACCCTGTCGTCCATGTCACCTTGGAAGCCTGGAATGATAACTGTCTCCTTAATGAGGCCGTCGTTATCATTTCCCTAGAACATCTACTTATGTTCTAAAGTTGCTCCCGACTGTTTCTCCAGGATTGGATCAATATCAACTTATTGCATCTAGTGCAAGAACAACATCTGGTGTGGTACTTGACATCTCATGATTGACTCAATTGCATAAGCAAGTGATCTGCCAATCATGCACATCTCTTTTTACTTTAGTCTATAAGACACCTTTAGAGAGGGTGACTCCATCACCTGCAGGTACACTACCGTGCCAGGAGTCGTCCATACTAAATACTCTTAGAATGCTGTCAAAGTACCCTGATTGGGAAACCACCCAAATCTGGATCTAAAACCATAGATCTAGTAACCAGTATGTCTGATATAATGTCCAAGTCCCATGTGGAGAAACCACTGTGTGACGACCAAAGTATAACCGATCGTAGTATAGGAATATCACTTCCTACTTTGTGTATGTCATCCAAAACCCGGATATCACACCCTACTACCTTCTCAACAGATCCATCCCCTATTCTGATGAAGTCAAACCTATGACTGTCACATCAGAAATTGATGATCTATCTCCGCTATATCTGCTTTAGTCTATAAATAGACATAAGCCTGATGTCCACCAATGCTTCCGCTGCTCCCACTGACTACGACAACCCTCTGGCAGAGTCATATAGACGTGCACTTCTAAAGCTAGTTTAGAACGACGCTATACTCATCCTCCCACCGGGTCTCGCAGCCTGGAACAACATCAATGGCAAGTGTGGGTAAACAAGAACCTCCCTGCCACCGTCCTTGAGGCTACCGGAGTACCTCTCGGGTGCCTGAGGTTACCCATCGTATCGGCGGAGTGGCCAATGGAATGTCAAACCAGATTGAATCTTTAGGTTCCTTATCAAATCTTCAGTAATCGTTTGCGGTTCTGGAATCACTTCCAGTTCTACCATACTCCCACTACTGTTTTTGAAAAAATCCATTTTTATTAAAACTGTGGCGAGTCTAGAACAATATTACTATTGATCTCCCAGATGGTAGAAAATCAACCCTCGTCATAACCTGGGTCAACCCACAAACAGCCATTACAGAAACGTGCCTTGAGTTGTCAAGTGTCTGGTTTTAATCATAAGCCGGACAACTCCCCATACCTTAACATCGTTAAGATATGAACTGTTCTATATCCAATATAGAACCAGAGGCACTGATTTAATTGAACCAGATTCAAATCATGCAGCTGTCTCCAGTGCATGTCAACTAAATGGAAAAAGGCCGATCAACGTTACTCAACTTAGGAATACTTCCAATTATGAGTAACCTGTAAGAGAAGCAAGTTCTCTTAATCATTACTATCATCTGAATACCATGCATAAATATCTACATCTTCGATCACTTTGAAGAATCCCGATACTTGCAATATCTGGTTCTCTACTTTATCCTTATACCTATAACTCCTCAAAACTTAGACCCTGTGTTTCTACGAAACACATGTCTAAGAACTAGAGAAGTTAAAAGTAAACAGAATATAGTATGAGGACCAACCCCTCTGTCCTAATGGACACTGGACAATATACAATACTTTGTATAAGTCCGCTGAGTCTAACAACTCTTTCACTGTGTGTCGTAGGTTGAGAACTGTACTTATGGTTAAGAAGAATTACACCGCTGTTTAATGCTCCTTACCTAACCATCCACTGATATAGGTAAATGTCATCGACATAATATCAAAAGGTATATCTCACTCTATGAAAATAGACGTACAGATATATCAATTTGAAATTGGTGCACAACAGCGGATATTCAAAACCAAATATTTGCCGACCGGCAAACAGCCCAGGTGATCTCCTCAAATATCACCGACTACAACGAATCCCGATATAATGAGGATGATCACCCAATTCCCAATAACTTACTCCCACTCATCATCTGTAAAACCATACAAATGTGAGAATCATACCTGGTAAATACATACCCTGGAGCAAGTATCTAATCGGGAAATCAGTTTTCATTTAACAGTACACAGTGAAACTGAAACATTAAAATGTTTCGATGGGGTATCCGGGTATTCTTAGTAATGCCTCTTCCATTATCCAGATTCACAACTATAACCGTATAATTCTTTGCCATTTCTCCAAATCCCTTTATATGTCTTTAGTTATTACCTTCTGTACACCCCTTTAGGCCAAATGGTTTTCTTCCTTCCCTACCGTTCGGTACCAGCCTATGGTTTGGAAGAAGACTATCCAATAAGCATAATGGGTGTACTGTACTAGTCCTAGGAGCACTCGCAATGCGAGAGAAGGTGAGGATAAAAGACAACCGAATAAACCTTATTGCTATTTCTCCTGGACCAGAATCCATCTCCGAACTGGAAAAAGTTCCTTTCGAGTTCGTATATAACCATACGATGGATTATCCAATGAACTGGGATCTTCGTAGTGATACGGAGTGTCCTGGAGAAATACAAAGGTGATTTAGGATTGGCGAAGAAATACTTGGTTTGGTCGTGAATATCAGTCGCAATTTACTTTGCCCTCTTACTAATCCCTTTCTTTGTCTTAACTTAATACCTTCTGTACATCATCGTTAGGATAATTGGTTTTCTTCATTCCCCACCGTTCGGCACCAGCCTAAGGTTTGGAAGAAGACTATCCAATTTGCGTAATAGGTGTACTATCTCCTAAACCAAGGAGTACTCGCAACTTGAGAGAAGGCAAAAAGGAAAAGACAACTGAATAGTCCTATCCGTTTTCTCCAGAAGCAGAAACCATCCTCGAATTACTTCGAGTTTGTATCTAACCATACGATGGTTATGTCCAATGGAAGTGGACGTTCGTAGTAATACGGGGTGTCTTGGAGAAAAGGGTAAAAGTAGGAGTGGCAATGAGGTCTGCAACTCTGACAATCCAAAAGCCAGTGTTAAGAAGGTTCAGTCAACTTGGTCACTGAGTCATAGTCTAGGGTCGGGTCAATGGTCGCTGCCAAAGAGAGAGAGAGAAAAGAAACACTCAGCGTGCACTCTAACCTAGATCAGAATGGTTATCTCTTTATCTAATCTGGAAACCTCCCACTGTAACCTCAAATTCTCCTCCAAACCTGAAAGAAGAATTAGTCGGGATCACCCGAGGAGTAAACCAACTCATCAGTGGGAATCGGGATCCAACTATCATCGTATGATAACGTGACGGAATCCGCTCACGCTATCACACTCCAGAAGGTATGCGCATATCTGGCAAGTTTCAGTACTTTTGAAACTCCCGATGTGATTTTCACCCCATGCTCTTATGACCTTGACTTTGGCCAACAAATCATAAGTCACATGTCAAGTTCTACCCGTCATTCTCCAGGTTGTTTTGAATCCACCCGTACCCACCCTTGACTTTGGTCAACAAGGCAGTACGACTGTTCCAAACCAACGCATCTATCTATGCTGCATAAGAATAACCAACAGCTACCAAACACCGTGCCTTGACTTTGGCCAACAAACACAGCTTGAATACTATTGACTACCCATATGAAATGACGGAGGGCTACGAATGGTTTCTGGCGAAAACCTTTAACGTAATGAACTTGAAATCAATGAAGCAACAGATAGCTTTTTAGAAAATATAGTGACGAAAACCTTTACTAAAGAGGTCACTCCCGGTGAAGGGATCTCGGCTCTTTCCCCGTAGAATGAGGTGCAGGATATTCCAACTGAATACCACGATGCAAAGCAAAAGTAATCGGTTATAGTGAAGTTAATGCCCTGACGCAAACTTCTGTCCAAGGGGTCACTCCCGGTGAAGGGATCTCGGCCCTTGCCTCGTCGACTGAGGAGCAGGATATTCCAACTGAATACCACGATGCAAAACAAAAGTGAACGTCCTTGCAATAACAGCTTTTTGAAAAGTGTTCCAACAACATCAGAATAGGTTTGTTTTAACTTGCATCGATCCGAATCAACGCAGTCCCATCAATTGATCACACCACAAAGAACGAAAATATACCGATGTACGTATATGCCATCTGCATTCGCCACTGGGTCCCGTCATTACCCGTTAGGTTAGCTAACTAACGACAGAGCGGGGACTGGACTAACGCGGATGCAAAACATATACAACATCTACTAATATATATACCAATATATTATATTTCGCTCAAGGCGTGATAAAAATGCAACATCACAGAAATGTACAGCATCACAGAACAATACAGATATCTGGGATCCCCGGGTTTCACAGAGCCACTACTGAAACCCGACGTTCCCCTGGTCGTGTGGATACCCTGTGCAATGAAATCCTAGACCCCTACGGGCGCGGCAAGTCACCCGCCAAAACCTGAAGCGAGGCAGCCCCCTTCAGCAACGTGAATGGACCACCCAACACTTCACGGAATCCGGTAACTTGGGCACCCCTCCTGGGTCAACCTGTACCCCCTACGAGTGCGGCGAATAGCCCGCCAATTCTAGAGTGAAGCCCCCTCCGTCTCAATGCCATGAGATGCGGGCTTGTTGCCCTCTAGAACCCGGCTATCCGTGCACCCTTCCGCGGGGTAATCCTAGTACAGAAAGTAAATTATACATACAACGGGTACATCGACTGCAACCTGGCCGTGCCCCAAAATAATAATACAAACAGGCAGTGACGGCAGTCCACATGTCGGACGCTTGCCCCACAATATCAAATGTACATAATACAACAAAACCGTACTACCACTGCAACCAGGTTATCCCCACGACCGATCCGCAACATCACAGCAATACAAAGAACATCAACGTGAAAGTCACGTTCGCAAATCCGTCTAACCGGGCTATAGCAGTTAGACAGGATTTACCGATCAAGTGACATTCACGGTCGCAGATATAATGTAAATACTGTGAACTAATGTGTTTAAAATATTCCGATCGATCAAATTTTAACAAGTGGGCCCCCAAGTACTACTGTAGCACATCAAGAAATTCTGGGCCCAAAATTAATATTCCAAAACCCCTATTTTTAACCCAGAAAGCGACAGCAAAAATTTGATACAGCGAGGACACCAATGTGCGGCGGAACCGCGGCCCAAAGGGGGTTTGGCCGCGGTTCCGCGCTTCAGTGGTCGATTCACTGTGTCGAATTTCAACAGAGTGCTTATAATTTCCAGTACATCACTTTTCTACAACCTGTTGAATTTTTCGAGCAAGGAAAAATTCAACAGAAAACTGATGTATGTGAAAACGCGGGTTTTTGGAATTTTGGTCGATCGGAAATGTAAACACATTAAACAAAGCTAGACTATGTTAATGGCGAGGCTCTGATACCACTGTAAGTGCACGGCGGCTGATTGATAGATTTTCCTGTTGTGTAGTATGAATCAATTCAAAAGGTCCCCTAAAACGACACCATTTTATTGAAACTGTTTCTTGTGTCGGTATTCAGAAAATTTATAAAGAACTTCACAACCAAAAAAATATTTTGACCGCAATCAAACTACGGTGTCGGATGTAGTTTGTAAGTGAGTGCGGATCGTCCACAGGGATTGCACGATTCGTTTTATAATATGCTTGAATTGAAAACTTAATTGACAAGAAAAGAAAACATGATTCAAGAATTTATCAATTGATTCAGGTGTCACGATGTTTAATCAAGAATCAAGAACTGATAAACAATCAAGAATTGGGTTTCGATAATATTTCCAATCAACAGTCAAGAATCTAAAAGAGGCTCGTAGGAATCGATCAGATCGATAGACGTGATGTAATCTAAAGATATCGTGTTCTTGTCCTTCGAAGGATTGATACTAGATCGATGATCATCGACAAGAGTTAGGGTTTTCTCGTGAAACTAGGGTTTCATCTTATCCCTTGTTCTGTTGTCGATATCATTCACATTCTAGCCCCTAGCAATTTCAAGAAGCGATCCTAACTCCCCAATTTCGAGCGATATCATTCAAGAAAGTATCGTAACGAAATGGGTTGTCGGTTCTTGAACTTGCTAGGGTTTACAAAACTTGTAGGAATCAAGAATCGATTAATGCTATGTTACATCATCATTCTATTGACCGTCTCGACTCCTCGACGAGCGGAGTTTTATTCACACATCACCACACAGAAAATATTTACGAATTGTAAAGATATCATGATGCAGAATTTAAAGAAAACAAGATAAAAGAATATCACCTTTATTTATCTCAACAATTTTGATTACATTCGCTTCAAGAACTACAAGAGGAAGAATCTAGATTGTTGATCGGGCGTCGCTCGGCTTCATGAGTCGTGGATCGGCTCGGATCGCTTGCTCCGTTGAAGATCGGCTCCGCTCCTAAAGGTTGTAGTGCTTCTTGCTTAATGGGTACTCGGGATCTTGGCTTTTGGAGTTGGAATTAGGGTTAGGGTTTCACACAAGTTCTCTCACTAAACTTGTGGAGGAAGGAGATGAAGAAAGGAGAATGGCTAAAAAAATGAACTATAAAATGGGTTGATTCTATCTATCTCCCTCTCTCTGATCTCTCCTTCACCCTAGGTTTAGGCTTCTATTTATAGACTTCCCAAACCCTAGGTTTAGGTTTGAAATGGTAGTTCCCTCCAAAAGTTTGTTGAGAGAGTTTGTTAGACTTAGCTTAGGGTTTAAGCTAGGGTTTAGGGGAAAGTTCTATAATGATAGGCTAGTTTAGTGTAGATCAAAGTGTTTGCTGATCTGGTAGAATTCCCTGGAGTCTTCTAGAAAATGTCATGCTTTTCTGAACTGTAGCCACTGAGTTAGGAGTTGTGCACCAAAAATGAAGAGGTGATTCCTTGATACCACCGCGGATCCGCGGCACAAGCAGGCTATGGCCGCGGATCCGCGGCTCCTTGAGGGGCTTGGGCTTTGTGCTTTCTGGAGTGGTCTTATACTGATGTTTGTAGCTTTCTTTGATATGTTGATTTGTGATTGCTCCTTTGGGTTGATACCAGATTTGAAGTTAGTGAGTTGGCGTATATTTGAGCGGTGTAAATTTGAGCGAGCTTCTCCTTTTCCTGCACAGACTTCGAAACACGGGTTGCGACATATAGAAATATTGCGATGCCATGCAATGCAGTCAATTTCCCTAGAAATGCCGGTTTTAAGGTCTAATACATGTAATCTGATAATCTGTGATAGATTTGCTAATATGTGAAATACGGATACCGAACACTTCTATATGAATGCAAATGATAAGGAAATTGCCGGTTAAAATATACAATATTTTCGACTAATCAAATACCCCCAAACTTAATTTCGATCGTCTCGAGCGAATGTTTTATTAAAAAGAGAAGGAGAAAATAAAGAAAGAGAAAAACTAACTAGCACACTTTCGTAGGCAACACGATTACACTGAGCACGTGCAACAAGCCTTTAAACCTCTAGGTGTCCCTAGTAGGAGGAGTGTTGTCTCCTGAGGGTTTTCAGCGGATTGCACCCACAAAATCCAATAATAAAAGAAAGATATGAATATTACATTTATAGACAAGAATTGTAAAAGAAAAGCCTTGAAAATTAGGGTTTCCAACTAAGCTAGCTTTTCGGTTGTCATGAGCCCTATCTTAATGGTTATGAAAAGATATCAGAAATCACGTCCTCCCTCAATAAAACATCGTCTTATTCTTCATTCCTATCTGTTTTCCAAACATCGATCATATAACCCTGCGTGTGTGTATAGACATCCCTACACCCGGAGGATTCAATTCAAGCTATCATACTCTTGCCCATCAGCCTCAGTACTTTTTAATTAATGAATATTTAGATGAGATTGCTCACACACTTTCATGCGACCGTTAATACTTCTTGAGGTACTAACCGACCGATTACTCATGTGCTTGCTTACTTGGTGTATTTTCCTCGTCTTGCACCACCTCAGGCATAGCAGTGACTCCCAGACCAGTTGGCCTTAGGGCACTAGGTGAAGAAGCACCCTCGCTATACATTTTTATTGCCCTCGGTGATAACAAAACCAGTGTCCATTTTTCTCACCACTTTATATTTTTTTATTCATTTTTTTTTCTTTTTTATTTCCTTCATACTTTTGGTTTTAAGACAAGAGCATTTCAAGGTATCCTCTACTATCCCAGGCTTCAAGACGTGTGTAAGTGCGAATAGCAGGGTATCAACGTTCAAAATGTTTGGCTTCTAGAATAGAAACTATTTTTCAGACTTATTTTTATCCTCAGATTAGTGACGTTTTTCATCTTACTAACCCTTGGGACAACGGCTCATAACTACTTATTACTAGTTCGTATAAGAAAACTTCTAATTTTCTTAATTTTCTTAAAGTTTTCTAATCTCATGGATATAATTTTTCACTATCTAAATTTTCATTATCTTATTTATATACAAAAAAAGTGTAAATATTAAAATTATTTTTATATTTGAAAATTTTTAAATTTTTATGGGTTTTGAAAATTTTTCAATTTTTATAGATTTTTAAGAGAAATGTTTTGTGCTTATGCAGATGATATGCAAATGATGCAAAAATAAGCACAAACCTCCCCCAAACTTGTTTTCAACAGTGTCCTCACTGTTGCCGACAGTTATATCTACAAAACCTGTAAGTCTGGGAGGAATTATTAGTGGGGGCAAAAAATTTAAGTGAAGAACTTCCCCCAAACTTATTTTTCACTCAAATTTTGTAAAATTTCTCTTTTCAAGAGCCAGAAAAAAATACTCCCCCCAAACTTGAGTTATGCAATGTTAAACTTTGAAGATCACAAGAGGGGGTCAAAAATCAGTGGTTGATGCCAAGCTTTGCAAAGACCGAATGTCAACACCAACCATTCAAAATATTTATCAATGCAGTGCTCGGGTTGGTGGAAGAAGAAGTGGGGAAAAGGTAAGTGGTGGAATAGAATGTGTGTGCGTCTCATATTGGAGAGACGATACAGTGTATGTGATGGATTACTCGCATTCTTTTTACATTTCAGAAGAAGGGGTGGAGGTTCAATTTCATTGATTTGGACATGATTCGTCTCAACACCCGTGCTTTTTAGAAATGCGAGTTCCTCAGCGAAGATCTCCTCAAAAGTTTCATCTATACCCCGAAGAATAATGTCATCACAAGGTGCGGGGTGATCTTTAGACTCTAAAAGCAGTTCATAATCAATGTTAGTTGTTGACCCGGACATCTCGGTGGAAGAGTCCGTATGTGTATGATACATAGTTGGGTCAAACAATAATGTATGAAAAGAGTCAAGATCGGTATTAGTAGGATCATTAAATTCGCTGCTGTCGACATCCATTAAGTCGAAAGAACAAACCTGAGCAGTAGGTTCAGAGGGTACACTTCCTAACTTGTAAATGTTCATCTCAATTGTCCTATTCCCGAAGGATAGGGTCATAGAACCGTTACGACAATTGATGATAGCATTGGAAGTGGCCAAAAAGGGGCGACCTAAAATCACCGGAATTTGATTCCGTGAGTTCGCTACAGGCTGTGTATCAATTACAATAAAGTCTACAGGGAAGATAAATTCCCCGATTTTTATTAACACATCCTCTAGATCACCCCTAGGTCTGGTGATTGATCGGTCAGCCATCTGGAGAGTGCATGGAGATGGTTTTAACTCTCCGATTCCTAACTGCTCATAAATTGAGAAAGGAAGCAGGTTAACACTTGCCCCAAGATCTAGTAGAGCACGGTTAATGTGCTTCTCCCCAATAGAGATGGAAATCGTAGGATAGCCAGGATCCTTACGTTTCCTCGGTAATTGCTGGGGGAAAGCTGTGTTTACTGTTTTTGCCATGAATATCTTCTTGGGCATTTGTTTCTTCCTCTTTCTAGTGCAAAAATCTTTAAGAACTTTTGCGTATGCAGGTACTTGTTGGATAGCATCTAGAAGAGGGATATTGATGTTAACCTGTTTAAACATCTCAGTGATCTTCTCCATTTGTGGACTCGGTGTGTTAGCCCTTAACCGATTAGGATAAGGTGCTTTAGCAATAAGCGCTGGGTCATCATAGGAGAAGGAAGTGTGTGTGGAACCGATCCCAGAATAGAAGTGGGAATCGTCCGTGGAGGGGTAAAAGAGGTGGGCTGTAGTGGCGAGCCTTTTGGGAAATGGAGAATAGGCTCGGAAGAAGATGGTGGGGTAGAAGAACTGGGGTCAGAATTAGGAGTGTGTGTGTGTGGAAAGGTCTCAGCCGGGGTGTTGATATGATTTTCAGTATCATCAACTTCTTCCCCAACATGATTGTCAAGCACTCTTCCAGATCTCAACGTCGTGATTGCATTCACATGATGTGAATAGCCAGGATTGGGTAAGGGTTGAGCTGGAAGTTTCCCTTTCTCTCTTGCACTCATTTCGGCTTTTAATCGTGCAATTTCTTCTTCCATCGATTTAATACTCTCGTTTTGGGACGCAGAGTTTTTCTCAATTTTATCGAAAGAAGACTTCATTTCAGCCGAAACTTGCATGATATTTGTTAAGATCAAATTCATGTATTGTGCAAAAGAAAAGGATTCATCAGTTCCGGTCAACTGTAAAGGACTAGATAGTGCAGGTGTGTTGACCTGATTTTGAAAATTATGTGCTTGAAAGGGGTGCTGACTTAATTGAAGTTGTGGCTGCTGTTGTGGCGGAGGGAGAGCCCTTTGAAAATTATTCGTGTTTGGAACCGTGTTTTGTGATTGTGATTGGTTCCAAGCAAAATTAGGGTGATTCCTCCAACCCTGATTATATGTGGAAGAAAAAGGATCGTTCCTAGGTCTTTGAAATGTGGCATTGGTATGCTCACGACCTTGAAACGGACATTCTTCCGTCAAGTGAGACGGATCAGAACAGCAGCCACATACAGTTTTGGGGAGCGACATTGGGTTTAGGGAGGCTGCTGCAAATTTGTGTTCCATAGCGTCGAGTTTCTTTTGCATTGCTGCCATTTCAGCTCGAACACCTATGGACACATCTATTTGGTGAACGCCACCCCTATTCAATGGTTGGGTTCCACTCTCCCACTGTAGTGATTTTTCAGCGAACTCTTCTAAGTATCGCCAAGCTTCCCCATCATCCTTAGACATAAAAGTACCTTGACACATGTTTTCAAGGCTCTGTTTAGTGTTAGGGTTACTGCCCTCATATATGATTCGGCAAAGCTCCCATCTCGGGATGCCGTGATGAGGACATTGAACCAATAGATCCTTGAAACGTTCAAAGTATTTTGAAAATGGTTCAGTAGGGAGCTGGGCAAATTGATTCAGTTCGCTACGGATTCGAGCTGTCTTTTGGATTGGGTAAAATTTCTTAAGGAATGCAGCGACGAATTCTTCCCAATTCGTAATAGAATGTGCGGTAGTGTTATATAGCCACTTCTAGGCTATATCGTACAATGTAAATGGAAGAATTCGTAGACGCATCGCATCCACTGAAAGTTGTGACGTACCCATCATTGCGCATACGTTTTCAAATTTGGTAATGAAAACGTAAGCGTCCTCAGTCTCGAGTTCGTGGTATTTGGGTAAAAGATTGATATACTTGGGCTTAATCTCAAAGTTATCCCCATTGGCTGGTGGTGTGGATAAGCAGGTCGAAAGAGGACCTCTATGTGGATAGCACCTCTCCTGGAGAGAAATGCGGGGTGGATTCTGTGCACCAACGGACGGCGGCAGATTAGGGTTAAAGAGGTTTGATGGATTCGGGTCCATCGGTGTGGGTGTGGTAGTAGGTAAAGAAAAGGTAAATGGAGAAATATCGACTTCGGAGTCGATAAGGGGTACGCGGACTAAACGGGCACTAGAATCCCGTGTCCAGCCTATCTTGTACTAAAAAGGGTTAGAACAAGTGGCAACGTTGACTTATAATTAGGGGTAAATGAATGCGGTGTTTACTTTTGAAAAAGGGACGGATTTTTGAAAAAAATGATGCGACAAAACAAATGCAGCACACAAAACCCTAGAATCTAGTGGTCACCTAGGTTCGGCTCTAGACCGCTCCTAACTGCCAAAAGACAAGTCGCAGGATAGAATCCTCCACTGCCTCTTTGTTTCCCTGTGGCCGGATAAGTGCCAGGTAAGTGGGAAGGTACTCCACCACGTAAGTAGTGGGCCTAATTAAAAACCACTAGCCTTAGACACACTCGCCTTAGGCACCACAAGAAAAACACGGATAAGCAATGAATTACCCACGGCCCTCTTCTGTCCTAATTGAGCGCGACAGTCCTTAGAGTCATCTCTAGATTTCTTTTATTTAGTGTGGGTCAATGCGGATGCAAGTTTGGTGGTTTTCGGGGCCTAGGAAGGGTAATGAAATCCCCACCTAATTTGGATTTGGCCGTGCCCCTTAGTATCCGTATTTAGAATGCAAACAACCAAGAAACAAAATCACGCACAATTTTAATTTGCAATTTGCAAGATGCGATTATTTGCAAAGAATCCTGCAGCAAAGTGTTAATTGGAGCTAAAAAGAGGAGAGAGGAGAAGTAAAAAAGTCACCTGAAAGAAAATTTTTTCAGAGAACCCCCCAAGCTGCTGCGGTTCCGCCGCAATTGGGCCTTTATGCCGCGCTTCCGCGGTCTCGTGATGAGATCACTCCACCAAAATTTTTCAGGGAGCTACTGTAGACTCCTTCAGCTCTCTGGTATTTTCCAAAATTTTTCCTCAATTGCCAAACAACTCCAGATTTCCTCGCAATGAAACACAACAAATTGTTTAGGGTTTGCACGAATTTTGATCTCAAAATAACAATGGAATAATTCTTTCAATTCAAACTATAAAATGAAACGAATTAGCGCGCGATCCCCGGCAACGGCGCCATTTTGATTGATAGATTTTCCTGTTGTGTAGTATGAATCAATTCAAAAGGTCTCCTAAAACGGCACCATTTTATTGAAACTGTTTCTTGTGTCGGTATTCAGAAAATTTATAAAGAACTTCACAACCAAAAAAATATTTTGACCGCAATCAAACTACGGTGTCGGATGTAGTTTGTAAGTGAGTGCGGATCGTCCACAGGGATTGCACGATTCGTTTTATAATATGCTTGAATTGAAAACTTAAATGACAAGAAAAGAAAACATGATTCAAGAATTTATCAATTGATTCAGGTGTCATGATGTTTAATCAAGAATCAAGAACTGATAAACAATCAAGAATTGGGTTTCGATAATATTTCCAATCAACAGTCAAGAATCTAAAAGAGGCTCGTAGGAATCGATCAGATCGATAGACGTGATGTAATCTAAAGATATCGTGTTCTTGTCCTTCGAAGGATTGATACTAGATCGATGATCATCGACAAGAGTTAGGGTTTTCTCGTGAAACTAGGGTTTCATCTTATCCCTTATTCTGTTGTCGATATCATTCACATTCTAGCCTCTAGCAATTTCAAGAAGCGATCCTAACTCCCCAATTTCGAGCGATATCATTCAAGAAAGCATCGTAACGAAATGGGTTGTCGGTTCTTGAACTTTCTAGGGTTTACAAAACTTGTAGGAATCAAGAATCGATTAAAGCTATGTTACATCATCATTCTATTGACCGTCTCGACTCCTCGACGAGCGGAGTTTTATTCACACATCACCACACAGAAAATATTTACGAATTGTAAAGATATCATGATGCAGAATTTAAAGAAAACAAGACAAAAGAATATCACCTTTATTTATCTCAACAATTTTGATTACATTCGCTTCAAGAACTACAAGAGGAAGAATCTAGATTGTTGATCGGGCGTCGCTCGGCTTCATGAGTCGTGGATCGGCTCGGATCGCTTGCTCCATTGAAGATCGGCTCCGCTCCTAAAGGTTGTAGTGCTTCTTGCTTAATGGGTACTCGGGATCTTGGCTTTTGGAGTTGGAATTAGGGTTAGGGTTTCACACAAGTTCTCTCACTAAACTTGTGGAGGAAGGAGATGAAGAAAGGAGAATGGCTAAAAAAATGAACTATAAAATGGGTTGATTCTATCTATCTCCCTCTCTCTGATCTCTCCTTCACCCTAGGTTTAGGCTTCTATTTATAGACTTCCCAAACCCTAGGTTTAGGTTTAAAATGGTAGTTCCCTCCAAAAGTTTGTTGAGAGAGTTTGTTAGACTTAGCTTAGGGTTTAAGCTAGGGTTTAGGGGAAAGTTCTATAATGATAGGCTAGTTTAGTGTAGATCAAAGTGTTTGCTGATCTGGTAGAATTCCCTGGAGTCTTCTAGAAAATGTCATGCTTTTCTGAACTGTAGCCACTGAGCTAGGAGTTGTGCACCAAAAATGAAGAGGTGATTCCTTGATACCACCGCGGATCCGCGACACAAGCAGGCTATGGCCGCGGATCCGCGGCTCCTTGAGGGGCTTGGGCTTTGTGCTTTCTGGAGTGGTCTTGTACTGATGTTTGTAGCTTTCTTTGATATGTTGATTTGTGATTGCTCCTTTGGGTTGATACCAGATTTGAAGTTAGTGAGTTGGCGTATATTTGAGCGGTGTAAATTTGAGCGAGCTTCTCCTTTTCCTGCACAGACTTCGAAACACGGGTTGCGACATATAGAAATATTGCGATGCCATGCAATGCAGTCAATTTCCCTAGAAATGCCGGTTTTAAGGACTAATACATGTAATCTGATAATCTGTGATAGATTTGCTAATATGTGAAATACGGATACCGAACACTTCTATATGAATGCAAATGATAAGGAAATTGCCGGTTAAAATATACAATATTTTCGACTAATCAGCGGCGCCCCGGCCGTCAATCCGACGGCCAAATGCGGAAGCGGTGATAAACTTTTACTTTGCGAACTTAGCAAACCGGCACCACCGCGCACTAAACACCCGGATCGGACCATTAAACTAGTCCTAGCTAACTACAAGACGGGTTAGAGATATACCGGGTGATCCGAGTCCTCCGGTCTTCTCGTCGTCATCCCAATCTCCTGCGGAATGTCCGGTCGTCGCCTCCTTGCCGGAAGGGCACCACATCGTCTGCATCTTTTACGGGCTCCCGCCTCTATACCGAGGCAACTCGGGCACGAAGCTGGCAAGTCGACGTGCCCAAGATGTGCTGTAGAAGTAGTGTAGAACATGTTGTCTCTTTTGGGGTAGTGAAGTTGCCTTTGGATGATGGAGGAATTAAGAACTTTGGAGAGAGGTTGAGAATTTAGCAAGGATGCAAAATGAGATGTGAATAATCCCTCATGAAAAATGAACCTCTCATCCTCATGCCTCAAAGTGGCCTCCCCCCCCCTTTTCATCTCAAAAAATGGTGGAGGGAAAATACAAATCAAGAAGGGAGGTGATGGTAGTAAAAGGTGGAGGGTGACCACATCCAAACATCATGATAACAAAACTCAAATCAATTCCTAATCAACTCTAATCACCATAAATGAAAAAGGTTGATACAAAAGGAATCTCATCATGATGCCACACAATTACAAAGGACCCCCTCCACAAATACCAATTTGCACAATTGCAAATTAGTCCCTCCATCGGAAAAGTCCGGCCGGGAAAGAACAAAGGAAAACCGGCCGAAACGGAATGCAAACTGGCAACCTCAGAAAACTGGTCCCGTAATAAATTACAGGAAAACCCCGATACTGTGCATACACACCTGCATCTGTATTCCGACCAGATACAGATGCAAAGAGACAAAATCTACACTGTACTAAACTAGGATCCGGCTTAAACCAAAGCCGGCTAGTAATATCCGTTTGATCCTGATCCGTGCAATACCGCACGTATCTGATCGAACCCTTCCATATATCCATACGGCCTCTAGTACTAACCGTCCGATCCTGATCCGTGCAATACCGCACGTATCTGATCGGACCCTGCCATATCTCCATACGGCCTCTACAGCGTTTCGCCCAAAAGCTTGAGTAACTGAAAGTGTGGTGGACTCTAAAGACTCATCAATACTATGGCTGTGGATTTAACCACTAGCACGTCAGAGGTATAAGCCAATACGTGACGGGCCACCAGCTATTGACCAAAAGGGACGTCGATGAGCGAACTCATC
This sequence comes from Agapanthus africanus, assembly GCA_030015575.1. Lineage (NCBI taxonomy): Eukaryota > Viridiplantae > Streptophyta > Magnoliopsida > Asparagales > Amaryllidaceae > Agapanthus > Agapanthus africanus. Next base: position 133,970,390 of record JASDDO010000004.1, on the reverse strand, counting down.
CTGACACCCTACTGAGCCTGTCAGTGACAATATCCGTACAGTCCGGTCCGTTCGTCTATGAGCATCGCATGGCGGGCCTAGGGGGTTGGTAAAAGTCAGACCCCCAAAAGTGGTACAAGTCGTGTCGGGGTGTAGCCCAGAACACCCTGAGATACTACTGGAATACCTAGTAGTAAATCTCCTGCCTCGGCCGAGGGCTTTGTGTAATGGCTCTCCTAGATACAGCGCGACCTCACCCCCAATACCGGGAGAGACGAACCCCTGAAGATCCTCTCACTGCCTCCATGTGGCTCGGGACTGTACCCAACTAAAACCTGTTTGCACGACTCCTTTGAGCCGTGGTAGGGTAGTAATCAAAGTACAGTGGGAACTCACACGAGACAAATGACGATCCCCAGGTCGATGAACTAACCTGTATACATGTCACCAGGGAACTGCTATCTGACGTCTGGTATAAGACCAACTAGCAAGTTTCCGGCGAGTCCTGTCCGGTGTACTCATAACCCAATGAGCACCTGTATACATCTTAGGTGAACTAACTGACACCAGTGGCTTGTGAGACCGGCCACCGCCCCTCGTCGGGGTCTCGACTGTATACACTAGTCTACTCTGGAGAATCGATGCCCTGTCTCGAAACTCCTACGACTAGGGACCTTTTAAGGATGTGCTTATAGACTACCAGCTCCCACGTATATGATCACCCTCATACTGCTGGCAGTCAAGCAAGAATCCTAGGGGCTCTATCAACGTGCAATAGCGACCTGTCAGGTCACCTAAAGCAGTACACGATGATAAAGGTAAACCAGATAGCATACTATCATCTCGAGTAAGACTGTCCTACCGGGATAGGTCCTCCCTCAATCATTGCAATCACGTACCTGTGATCCAATAATTGACTTTGAGGGCACTAACTCCAACAATAAGAAATTGGGAAAATGAGATGGGCCTGGCCAAGAGAGGGGGATTGGATTTAGATTATAAATAATAAAATAGGAATTGGAATTATCCTGTAAAATTCTAGGGGATTACTATAAAGGAATGGAATATAAATAGAATAAAATATAGGAAAATTATTTCATTCAAATATGTAAAATAGTACGTCGAAAACTGGGTATTACATCATACCACCCTTACAAAAATTTCGTCCTCGAAATTTAAAAGAAACAATAAGTTATAAAATAATAAGCGAAAAGTTATCACATCGAACACTAACACATAGTGATTTACTTAAAATAGGTAGGTAAAGATTGAAGGTCTATAAATGTATAAAACTAACGTAACAAAAGGCATGTCTAAGTAAGTACAAGGCAGACTCAATCATAAGGGCAAACTACATGTATAAGAGAATAAAAATAGCAATAACAAACAATAATATTCAAGGCGTGCTAGATAAAATCGAAACCCTAAATATATGTATACATACGTATATCGAACCAGTGCAGCTAAGATAATAGCATCAGACATAACCATTTATAATAGCAACCTATAAGTATAATACCCGGGAAAACTAAAGTAACAATAATAAAATGGTGAAGGATTTGTCGATAAGTTAAAACATCCTAGTATAATGTATCGATCAAAAAGAAAAATAAATTTTAAAGTAACTTAGAAAATCCACATGGTGAAAATAAGAAACATAGCATAAAATAATATGTGCAACATATGGTTGCGCTATCGAAAATAATGGGAAGATTAGTAGTGTACTCAACATGCATAAAACGGAAGTACTTAATAACACGCACTTTTCGATACTTACAAAATAATGAAAGCTAAATTTTCGAATGACGGTGTCCCTAAATATAGTTAGTGTAAAAGGAGATAGCAGAAGAAATGTATAGGCCATCCAGGGTAGGGATTTCAAATGGAGTGTGATCCAAAAGTCGGGGTGCGGTACTTCATTCTGGGCGTCGAAGAAGCTGTGGTCGGTTCAGCACAGGGTGTAAGGGCGAACAGTAATGAATCTCGGGAGGGAAGAAATTTATTGGGAAGGAAAATGGTCGATACATCATGCGAATCAAAAATCCGAAAGGTTAGCGAACTCAGAAAATTCACTATCATTTATCCTCCAGAAGAATCTCAAACAAGGCACATACGAAGGATGAAGGGTGGCCCATTCAAAAGATCGGGGTGCGGTACCTTTTTAATCTAAGCGAGGGTCACAACAGCATAGGGTGCAGGGGTGGACAGTCAGGGATCTCAGGAGGAAAATAAATGTATAGAGGAAACAGTCAAGCATTATGTGAACCAAAAAAAGATCAAAAGATTAGCGAACTCAGCAAATTTATTTCATTCCAGAAAATTCCCAAACAAGGCATCCACGACAAATAAAAGATGGTCCTAAACTATACATAGATTTGTTTGGTCAGAGGGAACAAAAGCTAAATCACGTCAGTCGCGGTTGTGGAGGTTCAGCAGGTTACGGTAAGCTCGCGCGCTCAGATAGGGGCGTCCATTCCCATATCGCCTCGCAGGGATCGCCACTGGAGGTTCTTCTGTCATGGGGTCTTCTTCTTCTGGCCCTTCTTCCTCGGCTGGAGCTTCTTCATCGAGGTATGATTCTATGTGATCCTCTTCTGCTGGATCTTCCTCCATGGGATTTTCCCCCACTGGATTTCCTTCTATCGGGTCCTTTTCGGGATCTTCCTCTATTGGGTTCTCTTCGGGGTCCTCCTCATCGTCGTCAGAGTCATTGATTATATCGACTTCTGGGGCTGCAAATCCCTTACCCTCGGAATCGCTGTTTCCGAAAATAACCTGTGGGCCATTGATCTCGTCATCTGATCTTACCAGCATGTAGTCCAAGGAAACGCACGACCGTGTGTCCTCATCTAGAGGCGGCGCTTCTCCAAGATGGGCCATGACCTGAAAAGAGAGAGTCATGATTAGACAGTGAGACACATCAAGAAGATAACTAAGGATACGGTAGCACAGGGAGGATATGCTGTAGGCAAGGGCTGAAAAATTAAAATTTTAAAAATTCTGATGCAATGGATAGTATAAATAAAGTGAGAAGCAAGAGAACGATACATACATCTCAACTCAAAGTTTTTTTGCATTCAACTAAAAGTTCAGTGGATAAGATCTCAAACGAAAAGGAAATATTTACAAAGGAGTGATAACATTTTTTTTTGAAAGCAGAAAACGCGATAACTCTTCTTGGATTTCTAGACCGCTGCAATCTCGTCACGCGAGTTGAATCCTGCACTGGGTTCGTACTATTCCTCGAAGCTCGAACTATAAAATAACCATCACCTAGCAGAAGTGGAGAGTGTGGACGAACCACCTCCTTGTAGCTCCTTCCTTTTAGGGCAACTATTGATAAAGTGTTCGCTGGATCCACAAATCAGGCATTTCCCTTTGGCGCGACGACAATCCCTCTGAAGGTGTCCTGGCTTCTTGCAGTACCCACAACATTGGGTCTTCTACTGCTTCTGTCGTGGGGGAACAAGTGGGCGCTTCATCTTCACCTCTTTTCCTCGTTTAACATGGGCTCCTTTACGATTGGAGACTTCCGCTGGTGCCTGAGTCATCTGCCTTCTTAGTCCTTCAGTTAACAGGTCGTTTGTTCGCTCCTGGGCTTCTTTCAGACTTTGCAGTACATTCAAAATCTCTACGGTCTGATTCTGGGGAGTGGAGATAGAGGAAGAGTCGTTGGAAGACATGGTCCTGAAACAACAATTTTAGGACGGCATAAGATACATGGAAAAATCAGAACAAGATATAAAATTGACAATGAAACAAGAATATCGGGTGAGGTGAAACTCAATCAAGCGGAAAAACAAATGTAGAACTCCAAGTTATCCAATAAAGTATAGTATTGTAGCTATGCTGCAGTTCATAATTACAACCACATAACTCTACTAAGTCACCCAAAACTCTAACGGATGGAGTCAAAATATGGCATGACGAATAATAAAGATTCAAGTAAAAGATAACAGTTCACAATCTGGACCGAAAGAGCGACTTAAATTGTCAAGCTCTACTCGGAAACTGCAATCCGAATCATAGCAAAACCTGGCTCTGATACCAACAAAACCATGTCACGCCCCGCTTCCCAAAATACGGAATACGAGAGGTTGACAAGGCCAGCCATGCTCCTACGGTCAAGGAAATATCCTACCGTAGTCACACTTCGGCTTCTAGCTTTACGTGGTAATCAGTAAACAATGCACAGGTAATGAGAAATGCAGTAACTAAATCGAAAGAACTAACCAGATGGAGATCAAGAGAGTATAGCTTTGGGTAGCTGATCAAGATGTCCGCGATGTCCTCGAGGTACGTTAGCTCCTGGTCCAGGCTAGATCCACTTCTTACTCTGAGCATGCATACTCAGGTCGTCAGAGCGACACGATAGCAATATATATATGGATACAAATGGTAACTCGTACAATAATAATGAATATGTAACAGTAAATCAAGAGAGTAAAGACGTGAACATAAAGTAGCCGATGCGGGTGTCTAAAAGAGCAGGTGAATAGGAAAGCAGTAAAATAGTATGTCAGGTGTGTTGATTCAGTAAGCAATGCATGTCAATGTCACTATCAATCCCTATCAGTCTCTAAGTCTCACTGTACATGTCACTAAGCCTATCGTCAGTCCAAGTGTGAGAGTCAACCACTCGTGAGTATCCCCCACCCAAGGGTAGGACCAAAGGACAAGGGAACACGGGCCCGAGTCGCTCGCTAATAATCAGTGATATCCCTATATATCTCCATATGTGCCGGCATGGGACTCCCGAGATTCTTTTGAACTCACACTCAAACTACCCCACACCCCGTGGTCTACATCAAACGCCAACCATAAACTCAAATACAGGTCGGTCCATGACAAGTCTGCGTGAGAACTGGAGACAGGATCTCCATCAAGCATGTCCCGACTGATACCCAAGATAAATGGGCAGTATTTGGTGCCTTACCTGTGACACCCATACAAGTGCTTCCATAATTGTCCCATACCAATTATATTCACACTTATACACGTCCCACAGACGTCGACAATGCAATAAAACAATAGGGTCCACTGATTGTGTACAAGTACATGTCACTTTCACTTATCCATTCATACTAAACCACTAACGTACTTGCCACAATCACCACTACTACCTAACACTGGGTAATGCACATGATCACTAGGTTACCAATACAATGACATATATATAATGTGATGAGAAAACAGTATTTAAGGTATGATTAAGATGTCATCAAACGATGTCCTACGACTTGCACAATTTTTCATAAATCATACATGCACAATTTAGCGAAACAATGAGCAGGGGATAAGTAGTATGTTTTATTATCTAACCAGAAAATTTGGTTTCACGTCAATCGGGTTTCAGGATCACTAGATATGGCCATTTCATTTTAAGCGTTCACTGCTGGAAATCCGGTTTCAGAATCGGAAGTCCGTTTCGTAGTGCATTTTGATCCAAGTTGTGATCGGAATTTAGCGACGCTACCGTTGAATGAAATTTAGGGTTTTTAATAAGGTTTCTAACGCACCAGACGGATTCTCATCCGCGTCTCTACGTCAGAAGTTATACACTGTTCACACTAGGGTATCAGTTCTGGTTCTGTTTGGGACTGCTATACGTCCCGTTCTTTTAAATTGCAGATCAAATAGTAAACGACGATAAAAGGGGGTGAAATCACTTGCGTTATTTAGATAACAGATTCATCTTCAATAAAGTGTAGGGTTCTGCAACATACAAATTCAGGCAGCAAGGTGGTAGGCATTACAAGATAGAAATTAACAGCCGGAGCTGCTCTGGACTGCAGTCCAGAGCCGCTCTCCGAATCAGTTCTCGTCATAATTTCAGTACAGAAACAATTAGGAACTTATATAGGGTTACAGTTCGTCGAGTCAGATTCGATTTGAGTCCTCGAATGCATCATTTCAATGTGCATACAATTAATTATGATTTTAACAAGTTTCAGGTGCGGGAAATATTCAGTTTTAACGGGTGTAATTGGGGGTGTTCGTTTAAGCCAGTAACAATCATATTTTCCAGCAAAATTTCTACACAAGGTTCATTGCCAGACGGACCAGAATATGCAATCGAGTTCCGTCAATTTAAATAAAGGTTTTCTGTTCGAGTTTTGCGTCGAACACATACACCGTTTTAAGTCGCACTAAATGTTCATGTGAATTTTAATGGTATTTCAAGTTCTAGTAAAATAAATAGCATGAAGCAAGTAGTTAACTTGCCTGGAGATGCTTTGGCGACGCACGGGAGCGGAAACGGCATTAACGCGCGATGAACGACATGGTTTGGATTCGCGGCCTCGGCTCGCGTTTCGGGTCCGTTGTCAAAGTTGCCCAGGGATGTCTCGCGATTCCTGGAAGCGGAGTGAGATGCTGTGGATCTCATAGGGCATGCTGGGGTCGGCGATGGTCGGCGGTGTCGCTTCGGCGAGGGGCAATAGGGGGTGTTTGGATGTGTGCTGGAGTTTGGTGGTTTTTAGAGAGAGAGGGAGCAGGTAGTGGGGCTCGGGTGTGGTGACGGTGATGCGGAGGGTGCAGAGGCGTCGACGAGATGGTTCAGGTGCAGTGGAGAGCTCTTCGGCGTGAGGTGCAGGTGGTGGCCGAGGGGAGTCGAGGGTCGGCTCGGTGGCGGCTGAAGGTGCAGGGGAGGCTCAGTGAGGCAGTGAGGGGAAAGGTGGTGGTTTGGGTTTGTGAGAGGGAGTTAGGGAGGAGGGACGAGGAGGTTGCCATCGTCGTCGTCGGTGAGGGCTCGAAGGCAGTGGGTTTGAAGCTTGGGTGCAGGGAGTTTTCTTGAAGAGAGGAGATTTTAGAGCGAGAGTGATGAGGGGGAGAGAGTTTGACATGAGTAGAGGTTGAGGGGAGCGCGGTCGTGGTCGGGGTCGCGGGGACGTGGGGCAACGGTGCGGGCGACGTGGGCGCGAGGGGGAGGCTCGGGGACGTGGGTGTGAAGGAAAAGAGCGGGAGAAATTTGTAGAGTGGGACAGAGGAGTTAAAGAAGTGGGTCAGGTCGGGTAAGCTGCGGGCGTGGACTTGGGGAAACGGGCTGGGCCGGTTAGGAGTTGGGGTTTAATTAATTGGGCTGGGAAAGAAGTGTGGGCTGAGGAGGGTTAAGGGTTTTAATTTAATTTAAATATTGTTCTTGGCCGAGGAATTGGGAATGAGGAAAAGAAATTGGGAAAAGTAGATGGGCCTGGCCAAGAGATGGGGATTAGATTTAGATTAAAAATAATAAAATAGGAATTGGAATTATCCTGTAAAATTCTAGGGGATTACTATAAAGGAATGGAACATAAATAGAATAAAATATAGGAAAATTATTTCATTCAAATATGTAAAATAGTACGCCGAAAACTGGGTATTACACAATCTTCTCTATCACCATCAATGAGGAAACCATAATATCTCTCCGGTGGACGAGAAGTCCTACTAGATCTACGGAATGGCTGAGCTTCATAAGGTTCCATTGTAACATCAGGTTCAACCAAATTTTCATCTGTGAACATCTTCTAGTTCTATCATATTGCCATCAGTATTATTTGTAAAAAATACATTTTCTAAAAATGTGGCATACCGAGAAACAAACACTCTTTGTTCCTTCTTGTGGTAGAAAAGATATTCATATGAATGTTTTGGATATCCCATAAATGTACACAAAACCGACCGTGTCTCGAGTTTGTCTGGATTCTGGTTTTTAATAAAAGCAGGACAATCTCATATCCTAACTCGTTTAAGAGATGGTCTCTTCCCATACCATATCTCATATGGAGTGGTAGGCATGATCTTGGTTGGAACCCTATTCTATAGATATGCTGCAGTATCCAATGCATGCCCCCAAAAGGAAAGTGGTAACTCAACATCACTCATCATGGAACGTACTATATCTAATAGGGTACGATTCCGCCGTTCTGACACACCGTTGTGCTGTGGTGTGTAAGGGGGAGTGAGCTGAGAGAGAATCCCATTCTCTTTTAGGAAGTCTAAAAACTCTGTACTTAAATACTCTCCTCCTCGATCCGATCGAAGTTTCTTGATGCTCAAACCCGTTTGTTTTTCTACTTCAAGTTTATACTCCTTGAATTTCTCAAAAGCTTCAGACTTATATTTCAACAAGAACACGTATCCGAATCTTGAGAAATCATCAGTAAAAGTTATGAAGTATGAAAAACCGCCTCTAGCATGTGTAGACATTGGTCCGCATACATCACTATATATGAGGCCTAAGAGTTCAGTAGCTCTCTCTCCGTGTTCAGTAAACGGAGTTTTGGTCATTTTACCCTTGATACAAGACTGACAAGTTGCATAAGATTTATATTTAAAAGGATTTAAATATCCATCTTTATGTAGATTGTTTAGTCTTGTTTCGTTAATATGACCAAGTCTACAATGCCATAGAAAATCTTCATTTATATCTGAAATTTTTCTTTTGTTTGTGTGTTGTATGTTGAAAACTGTGTGTTGATTCAGGACGTAAATACCGTTATTTAGTGTACCATACCTAATCAACTGTTGATTCAGGTTAATGTTCATAACATTGTTTTGCAACACAAAATTATATCCTTCATTGTCTAACAAAGAAACTGATATTATATTACATAGCATGCTTGGTACAAAATAACAAGGGTTCAAAACCAATATACATTCCGAAGGCAACCCCAGGTGATATTCTCCCACTGATACAGCATGTACATTGGAACCATTTCCAACCTGGAGAGTGTGATCACCAGTTTTCAAAACTTTGCTATTTCTCAATCCCTACACATAATTGCAGATATGAGAACCCGAACCGGTATCTAATACTCAGGAAGCAGAGTTTATAGAAAAACAGTTTTCAGTCACGAACACACCTGAAGCGGAAGCATCACCATGCTTCTTCTTCTTGAGATCGCGAGGTACTCAATACAATTTCGCTTTCAGTGTCCCAACTTGTGGCAGTAGAAACATTCTCCCTTTCCCGATCCCTCAACCCTGGATTTGTCTTTCCCTTTTGCCTTTTTAACTCCACCTCTCAGTTTAGTAGGTTTCTTCTTCTCCTTTCCCTTAGCCTTAGCTTTTGGGATGGAAGTGGAAGATGGACCAATAAGCATAGCAGGAGTTTTCGCTGAATTGAGTGCGCTCTCTGCACTTCTCAACATATTGAGAAGTTCAGGAAGTGACTTCTCCATACTGTGCATGTTGAAGTTCACTATAAACTGAGCAAAAACAGAGGGGGGGAGACTGTAGAATAATATCAACATATTGTTCGTTCTCCATGGTCCATCCTAAGCCCTCAAGTTATTCAATAAGAGCTATCATCTTCAAGACATGATCACCTACGGACGTGCCACCAGCCATCCTCATCCGAAACAACTTTCTAGATGCCTCATAACGTAGGATACGAGATTGCTCCCCATACAACTCCTTTGTATGGAGAAATATGGACTGAACGCCCATCTTCTCATGCTGCTTTTGATGTACATTGTTCATCTAAGCTAACATGAGGCATTTGCCTGTGGCATAATCAATATCCTATGTCTTGCAGATCTCCTTATCCGCAATAGAGGAATCAGGGCCAGGGATGGAAGGGGCTGGGGCAGTGAAGACATATGCAACCTTATCATATGTAAGGGCAATGTTTATGTTTCTCAGCCAGTTTTTATAATTGGGCCCCGTCAGTTTATTTTTCTCTAATAGAAGCTTAAGTCCAGTCATGGGTATCTGCCATTAGGAGAGAGAAAAAAATACACTCAGCGAAAACTCTTGTAAAGATTAGATTGGTTATTATCTTATCTAATCGATGTCTCCTACTGCTTTTATCAAAATTTCCTTCAAACCTTAAAAGGAAAATTAGCCAGGATTAATTATATTCTACAAGTTCGCTAACCGGTCAGCCAGGCCAGTGTCGGTACTATGAGAGAGGTTCCCTGTGCTTTCGCACGGACCTAATTAAAATAAACCTCGTTTTCCCAGAGGCATAACCCCGTCGACACCTTTCTATACACCTACTGGATTAGCTAATTGCAAAGTGCAAAACTCTCCTGGGAGTAACTCTTACTCACAGCGGGATCGGGATCCAACTATCAACATAAAAGGTATACAATCTCATTGCAAATTTCAACTCTTGAAATTCCCGATATGGTTTTTACCCCTAGCAGCTTATGACGTTAACTATGGTCAACAAATCATAAGCACTAGTCAAGTTCTACCCGTCATTTTGTGATTAATTATACCCATTCACATGACCCTTAACTATTGTCAACAAAGTCACATGAATATCCTAATTAATCGCATCATATACTGTATAGGAAGACATCACTTAGCTACCGTACACTACGCCTTAACTATGGTCAACAAACGTAGCACGAATACTAAATACTCTACTTCCTAAAATGACGGAGGGTTGCAGATGGTTTTTATAAAAACCTTTAATGCTTTAAACTTGATATCGTTGTAGAACCAAATAGTTTTAAAAGGAGTGGCTTAAGCTCCGCATTTTGAAACTTGCTTTTTCATAAAAATGCCAAGTGGGTTTCAAATTCGATTCTACAACATCTTTAGATTTCTTTTTATTTACGTTAATCTCATTAATGTAGTCCCATCATTTAAGTTCCTAAGCATCACAGAAAAAAATGAAAATAGTACGTACGCTTATGCCACCAGCATTCGTCACGGGGTCCCGTCATGCACCGTTAGGTTATTTAACTAATGGCAGAGCAGGGGCAGGACTAGCGCGGATGCAAAACATAAGAAACACTTATTATATATCATATATATAATATACCATTCGTCTCAGCATATAAAATGATCACATCACAGAGCAACATCAGTAGAAGCACATTGATGAAAATATAGGATATACTAGGAGGTCCGCATTTTATATTTAGCCAACGATAGAAAATACGGATTCCACGGTCGTGATGAATAGCCAAGCCCATACTCCTAGACCCCTATGAGAGCGGCAAGCAACCCTGCCAATTCTAGAGTTAGGAGACCCGGTCTCGACTTCTCGAGATGGCCTCCCACTGGACTCTAGAACCCGGTCACTTGTGCTCCCCACCATGGGTCTATCCTAATGCGGAAAAGTAAATAATATACATTAATGGTGACATTATCCTTAACCCGAAACTGTCACAATAAAAGAATATTACATACAATGAATTTTACATGAATGAGAAAGAAAACTCTCATCTCACATAAAAAGAACCCGGTAAAAACCCCTCGGCTATTCAATCACGACGATCATATACATCATATCATAACCGCAATAGAATAATCATCACAGATCATCAACGTAAGTAAATATGCGTATTCCCAACGTCGTCGACGTATAGCAACGAAATTAGGGATACACATATTACACTTACGGTCGCAAAAAAGAAATGTCAAACTATAACATTTGGATTCCGCACTCTCCTTATACATCGCAAACCCGGAATATCTCATATTCCGGATTTCATGCCTAACCTGGTAGATCTTACATTTAAGTCTCAAAATGAAAACACCTTTTCAAAAGAAGTCGGGTAATTCAACAAGATTCCTGATATCCACCGAGACTGAAATGTTAGATTTACAAACAACCAATTAATTTCCTCAAAACTAATTAGTGTAGATTCCAAATATTGTATCACACAAAAATATCTAGGCGATGTTAAACATTTCGTTCGATTTATCAAACACCCACAAATCTCAGAAACATCAGCACTTGAGTCTTACTTAAAAATACCCAGAAAGTGCCAAATGTACCTACGGAGCAGCACAAGAAGGGATGGTCCCCGCCTCACCAACTGTGCCGCGGAACCGTGACTAAACCTATGGTTTTGCTGCGGTTGCACGGCCGTTTGGTCGAGTTAGGTGCTCGTTCTTCTTGGGGATCCATAGAAAACCCTGCACAATTTTCTGCATATTTTTAAACCTAAAAATTCCAACTTTTGAAAAAAATTCCAGAGACTTGGCCAAATTGGGTTTCGATGTTCGATCAAACACTTTAATGTCGTCTAGGTTACACCTAATACTCTAACTTGGCTCTGATACCACTGTTGGAGTTTCTTAGCACCCTTACTAGGTTTTAACAAGTATCAAGTATGCAATTTAAAAAAATCTAGAGTGCTAAGGTACACAAACCTAGAATCGAACTAGAGGATTAGGGTTAAACTAAGTTAACATGCTAAGTATCATATACAAAATAGTGTCTAACACTAAGAGAAAAAGAACTACAACCTTTGTAAACCTCTCCTTCTCTTCTATAGCTCCGTGTAGATGTCCTTGGACTCTTTAGTTCCACTCGAAGCTTGGAACATATCCGCTTGTAGCCTTCGTTGTCCACGATGATCCACCCGGAGTTCCTTATACTCAAGCTCTTGCTTCACTTAACCTAAGTAGAAGTGAGGCAAACAACATGTACAAGTGTGTTAGACTAATATAGATTGATGAAGTGGGTTTTTCTCACTAAAGATCCTTTCTTTTTCTCTCTCTTTCACTCATTAGAAAAAGGTAGAGAGCTTGGAGGAAGAAGATGGAGGAATGGCTAAGCTTCAGAGAATGAGAAAAATGAATTTTATTAGTGAGAGAGAGAGAGTCACACTCACCATCTAATAAATATGAGCCAAGAAAATATCTTAGATATTTTGAGAGGGAGTTAGTGGAGGATTAGATAATGAACCATGGTTAGTAGGATATTTTAAGAAGAGTGTAGAACCATGGCTTCATTATTTAATCTACATTTACTCAAAATCAATAAAACATCTAATATATTTCCATGTGAGTCTAGCATAGCCATGTCCAATGTATCATCCACCATGATACACGCATACATGTATATATGTATATAAATCAATATAAATATACATACATACATGCACACATAAAGAAAGGAATTACTAATGAGCAATTAGTCATCATATTAAATCAACACTTGATTTAATAATCCGGTCATATCGCATATAACTTGACTAATAGCAAACGCCAGATTAAAATACAATATCATATACTCGTATTAATCAATCCCCCGCACATATCTCCATATGTTCCCCACTTCGTTTCACCTGTGCTCGGAAACCCCTATGTGGGACTATAAGACTTGTCAATATGCTAGTAGTAGATAGTGATCATATCAGCTACCCACAAACCGTCAGCGGTACTAGCTGCACGTAACGGCTACCCAGGTATTGAGCGAACAGAAGAACAACAAGCGAACTTGTCCAAACTCCCATAGACCCAACCAGCAACATTTACCGTACAGTCCGGTCTCTTCGTCTGATATGTTGCATATTGAGTCTGGGGATGGTGTCGTCGACCCTAAAAACTAGATAAGTCATGCCGATATGTAGCCTATAACAGGTCGAGTGTCACGACCCGAAAGAGCACGTGACTGGCCCTCGAACCATATGAAATCTATAGGACTCCATCTGATCCAAGTAAGCCAAAGCCCAGAAATCTAAAACCATTTTAAGAGTAAGTGAAGAAAACTGGTTTAAAGAAGTGAAGGAAAATATGTTTGAAGTCGAGGTTTTTAAATAACTAAGCCGAAGGTGCATTTTTAAAAGGTAAAGTCTTTTCTAAAAATTTCGGCAGAGTTTCTTTTGTAAATACTGGCCCCGAACGGGATACAACAAGCATAACATATATACAATGATAAAAGGCATCCCCAAGCGGGAGCTAGCTCTTCGTCAATTGACGGTCACAACCACACATGCAATATAATATACAACGCCGAAAGGTGAGGATCGATCCAAAAGGAACACAGTAAGCATGAAAACCGCAATACTACTAAGCGCGACTCTAAGGCCAAATAAAACATCACTAAAGTCTGAGTCTGAAACAATAAACAAATTTGGTTGATGGAAATTCTAGATACAAAGAATAATATAAGGACAATGGTGGTTTTGATGCAAAAGGAACCACCTACCAAATGCAATTCACCCGCAAGGAAGCAATGTGCCAGAAATGCCGCAAAGGAACCTGTACGGCAAAACCTGCAAGAACTGTGGCACAACGGGGGTGAGTTGCCAACTCGTGAATAGAGAATAACTACAAGCAGAAACCGAACGCAAGACATAATCCTAGGTCAAAACGATCAGTACAAAATCCTCAATATAAAACATGCAGCCTATAACAAGGCTAGGGTAAATATCTAACCCGAGTGTAATCTCCTGTGCCTGTGTCAGTGCCTCAGGTAGCAATATAACATAAGAATGAGGTATGAATGCATGAGAACGTAATACATGTAAATGAAGAAACTGTTTTCATACTTTAGTGAGATTTCCTTTGTATTTTTAAAATGAGGTATCATAATGAAATCAGCATAAAACAGTGCCTAACATCGGCACAAAACGTAATCCAAATATCCCGATATCTCTGTATCCCAATCACAAAATCTAGGGCGCCGTCAGTCCAGACCGGCCCCTACCATCAATCTCAAGACCACGACGGTATCCTCCGGATATCCGACGCGTCAGGTAAAATCACCGGTCGGTAGTGCTCCCCTGCCAGGCTCAACGTCATCACCACATTCATCTTGCCCCGGGGTACCACACCGGGTCCACCATGTACCCGAAACGGTTCATCCGTCTCCTTGAATCGGGTTTCCAAATCCATCAGCAAACTCATGGTGGACGACTCATACATCATGGGAAAACCGCACTTTTTATTTTAAAAGAGAGAAAATGTTTATCTGTGTTTTTGCAGTTTTCCTCCAAATCCAGAAAATCTCACGGAAATCCAAATCCAAAACCTCAGTAACACGTAAAATAGTGAATATATGCATGAGAATCCATGAATGCGGCATAACAATGAATATCAGTATGCATGAAGTAGCAGGTAATAACTACAATGTCTAAACTATTAGCTAATAGGTTATGTCAAGCAATAGTATTTTCTAAGGTGTACGTGACATGGCAATTACCGATGAAGATGTGTGTGAGCCGGCAAGTAAGTGTACGTGGTATATACGCAACATCGGTAATGGTGCTGGTGTCCTAACATCATGATATCAATAATGGAGTATGAAACATAATATAAGAATGCGATGCAAAGCGAACCACAAAAAAAGTGAGAGCTGAATCTAGACGCTACTATAACTAATCTGCATTAATCTAATATAAGTCCTACAAATGGTGCGTTTTGAAATATCACGAATCATGGGGTTTTGAAAATAGGGGCTACAGTGTTTTTATGAAAAGATACGCCTTTTGAAATGTCCGTAGATCCCTTGACCTGTCTTTTAAAATACCCACGACCCGCTAGTTTTGAAATAGGTAGGAGTCTAATCTAATCTAACAACTACACTAAACTATATAGCTGAACTAACAAGCTGAGCTACAGGTAAGGAAACCGCCTAACATCTGAGTCGATATATATATAGATATAATAGTCGGTGATTCCTCCTCAATAGTATCGCGTACGATACAGTATATCATATGACATCCTCAAGTCATGAATGCGGATCTATCATCAATGTAAAGCTCATACGGTAAATCGTCGTACGGCATCCCAATATCTGGGTACGGGTCAATATCACACTATCTCATCACACTTCAGGTATCACTATCAACATATCATATAATCTGGGGTACTATTCTATGTCTAGTATAAATCGATACCATCAATAAAGTATGCATGCGGGGGTAAACACACATCCCAAGCCCACAAGAATCACATTTCGTATCCCAAATACGAATCATATCACATCACCGATCTCGCGGCACAAAGCCCAATATCATTGACTCATCTCCAAAGTCATCCAATATCATCAACACAGTGCCAGTATAAGTAATATGCAAGGGTGTGCGTGTAGGTGTAATTCTATTCTAGGGTTCGCGACTATGAACTACACTAGTCACTTCTAACCCTACACTATCCATAATACACCTAACTATCATATATAATAACAACTACGGACTGCGGGGGTGCTATACGCCATCCACCCGACTTCCCCCAGTAGATATAATCTACTCACCTAGCGTCTTCATTTGTGGACGTCGCCACGCGCTTGCTTGTCGTCCCGAAATCTTCATGGGGTACCTACACATCAAAATATCGTATATGCGCATTAAAACCAAATCAAAGCTAAAACGGCACATGAAATCCAAAATGATACGATAAGAGGCCTATAGGTTAAAACCCATGGCACGCCTTCAAAACCATCAACACATCCTTTATATCGTCGTATAAACGCCAAATAGTCGAGGCAAAACACAATCCACAATTGCAGAATTAAAAATACGGAATACGGAAACATGAATCTAAAACAGCAACTTAGGAAATATGTCCCAGATTTTTACCCTAGGTCACTTTATACAAATCTATATATACCAGGGGTCTAACATGAACATGTAGGAGCTACAGAACCAATACGAGCCAAAATGGTGGGACCCAGGCCACAATTTGCGTCCAATGGGGATAAATTGGCGGCCGGGAAGAAGAAGTGGGAGCTGGGGTCTTGGGGTTAGCTTCCTGGGTGCCTGCACACGTGTCACTGTCCAATCAATTTTAATTTAGGGTGTCTCGGGTGATAGCAGATTCAATATACCCTTCACAGATTTCATAAATTCCCCGATATCGGTTTCTAAAATCCGTATTATGGTTTAAGCTTCAGGTTTTGGATTTCCAATTCATACACTAGGGTGATGGTATAACCTCTATTGACCTCAATTCCATATTATAACCCATAAATCATCACAACCCTAACTAGGTTATCCACAAGTCCACAATATCACACAATATCGATTCGATCTTAATATGAGGGTAAAGGAAATGCATAAACTAAGTTTAAGGTCCAGAAAATACCTCATTTGGCAACTCAAGAATTTTCTTGAGTTGCCCCTAGTGGCCAAAATCCTTGCTTCTTTAGCACCAAGTGTAGATCTAGGGATTGTGCACACATTTAATGAAATGGAGATTGGGTTTTGGGGTTGTTTTAGAGGTGTTTTGGAGCTTGAAGAGGGGAGGGAAAGGAGGTGCAGGAGCAGCAGCAGGAGAAGGGAGAAGAGGGAGGGAAATGAGGGGAGAAATGGTTAAGTCCTTAGTCAATGAAGCCCATACCTCTCTCTCTCTCACAAACTACCCATTTCTTTATTCTTTTCCTTTTCTTTTTCCTTTTAAAACCCTTCTCACTCAAATAGTAAACCCAAATGAAAAGCATGGCAAGAAAATGCACAAGTGTGAAAAAGTGATATGTGCATGTGTTGCACAAAAAGCTAAAAACCGATTAGCGATTTTTAATCGCGATTAGCACTAAATTAGTGTCAAATTAATCACAAAAACTTTAAAATGTCATAATTCTCTAATTTACCCTATTTTAGAATTTTCCAAAAATTTTCCCCATTTATTTGTATTTAATAATTCCAAAATATTAAAATATTCAATAAAATAATATTAAATTATAAAAATTCCCAAAATTAACATTTTATCTTTTTTTGAAATGTTACAATCTACCCCGCTTAAAGAAATTCGGTCCCCGAATTTAAATTTAAACCCCCAATACTAAAACAATTTTTGTAATACTCCAATTTGTCGGGGCTCCGAAGACATCAATACATAGAGAATATCCTATGCGTCTGGTGCGCAAGGAATCAAAATCCATATATGTGTCATACAGGTGTACAAAACAACATCTAGGTGCAACGGGTGTGCACGAAACATCTGTCATAGGCAACGTGTGTGCCTGACAGCAACCAAATCAGGTGCATGTAACATGCACGAAGAATCCCGATTTAGTGCATCTGGCGTGCACCAAAATCGTATATCAAAACACTAAAAGTGCATGAAAACTCTGCTGGAAGTGTAAATCAAATCACTGTATAAGGTGGGCGTGAATTCACAATCAAAACCTCGAATGTAATAACTATGCGCAAAATATAAATATCCAGTGGGTGCATGAAACAAATATCATGAAACTCAGTCATCAAAACTAAATCATGCAAACAGAACGCCCAAAATACCGAAATCCAAAATGACGGATACGTGATAATCGAATCACAAAATCACAAATCATAGTACCGTCGTCGGTAGTTCCTCCTTCGAGGTCGAGAAGGAGTCGGTGCATCCACTGCTAGCAGCGCAAGATATCTACTTGCCTCTTGCTCACGGTCTGGCGCCCTCTGACTCTGGGTCCTTATCTTCTCTGAGGATTACCTATCTCGCAGTCAATCGGCTCATCGGCCCTGTCAGGTGTGCTAACGGGGACGATTCCGTTCTGGCACTTCTCTGGTCACCTATCGGTCAATCCTCACGACCACTCGTGAGGCAGCCCATCACTGGCGTCGGCCTCTGGCTCTCTGAATGCACGTCACATATCTGATCCTGGGTGCAAACATCATTGCAGCAATGTCCTGGAAGGAATCCTGCTCAAGGTCTCTTCCGATCTTGCCTATGCCGAACTGTACAGAGGCTGGCTCTCCTGAATAATCTCTTCTCACTCGATAGACATCTGTGTCCTCAGCACAATATTTCTCGGAATCTGGTTGCATCCCAATGCCTCTGTAAGCATATCTGACCTCTGGTCTCGACGGGAAGCAATGACAGCTCGTCAGCGTCTCGCCCGAACCTCTGGTTCCACCTGTCTCTATCGTCGTCCACTATGACGTCACGCCATGCATATCTACGCACTGCACTGTTCTCGGCCACGGTCAATCTGAAGTCTCTCACACGGACTCGAAATCGCGTACTCTGTAGCTTCATCATTCTGTAGAAGATGTCAGGCCGAACAGGTCCTCGGGAACACGTCCCAACCATCGGAGGAATACTCAATACTCATCCGTCCTTGATCGATTCGCAACGCATCTGGGTAAGTTCCTTTATCCGAATCTGGTTAACTACCTCGTCGACAATGCTAACTCTGGCCTGCTGGTTGTGCGCAATATGACCACTCCTGGGTCAGGTCTTCTCGTATAGTATTCCAGAAAGGTCATGTCGAAGTCTCTTTCAAATCTCATCCCTGCCGAATTGCCCAGAAGTCATCATCCCTTGCTGAAGCAAATTCTTGTTCCGGAACGGCTGCATACTTATCGCGCTTCTTTCTGGAAGATATATCCATATACAACGCCTCTGGGTGCGTATCACATCTCTAATGTCAGCGGAGTGGGACGTCATCTCGTCGAAATCTCTTGCGAACTCTTTTCTTCACTCTGCTTCAATGTCGACTAATTCGGACTCGTCTCATCGTGGCTGCATGGACTATGCTCCAACGGCTATACTCGTATCTAGAGTCTCCCAAGCAATGCATCCCATCACATGATATCCGAATGATGTCGAAACATTCGATCGACTCGTCAGAACCTTATAATCCCCCAAGAGATCAACATCTTGAGTACAGTTTAATAGTATCGAGTACATGCCTCAGCGTCGGTGGTCCAGCCGTAGAAGGGCAAACCCAAGCCTCACTAATGGCGCCGCGGAACTGCCGTAAACCCTAAGGTTCAAAGGCTTTCACACGGTCATTAAGTCGAGTTAGGGTTTCATTCTTCTAGAGGGTCCATAGAATCACCTGCATGTCTTTCCGTATACTTTAAACTTGGAAAATGGGCTCCTGACATTCGATCGTCTCAATCGACTCTCAACGAATCTGCGTGAAGTCGTCTCTAGCTGGAATCAATCTATCTGATGACCTCGCATCGGTAAACGGACGAACCAAATGTCCTAGTCATTCATCCTCAGGTGACTGGCGACTCGCTATCATCTCTCTAAGTATATGCTCACGCTGCAGCAGCTCCAACCATCTGGGCGATATCTCATCATTTGCAGCAGCAACTGGCTCATTCACCTGCACGCCGAACAGCGCCTCAATCCTCCAGGAAAGACGACACATTAGCGGTCATCTCTGAATCGGTCTGCTCTAGATCTGAGTAAGACTCTCCACACTGGAAATCTTCAACTCAACTGGGCCCGCTCCGGTGCATAAATCGGACGAATCACCTTCGTCTCTCAAATCGAGTAGACTAGCTATAATTTGTCTCATATCTGTCTGGAAGCTCCGGCAATCTAAGCTCGTAAGCTCCGAAAGCGACATCCCGTCAATCTCAGCAACAGCTGGCCCCTCTGTCTGCACGGTAGGCGACATCATAATCTCTGAGGTATGATGTACATCAACATCCTTTCTCAACTGGCAGCTCTAACAATGGCCCGATCATCCGGTGCAAAACCAAGCACTCGCCTCCACTTGAGGTCACAGTCATCAATACTAACTCGAGACGTTCCCATGTCACCAGAAAACACAATGGTCAGCCCTCGTACCAGACGAGCTCGTACTGACCGTAACCCTAGCAGCAGCCCAAACTGCGCTCAAACATGGCGACAGGAACCTCAATCGAGTATCGAAGAGAGCAGATCAATGGCAAGAAAGGAAACAACAGATCCAGAGTGGATACACGATCATAAGAAGGAACATCATCAATGAAGGTATGATCATGGACTAATAGAATCGGGGATCTCAAATGGATGTATAATCATGGATATAAAGAGAATCACTGATCTCGAAAATATGTACATCCTAAGGTTCCTTAAGCGGAGTGGCGTGTCGTAAGTATGCCGCGGAACATACCAACGGTACGTCACTCTACTTTAGTCACCTATTCCATCAACCAAGGGTCATCCTATACGACGAAAGTTTGGGTCTAATACCCCCTCGACTAAGTCTAAGTTCCGTAAGGTCAAGCCTAAGTTCCGTATATATATAAACGCCCTAGGCTCCACATAGTCAAACTTAGACTCGAACCAAGGTCAACCTAGCGCTCTGATACCAACTTTGTCACGACCCGAAAGAGCACGTGACTGGCCCTCGAACCATATGAAATCTATAGGACTCCATCTGATCCAAGTAAGCCAAAGCCCAGAAATCTAAAACCATTTTAAGAGTAAGTGAAGAAAACTGGTTTAAAGAAGTGAAGGAAAATATGTTTGAAGTCGAGGTTTTTAAATAACTAAGCCGAAGGTGCATTTTTAAAAGGTAAAGTCTTTTCTAAAAATTTCGGCAGAGTTTCTTTTGTAAATACTGGCCCCGAACGGGATACAACAAGCATAACATATATACAATGATAAAAGGCATCCCCAAGCGGGAGCTAGCTCTTCGTCAATTGACGGTCACAACCACACATGCAATATAATATACAACGCCGAAAGGCGAGGATCGATCCAAAAGGAACACAGTAAGCATGAAAACCGCAATACTACTAAGCGCGACTCTAAGGCCAAATAAAACATCACTAAAGTCTGAGTCTGAAATAATAAACAAATTTGGTTGATGGAAATTCTAGATACAAAGAATAATATAAGTACAATGGTGGTTTTGATGCAAAAGGAACCACCTACCAAATGCAATTCACCCACAAGGAAGCAATGTGCTAGAAATGCCGCAAAGGAACCTGTACGGTAAAACCTGCAAGAACTGTGGCACAACGGGGGTGAGTTGCCAACTCGTGAATAGAGAATAACTACAAGCAGAAACCGAACGCAAGACATAATCCTAGGTCAAAACGATCAGTACAAAATCCTCAATATAAAACATGCAGCCTATAACAAGGCTAGGGTAAATATCTAACCCGAGTGTAATCTCCTGTGCCTGTGTCTGTGCCTCAGGTAGCAATATAACATAAGAATGAGGTATGAATGCATGAGAACATAATACATGTAAATGAAGAAACTGTTTTCATACTTTAGTGAGATTTCCTTTGTATTTTTAAAATGAGGTATCATAATGAAATCAGCATAAAACAGTGCCTAACATCGGCACAAAACGTAATCCAAATATCCCGATATCTCTGTATCCCAATCACAAAATCTAGGGCGCCGTCAGTCCAGACCGGCCCCTACCATCAATCTCAAGACCACGACGGTATCCTCCGGATATCCGACGCGTCAGGTAAAATCACCGGTCGGTAGTGCTCCCCTGCCAGGCTCAACGTCATCACCACATTCATCTTGCCCCGGGGTACCGCACCGGGTCCACCATGTACCCGAAACGGTTCATCCGTCTCCCCGAATCGGGTTTCCAAATCCATCAGCAAACTCATGGTGGACGACTCATACATCATGGGAAAAACGCACCTTTTATTTTAAAAGAGAGAAAATGTTTATCTGTGTTTTTGCGGTTTTCCTCCAAATCCAGAAAATCTCACGGAAATCCAAATCCAAAACCTCAGTAACACGTAAAATAGTGAATATATGCATGAGAATCCATGAATGCGGCATAACAATGAATATCAGTATGCATGAAGTAGCAGGTAATAACTACAATGTCTAAACTATTAGCTAATAGGTTATGTCAAGCAATAGTATTTTCTAAGGTGTACGTGACATGGCAATTACCGATGAAGATGTGTGTGAGCCAGCAAGTAAGTGTACGTGGTACATACGCAACATCGGTAATGGTGCTGGTGTCCAACTGCATGATATCAATAATGGAGTATGAAACATAATATAAGAATGCGATGCAAAGCGAACCACAAAAAAAGTGGGAGCTGAATCTAGACGCAACTATAACTAATCTGCATTAATCTAATATAAGTCCTACAAATGGTGCCTTTTGAAATATCACGAATCATGGGGTTTTGAAAATAGTGTAAGTCCACGTTGCCATCCCCGGTACTTACGAGGAGGCGGAAACGGTATAACAATCAAATTTTGTCATGAGGAGCAACATGGACTAAATAAGGTCGGGATCGTGTCTAAACTAAACTAGCAAGCATACAAAGGAGCGTTAGCTACTCGGATGAAGAGTTATACCTAACTTGAACTCCTTCTTCTTGAAACCTTGTAGAGGTTGATGGTTCTTGCCTCGTAGCCTTCTTCCGTCGAAGATGGATCCACCTGAGGGTTCAACCTTTGGGCTCTTCCTCGAACTTTGAGTGAACTAGGATCTCCGGCTTGCTAAACCTTGAACCCTAGAGAGAGTAAAGAGTATCTATGGGGTGCTTTCTTTTTCAAGGTGAGGGATTCTCAACACATGAGAAGGAATCACCTTGAGCTTGAGGAAGAAGAAGATGAAATGAGGAGAGAGAATGATTATGATAGAATGGGCTCTTTTCTTTTGCAACCATAACTAAAAGAAAAGGAATTATCTAATTAATAATAATAATTGAAAATGAAAATAGTTGATGGTTGTATTTGGAATGACCACTATCATCACTTCATTAAATGAGTGTAAGCTAGAATCAAGGAGCATCCTTGCAAAGCAATGATGGTGGTCAACATTCAACCATGGTCAACAAGTCAACCATGGTCAACAAGTCAACAAAATCAACCATAACAATATTTCATTTAATTACTATTATTAATTGATATTTCATAAATCTATTAGGGTTTGGAAAATGACGACTGTCAACTGTGCATACGCACCCGTTCCGAAACCCTAAAGAAAAACCTCATCCTCCGCCTCAAGCAACTGTGCATACAAACCTGTATTCTCGTTCCGAGGAACAAGAATACCGAGATATAAAAGCAACCCCAAAACATATACCAGTATCTGGCTCAAACCAGAGCCCGCAGTATAATCCGTCCGGACTCCAAACGTGCACAAGTGCGCGGATGAGAACGAACCCTGCCCCAAAACCATGCGACCTCTACTCTGTTTTGCCCAGAGGCGAATACCCTCTGTGTGGGACTCTAAAGACTCGACACTACGCTGGCAGTGGGTTTAACCACAGACCGCAAGCGGCACTAGCTGTGCGTAACGGTCCCCAGGTAGACGCCGACAAGAAGGCTGACGAGGTGAAACCCCATCTGAACTCCTACTGAGTCTGAATGTGACAGTCTCCGTACAGTCCGGTCTGTTCGTCTGATACATCGCATGTCGGGCCTAGGGGGCGGTAAAACGTCAGTCCCCTAATAGCGGTACAAGTCGTGTCGGAGTGAAGCCCAAAACACCCTGAGATAACACTGGAAGCCTACCAGTATATCTCGCTTGCCCTGGCCAGGGACTACTCGTGTAATGGCTCTCCTAGACACAGCGCGATGTCAACCCCCAATACCGGGAGAGACGAATCCTGTCTAACCGTCACTGCCTCCAAGTGCTTCGGGACTGTACCTAACTACTACCCGTTTGCACGACTCCTTTGAGCCGTGGTAGGGTAGTAATCAAAGTACAGTGGGAACACACTCGAGGCAAAGTGACAGTGTCAAGTCAGCGGACTAAGCTGTACTCATGTCACCTGGGAACTGATAACCGACGATAGGTATAATACCAACCTGTCAGTTCCCGACGAGTCCTGTCCAGTGTACTCGTAACCCAACGAGCACCCGTATTCTATCTCCAGTACGACGTACTGATGGCTGTGGGACAGACCATCTTCCACACTGGGATGAGAAGCGCATACGCTAGTCTACTCCGGAGTATCGATGCCCTGTCTCGATAGTCCTGCGACTAGGGACCTGTATAAGGATGTGCTTATAGATTACCCAACCCCCACTAGTGTGACTGCCATCACAACGCTGGTAATCAAGCAAAGATCCTAAGGGCTCCACTAATGCGTATAAGTGATATACTGAAATAAACACAAGTACACATTGAAGTAGAAACAAACCAAGTAGCATACTACTATATTGAGCAAGATTGTTTATACAAGGTGAATATCCCAAGCTTCCATTAAGTAATATACAAACAAGTATGATACAGTAATGGCCTCTAGGGCATATACACTAACAATCTCCCACTTGCACTAAGGCCATGTACTGGCGTATCGAAGACCTATCATCTCGATCCGCCGCTCGAACTGAGTCCGGGGTAAGGCCTTGGTGGATGGATCTGCAGTGTTTTCTTCTGAAGCAACCCTCCGAATTTCGATCTCCTTGCGATCCACGATCTCCCTGATCAGGTGATACCGCCTCAAGATGTGCCTGGATATCTGATGGGACCTGGGTTCCTTCGCTAAAGCTATAGCCCCGTTGTTGTCGCAATACAGAGGTATTGGGTCAACAATGGACGGAACCACCTGAAGTTCTTTCAAGAACTTCCTCATCCAGACAGCTTCTTTTGCGGCATCAGATGCAGCAATGTATTCCGCTTCCATAGTCGAGTCTGCAACGGTTTCCTGTTTGGAGCTCTTCCAACACACCGCCCCTCCATTGAGGGTAAAGACAAAACCCGACATGGACTTGGAATCATCCTTGTCACTCTGGAAGCTGGAGTCAGCAAAGGCCTCGATCTGGAGGTCTTTTCCGCCATACATCAAGAACATCTCCTTAGTCCTTCTCAGGTACTTGAGAATGTTCTTTACCGCTATCCAGTGTTTCTCCCCAGGGTTTGACTGATACCGGCTTACTACACTCAGTGCATAAGCTACATCCGGTCTGGTACACAACATCGCATACATTATAGAGCCTACCGCAGAAGCGTAGGGTATAATAGACATGCGATCCCTCTCCAAATCAGTCTTGGGAGACATCTCTTTAGAGAGGGTGATCCCGTGACAAGCCGGTAGGTTACCGCGCTTGGAATCTTCCATACTGAATCTCTTCACTATGGTGTCGATGTACCTGGACTGAGAAAGTCCTAATATCCTCTTGGATCTATCACGATGGATCCGGATCCCCAGGATGTATGAGGCATCACCCAGGTCTTTCATGGAGAACCTGTGTGACAAGAACCCCTTGACAGATTGTAGCATAGGAATGTCATTTCCTATTAAGAGAATGTCATCCACGTATAAAACGAGGAATACTACAGTTCTCTCTACAAATCTACTATAGATGCATGGTTCATCTGGATTTTTGATAAAGCCAAATTCCTTGACCGTCTCATCAAAACAGATGTTCCAACTCCGCGATGCCTGCTTTAGTCCATAGATGGACTTAAGCAACTTGCACACCTTTCCGCTGCTCCCACTCTGAATGAAACCCTCTGGCTGATCCATATAGACACACTCCTCTAAATTTCCATTCAGAAAAGCGGTCTTTACGTCCATCTGCCAAATCTCATAATCGTGGAAGGCAGCAATGGCAAGAAGGATCCGAATGGATTTCAGCATAGCCACTGGAGAAAAGGTTTCGTCATAGTCCAAGCCAGGTCTTTGACGGAAACCCTTTGCTACAAGTCTAGCTTTATAGGTCTCAACCTGTCCATCTACACCAATCTTCCTTTTGAAGATCCACTTGCATCCTACGGGTTTTACCCCGTCTGGAGCAATGTCCAACGTCCATACTTTGTTGGTGTACATGGACTCCATTTCGGTCCGTATTGCATCCAGCCATTTTACCGAGTCAACGCTCTGAACGGCCTGCTGGAAGCTAGTAGGCTCATCATATTCTATGATGCAATCCTCTCTATCCCCGTCTATGAGAAAACCGTAGTATCTCTCGGGCGGATGAGACTGCCTACTACTCCTGCGGAGTGGCGTAGGAATGTCCTGTTCATTTGAACCCTCTGGTTCTACTAAGCTTTCAGTAATAGTTTGTGGTTCTGGAATTTCTTCCAGTTCTACTGCGCTCCCACTAATCTCCTTTTCTAAGAACTGGTGTTCTAGAAAGTGGGCATTACGAGAAACAAGGACTTTTTGTTCCTCTGCGTAGTAGAAAAGATACCCCCTGGTGCTCTTTGGGTATCCCACAAACTTGCACAGTACTGAGCGTGCCTCGAGTTTGTCCGCATGCTGCTTTTTGACAAAAGCCGGACATCCCCAGATCTTCAGATATTGAAGATAGGGTTTCTTCCCACTCCATAACTCATATGGTGTGGTAGGCACAGTCTTAGTGGGAACTCGGTTCAAAAGGTACGCAGCTGATTCTAGTGCATACCCCCAGAATGATCGCGGTAGCTCAGCGTTACTCATCATGGACCGTACCATATCCAATAGGGTACGGTTCCGTCTCTCCGATACACCGTTATGTTGCGGAGTGTATGGAGGAGTAAGCTGAGAGAGAATCCCATTCTCTTTTAAGTAGTTCAGGAACTCGGCACTCAAGTATTCTCCACCTCGATCCGATCTTAGAATCTTGATACTTTTGCCGGTTTGTTTTTCTACCTCATTCTTATATTCCTGGAATTTTCCAAAGGCTTCGGATTTATGTTTCATCAAGAAGACATGTCCGAACCTTGAAAAATCATCCGTAAAAGTAATGAAGTAAGAAAAACCGCTTCGCGCAAGTGTAGACATTGGACCGCACACGTCGCTGTGTACGAGCCCCAAGAGCTCGCTCGCTCTTACTCCGTGTCCAATGAACGGAGTCTTTGTCATCTTTCCTTTGAGACAGGATTGACAAGTGGCATACGATTGATATTCGAACGGATTCAAATACCCTTCTGTATGTAACTTAGTCAACCTTCTCTCATTGATGTGACCCAGTCTACAATGCCACAAGAAAGCCTGATTGATATCTGGAGACTTTCTTTTGTGTGTATTCTGGACATTAAAAATCTGTGGTTGGTTTAACACGTATATACCATTGCTCAGTGTACCTGACCCAATCAGAACTTGATTAAGGTGAATGTTTACAACATTACTTACAAACGCAAATTCATAACCTTCTTTAGAAACTAAAGATACAGAAATGATATTACAAGTTGCGTTGGGTACAAAAAAGCAATTACGCAAAACCAAAACATGCCCATCTGACATTCCCAGGTGATAGTCCCCCACGGCTTTAGCATCCATGCTAGCTCCGTTTGCAACTCTGAGGGTCATGTCACCTGCCTTCAAAACCCTACGGTTTCTCAATGCCTGCAAAGAATTACAGATATGAGATCCTGATCCGGTATCCAATACCCAGGAAGTAGAGTTTATAGAAAGACAGTTTTCAATAACATACACACCTGAAGCTGAAGCCGCAACCTGCTTCAGTTCCTGTGTCTTGGCCTTCCAAGCCCTGCAATCTTTCTTCCAGTGTCCACTCTTATGACAATAGAAGCATTCCTCCTTTCCTACAAGCTTCCCCGCAATTATTGTTGCCTTTTCCTTTCCCTTCGTACCCACTTTACTAACACCGCCTCTTGGTTTGGCGGGGGCTTTCTTCCTCTTTCCCTTGGCTTTCGCCTTGGACCTAGAGGAAGAAGATCCTCCTACAAACAAAGCGGGTGTTTCCCTACTTTTCTGTAGGGTGCCCTCTGCGCTCCTCAGCATGTTGAGGAGTTCTGAAAGTTCAACTTCCTTTTCTTGTAAGTTGAAGTTCAGTATAAACTGGGCGTAAGTGGATGGAAGGGACTGGAGAACTAAATCCGTATAGAGTTCACTTTCCAACGTGGTCCCAAGTTCCGCGAGCTCCTCAATATAGCCAATCATCTTAAGCACGTGGTCCACTACCGATGATCCGACGGCCAGCTTTGCCGAAAATAACTTCTTCGACACTTCGTATCTTGCGATACGAGACTGCTCTCCATACAGTTCTTTTGTATGAAGAAATATGGATTCCAAATCCATATTCTCGTGCCTCCTCTGGTGTTCGTTGTCCATAGAGGCAAGCACGAGGCACTTGGCCTTCGCGCAATCAATCTCCCAAGTCTTACGGATTTCCTTATCCGCGACGCTGGAGGTGGGACCTGGGACGGGGGGAGCTTTGGTGGTAAGAAGATACCCCAGCTTGTCGTAAGTGATTGCCATTTTGACATTCCTGAGCCAATCTTTGCAGTTTGGCCCTGTCAGTATGTTTTTATCTAGAAGTAACTTAAGTCCAGTCATTTCGATTTGGTTGCTGCAGGGGGGAGAGAAGGAACACTTTAGCACGATACTCTTGCAAGTTTAGAATGGTTTTTAATTTGTCTAAACAGGATGGCTCCCACTGTCTCTCGAATCCCTCCTCAAACCATAAAGGAAGAATTAGTCGGGATCAATCCCACCGCACAATACTTGCTTAACCGTTCAGCCAGGCCAGTGTCGGTACTTCGAGGGAGGTTTTCCAACGCTTTCGCGAAGTTCCTTAATTAAATAACCTCTTTTCCCTGGGGGCGTAGCCCCGCTAACACCTTTCTAGGCACCTACTAGGTTTATAGCATTGATCGTTTAGTGAGAAATTTCCCGAGGAGTAGCGTATACTCACAGTAGGATCGGGATCCAAATATCATCGCGTGACGAAACTGAAGGAATCCTACCAGAATCACCACACTCCAAATGGTATGCAAATCTAGCAAGTTTCAGTACTTATGAAACTCCCAATGTGGATTTTTGCCCCATGCTCTTATGACCTTGGCGTAAGGTCAAAATGTCATAAGTCACATGTCAAGTTCTTCCCATCATTATCCTGGTTAATTTGAACCCACCCGTACCTACCCTTGACGTAGGCCAAAATGGCAGTACGACTGTCTCAAACCAACCCATTCTATCTATGCAACAGATAAATATTCGGTAGCTACCAATCACTATGCCTTGGCGTGAGGTCAAAATACATAGCTTGAATACTACCGTACATTTAACTGAAATGATGGAGGGCTACGAATGGTTTTGGCGAAACCGTGAACGTAGTGAACTTGATATAGTCGATGGAACGAGATAGCTTTTAGAAGGAGTGGCTCAATCTCCGCATTTAAAAGTTAGTTTTGAAAAGAACCGAGTGGTTTTTCGAAAGTGTTCCAATGACTTTAGCTTGGTTTATTATCTTGAATTAGTTCTTTTAATGCGTGATATTCTTGCATTAGTTCTTTTAATGCGTCCCATCAATTAATCCTACCATTGCAGAAAACAACCAAAATATGACGTACGCTTATGCCATATGCATTCGCCACGGGGCCCCGTCATCACCCGTTAGGTTACTTAACTAACGACAGAGCGGGGGCTGGGCTAGCGCGGCTGTAAAACATAAGCAACGCCTAAATAGAAAGCAATGATAGACATTACAGATCACAGATGAATACATTGGATATACTAGCAATCCGCAATCCTTTCGAGCCTGCAACGAAAAGCGGATTACACGGTCGCGGTGAATAGCCAAATACCCCACCCAAGACCCCTACGGGTGCGGCAAACTACCCGCCAAGTACTCGGCAGTTTGTGCACCCCTCCATGGGTCTATCCTAGGAGCAAAAACAGTAAAAAGAATTATACAATGACGGCTACAACCCCGACCCGGTTGTGCGGCCAAACAAATAATAATATTACATCAATTTACATTTACAATGAATGAAAGAAAAACAAAGCTCATCTCACATCCACCCCGGCTATTCACCCGCGACAGTCCAACACATTCATATACACATTCCAGTATCAAACACAGATCACTGAGATGTATAACCCCGACTAATAGACTTATAGCGATTAGCCGACGTTCAATACATTCAAACATTACAGATATAACCAATATAGACAAAGTGTAGCGAAGTTCGAAAAAAATACGGATTTATAGGACCCCAAAAGCAAATTTCTGTTCTGGAAAATCTGGGCACATATAACATATTTGAAAAATCCCAAAACCCTACCAGAAGAACACTGCACAAAACACGATCACATGAAGATCCCAAACGGCGGCGGATCCGCGGCGAGAAGAATAGCTGGGGCCGCGGAAGCGCGGCGGTTTCAAGGATTCATGGGATCGTTTTTGGTGGGTGTTCTCACAAAACCCTGAGCCGATTTTAGGAGTATAAATTTTTTCATTTAGAGCAAAAAAAATTTCAACAGAAACTTAGGGTTTTTGTTTTTCCGGTTTTGCGATTTTTCGGTTTCGAACTTCCATACACTTTTCTACAAAGCTAGTTTAAGTTTAGTTAGGCTCTGATACCACTGTAAGTCCACGTTGCCATCCCCGGTACTTACGAGGAGGCGGAAACGGTATAACAATCAAATTTTGTCATGAGGAGCAACATGGACTAAACAAGGTCGGGATCATGTCTAAACTAAACTAGCAAGCATACAAAGGAGCGTTAGCTACTCGGATGAAGAGTTATACCTAACTTGAACTCCTTCTTCTTGAAACCTTGTAGAGGTTGATGGTTCTTGCCTCGTAGCCTTCTTCCGTCGAAGATGGATCCACCTGAGGGTTCAACCTTTGGGCTCTTCCTCGAACTTTGAGTGAACTAGGATCTCCGGCTTGCTAAACCTTGAACCCTAGAGAGAGTAAAGAGTATCTATGGGGTGCTTTCTTTTTCAAGGTGAGGGATTCTCAACACATGAGAAGGAATCACCTTGAGCTTGAGGAAGAAGAAGATGAAATGAGGAGAGAGAATGATTATGATAGAATGAGCTCTTTTCTTTTGCAACCATAACTAAAAGAAAAGGAATTATCTAATTAATAATAATTGAAAATGAAAATAGTTGATGGTTGTATTTGGAATGACCACTATCATTACTTCATTAAATGAGTGTAAGCTAGAATCAAGGAGTATCCTTGCAAAGCAATGATGGTGGTCAACATTCAACCATGGTCAACAAGTCAACCATGGTCAACAAGTCAACAAAATCAACCATAACAATATTTTATTTAATTACTATTATTAATTGATATTTCATAAATCTATTAGGGTTTGGAAAATGACGACTGTCAACTGTGCATACGCACCCGTTCCGAAACCCTAAAGAAAAACCTCATCCTCCGCCTCAAGCAACTGTGCATACACATCTGTATTCTCGTTCCGAGGAACAAGAATACCGAGATATAAAAGCAACCCCAAAACATATACCAGTATCTGGCTCAAACCAGAGCCTGCCAGTATAATCCGTCCGGACTCCAAACGTGCACAAGTGCGCGGATGAGAACGAACCCTGCCGCAAAACCATGCGACCTCTACTCTGTTTTGCCCAGAGGCGAATACCCTCTGTGTGGGACTCTAAAGACTCGACACTACGCTGGCAGTGGGTTTAACCACAGACCGCAAGCGGCACTAGCTGTGCGTAACGGTCCCCAGGTAGACGCCGACAAGAAGGCTGACGAGGTGAAACCCCATCTGAACTCCTACTGAGTCTGAATGTGACAGTCTCCGTACAGTCCGGTCTGTTCGTCTGATACATCGCATGTCGGGCCTAGGGGGCGGTAAAACGTCAGTCCCCTAATAGCGGTACAAGTCGTGTCGGAGTGAAGCCCAAAACACCCTGAGATAACACTGGAAGCCTACCAGTATATCTCGCTTGCCCTGGCCAGGGACTACTCGTGTAATGGCTCTCCTAGACACAGCGCGATGTCAACCCCCAATACCGGGAGAGACGAATCCTGTCTAACCGTCACTGCCTCCAAGTGCTTCGGGACTGTACCCAACTACTACCCGTTTGCACGACTCCTTTGAGCCGTGGTAGGGTAGTAATCAAAGTACAGTGGGAACACACTCGAGGCGAAGTGACAGTGTCAAGTCAGCGGACTAAGCTGTACTCATGTCACCTGGGAACTGATAACTGACGATAGGTATAATACCAACCTGTCAGTTCCCGACGAGTCCTGTCCAGTGTACTCGTAACCCAACGAGCACCCGTATACTATCTCCAGTACGACGTACTGATGGCTGTGGGACAGACCATCTCCCACACTGGGATGAGAAGCGCATACGCTAGTCTACTCCGGAGTATCGATGCCCTGTCTCGATAGTCCTGCGACTAGGGACCTGTATAAGGATGTGCTTATAGATTACCCAGCCCCCACTAGTGTGACTGCCATCACAACACTGGTAATCAAGCAAAGATCCTAAGGGCTCCACTAATGCGTATAAGTGATATACTGAAATAAACACAAGTACACATTGAAGTAGAAACAAACCAAGTAGCATACTACTATATTGAGCAAGATTGTTTATACAAGGTGAATATCCCAAGCTTCCATTAAGTAATATACAAACCAGTATGATACAGTAATGGCCTCTAGGGCATATACACTAACAAATAGGGGCTACGGTGTTTTTATGAAAAGATACGCCTTTTGAAATGTCCGTAGATCCCTTGACCTGTCTTTTAAAATACCCACGACCCGCTAGTTTTGAAATAGGTAGGAGTCTAATCTAATCTAACAACTACACTAAACTATACAGCTGAACTAACAAGCTGAGCTACAGGTAAGGAAACCGCCTAACATCTGAGTCGATATATATATATAGATATAATAGTCGGTGATTCCGCCTCAATAGTATCGCGTACGATACAGTATATCATATGACATCCTCAAGTCATGAGTGCGGATCTATCATCAATGTAAAGCTCATACGGTAAATCGTCGTACGGCATCCTAATAGCTGGGTACGGGTCAATATCACACTATCTCATCACACTTCAGGTATCACTATCAACATATCATATAATCTGGGGTACTATTCTATGTCTAGTATAAATCGATACCATCAATAAAGTATGCATGCGGGGGTAAACACACATCCCAAGCCCGCAAGAATCACATTTCGTATCCCAAATACGAATCATATCACATCATCGATCTCGCGGCACAAAGCCCGATATCATTGACTCATCTCCAAAGTCATCCAATATCATCAACACAGTGCCAGTATAAGTAATATGCAAGGGTGTGCGTGTAGGTGTAATTCTATTCTAGGGTTCGCGACTATGAACTACACTAGTCACTTCTAACCCTACACT
Organism: Agapanthus africanus; assembly: GCA_030015575.1. NCBI lineage: Eukaryota > Viridiplantae > Streptophyta > Magnoliopsida > Asparagales > Amaryllidaceae > Agapanthus > Agapanthus africanus. The sequence goes on along the minus strand of JASDDO010000004.1, from coordinate 133,937,019 downwards.
ATCCATAATACACCTAACTATCATATATAATAACAACTACGGACTGCGGGGGTGCTATATTCCATCCACCCGACTTCCCCCAGTAGATATAATCTACTCACCTAGCGTCTTCATTTGTGGACGTCGCCACGCGCTTGCTTGTCGTCCCGAAGTCTTCATGGGGTACCTACACATCAAAATATCGTATATGCGCATTAAAACCAAATCAAAGCTAAAACGGCACATGAAATCCAAAATGATACGATAAGAGGCCTATAGGTTAAAACCCATGGCACGCCTTCAAAACCATCAACACATCCTCTATATCGTCGTATAAACGCCAAATAGTCGAGGCAAAACACAATCCACAATTGCAGAATTAAAAATACGGAATACGGAAACATGAATCTAAAACAGCAACTTAGGAAATATGTCCCAGATTTTTACCCTAGGTCACTTTATACAAATCTATATATACCAGGGGTCTAACATGAACATGTAGGAGCTACAGAACCAATACGAGCCAAAATGGTGGGACCCAGGCCGCAATTTGCGGCCAATGGGGATAAATTGGTGGCCGAGAAGAAGAAGTGGGAGCTGGGGTCTTGGGGTTAGCTTCCTGGGTGCCTGCACGCGTCACTGTCCAATCAATTTTAATTTAGGGTGTCTCGGGTGATAGCAGATTCAATATACCCTTCACAGATTTCATAAATTCCCCGATATCGGTTTCTAAAATCCGTATTATGGTTTAAGCTTCAGGTTTTGGATTTCCAATTCATACACTAGGGTGATGGTATAACCTCTACTGACCTCAATTCCATATTACAACCCATAAATCATCACAACCCTAACTAGGTTATCCACAAGTCCACAATATCACACAATATCGATTCGATCTTAATATGAGGGTAAAGGAAATGCATAAACTAAGTTTAAGGTCCAGAAAATACCTCATTTGGCAACTCAAGAATTTTCTTGAGTTGCCCCTAGTGGCCAAAATCCTTGCTTCTTTAGCACCAAGTGTAGATCTAGGGATTGTGCACACATTTAATGAAATGGAGATTGGGTTTTGGGGTTGTTTTAGAGGTGTTTTGGAGCTTGAAGAGGGGAGGGAAAGGAGGTGCAGGAGCAGCAGCAGGAGAAGGGAGAAGAGGGAGGGAAATGAGGGGAGAAATGGTTAAGTCCTTAGTCAATGAAGCCCATACATCTCTCTCTCTCACCAACTACCCATTTCTTTATTCTTTTCCTTTTCTTTTTCCTTTTAAAACCCTTCTCACTCAAATAGTAAACCCAAATGAAAAGCATGGCAAGAAAATGCACAAGTGTGAAAAAGTGATATGTGCATGTGTTGCACAAAAAGCTAAAAACCGATTAGCGATTTTTAATCGCGATTAGCACTAAATTAGTGTCAAATTAATCACAAAAACTTTAAAATGTCATAATTCTCTAATTTACCCTATTTTAGAATTTTCCAAAATTTTCCAAAATTTTCCCCCATTTATTTGTATTTAATAATTCCAAAATATTAAAATATTCAATAAAATAATATTAAATTATAAAAATTCCCAAAATTAACATTTTATCTTTTTTTGAAATGTTACATCGAGAAACTACTGATAACACTTATCAGTAAATCTCATCAGCCCTGGCCAGGGACTTGCAGTTATAGCCAATCGCGCATAGAACAACATCAACTCCCAATACTGGGAAAGACGAAACCTCTCCTATCACTCATTATCTCCATGTGTCTCGGGAATGTACTCAAAATCCACCTGTTTGCATGACTCAGTAGTGCTGTGATAGGGTGAAATCAAAGCACAGTGGGAGAACACACAAGACTCTATGACGATCTCGGGTCTACAGACTAACCTGTACAAGTGTCACCTAAGAACTGTTATCCGATGTTAGATATAATACCATATAGGAGTTCTCAACGAGTCCATTCAGTGTACTCAGTCTCTAATGAGCACTCGTATACAATCTTTGGTGTCAAACACTAATGGATATGGGATTATCCATCACCCCCTCAACTGGGTCAAGAAACGTATACTCCAGTCTACTCTGGATATCGATGCCCCGTCTCGATAAACCCACGACTAGGAACATTTAAGGATACGCTTATAGAATGCTCATGCCCCACCAGTATGATCTGCATCATAATCATGGTATTCAAGCTGATATCCTAAGAGCTTTATCAACATGTATCAAATGAACAGTATACACAATCAAGTGAACATGTTAAGATAAAGAGTAACCAGATAGCATACTATCATGTCGAGCAAGAAAGTCCTCTGTATATATACATGTCCAAACATCCACTATTGAATAATGACCTCTAGGGCATACATATATCCAACAATAAGTGTTATCAGTTGTATCTCTGGATGGTTATGAGTCCTTTTTCGTACGACTTGTCGAGTTATTGGGGTCTGACAGATTCCAAACCCTAGACCCGATATGAGACACTCTTAGGCGAAGAGACCGGACTGTACGCTGATTCCACTGATAGAATTTGCAGGGTTCAGATGAGCTTACTCGTTGACCTTCTTTTGATCAATACCTGGGTAGCCGTTACATGCAGCTAGTACCACTGACGTGCTTGTGGGCTATGGATATGATCCTAACTTACTGCCAGCGTATTGTCGAGTCTTTAGAGTCCTACACAAAGGTTTTCTGGCATAGGCAAAACGATATAGGGCACATATGAGGATATGTGCAAGAGCTTGATTAAGCACGTGTATGTGATACACGTATTATAATCGGGTGTTTAATGATATTAGCCGGTATACATATGATATAATCGGATTATGAAATCAAGTATTGATTTAATAATTAAATGTATATTTATATATTGATATATTAACTAATATCATGCTCACTTTATTTTTCCTTCTCTTTATAATATATATATATATATATATATATATATCATTTGTCATGGTTGTATATACATATTAGATTGATGTATTAGAATCACATAGGATTAAAAAATAAGGATAAATGATATTTGCTTTTTTAACTAAATGAAATAATGAGTCATTTATTAGAATTGTGTAGATTTTAGATGACTCATTTTATCTTATTCATTTAAATAAGCTTTGATATGTTTGTTCTTATCTTGAAAAAGCCTTAGCCATTCTCATCACTTCATCTCCATGGCTATCTCTCTTGAAATGCTTCAAGTGAGAAAATGAAAAAGAAGAGAGAAGAATTTAGTGAGCTAATTATTCTACATCTCCTACTAATCATTCTTAGCAATCTTAATTAGTGGGTTGCTTCATTTTGATGAGATCAATTTGAAACTAAAGCTTGTGTTGGAGTTATCTCAAGGTGGATCATCTTTGATAAGGAGATCACCGAGCAAGATTGTTCCGGGCTTCATGGAGACTTGCCGGAGTCTAAGGAGAGGTGGCTAACACGCTACAAAAGTTGTTGCACTCTAAAATTGCTCTCTTTTATTTTTTCAATTGCTTCTATTTGGTGATCTTGGTTAAGTTTTGGATCTATATTTGAAAAAAATGTTGTTTTCTTATTCTGCCACGCTCCGTGAATGTCACGACCCTAAAACCGAGACTAACAGTGGTATGAGAGCTGAATAAAATACTTGTAATTGATTTTGATGGCAAATGAATTCATATAACCATTTTTCCAAACTAATTCCTCATTGTTTCAAAACTGTTCAAAAACCAGCGAATATACTTGCTTATTCTCGCGTTCAAGAGCTCACGGTTCGGACCGAGATCCCCGTGGATGTGCGGGAGTGACCTCGGGTTTGTCCTGGGGGGCTTGGGTGGGTCCCCACTACCCGAGACCACCGAAAAGTAGCCTCAGATGTGTGCTGGACCAGCCAGCACATGGTTATGTGCTGGATGATCCAGCAGCTAACCTATGGCCACAAATCCGTGGCCATGGGTTGGGGTCCCACCTAATGCCCCGGCCCTCATGGGTCATGCCCGAGGTCCCCCCGGAGTCTCAGCCATTTTTTGGGTCGTTTGCGACTCGTTTTGAGCAATATATGTGAAGGTTTTTGGATGCGGAGTAGAGTTGAAATTCAGTTTTTGGCAATTCAAGTTCGCGACTCCGCCAGTTATTGAATTCATTAGCCATGGTTCTGAAATGACATGATTAAAGTGTTTAGTCGAGTTAATTCGTTGGCATATGGTGATATGCGGTGTTTAACGCCAACGTATTGATGTGTTCAATTTGATGGGGTTGTACAAGTGAGTCTAAGATGTTAGTTTGTTGGAATGTGTTGGATAGTCGCGAAATGAATAGCCTCCGTGTGGAAGTATGATTTTGCGATAAGTGTTATTCCATTCATACTTGTATCTATCTTGTATATTCATTTGTTTAGGATGAGCTCCAACTTGTGGCCGCCATTTCCTCTTTATGTATATTCTTTGTTTCGGGACTTAGAGGTTCATATATAGCCGTAGTCGCCGCTTTATATATTATTATTTGTCGGGACATGATCAGGTTGCAATTATTATCGCCGTTGTATAATACATGTTACAGGTTTACCACACGGAGAAGCGCACGAGCGGCCGGGTTCTAGATTGCAGCGGGTAGCCATCTCAAGGAGTTGGGATTGGGTCACTCGAGTCTAGAATTGGCGGGTTGCTTGCCGCGCTTGTAGGGGGTATAGGATAGACCCGTGGAGGAGTGCTTAAGTCACCGGATTCAAGAAAATGTCGGGTGGCCCCCTCATGGTGATAATGTTGGGTTGCCTCATTTCTTTGGTTGGTTGATAGCTTGCCACACTTATAGAGGTCTGCTTTTGGCTACGCACGGGCTATTCACGCGACCGAGGAATGTTGCGTTTCGTTTGTGACTCAAACCAAACACGGGAATCCTAGGTAATCCGACCATTCCTGTTCTGTGATGTTCATTACATGCTTGTGATATGATTACCTGCCTGTGATGTTTTCTCCTGCATGCTGTAATGTGATTATATTTGTGTGATGATATATTGATATATGTGATATATAGAATATATAGAGTGTGTGTGTATGCTACATACGTTCTGCACTCATGCTACCCTTGCCCTGCCATGCCGTAAGTTAAGTAACCTTACGGTGAAGACCCGGGGCCCAGTGGCGAATGCCAACAGCGTATATGTGCATTTTATTTTATTTTCATATTTTTTCTGTGACTATGTGAAGAGATGCTAGGTAATGAGATTATCTAAATGATGGGATTGCATTGATTCGCATTAATGCAAAGATAATAAACCTAAAATACGTTGTAGGGACAAAATATCAGATATTGTGGTATCACAGTCGAATCTTTTGCTTTGCACAGATCTATTCAGTTAGGAGTATCCTGCACCTCATTCGCTAAGGAAAGAGCCTAGATTCCTTCATAGGGAGTGACCTCTTTGGAAAAAGATTGTGTTACTATAAATTTATAAATTGAATAGCCGTATTCTTTTGTTTTGCATTGTGGTATTCAGTTAGAAATATCCTGCACCTCATTCGATGAGGTAAGAGCCTTGATCCCTTCACCGGGAGTTCGCTCTTAAGCAAAAGTTTATGTTACTATAAATTTGCAAAATCGCTCAGTTCCTACAATGAGATCAAGTTCATTACATTAAAAGTTTTCTTCAAAACCAGCTGTAACCCTCTGTCATTTCAGGAAGTAGAGTACTTAGTATTCGTGCTACGTTTGTCGATCTCGTTGAGGCGTAGTGTACAATAGCTAAGTGATGTCTTTCTGCTGGCATGTGATGCGATTAGTTAGAATAGTCGTGCGACTTTGTTGACCTCGTTAAGGGTTATGCGGGCGAGTCTAAATTAGTCACGAAATGACGGGTTGAACTTGACTAGCCACTTATGATTTGTTGACCTTGTTAAGGTCATAAGCCGTTAGGGGAAAAACCAATAACGGGAGTTTCAAGTGTTGAAACTTGCAATGAGATTGGATACCTTCTATGGCGTGGGATGAATTGTTGACCCCATCAAGGTTATCACTCCATAATAGTTTGGATCCCGATTCTCACTGTGAGTAATAGTTACTCTCAGGAGATTTTCTATAAATGATCTCGGCTAGTTCTCCATTTAGGGCTTGAAGGAGAATTCAAAAAAACAGTGGGAGACCAGATTAGATAAATTAATTAACCAATCTAATCTAAGCTAGTGTGCACGACGAGTATTTTCTCTCTCTAGCAACGACCTAAGACCGACCTTAAATTAAAAACTCGTAAACCAAGTTAACCGAATTTTTTTACAATCAACAGTTTTGGAATGCCATGATTGCCCTATTTTCATGACATAGTTGCATATATCCATACCCCTCCCACTTCCCCTTTTGCTTTCTCCAGAACACTCTGTATCCGATACAGAGATCCATATTGCTTGGAAAGCCATCATATAGTTAGATACGAACTCGAAAAAATTGTTTCAGTCGAGAATGGCCACATGTTCTGGAGAATGTGAATTGTATATGATACAATTCATTTGTCTCTCTTCTCCACCTTATCTTAAGTTTGAGAGCTCCTTAAATAAGGAGAATATACCAGTTACGCTTGTTGGATAGTCTTCTTTCAATCCCGATGCTGGAGTTGAAAGGAAGAGTAAGAAGAAAACTAACTAGCATAAGTTCGGTATAAATAAAGTAAGAAAGAGAGAAAAAATAGGGGGACGAAGTGAGCGGAAAGGAAAATGCAACTACTGTTATGACTCTGGGCAATGAAAGAGGCATTACTTGGAATACCCGGCTACCCTCTGAAACATTTTGATGTTTCAAGTTTTCTCTATGATTGTAATCGAAAACTGTTTTTCAATTAATTCTGACTTCTGGGTATATAGATACTGGATTAACATCCCATATCTGTAAATTGTTACAGATGCTGAGAAGAATTAGATTATTGAAAAGGTGATTTGATCCTCAATGTCATAAATCAGTGCAATTATTGCTGTTGGGAAAATCACCCGGTTTTTCCTTTCGGCATACCTTTGGTTTTGAATATCTGTTATAATGCACCAATTTTATAAACTTATATATCCGCCTATTTATTAGATAAATTGGGATATATATATTTGGAAAAACATGTTTTGAACATTTACCATTATCCTTAGATGATTCGGTAAGTTGCATATAGATAACGGAAGAAACATTCTTAATCAAAATAGAGTTTTCAAATTACAATACACAGAGTATGAGTTAACGAACTCATAGGGATTATACATAATGATGTATGTTCTACGGTGTCCACTTGGATGAGGGGTTGGTACCGATACTTCGTTTCGTTTTCCTATGAGTTCTCTTATTTTAAACACGCATTCTTGTTGAAATACAAAGTCCAAAGATTTTGAGAAGTTCATAGGAATAAAGTAGAGAACCAAACGTTGGAAATATCAAGATTCTTCGAAGTGTTCGAAGATGTGGATACTTATGCTAGCTATTCCGTAATAATATAATCAAGAATTTGATTCTCTCTCAGATTGCTCATCCAAGGGCTCTATGATGAGTAATGCTGAATCGCCTTTTTCAATTAAGAGATGCACTAGAAGTAGATGCATATCAATTGATACTGGTTCCACCTAAATTAGTGCCTCATATTCTATATTTGATATAGAATAGGTTATCATCTTAAGATTGTTAAGATGTTGAGTTGTCCGGCCCATGCTTAAAACCAGAAACCGGATAAACTCAAGGCACGTGTTGGTAATGGCAGTTTGTGGGTTATCCCGGACATTGACGAGGGTTTAACATTCTACCTGTTGGATACATGTATGCCCTAGAGGCCATTATTTGATAATGGATGTATCAGTATGTGTGTATATATATATTTTTTGATGACATTCTTGCTCGACATGATAGTATGCTATATGGTTACTCTTTATCTTGACATGTTCACTTGATTATGCATATTACTCATTTGGTACATGTTGATAAAGCCCTTAGGATATTTGCTTGACTACTGGGATTATGACGCAGATCATACTAGTGGGACATGTGTAGTTTATAAGCATATCCTTAAAATGTTCCTAGTCGGGGGTGTATCGAGACGGGGCATCGATGTTCCAGAGTAGACTACCGTATAAGTTTCTTAACCCATATGACGGGCGATGGATGATCCCATATCCATTGGTGTTTGACATCAAAGATTGTATATGGGTGCTCAATGGAGACTGGGTACACTAAACGGACTCGCCAAGAACTCCTATATGGTATTATATCTATCGTCGGATAGCAGTTCTCAGGTGACACTGGTACAGGTTAGTCAGTAGAACCGAGATCATCATAGAGTCTTATGTGTGCTCCCACTGTATATTGATTTCCACCCTACCACGGCTCTACCGAGTTGTGTAAACAGGTGGTTTTTGGGTACAGTCCCGAGGCACATGGAGGCAATGAGTGATAGGAGGGGTTTCGTCTCTCCCGGTATTGGGGGTTGATATTGCGCTATGCTCGATTGGCTATAACTGGAAGTCCCCGGCCAGGGCTGATGAGATTTACTGATAAGCGTTATCAGTAGTTTCTCGATTTGTTATAGGCTATATACATGCATGACTTATTGAGTTATTGGGGTCGATGATACCATCCCTAGACTCGATATGCAGCATATATGATGAAGAGACCGGACTGTACGGTAAGTGTTTCCAGTTGGCTCGACGGGAGTTTTGACTGGTTCGCTTGTTTTTCTTCTGTTCGCTCAATACCTGGGAGCCGTTACGTACAGCTAGTGCCGCTGACGGTTTGTGGGTATATGATATGATCACTGCCTACTGCTAGCGTATTGACGAGTCTTAGAGTCCCATAGAGGGGTTTCCTAGCTCAGGCAAAACGATGTGGGGGTGAATATGGGGGTAGGCGCGGGAGCTTGATTAAATGCGCGTATATGATACTGTATTTTAATCTGGCATTTTCTATTGACCGGGTTGTATGTGATATGAACGGATTATTAAATCAAGTATTGATTTAATATCAATGACCATTAGCTCATTTATTAAACCCTTTTCTTTTATATGTATACATGAATGTATGTATGTATATATTGATATGAATGCACACATGCATGCATACATATGTCATGGTTGATGATACATTGGAGATGGCTATGCAAGACTCACATGGAAACTATTTATGTATTTTTGATTATTGAGAAAAAATGGGAAATGATTCATGGTTGTTTTCTTTTGGCTTCTACACTCTTCTTTAGTTGACCAAAGTCATAACCATGGTTTCATTTCCTATTATCTCTTAACTCAATATCAAAAATATCTAGATATTTATTAGCCATGGTTATGTGTGAGTGTGACTCTCTATTATATTCTATTATTCTCGTTATTATTGTGAGAATTCTCATATGAGCTCAAGCTAAGCCTTTCTCCTTCTTCTTCCTCCTCCAGGCTCTCTAGCTCTTCAAAAATGAGTGAAGAAAATTAAAAGGAAAGGTTTTTAAGTGAGATTCCAACCCACATCACCAATCTATATTAGTCTAGCCCACTAGTGTAGGTTGTTTGCTTCACTTCCACCTAGGTCAAGTGAAGCTTGGAGCTTGTGCCAAGGGACTCCGTGGTGGATCGTCGTAGACTTCGAAGGCCTTAAGCGAACCCGTTCAAATTCCAAGTTGATCCAAGGAGTCAAGGAGGAGAGGTCTACAAAGATTGTATTTCTCCCCTATTAGTGTTAGACACTTGCTAGTATGTGATACTTGCTTTTTGTTACCTTAATGTTCTAGTTCAATTCTAGGTTAGGTTTGGTTAGCACCCTAAATTTTTTAATGTAGCATGTTTGATGCTTGTCAAAACCTAGTGAGGGTGCTAAGCAAACTCAGCAGTGTATTTTCTGTGGTGTTCTGGTCTCTGGGGTTTTGAATTTCCACTACAGAAAGATAACATCACATGCAATTTTTAGCAAAAATAAACAATGCTTGATACACCAAACCCCAGAGACTGGAACACCAGAGGAAAACGAAGCCAAAACTCAAATACAAAATCGGCCAGGCCGGTTTTATGATTCATTTCGCCGGGTCAAAACCGATGGATTGGCTTTAGTTTTCTCTGGTGTTCATGTTACATCACATGTAACATTCTGCACTTGTGTAAAAAACTTTCAGAGAACTTAAAAAAATCGATAAAAACTAGGGATTTTGTTTCGAGGTTTTGGAGTTGTTTCGGTTTTGTAATTTAACATCGTTTCGGGTAACTTAGACGACGTTAAAAAGTTCGAACGAACATCAAACACCACCTCAAGATTGCTCTCTGGAAATTTTTCAAAAGTTGGAATTTTTGGGTTTAAAAATATTCAGAAAATTGTGCAGGGTATTGTGTGGACCCCCAAGAAAAACGAACCCCTAACTCGACCTAACGACCGCGGAACCGCGGCCAAAAGGTGCTTTTGGCCGCGGTTCCGCAACGCTGTTGGTGAGGCTTGGGACGTGCTTTCTTATGCTGGTCCGTATGTGCTTGTGGCACTGTCTGGGAGTTTTTGAATCTAACTCAAGTGTTGAGTCCTCTGAGAATTTTGGGTGGTTGATCAATCGATTGAAAAGTTTAACATCGCCTAGTTTTTATGAATGTGATACAATATTTGGAATCTACACTAATTAGTTTTGTGAAAATTGATTAGTTGCTTGTAAATTTAACATTTCGGTATCGGTAGGAATCGGGAATCTTGTTGAATTACCCGATTTCTTTTGAAAAGGTGTTTTCATAGATGAGACCCAAATGTAAGATTTACAATGTTAGGCATGAAATCCGAAATATGAGATATTTCGGGTTTATGATGTCTAAGGGATGTGACGATTCCGAATGTTGTAGTTTGACATTTCTTTTCTGCGACCGTAAATGTAGTATGTGATCACCAGTTTCGTTGCTATACGTCAACGACAATTGGGATACGCATACTTTCTTACGTTGATGACATGTGATGTTATGTGTTGCTGTGCTATGATGTATAGGATCGTCGTGATTGAATGGCCGGGGGTTTTATATGAGATGAGAGTTTTTCTTTTCATTCATGTATAATACATTGTATGTAATATTCTTTTATTGAGGCACTTCCGGGTTGAGGATGATGTCACCATTGATATATATTATTTACTTTTCCGCATTATGATAGACCCAAGGTGGGGAGCACTAGTGATCGGGTTCTAGAGTCCAGTGGGAGGCCATCTCGAGGAGTCGAGACCGAGTCTCCTAACTCTAGAATTGGTAGGGTCACTTTCCGCTCTCGTAGAGGTTTAGGGGTGTGGGCTTGGCTATTCACCGTGACCGTGGAATCCGTATTTTCTATTGTTGGCTAAATACAAAATACGGACCTCCTAGTATATCCTATATTTTCATATATGTATTTCTGCTGCTGATATTCTATGATGTGATCACTTTTTATGCTGAGACGAATGGTATATATTATATATATGATATATAATAAACGTTGCTTATGTTTTGCATCCGCGCTAGTCCTTCCCCCGCTCTGCTATTAGTTAAGTAACCTAACGGTGCATGACGGGATCCCGTGGCGAATGCGGATGGCATAAGCGTATGTTCTATTTTCGTTTCTTTTCTGTGATGGCTTAAGGACTTAAATGACGGGACAATGGAGAACGAATAGTATGTTGATATTGTTCTACAGTCTCTTCCCCCTGCCTTTGCTCTGTTGGAGATAGTGCCCTCAGAGTCAATTATTGGATCACAAGCACGTGATTGCAATGATTGAGGGATGACCTATTCCGGTAGGACAGTCTTACTCAAGATGATAGTATGCTATCTGATTTACCTTTATCATCGTGTACTGCTTTAGGTGACCTTAAAGGTCACTATTGCGCGTTGATAGAGCCCCTAGGATTCTTGCTTGACTGTCAGCAGTATGAGGGCGATCATATACATGGGAGCTGGTAGTCTATAAGCACATCCTTAAAAGGTCCATAGTCGTAGGAGTTTCGAGATAGGGCATCGATACTCCTGAGTAGACTAGTGTATACAGTCGAGACCCCGACGAGAGGCGGTGGCCGGTCTTACAAGCCACTGGTGTTAGTTGGTTCACCTAAGATGTATACAGGTGCTCATTGGGTTATGAGTACACCGGACAGGACTCGCCGGGAACATGCTAGTTGGTCTTATACCTGACGTCAGATAGCAGTTCCCAGGTGACATGTGTACAGGTTAGTTCATCGATCTGAGATCGTCATTTGTCTCGTGTGAGTTCCCACTGTACTTTGATTACTATCCTACCATGCTCAAAGGAGACGTGCAAACAGGTTTTAGTTGGGTACAGTCCCGAGCCACATGGAGGCAGTGAGCGGATCTGCAGGGGTTCGTCTCTCCCGGTATTGGGGGTGAGGTCGCGCTGTGTGTAACACCCGAGCCCTATGCTACTAATTTCAGTTACCGTTTGAACGTAGTGTGGCACTTATTTCATTTATCTTGCTTAATTGTGACTTACCGAAATTTTACCCTGTCAATTCATTTCTGCATATAATAATTTATGGCATCTAAAATAAAATTAAAAATATTCGTCTTGGCCTACTTGGCACCCCTAACCCTGTTGTAGCGTCCGTGCATCATGTTCTCGTCCCGTTCGGTGAAACGGGCGAGTTTGGACGGCTACGCGCACGTACGTGTGTCCGTCTTGGGGGTATACTTTTTGATTGTAAAATACTTCATTTTAAATTTGGGATCCCGCCTAAAATTTTATTATTTCAATTTCAAATTTTTGGACCCGACTCGGACGCAATTTGAAAATGTTTTACTTTGCGCCAAAATCCCAAATTCTAATATATTTTAACCGTTAAATATTTTAACCATATAATATTTTTTTATCTCTAAATCTTTCAAATTTTTCTTCCAACCAATCAGCTTCCATTTAATTTCCCGTGGGCCCCACCTTCCATCACTCTCTCTCCCCCTCGTCTCTCTATCTCTCTCCTCTATCTCTCTCCTCTCTTTATCTCTCTTCTCTCTCTCTCTCTTTCTCTCTCTCCCCATCTCTCTCTCTCTCTCATATATACATCTTCCCTCCTCCTCTTCTTTTAAAACGCAGAAACCCATCGCGCAACCCTAGCCGCCTCACCCCCTTCGCCGCCGCAGCCCTAACGCCGACACCCTCTTTGCCGGTCGCATCGCCTCTTCGCCCTCATCGTCTACCTCATCTCCACCTCCTCGCCTCCGTTTCCCTTCTCTCCCTCCACCAGCAACCGCGGCCACCTACAGCTGCAACTCGTCATGGGATCGCCGCCGGCGATCTCCATACGTCCCGAGCCTCGCAAGCACCCTCCTCGGTGAGTTTCACATCCCCTCATCTTCTCCTTTCTTCGTCTTCGTTCTATGGTTCAAGTTTCTTGATCTGAAAATTTTCTGCCATCATCGCAGGTCGACCGCCGGAGCTCCGTCGACGTGGTCGGCGATCACCACCCCTCCACAGATCCTCGTGAGCACCCTCTCCTCTACCCTCCTTCCCTTCTCTCTTCTTGATTACTCTCTTATCTTTTCATGCTTTTTCAAAGAGGGTTTATTTACTGTTTTTGTGTCTCGCTGGAATCCGGCCGTGCCGACGACACGTCCCGACGTTCCAGCGAGGTACCACGACCTGTGTGGTTCCACTGTTCGTCGTTTGGGTTCATTCCGTGAACCCTGCGCCCGTCGCGAGTTTCCCCGCCGACATTTTACGTTCCGTTTTTCCCCGATTCGCGACCCGTCGAGGCAAGTACCCCTTGCTACATGCTAAATAATATTTACTTACACATTGATGACACCCTAAACCTGTAGTTTTAACTTTAGTAAGATCATTTCCTATTTTCGTGTGCAATATTGTTATATATCATTTTATCTTTCAAACTTGGAACCTACCTGTTGCAATTACTGTTTTGAACCTAATAACCACAATTACATGATTTAATTTCACTTTCAGTAAGGACGTAACCTATGGCACTTTATCTATCGTTTTACTTCATTCGGACACTTGTGTACATTTAACCTGCATAAACTGTGATTTCATCCATGGAACTTATATTTATATATATATCATTGCATCCATGAAGTCTTAAACTTGGTAACATGATTAAACAGCTATAATTGTCATACTGCATTCTTATAATGCTGAAATCATCTCTGTGACACAATTGATAACTGTATTGCTAATTGAATGAATCTGCCTATTGCTTAATTCATTGCTTAGATCATGTTGTTAACCATGCTTGATTATGTAACTGAGTATGAGCACACCCATGATATTGTTTACATCTTGACCTGACTTGCTACATACATATTGATTGACCCGACATGGTACCGTATACTGCTTGACTTGACATGATGTACCATGACCTGACCCGTTACCTGATCTTGTGTCTAATGCCAACAAACCTGACATGTAGTCCTCATGGACCATTCCTGTTGTCTATCCAGACAAACCTGTTTACCTGATCCTGTGTTGTCAATAGTTATTGATTTTGGGATACCTGACTTGACTTACACATATAACTTAGGGGTATGGGGAAATCAAAGGTGAAACCTGACTTGTAATTCAACAGTTCACTACTTGTTCTGATCAGTTTTACGCCAGGCCAGCCTTGGAATGATGATGCTGGAATCATTCATCTGTACACATTCCTGTTTGGTGCCTAGCGGCATGTCTCGGTTTCAGCCCGAGAATCTGGGGCCGTGGTCCCGGGTATGTACGGGATACTATTGAGTTACATCGATGATTCATCAATTTGGTTTCAAAGACTTTAGAACAGAAAGCATGATAGAACAGTTATTTTACCCACTGCACACTACCCTGCACTGCTCTGATTTATATTTCGTTACCCTTGCTTTATTCATGCTTATATTCGCATTGCCTGTTACCCTGTTTATTAAGTTATTACTTGATGACTTGACGCGCTGACATCTGGGTTTTGCATGGTCCAGATTCTGTACCGCTGTCGTAGTCCGAGCAGGAGTACTTCAGCCGATAGGCTGAGATGTGAGTGTCAGTAGTAGTTAGCTTTTCTTTCCTGCATTTTATTCTTGATGTGAGCCCGCATTATGGGACATACATTCCAGTTATTTTTTATTGGATCTTTCGCTTCCGCATTTTATTATTCTTGACTCATGTTAGATTGGATTATGGACATGTTTAGATAGTTTTAATTTGTTCTTGATATCTCTACAACCGTAATGTGATTGTGGATGGATACTTCCTACCCACAGGTAGCATGGTTGGCTATGTCACGTGCCCATTTTAGCGTACTCTGGGAAGCGGGGAGTGACACTGTATATAGGAGAGCCATTACACAAAGCCCTCGGCCGAGGCAGGAGATTTACTGCTAGGTATTCCAGTAGTATCTCAGGGTGTTCTGGGCTACACTCCGAAACGACTTGTACCGCTTTTGGGGGTCTGACTTTTTCCAACCCCCTAGGCCCGCCATGCGATGCTCATAGACGAACGGACCGGACTGTACGAATATTGTCACTGACAGGCTCAGTAGGGTATCAGGATGAGTTTGCTCATCGACGTCCCTTTTGGTCAATACCTGGTAGCCCGTTACGTATAGGCTAATACCTCTGACGTGCTAGTGGTTAAATCCACAACCAAAGTATTGACGAGTCTTTAGAGTCCCCCACAGACCAGTTTCTCAAGTTTCGGGCGAAACGCTGTAGAGGCTGTATGGAGATATGGCAGGGTTCGATCAGATACGTGCGGCATTGCACGGATCAGGATCGGACGGTTAATACTAGCGGGCTTTGGTTTAAGCCGGATCCTAGTATTGTACAGTGTAGACTTTGTCTCATTGCATTTGTATTCGGTCGGAATACAAATGCGGGTATGTATATACAGTAGCGGGGTTTTCCTGTAATTTATTACGGGATCAGTTTTTGGAGTTGCCAGTTTGTTTTCCGTTTCGGCCATATTTCTTTGTATCTTTTATTGGCTGAAGATTGGTGGAGGAGGGCTTATTTACATTTGTGCAAATAAGCATTTTGGAGGGTGGTCTTTGCATATTATTGTTTCATGATGGTTGTACCATCATTTGACTTCATTTGACTTTCTTTTAGTCATCATAGCTTGACTTGTGTAGTGATGATGGTTGGTAGAGTGTTGGTTTTGATTTGTGATCATTTCTTCACATGATAACCTTTTTCTCTCTCTTGTTTTTGGCTCCCTCTTGCATCATTGAGACACACTCACTCTCTCCTCTCATTCACCCTTCACCAAGTTTGGCCGGCCATGATAGAGGGAGGGGCTGCCCAATATTTGGGTGGGGATTTTTGGTTCTATTGTGCTTGCAAAAATCCCCAATTTCATCTCCAAAATGTTATCATATCAATCCTCCACCAAAGGCAACTTCTAGTAACCCCAAATGAGACATAGAGCACTACACGTATTCTACAGCAATCCTTGGGCACGTCGGCTCGCCAAGTTCGTGCCCGAGTTGCCTCGGTTCAGAGGTGGGAGCTTATAAAAGAACCCGGCGATGTGGTGCCCTTCCGGCGAGGAGATGAAGACCGGAGATTCCGCGGGGAGATCGGGACGACGACGAGAAGACCGAAGGACACAGATTGCTCGGTATATCTCTCTACCCTTTCTCTAGATAGCTAGGACTAGTTTAATGGCCCGATCCGGGAATTTTGTGCGCGGTGGTGCCGGTTTACAAGTTCGTAAAAAGTTTCGTTTCCGCATTCCGGCGTCGGATTGACGGCCGTGGCGCCGACGTGCACTTACATGGTATCAGAGCCACGCCATTAACCTAGTTTAGCTTTGCTCTAACGTGTTTACAAGTTCGATCGATCGGATTTTCCAAAAAACCGTATTTTCATTTGCATCAGTTTCTGTCAAAATTTTTTTTATCTCCAAAATTTTTTCAGTACGTTGCAGAAACATATGCAGGGAATTCTAAGCAGTCTAAGAAAAATTGGTCGCGTGACGTCACCATATCACCGCGGTTCCGCCGCAGTATTGACTGTTCATTGGACCAAATTTTCACAGAGAGCTTCTGACTTGAAAATAGTGGTTTTGGAATATTCTTTTTGGGCCCAGATTTTTTGTGAGTGCTACAGTAGTGTTTGGGGCCCACTTGGGTATATTTGATCGATTGAAAATTTTAAACACATTAGTTCACAGTATTTACATTATATCTGCGACCGTCAATGTCACTTGATCGGTAAATCCTGTCTAACTGCTATAACCCGGTTAGACGGATTTGCGAACGTGACATTCACGTTGATGTTCTGTGTTGTGCTGTGATGTTGCGGATTGGTCATGGGGGATAGCCTGGATGCAATGCTAGTACAGGTTGTTGTATTATGTACATTTGATATTGCGGGGCGAGCGTCCGACATGTGGACTGCCGTCACTGCCTGTTTGTATATTATTCTTTTGTGGCACGACCAGGTTGAGGTCGATGTACCCGTTGTATGTATATTTTACTTTCTGTACTAGGATTACCCTAAGGTGGGGTGCACGGATAGTCGGGTTCTAGAGGGCAACGGGCCCGCATCTCATGGCATTGAGAAGGAGGGGGCCTCACTCTAGAATTGGCGGGCTATTCGCCGCACTCGTAGGGGGTACAGATTGACCCAGGAGGGGTGCCTAAGTTACCGGATTCCGTGAAGTGCCGGGTGGTCCATTCACGTTGCTGAAGGGGGCTGCCTCGCTTCAGGTTTTGGCGGGTAACTTGCCGCGCCCGTAGGGGTATAGGATTTCATTGCATAGGCTATCCACACGACCAGGGGAACGTCGGGTTTCAGTAGCGGCTCTGTGAAACCCGGGGATCCCAGATATCTGTATTGTTCTGTGATGCTTATTACATTTCTGTGATGTTGCATTTGTAAGTCGATGTACAACACCCCACGACTTGCGGGGAGGCAGAAATATGAAAAATGATCTTGTTCTTTGCTTAAACATCGACTAACCGCATGAATCGAAGCTAAACGATAACTAACAACAAACATAGAAGTTCTAAACTACTATGTGAAGTGATTATACCTGATGAACCGTGTCCTTCGTCTTAACGAACTCCACCTCCTCCTCGGCCTTCTCCAAGTAGTAAACGATCCACCACGAGAGCTTTACTCCAAGCTTTGCCTCTAAACTTGAGGCAACTAGGTTTCTTTAAGTGCTAATCAAACTACCTAGATGATATAGAGCGAGGGTTATGGATTAAGTAGTCTAACTAATCCTTGTACTCAACACATGAGAGGGGAGGATTAGGGTTTGAAGAGAGAGAGCTTGAGGAGAGAGAAGATGAACATGATAATAAAATGAGAAAATGAGTTATCATAATATATATCAAGCATTATTTGTTTTCAAGAAAAGAAAAAAAGAAGATTTACAACCATGCTTGATAAATATCTAATGGTGATTCATCTCCATGAGTCATTAAGCATTTATGATGCTTTAATGACATGGATGAATCATCCATATGACTCACTAATCTCATTTAATGTATATGCCACCTTAACCCCTTAGTCACCATCTTCTAGAAGCTTCTCACGCAATTACGAGAACGCCCCTCCTATCCGTGAAAACACGGAAAAACTTTAGACTGTATAAATCCAATAACCGGATACTAGTAACTGGCTTAAACCAAAGCCGACTAGTAAAAACTGTCCGAAAGTCGTACGTGCGTAAACACACGTATGCGTCCGAACCCTTGTCGTAAAACCATACGACCTCTATATCGTTTCGCCTGGAGTAGGGAAACTCTCTGTATGGGACTTTAGAGACTCGACTACTACGCTGGCAGTGGGTTTAATCACAGACCGCAAGCGGCACTAGCTGTACGTAACGGTCCCCAGGTAGATGTCGAAAAGAAGGCCGATGAGGAAACCCATCCGAACTCCTACTGAGTCTGATGTGACAATCTCCATACAGTCCGGTCCGTTCGTCTAAGACTATCGCATATCGGGCCTAGGGGGGCGGCAAGCGTCAGTCCCCTAATAGCGGTATAAGTCGAGTCGGAGCGAAGCCCATTACACCCTGATAAACTACTGGAACCTACCAGCAAATCTCGCTTGCCTTGGCCAGGGACTTTGCGTAATGGCTCTCTGACACAGCGCGATATCAACCCCCAATACCGGGAGAGACGAATCCTGTCTAACCACCACTGCCTCCAAGTGCTCGGGACTGCACCTAACTGCTACCTGTTTGCATGACTCCTTTGAGCCATG
This sequence comes from Agapanthus africanus, assembly GCA_030015575.1. Classification (NCBI taxonomy): domain Eukaryota; kingdom Viridiplantae; phylum Streptophyta; class Magnoliopsida; order Asparagales; family Amaryllidaceae; genus Agapanthus; species Agapanthus africanus. The sequence goes on along the minus strand of JASDDO010000004.1, from coordinate 133,917,946 downwards.
GTAGGGTAGCAATCTAAGAACAGTGGGACACACTCGAGGCGAAGTAGCAGTGTCAAGTCTGCGGACTATGCTGTATTCATGTCACCTGGGAACTGTTCACTGACGACTGGTATAAAACTAACCAACAGGTCCCTGTGAGTCCTGTCCGGTGTACCCGTAACCCAATGAGCACCTGCATACTATCTCCAGTACGACATACTGACGGCTGTGGGACAGACCATCTCCCCAACTGGGATGAGAAGCGTACACACTAGTCTACTCCGGAGTATTGATGCCCTGTCTCGATAATCCAACGACTAGGGACCTGAATAAGGATGTGCTTGTAGACTACCCAGCCCCCACTAGTGTGACTGCCATCACAACGCTGGTAGTCAAGCAAGATCCTAAGAGCTCTATCAATACGTATACTCACATATTAAGATAGAAAAACCAAGTAGCATACTACCATATTTAGCAAGACTGTTATATACATGTGAATATCCCAAGCTTCCATTAAGTAATATACAAACTAGTATGATACAATAATGGCCCTTAGGGCATATGCACTAACAATCTCCCACTTGCACTAGGGCCATGTACTGGCGTATCGAAGACCGATGATCTCGAGTAGCCTCTCGAACTGAATCTGAGTTAGGGCCTTTGTGAATGGATCAGCAATGTTCTCTTCAGTAGCAACTCTTCGAACCTCGATCTCCTGACGATCAATGATCTCCCTGATCAGGTGATACCGCCTTAAGATGTGTCTGGACTTCTGATGGGACCTTGGTTCCTTCGCTAAAGCTATAGCTCCGTTGTTGTCGCAATACAGAGGTATTGGATCAACTATGGTAGGAACCACCTGAAGTTCTGTTAGGAACTTCTTCATCCAGACCGCTTCTTTTGCGGCATCGCAAGCAGCAATATACTCCGCTTCCATAGTTAAGTCAGCAACGGTGTCCTTCTTGGAACTCTTCCAGCACACCGCCCCTCCATTGAGGGTAAAGACATAACCCGACATGGACTTGGAATCATCCTTATCACTCTGGAAGCCGGAATCAGCAAAGGCCTCCAACCTGAGGTCTTTTCCGCCGTAAACCAAGAACATCTCCTTAGTCCTCCTTAGGTACTTGAGAATGTTCTTTACTGCTATCCAGTGCTTCTCCCCTGGGTCTGACTGATACCGGCTTACCACGTTCAGTGCGTAAGCTACATCTGGTCTGGTGCACAACATCGCATACATTATAGAGCCTACCGCAGAAGTGTAGGGTATAATAGACATGCGTTCCCTTTCCAAATCAGTCTTGGGAGACATCTCTTTGGATAGGGTGATTCCGTGACAAGCCAGTAGATTACCGCGCTTAGAATCTTCCATACTGAATCTTTTCAGTACAGTGTCGATATACCTGGACTGCGAAAGTCCCAACATCCTCTTGGATCTATCACGATAGTCCGGATCCCCAGAATGTAAGAGGCATCACCCAGGTCTTTCATGGAGAATCTGTGTGACAAGAATCCTTTGACAGATTGTAGCATAGGAATGTCATTTCCTATCAATAGAATGTCATCCACGTACAAGGCGAGGAATATGACACTTCTGGCTACAAATTTACTATATATGCATGGTTCATCTGGATTTTTGATAAAGTCATATTCTTTGACCGTCTCATCAAAACAGATGTTCCAACTCCGCGATGCCTGCTTTAGTCCATAAATGGACTTAAGCAGCTTGCATACTTTCCCGCTGCTCCCACTCTGATTGAAACCCTCTGGCTGATCCATATAGACGCACTCTTCTAAATTTCCATTCAGAAAAACCGTTTTTACGTCCATCTGCCAGATTTCATAATCATGGAAGGCAACAATAGCAAGAAGGACCCGAATGGATTTAAGCATAGCCACTGGAGAAAACGTTTCGTCATAGTCCAAACCAGGTCTTTGACGAAAACCCTTTGCAACAAGTCTAGCTTTATAGGTTTCCACCTGTCCATCTACACCAATCTTTTTCTTGAAGATCCATTTGCATCCTATGGGTTTTACCCCAGCTGGAGCAAAGTCCAAAGTCCATACTTTGTTGGTGTACATGGACGCCATTTTGGTTCGCATTGCATATAGCCATCGTACCGAGTCGCCGCTCTGGATGGCCTGCTGGAAGCCAATAGGTTCATCATCATCTATGATGCAATCCTCTCTATCCCCATCTATGAGAAAATCGTAGTATCTCTCAGGCGGATGAGACGGCCTACTACTCATGCGGAGCGGTGCGGTAATGTCTTGTTCTTCTTGAACTACCGGTTCTACCAAACTTACAGTATTAGTTTGTGGTTCTGGAATTTCTTCCAGTTCTATTTCGCTCCCACTTGATTCCTTTTCTAAAAACTGATGTTCTAGAAAATGGGCATTACGAGAAACAAATACCTTTTGTTCCTCTGCGTAATAGAATAGATATCCCCTGGAGTTCTTTGGATATCCCACAAACTTACACTTTACTGATCGTGCCTCGAGCTTGTCCACATGCTGCTTTTTAACAAAAGCCGGACATCCCTAAATCTTTATATACTTTAGATGTGGTTTCTTCCCACTCCACATCTGATATGGAGTGGTAGGCACAGTCTTGGTAGGTACCATGTTCAAAAGATATGCCGCTGATTCTAGCGCATAACCCCAAAAAGATCGTGGTAACTCAGCATTACTCATCATGGATAGTACCATATCCAATAGGGTTCGATTCCGTCTCTTCGATACACCGTTATGCTGTGGAGTGTATGGAGGAGTAAGCTGAGAGAGAATTCCTTTCTCTTTTAGGTAACCTAGGAACTCGGCACTCAAGTATTCACCACCTCGATCAGATCTTAGTGTCTTGATACTTTTGCCGGTTTGGTTTTCTACTTCATTCTTATACTCTTGGAATTTCTCAAAAGCCTCGGATTTATGTTTCATCAGATAAATGAATCCGTACCTTGAGTAATCATCCGTGAAAGTAATTGTAAGGTTCCTAGGCACTCCCAAGAGGTCTCACAAGGCATTAACCATGCCAATTTCAAAAAATACGGTGCCGAGAAACCCTAGACTAGATCGTTGGCTAGATGTTTAGGCGATAAAATGAAACTAGTTTACAGCTAAACTAAAAGAACGGATATACAACCTTTGTAGATCCGGTCCTCTACCTCCATAGCTCCGCATGAAGTCTCCTCGCTGTCCAAGTCGAACCCCGGGCTCTAGCGTCGGCTTCATCGGAGAATGGACGGGCTAGGTCATCGACGACGATGCCGAAGATGATCTACGTCGAGGCATCACTAGATCAAGCTCCAACTTCACCAAGTCAAGAAACTTGTGAAGAAAACACACTCTACTACTTGGCAAGAGGTAGAGGATGAAGAAACAGGAAGTGGGTTCACTTTAGAATTGGATTTCTCACTCATTTGCTCAAGTTGCCATTGTTGAAGCAAGCTTTCTTCAAGTGAAGAAGATGAAGAAGAAGAAGATAATGTTATGATAAGTCTTTTTAAAATGAATAATAAAAACAATACTTATCATATGGCAACCATGATTAGTTGTAGAGAATAGACCATGGTTAATTGCAAGGGTTAGGGTTAAACATGAAGACAAAATGGTCACTAGGTCAAAGCTTCATGAAGCTTCAACTAGAAAACAAAGTTAGCCACCATTTTCTCTTAATGCTTATCATTTTCCAAATGAATAACTAAATAAGATAAATGAAAAAGAAAAAAAAACCCTAACCATTCATATAACCATGGTTTAATCTTTACACAAACTCAAGTGAGCAAGTATCATCAAACATGATACAAACTTGTGTACAAAAATATATCACATATACAATGTGCACAAACCAAGTGAGAAAATCCATTTAAAGTGAACCAATACTAGTTAATGCAAAGTAATATATCAAATATATAATTATACATTAAATCATTAAATCAACACTTGATTTAACGATCCGGTCATATCGCATATAACCGACTAGTATCCAATGTATCGGCTTATCGAATCAATCCTTGATTCGATAACTAGGTTATATCGCATACAACCATTCGATACATTCATCGCAAGAATAGAATACGATATCACATACACGCATTATTCTTGGTCCCGCACATATCTCATATGCGCTCCTATTTCGTTTCGCTTGAGCCAGGAAACCTCTGTGTAGGACTCTAAAGACTCGTCAATACGCCGGCAGCAGATGATGATCATATCAAACACCCACAAGCCGCAAGCGGTCTGCTAAACGTAACGGCAACCCGGGTATTGAGCGATCAGAAGATCGACGAGCAAGCCCGCTCACCCTCCTGTGAATCCAACCAGTAACATTACCGTACAGTCCGGTCTGATCGTCTGATATGTCGCATATCTCGCCTAGGGGTGGTAAACGTCAGACCCCAATAGCTCGATAAGTCGTGTCGATATGAGATCTATAACAATTCGAGAAACTACTGGTAACACTTACCAGTAAATCTCAGCAACCCTAGCCAGGGATTTCCTGTTATAGCCAATCGAACACAGCGCAACATCAACTCCCTATACCGGGAGAGACGAATCCCCTCCTATCGCTCATTGCCTCCATGTGACTCGGGACTGTACCCAAAAACCACCGTTTTGCACGGCCTCTTGGACGTGGTAAGATGGAAATCAAAGCACAGTGGGAACCACACAAGACTCTATGACGATCTCGGGTCAACAGACTACTCTGTACCAGTGTCACCAGAGAACTGCCATCTGACGTAAGGTATAATACCATCTGGGAGTTCTCGGCGAGTCCGTCCAGTGTACCCAGTCTCTACCGAGCACCCGTATATCATCTCCGATGTCAAACACCAATGGATATGGGATCATCCATCGCCCATCTGTATGGGTCGAGAAGGTACACGCTAGTCTACCCTGGTATATCGATGCCCCGTCTCGATATACCCACGACTAGGGACTTTGAAGGATGTACTTATGGACTACCATGTCCCCACTAGTATGATCCGCATCATAGTCCAGGTAGTCAAGTACAGATCCTAAGGGCTTTACCAACATGTAACAGAGAGACAATCAGTATACACGTTAAGGTAAAGAGTAACCAGATAGCATACTATCATGTCGAGCAAGAAAGTCCTCCCTATATATGTCCCAGCATCCACTACAATATACATCCTATGTACAGTAATGGCCTCTAGGGCATACATATAACTAACAGTAATAAAATAGGAAAAACCAGCTCTTGCATGTGTAGACATTGGACCACATACATCGCTGTGTATGAGTCCTAAGAGCTCGCTCGCTCTTACTCCATGTCCAGTAAATGGAGTCTTTGTCATCTTTCCTTTGAGACAAGATTGACAAGTGTCATAAGTTTGATATTCGAATGAGTCCAAATATCCTTCTCTATGCAACTTAGTCAACCTTCTCTCATTGATATGACCCAGTCTACAATGCCATAAGAAAGCTTTATTTAAATCTGGAGACTTTCTTTTTAGTGTGTTCTGGACATTGAAAATTTGGAATTGGTTTAACACATATATACCGTTATCCAGTGTACCGGACCCAATCAAACTATGATTAAGGTGGATGTTAACACCACCACTTCCAAACATGAAATCATAACCTTTATTTGATAACAAGGAAACATATATGATATTACACGTTAAGCTGGGTACACAAAAACAGTTATGTAAAACCAAAATGTGTCCACTCGTCAATCCCAGATGATAATCCCCTACGGACACAGCTCCCACGCTAGCTCCGTTAGCAACCATCAGGGTCATATCACCTTCCTTCAGCACTCTACGGTTTCTCAGTGCCTGCAATGAATTGCAAATATGAGATCCTGATCCGGTATCCAATACCCAGGAAGTAGAGTTGATTGACAGACAATTCTCAATTACAAACACACCTGAAGTCGAAGCCACAGCTTGCTTCGGTTCCTGGTTCTTGGCGTTCCACGCCTTGCAATCTTTCTTCCAGTGCCCTTTCCTGTGACAATGGAAGCACTCATCCTGGCCCACTACCGGTACCGTAAACTTTTTCTTTCCCTTCCCTCCCACCTTACTAACACCTCCTCTAGGTTTGGTGGCGGCCTTCTTTTTCCTTCCTTTGGCCCTAGCCTTGGACCCGGAAGAAGATGCACCGCTTACAAACATAGCGGGTGTTTCCCTTGCTTTCTGCAAGGTGCCCTCTGCACTCCTTAACATGTTCAGGAGTTCCGGAAGTTCAACTTCTTTTCTTTGAATGTTGAAGTTCAGGATAAACTGGGCGTAGGTGGAAGGAAGGGACCGGAGAATAAGGTCTGTATAGAGCTCATTATCCAAAGTCGTCCCAAGGTCTGCGAGCTCTTCTATATAGCCGATCATCTTTAGGACATGTTCTCCTACCGATGACCCGACAGCCAACCTCGCTCGAAACAAGTTCTTAGAGGTCTCGTATCTTGCTATACGAGATTGCTCTCCATAAAGTTCCTTTGTATGGAGAAATATGACATCTAGTTCCATATCCTCGTGCCTCCTCTGATGTTCATTGTTCATCGAGGCAAGCACGATGCACTTGGCTTTCGCACAATCGAAATCCCAGGTTTTGCGGATTTCCTTATCCGCATTACTGGATTTGGGACCAGGGACAGCAGGTGCCTTAGCGGTGAGGACGTACCCCAATTTGTCATAGGTCAAAACCATTTTGACATTCCGCAGCCAATCTTTATAGTTTGGCCCTGTCAGTATATTTTTCTCTAAAAGTAACTTAAGTCCAGTCATTTTCATGGTCGCTGCAATTAGGAGAGAGAGAAGAAAACTCTTTAGCATGATGCTCTTGCAAATTTAGAGTGGTTTTTAATTTATCTAAACTGGATGGCTCCCACTGTTTCTCGAATCCTTCCTCAAACCATAAAAGAAAAATTAGCCAGGACTATTCTCACTGTACAATACTTGCTTAACCGTTCAGCCAGGCTGGTGTCGGTACTTCGAGGGAGGTTTTCCAACGCTTTCGCGAAGTTCCTTAATTAAATAACCTCTTTTCTCTGGGGGCGTAACCCCGCTGACACCTTTCTTGACACCTACTTGGTTTATAGCATCGATCGTTAAGTGACGAATATCCTGATGAGTAGCATATACTCACAGTAGGATCGGGATCCAAATATCATTGTATGATAATGTTGAAGGAATCCTACCAACATTCATCAAACTCCAAATGGTATGCAACTCTTTGCAAATTTCAGTTTCTTTAGAAATTCCCGATATATATTTTTTGCCCTATGCTCTTATGACCTTGGCGTCAGGTCAAAATGTCATAAGTCACATGTCAAGTTCTACCCATCATTATCTTGTCAATTTGAACCCATCCGTATATATCCTTGACGTTCGGCCAAAATGATAATACGATTGTCCCAAACTAACTCATCTATCTATGCAACAAATGAATATCCAATAGCTACCAAACACTATGCCTTGGCGTTAGGTCAAAATACATAGCTTGAATACTACTGAATACCCAGATGAAATGACGGAGGGCTACGAATGGTTTTGGAGAAACCGTGAACGTAGTGAACTTGATATAACCGAAGGAACCTGATAGCTTTTAAAAGGAGTGGTTAAAGCTCCGCATTTAAAAATATCTGTTTTTAAAATTAACCGAGCTTTTAAATTGTTCCAACGATTAAACTTTTGGTTTATTATCTTTGCATTATAAATAATGTGTCCCATCATTAACCTATCATTGCAGAAAACAACGAAAATACAACGTCCTCTTATGCCATCCGCATTCGCCACGGGGTCCCGTCATCATCCGTTAGGTTACTTAACTAACGGCAGAGCGGGGGCTGGGCTAGCGCGGGTGTAAAACATAAGTGACGTCTAAATAGCTATCATATATAGATATTGTACATTCGTCAGACGCAATAATAGGCATTCCAGATCTCATATGAACTTTATTGGATTTGCAAGCAATCCGCGTTTGTTTAGAGCCTGCAACAAAAGACGGATTACACAGTTGTGATGAATAGCCATTACCCCACCCTAGATCCCTACGGGTACGGCAAACTACCCGCCAAATACCCGAAGTGAAGCGGTCTCCCTCAACAAAGTGAGTAGGCCACTAAACACTTCAAAGTACCCGGTAGTTTGTGCACCCCACCTTGGGTCTATCCTAGGAGCAAAAATAGTAAAATGAAATAATACAACGGTGGCTACAACCGCAACCTGGATGTGCCCCGCAAAATAATATTACAACAAATTACATTTACATCAAATGAATTAAATAATAACCCATCACATAACCCCGGCTATACATCACAACAGTCCAACACAGTTCATATACACAAACAGATAAAATCCATTACAGAAATGTGCAACCCCCTGCCAACCGACATACTAGCAGTTAGGGAAGGTTTACGAACACATTATACAAACACATATATAATCATATTAGCAAACATCGCAAAATTTCGATCGAACAAATGCATTTAGATTCTACTCCAATACTTCTCTGTGAACCTGAGATCTTAGCAGAAAATAAAACATCCCAGAAACATCACTGTTAACACCTATGAGTTACTGAATAAATTTGGGCCGACTCGGCCGCGGATCCGCCGCGGATCGCATGGATCTGCCGCGGTTCCGCGGTGAGATGGCCGAGTTAGGGGTCCAAATTTCTTCAGTAGCCCTAGTTTTTCCTGCTTGTTATTCTGAAGCACCCTGAAAAATTTTTAGAGCCAGTTTAAAAAACGACAGCAAGCGTGATAATCGACGATGTTTCCGGTTCTTTTTTGCGTTCGAAATTCTTACGACTTTGACAATGAGTTAATTATTGTTTAGCGAGGCTCTGATACCACTGTAAGTCGATGTACAATACCCCACGACTTGCGGGGAGGCGGAAATATGAAAAACGATCTTGTTCTTTGCTTAAACATCGACTAACCGCATGAATCGAAGCTAAATGATAACTAACAACAAACATAGAAGTTCTAAACTACTATGTGAAGTGATTGTACCTGAAGAACCGTGTCCTTCGTCTTAACGAACACCACCTCCTCCTCGGCCTTCTCCATGAAAGGTTCCTAGGCACCCTATAGAGGTCTCACAAGGCATCAACCATGCCAATTTCAAAAATTATGGCTGCCGCGAAACCCTAACGCGGATCTTAGACTAGAATTCTAGGCGAAATACAAAACTAGTTAACTACTTAACTAAAAGTTAGGATGCTACAACCTTTGTAGATCCGGATATCCACTTCCTAAGCTCCACGTGGGCATCCTCTCGCTGTCCATCTTGAATCTTGGACTCTCGCGACGGCTTCATTGGAGAAACGAGCGGAATAGGTCGTCGGCTTCGTGTCAAAGACGATCTACGTCGAGGCATCACAAGTTCAAGCTACGACTTCACAAAGTTGTGAAACTTGTGAAGAAAACACCCATAACAACTTGGCAAGAGGTAGAGGGTGAAGAAATAGGAGGTGGGTTCACTTTAGAATTGGATTTCTCTCACTTTAGCTCAAGTTGCCATTGATGGACCTTAAGCTTTTCTTGAAGAAGAAGATGATCAAGAAGAAAAAGAATATGATAAGTTATTTTAAAAATGAAACTAATAGGAATACTTATCATATCTTGACCATGGTCAAGTGTAGAGATTAAACTAAGGTTAGTGGGAATGGTTAGGGTTAAGGATGAGATAAGAATGGTTGACTTAATCAAAGCTTCAAGAAGCTTCAACATAAAGACAAAATAAGCCACCATCCTTACTAATATCCAAAATGAATAAATAAATAAATAAATAAGTGAATAATCAAAACCCTAACCATTCATATAACCATGGTCTAATCTTTACACAAACCCAAGTGAGCAAGTATCATCAAACATGATACAAACTAGTGTACAAAAGTATATCACATATACAATGTGCACATCAAGTGAGAAAACCCATTTAAAGTGAACCAATACTAGTTAATGTAAAGTAATATATCAAATATATAATTATACATTAAATCATTAAATCAACATTTGATTCAACGATCCGGTCATGTCGCACATAACCGACTAGTATCCAATGTATCGATTTATCGAATCAATGATTCGATAACTAGGTCATATCGAATATAACCAATCGAAACATTAATCGCGAGAATGAAATACGGTATCACATACACGCATTATTCTCGGTCCTGCACATATCTCATATGTGCTCCTATTTCGTTTCGCTTGAGCCAGGAAACCTCTGTGTAGGACTCTAAAGACTCGTCAATACGCCGGTAGCAGATGATGATCATATCAAGCACCCACAAGCCGCAAGCGGTCTGCTAAACGTAACGGCCATCCGGGTATTGAGCGATCAGAAGATCGACGAGCTAGCCCGCTCACACTCCTGTGAATCCAACCAGTAACACTTACCGTACAGTCCGGTCTGTTCGTCTGATACGTCGCATATCAAGTCTAGGGGTGGTAAACGTCAGACCCCAATAACCGATAAGTCGTGCCGATGTGAGGCTCATAACGGGTCGAGAAACTACTGGTAACACTTACCAGCAAATCTCTGATCAGCCCTGGCCAGGGACTTCCCTGTTACGGCCAATCGAGCACAGCGCAACATCAACCCCCAATACCGGGAGAGACGAAACCCCTCCTATCGCTCATTGCCTCCATGTGACTCGGGACTGTACCCAAAGACCACCGTTTTGCACGCCCTCATGGACGTGGTAAGGTGGAGATCAAAGCACAGTGGGAATCACACAAGACTCTATGACGATCTCGGGTCTACAGACTAACCTGCACAAGTGTCACCTGAGAACTGCCATCTGACGTGAGGTATAATACCATCTGGGAGTTATCGGCGAGTCCGTCCAGTGTACCCAGTCTCCACTGAGCACCCGTATACCATCTCTGATGTTAAACACCAATGGATATGGGATCATCCATCGCCCATCACATGGGTCGAGAAGCGTATACGCTAGTCTACTCTGGTATATCGATGCCCCGTCTCGATACACCCACGACTAGGGACCTTGAAGGATGCACTTATGGATTACCATGTCCCCACTAGTATGATCTGCATCATAGTCCAGGTAGTCAAGTACACATCCTAAGGGCTTTACCAACATGTAACCATAAGACAGTTTAAAGAGACTAGTGTACATGTTAAGATAAAGAGTAACCAGATAGCATACTATCATATCGAGAAAGAAAGTCATCTCTATATATGTCCAAGCATCCAATATAATATACATCTTCTGTACAATACTGGCCTCTAGGGCATACATACAACTAACAATCTCCCACTTGCACTAGGGCCAGCTGCTGTAGTATCGCATACCGATCATCCCGAAGAGTCTCTCAAACTGTATCTGGGGAATGGCCATCGTGAGTGGATCCGCCGTGTTGTTCTTCGTGTCAACCCTCCTGACCTCGATCTCCCGGCGATCAACTATCTCCCGGATCAGGTGATACCGCCTCAGAATATGCCTGGATCGCTGATGGGACCTGGGTTCCTTGGCCAAAGCCACCGCTCCATTGTTATCGCAATACAAAGGTATTGGATGCTCAATGGATGGAACCACTCCAAGTTCAGTAATGAACTTCTTGATCCAGACAGCCTCTTTGGCAGCATCGTTGGCAGCGATGTATTCAGCCTCCATCGTCGAGTCTGCCATGGTTTCCTGCTTGGAACTCTTCCAGCTAACCGCCCCTCCGTAAAGGGTAAAGACAAAGCCCGACTGCGACTTAGAGTCGTCCTTATCACTCTGGAAGCTCGAATCGGTAAAGGACTCCACTTGGAGTTCTCCGTTACCATACACCAAGAACATATCTCTAGTCCTTCGCAAGTACTTGAGAATGCAATTCACAGCTGTCCAGTGACTTTCTCCAGGATCAGCTTGATACCTGCTCACTATACTTAGTGAGTATGCTACATCGTGTCTGGTACATAGCATCGCATACATGATAGAGCCTACTGCCGAAGCATAGGGTATCCCTTGCATGCGAGCTCTCTCCAAATCAGTCTTGGGAGACATCTCTTTGGAGAGAGTGACTCCAGAGATCGTGGGTAAGTTCCCACGCTTGGACTCTTCCATACTAAACCTCTGTAGTATGGTGTCAATGTACCTGGATTGGGACAATCCCAATATCCGTTTGGATCTATCTCTATAGATCCTAATTCCCAATATGCAGGAGGCATCACCAAGATCTTTCATTGAGAATCTTTGTGATAAGAAGAGCTTAACCGATTGCAGCATAGGAATATCATTTCCTATCAAGAGTATGTCGTCCACGTACAATACGAGGAAGACAACCTTACTCTCTGCCACCTTCTTGTAGATACAAGGTTCATCTGGATTTTTGACGAAATCAAACTCTTTGATTACGACGTCAAAGCAGATGTTCCAACTCCGTGATGCTTGCTTTAATCCGTAAATGGATTTAAGCAGCTTGCACACCTTCCCGCTGCTCCCACTGTCTACGAAGCCCTCTGGCTGAGTCATGTACACGCACTCTTCTAAATCACCATTTAGAAAGGCGGTCTTAACATCCATTTGCCAGATTTCGTAATCATGATAAGCAGCGATGGAAAGCATGATCCGGATGGATTTAAGCATAGCCACTGGAGAAAATGTCTCGTCATAGTCCACACCCGGTCTTTGACGAAAACCCTTTGCTACAAGTCTAGCTTTGAAAGTCTCCACTTTCCCATCTACACCAAGTTTCTTCTTGAAGATCCACTTGCTTCCAATGGGTTTTACCCCTTCAGGAGCAACGTCCAAAGTCCATACTTTGTTGGTGTACATGGATTCCATCTCGGACCGCATTGCATCCAGCCATTTCACTGAGTCCCCACTCGTGATGGCCTGCTCGAAGCTAGTTGGGTCATCATCCTCCATGATGCAATCCTCGCTCCCACCGTCCATGAGAAAACCGTAGTATCTCTCAGGTTGGCGAGGAACCCTACTAGATCGGCGGAGTGGCTGGGGTTCATCGGGAACTACGGAATCCTCTGGTTCTACCATGTCTTGTGTTATAGTTTGTGTCGCTGGAGCCACTTCCAGTTCTACCTCAATGCCACTTGTCTGTTTCATAAGAAAACTCTTTTCTAAGAATGTGGCATGTCGAGAAACAAACACTTTTTGTTCCTCGGGATGGTAGAAGATATACCCTTGTGAATTCTTGGGATATCCTACAAACTTACATAAGACTGATCTTGCCTCGAGTTTGTCCGGATTCTGTCTTTTGACATAGGCTGGACAACCCCATATCTTAATGTAATTAAGATGTGGTCTCTTCCCTTTCCATATCTCATATGGAGTGGTAGACACTGATTTGGTAGGAACTCTATTCAATAGGTCCATGGCTGTCTCAAGCGCATATCCCCAGAAGGAAATAGGTAACTCAGCTGTGCTCATCATAGAGCGCACCATATCTAATAGGGTGCGGTTCTTCCGTTCTGATACACCGTTGTGCTGTGGTGTATATGGAGGAGTCAGCTGAGAGAGAATCCCATTCTCTTTTAGGAAGTCCAGGAATTCATTGCTCAAGTATTCCCCTCCTCGATCAGATCGAAGGATTTTAATACTTTTTCCGGTTTGGTTCTCAACTTCTTGTTTATATTCCCTAAATTTCTCAAAAGCTTCTGATTTGTGTTTCATCAGGAACACATACCCGAACCTAGAGAGATCGTCAGTGAATGTAATGAAGTATGAAGAACCATCCCTGGCATGTGTAGACATGGGAACACATACATCACTATGTATAAGTCCCAAGAGTTCGGTAACTCTTTCTCCGTGTCCCGTAAACGGAGTTTTGGTCATCTTGCCTTTGAGACATGACTGGCAAGTGTCATAAGATGAAAGTTCGAAAGGTTTCAAATATCCATCCTTATGCAACTTAGCCAGTCGTGTCACATTGATGTGACCCAGTCTACAATGCCACAAGAAGGATTCATTGAGTTCAGAACTCTTCCTCTTGTGTGTGTTTGTTATGCTCAGAACTGTTGATTGATTTAGAACATAAATGCCATTGCACAACGTGCCTGATCCAACCAACTTTTGGTTACGGAAAATGTTCATAACATTGTCCTGTAATACAAAATTATATCCCTCTTTACTTAATAAAGAAACCGATATAATGTTGCATATCAGGTTCGGCATGTAATAGCATTCGTTCAGAACCAATGTATTACCAGTTGGTAATACAAGGTGATATTCCCCGACAGTCTTAGCTGCAACAATTGCACCATTTCCAACTCTAATGTCTTTATCACCTTCTCCAAGTTCTCTACCTTTCCTAAGCCCATGTAACTGATTACATATATGGGATCCTGACCCGGTATCTAATACCCAGGACGTAGAGCAAATGGAGAAACAGTTCTCAGTAACGAATACACCCGAAGAAAATGCATCAACATGTACTTTCTTCATTCGGGTGGCATGGGAATCCTGGTATTCCCCTATATCCTGTTCATTCCTATAACTCTTATAAGAAAGAACGGAACCAACGTTCCCCAGCACAGTATAACATGCGGGTTCAGTCAATATATCCATATTATTATCTTCATTAGGGCATGAAATGGTCGCTACCTGGAGAGAGAGAGAAGAAAACACTTTAGCGTATGCTCGTGCAAGATCAGATTGGTTATTATCTTATCTAATCAGGATGGCTCCCACTGCTTTTTATCAAATCTTCCTCCAAACCCTAAAAGGAAAGACTAGCCGGGATTAATTACACACTACAAGTTCGCCAATCTTTCAGCCAAGCCAGTGTCGGTACTTTGAGGGAGGTCCCCCGTGCTTTCGCACGAACCTAATTAATGTAAACCTCGTTTTTCCAGAGGCGTAACCTCGTTAACACCTTTCTAGACACCTACTTGATCAGCTAATTGCAATGTGTAAAACTCTCCTAGGAGTAACTCTTACTCGCAGTGGGTATCGGGATCCAACTATCTCATAGAAGGTATGCAATCTCATTGCAAATTTAAACACTTGAAATTCCCGATAATGCTTTTGCCCCTAGCGTGCTATGACCTTGACGCATGCCAAACAACCCATAGTCCGTTAGTCAAGTTCAACTCGTACAATTTGTGATCGAATTAAACCCACCCGTACGACCCTTGACGCATGCCAAACAACGCCGTACGAATACCTTAATCCAATCGCATCTCATGCTGCAGATAAGTAATAATCAGCTACCGTACACTACGCCTTGACGCATGCCAAACAACCGTAGCACGAATACTGAATATTACATATCTGAATTGACGGAGGGTTACGCAGGTTTTTCTGAAAACCATGAGCGTAATGAACTTGATATCGTTGTAGAATCAAATGAAGTTTTGAAATGGAGTGATTTTGAGGCTTTTCTAGTTTTGCTAAAGGAGTCACTCCCGGCGAAGGGATCTCGGTCCTTTCCTCGTCGAATGAGGTGCGGGATATATCATATATATCGCTGTGCAAGCAAAAAAACCCAAAAGCAGTCAAAAGCAAACCGAGTGTGTAGCATCTGCCAGTTATTGCTAAAGGAGTCACTCCCGGTGAAGGGATCTCGGTCCTTTCCTCAAAGGTGCAGGGTATATCATATATACCGCTGTGCAAAGCAAGAACTGTAGCTACCTGTTTTAAAATTCGATTCCACAACATCTTAGGTTTCTTATCTTTCATTAATCACATTAATGAAGTCCCATCATTTAAATACCTAAACATCACAGATAGATATGACGTACACTTATTCCATCCGCATTCGCCTCGATGTCCCCTCGTGCACCGTTAGGTTAGGTAACTAACGACAGAGCAGGGCAGGGCTAGCACGGGTGTAAAACATAAGTAACTTCTATATAATATATCATATATATACTATATACTATATCCATCACAGAATCACAACACAGATATCGCAGCAGAAGAAACATATGAAATATTGGATATAGTAGGACGTCCGTGTTTTCGATACGAGCCAGTATAAAACACGGATTCTACGGTCGTGATGAATAGCCAATCCCACACCCCTAGACCCCTACGAGAGCGGCAAGCAACCCTGCCAATTCTAGGGTTAGGAGACCCGGACTCGACTCCTTGAGTTGGTCTCCCACTGGACCCCAGAACCCGGTTGCTTGTGCTCCCCTCCTTGGGTCTATCCTAATGCGGAAAAGTAAATAAAATACAAAGGGTGACATCTTCCGCTACCTGGAAGTGCCCCAAATAAAAGAATATTACATACAAGTTTTTACATGAATGAAAATGAAAAACACTCATCTCACATAAAAACCCCCGGCTATTCAAACACGACGATCCAATATAACATATCCAGCAACACATAACATCACATGTCATCAACGTAAGTAAGTATGCATACCCCAATTGTCGTTGACGTATAGCAATGAAACCGGCGATATCACATATTACACTTACGGTCATAGAAAAGAAAGTGTAAAACTACAACAATTGGAATCCGCAACTTCTTTAGACATCGCATGCCTAATCAAATGAAATACTTAGACATCACATGCCTAACAGATATAAATCCCGCATTTTAGTCTCATTATCGAAAACTCTTTTCAATATCATGTGGGACTAAACTGCTAGATTTATAACAATCATTCAGTTATCTCATAACTGTTTGTGAATTCCAATTATTGTATCCCATTCCAGATAAACAGAAAATGTTAAACTTTCCGATCGAACAGTCGAATACCCAAGTTTTCCCGATACAGTCCAACACATGAAATAAGTCTAACAACATTCAGTTCGTGCCTCAGTACCAACGGTCCAGCCGTAGAAGGGTCAAGCCAACGCCTCACATGTGGCACGCCGTACTGCCCCAAACCCGAAGGTTCAAAGGGCAGTTCAAGACGGTCACATAATCGAGTTAAGGTTTGTTGTCTTCTAGAGGGTCCATCGCGTTACTTGCACTACTTAGAACGTCGTTAAACTACGGAAAAATCCAACACTTGGAAATTTCCCGACAGGGGAAAAGTTGGGTATTTATATCCGGTCGAACTTTTTAACATATTCTATAAATTATCCGGAAGTACACAAAGACGAAATTTGATAATCCGGTCGAAACACCGAAGCTCTAAAACACCCCAGAAAATTAAACTTTGGAATAATTATTAAAAATACCCATAAAACTCAGCTGCAGAAACTATGAATTACTGTGCAGAGGAGGAGGGATGACGTCATCAAGCCGCCGCGGAACCGACGCCTAAGCTGGCTTAGGCCGCTGTTCCGCCGCGCTTATCACTGTTCATTGGAAAAAAATTGCATCGTAATTCTTAGAATTCCCTGCTGAATTTTTTAAGCATTTTTAATATTGAAAAATCCCAGATTTTAGAAAATGTACAGAGAGCATGTTTGGTTTAGGGTTTCGGGTTCGTTCGGGCTTCAAATCACGTCTAGACTTCGCCTAAGGCTCTAGCTAGGCTCTAATACCAGTGAAAGGTTCCTAGGCACCCTATAGAGGTCTCACAAGGCATCAACCATGCCAATTTCAAAAATTATGGGTGCCGCGAAACCCTAACGCGGATCTTAGACTAGAATTCTAGGCGAAATACAAAACTAGTTAACTACTTAACTAAAAGTTAGGATGCTACAACCTTTGTAGATTCGGATATCCACTTCCTAAGCTCCACGTGGGCGTCCTCTCGCTGTCCATCTTGAATCTTGGACTCTCGCGACGGCTTCATCGGAGAAACGAGCGGAATAGGTCGTCGGCTTCGTGTCAAAGATGATCTACGTCGAGGCATCACAAGTTCAAGCCCCGACTTCACAAAGTTGTGAAACTTGTGAAGAAAACACCCAAAACAACTTGGCAAGAGGTAGAGGGTGAAGAAATAGGAGGTGGGTTCACTTTAGAATTGGATTTCTCTCAATTTAGCTCAAGTTGCCATTGATGGACCTTAAGCTTTTCTTGAAGAAGAAGATGATCAAGAAGAAAAAGAATATGATAAGTTATTTTAAAAATGAAACTAATAGGAATACTTATCATATCTTGACCATGGTCAAGTGTAGAGATTAAACTAAGGTTAGTGGGAATGGTTAGGGTTAAGGATGAGATAAGAATGGTTGACTTAATCAAAGCTTCAAGAAGCTTCAACATAAAAACAAAATAAGCCACCATCCTTACTAATATCCAAAATGAATAAATAAATAAATAAATAAGTGAATAAACAAAACCCTAACCATTCATATAACCATGGTCTAATCTTTACACAAACCCAAGTGAGCAAGTATCATCAAACATGATACAAACTAGTGTACAAAAGTATATCACATATACAATGTGCACATCAAGTGAGAAAACCCATTTAAAGTGAACCAATACTAGTTAATGTAAAGTAATATATCAAATATATAATTATACATTAAATCATTAAATCAACATTTGATTCAACGATCCGGTCATGTCGCACATAACCGACTAGTATCCAATGTATCGATTTATCGAATCAATGATTCGATAACTAGGTCATATCGAATATAACCAATCGAAACATTAATCGCGAGGATGAAATACGGTATCACATACACGCATTATTCTCGGTCCTGCACATATCTCATATGTGCTCCTATTTCGTTTCGCTTGAGCCAGGAAACCTCTGTGTAGGACTCTAAAGACTCGTCAATACGCCGGTAGCAGATGATGATCATATCAAGCACCCACAAGCCGCAAGCGGTCTGCTAAACGTAACGGCCATCCGGGTATTGAGCGATCAGAAGATCGACGAGCTAGCCCGCTCACACTCCTGTGAATCCAACCAGTAACACTTACCGTACAGTCCGATCTGTTCGTCTGATACGTCGCATATCAAGTCTAGGGGTGGTAAACGTCAGACCCCAATAACCGATAAGTCGTGCCGATGTGAGGCTCATAACGGGTTGAGAAACTACTGGTAACACTTACCAGCAAATCTCTGATCAGCCCTGGCCAGGGACTTCCCTGTTACGGCCAATCGAGCACAGCGCAACATCAACCCCCAATACCGGGAGAGACGAAACCCCTCCTATCGCTCATTGCCTCCATGTGACTCGGGACTGTACCCAAAGACCACCGTTTTGCACGCCCTCATGGACGTGGTAAGGTGGAGATCAAAGCACAGTGGGAATCACACAAGACTCTATGACGATCTCGGGTCTACAGACTAAACTGCACAAGTGTCACCTGAGAACTGCCATCTGACGTGAGGTATAATACCATCTGGGAGTTCTCGGCGAGTCCGTCCAGTGTACCCAGTCTCCACTGAGCACCCGTATACCATCTCTGATGTCAAACACCAATGGATATGGGATCATCCATCGCCCATCACATGGGTCGAGAAGCGTATACGCTAGTCTACTCTGGTATATCGATGCCCCGTCTCGATACACCTACGACTAGGGACCTTGAAGGATGTACTTATGGACTACCATGTCCCCACTAGTATGATCTGCATCATAGTCCAGCTAGTCAAGTACACATCCTAAGGGCTTTACCAACATGTAACCATAAGACAGTTTAAAGAGACTAGTGTACATGTTAAGATAAAGAGTAACTAGATAGCATACTATCATATCGAGCAAGAAAGTCATCTCTATATATGTCCAAGCATCCAATATAATATACATCATCTGTACAATACTGGCCTCTAGGGCATACATACAACTAACACTCTAAGTAGTAGACGATCCACCACGAGAGCTTTACTCCAAGCTTTGCCTCTAAACTTGAGGCAACTAGGTTTCTTTAAGTGCTAATCAAAGTACTTAGATGATATAGAGTGAGGGTTATGGATTAAGTAGTCTAACTAATCCTTGTACTCAACACATGAGAGGGGAGGATTAGGGTTTGAAGAGAGAGAGAGCTTGAGGAGAGAGAAGATGAACATGATAATGAAATGAGAAAATGAGTTATCATAATATATATCAAGCATTATTGTTTTTCAAGAAAAGAAAAGAAAAAGATTCACAACCATGCTTGATAAATCTCTAATGGTGATTCATCTCCATGAGTCATTAAGCATTTATGATGCTTTAATGACATGGAATCATCCATATGACTCTCTAATCTCATTTAATGTATATGCCACCTTAACCCCTTAGTCACCATCTTCTAGAAGCTTCTCCTACTTTTACCCTTTTCTCAAGGACACCCCTCCTATCCGTGAAAACACGAAAAAACTTTAGACTGTATAAATCCAATAACCGGATACTAGTAACTGGCTTAAACCAAAGCCGACTAGTAAAAACTGTCCGAAAGTCGTACGTGTGTAAACACACGTATGTGTCCGAACCCTTGTCGTAAACCATACGACCTCTATATCGTTTCGCCTGGAGTAGGGAACTCTCTGTGTGGGACTCTAGAGACTTGACTACTCTGGCTTAAACCAAAGCCGACTAGTAAAAACTGTCCGAAAGTCGTACGTGTGTAAACACACGTATGCGTCCGAACCCTTGTCGTAAACCATACGACCTCTATATCGTTTTGCCTGGAGTAGGGAACTCTCTGTGTGGGACTCTAGAGACTCGACTACTACGCTGGCAGTGGGTTTAACCACAGACCGCAAGCGGCACTAGCTGTACGTAACGGTCCCCAGGTAGATGTCGATAAGAAGGCCGATGAGGAAACCCATCCGAACTCCTACTGAGTCTAATGTGACAATCTCCATACAGTCCGGTCCGTTCGTCTAAGACTATCGCATATCGGGCCTAGGGGGGCGGCAAGCATCAGTCCCCTAATAGCGGTATAATTCGTGTCGGATCGAAGCCCATTACACCCTGAGAAACTACTGGAACCTACCAGCAAATCTCGCTTGCCCTGGCCAGGGACTTTGCGTAATGGATCTCTGACACAGCGCGATATCAACCCCCAATACTGGGAGAGACGAATCCTGTCTAACCGCCACTGCCTCCAAGTGCTCGGGACTGCACCCAATTGCTACCTGTTTGCACGACTCCTTTGAGCCGTGGTAGGGTAGCAATCTAAGAACAGTGGGACACACTCGAGGCGAAGTAACAGTGTCAAGTCTGCGGACTATGCTGTACTCATGTCACCTGGGAACTGTTCATTGACGACTGGTATAAAACTAACCAACAGTTCCCTGTGAGTCCTGTCCGGTGTACCCGTAACCTAACGAGCACCTGCATACTATCTCCAGTACGACGTACTGACGGCTGTGGGACAGACCATCTCCCCAACTGGGATGAGAAGCGTACACACTAGTCTACTCCGGAGTATCGATGCCCTGTCTCGATAATCCAACGACTAGGGACCTGAATAAGGATGTGCTTGTAGACTACCCAGCCCCCACTAGTGTGACTGCCATCACAACGCTGGTAGTCAAGCAAGATCCTAAGAGCTCTATCAATACGTATACTCACATATTAAGATAGAAAAACCAAGTAGCATACTACCATGTTTAGCAAGACTGTTATATACATGTGAATATCCCAAGCTTCCATTAAGTAATATACAAGCTAGTATGATACAATAATGGCCCCTAGGGCATATACACTAGTAGCATTTTATCACGCCTTGAGCAAAATATTATATATTGATATATATACTAGTAGATGTTGTATATGTTTTGCATCCGCGCTAGTCCAGTCCCCGCTCTGTTGTTAGTTAAGTAACCTAACGGGTAATGACGGGACCCAGTGGCGAATGCGGATGGCATATACGTACATCATTATTTTCGTTCTTTATTGGTGTGATCAATTGATGGGACTGCATTGATTCGGATCAATGCAAGCTAAACAAACCTATTCTGATGTTGTTGGAACACTTTTCAAAAAGCTGTTATTGCAAGGACGTTCACTTTTGTTTTGCACAGTGGTATTCCGTTGGAATATCCCGCACCTCAGTCGACGAGGCAAGGGCCGGGATCCCTTCACTAGGAGTGACCCCTTGGACAGAAGTTTGCGTCAGCGTAATAACTTCACTATAGCCGATTACTTTTGCTTTGCATCGTGGTATTCAGTTGGAATATCCTGCACATCATTCTACGGGGAAAGAGCCGAGATCCCTTCACCGGGAGTGACCTCTTTAGCAAAGGTTTTCGTCACTATATTTTAAAAGCTATCCGGTTCCTTCAACGATATCAAGTTCATTACGTTAATGGTTTTCTCCAGAAACCATTCGTAGCCCTCCATCATTTCGGTTAAATTTCGGTAGTATTCAAGCTATATATTTTGACCTCACGCCAAGGCATAGTGATTGGTAGCTGCCGGATATTTATCTGTAGCATAGATAGATGCGTTGGTTTGGGACAGTCGTACTACTATTTTGGCCTACGTCAAGGGTATGTACGGGTGGGTTCAAATTAACCTGGATAATGATGGGCAGAACTTGACATGTGACTTATGATATTTTGACCTTACGCCAAGGTCATAAGAGCATGGGGTAAAAATCACATCGGGAGTTTCTAATGAAACTGAAACTTGCCAGATATGTGCATACCTTCTGGAGTGTGATAACATGAGCAGATTCCGTCACGTTATCATGCGATGATAGTTGGATCCCTATTCCCACTGATGAGTTGGTTTACTCTTCGGGTGATCCCGACTAATTCTTCTTTCAGGTTTGGAGGAGAATTTGACGGTACAGTGGGAGGTTTCCAGATTAGATAAATTGGTAACCATTCTGATCTAGGTTAGAGTGCACGCTGAGTGTTTCTTTTCTCTCTCTCTTCGGCAGCGACCATGACCCGCCCTAAGACTATGACTCAGTGACCAAAATTGACCGAACCTTTTAAAACACTGGCTTTTGGATTGTCAGAGTTGCAAACCTCATTGCCACTCCTACTTTTACCCTTTTCTCAAGGACACCTCGTATTACTACGAACGTCCACTTCCATTGGATAAAACCATCGTATGGTTATATACGAACTCGAAAGAATTTATTCGAGGATGGTTTCCGGTTCTGGAGAAAACGAATAGGACTATTCAGTTGTCTTTTCCTTTTACCTTCTCTCAGGTTGCGAGTACTCCTTGGTTTAGGAGATAGTACACCTATTACGCAAATTGGATAGTCTTCTTCCAAACCATAGGCAGGCGCCGACCGGTAGGGAATGAAGAAAACCAATTGCCTAACGATGGTGTACAGAAGGTATTAAGTAAAGACATATCAAGGGATTAGTAAGAGGGCAAAGTAAATTGCGACTGCTATTCACGACCAAACCAAGTATTTCTTCTCCAATCCTAAATCACCTTTGTATTTCTCCAGGACACTCCATATCACTACGAAGATCTACAGCTTATTGGATACTCCATCGTATGGTTATATACGAACTCGAAAGGAACTTGTTCCAGTTCGGGGATGGATTCTAGTTCAGGAGAAATAGGAATAAGGTTTATTCGGTTGTCTTTTATCTTCACCTTCTCTCGCATTGCGAGTGCTCCTAGGATTAGGACAGTACACCTATTATGCTTATTGGATAGTCTTCTTCCAAACCATAGGCTGGTGCCGAACGGTAGGGTAGGAAGAAAACCATTTAGCCTAAAGGGGTGTACAGAAGGTAATGACTAAAGACATATAAAGGGATTTGGAAAGATGGCAAAGAATTATACGGTTACAGTTGTGAATCTGGATAATGGAAGAGGCATTACTAGGAATACCCGGATACCCCATCGAAACATTTCAATGTTTCAGTTTCACTATGTACTGTTAAAAGAAAACTGATTTCCCGATTAGATACTTACTCCAGGGTATGTATTTACCAGGTATGATTCTCACATCTGTTTGGTTTTACAGATGATGAGTGGGAGTAAGTTATTGGGAATTAGGTGATCATCCTCATTATATTGGGATTCGTTGCAATCGGTGATATTTGAGGAAGTCACCTGGGTTGTTTGCCGGACGACAAATATTTGGTTTTGAATATCCGCTGTTATGCACCAATTTCAAATTGATATATCTGTACGTCTATTTTTATAGAGTGAGATATACCTTTTTGAAATTATGTTTACGGCATTTACCTATATTAGTGGATGGTTAGGTAAGGAGCATTAAACAGCGGTGTAATTCTTCTTAACCATAAGTACAGTTTTCAACCTGCAACACACAGGGAGTGAGTTATTAGACTCAAGGTACTCATACAGAGTATTGTATGTTGTCTAGTGTCCAGAAGGACAGAGGGGTTGGTCCTCGTACTATATTCGGTTTACTTATGACTTCTCTAGTTTTTAGACAGGTGTTTCGTAGAAACACAAGGTCCGAATTTTTAGAAGTTATAGGTATTTGAATAAAGTAGAGAACCAGGTATTGCAAGTATCGGGATTCTTCAAAGTGATCGAAGATGTAGATACTTGTGTATGGTATTCAGTTGATAGTAATGGTTAAGAGAACTTGCTTCTCTTTCAGGTTACTCATAATTGGAAGTGCTCCTAAGTTGAGTAATGCTGATCGGTCTCTTTCCATTTAGTTGACATGCACTGGAGACAGCTGCATGATTTGAATCTGGTTCAATTAAATCAGTGCCTCTGGTTCTATATTGGATATAGAACAGTTCATATCTTAACGATGTTAAGGTACGGGGAGTTGTCCGGCTTATGCTTAAAACCAGACTCTGGATGACTCAAGGCACGTTTCTGTAATGGCTGTTTGTGAGTTGACCCAGGCTATGATGAGGGTTGACTTTCTACCATCCGGAAGATCAATAGCGATATTGTTCTAGACTCGCCACAGTTTTAATAAAATGGATTTTTTCAGAAAACAGTAGTGGGAGTATGGTAGAACTGGAAGTGATTCAAGAATCGCAAACGATTACTGAAGATTTGATAAGAATCTAAAGATTCAATCTGGTTTGACATTCCATTGGCCACTCTGCAGATATGGTGGGTAACCTCAGGCACCTGAGGGGTACTCTGGTAGCCTCAAGGACGGTGACAGGGAGGTTCTTGTTTACCCAGACATGCCATTGCTGTTGTTCCAGGCCGCGAGACCTGGCAGGAGGATGAGTATAGCATCTCTCTAGACTAGATTTAGAAGTGTACGTGTATATGACTCTGCCAGAGGGTTGTCGTAGTCAGTGGAAGCAGCGGAAGCATTGGTTCCTAAGTGGCTTATGTTTATTTATAGACCAAAGCAGATATAGCGGAGATAGATCATCTATTTCTGATGTGACAGTCATAGGTTTGACTTCATCAGAATAGGGGATGGATCTGTTAAGAAGGTAGTAGGGTGTGATGTCCTGGTATTTGGATGACATACACAGAGTAGGAAGTGATATTCCTATACTACGATCGGTTATACTTTGGTTGTCACACAGTGGTTTCTCTACAAATGACTTGGATATTGTATCAGACATTCTGGTTACTGGATCTATGGTTTTAGATCTAGATTTGGGTAGTTTCCCAATCTGGGTGCTTAGACAGCATTCTAAAGTTTTAGAATGGACGACTCCTGGCATGGTAATTTACTTGCATGTGATGGATTCACCGTCTCTAAAGGTGTCTTACAGACTAAAGGGGAGAGGGATGTGCATGATTGGCAGATCACTTGCTTAGGTAATTGAGTCAATTATGAGATGTCAAGTACCACACCAGATGTTGTTTTTGCAGTAGATGCAATATGATGATATTGATCCAATCCTGGAGAAACAATCAAAAGAAGTTTTAGAACATAAGTGGATGTTCTAAGGATATGATAACGACAGCCTCATTCGGGAGACAGTTATCATTCCAGGCTTCCAAGGTGACCTGGATGACAGAGAGGTTGTAAAAGTTATAGTTTTCCCTCTGACGAGGGGCAGTATTATGGACAGGTGGTCCAGGAGGTACTGAGGGAGGCATGACGCAGGATACTGATTAAGTTCAGTTGACGATACAGTCTAAGAAGTTTGGATTTGGAGTTCATTTATGAGCTAGGTCCCATCAGATATCCAGACATATTCGAAGACAGGTATTGCTCATTTCGGGAGATGGATTTTCTCCACGAACTTGAGATATAGAGACATAGAAAGAAACATCAAGGCGGATCCACTCACTGAGGCTATTCCTCGAACGCAATAGTTTCGCAAACGGGCTTTGTGAGACTGATTAGTAGAGGAGTTGGGTGTTCGGTATCACACGGGCTGTGAGTATGCGACATCGCAATAATTAGCCTTGAGTGCTAGTGGGAGATTGTTGGAGATAGTGCCCTCAGAGTCAATTATTGGATCATATGCACGTGATTGCAATGATTGAGGGAGGACCTATTCCGGTAGGACAGTCTTACTCAAGATGATAGTATGCTATCTGGTTTACTTTTATCATCGTGTACTGCTTTAGGTGACCTTAAAGGTCACTATTGCGCATTGATAGAGCCTCTAGGATTCTTGCTTGACTGCCAGCCGTATAAGGGCGATCATATACGTGGGAGCTGGGAGTCTATAAGCACATCGTTAAAAGGTCCCTAGTCGTGGGAGTTTCGAGATAGGGCATCGATACTCCAGAGTAGACTAGTGTATACAGTCGAGACCCCGACGAGGGGCGGTGGCCGGTCTCATAAGCCACTGGTGTCAGTTGGTTCACCTAAGATGTATACATGTGCTCATTGGGTTATGAGTACACCGGACATGACTCGCCGGGAACATGCTAGTTGGTCTTATACCTGACGTCAGATAGCAGTTCCAGGTGACATGTGTATAGGTTAGTTCATCGATCTGAGATCGTCATTTGTCTCGTGTGAGCTCCCACTGTACTTTGATTACTACCCTACCACGCTCAAAGGAGACGTGCAAACAGGTTTTAGTTGGGTACAGTCCCTAGCCACATGGAGGCAGTGAGCGGATCTTCAGGGGTTCGTCTCTCCCGGTATTGGGGGTGAGGTCGCGCTGTATCTAGGAGAGCCATTACACAAAGCCCTCGGCCGAGGCAGGAGATTTACTACTAGGTATTCCAGTAGTATCTCAGGGTGTTCTGGGCTACACCCCGACACGACTTGTACCGCTTTTGGGTGTCTGACTTTTACCAACCCCCTAGGCCTGCCATGCGATGCTCATAGACGAACGGACCGGACTGTACGGATATTGTCACTGACAGGCTCAGTAGGGTGTTAGGATGAGTTTGCTCATCGACGTCCCTTTTGGTCAATACCTGGTAGCCCGTTACGTATAGGCTAATACCTCTGACGTGCTAGTGGTTAAATCCACAACCAAAGTATTGACGAGTCTTTAGAGTTCCCCACAGACCAGTTTCTCAAGTTTCGGGCGAAACGCTGTAGAGGCCGTATGGAGATATGGCAGGGTTCGATCAGATACGTGCGGCATTGCACGGATCAGGATCGGACGGTTAATACTAGCGGGCTTTGGTTTAAGCCGGATCCTAGTATTGTACAGTGTAGACTTTGTCTCATTGCATTTGTATTCGGTCGGAATACAAATGCGGGTATGTATATACAGTAGCGGGGTTTTCCTGTAATTTATTACGGGATCAGTTTTTGGAGTTGCCAGTTTGTTTTCCGTTTCGGCCATATTTCTTTGTATCTTTTATTGGCTGAAGATTGGAGGAGGAGGGCTTATTTGCATTTGTGCAAATAAGCATTTTAGAGGGTGGTCTTTGCATATTATTGTTTCATGATGGTTGTACCATCATTTGACTTCATTTGACTTTCTTTTAGTCATCATGGCTTGACTTGTGTAGTGATGATGGTTGGTAGAGTGTTGGTTTTGATTTGTGATCATTTCTTCACATGATAACCTTTTTCTCTCTTTTGTTTTTGGCTCCCTCTTGCATCATTGAGACACACTCACTCTTTCCTCTCATTCACCCTTCACCAAGTTTGGCCGGCCATGATAGAGGGAGGGGCCGCCCAATATTTGGGTGGGGATTTTTGGTTCTATTGTGCTTGCAAAAATCCCCAATTTCATCTCCAAAATGTTATCATATCAATCCTCCACCAAAGGCAACTTCTAGTAACCCTAAATGAGACATAGAGCACTACACGTATTCTACAGCAATCCTTGGGCACGTCGGCTCACCAACTTCATGCCCGAGTTGCCTCGGTTCAGAGGTGGGAGCCCGTAAAAGAACCCGGCGATGTGGTGCCCTTCCGGCGAGGAGATGAAGACTGGAGATTCCGTGGGGAGATCGAGACGACGACGAGAAGACCGAAGGATACGGATCGCTCGGTATATCTCACTACCCCTTCTCTAGATAGCTAGGACTAGTTTAATGGCCCGATCCGGGAATTTTGTGCGCGGTGGTGCCGGTTTACAAGTTCGTAAAAATTTTCGATTCCGCATTCCGGCGTCGGATTGACGGCCGGGGCACCGCCGTGCACTTACATGCTCCATTCATAGTGAACTTCAACATGCACAACATGGAGAAGTCACTACCTGAACTTCTCAATATGTTGAGAAGTGTGGAGAGCACGCTCAAGGAAAAGACTCCCTCTCTGATTGTTGGGTAATCTTGCTCTTCCGTCCCAAAAGACAAGGCCAAGGGAAGGAATAAGAAGAAACCCACCAAACTGAGAGGTGGAATAAAAAAGGCACAAGGAAGAGACAAATCCAAGGCTGAGAAGTCAGGAAAAGGAGAATGTTTCTACTGCAAGAAGTCGGGACATTGGAAGCGAAATTGTGTCGAGTATCTTGCTGATCTCAAGAAAAAGAAGTATGGTGATGCTTCCGCTTCAGATGTGTTTGTGACTGAAAACTGTTTTTCTATAAACTCTGCTTCCTGGGTATTGGATACCGGTTCGGGTTCTCATATCTGCAATTGTATACAGGGACTAAGAAATAGAAGAGTTTTGAAGACCTGTGATCATACTCTCCGAGTTGGAAATGGTTCCAATGTACATGCAGTATCAGTGGGAGAGTATCACCTGGGGTTGCCATCAGGTTGTATATTGGTTTTGAACCCATGTTATTATGTACCTAGTATGCTTTGTAATATAATATCCTTTTCTTTGTTAGACAATGAAGGATATCATTTTGTATTGCAGAATAATGTTATGAATATTAACCTAAATCAAGAGTTGATTGGGTATAATACACTTAATAACGGGATATATGTCCTAAATCAACACACAGTTTTCAACATACAACACACAAATAAAAGAAAATTTTCAAATATAAATGAAGCTTTTCTTTGTCATTGTAGACTTGGTCATATTAACGAAACAAGACTAAACAAGCTTCAAAAAGATGGATATTTAAATCCTTTTGAATATAAATCTTATGCGACTTGTCAGTCTTGTATCAAAGGTAAGATGACCAAAACTCCGTTTACTGGACATGAAGAAAGAGCTACAGAACTCTTGGGCCTTATACATAGTGATGTATGCGGGTGATTGTTAGAATTTTTGCATGCTTAGTTAATTACCGCAATCAAGACGGTTTCGCTTGGTAGCTAGCCGGTTGAGTACGGGTTGTCCGCAGGGAGATGTGAATCTTTTTCTATGTGCTTTAACGAGTTAAGTCCAAATGTCCAGGTTTGTTTGAGATTAACTATGTGCTAAAATGTATATAAAGAGAGCTTGTTAGGGTTAGGATTAGGTTAGTTTGAGATAGGAGTCGCTCACTTCTTTCTTTGCCACTCTTAATATCGGTGTTACGGTAATCGGCAACAACGGGGATTAGCACGATTAGGAAGGAACTTGCGAGTATAAGCTAGGCTTTCCAACGCTTAGTTTCTTCCTTTTGGTCCTTGTCCGTCCGTTCTTGGCTCTTAGCCTTAACCTCCGGTTAATTCAACCACAACCGGTCTTGCTAAGGAATCACCGCTATCATGTAGGATAGGGTGCCGTAGGGAGCGGATTGTGGTTCAATTAACGGGAGTCCGAATTAAGATGTTGGGCAAGAAAAGAGTGAGAGAGATTTCCTTCTCTCAAACTTTCCTTATCCTACCCTAACAAGTGAGAAACTACTCACCCATTACAAAAAAAGGAAAATACAACAAAAGGAGGAAGATAGAAAGAAAGAGGTTAGAAGATTACAACTAGATATTTGAGACCTCACTTTGGCAAGGATCAAGCTTAAGCATCATTGTTGTTAAGGATAAAGAAAAATAGAAGAAAAAGAAACAAACAACAAATAACAACTAGATTAGCAAAAGAAAATTACAAGCAAATATAATCAACAAAGTAACAAGACAAGCATGATCAAGAAAAGAACTCTTTTATTCATCACTTCACTCATAAAAGCTCACTACAAGCTTTTAATGGAGAAAAGATGAAAAGAGGAAGAAGAACAACAAAATCTATCCTAATCTCATACAAGAATAAGCACCCTTCACTTGGCATTGTTCTGGGCTATTTATAGGCAGGAAACTGAAACCCTAACGCAACATTCCTGACCCAAATGAATTGACCAATCTGCCCCCAGAAAATAATCATCTGCCGAGTCAACTCGGCCGCGGATCAGCGGCCGAGTCGCCATGTTGGCCGCGGATCCACGGCCATTTAGGGGATTTGGGTCTTCGTTTTTGGTGGGTTTCCCTGTGTTGCTGTTCTCTTCAGTGTGGGAGACTTGGTTTCTCAGGATCTCTTTACATTTCTTCCAGAATTTCAGCAGGTCAAAAGGTGATTTGAGGTGGATCTTTTGCCATGATTTTCTTGAGCTCCGCGTAGATATCTTGGATCTTGTGTTGACATTGTGCTTTGTGCATGAAAATGACCATTGATTTTCCATTTTGTCCTTTAAACTGGTGTGCGGCAACATACGGATAGAGAGCAGAGACCCGTATTTTATCTGTGGTTGGCAGTATTCCAGAATTTGTTGCGCTTTTCCATGAATTTCACTGCTTAGAGCTGAGAACCTGTAACCTATAATTATCTAGCAAACACGGATCAAGAGTACCTACCTATAAGCAATGTGATCAGAAATGGGCGGTATAAAAATGCAAAAATCTGATATGAACAAATACCCCCAAACTTATCATTTGCTCGTCCCGAGCAAAGCCAATTTATTCACAAAAAATCCTAACCTCACTTTCGCAGGGAACGCGCTTGCACTGAGCATGTGCAACAAGCCGTTAAACCTCTAGGTGTCCCTAGTAGGAGGAGTGTTGTCTCCTGAGGGTTTTCAGCGGATACTACCCACAAAATCCCGTCAAGCTAGTTTTGCGAAATAACTATGATTCAAATCCTATGGTTTTGTTTTAAAAATAACAATTCTATTATCCTAATTCTAGACTATCGAACCTTTATTTTTCACACCTCGCTTCTTATTTAACTTAAGATTCTATATGTCTTTACGTGCAGTGCAAATAGTGTCGTTAAGTTTCAGAAGGATCGATTAAAGTCATTATGTCACAAAATAAAGCCCAGATAAAAATTTAAAAAGGATCACATAAGTTTTATAAAGAGTTAAGTATTTTTCAAGTTTCGTTTTCCAGTAAGGTTTCAATTTCAGAATTTCTATCTTCCTTAACAGGAAACTAGGTCTTATTTTTCACTCCACCTTTTTCTTGTTTTCATTTCATACACACCTTTGTGAACGTGCAATAGTCTTTATCATAGAATAAAACCTATGTTAGTGTATATGCCCTAGAGGCCATTACTGTATCATACTAGTTTGTATATTACTTAATGGAAGCTTGGGATATTCACCTTGTATAGACAATCTTGCTCAAAATGGTAGTATGCTACTTGGTTTGTTTCTGCTTTAATATGTGCATGTGTTTCTTTTAGCATATTTCTTATACATATTAGTAGAGCCCTTAGGATCTTTGCTTGATTACCAGCGTTGCGATGGCAGTCACACTCGTGGGGGCTGGGTAATCCACAAGCACATCCTTATACAGGTCCTTAGTCGTAGGACTATCGAGACAGGGCATCGATACTCCGGAGTAGACTAGCGTATGCGCTTCTCATCCCAGCCCCCGCTCTGTCGTTAGTTAAGTAACCTAACGGGTGATGACGGGACCCTGTGGCAAATGCGGATGGCATAAGAGGACGTGGTATTTTCGTTGTTTTCTGTAATGATAGGTTAAATGATGGGACGCATTATTATAATGCAAAGAAAATAAACCAAAGTTCAATTGTTGGAACAAATTTAAAAGAAACCACTCGGTTATTTTAAAAAAGGATCCGAATTTTTAATTGCGGAGTTGTAACCACTCCTTTTAAAAAGTATCAGGTTCTTTTGATTATATCAAGTTCACTACGTTCACGGTTTTGCCAAAACCATTCGTAGCCCTCCGTCATTTCATTTGGATATTCAGTAGTATTCAAGCTATGCATTTGACCAATGCCAGGGCATAGTGTTTGGTAGCTGCTGGAGTATTTCATTTGTTTGCATAGATAGATGTGTTAGTTTGGGACAGCCGTATTATCATTTGGCCAATGTCAGGGATATGTACGGACGGGTTCAAATTAACTAGGACAATGATGGGTAGAACTTGACATGTGACTTATGACATTTTGACCAACGCCAAGGTTATAAGAGCATAGGGCAAAAATATATATCGGGAATTTCTAAAGAAACTGAAATTTGCAGAGAAAGCATATCATTTTGGAGTTTGATGAATGTTGGTAGGATTCCTTCAACATTATCATACGATGATATTTTGGATCCCGATCCTACTGTGAGTATATACTACTTCTCAGGAGATTCGTCACTTAACGATCAATGCTATAAACCAAGTAGGTGCCTAGAAAGGTGTCAGCGGGGTTACGCCCCCAGAGAAATGAGGTTATTTAATTAAGGAACTTCGCGAAAGCGTTAGAAAACCTCCCTCGAAGTATCGACACTGACCTGGCTGAACGGTTAAGCAAGAATTGTACGGTGAGAATAGTCCTGGCTAATTCTTCTTTTATGGTTTGAGGAGGGATTCGAGAAACAGCGGGAGCCATCCTGTTAAGATAAATTAAACCACTCTAAACTTGTAAGAGCATCATGCTAATAGTATTTTCTTCTCTCTCTTAAATTGCAGCGACCTTGTGACCACACATAGGTTACATCTAGATAATAATTTGACTGAATCTTACTTATATGAATGGCAAAAGTCTGTCCAGATGTCCATTGCCTATAACAAGCTGGACCACCCTATTACTATTCAAAATCCCGCCGTCCCAGGTCCAGTTTCCACTGTCGCGGATATGGATATCCGTCAGACAAGGGAAAAAGATAAAGCGAAAGCTAAGTGCCTCATGTTAGCTTCAGTTGATGGTGTATACCAGAAGCAGCACGAGAAGATGGACTTAGTTTCCATCTTTCTCCATAACAAAGATTTATATAGAGAGCAATCTCATATCGCAAGATATGAGACCTCGAACGAATTAATTCAAGCGAGGTTGGATGACGGGTCATCTGTAGGGGACAACGTCCTTACAATGACTAGCTGTATTGATGAGCTCCAGGACCTGGAGACCGCGTTGGGAAACGAGTCAGATACTGACTTGATTCTACAGTCTCTGCCTCCTACCCTGAAGGAAACCAGGGAAGCAGAAGGAAAGAGAACGGCAAAAGTTTTGGGACTGGATATAGTAAAAGAGGGACGTTCCTATTGTTACAGGAATGAACATTGGCAGAATGATTGCAAGGCTAGAAAAGCCAGTAGCCAGGATTCAAAGCATGTTGTGGCTTCAGCCTCAAGTGTATTTGTTATTGAGAACTGTTTGTCAATTAACTCTACTTCCTGGGTACTAGATACCGGAGCAGGATCACATATCCGTAATTCAATACATGCTTTGAGAAACCGTAGAGTTATAAAGGTAGGTGATTGGTCTCTCAGAGTTGCAAACGGAATGAGCGTAGACGCTGAATCCGTGGGAGAATATCGCTTAGGTTTGACCAGTGGGCATATATTGATTCTACGTAACTATTTGTATGTACCTAGTATGACATGTAATATCATATCAGTATCCTCACTTTCAAGAGAGGGATATGATTTTACATTCGTAAGCGATGTAGTTAACATCCACCTAAATCAAGTTATGATTGGGTCCGGTACATTAGATAACGATATATGTAAGTCCACGTTGCTCACCCCGGTTCTTACGGGGAGGCGGAAACGGCGAAAAACAATAATTTTGGCGCAAAGACAACATGGACTAAAAGCCGGATCTTTGCTAAACTAGAAACTAACAAACTACTAGAGGCTATAACTACTATGCCGTAGAAATTATACCTCACGGAACTGGTCCTTCGGGTCTTCATTCCGCTGTCCCGCTCGTCCGTCCAAGCTCCAAGGTACGATCCGGATCTTGGTCACCTCCGTGGCCTTCTTGAGTCGAAGACGATCCAACCGAGAGTTTTACACCGAGCTCCACCTCAAGCCGAAGCAACTAGGGCAACGAGATCGCTAGTCTAGATGCCCTAGGTTGTGTAGAA
Source organism: Agapanthus africanus (assembly GCA_030015575.1). Taxonomy (NCBI): domain Eukaryota; kingdom Viridiplantae; phylum Streptophyta; class Magnoliopsida; order Asparagales; family Amaryllidaceae; genus Agapanthus; species Agapanthus africanus. The sequence goes on along the minus strand of JASDDO010000004.1, from coordinate 133,883,783 downwards.
GAGATATATGGAAGTGTTTGTCTTTATGGGATCTTTTTCACTTAACACATGAGATCAAAAGAAGAAATCAAGAGGAGGAAGAAGGAGGAGCTAGCAACCATGAGAGATTTTCTTTTCTTCTCACAAGAACAAGAGAGAGAAATGAAAATGAATTGTGAGCTAAAGAAATGAACCATGGTTGCAATAATGCAAAACTATCATCATTACCAATCCTTTCATGATAAAGTTGATGGCTACTAATTCAATTGACCATTTTCATAATCAAAAAGAAAAAGAAAATCCAAAGAAGAGTGTAGACCTCTCATGAAGGTCAATGGTCAACTCCGGTCAACGGGTCAACAAAGTCAAGAGAGGTCAAGGTGGTCAATGCAATTAGCCATCACTAAACTATCACTAAAATGATTAGTAAACAATGTCTCCGGCTCATAATGGTTTTGACCAAACGAATTGCCAAAACCCTAATGAGTCCGCCTCAAAATGGTTTTGACCGAATCAACTGTCAAAACCCTAATGAGGCACCTCCTCCTTCATCGCTCCTCAAAACTGTGCATACACACCCGCATCCGCATTCCGTAGAATGCGAATGCACAGAAGACAAAACAAATCCATCCGTGCAATACTAGGATCCGGCTTAAACCAAAGCCCACTAGTATTGTCTGCCCGAACAGCATACGCACACAAGTGCACGTAAGTGTAGGGTTCCTAGGCACACACTAGAGGTCTCACAAGGCATCAACCATGCCATTTTACAAAAATTGCGGTGCCGAGAAACCCTAAGAAGATCGTTGGCTAGAAATCTAGGCGAAAATGAAATCTAGTTAACAACTTAACAAAAAGGAAACAGAAATACAACCTTTGTAGATCCGGTGCTCCACCTCCATAGCTCCGCAATGAAGTCCCCTCGCTGTCCTAGTGAATTCCCGGGCTCTAGCGTCGGCTTCATCGGAGAAAAGGCGAGCTAGGTCGTCGATGTCCATACCGAAGATGATCTACGTCAAGGCATCGCTAGATCAAGCTCCACCTTCACCAAGCCATGAAAACTTGTGAAGGAAACACCCTATACTACTTGGCAAGAGGTAGAGGATGAAGAAATAGGAAGTGGGTAGACTTTAGAATTGGATTTCTCACTCATTCTCATCAATCACCATTGATGAAGAAGGGTTTTCTTCAAGTGAAGAAGATGAAGAAGAAGAAGATATTCTCATGATAAGTATTATGATAAGTTCATTTAAAATAGAAAAGAAAATCAAAACTTATCATAATCCAACCATGGTTATGTGTAGAGAGCAAACTATAGTTAGGTGAAAGGTTAGGTTAGGCATAAAACAAAAATGGTGGACTTTTTTCAAAGCTTCATGAAGCTTCAACAAAGAACAAAATTAGCCACCATTTTCCTTTTGCCAAAATGAAATAAACAAATCAATAAATGAATAATTAAATTAAACAAAACTCTAACCATTCACTTAACCAAGGTTTAAACTTTACACAAACTCAAGTAAGCATGTATCATCAAACATGATACAATCATATGCACAAAAAGTATATCACATATACAACTTGTACATCCAAGTGAGAAAATCCATTTAAAGTGAACCAATACTAGTTAATGCAAAGTAATCTATCAAATATATAATTATACATTAAATCATTAAATCAACACTTGATTTAACGATCCGGTTATATCGCATATAACCGACTAGTATCCTATGTATCGGCTTACCGAACCAACCCTTGATTCGATAACTAGGTTATATCGCATACAACCTTTCGATACATTCATCGCGAGAATGGAATACGGTATCACATACACGCATTGTTCTCGGTCCCTCACATATCTCATATGCGCTCCTATTTCATTTCGCTTGAGCCAGGAAACCTCTGTGTAGGACTCTAAAGACTCGTCAATACGCCGGCAGCAGGTGATGATCATATCAAACACCCACAAGCCGCAAGCGGTCTGCTAAACGTAACGGCCACCCGGGTATTGAGCGATCAGAAGATCGACGAGCAAGCCCGCTCACACTCCAGTGAATCCAACCAGTAACACTACCGTACAGTCCGGTCTCGTCGTCTGATATGTCACATATCTTGTCTAGGGGTGGTAAATGTCAGACCCCAATAGCTCGATAAGTCGTGTCAATGTGAGGTCTATAACAATTTGAGAAACTACTGGTAACACTTACCAGTAAATCTCAGCAACCCTGGCCAGGGATTTCCTGTTATAGCCAATCGAACACAGCGCAACATCAACCCCCTATACCGGGAGAGACGAATCCCCTCCTAACGCTCATTGCCTTTATGTGATTCGGGTCTGTACCCAAAAGCCACCGTTTTGCACGTCCTCTTGGACGTGGTAAGGTGGAAATCAAAGTACAGTGGGAACCACACAAGACTCTATGACGATCTCGGGTCAACAGACTACTCTGTACCAGTGTCACCTGAGAACTGCCATCTGACATGAGGTATAATACCATCTGGGAGTTCTCGGCGAGTCCGTCCAGTGTACCCAGTCTCTACTGAGCACCCGTATATCATCTCTGATGTCAAACACCGATGGATATGGGATCATCCATCGCCCATCTGTATGGGTCGAGAAGGTACACGCTAGTCTACTCTGGTATATCGATGCCCCATCTCGATACACCCACGACTAGGGACTTTGAAGGATGTACTTATGGACTACCATGTCCCCACTAGTATGATCCGCATCATAGTCCAGGTAGTCAAGTACACATCCTAATGGCTTTACCAACATGTAACAGAGAGACAATCAGTATACACGTTAAGGTAAAGAGCAACCAGATAGCATACTATCATGTCGAGCAAGAAAGTCCTCCCTATATATGTCCCAGCATCCACTACAATATACATCCAATGTACAGTAATGGCCTCTAGGGCATACATATAACTAACAATCTCCCACTTGCACTAGGGCCATCTGTAGCAGTGGTTGTAGTATCTCATACTCAACCATCCCATAAAAGTCTCTCTCTGGGAACAGGCCTTCGTGAGTGGATCCGCCGTGTTGTCCTCTGAGTCTACTCTCCTAACCTCGATCACCCTGGAGATCAACCATCTCCATGATCAGGTGATACTGCCTTAGATTATGTCTGGATCACTGATGGGACGAGGGTTCCTGGCATAAGCCACAACTCCATTGTCACACAATGGTAGGAACTAAGTTCATCTCATGAACTAATATACATCCAAACAGCCTCTTTGGTAGCATCTTAAGTAGCGATGTATCGTGCCTTTATCTTCTAGTATGTCACGGTATCTAGCTTGGAACTCTTCCAACATACCGTCCCTTTACTGAGGGTAAAGACAATGCCTGCGACTGACATTCAGTCGTCTTTATCACCCTAGAACATTTCCAGTGATTCTCTCCAGGATCGATTGATACAATCTCACTACTACTAGTGAGTATCCTAACATCCAATTAGATCTATCTCATAGATCCAAAACTCAGGATTTAGGAGGTATCACTTTGATCCTATACGGAGAATCTTTGTGATAATCGGAGATTGATCGAGCGTAGCATAAGAAACTCCTTTCTTATCAAGAGTATGTCATCCACGTACTCTACGAGGATCACCACCATACTCCCTACTACCTTTTTGTTTATACAAGGTTCATCTACCATTTTGATGATGTCAAACTCTTTGACTATCTATCAAAACAGATGTTCCAACTCCGCGATGCCTGTTTTATCCTATAAAGTATCTTGTACACGTTTCCGCTGCTCCCACTGTCTACGAAGCCCTCTGGCTGTGTACTTACAGACGCACTCTTCTAAAACACCATCTAGAAAAGCAGTCATGACACCCAACCACCAGATATCGTAGTCATGGTATGTAGCCGTGGCAAGTAGGATCTGGATGGACTTAAGCATAGGTACTGGAAAAGGTTTCATCATTATCCACGCCTGGTCAATGACGAAAACCTTTAACTAGTCTAGCTTTGAAAGTCTCAACCTTTCCATTTACACCAAGTAATCTTCTCAAGATATACTTGCTCCTGATGGGGATTTAACCCTTCAGATATAGCAACCAAAGTCCATACTTTGTTGGTGTACATGGATTCCATCTCAGATCACTAAGCATCCAGCCATTCTTACAGAGTCTTACTCCTGATGGCCAGCTCGAAGCTAGTTGGGTCATCATCTCATGATGCAATCCTCGCTCCCACTGTCATAGAGAAACCGAAGTATCTCTCAGGTGGGTGAGGAACCCTACTAGATCGGCGGAGAGGCTGAGGTTCGTTGGAATCTACTGAATCCTTCGGTTCTATCAAATCATCAGCTGTAGTTTGTATAGCTGGAACGTTTCTAGTTGTACATAACAGACGTTGCCTCGAGCTTGTCCGGATTTTGCTTTTCAGACATAGGCCGGACAACCCCAAATCTTAAGGAACTTAAGATATGGGCTCTTCCCTTTCCATATCACATATGAAATGGTAGGCAACTGATTTGATCGAAACCCTATTCAATAGGTATGCAACTTCATAAGTGCATAACTCCCAAAAGGAAAAATGTAACTCAGTAGTACTCATCATAGAGCACACCTTATCATATAGGGTGTGATTGCTCCGCCCCGATATACCATCGTGCTATGGTGTATACGGAGGAGTAATGCTGAGAGAGAATCTCATTCTCCTTTAGAATAGTCCAGGAATTCCATGCACAAGTATTCTCCTCCCTGATCTCATCATAGGACATAATACTTATACCCGTATTTTGGTTCTCTACTTCTAACTTATATTCTGTGAATATCTCAAAAGATTCGGACTTGTGTTTCAACAGGAACATAGGTCTGAATCTCGAAAGATCATCAGAGAATGTAATGAAGTATAAAGAACCAGTCCCGGCATGTGTAGACAGGGGACCTTACATACATCAACATGTATCAATCCCAAGAGTTCATTAACTCTTTCTCTGTTTCCAATAAACAGAGCTATGGTCATTTTATCTTTGTGACATGACTGACAAGTTTCATAAGATGTAAATTCAAACTGATTTAAATATGCATCTTAATGTAACTTTAGCCAGTCGGGTCGCATTGATATGACCTAGTCTACAATGCCACAAGAAGGATCCGTTCATTTCTGAACTCTTCCTCTTGTGTGTGTTCTGTATACTAAGAACTGTAGTTTGATTTAGAACATTAATGCTTTTAGATAACGTGCCTGAACCGATCAACTTTTGATATAGGAAATGTTCAAAACATTATCCAACAATACAAAATTTTATCGTTTCTTTACTAATAAAGAGACAGATATGACTTTGTATATCAGGTTCGGTATCTAATAACATTCGTTCAGAATCAATGTATTACAATACAGGGTGACAGTGACCAACAGACCGGCTGCAACACTTGCCCCGTTTTCTGCCTCATGAAACTTATCACCCGTTCTCAGTTTTTCTACCCTTTTGTAGCCCTATGTAACATCTTACATATCTGGGATCCTGATCCGGTATCAAATACCCAGGATACGGAGGATACTGAGAAACAGTTCTTTGTAATGAACACACCCGAAGATGATGCATCAGCATGCACTCTCTTCGTTTGGGCGGCACGGGAAATCTGGTATTCCCCAATTTCCTTCTCTGTCTTATAACTATTATAAGTTGGAGCGGGACCAACGTTCCCCAGCTCAGTATAACAAGCGGGTTCGGTCAATAATCCGTTTTATTATCTTGATTAAGACGTGATATGGTCGCTACCAGGAGAGAGAGAGAAGAAAACACTCAGCGTGCGCTCTAGCAAGAATAGATTGGTTATTATTTTATCTAATCAGGATGGCTCCCACTGATTTTTATCAAATCTTCCTTCAAACCCTAAAAGGAAAGACTAGCCGGGATTAATTACACACAACAAGTTCGCCAATCTTTCAGCCAGGCCAGTGTAGGTACTTTGAGGGAGGTCCCCCGTGCTTTCGCACGAACCTAATTAATGTAAACCTCGTTTTCCTAGAGGCGTAACCCCGTTGACACCTTTCTAGACACCTACTTGATCGGCTAATTGTAATGTGTAAAACTCTCCCAGGAGTAACTCTTACTCGCAGCGGGTATCGGGATCCAACTATCTCATAGAAGGTATGCAATCTCATTGCAAATTTCAACACTTGAAATTCCCGATAATATTTTGCCCCTAGCAGCTATATGACCTTAACATAGTCAACAAATCATAAATGCTAGTCAAGTTCAGCCCGCCATTTCCCGATTGAATTAAACCCACCCGCACGACCCTTAACATAGTCAACAAAGTCGCACGACTACCCTAATCCAATCACATCATATGCTTATGCAGATAAGCACTAATTAGCTACCGCACACTACGCCTTAACATAGTCAACAAACGTAGCACGAATACTAACTAGTACTTATCTGAAATGACGGAGGGCTACGACAGGTTTTTCTGAAAACCTATTGCGTAATGAACTTGATATAGTTGTAGGATCGAATGAATTTTGAAATGGAGTGTTTTTGAGGCTTTTCTAGTTTTGCTAAAGGAGTCACTCCCGGTGAAGGGATCGTCGGTCCTTTCCTCGTCGAATGAGGTGCGGGATATATCATATATATCACTGTGCAAAGCAAAAACACTTAAAAGCAATCAAAAGACAAACCGAATGTGTAGCATCTTCCAGTTATTGCTAAAGGAGTTACTCCCGGTGAAGGGATCTCGGTCCTTTCCTTATCGAATAAGGTGCAGGATATATCACATATACCGCTGTGCAAAGCAAGAACTGTAGCTACCTGTTTTATTTTGAAATTCGATTCTACAACATCTTAGGTTTCTTTTATTTCATTAATCATATTAATGAAGTCCCATCATTTAAGTACCTAAACATCACAGATAAATACGACGTACACTTATGCCATCCGCATTCGCCTCGATGTCCCCTCATGCACCGTTAGGTTAGGTAACTAACGGCAGAGCGGGGCAGGGCTAGCGCGGGTGTAAAACATAAGTAACGTCTATATAATATATCATATATACTATATACTGTATCTATCACAGAACATCACATGATCACATCACAGATATCGCAGCAGAAGAAACATATGAAATATTGGATATACTAGGACGTCCGTGTTTTCAATACGAGCCAGTATAAAACACGGATTCCACGGTCGCGATGAATAGCCAAACACACACCCCTAGACCCCTACGAGAGCGGCAAGCAACCCTACCAATTCTGGAGTTAGGTGACCCGGACTCGACTCCTCGAGTTGGTCTCCCACTGGACTCCAGAACCCGGTTACTTGTGCCCTCCTCCTTGGGTCTATCCTAGTGCGGAAAAGTAAATAATATACATCAACGGTGACAACTTCCGCAACCTGGAAGCGCCCCAATAAAAGAATATTACATACAAGTTTTTACAAGAATGAAAATGAAAAAACACTCATCTCACATAAAACCCCCCGGCTATTCAAACGCGACGATCCAATATAACATATCCAGCAACACATAACATCACATGTCATCAACGTAAGTAAATATGCGCATCCCAATTGTCGTTGACATATAGCAACGAAACCGGCGATATCACATATTACACTTACGGTCACAGAAAAGAAAGTGTAAAACTACAACAGTTGGAATCCGCAATCTGCATAGACATCGCATGCCTAATCAAATGAATTACTTAGACATCGCATGCCTAATAATTATAAATCCCGCATTTTAGTCTCATTATCGAAAACACTTTTCAATATAAAGTCGGGCAATTCAACAAGATTCCTGAAAATATGATCGAATGCTCGTCGCAAACTTCAGTAGACAGTCGCACCCCTGATACCGTCGACGAAGTGCACCAAGGCGGAACACCGCTGCCGCGAGCACCCGAACGGATGCTTTCGGCGACGGGGTTCTCCTACAGTCACTTGGTCGGGGCTATGGGGTGTAGCTGTCTATTAAGTTTACCCGGCGAGTATCCGCGTACGCTACGTGATTGCGACGGACTTTTGATCACATCAAAATTCCGTGGCAACCGATCAAGTGAGACTAAACTGCTATGTTTATAACATTCATTCAGTTATCTCATAACTACTTGTGAATTCCAATTATTGTATCACATTCCAGATAAATAGAAAATGTTAAACTTTCCGATCGAACAGTCAAACACCTAAGTTTTCCTGATACAGATCAACACATGAAACAAGTCTAAAGACATTCAGTTCGTGCCTCAGTACCAACGGTCCAGCCGTAGAAGGGTCAAGCCAACGCCTCACATGTGGCACGCCGTACTCCCCCAAACCCGAAGGTTCAAAGGGCAGTTCAAGACGGTCACATAATCGAGTTAAGGTTTGTTGTCTTCTAGAGGGTCCATCGCGTTACTTGCACTACTTAGAACGTCGTTAAACTACGGAAAAATCCAACACTTGGAAATTTCCCGACAGGGGAAAAATTAGGTATTTATATCCGGTCGAACTTTTTAACATATTCTAAAATTTATCCGGAAAGCCACACTGACAAAATTTGATAATCCGATCGAATCTTTCATTCCCAATACAACCCCAGAATACTCTTCTGTAGAGTCACAATAAAAATACCCCAGAAAATATAGCATTAAATTATATGAGTTACTGTGCAGAAATAATCATTCAAGAGAACAGTACGGCCGCGGAACCGCCGCACCTTGCATAGCTTGGGCCGCGGTTCCGCGGTGGAAAAGTTGATTTAGGCCCTCGCATTTTACAGTAATTCAAATAACACCCTGCTTATTTTTCTGCATATTTTTAATTGACAAAAATCCAAAATTTTAGAAAATTTCCAGAGAGCATTTTGGGGTTAGGTTTTCGGTTCGTCCGGCTTTCAAACTCCGTCTAGACTTCGCCTAAGGCTCTAGCTAGGCTCTGATACCATTGTAGGGTTCCTAGGCACACAGTAGAGGTCTCACAAGGCATCAACCATGCCATTTTACAAAAATTGCGGTGCCGAGAAACCCTAAGAAGATCGTTGGCTAGAAATCTAGGCGAAAATGAAATCTAGTTAACAACTTAACAAAAAGGAAACGAAAATACAACCTTTGTAGATCCGGTGCTCCACCTCCATAGCTCTGCAACGAAGTCCCCTCGCTGTCCTAGTGAATTTCCGGGCTCTAGCGTCGGCTTCATCGGAGAATAGGCGAGCTAGGTCGTCGATGTCCATGCCGAAGATGATCTACGTCGAGGCATCGCTAGATCAAGCTCCACCTTCACCAAGCAATGAAAACTTGTGAAGGAAACACCCTATACTACTTGGCAAGAGGTAGAGGATGAAGAAATAGAAAGTGGGTAGACTTTAGAATTGGATTTCTCACTCATTCTCATCAATCACCATTGATGAAGAAGGGTTTTCTTCAAGTGAAGAAGATGAAGAAGAAGAAGATATTCTCATGATAAGTATTTTGATAAGTTCATTTAAAATAGAAAAGAAAATCAAAACTTATCATAATCCAACCATGATTATGTGTAGAGAGCAAACTATAGTTAGGTGAATGGTTAGGTTAGGCATAAAACAAAAATGGTGGACTTTTTTCAAAGCTTCATGAAGCTTCAACAAAGAACAAAATTAGCCACCATTTTCCTTTTGCCAAAATGAAATAAACAAATCAATAAATGAATAATTAAATTAAACAAAACTCTAACCATTCACTTAACCAAGGTTTAAACTTTACACAAACTCAAGTAAGCATGTATCATCAAACATGATACAATCATATGCACAAAAAGTATATCACATATACAACTTGTACATCCAAGTGAGAAAATCCATTTAAAGTGAACCAATACTAGTTAATGCAAAGTAATATATCAAATATATAATTATACATTAAATCATTAAATCAACACTTGATTTAACGATCCGGTTATATCGCATATAACCGACTAGTATCCTATGTATCGGCTTACCGAACCAACCCTTGATTCGATAACTAGGTTATATCGCATACAACCTTTCGATACATTCATCGCGAGAATGGAATACGGTATCACATACACACATTATTCTCGGTCCCGCACATATCTCATATGCGCTCCTATTTCGTTTCGCTTGAGCCAGGAAACCTCTGTGTAGGACTCTAAAGACTCGTCAATACGCCGGCAGCAGATGATGATCATATCAAACACCCACAAGCCGCAAGCGGTCTGCTAAACGTAACGGCCACCCGGGTATTGAGCGATCAGAAGATCGACGAGCAAGCCCGCTCACACTCCAGTGAATCCAACCAGTAACACTACCGTACAGTCCGGTCTCGTCGTCTGATATGTCGCATATCTTGCCTTGGGGTGGTAAACGTCAGACCCCAATAGCTCGATAAGTCGTGTCGATATGAGGTCTATAACAATTCGAGAAACTACTGGTAACACTTACCAGTAAATCTCAGCAACCCTGGCCAGAGATTTCCTGTTATAGCCAATCGAACATAGCGCAACAACAACCCCCTATACCGGGAGAGACGAATCCCCTCCTATCGCTCATTGCCTCCATGTGATTCGGGAATGTACCCAAAAGCCACCGTTTTGCACGCCCTCTTGGACGTGGTAAGGTGGAAATCAAAGCACAGTGGGAACCACACAAGACTCTATGACGATCTCGGGTCAACATGTTAGTTATATGTATGCCCTATAGGCCATTACTGTACATAGGATGTATATTGTAGTGGATGCTGGGACATATATAGGGAGGACTTTCTTGCTCGACATGATAGTATGCTATCTGGTTACCCTTTACCTTAACGTGTACTCAGATTGTCTCTCTATTACATGTTGGTAAAGCCCTTAGGATGTATACTTGACTACCTGGACTATATGCGGATCATACTAGTGGGGACAGGGTAGTCCATAAGTACATCCTTCAAAGTCCCTAGTCGTGGGTGTATCGAGACAGGGCATCGATATACTAGAGTAGACTAGCGTGTACCTTCTCGACCCATACAGATGGGCGATGGATGATCCTATATCCATCGGTGTTTGACATCAGAGATGATATACGGGTGCTCAGTAGAGACTGGGTATACTGGACGGACTCGCCGAGAACTCCCAGATGGTATTATACCTCACGTCAGATGGCAGTTCTCTGGTGACACTGGTACAGAGTAGTCTGTTGCCCCGAGATCGTCATAGAGTCTTGTGTGGTTCCCACTGTGCTTTGATTTCCATCTTACCACGTCCAAGAGGGCATGCAAAACGGTGGTTTTTGGGTACAGTCCCGAGTCACATGGAGGCAATGAGCGATAGGAGGGGATTCGTCTCTCCCGGTATAGGGAGTTGATGTTGCGCTGTGTTCGATTGGCTATAACCGGAAATCCCTGGCCAGGGTTGCTGAGATTTACAGGTAAGTGTTACCAGTAGTTTCTCGAATTGTTATAGACCTCATATCGACACGACTTATCGAGCTATTGGGGTCTGACGTTTACCAACCCTAGGCAAGATATGCGACATATCAGACGATCAGACCGGACTGTACGGTAGTGTTACTGGTTGGATTCACTGGAGTGTGAGCGGGCTTGCTCGTCGATCTTCAAATCGCTCAATACCCGGGTGGCTGTTACGTTTAGCAGACCGCTTGCGGCTTGTGGATGTTTGATATGATCATCATCTGCTGCCGGCGTATTGACGAGTCTTTAGAGTCCTACACAGAGGTTTCCTGGCTCAAGCAAAACGAAATAGGAGCGCATATGAGATATGTGCAGGACCGAGAATAATGCGTGTATGTGATACCGTATTCCATTCTCGCGAAGAATGTGTCGAATGGTTGTATGCGATATAACCTAGTTATCGAATCAAGGATTGATTCGATAAACCGATACATTGGATATTAGTCGGTTGTATGCGATATGACCGGATCATTGAATCAAGTGTTGAATTAATGATTTAATGCATAATTATATATTTGATATATTACTCTGCATTAACTGGTATTGGTTTACTTTAAATGGATTTTCTCACTTGGATGCACAAGTTGTATATGTGATATACTTTTTGTGCAAATGATTGTATCATGTTTGATGATACTTGTTAACTTGGTTAAGTGTAAAGAATTAAACCATGGTTAAAAATATAATTAGGGTTTTATTTTCCATTACTTATTTATTCCTTTATTTATTTGTTTATACATTTTGGAAAATAAATGGAAAAGAGAAAAGAATGGTGGCTTTATTTGTTGTTTAGTTGAAGCTTCATGAAGCTTTGACCTAGTCCACCATTCTTATCTCATCCTTAAACCTAACCATTCCTTTAACCTTGGTCAATTCTCTACACATAACCATAGTTAGAATTATGATAAGTATTCTTTTTACTTTTCATTTTTAATAACTTATCATAACATTATTCTTCTTCTTCTTCATTTCTTCAAGTGAAGAAAGCTTGCCTCCATCAATGGCAAGTGATGAATTAGAGTGAGAAATCCAATTCTAAAGTTTACCCACTTCTTATTTCTTCATCCTCTACCTCTTGCCAAGTAGTAGAGTGTGTTTTCTTCACAAGTTTTCAAGGCTCGGTGAAGGTGGAGCTTGATCTAGTGATGCTTCGACGTAGATCATCTTCGGCACGTCGTCGATGACCTAGCCCGTCCATTCTCCGATGAAGCCGACGCTTGAGCCCGGGTTTTCGATTTGGACAGCGGAGAGGACTTCATTGTGGAGCCGTGGAGGTAGAGCACCGGATCTACAAAGGTTGTATATCCGTATTCTCATAGTTAAGTGTTAACTAGTTCATTATTCGCCTAAACATCTAGTCTAAGATCCGTAGTATAGGGTTTCCCGGCACCGTAAATTTTGAATTTGGCATGATCGATGCCTTGTGAGATCTCTAGTGTGTGCCTAGGAACCCTACAGTGGTATCAGAGCCTAGCTAGAGCCTTAGGCGAAGTCTAGACGGAGTTTGAAAGCCGGACGAACCGAAACCCAACCCCAAAATAGCTCTCTGGACTTTTTCCAAAATCTGGGTTTTTTCCAGATTAAAAATTGCCAAAAAATTCAGCAGGGAATTTCATGAGTTACTGTGAAGCACGTGTAGCTAACTCGACTACAGAGCCGCGGAACCGCGGCCCCCACCATGGGCTTCGCGGCGGTTCCGCGGCCACTTTGTTGAGTTAGTGCACGTGGCTTGCACAGTAATTCATGTTTTGAAGTACCGAGTCTTCTGGAAATTTTTAATATTTACTCTACAGAAGAGTATTCTGGGGTACTATTGGGAATCGAAGTTTCGATTGGATTATCAAATTTCGTCTTTGTGTATTTCCGGATAAATTTTAGAATATGTTAAAAAGTTCGACCGGATATAAATACCCAATTTTTCCCATGTCGGGAAATTTCCAAGTGTTGGATTTTTTCGTAGTTTAACGACGTTCTAAGTAGTGTAAGTAACTCGATGGACCTTCTAGAAGACAACAAACCTTAACTCGATTATGTGACCATCTTGAACTGCCTTTTGAACCTTCGGGTTTGGGGCAGTACGGCGTGCCACATGTGAGGCGTTGGCTTGACCCTTCTACGGCTGGACCGTTGGTACTGAGGCACGAACTGAATGTTTTTAGACTTGTTTTATGTGTTGATCTGTATCGGGAAAACTTGGGTGTTCGATTGTTCGATCGGAAAGTTTAACATTTTCTGTTTATCCGGAATGTGATACAACAATTGGAATTCACAAAAGTTATGTGATAACTGAATGAATGTTATAAACATAGCAATTTAGTCTCACTTGATCGGTTGCCACGGAATTTTGATGTGATCAAAAGTCCGTCGCAATCACGTAGCGTACGCGGATACTCGCCGGGTAAACTTAATAGACAGCCTCACTCCATAGCCCCGACCAAGTGACTGTAGGAGAACCCCGTCGCCGAAAGCATCCGTTCGGGTGCTCGCGGCAGCGGTGTTCCGCCTTGGTGCACTTCGTCGACGGTATCAGGAGTGCGGCCGCCTACTAAAGTTTGCGACGAGCATTCGATCAGGATATCGGGAATCTTGTTGAATTGCCCGACTTAATATTGAAAAGAGTTTTCGATTTTGAGACTAAAATGCGGGGTTTATAATTGTTAGGCATGTGATGTCTAAGTAATTCATTTGGTCAGGCATGCGATGTCTGAGGTGGTTGCGGATTCCAACTGTTGTAGTTTTACACTTTCTTTTCTGTGACCGTAAGTGTAATATGTGATATCGCCGGTTTCGTTGCTATATGTCAACGACAATTGGGATGCGCATATTTACTTACGTTGATGACATGTGATGTTATGTGTTGCTGGATATGTTATATTGGATCGTCGTGTTCGAATAGCCGGGGGTTTTTTTTATGTGAGATGAGTGTTTTTCATTTTCATTCATGTAAAAACTTGTATGTAATATTCTTTTATTGGGGCACTTCCAGGTTGCGGAAGATGTCACCATTTGTATATTATTTACTTTTCCGCACTAGGATAGACCCAAGGAGGAGGGCACAAGTAACCGGGTTCTGGAGTCCAGTGGGAGACCAACTCGAGGAGTCGAGTCCCGGTTTCCTAACTCTAGAATTAGTAGGGTTGCTTGCCGCTCTCGTAGGGGTCTAGGGGTGTGGGTTTGGCTATTCATCGCGACCGTGGAATCCGTGTTTTATGCTGGCTCGTATTGAAAACACGGACGCCCTAGTATATCCAATATTTCTTATGTTTCTTCTGCTGCGATATCTGTGATGTGATCATGTGATGTTCTGTGATAGATACAGTATATAATATATATGATATATTATATAGACGTTACTTATGTTTTACACCCGCGCTAGCCCTGCCCCGCTCTGTCGTTAGTTACCTAACCTAACGGTGCACGATGGGACATCGAGGCGAATGCGGATGGCATAAGTGTACGTCGTATTTATCTGTGATGTTTAGGTACTTAAATGATGGGACTTCATTAATGAGATTAATGAAATAAAATAAACCTAAGATGTTGTAGAATCGAATTTCAAAATAAAACAGGTAGCTACAGTTCTTGCTTTGCACAGCGGTATATATGATATATCCTGCACCTTATTCGATGAGGAAAGGACCGAGATCCCTTCACCGGGAGTGACTCCTTTGGCAATAACTGGCAGATGCTACACACTCGGTTTGTCTTTTGATTGCTTTTAAGAGTTTCTGCTTTGCACAGTGATATATATGATATATCCCGCACCTCATTCGACGAGGAAAGGACCGACGATCCCTTCACCGGGAGTGACTCCTTTAGCAAAACTAGAAAAGCCTAAAAAACACTCCATTTCAAAATTCATTTGATTCTACAACGATATCAAGTTCATTACACAATAGGTTTTCAGAAAAACCTGTCGTAGCCCTCCGTCATTTCAGATAAGTACTAGTTAGTATTCGTGCTACGTTTGTTGACTATGTTAAGGCGTAGTGTGCGGTAGCTAATTAGTGCTTATCTGCATAAGCATATGATGTGATTGGATTAGGGTAGTCGTGCGACTTTGTTGACTATGTTAAGGGTCGTGCGGGTGGGTTTAATTCAATCGGGAAATGACGGGTTGAACTTGACTAGCACTTATGATTTGTTGACTATGTTAAGGTCATATAGCTGCTAGGGGCAAAATATTATCGGGAATTTCAAGTGTTGAAATTTGCAATGAGATTGCATACCTTCTATGAGATAGTTGGATCCCGATACCCGCTGCGAGTAAGTGTGACTCCTGGGAGAGTTTTATACATTACAATTAGCTGATCAAGTAGGTGTCTAGAAAGGTGTCAACGAGGTTACGCCTCTGGGAAAACGAGGTTTACATTAATTAGGTTCGTGCGAAAGCACGGGGGACCTCCCTCAAAGTACCGACACTGGCCTGGCTGAAAGATTGGCGAACTTGTAGTGTGTAATTAATCCCGGCTAGTCTTTCCTTTTAGGGTTTGAAGGAAGATTTGATAAAAAGCAGTGGGAGCCATCCTGATTAGATAAAATAAAAACCAATCTATTCTTGAAAGAGCGCACGCCGAGTGTTTTCTTCTCTCTCTCTCCTGGTAGCGACCATATCACACCTTAATCAAGATAATAATACGGATAATTGACCGAACCCGCTTGTTATACTGAGCTGGGGAACGTTGGTCCCGCTCCAACTTATAATTGTTATAAGACCGAGGAGGAAATTGGTGAATACCAGATTTCCCGTGCCGCCCAAACGAAGAGAGTGCATGCTGATGCATCATCTTCGGGTGTGTTCATTACAAAGAACTGTTTCTCAGTATCCTCCGTATCCTGGGTATATGATACCGGATCAGGATCCCAGATATGTAATCTGTTACATAGGGCTACAAAAAGGTAGAAAAACTGAGAACGGGCGATAAGTTTCATGAGGCAGAAAATGGGGCAAGTGTTGCAGCCAAGTCTGTTGGTCACTGTCACCCTGTATTGTAATACATTGATTCTGAACGAATGTTATTAGATACCGAACCTGATATACAAAATCATATCTGTCTCTTTATTAGTAAAGAAACGATAAAATTTTGTATTGTTGGATAATGTTTTGAACATTTCCTATATCAAAAGTTGATCGGTTCAGGCACGTTATCTAAAAGCATTAATGTTCTAAATCAAACTACAGTTCTTAGTATACAGAACACACACAAGAGGAGAAGTTCAGAAATGAACGAATTCTTCTTGAGGTATTGTAGACTAGGTCAGATCAATGTGACCCGACTAGCTAGAGTTACATAAAGATGCATATTTAAATCAGTTTGAATTTACATCTTGTGAAACTCGCCAGTCATGTCACAAAGATAAGATGACCATAGCTCTGTTTATTGGAAACAGAGAAAGAATTAGTGAACTCTTGGGACTGATACATGATGATGTATGTAAGGTCTCCTGTCTACACATGCCAGCACTGATTCTTTATACTTCATTATATTCTCTGATAATCTCTCAAGATTCAGATCTATGTTCCTGTTGAAACACAAGTCCGAATCTTTTGAGATATTCACAGAATATAAGTTAGAAGTAGAGAACCAAAATACGGGTATAAGTATTATGTCCTTTGATGAGATCAAGGAGGAGAATACTTGAGCACGGAATTCTTGGAATTTTCTAAAGGAGAATGAGATTCTCTCTCAGCATTACTCCTCCGTATACACCATTGCACGATGGTATGTCGGGGCGGAGCAGATACACCCTATTTGATATGGTGTGCTCTATGATGAGTACTACTGAGTTACCTATTTCCTTTTGGGAGTTATGCACTTATGAAGCTGCATACCTATTGAATATGGTTCCAATCAAATCAGTTGCCTACCATTTCATATGTGATATGGAAAGGGAAGAGCCCATATCTTAAGTCAGTTAAGATTTGGGGTTGTCCGGCCAATGTCTAAAAGCAAAATCCGGACAAGCTCGAGGCAACGTCTGTTATGTACAACTGGAAATGTTCCAGCTATACAGACTGCAGCTGATGATTTGATAGAACCAAAGGATTCAGTAGATACCAACGAACCTCAGCCTCTCCTCCGATCTAGTAGGGTTCCTCACCCACCTGAGAGATACTTCTGTTTCTCTATGACAGTGGGAGCGAGGATTACATCATGAGATGATGACCCAACTAGCTTCGAGCTGGCCATCAGGAGTGAGACTCTGTAAGAATGGCTGGATGTTTAGCGATCTGAGATGGAATCCTTATACACCAACAAAGTATGGACTTTAGTTGCTATATCTGAAGGGTTAAATCCCCATCAGGAGCAAGTATATCTTGAGAAGATTACTTGGTGTACATGGAAAAGTTGAGACTTTCAAAGCTAGACTTGTTAAAGGTTTTCGTCATCGACCAGGCGTGGATAATGATGAATCCTTTTCAAGTAGCTATGCTTAAGTCCATCCAGATCCTACTTGCCACGGCTACATACCATGACTACGATATCTGGTGGTTGGGTGTCATGACAGCTTTTCTAAATGATGTTTTAGAAAAGAGCGTCTATAAGTACACAGCCAGAGGGCCTCGTAGACAGTGGGAGCAGCGGAAACTTGTGCAAGATGCTTTATAGGATAAAGCAGGCATCGCGGAATTGGAACATCTGTTTTGATGGATTAGTCAAAGAGTTTGACATCATCAAAATGGTAGATGAACCTTGTATAAAAAAAATGGAAGTAGGGAGTATGGTGACGATCCTCGTAGAGTACGTGGATGACATACTCAAGATAGGGAAGGAGTTTCTTATGCTACGCTCGATCAATCTCCGCTTATCACAATGATTCTCCACATAGGATCAAAGTGATACCAACTAAATCCTGGATTTTGGATCTATGAGATAGATCTAAATGGATGTTAGGATTCTCACTAGTTGTAGTGAGATGGTATCAATTGATCCTGGGGAAAATCACTGGAAGTGTTCCAGGGTGATAAAGATGACTGAGTGTCAGTCACAGGCATTGTCTTTACCCTCAGTAAAGGGACGGTATGTTGGAAGAGTTCCAAGCTAGATACCGTGGCATACTAGACGATAATGGCTGGATACATCGCTACTTAAGATGCTACCAAAGAGGCTGTTTGGATGTATATTAGTTCATGAGATGAACTTAGTTCCTACCATTGTGTGACAATGGAGTTGTGGCTTATGCCAAGGAACGCAGGTCCCATCAGTGATCCAGACATATTCTAAGGCAGTATCACCTGATCATGGAGATAGTTGATCTCTAAGAGATCGAGGTTAGGAGAGTAGACTCAGAGGACAACACGGCGGATCCACTCACGAAGGCCTATTCCCAGAGAGAGACTTTTATGGGATGGTTGAGTATGAGATACTACAACCACTGCTACAGATGGCCCTAGTGCAAGTGGGAGATTGTTAGTTATATGTATGCCCTAGAGGCCATTACTGTACATAGGATGTATATTGTAGTGGATGCTGGGACATATATAGGGAGGACTTTCTTGCTCGACATGATAGTATGCTATCTGGTTACCCTTTACCTTAACGTGTACTCAGATTGTCTCTCTATTACATATTGGTAAAGCCCTTAGGATATGTACTAGACTACCTGGACTATGATGCGGATCATACTAGTGGGGACAGGGTAGTCCATAAGTACATCCTTCAAAGTCCCTAGTCGTGGGTGTATCGAGACATGGCATCGATATACCAGAGTAGACTAGCGTGTACCTTCTCGACCCATACAGATGGGCGATGGATGATCCCATATCCATCGGTGTTTGACATCAGAGATGATATACGGGTGCTCAGTAGAGACTGGGTACACTGGACGGACTCGTCGAGAACTCCCAGATGGTATTATACCTCACGTCAGATGGCAGTTCTCTGGTGACACTGGTACAGAGTAGTCTGTTGACCCGAGATCGTCATAGAGTCTTGTGTGGTTCCCACTGTGCTTTGATTTCCATCTTACCACGTCCAAGAGGGCGTGCAAAACGGTGGTTTTTGGGTACAGTCCCGAGTCACATGGAGGCAATGAGCGATAGGAGGGGATTCGTCTCTCCCGGTATAGGGAGTTGATGTTGCGCTGTGTTCGATTGGCTATAACCGGAAATCCCTGGCCAGGGTTGCTCAGATTTACTGGTAAGTGTTACCAGTAGTTTCTCGAATTGTTATAGACCTCATATCGACACGACTTATCGAGCTATTGGGGTCTGACGTTTACCACCCCTAGGCAAGATATGCGACATATCAGACGATCAGACCGGACTGTACGGTAGTGTTACTGGTTGGATTCACTAGAGTGTGAGCGGGCTTGCTCGTCGATCTTCAGATCACTCAATACCCGGGTGGCCGTTACGTTTAGCAGACCGCTTGCGGCTTGTGGATGTTTGATATGATCATCATCTGCTGCCGGCGTATTGACGAGTCTTTAGAGTCCTACACAGAGGTTTCCTGGCTCAAGCAAAACGAAATAGGAGCGCATATGAGATATGTGCAGGACCGAGAATAATGCGTGTATGTGATACCGTATTCCATTCTCGCGAAGAATGTGTCGAATGGTTGTATGCGATATAACCTAGTTATCGAATCAAGGATTGATTCGATAAACCGATACATTGGATATTAGTCGGTTGTATGCGATATGACCGGATCATTGAATTGATTTAATGATTTAATGATTTAATGCATAATTATATATTTGATATATTACTTTGCATTAACTGGTATTGGTTTACTTTAAATGGATTTTCTCACTTGGATGCACAAGTTGTATATGTGATATACTTTTTGTGCAAATGATTGTATCATGTTTGATGATACATGTTAACTTGGTTAAGTGTAAAGAATTAAACCATGGTTAAAAATATAATTAGGGTTTTATTTTCCATTACTTATTTATTCCTTTATTTATTTGTTTATACATTTTGGAAAATAAATGGAAAAGAGAAAAGAATGGTGGCTTTATTTGTTGTTTAGTTGAAGCTTCATGAAGCTTTGACCTAGTCCACCATTCTTATCTCATCCTTAACCCTAACCATTCCTTTAACCTTGGTCAATTCTCTACACATAACCATAGTTAGAATTATGATAAGTATTCTTTTTACTTTTCATTTTTAATAACTTATCATAACATTATTCTTCTTCTTCTTCATTTCTTCAAGTGAAGAAAGCTTGCCTCCATCAATGGCAAGTGATGAATTAGAGTGAGAAATCCAATTCTAAAGTTTACCCACTTCCTATTTCTTCATCCTCTACCTCTTGCCAAGTAGTAGAGTGTGTTTCCTTCACAAGTTTTTAAGGCTCGGTGAAGGTGGAGCTTGATCTAGTGATGCTTCGACGTAGATCATCTTCGGCACGTCGTCGATGACCTAGCCCGTCCATTCTCCGATGAAGCCGACGCTTGAGCCTGGGTTTTCGATTTGGACAGCGGAGAGGACTTCATTGCGGAGCCGTGGAGGTGGAGCACCGGATCTACAATGGTTGTATATCCGTATTCTCATAGTTAAGTGTTAACTAGTTCATTATTCGCCTAAACATCTAGTCTAAGATCCGTAGTCTAGGGTTTCCCGGCACCGTAAATTTTGAATTTGGCATGATCGATGCCTTGTGAGACCTCTAGTGTGTTCTGCTACCAATGATCCGACGGCCAACTTACAGCTAGTGCCGCTTGCGGTCTGTGGTTAAACCTGTTGGAGATAGTGCCCTCGGAGTCAATTATTAGGTCACAGGTACGTGATTGCAATGATTGATGGAGGACCTATCCCGGTAGGACAGTCTTACTCGAGATGATAGTATGCTATCTGGTTTACCTTTATCATCGTGTACTGCTTTAAGTGACCTGACAAGTCGCTATTACACGTTGGTAGAGCCCTTAGGATTCTTGCTTGACCACCAGCAGTATGAGGGCGATCATATAAGTGGGAGCTGGGGTCTATAAGCATATCCTTAAATGGTCCCTAGTCGTGAGAGTTTCGAGATAGGGCATCGATGCTCCAGAGTAGACTAGTGTATACAGTCGAGACCCCGACGAGGGGAGGTGGCCGGTCTCACAAGCCACTGGTGTCAGTTGGATCACCTAAGATGTATACAGGTGCTCATTGGGTTATGAGTACACCGGACAGGACTCGCCGGGAACATGCTGGTTGGTCTTATACCTGACGTCAGATAGCAGTTCCCTGGTGACATGTGTACAGGTTAGTTCATCGACCTGGGGATCGTCATTTGTCTCGTGTGAGTTCCCACTTTACTTTGATTACTACCCTACCACGCTCAAAGGAGACGTGCAAACAGGTTTTAGTTGGGTACAGTCCCGAGCCACATGGAGGCAGTGAGCGGATCTTCAGGGGTTCATCTCTCCCGGTATTGGGGGTGAGGTCGCGCTGTGTCTAGGAGAGCCATTACACGAAGCCCTCAGCCGAGGCAGGAGATTTACTGGTAGGTATTCCAGTAGTATCTCAGGGTGTTCTGGGCTACACTCCGACACGACTTGTACCGCTTTTGGGGGTCTGACTTTTACCAACCCCGTAGGCCCGCTATGTGATGCTCATAGACGAACGGACCGGACTGTACGGATATTGTCGCTGACAGGCTCAGTAGGGTGTCAGGATGAGTTCGCTCATCGACGTCCTTTTTGGTCAATAGCTGGTGGCCCGTCACGTATGGCTAATACCTCTAACGTGCTAGTGGTTAAATCCACAGCCATAGTATTGATGAGTCTTTAGAGTCCACCACACATACAGTTACTCAAGTTTTCGGGCAAAACACTGTAGAGGCCGTATGGAGATATGGCAGGGTTCGATCGGATACGTGCGGTATTGCACGGATCAGGATCAGACGGTTAGTACTAGAGGCCGTATGGATATATGGCAGGGTTTCGATCAGATACGTGCGGTATTGCACGGATCAGGATCAAACGGATATTACTAACCGGCTTTGGTTTAAGCCGGATCCTAGTATAGTACAATGTAGATTTTGTCTCATTGCATTTTTATTCGGTTGGAATACAGATGCGGGTGTGTATACACAGTTTCGGGGTTTTCCTGTAATTTATTACGGGACCACTTTTCTGGAGTTGCCAGTTTGTTTTCCGTTTCGGCCATATTTCTTTGTATCATTCATTGGCCGAAGATTGGTGGAGGAGGGCTTATTTGCAATTGTGCAAATAAGCAATTTGGAAGGGGGTATTTGCATATTGTTGTATCATGATGGTGCACCATCACTTGACTTTCTTTGTTCATGATGGCTTGACCTTTTGGAGTCATCATGCTTGATGATGATGGTTGATCATGTTGATGGAGTGTGGTTTTGCTAGTGATGATGATTCTTGCATGATGACCATTCCTCTCACTTGCATTATTCTTGTGGCTATCTTTTTCACTCACTCTCTCTCTCATTTTCTCTCCACCACCATATGCATGGCCGGCCAAAGATGGGAGAGGGCTGCCCATTTTTGTGGTGTGTGATTTTTAGTCTTTTGGCTTCACAAAAATCCCCACAAGTTCCATCTCCAAAAGCTTATATCATTCCTCCACCAAATGGCAACCTCCACTACCCCAAAATGAGACATGAGCACTACACATTCTACAGCAAACCTTGGGCACGTCGGCTCGCCAACTTCATGCCCGAGTTGCTTCGGTATAGAGGTGGGTGCCCATAAAAGAAGCAGGCGACGTGGTGCCCTTCCGGCGAGGAGGTGGAGACCGGACATTCCGCGGGAGATCGGGACGACGGCGAGAAGACCGGAGGACACGGATCGCTCGGTATATCTTTCTTCCCCATCTTGTAGTTAGCTAGGACTAGTTAATGGCATGATCCGGGTTTATAGTGCGCAGTGGTGCCGGTTTGAAAAATTAAAGTAAATCACCGCTTCCGCATTCCGGCGTCGGATTGACGGTCGGGGCGCCGCCGTGCACTTACAGTGGTATCAGAGCCTCGCCATTAACCTAGTCCAGCTTTGTCTAATGTGTTTTACACTTCCGATCGAACAAATGTTCCGAAAACCCAATAACACATGCATCAGTTTTCTGTCGATTTTTTTCTGGCTCGAAATTTTTTTCAGGTTGTTGAATAGTGATGTACTGGAAGTTCTAAGCATTCTGTAGAAATTCGATACAGTAACTCGACTACGGGAGCGTGGAACCGCGGCCAAAACCCCCTTTGCGCCGTGGTTCCGCGGCACTATGATCTCCTTGATGTATCAAATTTCTGCAGTTGCTTTCTGGGTTAAAAATAGGGTTTTTGGAATATTAATTTTGGGCCTAGAATTTCTTGATGTGCTACAGTAGTACTTGGGGCCCACTTGTTAAAATTTGATCGATCGGATATTTTAAACACATTAGTTCACAGTATTTACATTATATCTGCGACCGTGAATGTCACTTGATCGGTAAATCCAGTCTAACTGCTATTGCCCGGTTAGACGGATTTGCGAACGTGATTTTCACGTTGATGTTCTGTGTTATGATGTGATGTTGCGGATTGGTCATGGGGGATAGCCTGGATGCAATGCTAGTACAGTTATTTTTGTTGTATTATGTACATTTGATATTGCGGGGCGAGCGTCCGATATGTGGACTGCCGTCACTGCCTGTTTGTATTATTTTTTTAGGGCACGACCAGGTTGCGGTCGATGTACCCGTTGTATGTATATTTTACTTTCTGTACTAGGATTACCCCAAGGTGGGGTGCACGGATAGCTGGGTTCTAGAGGGCAACGGGCCCGCATCTCATGGCATTGAAACGGAGGGGGCTTCACTCTAGAATTGGCGGGCTTTTCGCCACACTCGTAGGGGGTACAGGTTGGCCCAGGAGGGGTACCCAAGTTACCGGATTCCGTGAAGTGCTGGGTGGTCCATTCACGTTGCTGAAGGGGGCTGCCTCGCTTCAGGTTTTGGCGGGTAACTTGCCGCGCCCGTAGGGGTCTAGGATTTTATTGTACAGGCTATCCACACGACCAGGGGAACGTCGGGTTTCAGTAGTGGCTCTGTGAAACCCGGGGATCCCAGATATCTGTATTGTTCTGTGATGATGTACATTTATGTGATGTTGCATTTTATCACGCCTTGAGCGAATATAATATATTGGTATATATATTAGTAGATGTTGTATATGTTTTGCATCCGCGCTAGTCTAGTCCCCGCTCTGTCGTTAGTTAGCTAACCTAACGGGTAATGACGGGACCCAGTGGCGAATGCAGATGGCATATACGTACATCAGTATATTTTCGTTCTTTATGGTGTGATCAATTGATGGGACTGCATTGATTCGGATCAATGCAAGTTAAAAACAAACCTATTCTGATGTTGTTGGGACACTTTTCAAAAAGCTGTTATTGCAAGGACGTTCTCTTTTGTTTAGCATCGTGGTATTCAGTTGGAATATCCTGCTCCTCAGTCGACGAGGTAAGGGCCGAGATCCCTTCACCGGGAGTGACCCCTTGGACAAAAAGTTTGCGTCAGGGCAATAACTTCACTATAGCCGATTAATTTTGCTTTGCACCGTGGTATTCAGTTGGAATATCCTGCACCTCATTCTACGGGGAAAGAGCCGAGATCCCTTCACCGGGAGTGACCTCTTTAGCAAAGGTTTTCGTAAAAGCTATCAGTTCCTTCAACGATATCAAGTTCTTTACGTTAAAGGTTTTCGCCAGAAACCATTCGTAGCCCTCCGTCATTTCATATGGGTGGTCAATAGTATTCAAGCTGTGTTTGTTGGCCAAAGTCAAGGTACAGTGTTTGGTAGCTGTTGGGTATTCATATGTAGCATGGATAAATGCGTTGGTTTGGGTCAGTCGTATAACCTTGTTGGCCAAAGTCAAGGGCTTGTACGGGTGGGCTTAAATTAACCTGGAGAATGACGGATTGAACTTGACATGTGACTTATGATATGTTGGCCAAAGTCAAGGTCATAAGAGCATGGGGCAGAAATCACATCGGGAGTTTCTAAAGAAACTGAAACTTGCCAGATATGCGCATACCTTCTGGAGTGTAATGATGTGAGCGGATTCCGTCACATTATCATGCGATGATAGTTGGATCCCGATTCCCACTGATGAGTTGGTTTACTCCTCGGGTGATCCCGACTAGTTCATCTTTTAGGTTTGGAGGAGAATTTGACGGTACAGTGGGAGGTTTCCAGATTAGATAAATTGGTAACCATTATGATCTAGGTTAGAGTGCACGCTGAGTGTTTCTTTTCTTTCTCTATTCGGCAGCAACCATTGACCCGACCCTAAGACTATGACTCAGTCACCAAAATTAACCGAACCTTCTTAAACACTGGCTTTTGGATTGTCAGAGTTGCAAACCTCATTGCCACTCCTACTTTTACCCTTTTCTCTAGGACACCCCGTATTACTACGAACGTCCACTTCCATTGGACAAAACCATCGTATGGTTATATACGAACTCGAAGGAATTTATTCGAGGATGGTTTTCGGTTCTGGAGAAAATGGATAGGATTATTCAGTTGTCTTTTCCTTTTACCTTCTCTCAAGTTGTGAGTACTCTTTGGTTTAGGAGATAGTACACCTATTACGCAAATTGGATAGTCTTCTTCCAAACCATAGGCAGATGCCGACCGGTAGGGAATGAAGAAAACCAATTAGCCTAACGATGGTGTACAGAAGGTATTGAGTTAAGACAAAGAAAGGAATTAGTAAGAGGGCAAAGTAAATTGCAACTGATATTCATGACCAAACCAAGTATTTCTTCGCCAATCCTAAAATCACCTTTGTATTTCTCCAGAACACTCCGTATCACTACGAAGATCCACAGTTTATTGGATACTCCATCGTATGGTTATATACGAACTCGAAAGGAACTTGCTCCAGTTCGGGGATGTATTCTGGTTCAGGAGAAATAGGAATAAGGTTTATTCGGTTGTCTTTTATCTTCACCTTCTCTCGCATTGCGAGTGCTCCTAGGATTAGGACAGTACACCCATTATGCTTATTGGATAGTCTTCTTCCAAACCATAGGCTGGTGCCGAACGGTAGGGAAGGAAGAAAACCATTTGGCCTAAGGGGTGTGCAGAAGGTAATGACTAAAGACATATAAAAGGATTTGGAGAGGTGGCAAAGAATTATACGGTTACAGTCGTGAATCTGGAAGAGGCATTACTAGGAATACCGGGATACCCCATCGAAACATTTCAATGTTTCAGTTTCACCATGTACTGTTAAAGGAAAACTGATTTCCCAATTAGACACTTGCTCCAGGGTATGTATTTACCATGTATGATTCTCACATCTGTATGGTTTTACAGATGATGAGTGGGAGTAAGTTATTGGGAATTGGGTGATTATCCTCATTATATCGGGATTCGTTGTAATCGGTGATATTTGAGGAAGTCACCTGGGTTGTTTGCCGGACGACAAATATTTGGTTTTGAATATCCGATGTTATGCACCAATTTCAAATTGATGTATCTGTACGTCTATTTTCATAGAGTGAGATATACCTTTTTGAAATTATGTCTGATACGAAGTGTCGAAGAAGTTATTTTCGGCAAAATTGGCCGTCGGATCATCGGTAGCGGAACACGTACTTAAGATGATTGGCTACATTGAGGAGCTCGCGGAACTTGGGACCACGTTGGGGAGTGAGCTCTATACGGACTTGATTCTCCAGTCCCTTCTTTCCACTTACGCCCAGTTTATACTGAACTTCAACTTACAAGAAAAAGAAGTTGAACTTTCAGAACTCCTCAACATGCTGAGGAGCGCAGAGGGCACCCTACAGAAAGGTAGGGAAACATCCACTTTGTTTGTAGGAGGATCTTCTTCTTCTAGGTCCAAGGCGAAAGCCAAGGGAAAAAAGAGGAAAGCCCCCGCCAAACCAAGGGGCGGTGTTAGTAAAGTGGATACGAAGGGAAAGGAAAAGGCAACAAAGATAGTGGGGAAGCTTGTGGGTAAAGAAGAATGCTTCTATTGTCATAAGAGTGGACACTGGAAGAAAGATTGCAGGGCTTGGAAGGCCAGGACACAGGAACTGAAGCAGGTTGCGGCTTCAGCTTCAGGTGTGTATGTTATTGAAAACTGTCTTTCAATAAATTCTACTTCCTGGGTATTGGATACCGGATCAGGATCTCATATCTGTAATTCTTTGCAGGTGTTGAGAAACCGTAGGGTTTTGAAGGTAGGTGACATGACCCTCAGAGTTGCAAACGGAGCTAGCATGGATGCTAAAGCCGTCGGGGACTATCACCTGGGAATGTCAGATGGGCATGTTTTGGTTTTGCGTAATTGCTTTTTTGTACCCAACGCAACTTGTAATATCATTTCTGTATCTTTGGTTTCTAAAGAAGGTTATGAATTTGCGTTTGTAAGTAATATTGTAAACATTCACCTTAATCAAGTTCTGATTGGGTCAGGTACATTGAGCAATGGTATATACGTGTTAAACCAACCACAGATTTTCAATGTCTAGAATACACACAAAAGAAAGTCTCCAGATATAAATCAGGCTTTCTTATGGCATTGTAGACTGGGTCACATCAATGAGACACAGTTGACTAAGTTACATAAAGAAGGATACTTGGATCCGTTCGAGTATCAGTCTTATGCCACTTGTGAATCTTGTCTCATGGGAAAGATGACAAAGACTCCGTTCACTGGACACGGAGAAAGAGCGAGCGAGCTCTTGGGACTCATACACAGTGACGTGTGTGGTCCAATGTCTACACATGCGTGAAGCGGTTATTCATACTTCATTACTTTCACAGATGATTTCTCTAGGTATGGACATGTCTTCTTAATGAAGCAGAAATCCGAGGCCTTTGAGAAATTTCGCGAATACAAGAATGAAGTTGAAAACCAAACATGCAAAAGTATTAAGATTCTAAGATCGGATCGAGGTGGAGAATACTTGAGTGCCGAGTTCCTGAACTATTTAAAAGAGAATGGAATTCTCTCTCAGCGTACTCCTCCATACACTCCGCAACATAACGGTGTATCGGAAAGGAGGAATCGAACCCTATTGGATTTGGTTCGTTCCATGATGAGTAAGGCTGAGTTACCGCGATCTTTCTGAGGTTATGCACTAGAAGCAGCTGCATATCTCTTGAACAAGGCTCCCACCAAGACTGTGCCTACCACTCCATATCAGATGTGGAGTGGGAAGAAACCCTGTCTTAAGTACCTTAAGATATAGGGATGTCCAGCTTTTGTAAAAAAGCAGCATGCGGACAAGCTCGAGGCACGTTCAGTACTGTGTAAGTTTGTGGGATACCCAAAGAACTCCAGGGGGTATAATTTCTATTCCGCTGAGGAACAAAAAGTTTTTGTTTCTCAACATGCCCGCTTCTTGGAAACTGAGTTCTTGGAAACCCAGATAAGTGGGAGCGCAATAGAACTGGAAAAAATTCCAGAACCACAAGCTATTACTGAAAGCTTGGAAGAGCCAGTAGTTTCAAAAGAACAGGACATTCCTACGCCGCTCCGCAGGAGTAGTAGGTAGTCTCATCAGCCCGAGAGATACTATGGTTTTCTCATAGACGGGGATAGAGAGGATTGCATCATAGATTATGATGAGCCTACTAGCTTCCAGCAGGCCGTTCAGAGCGTTGACTCGGTAAAATGGCTGGATGCAATGCGGACCGAAATGGAGTCCATGTACACCAACAAAGTATGGACGTTGGACATTGCTCCAGACGGGGTAAAACCCGTAGGATGCAAGTGGATCTTCAAAAGGAAGATTGGTGTAGATGGACAGGTTGAGACCTATAAAGCTAGACTTGTAGCAAAGGGTTTCCGTCAAAGACCTGGTTTGGACTATGACGAAACCTTTTCTCCAGTGGCTATGCTGAAATCCATTCGGATCCTTCTTGCCATTGCTGCCTTCCAGGATTATGAGATTTGGAAAATGGACGTAAAAATCAGCTTTTCTAAATGGAAATTTAGAGGAGTGTGTCTATATGGACCAGCCAGGGGGTTTCATTCAGAGTGGGAGCAGCGGAAAGGTGTGCAAGTTGCTTAAGTCCATTTATGGACTAAAGCAGGCATCGCGGAGTTGGAACATCTGCTTTGATGAGACGGTCAAAGAATTTGGCTTTATCAAAAATCCAGATGAACCATGCATCTATAGTAGATTTGTAGCGAGAACTGTAGTATTCCTCGTTTTATACGTGGATGACATTCTCTTAATAGGAAATGACATTCCTATGCTACAATCTGTCAAGGGGTTCTTGTCACACAGGTTCTCCATGAAAGACCTGGGTGATGCCTCATACATCCTGGGATCCGGATCCATCGTGATAGATCCAAGAGGATATTAGGACTTTCACAGTCCAGGTACATCGACACCATACTGAAAAGATTTAGTACGGAAGATTCCAAGCGCGGTAACCTACCGGATTGTCACGGGATCACCCTCTCTAAAGAGATGTCCCCCAAGACTGATTTGGAGAGGGATCGCATGTCTATTATACCCTACGCTTCTGCGGTAGGCTCTATAATGTATGCGATGTTGTGTACCAGACCGGATGTAGCTTATGCACTGAGTGTGGTAAGCTAGTATCTGTCAAACCCTGGGGAGAAACACTGGATAGCGGTAAAGAACATTCTCAAGTACCTGAGAAGGACTAAGGAGATGTTCTTGGTGATGGCGGAAAAGACCTCCAGATCGAGGCCTTTGCTGACTCCAGCTTCCAGAGTGACAAGGATGATTCCAACTCCATGTCGGGTTTTGTCTTTACCCTCAATGGAGGGGCGGTGTGTTGGAAGAGTTCCAAACAGGAAACCGTTGCAGACTCGACGATGGAAGCGGAATACATCGCTGCATCTGATGCAATAAAAGAAGCTGTCTGGATGAGGAAGTTCTTGAAAGAACTTCAGGTGGTTCCATCCATTGTTGATCCAATACCTCTGTATTGCGACAACAACGGGGCTATAGCGTTAGCAAAGGAACCCAGGTCCCATCAGAGATCCAGACACATCTTGAGGCGGTATCACCTGATCAGGGAGATCGTGGATCGCAAGGAGATCGAGGTTCGGAGGGTTGCTTCAGAAGAAAACACTGCAGATCCATTCACCAAGGCCTTGCCCCAGACTCAGTTCGAGCGGCTGATCGAGATGATAGGTCTTCGATACGCCAGTACATTGCCTTAGTGCAAGTGGGAGATTATTAGTGTATATGCCCTAGAGGCCATTACTGTATCATACTGGTTTGTATATTACTTAATGGAAGCTTGGGATATTCACCTTGTATATACAATCTTGCTCAAAATAGTAGTATGCTACTTGGTTTGTTTCTACTTCAATGTGTACATGTGTTTATTTTATCAGATCACCTATACGCATTAGTGGAGCCCTTAGGATCTTTGCTTGATTACCAGCGTTGTGATGGCAGTCACACTAGTGGGGGCTGGGTAATCTATAAGCACATCCTTATACAGGTCCCTAGTCGCCGGACTATCTAGATAGGGCATCGATACTCCGGAGTAGATTGGCGCATGCGCTTCTCATCCCAGTGTGGGAGACGGTCTGTCCCACAGCCGTCCGTACGTCGTACTTGAGATAGTATGCGGGTGCTCGTTAGGTTACGAGTACACTGGACAGGACTCGTCGGGAACTGACTAGTTGGTATTATACCTATCGTCAGTTATCAGTTCCCAGGTGACATGAGTACAGCTTAGTCCGCTGACTTGACACTGTCACTTCGCCTCGAGTGTGTTCCCTCTGTACTTTGATTACTACCCTACCACGGCTCAAAGGAGTCGTGCAAACAGGTAGTAGTTAGGTACAGTCCCGAAGCACTTGGAGGCAGTGACGGTTAGACAGGATTCGTCTCTCCCGGTATTGGGGGTTGACATCGCGCTGTGTCTAGGAGAGCCATTACACGAGTAGTCCCTGGCCAGGGCAATCGAGATATACTAGTAAGCTTCCAGTGTTATCTCAGGGTATTTTGGGCTTCACTCCGACACGAATTGTACCGCTATTAGGGGAATGACGTTTACCGCCCCCTAGGCCCACCATGTGATGTATTAGACGAACAGACCGGACTGTACGGAGACTGTCACATTCAGACTCAGTAGGAGTTCAGATGGTGTTCACCTCGTCAGTCTTCTTATCGGCATCTACCTGGGGACCGTTACGCACAGCTAGTGCCGCTTGTGGTCTGTGGTTAAACCCACTGCCAGCGTAGTGTCGAGTCTTTAGAGTCCCACACAGAGGGCTATTCGCCTTTGGGCAAAACAGAGTAGAGGTCGCATGGTTTTGCGACAGGGTTCGTTCTCATCCGCGCACTTGTGCACGTTTGGAGTCCGGACAGATATTACTAGCAGGCTCTGGTTTGAGCCAGATACTGGTATATGTTTTGGGGTTGATTTTATCTCATAGTA
The DNA here is from genome assembly GCA_030015575.1 of Agapanthus africanus. Classification (NCBI taxonomy): domain Eukaryota; kingdom Viridiplantae; phylum Streptophyta; class Magnoliopsida; order Asparagales; family Amaryllidaceae; genus Agapanthus; species Agapanthus africanus. The sequence goes on along the minus strand of JASDDO010000004.1, from coordinate 133,852,080 downwards.
TTCATGTTCCTCGGAACAAGAATGCGGGTGTGTATGCACAGTTGATTGAGGCGGAGGAAGAGGATTTTCATTAGGGTTTCGGAACGGGTGCGTATGCACAGTTGACAGTCGTCTTTTTCCAAACCCTAATGAATTTATGATATATCAATTAATAATATTAATTAAATGAAATTGTGTCATGGTTGGGTTTGTTGACTTGTTGACCAAGGTTGACAATGGTTGAAAGTTTGACCATCATCATTACATATCAAAGATGCTCTTTGATTCTAGCAAAACCATTTAATGAATGTAATGATAATGGTCATTCCAAACCATCCATCAACTATTTCATTTTTATTATTATTGTTAATTAGATAATTCTTTTCATTTTAGTTATGGTTGTAAAATGAAAAGAATCTCTCATTCTATCATAACACTTCTCTCTCCTCTCTTCTTCTTCCTCCTCCTCTAGTTCAAGGAGCTCCCTTCTCATGTGTTGAGAATCCATCTCCTTGAGATAAAAACACCCCAAAGCCACTCTCTACTCACTCTAGGGTTAGAGATTTAGCAAGCCAAAGATCCAAGTTCACTCAAAGTTCGAGAAAGAGCCCGAAGGTTGAACCCTCAGGTGGATCCATCTTTGACGGAAGAAGGCGACGAGGAAAGCACCATCAACCCCCTACAAAGGTTTCAAGAAGAAGGAGTTCAAGTTAGGTATAACCTCTTTTCCGAGTAGCTAACTCTCTTTAGCTTTCTTGCTAGTTTAGTTTAGAAAAGATCCCGACTTTGTTAGTCTATGTTGCCCCATGCGCTAAAAATTTGATTTTTATACCGTTTCCGCCTTCCCGCAAGAACCGGGGTTGGCAACGTGGACTTACAGTGGTATCAGAGCCTAACTAAACTTAAACTAGCTTAGTAGTAAAGTGTATGGAAGTTCGATCGGAAAAATCGCAAAAACCGGAAAATCAAAACCCTAACTTTTTGTTGAAATTTTTTGTGCTCTAAAAATAAAAAGTTTTACTCCTAAAATCGGCTCAGGGTTTTGTGAAAACACCCACCAAAAACGATCACCTGATTCCCTTAAACCGCCGCGGTTCCGCGGCGATAGGTATGCATTTGCCGCGGAACCGCCGCCGTTTTGGCTCCTCTCGTGATCGGGTTTTGTGCAGTGTTCTTCTGGTAGGGTTTTGGGATTTTTCAGATGGGTTATTTGTGCCCAGATTTTCCATAAAAGAAATTTGCTTTTGGGGGCCTATAAATCCGTATTTTTATCGAACTTCACTACACTTTGACTACAATGGTTATATCTGTGATGTTTATATGTATTGAACGTCGGCTAATCGCTATATGTCGATTAGTCGGGGTTATACATATCTGTGATCTGTGTTTGATGATGGTTTGTGTATATGAATGCGTTGGACTGTCGCGGGTGAATAGCCGGGGTGGATGTGAGATGAGTGTTTCTTTTTCTTTCATTCATGTAATATGTAAATTGATGTAATATTATTATTTGTATGGCCGCACAACCGGGTCGGGGTTGTAGCCGTCATTGTATAATTCTTTTTACTGTTTTTGCTCCTAGGATAGACCCATGGAGGGGTGCACAAACTACCGGGTATCTCAAAGTGCCGAGTGGCCTACTCACGGCGATGAGGGAGGTTGCTCCACTTCGGGTACTTGGCGGGTAGTTTGCCGCACCCGTAGGGGTCTTGGGTGGGGTATTGGCTATTCACCGCGACCGTGTAATCCGCTTTTCGTTGCAGGCTCGAACGGATTGCGGATTCCTAGTATATCCAATGTATTCATCTTTGATCTGTAATGTCTATCATTGCTATATATTTATAACTATTTAGGCGTTGTTTATGTTTTACAGCCGCGCTAGCCCAGCCCCCGCTCTGTCGTTAGTTAAGTAACCTAACGGGTAATGACGGGGCCCTGTGGCGAATGCGAATGGCATAAGCGTACGTCATATTTTGGTTGTTTTCTGCAATGGTAGGATTAAATGATGGGACACATTAAGAGAACTAATGCAAGAATATCACGCATTAAAAGAACTAATGCAAGATAATAAACCAAGAAAAAGTCATTGGAACACTTTCGAAAAACCACTCGGTTCTTTTCAAAACTAACTTTTAAACGCGGAGCTTGAGCCACTCCTTTTAAAAGCTATCTCGTTCCATCGATTATATCAAGTTCACTACGTTCACGGTTTCGCCAAAACCATTCGTAGCCCTCTGTCGTTTCGTATGAATATTCAATAGTATTCAAGCTATGTTTGTTGACCTTCGTCAAGGCATAGAGATTGGTAGCTGTTGGGTATTCATATGTAGCATAGATAGATGCGTTGGTTTGGGACAGTCGTATTGCCTTGTTGACCTTCGTCAAGGGAATATACGGGTGGGTTCAAATTAACCTGGAAAATGACGGGCAGAACTTGACATGTGACTTATGATTTGTTGACCTTCGTCAAGGTCATAAGAGCATGGGGCAAAAATCCACAACGGGAGTTTCATAAGTACTGAAACTTGCTAGATTTGCATACCATTTGGAGTGTGGTGATTCTGGTAGGATTCCTTCAGTTTCGTCACGCGATGATATTTGGATCCCGATCCTACTGTGAGTATATGCTACTCCTCGGGAAATTTCTCCCTAAACGATCAATGCTATAAACCTAGTAGGTGTCTAGAAAGGTGTTAGTGGGGCTACGCCCCCAGGGAAAAGAGGTTCTTAAATTAAGGAACTTCACGAAAGCGTTGGAAAACCTCCCTCGAAGTACCGACACTGGCCTGGCTGAACGGTTAAGCAAGTATTGTACGGTGGGATTGATCCCGACTAATTCTTCCTTTATGGTTTGAGGAGGGATTCGAGAGACAGTGGGAGCCATCCTGTTTAGAAAAATTAAAAACCATTCTAAACTTGTAAGAGCATCGTGCTGAGTGTTTCTTCTCTCTCTCCTAATTGCAGCGATCAATCAACATGACTGGCCTTAAGTTACTTCTAGATAAAAACATACTGACAGGGCCAAACTACAAAGATTGGCTCAGGAATGTCAAAATGGCAATCACTTACGACAAGCTGGGGTATCTTCTTACCACCAAAGCTCCCCCCGTCCCAGGTCCCACCTCCAGTGTCGCGGATAAGGAAATCCGTAAGACTTGGGAGATTGATTGCGTGAAGGCCAAGTGCCTCGTGCTTGCCTCTATGGACAACGAACATCAGAGGAGGCATGAGAATATGGACCTAGAATCCATATTTCTCCATACAAAAGAACTGTATGGAGAGCAGTCTCGTATCGCAAGATACGAAGTGTCGAAGAAGTTATTTTCGGCAAAATTGGCCGTCGAATCATCGGTAGCGGAACACGTGCTTAAGATGATTGGCTACATTGAGGAGCTCGCGGAACTTGGGACCACGTTGGAGAGTGAGCTCTATACGGACTTGATTCTCCAGTCCCTTCCTTCCACTTACGCCCAGTTTATACTGAACTTCAACTTACAAGAAAAAGAAGTTGAACTTTCAGAACTCCTCAACATGCTGAGGAGCGCAGAGGGCACCCTACAGAAAGGTAGGGAAACATCCACTTTGTTTGTAGGAGGATCTTCTTCTTCTAGGTCCAAGGCGAAAGCCAAGGGAAAGAAGAGGAAAGCCCCCGCCAAACCAAGGGGCGGTGTTAGTAAAGTGGATACGAAGGGAAAGGAAAAAGGCAACAAAGATAGAGGGGAAGCTTGTGGGTAAAGAAGAATGCTTCTATTGTCATAAGAGTGGACACTGGAAGAAAGATTGCAGGGCTTGGAAGGCCAGGACACAGGAACTGAAGCAGGTTGCGGCTTCAGCTTCAGGTGTGTATGTTATTGAAAACTGTCTTTCAATAAATTCTACTTCCTGGGTATTGGATACCGGATCAGGATCTCATATCTGTAATTCTTTGCAGGCATTGAGAAACCGTAGGGTTTTGAAGGCAGGTGACATGACCCTCAAAGTTGCTAACGGAGCTAGCATGGATGCTAAAGCCGTGGGGGACTATCACCTGGGAATGTCAGATGGGCATGTTTTGGTTTTGCGTAATTGCTTTTTTGTACCCAACGCAACTTGTAATATCATTTCTGTATCTTTGGTTTCTAAAGAAGGTTATGAATTTGCGTTTGTATGTAATGTTGTAAACATTCACCTTAATCAAGTTCTGATTGGGTCAGGTACACTGAGCAATGGTATATACGTGTTAAACCAACCACTGATTTTCAATGTCCAGAATACACATAAAAGAAAGTCTCCAGATATAAATCAGGATTTCTTATGGCATTGTAGACTGGGTCACATCAATGAGACACGGTTGACTAAGTTACATAAAGAAGGATACTTGGATCCGTTCGAGTATCAGTCTTATGCCACTTGTGAATCTTGTCTCATGGGAAAGATGATAAAGACTCCGTTCACTGGACACGGAGAAAGAGCGAGCGAGCTCTTGGGACTCATACACAGTGACGTGTGTGGTCCAATGTCTACACATGCGCGAAGCGGTTATTCATACTTCATTACTTTCACAGATGATTTCTCTAGGTATGGACATGTCTTCTTAATGAAGCAGAAATCCGAGGCCTTTGAGAAATTTCGCGAATACAAGAATGAAGTTGAAAACCAAACAGGCAAAAGTATTAAGATTCTAAGATCGGATCGATGTGGAGAATACTTGAGTGCCGAGTTCCTGAACTATTTAAAAGAGAATGGAATTCTCTCTCAGCGTACTCCTCCATACACTCCGCAACATAACGGTGTATCGGAAAGGAGGAATCGAACCCTATTGGATATGGTTCGTTCCATGATTAGTAAGGCTGAGTTACCGCGATCTTTCTGGGGTTATGCACTAGAAGCAGCTGCATATCTCTTGAACAAGGCTCCCACCAAGACTGTGCCTACCACTCCATATCAGATGTGGAGTGGGAAGAAACCCTGTCTTAAGTACCTTAAGATATGGGGATGTCCAGCTTTTGTAAGAAAGCAGCATGCGGACAAGCTCGAGGCACGTTCAGTACAGTGTAAGTTTGTGGGATACCCAAAGAACTACAGGGGGTATATTTTTTATTCCGCTGAGGAACAAAAAGCTTTTGTTTCTCAACATACCTGCTTCTTGGAAACTGAGTTTTTGGAAACCCAGATAAGTGGGAGCGCAATAGAACTGGAAGAAATTCCAGAACCACAAGCTATTACTGAAAGCTTGGAAGAGCCAGTAGTTTCAAAAGAACAGGACATTCCTACGCCGCTCCGCAGGAGTAGTAGGCAGTCTCATCCGCCCGAGAGATACTACGGTTTTCTCATAGACGGGGATAGAGAGGATTGCATCATAGATTATGATGAGCCTACTAGCTTCCAGCAGGCCGTTCAGAGTGTTGACTCGGTAAAATGGCTGGATGCAATGAGGACCGAAATGGAGTCCATGTACACCAACAAAGTATGGACGTTGGACATTGCTCCAGACGGGGTAAAACCCGTAGGATGCAAGTGGATCTTCAATAGGAAGATTGGTGTAGATGGACAGGTTGAGACCTATAAAGCTAGACTTGTAGCAAAGGGTTTCCGTCAAAGACCTGGTTTGGACTATGACGAAACCTTTTCTCCAGTGGCTATGCTGAAATCCATTCGGATCCTTCTTGCCATTGCTGCCTTCCACGATTATGAGATTTGGCAAATGGACGTAAAAATCCGCTTTTCTAAATGGAAATTTAGAGGAGTGTGTCTATATGGACCAGCCAGAGGGTTTCATTCAGAGTGGGAGCAGCGGAAAGGTGTGCAAGTTGCTTAAGTCCATCTATGGACTAAAGCAGGCATCGCGGAGTTGGAACATCTGCTTTGATGAGACGGTCAAAGAATTTGGCTTTATCAAAAATCCAGATGAACCATGCATCTATAGTAGTTTTGTAGCGAGAACTGTAGTATTCCTCGTTTTATACGTGGATGACATTCTCTTAATAGGAAATGACATTCCTATGCTACAATCTGTCAAGGGGTTCTTATCACACAGGTTCTCCATGAAAGACCTGGGTGATGCCTCATACATCCTAGGGATCCGGATCCATCGTGATAGATCCAAGAGGATATTAGGACTTTCACAGTCCAGGTACATTGACACCATACTGAAAAGATTCAGTATGGAAGATTCCAAGCGCGGTAACCTACCGGCTTGTCACGGGATCACCCTCTCTAAAGAGATGTCCCCCAAGACTGATTTGGAGAGGGATCGCATGTCTATTATACCCTACGCTTCTGCGGTAGGCTCTATAATGTATGCGATGTTGTGTACCAGACCGGATGTAGCTTATGCACTGAGTGTGGTAAGCCGGTATCAGTCAAACCCTGGGTAGAAACACTGGATTGCGGTAAAGAACATTCTCAAGTACCTGAGAAGGACTAAGGAGATGTTCTTGGTGTATGGCGGAAAAGACCTCCAGATCGAGGCCTTTGGTGACTCCAGCTTCCAGAGTGACAAGGATGATTCCAAGTCCATGTCGGGTTTTGTCTTTACCCTCAATGGAGGGACGGTGTGTTGGAAGAGTTCCAAACAGGAAACCGTTGCAGACTCGACGATGGAAGCGGAATACTTCGCTGCATCTGATGCCGCAAAAGAAGCTGTCTGGATGAGGAAGTTCTTGAAAGAACTTCAGGTGGTTCCTTCCATTGTTGATCCAATACTTCTGTATTGCGACAACAACGGGGCTATAGCGTTAGCGAAGGAACCCAGGTCCCATCAGAGATCCAGACACATCTTGAGGCGGTATCACCTGATCAGGGAGATCGTGGATCGCAAGGAGATCGAGGTTCGGAGGGTTGCTTCAGAAGAAAACACTGCAGATCCATTCACCAAGGCCTTGCCCCAGACTCAGTTCGAGCGGCTGATCTAGATGATAGGTCTTCGATACGCCGGTACATGGCCTTAGTGCAAGTGGGAGATTGTTAGTGTATATGCCCTAGAGGCCATTACTGTATCATACTGGTTTGTATATTACTTAATGGAAGCTTGGGATATTCACCTTGTATATACAATCTTGCTCAAAATAGTAGTATGCTACTTGGTTTGTTTCTACTTCAATGTGTACATGTGTTTATTTTATCAGATCACCTATACGCATTAGTGGAGCCCTTAGGATCTTTGTTTGATTTCCAGCGTTATGATGGCAGTCACACTAGTGGGGGCTGGGTAATCTATAAGCACATCCTTATACAGGTCCCTAGTCGCAGGACTATCGAGATAGGGCATCGATACTCCGGAGTAGACTGGCGCATGCGCTTCTCATCCCAGTGTGGGAGACGGTCTGTCCCACAGCCGTCAGTACGTCGTACTTGAGATAGTATGCGGGTGCTCGTTAGGTTATGAGTACACTGGACAGGACTCGTCGGGAACTGACCAGTTGGTATTATACCTATCGTCAGTTATCAGTTCCCAGGTGACATGAGTACAGCTTAGTCCGCTGACTTGACACTGTCACTTCGCCTCGAGTGTGATCCCACTGTACTTTGATTACTACCCTACCACGGCTCAAAGGAGTCGTGCAAATAGGTAGTAGTTGGGTACAGTCCCGAAGCTCTTGGAGGCAGTGACGGTTAGACAGGATTCGTCTTTCCCGGTATTGGGGGTTGACATCGTGCTGTTTCTAGGAGAGCCATTACACGAGTAGTCCCTGGCCAGGGCAATCGAGATATACTGGTAGGCTTCCAGTGTTATCTCAGTGTGTTTTGGGCTTCACTCCGACACGACTTGTACCGCTATTAGGGGACTGACGTTTACCGCCCCCTAGGCCCGCCATGCGATGTATTAGACGAACAGACCGGACTGTACGGAGACTGTCACATTCAGACTCAGTAGGAGTTCAGATGGGGTTCACCTTGTCAGTCTTCTTATCGGCATCAACCTGGGGACCGTTACGCACAGTTAGTGCCGCTTGCGGTATGTGGTTAAACCCACTGCCAGCGTAGTGTCGAGTCTTTAGAGTCCCACACAGAGGGCTATTCGCCTCTGGGAAAAACATAGTATAGGTCGCATGGTTTTGCGAGAGGGTTCGTTCTCATCCGCGCACTTGTGCACGTTTGGAGTCCGGACAGATATTACTAGCAGGCTCTGGTTTGAGCCAGATACTGGTATATGTTTTGGGGTTGATTTTATCTCATAGTATTCATGTTCCTCGGAACAAGAATGCTGGTGTGTATGCACAGTTGATTGAGGCGGAGGAAGAGGATTTTCATTAGGGTTTCGGAACGGGTGCGTATGCACAGTTGACAGTCGCCTTTTTCCAAAACCTAATGAATTTATGATATATCAATTAATAATATTAATTAAATGAAATTGTGTCATGGTTGGGTTTGTTGACTTGTTGACCAAGGTTGACTAGTTGACCATGGTTGAAAGTTTGACCATCATCATTACATATCAAAGATGCTCTTTGATTCTAGCAAAACCATTTAATGAATGTAATGATAATGGTCATTCCAAACCATCCATCAACTATTTCATTTTTATTATTATTGTTAATTAGATAATTCTTTTCATTTTAGTTATGGTTGTAAAATGAAAAGAATCTCTCATTCTATCATAACACTTCTCTCTCCTCTCTTCTTCTTCCTCCTCCTCTAGTTCAAGGAGCTCCCTTCTCATGTGTTGAGAATCCATCTCCTTGAGATAAAAACACCCCAAAGCCACTCTCTACTCACTCTAGGGTTATAGGTTTAGCAAGCCAAAGATCCTAGTTCACTCAAAGTTCGAGAAAGAGCCCGAAGGTTGAACCCTCAGGTGGATCCATCTTTGACGGAAGAAGGCGACGAGGAACGCACCATCAACCCCCTACAAAGGTTTCAAGAAGAGGGAGTTCAAGTTAGGTATAACCTCTTTTCCGAGTAGCTAACTCTCTTTAGCTTTCTTGCTAGTTTAGTTTAGAAAAGATCCCGACTTTGTTAGTCCATGTTGCCCCATGCGCTAAAAATTTGATTTTTATACCGTTTCCGCCTCCCCGCAAGAACCGGGGTTGGCAACGTGGACTTACAAGTTGGGTGTTCGGTATCACACGGGCTGTGAGTATGCGACATCGCAATAATTAGCCTTGAGTTCAAGTGGGAGATTGTTGGAGATAGTGCCCTCAGAGTCAATTATTGGATCACAGGCACGTGATTGCAATGATTGAGGGAGGACCTATCCCGGTAGGACAGTCTTTCTCAAGATGATAGGATGCTATCTGGTTTACCTTTATCATCGTGTACTGCTTTAGGTGACCTGACATGTCGCTATTACACGTTGATAGAGCCCCTAGGATTCTTGCTTGACCACCAGCATTATGAGGGTGATCATATAAGTAGGAGCCGGGGTCTATAAGCACATCCTTAAAAGTTCCTCAGTCATGGGAGTTTCGAGACAGGGCATCGATACTCCAGAGTAGACTAGCCCGACGAGGGGCGGTGGCCGGTCTCACAAGTCATTGGTGTCAGTTGGATCACCTAAGATGTATACAGGTGCTAATTGGGTTATGAGTACACCGGACAGGACTCGCCGGGAACATGCTAGTTGGTCTTATACCTGACGTCAGATAGCAGTTCCCTGGTGACATGTGTACAGGTTAGTTCATCGACCTGGGGATCGTCATTTGTCTCGTGTGAGTTCCCACTGTACTTTGATTACTACCCTACCACGCTCAAAGGAGACGTGCAAACAGGTTTTAGTTGGGTACAGTCCCGAGCCATATGGAGGTAGTGAGCGGATCTTCAGGGGTTCGTCTCTCCTGGTATTGGGGGTAAGGTCGCGCTGTGTCTAGGAGAGCCATTACACGAAGCCCTCGGCCGAGGCAGGAGATTTACTGGTAGGTATTCCAGTAGTATCTCAGGGTGTTCTGGGCTACACTCCGACACGACTTGTACCGCTTTTGGGGGTCTGACTTTTACCAACCCCCTAGGCCCGCCATGTGATGCTCATAGACGAACGGACCGGACTGTACGGATATTGTCACTGACAGGCTCAGTAGGGTGTCAGGATGAGTTCGCTCATCGACGTCCCTTTTGGTCAATAGCTGGTGGCCCGTCACCTATGGCTAATACCCCTAACGTGCTAGTGGTTAAATCCACAGCCATAGTATTGACGAGTCTTTAGAGTCCACCACACATACAGTTACTCAAGTTTTCGGGCGAAACACTGTAGAGGCCGTATGGAGATATGGAAGGGTTCGATCAGATACGTGCGGTATTGCACGGATCAGGATCGGACGGTTAGTACTAGAGTCCGTATGGATATATGGCAGGGTTCGATCAGATACGTGCGGTATTGCACGGATCAGGATCGAACGGATATTACTAGCTGGCTTTGGTTTAAGCCGGATCCTGGTATAGTACAGTGTAGATTTTGTCTCATTGCATTTGTATTCGGTTGGAATGCAGATGCGGGTGTGTATACACAGTTTTGGGGGTTTCCTGTAATTTATTACGGGACCAGTTTTCTGGAGTTGCCAGTTTGCTTTTCGTTTCGGCCATATTTCTTTGCATCATTCATTGGCCGAAGATTGGTGGAGGAGGGCTTATTTGCAATTGTGCAAATAAGCAATTTGGAAGGGGGTATTTGCATATTGTTGTATCATGATGGTGCACCATCACTTGACTTTCTTTGTTCATGATGGCTTGACCTTTTGGAGTCATCATGCTTGATGATGATGGTTGATCATGTTGATGGAGTGTGGTTTTGCTAGTGATGATGATTCTTGCATGATGACCATTCCTCTCACTTACATTATTCTTGTGGCTATCTTTTTCACTCACTCTCTCTCTCATTTTCTCTCCACCACCATATGCATGGCCGGCCAAAGATGGGAGAGGGCTGCCCATTTTTGTGGTGTGGGATTTTTAGTCTTTTGGCTTCATAAAAATCCCCACAAGTTCCATCTCCAAAAGCTTATATCATTCCTCCACCAAATGGCAACCTCCACTACCCCAAAATGAGACATGAGCACTACACATTCTACAGCAAACCTTGGGCACGTCGGCTCGCCAACTTCGTGCCCGAGTTGCCTCGGTATAGAGGTGGGAGCCCGTAAAAGAAGCAGGCGATGTGGTGCCCTTCCGGCAAGGAGGTGGAGACCGAACATTCCGCGGGAGATCGGGACGACGGCGAGTAGACCGGAGGACACGGATCGCTCGGTATGTCTCTCTTCTCCATCTTGTAGTTAGCTAGGACTAGTTAATGGCACGATCCGGGTTTATAGTGTGCGGTGGTGCCGGTTTGAAAAATTAAAGTAAATCACCGCTTCCGCATTCCGGCGTCGGATTGACAGCCGGGGCGCCGCCGTGCACTTACACCTCCAAGTGCTTCGGGACTGCACCCAACTACTACCTGTTTGCACGACTCCTTTGAGCCGTGGTAGGGTAGTAATCTAAGTACAGTGGGAACACACTCGAGGCGAAGTGACAGTGTCAAGTCAGCGGACTAAGCTGTATTCATGTCACCTGGGAACTGATAACTGACGATAGGTATAATACCAACCAACAGTTCCCGACGAGTCCTATCCAGTGTACTCGTAACCTAACGAGCACCCGCATACTATCTCCAGTACGACGTACTAATGGCTGTGGGACAGACCATCTCCCCTGCTGGGATGAGAAGCGCATACGCTTGTCTACTCCGGAGTATCGATGCCCTGTCTCGATAGTCCTACGACTAGGGACCTGTATAAGGATATGCTTGTGGATTACCCAGCCCCCACGAGTGTGACTGCCATCACAATGCTGGTAATCAAGCAAAGATCCTAAGGGCTCTACTAATATGTATAAGCGATATGATAAAAGAAACACATGAACATATTGAAGTAGAAATAAACCAAGTAGCATACTACCATTTTGAGCAAGATTGTCTATACAACTGTGAATATCCCAAGCTTCCATTAAGTAATATACATGCTAGTATGATACAGTAATGGCCTCTAGGGCATATACACTAACAATCTCCCACTTGCACTAAGGCCATGTACTGGCGTATCGATGACCTATCATCTCGATCAGCCGCTCGAACTGAGTCTGGGGTAGGGCCTTCGTGAGTGGATCTGCAGTGTTGTTCTCCGTATTTACTCTCTTCACCTCGATCTCCCGGCGATCTACGATCTCCCTGATCAGGTGGTACCGCCTCAAAATGTGCCTGGACTTCTGATGGGACCTGGGTTCCTTCGCTAAAGCTATAGCGCCGTTGTTGTCGCAATACAGCGGTATTGGATCAACAATGGTAGGAACCACCTGAAGCTCCGTGAGGAACTTCGTCATCCAGAAAGCTTCCTTTGCTGCATCGCAAGCAGCTATGTACTCCGCTTCCATAGTTGAGTCTGCAACGGTCTCCTGCTTGGAACTCTTCCAGCAAACCGCCCCTCCATTGAGGGTAAAGACATAACCCGACATGGACTTGGAGTCATCCTTGTCACTCTGGAAGCTGGAGTCAGCAAAGGCCTCGAGCTGGAGGTCTTTTCCGCCATACACCAAGAACATCTCCTTAGTCCTTCTCAGGTACTTGAGAATGTTCTTTACTGCTATCCAGTGTTTCTCCCCTGGGTTCGACTGATACCGGCTTACAACGCTCAATGCGTATGCTACATCTGGTCTGGTACATAACATCGCATACATTATAGAGCCTACCGCAGAAGCGTAGGGTATAATAGACATGCGATCCCTTTCTAAATAGTCTTGGGAGACATTTCTTTGGAGAGGGTGATCCCGTGACAAGCCGGTAAATTACCGCGTTTGGAATCTTCCATACTGAATCTTTTCAGTATGGTGTCAATGTACCTTGACTGTGAAAGTCCCAACATCCTCTTAGATCTATCATGATAGATCTGGATCCCCAGAATGTAGTTGGCATCGCCCAGGTCCTTCATGGAGAACCTCTGCGACAAGAATCCTTTGACTGACTGTAGCATAGGAATATCATTTCCTATTAGGAGAATGTCATCCACGTACAAGACGAGGAATACCACAGTTCTCCCTACAATCTTTCTGTAAATGTATAGTTCATCTGGGTTTTTGATAAAGTCGAATTCTTTGACAGTATCATCAAAGCAGATGTTCCAACTCCGCGATGCCTGCTTCAGTCCATAGATGGACTTTAGCAACTTGCACACTTTACCGCTGCTCCCACTCTGAATGAATCCCTCTAGCTGATCCATATAGACGCACTCTTCTAAATTTCCATTTAGGAAAGCCGTATTTACGTCCATCTGCCAGATTTCATAATCGTAGAAGGCAGCAATGGCAAGAAGGATCCGAATGGATTTCAGCATAGCCACCGGAGAAAAGGTCTCGTCATAGTCCAAACCAGGTCTTTGACGAAAACCCTTTGCAACAAGTCTAGCTTTATAGGTCTCAACCGGCCCATCTACACCAATCTTCTTTCTGAAGATCCATTTGCAGCCTACGGGTTTTACCCCTTCTGGAGCAAAGTCCAAAGTCCAAACTTTGTTGGTGTACATGGACTCCATCTCGGTCCGCATTGCATCCAGCCATTTTACCGATTCACCGCTCTGAATGGCTTGCTGGAAGCTAGTAGGCTCACCATAATCTATAGTGCAATCCTCTCTATCCCCGTCTATGAGAAAACCATAGTATCTCTCGGACGGATGAGACTGCCTACTACTCCTACGGAGTGGCGCTGGAATGTCCTGTTCTTTTGAACCCTCTGGTTCTACTAAGCTTTCAGTAATAGCTCGTGGTTCTGGAATTTCTTCCAGTTCTATTGCGCTCCCACTTATTTGGTTTTCCAAAAACTCAGTTTCCAAGAAGCGGGCATGACGAGAAACAAAAACCTTTTGTTCCTCTGCGTAATAGAAAAGATACCCCTTGGAGTTCTTTGGGTATCCCACAAACTTACACTGTACTGAACGTGCCTCGAGCTTGTCCGCATGCTGCTTTTTTACAAAAGCTGGACATCCCCATGTCTTAAAGTGTTTAAGACAGGGTTTCTTCCCACTCCACATCTGATATGGTGTGGTAGGCACTGACTTAGTAGGAACTTGGTTCAAAAGATATGCAACTGTTTCTAGTGCATAATTCCAGAAGGATCGTGGCAACTCAGCCTTACTTATCATGGAACGAACCATATCCAATAGGGTTCGATTACGCCTTTCCGATACACCGTTGTGTTGTGGTGTGTATGGAGGAGTAGGCTGAGAGAGAATTCCATTCTCTTTTAAGAAGTCCAGAAACTCGGCACTTAAGTATTCACCACCTCGATCAGATCTCAGTGTCTTGATACTTTTGCCTGTTTGTTTTTCAAATTCATTCTTGTATTCCCGAAATTTCTCAAAGGCCTCGGATTTGTGCTTCATCAAGAAGACATGCCCATACCTAGAGAAATCATCTGTGAAAGTAATGAAGTATGAATAACCACTTCGCGCATGTGTAGACATTAGACCACACACGTCACTGTGTATGAGTCCCAAGAGCTCGCTCGCTCTTTCTCCGTGTCCAGTGAACGGAGTCTTTGTCATCTTCCCATGAGACAAGATTCACAAGTGGCATAAGACTGGTACTCGAACGGATCCAAGTATCCTTCTTTATGTAACTTTGTCAACCGTGTCTCATTGTTGTGACCAAGTCTACAATGCTATAAGAAAGCCTGATTTAATTCCGGAGACTTTCTTTTAAGTGTGTTTTGGACACTGAAGACCTGAGCTTGATTCAAAACGTATATACCGTTTTTCAATGTACCTGACCCAATCAGTACTTGATTAAGGTGGATGTTTACTACATCGCTTAAAAAAGTAATATCATATCCTTCCTTAAAAAGTAAGGATACGGATATGATATTACAAGTCGCACCTGGTGCATAAAAACAGTCTTGCAGAATCAATATCTGCCCAGTTATCAGTCCTAGATGATATTCCCCTACGGATTCAGCATACATGCTCATTCCGTTAGCAACCTTGAGAGTCATATTACTTTTCCTGATAACCATACGGTTTCATTAGAGCCTGTAACGAATTACAGATATGAGATCCTGATCCGGTATCCAATACCCAGGAAGTAGGGTTAACTGTCATACAGTTCTCTATTACAAACAAACCCGAAGCCGAAGCCACAACATGCTTCGAATTCTGGCTACTGGCTTTGCAAGCCCTGCAATCCTTCTTCCAATGTTCAATCCCGTAACAATAGGAACATCCCTCTTTTACTACATCCATTCCCGAAACTTCTGCCCTTCCCTTTCTACTTCCCTGGTTTCTTTCAGGGTAGTAGGTAGAGACTGTTGAACTAAGTCAGCATCTGACCCGTTCTTCAACGTGGTCTCAGGTCCGAGAGCTCAAAAGAGCTGGTCTCTGTAAGGACGTTGCCCCTTACAGATGACCCGATAGCCAACCTCGCTAGAAGCAATTCATTCGAGGTCTCATATCTTATGATACAAGATTGCTCTCCATATAAATCATTGTTATGGAGGAAGATAGAAACTGAGTCCATCTTCTCGTGCTGCCTCTGGTATGTACCATCAACTGAGGCTAACACGAGGCATTTGGCTTTCGCACAGTCTTCTTCCGATGTCCTACGGATATCAATATCCGTGACAGGGGAAACTGGACCTGAGACGGTAGGGGTTGGATCAGTCAAGAGGTGTCCCAGCTTGTCATGGGCAATGGACATCTGGACAGACCTTTGCCAGTCATAACAGTCAGATTCAGTCATTTTATTATCTAGATGTAACCTAGGTGCGGTCACTGGGTCGCTGCAATTAAGAGAGAGAGAAGAAAACACTTAGCATGATGCTCTTGCAAGTTTAGATTGGTTTTTAATTTATCTAAACAGGATGGCTCCCACTGTCTCTCGAATCCCTCCTCAAACCATAAAGGAAGAATTAGTCGGGATCAATCTCACGGTACAATACTTGCTTAACCGTTCAGCCAGGCCAGTGTCGGTACTTCGAGGAAGGTTTTCCAACGCTTTCGCGAAGTTCCTTAATTAAGTAACCTCTTTTCCCTGGGGGCGTAGCCCCGCTGACACCTTTCTAGACACCTACTTGGTTTATAGCATTGATCGTTAAGTGAGAAAGTTCCCGAGGAGTAGCATATACTCACAATAGGATCGGGATCCAAATATCATCGCGTGACAAAATTGAAGGAATCCTACCAGAATCATCACACTCCAAATGGTATGCAGCGCTAGCAAGTTTCAGTACTTTTGAAACTCCCGATGTGGATTTTGCCCCATGCTCTTATGACCTTGACTAAGGCCAACAAATCATAAGTCACATGTCAAGTTCTACCCGTCGTTGTCCAGGTTGATTTGAACCCACCCGTATATACCCTTGACTATGGCCAACAAAGTAATACGACTGTCCCAAACCAACGCATTCTATCTATGCAACATATGAATACCCACCAGCTACCAAACACTGTGCCTTGACTAGGGTCAACAAACACAGCTTGAATACTGTTGAATATTCATATGAAACGACGGAGGGCTACGAATGGTTTTGGCGAAATCGTGAACGTAGTGAACTTGATATAATCGATGGAACGAGATAGCTTTTAAAAGGAGTGGTTCGAGCTCCGCGTTTAAAAAGCTGGTTTTTGAAAAGAACCGAGTGGTTTTGAAAGTGTTCCAACGACTTTTACTTGGTTTATTTTCTTGCATTAATTCCAATGCGTCCCATCATTTAATCCTACCATTGCAGAAAACAACCAAAATATGGCGTACGCTTATGCCATCCGCATTCGCCACGGGAACCCGTCATCACCCGTTAGGTTACTCAACTAACGACAGAGCGGGGGCTGGACTAGCGCGGATGCAAAACATAAGCAACACCTAAATAGATATCATATATAGATATATAGCAATGATAGCCAATCCAGATCACAGATGAACACTTTGGATATACTAGGAACCCACGATTCGTTCGAGCCTGCAACGAAAAGCGGATTACACGGTCGCGATGAATAGCCAAACCCCACCCTAGACCCCTACTGGTGCGGCAAACTACCCGCCAAGTGCCCGAAGCGAAGCAACCTCCCTCAACCTGTGAGTAGGCCACTCGGCACTTCGAGATACCCGGTAGTTTGTGCACCCCACCTTGGGTCTATCCTAAGAGCAAAAATAGTAAAAGAAAATACAATGACGGCTACAACCCCGACCCGGTTGTGCGGCCATACAAATAATATTACATCAATTTACAAATTTTACAATGAATGAAAGAAAAAGAAACTCTCATCTCACATCCACCCTGGCTATTCATCCGCGACAATCCAACGAGTTCATATACACTAACCATCAACATTACAGATCACAGATATGTATAACCCCCACTAATCGACATATAGCGATTAGCGGACGTTCAATACATATCTCAAATCACAGATAATATCCATTAGCCAAAGTCTACGGAATATCGATCAAAATACGGATTTGTAACCACCCCAAAAGTCATTTTGTTCTCTGGAAAATCTGGGCAGAAACAACATGTACTAAAAATCCCAAAACAATACAGTAAGAACACTGCAGCAAAACGGAGTCGCGGCCGAGTCAACTCGGCCGTGGATCCGCGGCCAAACCCATGGTTTGGCAGTGTTTCCGCGGTGAGTTGGCCGAGTCAGAGGCTCAGTTTTGCTGTGTGTTCTATAAAAACCCTGAGACAATTTTTCATGTAGGTCAAATTATTTTTTGAACAGTATAAAAAATCGACAGAAAGTTGGTTTTTGTCGGATGCGTTTTACGACTTTTTTCCGATCGATATTCTAAATACTTTGCTAACTTACTAGTTTATGTTTAGCCAGGCTCTGATACCACTGTAAGTCCACGTTGCTCACCCCGGTTCTTACGGGGAGGCGGAAACGGCGAAAAACAATAATTTTGGCGCAAAGGCAACATGGACTAAAAGCCGGATCTTTGCTAAACTAGAAACTAACAAACTACTAGAGGCTATAACTACTATGCCGTAGAAATTATACTTCACGGAACCGGTCCTTCGGGTCTTCATTCCGCTGTCTCGCTAGTCCGTCCAAGCTCCAAGGCACGATCCGGATCTTGGTCACCTCCGCGGCCTTCTTGAGTCGAAGACGATCCACCCGAGAGTTGTACACCGAGCTCTACCTCAAGCCGAGGCAACTAGGGCAACGAGATCGCTAGTCTAGATGCTCTAGGTAGTGTAGAAGAGATATATGGAAGTGTTTGTCTTTGTGGGATCTTTTTCTCTCAACACATGAGATCAAAAGAAGAAATCAAGAGGAGGAAGAAGGAGGAGCTAGCAACCATGAGAGCTTTTCTTTTCTTCTCACAAGAACAAGAGAGAGAAATGAAAATGAATTGTGAGCTAAAGAAATGAACCATGGTTGCAATAATGCAAAACTATCATCATTACCAATCCTTTCATGATAAAGTTGATGGCTACTAATTGAATTGACCATTTTCATAATCAAAAAGAAAAAGAAAATCCAAAGAAGAGTGTAGACCTCTCATGAAGGTCAATGGTCAACTCCGGTCAACGGGTCAACAAAGTCAAGAGAGGTCAAGGTGGTCAAATGGTCAATGCAATTAGCCATCACTAAACTATCACTAAAAGGATTAGTAAACAATGTCTCCGACTCATAATGGTTTTGACCAAACGAATTGCCAAAACCCTAATGAGTCCGCCTCAAAATGGTTTTGACCGAATCAACTGTCAAAACCCTAATGAGGCACCTCCTCCTTCATCGCTCCTCAAAACTGTGCATACACACCCGCATCCGCATTCCGTAGAATGCGAATGCACAGAAGACAAAACAAATCCATCCGTGCAATACTAGGATCCGGCTTAAACCAAAGCCCACTAGTATTGCCTGCCCAAATAGCATACGCACACAAGTGCACGTAAGTGATCGTAGCCCTGCCGTAAAACTATACGGCCTCTACACGTTTCGCTCAGTGCAGGGAAACTCTCTGTATGGGACTCTAAAGACTCGACACCACGCTGGCAGTGGGTTTAACCACAGACCGCAAGCGGCACTAGCTGTACGTAACGGTCCCCAGGTAGATGTCGATAAGAAGGCCGATGAGGAAAACCCATCCGAACTTCTACTGAGCCTGTATGTGACAATCTCCGTACAGTCCGGTCTGTTCGTCTGATACATCGCATGGCGGGCCTAGGGGGTGGTGAACGTCAGTCCCCTAATAGCGGTACAAGTCGTGTCGGAGTGTAGCCCAGAAAACCTTGAGATAACACTGGAAACCTACCAGTATATCTCGCTTGCCCTGGCCAGGGACTACTCGTGTAATGGCTCTCCTAGACACAGCGCGATGTCAACCCCCAATACCGGGAGAGACGAATCCTGTCTAACCGTCACTGCCTCCAAGTGCTTCGGGACTGCACCCAACTACTACCTGTTTGCACGGCTCCTTTGAGCCGTGGTAGGATAGTAATCTAAGTACAGTGGGAACACACTTGAGGCGAGGTGACTGTGTCAAGTCAGCGGACTAAGCTGTACTCATGTCACCTGGGAACTGATAACTGACGATAGGTATAATACCAACCAATAGTTCCCGATGAGTCCTGTCCAGTGTACTCGTAACCTAACGAGCACCTGCATACTATCTCCAGTACGGGACAGACCATCTCCCTTGCTGGGATGAGAAGCACATACGCTAGTCTACTCCGGAGTATCGATGCCCTGTCTTGATAGTCCTACGACTAGGGACCTGTATAAGGATGTGCTTATGGATTACCCAGCCCCCACGAGTGTGACTGCCATAACAACGCTGGTAATCAAGCAAAGATCCTAAGGGCTCTACTAATATGTATAAGCGATATGTTAAAAAAACACATGCACATATTGAAGTAGAAACAAACCAAGTAGCATACTACCATTTTGAGCAATATTGTCTATACAACTGTGAATATCCCAAGCTCCATTAAGTAATATACATGCTAGTATGATACAGTAATGGCCTCTAGGGCATATACACTAACAGTATATACGTATTAAGTCAAGCTCAGGTTTTCAATATCCAGAACACACTTAAAAGAAAGTCTCCAGAAATAAATCAGGCTTTCTTATGGCATTGTAGATTAGGTCACATCAATGAGAGAAGGTTGACTAAGTTACATAGAGAAGGATATTTGAATCCGTTCGAATATAGATCTTATGCTACTTGTGAATCTTGTCTCAAAGGAAAGATGACAAAAACTCCATTTACTGGACACGGAGTAAGAGCAAGCGAGCTCTTAGGACTTGTACACAGTGACGTGTACGGTCCAATGTCTACACATGCGCGAGGTGGTTATTCCTACTTCATTACTTTTACGGATGATTTCTCTAGGTATGGATATGTCTTCTTAATGAAGCATAAATCCGAGGCCTTTGAGAAATTCCAAGAATACAAGAATGAAGTGGAAAAACAAACAGGCAAGAGTATAAAGACACTGAGATCTGATCGAGGTGGTGAGTACTTAAGTGCCGAGTTCCTGGGTTACTTAAAAGAGAATGGAATTCTCTCTCAGCTTACTCCTCCATACACATCACAACATAACGGTGTATCGGAAAGGAGGAATCGAACCCTATTGGATATGGTTCGTTCCATGATGAGTAACGCTGAGTTACCGCGATCATTCTGGGGATATGCGCTAGAATCAGCGGCATATCTTCTGAACAGGGTTTCTACCAAGACAGTGCCTACCACCCCATATCAGATGTGGAGTGGGAAAAAACCCTATCTTCAGTATCTGAAGATTTGGGGATGTCCGGTTTTTGTTAAAAAACAGCATGCGGACAAGCTCGAGGCACGATCAGTACAGTGTAAGTTTGTGGGATATCCAAAGAACTCCAAGGGATATCTATTCTATTACGCAGAGAAACAAAAGGTTTTTGTTTCTCGTAATGCCCAATTTTTAGAACAGCAAGTTTTAGAAAATGATACAAGTGGGAGCAAAATAGAACTGGAAGAAATTCCAGAACCACAAGCTATTACTGAAAGCTTGGAAGAACCAGAAGGTTCAGGAGAACAGGACATCCCGACGCCACTCCGCAGGAGTAGTAGGCCGTCTCATCCGCCTGAGAGATACTACGGTTTTCTCATAGATGGGGATAGAAAGGATTGTGTCATTGATGAAGATGACCCTACTAGCTTCCAGCAAGCCATTCAGAGCGGTGACTCAGTAAAATGTCTGGAAGCAATGCGGACCGAGATGGAGTCCATGTACACTAACAAAGTATGGACTTTGGACATTGCTCCAGATGGGGTAAAACCCGTAGGATGCAAATGGATCTTCAAAAAGAAGATTGGTGTAGATAGACAGGTTGAAACCTATAAGGCTAGACTTGTTGCAAAGGGTTTCCGTCAAAGACCTGGTTTGTACTATGACGAAACCTTTTCTCCAGTGGCTATGCTTAAATCTATTCGGGTCCTTCTTGCTATTGCTGCCTTCTACGATTATGAAATCTGGCAGATGGACGTAAAGATGGCCTTTCTAAATGGTAATTTAGAAGAGAGCGTCTATATGGATCAGCCAGAGGGATTCATTCAGAGTGGGAGCAGCGGTAAAGTATGTAAGCTGCTTAAGTCCATTTATGGACTAAAGCACGCATCACGGAGTTGGAACATCTGTTTTGATGATGCTGTCAAAGAATTCAACTTTATCAAAAATCCAGATGAACCTTGCATATACAGTAAGATTGTAGGAAGAGCTGTAGTATTCCTCGTCTTGTACGTGGATGACATTCTCCTAATAGGAAATGATATTCCTATATTACAGTCAGTCAAAAGATTCTTGTCACATAAATTCTCTTTGAAAGACCTGGGTGATGCCACCTACATTCTGGGGATCCGGATCTATCGTGATAGATCAAAAAGGATGTTGGGACTTTCGCAGTCCAGGTACATAGACACCATAGTGAAGAGATTCAATATGGATGATTCTAAGCGCGGTAACCTACCGGTTTGTCACGGAATCACACTCTCTAAAGAGATGTCTCCCAAGACTGATTTGGAAAGAGATCGCATGTCGATTATACCCTACGCTTCTGCGGTAGGCTCTATAATGTATGCAATGTTATGTACCAGACCAGATGTAGCATACGCATTGAGCATAGTAAGCCAGTATCAAGCAAACCCAGGGGAGAAGCACTGGATAGCAGTAAAGAACATTCTCAAGTACCTATGGAGGACTATGGAGATGTTCTTGGTATATGGCGTAAAAGACCTCCAGTTGGAGGCCTTTATCGACTCCGGCTTCCAGAGTGACAAAGATAACTCCAAATCCATGTCGGGTTATGTCTTTACCCTCAATGGAGGGGCGGTCTGTTGGAAGAGTTCCAAACAGGAGACCGTTGCTGACTCAACGATGGAAGCGGAGTACATAGCTTCTTGCAATGCCGCAAAAGAAGCAGTCTGGATGAAGAAGTTCCTCACAGAACTTCAGGTGGTTCCTACCAGTGTTGGTCCAATACCTCTGTATTATGACAACAACGGCGCTATAGCTTTAGCGAAGGAACTCAGGTCCCATCAGAAGTCCAGACACATCTTAAGGCGGTATCACCTGATCAGGGAGATCGTAGATCGCCGGGAGATCGAGGTAAAGAGAGTAGAGATGGAGAATAACAATGCCGATCCATTCATAAAGGCCCTTCCTCAGACGCAGTTCGAGAGGCTATTCGAGATGATAGGTCTACGATATGCCAGCTCATGGCCCTAGTGCAAGTAGGAGATTGTTAGTGTATATGCCATAGGGGCCATTATTGTATCATACTAGGTTGTATATTACTTAATAGAAGCTTGGGATATTCACAGTTGTATATAACAGTCTTGCTAAACATGGTAGTATGCTATTTGGTTTGAGTCTACTTTAATATGTGAATATGTTTCTTGTAACGTATCACTTATACAAATTAGTAGAGCCCATAGGATCTTTGCTTGATTACCAGCGTCGTGATGACAGTCACACTAATAGAGGCTGTAGGGTTCCTAGGCACTCTAGTGAGGTCTCACAAGGCATCGAACATGCCAATTTCAAAAATTACGGTGCAGAGAAACCCTAGACTACGGATCGTCGGCTAGAAATCTAGGCGAAACAGGAGCTAGTTTACAACTAAACTATAAGATACGGAAATTACAACCTTTGTAGATCCGGATATCCACCTCCACGGCTCCGCAACGAAGTCTCTTCGTTGTCCAAGTCGAACCCCGGGCTCTAGCGTCGGCTTCATCGGAGAATGAACGGGCTTGGTCATCGACGACGATGCCGAAGATGATCTACGTCGAGGCATCGCTAGATCAAGCTCCCACTTCACAAAGTGATGAAACTTGTGAAGAAAACACACTCTACTACTTGGCAAGAGGTAGAGAATGAAGAAATAGGAAGTGGGTAGACTTTAGAATTGGATTTCTCACTCATCTTCATCAATCACCATTGATGAAGTAGAGGTTTCTTCATTGAAGATGAAGAAGAAGAAGAAGAAGAAGATAAAGTTATGATAAGTTCTTTTTCAAAAAGAAAATTAAAAGAATACTTATCATGACCAAACCATGGTCAAGTGTAGAGAATAAATCATGGTTAGTGGGATGGTTAGGGTTAAGCATGAGACAAAATGGTCACTTGGTCAAAGTCTTCATGAAGCTTCATGAACAAAACAAAACAAGCCACCATTTTCTCATTTGCTTTTCTATTTCCAAAAGAATAAATAAATGAATAAATGAATAAATGAATAAGGAAATAGTAAACCCTAACCATTTCATTAACCAAGGTTTAATTCTTTACACTTAACCAAAAGGCATGTATCATCAAACATGATACAAGCAAGTGCACAAAATCATATCGTATATGCAATGCGCACATCCGAGTGAGAAAATCCATTTAAAGTGAACCGATACTAGTTAATGCAAAGTAATATATCAAATATATAAATATGCATTAAATCATTAAATCAAAACTTGATTTAATGATCCGGTCATATCGCATATAACCGACTAATATTTACAGTAACAACTTATCGAATCAACACTTGATCCGATATCCCGGCTATATCGCATATAACCGATCAATGTCACAAATCGCGAGAATTGAATACAGTATCACATACTGGTATCATTCTCGGTCCCGCACATATCTCATATGCGCTCCTATTTCGTTTCGCTTGAGCCAGGAAACCTCTGTGTAGGACTCTAAAGACTCGTCAATACGCCGGTAGCAGATGATGATCATATCAAACACCCACAAGCCGTAAGCGGTCTGCTAAACGTAACGGCCACCCGGCTATTGAGCGATCTGAAGATCGACGAGCAAGCCCGCTCACACACCAGTGAATCCAACCAGTAACACTACCGTACAGTCCGGTCTGATCGTCTGATATGTCGCATATCTCGCCTAGGGGTGGTAAACGTCAGACCCCAATAGCTCGATAAGTCATGTCGATATGAGGTCTATAACAATTCGAGAAACTACTGGTAACACTTACCGGTAAATCTCAGCAACCCTGGCCAGGGATTTCCTGTTATAGCCAATCGAACACAGCGCAACATCAACTCCCTATACCGGGAGAGACGAATCCCCTCCTATCGCTCATTGCCTCCATGTGACTCGGGACTGTACCCAAAAACCACCGTTTTGAACGCCCTCTTGGACGTGGTAAGATGGAAATCAAAGCACAGTGGGAACCACACAAGACTCTATGAGGATCTCGGGTCAACAGACTACTCTGTACCAGTGTCACCAGAGAACTGCCATCTGACGTGAGGTATAATACCATCTGGGAGTTCTCGGCGAGTCCGTCCAGTGTACCCAGTCTCTACTGAGCACCCGTATATCATCTCTGATGTCAAACACCAATGGATATGGGATCATCCATCGCCCATCTGTATGGGTCGAGAAGGTATACGCTAGTCTACTCTGGTATATCGATGCCCCATCTCGATACACCCACGACTAGGGACTTTCAAGGATGTACTTATGGACAACCATGTCCCCACTAGTATGATCCTCATCATAGTCCAGGTAGTCAAGTACACATCCTAAGGGTTTTACCAACATGTAGTAGAGAGACAATCAGTGTACACATTAAGGTAAAGAGTAACCAGATAGCATACTATCATGTCGAGCAAGAAAGTCCTCCCTATATATGTCCCAGCATCCACTACAATATACATCCTATGTACAGTAATGGCCTCTAGGGCATACATATAACTAACAATCTCCCACTTGCACTAGGGCCATCTGTAGCAGTGGTTGTAGTATCTCATACTCAACCATCCCATAAAAGTCTCTCTCTGGGAATAGGCCTTCGTGAGTGGATCCGCCGTGTTGTCCTCTGAGTCTGCTCTCCTAACCTCGATCACCCTGGAGATCAACTATCTCCATGATCAGGTGATGCTGCCTTAGAATATGTCTGGATCACTGATGGGACCTGTGTTCCTTGGCATAAGCCACAACTCCATTGTCTCACAATGATAGGAACGTAGTTCATCTCATGAACCAATATACACCCAAACAGCCTCTTTGGTAGCATCTTAAGTAGCGATGTATCCTGCCTTCATCGTCTAGTATGCCACGGTATCTAGCTTGGAACTCTTCCAACATACCGTCCCTTTACTGAGGGTAAAGACAATGCCTGCGACTGACATTCAGTCATCTTTATCACCCTGGAACTCTTCCAGTGATTCTCCCAGGATCGATTGATACTATCTCACTACTGCTAGTGAGTATCCTAACATCCAATTAGATCTATCTCATAGATCCGAAATCCAGGATTTAGTAGGTATCATTTTGATCCTATATGGAGAATCATTGTGATATGCGGAGATTGACTGAGCATAGCATAGGAAACTCCTTCCCTATCTTGAGTATGTCATCCACGTACTCTACGAGGATCGTCACCATACTCCCTACTACCTTTTTGTTTATACAAGGTTCATCTACCATTTTGATGATGTCAAACTCTTTGACTAATCCATCAAAACAGATGTTCCAACTCCGCGATGCCTGCTTTATCTTATAAAGCATCTTGCACACGTTTCCGCTGCTCCCACTGTCTATGAAGCCCTTTGGCTTTGTACTTACAGACGTTCTCTTCTAAAACATCATTTAGAAAAGATGTCATGGCACCCAACCGCCAGATATCGTAGTCATGGTATGTAGCCGTAGCAAGTAGGATCTGGATGGACTTAAGCATAGGTATTGGAAAAGGTTTCATCATTATCCACGCCTGGTCAATGACGAAAACCTTTAACTAGTCTAGCTTTGAAAGTCTCAACTTTTCCATGTACACCAAGTAATCTTCTCAAGATATACTTGCTCCTGATGGGGATTTAACCCTTCAGATATAGCAACCAAAGTCCATACTTTGTTGGTGTATAAGGATTCCATCTCAGATTGCTAAGCATCCAGCCATTCTTACAGAGTCTTACTCCTGATGGCCAGCTCGAAGCTAGTTGGGTCATCATCTCATGATGCAATCATCGCTCCCACTGTCATAGCGAAACCGAAGTATCTCTCAGGTGGGTGAGGAACCCTACTATATCGGCGGAGAGGCTGAGGTTCGTTGGAATCTACTGAATCCTTGATTCTGTCAAATCATCAGCTGCAATCTGTATAGCTGGAACATTTCCAGTTCTACATAACAGTATTTGCCTCGAGCTTGTCCGGATTATGCTTTTAGACATAGGCCGGACAACCCCAAATCTTAACTAACTTAAGATATGGGCTCTTCCCATTCCATATCACATATGAAGCGGTAGGCAACTGATTTGATTGGAACCCTATTCAATAGGTATGCAACTTCTCAAGTGCATAACTCCCAAAAGGAAAAAGGTAACTCAGTAGTACTCATCATAGAGCACACCATATCGAATAGGGTGCAATTGCTCCACCCCGATATACCATCGTGCTATGGTGTATACGGAGGAGTAATGCTGAGAGAGAATCTCATTCTCCTTATGAATAGTCCAGAATTTCCGTGCTCAAGTATTCTCCTCCTTGATCTCATCAAAGGACATAATACTTTTACCCGTATTTTGGTTCTCTACTTCTAACTTATATTCTGTGAATATCTCAAAAGGTTCGGACTTGTGTTTCAACAGGAACATAGGTCTGAATCTCGAAAGATCATCAGAGAACGTAATGAAGTATAAAGAACCAGTCCTGGCATATGTAGACTGGGGACCTTCCATACATCAACCTGTATCATCCCAAGAGTTTACTAACCCTTTCTCTGTTTCCAATAAACAGGGCTATGGTCATCTAATCTTTGTGACATGACTGGCAAGTTTTCACAAGATGTAAATTCAAACAGATTTAAACATGCATCGTTGTGCAACTTAGCTAGTCGGGTCGCATTGATATGACCTAGTCTACAATACCTTAAGAAGGATCCGTTCATTTCTGAACTCTTCCTCTTGTGTGTGATCCGTATACTAAGAACTGTAGTTTGATTTAGAACATTAATGCTTTTAGATAACGTGCCTGAACCGATCAACTTTTGATATAGGAAATGTTCAAAACATTATCCAACAATACAAAATTTTATCATTTCTTTACTAATAAAGAGAGTGATATAATTTTGTATATCAGGTTCGGTATCTAATAACATTCGTTCAGAATCAATGTATTACAATACAGGGTGACAGTGACCGACAGACTTGGCTGCAACTCTTGCCCCGTTTTCTGCCTCATGAAACTTATCATCCGTTCTCAGTTTTTCTACCTTTTTGTAGCCCTATGTAACAGATTACATATCTGGGATCCTGATCCGGTATCATATACCAAGGATGCGGAGGATACTGAGAAACATTTCTTTGTAAAGAACACACCCGAAGATGATGCATCAGCATGCACTCTCTTCGTTTGGGCGGCACGGGAAATCTGGTATTCCCCAATTTCCTGCTCTGTCTTATAACAATTATAAGTTGGAGCGGGATCAACGTTCCCCAGCTCAGTATAACAAGCGGGTTCGGTCAATAATCCGTATTATTATCTTGATTAAAGCGTGACATGGTCGCTACCAGGAGAGAGAGAGAAGAAAACACTCAGCGTGCGCTCTTGCATGAATAGATTGGTTTTATTTTATCTAATCAGGATGGCTCCCACTGCTTTTTATCAAATCTTCCTTCAAACCCTAAAAGGAATGACTAGCCGGGATTAATTACACACTACAAGTTCGCCAATCTTTCAGCCAGGCCAGTGTCGGTACTTTGAGGGAGGTGCCCCGTGCTTTCGCACGGACCAAATTAATGTAAACCTCGTTTTCCCATAGGCGTAACCCCGTTGACACTTTTCTAGACACCTACTTTATCGGCTAATTGTAATGTGTAAAACTCTCCCTGGAGTAACAATTACTCGCAGCGGGTATCGGGATCCAACTATCTCATAGAAGGTATGCAATCTCATTGCAAATTTCAACACTTGAAATTCCCGATAATCTTTTGCCCCTAGCTCGCTTTTACCTTGACGCATGCCAAACAACTCATAGTCTGCTAGTCAAGTTCAACCCGTCATTTCCTGATTGAATTAAACCCACCCGCACGACCCTTGACGCATGCCAAACAACGCCGTACGAATACCCTAATCCAATCGCATCGTATGCTTGCAGATAAGCACTAGTTAGCTACCGTACACTACGCCTTGACGCATGCCAAACAACCGCAGCACGAATACTAACTAGTACTTATCTGAAATGACGGAGGGCTACGACAGGTTTCTCTGAAAACCTATTGCGTAATGAACTTGAAATCGTTGTAGGATCGAATGATTTTAAAATGGAGTGTTTCTGAGGCTTTTCTAGTTTTTGCTAAAGGAGTCACTCCCGGTGAAGGGATCGTCGGTCCTTTCCTCGTCGAATGAGGTGCGGGATATATCATATATATCACTGTGCAAAGCAAAAAACACTTAAAAGCAATCAAAAAACAAACCTAGTGTGTAGCATCTGCCAGTTATTGCTAAAGGAGTCACTCCCGGTGAAGGGATCTCGGTCCTTTCCTCATCGAATAAGGTGCAGGATATATCATATATACCGCTGTGCAAAGCAAGAACTGTAGCTACCTGTTTTATTTTGAAATTCGATTCTACAACATCTTAGGTTTCTTTTATTTCATTAATCATATTAATGAAGTCCCATCATTTAAGTACCTAAACATCACAGATAAATACGACGTACACTTATGCCATCCGCATTCGCCTCGATGTCCCCTCGTGCACTGTTAGGTTAGGTACTAACGACAGAGCGGGGCAGGGCTAGCACGGGTGTAAAACATAAGTAACGGCTATATAATATATCATATATACTATATACTGTATCTATCATAGAACATCATATGATCACATCACAGATATCGCAGCAGAAGAAACATATGAAATATTGGATATACTAGGACGTCCGTGTTTTCAATACGAGCCAGTATAAAACACGGATTCCACGGTCGTGATGAATAGCCAAACCCACACCCCTAGACCCCTACGAGAGCGGCAAGCAACCCTACCAATTCTGGAGTTAGGAGACCCGGACTCGACTCCTCGAGTTGGTCTCCCACTGGACTCCAGAACCCGGTTACTTGTGCCCTCCTCCTTGGGTCTATCCTAGTGCGGAAAAGTAAATAATATACAACGGGTGACAACTTCCGCAACCTGGAAGTGCCCCAATAAAAGAATATTACATACAAGTTTTTACATGAATGAAAATGAAAAACACTCATCTCACATAAAAACCCCCGGCTATTCAAACACGACGATCCAATATAACATATCTAGCAACACATAACATCACATGTCATCAACGTAAGTAAACATGCGTATCCCAATTGTCGTTGACATATAGCAACGAAACCGGCGATATCACATATTACACTTACGGTCACAGAAAAGAAAGTGTAAAACTACAACAGTTGGAATCCGCAAACTCATTAGACATCACATGCCTAGCCAAATGAATTCCTTAGACATCGCATGCCTAACAATTATAAACTCCGCATTTTAGTCTCTTTATCGAAAACTCTTTTCAATATCAAGTCGGGCAATTCAACAAGATTCCCGAAAATCTGATCGAATGCTCGTCGCAAACTTTAGTAGGCGGCCGCACCCCCGATACCGTCGACGAAGTGCACCAAGGCGGAACACCGCTGCCGCGAGCACCCGAACGGATGCTTTCGGCGACGGGGTTCTCCTACAGTCACTTGGTCGGGGCTATGGGGTGTAGCTGTCTATTAAGTTTACCCGGCGAGTATCCGCGTACGCTACGTGATTGCGACGGACTTTTGATCACATCAAAATTCCGTGGCAACCGATCAAGTGAGACTAAATTGCTATGTTTATAACATTCATCCAGTTATCACATAACTGTTTGTGAATTCCAATTATTGTATCCCATTCCGGATAAATAGAAAATATCAAACTTTCCGATCGAACATTCGAACACCCAAGTTTTCCCGATACAGTCCAACACATGAAATAAGTCTAACAACATTCAGTTCGTGCCTCAGTACCAACGGTCCAGCCGTAGAAGGGTCAAGCCAACTCCTCACATGTGGCACGCCGTACTGCCCCAAACCCGAAGGTTCAAAGGGCAGTTCAAGACGGTCACATAATCGAGTTAAGGTTTGTTGTCTTCTAGAGGGTCCATCGAGTTACTTGCATTACTTATAATGTCTTTAAACTACGGAAAAATCCAACACTTGGAAATTTCCCGACAGGGGAAAAATTGGGTATTTATATCCGGTCGAACTTTTTAACATATTCTAAAATTTATCCGGAAAACCAAATAGACAAAGTTTAAATAATCCGATCGATTCATCGAATCCCCAAAACAACCTCAGAAAATTCAACTCTTGAATGCAGATTAAAACTTCCCAGAGAACAGAGGCAACAGATACGGGCATTACTGTATGAAAACGACTCCCTAATCATTACAGACGGCCGCGGAACCGCCGCAAAAGGAGGCTATTGCCGCGGTTCCGCGGCGCTTTTGTGGAGTTAGGGGATCGTTTTCTACAGTAACTCTTAGACTTTCCTGCTCTATTTTTTGAGAATTTTTACTTCTGAAAAATCCCTGTTTTAAAAAAAAATCCAGAGAGCAATTTAGAATTGGGGTTTCGGGTCGATCGGACTTCAAACTCCGTCTTGACTTCGCCTAAGGCTCTAGCTAGGCTCTGATACCACTGTAGGGTTCCTAGGCACTCTAGTGAGGTCTCACAAGGCATCGGACATGCCAATTTCAAAAATTACGGTGCCGAGAAACCCTAGACTACGGATCGTCGGCTAGAAATCTAGGCGAAACAGGAGCTAGTTTACAACTAAACTATAAGATACGGAAATTACAACCTTTGTAGATCCGGATATCCATCTCCACGGCTCCGCAACGAAGTCTCCTCGCTGTCCAAGTCGAACCCCGGGCTCTAGCGTCGGCTTCATCGGAGAATGAACGGGCTTGGTCATCGACGACGATGCCGAAGATGATCTACGTCGAGGCATCGCTGGATCAAGCTCCCACTTCACAAAGTGATGAAACTTGTGAAGAAAACACACTCTACTACTTGGCAAGAGGTAGAGGATGAAGAAATAGGAAGTGGGTAGACTTTAGAATTGGATTTCTCACTCATCTTCATCAATCACCATTGATGAAGTGGAGGTTTCTTCATTGAAGATGAAGAAGAAGAAGAAGATAAAGTTATGATAAGTTCTTTTTCAAAAAGAAAATTAAAAGAATACTTATCATGACCAAACCATGGTCAAGTGTAGAGAATAAATCATGGTTAGTGGGATGGTTAGGGTTAAGCATGAGACAAAATGGTCACTTGGTCAAAGTCTTCATGAAGCTTCATGAACAAAACAAAACAAGCCACCATTTTCTCATTTGCTTTTCTATTTCCAAAAGAATAAATAAATGAATAAATGAATAAATGAATAAGGAAATAGTAAACCCTAAACATTTCATTAACCAAGGTTTAATTCTTTACACTTAACCAAAAGGCATGTATCATCAAACATGATACAAGCAAGTGCACAAAATCATATCGCATATGCAATGCGCACATCCGAGTGAGAAAATCCATTTAAAGTGAACCGATACTAGTTAATGCAAAGTAATATATCAAATATATAAATATGCATTAAATCATTAAATCAAAACTTGATTTAATGATCCGGTCATATCGCATATAACCAACTAATATTTACAGTAACAACTTATCGAATCAACACTTGATCCGATATCCCGGCTATATCGCATATAACTGATCAATGTCACAAATCGCGAGAATTGAATACAGTATCACATACTGGTATCATTCTCGGTCCCGCACATATCTCATATGCGCTCCTATTTCGTTTCGCTTGAGCCAGGAAACCTCTGTGTAGGACTCTAAAGACTCGTCAATACACCGGTAGCAGATGATGATCATATCAAACACCCACAAGCCGCAAGCGATCTGCTAAACGTAACGGCCACCCGGGTGTTGAGCGATCTGAAGATCGACGAGCAAGCCCGCTCACACTCCAGTGAATCCAACCAGTAACACTACCGTACAGTCCGGTCTGATCGTCTGATATGTCGCATATCTCGTCTAGGGGTGGTAAACGTCAGACCCCAATAGCTCGATAAGTCGTGTCGATATGAGGTCTATAACAATTCGAGAAACTACTGGTAACACTTACCAGTAAATCTCAGTAACCCTGGCCAGGGATTTCCTGTTATAGCCAATCGAACACAGCGCAACATCAACTCCCTATACCGGGAGAGACGAATCCCCTCCTATCGCTCATTGCCTCCATGTGACTCGGGACTGTACCCAAAAACCACCGTTTTGCACGCCCTCTTGGACGTGGTAAGATGGAAATCAAAGCACAGTGGGAACCACACAAGACTCTATGACGATCTCGGGTCAACAGACTACTCTGTACCAGTGTCACCAGAGAACTGCCATCTGACGTGAGGTATAATACCATCTGGGAGTTCTCGGCGAGTCCGTCCAGTGTACCCAGTCTCTACTGAGCACCCGTATATCATCTCTGATGTCAAACACCAATGGATATGGGATCATCCATCGCCCATCTGTATGGGTCGAGAAGGTATACGCTAGTCTACTCTGGTATATCGATGCCCTATCTCGATACACCCACGACTAGGGACTTTCAAGGATGTACTTATGGACTACCATGTCCCCACTAGTATGATCCTCATCATAGTCCAGGTAGTCAAGTACACATCCTAAGGTCTTTACCAACATGTAACAGAGAG
Organism: Agapanthus africanus; assembly: GCA_030015575.1. NCBI lineage: Eukaryota > Viridiplantae > Streptophyta > Magnoliopsida > Asparagales > Amaryllidaceae > Agapanthus > Agapanthus africanus. The sequence continues at coordinate 133,818,937 of JASDDO010000004.1, read as the reverse complement.
ACAATCAGTGTACACGTTAAGGTAAAGAGTAACCAGATAGCATACTATCATGTCGAGCAAGAAAGTCCTCCCTATATATGTACCAGCATCCACTACAATATACATCCTATGTACAGTAATGGCCTCTAGGGCATACATATAACTAACAGAGGCTGGGTAGTCTGTAAGCAACATCTTATACAGGTCCCTGGTCGTTGGATTATCGAGATAGGGCATCAATATTCCGGAGTAGACTAAGTGTATACGCTTCTCATCCCAGTTGGGGAGATGGTCTGTCCCACAGCCATCAGTACGTCGTACTAGAGATAGTATACAGGTGCTCTTTAGGTTACGGGTACACCGGATAGGACTCGCAGGGAACTGATTGGTTGGTATTATACCCGTCGTCAGTTAACAGTTCCCAGGTGACATGAGTACAGCATAGTCCGCAGACTTGACAATGCTACTTCGCCTCGAGTGTGTCCCACTGTTCTTAGATTGCTACCCTACCACGGCTCAAAGGAGTCGTGCAAACAGGTAGCATTTGGGTGCAGTCCCGAGCACTTGGAGGCAGTGGCAGTTAGATAGGATCGTCTCTCCCGGTATTGGGAGTTGATATCGCGCTGTGTCAGAGAGCCATTACGCAAAGTCCCTGGCCAGGGCAAGCGAGATATACTGGTAGGTTCCAGTAGCTTCTCAGGATGTAATGGGCTTCGCTCCGACACGACATATACAGCTATTAGGGGACTGACGATTGACGTCCCCTAGGCTTGATATGCGATAATCTTAGACGAACAGACCAGACTGTACGGAGATTGTCACATTAAGCTCAGTAGGGGTTCGGATGGTTTTCTTCATCGGCCTTCTTATCGACATCTACCTGGGGACCGTTACGTACAGCTAGTACCGCTTGCGGTCTGTGGTTAAACCCACTGCCAGTGTAGTGTCGAGTCTTTAGAGTCCCACACATAGAGTTTCCCTGCTCCAGGCGAAATGATATAGAGGTCGTATGGTTTTACGACAATGGTTCGGACGCATACGTGTGTTTATGCACGTACGACGTTCGGACAGTTTTTTCTAGTCGGCTTTGGTTTAAGCTAGTTTCTAGTATCGGGTTATTGGATTTAGTCTAAAGTTTTTCCGTGTTTTCACGGATTGGAGGGGCGTTCTCGTAATTTGTCGGGAATCTTATAGAAGATTGGTGACTTGGGGGGTAAGGTGGCATTGCATTAATGAAATTTGCGACTCATTTGTGTGATTCACTATATCATTAATGCGTCATTTATTGCTTAATGACTCACATAGTGAATCACTCATATTGGATTAATGAAGCATGGTGAATAATCATTTATATTCATTTATTTGATAATTCATTATGTTTCATATATTCAACTGAGAAGCTTTTTCATTATCATTATCATTCTCACCTTCTCTCTCCTCAAGCCCACTCTCTCTTTAAACCCTGACCCTGACCTCTCATGTGTTGAGATCAAGGGTTAGCTAGACTAATACATCCATAACCTCACTCTATATCCCTTAGGTAGCTTAGATTAGCACTTTAAGAAACCTAGTTATCTCAAGTTTGAGATTAAGCTTGGCGTAGGAGCTTTCAGGTGGATCGTCTTTGATTCGAGGAGGCCGTTGAGGTGCCGATGTTCCAAGGAGCCTACGAGGAGTGGAGGACAGTGATGAATACTCGAAGGACAAGTAACGTGAGGTATAACTTCGTATCCGAGTAGGTAAACCTCTAGTAGCTTGTTAGCAATGGTTTAGAAACGATTCATGCGCTCAAGTCCGTGTTACGAAGCTTTGATAATTGTTTTTCATATATTCCGCCTCCCCGCAAGTTCGTGGGGTGCGTGACATGGACTTACAATGTGGTGTGGCTATCTAATAAGGTTACCCGGTGAGTATCCGCGTACGCTACGTGATTGCGATGGACTTTTGATGACATCAAAATCTCGTGGCATCCGATCAAATGAGACTAAATTGCTAGATTTATAACATTCAAATTAGTTATCTCATAACTACTTGTGGATTCCAAATATTGTATCCCATGACGTAATACCCGGACGAACGTTAAACTTTTCGATCGAATCATCAAAGTCCCACAATTCCTCGACAGCTCAACACTTGAGCACAGTTTAGTAATACCCAGAACATGCCACAGTACCTATGCACCAGCCGTAGAAGGGCAAACCCAAGCCTCACTCATGTCGCCACGGAACTACGTGTAGGGTTTCTAGGCACTCCCAATAGGTCTCACAAGGCATCAACCATGCCAATTTCAAAAAATAGAGGTGCCGAGAAACCCTAATACGGATCGTCGGCTAGATTTCTAGGCGAAAAAGCAAACTAGTTAACACTTAACTACTAGAATACGGAAATACAACCTTTGTAGATCCGGTCCTCCACCTCCATAGCTCCGCAATGAAGTCTCCTCGCTGTCCAAGTCGAACCCCGGGCTCTAGCGTCGGCTTCATCGGAGAATGGACGGGCTAGGTCGTCGACGTCGATGCCGAAGATGATCTACGTCGAGGCATCACTAGATCAAGCTCCAACTTCACCAAGTCAAGAAAACTTGTGAAGGAAATGTAGGGTTCCTAGGCACTCTAGTGAGGTCTCACAAGGCATCGAACATGCCAATTTCAAAAAATCTAGGTGCCAAGAGACCCGACTACGGATCGTTTGCTAGATGTTTAGGCGAAAATGCAAACTAGTTAACACTTAACTAAGGGATACGGATATACAACCTTTGTAGATCCGTTTGTCCACCTCCATAGCTCCATGAAGAAGTCATCTCCGCTGTACAAATCCGAAATCCGGGCTCTTGCGTCGGCTTCATCGGAGAAGAGGCGGGCTAGGTCATCGACGACGTGCCGAAGATGATCTACGTCGAGGCATCGCTAAATCAAGCTCCGACTTCACCAAGTCAAGAAACTTGTGAAGTAAACACACTCTACTACTTGGCAAGAGGTAGAGGATGAAGAAATAGGAGTTAGGTTCACTTTAGAATTGGATTTCTCACTCTTTTTCAAGAGTTGCCATTGATGGAGGAAGGTTTTTCTTCATGAAGATGAAGAAGAAGAAGAAGAAGAAGAGGTTGAATATGATAAGTTCTTCTTTAAAAAGAAAAGAAATTCCAAACTTATCATCATACAACCATGGTCAAGTGTAGAGAATAAACTAGGGTTAAATCAAATGGTTAGGGTTAAGCATGAGATAATAATGGTGGACAAAGTCAAAGCTTCATGAATCTTCAAATACAAACAAAGAAAGCCACCATTCTTCTCATTTCTTTTTCCAAAAAGAAAATAAATAAGTAAATGAATAAATAGATATGAAAAACAAAACCCTAACCATTTAAATAACCATGGTTTAATCTTTACACAAACTCAAGTAAACATGTATCATCAAACATGATACAATCAAGTGCACAAAAGTATATCACATATACAACATGTGAACTTCAAGTGAGAAAATCTATTTAAAGTGAACCAATACTAGTTAATGCAAAGTAATATATCAAATATATAATTATACATTAAATCATTAAATCAACACTTGATTCAATGATCCGGTCATGTCGCACATAATCGACTAGTATACAATGTATCGGCTTATCGAATCAACGCTTGAATCGATAACTAGGTTATATCGCATACAACCATTCGACACATTCATCGCGAGAATGAAATACGGTATCATATACACGCATTATTCTCGGTCCCGCACATATCTCATATGCGCTCCTATTTCGTTTTGCTCGAGCCAGGAAACCTCTGTGTAGGACTCTAAAGACTCGTCAATACGCCGGCAGCAGATGATGATCATATCAAGCACCCACAAGCCGCAAGCGGTCTGCTAAACGTAACGGCCACCCGGGTATTGAGCGATCAGAAGATCGACGAGCAAGCCCGCTCACACTCCAGTGAATCCAACCAGTAACACTACCGTACTGTCCGGTCTGATCGTCTGATATGTGGCATATCTCGCCTAGGGGTGGTAAACGTCAGACCCCAATAGCTCGATAAGTCGTGTCGATATGAGGTCTATAACAATTTGAGAAACTACTGGTAACACTTACCAGTATATCTCAGCAACCCTGGCCAGGGATTTCCTGTTATAGCCAATCGAACACAGCGCAACATCAACTCCCTATACCGGGAGAGACGAATCCCCTCCTATCGCTCATTGCCTCCATGTGACTCGGGACTGTACCCAAAAACCACCGTTTTGCATGCCCTCTTGGACGTGGTAAGATGGAAATCAAAGCACAGTGGGAACCACACAAGACTCTATGACGATCTCGGGTCAACAGACTACTCTGTACCAGTGTCACCAGAGAACTGCCATCTGACGTGAGGTATAATACCATCTGGGAGTTCTCGGCGAGTCCGTCCAGTGTACCCAGTCTCTACTGAGCACCCGTATATCATCTCCGATGTCAAACACCAATGGATATGGGATCATCCATCGCCTATCTGTATGGGTCGAGAGGGTACACGCTAGTCTACTCTGGTATATCGATGCCCCGTCTCGATACACCCACGACTAGGGACTTTGAAGGATGTACTTATGGACTACCATGTCCCCACTAGTATGATCCGCATCATAGTCCAGGTAGTCAAGTACACACCCTAAGGGCTTTACCAACATGTAACAGAGAGACAATCAGTGCACACGTTAAGGTAAAGAGTAACCAGATAGCATACTATCTTGTCGAGCAAGAAAGTCCTCCCTATATATGTCCCAGCATCCACTACAATATACATCCAATGTACAGTAATGGCCTCTAGGGCATACATATAACTAACAATCTCCCACTTGCACTAGGGCCATCTGTAGCAGTGGTTGTAGTATCTCATACTCAACCATCCCATAAAAGTCTCTCTCTGGGAATAGGCCTTTGTGAGTGGATCCGCTGCGTTATCCTCTAAGTCTGCTCTCCTTGCCTCGATCAACCTGGAGATCAACCATCTCCATGATCAGGTGATACTGTCTTAGAATATGTCTGGATCACTGATGGGACGGGGGTTCCTGGCATAAGCCACAACTCCATTGTCACACAATGGGAGGAACATAGTTCATCTCATGAACCAATATACACCCAAACAGCCTCTTTGGTAGCATCTTAAGTAGCGATGTATCGTGCCTTTATCGTCTAGTATGCCACGGTATCTAGCTTGGAACTCTTCCAACATACCGTCCCTTTACTGAGGGTAAAGACAATGCCTGCGACTGACATTCAGTCGTCCTTATCACTCTGGAACACTTCCAGTGATTCTCCCCAGGATCGACTGATACCATCTCACTACAACTAGTGAGTATACTAACATCCAAATAACATCTATCTCATAGATGAATACTCAGGATGGAAGAGGTATCACATTGATCCTATCCGGAGAATCCTTGTGATAAGCGGAGATTGACCAAGCGTAGCATAGGAAACTCCTTTCCTATCATAAGTATGTCATCCACGTACTCTACGAGGATCACCACCATACTTCCTACTACCTTTTTGTTTATACAAGGTTCATCTACCATTTTGATGATGTAAAACTCTTTGACTAAGACATCAAAACAGACTTTCCAACTCCGCGATGCCTGCTTTATCCTATAAAGCATCTTGTTCACGTTTCCGCTGCTCCCACTGTTTACGAAGCCCTCTGGCTGTGTACTTATAGACGTTCTCTTTTAAAACATCATTTAGAAAAGATGTCATGGCACCCAACCGCCAGATATCGTAGTCATGGTATGTAGCCGTGGCAAGTAGGATCTGGATGGACTTAAGCATAGATACTGGAAAAGGTTTCATCATTATCCATGCCTGGTTGATGACGAAAACTTTTAACAAGTCTAGCTTTGAAAGTCTCAACCCTTCCAAGTACACCAAGTAATCTTCTCAAGATATACTTGCTCCTGATGGGGATTTAACCCTTCAGATATAGCAACTAAAGTCCATACTTTGTTGGTGTATAAGGATTCCATCTCAGATCGCTAAACATCCAGCCATTCTTACAGAGTCTCACTCCTGATGGCCAGCTCGAAGCTAGTTGGGTCATCATCTCATGACGCATTCCTCGCTCCCACTGTCATAGAGAAACCGAAGGATCTCTCAGGTGGGTGAGGAACCCTACTAGATCGGCGGAGAGGCTGAGGTTCGTTGGAATCTACTGAATCCTTTGGTTCTGTCAAATCATCAGCTGCAATTTGCATAGCTGGAACATTTCCAGTTCTACATAACAGATCTTGCCTCGAGCTTGTCCTGATTTTGCTTTTAGACAAAGCCGGACAACCTCAAATCTTAACTAGCTTAAGACATGGGCTCTTCCCTTTCCATATCACATATGAAGTGGTAGGTTACTGATTTGATCGGGACCCTATTCAATAGGTACGCAACTACATAAGTGCATAACTGCCAAAAGGAAATAGGTAACTCAGTAGTACTCATCATAGAGCACACCTTATCATATAGGGTGTGTTTGCTCCGTCCCGATATACCATCGTGCTATGGTGTACACGGAGGAGTAATGCTGAGAGAGAATCTCATCCTCCTTTAGAATAGTCCAGGAATTCCATGCACAAGTATTCTCCTCCTTGATCTCATCAAAGGACATAATACTTTTACCTGTATTCTGGTTCTCTACTTCTAACTTATATTCTGTGAATATCTCAAAAGGTTCGGACTTGTGTTTCAACAGGAACATAGGTCTGAAACTCGAAAGATCATCAGAGAATGTAATGAAGTATAAAGAATCAGTCCTGGCATTTGTAGTCTGGGGACCTACATACATCAACATGTATCATCCCAAGAGTTCACTAACTCTTTCTCTGTTTCCAATAAACATAGTTATGGTCATCTTATCTTTGTGACATGACTGGCGAGTTTCACAAGATGTAAATTCAAACTGATTTAAATATACATCTAAATGAAACTTCAGCCAGTCAGGTCGCATTGATCTGACCTAGTCTACAATACCTCAAGAAGAATTCGTTCATTTCTGAACTCTTCCTCTTGTGTGTGTTCCGAATACTAAGAACTGTAGTTTGATTTAGAACATTAATGCTTTTAGATAACGTGCCTTAACCGATCAACTTTTGCTATAGGAAATGTTCAAAACATTATCCAACAATACAAAATAATATCCTTTCTTTACTAATAAAGAAACTGATATGATTTTGTATATCAGGTTCGGTATCTAATAACATTCGTTCAGAATCAATGTATCGGTAATACAGGGTGACAGTGACCGACAGACTTGGCTGCAACTCTTGCCCCGTTTTCTGCCTCATGAAACTTATCACCCGTTCTCAGTTTTTCTACCCTTTTGTAGCCCTATGTAACAGATTACATATCTGGGATCCTGATCCGGTATCATATACCAAGGATGTGGAGGATACTGAGAAACAGTTCTGTATAATGAACACACCCGAAGATGATGCATCAGCATGCACTCTCTTCGTTTGGGCGGCACGGGAAATCTGGTATTCCCCAATTTCCTACTCTGTCTTATAACAATTATAAGTTGGAGCGGGACCAACATTCCCCAGCTCAGTATAACAAGCGGGTTCGGTCAATATTCCGTTTTATTATCTTGATTAAGGCGTGATATGGTCGCTACCAGGAGAGAGAGAGAAGAAAACACTCAGCGTGCGCTCTTGCAAGAATAGATTGGTTTTTATTTTATCTAATCAGGATGGCTCCCACTGCTTTTTATCAAATCTTCCTTCAAACCCTAAAAGGAAAGACTAGCCGGGATTAATTACACACTACAAGTTCGCCAATCTTTCAGCCAGGCCAGTGTCGGTACTTTGAGGGAGGTCCCCCGTGCTTTCGCACGAACCTAATTAATGTAAACCTCGTTTTCCCAGAGGCGTAACCTCGTTAACACCTTTCTAGACACCTACTTGATCAGCTAATTGTAATGTATAAAACTCTCCCAGGAGTAACACTTACTCACAGCGGGTATCGGGATCCAACTATCTCATAGAAGGTATGCAATCTCATTGCAAATTTCAACACTTGAAATTCCCGATAATATTTTGCCCCTAACGTGCTATGACCTTGACGAAAGCCAACAAACCATAGCCCGCTAGTCAAGTTCAACCCGTCATTTCCTGATTGAATTAAACCCACCCGCACGACCCTTGACGAAAGCCAACAAAGCCGCACGACTATCCTAATCCAATCGCATCATATGCTAGCAGATAAGCAGCATATAGCTACCGCACACTGCACCTTGACGAAAGCCAACAAATGCAGCACGAATACTATATACAACTTATCTGAAATGACGGAGGGCTACGACAGGTTTTTCTGAAAACCTATTGCGTAATGAACTTGATATCGTTGTAGAATCAAATGATTTTAAAATGGAGTGCTTTTGAGGCTTTTCTTGTTTTGCTAAAGGAGTCACTCCCGGTGAAGGGATCGTCGGTCCTTTCCTCGTCGAATGAGGTGCGGGATATATCATATATATCACAGTGCAAAGCAAAAAACACGTAAAAGCTATCAAAAGACAAACCGAGTGTGTAGCATCTGCCAGTTATTGCTAAAGGAGTCACTCCCGGTGAAGGGATCTCGGTCCTTTCCTTATCGAATAAGGTGCAGGATATATCACATATACCGCTGTGCAAAGCAAGAACTATAGCTACCTGTTTTATTTTGAAATTCGATTCTACAACATTTTAGGTTTCTTTTATTTCATTAATCACATTAATGAAGTCCCATCATTTAAAGTACCTAAACATCACAGATAAATACGACGTACACTTATGCCATCCGCATTCGCCTCGATGTCCCCTCATGCACCGTTAGGTTAGGTAACTAACGACAGAGCGGGGCAGGGCTAGCGCGGGTGTAAAACATAAGTAACGTCTATATAATATATCATATATACAATATACTGTATCTATCACAGAACATCACATGATCACATCACAGATATCGCAGCAGAAGAATCATATGAAATATTGGATATGCTAGGACATCCGTGTTTTCAATACGAGCCAGTATAAAACACGGATTCCACGGTCGTGATGAATAGCCAAACCCACACCCCTAGACCCCTACGAGAGCGGCAAGCAACCCTACCAATTCTGGAGTTAGGAGACCCGGACTCGACTCCTCGAGTTGGTCTCCCACTGGACTCCAGAACCCGGTTACTTATGCCCTCCTCCTTGGGTCTATCCTAGTGCGGAAAAGTAAATAATATACAAACGGTGACATCTTCCGCTACCTGGAAGTGCCCCAATAAAAGAATATTACATACAAGTTTTTACATGAATGAAAATGAAAAACACTCATCTCACATAAAAACCCCCGGCTATTCAAACACGACGATCCAATATAACATATCCAGCAACACATAACATCACATGTCATCAACGTAAGTAAACATGCGTATCCCAATTGTCGTTGGCATATAGCAACGAAACCGGCGATATCATATATTACACTTACGGTCACAGAAAAGAAAGTATAAAACTACAACAGTTGGAATCCGCAACCACCTCAGACATCGCATGCCTGACCAAATGAATTCCTTAGACATTGCATGCCTAACAATTATAAACCCCGCATTTTAGTCTCAAAATCGAAAACTCTTTTCAATATCAAGTCGGGCAATTCAACAAGATTCCCGACAATCTGATCGAATACTCGTCGCAAACTTTAGTAGGCGGCCGCACCCCCGATACCGTCGACGAAGTGCACCAAGGAGGAACACCGCTGCCGCGAGCACCCGAACGGATGCTTTCGGCGATAGGGTTCTCCTACAGTCACTTGGTCGGGGTTATAGGATGAGGCTGTCTATTAAGTTTACCCGGAGAGTCGCGTACGCTACGTGATTGCGACGGACTTTTGATCACATCAAAATTCCATGGCAACCGATCAAGTGAGTCTAAAGTGCTATGTTTATAACATTCATTCAGTTATCACATAACTTTTGTGAATTCCAATTATTGTATCACATTCCGGATAAACAGAAAATGTTAAACTTTCCGATCGAACATTCGAACACCCAAGTTTTTCCGATACAGCTCAACACATGAAATAAGTCTAACAACATTCAGTTCGTGCCTCAGTACCAACGGTCCAGCCGTAGAAGGGTCAAGCCAACGCCTCACTTGTGGCACGGCGTACTGCCCCAAACCCGAAGGTTCAAAGGGCAGTTCAAGACGGTCACATAATCGAGTTAAGATTTGTTGTCTTCTAGAGGGTCCATCGCGTTACTTGCACTACTTAGAACATCGTTAAACTACGGAAAAGTCCAACACTTGGAAATTTCCCGACAGGGGAAAAGTTGGGTATTATATCCGGTCGAACTTTTTAACATATTCTAAAATTTATCCGGAAAGCCAAATAGACAAAATTTGATACCCCGATCGAAACACCGAATCCCCAAAACAACTCCAGAAAATTCAACTCTTGAATAAATTTTAAAAATACCCAGAAAATCCAGCATAAAATAATATGAGTTACTGTGCATAAATCATTAAATAAACGAACAGTACTGCCGCGGAAGCGCCGCACCATGCATAGCACGTGCCGCGCTTCCGCGGTGGAAAAGTCGAATCAGACCCTCGAATTTCACAGTAATTCATAAAAAACCCTGCTTGATTTTCTGCATATTTTTAATCTGGAAAAATGCACAGTTTTGGAAAAAGGACAGAGAGCATGGGTGTGTTGGGATTTCGGGTTCGTTCGGAGTTCAAAATCCGTCTAAACTTCGCCTAAGGCTCTAGCTAGGCTCTGATACCACTGTAGGGTTCCTAGGCACTCTAGTGAGGTCACACAAGGCATCGAACATGCCAATTTCAAAAAATCTAGGTGCCGAGAGACCCGACTACGGATCGTTTGCTAGATGTTTAGGCGAAAATGCAAACTAGTTAACACTTAACTAAGGGATACGGATATACAACCTTTGTAGATCCGTTTGTCCACCTCCATAGCTCCATGAAGAAGTCATCTCCGCTGTACAAATCCGAAATCCGGGCTCTTGCGTCGGCTTCATCGGAGAAGAGGCGGGCTAGGTCATCGACGACGTGCCGAAGATGATCTACGTCGAGGCATCGCTAAATCAAGCTCCGACTTCACCAAGTCAAGAAACTTGTGAAGTAAACACACTCTACTACTTGGCAAGAGGTAGAGGATGAAGAAATAGGAGTTAGGTTCACTTTAGAATTGGATTTCTCACTCTTTTTCAAGAGTTACCATTGATGGAGGAAGGTTTTTCTTCATGAAGATGAAGAAGAAGAAGAAGAAGAGGTTGAATATGATAAGTTCTTCTTTAAAAAGAAAAGAAATTCCAAACTTATCATCATACAACCATGGTCAAGTGTAGAGAATAAACTAGGGTTAAATCAAATGGTTAGGGTTAAGCATGAGATAAGAATGGTGGACAAAGTCAAAGCTTCATGAATCTTCAAATACAAACAAAGAAAGCCACCATTCTTCTCATTTCTTTTTCCAAAAATAAAATAAATAAGTAAATGAATAAATAGATATGAAAAACAAAACCCTAACCATTTAAATAACCATGGTTTAATCTTTACACAAACTCAAGTAAACATGTATCATCAAACATGATACAATCAAGTGCACAAAAGTATATCACATATACAACATGTGAACTTCAAGTGAGAAAATCCATTTAAAGTGAACCAATACTAGTTAATGCAAAGTAATATATCAAATATATAATTATACATTAAATCATTAAATCAACACTTGATTCAATGATCCGGTCATGTCGCACATAACCGACTAGTATACAATGTATCGGCTTATCGAATCAACGCTTGAATCGATAACTAGGTTATATCGCATACAACCATTCGACACATTCATCGCGAGAATGAAATACGGTATCATATACACGCATTATTCTCGGTCCCGCACATATCTCATATGCGCTCCTATTTCGTTTCGCTCGAGCCAGGAAACCTCTGTGTAGGACTCTAAAGACTCGTCAATACGCCTGCAGCAGATGATGATCATATCAAGCACCCACAAGCCGCAAGCGGTCTGCTAAACGTAACGGCCACCCGGGTATTGAGCGATCAGAAGATCGACGAGCAAGCCCGCTCACACTCCAGTGAATCCAACCAGTAACACTACCGTACAGTCCGGTCTGATCGTCTGATATGTCGCATATCTCGCCTAGGGGTGGTAAACGTCAGACCCCAATAGCTCGATAAGTTGTGTCGATATGAGGTCTATAACAATTCGAGAAACTACTGGTAACACTTACCAGTATATCTCAGCAACCCTGGCCAGGGATTTCCTGTTATAGCCAATCGAACACAGCGCAACATCAACTCCCTATACCGGGAGAGACGAATCCCCTCCTATCGCTCATTGCCTCCATGTGACTCGGGACTGTACCCAAAAACCACCGTTTTGCACGCCCTCTTGGACGTGGTAAGATGGAAATCAAAGCACAGTGGGAACCAAACAAGACTCTATGACGATCTCGGGTCAACAGACTACTCTGTACCAGTGTCACCAGAGAACTGCCATCTGACGTGAGGTATAATACCATCTGGGAGTTCTCGGCGAGTCCGTCCAGTGTACCCAGCCTCTACTGAGCACCCGTATATCATCTCCGATGTCAAACACCAATGGATATGGGATCATCCATCGCCCATCTGTATGGGTCGAGAGGGTACACGCTAGTCTACTCTGGTATATCGATGCCCCGTCTCGATACACCCACGACTAGGGACTTTGAAGGATGTACTTATGGACTACCATGTCCCCACTAGTATGATCCGCATCATAGTCCAGGTAGTCAAGTACACACCCTAAGGGCTTTACCAACATGTAACAGAGAGACAATCAGTATACACGTTAAGGTAAAGATCAACCAGATAGCATATTATCATGTCGAGCAAGAAAGTCCTCCCTATATATGTCCCAGCATCCACTACAATATACATCCTATGTACAGTAATGGCCTATAGGGCATACATATAACTAACAGGAAATACACTCTACTACTTGGCAAGAGGTAGAGGATGAAGAAATAGGAGGTGGGTTCACTTTAGAATTGGATTTCTCACTCATTTCATCAAGTTGCCATTGATGGTGGCATGCTTTCTTCAAGTGAAGAAGAAGAAGAAAAAGATGAATAATATGATAAGTATTTTCCAAATGAATAATAATATCAATACTTATCATATGGCAACCATGATTAGGTGTAGAGAATAGACCATGGTTAATTGCAAGGGTTAGGGTTAAACATGAAGATAAAATGGTCACTAGGTCAAAGCTTCAAGAAGCTTCATAAACAAACAAAGAAAGCCACCATTATCTCTTCATTATTTTATTTTGCTAAAATAAACAAAATGGATAAATAAATGAATAAATGAAGCAAAAGAAACCCTAACCATTGACCAACCATGGTTTAATCCATACACCAAACTATCATGTATCATCAAACATGATACAATCAAATGCACAAAAGTATATCATATATACAATGTGCACATCAAGTGAGAAAATCCTTTTTAAGTGAACCTATATTAGTTAATGTAAAGTGATATATCAAATATATAATTATACATTAAATCATTAAATCAACACTTGATTTAACAATCCGGTCATATCGCATATAACCGACTAATATCAATAGTAACAACTTATCGAATCAACACTTGATCCGATAACCCGGCTATAACGCATATAACCGATCAATGTTACAAATCGCGAGAATGGAATACGGTATCACATACACACATTATTCTCGGTCCCGCACATATCTCATATGCGCTCCTATTTCGTTTCGCTTGAGCCATGAAACCTCTGTGTAGGACTCTAAAGACTCGTCAATACGCCAGCAGATGATAATCATATCAAGCACCCACAAGCCGCAAGCGGTCTGCTAAACGTAACGGCCACCCGGGTATTGAGCGATCTGAAGATCGACGAGCAAGCCCGCTCACACTCCAGTGAATCCAATCAGTAACACTACCGTACAGTCCGGTCTGATCGTCTGATATGTCGCATATCTTGCCTAGGGGTGGTAAACGTCAGACCCTAATAGCTCGATAAGTCGTGTCGATATGAGGCTCATAACGGGTCGAGAAACTACTGGTAACACTTACCAGCAATTCTCTGATCAGCCCTGGCCAGGGACTTCCTGTTATAGCCAATCGAACACAGTGCAACATCAACTCCCTATACCGGGAGAGACGAATCCCCTCCTATCGCTCATTGCCTCCATTTGACTCGGGACTGTACCCAAAAACCACCGTTTTGCACGCCCTCTTGGACGTGGTAAGATGGAAATCAAAGCACAGTGGGAACCACACAAGACTCTATGACGATCTCGGGTCAACAGACTACTCTGTACCAGTGTCACCAGAGAACTGCCATCTGACGTAAGGTATAATACCATCTGGGAGTTCTCGGCGAGTCCGTCCAGTGTACCCAGTCTCTACTGAGCACCCGTATATCATCTCTGATGTCAAACACCAATGGATATGAGATCATCCATCGCCCATCTGTATGGGTCGAGAGGGTACACGCTAGTCTACTCTGGTATATCGATGCCCCGTCTCGATACACCCACGACTATGGACTTTGAAGGATGTACTTATGGACTACCATGTCCCCACTAGTATGATCCGCATCATAGTCCAGGTAGTCAAGTACACATCCTAAGGGCTTTACCAACATGTAACAGAGAGACAATCAGTGCACACGTTAAGGTAAAGAGTAACCAGATAGCATACTATCATGTTGAGCAAGAAAGTCCTCCCTATATATGTCCCAGCATCCACTACAATATACATCCTATGTACAGTAATGGCCTCTAGGGCATACATATAACTAACAATCTCCCACTTGCACTAGGGCCATCTGTAGCAGTGGTTGTAGTATCTCATACTCAACCATCCCATAAAAGTCTCTCTCTGGGAATAGGCCTTCGTGAGTGGATCCGCTGCGTTATCCTCTAAGTCTGCTCTCCTTGCCTCGATCACCCTGGAGATCAACCATCTCCATGATCAGGTGATACTGCCTTAGAATAAGTCTGGATCACTGATGGGACCGGCGTTCCTTAGCATAAGCCACAACTCCATTGTCTTACAATGTTAGGAACATAGTTCATCTCATGGACCATTATACATCCAAACAGCCTCTTTGGTAGCATCTTAAGTAGCGATGTATCCTGCCTTTATCGTCTAGTATGTCACGGTATCTAGCTTGGAACTCTTCCAACATACCGTCCCTTTACTGAGGGTAAAGACAATGCCTGCGACTGACATTAAGTCGTCTTTATCACCCTGGAACCCTTCCAGTGATTCTCCCCAGGATCGATTGATACCATCTCACTAAAGCTAGTGAGTATTCTAACATCCATTTAGATCTATCTCATAGATCCACAACCCAGGATTTAGTAGGTATCACTTTGATCCTACGTGGAGAATCTTTGTGATAAGCGGAGATTGATCGAGCGTAGCATAGGAAACTCCTTCCCTATCAAGAGTATGTCATCCACGTACTCTACGAGGATCGCCACCATACTCCCTACTACCTTTTTGTTTATACAAGGTTCATCTACCATTTTGATGATGTCAAACTCTTTGACTAACACATCAAAACAGACGTTCCAACTCCGCAAAGCCTGCTTTATCAGATAAAACATCTTGCACACGTTTCCGCTGCTCCCACTGTTTACGAAGCCCTCTGGCTGTATACTTACAGACGTTCTCTTCTAAAACATCATTTAGAAAAGATGTCATGGCACCCAACCGCCAGATATCGTAGTCATGGTATGTAGCCGTGGCAAGTAGGATCTGGATGGACTTAAGCATAGGTACTGGAAAAGGTTTCATCATTATCCATGCCTGGTCAATGACGAAAACCTTTAACTAGTCTAGCTTTGAATGTCTCAACTTTTCCATGTACACCAAGTAATCTTCTCAAGATATACTTGCTCCTGATGGGGATTTAACCCTTCAGATATAGCAACAAAAGTCCATACTTTGTTGGTGTATAAGGATTCCATCTCAGATTGCTAAGCATCCAGCCATTCTTACAGAGTCTTCCTCCTGATGGCCAGCTCGAAATTAGTTGGGTCATCATCTCATGATGCAATCCTCGCTCCCACTGTCATAGAGAAACCGAAGTATCTCTCAGGTGGGTGAGGAACCCTACTAGATCGGCGGAGAGGCTGAGGTTCGTTGAAATCTACTGAATCCTTGATTCTATCAAATCATCAGCTGCAATCTGTATAGCTGGAACATTTCCAGTTCTACATAACAGTATTTGCCTCGAGCTTGTCCGGATTATGCTTTTAGACATAGGCCAGACAACCCCAAATCTTAACTAACTTAAGATATGGGCTCTTCCCATTCCATATCACATATGAAGCGGTAGGCAACTGATTTGATTGGAACCCTATTCAATAGGTATGCAACTTCTCAAGTGCATAACCCCCTAAGGAAAAAGGTAACTCAGTATTACTCATCATAGAGCACACCATATCAAATAGGGTGTAATTGCTCCGCCCCGATATACCATCGTGCTATGGTGTATACGGAGGAGTAATGCTGAGAGAGAATCACATTCTCCTTTAGAATAGTCCAGGATTTCCGTGCACAAGTATTCTCCTCCTTGATCACATCAAAGGACATAATACTTATACCCATATTTTGGTTCTCTACTTCTAGCTTATATTCTGTGAATATCTCAAAAGGTTCAGACTTGTGTTTCAACAGGAACATATGTCTGAATCTTGAGAGATCATCAGAGAATGTAATGAAGTAAAAAGAACCGGTCTTGGCATGTGTAGACAGGGGACCTACATACATCAACATGTATCATCCCAAGAGTTCATTAACTCTTTCTCTGTTTCCAATAAACAGAGCTATGGTCATTTAATTTTTGTGACATGACTCGCAAGTTTCATAAGATGTAAATTCAAACTAATTTAAATATGCATCTAAATGTAACTTCAGCTAGTCGGGTCGCATTGACATGACCTAGTCTACAATGCCTCAAGAAGAATTTGTTCATTTCTGAACTATTCCTCTTGTGTGTGTTCCATATACTAAGAACTGTAGTTTGATTTAGAACATCAATGCTTTTAGATAACGTGCCTGAACCGATCAACTTTTGATATAGGAAATGTCCAAAATATTATCCAACAATACAAAATTTTATCGTTTCTTTACTAATAAAGAGACAGATATGATTTTGTATATCAGGTTCGGTATCTAATAACATTCGTTCAGAATCAATGTATTGGTAATACAGGGTGACAGTGACCAACAGACTTGGCTGCAACACTTGCCCCGTTTTCTGCTTCATGAAACTTATCACCCGTTCTCAGTTTTTCTACCTTTTTGTAGACCTTTGTAACAGATTACATATCTGGGATCCTGATCCGGTATCATATACCCAGGATGCAGAGGATACTGAGAAACAGTTCTTTGTAATGAACACACCCGAAGATGATGCATCAGCATGCACTCTCTTCGTTTGGGCGGCACGGGAAATCTGGTATTCCCCAATTTCCTGCTCTGTCTTATAACATTTATAAGTAGGAGCGGGACCAACGTTTCCCAGCTCAGTATAACAAGCGGGTTCGGTCAATAATCCGTATTATTATCTTGATTAAGGCGTGACATGGTCGCTACCAGGAGAGAGAGAGAAGAAAACACTCAGCGTGCACTCTAGAAAGAATAGATTGGTTATTATTTTATCTAATCAGGATGGCACCCACTGCTTTTTATCAAATCTTCCTTCAAACCCTAAAAGGAAAGACTAGCCGGGATTAATTACACACTACAAGTTCGCCAATCTTTCAGCCAGGCCAGTGTCGGTACTTTGAGGAAGGTCCCCCGTGCTTTCGCACGAACCTAATTAATGTAAACCTCGTTTTCCCAGAGGAGTAACCCCGTTGACACCTTTCTAGATGTTAGTTATATGTATGCCCTAGAGGCCATTACTGTACATAGGATGTATATTGTAGTGGATGCTGGGACATATATAGGGAGGACTTTCTTGCTCGACATAATAATATGCTATCTGGTTGCTCTTTACCTTAACGTGTACACTGATTGTCTATCTGTTACATGTTGGTAAAGCCCTTAGGATGTGTACTTGACTACCTGGACTATGATGCGGATCATACTAGTAGGGACATGGTAGTCCATAAGTACATCCTTCAAAGTCCCTAGTCGTGGGTGTATCGAGATAGGGCATCGATATACCAGAGTAGACTAGCGTATACCTTCTCGACCCATACAGATGGGCGATGGATGATCCCATATCCATTGGTGTTTGACATCGGAGATGTTATACGGGTGCTCAGTAGAGACTGGGTACACTGGACGGACTCACCGAGAACTCCCAGATGGTATTATACCTCACGTCAGATGGCAGTTCTCTGGTGACACTGGTACAGAGTAGTCTGTAGACCCGAGATCGTCATAGAGTCTTGTGTGGTTCCCACTGTGCTTTGATTTCCATCTTACCACGTCCAAGAGGGCGTGCAAAACGGTGGTTTTTGGGTACAGTCCCGAGTCACATGGAGGCAATGAGCGATAGGAGGGGATTCGTCTCTCCCGGTATAGTGAGTTGATGTTGCGCTGTGTTCGATTGGCTATAACAGGAAATCCCTGGCCAGGGTTACTGAGATTTACTGGTAAGTGTTACCAGTAGTTTCTCGAATTGTTATAGACCTCATATCGACACGACTTATCGAGCTATTGGGGTCTGACGTTTACCACCCCTAGGCAAGATATGCGACATATCAGACGAACAGACCGGACTGTACGGTAGTGTTACTGGTTGGATTCACTGGAGTTTGAGCGGGCTTGCTCGTCGATCTTCTGATCGCTCAATACCCGGGTGGCCGTTACGTTTAGCAGACCGCTTGCGGCTTGTGGGTGTTTGATATGATCATCACCTGCTGCCGGCGTATTGACGAGTCTTTAGAGTCCTACACAGAGGTTTCCTGGCTCAAGCGAAACGAAATAGGAGCGCATATGAGATATGTGCGGGACCGAGAATAATACGTGTATGTGATACCGTATTCTATTGTCGCGATGAATGTATCGACTGGTTGTATGCGATATAACCTGGTTATCGAATCAAGGATTGATTCGGTAAGCCGATACAAAGGATACTAGTCGGTTATATGCGATATGACCGGATCGTTAAATCAAGTGTTGATTTAATGATTTAATGTATAATTATATATTTGATATATTACTTTGCATTAACTAGTATTGGTTCACTTTAAATGGATTTTCTCACTTGAATTGTGCAAGTTGTATATGTGATATACTTTTATGCACATGATTGTATCATGTTTGATGATACATGCTCACTTGGGTGTAGTTTTGGTTTAAACCTTGGTTATGGAAATGGTTAAGGTTTTTATTTATTTATTCATTTATTTATTTCATTTTGGCAAGAAATAAAATGGTTGCTAGTTTTGTTTTATGTTGAAAGTTCATGAAGGTTTGAAAAGTTGACCATTTTGTTTCTTTCCTTTAACCTAACCATTCTTTTTAACCCTAGTTTATTCTCTACACCTAATCAAGTTTAGTATTATGATAAGTATTCATTTTCCTTTTCATTTTAAGAACTTATCATAATATTCTTCTTCTTCTTCTTCATCTTCTTCACATGAAGAAGCTTGACTTCATCAATGGTGGATTGATGAAACAAGTGAGAAATCCAATTCTAAAGTCTACCCACTTCCTATTTCTTCATCCTCTACCTCTTGCCAAGTAGTAGAGTGTGTTTCCTTCACAAGTTTTCATGGCTTGGTGAAGGTGGAGCTTGATCTAGTGATGCCTCGACGTAGATCATCTTCGGCATCGTCGTCGATGACCTAGCCCGTCCATTCTCCGATGAAGCCGACGCTAGAGCCCGGGGTTCAACTTGGACAGCGAGGAGTCTTCATTGCGGAGCTATGGAGGCGGAGGACCGGATCTACAAAGGTTGTATATCCGTACTTTTAGTTTAGTTGTAAACTAGTTGCATTTGTCGCCTAGAAATCTAGCCAACGATCTAGTCTAGGGTTTCTCGGCACCCCGTATTTTTAAATTGGCATGGTTGATGCCTTGTGAGACCTATTGAGAGTGCCTAGGAACCCTACAGTGGTATCAGAGTCTAGCTAGAGCCTTAGGCGAAGTCTAGACGGAGTTTGAAAGCCGGACGAACCGAAAACCTAACCCCAAAATAGCTCTCTGGACTTTTTCTAAAAACTGGGATTTGTCCAGATTAAAAATTGCCAAAAAATTCAGCAGGGAATTGTATGAGTTACTGTGAAGCACGTGATGATAACTCCACAAAAGAGGCGCGGAACCGCGGCCCCCACCATGGGCTTCGCGGCGGTTCCGCGGCCACTTTGTTGAGTTACACCACGTGGCTTGCACAGTAATTCTTGTCTTGTAGTGCTGAGTCTTCTGGAAATTTTTAATATTTTATTCAAGAGTCGAATTTTCTGGGGTTGTTTTGGGGATTCGGTGTTTCGATCAGGGTATCAAATTTTGTCTATGTGGCTTTCCGGATAAATTTTAGAATATGTTAAACAGTTCGACCGGATATAAATACCCAATTTTTCCCCTATCGGGAAATTTCCAAGTGTTGGATCTTTCCGTAGTTTAAAGACATTCTAAGTAGTGCAAGTAACTCGATGGACCCTCTAGAAGACAACAAACCTTAACTCGATTATGTGACCGTCTTGAACTACCCTTTGAACCTTCGGGTTTGGGGCAGTACGGCGTGCCACATGTGAGGCGTCGGCTTGACCTTTCTACGGCTGGACCGTTGGTACTGAGGCACGAACTGAATGTTTTTAGACTTGTTTCATGTGTTGATCTGTATCGGGAAAACTTGGGTGTTCGATTGTTCAATCGGAAAGTTTAACATTTTCTGTTTATCCGGAATGTGATACAACAATTGGAATTCACAAAAGTTATGTGATAACTGAATGAATGTTATAAACATAGCAGTTTAGTCTCACTTGATCGGTTGCCACGGAATTTTGATGTGATCAAAAGTCCGTCGCAATCACGTAGCGTATGCGGATATTCGCCGGTAAACTTAATAGACAGCTACACCCCTTAGCCCCGACCAAGTGACTGTAGGAGAACCCCGTCGCCGAAAGCATCCGTTCGGGTGCTCGCGGCAGCGGTGTTCCGCCTTGGTGCACTTCGTCGACAGCGTCGGGGGTGCGGCCGCCTACCAAAGTTTGCGACGAGCATTCGATCAGGATGTCGGGAATCTTGTTGAATTGCCCGACTTGATATTGAAAAGTGTTTTCGATAATGAGACTAAAATGCGGGGTTTATAATTGTTAGGCATGCGATGTCTAAATAATTCATTTGGTCAGGCATGCGATGTCTGAGGTGGTTGCGGATCCCAACTGTTGTAATTTTACACTTTCTTTTCTGTGACCGTAAGTGTAATATGTGATATCGCCGGTTTCGTTGCTATATGTCAACGACAATTGGGATGCGCATATTTACTTACGTTGATGACATGTGATGTTATGTGTTGCTGGATATGTTATATTGGATCGTCGTGTTTGAATAGCAGGGGGTTTTATGTGAGATGAGTGTTTTTCATTTTCATTCATGTAAAAACTTGTATGTAATATTCTTTTATTGGGGCGCTTCCAGGTTGCGGAAGTTGTCACCCTTTGTATATTATTTACTTTTCCGCACTAGGATAGACCCAAGGAGGAGGGCACAAGTAACCGGGTTCTGGAGTCCAGTAGGAGACCAACTCGAGGAGTCGAGTCTGGGTCTCCTAACTCCAGAATTGGTAGGGTTGCTTACCGCTCTCGTAGGGGTCCAGGGGTGTGGGTTTGGCTATTCATCGCGACCGTGGAATCCGTGTTTTATACTGGCTCGTACTGAAAACACGGACGTCCTAGTATATCCAATATTTCATATGATTCTTCTGCTGCGATATCTGTGATGTGATCATGTGATGTTCTGTGATAGATATAGTATATAGTATATATGATATATTATATAGATGTTACTTATGTTTTACAGCCGCGCTAGCCCTGCCCCGCTCTGTCGTTAGTTACCTAACCTAACGGTGCACGAGGGGACATCGAGGCGAATGCGGATGGCATAAGTGTACGTCGTATTTATCTGTGATGTTTAGGTATTTAAATGATGGGACTTCATTAATGTGATTAATGAAATAAAAGAAACCTAAGATGTTGTAGAATCGAATTTCAAAATAAAACAGGTAGCTACAGTTCTTGCTTTGCACAGTGGTATATACGATATATCCTGCACCTTATTCGATGAGGAAAGGACCGAGATCCCTTCACCGGGAGTGACTCCTTTAGCAATAACCGGCAGATGCTACACACTCGGTTTGTCTTTTGATTGCTTTTAAGTGTTTTTGCTTTGCACAGTGATATATATGATATATCCCGCACCTCATTCGACGAGGAAAGGACCGACGATCCCTTCACCGGGAGTGACTCCTTTAGCAAAAACTAGAAAAGCCTCAGAAACACTCCATTTTAAAATCATTCGATCCTACAACGATTTCAAGTTCATTACGCAATAGGTTTTCAGAAAAACCTGTCGTAGCCCTCCGTCATTTCAGATAAGTACTAGTTAGTATTCGTGCTGCGGTTGTTTGGCATGCGTCAAGGCGTAGTGTACGGTAGCTAACTAGTGCTTATCTGCTAGCATACGATGCGATTGGATTAGGGTATTCGTACGGCGTTGTTTGGCATGCGTCAAGGATCGTGCGGGTGGGTCTAATTCAATCAAGAAATGTACGGGTTGAACTTGACTAGCGGACTATGGGTTGTTTGGCATGCGTCAAGGTCATAGCACGCTAGAGGCAAAATATTATCGGGAATTTCAAGTGTTGAAATTTGCAATGAGATTGCATACCTTCTATGAGATAGTTGGATCCCGATACCCGCTGCGAGTAATTGTTACTCCTGGGAGAGTTTTATACATTACAATTAGCCGATCAAGTAGGTGTCTAGAAAGGTGTCAACGGGGTTACGCCTCTGGGAAAACGAGGTTTACATTAATTAGGTTCGTGCGAAAGCACGGGGGACCTCCCTCAAAGTACCGACACTGGTCTGGCTGAAAGATTGGCGAACTTGTAGTGTGTAATTAATCCCGGCTAGTCTTTCCTTTTAGGGTTTGAAGGAAGATTTGATAAAAAGCAGTGGGAGCCATCCTGATTAGATAAAATAATAACCAATCTATTCTTGCAAGAGCGCACGCTGAGTGTTTTCTTCTCTCTCTCTCCTGGTAGCGACCATATCACGCCTTAATCAAGATAATAATACGGATTATTGACCGAACCCGCTTGTTATACTGAGCTGGGGAACGTTGGTCCCGCTCCTATTTATAAATGTTATAAGACAGAGCAGGAAATTGGGGAATACCAGATTTCCCGTGCCGCCCAAACGAAGAGAGTGCATGCTGATGCATCATCTTCGGGTGTGTTCATTATAAAGAACTGTTTCTCAGTATTCTCCGAATCCTGGGTATTTGATACCGGATCAGGATCCCAGATATGTAAGATGTTACATAGGGCTACAAAAGGGTAGAAAAACTGAGAACGGGTGATAAGTTTCATGAGGCAGAAAACGGGGCAAGAGTTGCAGCCAAGTCTGTTGGTCACTGTCACCCTGTATTACCGATACATTGATTCTGAACGAATGTTATTAGATACCGAACCTGATATACAAAATCATATCTGTCTCTTTATTAGTAAAGAAACGATAAAATTTTGTATTGTTGGATAATGTTTTGAACATTTCCTATATCAAAAGTTGATCGGTTCAGGCACGTTATCTAAAAGCGTTGATGTTCTAAATCAAACTACAGTTCTTAGTATACGGAACACACACAAGAGGAAGAGTTCAGAAATGAACGAATTCTTCTTGAGGTATTGTAGACTAGGTCATATCAATGCGACCCGACTAGCTGGAGTTACATTTAGATGCATATTTAAATCAGTTTGAATTTACATCTTGTGAAACTCGCCAGTCATGTCACAAAGATAAAATGACCATAGCTCTGTTTATTGGAAACAGAGAAAGAGTTAGTGAACTTTTGGGAAGATACATGTTGATGTATAAAGGTCCCCTGTCTACAAATGCCAGGATTGGTTCTTTGTACTTCATTACATTCTCTGATAATCTCTCGAGATTCAGACATATGTTCCTGTTGAAACACAAGTCCGAACCTTTTGAGATATTCATGGAATATAAATTAGAAGTAGAGAACCAAAATACGGGTATAAGTATTATGTCCTTTGATGTGACGAGGAGGAGAATACTTGAGCACGGAAATTCTGGACTATTCATAAGGAGAATGAGATTCTCTCTCAGCATTACTTCTCCGTATACACCATAGCACGATGGTATATCGGGGCGGAGCAATTGCACCCTATTTGATATGGTGTGCTCTATGATGAGTACTACTGAGTTACCTGTTTCCTTTTGGGAGTTATGCATTTATGAAGTTGCATACCTATTGAATAGGGTTTTAATCAAATCAGTTGCCTACCGCTTCATATGTGATATGGAATGGGAAGAGCCCATGTCTTAAGTTAGTTATGATTTGGGGTTGACCGGCCTATGTCTAAAAGCAAAATCCGGACAAGCTCGAGGCAAGGTCTGTTATGTAGAACTGGAAATGTTCCAGGCATACAAACTACAACAGATGATTTGGTAGAACCGAAGGATTCAGTAGATTCCAACGAACCTCAGCCTCTCCGCCGATCTAGTAGGGTTCCTCACCCACCTGAGAGATACTTCGGTTTCTCTATGACAGTGGGAGCGAGGATTGCATCATGAGATGATGACCCAACTAGCTTCGAGCTGGCCATCAGGAGTGGGACTCTGTAAGAATGGCTGGATGCTTAGCGATTTGAGATGGAATCCTTATACACCAACAAAGTATGGACTTTAGTTGCTATATCTGAAGGGTTAAATCCCCATCAGGAGCAAGTATATCTTGAGAAGATTACTTGGTGTACATGGAAAAGTTGAGACTTTCAAAGCTAGACTTGTTAAAAGTTTGCATCATTGACCAGGTGCGGATAATGATGAATCCTTTTCAAGTAGCTATGCTTAAGTCCATCCAGATCCTACTTGTCACGGCTACATACCATGACTACGATATCTGGTGGTTGGGTGTCATGACTGCTTTTCTAAATGATGTTTTGGAAGAGAGCGTCTATAAGTACACAGCCAGAGGGCTTCGTAGACAGTGGGAGCAGCAGAAACGTGTGCAAGATGCTTTATAGGATTAAAGCAGGCATCGCGGAGTTGGAACATCTGTTTTGATGGATTAGTCAAAGAAGTTGACATCATCAAAATGGTAGATGAACCTTGTATATACAAAAAAGGTAGTAGGGAGTATGGTGACGATCCTCGTAGAGTACGTGGATGACATACTCTTGATAAGAAAGGAGTTTCTTATGCTACGCTCGATCAATCTCCGCTTATCACAATGATTCTCCATATAGGATCAATGTGATACCTCCTATATCCTGATTTTGAATCTATGAGATAGATCTAATTGGATGTTAGGATACTCACTAGTAGTAGTGAGATGGTATCAATCGATCCTGGGGAGAATCACTGGAAGTGTTCCAGAGTGATAAAGACGACTGAATGCCAGTCGCAGGCATTGTCTTTACCCTCAGTAAAGGGACGGTATGTTGGAAGAGTTCCAAGCTAGATACCGTGACATACTAGACGATAAAGGCTGGATACATCGCTACTTATGATGCTACCAAAGAGGATGTTTGGGTGTATATTAGTTCATGAGATGAACTACGTTCCTACCATTGTGAGACAATGGAGTTGTGGCTTATGCCAAGGAACGCCGGTCCCATCAGTGATCCAGACTTATTCTAAGGCAGTATCACCTGATCATGGAGATGGTTGATCTCCAAGGTGATCGAGGCAAGGAGAGCAGACTCAGAGGATAACACGGCGGATCCACTCACGAAGGCCTATTCCCAGAGAGAGACTTTTATGGGATGGTTCAGTAAGAGATACTTCGACCACTGCTACAGATGGCCCTAGTGCAAGTGGGAGATTGTTAGTTATATGTATGCCCTAGAGGCCATTACTGTACATAGGATGTATATTGTAGTGGATGCTGGGACATATATAGGGAGGACTTTCTTGCTCGACATGATAGTATGCTATCTGGTTGCTCTTTACCTTAACGTGTACACTGATTGTCTCTCTGTTACATGTTGGTAAAGCCCTTAGGATGTGTACTTGACTACCTGGACTATGATGCGGATCATACTAGTGGGGACATGGTAGTCCATAAGTACATCCTTCAAAGTCCCTAGTCGTGGGTGTATCGAGATGGGGTATCGATATACCAGAGTAGACTAGCGTATACTTTCTCGACCCATACAGATGGGCGATGGATGAACCCATATCCATTGGTGTTTGACATCGGAGATGTTATACGGGTGCTCAGTAGAGACTGGGTACACTGGACGGACTCACCGAGAACTCCCAGATGGTATTATACCTCACGTCAGATGGCAGTTCTCTGGTGACACTGGTACAGAGTAGTCTGTAGACCTGAGATCGTCATAGAGTCTTGTGTGGTTCCCACTGTGCTTTGATTTCCATCTTACCACGTCCAAGAGGGCGTGCAAAACGGTGGTTTTTGGGTACAGTCCCGAGTCACATGGAGGCAATGAGCGATAGGAGGGGATTCGTCTCTCCCGGTATAGGGAGTTGATGTTGCGCTGTGTTCGATTGGCTATAACAGGAAATTCCTGGCCAGGGTTGCTGAGATTTACTGGTAAGTGTTACCAGTAGTTTCTCGAATTGTTATAGACCTCATATCGACACGACTTATCGAGCTATTGGGGTCTGACGTTTACCACCCCTAGGCAAGATATGCGACATATCAGACGAACAGACCGGACTGTACGGTAGTGTTACTGGTTGGATTCACTGGAGTTTGAGCGGGCTTGCTCGTCGATCTTCTGATCGCTCAATACCCGGGTGGCCGTTACGTTTAGCAGACCGCTTGCGGCTTGTGGGTGTTTGATATGATCATCACCTGCTGCTGGCGTATTGACGAGTCTTTAGAGTCCTACACAGAGGTTTCCTGGCTCAAGCGAAACGAAATAGGAGCGCATATGAGATATGTGTGGGACCGAGAATAATGCGTGTATGTGATACCGTATTCTATTGTCGCGATGAATGTATCGACTGGTTGTATGCGATATAACCTGGTTATCGAATCAAGGATTGATTCGGTAAGTCGATACAAAGGATACTAGTCTGTTATATGCG
The DNA here is from genome assembly GCA_030015575.1 of Agapanthus africanus. Classification (NCBI taxonomy): domain Eukaryota; kingdom Viridiplantae; phylum Streptophyta; class Magnoliopsida; order Asparagales; family Amaryllidaceae; genus Agapanthus; species Agapanthus africanus. Next base: position 133,791,644 of record JASDDO010000004.1, on the reverse strand, counting down.
ATATGACCGGATCGTTAAATCAAGTGTTGATTTAATGATTTAATGTATAATTATATATTTGATATATTACTTTGCATTAACTAGTATTGGTTCACTTTAAATGGATTTTCTCACTTGAATTGTGCAAGTTGTATATGTGATATACTTTTATGCACATGATTGTATCATGTTTGATGATACATGCTCACTTGGGTGTAGTTTTGGTTTAAACCTTGGTTATGGAAATGGTTAAGGTTTTTATTTATTTATTCATTTATTTATTTCATTTTGGCAAGAAATAAAATGGTTGCTAGGTTTTTTTTATGTTGAAAGTTCATGAAGGTTTGAAAAGTTGACCATTTTGTTTCTTTCCTTTAACCTAACCATTCTTTTTAACCCTAGTTTATTCTCTACACCTAATCAAGGTTAGTATTATGATAAGTATTCATTTTCCTTTTCATTTTAAGAACTTATCATAATATTCTTCTTCTTCTTCTTCATCTTCTTCACATGAAGAAGCTTGACTTCATCAATGGTGGATTGATGAAACAAGTGAGAAATCCAATTCTAAAGTCTACCCACTTCCTATTTCTTCATCCTCTACCTCTTGCCAAGTAGTAGAGTGTGTTTCCTTCACAAGTTTTCATGTCTTGGTGAATGTGGAGCTTGATCTAGTGATGCCTCGACGTAGATCATCTTCGGCATCGTCGTCGATGACCTAGCCCGTCCATTCTCCGATGAAGCCGATGCTAGAGCCCGGGGTTCAACTTGGACAGCGAGGAGTCTTCATTGCGGAGCTATGGAGGTGGAGGACCGGATCTACAAAGGTTGTATATCCGTACTTTTAGTTTAGTTGTAAACTAGTTGCATTTGTCGCCTAGAAATCTAGCCAACGATCTAGTCTAGGGTTTCTCGGCACCCCGTATTTTTAAATTGGCATGGTTGATGCCTTGTGAGACCTATTGAGAGTGCCTAGGAACCCTACACTAGACACCTATTTGATCGGCTAATTGTAATGTATAAAACTCTCCCAGGAGTAACAATTACTCGCAGCGGGTATCGGGATCCAACTATCTCATAGAATGTATGCAATCTCATTGCAAATTTCAACACTTGAAATTCCCGATAATATTTTGCCCCGAACGATCTATGACCTTGACAAGGTCAACAAACCATAGACCGCAAGTCAAGTTCAACCCATCATTTCTTGATTGAATCAAACCCACCCGCACGACCCTTGACAAGGTCAACAAGGCCGCACGACTACCCTAACCCAATCTGCATCATATGCATAAGCAGATAAATACTGGTTAGCTACCGCACACTGCGCCTTGACAAGGTCAACAAACGCAGCACGAATACTAAACAGGACTTATCTGAAATGACGGAGGGCTACGACAGGTTTTTCTGAAAACCTATTGCGTAATGAACTTGATATCGTTGTAGGATCGAATGAATTTTGAAATGGAGTGTTTTTGAGGCTTTTCTAGTTTTGCTAAAGGAGTCACTCCCGGTGAAGGGATCGTCGGTCCTTTCCTCGTCGAATGAGGTGCGGGATATATCATATATATCACTGTGCAAAGCAAAAACTCTTAAAAGCAATCAAAAGACAAACCGAGGGTGTAGCATCTGCCAGTTATTGCTAAAGGAGTCACTCCCGGTGAAGGGATCTCGGTCCTTTCCTTATCGAATAAGGTGCAGGATATATCACATATACCGCTGTGCAAAGCAAGAACTGTAGCTACCTGTTTTATTTTGAAATTCGATTCTACAACATCTTAGGTTTCTTTTATTTCATTAATCACATTAATGAAGTTCCATCATTTAATGTACCTAAACATCACAGATAAATACGACGTACACTTATGCCATCCGCATTCGCCTCGATGTCCCCTCGTGCACCGTTAGGTTAGGTAACTAACGGCAGAGCAGGGCAGGGCTAGCGCGGGTGTAAAACATAAGTAACGTTTATATAATATATCATATATACTATATACTGTATCTATCACAGAACATCACATGATCACATCATAGATATCGCAGCAGAAGAAACATATGAAATATTGGATATACTAGGACGTCCGTGTTTTTAATACGAGCCAGTATAAAACACGGATTCCACGGTCGTGATGAATAGCCAAAACCCACACCCCTAGACCCCTACGAGAGCGGCAAGCAACCCTACCAATTCTGGAGTTAGGAGACCCGGACTCGGCTCCTCGAGTTGGTCTCCCACTGGACTCCAGAACCCGGTTACTTGTGCCCTCCTCCTTGGGTCTACCCTAGTGCGGAAAAGTAAATAATATACAAAGGGTGACTACTTCCGCAACCTGGAAGTGCCCCAATAAAAAGAATATTACATACAAGTCTTTACATGAATGAAAATGAAAAACACCCATCTCACATAAAAACCCCCGGCTATTCAAACACGACGATCCAATATAACATATCCAGCAACACATAACATCACATGTCATCAACGTAAGTAAATATGTCCATCCCAATTGTCGTTGACATATAGCAACGAAACCGGCGATATCACATATTACACTTACGGTCACAGAAAAGAAAGTGTAAAACTACAACAGTTGGAATCCGCAACCACCTCAGACATCGCATGCCTGACTAAATGAATTCCTTAGACATCGCATGCCTAACAATTATAAACCCCGCATTTTAGTCTCAAAATCGAAAACTCTTTTCAATATCAAGTCGGGTAATTCAACAAGATTCCCGGCATCCTGATCGAATGCTCGTCGCAAACTTCAGTAGGCGGCCGCACCCCCGACGCCGTCGACGAAGTGCACCAAGGCGGAACACCGCTGCCGCGAGCACCCGAACGGATGCTTTCGGCAACGGGGTTCTCCTACAGTCACTTGGTCGAGGGTATGGGGTGTAGCTGTCTATTAAGTTTACCCGGCGAGTATCCGCATACGCTACGTGATTGCGACGGACTTTTGATCGCATCAAAATTCCGTGGCAACCGATCAAGTGAGACTAAACTGCTATGTTTATAACATTCATTCAGTTATCACATAACTATTTGTGAATTCCAATTATTGTATCACATTCCGGATAAATAGAAAATGTTAAACTTTCCGATCGAACAATCGAACACCCAAGTTTTCCCGATACAGCTCAACACAAGAAATAAGTGTAACAACATTCAGTTCGTGCCTCAGTAGCAACGGTCCAGCCGTAGAAGGGTCAAGCCAACGCCTCACATGTGGCACGCCGTACTGCCCCAAACCCGAAGGTTCAAAGGGCAGTTCAAGACGGTCACATAATCGAGTTAAGGTTTGTTGTCTTCTAGAGGGTCCATTGCGTTACTTGCACTACTTAGAACGTCGTTAAACTACGGAAAAATCCAACACTTGGAAATTTCCCGATAGGGGAAAAATTGGGTATTTTTATCCGGTCGAACTTTTTTAACATATTCTAAAATTTATCCGGAAAGCCAAATAGACAAAATCTGAAAATCCGATCGAATCTACGAACTCCTAATACAACCCCAGAAAACTCAACTCTTGAGTAAAGTTTAAAAATTCCCAGGAAAACCAGCACTAACAATTAGGAGTTACTGTGTAAAATACACTGAACAATGAGGCCGTACGGCCGCGGATCCGCCGCACGAGCCATGCTCGTGCCGCGGAACCGCGGCATGTTGATGGAGTTAGACACTCGAACTTCACAGTAACTCTTAAAATCACCTGCTGATTTTTCTGCATATTTTTAATTTTGAAAAAACCACATTTTACAAAAAAGTACAGAGAGCAAGTTTGGAATCGTTTGGAATTGGGGTTTCGGTTCGATCGGACTTCAAATTCCGTCTAGACTTCGCCTAAGGCTCTAGCTAGGCTCTGATACCACTGTAGGGTTCCTAGGCACTCCCAAGAGGTCTCACAAGACATCAACCATGCCAATTTCAAAAAATAAAGGTGCCGAGAAACCCTAATACGGATCGTCGGCTAGATTTCTAGGCGAAAAAGCAAACTAGTTAACACTTAACTACTAGAATACGGAAATACAACCTTTGTAGATCCGGTCCTCCACCTCCATAGCTCCGCAATGAAGTCTCCTCGCTGTTCAAGTCGAACCCCGGGCTCTAGCGTCGGCTTCATCGGAGAATGGACGGGCTAGGTCGTCGACGTCGATGCCGAAGATGATCTACGCCGAGGCATCACTAGATCAAGCTCCAACTTCACCAAGTCAAGAAAACTTGTGAAGGAAACACACTCTACTACTTGGCAAGAGGTAGAGGATGAAGAAATAGGAGGTGGGTTCACTTTAGAATTGGATTTCTCACTCATTTCATCAAGTTGCCATTGATGGAGGCATGCTTTCTTCAAGTGAAGAAGAAGAAGAAGAAGATGAATAATATGATAAGTATTTTCCAAATGAATAATAATATCAATACTTATCATATAGCAACCATGATTAGGTGTAGAGAATAGACCATGGTTAATTGCAAGGGTTAGGGTTAAACATGAAGACAAAATGGTCACTAGGTCAAAGCTTCAAGAAGCTTCATAAACAAACAAAGAAAGCCACCATTATCTCTTCATTATTTTCTTTTGCTAAAATAAACAAAATGGATAAATAAATGAATAAATGAAGCAAAAGAAACCCTAACCATTGACCAACCATGGTTTAATCCATACACCAAACTATCATGTATCATCAAACATGATACAATCAAATGCACAAAAGTATATCATATATACAATGTGCACATCAAGTGAGAAAATCCTTTTTAAGTGAACCTATATTAGTTAATGTAAAGTGATATATCAAATATATAATTATACATTAAATCATTAAATCAACACTTGATTTAACAACCCGGTCATATCTCATATAACCGACTAATATCAATAGTAACAACTTATCGAATCAACACTTGATCCGATAACCCGGCTATAACGCATATAACCGATCAATGTTACAAATCGTGAGAATGGAATACCGTATCACATACACGCATTATTCTCGGTCCCGCACATATCTCATATGCGCTCCTATTTCGTTTCGCTTGAGCCATGAAACCTCTGTGTAGGACTCTAAAGACTCGTCAATACGCCGGCAGCAGATGATGATCATATCAAGCACCCACAAGCCGCAAGCGGTCTGCTAAACGTAACGACCACCCGGGTATTGAGCGATCTGAAGATCGACGAGCAAGCCCGCTCACACTCCAGTGAATCTAACCAGTAACACTACCGTACAGTCCGGTCTGATCGTCTGATATGTCGCATATCTTGCCTAGGGGTGGTAAACGTCAGACCCCAATAGCTCGATAAGTCGTGTCGATATGAGGCTTATATCGGGTCGAGAAACTACTGGTAACACTTACCAGCAATTCTCTGATCAGCCCTGGCCAGGGACTTCCTGTTATAGCCAATCGAACACAGTGCAACATCAACTCCCTATACCGGGAGAGACGAATCCCCTCCTATCGCTCATTGCCTCCATGTGACTCGGGACTGTACCCAAAAACCACCGTTTTGCACGCCCTCTTGGACGTGGTAAGATGGAAATCAAAGCACAGTGGGAACCACACAAGACTCTATGACGATCTCGGGTCAACAGACTACTCTGTACCAGTGTCACCAGAGAACTGCCATCTGACGTAAGGTATAATACCATCTGGGAGTTCTCGGCGAGTCCGTCCAGTGTACCCAGTCTCTACTGAGCACCCGTATATCATCTCTGATGTCAAACACCAATGGATATGGGATCATCCATCGCCCATCTGTATGGGTCGAGAAGGTATACGCTAGTCTACTCTGGTATATCGATGCCCCATCTCGATACACCCACGACTAGGGACTTTCAAGGATGTACTTATGGACTACCATGTCCCCACTAGTATGATCCGCATCATAGTCCAGGTAGTCAAGTACACATCCTAAGGGCTTTACCAACATGTAACAGAGAGACAATCAGTGCACACGTTAAGGTAAAGAGTAACCAGATAGCATACTATCATGTCGAGCAAGAAAGTCCTCCCTATATATGTCCCAGCATCCACTACAATATACATCCTATGTACAGTAATGGCCTCTAGGGCATACATATAACTAACACTACGGCAAATCCTTGGGTATGACCGTGGTTCCGCGATCCAAAAATGTCGATTCATTCTTTTAGAGGGTTCATAAAATTACTTGCATATTTTTCCGAATACGTTAAACTTGGAAAAATGGGTTTTTGACATTCGATCGAACTTTTAAACTTCGCCTAGACAGTATGTGAATAACCCGAAACATTATTAAAACTACGAATATGAAACACTCCAAATTTCTTATAGTGCAAGATTACATCACATGCAAAATTAGCAAAAACAAACAATATGTGAAACACCAAAACCAAGTCACTGGAACACAAAAAACTTTTCAGGCAAAACTGCCAAAAAGTGGCCGGCCCCAACATGCTTGTGCTCGGCCAAAATCGGAGCAAACCCCCTGAATTTTTCATGGTGTTCATGATATATCCCATATAACACTCTGTACTTATTTAAAAAAAAATTTGACAGCATTTTAAATTCGACAGAAACTTCAATTTCGTGTTTCAAGTTTCGGAGTATTTCGGTTTTGTAATCTTAACAAAATCCGTCTAATTTTCTATTATTGCTCTGATACCACTGCAGGGTTCTCTAGCACGGCAGCAAGGTTTCGGGAGGCATCGTCCATGCCAAATTCAAAAATTTTCCGTTCTAGCTAACCCTAACTTAGAATCGTATACTAGAAATCCTACGGAATGTAAATGCAAATACTTTGCAATTAAAAGAGAACAAGGAATACATCCTTTGTAGACCGGTCCTTCACTTCATTAGCTCCGTGTAGTCGTCCCTTCGTTGCGATCATGAACTCCGGGCTCTTGAGAGGCTCAACAAGAAGAATAGAACAAGCTTGCTTAGAAGTCTTCGAGGCCGATGAAGATCTACGTCGAGAAGACACTAACCCAAGCTATCTCTTCACTAATTATGGAATTAGTGAAGCAAACACCCTATACTAAATGGCAAGTAGTAGAGGATGATGAAGTAGGAATTTTGTTCACTTTAGATTTCATATTCTCATAAGTTTTCATCACAAACTCAAACCCTAGAAAACTCTTTTCTTTTTGAGCTCATGAAGAAGATGAAGAATTATCGAGAGAGAATGAGAGTGAGGTTAAAATTGCAACCATGGATGAGTTAGTGTCATGTCTAACTCATGTAGAGAATAAACCAAGGTCAAGAATTAAGGTTGGGTTAACAAATATCTTAAGGAATGACAAAAGAGTGGACTTCGTCAATGTTCTACAAGCTTCATCCAAGATTGAAACATTGACTAAGTTTTTACTCTTTTGTGATAACATAAGTGATAAATAAAACCCTAACTTAACCTAGCATGGTTTGAGTCTCATACTAACTAAGTTGCAAGTGTAACCTAGCATGGCACACTTATATATATCACATATATATTTTGTGCCAAAAAGAAAACAATACATATATCACATATATGTAAAGTATATCAAATGTGAGAAAAGAAATCTTAAGTGAACTAATACTAGTTAATGTAATGAAATATATCAAATATATAATTATACATTAAATTATTAAATCAACTCTTGATTTAATAATCCGGCTATATCATATACAACCGACTAATATTATATGAATCAACTTATCGAATTAACACTTGATCCGATAACCCGGCTATATCATATATAACCGACCGATATCACATATCACAAGAATGGAATGCGTTATCACATACACGTATTAATCTCGGTCCCGCACATATCACTTATGTGCTCTTACTCCGTTTTGCTTCAGCCATGAAACCTCTGTGTAGGACTCTAAAGACTCGTCAATACTCCGGCAGTAGGTGATGATCATATCAAACACCCACAAGCCGCCAGCGGACTGCTAAACGTAACGGCCACCCGGGTATTGAGCGATCAGAAGATCAACAAGCAAGCCTGCTCACACTCCTGCGAATCCAATCAGTAACACTACCGTACAGTCCGGTCTCTTCGTCTGATATATCGCATATCGCAGCCTGGGGGTGGTATAATGTCAGACCCCAATAGCCTGATAAGTCATGCCAACGCAAGGTCCATAACTGTAACGTTTTGAAAATCGTTTCGGTGAAATTTCGGAAAATCGGTAAAATAAGGGGGTTTTCTGTAAAAAGTCAAAATACAAATATCTTTATTTTAAAATTAAATATACATATTCTAGCTATGTAATTGGTAGTATTTGGTGTTTATTGAGCCACTGGTGAAATTTCAAATTTTCTGAAATTTTTTCCGAAATTAATTATTTTAATATTATTTTAAGCCGTCACTAATACATTTAATTAGGGAAAATTACAAATTGGAATGAGTTGAAACAAATTTTGTGCATCATATCAAATTAAACAAAATTTTAACACATTGTTTTTGAAATGAAATGAAGTTGTTAATCGGTTTTAGAAAATATTGAAGAAAAGAGGTTTATTTGGTGAAATTAGTGTAAATGGTTTTGGGGGTATAATATGTATCTTTTTCTTTTCACACCCACACTCACACTCCACATTTTTCCTCCCCTCCTTGGCTGAATTTCAGCATTCCCAAGTTGTTCCCCCTTCACTTTCCCCACTTGAATTGTTAAAAGAAAAGAAAAGAAAAGGAAATGGTAGAAATGAGAGTGGACTTTGACTAGGGTTGACTTGATATCATTTTTCCCTACCTCCCTCTCTCTCTCTCCTCTCTCCCTACCTGCAGCCGAATCCTCCCTTGCTATCCAGAATTTCCCCCCTTGAATCCCACTTCATTTTGGCCTAAAAAATGTCCAAAATTCCATCTAAAATCAAGCTAAAATCCAAATCCGAATCCTACCCATTTCTCATTAGCCAAAATTGCATGGATCTTGGTTCAAGGATTTCAAATTGGAGGTCTAGATCTTAAGTTTGATCCATGGTTCATGAGGTATAAATCTTGGCCTTTTGTTTAATTGTTGCTAAATACTTTAGTCTAGCTTAATTATAAGTTTAATTGTGGTTTAATTGAAAGATGTGGGTTTTCAAGAGAAGAATTAGATTAGGGTTTTGTTGTGATAAATTGTGCATGGTTTAGTGATGTGGATTAACATTTTAAGTTTTGTAGAAAGCTAATCTAGTTGTTAATTATAAACCATTACTTATAAAATGTCCTAATTAAGTTATTTTGCTAACTAGGATTTTTGGAAAATTGTTAATGCTTTAGATTAAAATATAATTATGGTTTCATGTCATCATTAATATTATAATGAGTAGTTTAATGCCTTGGACCATGCAAAATCAAGCGTAGTTATTGTTTTGTGCTTTTTTAGTTGAAATTGTTAAAATTAGATAAATTGCAAAACTAGAATTTTTATTTTTATAAGAATTGATGATATTAAATTCTTGAAATGGGTTGTATGACTTATTTGAGATGTTTAATAAGTATTATAGCCGCTAGATTTGCTTAAACGTCGAGTTTTGTACTAAAACGGGTAATTTTTGCTTGCTAGATTTTCGGAAAAATGGCTTTTAAAGTGAATTTGGGGTTTTTGTGAATTTTAACCTATTTTATATTATGATTAGTGTTCGTAAATGCGCAAATGAGTGTGTTTGGGTTTTTCTCGATGGTTTGACGTGTGTACATCGACATCGAGGGTTGGTTTAGCTATTCTTGCATGCGTAGGCGATAGGTTTTGACCTATGCGTGATACGCGTGCCGGTTTGATTTTTGTATACCGTTTCGATTTCGAATTTGGTTTTAATGCGATACGGTGCGTTATTATATGTAGGTACTCCATGTGGACTTCGAGACGACAAGCAAGCGCGTGGCGACGTCGGCACAGGCGAGCGAGGACCAGGTGAGTAAATTTATATCTACGGGGAGAAGTCGGGTGGATGGCGTATAGCACCCCCGTAGTTCGTGGTGATGTATACGAATACGTATACACACATATATATATTGGTTATATTGTTGAGTTTATTGATGATAAAGATAGATTTTAGGTGTGATTGGATAGGTTTAGTGTTGCGAAACCCTAGAGTAGGGGTTGCACCACACATACACACACCCACACTTGCATACATTCTTCTTCATTTGTGCTTATACGAGATTATGTATTTATGTGTTCACATGGGTATGGGACTATGTGTTCACATACTGGATTTGAGGATAGTGTTTGGGATTTGAGGTAAGTCGATGAGATTGATTTGAGACCGCGAGAACGGTAATATAGCAGGATTCGTACTTGAGGTACGTCCTGATATTATAGCGGATCTTGGGACGACGATACATGTGAATAGTGTTATACATTGAATGGTTGACATGTGATCATGATATGAGATAAGATATGTTAAGATATTCTTAATGGGTCGTATTAGGCGATGTATACCTCTTTATGACGATATATGATGATGATATCGGTTGTATGAGGCTGTAGATCAGCAGTCAGATCATGATTAGATTGATGATATTAGTATTGTACTAGACGTAGATCAGTACCCCAAATTATGATCTTTGATAAAGAGGATACCTAATGATTAATTTGATGAATGTGATACTGATCTGTACCCAGATTTGGGGATGCCGTACGACGGATTTACGTACGAGCTATATATTGATGTTTGATCCGCACTCTTGACTTGGGAATGTCTGATTATAGATATGGTATCGGATGTGATATTATCGAGGCGGGATCATCGACTAATATATATATATATATATATACATATGTATCGACTCAGACGTTAGGCGGCTTCCTTACCTTTAGTTTAGCTTGACAGTTTAGCCCTATAGTTTAGTGTAGTTGTTAGCCCATATTAGTTGTTATTGTGTCTAGTATTTAGCTCCCTCTCATTATTGCCGTTGCTCCGCATCGCATACTTATTTTTGAATCATATTCTATTGTTAATATCATGTTGTTAGGACATCAGCACCATTACCGATGACGCGTATGTACCACGTACACTTACTTGCCGGCTCACACACATCTTCATCGGTAATTGCCATGTCACGAACACTTTAGAAAATACTATTTCATTTGACATAGGTTGTTAGCTAATAGTTTAGACATGATATTAGTGTACTTGCTTTATATTCTAGTTTAGACATTGTAGATATTACTTGCTACTTCATGCATGTTATTATTCATTGATATGCCGCATTCATGGATTTTTATGTCTATATTCACTGTTTACATGCTATTGAGGATTTGGATTCGGATTTTCATGAGATTTCCTGGATTTGGGGGGAAAACTGCAAAAACACTTATAAAATTCTTTTTTTAAAAAGAAAAGTGTGGTTTTCCCATGATGTATGAGTCGTCCACCATGAGTTTGTTGATGGATTTCGAGACCCGAGTTCGAGGAGTGGAGGAACCGTTTCGGGTACATGGCGGACCCGGTGCGGTATCCCGGAGCAAGAGGATCGCAGATGATGGCGCTGAGCCTGGCAGGGAGCACTACCGACCGGTGATTTTACCCGACACGTCGGATATCCGGAGGATACCGTCGTGGTCTTGAGATTGATGGTAGGGGCCGGTCTGGACTGACGGCGCCCTAGATAGTGAGATTGACATACAAAGATTTTGAGATATTGAGGTACAGAGATTGTGACACAGAGATATCGAGAGATTTGGATACTTGTTTTGTGTCGATGCTAGGCACGGTTTATGCTGATTTCATTTATGATACCATGTTTTAAAAAAAAGATACAGAAATCTCACTAATTTATGAAAGCAGTTTTCTTCAGTACAAGCATTTTGTTTCATGCATTCATACATCATCCATATGATATATTGCTAGCCGATGCACTGACACGGGCACATGGGATTAGACTTGGGATAGATATTTACCCTAGCCATTGTTATAGGCTGCTGGTTATATATTTGAGGATATATTATGATCATATGACCTAGGATTGCGTTGTTCATGTGATTTCTGTTCGTAGATGTTTTCTACTCACGAGTTGGCAACTCACCCCCGTTGTGCCACAGTTTCTTGCAGGTTTTGCCGTACAGGTTTCATTACGGCTTTGCTGGCACTACTTCCTTTTCTGGGTGATTTGCTAGTAGGTGGGTTTATTTGTATCGTACCCCCATTATGTACCTTGTATATTATTACTCTGTTGTATCTAGAAGTTTCATCAACCAAACATGTATTTATTTTTGAGCTAGAGTCCGGTGATGTTATTCTTTCGACCTTAGAGTCGCACGTTATATTTCTGTGGATTTCTTGTTGTTTTGAGTTTCCTTTTGAGTTTTGATCCTCGCCCTTGGCGTTGTATATTATATTGCTTGTGTGGTTGTGACTGTCGATTGACGAAGAGCTAGCTCCCGCTTGGGGACGCCTTTTATTGATTTCGTATACTATTCATGTTGTATCCCGTTTGGGGGCCAGTATTTACAAAGGAGACTCTGCCGAAATTTTCAGGAAATATTTGATGTTTTTAAAACGCATAATTCGGCTTATGCTATTAAAACTACTTGATTTAAATTGGTTTTCCTTCACTCTACTACTTTTCTTGGTTTGGATTTCTGGGTTTTCGGTTTACTTAGACTACGTCGCCTCGAGACGTTTCGTAGTTTAAGTGCCGGTCATGTTCCGTACTTTCGGGGCGTGACAAAGTTGGTATCAGAGCGTTAGGTTTTACCATCGGAGCGTAGGATGACCCTTGGTTGATTGAATAGGTGACTAAAGTAGAGTGACGTACCGTGGGTATGTTCCACGGCATACTTACGATACGCTACTCCACTTAAGAAGACTTAGGATGTACATTTCTTTGTTCAGTATTATATTCATTCCTGATCTAGCCTCATCGGTACCAGTTATGGTTTTGTTGCCACGATTACGGGTAGGGAGAGCTACGACTAGAGTTACGGTCAGCACGAGCTCGTTACGAACGAGGGCTGACCAGGGCGTGATTCCAGGGATATACGATTGCATTGAGAGGCGTCGTCTGATTGTGTTTTCGCGCCATGAGCGTTTGACAGATCGCTTTTACGAGATTTCTCGGATGTACCGATCAGTACCAAAGGATCGAACAAATGATAGAGGTCAGCCAGATTTTGATGACCGTTGGCGTATTGCTTACTCCTGATGATTGAGGCACTGTTCTATTAGTTATATGCATGCCTTAGAGGCCATTACTATACATGAGATGTATATTGTAGTGGATGCTGGGACATATATAGGTAGGACTTTCTTGCTCGACATGATAGTACGCTATCTGGTTGCTCTTTATCTTAATATATATACTTGCTGTCTCTCTATTAAATGTTGATAAAGCCCTTAGGATGTGTACTCGACTTCCAGGACTATGATGTAGATCATACTAGTGGGACCTGGGTAGTCAATGCTTACATCCTTCAATGTTCCTAGTCGTGGGAATATCGAGACGGGGCATCGATATTCCAGAGTAGACTAGCGTATATCTTCTCGACCCATATGATGGGCGATGGATGATCCCATATCCATTGGTGTTTGACATCAGAGACGGTATGCGGGTGTTCAGTAGAGACTGGGTACACTGAACGGACTCGCCGAGAACTCCCAGATGGTATTATACCTCACGTCAGATGGCAGTTCTCTGGTGACACTGGTACAGCTTAGTCTGTTGACCCGAGATCGTCATAGAGTCTTGTGTGTATCCCATTGTGCTTTGATTTCCACCCTACCACGGCTCTACTGAGTCATGAAAACAGGTGGTTTTTGGGTACAGTCCCGATTCACATGGAGGCAATGAGCGATAGGAGGGGATTCGTCTCTCCCGGTATTGGGGGTTGATGTTGCGCTATGCTCGACTGGCCATAACTGGAAATCCCTGGCCAGGGTTGCAGTGATTTACTGGTAAGTGTTATCAGTAGTTTCACGTTTGTTGTGGACCTTACATCAGCATGACTTATCAAGCGACTGGGGTCTGACGTTTACCACCCCTAGGCGAGATACGCGACATATCAGACGAACAGACCGGACTATGCGGTAAGTGTTACTGATTGGATTCGCAGGAGTGTGAGCAGGCTTGCTCGTTGATCTTCTGATCGCTCAATACCTGGGTGGCCGTTACGTTTAGCAGACCGCTTGTGGCTTGTGGGTGATTGATATGATCACCACCTACTGTCGGCGTATTGACGAGTCTTTAGAGTCCTACACAGAGGTTTCTTGGCTCAAGCGAAACGAAATAGGAGCGCATATGAGATATGTGCGGGACCGAGAATAATACCAGTATGTGATACTGTATTCTATTCTCGCGATTTGTATCATTGGACGGTTATATGAGATATAGCCGGGTTACTGAATCAAGTGTTGATTCGATATATTGATACACTAGATATTAGTCGGTTATATGCGATATGACCGGATCATTAAATCAAGTGTTGATTTAATGATTTAATGTATAATTATATATTTGATATATTACTTTACATTAACTAGTATTTGTTCACTTAAGATTGACTTTCTCACTTTATGTGCACAAGTTGTATATGTGATATATGTTTGTACACTAGTTTGCATCATGATTGATGATACATGCAAACATGGGTGTGTGTGACATACACCATGTTAATTATAATTTAGGTTTTTATTTATCTTAATTATTCAAAATGGTGGCTTCTTTTGTCATGGCTTGAAGCTTCATGAAGCTTGAAGCAACTTTGACAAAGTCCACTCATTTTGTCTTGATTAAGATATTCATTAACCAAACCATTATAATTAACTATGGTTTAGTCTCTACAAAGGTTAGCACACCCATGGTTGTATTATGATAGACTTCACTTGATTATTTTTTTTAAAATAATTCTTATTCTTTTCTTTCTTCTTCTTCTTCTTCAAGAAGAAGAAAAGCTTGCTAGAAAAATTTCAAGTGAAGAAAAAGGGTGAGAAACCCAAATCCAAAGTGAACCCACTTCCTATTTCATCATCCTCTACTACTTGCCATTTAGTTTAGGGTGTTCTCTTCACAAAGTTCATGACCTAGTGAAGATGGAGCTTGAGTTTGAGTCTCCTCGACGTAGATCATCTTCGGCCTCGAAGTCAACGACCTAGCCCACTCATTTCTCCGAAGAAACCATCGCTAGAGTCCGGGATCATGATGATCGCAGCGAAGGGACGTCAACACGGAGCTTTAGAAGTGAAGGACCGGATCTACAAAGGTTGTAATCCCTTTCACTTGTAGTTAAAGAGTTTAACTTGCTAGGTTTCGCATAATCTCTAGTATACGATCTTGGTTAGGGTTGTTCGGCATGCCTAATTTTTGAATCGGGCATGGTAGATGCCTTGTAGAACCTTGTTAGAGTGCCTAGGAACCCTACAGTGGTATCAGAGCCAAGCTAGAGCTTTAGGCGAAGAGTAAACGAAGTTTAAAGTCCGATCGAACCCCGAAACCCTAGTTTTTACCCTTCTCTGGAAATTTTTCAAAACTGTGATTTTTTGTGAATTAAAAATACTCAAAAAAATCAGCAGGGTTTTCTAGGAATTACTGTGCAGTACGTGCTCCTAATTCCATCAAAGCGTCGTGTAACCGCGGCCGTACCCTGGCTTGCGCGGCGGTTCCGCGGTCATACTGTAGCTTCATGCTTCACTGTTTGCACAGTAACCTCCGTATGTATTTCCTGATTCTTCTGGGAATTTTTAATTTATACTCAAGAGTTGAGTTTTCTAGGTTGTATTGGGGACTCGTTGATTCGATCGGAAAGTTTAACTTCGTCTATGTGTGTTTCCGGGTAATTTTAGAACGTGTTAAAAAGTTCGACCGGATATCAATAACTCACTTTTTCCCCTGCCGGAAAATTTCCAAGTGTTGGATTTTTCCGTAGTTTAAGAACGTTCTAAGTCATGCAAGTAACGCGATGGACCCTCTAGAAGACAACAAACCTTAACGCGATTATGTGACCGTCTTGAACTGTCCTTTGAACCTTAGGGTTTGGGGCAGTACGGCGTTGCCACATGTAAGGCGTTGGCTCGACCCTTCTACGGCTGGACCGTTGGTACTGTGGCATGAAATGGATGTTTTTAAACTTATTCAAATGTTGAGCTATTTGGGAAAACTTGGGTGTTTGATTATTCGATCGGAAAGTTTGACATTGTCTATTTATCTGGAATGTGATACAATATTTGGAATCCACAAGTAGTTATGAGATAACTAATTTGAATTTTATAGACATAGCAGTTTAGTCTCATTTGATCGGTTGCCACGGGATTTTGATGTGATCAAAAGTCCGTCGCAATCACGTATCGTATGCGGATATTCGCCGGGTAAACTTAATAGACAGCCACGCCCCATAGCCCCGACCAAGTGACTGTAGGAGAACCCCGTCGCCAAAAGCATCCGTTCGGGTGCTCGCGGCAGCGGTGTGTTAGTGTATATGCCCTAGAGGCTATTACTGTATCATACTAGTATGTATATTACTTAATGGAAGCTTGGGATATTCACCCTGTATTGACAATCTTGCTCAAAATGCTAGTATGCTACTTGGTTTGTTTCTGCTTTAATGTGTGCATGTGTTTCTTTTAGCATATCGCCTTTACACATTAGTGGATCCCTTAGGATCTTTGCTTGATTACCAGCGTTGTGATGGCAGTCACACTCGTGGGGGCTGGGTAATCTATAAGCACATCCTTATGCAGGTCCCTAGTCGCAGGACTATCGAGACAGGGCATCGATACTCCGGAGTAGACTAGCGTATGCATTTCTTATCCCAGCTTGGGAGACGGTCTGTCCCACAGCCGTCAGTACGTCGTACTTGAGATAGTATGCGGGTGCTCGTTAGGTTACGAGTACACTGGACAGGACTCGTCGGGAACTGTTGGTTGGTATTATACCTATCGTCAGTTATCAGTTCCCAGGTGACATGAGTACAGCTTAGTCCGTTGACTTGATACTGTCACTTCGCCTCGAGTGTGTTCCCACTGTACTTTGATTACTACCCTACGATGGCTCAAAGGAGTCGTGCAAACAGGTAGTTTTTGGGTGCAGTCCCGAAGCACTTGGAGGCAGTGACGGTTAGACAGGATTCGTCTCTCCCAGTATTGGGGGTTGATATCGTGCTGTGTCTAGGAGAGCCATTACACAAAGTCCCTGGCCAGGGCAAGCGAGATAGACTGGTAGGTTTCCAGTGTTATCTCAGGTGTTCTGGGCTGCACTCCGGCACGACTTGTACTGCTAGTAGGGGACTGACGTTTACCGCCCCTCTAGGCCCGCCATGCGATGTTCTTAGACGAACAGACCGGACTGTACGGAGACTGTCACATTCAGACTCAGTAGGAGTTCAGATGGGTTTACCTCGTCAGTCTTCTTATCGACATCTACCTGGGGACCGTTACATATAGCTAGTGCCGCTTGCGGTCTGTGGTTAAACCCACTGCCAGCGTAGTGTCGAGTCTTTAGAGTCCCACACAGAGGGTTATTCGCCTTTGGACAAAACAGAGTAGAGGTCGCATGGTTTTGCGACAGGGTTCGTTCACATCCGCGCACTTGTGCACGTTTGGTGTCCGGACAGTCATTACTAGCGGGCTCTGGTTTGAGCCGGATCCTAGTATATGTTTTGGGGTTAGTTTATCTCTTTGTATTCATGTTCCTCGGAACACGAATGCGGGTGTGTATGCACAGTTGTTTGAGGCGGAGGAAGAGGATTTTCATTAGGGTTTTGGAACGGGTGCGTATGTACAGTTGACAGTCGTCTTTTTCCAAACCCTAATGAATTTGTGATATATCAATTAATAATATTAATTAAATGAAATTGTGTCATGGTTGGGTTTGTTGACTTGTTGACCAAGGTTGACTTGTTGACCTTGGTTGAAACTTTGACCATCATCATTACACATCAAAGATGCTCTTTGATCTTTGCAAAATCGATTTAATGTGAAATGATAATGGTCTGATCAAACCTTCCATCAACTTTTTCATTTGATTAAATTTATTAATTTGATTAAATCACTTATATTGTTATGGTTGTAAAAAACAATCTTATTCTATGATAACAACTCTCTCTCCTCTCTTCATCTTCCTCCTCCTCTAGTTCAAGGAGAATCATTCTCATGAGTTGAGAAACCTCTCCTTGAAGATAAAACACCCGAATCTACTCTCTACTCTTTCTAAGGTTGAAGGTCTAGCAAGCCGGAGACTTTAGTTTTCTCAAAGTTCGAGAAAGGAGCTCAAGGAAGAAACCCTCAGGTGGATCCATCTTCGACAAGAGAAGGCAACGAGGAAAGCACCATCCGACCACTACAAAGAGTCCAAGAAGAAGGAGTTCAAGTGAGGTATAACCCCTAACCGAGTAGATAACTCTCTCTTGTTAGTTGCTAGTGTGTAGTTTAGCAAAAATCCGTTTTTGTAGTCCATGTTACCTAAATCTTAAAAATCGTTTTTTACCGTTTCCGCAAGCCCGAAAGAACCGGGAGAGGTAACGTGGACTTACAGTGGTATCAGAGCCAGGTTAAACACACCCTAGCATGTTAGCAAAGTATTTAGAATATCGATCAAAAAAAAATCACAAAAACACGTCCGGGAAAAATCCACTTTCTGTCGATTTTTTATACCGTTCAAAAAAATATTTAACATACATGAAAAATCGTCTCAGGGTTTTTATAGAACTCACAGCAAAAATGAGCCGCTGACTCGGCCAACTCACCGCGGAACCGCGGCTAAACCATGCGTTTGGCCGCGGATCCGCGGCCGTGTTGACTCGGCCGCGACTCTGTTTTGCTGCAGTGTTCTTACTGTGTTGTTTCGGGATTTTTAATACAGTTTGTTTCTACCCAGATTTTCCAGAGAACAAATTTGTTTTTGGGGTGGTTACAAATCCGTATTTTGGTCGATTTTCTGTAGACTTTGGCTAATGGGTTGTATCTGTAATGTTTTATATGTATTGAACGTCTGCTAATCGCTATACGTTGATTAGTGGGGGTTATACATATTTGTGATCTGTGATGTTGATGGTGTGTGTATATGAATTCGTTGGATTGTTGCGGATGAATAGCCGGGGGGAATTGTGAGATGAGAGTTTTGTTTATCTTTCAAGTCTTGTAATTTGTAAATTGATGTAATATTATTTGTATGGCCGTACAACCGGGTCGGGGTTGTAGCCGTCATTGTATAATTTCTTTTTACTGTTTTTGCTCCTAGGATAGACCCAAGGTGGGGTGCACAAACTACCGGGTACCTCGAAGTGCCGAGTGGCCTACTCACGTCGTTGAGGGAGGTTGCTTCACTTCGGATACTTGGCAGGTAGTTTGCCGCACCCGTAGGGGTCTAGGGTGGGGTTTGGCTATTCATCGCGACCGTGTAATCCACTCTTCGTTACAGGATCGTACGAATTGCGGATCCTAGTATATCCAATGTATTCATCTGTGATCTGGAATGGCTATCATTGCATGTGACGAATGTTTATATATATCTATATGATATCTATTTAGGCGTTGCTTATGTTTTGCATCCGCGCTAGTCCAGCCCCCGATCTGTCGTTAGTTAAGTAACCTAACGGGTGATGACGGGATCCCGTGGCAAATGCGGATGGCATAAGCGTACGTCATATTTTCGTTGTTTTCTGCAATGGTAGGATTAAATGATGGGACGCATTGGAATTAATGCAAGAAAAAATAAACCAAGTAAAAGTCGTTGGAACACTTTGAAAACCACTCGGTTCTTTTCAAAACCAAACTTTTAAATGCGGAGCTTGAACCACTCCTTTTGAAAGCTATCTCGTTCCTTCGATTATATCAAGTTCACTACGTTCATGGTTTTGCCAAAACCATTCGTAGCCCTCCGTCGTTTCACATGAATGGTCAATAAGTATTCAAGCTATGTATGTTGGCCAAATTCAAGGCACAATGATTGGTAGCTATTAGGTATTCATATGCAGCATAGATAGATGTGTTGGTTTGGGGCAGTCGTTCTACCATTTTGGCCAAAGTCAAGGGTATGTGCGGGTGGGCTCAAATTAACCTGGAGAATGACGGGTAGAACTTGAAATATGACTTATGATATTTTGGCCAAAGTCAAGGTCATAAGAGCATGGGGCAAAAATCCACATCGGGAGTTTCAAAAGAACTGAAACTTGCTAGCGCTGCATACCATTTGGAGTGTGATGATTCTGGTTGGATTCCTTCAGTTTTGTCACGCGATGATATTTGGATCCCGATCCTACTGTGAGTATATGCTACTCCTCCGGAACATTCTCACTTAACGGTCAATGCTATAAACCAAGTAGGTGTCCAGAAAGGTGTTAGCGGGGCTACACCCCCAGGGAAAAGAGGTTATTTAATTAAGGAACTTCGCGAAAGCGTTGGAAAACCTCCCTCGAAGTACCGACACTGGCCTGGCTGAACGGTTAAGCAAGTATTGTACGGTGAGATTGATCCTGATTAGTTCTTCCTTTATGGTTTGAGGAGGGATTCGAGAGACAGTGGGAGCCATCCTGTTTAGACAAATTAAAAACCACTCTAAACTTGCAAGAGTATCATGCTAAAGTGTTTCTTCTCTCTCTCCTAATTGCGGCGACCAAACATCACGACTGGACTTAAGTTACTACTAGATAAAAACATACTGACAGGGCCAAACTACAAAGATTGGCTCAGGAATGTCAAAATGGCAATCACTTATGACAAGTTGGGGTATCTTCTTACCACCAAAGCTCCCCCTGTCCCAGGTCCCACCTCCAGCGTCGCGGATAAGGAAATCCGTAAGACTTGGGAGATCGACTGTGCGAAGGCCAAGTGCCTCGTGCTTGCCTCAATGGACAACGAACATAAGAGGAGGCATGAGAATATGGACCTCGAATCCATATTTCTCCATACAAAAGAACTGTATGGAGAGCAATCTCGTATCGCCAGATACGAAGTGTCGAAGAAGTTGTTTTCGGCAAGATTGGCCGTCGGATCATCGGTAGCGGAACACGTGCTTAAGATGATTGGCTACATAGAGGAGCTTGCGGACCTTGGGACCACGTTGGAGAATGAGCTCTATACGGACTTGATTCTTCAGTCCCTTCCTTCCACTTACGTCCAGTTCATTCGGAATTTCAACTTGTAAGAAAAGGAAGTTGAACTTTCAGAGCTCCTCAACATGCTGAGGAGTGCAGAGGGCACCCTACAGAAAGGTAGGGAAGCATCCACTTTGTTTGTAGGAGGATCTTTCTCTTCTAGGTCCAAGGCGAAAGCCAAGGGAAAGAAGAAGAAAACCCCCTCCAAACCAAACGGCGGTGTTAGTAAGGTGGATACGAAGGGAAAGGCAAAAGCAACAAAGGTAGCGGGGAAAATTGTGGATAAGGAAGAATGCTTTTACTGTCACAAGAGTGGACAGTGGAAGAAAGATTGCAAGGCTTGGAAAGCCAGAACACAGGATCTGAAGCAGGTTGCGGCTTCAGCTTCAGGTGTGTATGTTATTGAAAACTGTCTATCAATAAACTCTACGTCCTAGGTATTGGATACCGGATCAGGATCTCATATCTGTAATTCTTTGCAGGCGTTGAGAAAGCATAGGTTTTTGAAAGCAGGTGACATGACCCTCAAAGTTGCAAATGGAGCTAGCATAGATGCTGAGGCCGTGGGGGACTATCACCTAGGAATGTCAGATGGGCATGTTTTGGTTTTACGTAATTGCTTTTTTGTACCCAATTCAACTTGTAATATCATTTTTGTATCTTTAGTTTCTAAAGAAGGTTATGAATTTGCGTTTGTAAGTAATGTTGTAAACATTCACCTTAATCAAGTTCTGATTGGGTCAGGTACATTGAGCAATGGTATATACGTGTTAAACCAACCACAGATTTTCAATGTCCAGAATACACACAAAAGAATGTCTCCGGTAATAAATCAGACTTTCTTATGGCATTGTAGACTTTCTTATGGCATTGAGGATGTAAAGGCTGCTATTAAAATTAAAAGGGATTCTTATAAAGATTTGAAGAAAAGTAAAGATGTGGAGAGATTTGAGAAGTACAAAATGGCTAAAAAGGAAGTTAAGAAAGCTGTTCGAGAAGCTAAATCTAAGGTCTACAAGGAGGTGTACGAGAAATTAGACACTAAAGAGGCTGCAAATGATATATACCGGATTGCTCGAATGCGGGAAAGGAAGACTAGAGACTTATGTGCGGTGAAGTGTGTCAAAAATGAAAATCAGAAGGTTTTAGTTCGAGATGAGGATATCAAGGAAAGATGGAGAGATTATTTTGACAAATTGTTTAATGAGAGCTTTACTAAGAATTTGGATGGACTTGTCATTCAATCTCAAGATATAAACCGTGATTTCATGCGTAAAATAAGACTTCCTGAGGTTAAAGAAGCTTTGAACAGAATGGGTTTAAGAAAAGCGGTTGGTCCTGACGAGATTCCTATCGAGATTTGGAGATGCTTAGGAGAAATAGGCTTTAAATGGCTGACAGATCTGTTTAATAAGATTCGGCATACAAAAAAGATGCCAAATGAATGGAGGAAAAGTATCCTTGTACCTATCTACAGGAACAAGGGTGCCATTCAAAGTTGCTCAAACTACCGTGGAATAAACTGATGTGTCACACCATGAAACTTTAGGAGAGAGCGATTGAACACAGGCTAAGGAAGGATATTAAGATAACAGAGAACCAATTTGGGTTCATGCCTGGACGATCGACGACAGAGGCGATTCATTTGCTTCGTCAACTTGTCGAGCGCTTTCGAGAGAGGAGAAGAGATTTGCATATGATATTTATTGATTTAGAAAAAGCGTACGACAAGGTACCTAGAGAAGTATTATGGGGGACAATGATGAAGAAGGGGGTCCCCGTCAAGTATATTGACATAATCAAGGATATGTACGACGGAGTAGTGGCAAATGTCAGAACTTGCGGCGGCTTAACGAGTGATTTTCCGATTACTATTGGTTTACATCAAGGATCTGCATTAAGTCCATTCCTGTTTACCATCGTGATGGATGAGCTTACTAGAACTATCCAAGATGAGGTACCTTGGTGTATGCTATTCGCTGATGATATTGTTCTAGTAAATGACACGAAAGCAGGGGTTAATGCCAAATTGGAATTATGGAGGCAAACATTGGAATCTCGGGGATTCAGATTGAGCAGGTCCAAGACAGCATATATGCACTGCAAATTTAGT
The DNA here is from genome assembly GCA_030015575.1 of Agapanthus africanus. Classification (NCBI taxonomy): domain Eukaryota; kingdom Viridiplantae; phylum Streptophyta; class Magnoliopsida; order Asparagales; family Amaryllidaceae; genus Agapanthus; species Agapanthus africanus. The sequence goes on along the minus strand of JASDDO010000004.1, from coordinate 133,768,572 downwards.
AGCCAGAGAAGTAAAAACCATATTGGTATAACATTGGAAGGGCAAGAGATATCACCGAGCGACCAGTTTAGATATCTAGGTTCCATCATCCAAAAGAATGGGGAGATCGATAGTGATGTTAATCAAAGGATCCAAGCTGGTTGGTTGAAATGGAGGAGTGCAACAGGGATTTTGTGTGATCGTAACTTTCCGTTAAAATTGAAAGGGAAGTTTTATCGGAGCGCTATTCGGCCTGCCTTATTATATGGTACAGAATGCTAGGCTCCTAAGAAGCATCATACACAGAAGATGCACGTAGCGGAGATGCGCATGCTTCGTTGGATGTGCGGTAACACTAGAAAAGATAAGGTGCGAAATGAGGATATTCGTGCAAAAGTTGGTGTAGCACCTATGGAGGAGAAGATGCGGGAAAACCGGCTAAGATGGTTTGGTCTTGTGCGACGCAGACCTATGGAAGCACCGGTTCGACGAATAGATACTCTCGATATGGGCAATGGCAAAAGGGCAAAAGGAAGACCGAAGAAAACATGGATGGAGGTGATACGAAACGATATGGTTGCCAAAGGACTCAATGAAAGTATATTGTTCGATAGAAGTGAGTGGAGACAGAGGATTCATGTGCTGGACCCGGCGTGATTCTCATGTTGGTTCATGTAGCCTACCCCATATGCTTGGGATAAAAGGCTCAATTGTTGTTGTTGTTGTTGTTGTTGTGTGATTGTAGACTGGGTCACATCAATGACAGAAGGTTGACGAAGTTACATACAGAAGGATATTTGGATCCGTTCGAATATCAATCATATGCAACTTGTCAATCCTGTCTCAAAGGAAAGATGACAAAGACTCCGTTCACTGGACACGGAGTGAGAGCGAGCTCGCTCTTGGGACTCGTACACAGCGACGTGTGCGGTCCAATGTCTACACATGCCCGAAGCGGTTATTCTTACTTCCTTACTTTTATGGATGACTTTTCAAGGTACGGTTATGTCTTCTTAATGAAACATAAATCCGAAGCCTTTAGAAAATTCCAGGAATATAAGAATGAAGTAGAAAAACAAATAGGAAAAAGTATCAAGACACTGATATCTGATCGAGGTGGTGAATACTTGAGTGCCGAGTTCCTGGATTACTTCAAAGAGAATGGAATTCTCTCTCAGCTTACTTCTCCATACACTCCGCAACATAACGGTGTATCGGAGAGACGGAACCGAACCCTATTGGATATGGTACGTTCCATGAAGAGTAACGTTGAGTTACCGCGATCATTCTGGGGATATGCGCTAGAATCAGCTGCATACCTTTTAAACCGAGTTCCAACTAAGACTGTGCCTACTACACCATATCAGATGTGGTGTGGGAAGAGACCCTATCTTAATCACATTAAGACATGGGGATGTCCAGCTTTTGTCAAAAAGCAGCATGCGGATAAGCTCGAGGCACGCTAAGTACAATACAAGTTTGTGGGATATCCAAAGAACTCCAAGGGATATTTCTTCTATTGCGAAGAGGAACAAAAGGTTTTTGTTTCTCGGCATGCCCACTTCTTAGAAACTCAGTTTTTGGAGAATCAGATAAGTGGGAGCGTAATAGAACTGGAAGAAATTCCAGAACCACGAGCTATTACTGAAAGCTTAGTAGAACCAGAAGGTTCGAAAGATCAGGACATTCCTACGCCGCTCCGCAGAAGTAGTAGGTAGTCTCATCCGCCCGAGAGATACTACAGTTTTCTCATAGACGGGGATAGAGAGGATTGCATCATTGATAGTGATGAGCCGACTAGCTTCCAGCAGGCCATTTAGAGCGTTGACTCGGTAAAATGGCTGGATGCAATGCGGACCGAAATGGAGTCCATGTACACCAACAAAGTATGGACGTTGGACATGGCTCCAGATGGGGTAAAACCTGTAGGATGCAAGTGGATCTTCAAAAGGAAGATTGGTGTAGATGGACAGGTTGAGACCTATAAAGCTAGACTTGTTGCAAAGGGTTTCCGTCAAAGACCTGGCTTGGACTACGACGAAACCTTTTCTCCAGTGGCTATGCTGAAATCCATTCGGATCCTTCTTGCCATTGCTGCCTTCCATGATTATGAGATCTGGCAAATGGACGTAAAAACCGCTTTTTTAAATGGAAATTTAGAGGAGTGTGTCTATATAGACCAGCCAGAGGGTTTCATTCAGAGTGGGAGCAGCGGAAAGGTGTGCAAGTTGCTTAAGTCCATCTATGGACTAAAGCAGGCATCGCGGAGTTGGAACATCTGTTTTGATGAGACGGTCAAAGAATTTGGCTTTATCAAAAATCCAGATGAACCATGCATCTATAGTAGATTTGTAGCGAGAACTGTAGTATTCCTCGTTTTATACGTGGATGACATTATCTTGATAGGAAATGACATTCCTATGCTACAATCTGTCAAAGGGTTCTTGTCACACAGGTTCTCCATGAAAGACCTGGGTGATGCCTCATACATTCTGGGGATCCGGATTTATCGTGACAGATCCAAGAGGATACTGGGACTCTCACAGTCCAGGTACATCGACACCATACTGAAAAGATTCAGTATGGAAGATTCCAAGCGCGGTAATCTACCGGCTTGTCACGGGATCACCCTCTCCAAAGAGATGTCTCCCAAGATTGATTTGGAAAGGGATCGTATGTCTATTATACCCTACGCTTCTGCGGTAGGCTCTATAATGTATGCGATGTTGTGTACCAGACCAGATGTAGTTTATGCACTGAGTGTGGTAAGCCGGTATCAGTCAAACCCTGTAGAGAAACACTGGATAGCGGTAAAGAACATTCTCAAATACCTGAGAAGGACTAAGGAGATGTTCTTGGTGTATGGCGGAAAAGACCTCCAGATCGAGGCCTTTGCTGACTCCAGCTTCCAGAGTGACAAGGATGATTCCAAGTCCATGTCGGGTTATGTCTTTACCCTCTATGGAGGGGCGGTGTGTTGGAAGAGTTCCAAATAGGAAACCATTGCTGACTCGATGATGGAAGCGGAATATATCGCTGCTGCAGATGCCGCAAAAGAAGCTGTCTTGATGAAGAAGTTCCTCACGGAGCTTCAGGTGGTTCCTACCATTGTTGATCCAATACCGCTGTATTGCGACAAAAACGGAGCTATAGCTGTAGCGAAGGAACCCAGGTCCCATCAGAAATCAAGGCACATCTTGAGGCGGTATCTGATCAGGGAGATCGTGGGTCGCCAGGTGATCGAGGTTCGGAGAGTTGCTACGGAAGATAACACTGCTGATCCATTCACGAAGGCCTTACCCCAGACTCAGTTCGAGCGGCTGATCGAGATGATAGGTCTTCGATACGCCAGTACATGGCCTTAGTTCAAGTGGGAGATTGTTAGTGTATATGCCCTAGAGGCCATTACTGCATCATACTAGCATGTATATTACTTAATAGAAGCTTGGGATATTCACAGTTGTATAGACAATCTTGCTCAAAATGGTAGTATGCTACTTGGTTTGTTTCTGCTTTAATGTGTGCATGTTTTTCTTTTAGCATATCGCCTTTACACATTAGTGGAGCCCTTAGGATCTTTTCTTGATTACCAGCGTTGTGATGGCAGTCACACTCGTGGGGGCTGGGTAATCTATAAGCACATCCTTATGCAGGTCCCTAGTCACAGGACTATCAAGACAGGGCATCGATACTCCGGAGTAGACTAGTGTATGCGCTCCTTATCCCAGCTTGGGAGACGGTCTGTCCCACAGCCGTCAGTACGTCATACTTGAGATAGTATGCGGGTGCTTGTTAGGTTACGAGTACACTGGACAGGACTCGTCGGGAACTGTTGGTTGGTATTATACCTATCGTCAGTTATCAGTTCCCAGGTGACATGAGTACAGCTTAGTCCGTTGACTTGACACTTTCACTTCGCCTCGAGTGTGTTCCCACTGTACTTTGATTACTACCCTACCACGGCTCAAAGGAGTCGTGCAAACAGGTAGTTTTTGGGTGCAGTCCCGAAGCACTTGGAGGCAGTGACGGTTAGACAGGATTCGTCTCTCCCGGTATTGGGGGTTGATATCGCGCTGTGTCTAGGAGAGCCATTACACAAAGTCCCTGGCCAGGGTAAGCGAGATAGACTGGTAGGTTTCCAATGTTATCTCAGGTGTTTTGGGATGCACTCCGGCATGACTTGTACCGCTAGTAGGGGACTGACGTTTACCGCCCCTCTAGGCCCGCCATGCGATGTTCTTAGACGAACATACCGGACTGTACAGAGACTGTCACATTCATACTCAGTAGGAGTTCAGATGGGTTTACCTCGTCAGTCTTCTTATCGACATCTACCTGGGGACCGTTACGTACAGCAAGTGCCGCTTGCGGTCTGTGGTTAAACCCACTGCCAGCGTAGTGTCGAGTCTTTAGAGTCCCACATAGAGGGTTATTAGCCTTTGGGCAAAACAGAGTAGAGGTCGCATGGTTTTGCGACAGGGTTCGTTCACATCCGCGCACTTGTGCACGTTTGGTGTCCGGACAGTCATTACTAGCGGGCTCTGGTTTGAGCCGGATCCTAGTATATGTTTTGGGGTTAGTTTTATCTCTTTGTATTCATGTTCCTCGGAACACGAATGCGGGTGTGCATGCACAGTTGTTTGAGGCGGAGGAAGATGATTTTCATTAGGGTTTTGGAACGGGTGCGTATGCACAGTTGACAGTCGTCTTTTTCCAAACCCTAATGAATTTATGATATATCAATTAATAATATTAATTAAATGAAATTGTGTCATGGTTGGGTTTGTTGACTTGTTGACCAAGGTTGACTTGTAGACCTTGGTTGAAACTTTGACCATCATCATTACACATCAAAGATGCTCTTTGATCTTTGCAAAAACCATTTAATGTGAAATGATAATGGTCTCATCAAACCTTCCATCAAATTTTGCATTTTATTAAATTTATTAATTTGATTAAATCACTTATATTGTTATGGTTGTAAAAAACCATCTCATTCTATGATAACAACTCTCTCTCCTCTCTTCATCTTCCTCCTCCTCTAGTTTAAGGAGAATCATTCTCATGAGTTGAGAAACCTCTCCTTGAAGATAAAACACCCAAAGCTACTCTCTACTCTTCCTAAGGTTGAAGGTCTAGCTAGCTGGAGACTTTAGTTTTCTCAAAGTTCGAGAAAGGAGCTCAAGGAAGAAACCCTCAGGTGGATCCATCTTCGACAAGAGAAGGCAACGAGGAAAGCACCATCTGACCACTACAAAGAGTCCAAGAAGAAGGAGTTCAAGTGAGGTATAACCCCTAACCGAGTAGATAACTCTCTCTTGTTAGTTGCTAGTGTGTAGTTTAGCAAAGATCCGTTTTTGTAGTCCATGTTACCTAAGTCTTAAAAATCGTTTTTTACCGTTTCCGCAAGCCCGAAAGAACCGGGAGAGGTAACGTGGACTTACACGGTGTGTTGGAGATAGTGCCCTCAGAGTCAATTATTAGGTCACAGGTACGTGATTGCAATGATTGATGGAGGACCTATCCCGGTAGGACAGTCTTACTCGAGATGATAGTATGCTATCTGGTTTACCTTTATCATCGTGTACTGTTTTAAGGGACCTGACAGATCGCTATTACACGTTGATAGAGCCCCTAGGATTCTTGCTTGACCACCAGCAGTATGAGGGCGATCATATAAGTGGGAGATAGGGTCTATAAGCATATCCTTAAATGGTCCCTAGTCGTGTGAGTTTCGAGACAGGGCATCGATACTCTAGAGTAGACTAGTGTATACAGTCGAGACCCCGACGAGGGGCGGTGGCCGGTCTCACAAGCCACTGGTGTCAGTTGGATCACCTAAGATGTATACAGGTGCTCATTGGGTTATGAGTACACCGGACAGGACTCGCCGGGAACATGCTAGTTAGTCATATACCAGACGTCAGATGGCAGTTCCCTGGTGACATGTATACAGGTTAGTTCATCGACCTTGGGATTGTCATTTGTCTCGTGTGAGTTCCCACTGTACTTTGATTACTACCCTACCACGGCTCAAAGGAGTCGTGCAAACAGGTTTTAGTTGGGTACAGTCCCGAGCCACATGGAGGCAGTGAGCGTATCTTCATGGGTTCGTCTCTCCCGGTATTGGGGGTGAGGTCGGGCTGTGTCTAGGAGAGCCATTACACGAATCCCTCGGCCGAGGCAAGGAGATTTACTGGTAGGTATTCCAGTAGTATCTCAGGGTGTTCTGGGCTACACTCCGACACGACTTGTACCGCTTTTGGGGGTCTGACTTTTACCAACCCCCTAGGCCCGCCATGCGATGCTCATAGACGAACGGACCGGACTGTACGGATATTGTCACTGACAAGCTCAGTAGGGTTGTCAGGCTGAGTTCGCTCACAGACGTCCCTTTTAGTCAATACCTGGTAGCCCGTTACGTATTGGCTTATATCTCTGACGTGCTAGTGGTTAAATCCACAACCAAGATGTTGACGAGTCTTTAGAGTCCCCCACATTCAGTTACTCAGCTTTCGGGCGAAAAGTTATAGAGGTCGTATGGAGATATGGCAAGGTCCGATCAGACACGTGCGGTATTGGACGGATCAGGATCGGACAGTTTGTACTATAGGCCGTATGGATATATGGAAGGGTTCGATCAGATACGTGCGGTATTGCACGGATCAGGATCGAACGGATGTTACTAGCCGGCTTTGGTATAAGCCGGATCCTAGTATAGTACAGTGTGAATTTTGTCTCATTGCATTTGTATTTCGGTCGGAATACAAATGCGGGTGTGTATACACAGTATCGGGGTTTTCCTGTAATTTATTACGGGACCAGTTTTCTGGAGTTGCCAGTTTGCTTTCCGTTTCGGCCGATTTCCTTTGTATCGTTCATTGGCCGAAGTTTGGTGGAGGAGGGCTTATTCGCATTGTTGCAAATAAGCATTTGTGGAGGGGGTCTTTGCCTATCATGATTGCTTGACTTTGTGAGTAATCATGGTTGTAGTAGGTGGGTTTTTGGAGTGTTGGTTTATTAGCTATCATGGTTGTTGATGGTGGTAGGTGGTTGAGTGTGGTTTTGTTTTGGTGACCATATTCTTTCATGATTTCCTTTTGATTCCTCTCACTAGCATGATAGACTTCTCCACTCATTTCTTTTGGTCTCTCCCTCATTCTCACTCTCCCCCTCACCAAGATGGCCGGCCAAGCTATGAAGGGGGCTGTCCCAAATTTTTGGTGTGGGTTTTTGGCTCATTTCATGTTGCAAAAATCCCATAAGATCAATCTCCAAAACTCCAAGTATCATCCCTCCACCAAAATGGCACCTCCATGAACCCCAAAATGAGACTTCTTCACTACACATTCTACAGCAAATCTTGGGCACGTCGACTAGCCAGCTTCGTGCCCGAGTTCCCTCGGCATTGAGGTGGGAGCCCGTAAAAGATGTAGGCGATGTGGTGCACTTCCGGTGACGAGGTGGAGACCGGAGCTTCCGCAGGAGATCGGGACGACGATGAGAAGACCGGAGGACTTGGATCAGTCGGTATATCTTTCTTCCCCATCTTGTAGTTAGCTAGGACTAGTTAATGGTTCGACCCGGGTATTAGTGCGCGGTGGTGCCAGTTCAAGAAAATTTAAAGTTTATCACCGCTTCCGCTTTTGGCCGTCGGATTGACGGCCGGGGCGCCGCCGTGCACTTACAGTGTTATCAAAGCCTCGCCATTAACTTAGTCGAGCTTTGTTTAATGTGTTTACATCTCCAATCGACCAAAATTCCAAAATCCGCAATTTTGTTCACATCAGTTTTCTGTTGAAATTTTTTGGAGTCGAAAATTTTTTCAGGTTGCAGAAAAGTGATGTACTGGAAGATATAAGAGTTCTGTGAAAATTCGATGCACTAACTCCACTGTAGGAGCGCGGAACCGCGGCCAAACACCCCTTTGGGCCGCGGTTCCGCCGCACTATTTTGGGTTCGCTGCATCAAATTTCTATAGTATCTTTTGGGGATGATTATAGGGGTTTTGGAATAATAACATTGGGCCCAGAATTTCTTGATCTGCTACAGTAATGCTTGGGGGCCCACTTGTTAAAATTTGATCAATCGGATATTTTAAACACATTATTTCACAGTATTTACATTATATCTGCGACCGTGAATGTCACTTGATCGGTAAATCCTGTCTAACTGCTATAGCCCGGTTAGACGGATTTGCGAACGTGACTTTCACGTTGATGTTCTGTTTTTGCTGTGATGTTGCGGATCGGTCATGGGGGATAGCCTGGATGCAATGCTAGTACAATTGTGGTTGTATTATGTACATTTGATATTGCGGGGCGAGCGTCCGACATGTGGACTGCCGTCACTGCCTGTTTGTATTATTATTTTGGGGCACGGCCAGGTTGCGGTCGATGTACCCGTTGTATGTATATTTTACTTTCTGTACTAGGATTACCCCGCGGAGGGGTGCACGGATAGCCGGGTTCTAGAGGGCAACAAGCCAGCATCTCATGGCATTGAGACGGAGGGGGCTTCACTCTAGGATTGGCGGGCTATTCGCCGCACTCGTAGGGGGTACAGGTTGACCCAGGAGGGGTGCCTAAGTTACCGGATTCCGTGAAGTGCCGGGTGGTCCATTCACGTTGCTTAAGGGGGCTGCCTCGCTTCAGGTTTTGGCGGGTAACTTGCCGCGCCCGTAGGGGTCTAGGATTTCATTGCGCAGGCTATCCACACAACCAAGGGAACGTCGGGTTTCAGTAGTGGCTCTGTGAAACCCGAGGATCCCAGATATCTGTATTGTTTCTGTGATGTTGTATATTTCTGTGATGTTGCATTTTTATCACGCCATGAGCGAATATTATATATTGGTATATATATATTAGTAGATGTTGTATATGTTTTGCATCCGCGCTAGTCCAGTCCCCGCTCTGTCGTTAGTTAGCTAACCTAACGGGTAATGACGGGACCCAGTGGCGAATGCGGATGGCATATACGTACATCAGTATATTTTCGTTCTTTGTGGTGTGATCAATTGATGGGACTGCATTGATTCGGATCAATGCAAGTTAAAAACAAACCTAATCTGATGTTGTTGGAACACTTTTCAAAAAGCTGTTATTGCAAGGACGTTCTCTTTTGTTTTGCACCGTGGTATTCATTTGGAATATCCTGCTCCTCAGTCGACGAGGCAAGGGCCGAGATCCCTTCACCGGGAGTGACCCCTTGGACAAAAAGTTTGCGTCAGGGCAATGACTTCACTATAGCCGATTACTTTTGCTTTGCATCGTGGTATTCAGTTGGAATATCCTGCACCTCATTCTACGGGGAAAGAGCCGAGATCCCTTCACCGGGAGTGACCTCTTTAGCAATGGTTTTCGTCACTATATTTTTAAAAGCTATCAGTTCCTTCAACGTTATCAAGTTCTTTACGTTAAAGGTTTTCGCCAGAAACCATTCGTAGCCCTCCGTCGTTTCATATGGATAGTCAATAGTATTCAAGCTGTGTTTGTTGGCCAAAGTCAAGGCACAGTGTTTGGTAGCTGTTGGTTATTCATATGCAGCATAGATAGATGCGTTGGTTTGGAACAGTCGTATAGCCTTGTTGGCCAAAGTCAAGGGCTTGTGCGGGTGGATTCGAATCAACCTGGAGAATGACGGGTAGAACTTGACATGTGACTTATGATTTGTTGGCCAAAGTCAAGGTCATAAGAGCATGGGGCAAAAATCACATCGGGAGTTTCAAAAGAACTGAAACTTGCTAGATATGCGCATACCTTCTGGAGTGTGATGACGTGAGCGGATTCCGTCACGTTATCATGCGATGATAGTTGGATCCCGATTCCCACTGATGAGTTAGTTTACTCCTCGGGTAATCCCGACTAATTCTTCTTTCAGGTTTGGAGGAGAATTTGACGGTACAGTGGGAGGTTTCCAGATTAGATAAATTGGTAACCATTCTGATCTAGGTTAGAGTGCACGCTGAGTGTTTCTTTTCTCTCTCTCTTTGGCAGCGACCATTGACCCGACCCTAAGACTATGACTCAGAGACCAAATTAACCGAACCTTCTTTAACACTGGCTTTTGGATTGTCAGAGTTGCAAACCTCATTGCCACTCCTGCTTTTACCCTTTTCTCCAGGACACCCCGTATTACTACGAACATCCACTTCCATTGGACAAAAACCATCGTATGGTTAGATACGAACTCGAAGGAATTTATTCGAGGATGGTTTCAGGTTCTGGAGAAAACGGATAGGATTATTCAGTTGTCTTTTCCTTTTACCTTCTCTCAAGTTGTGAGTACTCATTGGTTTAGGAGATAGTACACCTATTACGCAAATTGGATAGTCTTCTTCCAAACCATAGGCAGGTGCCGACCGGTAGGGAATGAAGAAAACCAATTAGCCTAACGATGGTGTACAGAAGGTATTAAGTTCAGACAAAGCAAGGGATTAGTAAGAGGGCAAAGTAAATTGCGACTGCTATTCACGACCAAACCAAGTATTCCTTCGCCAATCCTAAATCACCTTTGTATTTCTCCAGGACACTCCGTATCACTACGAAGATCCACAGTTTATTGGATACTCCATCGTATGGTTATATACGAACTCGAAATGAACTTGTTCCAGTTCGGGGATGGATTCTGGTTCAGGAGAAATAGGAATAAGATTTATTCAGGTGTCTTTTATCTTCACCTTCTCTCGCATTGCGAGTGTTCCTAGGATTAGGACAGTACACCCATTATGCTTATTGGATAGTCTTCTTCCAAACCATAGGCTGGTGCCGAACCGTAGGGAAGGAAGAAAACCATTTGGCCTAAAGGGGTGTGCAGAAGGTAAAGACTAAAGACATATGAAGGGATTTGGAGAGGTGGAAAATAACTATACGGTTACAGTTGTGAATCTGGAAGAGGCATTACTAGGAATACCAGGATACCCCATCGAGACATTTCAATATTTCAGTTTCACTGTATAATGTTAAAAGAAAACTGATTTCCCGATTAAATACTTACTCCAGGGTATGTATTTACCAGGTTTGATTCTCACATCTGTATGGTTTTACAGATGATGAGTGGGAGTAAATTATTGGGAATTGGGTGATCATCCTCATTATATCGGGATTCGTTGTAATCGGTGATATTTGAGGAAGTCACCTGGGTAATTTGCCGGTCGGCAAATATTTGGTTTTGAATATCCGCTGTTATGCACCAATTTCAAATTGATATATCTGTACGTCTATTTTCATAGAGTGAGATATACCTTTCTGAAATTATGTCTACGACATTTACCTATATCAGTGGATGGTTAGGTAAGGAGCATTAAACATCGGTGTAATTCTTCTTAACCATAAGTACAGTTTTCAACCTACGACACACAGTGAATGAGTTATCAGACTCAAGGGACTTATACAGAGTATTGTATGTTGTCCAGGGTCCATCAGGACAAAGGGGTTGGTCCTCGTACTATATTCGGTTTACTTATGACTTCTCTAGTTTTTAAGACAGGTGTTTCGTGGAAACACAGGGTCCGAATTTTGAGAAGTTATAGGTATTTGAATAGAGTAGAGAACCAGGTGTAGCAAGTATCGGGATTCTTCAAAGTGATCGAAGATGTAGATACTTGTGTATGGTATTCAGTTGATAGTAATGATTAAGAGAACTTGCTTCTCTTTCAGGTTACTCATAATTGGAAATGCTCCTAAGTTGTGTAACGTTGATCGGCCTCCTTCCATTTAGTTGACATGCACTGGAGACAGCTGCATGATTTGGATCTGGTTCAATTAAATCAGTGCCTCTGTTTCTATATTGGATATAGAACAGTTCATATCTTAACGATGTTAAGGTACGGGGAGTTGTCCGGCTTATGATTAAAACCAGACTCTGGATAACTCAAGGCACGTTTCTGTAATGGCTGTTTGTGGGTTGACCCAGGCTATGACGAGGGTCGATTTTCTACCATCTGGATGAACAATAGCAATATTGTTTTAGACTCGCCACAGTTTTATTAAAAATGGATTTTTTCAGAAAACAGTAGTGGGAGTATGGTAGAACTGGAAGTGATTCCAGAACCACAAACGATTACTGAAGATTTGATAAGGAACCTAAAGGTTCAATCCGGATTGACATTCCATTGGCCACTCCGCAGATAAGGTGGGTAACTTCAGGCACCCGAGAGGTACTACGGTAGCCTCAAGGACGGTGACAGGGAAGTTCTTGTTTACCCACACTTGCCATTGCTGTTGTTCCAGGCTGCGAGACCCAGTGGGAGGATGAGTATAGCGTCGTTCTAAACTAGCTTTAGAAGTGCAGGTCTATATGACTCTACCAGAGGGTTGTCGTAGTCAGTGGGAGCAGCGGAAGCATTGGTGGACAGGTAGCTTATGTCTATTTATAGACTAAAGCAGATATAGAGGAGATAGATCATCTATTTCTGACGTGACAGTCATGGGTTTGACTTCATCAGAATAGGGATGGATCTGTTGAGAAGGTAGTTGGGTGTGATATCCTGGTATTTGGATGACATACACAGAGTAGGAAAGGAAACTCCTATACTACAATCGGTTATGTTTTGGTCGTCACACAGTGGTTTCTCCACAAAGGAAATGAATTTTATATCAGACATACTGGTTACTAGATCTATGGTTTTAGATCTAGATTTGGGTAGTCTCCCAATCTGGGTACTTAGACAGCATTCTAAGGGTATTTAGAATGGACGACTCCTGGCACAGTAGTGTACCTGCAGGTAATGGAGTCACCCTCTCCAAAGGTGTCTTACAGACTAAAGGGGAGAGGGATGTGCATGATTGGCAGATCACTTGCTCAGGCAATTGAGTCAATCATGAGATGTCAAGTACCACACCAGATGTTGTTCTTGCACTAGATGCAATAAGTTGACATTGATCCAATCCTGGAGAAACAGTCGGAAGCAGTTTTAGAACTTAAGTGAATGTTCTAGGTATATGATAACGACAGCCTCATTCGGGAGACAGTTATCATTCCAGGCTTCCAAGGTGACATGGACGACAAGGAGGTTGTCAGAGTTATAGTTCTCCTTCTGACGAAGGGCAGTATTTTGGACAGGTGGTCCAAGGCAATACTGAGGGAGGCATGGCGCAAGATACTGATTAAGTTCAGTTGATGATACAGTCTAAGAAGTTTGGATTTGGAGTTCATTTATGAGCTATGTCCCATCAGACATCCAGACATATTCTAAGACAGGTATTGCTCATTTCAGAGATGGCTTTCTCCGCGAACTTGAGATATAGAGAGACATAGAAAGATACAACAAAGCGGATCCACTCACTGAGGCTATTCCTCGAACGCAATAGTTTCGCAAACGAGCTTTGTGAGACTGACTAGTAGAGGAGTTGGGTGTTCGGTATCACACGGGCTGTGAGTATGCGACATCGCAATAATTAGCCTTGAGTGCAAGTGGGAGATTGTTGGAGATAGTGCCCTCAGAGTCAATTATTAGGTCACAGGTACGTGATTGCAATGATTGATGGAGGACCTATCCCCGTAGGACAGTCTTACTCGAGATGATAGTATGCTATCTGGTTTACCTTTATCATCGTGTACTGTTTTAGGTGACCTGACAGATCGCTATTACACGCTGATAGAGCCCCTAGGATTCTTTCTTGACCACCAGCAGTATAAGGGCGATCATATAAGTGGGAGCTGGGGTCTATAAGCATATCCTTGAATGGTCCCTAGTCGTGTAAGTTTCGAGACAGGGCATCGATACTCCAGAGTAGACTAGTGTATACAGTCGAGACCCCGACGAGGGGCGGTGGCCGGTCTCACAAGCCACTGGTGTCAGTTGGATCACCTAAGATGTATACAGGTGCTCATTGGGTTATGAGTACACCGGACAGGACTCGCCGGGAACATGCTAGTTGGTCATATACCAGACGTCAGATGGCAGTTCCCTGGTGACATGTGTACAGGTTAGTTCATCGACCTGGGGATCGTCATTTGTCTCGTGTGAGTTCCCACTGTACTTTGATTACTACCCTACCACGGCTCAAAGGAGTCGTGCAAACAGGTTTTAGTTGGGTACAGTCCCGAGCCACATGGAGGCAGTGAGCGTATCTTCAGGGGTTCGTCTCTCCCGGTATTGGGGGTGAGGTCGCACTGTGTCTAGGAGAGCCAATACACGAAGCCCTCGGCCGAGGCAAGGAGATTTACTGGTAGGTATTCCAGTAGTATCTCAGGGTGTTTTGGGCTACACTCCGACACGACTTGTACCGCTTTTGGGGGTCTGACTTTTACCAACCCCCTAGGCCCGCCATGCGATGCTCATAGACGAACGGACCGGACTGTACGGATATTGTCACTGACAGGCTCAGTAGGGTTGTCAGGCTGAGTTTGCTCACAGACGTCCCTTTTAGTCAATACCTGGTAGCCCGTTACGTATTGGCTTATACCTCTGACGTGCTAGTGGTTAAATCCACAACCAAGATGTTGACGAGTCTTTAGAGTCCCCCACATTCAGTTACTCAGCTTTCGGGCGAAAAGTTGTAGAGGCCGTATGGAGATATGGCAAGGTCCGATCAGATACGTGCGGTATTGCACGGATCAGGATCGGACAGTTTGTACTATAGGCCGTATGGATATATGGCAGGGTTCGATCAGATACGTGCGGTTTGCACGGATCAGGATCGAACGGATGTTACTAGCCGACTTTGGTATAAGCCGGATCCTAGTATAGTACAGTATGAATTTTGTCTCATTGCATTTGTATTTCGGTCGGAATACAAATGCGGGTGTGTATACACAGTATCGGGGTTTTCCTGTAATTTATTACGGGACCAGTTTTCTGGAGTTTCCAGTTTGCTTTCCGTTTCGGCCGATTTCCTTTGTATCGTTCATTGGCCGAAGTTTGGTGGAGGAGGGCTTATTTGCATTGTTGCAAATAAGCATTTGTGGAGGGGGTCTTTGCCTATCATGATTGCCTGACTTTGTGAGCAATCATGGTTGTAGTAGGTGGGTTTTTGGAGTGTTGGTTTATTAGCTATCATGGTTGTTGATGGTGGTAGGTGGTTGAGTGTGGTTTTGTTTTGGTGACCATATTCTTTCATGATTTCCTTTTGATTCCTCTCACTAGCATGATAGACTTCTCCACTCATTTCTTTTGGTCTCTCCCTCATTCTCACTCTCCCCCTCACCAAGATGGCCGGCCAAGCTATGAAGGGGGCTGTCCCAAATTTTTGGTGTGGGTTTTTGGATCATTTCATGTTGCAAAAATCCCATAAGATCAATCTCCAAAACTCCAAGTATCATCCCTCCACCAAAATGGCACCTCCATGAACCCCAAAATGAGACTTCTTCACTACACATTCTACAGCAAATCTTGGGCACGTCGACTAGCCAGCTTCGTGCCCGAGTTGCCTCGGCATTGAGGTGGGATCCCGTAAAAGATGTAGGCGATGTGGTGCACTTCCGGCGACGAGGTGGAGACCGAAGCTTCCGCAGGAGATCGGGACGACGACGAGAAGACCGGAGGACTTGGATCAGTCGGTATATCTCTCTTCCCCATCTTGTAGTTAGCTAGGACTAGTTAATGGTTCGACCCGGGTATTAGTGCGCGGTGGTGCCAGTTCAAGAAAATTTAAAGTTTATCACCGCTTCCGCTTTTGGCCGTCGGATTGACGGTCGGGGCACCGCCGTGCACTTACACGGTGTTCCGCCTTAGTGCACTTCGTCGACGGCATCCGGGGGGTGCGGCCGTCTACTAAAGTTTATGACGAGCATTCGATCAGGATGTCGGGAATTTTGTTGAATTGTCCGACTGATTATTGAAAAGAGTTTTCGATAATGAGACTAAAATGCGGGTTTTATAATTGTTAGGCATGCGATGTCTAAGGAATTCATTTCGTTAGGCATGAGATGTCTAAGGCGGTTGCGAATTCCAACTGTTGTAGTTTTAAACTTTCTTTTCTGCGACCGTAAGTATAATATGTGATATCGCCAGTTTCGTTGCTATATGTCAATGACAATTGGGATTGGCATATTTACTTACGTTGATGACATGTGATGTTATGTGTTGCTGGATATGTAATATTGGATCGTCGTGTTTGAATAGCCGGGGTTTTTTTTATGTGAGATGAGTGCTTTTCATTTTCATTCATGTAAAAACTTGTATGTAATATTCTTTTATTGGGGCACTTCTGGGCTGAGGATGATGTCGCAATTGTATATTATTTACTTTTCCGCATTAGGATAGACCCAAGGAGGGTAGCACAAGTAACCGGATTCTAGGGGTCTAGTGGGATACCATCTCGAGGAGTCGAGTCTGGGTCTCCTAACTTTAGAATTGGTAGGGTTTCTTGCCGCTCTCGTAGGGGTCTAGGGGTGTGGGATTGGCTATTCATCATGACCGTAGAATCCGTGTTTTATAGGGGCTCAAAATAAAACACGGACGTCCTAGTATATCCAATATTTCATATGTTGTTTTCTGCTGCGTTATCTGTGATGTGATCATGTGATATGTTTAGATAGATATTGTATATAGTATATATGATATATTATATAGACGTTGCTTATATTTTACACCCGCACTAGCCTTGCCCCGCTCTGCCGTTAGTTACCTAACCTAACGGTGCAGACGGGACATCGAGGCGAATGCGGATGGCATAAGTGTACGTTGTATTCATCTGTGATGTTTTGGTGGACTTAAATGATGGGACATTCATTAATGAGATTAATGAAAGAAAATAAACCTAAAATGATGTTGTGGAATTGAATTTCAAAAATCAGGTAGCTCTAGTTGTTGCTTTGCATAGCGGTGTTCCTTGTAGAACATCCAGTACCTTATTCGATAAGGAAAGAGCCGAGATCCCTTCACCGGGAGTGAGCTCTTTAGCAATAACTAGCAGATGCTACAACCTTCGGTTTGTCTTTTGACTGCTTTTCTAGTTCTTTCTTTGCATAGTGGTATTGTGAATATACTGCAACTTATTCGATGAGGAAAGAGCCGAGATCCCTTCACCGGGAGTGACCTCTTTAGCGAAACTAGCAAAAGCCTAAAATCACTTCATTTAAAAACCATTTGATTCTGCTGCGAGATCAAGTTCAAAGCGTTAAAGGTTCTCTTAAAAACCATCCGCAACCCTCCGCCATTTTAGGAAGTAGAGTACTTAGTATTCGTGCTGTGTTTGTTGACCATAGTCAAGGCACAGTGTACGTAGCTAAGTGATGTCTTCCTACATAGCATATGATGCGATTAGTTAGGACAGTCGCGTGACTTTGTTGACCTTAGTTAAGGGTCATGTGGGTGGGTCTAATTAATCACGAAATGACGGGTAGAGCTTGACTAGTGCTTATAATTTGTTGACCATAGTTAAGGTCATAAGTGCTAGGGGTAAAAACCATTATCGGGAGTTTCAAGTGTTGAAATTTGCAATGAGATTGCATACCTTCTATTTGATAGTTGGATCCCGATACCCACTGCGAGTAATTTTTACTCCTGGGAGAGTTTTGCACTTTACAATTAGCCAATCAAGTAGGTTTCTAGAAAGGTGTCAACGGGGTTACGCCCCTGGAAAAACGAGGTTTATTTTAATTAGGTCCGTGCGAAAGCACGGGGAACCTCCCTCAAAGTACCGGCACTGGCCTGGCTGAAAGATTGGTGAACTTGTAGAGTGTAATTAATCCCGGTTAGTCTTTCCTTTTAGGGTTTGAAGGAGGATTTGATAAAAACAGTGGGAGCCATCCTGATTAGATAAAATATATAACCAATCTAATCTTACAAGAGTGCACGCAGAGTGTTTTCTTCTCTCTCTCTCTCTCCAGGTAGCGAACATGTCACGGTTTTTCCATTTTTGAGTTGATCGACGATGTCCTTAATCAAGATAATAATATGAACGTTTTGACCGAACCCGCTTGTTATACTGAGCTGGGGAACGTTGGTCCTGCTCCAACTTATAATTGTTATAAGACCGAGCAGGAAATAGGGGAATACCAGGATTCCCATGCCGCCCAAACGAAGAAAGTGCATTATGATGCATCTTCTTCGGGTGTGTTCATTACAAAGAACAGTTTCTCTGTTTCCTCTACGTCCTGGGTATTAGATACCGGATCAGGATCCCGCATATGTAATCTGTTACATGGGCTACAGAAAGGTAGAGAACTGAGAACGGGTGATGAGTTTCATAAGACAGAAAACGGTGCAAGTGTTGCAGCCAAGTCTGTTGGTCACTATCACCCAGTATTACCAGAATACATTGATTCTGAATGAATGTTATTAGATACCGAACCTGATATACAACATCATATCAGTCTCTTTATTAGTAAAGAAAGGATATAATTTTGTATTGTTGGATAATGTTTTGAACATTTCCTATATCAAGAGTTGATCGGCTCAGGCACGTTATCTAAAAGCATTGACGTTCTAAATCAAACTACAGTTCTTAGTATACAGAACACACACGAGAGGAAGAGTTCAGAAATGAACAAATCCTTCTTGAGGCATTGTAGACTAGGTCATATCAATGCGACCCGACTAGCTAAGTTACATTTAGATGCATATTTAAATCATTTTAAATTTACATCTTGTGAAACCTGCCAGTCATGTCACAAAGATAAGATGACCATAGCTCCTTTACTGGAAACAGAGAGAGGGTCAGTGAACCCTTGGGAACGATACATAGTGATGTATATAGGTCCCCAGTCTGCATATGCCAGGACTGATTCTTTGTACTTCCTTACATTCACTGATGATCTCTCAAGATTCGGACACATGTTCCTGTTGAAACACAAGTCCGAAACTTTTGAGATAATCATGCGAATATAAGTTAGAAGTAGAGAACCAAAAATGGGTATAAGTATTATGTCCTTTGATGTGATCAGGGAGGAGAATACTTGAGCACGGGATTCCTGGACTATTCTAAAGGAGAATGAGATTCTCTCTCAGCATTACTCCTCCATATACACCACATCACGTCGGTGTATCGGGGCGGAGAAATCACACCCTATGTGATATGGTGCGCTCTATGATGAGTACTACTGAGTTTACTATTTCCTTTTGGGAGTTATGCACTTGAGAAGGTGCATACCTATTGAATAGGGTTCTAATCAGATCACTGCCTACCACTCCATATGAGATATGGTATGGGAAGAGCCCATCTCTTAAGCAAGTTAAGATTTGGGGTTGTCCGGCCTATGTCAAAAGAAAAATCCGGACAAGATCGAAGCAAGGTCAGTTCTGTAGAACTGGAAGGAGTTCCAACTATACAAACTACAGCTGATGATTTGGTAGAACCAAAGGGTTCAATAGTCCCCGACGAACCTCAGCCTCTCCGCCGATCTAGCAGGGTTCCTCATCCGCCTGAGAGATACTTTGGTTTCTCGATGACAGTGGGAGCGAGGATTGCATCATGAGATGATGACCCAACTAGTTTCGAGCATGCCATCAAGAGTGGGGACTCTATAAGAATGGCTAGATGCTTAGCGATCTGAGATGGAATCCATGTACACCAACAAAGTATGGACTTTGGTTGCTATGTCTGAAGGGTTAAATTCCCATTAGGAGCAAGTATATCTTGAGAAGATTACTTGGTGTAGATGGAAAAGTTGAGACTTTCAAAGCTAGACTTGTTAAAGGTTTTCGTCATCGACCAGGCGTGGATAATGATGAAACCTTTTCCAGTGGCTATGCTTAAGTCCATCCGGATCCTACTTGCCATTGCTGCATACCATAACTGCAATATCTGGTGGTTGGGTGTCATGACTGCTTTTCTAAATATTGATTTAAAAGAGAGCGTCTAGAAGTACACAGCCAGAAGGCTTCGTAGACAGTGGGAGCAGCGAAAACGTGTGCAAGATATTTTATGTGACAAAGCAGGCATTGCGGAGTTGGAACGTCTGTTTTGATGTGGTAGTCAAAGAGTTTGACTTCATCAAAATAGTAGATGAACCTTGTATATAAAAAAAGGTAGTAGAGAGTAAGGTAGTCATCCTCGTATTGTACGTGGACAACATACTCTTGATAGGAAAAGAGTTTCCTATGCTACGCACGGTCAATCTCCTCTTATCACAAGGATTCTCCAAATAGGATAAAAGTGATACCTCCTAAATCCTGGGTTTTGGATCTATGAGATAGATCTAAATGGATATTAGGATTCTCACTAGGTGTAGTGAGATGGTATCAGTTGATCCTGGGGAGAATTAGTGGAAAAGTTCCAGGGTGATAAGGACGACTGAATGTCAGTCGCAGGCATTGTCTTTACCCTCAGTGGAGGGACGGTATGTTGGAAGAGTTCCAAGCTAGATACCGTGGCAAACTAGATGATAAAGGCTGGTGACATCGCTATCAAAGATATTACCAAAGAGGCAGTTTGGGTGTATATTAGTTCATGAGATGAACTAGGTTCCTACCATTGTATGACAATGGAGGTGAGGCTTTGGCCCAGGAACGACGGTCCCATCAGTGACCCAGACATATTCCAATGCAGTATCACCCGATCATGGAGATAGTTGATCTCCATGGTGATCGAGGTTAGGAGAGTAGACTCAGAGGAAAACACGGCGGATCCACTCACAAAGGCCTTTTCCCAGAGAGAGACTTATATGAGATGGTTGAGTATGAGATACTGCAACCACTGCTACAGATGGCCCTAGTGCATGTGGGAGATTGTTGGTTATATGTATGCCCTAGAGGCCATTACTGTACATGAGATGTATATTGTAGTGGATGCTGGGACATATATAGGTAGGACTTTCTTGCTCGACATGATAGTACGCTCTCTGGTTGCTCTTTATCTTAACATGTATACTTGCTGTCTCTCTATTAAATGTTGATAAAGCCCTTAGGATGTGTACTCGACTTCCAGGACTATGATGTAGATCATACTAGTGGGGCCTGGGTAGTCAATGAGTACATCCTTTAATGTTCCTAGTCGTGGGAATATCGAGACGGGGCATCGATATTCCAGAGTAGACTAGCGTATATCTTCTCGACCCATGTGATGGGTGATGGATGATCCCATATCCATTGGTGTTTGACATCAGAGACGGTATGCGGGTGCTCAGTGGAGACTGGGTACATTGAACGGACTCGCCGAGAACTCCCAGATGGTATTATACCTCACGTCAGATGGCAGTTCTCTGGTGACACTGGTACAGCTTAGTCTGTTGACCCGAGATCGTTATAGAGTCTTGTGTGTCTCCCACTGTGCTTTGATTTCCACCCTACCACGGCTCTACTGAGTCGTGCAAACAGGTGGTTTTTGGGTACAGTCCCGATTCACAAGGAGGCAATGAGCGATTGGAGGGGATTCGTCTCTCCCGGTATTCGTGGTTGATGTTGCGCTATGCTCGACTGGCCATAACTGGAAATCCCTGGCCAGGGTTGCAGAGATTTACTGGTAAGTGTTATCAGTAGTTTCATGCTTGTTGTGGACCTTACATCGGCATGACTTATCAAGCTACTGGGGTCTGACGTTTACCACCCCTAGGCGAGATATGCGACATATCAGACGAACAAACCAGACTGAGCGGTAAGTGTTACTGATTAGATTCGCAGGAGTGTGAGTAGGCTTGCTTGTTGATCTTTTGATCGCTCAATACCCGGGTGGCCGTTACGTTTAGCAGACCGCTTGCGGCTTGTGGGTGATTGATATGATCACCACCTACTGCCGGCGTATTGACGAGTCTTTAGAGTCCTACACAGAGGTTTCCTGGCTCAAGCGAAACGAAATAGGAGCGCATATGAGATATGTGCGGGACCGAGAATAATACCAGTATGTGATACTGTATTCTATTCTCGCGATTTGTATCGTCGGACGGTTATATGAGACATAGCCGGGTTACCGAATCAAGTGTTGATTCGATATATTGATACACTATATATTAGTCGGTTATATGCGATATGACCGGATCTTTAAATCAAGTGTTCATTTAATGATTTAATGTATAATTATATATTTGATATATTACTTTACATTAACTAGTATTTGTTCACTTAAGATTGACTTTCTCACTTTATGTACACAAGTTGTATATGTGATATATGTTTGTGCACTAGTTTGCATCATGATTGATGATACATGCAAACATGGGTGTGTGTGTGACATACACCATGTTAATTATAATTTTGGTTTTTATTTATCTTAATTATTCAAAATGGTGGCTTCTTTTGTCACGGCTTGAAGCTTCATGAAGCTTGAAGCAACTTTGACAAAGTCCACCCATTTTGTCTTGATTAAGATATTCATTAACCAAACCATTATAATTAACTATGGTTTTGTCTCTACAAAGGTTAGCTCACCCATGGTTGCATTATGATAGACTTCACTTGATTATTCTTTTTAAATAATTCTTATTCTTTTCTTTCTTCTTCTTCTTCAGAAAAGTTTGCTAGAAAAATTTCAAGTGAAGAAAAAGGGTGAAAAACCCAAATCCAAAGTGAACCCACTTCCTACTTCATCATCCTCTACTACTTTCCATTTAGTTTAGGGTGTTCTCTTGACAAAGTTCATGACCTAGTGAAGATGGAGCTTGAGTTTGAATCTCCTTGACGTAGATCATCTTCGGCCTCGAAGTCAACGACCTAGCCCACTCATTTCTCCGAGGAAACCATCGCTAGAGTCCGGGATTATGATGATCGCAGCGAAGGGACGTCAACACGGAGCTTTAGAAGTGAAGGACCGGATCTACAAAGGTTGTAATCGCTTTCACTTGTAGTTAAAGAGTTTAACTTGTTAGTGTATATGCCCTAGGGGCCATTATTGTATCATACTAGTTTGTATATTACTTAATGGAAGCTTGGGATATTCACATGTATATAACAGTCTTGCTAAACATGGTAGTATGCTACTTGGTTTTTCCTATCTTAATATATGAGTATACGTATTGATAGAGCTCTTAGGATCTTGCTTGACTTACCAGCGTTGTGATGGCAGTCACACTAGTGGGGGCTGGGTAGTCTACAAGCATATCCTTATTCAGGTCCCTAGTCGTTGGATTATCGAGATGGGGCATCGATACTCCAGAGTATACTAGTGTGTACGCTTCTCATCCCAGTTGAGGAGATGGTCTGTCCCACAGCCGTCAGTACGTCGTACTGGAGATAGTATACAGGTGTTTGTTGGGTTACGGGTACACCGGACATGACTCACGGGGAACTGTTGGTTGGTATTATACCCATCGTCAGTTAACAGTTCCCAGGTGTCATGAGTACAGCATAGTCCACAGACTTGACACTGCTGCTTCTCCTCGAGTGTGTTCCCACTGTTCTTAGATTGCTACCCTACCACGGCTCAAAGGAGTCGTGCAAACAGGTAGCAGTTGGGTGCAGTCCCGAAGCACTTGGAGGCAGTGGCGGTTAGATAGGATTTGTCTCTCCCGGTATTGGGAGTTGATATCGCGCTGTGTCAGAGAGCCATTATGCAAAGTCCCTGGCCAGGGCAAGCGAGATTTGCTGGTTGGTTCCAGTAGTTTCACAGGGTATAATGGGCTTCGCTCCAACATGAATGGTTCCGCTTTTATGGGACTGACGCTTGCCGCCCCCTAGGCCGGATATGCGATAGTCTTAGATGAACAGATCGGACTGTACGGATATTATCACATCAGACTTAGTAGGAGTTCGGATGGGTTTCCTCATCGGCCTTCTTATCGACATCTACCTGGGGACCGTTACGTACAGCTAGTGCCGCTTGCGGTCTGTGGTTAAACCCACTGCTAGCGTAGTAGTCGAGTCTCTAGAGTCCCACATAGAGAGTTTTCCTACTCCAGGCGAAACGATATAGAGGTCGTATGGTTTTACGCCAAGGGTTCGGACACATACGTGTGTTTACGCACGTACGACTTTCGGACAGTTTTTACTAGTCGGCTTTGGTTTAAGCCAGTTACTAGTATCCGGTTATTGGATTTATACAGTCTAAAGTTTTTCCGTGTTTTTACGGATAGGAGGGGCGTTCTAGTAATTGCGCGAGAAGCTTCTAGAAGATGGTGACTAAGGGGGTTAAGGTGGCATATACATTGAAAGAGATTAGTGAGTCATATGGATGATTCATCCATGTCATTAATGCATCATAAATGATTAATGACTTATGGAGATGAATCACCATTAGATATTTATCAAGCTTGGTTGTAAATCATTTTCTTTTCTTTTCTTGAAAAACAATAATGCTTGATATATATTATGATAGCTCATTTTCTCATTTTATTATTATGTTCATCTTCTCTCTCCTCAAGCTCTCTCTCTTCAAACCCTAATTCTCCCCTCTCATGTGTTGAGTACAAGGATTAGTTAGACTAATTAAACCATAACCCTCACTCTATATCATCTAGGTACTTTGATTAGCACTTAAAGAAACCTAGTTCCCTCAAGTTTAGTGACAAAGCTTGGAGTAAAGCTCTCGGGTGGATCGTCTACTACTTCGAGAAGGCCGAGGAGGAGGTGGAGTTCGTAAAGGCGAAGGACACGGTTCTTTAGGTATAATCCCTTTACATAGTAGTTGTTAACTTCTATGTTTTATGTTAGTTATTGTTTAGCTTCGATTCATGCGGTTAGTCGATGTTTACGCTTTAAACAAGTTCGTTTTTAAATTTTCCGCCTCCCCACAAGTATTGGGGTGTTGTACGTCGACTTACAGTGGTATCAGAGCCTCGCTAAACAATAAATAACTCATTAGCAAAGTCGTAAAATATTCGAAAGCAAAACGAACCAAAAAACGACATCGATATCACTACTTTCTGTCGAATTTTAAACAGGCTCTAAAAATTTTTCAGGGTGCTTCAGAATAACCTACAGAGAACTTTAAGAAAACTGGTGAAAAATAGGATCCTGAATCATCCAAACGATCGCGGAACCGCGGCGGATCCCACCGATCCGCCGCGGATCCGCGGCCGAGTTGGGGCCGATTCAACCCATTTTCCGCCAGTAATTCTTCTGTGATATTTTTGTGTTTTCTGGGATGTTTATTTTTCTGCTCAAGTCTCAGGTGCACAGAGAAGTATTGGAGTAGAATCTAATGTGTTTGCACGATCAAAATTTTGCGATGTTTGCTAATTTGATTATATCTGTGTTTGTATAATGTGTTCGTAAACCTCCCCTAACTGCTAGTATGTCAATTGGCAGGGGGTTGCACATTTCTGTAATGGTTTTTACTGTTTGTGGATGTGAACTGTATTGGACTGTTGTGATGATTAGACGGGGTTTGTGATGGGTTATTATTTTAATTCATTCAATGTAAATGAAATTTGTTGTAATATTATTTTGCGGGGCACATCCAGGTTGCGGTTGTAGCCACCGTTGTATTATTTTATTTTACTGTTTTTGCTCCTAGGATAGACCCAAGGTGGGGTGCACAAACTACCGGGTACTTTTAAGTGTTTAGTGGCCTACTCACTTTGTTGAGGGAGACCGCTTCACTTCGGGTATTTGGCGGGTAGTTTGCCGTACCCGTAGAGGTCTAGGGTGGTGTAATGGCTATTCATCGCAACTGTGTAATCCGTATTTTGTTGCAGGCTCTAAACAAACGAGGATTGCTTGCAAATCCAATAAAGTTCATATGAGATCTGGAATGCCTATTATTGCGTCTGACGAATGTGCAATATCTATATATGATAGCTATTTAGACGTCACTTATGTTTTACACCCGCGCTAGCCCAGCCCCCGCTCTTTCGTTAGTTAAGGAACCTAACGGGTGATGACGGGACCCCGTGGCGAATGCGGATGGAATAAGAGGACGTTGTATTTTCGTTGTTTTCTGCAATGATAGGTTAATGATGGGACGCATTATATATATAATGCAAAGAAAATAAACCAAAAGTTTAATCGTTGGAATAATTTAAAAGGAACCACTCGGTTATTTTAAAACAGATGATATTTTTTAAATTGCGGAGCTTTAACCACTCCTTTTAAAAGCTATCAGGTTCCTTCGGTTATATCAAGTTCACTACGTTCACGGTTTCGCCAAAACCATTCGTAGCCCTCCGTCATTTCATCTGCGTATTCAGTAGTATTCAAGCTATGTATTTTGACCCAACGCCAAGGCATAGTGTTTGGTAGCTACAGGATATTCATTTGTTGCATAGATAGATGAGTTAGTTTGGGACAGTCGTATTATCATTTTGGCCGAACGTCAAGGATATATACGGATGGGTTCAAATTGACAAGATAATGATGGGTGGAACTTGACATGTGACTTATGACATTTTGACCTAACGCCAAGGTCATAAGAGCATGGGGCAAAAATATATATCGGGAATTTCCAAAGAAACTGAAATTTGCAAAGAGTTGCATACCATTTGGAGTTTGATGAATGTTGGTAGGATTCCTTCAACATTATCATACAATGATATTTGGATCCCGATCCTACTATGAGTATATGCTACTCATCAGGATATTCGTCACTTAATGATCAATGCTATAAACCAAGTAGGTGTCAAGAAAGGTGTTAGTGGGGTTACGCCCCCAGAGAAAAGAGGTTATTTAATTAAGGAACTTCGCGAAAGCGTTGGAAAACCTCCCTCGAAGTATCGACACTAGCCTGGCTAAACAGTTAAGCAAGTATTGTACGGTGAGAATAGTCCTGGCTAATTCTTCTTTTATGGTTTGGGGAAGGATTCGAGAAACAGTAGGAGCCATCCAGTTTAGATAAACTAAAAACCACTCTAAACTTGCAAGAGCATCATGCTAAAGTGTTTTCTTCTCTCTCTCTTAATTGCAGCGACCCTGAAAATGACTGGACTCAAGTTACTTTTAGAGAAAAATAAACTGAGAGGGCCAAACTATAAAGATTGGCTGCGGAATGTCAAAATAGCTTTGACCTATGACAAATTGGGGTACGTCCTCACCGCTAAGGTACCTGCTGTCCCTGGTCCCAAATCTAGTAATGCGGATAAGGAAATCCGCAAAACCTGGGATTTTGATTGTGCGAAAGCCAAGTGCATCGTGCTTGCCTCGATGAACAATGAACATCAGAGGAGGCACGGGGATATGGAACTAGATGCCATATTTCTCCATACAAAGGAACTTTATGGAGAGCAATCTCGTATAGCAAGATACGAGACCTCTAAGAACTTGTTTCGAGCGAGGTTGGCTGTCGGGTCATCGGTAGAGAGCATGTCCTAAAGATGATCGGCTATATAGAAGAGCTCGCAAACCTTGGGACGACTTTGGATAATGAGCTCTATACAAACCTTATTCTCCAGTCCCTTCCTCCCACCTACGCCCAGTTTATCCTGAACTTCAACATTCAAAGAAAAGAAGTTGAACTTTCGGAACTCCTGAACATGTTAAGGAGTGCAGAGGGCACCTTGCAGAAGGCAAGGGAAACACTCGCTATGTTTATTAGCGGTGCTTCTTCTTCCGGGTCTAAGGCTAGGGCCAAAGGAAGGAAAAAGAAGGCCGCCCCCAGACCTAGAGGAGGTGTAAGTAAGGTGGGAGGGAGGGGAAAGAAAAAGTTTGCGGTACCGGTAGTGGGCCAGGATGAGTGCTTCCATTGTCATAGGAAAGGGCACTGGAAAAAGGATTGCAAGGCCTGGAAATCCAAGAACCAGGAACCGAAGCAAGCTGTGGCTTCGACTTCAGGTGTGTTTGTAATTGAGAATTGTCTGTCAATTAACTCTACTTCCTGGGTATTAGATACCGGAGCAGGATCTCATATTTGCAATTCATTGCAGGCACTGAGAAACTGTAGAGTGCTGAAGGAAGGTGATATGACCTTGATGGTTGCTAACGGAGCTAGCGTGGGAGCCGTGTCCGTAGGGGATTATCACCTGGGATTGACGAGTGGACACATTTTGGTTTTACATAACTGTTTTTGTGTACCCAGCTTAACGTGTAATGTCATATCTGTTTTCTTGTTATCAAATAAAGGTTATGATTTCACGTTTGGAAGTGGTGTTGTTAACATCCACCTTAATCATAGTTTGATTGGGTCCGGTACATTGGAAAACAGTATATATGTGTTAAACCAACTCCAAATTTTCAATGTCCAGAACACACTAAAAGGAAAGTCTCCAGATTTAAATAAAGCTTTCTTATGGCATTGTAGACTGGGTCACATCAATGAGAGAAGGTTGACTAAGTTTCATAGAGAAGGATATTTGGACTCGTTCGAATATCAAACTTATGACACTTGTCAATCTTGTCTCAAAGGAAAGATGAAAAAAACTCCATTTACTGGACATGGAGTAAGAGCGAGCGAGCTCTTAGGACTCATACACAGCGATGTATGTTGTCCAATGTCTACACATGCAAGAGGTGGTTTTCCCATTTCATTACTTTCACGGATGATTACTCAAGGTATGGATTCATTTATCTGATGAAACATAAATCCGAGGCTTTTGAGAAATTCCAAGAGTATAAGAATCAAGTAGAAAACCAAACCGGCAAAAGTATCAAGACACTAAGATCTGATCGAGGTGGTGAATACTTGAGTGCCGAGTTCCTAGGTTACCTAAAAGAGAAAGGAATTCTCTCTCAGCTTACTCCTCCATACACTCCACAGCATAACGGTGTATCGGAGAGACGGAATCGAACCCTATTGGATATGGTACGATCCATGATGAGTAATGCTGAGTTACCGCGATCTTTTTGGGGTTATGCGCTAGAATCAGCGACATATCTTCTGAACATAGTACCTACCAAGACTGTGCCTACCACTCCATATCAGATGTGGAGCGGGAAGAAACCCCATCTACTGTATATAAAGATTTGGGGATGTCCAGCTTTTGTTAAAAAGCAGCATGTGGACAAGCTCAAGGCACGATCAGTAAAGTGTAAGTTTGTGGGATATCCAAAGAACTCCAGGGGCTATCTATTCTATTACGCAGAGGAACAAAAGGTATTTGTTTCTCGTAATGCCCATTTTCTAGAACATCAGTTTTTAGAAAAGGAATCAAGTGGGAGCGAAATAGAACTGGAAGAAATTCCAGAACCACAAACTAATACTGAAAGTTTGGTAGAACCGGTAGTTCAAGAAGAACAGGACATTCCCGCACCCCTCCGTAGGAGTAGTAGGCCGTCTCATCCGCCTGAGAGATACTACGGTTTTCTCATAGATGGGGATAGAGAGGATTACATCATAGATGATGATGAACCTACTGGCTTCCAGCAAGCCATCCAGAGCGGCGACTCGGTACGATGGCTAGATGCAATGCGGACCGAAATGGAGTCCATGTACACCAACAAAGTATGGACTTTGGACTTTGCTCCAGATGGGGTAAAACCCATAGGATGCAAATGGATCTTCAAGAAAAAGATTGGTGTAGATGGACAGGTGGAAACCTATAAGGCTAGACTTGTTGCAAAGGGTTTTCGTCAAAGACCTGGTTTGGACTATGACGAAACTTTTTCTCCAGTGGCTATGCGCAAATCCATTCGGGCCCTTCTTGCAATTGCTGCCTTCCATGATTATGAAATCTGGCAGATGGATGTAAAGACGGCTTTTCTGAATGGAAATTTAGAAGAGTGCGTCTATATGGATCAGCCAGAGGGTTTCAATCAGAGTGGGAGCAGTGGGAAAGTATGCAAGTTGCTTAAGTCCATTTATGGATTGAAGCAGGCATCGCGGAGTTGGAACATCTGTTTTGATGAAACAGTCAAAGAATATGACTTCATCAAAAATCCAGATGAATCGTGCATATATAGTAAAGTTGTAGCCAGAAGTGTCGTATTCCTCGTCTTGTACGTGGATGACATTCTATTGATAGGAAATGACATTCCTATGCTACAATCTGTCAAAGGATTCTTGTCACACAGGTTCTCCATGAAAGACCTGGGAGATGCCTCTTACATTCTGGGGATCCGGATCTATCGTGATAGATCCAAGAGTATGTTGGGACTTTCACAGTCCAGGTATATCAACACTGTACTGAAAAGATTCAGTATAGAAGATTCTAAGCGCGGTAATCTACCGGCTTGTCACGAAATCAACCTATCCAAAGAGATGTCTCCCAAGACTGATTTGGAAAGTGAACGCGTGTCTATTATACCCTACGCTTCTGCCGTAGGCTCTATAATGTATGCGATGTTGTGCACCAGACCAGATGTAGCTTACGCACTGAGCGTGGTAAGCCGGTATCAGTCAGACCCAGGGGAGAAGTACTGGATAGCAGTAAAGAACATTCTCAAGTACCTGAGGAGGACTAAGGAGATGTTCTTGGTTTATGGCGGAAAAGACCTCAGGTTGGAGGCCTTTACTGATTCCGGCTTCCAGAGTGATAAGGAAGATTCCAAGTCCATGTCGGGTTATGTCTTTACCCTTAATGGAGGGGCGGTGTGCTGGAAGAGTTCCAAGCAGGACACCGTTGCTGACTCGACGATGGAAGCGGAGTATATTGCTGCTTGCGATGCCGCAAAAGAAGCAGTCTGGATGAACAAGTTCCTAACAGAACTTCAGGTGGTTCCTATCATTGTTGATCCAATACCTCTGTATTGCGACAACAACGGAGCTATAGCTTTAGCGAAGGAACCAAGGCCCCATCAGAAGTCCAGACACATCTTAAGGCGGTATCACCTGATCAAGGAGATCATTGATCGTCAGGAGATCGAGGTTCGGAGAGTTGCTACTGAAGAGAACATAGCTGATCCATTCACGAAGGCCCTACCTCAGATTCATTTCGAGAAGCTACTCGAGATCATCGGTCTTCGATATGCCAGTATATGGCCCTAGTGCAGGTGGGAGGTTGTTAGTGTATATGCCCTAGGGGCCATTATTGTATCATACTAGTTTGTATATTACTTAATGGAAGCTTGGGATATTCACATGTATATAACAGTCTTGCTAAATATGGTAGTATGCTACTTGGTTTTTTCTATCTTAATATGTGAGTATACATATTGATAGAGCTCTTAGGATCTTGGTTGACTACCAGCGTTGTGATGGCAGTCACACCAGTGGGGGCTGGGTAGTCTACAAGCACATCCTTATTCAGGTCCCTAGTCGTTGGATTATCGAGACAGGGCATCGATACTCCGGAGTAGACTAGTATATACGCTTCTCATCCCAGTTGGGGAGATGGTCTGTCCCACTGCCGTGAGTACGTCGTACTGGAGATAGTATATAGGTGCTCGTTGGGTTACGGGTACACCGGACATGACTCAAGGGGAACTGTTGGTTGGTATTATACCCGTCGTCAGTTAACAGTTCCCAGGTGACATGAGTACAACGTAGTCCGCAGACTTGACACTGCTGCTTCGCCTCGAGTGTGTTCCCACTGTTCTTAGATTGCTACCCTACCACGGCTCAAAGGAGTCGTGCAAACAGGTAGCAGTTGGGTGCAGTCCCGAAGCACTTGGAGGCAGTGGCAGTTAGATAGGATTCATCTCTCCCGGTATTGGGAGTTGATATCGCGCTGTGTTAGAGAGCCATTACGCAAAGTCCCTGGCCAGGGCAAGCGAGATTTGCTGGTAGGTTCCAGTAGTTTCTCAGGGTGTAATGGGCTTCGCTCCGACACGATTTGTTCCGCTTTTAGGGGACTGACGCTTGCCGCCCCCTAGGCCGGATATGCGATAGTCTTAGACGAACAGACCGGACTGTATGGAGATTGTCACATCAGACTCAGTAGGAGTTCGGATGGGTTTCCTCATCGGCCTTCTTATCGACATCTACCTGGGACCGTTACGTACAGCTAGTGCCGCTTGCGGTCTGTGGTTAAACCCACTGCCAGCGTAGTAGTCGAGTCTCTAGAGTCCCACAAGGAGAGTTTCCCTACTCCAGGCGAAACGATATAGAGGTCGTATGGTTTTATGACAAGGGTTCGGACGCATACGTGTGTTTAAACACGTACGACTTTCGGACTGTTTTTACTAGTCGGCTTTGGTTTAAGCCAGTTAGTAGTATCTGGTTATTGGATTTATACAGTCTAAAGTTTTTCCGTGTTTTCACGGATAGGAGGGGCGTTCTCGTAATTGCGCGAGAAGCTTCTAGAAGATGGCGACTAAGGGGGTTAAGGTGGCATATACATTGAATGAGATTAGTGAGTCATATGGATGATTCATCCATGTCATTAATGCATCATAAATGCTTAATGACTCATGGAGATGAATCACCATTAGATATTTATCAAGCATGGTTGTAAATCATTTTCTTTTCTTTTCTTGAAAAACAATAATGCTTGATATATATTATGATAGCTCATTTTCTCATTTTATTATTATGTTCATCTTCTCTCTCCACAAGCTCTCTCTCTTCAAACCCTAATCCTCCCCTCTCATGTGCTGAGTACAAGGATTAGTTAGACTAATTAAACCATAACCCTCACTCTATATCATCTAGGTACTTTGATTAGCACTTAAAGAAACCTAGTTGCCTCAAGTTTAGAGACAAAGCTTGGAGTAAAGCTCTCGGGTGGATCGTCTACTACTTCGAGAAGGCCGAGGAGGAGGTGGAGTTTGTAATGACGAAGGACACGGTTCTTTAGGTATAATCCCTTTACATAGTAGTTGTTAACTTCTATGTTTTATGTTAGTTATTGTTTAGCTTCGATTCATGCGGTTAGTCGATGTTTACGCTTTAAACAAGTTCGTTTTTAAATTTTCCGCCTCCCCACAAGTATTAGGGTGTTGTACATCGACTTGCATAACTTGCTAGGTTTCTCATAATCTCTAGTATACGATCTTGGTTAGGGTTGTTCGGCACCACTAATTTTTGAATCGGGCATCGTAGATGCCTTGTAGAACCTTGTTAGAGTGCCTAGGAACCCTACAGTGGTATCAGAGCCAAGCTAGAGCTTTAGGCGAAGAGTAGACGAAGTTTAAAGTCCGATCGAACCCCGAAACCCTAGTTTTTACCCTTCTCTGGAAATTTTTCAAAACTGTGATTTTTTGTGAATTAAAAATACTAAAAAAAAAATAGCAGGGTTTTCTAGGAATTACTGTGCAGTACGTGCTCCTAATTCCATCAAAGCGTCACGGAACAGCGGCCGTACCCTGGCTTGCGCGGCGGTTCCGCGGTCGTGTAGCTTCATGCTTCACTGTTTGCACAGTAACCTCCATATGTGTTTCCTGATTCTTCAGGGAATTTTTAATTTATATTCAAGAGTTGAGTTTTCTGGGTTGTATTGGGGACTCGTTGATTCGATCGGAAAGTTTAACTTCGTCTATGTGTGTTTCCGGGTAATTTTAGAACGTGTTAAAAAGTTCGACCGGATATCAATAACTCACTTTTTCCCCTGCCAGAAAATTTCCAAGTGTTGGATTTTTCCGTAGTTTAAGAACGTTCTAAGTCGTGCAAGTAACGCGATAGACCCTCTAGAAGACAACAAACCTTAACTCGATTATGTGACTGTCTTGAACTGCCTTTTGAACCTTAGGGTTTGGGGCAGTATGACGTTGTCACATGTGAGGCATTGACTTGACCCTTCTACGGCTGGACCGTTGATACTGTGGCATGAAATGGATGTTTTTAAACTTATTTCAAATGTTGAGCTACTTGGGAAAACTTCGGTGTTTGATTATTCGATCGGAAAGTTTAACATTGTCTATTTATCTGGAATGTGATACAATATTTGGAATCCACAAGTAGTTATGAGATAACTAATTTGAATGTTATAGACATAGAAGTTTAGTCTCATTTGATCGGTTGCCACGGGATTTTGATGTGATCAAAAGTCCGTCGCAATCACGTAGCGTACGCGGATACTCGCCGAGTAAACTTAATAGACAACCACACCCCATAGCCCCGACATGCAGGCAATTCTATGGACCCTATAGAAGAATGAAACCCTAACTCGACTTAATGACCGTGTGAAAACCTTTAAACCTTAGGGTTTGTGGCAGTTCCACTGCGCCATTAGTGAGGCTTGGTTTTGCCCTTCTACGGCTGGACCATCGATGCTGTGGTACGTACTCGATACTATTATACTGTACCCAAGATGTTGAGCTCTTGGGGGATTATGTGGTTTTGACGAATCGATCAAATGGTTTGACTTCATTCGGATGCCAGGTGGTGAGATGCATTCTTAGGAGACTCTAGATACAAGGATAGTCGTTGGAGCTCAGTCCATGCAGCCACGACGAGACGAGTCCGAGGCAGTCGACATTAGAGAAAGTGGAGTAAGAGCTTCGTACGAGATCTTGATGAGACGACGTTCCACTCCGCCGACATCAGAGATGCGATACGCATGCGGAGACATTGTACTGGGATATACCATCTAGAAGGAGTTGCGATGAGTATGCAGCCGTTCCGGAACAAGAAACAGATTTAGTAAAGGATGACGACTTCCGGATAGTTCGGCAGAGACGTGATTTGGGAGAGATCTTGACAGGACCTTTCTGGAATAAATTACGAGAAGACTTAGACCCATGAGTGGTCATGTTACGCACACCGGCAGGCCAGAGTTCAGGATCGTCGAAGAGACATGCTATGAGTGACCACGACAGTTGGCCAGAGATTCTTGGAGGATGTGCTTAAGCGGGGCTATTCCGCCATATTTGAATTCTGTATTTTGGGCGGTCTATTTGCATGATTGATTTTGATGATGGAGTTCCATGATATTTGTTTTCATGCGCCATGGTTGCACCTGCTAAGTATTTACGATTTTTGCACAGTTGTTGCACTTGAGATAGTTTTCGTGCCTTGGTTTCTCATGTTTGTGATTATATAGATTTCATACAG
Source organism: Agapanthus africanus (assembly GCA_030015575.1). NCBI lineage: Eukaryota > Viridiplantae > Streptophyta > Magnoliopsida > Asparagales > Amaryllidaceae > Agapanthus > Agapanthus africanus. The sequence continues at coordinate 133,734,040 of JASDDO010000004.1, read as the reverse complement.
TTAAGTTGATTTGTGCGTATATATGCATACGATTTGGTTTTTGCACTTGGTATAGTTTCCATATGCTTGCAGTGCAGTGATACGCATTTTGTGCACTTAGATGCGCCGGACTTCGATTTCGATTGTGATACTCGATGTTTGTTTTGTGCACCTTGTGCACTTGATTTGATTTTGCGCATGTTCGGCGGTTGATATTGGATTTCATGATTTCATGCATGATGGATGCACCTGGTTTGGATTTTCACGCATGCTTTGAGATGCGATTTGGTGCACACTAGATGCACTAAATCGAGATTTTTGGTGCATATCAGATGCACCTGATTTTGCTATCAGGCACACACGTTGCCTATGACAGATGCTTCGTGCACACCCGATGCACTTAGATCTTGTTTCTGTGCACTTGTATGGCACGTATATGGATTTTATTTCCGTGCGCACCAGACGCACGTAGTATTTATATGCGTATTTTGGGATTGATTTCTTATAGAGCAGTACGTTTTTATGATAATTGCTATGTGTTTTTGTACTGAGCAGGACTAGTCAGAGGACAATACCTGAATGTATTTTGCATGCAGTGATAGCTATCGAAGGGAATTCCAAAAAAGCGAGCTATAGTCTCAGTATTTACCTACGTGTTTGATATGACACGAAACGTTTAAAACAAGGAAACCCTTCTAAATTGTTTCCCAAAACGGCGGGACGTACATTTTAAAAGGTATATATGTACATGGTTATTTTCTTATAATAGACGTCCGCCACTGTGCAGTGTTTTGCACATTGCACAGCGATTTTAAGAGATTTGGCATGCATTTCCTTCAGATATTTACATATATAGATTTGATATTTACGTGTATAGTTTCGAGTTATATCATATTGGTTTTGGGTATTGGATTTGACATTTGTGTCTTCACCATGACTCCGATGATTGCAGGATTCTTGACGGAGTTTTGATTTTGAGTTATATGCTCATTATTCATGCGCATACGCCGCGCTACGATTTGTTTTATGTATTTACGATTTCGGAGTCCTAACGACTTGATGGTTTTGCTTAGATGTTTTAGTATTTGGGAGAAGTTTTAATTTAAATTCGGGGACCGAATTTCTCTAAGGGGGGAAGATTGTAACGTTTTGAAAATCGTTTCGGTGAATTTTCGGAAAATCGGTAAAATAAGGGAGTTTTCTGTAAAAACTAAAAATACAAATATTATTATTTTAAAATTAAATATACATATTCTAGCTATATAATTGCTAGTACTTGGTGTTTATTGAGCCACTTGTGATATCTCAAATTTTCTGAATTTTTTTCCGAAATTAATTATTTTAATATTATTTTAAGCCGCCACTAATACATTTAATTAAGGAAAATTACAAATTGGAATGAGTTGAAACAAATTTTGTGCATCTTATCATATTAAAAAAAAATTTAACACGTTTTTGATATGAAATGAAGTTGTTAATCGGTTTTAGAAAATATTGAAGAAAAGAGGCTTATTTGGTGAACTTAGTGTAAATGGTTTTGGGGGTATAATATGTATCTTTTTCTTTCCACACCCACACTCACACACCACATTTTTCCTCCCCTCCTTGGCTGAATTTCAGCAGCCCCAAGTTGTTATCCCCTCACTTTCCCCACTTGAATTGTTAAAAGAAAAGAAAAGAAAAGGAAATGGTAGAAATGAGAGTGGACTTTGACTAGGGTTGACTTGATATCATTTTCCCCCACCTCCCCCTCTCTCTCCTCTCTCCCTACCTGCAGCCGAATCCCCCCTTGCTGTCTAGAATTTCCCCCTTGAATCCCTCTTCATTTTGGCCTAAAAAAGGTCCAAAAATTCCATCTAAAATCAAGCTAAAATCCAAATCCGACTTCTACCAATTTCTCATTAGCCAAAATTGCATGGATCTTGGTGCAAGGATTTCAAATTGGAGGTCTAGATATTTAGTTTGATCCATGGTTCATGAGGTATAAATCTTGGACTTTTGTTTAATTGTTGCTAAATACTTTAGTCTAGCTTAATTATAAGTTTAATTGTGGTTTAATTGAAAGATGTGGGTTTTCAAGAGAAGTATTAGATTAGGGTTTTGTTGTGGATTTGTGTTGTGATAAATTGTGCATGGTTTAGTGATGTGGATTAACATCTTAAGTTTTGTAGAAAACTAATCTAGTTGTTAATTACAAACCATTACTTATAAAATGTCCTAATTAAGTTACATTGCTAACTAGGATTTTTGGAAAATTGTTAATACTTTAGATTAAAATATAATTATGGTTTCATGTCATCATTAATATTATAATGAGTGGTTTAATGCCTTGGACAATGCAAAATCAAGCGTAGTTATTGTTTTGTGCTTTTTTAGTTGAAATTGTTAAAATTAGATAAATTGCAAAACTAGAATTTTTATTTTTATAAGAATTGATGATATTAAATTCTTGAAATGGGTTGTATGACTTATTTGAGATGTTTAATAAGTATTATAGCCGCTAGATTTGCTTAAATGTCGAGTTTTGTACTAAAACGGTTAATTTTTGCTTGCTAGATTTTCGGAAAAGAGGCTTTTAAAGTGAATTTGGGGTTTTTATGAATTTTAACCTATTTATATTATGATTAGTGTTCGTGAATGCGCAAATGAGTGTGTTTGGGTTTTTCTCGATGGTTTGACGTTTGTTCATCGACATCGCGGGTTGGTTTAGCCATTCTTGAATGCGTAGGCGATAGGTTTTGACCTATACGTGATACGTGTGCTGGTTTGATTTTCGTATGCCGTTTCGATTTCGCATTTGGTTTTAATGCGATACGGTGCGTTATGATATGTAGGTACACCATGTGGACTTCGAGACGACAAGTAAGCGCGTGGCGACGTCGGCACCGGCGAGCGAGGACCAGGTGAGTAGATTTATATCTACGGGGAGAAGTCGGCTGGATGGCGTATATGTTAGTTATATGTATGCCCTAGAGGCCATTACTGTACATACGATGCATATTGTAGTGGATGCTTGGACATATATAGGGAGGACTTTCTTGCTCGACATGATAGTATGCTGTCTGGTTGTACTTTATCTTAACATGTACTCATATTGTCTCTATATTACATGTTGATAAAGCCCTTAGGATATGTACTCGACTACTGGGACTATGATGAGATCATACTAGTGGGGCCACGGTAGTCGACGAGTACATCCTATAACTGTTCCTAGTCGAGGGTGTATCGAGACAGGGCATCGCTGCACCAGAGTAGACTAGCGTATACGCATCTTGACCCATATGATGGACGATGGATGATCCCATATCCATCGGTGTTTGACATCAAGGATGGTGTACGTGTGCTCAGTAGAGACTGGGTACACTGGACGGACTCGCCGAGAACTCCCAGATGGTATTATACCATACGTCAGATGGCAGTTCTCCGGTGACACTGGTACAGAGTAGTCTGTTGACCCGAGATCGTCATAGAGTCTTGTGTGATTCCCACTGTGCTTTGATTTCCATCATACCACGTCCAAGAGGGCGTGCAAAAAGGTGGCTTTTGGGTACAGTCCCGAATCACATGGAGGCAATGAGCGATAGGAGGGGATTCGTCTCTCCCGGTATAGGGAGTTGATGTTGTGCTGTGTTCGATTGGCTATAACCGGAAATCCCTAGCCAGGGTTGCTGAGATTTACTGGTAAGTGTTATCAGTAGTTTCTCGAACTGTTATAGACCTCATATCGACACGACTTATCAAGCTACTGGGGTCTGACGTTTACCACCCCTAGGCGAGATATGCGACATATCAGACGACGAGACCGGACTGTACGGGAGTGTTACTGTTTGGATTCACAGGAGAATGTACAGGCTTGCTTGTTGATCTTCTGAGCACTCAATACCTGGGTAGCTGTTACGTTTAGCTGACCGCTTGCAGCTTGTGGGTGTTTGATATGATCATCACCTACTGCCGGCGTATTGACGATTCTTTAGAGTCCTACACAGAGGTTTCTTGACTCAGGCAAAACGGAGTAGGAGCACATATGTGATATGTGCGGGACCGAGGATAATGCTATATAAGATACCGTATTATATTCTTGCGATATTTGATATCAGCCGGGTCATCGGATCAAGTGTTGATTCGATGAATCGGTACGGATAAATATTAGTCGGTTATATGCGATATAGCCGGATTGTCGGATCAAGTGTTGATTCGATAATTTAATGTATAATAATATATATGATATATTAAATTACATTAACTAATATTTGCTCACTAAAAGATTCTTTTTCTCACTCGGATAATACATTGATATATATGCGTTATATGTTAATTGTATTATTTTATTTTGTTACGATAAATATTATATACGTGATATATAATATTGTAACATGATATGATAAATAATGCAACATGTTTTGTAAAGATTAATCAAGATTAGGGTTTGATTTGGGTTAATGACTTCTAGTAGATTCTAGAAGGTTTTCATTTTGTTTTGTGTAAGATATTTACAAGTGACTCATGCTTTAACCCAACCCAAACCCTAACCCTAGTTAATTCTCTACAAAGGTTTACTTGACCATAGTTGCATAATTTCATCATATTATTCTTTTCCTATTCATCACAAAAGGATTCTAATATTGTTCATCTTCTTCATTCTTCTTCTTTGCTTGAAATGCTTTCTTGCTTTGATTTTTGTGATGGATAAATATGAGAAAAAGATAAATAAAGAGAGCAAAATTCCTACCTCATCATCCTCATCTTCCCTTGCCATTTAGATGAGGGTGTTCACATCACTTCATGAGTGTTAGCTTGTGTTAAAGAAACTTCAAGGTAGATCATCTTAGTATCGAAGATCGGAAGCAAAGGTTGCGTCTTTCTCTTCGTGGAACCTCTCGAGAGTCCGGATCCCGATGATCGCAGCGAAGGGACCACAACACGGAGCATATGAAGTGAAGGACCGGATCTACAAAGGTTGTAATCCCTCTCACTTAGTGTTAAAGTGTTTAGCATGCTTGTTTTCGCCTAATCTCTAGTTTAAAGATCCGTATTCGGGTTGTTCGGCACGGCTAAATTTTTAATCGGGCATGGTTGATGCCTCGTAGACCCTTGTGCGCGTGCATAGCAACCCGACAGTGGTATCAGAGCCAAGCTAGAGCTTTAGGCGAAGTCTAGACGAAGTTTAAAGTCCGATCGAAACCCGAAACCCCGATAAAACCCGCTCTCTGGACTTTTTCTAAAAACTGGGTTTTTTCCACATTAAAAATGCTTAAAAAATTCAGCAGGGAATTATAAGAATTACGGTGCAAAAAGTTTACAATGAACAGTATAAAGCGCGGCGGAACCGCGGCAGAAGCATGCCTTCTGCGGCGGTTCCGCGGCGAAATGATGACGTCATCATCCCCTGTTCGCACATCAACTCCTATTTTATTATGCTGGATTTTCTGGAATTTTTAATATTTATTAAAAAGTTGAATTTTCTGGGGTTGTTTTGGGGATTCGATGTTTCGATCGGGATGTCTAATTTTGTCTATGTGGTTTTCCGGATAATTTTTAGAAACTGTTAAAAAGTTCGAATGGATATCAATAACTCACTTTTTCCCCTGTCAGAAAATTTTTCAAAAGTTGGATTTTTTCTCTTGTTTAAGAATGTTCTAAGTCGTACAAGTAACTCGGTGGACCCTCTTGAAGACAACAAACCTTAACTCGATTATGTGACCGTCTTGAACTGCCTTTTGAACCTTAGGGTTTGGGGCAGTATGGCGTGCCATATGTGAGGCGTTGGCTTGACCCTTCTACGGCTGGACCATTGGTACTGTGGCATGTGATGGATGTTTTTAAACTGATTTCAAGTGTTGAGATAAATTGGGGAAATCTTGGGTGTTTGATGATTCGATCGGAAAGTTTAACTTTTTCTATTTATCTGGAATGTGATACAATATTTGGAATCCACAGGTAGTTATGAGATAACTAATTTGAATATTATAAACATAGCACTTTAGTCTCAGATGATCGGTTGCCACGGAATTTTGATGTGATCAAAAGTCCGTCACAATCACGTAGCGTACGCGGATACTCGCCGGGTAAACTTAATAGACAGCTACGCCCCATAGCCCCGACCAAGTGACTGTAGGAGAACCCCGTCGCCGAAAGCATCCGTTCGGGTGCTCGCGGCAGCGGTGTTTCGCCTTAGTGCACTTCGTCGACGGCATCTGGGGGTGCGGCCGTCTACTAAAGTTTGCGACGAGCATTCGATCAGGACGTCGGGAATCTTGTTGAATTGCTCGACTTGATATTGAAAAGAGTTTTCGATAATGAGACTGAAATTCGGGGTTTATAATTGTTAGGCATGCGATGTCTAAGGAATTCATTTGGATAGGCATGCGATGTCTAAAGAGGTTGCGGATTCCAACTGTTGTAGTTTTACACTTTCTTTTCTGTGACCGTAAGCGTAGTATGTGGTGTATCGCCGGCTTCGTTGCTATACGTCAATGACAATCGGGATACGCATACTTTCTTACGTTGATGATATGAGATATTATGTGTTGCTGTGATATGTTGTATTGGATCGTCGCGTTTGAATAGCCGGGGGTTTTATGTGAGATGAGAGTTTTTCTTTTTCATTCATGTAAAATTCATTTGTATGTAATATTCTTTTATTGGGGCACTTCCAGGTAGCGGAAGCTGTCACCGTTGTATATTATTTACTTTTCCGCATTAGGTAGACCCAAGGCGGGGAGCACAAGTAACCGGGTTCTAGGGTCCAGTGGGAGACCATCTCGAGGAGTCGAGACCGGGTCTCCTAACCCTAGAATTGGCAGTGTTACTTGCCGCTCTCGTAGGGGTCTAGGGATGTGGGTTTGGCTATTCATCGCGACCGTGGAATCCGTGTTTTATACAGGCTCGTATTGAAAACACGGACGTCCTAGTATATCCAATATTTCATATATGTTTCTTCTGCTGCAATGTTCTGTGATGATATCATATTACTGCCTGAGACGAATGTTTATATTATATATATGAGATATATGTTATATTGCAGATTTCGTTTCAAATGAGATGCTTGTGCAGCATAAGAAAAATGGGACTTCATTAATGAGATTAATGAAACTAAAAGAAACCTAAGATGTTGTAGAAACTTGCTTATAAAAACTGGTAGCTCTAGTTGTTACTTTGCATAGCGGTGTTCCTTGTAGAACATCTAACACCTTATTCGATAAGGAAAGGACCGAGATCCCTTCACCGGGAGTGACTCCTTTAGCAATAACTGGCAGATGCTACAAACTCGGTTTGTCTTTTGATTGCTTCTATAAGTTCTTGCTTTGCACAGTGGTATATATGATATATCCTGCACCTTATTCGATAAGGAAAGGGTCGACGATCCCTTTACCGGGAGTGACCCCTTTATCAAAACTAGAAAAAGCCTCAAAAACACTCCATTTAAAATCACTCGATTCTACGACGATATCAAGTTCATTACGCAAAGGGTTTTCTGAAAAACCCGTCGTAGCCCTCCGTCATTTCAGATAAGTACTAGTTAGTATTCGTGCTATGTTTGTTGACTATGTTAAGGCGTAGTGTGCGTTAGTTGATTAGTGCTTATCTATATAAGCATATGATGCGATTGGATTAGGGTAGTCGTGCGACTTTGTTGACTATGTTAAGGGTCGTGCGGGTGGGTTTAATTCAATCGGGAAATGACGGGTTGAACTTGACTAGCACTTATGATTTGTTGACTATGTTAAGGTCATATAGCTGCTAGGGGTAAAATACTATTGGGAATTTCAAGTGTTGGAATTTGCAATGAGATTGCAAACCTTCTATGAGATAGTTGGATCCCAATACCCGCTGCGAGTAAGAGTTACTCCTGGGAGAGTTTTACACATTACAATTAGCCGATCAACTAGGTGTCTAGAAAGGTGTTAACGGGGTTACGCCTCTGGGAAAATGAGGTTTACTTTAATTAGGTTCGTGCGAAAGCACGGGGGACCTCCCTCAAAGTACCGACACTGGCCTGGCTGAAAGATTGGCGAACTTGTAGCGTGTAATTAATCCCGGCTAGTCTTTCCTTTTAGGGTTTGAAGGAAGATTTGACTAAAACAGTGGGAGACATCCTGATTAGATATATTAGATAACCAATCTAATCTTGCAAGAGCATACGCTGAGTGTTTTCTTCTCTCTCTCTCTCCAGATAGCGACCATATCACGCCTTAATCAAGATAATAAAACGGATATATTTACCGAACCCGCTTGTTATACTGAGCTGGGGAACGTTGGTCCCGCTCCAACTTATAATTGTTATAAGACAGAGCTGGAAATTGGGGAATACCAGATTTCCCGTGCCGCCCAAACGAAGAAAGTGCATGCTGATGCATCATCTTCGGGTGTGTTCATTACACAGAACTGTTTCTTAGTATCGTTTACGTCCTGGGTATGTGATACCGGATCAGGATCCCGTATATGTAATGATGTTACATGGGCTACAGAAAGGTAAAGAACTGAGAACGGGTGATAAGTTTCATGAGACAGAAAACGGTGCAAGTGTTGCAGCCAAGTCTGTTGGTCACTATCACCCTGTATTACCAGAATACATTGATTCTGAACAAATGTTATTAGATACCGGACCTGATATACAAAATCATATCAGTCTCTTTATTAGTAAAGAAAGGATATAATTTTGTATTGTTGGATAATGTTTTGAACATTTCCTATATCAAGAGTTGATCGGTTCAGGCACGTTATCTAAAAGCATTGACGTTCTAAATCAAATTACAGTTCTTAGTATACGGAACACACACAATAGGAAGAGTTCAGAAATGAATGAATCCTTCTTCAGGTATTGTAGACTAGGTCATATCAATGCGACCCGACTGGCTGAAGTTACATATAGATGCATATTTAAATTAGTTTGAATTTACATCTTGTGAAACTTGCCGGTCATGTCACAAAGATAAGATGACCACAGCTCTGTTTGTTGGAAACAGAGAAAGAGTTAGTGAACTCTTGGGATTGATACATGCTGATGTATGAAAGTCTCCTGTCTACACATGCCAAGACCGGTTCTTTATACTTCATTACATTCTCTGATAATCTCTCAAGATTCAGACATATGTTTCTGTTGAAACACAGGTCCGAAGCTTTTGAGATATTCACAGAATATAAGTTAGAAGTAGAGAACCAAAATACGGGTATAAGTATTATGTCCTTTGATGAGATCAAGGAGGAGAATACTTGAGCACGGAATTCCTGGACTATTCTAAAGGAGAATGAGATTCTCTCTAAGCATTACTCCTCTGTATACACCACAGCACGTCGGTGTATCGGGACGGAGCAATAGCACCCTATTTGATATGGTGTGCTCTATGATGAGTACTACTGAGTTTCCTATTTCCTTTAGGGAGTTATGCACATGTGAAGTTGCATACCTATTTAATAGGGTTCAAATCAAATCAGTTACCAACCACTTCATATGTGATATGGAAAGGGAAGAGCCCATATCTTAAGTAAGTTAAGATTTGGGGTTGTCCGGCCTTTGTCTAAAAGAAAAATCCGGACAAGATCGAGGCAATATTTGTTATGTAGAACTGGAAATGTTCCAGCTATACAAAATGCAACTGATGATTTGGTAGAACCAAAGGATTCAATAGTTTCCAACGAACCTCAGCCTCTCCGCCGATCTAGTAGAGTTCCTCACCCACCTGAGAGATACTTCGGTTTCTCTATGACAGTGGGAGCAAGGATTGCATCATGAGATGATGACCCAACTATTTTCGAGCTGGCCATCAGGAGTGGGACTCTATAAGAATGGCTGGATGCTTATCGATCTGAGATGGAATCCTTATACACCAATAAAGTATGGACTTTGGTTGCTTTATCTGAAGGGTTAAATCCCCATCAGGAGCAAGTATATCTTGAGAAGATTACTTGGTGTACATGGAAAAGTTGAAACTTTCAAAGCTAGACTTGTTAAAGGTTTGCATCATAGACCAGGTATGGATTATGTTGAAACCTTTTCTAAGGATCTATGCTTAAGTCCATCCAGATCCTACTTGCCACGGCTACATACCATAACTACGATATCTGGTGGTTGGGTGTCATGACTGCTTTTCTAAGTGATGTTTTAGAAGAGAGCGTCTATAAGTACACAGCCAGAGGGCTTCGCAGTCAGTGGGAGCAGCGGAAACGTGAGCAAGATGTTTTATATGATAAAGCAGGCATCACGGAGTTGGAACATCTGTTTTGATGTGGTAGTCAAAGAGTTTGACTTCATCAAAATGGTAGATGAACCTTGTATATACAAAAAGGTAGTAGTGAGTATGGTGGAGATCCTCGTAGAGTACGTGGATGACATACTCTTGATAGGGAAGGAGTTTCCTATGCTACGCTCGGTTAATCTCCGCTTATCACAAGGATTCTCCATATAAGATCAAAGTGATACCTCCTAAATCCTGGGTTTTTGGATCTATGAGATAGATATAATTGGATGTTAGGACACTCACTAGTTGTAGTGAGATGGTATCAATCGATCATGGGGAGAATCACTGGAATGGTTCCAGGGTGATAAGGACGACTGAATGTCAGTCGCAGGCTTGTCTATACCCTCAGTGGAGGGACGGTATGTTGGAAGAGTTCTAAGCTAGATACCGTGACTTACTAGACGATTAAAGGCAAGATACATCATTACCAAGGATGCTACCAAAGAGGCAATCTGGATATATATAAGTTCATAAGATGAACTTCGTTCCTACCATTGTGTGACAACGGAGTTGTGGCTTCAGCCAAGGAACTACCGTCCCATCAGAAATCCAGATATAATTCTTAGGCAGTATCACCTGATCATGGAGATGGTTGATCTCCAGGGAGATCGAGGTTAGGAGAGCAGACACAGAGGACGGCAGCGCGGATCCATTCACAAAGGCCTTTTTCCCAGTAGAGACTTTTATGGGATGGTTGAGTATGAGATACTTCAACCGCAGCTAATTGTTGGGTATGCGATACCACAACAAATGGCCCTAGTGCAAGTGGGAGATTGTTAGTTATATGTATGCCCTAGAGGCCATTACTGTACATACGATGTATATTGTAGTGGATGCTTGGACATATATAGGGAGGACTTTCTTGCTCGACATGATAGTATGCTATCTGGTTGTACTTTATCTTAACATGTACTCATATTGTCTCTATATTACATGTTGATAAAGCCCTTAGGATATGTACTCGACTACTGGGACTATGATGAGATCATACTAGTGGGGCCACGGTAGTCGACGAGTACATCCTATAACTGTTCCTAGTCGAGGGTGTATCGAGACAGGGCATCGCTGCACCAGAGTAGACTAGCGTATACGCATCTTGACCCATATGATGGGCGATGGATGATCCCATATCCATCGGTGTTTGACATCAAGGATGGTGTACGGGTGCTCAGAAGAGACTGGGTACACTGGACGGACTCGCCGAGAACTCCCAGATGGTATTATACCATACGTCAGATGGCAGTTCTCCGGTGACACTGGTACAAAGTAGTCTGTTGACCCGAGATCGTCATAGAGTCTTGTGTGATTCCCACTGTGCTTTGATTTCCATCATACCACGTCCAAGAGGGCGTGCAAAAAGGTGGCTTTTGGGTACAGTCCCGAATCATATGGAGGCAATGAGCGATAGGAGGGGATTCGTCTCTCCCGGTATAGGGAGTTGATGTTGTGCTGTGTTCGATTGGCTATAACCGGAAATCCCTAGCCAGGGTTGCTGAGATTTACTTGTAAGTGTTATCAGTAGTTTCTCGAACTGTTATAGACCTCATATCGACACGACTTATCGAGCTACTGGGGTCTGACGTTTACCACCCCTAGGCGAGATATGCGACATATCAGACGACGAGACCGGACTGTACGGGAGTGTTACTGTTTGGATTCACAGGAGAATGTACAGGCTTGCTTGTTGATCTTCTGAGCACTCAATACCTGGGTAGCTGTTACGTTTAGCTGACCGCTTGCAGCTTGTGGGTGTTTGATATGATCATCACCTACTGCCGGCGTATTGACGATTCTTTAGAGTCCTACACAGAGGTTTCTTGACTCAGGCAAAACGGAGTAGGAGCACATATGTGATATGTGCGGGACCGAGGATAATGCTATATAAGATACCGTATTATATTCTCGCGATATTTGATATCAGCCGGGTCATCGGATCAAGTGTTGATTCGATGAATCGGTACGGATAACTATTAGTCGGTTATATGCGATATAGCCGGATTGTCGGATCAAGTGTTGATTCGATAATTTAATGTATAATAATATATATGATATATTAAATTACATTAACTAATATTTGCTCACTAAAAGATTCTTTTTCTCACTCGGATAATACATTGATATATATGCGATATATGTTAATTGTATTATTTTATTTTGTTACGATAAATATTATATATGTGATATATAATATTGTAACATGATATGATAAATAATGCAACATGTTTTGTAAAGATTAATCAAGATTAGGGTTTGATTTGGGTTAATGACTTCTAGTAGATTCTAGAAGGTTTTCATTTTGTTTTGTGTAAGATATTTACAAGTGACTCATGCTTTAACCCAACCCAAACCCTAACCCTAGTTAATTCTCTACAAAGGTTTACTTGACCATGGTTGCATAATTTCATCATATTATTCTTTTCCTATTCATCACAAAAGGATTCTAATATTGTTCATCTTCTTCCTTCTTCTTCTTTGCTTGAAATGCTTTCTTGCTTTGATTTTTGTGATGGATAAATATGAGAAAAAGATAAATAAAGAGAGCAAAAATCCTACATCATCATCCTCATCTTCCCTTGCCATTTAGATGAGGGTGTTCACATCATTTCATGAGTGTTAGCTTGTGTTAAAGAAACTTCAAGGTAGATCATCTTAGTATCGAAGATCGGAAGCAAAGGTTGAGTCTTTCTCTTCATGGAACCTCTCGAGAGTCCGGATCCCGATGATCGCAGCGAAGGGACCACAACACGGAGCATATGAAGTGAAGGACCGGATCTACAAAGGTTGTAATCCCTCTCACTTAGTGTTAAAGTGTTTAGCATGCTTGTTTTCGCCTAATTTCTAGTTTAAAGATCCGTATTCGGGTTGTTCGGCACGGCTAAATTTTTAATCGGGCATGGTTGATGCCTCGTAGACCCTTGTGCGCGTGCATAGCAACCCCACAGTATAGCACCCCCACAGTTCGTGGTGATGTATACGAATACGTATACACACATATATATTGGTTATATTGTTGAGTTTATTGATGATAAAGATAGATTTTAGGTGTGATTGGATAGGTTTAGTGTTGCGAAACCCTAGAGTAGGGGTTGCACCACACATACACCCACACCCACACTTGCATACATTCTTTTTCATTTGTGCTTATACGAGAAAATGTATTTATGTGTTCACATGGGTATGGGACTATGTGTTCACATACTGGATTTGAGGATAGTGATTGGGATTTGTGGTAAGTCGATGAGATTGATTTGAGACCGTGAGAACGGTAATATGGCATGATTCGTACTTGAGGTACGTCCTGATATTATAGCGGATTTTAGGACGACGATACATGTGAATAGTGTTATACATTGAATGGTTGACATGTGATCATGATATGAGATAAGATATGCTAAGATATTCTTAATAGGTCGCATTAGGCGATGTATACCTCTTTATGACGATATATGATGATGATATCGGTTGTATGAGACCGTAGATCAGCAGTCAGATCATAATTAGATTGATGATATTAGTATTGTACTAGACGTAGATCAGTACCCCAGATTATGATCTTTGATAAAGAGGATACCAAATGATTAATTTGATGAATGTGATACTGACCTGTACCCAGATTTGGGGATGCCGTACGACGGATTTACGTACTAGCTATATATTGATGTTTGATCCGCACTCTTGACTTGGGAATGTCTGATTATAGATTTGGTATCGGATGTGATATTATCGAGGCGGCATCACCGACTAATATATATATATATATATATATACATACATACATACATACATACATACATACATACATACATATGTATCGACTCAGAGGTTAGGCGGCTTCTTTACCTTTAGTTTAGCCCTATAGTTTAGTGTAGTTGTTAGCCCATATTAGTTGTTATTGTGTCTAGTATTTAGCTCCCGCTCATTATTGCTGTTGCTCCGCATCGCATACTTATTTTTGAATCATATTCTATTGTTAATATCATGCGGTTAGGACACCAGCACCATTACCGATGACGCGTATGTACCACGTACACTTACTTGCCGGCTCATACACATCTTCATCGGTAATTTCCATGTCACGAACACTTTAGAAAATACTATTTCATTTGACATAGGTTGTTAGCTAATAGTTTAGACATGATATTAGTGTACTTGCCTTATATGCTAGTTTAGATATTATAGATATTACTTGCTACTTCATGCATGTTATTATTCATTGATATGCCGTATTCATGGATTTTTGTGTCTATATTCACTGTTTACATGCTATTGAGGATTTGGATTCGGATTTTCATGAGATTTCCTGGATTTGGGGGGAAAACCGCAAAAACACTTATAATATTCTTTTTTTTTTCTTTTTTTTAAAAAGAAAAGTGCAGTTTTCCCATGATGTATGAGTCGTCCACCATGAGTTTGCTGATGGATTTCGAGACCAGAGTTCGAGGAGTGGAGGAACCGTTTCGGGTACATGGTGGACCCGGTGCGGTACCCTTGGGCAAGAGGATCACAGATGATGGCGTTGAGCCCGACAGGGGAGCACAACCGATCGGTGATATTACCCGACGCGTCGGATATCTGGAGGATACCGTCGTGGTCTTGAGATTGATGGTAGGGGCCGGCCTGGACTGACGGCGCTCTAGATAGTGAGATTGACATACAGAGATTTTGTGATATTGAGGTACGGAGATTGTGGCACAGAGATATCGAGAGATTTGGATACTTGTTTTGTGTCGATGCTAGGCACAGTTTATGCTGATTTCATTTATGATACCTCATTTTAAAAAAAGATACAGAAATCTCACTAATTTATGAAAGCAGTTTTCTTCAATACATGCATTCTGTTTCATGCAACCTAGATCGTTAACTAGAAGTAAGGCGAAACATGCAAGTAAACAACTTTATTGCTGAGTGAAAGGGACTACAACCTTTGTAGATCCGGTCCTCCACTTCTCTAGCTCCGTGATGACGTCCCTCCGCGGCGATCATCGGATCCCGGACTCTAGCGTCGGTTTCATCGGAGAAATGGGCGGGCTAGGTCGTCGACTTCGATGCCGAAGATGATCTATGTCGATGCAACTCAAGATCAAGCTCCATCTTCACATGGTCATTGAACTTGTGAAGATAACACACTCTACTACATGGCAAGTGGTAGAGGATGAAGAAATAGGAAGTAGGTTCACTTTGGATTTGGATTTCTCACTCTTTTGATCATGGCACCATTGGAGGTAGCATGGTTTCTTCTTCTTGAAGAAGAAGAAGAAGTAGAAAAAGAATATGATAAGAATGATAAAATCAATTGATTAATAATAATAAATCAAGTGATCTTATCATATAGCAACCATGGGTTAGTGTAACTAGTGTAGAGACTAAACTAGGGTTTAGATGAATGGTTAGGGTTAAGGAAAAAACAAAATGGTAGATAAAGCTAAGAAGCTTCATGAAGTTTAAGCAAGAAACAAAATTAGCCACCATTTCATTTTTGCCAAAAGGAATAAAGAAAATAAATAAAATACGTGAATAATTTAAAACCCTAACCATTAACCTAAACATGGTTTGAAGCATACACACACCCAAGTTTGCATGTATCATCAAACATGATACAATCTAGTGCACAAAAATATATCACATATACTACTTGTGCACATCAAGTGAGAAAATACATCTTAAGTGAACAAATACCAGTTAATGTAAAGTAATATATCAAATATATAATTATACATTAAATCATTAAATCAACACTTGATTTAATGATCCGGTCATACTGCATATAACCGACTAATATCAAGTGTATCAATGTATTGAATCAACAATTGATCCGGTAACCCGGCTATATCTTATATAACCGTCCGATGATACAAATCGCGAGAATAGAATCCAGTATCACATACTGGTATTATTCGCGGTCCCGCACATATCTCATACGCGCTCCTATCTCGTTTCGCTTGAGCCAGGAAACTTCTGTGTTGGACTCTAAAGACTCGGCAATACGTCGGCAACAGGTGATGATCATATCAAACACCCACAAGCCGCAAGCGGTCTGCTAAACGTAACGGCCACCCGGGTATTGAGCGATCAGAAGATCAACGAGCAAGCCCGCTCACACTCCTGTGAATCCAACCAGCAACACTTACCATACAGTCCGGTCTGTTCGTCTGATATGTCGCATATCTCGCCTAGGGGTAGTAAACGTCAGACCCCAGTAGCTTGATAAGTCATGCCGATGTAAGGTCCATAACAAGCATGAAACTACTTATAACACTTACCGGTAAATAAGTGCAACCCTGGCGAGGGATTTCCAGTTATGGCCAGTCGAGCATAGCGCAACATCAACCCCGAATACCGGGAGAGACGAATCCCCTCCTATCGCTCATTGCCTCCATGTGAATCGGGACTGTACCCAAAAACCACCTGTTTACACGACTCAGTAGAGCCGTGGTAGGGTGGAAATCAAAGCACAGTGGGAGACACATAAGACTCCATGACGATCTCGGGTCAACAGACTAAGCTGTACCAGTGTCACCAGAGAACTGCCATCTGACGTGAGGTATAATACCATCTGGGAGTTCTCGGCGAGTCCGTTCAGTGTACCCAGTCTCCACTGAGCACCCGCATACCATCTCTGATGTCAAACACCAATGGATATGGGATCATCCAACGCCCATCACATGGGTCGAGAAGATATACGCTAGTCTACTCTGGAATATCGATGCCCCGTCTCGATATTCCCACGACTAGGAACATTGAAAGATGTACTCATGGACTACCCAGGCCCCACCAGTATGATCTACATTATAGTCCTGGAAGTCGAGCACACATCCTAAGGGCTTTATCAACATGTAACAGAGAGACTGAAAGTATACATGTTAAGATAAAGAGCAACCAGATAGTATACCATCATGTCGAGCAAGAAAGTCATACCTATATATGTCCCAGTATCCACTATAATATACATCCTATGTACAGTAATGGCCTCTAGGGCATACATATAACTAACAATCTCCCACTTGCACTAGGGACATCTGTGGCAGTGGTTGCAGTATCACATACTTAACCATCCCATATAAGTCTCTCTATGGGAAAAGGCCTTCGTGAGTGGATCCGCCGTGTTGTTCTCTGAGTCTACTCTCCTAACCTCGATCACCCTGTGTAGGGTTTCTATGCACGCGCACAAGGGTCTGCGAGGCATCAACCATGCCCGATTTAAAAATTAGCCGTGCCGAACAACCCGAAGCCGGATCTTTAAACTAGAGATTAGGCGAAAACTAGCATGCTAAACATTTTAACACTAAGTGAGAGGGATTACAACCTTTGTAGATCCGGTCCTTCACTTCATAAGCTCCGTGTTGAAGTCCCTTCGCTGCGATCATCGGGTTCTGGACTCTCGAGAGGTTCTACGAAGAGAAAGATGCAACCTTTGCTTCCGATCTTCGATACAAAGATGATCTACCTTGAAGTTTCGTTAACACAAGATAACACTCATGAAATGATGTGAACACCCCTATCTAAATGGAAAGGGAAGATGAGGATGATGAAGTAGGATTTTTGCTCTCTTTATTTATCTTTTTCTCATATTTATTCATCACTTGGAAAAAGCTAGTAAGCATTTTCCATGAAGAAAGAAGAAGGAAGAAGATGAAGAATAATAGAACCATAATCCTTTTGTGATGAATAGAATGAATTAATATGATAAATAATGCAACCATGGTCAAGCAAATTCATGTAGAGAATTAACTAGGGTTAGGGTTTGGGTTAGGTTAAAGATGAGTCACACACAAATATCTTTACCAAAAGAAAAAGAAAACCTTCTAGAATCTACTAGAAGTCATTAACCCAAATCAAACCCTAATCTTGATTAATATTTCCTAAACATGTTGCATTAGTTATCATATCATGTTACAATATTATATATCACATATATAATATTTATTGTAACCAAATAAAATAATACAATTAACATATATCGCATATATATCAATGTATTACCCGAGTGAGAAAAAGAATCTTTTAGTGAGCTAATATTAGTTAATGTAATTTAATATATCATATATATTATTATACATTAAATTATCGAATCAAGACTTGATCCGACAATCCGGCTATATCGCATATAACCGACTAATATTTATCCGTACCGATTCATCGAATCAACACTTGATCCGATGACCCGGCTGATATCATATATCGCGAGAATAGAATACGGTATCTCATATCGCATTATCCTCGGTCCTGCACATATCACATATGTGCTCCTACTCCGTTTTGCCTGAGCCAAGAAACCTCTGTGTAGGACTCTAAAGAATCGTCAATACGCCGGCAGTAGGTGATGATCATATCAAACACCCACAAGCTGCAAACGGTCAGCTAAACGTAACAGCTACCCTGGTATTGAGCGCTCAGAAGATCAACAAGCAAGCCCGTACATTCTCCTGTGAATCCAAACAGAAACACACCCGTACAGTCCGGTCTCGTCGTCTGATATGTTGCATATCTCGCCTAGGGGTGGTAAACGTCAGACCCCAGTAGCTCGATAAGTCGTGTCGATATGAGGTCTATAACAGTTCGAGAAACTATTGATAACACTTACCAGTAAATCTCAGCAACCCTGGCCAGGGATTTCCGGTTATAGCCAATCGAACACAGCGCAACATCAACTCCCTATACCGGGAGAGACGGATCCCCTCCTATCACTCATTGCCTCCATGTGATTCGGGACTGTACCCAAAAGCCACCTTTTTGCACGCCCTCTTGGACGTGGTATGATGGAAATCAAAGCATAGTGGGATTCACACAAGACTCTATGACGATCTCGGGTCAACAGACTACTCTGTACCAGTGTCACCGGAGAACTGCCATCTGACGTGAGGTATAATACCATCTCGGAGTTCTCGGCGTGTCCGTCCAGTGTACCCAGTCTCCACTGATCACCCGTACACCATCCTTGATGTCAAACACCGATGGATATGGGATCATCCATCGCCCATCATATGGGTCAAGATGCGTATACGCTAGTCTACTCTGGTGCATCGATGCCCTGTCTCGATACACCTTCGACTAGGAACAGTTATAGGATGTACTCGTCGACTACCGTGGCCCCACTAGTATGATCTCATCATAGTCCCAGTAGTCGAGTACATATCCTAAGGGCTTTATCAACATGTAACATTGAGACAATCAGAGTACATGTTAAGATAAAGTACAGCCAGATAGCATACTATCATGTCGAGCAAGAAAGTCCTCCCTATATATGTCCTAGCATCCACTACAATATACATCGTATGTACAGTAATGGCCTCTGGGGCATACATATAACTAACAATCTCCCACTTGCACTAGGGCCATCTGTTATGGTATCGCATACCCAACAATTAGCTGCGGTTGAAGTATCTCATACTCAACCTTCCCATAAAAGTCTCTACTGGGAAAAAGGCCTTTGTGAATGGATCCGCGCTGTCGTTCTCTATGTCTTCTCTCCTAATCTCGATCTACCTGGAGATCAACCATTTCCATGATCAGGCGATACTGCCTAAGAATTATATCTGGATTTCTGATGGGACGGGGGTTCCTTGTCATAAGCCACAGCTCCATTGTCACACAATGGTAGGAACGAAGTTCATCTCATGAACTTATAAATATCCAGACTTCCTTTTTGGTAGCATCCTTGGTAACGATGTATCTTACCTTTAATCGTCTAGTAAGTCACGGTATCTAGCTTGGAACTCTTCCAACATACCGTCCCTCCAGTGAGGGTAAAGACAATGCCTGCGACTGACATTCAGTCGTCCTTATCACCCTGGAACCTTTCGAGTGATTCTCCCCAGGATCGATTGATACCATCTCACTACAACTAGTAAGAATCCTAACATCCAATTAGATCTATCTCATAGATCCAAAATCCAGGATTTAGGAGGTATCATTTTGATCCTATATGGAGAATCCTTGTGATAAGAGGAGATTGACCGAGCGTAGCATAAGAAACTCCTTCCCTATCAAGAGTATGTCATCCACGTACTCTACGAGGATCACCACCATACTCCCTACTATCTTTTTGTATATACAAGGTTCATCTACCATTTTGATGAAGTCAAACTCTTTGACTACCACATCAAAACAGATGTTCCAACTCCACGATGCATGTTTTATTATATAAAACATCTTGCACACGTTTCCGCTGCTCCCACTGTCTACGAAGCCCTCTGGCTGTGTACTTATAGACGCTCTTTTCTAAAACATCATTTAGAAAAGCAGTCATGACACCCAACCACCAGATATCGTAGTCATGGTATGTAGCCGTGGTAAGTAGGATCTGGATGGACTTAAGCATAGCTTTGAAAGTCTCAACTTTTCTATGTACACCAAGTAATCTTCTCAAGATATACTCGCTCCTGATGGGGATTTAACCCTTCAGATAAAGCAACCAAAGTCCATACTTTGTTGGTGTATAAGGATTCCATCTCAGATCGCTAAGCATCCAGCCATTCTTACAGAGTCGTACTCCTGATGGCCAGCTCGAAACTAGTTGGGTTATCATCTCATGATGTAATCCTCGCTCCCACTGTCATAGAGAAACCGGAGTATCTCTCAGATGGGTGAGGAACCCTACTAGATCGGCGTAGAGGCTGAGGTTCGTTGGAAACTATTGAATCCTTTGGTTCTACCAAATTATCAGCTGTAGTTTGTATAGCTGGAGCATTTCCAGTTCAACATAACAGACCCTGCCTCGAGCTTGTCCGGATTTTGCTTTTTAGACATAGGCCGGACAACCCCAAATCTTAACAAACATAAGATATGGGCTCCTCCCTTTCCATATCACAAATGAAGTGGTAGGCAACTGATTTGATTTGAACCCTATTCAATAGGTATGCAGCTTCTCAAGTGCATAACTCCCAAAAGGAAATAGGAAACTCAGTAGTACTCATCATAGAGCACACCATATCAAATAGGGCGCTATTGCTCCGCCCCGATACACCGACGTGCTGTGGTGTATATGAAGGAGTAATGCTGAGAGAATCTCATTCTCTTTTAGAATAGTCCAGGAATTCCGTGCTCAAGTATTCTCCTCCTTGATCTCATCAAAGGACATAATACTTATACCCGTATTTTGGTTCTCTACTTCTAACTTATATTCTGTGAATATCTCAAAAGGTTCGGACTTGTGTTTCAGCAGGAACATATCTCTGAATCTTAAGAGATCATCAGAGAATGTAATGAAGTACAAAGAACCAGTCTTGGCATGTGTAGACAGGAGACTTTCATACATCAGCATGTATCAATCCCAAGAGTTCACTAACTCTTTCTCTGTTTCCAATAAACAGAGCTATAGTCATCTTATCTTTGTGACATGACCGGCAAGTTTCACAAGATGTAAATTCTAACAGAATTAAATATGCATCTAAATGTAACATAGCTAGCCGGGTCGCATTGATATGACCTAGTCTACAATGCTTCAAGAAGGATTCGTTCATTTCTGAGCTCTTCCTCTCGTGTGTGTTCTGTATACTAAGAACTGTAGTTTGATTTAGAACGTCAATGCTTTTAGATAACGTGCCTGAACCGATCAACTCTTGATATAGGAAATGTTCAAAACATTATCCAACAATACAAAATTATATCCTTTCTTTACTAATAAAGAGACTGATATGATTTTGTATATCAGGTTCGGTATCTAATAACATTTGTTCAGAATCAATGTATTCTGGCAATACATGGTGATAGTGATCAACAGACTTGGCAGCAACACTTGCACCGTTTTCTGTCTCATGAAACTTATCATCCGTTCTCAGTTCTCTACCTATCTGTAGCCCATGTAACAGATTACATATGCGGGATCCTGATCCGGTATCACATACCCAGGACATAAAGGATACTGAGAAACAGTTCTATGTAACGAACACACCCGAAGATGATGCATCAGCATGCACTTTCTTCGTTTGGGCGGCACGGGAAATCTGGTATTCCCTAATTTCCTGCTCTGTCTTATAACACTTATAAGTTGGAGCGGGACCAACGTTCCCCAGCTAAGTATAACAAGCGGGTTCGGTCAAATATATCCGTATTATTATCTTGATTAAGGCGTGATATAGTCGCTACCTGGAGAGAGAGAGAGAAGAAAACACTCAGCGTATGCTCTTGCAAGATTAGATTGGTTATCTAATATATCTAATCAGGATGTCTCCCACTGTTTTAGTCAAATCTTTCTTCAAACCGTAAAAGGAAAGACTAGCCGGGATTAATTACATGCTACAAGTTCGCCAATCTTTCAGCCAGGCCAGTGTCGGTACTTTGAGGGAGGTCCCCCGTGCTTTCGCACGAACCTAATTAAAGTAAACCTCGTTTTCCCAGAGGCGTAACCCCGTTAACACCTTTCTAGACACCTACTTGATCGGCTAATTGTAATGTGTAAAACTCTTCCAGGAGTAACTCTTACTCGCAGCGGGTATCGAGATCCAACTATCTCATTGCAATCTCATTGCAAATTTCAACACTTGAAATTCCCAATAATATTTTTCCCCTAGCGTCCTATGACCTTGACGAATGCCAAACCACCCATAGTCCGCTAGCCAAGTTCAACCCGTACATTTCTTGATTGAATTAAACCCACCTGCACGACCCTTGACGAATGCCAAACAACGCCGTACGAATACCCTAATCCAATCGCATCGTATGCTAGCAGATAAGCACTAGTTAGCTACCGTACACTACGTCTTGACGAATGCCAAACTACCGCAGCACGAATATTAAGTAGTACTTATCTGAAATGACGGAGGGCTACGACGGGTTTTTAAGAAAACCCTTTGCGTAATGAACTTGATATCGTTGTAGAATCGAGTGATTTTAAATGGAGTGTTTTTTAGGCTTTTCTAGTTTTGCTAAAGGGGTCACTCCCGGTGAAGGGAAAGTCGGCCCTTTCCTCATCGAATAAGGTGCAGGATATATCATATATATCACTGTGCAAAGCAAGAACTATAGAAGCAATCAAAAGACAAACCGAGTTTGTAGCATCTGCCAGTTATTGCTAAAGGAGTCACTCCCGGTGAAGGGATCTCGGACCTTTCCTTATCGAATAAGGTGCTGAATGTTCTACAAGGAACACCGCTATGCAAAGCAAGAACTGTAGCTACCTGTTTTTATTTTTTGAAACAAGTTTCTACAACAACTTAGGTTTCTTTTATTTCAATAATCTTATTAATGAAGTCCCATTTTAATATGCTTCGCAAGCATCACATTTGAAACGAAATCTGCAATATAACATATATCTCATATATATATAATATAAACATTCGTCTCAGACAGTAATATGATCTCATCACAGAACATTGCAGCAAAAGAACATATATGAAATATTGGATATACTAGGACGTCCGTGTTTTCAATACGAGCCTGTATAAAACACGGATTCCACGGTCACGATGAATAGCCAAACCCACATCCCTAGACCCCTACGAGAGCGGCAAGTAACACTGCCAATTCTAGGGTTAGGAGACCCGGTCTCGACTCCTCGAGATGGTCTCCCACTGGACCTCAGAACCCGGTTACTTGTGCTCCCCTCCTTGGGTCTACCTAATGCGGAAAAGTAAATAATATACACCGGTGACATCTTCCGCAACCTGGAAGTGCCCCAATAAAAGAATATTACATACAAATGAATTTTACATGAATGAAAAAGAAAAAAAACTCTCATCTCACATAAAACCCCTGGCTATTCAAAACGCGACGATCCAATATAACATATCACAGCAACACATAATATCTCATATCATCAACGTAAGCAAGTATGCGTATCCCGATTGTCGTTGATGTATAGCAACGAAGCCGGCGATACACCACATACTACGCTTACGGTCACAGAAAATAAAGTGTAAAACTACAACAGTTGGAATCCGCAACCTCTTTAGACATCGCATGCCTAACCAAATGAATTCCTTAGACATCTCATGCCTAACAATTATAAACCCCGCATTTTAGTCTCATTATCGAAAACACTTTTCAATATCAAGTCGGGCAATTCAACAAGATTCCTGACATCCTGATCGAATGCTCGTCGCAAACTTTAGTAGGCGGCTGCACCCCTGATACCGTCGACGAAGTGCACTAAGGCGGAACACCGCTACCGCAAGCACCCGAACGGATGCTTTCGGCGATGGGGTTCTCCTACAGTCACTTGGTCGGGGCTATGGGGTGTAGCTGTCTATTAAGTTTATCCGGCGAGTATCCGCATACGCTACGTGATTGCGACGGACTTTTGATCGCATCAAAATTCCATGGCAACCGATCATCTGAGACTAAACTGCTATGTCTATAATATTCAAATCAGTTATCTCATAACTACCTGTGGATTCCAAATATTGTATCACATTCCAGATAAATAGACAAAGTTAAACTTTCCGATCGAATCATCAAACACCCAAGATTTCCCCAATATATCTCAACACTTGAAATCAGTTTAAAAACATCCATCACATGCCACAGTACCAATGGTCCAGCCGTAGAAGGTTCAAGCCAACGCCTCACATGTGGCACGCCGTACTGCCCCAAACCCTAAAATTCAAAAGGCAGTTCAAGACGGTCACATAATCGAGTTAAGGTTTGTTGTCTTCTAGAGGGTCCACCGCTTTACTTGCACGACTTAGAACGTTCTTAAACACGAGAAAAAAAATCCAACTTTTGAAAAATTTTCCGACAGGGGAAAAAGTGAGTTATTGATATCCGTTCGAACTTTTTAACAGTTTCTAAAAATAATCCGGACAAAACACAAAAGACGCAGTTAAAGTTCCCGATCGAATCATCGAATCCCCAATACAACCCAGAGAATTCAACAGTTGAATAAATATTAAAAATTCCCAGAAAATACAGCACTAAAAGATAAGAATTACTGTGCAAATTTGAAATAGTGAAGTGACTAAAGTGCCGCGGAACCGCCGCACAAGCCATGCTTATGCCGCGGTTCCGCCGCGCTTTGGTGGAATCAGGCGCACGTGCTTCACAGTAACTCTTGTATTTCCTTGCTGATTTTTTTGAGCATTTTTAATTTGGAAAAAATCACAGTTTTGAAAAATTTCCAGAAACTAGGGTATATCGGGTTTTCCGGGTTCGATCGGACTTTAAACTTCGTATAGACTTCGCCTAAAGCTCTAGCTTGGCTCTGATACCACTGTAGGTCAGGCAGCCACCCCATCCAATGGGGTCGCCGTGGCACCAACGGGTCCCTCAGCCGCTACTTTTTACGCATGCCCCCTCACGAGGACTACAACCCGCCGGAACACCTTCCGGTCTCGGGACACCCTGGGGGTAAGAGCCTATGCTTTGCCACACTGTCACACAGTGAGAACCCCCTATAGGTCGACATCCAATGCCTAGTAGCTCTGATACCACTGTAGGGTTGCTATGCACGCGCACAAGGGTCTACGAGTCATCAACCATGCCCGATTTAAAAATTAGCCGTGCCGAACAACCCGAAGCCAGATCTTTAAACTAGAGATTAGGCGAAAACTAGCATGCTAAACATTTTAACACTAAGTGAGAGGGATTACAACCTTTGTAGATCCGGTCCTTCACTTCATAAGCTCCGTGTTGAAGTCCCTTCGCTGCGATCATCGGGTTCCGGACTCTCGAGAGGTTCCATGAAGAGAAAGATGCAACCTTTGCTTCCGATCTTCGATACAAAGATGATCTACCTTGAAGTTTCGTTAACACAAGCTAACACTCATGAAATGATGTGAACACCCCCATCTAAATGGCAAGGGAAGATGAGGATGATGAAGTAGGATTTTTGCTCTCTTTATTTATCTTTTTCTCATATTTATTCATCACTTGGAAAAAGCTAGTAAGCATTTTCCATGAAGAAAGAAGAAGGAAGAAGATGAAGAATAATAGAACCATAATCCTTTTGTGATGAATAGAAAGAATTAATATGATAAATAATGCAACCATGGTCAAGCAAACTCATGTAGAGAATTAACTAGGGTTAGGGTTTGGGTTAGGTTAAAGATGAGTCACACACAAATATCTTTACCAAAACAAAAAGAAAACCTTCTAGAATCTACTAGAAGTCATTAACCCAAATCAAACCCTAATCTTGATTAATATTTCCTAAACATGTTGCATTAGTTATCATATCATGTTACAATATTATATATCACTTATATAATATTTATTGTAACCAAATAAAATAATACAATTAACATATATCGCATATATATCAATGTATTACCCGAGTGAGAAAAAGAATCTTTTAGTGAGCTAATATTAGTTAATGTAATTTAATATATCATATATATTATTATACATTAAATTATCGAATCAACACTTGATCCGACAATCCGGCTATATTGCATATAACCGACTAATATTTATTCGTACCGATTCATCGAATCAACACTTGATCCGATGACCCGGCTGATATCATATATCGCGAGAATAGAATACGGTATCTCATATCGCATTATCCTCGGTCCCGCACATATCACATATGTGCTCCTACTCCGTTTTGCCTGAGCCAAGAAACCTCTGTGTAGGACTCTAAAGAATCGTCAATACGCCGGCAGTAGGTGACGATCATATCAAACACCCACAAGCTGCAAGCGGTCAGCTAAACGTAACAGCTACCCAGGTATTGAGCGCTCAGAAGATCAACAAGCAAGCCTGTACATTCTCCTGTGAATCCAAACAGTAACACTCCCGTACAGTCCGGTCTCGTCGTCTGATATGTTGCATATCTCGCCTAGGGGTGGTAAACGTCAGACCCCAGTAGCTCGATAAGTCGTGTCGATATGAGGTTTATAACAGTTCAAGAAACTACTGAAAACACTTACCAGTAAATCTCAGCAACCCTGGCTAGGGATTTCCGGTTATAGCCAATCGAACACAGCGCAACATCAACTCCCTATACCGGGAGAGACGGATCCCCTCCTATCGCTCATTGCCTCCATGTGATTCGGGACTGTACCCAAAAGCCACCTTTTTGCACGCCCTCTTGGACGTAGTATGATGGAAATCAAAGCATAATGGGAATCACACAAGACTCTATGAAGATCTCGGGTCAACAGACTACTCTGTACCAGTGTCACCGGAGAACTGCTATCTGACGTGAGGTATAATACCATCTGGGAGTTCTCGGCGAGTCCGTCCAGTGTACCCAGTCTCCACTGAGCACCCGTACACCATCCTTGATGTCAAACACCGATGGATATGGGATCATCCATCGCCCATCATATGGGTCAAGATGCGTATACGCTAGTTTACTCTGGTGCATCGATGCCCTGTCTCGATACACCCTCGACTAGGAACAGTTATAGGATGTACTCGTCGACTACCGTGGCCCCACTAGTATGATCTCATCATAGTCCCAGTAGTCGAGTACATATCCTAAGGGCTTTATCAACATGTAACATAGAGACAATCAGAGTACATGTTAACATAAAGTACAACCAGATAGCATACTATCATGTCGAGCAAGAAAGTCCTCCCTATATATGTCCTACCATCCACTACAATATACATCGTATGTACAGTAATGGCCTCTAGGGCATACATATAACTAACACCCTGGAGATCAACTATCTCCATGATCAGGTGATGCTGCCTCAGAATATGTCTGGGTCACTGATGGGACCAGGGTTCATGGGCCAAAGCCACACTTCCATTGTCATACAATGGTGGGAACCTAGTTCATCTCATGAACCAATATACACCCAAACAGCCACTTTGGTAGTATCATTGATAGCGATGTCACCAACCTTTATCGTTTAGTCTGCCACGGTTTCTCGCTTGGAACTCTTCCAACATTCTGTCCCTTCACTGAGGGTAAAGACAATTCCTGCGACTGACATTCAGTTGTCCTTATCACCCTGGAACCTTTCCAGTGATTCTCCCCAGGATCGATTGATACTATCTTACTACAGCTAGTGAGAATTCTAACATCCATTTAGATCTATCTCATAGACCCAAATCCCAGGATTTAAGAGGTATCAACTTTATCCTATACGGAGAATCCATGTGATAAGAGGAGATTGACCGTGCGTAGCATAGGAAACTCTTTTCTTATCAAGAGTACGTTGTCTGAAGGGTTTACCTAGAACTTCTTGAAGGGTTTGGAAGCATCACATGTACCAAAGAATAAGATTTTATGGTGCTAGGTAAACTTACAAAGGATCGATCCTAGAAAAATTAGGGTTTCAAGATTTTTCATATCATCTCATGAAAGAAAAGCTAGGGTTTTGAGAGTACAACCTTTGTAGCTCCCTAGGCTAGACTCCTCGGCTACTTGGGGTTTGGAAAAGGTCCACTTGAACTCCTCTAGGTCACCGATGATCCACCCGGAGTCCGCTTTGTCCAAGCTAGCAACTTCGCAAGATCAAGAATGAAAATCGAAGCTAACACTTTAAACAAGTGGGCTAAACTTGTGTAGAATGATATTGTGGTGGCTTTTCTCACTTCAAAATCCTAACTTAATGAGTATTTTGCTCACTTGAGATTTATAAGGAGCAATGGAAGAAGGAGGAAGAAGATGATGGCTTTTTGAAAAGAAGATAAGTTCAACCCATGAAAGAAAAATAGAAAATATATCAATATATATTTTCCACTTCTCATATCAAACCATGGTTAAGATATTATTGAATTTGAGTTAAAAACATAAAAGGAAAAGTAATCCTTGGTCAAATGGTGGGTGGGAATGGTTAGGTCAAGAAGAGTGTAGAAAGTATCCATGAATTATCCTTTTCTTTTCTTTTGTTTTAAATCAAATGCAATAATAAATCATATATAAATCCAACCATGGTGTGAGTCTTATATTGCCACCATTTTCATGTATGTACAACCATGAAGGATGTATGTATGTATGTGTGTGTGTATGTACATCCATATGTGCATGAATCTATAAAGAAAGCATACATGCATGCATACAACCATCAAACTCAAGAAAGGATTTCAAGTGAGAAGCTAATGGTTAAATGATAAATCAGATACCATTCGGTCAGATCACTTAGGACCTTACCAATAATAAGCCACCCGATCAATATACGGTATCCTATACGCGCATTTTAACCGGGTCCATGCGCATATCGCATACGCGCACCACAACATTTCGCCTGGACTAGGAAACTCCATTGTGTGACTCTAAGACTCGTCAATATGCCGGCAGTGGGTGATGATCATATCAAGCACCCACAAGCCGCAAGCGGTCAGCTAAACGTAACGGCCACCCGAGTATTGAGCGATCAGAAGAAAACAAGCGAACCTGCTACAACTCCCGTCGAGCCAATCAGCAACACTTCTCGTACAGTTCGGTCTCCTGGTCTGATATGTCGCATATCAAGTCTAGGGGTGGTAAACGTCAGACCCCAATAACTGATAAGTCGTGCCGATGTGAGGCTCATAACGGGTAGAGAAACTACTGGTAACACTTACCAGTAAATCTCTAATCAGCCAGGGACTTCCCTGTTACGGCCAATCGAGCAAAGTGCAACATCAACCCCCAATACCGGGAGAGACAAAACTCCTCCTATCGCTCATTGCCTCCATATGACTCGGGACTGTACCCAAAAACTACCGTTTTGCACGCCCTTATGGATGTGGTAAGGTGGAAATCAAAGCACAGTAGGAATCACACAAGACTCTATGACGATCTCGGGTCTACAGACTAACCTGCACAAGTGTCACCTGAGAACTGCCATCTGACGTGAGGTATAATACCATCTGGGAGTTCTCGGCGAGTCCGTCCAGTGTACCCAGTCTCCACTGAGCACCCGTATACGATCTCTGATGTCAAACACCAATGGATATGGGATCATCCATCACCCATCTCATGGGTCGAGAAGCGTATACGCTAGTCTACTTTGGTATATCGATGCCCTGTCTCGATACACCCACGACTAGGGACCTTGAAGGATGTACTTATGGACTACCATGTCCCACTAGTATGATCCGCATCATAGTCCAGGTAGTCAAGTACACATCCTAAGGGCTTTACCAACATGTAACTATAAGACAGTATAAAGAGACAAGTATACATGTTAAGATAAAGAGCAACCAGATAGCATACTATCATATCGAGCAAGAAATTCTTCTTTATATATGTCCAAGCATCCAATATAATATACATCATCTGTACAATACTGGCCTCTAGGGCATACATACTACTAACAATCTCCCACTTGCACTAGGGCCGGCTGCTGTAGTATCGCATACCAAGCATCCCGAAGAGTCTCTCAAACTGTATCTGGGGAATGGCCTTCGTGAGTGGATCCGCTGTGTTATTCTTCGTGTCAACCCTCCTGACCTCGATCTCCCGGCGATCAACTATCTCCCGGATCAGGTGATACCGCCTCAGAATATGCCTGGATCGCTGATGGGACCTGGGTTCCATGGTCAAAGCCACCGCTCCATTGTTATCGCAATACAAAAGTATTGGATGCTCAATGGATGGAACCACTCCAAGTTCAGTAATGAACTTCTTGATCCAGACAACCTCTTTGGCAGCATCGTTGGCAGCGATGTATTCAGCCTCCATCGTCGAGTCTGCCATGGTTTCCTGCTTGGAACTCTTCCAGCTAACCGCCCCTCCGTAAAGGGTAAAGACAAATCCCGACTGCGACTTAGAGTCGTCCTTATCACTCTGGAAGCTCGAATCGCTAAAGGACTCCACTTGGAGTTCTCCGTTACCATACACGAAGAGCATCTCTTTAGTCCTTCGTAAGTACTTGAGAACACTCTTCACAGCTGTCCAGTGACTCTCTCCAGGATCAGCTTGATATCTGCTCACTATACTTAGTGAGTATGCTACATCGGGTCTGGTACATAGCATCGCCTACATGATAGAGCCTACAGCTGAAGCATAGGGTATCCCTTGCATGCGAGCTCTCTCCAAATCAGTCTTGGGAGACATCTCTTTGGAGAGAGTGACTCCAGAGATCGTGGGTAAGTTCCCACACTTGGATTCTTCCATACTAAACCTCTTTAGTATGGTGTCAATGTACCTGGATTGGGACAATCCCAATATCCGTTTGGATCTATCTCTATAGATCCTAATTCCAAATATGCAGGAGGCATCACCAAGATCTTTCATTGAGAATCTTTGTGATAAGAAGAGCTTGACCGATTGCAGCATAGAAATATCATTTCCTATCAAGAGTATGTCGTCCACGTACGATACGAGGAAGACAAACTTACTCTCTGCTACCTTCTTGTAGATACAAGGTTCATCTGCGTTTTTGACGAAATCGAACTCTTTGATAACGACGTCAAAGCAGATGTTCCAGCTCCGCGATGCTTGCTTTAATCCATAAATGGATTTAAGCAGCTTGCACACCTTCCCGCTGCTCCCACTATCTACGAAGCCCTCTGGCTGAGTCATGTACACGCATTCTTCTAAATCACCATTTCCAAAGGCGGTCTTAACATCCATTTGCTAGATTTCATAATCATGATATGCAGCGATGGCAAGCATGACCCGGATGGATTTAAGTAGCCACTGGAGAAAAGGTTTCGTCATAGTCTACACCTGGTCTTTGACGAAAACCTTTTGCAACAAGTCTAGCTTTGAAAGTCTCCACTTTCCCATCTATACCAAGTTTTTTCTTGAAGATCCACTTGCTCCCAATGGGTTTTACCCCTTCAGGAGCATCTTCCAAAGTCCATACTTTGTTGGTGTACATGGATTCCATCTCGGACCGCATAGCATCCAGCCATTTCATTGAGTCCCCACTCGTGATGGCTTGCTCGAAACTAGTTGGGTCATCATCCTCTATGATGCAATCCTCGCACCCACCGTCAATGAGAAAACCGTAGTATCTGTCAGGTGGATGAGAAATCCTACTAGATCGACAGAGAGGCTAGGGCTCGTCGGGCACTACTGAATCCTCCGGTTCTACTAAATCATCAGTTGTAGTTTGTGGTGCTGGAACCTCTTCCAGCTCTACCTCTTTACCACTAATTTCTTTTGCAAGAAATTCCCTTTCAAAAATGGTGGCATGTTGAGCAACAAACACTTTTTGTTCCTTAGCTTGGTAGAAAAAATATCCTTGAGAATTCTTTGGATATCCCACAAACTTGCAAAGAACTGATCGTGCCTCGAGTTTGTCCGGATTTTGCTTTTTGACATAGGCCGGACAACCCCATATCTTAATTCGTTTAAAATATGGTCTCTTCCCACTCCATATCTCATATGGTGTGGTAGGTACAGATTTAGACGGAACCAGATTCAATAGGTATTTGGCCGTCTCAAGCACATACCCCCAAAAGGAAATAGGTAACTCAGCATCGCTCATCATTGAGCGCACCATATCTAATAGGGTGCGATTCCTTCGTTCCGATACACCGTTGTGCCGTGGTGTATAAGGAGGAGTAAACTGAGAGAGAATCCCATTCTCTTTTAGATAATCTAGGAATTCAATGCTTAAGTATTCACCTCCTCGATCCGATCGAAGAATCTTAATACTTTTACCCGTTTGGTTCTCTACTTCGTGCTTATATTCTCTGAATTTCTCAAAAGCTTCAGACTTGTGTTTTAACAGGAACACATGCCCGTATCTATAGAGATCGTCAGTGAATGTAATGAAGTAGGAAGAACCGTTCCTGTCGTGTGTAGACATAGGACCGCATACATCACTATGTACCAGTCCTAAGAGTTCAGTAACTTTTTCTCCGTGTCCACTAAACGGAGTTTTGGTCATTTTTCCTTTGAGACATGAATGGCAAGTGTCATAAGATGATAATTCGAATGAATTCAAATATCCATTCTTATGTAACTTAGCTAGCCGTGTCTCATTGATATGGCCAAGTCTACAGTGCCACAAGAAGGATTCGTTTATTTCTGAGCTTTTCCTCTTGTGTGTGTTTTGTATATTGAGGACTGTATTTTGATTGAGAATGAATATGCCATCATGTAACGAGCCTGATGCAATCAACTTTTGATCTAGGAATATGTTCATAACATTATCCTTTACTACAAAATTATATCCTTCTTTACTTAATAAAGAAACTGATATAATGTTGCACATCATGTTTGGTATATAATAGCACTCATTCAGAATTAGTGTATCGCCACTTGGTAATACCAGGTGATATTTGCCAACTGCTTTGGCTGCAACATTTGCCCCATTCCCTACTTGAACGGAATGATCACCTTTTCCCAGTTCTTTACCTTTACGTAGCCCATGTAACGTTTTACATATGTGGGATCCCGATCCAGTATCTAATACCCAGGACGTAGGGTGAACTGAGAAACAGTTCTCAATAACTAACACACCTGAAGAAGATGCATCAACATGCATGTTCTTTTGGGCGGCGTGAGAATCTAGATATTCTCCTATTCCCTGTGCAGTCTTATAACTCTTATAAGAAAGAACGGGTCCAACGTTCCCCTGCACAGTATAACATGCGGGTTCGGTCAATACATACATATTATTATCTTGATTAAGGCATGACATGGTCGCTACCTGGAGAGAGAGAGAGAAGAAAACACTTTAGCGTATGCTCTTGCAAGATCAGATTGGTTATTATCTTATCTAATCAGGATGGCTCCCACTGTTTTTATCAAATTTTCCTTCAAACCCTAAAAGGAAAGACTAGCCGGGATTAATTACACCCTACAACTTCACCGATCTTTCAGCCAGGCCAGTGTCGGTACTTTGAGGGAGGTTCCCCGTGCTTTCGCACGGACCTAATTAAAGTAAATCTCATTTTCCCAGAGGCGTAACCCCGTTGACACCTTTCTAGACACCTACTTGATCGGCTAATTGTCCTATGTAAAACTTTCCCGGGAGTAACAATTACTCGCGGTGGGTATCGGGATCCAACTATCTCATAGAAGGTATGCAATCTCATTGAAAATTTCAACACTTAAAATTCCCGATAATATTTTGCCCCTAGCGATCTATGACCTTGACTAAGTCAACAAACCATAAATCGCAAGTCAAGTTCAACCCGTACATTTCTCGATTGAATTAAACCCACCCGTACGACCCTTGACTGAGTCAACAAGGTCGTGCGAATGCCCTAATCCAATCACATCTCATGTTGTAACAGATAAACACTATTAAGCTACCGTACACTACGCCTTGACTAAGTCAACAAACATAGCACGAATACTAAATAATATCTATCTGAAATGACGGAGGGCTACGCAGATTTTTCAGAAAACCATAAGCGTAATGAACTTGATATCGTTGTAGAATCGAATGAATTTTGAAATGGTGTGATTTTGAGGCTTTCATTAGTTTTGCTAAAGAGGTCACTCCCGGCGAAGGGATCTCGGCTCTTTCCTCATCGAATAAGGTGCGGGATATATCATATATATCACTGTGCAAAGCAAAAATCCAAAAGAAATCAAAAACCAAACCGAGTTTTGTAGCATCTGCCAGTTTTGCTAAAGAGGTCACTCCAGGTGAAGGGATTTCGGCTCTTTCCTCATCGAATAAGGTGCAGGGTATATCATATATACCGCTATGCAAAGCAAAACTGTAGCTACCCTTTTTATTAAAATTTGATTCAACAACATCTTTTAGGTTTCTTTTCTTTCATTAATCACATTAATGAAGTCCCATCATTTAAGTCACCTAAACATCACAGATAAATACGACGTACACTTATGCCATCCGCATTCGCCTCGATGTCCCTTCATGCACCATTAGGTTAGGTAACTAACGACAGAGTAGGGCAGGGCTAATGCGGGTGTAAAACATAAGTAACGTCTATATAATATATCATATATACTATATACTGTATCCATCAGAACATATCAAATGATCACATTACAGATATCGCAGCAGAAACATAGATATAATGTGGGATATACTAGGATGTACGTATTTAGTATTTAGCCAACAATAGAAAATACGGATTCCACAGTCGCGATGAATAGCCACGCCCACACCCTGGACCTCCACCAGAGCGGCAAGCGACCCTACCAATTCTGGAGTTTAGGAGACCCGGTCTCGACTCCTCGAGATGGCCTCCCACTGAACTCCAGAACCCGGTCACCCATGCTCCCCTCCTTGGGTCCATCCTAATGCGGAAATGTAAATAATATACAACACTGGTGGCATCGACCTCAACCCGGAAGTGCCCCAAATAAAAGAATATTACATTACATTTGAATTTACATGAATGAAAATATAAAACTCTCATCTCACATAAAACCCCCCGGCTATTCAATCGCGACAATCCTGTACATCATATCTCAGCAACACATAATATCTCATATATCATCAACGTAAATAAGTATGCGTACCCCAATTGTCGTTGATGTATAGCAACGAAATCGGCGATATCGACATACTACACTTACGGTCACAGAAAAGAGAGTGTAAAACTGCAATATCTGGAATCCACATTCTCTTTAGACATCGTAAATGCGAAATATCACATACTTCGTATTTTATGTCTAGTAATATGAATTCCACACATTGCATCACATTCCAGATAATTAGACAGTATTAAAGTTTTTCGAACGAACGATCAAATACCCAAGATTCGCTAAAGCTCAACTCTTGAGCGGAGTTCAAAAACCCGGAGTGTGACACGGTAGTAGCGGTCCAGCCGTAGAAGGGTGAAGCCAACGCCTCACATGTGGCACGCCGTACTGCCCCAAACCCTAAGGTTCAAAGGGCAGTTCAAGACGGTCACATAATCGAGTTAAGGTTTGTTGTCTTCTAGAGGGTCCACCACAAAACTTGCACGTATCTCCGAAAGATTTAAACCCCGTGAAAAGTGAGCAAATGACACTCGTTCGAACAATTCGATACTTTCTAATTTACCCGGAAAAGCCACAAAATGAAAATTCCGATCGAATCGACGAGTCCAAAACCATCTCCAGAATTAACAGAACAAGAATTAGATTAAACATACCTAAAACATTATACAAGCAGTTTTAGGAATTACTGTGCAGTTAACAAGTCATGACTCCTCTGTACGGCCGCGGATCCGCGGCCCAAGCAAGGAATGGCAGCGGTTCCACTGCGGTTTGAACTGTTCATGGCTTCGAATTTCACAGCCCTTCTTATATTTTCCTGCTATATTTTTTAAGTATTTTTAATTCTGAAAATATCCAGATTTTAAAAAATGTCCAGAGAAGGTCCCGTAATGTCGTATTTTGGTTCGATTGGAGTTTTTACTTCGTAGAAGTGTTGCCTAATGTTCTAGGTCGGCTCTGATATAAATGAAGGGTTTACCTAGCACCTCTTGAAGGGTTTGGAAGAATCACATGTACCAAAGAATAAGTTTTTATGGTGCTAGGTAAACATACAAAGGATCGATCCTAGAAAAATTCGGGTTTCAAGATTTTTCATATCATCTCATGAAAGAAAAGCTAGGGTTTTGAGAGTACAACCTTTGTAGCTCCCTACGCTAGACTCCTCAGCTACTTGGGGTTTGGAAAAGGTCCGCTTCAACTCCTCTAGGTCACCGATGATCCACCCGGAGTCCGCTTTGTCCAAGCTAGCAACTTCGCAAGATCAAGAATGAAAGTCGAAGCTAACACTCTAAAAAAGTGGGCTAAACTTGTGTAGAATGATGTTGTGGTGGCTTTTCTCACATAAAAATCCTAACTTGATGAGTATTTTGCTCACTTGAGATTTATAGGGAGCAATGGAAGAAGGAGGAAGAAGATGATGGCTTTTTGAGAAGAAGATAAGTTCAACCCATGAAAGAAAAATAGAAAATATATCAATATATATTTTCCACTTCTCATATCAAACCATGGTTAAGATATTATTGAATTTTAGTTAAAAACATAAAAGGAAAAGTAATTGATGGTCAAATGGTGGGTGGGAATGGTTAGGTCAAGAAGAGTGTAGAAAGTATCCATGAATTATCCTTTTCTTTTCTTTTGTTTTAAATCAAATGCAATAATAAATCATATATAAATCTAACCATGGTGTGAGTCTTATATTGCCACCATTTTCATGTATGTACAACCATGAAGGATGTATGTATGTATGTGTGTGTGTATGTACATCCATATGTGTAGGGTTCCTAGGCACTCTCAAGAGGTCTCACAAGGCATCAACCATGCTAATTTCAAATATTACGGTGCAGAGAAACCCTAGACTAGATCGTTGGCTAGAAGTTTAGGAGATATAGCGAGCTAGTTTACAACTAAACTATAAGATAACGGAAATACAACCTTTGTAGATCCGGTGCTCCACCTCCATAGCTCCGCAATGAAGTCTCCTCGCTGTCCAAGTCGAACCTCGGGCTCTAGCGTCGGCTTCATCGGAGAATGGACGGGCTAGGTCATCGACGACGTGCCGAAGATGATCTACGTCGAGGCATCACTAGGTCAAGCTCCACCTTCACCAAGCCATGAAAACTTGTGAAGGAAACACACTCTACTACTTGGCAAGAGGTAGAGGATGAAGAAATAGGAAGTGGGTAGACTTTAGAATTGGATTTCTCACTTGTTTCATCAATCCACCATTGATGAAGTCAAGCTTCTTCATGGAAGAAGAAGATGAAGAAGAAGAAGAATATTATGATAAGTTATTTAAAATAGATAATAAAAATGAATACTTATCATAATCTTAACCTTAGTTAAGTGTAGAGAATTGACTAAGGTTAGGTTGAATGGTTAGGGTTAAGGATGAGAACAAAAAGGTCAATTAGTCAAAGCTTCATTAAGCTTCAACTAAAAACAAATGAAGCCACCATTCATTTATCTTTCAATTTATTCAAAATGAATAAATAAATAAGATAAATGAATAAGTAAAAACCCTAATCAACAACTTAACCATGGTTTAATTCTTTACACTTAACCCAAAAAGCATGTATCATCAAACATGATACAATCTTGTGTACAAAAGTATATCACATATACAATGTGCACAAACCAAGTGAGAAAATCCATTTAAAGTGAACCAATACTAGTTAATGCAAAGTAATATATCAAATATATAATTATGCATTAAATCATTAAATCAACACTTGATTTAACGATCCGGTCATATCACATACAACCGACTAATATCCAATGTATCGTTTTATCGAATCAATCCTTGATTCGATAACTAGGTTATATCGCATACAACCATTCGACACATTCATCGCGAGAATGGAATACGGTATCACATACACGTATTATTCTCGGTCCCGCACATATCTCATATGCGCTCCTATTTCGTTTCGGTTGAGCTAGGAAACCTCTGTATAGGACTCTAAAGACTCGTCAACACGCCGGCAGCAGATGATGATCATATCAAGCACCCACAAGCCGCAAGCGGTCTGCTAAACGTAACGGCCACCCGGGTATTGAGCGATCAGAAGATCGACGAGCAAGCCCGCTCACACTCCAGTGAATCCAACCAGTAACACTACCGTACAGTCCGGTCTCGTCGTCTGATATGTCGCATATCTCGCCTAGGGGTGGTAAACGTCAGACCCCAATAGCTCGATAAGTCGTGTCGATGTGAGGTCTATAACAATTCGAGAAACTACTGGTAACACTTACCAGTAAATCTCAGCAACCCTGGCCAGGGATTTCCTGTTATAGCCAATCGAACACAGCGCAACATCAACCCCCTATACCAGGAGAGACGAATCCCCTCCTATCGCTCATTGCCTCCATGTGACTCAGGACTGTACCCAAAAACCACCATTTTGCACGCCCTCTTGGATGTGGTAAGATGGAAATCAAAGCACAGTGGGAACCACACAAGACTCTATGATGATCTTGGGTCAACAGACTACTCTGTACCAGTGTCACCTGAGAACTGCCATCTGACGTGAGGTATAATACCATCTGGGAGTTCTCGGTGAGTCCGTCCAGTGTACCCAGTCTCTACGGAGCACCCGTATATCATCTCTGATGTCAAACACCAATGGATATGGGATCATCCATCACCCATCTGTATGGGTCGAGAAGGTACACGCTAGTCTACTCTGGTATATCGATGCCCCGTATCGATACACCCACGACTAGGGACTTTGAAGGATGTACTTATGGACTACCATGTCCCCACTAGTATTATCCGCATCATAGTCCAGGTAGTCAAGTACACATCCTAAGGGCTTTACCAACATGTAATAGAGAGACAATCTGTGTACATATTAAGGTAAAGAGCAACCAGATAGCATACTATCATGTCGAGCAAGAAAGTCCTCCCTATATATGTCCCAGCATCCACTACAATATACATCCAATGTACAGTAATGGCCTCTAGGGCATACATATAACTAACAATCTCCCACTTGCACTAGGGCCATCTGTAGCAGTGGTTGTAGTATCTCATACTCAACCATCCCATAAAAGTCTCTCTCTGGGAATAGGCCTTCGTGAGTGGATCCGCCGTGTTGTCCTCTGAGTCTACTCTCCTAACCTCGATCCCTTAGAGATCAACCATCTCCATGATCAAGTGATACTGCCTTAGAATATGTCTGGATCACTGATGGGACAGGGGTTCCTGGCATAAGCCACAACTCCATTGTCACACAATGGTAGGAACTAAGTTCATCTCATGAACTAATATACGTCCAAACAGCCTCTTTGGTAGCATCTTACATAGCGATGTATCCAGCCTTTATCGTCTAGTATGCCACGGTATCTAGCTTGGAACTCTTCCAACATACCGTCCCTTTACTGAGGTTAAAGAAAATGCCTGCGACTGACATTCAGTCGTCTTTATCACCCTGGAACCCTTCCAGTGATTCTCCCCAGGATCGATTGATACCATCTCACTACAACTAGTGAGTATACTAACACCCAAATAACATCTATCTCATAGATGAAAACTCAGGATGGAGGAGGTATCACATTGATCCTATCTGGAGAATCCTTGTGATAAGCGGAGATTGACCGAGCGTAGCATAGGAAACTCCTTCCCTATCATGAGTATGTCATCCATGTACTCTACGAGGATCACCACCATACTCCCTACTACCTTTTTGTATATACAAGGTTCATCTACCATTTTGATGATGTCAACTTCCTTGACTAATCCATCAAAACAGATGTTCCATCTCCGCGATGCCTGCTTTATCCTATAAAGCATCTTGCACACGTTTCCGCTGCTCCCACTGTCTACGAGGCCCTCTGGCTGTGTACTTATAGACGCACTCTTCTAAATCAGTATTTAGAAAAGAAGTCATGACACCCAACCGCCAGATATCGTAGTCATGGTATGTAGCCGTGGCAAATAGTATCTGGATGGACTTAAGCATAGGTACTGGAAAAGGTTTCATCATTATCCACGCCTGGTCAATGACGAAAACCTTTAACAAGTCTAGCTTTGAAAGTCTCAACTTTTCCATCTACACCAAGTAATCTTCTCAAGATATACTTGCTCCTGATGGGGATTTAACCCTTCAGATATAGCAGCCAAAGTCCATACTTTGCTGGTGTACATGGATTCCATCTCAGATTGCTAAGCATCCAGCCATTCTTACAGAGTCTTACTCCTGATGTCCAGCTCGAAATTAGTTGGGTCATCATCTCATGATGCAATCCTCGCTCTCACTGTTATAGAGAAACTGAAGTATCTCTCAGGTGGGTGAGGAACCCTACTAGATCGGCGGAGAGGCTAAGGTTCATTGGAATCTACTGAATCCTTTGGTTCTACCAAATCTTCTGCTGTAGTTTGTATAGTTAGAACCTTTCCAGTTCTACATAACAGACCTTGCCTCGAGCTTGTCCGGATTTTGCTTTTAGACATAGGCTGGACAACCCCAAATCTTAACTAATTTAAGATATGGGCTCTTCCCATTCCATATCACATATGAAATGGTAGGCTACTGATTTGATTAGAACCCTATTCAATAGGTATGCAGCTTCTCAAGTGCATAACCCCCTAAAAGGAAATAGGTAACTCAGTATTACTCATCATAGAGCACACCTTATCATATAGGGTGTATCTGCTCCGCCCCGATATACCATCGTGCTATGGTGTATACAAAGGAGTAATTCTGAGAGAGAATCTCATTCTCCTTTAAAATAGTCCAGGATTTCCGTGCTCAAGTATTCTCCTCCTTGATCTCATCATAGGACATAATACTTATTCCCGTATTGGTTCTCTACTTCTATCTTATATTCTGTGAATATCTCAAAAGGTTCAGACTTGTGTTTCAACAGGAACATATTGTAAGTCGATGTAGTACACCCCAGTACTTGTGGGGAGGCGGATTTTACAAAAACGATCAAGTTTAAACAACGAACATCGACTAACCGCTTGAATCGAAGCTAAACTCTAAATAACCGTATCCTATGAGTTTCTTTTCATAAGTGATTAGGGATTATACCTAATGAAACCGGTCCTTCTTCTTTACGTCCTCCTTTGTTCTCCTCGACCTTCTCTAGGTAGTAGACGATCCACCCGAGAGCAAAACACCAAGCTAAACCTCTAACTTGAGGTAACTAATCAACTTTGATTGCTAATCAAAGATGAAAGGATGATATAGAGTGTAGGTTATGGATTGTTTAGTCTAACTAAACCTTTGTTCTCAACACATGAGGATTAAGGTTAGTATCTTGAAGATGAGAGCTTGAGGAGAGAGAATGTGTGATTAGATAATGAGAGAAGAGAGAGAGTGTATCCTAATATTATGAAGCATTCTTATTATCAAATAATCAATAAAGGAAATGAATAAGCATGCTTCACAAAATATCTTGTGATGATTCATTAACATGAGTCATTAAGCAATAAATGTGCATTAATGAAGTGAATGAATCACCACTATGACTCACTCTCTTTCCAAAACAAACCTCCTTAGTCACATCTTCTAGAAGCTTCTCGAGTAATTACGAGAACGCCCCTCCGATCCGTAAAAATACGGAAAAACTTTAGACTGTAAAAATCCAATAACCGGATACCAGTAACTGGCTTAAACCAAAGCCGACTGGTAAAATCTGTCCGGAAGTCGTACGTGCGTAAACGCACGTATGCGTCCGAACCCTTTGTCGCAAAACCATGCAACCTCTATATCGTTTCGCCTGGAGTAGGAAACTCTCTGTGTGGGACTCTAGAGACTCGACTACTACGCTGGCAGTGGGTTTAACCACAGACCGCAAGCGGCACTAGCTGTACGTAACGGTCCCCAGGTAGTTGTCGATAAGAAGGCCGATGAGTAAACCCATCCGAACTCCTACTGAGTCTGATGTGACAATCTCCATACAGTCCGGTCCGTTCGTCCAAGACTATCGCATATCGGGCCTAGGGGGGCGGCAAGCGTCAGTCCCCTAATAGCGGTATAAGTCGTGTCGGAGTAAAGCCCATTACACCCTGAGAAACTGCTGGAACCTACCAGCAAATCTCGCTTGCCCTGGCCAGGGACTTTGCGTAATGGCTCTCTGACACAGCACGATATCTACTCCCAATACCGGGAGGGACGAATCCTGTCTAACCGCCACTGCCTCCAAGTGCTCGGGACTGCACCCAACTGCTACCTGTTTGCACGACTCCTTTGAGCCGTGGTAGGGTAGCAATCTAAGAACAGTGGGACACACTCGAGGCGAAGTAGCAGTGTCAAGTCTGCGGACTACGCTGTACTCATGTCACCTGGGAACTGTTCACTGACGACTGGTATCAAACCAACCAACAGTTCCCTGTGAGTCCTGTCCGGTGTACCCGTAACCTAACGAGCACCTGTATACTATCTCCAGTACGACGTACTGACGGCTGTGGGACAGACCATCTCCCCAACTGGGATGAGAAGCGTACACACTAGTCTACTCCGGAGTATCGATGCTCTGTCTCGATAATCCAACGACCAGGGACCTGAATAAGGATGTGCTTGTAGACTACCCAGCCCCCACTAGTGTGACTGCCATCACAACGCTGGTAGACAAGCAAGATCCTAAGAGCTCTATCAATACGTACACTCACATATTAAGATAGAAAAACCAAGTAGCATACTACCATGTTTAGCAAGACTGTTATATACATGTGAATATCCCAAGCTTCCATTAAGTAATATACAAGCTAGTATGATACAGTAATGGCCTTCTAGGGCATAAACACTAACAATCTCCCACTTGCACTAGGGCCATGTACTGGCATATCGCAGACCAATGATCTCGAGTAGCCTCTCGAACTGAATCTGAGGAAGGGCCTTCGTGAATGGATCAGCAATGTTCTCTTCTGAAGCAACTCTCCGAACCTCGATCTCCTGACGATCAATGATCTCCCTGATCAGGTGATACCGCCTCAAGATGTGTCTGGACTTCTGATGGGACCTTGGTTCCTTCGCTAAAGCTATAGCTCCGTTGTTGTCGCAATACAGAGGTATTGGATCAACTATGGTAGGAACCACCTGAAGTTCTGTTAGGAACTTCTTCATCCAGACTGCTTCTTTTGCGGCATCGCAAGCAGCTATATACTCCGCTTCCATCGTCGAGTCAGCAACGGTGTCCTGCTTGGAGCTCTTCCAGCACACCGCCCCTCCATTGAGGGTAAAGACATAACCCGACATGGACTTGGAATCGTCCTTATCACTCTGGAAGCCGGAATCAGCAAAGGCCTCCAACCTGAGGTCTTTTCCGCCGTAGACCAAGAACATCTCCTTAGTCCTCCTCAGGTACTTGAGAATGTTCTTTACTGCTATCCAGTGTTTCTCCCCTGGGTCTGACTGATACCGGCTTACCACGCTTAGTGCGTAAGCTACATCTGGTCTGGTACATAACATCGCATACATTATAGAGCCTACCGCAGAAGCGTAGGGTATAATAGACATGCGTTCCCTTTCCAAATCAGTCTTGGGAGACATCTCTTTGGAGAGGGTGATTCCGTGACAAGCCGGTAGATTACCGCGCTTAGAATCTTCCATACTGAATCTTTTCAGTACAGTGTCGATATACCTGGACTGCGAAAGTCCCAACATCCTCTTGGATCTATCACGATAGATCCGGATCCCCAGAATGTAAGAGGCATCACCCAGGTCTTTCATGGAGAACCTGTGTGACAAGAATCCTTTGACAGATTGTAGCATAGGAATGTCATTTCCTATCAATAGAATGTCATCCACGTACAAGACGAGGAATACGACACTTCTGGCCACGACTTTACTATATATGCACGGTTCATCTGGATTTTTGATAAAGTCATATTCTTTGACTGTCTCATCAAAGCAGATGTTCCAACTCCGCGATGCCTGCTTTAGTCCGTAAATGGATTTAAGCAGCTTGCATACTTTTCCGCTGCTCCCACTCTGATTGAAACCCTCTGGCTGATCCATATAGACGCTCTCTTCTAAATTTCCATTCAGAAAAGCCGTCTTTACGTCCATCTGCCAGATTTCATAATCATGGAAGGCAGCAATAGCAAGAAGGACCCGAATGGATTTGAGCATAGCCACTGGAGAAAA
Source organism: Agapanthus africanus (assembly GCA_030015575.1). Classification (NCBI taxonomy): domain Eukaryota; kingdom Viridiplantae; phylum Streptophyta; class Magnoliopsida; order Asparagales; family Amaryllidaceae; genus Agapanthus; species Agapanthus africanus. The sequence continues at coordinate 133,689,548 of JASDDO010000004.1, read as the reverse complement.
AGTTTCGTCATAGTCCAAACCAGGTCTTTGACGAAAACCCTTTGCAACAAGTCTAGCCTTATAGGTTTCCACCTGTCCATCTACACCAATCTTTTTCTTGAAGATCCATTTGCATCCTATGGGTTTTACCCCATCTGGAGCAAAGTCCAAAGTCCATACTTTGTTGGTGTACATGGACTCCATCTCGGTCCGCATTGCATCTAGCCATCGTACCGAGTCGCCGCTCTGGATGGCCTGCTGGAAGTCAGTAGGTTCATCATCATCTATGATGCAATCCTCTCTATCCCCGTCAATGAGAAAACCGTAGTATCTCTCAGGCGGATGAGACGGCCTACTACTTCTGCGGAGGGGTGCGGGAATGTTCTGTTTTTCTTGAACCTCTGGTTCTACCAAACTTTCAGTAGCAGCTTGTGGTTCTGGAATTTCTTCCAGTTCTATTTCGCTCCCATTTGTATCCTTTTCTAAAACTTGTTGTTCTAGAAAATGGGCATTACGAGAAACAAAAACCTTTTGTTCTTCTGCGTAATAGAAGCAATATCCCTTGGAGTTCTTTGGATATCCTACAAGCATACATTTTACTGATCGTGCCTCGAGCTTGTCCACAAACTGCTTTTTGACAAAAGCTGGACATCCCCAAATCCTTATATACTGAAGATAGGGTTTCTTCCCACTCCACATCTGATATGGTGTGGTAGGCACAGTTTTGGTAGGAACTCTGTTCAAAATATATGCCGCTGATTCTAGCGCATATCCCCAGAAAGATCGCGGTAACTCAGCATTACCCATCATGGATCGTACCATATCTAATAGGGTTCGATTCCGTCTCTCCGATACACCGTTGTGCTGTGGAGTGTATGGAGGAGTAAGCTGAGAGAGAATTCCTTTCTCTTTTAGGTAACCTAGGAACTCGGCACTTAAGTATTCTCCACCTCGATCAGATCTCAGTGACTTAATACTTTTGCCTGTTTGGTTTTCCGCTTCATTCTTGAATTCCAGGAATTTCTCAAAGGCCTCTGATTTATGCTTCATTAAGAAAACATATCCATACCTAGAGAAATCATCTGTAAAAGTAATGAAGTAGGAATAACCACCTCTCGCATGTGTAGACATTGGACCGCATACATCACTGTGTATGAGTCCTAAGAGCTCGCTCGCTCTTACTCCTTGTCCAGTGAATGGAGTCTTTGTCATCTTTACTTTGAGACAAGATTGACAAGTGTCATAAGTTTGATATTCGAACGTGTCCAAATATCCTTCTCTATGCAACTTAGTCAACCTTCTCTCATTGATGTGACCCAGTCTACAATGCCATAAGAAAGCTTTATTTAAATCTGGAGACTTTCTTTTTAGTGTGTTCTGGACATTGAAAATTTGGAGTTGGTTTAACACATATATGCCGTTATTTAGAGTACCGGACCCAATCAAACCATGATTAAGGTGGATGTTGACAACATCTCTTACAAACGTGAAATCATAACCTTTATTTGATAACAAGGAAACTGATATGATATTACACGTTAAGCTGGGTACAAAATAACAGTTATGTAAAACCAAAATGTGTCCACTCGTCAATCCTAGGTGATAATCCCCGACGGACGCAGCTCCCACGCTAGCTCCGTTAGCAACCCTGAGGATCATATCACCTTCCTTCAGCACTCTACGGTTTCTCAGTGCCTGCAATGAATTGCAAATATGAGATCCTGACCCGGTATCCAATACCCAGGAAGTAGAGTTGATCGACAGACAATTCTCAATTACAAACACACCTGAAGTCGAAGCCACAGCTTGCTTCGGTTCCTGGTTCTTGGCGTTCCACGCCTTGCAATCCTTCTTCCAGTGCCCTTTCCTGTGACAATGGAAGCATTCATCCTGACCAACTATCGGTACTGCTTTCTTTTTCTTTCCCTTCCCTCCCACCTTACTAACACCTCCTCTAGGTCTGGGTGCGGCCTTCTTCTTCCTTCCTTTGGCCCTAGCCTTGGACCCGGAAGAAGATGAACCGCCAACAAACATAGCGGGTGTTTCCCTTGCCTTCTGCAAGGTGCCCTCCGCACTCCTTAACATGTTCAGGAGTTCCGCAAGTTCAACTTCTTTTCCTTGAAGATTGAAGTTGAGGATAAACTGGGCGTAGGTGGGAGGAAGGGACTGGAGAACAAGGTCTGTATAGAGCTCATTATCCAAAGTCGTCCCAAGGTGTGCGAGCTCTTCTATATAGCCAATCATCTGTAGGACATGTTCACCTACCGATGACCCGACAGCCAACCTCGCTCGAAACAATTTCTTAGAGGTCTCGTATCTTGCTATACGAGATTGCTCTCCATAAAGTTCCTTTGTATGGAGAAATATGCCATCTAAGGACATATCCTCGTGCCTCCTCTGATGTTCATTGTTCATCGAGGCAAGCACGATGCACTTGGCTCTCGCGCAATCTAAATCCCAGGTTTTGCGGATTTCCTTATCCGCATTACTGGATTTGGGACCAGGGACAGCAGGTGCCGTAGCGGTGAGGACGTACCCCAGTTTGTCATAGGTCAAAGCCATCTTGACATTCCGCAGCCAATCTTTATAGTTTGGCCCCGTCAGTATATTTTTCTCTAAAAGTAACTTAAGTCCAGTCATTTTCAGGGTCGCTGCAATTAGGAGAGAGAGAAGAAAACACTTTAGCATGATGCTCTTGCAAGTTTAGAGTGGTTTTTAGTTTATCTAAACTGGATGGCTCCCACTGTTTCTCGAATCCTTCCTCAAACCATAAAAGAAGAATTAGCCAAGACTATTCTCACCGTACAATACTTGCTTAACCGTTCAGCCAGGCCGGTGTCGATACTTCGAGGGAGGTTTTCCAACGCTTTCGCGAAGTTCTTTAATTAAGTAACCTCTTTTCTCTGGGGGCGTAACCCCGCTGACACTTTTCTGGACACCTACTAGGTTTATAGCATTGATCGTTAAGTGACGAATATCCTGATAAGTAGCATATACTCACAGTAGGATCGGGATCCAAATATCATCGTCTGATAATGTTGTAGGAATGCTACCAACATTCATCAAACTCAAAATGGTATGCACTTGGTTCTTTGCAAATTTCAGTTTCTTTAGAAATTCCCGATATAAGTTTTTACCCCATGCTCTTATGACCTTGGCGTTGGTCAAAATGTCATAAGTCACATGTCAAGTTCTACCCATCATTATCTTGTTAATTTGAACCCATCCGTATATATCCCTGACGTTGGCCAAATGATAATACGACTGTCCCAAACCAACTCATCTATCTATGCAACAAATGAATACCCAGCAGCTACCAAACACTATGCCATGACGTTGGCCAAAAGTGCATAGCTTGAATACTACCGAATACCCAAATGAAATGACGGAGGGCTACGACTGGTTTTGGCGAAACCGTGAACGTAGTGAACTTGATATAACCGAAGGAACCTGATAGCTTTTAAAAGGAGTGGTTAAATCTCCGCATTTAAAAATATCTGTTTTAAAAAATAACCGAGTGGTTTCTTTTAAATTGTTCCAACGATTTAAACTTTGGTTTGTTTTACTTTGCATTACAGATAATGCGTCCCATCATTAACCTATCATTGCAGAAAACAACGAAAATACAACGTCCTCTTATGCCATCCGCATTCGCCACGGGGTCCCGTCATCACCCGTTAGGTTACTTAACTAACGACAGAGCGGGGGCTGGGCTAGCGCGGGTGTAAAACATAAGTGGCGTCTAAATAGCTATCATAATATAGATATTTTACATTCGTCTGACGCAATGATATTCATTCCAGAACACAGATAAACAATATTGGATTTGCAAGCAATCTGTATTTCTTTTGAGCCTGCAAGAAAAGACAGATTACACAGTTGTGATGAATAGCCGTTTACCCCACCCTCGACCCCTACGGGTACGGCAAACTACCCACCCGGCAGTTTGTGTACCCCACCTTGGGTCAGTCCTAGGAGCAAAAACAGTAAAATGAAATAATACAACGGTGGCTACAACCGCAACCTGGAAGTGCCCCGCAAAAATAATATTACAACAAATTACATTTACAACAAATGAATTATCCAATAACCCATTGCTAACCCCGGCTATACACCATAACAGTCCAATACAGTTTATATGCACAAACAGTTATAACCATTTCAGAAATGTGCAACCCCCTGCCAACCGACATACTAGCAGTTGGGGGAGGTTTACGAACACATCAAACAATCACAGATATAATCCAATACGCAAATACTGTATTTTTCGATCGAATAAACAACTTCAATATTGCTCCAAAATCTGCTCTGTTAAACAGTAACCTGAGCAATAATTAAATATTCCAGAAAACCCCAAATTACCCAGAGAAGCAACAGAAGAAAAATCGGCCGCTGACTCGCCAACTCGGCGGCGGAAGCGCGGCAACTCAGTGGCTGAGGCCGCGGTTCCGCGGCGAGTTGGTCGATTCAGTCGACTGTTTTTCTTGGGTGTTCTTCTGGTGTCATGTCAAGCACTCTGAGCTCACCTGAAAAATTTTCTGACATCGTTTTAAATTCGACAGAAACTTACATTTTTTAGGGTTTTCCGGCTTCGTTTTTTCGTTCGAAATTCGTACAAATTTGCGATTAAGTTATTTAGTGTTTAGCGAGGCTTTGATACCACTGTAAGTCGATGTAGTACACCCCAGTACTTGTGGGGAGGCGGATTTTACAAAAACGATCAAGTTTAAACAACGAACATCGACTAACCGCTTGAATCGAAGCTAAACTCTAAATAACCGTATCCTATGAGTTTCTTTTCATAAGTGATTAGGGATTATACCTAATGAAACCGGTCCTTCTTCTTTACGTCCTCCTTTGTTCTCCTCGACCTTCTCTAGGTAGTAGACGATCCACCCGAGAGCAAAACACCAAGCTAAACCTCTAACTTGAGGTAACTAATCAACTTTGATTGCTAATCAAAGATGAAAGGATGATATAGAGTGTAGGTTATGGATTGTTTAGTCTAACTAAACCTTTGTTCTCAACACATGAGGATTAAGGTTAGTATCTTGAAGATGAGAGCTTGAGGAGAGAGAATGTGTGATTAGATAATGAGAGAAGAGAGAGTGTATCCTAATATTATGAAGCATTCTTATTATCAAATAATCAATAAAGGAAATGAATAAGCATGCTTCACAAAATATCTTGTGATGATTCATTAACATGAGTCATTAAGCAATAAATGTGCATTAATGAAGTGAATGAATCACCACTATGACTCACTCTCTTTCCAAAACAAACCTCCTTAGTCACATCTTCTAGAAGCTTCTCGAGTAATTACGAGAACGCCCCTCCGATCCGTAAAAATACGGAAAAACTTTAGACTGTAAAAATCCAATAACCGGATACCAGTAACTGGCTTAAACCAAAGCCGACTGGTAAAATCTGTCCGGAAGTCGTACGTGCGTAAACGCACGTATGCGTCCGAACCCTTTGTCGCAAAACCATGCAACCTCTATATCGTTTCGCCTGGAGTAGGAAACTCTCTGTGTGGGACTCTAGAGACTCGACTACTACGCTGGCAGTGGGTTTAACCACAGACCGCAAGCGGCACTAGCTGTACGTAACGGTCCCCAGGTAGTTGTCGATAAGAAGGCCGATGAGTAAACCCATCCGAACTCCTACTGAGTCTGATGTGACAATCTCCATACAGTCCGGTCCGTTCGTCCAAGACTATCGCATATCGGGCCTAGGGGGGCGGCAAGCGTCAGTCCCCTAATAGCGGTATAAGTCGTGTCGGAGTAAAGCCCATTACACCCTGAGAAACTGCTGGAACCTACCAGCAAATCTCGCTTGCCCTGGCCAGGGACTTTGCGTAATGGCTCTCTGACACAGCACGATATCTACTCCCAATACCGGGAGGGACGAATCCTGTCTAACCGCCACTGCCTCCAAGTGCTCGGGACTGCACCCAACTGCTACCTGTTTGCACGACTCCTTTGAGCCGTGGTAGGGTAGCAATCTAAGAACAGTGGGACACACTCGAGGCGAAGTAGCAGTGTCAAGTCTGCGGACTACGCTGTACTCATGTCACCTGGGAACTGTTCACTGACGACTGGTATCAAACCAACCAACAGTTCCCTGTGAGTCCTGTCCGGTGTACCCGTAACCTAACGAGCACCTGTATACTATCTCCAGTACGACGTACTGACGGCTGTGGGACAGACCATCTCCCCAACTGGGATGAGAAGCGTACACACTAGTCTACTCCGGAGTATCGATGCTCTGTCTCGATAATCCAACGACCAGGGACCTGAATAAGGATGTGCTTGTAGACTACCCAGCCCCCACTAGTGTGACTGCCATCACAACGCTGGTAGACAAGCAAGATCCTAAGAGCTCTATCAATACGTACACTCACATATTAAGATAGAAAAACCAAGTAGCATACTACCATGTTTAGCAAGACTGTTATATACATGTGAATATCCCAAGCTTCCATTAAGTAATATACAAGCTAGTATGATACAGTAATGGCCTTCTAGGGCATAAACACTAACACATATGTCTAAATCTCGAGAGATTATCAGAGAATGTAATGAAGTACAAAGAACCTTACCAGGTATGTGTAGACAGGGGACCTTTATACATCAACATGTATCATCCCAAGAGTTCGCTAACTCTTTCTCTGTTTCCAATAAACAGAGCTATGGTCATTTTATCTTTGTGACATGACTGGCGAGTTTCACAAGATGTAAATTCAAACTGATTTAAATATGCATCTAAATGTAACTCCAGCTAGTCGGGTCGCATTGATATGACCTAGTCTACAATACCTCAAGAAGGATTCGTTCATTTCTGAACTCTTCCTCTTGTGTGTGTTTCGTATACTAAGAACAGTAGTTTGATTTAGAACGTCAATGCTTTTAGATAACGTGCCTGAACCGATCAACTTTTGATATAGGAAATGTTCAAAACATTATCCAACAATACAAAATTTTATCATTTCTTTACTAATAAAGAGACTGATATGATTTTGTATATCAGGTTCGGTATCTAATAACATTCATTCAGAATCAATGTATTGGTAATACAGGGTGACAGTGACCGACAGACTTGGCTGCAACACTTGCCCCGTTTTCTGCCTCATGAAACTTATCACCCGTTCTCAGTTTTTCTACCCTTTTGTAGCCCTATGTAACATATTACATATCTGGGATCCTGATCCGGTATCATATACCCAGGATGCATAGGATACTGAGAAACAGTTCTTTGTAACGAATACACCCGAAGGAGATGCATCATCATGCACTTTCTTCGTTTGGGCGGCACGGGAAATCTGGTATTCCCCAATTTCCTGCTCTGTCTTATAACAATTATAAGTTGGAGCGGGACCGACGTTCCCTAGCTCACTATAACAAGCGGGTTCGGTCAATAATCCGTTTTATTATCTTGATTAAGGCGTGATATGGTCGCTACCTGGAGAGAGAGAGAAGAAAACACTAAGCGTGCGCTCTTGCAAGAATAGATTGGTTATTATTTTATCTAATCAGGATGGCTCCCACTGCTTTTTATCAAATCTTCCTTCAAACCCTAAAAGGAAAGACTAGCCGGGATTAATTACACACTACAAGTTCGCCAATCTTTCAGCCAGGCCAGTGTCGGTACTTTGAGGGAGGTCCCCCGTGCTTTCGCACGAACCTAATTAATGTAAACCTCGTTTTCCCAGAGGCGTAACCTCGTTAACACCTTTCTAGACACCTACTTGATCGGCTAATTGTAATGTGTAAAACTCTCCCAGGAGTAACAATTACTCGCAGCGGGTATCGGGATCCAACTATCTCATAGAAGGTATGCAATCCCATTGCAAATTTCAACACTTGAAATTCCCGATAATATTTTTCCCCTAACCTCCTATGACCTTGACAAAGGCCAACAAACCATAGGATGCTAGTCAAGTTCAACCCGTCATTTCCCGATTGAATTAAACCCACCCGCATGACCCTTAACATAGTCAACAAAGTCGCACGACTACCCTAATCCAATCACATCATATGCTTATGCAGATAAGCACTAATTAGCTACCGCACACTACGCCTTAACATAGTCAACAAACGTAGCACGAATACTAACTAGTACTTATCTGAAATGACGGAGGGCTACGACAGGTTTTTCTGAAAACCTATTGCGTAATGAACTTGATATCGTTGTAGGATTGAATGAATTTTGAAATGGAGTGTTTTTGAGGCTTTTCTAGTTTTGCTAAAGGAGTCACTCCCGGTAAGGGGATCGTCGGTCCTTTCCTCGTCGAATGAGGTGCGGGATATATCATATATATCACTGTGCAAAGCAAAACACTTAAAAGCTATCAAAAGAAAAACCGAGTGTGTAGCATCTGCCAGTTATTGCTAAAGGAGTCACTCCCGGTGAAGGGATCTCGGTCCTTTCCTTATCAAATAAGGTGCAGGATATATCACATATACCGCTGTGCAAAGCAAGAACTGTAGTTACCTGTTTTATTTTGAAATTCGATTCTACAACATCTTAGGTTTCTTTTATTTCATTAATCATATTAATGAAGTCCCATCATTTAAGTACCTAAACATCACAGATAAATACGACGTACACTTATGCCATCCGCATTCGCCTCGATGTCCCCTCGTGCACCGTTAGGTTAGGTAACTAACGGCAGAGCGGGGCAGGGCTAGCGCGGGTGTAAAACATAAGTAACGTCTATATAATATATCATATATACTTTATACAGTATCTATCACAGAACATCACTTGATCACATCACAGATATCGCAGCAGAAGAATCATATGAAATATTGGATATACTAGGACGTCCGTGTTTTCAATACGAGCCAGTATAAAACACGGATTCCACGGTCGCGATGAATAGCCAAACCCACACCCCTAGACCCCTACGAGAGCGGCAAGCAACCCTACCAATTCTAGAGTTAGGAGACCCGGACTCGACTCCTCGAGTTGGTCTCCCACTGGACCCCAGAACCCGGTTACTTGTGCCCTCCTCTTTGGGTCTATCCTAGTGCAGAAAAGTAAATAATATACAAAAGGTGACTACTTCCGCAACCTGGAAGTGCCCCAATAAAAGAATATTACATACAAGTTTTTACATGAATGAAAATGAAAAACACTCATCTCACATAAAAACCCCCGGCTATTCGAACACGACGATCCAATATAACATATCCAGCAACACATAACATCACATGTCATCAACGTAAGTAAATATGCGCATCCCAATTGTCGTTGACATATAGCAACGAAACCGGCGATATCACATATTACACTTACGGTCACAGAAAAGAAAGTGTAAAACTACAACAGTTGGAATCCGCAACCACCTCAGACATCGCATGCCTGACCAAATGAATTCCTTAGACATCGTATGCCTAATAATTATAAACCCCGCATTTTAGTCTCAAAATCGAAAACTCTTTTCAATATCAAGTCGGGCAATTCAACAAGATTCCCGACAGCCTGATCGAATGCTCGTCGCAAACTTTAGTAGGCGGCCGCACCCCCGACGCCGTCGACGAAGTGCACTAAGGCGGAACACCGCTGCCGCGAGCACCCGAACGGATGCTTTCGGCGACGGGGTTCTCCTACAGTCACTTGGTAGGGGCTATGGGGCGAGGCTGTCTATTAAGTTTATCCGGCGAGTATCCGCGTACGCTACGTGATTGCGACGGACTTTTGATCACATCAAAATTCCGTGGCAACCGATCAAGTGAGACTAAACTGCTATGTTTATAACATTCTTTCAGTTATCTCAAACTTGTTATGAATTCCAATTATTGTAGTTTTACACTTTCTTTTCTATGACCGTAAGTGTAATATGTGATATCGTCGGTTTCGTTGCTATATGTCAACGACAATTGGGATGCGCATATTTACTTACGTTGATGACATGTGATGTTATGTGTTGCAGGATATGTTATATTGGATCGTCGTGTTCGAATAGCCGGGGGTTTTTATGTGAGATGAGTGTTTTTCATTTTCATTCATGTAAAAACTTGTATGTAATATACTTTTATTGGGGCACTTCCAGGTTGCGGAAGTAGTCACCTTTTGTATATTATTTACTTTTCTGCACTAGGATAGACCCAAGGAGGAGGGCACAAGCAACCCTACCAATTCTAGAGTTAGGAGACCCGGACTCGACTCCTCCAGTTGGTCTCCCACTGGACCCCAGAAATATTTGAAATTGGCATGGTTGATGCCTTGTGAGACCTCTTGAGAGTGCCTAGGAATCCTAGACTAGATCGTTGGCTAGAAGTTTAGGCGATATAGCGAGCTAGTTTACAACTAAACTATAAGATAACGGAAATACAACCTTTGTAGATCCGGTGCTCCACCTCCATAGCTCCGCAATGAAGTCTTCTCGCTGTCCAAGTCGAACCCCAGGCTCTAGCGTCGGCTTCATCGGAGAATAGACGGGCTAGGTCATCGACGACGTGCCGAAGATGATCTACGTCGAGGCATCACTAGGTCAAGCTCCACCTTCACCAAGCCATGAAAACTTGTGAAGGAAACACACTCTACTACTTGGCAAGAGGTAGAGGATGAAGAAATAGGAAGTGGGTAGACTTTAGAATTGGATTTCTCACTTGTTTCATCAATCCACCATTGATGAAGTCAAGCTTCTTCATGGAAGAAGAAGATGAAGAAGAAGAAGAATATTATGATAAGTTATTTAAAATAGATAATAAAAATGAATACTTATCATAATCTTAACCTTAGTTAAGTGTAGAGAATTGACCACGGTTAGGTTGAATGGTTAGGGTTAAGGATGAGAACAAACAGGTCAATTAGTCAAAGCTTCATTAAGCTTCAACTAAAAACAAATGAAGCCACCATTCATTTATCTTTCAATTTATTCAAAATGAATAAATAAATAAGATAAATGAATAAGTAAAAACCCTAATCAACAACTTAACCATGGTTTAATTCTTTACACTTAACCCAAAAAGTATGTATCATCAAACATGATACAATCTTGTGTACAAAAGTATATCACATATACAATGTGCACAAAACAAGTGAGAAAATCCATTTAAAGTGAACCAATACTAGTTAATGCAAAGTAATATATCAAATATATAATTATGCATTAAATCATTAAATCAACACTTGATTTAACGATCCGGTCATATCACATACAACCGACTAATATCCAATGTATCGTTTTATCGAATCAATCCTTGATTCGATAACTAGGTTATATCGCATACAACCATTCGACACATTCATCGCGAGAATGGAATACGGTATCACATACACGTATTATTCTCGGTCCCGCACATATCTCATATGCGCCCCTATTTCGTTTCGGTTGAGCCAGGAAACCTCTGTGTAGGACTCTAAAGACTCGTCAATACGCCGGCAGCAGATGATGATCATATCAAGCACCCACAAGCCGCAAGCGGTCTGCTAAACGTAACGGCCACCCGGGTATTGAGCGATCAGAAGATCGACGAGCAAGCCCGCTCACACTCCAGTGAATCCAACCAGTAACACTACCGTACAGTCCGGTCTCGTCGTCTGATATGTCGCATATCTCGCCTATGGGTGGTAAACGTCAGACCCCAATAGCTCGATAAGTCGTGTCGATGTGAGGTCTATAACAATTCGAGAAACTACTGGTAACACTTACCAGTAAATCTCAGCAACCCTGGCCAGGGATTTCCTGTTATAGCCAATCGAACACAGCGCAACATCAACCCCCTATACCGAGAGAGACGAATCCCCTCCTATCGCTCATTGCCTCCATGTGACTCGGGACTGTACCCAAAAACCACCTTTTTGCATGCCCTCTTGGACGTGGTAAGATGGAAATCAAAGCACAGTGGGAACCACACAAGACTCTTTGACGATCTCGGGTCAACAGACTACTCTGTACCAGTGTCACCTGAGAACTGCCATCTGACGTGAGGTATAATACCATCTGGGAGTTCTCGGCGAGTCCGTCCAGTGTACCCAGTCTTTACTGAGCACCCGTATATCATCTCTGATGTCAAACACCAATGGATATGGGATCATCCATCGCCCATCTGTATGGGTCGAGAAGGTACACGCTAGTCTACTCTGGTATATCGATGCCCCGTCTCGATACACCCACGACTAGGGACTTTGAAGGATGTACTTATGGACTACCATGTCCCCACTAGTATGATCCGCATCATAGTCCAGGTAGTTAAGTACACATCCTAAGGGCTTTACCAACATGTAATAGAGAGACAATCTGTGTACATGTTAAGGTAAAGAGCAACCAGATAGAATACTATCATGTTGAGCAAGAAAGTCCTCCCTATATATGTCCCAGCATCCACTACAATATACATCCAATGTACAGTAATGGCCTCTAGGGCATACATATAACTAACAATATGTGCATGAATCTATAAAGAAATCATACATGCATGCATACATCCATCAAACTCAAGAAAGGATTTCAAGTGAGAAGCTAATGGTTAAATGATAAATCAGATACCATTCGATCATATCACATACGACCCTACCAATAATAAGCCACCCGATCAATATACGGTATCCTATACGCGCATTTTAACCGGGTCCATGCGCATATCGCATACGCGCACCACAACGTTTCGCCTGGACTAGGAAACTCCATTGTGGGACTCTAAGACTCAATACGCCGGCAGTGGGTGATGATCATATCAAGCACCCACAAGCCGCAAGCGGTCAGCTAAACGTAACGGCCACCCGGGTATTGAGCGATCAGAAGAAAACAAGCGAACCTGCTACAACTCCTGTCGAGCCAATCGGTAACACTTCCCGTACAGTCCGGTCTCCTCGTCTGATATGTCGCATATCAAGTCTAGGGGTGGTAATCGTCAGACCCCAATAACTGATAAGACGTGCCGATGTAAGGCTCATAACGGGTCGAGAAACTAGTGGTAACACTTACCAGTAAATCTCTAATCAGCCCTGGCCAGGGACTTCCCTGTTACGGCCAATCGAGCACAGTGCAGCATCAACCACCAATACCGGGAGAGACGAAACCCCTCCTATCGCTCATTGACTTCATGTGACTCGGGACTGTACCCAAAAACCACCTTTTTGCACGCCTTCATGGACGTGGTAAGGTGGAAATCAAAGCACAGTGGGAATCACACAAGACTCTATGACGATCTCGGGTCTATAGACTAACCTGCATAAGTGTCACCTGAGAACTGCCATCTGACGTGAGGTATAATACCATCTGGGAGTTCTCGGCGAGTCCGTCCAGTGTACCCAGTCTCCACTGAGCACCCGTATACGATCTCTGATGTCAAACACCAATGGATATGGGATCATCCATCGCCCATCTCATGGGTCAAGAAGCGTATACGCTAGTCTACTCTGGTATATCGATGCCCTGTCTCGATACACCCATGACTAGGGACCTTGAAGGATGTACTTATGGACTACCATGTCCCACTAGTATGATCAGCATCATAGTCCAGGTAGTCAAGTACACATCCTAAGGGCTTTACCAACATGTAACTATAAGACAGTATAAAGAGACAAGTATACATGTTAAGATAAAGAGCAACCAGATAGCATACTATCATATCGAGCAAGAAAGTCATCTTTATATATCTCCAAGCATCCAATATAATATACATCATCTGTACAATACTGGCCTCTAGGGTATACATACAACTAACATTGTCCACGTACAATACGAGGATGACCACCTTACTCTCTACTACCTTCTTGTATACACAAGGTTCGTCTACAATATTGATGAAGTCAATCTCTTTGACTACCACATCAAAACAGGCGTTCCAACTCCGCGATGCCTGCTCTATCCTGTAAAGCAACTTGCACATGTTTCCGCTGCTCCCACTGTTTACGAAGCTCTCTGGCTGTGTACTTATAGACGTTCTCTTCTAAATCAGTATTTAGAAAAATAGTCATGACACCCAACCACCAGATATCGTAGTCATGGTATGTAGCAATGTTAAGTAGGATCCGGATGGACTTAAGCATAGCCACTTGGAAAAGGTTTCATCATTATCCACGCTTGGTCGATGACGAAAACCTCCAACAAGTCTAGCTTTGAAAGTCTCAACTTTTCCATCTACACCAAGTAATCTTCTCAAGATATACTTGCTCCTGATGGGGATTTAACCCTTCAGATATAGCATCCAAAGTCCATACTTTGTTGGTGTACGTGGATTCCATCTCAGATCACTAAGCATCCAGCCATTCTTACAGAGTCCCTACTTTTGATGGCCTGCTCGAAACTAGTTGGGTCATCATCTCATGATGCAATCCTCGCTCCCACTGTCATCGAGAAACCGAAGTATCTCTCAGGCAGATGAGGAACCTTGCTAGTTCGGCGGAGAGGCTGAGGTTCGTCGGGGACTATTGAATCCTTTGGTTCCGTCAAATCATCAACTGCAGTTTGTATAGCTGGAACCTTTCCAGTTCTACAGAACTGACATTGCCTCGATCTTGTCCGGATTTTGCTTTTGACATAGGTCGGACAATCCCAAATCTTAACTTACTTAAGAGATAGGCTCTTCCCATACCATATCTTATATGGAATGGTAGGAAACTGATTTGATTTGAACCCAGTTCAATAGGTATGCAACTTCTCAAGTGCACAACCCCAAAAGGAAATAGGTAACTCGGTAATACTCATCATAGAGCACACCATATCATATATGGTGCTATTGCTCCGCCCTGATACACCGTTGTGCTGTGGTGTATTCAGAGGAGTAACACCGAGAGAGAATCTCATTCTCCTTTAGAATAGTCCAAGAATTCCATGCACAAGTATTCTCCTCCCTGATCTTATCATAGGACATAATACTTATACCCGGTTTTTGGTTCTCTACTTTTAACTTATATTCTGTGAATATCTCAAAAGCTTCGGACTTATGTTTCAACAGGAACATATGGCTGAGTCTTGAGAGATGATCAGAGAATGTAATGAAGTACAAAAAACCAGTCCTGTCATGTGTAGACAGGGGACCTTGCATACAACACTATGTATCAGTCCCAAGAGTTCACTAACTCTTTCCAATAAACAGAGCTTTGGTCATCTAATCTTTGTGACATGATTGGCAAGTTTCAAAAGATGTAAATTCAAACTGATTTAAATATGCATCTAAAATGTAACTTAAGCTAGTCAGGTCACATTGATATGACCTAGTCTACAATGCCTCAAGAAGGATCCGTTCATTTCTTAACTCTTCCTCTTGTGTGTGTTCTGTATATTAGGAACTGTAGTTTGATTTAGAACGTCAATACTTTTAGATAACGTGCCTGAACCAATCAACTTTTGAAATAGGAAATGTTCAAAACATTATCCATCAATACAAAATTTTATCCTTCTTTAGTAAATAAAGAGACTGATATGATTTTTTATATCAGGTTCGGTATCTAATAGCATTTGTTCAGAATCAATGTATTGATAATACAGGATGACAGTGACCAACAGACTTGGCTGCAACACTTGCACCATTTTCTGTCTCATGAAACTTATCATCCGTTCTCAGTTCTCTTCTCTGCCTTTCTATAGCTCTATGTAACAGATTACATATCTGGAATCCTCATCCGGTATCAGATACCCAGGACGCTGAGGATACTGAGAAACAATTTGGTGTAACGAACACACCCGAAGTAGATGCATCATATGCACTTTCTTCGTTTGGGCGGCATAGGAATTCTGGTATTCCCCGAATTCCTGCTCTGTCTTATAACAATTATAAGTTGGAGCGGGACCAACGTTCCCCAGCTCAGTATAACAAGCGGGATCGGTCAATACATCCATATTATTATCTTGATTAAGGCATGATATGGTCGCTACCTGGAGAGAGAGAGAAGAAAATGTTAGTTATATGTATGCCCTAGAGACCATTACAGAACATTGGATGTATATTGTAGTGGATACTGGGACATATATAGGTAGGACTTTCTTGCTCGACATGATAGTACGCTATCTGGCTGCTCTTTATCTTAACATGTATACTTTCTGTCTCTCTGTTACATGTTGATAAAGCCCTTAGGATGTGTACTCGACTTCCAGGACTATGATGCAGATCATACTAGTGGGGCCTGGATAGCCAATGAGTACATCCTTCATTGTTCCTAGTCGTGGGAATATCGAGACGGGGCATCGATATTCCAGAATAGACTAGCGTATATCTTCTCGACCCATGTGATGGGCGATGGATGATCCCATATCCATTGGTGTTTGACATCGGAGATGGTATGCGGGTGCTCAGTGGAGACTGGGTACACTGAACGGACTCGCCGAGAACTCCCAGATGGTATTATACCTCACGTCAGATGGCAGTTCTCTGGTGACACTGGTACAGCTTAGTCTGTTGACCCGAGATCGTCATAGAGTCTTGTGTGTCTCCCACTGTGCTTTGATTTCCACCCTACCACGGCTCTACTGAGTTGTGCAAACAGGTGGTTTTTGGGTACAGTCCCGATTCACATGGAGGCAATGAGCGATAGGAGGGGATTCGTCTCTCCCGGTATTGGGGGTTGATGTTGTGCTATGCTCGACTGGCCATAACAGGAAATCCCTGGCCAGGGTTGCAGTGATATACTGGTAAGAGTTATCAGTGGTTTCACGAATGTTATGGACCTTACGTCGGCATGACTTATCGAGCTATTGGGGTCTGACGTTTACCACCCCTAGGCGAGATATGCGACATATCAGACGAACAGACCGGACTGTACGGTAAGTGTTGCTGGTTGGATTCACAGGAGCGTGAGCGGGCTTGCTCGTCGATCTTCTGATCGCTCAATACCCGGGTGGCCGTTACGTTTAGCAGACCGCTTGCGGCTTGTGGGTGTTTGATATGATCATCACCTGCTGCCGGCGTATTGACGAGTCTTTAGAGTCCTACACAGAAGTTTCCTGGTTCAAGCGAAACGAAATAGGAGCGCATATGAGATATGTGCGGGACCGAGAATAATGCGTGTATGTGATACCGTATTCTATTCTCGCGATGAATGTATCGATTGGTTGTATGCGATATAACCTAGTTATCGAATCAGGTATTGATTCGATAAGACGATACATTGGATACTACTCGGTTATATGCGATATGACCGGATCGTTAAATCAAGTGTTGATTTAATGGTTTAATGTATAATTATATATATTTGATATATTACTTTGCATTAACTAGTATCGGTTCACTTTAAATGGATTTTCTCACTTGAATTGTGCAAGTTGTATATGTGATATACTTTTGTGCACATGTTTGTATCATGTTTGATGATACATGCTTACTTGGTTAAGTGTAAAGAATCAAACCATGGTTTAAACTAATGATTAGGGTTTTGTTTAGTCATTTACTTATTTATCTATTTCTTTATTTATCTTTTTACTTTGGAAAAGATAAATGATGAAATGGTGGCATTATTTGTTTGCTAGTTGAACATTCATGAAGGTTTGACTTAGTCTCCTTTTTTGTTCTTATCCTTAACCCTAACCATTCCATTAACCATGGTCTTTTCTCTACACTTAACTAAGGTTAAAAGTATGATAAGATTTAATTCTTATTCTTTTTTATTATTCAAAAAAAAAATATATCATATCTTTCTTCTTCTTCTTCAAGAACTAGGAAAAAGAAAAGCTTTCTAGTTCAATGGCAACTTGAGAAAACAAGTGAGAAATCCAATTCTAAAGTGAACCCACATCCTATTTCTTCATCCTCTACTTCTTGCCAAGTAGTATAGGGTGTTCTCTTCACAAGTTTCATGACTTGTTTAAGTGAGAGTTTGATCTTGTGGAGCTTCGACGTAGATCATCTTCGACATCGAAGCCGACGACCAATTCCGCTCATTTTTCCGATGAAGACGATGCTAGAGTCCGGGATTCAGTTTGGACAGCAAGGGGACTTCATCACGGAGCCTGGGAGGTGGTGGACCGGATCTACAAAGGTTGTTGTCACTTTCCCTTAGCATTTAATTCGATTACATGCTTGCTTCGCCTATATATCTAGTTAACGATCCGTTCTAGGGTTTCTCGGCACCGTATTTCTTAGAAATTTGCATGGATGATGACTTGTGAGACCTCACTAGGGTGCCTAGGAACCCTACAGCGGTATCAGAGCCTAGCTAGAGCCTTAGGCGAAGTCCAGACGGAATTTGAAGTCCGAACGACCCGAAAACCCAACCCTAAATATGCTCTCTGTACATTTTTTAATTTCGGGGATTTTTCCATATTAAAAATATGCAGAAATATCAGCAGGAAAATCTAAGAGTAACTGTGCAATTCGTAACCCTAATTCCATTAAACTGCCGCGGTTCCGCGGTACGAGCGTGGCTCGTGCGGCGGTTCCGCGACTATTTTGTCCTATCTTGCATTGAATTTGGCGCAGTAACTCATATCTGGCAGTGCTGGTTTTCCTGGGAATTTTTAATATTTATTAAAGAGTTGAAATTTCTGGGTTGATTTGGGAACTCGGTGTTTCGATCGGATTGTCAAATTTTGTCAGTGTGGCTTTCCGGATAAATTTGTTGAATATGTTAAAAAGTTCGACCGGATATAAATACCCACTTTTTCCCCTGCCGGGAAATTTCCAATTGTTGGATTTTTCCGTAGTTTAACGACGTTCTAAGTAGTGCAAGTAACTCGATGGACCCTCTAGAAGACAACAAACCTTAACTCGATTATGTGACCGTCTTGAACTACCCTTTGAACCTTCGGGTTTGGGGCAGTACGGCGTGCCACATGTGAGGCGTTGGCTTGACCCTTCTACGGCTGGACCGTTGGTACTGAGGCACGAACTGAATGTTGTTAAACTTATTTCATGTGTTGAGCTGTATCGGGAAAACTTGGGTGTTCGATTGTTCGATCGAAAAGTTTAGCATTTTCTATTTATCCGGAAGGTGATACAATAATTGGAATTCACAAGTAGTTATGAGATAACTGAATGAATGTTATAAACATAGCAGTTTAGTCTCACATGATCGGTTGCCACGGAATTTTGATGTGATCAAAAGTCCGTAGCAATCACGTAGCGTACGCGGATACTCACCGGGTAAACTTAATAGACAGCCTCACTCTATTGCCCCGACCAAGTGACTGTAGGAGAACCCCGTCGCCGAAAGCATCCGTTCGGGTGCTCGCGGCAGCGGTGTTCCGCCTTGGTGCACTTTGTCGACGGCGTCGGGGGTGCGGCCACCTACTAAAGTTTGCGACGAGCAATCGATCAGAATGTCGGGAATCCTGTTGAATTGCCCGACTTGATATTGAAAAGTGTTTTCGATTTTGAGACTAAAATGTGGGGTTTATAATTGTTAGGCATGCGATGTCTAAGTAATTCATTTGGTCAGGCATGCGATGTCTGAGGAGGTTGCGGATTCCAACTGTTGTAGTTTTACACTTTCTTTTCTGTGACCTTAAGTGTAATATATGATATCGCCGGTTTCGTTGCTATATGTCAAGGACAATTGGGATGCGCATATTTACTTACGTTGATGACATGTGATGTTATGTGTTGCTGGATATGTTATATTGGATCGTCGTGTTTGAATAGCCGGGTTTTTTTTATGTGAGATGAGTGTTTTTTCATTTTCATTCATGTAAAAAACTTGTATGTAATATTCTTTTATTAGGGCACTTCCAGGTTGCGGAAGTTGTCACCGTTGATGTATATTATTTACTTTTCTGCACTAGGATAGACCCAAGGTGGGGAGCACAAGTAACCGGGTTCTGGGGTCCTGTGGGAGACCAACTCGAGGAGTCGAGTCCGGGTCTCCTAACTCTAGAATTGGTAGGGTTGCTTGCTGCTCTCGTAGGGGTCTAGGGGTGTGGGATTGGCTATTCATCACGACCGTGGAATCCGTGTTTTATACTGGCTCGTATTGAAAACACGGACGTCCTAGTATATCCAATATTTCATATGATTCTTTCTGCTGCGTTATCTGTGATGTTCTGTGATAGATATAATATATAGTATATATGATATATTATATAGACGTTACTTATGTTTTACATCCGCGCTAGCCCTGCCCCGCTCTGCCGTTAGTTACCTAACCTAACGGTGCACGAGGGGACATCGAGGCGAATGCGGATGGCATAAGTGTACGTTGTATTTACCTGTGATGTTTAGGTACTTAAATGATGGGACTTCATTAATGAGATTAATGAAATAAATGAAACCTAAGATGTTGTAGAATCGAATTTCAAATAAAACAGGTAGCTACAATTCTTGCTTTGCACAGCGGTATATACGATATATCCTGCACCATATTCGATGAGGAAAGGATCGAGATCCCTTCACCGGGAGTGACTCCTCTAGCAATATCTGGCAGATGCTACACATTCGGTTTGTCTTTTGATTGCTTTTAAGAGTTTTTGCTTTGCACAGTGATATATATGATATATCCCGCACCTCATTCGACGAGGAAAGGACCGACGATCCCTTCACCGGGAGTGACTCCTTTAGCAAAACTAGAAAAGCCTCAAAAACACTCCATTTCAAAATTCATTCGATCCTACAACGATTTCAAGTTCATTATGCAATAGGTTTTCAGAAAAACCTGTCGTAGCCCTCCGTCATTTTAGGAAGTAGAGTACTTAGTATTCGTGCTACGTTTGTCGACCTTAGCCGAGGCGTAGTGTACGGTAGCTAAGTGATGTCTTTCTACACCGCATATGATGCGATTAGTTAGGACAGTCATGTGGCTTTGTTGATCTTAGCCAAGGGTCATGTGGGTGGGTCTAATTAATCACGAAATGACGGGTAGAACTTGACTAGTGCTTATGATTTGTTGACCTTAGCCAAGGTCATAGGTGCTAGGGGCAAAATATTATCGGGAATTTCAAGTGTTGAAATTTGCAATAAGATTGCATACCTTCTATGAGATAGTTGGATCCCGATACCCGCTGCGAGTAAGAGTTACTCTTGGGAGAGTTTTACACATTACAATTAGCCGATCAAGTAGGTGTCTAGAAAGGTGTCAACGGGGTTACGCCTCTGGGAAAACGAGGTTTACATTAATTAGGTTCGTGCGAAAGCACGGGGGACCTCCCTCAAAGTACCGACACTGGCCTGGCTGAAAGATTGGCGAACTTATAGTGTGTAATTAATCCCGGCTAGTCTTTCCTTTTAGGGTTTGAAGGAAGATTTGATAAAAAGCAGTGGGAGCCATCCTGATTAGATAAAATAATAACCAATCTATTCTTGCAAGAGCGCACGCTGAGTGTTTTCTTCTCTCTCTCTCCAGGTAGCGACCATATCACGCCTTAATCAAGATAATAAAACGGATTATTGACCGAACCCGCTTGTTACACTGAGCTGGGGAACGTTGGTCCCGCTCCAACTTATAATTGTTATAAGACTGAGCAGGAAATTGGGGAGTACCAGATTTCCCGTGCCGCCCAAACGAAGAAAGTGCATGCTGATGCATCTCCTTCGGGAGTATTCGTTATACAGAACTGTTTCTCAGTATCCTCCGCATCCTTGGTATTTGATACCGGATCAGGATCCCAGATATGTAAGATGTTACATAGGGCTACAAAAGGATAGAAAAACTGAGAACGGGTGATAAGTTTCATGAGGCAGAAAACGGGGCAAGTGTTGCAGCCAAGTCTGTTGGTCACTGTCACCCTGTATAGTAATACATTGATTCTGAACGAATGTTATTAGATACCGAACCTGATATACAAAATCATATCAGTCTCTTTATTAGTAAAGAAATGATAAAATTTTGTATTGTTGGATAATGTTTTGAACATTTCCTATATCAAAAGTTGATCGGTTCAGGCACGTTATCTAAAAGCATTAATGTTCTAAATCAAACTACAGTTCTTAGTATACAGAACACACACAAGAGGAAGAGTTCAGAAATGAACGGATCCTTCTTATGGCATTGTAGACTAGGTCATATCAATGCGACCCGACTGGCTAAAGTTACATTAAGATGCATATTTAAATCAGTTTGAATTTACATCTTATGATACTTTCCAGTCATGTCACAAAGATAAGATGACCATAGCTCTGTTTATTGGAAACAGAGAAAGAGTTAGTAAACTCTTGGGACTGATACATGATGATGTATGTAAGGTCTCCTGTCTACACATGCCAGGACTGATTCTTTATACTTCATTATATTCTCTGATAATCTCTCAAGATTCAGACATATGTTCCTGTTGAAACACAAGTCTGAACCTTTTGAGATATTCACGGAATATAAGCGAGAAGTAGAGAACCAAAATACGGGTATAAGTATTATGTCCTATGATTAGATCAGGGAGGAGAATACTTGTGCATGGAATTCCTGGACTATTCTAAAGGAGAATGAGATTCTCTCTCAGCATTACTCCTCCGTATACACCATAGCACGATGGTATATCGGGGCGGAGCAATCACACCCTATATGATAAGGTGTGCTCTATGATGAGTACTACTGAGTTATCTATTTCCTTTTGGGAGTTATGCACTTAAGAAGCTGCATACCTATTGAATAGGGTCCCGATCAAATCAGTAGCCTACCACTTCATATGTGATATGGAAAGGGAAGAGCCCATCTCTTAAGTCAGTTAAGATTTGGGGTTGTCCGGCCAATGTCTAAAAGCAAAATTCGGACAAGCTCGAGGCAACGTCTGTTATGTACACCTGGAAATGTTCCAGCTATACAAACTGCAGCTGATGATTTGACAGAACCAAAGGATTCAGTAGATTCCAATGAACCTCAGCCTCTCCGCCGATCTAGTAGGGTTCCTCACCCATCTGAGAGATACTTCGATTGCTCTATGACAGTAGGAGCGGGGAATGCATCATGAGATGATGATCCAACTAGTTTCGAGCAGGCCATCAAGAGTAGGGACTCTGTAAGAATGGCTGGATGCTTAGCGATCTGAGATGAAATCCTTATACACCAACAAAGTATGGACTTTGGTTGCTGTATCTGAAGGGTTAAATCCCCATCAGGAGCAAGTATATCTTGAGAAGATTACTTGGTGTAGATGGAAAAGTTGAGACTTTCAAAGCTAGACTTGTTAAAGGTTTTCGTCATCGACCAGGCATGGATAATGATGAAACCTTTTTCCAGTAGCTATGCTTAAGTCTATCTAGATTCTACTTACCTCGGCTACATACCATGACTACGATATCTGGCGGTTGGGTGCCATGACTGCTTTTCTAAATACTGATTTAGAAGAGAACGTCTATAAGAACACAGCCAGAGGTCTTTGTAAACAGTGGGAGCAGCGGAAACGTGTGCAAGTTGCTTTACATAATGAAGCAGGCATCGCGGAGTTGGAACGTCTGTTTTGATGGATTAGTCAAAGAGTTTGACATCATCAAAATGGTAGATGAACCTTGTATAAACAAAAAGGTAGTAGGGAGTATGGTGGTGATCCTCGTAGTGTACGTGGATGACATACTCTTGATAGGGAAGGAATTTCTTATGCTACGCTCAATCAATCTCCGCTTATCACAATGATTCTCCATATAGGATCAATGTGATACCTCCTATATCCTGATTTTGGATCTATGAGATAGATCTAATTGGATGTTAGGATACTCACTAGTAGTAGTGAGATGGTATCAATCGATCCTGGGGAAAATCACTGGAAAGGTTCCAGGGTGATAAAGACGACTGAATGTCAGTCGCAGGCATTGTCTTTACCCTCAATAAAGGGACGGTATGTTGGAAGAGTTCCAAGCTAGATACCGTGACATACTAGACGATAAAGGCTGGATACATCGCTACTTATGATGCTACCAAAGAGGATGTTTGGGTGTATATTAGTTCATGAGATGAACTACGTTCCTACCATTGTGAGACAATAGAGTTGTGGCTTATGCCAAGGAACGACGGTCCCATCAGTGATCCAGACTTATTCTAAGGCAGTATCATATGATCATGGAGATGGTTGATCTCCAAGGTGATCGAGGCAAGGAGAGCAGACTCAGAGGATAACACGGCGGATCCACTCACGAAGGCCTATTCCCAGAGAGAGACTTTTAAGGGATGGTTGAGTATGTGATACTGCAACCACTGCTACAGATGGCCCTAGTGCAAGTGGGAGATTGTTAGTTATATGTATGCCCTAGAGGCCATTACTGTACATTGGATGTATATTGTAGTGGATACTGGGACATATATAGGTAGGACTTTCTTGCTCGACATGATAGTACGCTATCTGGCTGCTCTTTATCTTAACATGTATACTTTCTGTCTCTCTGCTACATGTTGATAAAGCCCTTAAGATGTGTACTCGACTTCCAGGACTATGATGCAGATCATACTAGTGGGGCCTGGGTAGCCAATGAGTATATCCTTCATTGTTCCTAGTCGTGGGAATATCGAGACGGGGCATCGATATTCCAGAGTAGACTAGCGTATATCTTCTCGACCCATGTGATGGGCGATGGATGATCCCATATCCATTGGTGTTTGACATCGGAGATGGTATGCGGGTGCTCAGTGGAGACTGGGTACACTGAACGGACTCGCCGAGAACTCCCAGATGGTATTATACCTCACGTCAGATGGCAGTTCTCTGGTGACACTGGTACAGCTTAGTCTGTTGACCCGAGATCGTCATAGAGTCTTGTGTGTCTCCCACTGTGCTTTGATTTCCACCCTACCACGGCTCTACTGAGTTGTGCAAACAGGTGGTTTTTGGGTACAGTCCCGATTCACATGGAGGCAATGAGCGATAGGAGGGGATTCGTCTCTCCCTGTATTGGGGGTTGATGTTGTGCTATGCTCGACTGGCCATAACAGGAAATCCCTGGCCAGGGTTGCAGTGATATACTGGTAAGAGTTATCAGTAGTTTCACGAATGTTATGGACCTTACGTCGGCATGACTTATCGAGCTATTGGGGTCTGACGTTAACCACCCCTAGGCGAGATATGCGACATATCAGACGAACAGACCGGACTTTACGGTAAGTGTTGCTGGTTGGATTCACAGGAGCATGAGCGGGCTTGCTCGTCGATCTTCTGATCGCTCAATACCCGGGTGGCCGTTACGTTTAGCAGACCGCTTGCGGCTTGTGGGTGTTTGATATGATCATCACCTGCTGCCGGCGTATTGACGAATCTTTAGAGTCCTACACAGAGGTTTCCTGGTTCAAGCGAAACGAAATAGGAGCGCATATGAGATATGTGCGGGACCGAGAATAATGCATGTGTGTGATACCGTATTCTATTCTCGCGATGAATGTATCGATTAGTTGTATGCGATATAACCTAGTGATCGAATCAGGTATTGATTCGATAAGCTGATACATTGGATACTACTCGGTTATATGCGATATGACCGGATCGTTAAATCAAGTGTTGATTTAATGGTTTAATGTATAATTATATATATTTGATATATTACTTTGCATTAACTAGTATCGGTTCACTTTAAATGGATTTTCTCACTTGAATTGTGCAAGTTGTATATGTGATATACTTTTGTGCACATGTTTGTATCATGTTTGATGATACATTCTTACTTGGTTAAGTGTAAAGAATCAAACCATGGTTTAAACTAATGATTAGGGTTTTGTTTAGTCATTTACTTATTTATCTATTTCTTTATTTATCTTTTTATTTTGGAAAAGATAAATGATGAAATGGTGGCATTATTTGTTTGCTAGTTGAACATTCATGAAGGTTTGACTTAGTCTCCTTTTTTGTTCTTATCCTTAACCCTAACCATTCCATTAACCATGGTCTTTTCTCTACACTTAACTAAGGTTAAAAGTATGATAAGATTTAATTCTTATTCTTTTTTATTATTCAAAAAAAAATATATCATATCTTTCTTCTTCTTCTTCAAGAACTAGGAAAAAGAAAAGCTTTCTAGTTCAATGGCAACTTGAGAAAACAAGTGAGAAATCCAATTCTAAAGTGAACCCACTTCCTATTTCTTCATCCTCTACTTCTTGCCAAGTAGTATAGGGTTTTCTCTTCACAAGTTTCATGACTTGTTGAAGTGAGAGTTTGATCTTGTGGAGCTTCGACGTAGATCATCTTCGACATCGAAGCCGACGACCAATTCCGCTCATTTTTCCGATGAAGCCGATGCTAGAGTCCGGGATTCAGTTTGGACAGCAAGGGGACTTCATCACGGAGCCTGGGAGGTGGTGGACCGGATCTACAAAGGTTGTTGTCACTTTCCCTTAGCATTTAATTCGATTACATGCTTGCTTCGCCTATATATCTAGTTAACGATCCGTTCTATGGTTCTCGGCACCGTATTTCTTAGAAATTTGCATGGATGATGACTTGTGAGACCTCACTAGGGTGCCTAGGAACCCTACAGAAAACACTCTGCGTGCGCTCTTGCAAGATTAGATTGGTTATATATTTTATCTAATCAGGATGGCTCCCACTATTTTTATCAAATCTTCCTTCAAACCCTAAAAGGAAAGACTAGTCGGAATTAATTACACTCTACAAGTTCGCCAATCTTTCAGCCAGGCCAGTGTCGGTACTTTAAGGGAGGTTCCCCATGCTTTCGCACTGACCTAATTAAAGTAAACCTCATTTTCCCAGAGGCGTAACCCCGTTGACACCTTTCTAGACACCTACTTGATCGGCTAATTGCAAAGTGCAAAACTCTCCCAGGAGTAACAATTACTCGCAGTGGGTATCGAGATCCAACTATCATATAGAAGGTTTGCAATCTCATTGAAAATTTCAACACTTGAAACTCCCGATAATGGTTTTTACCCCTAGCACCTATGACCTTGGCTAAGGTCAACAAATCATAAGCACTAGTCAAGTTCTACCCGTCATTTCGTGATTAATTAGACCCACCCACATGACCCTTGGCTAAGGTCAACAAAGCCACATGACTTCCTAACTAATCGCATCATATGCGGTGTAGGAAGACATCACTTAGCTACCGTACACTGTGCCTTGACTATGGTCAACAAACACAACACGAATACTAAGTACTCTACTTCCTAAAATGACGGAGGGTTGCGAAGGGTTTTTTTAATAAAACCTTTAACGTTTTGAACTTGATCTCGTTGCGGAATCAAATGGTTTTTAAATGGAGTGTTTTTGAGGCTTTTTTAGTTTTGCTAAAGGGGTCACTCCCGGTGAAGGGATCGTCGGCCCTTTCCTCATCGAATAAGGTACAGGATATATCATATATACCGCTGTGCAAAGCAAAAACTATAGAAGCAATCAAAAGACAAACCGAGGGTTGTAGCATCTGGCAGTTATTGCTAAAGGAGTCACTCCCGGTGAAGGGATCTCGGTCCTTTCCTTATCGAATAAGGTGCAGGATGTTCTACAAGGAACACCGCGATGCAAAGCAAGAACTGTAGCTACCTGTTTTAATTTGAAATTGGATTCCACAACATCTTTTAGGTTTATTTTCTTTCATTAATCACATTAATAAATATCCCATCATTTAAGTCCACCTAAACATCACAGATAAATATAACGTACGCTTATGCCATCCGCATTCTCCTCGATGTCTCGCCTGCACCGTTAGGTTAGGTAACTAACGGCAGAGCGGGGCAGGGCTAGCGCGGATGTAAAACATAAGCAACGTCTATATAATATATCATATATACTATATATAATATCTATCTGAACATATCACATGATCACATCACAGATAACGCAGAAGAAATCATATGAAATATTGGATATATTAGGACGTCAGTGTTTTTAATACGAGCCAGTATAAAACACGGATTCCACGGTTGTGATGAATAGCCAATCCCATACCCCTAGACCCCTACGAGAGCGACAAGCAACCCTACCAATTCTAGAGTTAGGAGACCCGGACTCGACTCCTCGAGTTGGTCTCCCACTGGACTCCAGAACCCGGTTACTTGTGCCCTCCTCCTTGGGTCTATCCTAATGCGGAAAAGTAAATAATATACATCAACGGTGACATTTTCCGCAACCTGGAAGTGCCCCAATAAAAGAATATTACATACAAGTTTTTGCATGAATGAAAATGACAAACACTCATCTCACATAAAAATCCCCTGCTATTCAAACACGACAATCCAATATAACATATCCAGCAACACATAACATCACATGTCATCAACGTAAGTAAACACGCGTATCCCAATTGTCGTTGACATATAGCAACGAAACCGGCGATATCACATATTACACTTACGGTCACAGAAAAGAAAGTGTAAAACTACAACAGTTGGAATCCGCAAACTCTTTAGACATCGCATGCCTAATCAAACGAATCCCTTAGACATCACATGCCTAAAAATTATAAACCCCGCATTTTAGTCTCAACATCGAAAACACTTTTCAATATAAAGTCGGGCAATTCAACAAGATTCCCGGCATTTTGATCTAATGCTCATTGCAAACTTTAGTAGACGGCCGCACCCCCGATACCGTCGACGAAGTGCACCAAGGCGGAACACCACTACCGCGAGCTCCCGAACGGATGCTTTCGGTGACGGGGTTCTCCTACAGTCACTTGGTCGGGGCTAAGGGGTGTAGCTGTCCATTAAGTTTATCCGGCGAGTATCCGCGTACACTACGTGATTGCGACGGACTTTTGATCACATCAAAATCCCATGGCAACCGATCAATCGAGACTAAAATGCTATATTTATAACATTCATATTAGTTATCTCATAACTATTTGTGAATTCCAAATATTGTATCACATTCCATATAAATAAAAAATGTTAAACTTTTCGATCGAACAATCAAACACCCAAGTTTTCCCGAAACAGCTCAACACATGAAATATGTATAAGAACATTCACTTCATGCCACAGTACCGACGGTCCAGCCGTAGAAGGGTCAAGCCAACGCCTCACATGTGGCACTCCGTACTGCTCCAAACCCTAAGGTTCAAAGGGCAGTTCAAGACGGTCACATAATCGAGTTAAGGTTTGTTGTCTTCTAGAGGGTCCATCGTGTTACTTGCACTACTTAGAACGTCTTTAAACCACGGAAAAATCCAACACTTGGAAATTTTCCGGCAGGGGAAAAATTGGGTATTTATATCCGGTCGAACTTTTTAACATATTCCAAAATTACCCTGAAAAACACACAGACAAAATTAGACAATCCGATCGAATCTACGAACTCCGAATACAACCCAGGAAACTCAACTCTTGAGTATATTTTAAAAATTCCCAGAAAACTTAGCAACTAAAGAAAGAAATTACTGTGCAGAAAACGTGACAAGATGCTCCTATATGACCGCGGAACCGCAGCACATGCCATGCTCGTGCCGCGGTTCCGCGGCCACATGGTCGATTTATGCTCACGTGCTTCAGAGTAATTCTTAGAAACGCCTGCTGATTTTTCTCCATATTTTTAATTTGGAAAAATCCACTGTTTGGAAAAATTTACAGAGAAGGATTTTGGATTAGGGTTTCGGGTTCGATCGGGTTTCTAACTTCGACTACTCTTCGCCTAAAGCTCTAGCTAGGCTCTGACACCACTGTAGGTCAGGCAGCCACCCCATCCAATGGGGTCACCGTGGCACCAATGGGTCCCTCAGCCGCTACTTTTACGTATGCCCCCTTGCGAGGACTACAACCCGCCGGAACACCTTCCGGTCTCGGGACACCCGATTAGTCGAAAATATTGTATTTTTAACACGGCAATTTCCCAATCTTTTGCACTCATTTAGAAGTGTACGATATTCATATTTCACATATTAGCAAAACTGTCGCAAAATATCAGTTTGCATGTGTTAGACTTTAAAAGCGGTATTTATAAGGAAATTGACCGCATTTCATGGTATCACATCATCCTTATATTGCGCAACACTTGTTTTGAGATCTATACAGGAAATCCCAGAAGCAAAGCCAAAAGAGCTGATCAAACATTACGCCAACTCAATGATTTCAGTTCTGGTATCAATCCAAAGGGGCAAATAAAATTCAACATATAAAAAAAAAGCCCCAAATAGCAGCCCAAGATCACACCAGATGACACAAGCCCTAAGGCCTCCAAAGAGCCGCGGAACCGCGGCCGGAGCCGGCTTGCGCCGCGGTTCCGCGGCCGTCTTGCCACGTCAGCACCTAATCTTTGCATCAAAATTCTTTATTCAGGGCCCACATTCAGCTCATGTACTTCAAGTTCCAGAAGACTCCAGAGACTTCTGCCAGATCAGCAAGCTTTGGGATCAACACTAAACTAGCCTTGTATTCTAGAAACTTCTTCCTGAACCCTACCTTAAACCCTAAGCTAAGCCTAACTAACTACTTCTAGAAGTCTTTCAACAAACTTTTGGAGGGAACTTCACAAAGGCTTAGGGTTTGGGCGATCTATAAATAAGACCCTAGGCTCACTTGTAAAAGGGACTTGATCTTTGACTAGTTCTTTTTAGTAGCCAATTTAGATCCATTCACTCTCTTTCTTTATCTTCTTCTTCCACAAGTCTAGTGAGAAGGCTTGTGTGAAACCCTAACCCTAATTCCAATCAAAAGCCAAGATCCCGAGTACCCCATTAAGCAAGAAGCCTTGCAACCTTTTATGTGCCGAGCCGATCTTCAACGGAGCAAGTGGTCCAAGCCGATCCACGACTCACGGAGCCGAGCGAAGCCAAGTCGACAATTTAGTTCTTCCTCTTGTAGTTCTTGAGTGACTGTAATCAAATTGTTGATATAAATAAAAGGTGATATTCTTTTATCTTGTTTTCTTTAAATTCTTGCATCATGATTCAATCTAAATTTCTAGTTGTAATTCTTGTTGTGATGTTTGAGTAATACTCCGCTCGTTGAGGACTCGAGACGATCAATATAATGATGATGTACTATATCTTAAATCGATTCTTGAATCCTACGAGTTTTGTAAACCCTAGCAAGTTCAAGAATGGACGACCCAATTCGTTGCGATGCTTTCTTGATTGATATCGCTCGAGATTGGGGAGTTATGATCGTTTCTTGAGATTGCTAGAGGCTAGAATGTGAATGATATCAACGAAAGAACAAGGGTTAAATGATGAAACCCTAGTTTCATCAAGAAAACCCTAACTCTCGTCGATCATCATCGATCTAGTATCAATCCTTCGAAGGACAAGAACACGAAATCTTGAGATTACATCACGTCTATAGATCCAATCGATTCCTATGAGCCTCATTTAGATTCTTGACATTTGGTTGGAAATATCATCGAAACCCGATTCTTGATTTGTTTATTAGTTTCTTGATTCTTGATTAGATTAGTGACACCTGAATCAATCGATAAAATCTTGAATCATGTTTTCTTTTCTTTTCGATTAACTTTTCAATTAAAGCAAATCAAATATAAAAACGAATCGCACAATCCCTGTGGACGATTCGCACTCGCTTACGATCTACAACTGACACCGTAATTGATTGCGGTCAAATATAATTCTTTGATTGTGAACTTTATTCAATTTTCTAATTACCGACACAAAGAAACTCTTATCGATCAAATGAAACCGTTATCGGGAATCATTTGATTTGATTTACACAGTCTTGAAGTTTTCTTATCAATCAAATGGCGCCGTTGCCGGGGATTACTTGAATTGATACTTTTACATCCAATCAAGAATTTGTAACAATCAAATGGCGCCATTGCCGGGGATTACGCTCTAATTCGTTTCATATTATAGTTTGAATTGAAAGATTTATTCCATTGTTATTTTGAGATCAAAATTCGTGCAAACCCTAAACGATTTGTTGTGGTTCATTGAAAGGAAATCTGGAGCTGTTTGGCAATTGAAGAATTTTTTTTGAAAATACCAGAGAGTTGAGGGAGTCTACAGAAGCTCCCTGGTGAATTTTGGTTCAGTGATGGCATCATACAACCGCGGAACCACGGTCTTAGTACCCATATGCGGAGGAACCGCGGCAAGCTTGGGGGTTCTCTGTAAAATTTTTGTCTCAGGTGATTTCTTACCTTCTCCTCTCTCCTCGTTTTAGCTCCAACTAATAATTTTCTGCAGGATTCTTAGCAAATAATCCCAGCTCGCAAATTGCAAAATTAAATTTGTGCGTGATTTTGTTTCTTAGTTGTTTCCATTCAAAATACGGATATTAAGGGCCACGGCCAAATCCGAATTAGGTGGGGATTTCATTACCCTTCCTAGGCCCCGAAAACCACAAAACTTGCATCCGCATTGACCCACATTAACTAAAAAATATCTAGAGATGACTCTAAGGACCGTCGCGCTCACTTAGGACAAGAGAAGGCCGTGGGTAATTCATTGCATATCCGCGTTTTCTTGTGGTGCCTAGGCAAGTGTGTCGAAGGCTAGTGGTTATTAATTAGGCCCACTACTTACGTAGTGGAGTACCTTCCCACCTACCTGGCACTTACCTGGCCACAGGGGGACAAAGAGGCAGTGGAGGATACTACCCTGCGACTTATCTTTTGGCAGTTAGGAGCGGTCTAAAGCAAGACCTAGGTGACCACTAGATTCTAGGGTTTGTGTGCTGCATTTGTTGTGTCGCATCATTTTTTTCAAAAAAAAAAATCCGTCCCTTTTTCAAAGCAAACACCGCATTCATTCATTTACTCCTAATTATAAGCCAACGCTGCCACTTGTACTAACCCTTTTTAGTACAAGATAGGTTGGACATGGGATTCTAGTGCCCGTTTAGTCCGCGTACCCTTTATCGACTCCGAAGTCGATATTTCTCCATTTACCTTTCCTTTACCCACTACCACACCCACACCGATGGATCCGACTCCATCAAACTTCTTTAACCCTAATCTGCCGCCGTCCGTTGGTGTGCAGAATCCACCCCGCATCTCTCTCCGGGAGAGGTGCTATCCACTTCGAGGTCCTTTTTCGACCTGCTTATCCACACCACCAGCCAATGGGGATAACTTTGAGATTAAACCCCAGTACATCAACCTTTTACCCAAATTCCACGGACTCGAGACCGAGGACGCTTACGTTTTCATTACCAAATTTGAAAACGTGTGCGCAATGATGGGTACGTCACAACTTTCAGTGGATGCGATGCGTCTACGACTTCTTCCATTTACATTGTGCGATATAGACGAGAAGTGGCTATATAACACTATCGCACACTCTATTACGAATTGGGAAGAATTCCTCGCTGCATTCCTTAAGAAATTTTACCCAATACAAAAGACAGCTCGAATCCGTAGCGAACTGAATCAATTTGCCTAGCTCCCTACTGAACTATTCTCTAAATGCTTTGAATGTTTCAAGGATCTTTTGGTTCAGTGTCCTCATCACGGCATCCCGATATGGGAGCTTTGCCGAATCATTTATGAGGGCATTAACCCAAACACTAAACAGAGCCTTGAAAACATGTGTCAAGGTACTTTTATGACCAAGGATGATGGGGAAGCTTGGAAGTATTTAGAAGAGTACGCTGAGAAATCACTACAGTGGGAGAGTGGAACCTAACCATTAAATAGGGGTGGCGTACACCAAATAGATTTGTCCATAGGTGTTCGAGCTGAGATGGCAGCAATGCAAAAGAAGCTCGACACTATGGAACACAAATTTTCTGCAACCTCCCAAAACCCAATGTCGCTCCCCAAAACTGTTTGTGGGTGTTGTTCTAATCCATCTCATTTAACGGAAGAATGTCCATTAAACTTTGCGTTTCAAGGTCACGAGCATTCTAATGCCGCATTTCAAAGACCGAGAAACGATCCATATTCTTCCACGTACAATCAGGGTTGGAGGAATCACCCGAATTTCGCTTGGAACCAAAACCAATCTTAAAACACGGTTCCAAATACGAATAATTTTCAAAGGGCTTTTCCTCCACCACAACAGCAACCCCTTCAACTCACTCAGCACCCCTACCAGTCACAAAATTTCCAAAATCAGGGCAACACACCTGTACAGTCTAATCCTATGCAGTCGTCCGTTCTGACGAATTCTCTCAATTCACTCAAACCATTTAATCACTTTTATCAAATTTCATAGAGGTTTCGACTGAGGTTAGATCTTCCGTCAGTGAGATAAAGAAAAACTCAGCATCTCAAGCTGAGAGTATCAAATCGATGGAAGCTGAAATCGCACGCCTAAAAGCCGAAATGAGTGCGAGAGAAAAAGGGAAACTTCCCTCTCAACCCCTACAGAATCCTGGGCATTACAATGTAAATTCCATCACAACGTTGAGATCGGGAAGAGTGCTGAACAATCATGTCGGGGAAGGTATTGATGATACTGAAAATCATGTCAACACCCCGGCTGAGACCTTTCCATACACACACACTTCTCCTTCTGATCCTTCTTCTTCTACCATGCCACCTTCTCACGAGCCTATTCTCCATTTCCCACTAGGCTCAACACCTCAACCCAACCCTTATAGTTCTCCACAGACGGTCCCCACACCTCTTTTGGGACCTCATCTACCCCCTCTTCCTTCTCCTATGATGGATCCAGTGCTTATTGCGAAAGCTCCTTACCCGAATCGGTTAAGGGGTAATAGAACGAGTCCTCATATGGAGAAAATTATGGAAATGTTCAAACAGGATAACATCAATATCCC
This sequence comes from Agapanthus africanus, assembly GCA_030015575.1. Lineage (NCBI taxonomy): Eukaryota > Viridiplantae > Streptophyta > Magnoliopsida > Asparagales > Amaryllidaceae > Agapanthus > Agapanthus africanus. The sequence continues at coordinate 133,655,153 of JASDDO010000004.1, read as the reverse complement.
TCTCCTAAATGCAATTCAACAAGTCCCCGCTTATGCGAAAATTCTTAAGGACTTGTGCACTAGGAAGAGGAAGACCCAAGTGCCGAAGAAGGTCTTCATGGCTAATAATATCAGCACTACTTTTATTCCCCAGTTACCAAAGAAACGAAAGGACCCAGGATGTCCTACAATATCGATTTCCATTGGGGGTAAAAACATAAATCGTGCTCTTTTAGACCTTGGCGCAAGTGTCAACCTACTCCCTTATTCTATCTATGAGCAACTAGGGATTGGAGAGCTGAAACCTGCTCACTGCACTCTCCAGATGGCAGACCGATCTATCATCAAACCAAGGGGTGCATTAGGGGATGTGTTGATAAAGGTCGGGGAATTTGTTTTCCCTGTAGACTTCATTGTGCTCGACACACATCCTGTAGCAAACCCCCGGGGCCAAATTCCGGTGATTCTAGGTCGTCCTTTCCTTGCCACTTCCAACGCTGTTATAAACTATAGAAACGGTTTAATGAACTTATCATTTGGAAATATGACCATTGAACTAAACAACTACAAAGTTGGAAGTCAGCCATCAGAACCTTCTGCTCATATTTTAAATGTGTGCTCTGTCCATGAGATCGCTCCCGATAGTTGTGGAGCTGAGGAACTTTGCTTTACTGATCACGATGACATTACCACATCTCTGTTTGACTTTACAAAAGATCTTAGTGAGGACACTTTACCTACACTTGAGTCATGCACTTCTGACTTTTCTCCACCCGAGTCTGTATCTTTCACAGGCTCTGAGCTTCTTTGTAAATCCAAAAATCACTCGATGATCCCTCCTTCTATCATTTCTCCGATCGAATTAGATCTCAAAATTTTACCGTCTCATCTGAAATATGCTTATTTAGGTGAGAAGGAGTCTTTACCGGTTATAATATCCGCTTCTCTAGCATTAGAGCAAGAGAATGCACTTTTATCGGTATTGAGATCTTACAAAGAGGCGTTTGGTTGGAGTATGGCGGACATCAAAGAGATTAGTCCCTTGATAGTTGAACATCATATACATGTGATGGATGATGCCAGACCAATCCGAGAACCACAGAGACGGTTGAATCCCGTCATGAAGGAAGCGGTAATGAAAGAGATCGTCAAATGCTTAGATAATGGTATTATATAACCCATCTCCGATAGCCAATGGGTAAGTCCTATACATGTCGTTCCTAAGAAATCCGACATCACTGTTATAACCAATGAGGCAAATGAGTTGATTCAGACACGCACCCAAACTGGGTGGCGTGTATGTATCGATTGTAGAAAACTCAATGCTGCCACGAGGAAAGACCATTTTCCTCTACCATTCATTGATCAAATGCTGGAACGCTTAGCGGGACGAGAGTATTATTGTTTTATGGACGGATACTCAGGCTATAATCAGGTCCCCATCGCTAAAAAGGATCAAGATAAAACCACTTTTACTTGTCCTTTTGGTACCTTTGCTTACAGTCGCATGCCCTTCGGGCTATGCAATGCTCCCGCTACTTTTCAGCGGTGTATGATGGGGATATTCTCTGATATGGTAGAAAATTTTCTGGAGATCTTTATGGACGACTTCTTGATTTATGGAGACTCTCTTTCTGATTGCCTATCGAATCTTGACGCTGTTCTTACTCGTTGCAAAGAGAAGAACTTGACTTTGAACTGGGAAAAATGCCATTTTATGGTCCAAGAAGGAATTGTTCTTGGACATGTTATTTCACAGAAAGGCATTGAGGTTGACAGAGCTAAGATATATGTCATTCAAAACCCCCCTCATCCCAAAAGCGTCAAAGATATTCGTTCTTTCCTTGGCCATGCGGGCTTTTATAGGAGATTCATTAAGGACTTTAGCAAAATTGCTAGACCTTTAACTCTTCTCCTGGCCAAGGATACGACCTTCAATTTTGACTCGGACTGCGAGGCATCTTTCGACTCACTTAAACACTCACTCACTTCAGCCCTCGTTTTATCATCACCAAACTGGGACTACCCCTTTGAGCTGATGTGTGACACATCTGATTTCGCAGTAGGTGCAGTCTTAGGACAGCACATCGAAAAGATGCCACACGTGATATGCTATGCAAGTAAGACCCTGAATGATGCGCAAATCAATTATACAACCACAGAAAAAGAACTTTTAGCGGTTGTATTTGCATTAGAAAAATTCAGGCCTTACTTAATTGGCTCACCTATAATTGTGTATACTGACCATTCCACTTTAAAACACCTTCTGGCGAAGAAAGATGCAAAAGGTCGACGAATACGTTGGATCCTACTGTTACAAGAATTTGATCTTGTTATCAAAGAAAAGAAAGGATGTGAAAACGTAGTTGCTGACCATCTTTCAAGCATCATTTCTTCCCCTGTGACCCTGCCGATCAATGATTCGTTCCCTGACGAACAACTCTTGAGCATATCCAATGAACCATGGTTCAGGGATATTGTGAACTATCATGCCACGGGACTGATACCAAGCGATTGGTCAAAAAAGGACAAATATCATTTTCTATCCCAAGTAAAACACTTTTACTGGGACGAGCCCTATTTGTTTAAATATTGTCCTGATCAGATCATTCGCCGGTGTGTCCCGAATGAAGAGTTCAAGAGTGTTCTTTCTTTTTGTCATGATCAGGCCTGTGGGGGTCACTTTGGTCCTAAAAAGACAGCGGAGAAGGTTTTGCAATGTGGATTTTATTGGCCGACCTTATTCAAGGATGCATTTGACCATTGCAAAACCTGTACACAATGTCAGTATACGGGTAGAATCTCACAGAAGAATGAAATGCCTCAGCAACCCATCTTGGTTGTTGAAATATTCGATGTTTGGGGCATAGATTTTATGGGTCCTTTTCCCAACTCCTTTGGGAATTTTTACATATTGCTGGCGGTTGATTATGTCTCAAAGTGGGTAGAAGCCATTCCATGTCGCACTAATGACAAGAAAGTTGTAATTAAGTTCTTGAAAGAGAATATCTTCTCGCGATTTGGACACCCACGCGCTATTATTAGCGATAATGGGACACATTTCTGCAACAGGTCTTTCGAGACTTTGATGCGGAAATATTCAATCAACCACCGACTTTCTACACCCTATCACCCCCAAACAAGCGGGCAGGCTGAAATCTCAAACAGACAAATCAAACTTATCCTGGAGAAATCTGTTGCTAAAAATAGAAAAGACTGGTCGACCAAACTGACGGATGCTCTTTGGGCAGTCCGAACTGCATATAAGACCGACCCAGGGATGTCTCCATATAGGATAGTGTTTGGAAAAGCATGCCACTTACCTGTCGAGATAGAGCATAAAGCATTGTGGGCCATTAAAGAAATAAATTTTGATTTAAACCTTGCTTGCAACTTTCGGAAGCTGCAAATAAATGAGCTAAGCGAACTCCGCGATGAAGCTTATGATAAAGCTGTAATCATAAAGAATAGGACTAAGGTTTTCCACGATAAAAACATTTTGAGGAAAACATTTTCACCTGGTCAACAAGTCATTCTTTATGATTCACGATTACACCTTCACGCGGGTAAGCTCCGATCTCGATGGAAAGGACCTTTTGTTGTGCGGTCTGTATACCCGCACGGGGCAGTAGAAGTAGAAAATGCTAAAAACGGCACCTTTTTCAAAGTGAATGGACATAGATTAAAGCCGTATTTTTCTACTGACCCCACGGAGGAGCTCTTGTTCTTACAAGAGCCGGTTTATTTGGATTAAAATTCCTCCGTCTCACCTTCATATCCTGTATATCATTACATCATCTTTGTGAATGAAGGTGAGTGAAAAGAGTATGTTTGGGGGAAGTTCTTCACTTATATATTTTGCCCCCACTAATAATTTCTCCCAGACTTACAAGTTTTTCAGATATAGCTGTTGGCAACAGTGAGGACACTGTTGAAAACAAGTTTGGGGGAGGTTTGCGCTTATTTTTGCATCATTTGCATATCATTTGCATAAGCACAAAAACATTTCTTTTAAAATCTATAAAAATTTAAAAATAAAAAATTTTCAAAACCCATAAAAATTTAAAAATTTTCAAGTATAAAAATAATTTTAATATTTACACTTTTTTGTATATAAATAAGATAATAAAAGTTTGGATAGTGAAAAATTACATCCATGAGATTAGAAAAATTTAAGAAAACTAAGAAAATTAGAAGTTTTCTTAAACGAACTAGTAATAAGTTGTTATGAGCCGTTGTCCCAAGGGTTAGTAAGATGAAGGACGTCACTAATCTGAGGATAAAAATAAGTCTGAAAAATAGTTTCTATTCTAGAAGCCAAACATTTTGAACGTTGATACTCTGCTATTCTCACTTACACACGTCTTGAAGCCTGGGATAGTAGAGGATACCTTGAAATGCTCTTGTCTTAAAGCCAAAAGTATGAAGGAAATAAAATGAAAAAAATGAATAAAAAAATATAAAGTGGTGAGAAAAATGGACACTGGATTTGTTATCACCGAGGGCAATAAAAATTTATAGCGAGGGTGCTTCTTCACCTAGTGCCCTAAGGCCAACTGATCTGGGAGTCACTGCTATGCCTGAGGTGGTGCAAGACGAGGAAAATACACCAAGTAAGCAAGCACAGGAGTAATCGGTCGGTTAGTACCTCAAGAAGTATTAACGGTCGCATGAAAGTGTGTGAGCAATCTCGTTTAAATATTCATTAATTAAAAAGTACTGAGGCTGATGGGCAAGAGTATGATAGCTTGAATTGAATTCTCCGGGTGTAGGGATGTCCTTTACACACACGCAGGGTTATATGATCGATGTTTAGAAGAAAGATAGGAATGAAGAATAAGATGATGTTTTATTTAGTGAGGACGTGATTTCTAACATCTTTTCATGACCATTAAGATAGGGCTCATGACAACCGAAAAGCTAGCTTAGTTGGAAACCCTAATTTTCGAAGCGTTTTTTTTACAACTCTTTTCTTTAAATGTAGTATTCATGATCTTTCTTTTATTATTGGATTTTGTGGGTGCAATCCGCTGAAAACCCTCAGGAGACAACACTCCTCCTACTAGGGACACCTAGAGGTTTAAAGGCTTGTTGCACGTGCTCAGTGCAATCGTGTTGCCTACGAAAGTGTGCTAGTTAGTTTTTCTCTTTCTTTATTTTCTCCTTCTCTTTTTAATAAAAAGTTCGCTCGAGACGATCGAAATTAAGTTTGGGGGAATTTGATTAGTCGAAAATATTGTATTTTTAACACGGCAATTTCCCTATCTCTTGCACTCATTTAGAAGTGTACGGTATTCATATTTCACATATTAGCAAAACTGTCGCAAAATATCAGTTTGCATGTGTTAGACTCTAAAACCGGCATTTATAAGGAAATTGACCGCATTTCATGGCATCGCATCATCCCTGTATTGCGCAACACTTGTTTTGAGATCTATGCAGGAAAACCCAGAAGCAAAGCCAAAAGAGCTGATCAAACATTATGCCAACTCAATGATTGCAGTTCTGGTATCAATCCAAAGGTACAAATAAAATTCAACATATAAAAAAAAGCCCCAAATAGCAGCCCAAGATCACACCAGAAGACACAAGCCCTAAGGCCTCCAAAGAGCCGCGGAACCGTCTTGCCATGTCAGCACTCGAGACGATCAATAGAATGATTGCAGTTCCGCGGCCGTCTTGCCATGTCAGCACCTAATCTTTGCATCAAAATTCTTCATTCAGGGCCCACATTCAGCTCATGTACTTCAAGTTCCAGAAGACTCCAGAGACTTCTGCCAGATCATCAAGCTTTGAGATCAACACTAAACTAGCCTTGTATTCTAGAAACTTCTCCCTAAACCCTAGCTTAAACCTTAAGCTAAGCCTAACTAACTACTTCTAGAAGTCTTTCAACAAACTTTTGGAGGGAACTTCACAAAGGCTTAGGGTTTGGGTGATCTATAAATAAGACCCTAGGCTCACTTGTAAAAGGGACTTGATCTTTGACTAGTTCTTTTTAGTAGCCAATAGATCCATTCATTCACTTTCTTCATCTTCTTCTTCCACAAGTCTAGTGAGAAGGCTTGTGTGAAACCCTAACCCTAATTCCAATCAAAAGCCAAGATCCCGAGTACCCCATCAAGCATGAAGCCTTGCAACCTTTTATGAGCCGAGCCGATCTTTAACGGAGCAAGTGGTCCAAGCCGATCCGCGACTCACGGAGCCGAGCGAAGCCAAGTCGACAATTTAGTTCTTCCTCTTATAGTTCTTGAGCGACTGTAATCAAATTGTTGATATAAATAAAAGGTGATATTCTGTTATCTTGTTTTCTTTAAATTCTTGCATCATGATTCAATCTAAATTTCTAGTTGTAATTCTTGTTGTGATGTTTGAGTAATACTCCGCTCGTTGAGGAGTCGAGACGATCAATAGAATGATGATGTAATATATCTTAAATCGATTCTTGAATCCTACGAGTTTTGTAAACCATAGCAAGTTCAAGAATCGACGACCCAATTCATTGCGATGCTTTCTTGATTGATATCACTCGAGATTGGGGAGTTACGATCGTTTCTTGAGATTGCTAGAGGCTAGAATGTGAATGATATCAACGAAAGAACAAGGGTTAAACGATGAAACCCTAGTTTCATCAAGAAAGCCCTAACTCTCGTCGATCATCATCGATCATCATCGATCTAGTATCAATCCTTCGAAGGACAAGAACACGAAATCTTGAGATTACATCACGTCTATAGATCCGATCGATTCCTACGAGCCTCATTTACATTCTTGACATTTGGTTGGAAATATCATCGAAACCCGATTATTGATTTGTTTATCAGTTTCTTGATTCTTGATTAGATTAGTGACACCTGAATCAATCGATAAAATCTTGAATCATGTTTTCTTTTCTTTTCGATTAACTTTTCAATTCAATCAAATCAAATATAAAAACGAATCGCATAATCCCTGTGGACGATCCGCACTCTCTTACGATCTACAACTGACACCGTAATTGATTGCGGTCAAATATAATTCTTTGATTGTGAACTTTATTCAATTTTCTAATTACCGACACAAAGAAACTCTTATCGATCAAATGAAACCGTTATCGGGAATCATTTGATTTGATTTACACAGTCTTGAAGTTTTCTTATCAATCAACACCCTAGGGGTAAGAGCCTATTCTTCGCCACACTGTCACACAGTGAGAACCCCCCATAGGCCGACATCCAATACCTAGTAGCTCTGATACCACTGTAGGATTCCTAGGCACACTCATAAGGTTCTACAACTGATCAAACATGTCCAATTCAAAATTTTCTATGTGCCAAAGAACCCTAAATCTAGATCGTTAACTAGAGGTAAGGTGAAACATGCAAGTAAACAACTTTATTGCTGAGTGAAAGGGACTACAACCTTTGTAGATCCGGTCCTCCACTTCTCTAGCTCCGTGATGACATCCCTTCACTGCGATCATCGGATCCCGGACTCTAGCGTCGGTTTCATCCGAGAAATGGGCGGGCTAGGTCGTTGACTTCGATGCCGAAGATGATCTACGTCGAGGCAACTCAAGATCAAGCTCCATCTTCACTTGGTCATGGAACTTGTGAAGATAACACACTCTACTACATGGCAAGTGGTAGAGGATGATGAAATAGGAAGTGGGTTCACTTTAGATTTGGATTTCTCACTCTTTTGATCATGGCACCATTGGAGGTAGCATGGTTTCTTCTTCATGAAGAAGAAGAAGAAGAAGAAAAAGAATATGATAAGAATTGATTTTAATAATAATAAATCAAGTGATCTTTTCATATAGCAACCAAGGGTTAGTGTAACTAGTGTAGAAACTAAACTAGGGTTTAGGTGAATGGTTAGGGTTAAGGAAAAAACAAAATGGTAGATAAAGCTAAGAAGCTTCATGAAGCTTAAGCAAGAAACAAAATTAGCCACCATTTCATTTTTGCCAAAAGGAATAAAGAAAATAAATAAAATGAATAAGTGAATAATTTAAAACCCTAACCATTAACCTAAACATGGTTTGAAGCATACACACACCCAAGTTTGCATGTATCATCAAACATGATACAATCTAGTGCACAAAAATATATCACATATACTACTTGTGCACATCAAGTGAGAAAATCCATCTTAAGTGAACAAATACTAGTTAATGTAAAGTAATATATCAAATATATAATTATACATTAAATCATTAAATCAACACTTGATATAATGATCCGGTCATACTGCATATAACCGACTAATATCAAGTGTATCAATGTATCGAATCAACAATTGATCCGGTAACCCGGCTATATCTTATATAACCGTCCGATGATACAAATCGCGAGAATAGAATCCAGTATCACATACTGGTATTATTCTCGGTCCCGCACATATCTCATACGCGCTCCTATCTCGTTTCGCTTGAGCCAGGAAACCTCTGTGTAGGACTCTAAAGACTCGTCAATACGCCGGTAGCAGGTGATGATCATATCAAACACCCACAAGCCGCAAGCGGTCTGCTAAACGTAACGGCCACCCGGGTATTGAGCGATCAGAAGATCAACGAGCAAGCCCGCTCACACTCCTATGAATCCAACCAGCAACACTTACCGTACAGTCCGGTCTGTTCGTCTGATATGTCGCATATCTCGTCTAGGGGTGGTAAACGTCAGACCCCAGTAGCTTGATAAGTCATGCCGATGTAAGGTCCATAACAAGCATGAAACTACTGATAACACTTACCGGTAAATTAGTGCAATCCTGGCCATGGATTTCTAGTTATGGCCAGTCGAGCATAGCGCAACATCAACCCCCAATACCGGGAGAGACGAATCCCCTCCTATCGCTCATTGCCTCCATGTGAATCGGGACTGTACCCAAAAACCACCTGTTTGCACGACTCAGTAGAGCCGTGGTAGGGTGGAAATCAAAGCACAGTGGGAGACACACAAGACTCCATGACGATCTCGAGTCAACAGACTAAGCTGTACCAGTGTCACCAGAGAACTGCCATCTGACGTGAGGTATAATACCATCTGGGAGTTCTCGGCGTGTCCGTTCATTGTACCCAGTCTCCACTGAGCACCCGCATACCATCTCTGATGTCAAACACCAATGGATATGGGATCATCCATCGCCCATCACATGGGTCGAGAAGATATAAGCTAGTCTACTCTGGAATATCGATGCCCCGTCTCGATATTCCCATGACTAGGAACATTGAAGGATGTACTCATGGACTACCCAGGCCCCACCAGTATGATCTACATTATAGTCCTGGAAGTCGAGTACACATCCTAAAGGCTTTATCAACACGTAACAGAGAGACTGAAAGTATACATGTTAAGATAAAGAGCAACCAGATAGCATACTATCATGTCGAGCAAGAAAGTCATACCTATATATGTTCCAGCATCCACTACAATATACATCCTATGTACAGTAATGGCCTCTAGGGCATACATATAACTATCACCTTGTATATTATTACTCTGTTGTATCTAGAAGTTCCATCAACCAAACATGTATTTATTTTTGAGAAAGAGACCAGTGATGTTATTCTTTCGACCTTAGAGTCGCGCGTTATATTTCTGTGGATTTCTTGTTGTTTTGAGTTTCCTTTTGAGTTTTGATCCTAGCCCTTGGCGTTGTATATTATATTGCTTGTGTGGTTGTGACCGTCGATTGACGAAGAGCTAGCTCCCGCTTGGGGATGCCTTTTATTGATTTCGTATACTATTCATGTTGTATCCCGTTTGGGGGCCAGTATTTACAAAGGAGACTCTGCCGAAATTTTCAGGAAATATTTGATGTTTTTAAAAACGCATAATTCGGCTTATGCTATTAAAACTACTTGATTTAAATTGGTTTTCCTTCACTCTACTTCTTTTCTTGGTTTGGATTTCTGGGTTTTCGGTTTACTTGGATTACGTCGCCTCGAGATGTTTCGTAGTTTAAGTGCCGGTCATGTTCCGTACTTTCGGGGCGTGACAATTATGGTTCGAGAAACTACTGATAACACTTACCAGTAGATCTCAGCAACCCTGTCCAGGGATTTCCTGTTATGGCCAATCGAGCATAGCACAACATCAACTCCCAATACCGGGAGAGACGAATCCCCTCCTATTGCTCATTGCCTCCATGTGACTTGGGACAGTACCCAAAAGCCAACGTTTTGCACGTTCTCTTGAACGTGGTATGGTGGAAATCAAAGCACAGTGGGAATCACACAAGACTCTATGACGATCTCAGGTCTACAGACTAACCTGTACCAGTGTCACCAGAGAACTGCCATCTGACGTGAGGTATAATACCATCTGGGAGTTCTCGGCGAGTCCGTTCAGCGTACCCAGTCTCTACTAAGGACCCGTATACTGTCTCTGATGTCAAACACCGATAGATATGGGATCATCCATCACCTATCTACAAGGGTGGAGAAGCTATACGCTAGTTTACTCTGGTATATCGATGCCCTGTCTCGATACACCCACGACTAGGAACATTTGAAGGATGTACTTAACGACTCCTCTGTCCCCACTAGTATGATCTGCATCATAGTCCCGGTAGTCAAGTACTCATCCTAAGGGCTTTATCAACATGTAATATAGAGACAATCAAAGTACATGTTAAGATAAAGAGCAACCGGATAGCATACTATCATGTCGAGCAAGAAAGTCCTCACTATATATGTCCAAGCATCCACTACAACATACATCGTATGTACAGTAATGGATTCTAGGGCACAGATATAACTAACAAGATTGTTATGGATGTGACCTGAGATATAGGTGTATATATATATATATATTGTGGTGAATCATGAATGATAGGCCGTACGTGATGTTAGGTCCGTACCCTCATTGTCATATAGGTTGATAGGATCCTTAATGGTTTAATGCCGCTGTACGATGATTTACCGTATGTGATGAGTTTTATGATGATTGATCCATACCCTTGACCAAAGGATGGTGTACGATGGATCATACCGTACGTGATGTTGTGAGGCTGGATGTCGATTGATTGATTCACCGACTCGGTCATGTTAGATACGTATACCTTATAGTATTTAGCTGACGATTTACTTATGCTATGTTCATGTCATTCTCATTGCATTCCATACAACTATTCTAGTACACCTACACCATTATCGATGATGCATATGATACACTTATACAGATTGGCCGGCTCACACACTTCATCATCGATAATTTCTATGTCACTCACACAGCAGAATTGCTACATCATGCTATTATATTGCTATGCTCACATTATGATCATATGCCCATGCTTACATCACTGTTCCATGTTACATGATATACAGATATGCTTACATTCTGTTATATGTCGCATACATCATGCTTTATGATTATATGCATTGAGATATGCTGTTTTCATGAGATTTTTGTATTTGAGAACCGCGGTTATTTCAAAAGAAAGTATGTATTGTTTTAAAACCCAGTTTCTCTTGATGTGATATTTCAGTGCGTCCACCATGCGTTTCTCGGTTCTGAGACGTGTGATATGTGAAACCCGATTGGAGGAGTTGGATGATCCGTTTGTGGGTTCATGGTGGACCCATTATGGTACCCCAGGATAAGAAAGGGATGTTGTACTGTAGACGATGAGCCTGGTAGAGGAATTACTACCTACCGGTGATTGGTTGGACCTGGAGGTTATCCGGAGGATCCCGATCGGAGTTGAGAGATGGATATTGGGTCGACCCGTTCTGCCGGAGCATGAGGGCCGGTCTCGCAGACGGAACCCGTGGGCCGATCCAGACCGACGGAGCCCGAGATATGAGGATTTACGTGTCGATGGTGGATACGGGTTTCATGATGTTTCGAGTATCGATATTGGGCACTCAGGTTCCATAATTTTGATGTTTCATGAGGGACACACGTTGATTTATATCCTCATACCTTCATGCATATGCTTTTATGATATTTACATGCATGATGTTGTTGTGTCATTAGTTGACACGTGGACGAGATCCACATGCATACTGGCATTGATTATATGGTTGGATGATATCCGCCTGCATATAGACATTGAGTATATTGTTGGCACATATGCCGTTACGGTCACCCTAGATATCATAGTATTACCTTTATGATATAGTTAACCTAGGAATCATTGTTTATTCGATTTCTACTTGTAGATGTTTTCTACTCACGAGTTGGCAAATCACCCCGGTTGTGCCACAGTTCTTGCAGGTTGATCGCATGGATCAGTAGCGGCATCGTTGGCACATAGATGCATTCGGGTGTTTTGCTTTGGTAGGTGGTACATGTTGGATCGTACCCCTCTTGTATTTATTATTCATTGTATCTAGTCAACTCCATCAATTAAAACTAGTATTTGTATATGTAGTGAGGCTTAGAAAGACTTGCAGTTGCGAGACTTGAGCGATGGGTTTTATGTTCACTTATGGGGTTGATGTATTGCTTTATTCATTATCTTTGTGTTGATCTTCGCCGTTGGGCGTCGTATACTCACTTTATGACTTGCGTGGTTGTGAATCCGCCGGTTGGCGAAAAGCTAGATCCCGCTTGGAGATGCCTTTATTATTATCATGTATTTGTGGTTTTGGATCAAAATATATAAGGGAGGTGCTGCCTAAATTTTTAAAAGACGAAACATATTTTTCTACTAATAAATTCCACTTGCATCTTTCATGTTCCATTATTTATGCATTAAGAAAACTTTTGATTTCATTATACCTTTATTTCAAAACTTCACCTCTTTTATTTTCTTTACAAATGTTTAGATTTCTGGGCTTCGGCTTACTTGATTACGTTACGCCTTTAGACGTGGTGTGATTTAAGTGCCGGTCACGAACAAAATTTCGGGTTGTGACACATACTAAAGAGGTTTAGTATGGAGGATTCCAAGCGGGGTGCCTTACCCTCTTGTCACGGAATTACTCTCTCCAAGGACTTTTGCCCAAAGTCTGATGAAGAGAGAGCTCGCATGAGCATTATACCCTACGCTTCAGCCGTAGGGTCTATAATGTATGCGATGTTATGTACTCGCCCGATGTAGCTTATGCACTAGGTGTAGTAAGCAGGTATCAATACAACCCAGGGGAGAAACACTGGACAGCTGTAAAGAACATTCTTAAGTACTTGCGAGGACTAAAGAAATGTTCTTGGTGTATGGTAACTGTTTCCCCCAATCAGAGCAAAGCTTTGTTCAAATTTTCAAAATTTGAAATGAGCAGCGCTTCATAAGAGCGCCAGCGCTCTGAGGCAGCGCTCACGTGCAAAGCATGAGTGCGCTCGCAAAGAGCACCAGCGCTCTGAGGCAGCGCTCACGTGCAAAGCACGAATGCGCTCGAGCAAAGAGCGCCAGCGTTCTGAAGCAGCGCTCTCGTGCAAAACACGAGTGCGCTAGCGCAAAGTGTTAGTTATATGTATACCCTAGAGGCCGTTACTGTACATGAGATGTATATTGTAGTGGATGCTGGGACATATATAGGTAAGACTTTCTTGCTCGACATGATAGTACGCTATCTTGTTGCTCTTTATCTTAACATGTATATTTGCGGTCTCTCTATTACATGTTGATAAAGCCCTTAGGATGTGTGCTCGACTTCAAGGAATATGATGCGGATCATACTAGTGGGGCCTGGGTAGTCAATGAGTACATCCTTCAATGTTCCTAGTCGTGGGAATATAGAGACGGGGCGTCGATATTCCAGAGTAGACTAGCGTATATCTTCTCGATCCATGTGATGGGCGATGGATGATCCCAGATCCATTGGTGTTTGACATCAGAGATGGTATGCGGGTGCTTAGTGGTGACTGGGTACACTGAACGGACTCGCCGAGAACTCCCAGATGGTATTATACCTCACGTCAGATGGCAGTTCTATGGTGACACTGGTACAGCTTAGTCTGTTGACCCGAGATCGTCATAGAGTCTTATGTGTCTCCCACTGTGCTTTGATTTCCACCCTACCACGGCTCTACTGAGTCGTGCAAACAGGTGGTTTTTGGGTACAGTCCCGATTCATATGGAGGCAATGAGCGATAGAAGGGGATTGGTCTCTCCCGGTATTGGGGGTTGATGTTGCGCTATGCTCGACTGGCCATAACTGGAAATCCCTGGCCAGGGTTGCACTGATTTACTGGTAAGCGTTATCAGTAGTTTTATGCTTGTTATGGACCTTACGTCGGCATGACTTATCGAGCTACTGGGGTCTGACGTTCACCACCCCTAGGCGAGATATGCGACATATCAGACGAACAGACCGGACTGTACGGTAAGTGTTACTGGTTGGATTCACAGGAGTGTGAGCGGGCTTGCTCGTTGATCTTCTGATCACTCAATACCGGGGTGGCCATTATGTTTAGCAGACTGCTTGTGGCTTATGGGTGTTTGATATGATCATCACCTACTGCCGGTGTATTGACGAGTCTTTAGAGTCCTACACAGAGATTTCCTGGCTCAAGCGAAATGAAATAGGAGCGCATATGAGATATTTGCGGGACCGAGAATAATACCAGTATGTGATACCGTATTCTATTCTCGCGATTTGTATCATTGGACGGTTATATGAGATATAGCCGGGTTACCGAATCAAGTGTTGATTCGATACATTGATACACTAGATATTAGTCGGTTATATGCGATATGACCGGATCATTAAATCAAGTATTGATTTAATGATTTAACGTGTAATTATATATTTGATATATTACTTTACATTAACTAGTATTTGTTCACTAAATATTCATTTTCTCACTTGATATGCACAAGTTGTATATGTGATATATGTTTGTGCACTAGTTTGTATCATAATTGAGGATACATGCAAACTTGGGTATGTGTATGATTTACGCCATGTTTAGTTAATGGTTAGGGTTTTATTTTCTTTATTCATTTTGTAAAAACAAAATGGTGGTGGCTTTTTTTGTTTTGCTGGAAGCTTCATGATGCTTCATGCATCTTTGAAAAGTCTAAACCATTTTTGTTTTGTTCTTAAACCTAACCATTACCTAAACTATGGTTTGCTCTCTACATGTGTTAACTTACCCATGGTTTGTAAGTCGATGTAGTACACCCCAGTACTTGTGGGGAGGCGGAATTTACAAAAACAATCAAGTTTAAACAACGAACATCGACTAACCGCTTGAATCGAAGCTAAACTCTAAAAAACCGTATTCTATGAGTTCCTTTTCATAAGAGATTAGGGATTATACCTAATGAACCGGTCCTTCTTCTTTACGTCCTCCTTCGTTCTCCTCGACCTTCTCTAGGTAGTAGACGATCCACCCGAGAGCAAAACTCCAAGCTAAACCTCTAACTTGAGGTAACTAATCAACTTTGATTGCTAATCAAAGATGATAGAATGATAAAGAGTGAAGGTTATGGATTGTTTAGTCTAACTAATCCTTTGATCTCAA
Source organism: Agapanthus africanus (assembly GCA_030015575.1). NCBI lineage: Eukaryota > Viridiplantae > Streptophyta > Magnoliopsida > Asparagales > Amaryllidaceae > Agapanthus > Agapanthus africanus. The sequence goes on along the minus strand of JASDDO010000004.1, from coordinate 133,639,776 downwards.
CACATGAGGATTAAGGATTAGGGTTAGAAGATGAGAGCTTGAGGAGAGAGAATGTGTGATATGATAATGAGAGAAGAGAGAGAGTGTATCATAATATTATGAAGCATTCTTATTTTCAATAAATCAATAAAGGAAATGAATAAGCATGCTTCACAAAATATCTTGTGATGATTCATTAACATGAGTCATTAAGCAATAAATGTGCATTAATGAAGTGAATGAATCACCACTATGACTCACTCTCTTTCCAAAACAAACCTCCTTAGTCACATCTTCTAGAAGCTTCTCGAGTAATTACGAGAACGCCCCCCCGATCCGTAAAAATACGGAAAAACTTTAGACTGTAAAAATCCAATAACCGGATACCAGTAACTGGCTTAAACCAAAGCCGACTGATAAAAACTGTCCGAAAGTCGTACGCGCGTAAACGCACGTATGCGTCCGAACCCCTTGTCGCAAAACCATGCAACCTCTATATCGTTTCGCCTGGAGTAGGAAACTCTCTGTGTGGGACTCTAGAGACTCGACTGCTACGCTGGCAGTGGGTTTAACCACAGACCGCAAGCGGCACTAGCTGTACGTAACGGTCCCCAGGTAGTTGTCGATAAGAAGGCCGATGAGTAAACCCATCCGAACTCCTACTGAGTCTGATGTGACAATCTCCATACAGTCCGGTCCGTTCGTCCATGACTATCGCATATCGGGCCTAGGGGGGCGGCAAGCGTCAGTCCCCTAATAGCGGTATAAGTCGTGTCGGAGTGAAGCCCATTACACCCTGAGAAGCTACTGGAACCTACCAGCAAATCTCGCTTGCCCTGGCCAGGGACTTTGCGTAATGGCTCTCTGACACAGCACGATATCTACTCCCAATACCGGGAGGGACGAATCCTGTCTAACCGCCACTGCCTCCAAGTGCTCGGGACTGGACCCAACTGCCACCTGTTTGCACGACTCCTTTGAGCCGTGGTAGGGTAGCAATCTAAGAACAGTGGGACACACTCGAGGCGAAGTAGCAGTGTCAAGTCTGCGGACTACGCTGTACTCATGTCACCTGGGAACTGTTTACTGACGACTGGTATCAAACCAACCAACAGTTCCCTGTGAGTCCTGTCCGGTGTACCCGTAACCTAACGAGCACCTGTATACTATCTCCAGTACGACGTACTGATGGCTGTGGGACAGACCATCTCCCCAACTGGGATGAGAAGCGTACACACTAGTCTACTCCGGAGTATCGATGCTCTGTCTCGATAATCCAACGACCAGGGACCTGAATAAGGATGTGCTTGTAGACTACCCAGCCCCCACTAGTGTGACTGCCATCACAACGCTGGTAGACAAGCAAGATCCTAAGAGCTCTATCAATACGTATACTCACATATTAAGATAGAAAAAACCAAGTAGCATACTACCATTTTTAGCAAGACTGTTATATACATGTGAATATCCCAAGCTTCCATTAAGTAATATACAAGCTAGTATGATACAGTAATGGCCTTCTAGGGCATAAACACTAACAATCTCCCACTTGCACTAGGGCCATGTACTGGCATATCGCAGACCAATGATCTCGAGCAGCCTCTCGAACTGAATCTGAGGAAGGGCCTTCGTGAATGGATCAGCAATGTTCTCTTCTGAAGCAACTCTCCGAACCTCGATCTCCTGACGATCAATGATCTCCCTGATCAGGTGATACCGCCTCAAGATGTGTCTGGACTTCTGATGGGACCTTGGTTCCTTCGCTAAAGCTATAGCTCCGTTGTTGTCGCAATACAGAGGTATTGGATCAACTATGGTAGGAACCACCTGAAGTTCTGTTAGGAACTTCTTCATCCAGACTGCTTCTTTTGCGGCATCGCAAGCAGCTATATACTCCGCTTCCATCGTCGAGTCAGCAACGGTGTCCTGCTTGGAGCTCTTCCAGCACACCGCCCCTCCATTGAGGGTAAAGACATAACCCGACATGGACTTGGAATCGTCCTTATCACTCTGGAAGCCGGAATCAGCAAAGGCCTCCAACCTGAGGTCTTTTCCGCCGTAAACCAAGAACATCTCCTTAGTCCTCCTCAGGTACTTGAGAATGTTCTTTACTGCTCTCCAGTGTTTCTCCCCTGGGTCTGACTGATACCGGCTTACCACGCTCAGTGCATAAGCTACATCTGGTCTGGTACACAACATCGCATACATTATAGAGCCTACCGCAGAAGCGTAGGGTATAATAGACATGCGTTCCCTTTCCAAATCAGTCTTGGGAGACATCTCTTTGGAGAGGGTGATTCCGTGACAAGCCGGTAGATTACCGCGCTTAGAATCTTCCATACTGAATCTATTCAGTACAGTGTCGATATACCTGGACTGCGAAAGTCCCAACATCCTCTTGGATCTATCACGATAGATCCGGATCCCCAGAATGTAAGAGGCATCACCCAGGTCTTTCATGGAGAACCTGTGTGACAAGAATCCTTTGACAGATTGTAGCATAGGAATGTCATTTCCTATCAATAGAATGTCATCCACGTACAAGACGAGGAATACGACACTTCTGGCCACAACTTTACTATATATGCACGGTTCATCTGGATTTTTGATAAAGTCATATTCTTTGACTGTCTCATCAAAACAGATGTTCCAACTCCGCGATGCCTGCTTTAGTCCATAAATAGACTTAAGCAGCTTGCATACTTTCCCGCTGCTCCCACTCTGATTGAAACCCTCTGGCTGATCCATATAGACGCTCTCTTCTAAATTTCCATTCAGAAAAGCCGTCTTTACGTCCATCTGCCAGATTTCATAATCATGGAAGGCAGCAATAGCAAGAAGGACCCGAATGGATTTGAGCATAGCCACTGGAGAAAAAGTTTCGTCATAGTCCAAACCAGGTCTTTGACGAAAACCCTTTGCTACAAGTCTAGCCTTATAGGTTTCTACCTGTCCATCTACACCAATCTTTTTCTTGAAGATCCATTTGCATCCTATGGGTTTTACCCCATCTGGAGCAAAGTCCAAAGTCCATACTTTGTTGGTGTACATGGACTCCATTTCGGTCCGCATTGCATCTAGCCATCGTACCGAGTCGCCGCTCTGGATGGCCTGCCTGAAGTCAGTAGGTTCATCATCATCTATGATGCAATCCTCTCTATCCCCGTCAATGAGAAAACCATAGTATCTCTCAGGCGGATGAGACGGCCTACTACTCCTGCGGAGGGGTGCGGGAATGTTCTGTTCTTCTTGAACCTCTGGTTCTACCAAACTTTCAGCAGTAGTTTGTGGTTCTGGAATTTCTTCCAGTTCTATTTCGCTCCCACTTATTTCCTTTTCTAAAAACTGATTTTCCAGAAAATGGGCATTACGAGAAACAAAAACCTTTTGTTCCTCTGCGTAATAGAAATAATATCCCTTGGAGTTCTTTGGATATCCTACAAACACACATTTTACTGATCGTGCCTCGAGCTTGTCCACATGCTGCTTTTTAACAAAAGCTGGACATCCCCAAATCTTCATATGCTGAAGATGGGGTTTCTTCCCAGTCCACATCTGATATGGAGTGGTAGGCACAGTCTTGGTAGGAGCTCTGTTCAGAAGATATGCCGCTGATTCAAGCGCATAACCCCAGAAAGATCGCGGTAACTCAGCATTACTCATCATGGATCGTACCATATCCAATAGGGTTCGATTCCGTCTCTCCGATACACCGTTATGCTGTGGAGTGTATGGAGGAGTAAGCTGAGAGAGAATTCCTTTCTCTTTTAGGTAACCTAGGAACTCGGCACTCAAGTATTCACCACCTCGATCAGATCTAAGTGTCTTTATACTTTTGCCGGTTTGGTTTTCTACTTCATTCTTATACTCTTGGAATTTCTCAAAAGCCTCGGATTTATGTTTCATCAGATAAATGAATCCGTATCTTGAGTAATCATCCGTGAAAGTAATGAAATAGGAATAACCACCTCTCGCATGTGTAGACATTGGACCGCATACATCGCTGTGTATGAGTCCTAAGAGCTCGCTCGCTCTTACTCCTTGTCCAGTGAATGGAGTCTTTGTCATCTTTCCTTTGAGACAAGATTGACAAGTGTCATAAGTTTGATATTCGAACGTGTCCAAATATCCTTCTCTATGCAACTTAGTCAACCTTCTCTCATTGATGTGACCCAGTCTACAATGCCATAAGAAAGCTTTATTTAAATCTGGAGACTTTCTTTTTAGTGTGTTCTGGACATTGAAAATTTGGAGTTGGTTTAACACATATATGCCGTTATTTAGAGTACCGGACCCAATCAAACCATGATTAAGGTGGATGTTGACAACATCTCTTACAAACGTGAAATCATAACCTTTATTTGATAACAAGGAAACTGATATGATATTACACGTTAAGCTGGGTACAAAATAACAGTTATGTAAAACCAAAATGTGTCCACTCGTCAATCCTAGGTGATAATCCCCGACGGACGCAGCTCCCACGCTAGCTCCGTTAGCAACCCTGAGGATCATATCACCTTCCTTCAGCACTCTACGGTTTCTCAGTGCCTGCAATGAATTGCAAATATGAGATCCTGACCCGGTATCCAATACCCAGGAAGTAGAGTTGATTGACAGACAATTCTCAATTACAAACACACTTGAAGTCGAAGCCACAGCCTGCTTCGGTTCCTGGTTCTTGGCGTTCCACGCCTTGCAATCCTTCTTCCAGTGCCCTTTCCTGTGACAATGGAAGCACTCATCCAGGCCAACTACCGGTGCTGTAAACTTTTTCTTTCCCTTCTTTCCCACCTTACTAACACCTCCTCTAGGTCTGGGTGCGGCCTTCTTCTTCCTTCCTTTGGCCCTAGCCTTGGACCCGGAAGAAGATGAACCGCCAACAAACATAGCGGGTGTTTCCCTTGCCTTCTGCAAGGTGCCCTCTGCACTCCTTAACATGTTCAGGAGTTCCGCAAGTTCAACTTCTTTTCCTTGAAGATTGAAGTTGAGGATAAACTGGGCGTAGGTGGGAGGAAGGGACTGGAGAACAAGGTCTGTATAGAGCTCATTATCCAAAGTCGTCCCAAGGTCCGCGAGCTCTTCAATATAGCCGATCATCTGTAGGACATGTTCACCTACCGATGACCCGACAGCCAACCTCGCTCGAAACAATTTCTTAGAGGTCTCGTATCTTGCTATACGAGATTGCTCTCCATAAAGTTCCTTTGTATGGAGAAATATGCCATCTAGGGACATATCCTCGTGCCTCCTCTGATGTTCATTGTTCATCGAGGCAAGCACGATGCACTTGGCTCTCGCGCAATCTAAATCCCAGGTTTTGCGGATTTCCTTATCCGCATTGCTGGATTTGGGACCAAGGACAGCAGGTGCTGTAGCGGTGAGGACGTACCCCAGTTTGTCATAGGTCAAAGCCATCTTGACATTTCGCAGCCAATCTTTATAGTTTGGCCCCGTCAGTATATTTTTCTCTAAAAGTAACTTAAGTCCAGTCATTTTCAGGGTCGCTGCAATTAGGAGAGAGAGAAGAAAACTCTTTAGCATGATGCTCTTGCAAGTTTAGAGTGGTTTTTAGTTTATCTAAACTGGATGGCTCCCACTGTTTCTCGAATCCTTCCTCAAACCATAAAAGAAGAATTAGCCAAGACTATTCTCACCGTACAATACTTGCTTAACCGTTCAGCCAGGCCGGTGTCGATACTTCGAGGGAGGTTTTCCAACGCTTTCGCGAAGTTCCTTAATTAAGTAACCTCTTTTCTCTGGGGGCGTAACCCCGCTGACACTTTTCTGGACACCTACTAGGTTTATAGCATTGATCGTTAAGCGACGAATATCCTGATAAGTAGCATATACTCACAGTAGGATCGGGATCCAAATATCATCGTATGATAATGTTGAAGGAATCCTACCAACATTCATCAAACTCCAAATGGTATGCATCTCTTTGCAAATTTCAGTTTCTTTAGAAATTCCCGATATATGTTTTTGCCCCATGCTCTTATGACCTTGGCTTTGGTCAAAATGTCATAAGTCACATGTCAAGTTCTACCCGTCATTATCTTGTCAATTTGAACCCATCCGTATATACCCCTGACTTTGGTCAAATGGTAATACGACTGTCCCAAACCAACTCATCTATCTTATGCAACAAATGAAAACCCAGTAGCTACCAAACACTATGCCTTGACTTTGGCCAAAATGCATAGCTTGAATACTACTGAATACCCAAATGAAATGACGGAGGGCTACGACTGGTTTTGGCGAAACCGTGAACGTAGTGAACTTGATATAACCGAAGGAACCTGATAGCTTTTAAAAGGAGTGGTTAAAGCTCCGCATTTAAAAAATATCTGTTTTAAAAATAACCGAGTGGTTTCTTTTAAATTGTTCCAACGATTAAAACTTTGGTTTGTTTTACTTTGCATTACAGATAATGCGTCCCATCATTAACCTATCATTGCAGAAAACAACGAAAATACAACGTCCTCTTATGCCATCCGCATTCGCCACGGGGTCCCGTCATCACTCGTTAGGTTACTTAACTAACGACAGAGCGGGGGCTGGGCTAGCGCGGGTGTAAAACATAAGTGACGTCTAAATAGCTATCATAATATAGATATTTTACATTCGTCTGACGCAATGATATTCATTCCAGAACACAGATAAACAATATTGGATTTGCAAGCAATCTGTATTTCTTTTGAGCCTGCAAGAAAAGACAGATTACACAGTTGTGATGAATAGCCGTTTACCCCACCCTCGACCCCTACGGGTACGGCAAACTACCCACCCGGCAGTCTGTGTACCCCACCTTGGGTCAGTCCTAGGAGCAAAAACAGTAAAATGAAATAATACAACGGTGGCTACGACCGCAACCTGGAAGTGCCCCGCAAAAATAATATTACAACAAATTACATTTACAACAAATGAATTAATCAAAAACCCATTGCAAACCCCGGCTATACACCACAACAGTCCAATACAGTTTATATGCACAAACAGATATAACCATTTCAGAAATGTGCAACCCCCTGCCAACCGACATACTAGCAGTTGGGGGAGGTTTACGAATACATTAAACAATCACAGATATAATCCAATACGCAAATACTGTACAATTCGATCGAATAAACAACTTCAATATTGCTCCAAAATCTGCTCTGTTAAACAGTAACCTGAGCAATAATTAAACATTCCAGAAAACCCCAAATTACACAGAGAAGCAACAGAAGAAAAATCGGCCGCTGACTCGCCAACTCGGCGGCGGAAGCGCGGCAACTCAGTGGCTGAGGCCGCGGTTCCGCGGCGAGTTGGTCGATTCAGTCGACTGTTTTTCTTGGGTGTTCTTCTGGTGTCATGTCAAGCACTCTGAGCTCACCTGAAAAATTTTCTGACATCGTTTTAAATTCGACAGAAACTTACATTTTTTAGGGTTTTCCGGCTTCGTTTTTCCGTTCGAAATTCGTACAAATTTGCGATTAAGTTATTTAGTGTTTAGCGAGGCTCTGATACCACTGTAAGTCGATGTAGTACACCCCAGTACTTGTGGGGAGGCGGAATTTACAAAAACAATCAAGTTTAAACAACGAACATCGACTAACCGCTTGAATCGAAGCTAAACTCTAAAAAACCGTATTCTATGAGTTCCTTTTCATAAGAGATTAGGGATTATACCTAATGAACCGGTCCTTCTTCTTTACGTCCTCCTTCGTTCTCCTCGACCTTCTCTAGGTAGTAGACGATCCACCCGAGAGCAAAACTCCAAGCTAAACCTCTAACTTGAGGTAACTAATCAACTTTGATTGCTAATCAAAGATGATAGAATGATAAAGAGTGAAGGTTATGGATTGTTTAGTCTAACTAATCCTTTGATCTCAACACATGAGGATTAAGGATTAGGGTTAGAAGATGAGAGCTTGAGGAGAGAGAATGTGTGATATGATAATGAGAGAAGAGAGAGAGTGTATCATAATATTATGAAGCATTCTTATTTTCAATAAATCAATAAAGGAAATGAATAAGCATGCTTCACAAAATATCTTGTGATGATTCATTAACATGAGTCATTAAGCAATAAATGTGCATTAATGAAGTGAATGAATCACCACTATGACTCACTCTCTTTCCAAAACAAACCTCCTTAGTCACATCTTCTAGAAGCTTCTCGAGTAATTACGAGAACGCCCCCCCGATCCGTAAAAATACGGAAAAACTTTAGACTGTAAAAATCCAATAACCGGATACCAGTAACTGGCTTAAACCAAAGCCGACTGATAAAAACTGTCCGAAAGTCGTACGCGCGTAAACGCACGTATGCGTCCGAACCCCTTGTCGGAAAACCATGCAACCTCTATATCGTTTCGCCTGGAGTAGGAAACTCTCTGTGTGGGACTCTAGAGACTCGACTACTACGCTGGCAGTGGGTTTAACCACAGACCGCAAGCGGCACTAGCTGTACGTAACGGTCCCCAGGTAGTTGTCGATAAGAAGGCCGATGAGTAAACCCATCCGAACTCCTACTGAGTCTGATGTGACAATCTCCATACAGTCCGGTCCGTTCGTCCATGACTATCGCATATCGGGCCTAGGGGGGCGGCAAGCGTCAGTCCCCTAATAGCGGTATAAGTCGTGTCGGAGTGAAGCCCATTACACCCTGAGAAGCTACTGGAACCTACCAGCAAATCTCGCTTGCCCTGGCCAGGGACTTTGCGTAATGGCTCTCTGACACAGCACGATATCTACTCCCAATACCGGGAGGGACGAATCCTGTCTAACCGCCACTGCCTCCAAGTGCTCAGGACTGGACCCAACTGCCACCTGTTTGCACGACTCCTTTGAGCCGTGGTAGGGTAGCAATCTAAGAACAGTGGGACACACTCGAGGCGAAGTAGCAGTGTCAAGTCTGCGGACTACGCTGTACTCATGTCACCTGGGAACTGTTTACTGACGACTGGTATCAAACCAACCAACAGTTCCCTGTGAGTCCTGTCCGGTGTACCCGTAACCTAACGAGCACCTGTATACTATCTCCAGTACGACGTACTGATGGCTGTGGGACAGACCATCTCCCCAACTGGGATGAGAAGCGTACACACTAGTCTACTCCGGAGTATCGATGCTCTGTCTCGATAATCCAACGACCAGGGACCTGAATAAGGATGTGCTTGTAGACTACCCAGCCCCCACTAGTGTGACTGCCATCACAACGCTGGTAGACAAGCAAGATCCTAAGAGCTCTATCAATACGTATACTCACATATTAAGATAGAAAAAACCAAGTAGCATACTACCATTTTTAGCAAGACTGTTATATACATGTGAATATCCCAAGCTTCCATTAAGTAATATACAAGCTAGTATGATACAGTAATGGCCTTCTAGGGCATAAACACTAACATGGTTTCATGATGATAAGTCTTCACTTGATTTATTATTTTCATAATTTAATTCATTTTTATTTCTTCTTCTTCTTCTTCTTCTTCTTCATGATGTTAATAAAGCTTGCTAGAAAATTTCAAGTGTTGAAATCAAGTGAGAAATCCAAATCCAAAGTGAACCCACTTCCTATTTCTTCATCCTCTACAACTTGCCATGTAGTAGAGTGTGTTATCTTCACAAGTTTCATGACCTAATGAAGATGGAGCTTGAGTTTGAGTCGCCTCGATGTAGATCATCTTCGGCATCGAAGTCAACGACCTAGCCCGCTCATTTCTCCGACGAAACCAACGCTAGAGTCCGAGATCCCGATGATCGCAGCGGAGGAACATCAACATGGAGCTAAAGAAGTGGAGGATTGGATCTACAAAGGTTGTAATTCCTTTCAGTTGTAGTTAAAGTTGTTAACTTGCATTACTTTCGCCTTACCTCTAGTAACGATCTTGCATTAGGGTTTCTCGGCACATGAAAAAATTTGATTTTGGCATGGTTGATCAGTTGTAGAACCTCAAGAGTGTGCCTAGGAACCCTACAGTGGTATTAGAGCCTAGCTAGAGCTTTAGACGAAGTGTAGACGAAGTTAGAAACCCGATCGAACCCCGAAACCCTAAACAAAACCCTTCTCTGTGCATTTTCTGAAATTGTGAATTTTTGTGAATTAAAAATTGTAAAAAAATTCAGCAGGGTTTTCTAGGAGTTACTGTGAAGTACGTGACCCCAAGTCTACCAATGCGCCGCGGAACCGCGGCCCCACCCTGGCTTGCGCGGCGGTTCCGCGGCCATAATGGCGAATCTTGCCACGTGGTTTGCACAGTAATTTCTTTCTGTAAGTGCTGTGTTTTCTGGGAATTTTTAACTTCTACTCAACAGTTGAGTTTTCTGGGTTATTTTGGGGACTCGATGATTCGATCGGATTATTTAACTTTGTTTATTGTGTTTTTCTGGGTAATTTTAGAACATGTTAAAAAATTCGACCGGATATAAATACCCACTTTTTCCCCTGCCGGGAAATTTCCAAGTGTTGGATTTTTCCGAAGTTTAAGAATGTTCTAAGTAGTGCAAGTGACTCGATGGACCCTCTAGAAGACAACGAACCTTAACTCGATTATGTGACCATCTTGAACTGCCCTTTGAACCTTAGGGTTTGGGGCAGTACGGCGTGCCACATGTGAGGCGTTGGCTTGACCCTTCTACGGCTGGACCGTTGGTACTGTGGCATGAAGTGGATGTTTTTAAACTTATTTCATGTGTTGATCTTTTTGGGAAAACTTGGGTGTTTGATTGTTCGATCGGAAAGTTTAACATTGTCTATTTATCTGGAATGTGATATAATATTTGGAATCCACAAGTAGTTATGAGATAACTAATTTGAATGTTATAAATCTAGCAGTTTAGTCTCACTTGATCGGTTTCCAAGGAATTTTGATGTGATCAAATGTCCGTCGCAATCACGTTGCGTACACGGATACTCGCCGGGTAAACTTAATAGACAGCTTCACCCCATAGCCCTGACCAAGTGACTGTAGGAGAACCCCGTCGCTAAAAAGCATCTGTTCGGGTGCTCGCGGCAGCGGTGTTCCGCCCTAGTGCACTTCGTCAACGGCATCCGGGGGTACGGCCGTCTTCTAAAGTTTGCGAAGAGCATTTGTTCTAGATGTCGGGAATCTTGTTGAATTGCCCGACTTTTTATTGAAAAGTGTTTTCGATAATGAGACTAAAATGCGGGGTTTATAATAGTTAGGCATGCGATGTTTAAGGAATTCATTTGGTTAAGCATGCGATGTCTATGCAGGTTGCGGATTCCAACTGTTGTAGTTTTACATTTTCTTTTGCGACCGTAAGTGTAATATGTGATATCGCCGGTTTCGTTGCTATATGTCAACGACAATTGGGATGTGCACATTTACTTACGTTGATGATATGTGATGTTATGTGTTGTTGGATATGTTATATTGGATCGTCGTGTTTGAATGGCTAGGGGTTTTTATGTGAGATGAGTGTTTTTCTTTTTCATTCATGTAAAAAACTTGTATGTAATATTCTTTTATTGGGGCACTTCCGGGTTGAGGTTGATGTCACCATTGTATATTATTTACTTTTCCACATTATGATAGATCCAAGGCGGGGAGCACAAGTAACCGGGTTCTAGGGTCCAGTGGGAGACCATCTCGAGGAGTCGAGTCCGGGTCTCCTAACTCTAGAATTGGTAGGGTTACTTGCCGCTCTTGTAGGGGTCTAGGGGTGTGGGATTGGCTACTCATCACGACCGTGGAATCCGTGTTTTATACAGGCTCAAAATAAAACACGGACGTCCTAGTATATCCAACATTTCATATGATATTTTCTGCTGCGTTATCTGTGATGTGATTTGTTCAGATTGATACTGTATATAGTATATATGATATATTATATAGACGTTGCTTATGTTTTACACCCGCGCTAGCCCTGCCCCGCTCTGCTGTTAGTTACCTAACCTAACGGTGCAGACGGGACATCGAGGCGAATGCGGATGACATAAGCGTACGTTGTATTTATCTGTGATATTTAGGTGGAATTAAATGATGGGACATTCATTAATGAGATTAATGAAAGAAAATAAACCTAAAAGATGTTGTGGAATCGAATTTCAAAAATAAAACAGGTAGCTACAGTTTTTGCTTTGCATCGCGGTGTTCCTTGTAGAACATCCTGCACCTTATTCGATAAGGAAAGGGCCGAGATCCCTTCACCGGGAGTGACCCTGATTGATACGAAAAGGTGTTTGTAGTTAACCGCAATCAATAACGGTGTCGCATGTAGCTAGACCGAGATGAGTACGGGTCGTCCTCAGGGAAACGTTGAATCTTTTACTCTTACTTTAGATGTGTTGAAAGAGAGGAGGAAATAAGAATTTTGCAGAATGGTTTCTAGATCTACGTTAAGCAAGAATGCAAAAATATAGATCTAGATTATTGTAGAGATGTAATTAATAGAATAAGAGGGCTTGTAGGGTTCGTCAGGATTTAGTAGTTATGGACGATTAATTAAAAGTTACCATTTTTATCCATTAATAGATTTAGAACTAGAACGACGGTGATGAGTGTAGATTAGGGTTTCTGGAGGGAAAAGGAATCCCACTCTTAACCCTTATCTCGACACGGAACTCCATTCATATCTAGCCTTTATCAAAACAATCATTAATCTAATCTCTAATCGCGGTCGGAACTAGCAAAGAATTGCTAGCGCGCCCGATTAGGATGTTAATGATTCTTTTGATAAAGTTCCTAAACTTTATAGGACTTAAAAAGGGTTTAATTATTTTCATCGTCCATTAGCCTACCCTAATCCTACGAACCCTAACAAGCGGAGAATTACTCGCGCATATTGGGAGAAGAAGATGAAAAGAAAGAGAGGGAAAACATATTGTAAAATGCAAAAAAATTAAATAAAATAACTACCTTTATTAATCAACTGAACAATCTACACTTTTATTCCGTAGAAAAATGATTACAAACTAGTTGCTTCTCGATCTTTCCTAAGGAGGTAGATGAACAGTTGATGATCAGCCTGGATGCGTGAGCGTCAGGGGCTTCGTGATCTCTTCGGTTTGATGATTTCTAACTTTAGCCCTCGGTCCTTTATATAGCCCTCAAAGAAGAAAAACTAGTTACCATATATGGTGCCTTCCTAATATGGTAACTTTCCATGCCTGGATTCTGAGTCCCTGTCAGTATTGATTTTATGATTTTGGCAGATTTTTGATCCTAACATCTTGATCTCTTGACCTGAGCTAAATCTTGCACAATCTCTATGAATAATGTTAGTTTATTTATTAAATTAGAGAGAGTGTCTTAATCACTATATATGGTAATAAATCTTTAAGAAACTTGATTAAGAATATTTAATATGCTATGCACTTTATATGGTAATAAATCTTTAACAAACATGATTAAGAATATTTGATATGCTATGCTTCTTTTAATTAATAAAATATTATGCATATATTTTGAAATATTATTCTAACCATTTGTATGATATTATATCTTTTAAGAATTGTGATTAGAATATTTGATATGATATGCATATTTTCAATTACCAAAATATTATATAAATATAAAATGCTTATATTTTCCTTCATAATATTAATTATAATATATAAACATATGGTAAATAGTATTTTGCAGATAAATCCAAATATGTTTAATATTTATAATAAACACCTTTTATTATTTAAGAAATGTAAGGAAATACTTATACCAAAGTGCAATATTTTCAACTGAACAAATACCCCCAAACTTAACTTTGATCGTCCCGGGCAAACTAATTATTCAAGAGAAAGAGAAAAATAAAAAGAGAAAACTAAGCACACTTTCATAGGCAAACACGATTGCACTGAGCACGTGCAACAAGCCGTTAAACCTCTAGGTGTCCCTAGTAGGAGGAGTGTTGTCTCCTGAGGGTTTTCAGCGGATTACACCCACAAAATCCTATAACAAAAGAAAGATGGTGAAATTTACATATAAAGATAAGAACCATAAATGAAAGACTTTGAAAAGAAGAGTTTCCAACTATACTAGCTTTTCAGTTGTCATGAGCCCTATCTTAATAGTCATGAAAAAATGTTAGAAATCACATCATCCCTCAATAAAACATCGTCTTTATTCTTCATTTCTACCTTTCATCCAAACATTTATCATATAATCCCACGTGTGTGTAAAGAACATCCCTACACTCGGAGAATTCAATTCAAGCTATCATACTCTTGTCCATCTACCTTAGTACTTTTTAATTTGATGAATATTTAGATTTGCTCACACATTTTCATGCGACCGTTAATACTTCTTGAGGTACTAACAGACCGATTACTCGTGTGCATGCTGATTTGGTGATAATATTTTCCTCGTCTTGCACCACCTAAGGCTTAGCAGTGACTCCCAGACCAGTTGGCCTTAGGGCACTAGGTGAAGAGGCACCCTCGCTATATTTTTTTATTGCTGCCTTGGCGATAACAAAACCAGTGTTCATTTTTTTCTTTTCACCATTTTTATATTTTCTTCATTTTTTTTTCACTTCCTTCATACTTTGGCTTTTAGACAAGAGCATTTCAAGGTATCCTCTACTATCCCGAGTTTCAAGACGTGTATATGTGCATATAGTAGGGTATCAACATTCAAATGTTTGGCTTCCAGAATAGAAATTATTTTTCAGACTTATTTTTATCCTCAGATTAGTGACTTCCTTCATCTTACTAACCCTTGGGACAATAGCTCATAACTACGTATTACTAGTTCGTATAAGAAAACTTCTAATTTTCTTAGTTTTCTTAAACTATTCCTATCTTTTGGATGTAATGTTTCACTTCCTATTCTTTTGTTAAATTTTTTTTTTTTGAAAATGTTGTGCTTATGCAAAATATGATGCAAATTGATGTGTAAATAAGCACAAACCTCCCCCAAACCTGTTTTCAACAGTGTCCTCACTGATGTCATCCGTTAAGCTCGAAAACCTGTAGACTTTGGAGGAAATTATTAATGGGGGCAAAAATATATGAAAGTGAAAATCCTCCCCCAAACTTATTTTAGGCTCACAATTTTGTAAAAATCATTTTCTTTCAAGAGCCAAAATATACCACCCCTCCCCCAAACTTGAGTTAAGCAATTTTAATCTTTTAAAATCATATGAGGGGGTCAAGGTTATTGGTCGATGCCAAGATTTGCAAAGACCGAAGGTCAACACCAACCATTCAAAAATTTTATCGATGAAGCACCAAGGTTGGTGGAAGAACATGTCACCTATTGACGTGAAGAAGTGGGGAGGTGACAAGAGGTGTATTGGAAAATGATTGCGTCTCAATTTGGAGAGACGACACAGTGATAGTAATGATGGATTACTCGCATTATCATGATTGTCCAAAAGAGGGAGTGGAGGTCCAATTTCTTCATCTTGGAATTGATTCATCTCAACACCCGTGTCTTGTAAAAATGCGAGCTCATCAGCGAAAATTTCCTCAAAGCTTTCGTCGATACCCCGAAGAATAATGTCATCAGAAAAAATGGGGTGATCGTCAGACTCTATAAAAAGTTCCTCATCAGCGTTAGATGTTGACCCGGACAACTCGGCAGAAGAGTCCGTGTCAAACAACGAAATATGAAAAGAGTCAAAATTATGAGGTTGATCAAATTCGCTGCTGTCGACATCCATTAATTCGACAGAACACACATGAGCATAGGTTCGGAGGGTTCACTTCCCAACTTGTAAATGTTAAGCTCAATTGACTTCTTTCCAAAGGATAGGGTCATAGAGCCGTTTCTACAATTAATTACTGCGTTGGAAGTGGCCAAAAAGGGTCGACCGAGTATCACCGGGATTTGATTGCGTGGGTTTGCCACATGTTGTGTATCTAAAACAATAAAGTCCATGGGAAATATGAATTCCCCGACTTTAATTAACACATCCTCTAGTTCACCCCGAGGTTTGGTGATAGATCGGTTTGCCATTTGAAGGGTGCAATGTGCAGGCTTTAACTCTCCGATCCCTAATTGCTCATAAACAGAATACGGAAGCAAGTTAACACTAGCACCTAAATCGAGTAGAGCAAGATTGATATTTTTACCCCCAATAGAAATTGAAATTGTAGGACTTCCGGGGTCCTTTCGTTTCTTGGGTAGTTGTTGTGTAAAAGCAGTGCTCACATTACTCGCAAGGAAAACTTTTTTAGGTACTTGAACTTTTCTCTTCCTAGTGCACAAGTCCTTTAAGATTTTCGCATATGACGGAACTTGTTGAATAGCATCTAGGAGAGGAATGTTTATGTTAACTTGCTTAAAAATTTCCACAATCTTCTCCATTTGTGGACTTGGTCTGTTGCTCCTTAACCTGTTTGGATAAGGTGCTTGATTAATAAGTTTTGGGTCCAACGTTTGTGGAGAAGACTGTGGCGACGGATTCGATCCCAAAATTGGAGTGGGAATCGACTTAGATAGATTTGGAGAAATGTTTGAGCCTTGGGGAAAACGAAGAATAGGCTCGGGTGAAGGTGGGAGACTAGACGAATTAGGGGAAGAAGAAGAAGAAGAAGGGGTATCAAACGCGTCACTATCACCAAATTGCTCACCCACTTGGTTATTCAGCACTCTCCCCGATCTCAACGTAGTAATGGCATTCACATTATGACTTTGTTAATGGCCAGGATTCGGTAGGGGTTGGGATGGGAGTTTCCCTTTTTCTCTCGCACTCATTGCGGCGTTTAACTGTGCGATTTGGTTTTCTATTGATTTAATACTCTCACCATGGGAGGAGGAGTTTTTCGTTAGGGTATCAATAGAAGACCTTATCTCAGCCGAATTTTGCATGGATTGTTTCATGAACATATCCAAAGTTTGTGCAAGTGAGTTGTCAGTACCGGCCACTTGTGGTGTAGAAATGTTGGCCGGATTTTGGAAATTTTGTGACTAAAAGGGGGGCTGATTCTGTGGTTGTGGTTGCTGTGGAGGAGGTCTTTGATAATTGCTTTGTTGGTTTTGATTCCATGCAAAGTTAGGATGATTCCTCCCTTGATTGTACGTGGAAGAATAAGGGTCGTTTCTAGGTCGCTGCTGAAAAGCAGCATTAGCTTGAAACGATGCATTCATAGGACATTCTTCCGTTAGGTGTGAAGGATCCGAACAGCAACCACAGACAGTCTTGGAAAGCGTGACCTGATGTAGGGAGACTGATGAAAGTTTGTTCTCAATAGAATCGAGTTTCTTCTGCATCGCTGCCATTTTGGCTTTTACTGCGATGGAAACGTCGAGCTGGTGAATACCTCCCTTAGTTGTAGGTGGTCTTACGCTTTCCCACTAAAACGTGTGTTCAGCGAGATCTTCCAGATATTTCCATGCTTCACCATCATCTTTAGACATGAAATTGCATTGACACATTGTTTCAAGCATCTGCTTTGTTGCTGGATTAATGCCCTCATATATAATCCGACATAAATCCCATCTTTGTATTCCGTGATGGAGGCATTGGACAAGCAGATCTTTGAAACGTTCAAAGCACTTCCAAAATGGTTCATTGGGAAGCTGGGTGAACTGGTTAATCTCGCTCCTAACATGTGCAGTCTTATGATTTGGGTAAAACTTCTTAAGAAATGCTACGACGAATTCATCCCAATTAGTGATAGAATGTGCGGCAGTATTATAAAGCCATTTTTCTGCAAGTCGCACAGTGTGAATGGGAGAAGACGTAAGCGCATAGCATCTAAAGTCAATTGTGAAGTACCCATCATTGCGCATACGTTTTCGAATTTGGTGATGAAAACGTACGCGTCTTCCGACTCAAGCCCGTGAAATTTGGGCAGCAGATTGATGTAGTGGGGTTTAATTTCGAAATTATCCCCATTAGGTGGTGGAAGAGATAGACAAGTGGGAAGAGGACCACGGATAGGATAGCATCTCTCTTGGAGAGAGATGCGCGGTGGATTCTGCGCACCTTCGGGCGGTGGCAGCGTGGTGTTATACTCTGATGGAGTGCCGTCCATCACGGTCGATGTGGTGTAGTGGATGTAGCCAGGTAAGTGCCAGGTAAGTGGGAAGGAACCACGTCGTGGGCCTAATTAAAAACCACTAGCCTTTGTCACACTTGCCTAGGCACTACAAAAGTAATGCGGATAAACGATAGATTACCCACGACCTTCCTCTGTCCTTATTGAGCATGACAGTCCTTAGAGTCTGGTCTAGATATTTTTTAAATTAATGAAGGGTTGATCTATATGCTCGGTTTGTGATTTGTGGGGCTTAGGAAGGGTGATGAAATCCCCACCTAATCTTGATTTGGTCTTTACCCCTTAAAGTCCGTATTAAAATATGCAAAACAAAACCAAGCACAAAACTTTTGCAAAAAGATTTTTTAGCGGCGCGATTTTGCAAAGAATCCTGCAGAAAATAGATTTTATTGGATTTAGAGGAGAGAGAAGGAGTTAAGAAATATACCAGAGAAGTTCGGAACCCTAGATCTCCTGCTTCCTCAAGTCCGCGACTCCAGATTCCCTCGTAAAATTCACACAAAAATCGTTAAATATGCAATTTGCAGTTTTGTGTTAATAATGATATGACTCGTCTAAGAATCCAACACAAATAGTAAAAATAAAAAATTACGCACGTATCCCCGGCAACGGCGCCATTTGATTGATACGAAAAGGTGTTTGTAGTTAACCGCAATCAATAACGGTGTCGCATGTAGCTAGACCGAGATGAGTACGGGTCGTCCTCAGGGAAACGTTGAATCTTTTACCCTTACTTTAGATGTGTTGAAAGAGAGGAGGAAATAAGAATTTTGTAGAATGGTTTCTAGATCTACGTTAAGCAAGAATGCAAAAATATAGATCTAGATTATTGTAGAGATGTAATTAATATAATAAGAGGGCTTGTAGGGTTCGTCAGGATTTAGTAGTTATGGACGATTAATTAAAAGTTACCCTTTTTATCCATTAATAGATTTAGAACTAGAACGACGGTGATGCGTGTAGATTAAGGTTTCTGGAGGGAAAAGGAATCCCACTCTTAACCCTTATCTCGACACGGAACTCCGTTCATATCTAGCCTTTATCAAAACAATCATTAATCTAATCTCTAATCGCGGTCGGAACTAGCAAAGAATTGCTAGCGCGCCCGATTAGGATGTTAATGATTCTTTTGATAAAGTTCCTAAACTTTATAGGACTTAAAAAGGGTTTAATTATTTACATCGTCCATTAGCCTACCCTAATCCTACGAACCCTAACAAGCGGAGAATTACTCGCGCATGTTGGGAGAAGAAGATGAAAAGAAAGAGAGGGAAAACATAATGTAAAATGCAAAAAAATTAAATAAAATAAACACCTTTATTACTCAACTGAACAATCTACACTTTTATTCCGTAGAAAAATGATTACAAACTAGTTGCTTCTCGATCTTTCCTAAGGAGGTAGATGAACAGTTGATGATCAGCCTAGATGCGTGAGCGTCAGGGGCTTCGTGATCTCTTCGGCTTGATGATTTCTAACTTTAGCCCTCGGTCCTTTATATAGCCCTCAAAGAAGAAAAACTAGTTACCATATATGGTGCCTTCCTAATATGGTAACTTTCCATGCCTGGATTCTGAGTCCCTGTCAGTATTGATTTTATGATTTTGGCAGATTTTTGATCCTGACATCTTGAACATCTTGATCTCTTGACCTGAGCTAAATCTTGCACAATCTCTATGAATAATGTTAGTTTATTTATTAAATTAGAGAGAGTGTCTTAATCACTATAGATGGTAATAAATCTTTAAGAAACTTGATTAAGAATATTTAATATGCTATGCGTTTTATATGGTAATAAATCTTTAACAAACATGATTAAGAATATTTGATATGCTATGCTTCTTTTAATTAATAAAATATTATGCATATATTTTGAAATATTATTCTAACCATTTGTATGATACAATATCTTTTAAGAATTGTGATTAGAATATTTGATATGATATGCATATTTTGAATTACCAAAATATTATATAAATATAAAATGCTTATATTTTCCTTCATAATATTAATTATAATATATAAACATATGGTAAATAGTATTTTGCAGATAAATCCAAATATGTTTAATATTTATAATAAACACCTTTTATTATTTAAGAAATGTAAGGAAAATACTTATACCAAAGTGCAATATTTTCGACTGAACAGACCCCTTTAGTAATAACTGGCAGATGCTACAACCCTCGGTTTGTCTTTTGATTGCTTCTATAGTTTTTGCTTTGTACAGCGGTATATATGATATATCATGCACCTTATTCGATGAGGAAAGGGCCAACGATCCCTTCACCGGGAGTGACCCCTTTAGCAAAACTATAAAAGCCTCAAAAACACTCCATTTAAAAACCATTTGATTCCGCAACGAGATCAAGTTCAAAGTGTTAAAGGTTTTCATAAAAACCATCCGCAACCCTCCGTCATTTTAGGAAGTAGAGTACTTAGTATTTGTGCTGTGTTTGTTAACCATAGTCAAGGCACAGTGTACGGTAGCTAAGTGATGTCTTCCTACACCGCATATGATGTGATTAGTTATGACAGTCGCGTGACTTTGTTGACTTTAGTTAAGAGTCATGTGGATGGGTCTAATTAATCACGAAATGACGGGTAGAACTTGACTAGTGCTTATGATTTGTTGACCATAGTTAATGTCTTAAGTGCTAGGGGTAAAAACCTTTATCGGGAGTTTCAAGTGTTGAAATTTGCAATGAGATTGCATACCTTCTATATGATAGTTGGATCCCGATACCCACTGCGAGTAATTGTTACTCCTGGGAGAGTTTTGCACATTACAATTAGCCGATCAAGTAGGTGTCTAGAATGGTGTCAACGGGGTTACGCCCCTGGGAAAACGAGGTTTACTTTAATTAGGTCCGTGCGAAAGCATGGGAAATCTCCCTCAAAGTACCGGCACTGGCCTGGCTGAAAGATTGGCGAACTTGTAGAGTGTAATTAATCCCGGCTAGTCTTTCCTTTTACGGTTTGAAGGAAGATTTGATAAAAACAGTGGGAGCCATCCTGATTAGATAAAATAAATAACCAATCTAATCTTGCAAGATCGCACACAGAGTGTTTTCTTCTCTCTCTCTCCAGGTAGCAACCATATCACGCCTTAATCAAGATAATAATATGGATGTATTGACCGAACCCGCTTGTTATTCTGAGCTGGGGAACGTTGGTCCCGCTCCAACTTATAATTGTTATATGACCGAGCAGGAAATAGGGCAATACCAGGATTTCCATGCCGCCCAAACGAAGAAAGTGCATTATGATGCATCTTCTTCGGGTGTGTTCACTACAAAGAACCGTTTCTCTGTATCCTTTACGTCCTGGGTATTAGATACCGGATCAGGATCCCAGATATGTAATCTGTTACATAGGGCTACAGAAAGGTAGAGAACTAAGAACGGGTGATAAGTTTCATGAGACAGAAAACGGTGCAAGTGTTGCAGCCAAGTCTGGTGGTCACTATCACCCTGTATTACCAAAATACACTGATTCTGAACGAATGTTATTAGATACCGAACCTAATATACAAAATCATATCAGTCTCTTTATTAGTGAAGAAAGGATATAATTTTGTATTGTTGGATAATGTTTTGAACATTTCCTATATCAATAGTTGATCGGTTTAGGCACGTTATCTAAAAGCATTGACGTTCTAAATCAAACTACAGTTCTTAGTATATAGAACACACACAAGAGGAAGAGTTCAGAAATGAACGAATTCTTCTTAAGGCATTGTAGACTAGGTCATATCAATGCGACCCGACTAGCTAAGTTACATTTAGATGCATATTTAAATCAGTTTGAATTTACATCTTATGAAACTTGCCAGTCATGTCACAAAGATAAGATGACCATAGCTCTGTTTACTCGAAACAGAGAAAGGGTTAGTAAACTGTTGGGACTGATACATTGTGATGTATAAAGGTCCCCAGTCTACATATGCCAAGACTGGTTCTTTGTATTTCCTTACATTCACTGATGATCTCTCAAGATTTGGACACATGTTCCTGTTGAAACACATGTTTGAAGCTTTTGAGAAATTCAAAGAATATAAGTTAGAAGTAGAGAACCAATACAGGTATAAGTATTATGTCCTATGATGAGATCAGGGAGGAGGATACTTGTGCATGGAATTCTTGGACTATTCTAAAGGAGAATGAGATTCTCTCTCAGTGTTACTCCTCTGTATACACAGCAGTACAACGGTGTATCGGGGCGGAGCAATCCCACCCTATATGATATGGTGCGCTCTATGATGAGTACGGCTGAGTTGCCTATTTCCTTTTGGGGGTTGTGCACTTGAGAAGGTGCATACCTATTGAATTAGGTTCGAATCAGATCACTGCCTACCACTCCATATGAGATATGGTATGGTAAGAGCCTATCTCTTAAGTAAGTTAAGATTTGGGATTGTCCGGCCTCTGTCAAAAGCAAAATCCGGACAAGATCTAGGCAAGGTCAGTTCTGTAGAACTGGAAGGAGTTCCAGTTGTATAAACTACAGCTGATGATTTGACAGAACCAAAGGATTCAATGGTCCCCGACGAACCTCATGCTCTCCGCCGATCTAGCAGGGTTCCTCATCCGCCTGAGAGATACTTCAGTTTCTCAATGACAGTGGGAGCGAGGATTGCATCATGAGATGTGTAGGGTGTTTTTCGTCACCCCATTGAGATGGGAATACGCGCGCGCTTGTCAGGCGTACTACAGATTCCCCCTGCCTAGGGTAGGCCAGGGTTTAATGATTGTGGGGATTCGAATCTCCGGCAGCCGCGGACTAAGCCGTCGTTAATTACCCCCTGCATTTGGGGCGAGGGAACCTCCGATTGACGGGTTAAACTGTGCATGCGAACTCAATGTGCGTTGTACATGTGTTATGTTTTGAAATGGGGGTTTTGGATATATCGGGAGCCACGCAGCATTTTGGGCGTTGTACCCTAGGTGCTGTGCGCTCAGGCACTAGAGTGCCACGTGTCGGCACATGGACGCTCTGCGCTTGAGCGCTGGGCGCTCGAGCGCAAGTGCGCCACGTGTCGGCACAGGGGCGACTTGCGCTCGAGCGCTTGTGCTGGAGCGCAAGCGCGCCACGTGTCGGCACCGGGGCGACTTGCGCTCGAGCGCTTCCGCTCAAGCGCAGGTGTGCCACATGTCGGCACATGGGCACTCTGCGCTTGAGCGCTGGGCGCGTGAGCGCAAGCGTGCCACGTGTCGGCACCGGGGCGACGTGCGCTAGAGTGCTTGCGCTTAAGCGCAAGCGTGCCACGTGTCGGCACGTGGGCGTTTTGCGCTTGAGCGCAGGGCGCTGTAGTGCAAACGCGCCACATGTCGATACGTGGGCGCTTTGCGCTCGAGCGCCGAGCGCTTGAGCGCAAGCGCGCCACGTGTCGGCATGCGGGCGCTCTGCGCTTGAGCGCCGGCGAGAAAAGGAGGCTTTTAGCCTAAGAAACAGAAGCCATGCTTCAGAAAGGAAATATTTGTTGTATATATATATATATATATATATATATATATATATATATATATATGTAAATATATGGAGTTAAACTCCTAAAATGTTTTGGTTGATGAAAGGGGTTCTTTCTCTTCCTCCTCTGTTGGCTGGATCTTGATGATCAAGAGATGTGAGATCTAAAAAATCTCTCCTTTCTGAGATCTAATGGTAGATCCAAGTTCCCCTTTGTGGGTTTTGTGGTGGAAGACTTCTTAGTTTTTGAAAAGAAAGAGTAAAACTGATTTAATTCAAAAGAAATGAGAAAGTTTAGAACCTTGGAGAAGGAGCAGGAGGCACAAAAGATCTCAGATCTAAAATTTTTGTGGAGAGAATGAAAAGTGTTACTTTATTCATAGTCATGTTTCCTTATATAGGCTTACATATTTACATATAGCCCCTTGGGCTTTACAAAAATGACATTTTAGCCATCCCATGGCTCATGTGCCATTTCATTTTTGCACATATGCCATGGGCTTACAAAATATCGGCTTTATGCCCATTTTGCATACATTCATGTATATAAAAAAAATACATAAAAATTATTTATTACATGATTTTTTTGTTGGCATGGCGGAAGACGGACGCTTCGTGTTCGGGCTCGACCTGGGCATGGGCCTGCTTGACCTGGGCTTGGGGTTGACTTTGATTTTGACTTGGTCAACCGGGGTGTAAATTTTTACCCCAACAAATTGTCCCCCATCAATAAATGCACACATCATATGTGGGTCGTGTGCATGAAATTGATGGATCATCTCTTGCGTGGAGGCGACTTGCTTTGGTTCCCACTTTTTCGGTTGCACTGCCGTTTTTATGACATGGACGGTCGGCGCTTGACGCGTCTCCGAGATAGAGTGTCCGTGGTAGACGTTTCCCTAGCCCGGAGTTATTTCGTTGACGTGCCCCCGGTGCGTA
This sequence comes from Agapanthus africanus, assembly GCA_030015575.1. Classification (NCBI taxonomy): domain Eukaryota; kingdom Viridiplantae; phylum Streptophyta; class Magnoliopsida; order Asparagales; family Amaryllidaceae; genus Agapanthus; species Agapanthus africanus. The sequence goes on along the minus strand of JASDDO010000004.1, from coordinate 133,615,430 downwards.
GTGTCGCTGGTCGACGTTTCCCCGAGGCGGAGTATCGACTGGTTGACGTGTCCCCGAGACGGAGTGTCTAGTTGACATTTCCCCGAGACGGAGTGTCGCTGGTCGACGTGTCCCCGGCGTGGAGTGTCTGCTGGTTGACGTATCCCTGAGACGGAGTGTCTTTTGTTGACGTGTCCTCGGCACGGAGTGTCGCTGATTGAAGTTTCCCCGGCGCGGAGTGTCGCTGATCGACTTTTCCCCGGCACGGAGTGTCGCTGATCGACTTTTCCCGGGCGCGGAGTGTCGGTGGTTGACTTTTCCCCCTGCGCGGAGTGTCGGTGGTTGAATTTTCCCCGAGACGGAGTATCGTCTGGTTGATGTCTCCCCGAGACGGAGTGTCTGCTTGATGTTTCCCCGAGACGGAGTGTCGCTGGTCGACGTATCCCCAGCGCAGAGTGTCTGCTGGTTGACGTATCCCCTAGACGGAGTGTCGCTTGTTGACGTGTCCCCGGCACGGAGTGTCGCTGGTTGACGTTTCCCCGAGACGGAGTGTCTGCTTGACGTTTTCCCAAGACGGAGAGTCGCTGGTCGACGTGTCCCCGGCGCGGAGTGTCTGCTGGTTGACGTATCCCCGAGACGGAGTGTCGCTTGTTGACGTGTCCCAGGCGCGGAGTGTCGCTGGTTGACTTTTCCCCGGCACGGAGTGTTGCTGATCGACTTTTCCCCGGCGCGAAGTGTCGCGGGTTGACTTTTCCCCGGCACGGAGTGTCGCTGATCGACTTTTCCCCGATACGGAGTGTCGCTGATTGACTTTTCTCGGCGCGGAGTGTCGCTGGTTGACTTTTCCCCGGCATGGAGTGTCGCTGATCGACTTTTGCCCGGCGCGGAGTGTCGTTGTCGGACATTTCCCTGATGCGGAGTGTCTGTGTTAGACGTTTCCCCGATGCAAAGTGTCGCTTGTTGACGTGTCCCCTAGACGGAGTGTCTTTTGTCCGACGCAGAGGTGGATGTTGGAATTGGTTGGTTTGTTTTGATTTGAGTTGACATCAGCATCGCTATACTGGAATATAGAACCAGGAGCGAATCATCATCTGTCTTTGAGAGGATTTGGGAATTGGTTTTCTGTCGGCATCTGCATTGCTGCACTGGAATAATGCCAGGAGAAACTCATCATTTGCCCCGGGAGGATTTAGGAATTGGTTTTTGTTTGGCATCAGTATCGCTACACTGGAATATGGTACCAGGAGCGAATCATCATTTGCACTTGCTTATCAGGAAGCGATGGCTTAGGAAACAGGTTTTAGGTCCCTATCACTTAAGACTTTCAATTTTGTGAGCCGTAAGGGTCCCATAAAAGCATTTTCTCCCTGCGAGTCGTAAGGATCCCGCAGGTGTATTTTCTCCTTAGGAGTCGTGAGGATTCCTAAGGGTGTTTTTCCTTTGTGCGTCGTAAGGATCCCACAAAGGTTTGTTCTCCTCATGTATCGTGAGGACACATGAGTGGATTTCCCTCGTTCCCAGTTTAAGGACTTAGAGGTCGACTGTTTCCAGTTTAACGACTTAGAGGTCATCTGTTTCCAGTTTAACGACGTGGCGGTCATCTGTTTCCAGTTTAACGACGTGGTGGTCATCTGTTTCCGGCTTAACGACTTGGTGGTCATCTATTTCCAGTTTAATGACTTGGTGGTCATCTGTTTCCATTTTAACGACTTGGTGGTCATCTGTTTCCAGTTTAGAGACTTAGAGGTCTACTGTTTCCAGTTTAACGACTTGGAGGTCATCTGTTTCCAGTTTAAAGACTTAGGGGTCTATTAATGGTGAGCTTAGAATTTTGGGGTAGGGGCCGGCATCAGCGTTGCTAATACTGAAGCAGAGGTGCCAGGAGCAATTCATCATTTTCCTACTCTTGTTGGCGGAGCGATGGCTTAGGAGACGGGTTTAGGTCCCTATCGCCTAAGGCTTTTCAATTTTATGGGCTGTGAGGGTCCTATAAAAGCATTTTCTCCCTGTGAGTAGTGATGATCCCGCAGGTGTATTTTCTCCTTAGGAGTCGTGAGGACTCCTAAGTGTGTTTTTCCTTTGTGAGTCGTAAGGATCCCATAAAGGTTTGTTCTCCTCATGTATCGTGAGGACACATGAGTGGGTCTTCTCAATGGAGCATAACTCCAAAGGCGGAGACCAGCCGCGTAACTGGTGATTACGGTGGGGCATGGGTATGATGAGAATTATTTGACCCCGTGGATTGTATACGGCAGTCAATTTGGGGACTGGCCGTAGGGCCGGGGGAATTTTGGAAAATCGGATTTTTGTTGGCGTCTGCATTGCTGCACTAGAATAATGCCAGGAGCAACTCATCATCTGCCCTTGTTTTTTTTTTTACCGCAATTGCTCTATCATTTCAGCTTTTCTTATCGCGAAGGTCGCGATTGCCCTATCATTTTGGCTTTTATTTGCGGTTGCCCCATCATTTCGGCTTTTATTTCATCTTTATTTTACTCGCTGATTTTTATTGCGAGTTGCCCCTATCATTTCGGCTTTTATTTTTTTCTTTTATTTACACTTTTTTTATTTACATTTTTTTTACATTCCCAGTTTAACGACTTAGAGGTCGATTGTTTCCAGTTTAAAGACTTGGTGGTCTGCGGGTGTTCCCAGTTTAACGACGTGGTGGTCCTCTTTGCTTATCCTAGCTTCTTGAACTTTGATCTTGGCGGAGCTGTGTTGATGACCTAGCTCTGTAGCTTGCCGATACATCCGAGGATTGTGAGGTTTTTCCAAGCTTATATTGGTCTTCTGCCCAATCTTTGAAAATATAGCAGTCTTCGATGGTATGACCCACCACTCTATGATATGGGCAGTATATGAGATTGCCGGTCATGTTCATTTCCTGTGGCCTCTTTAGAACAGGCAGTTGCAGACCGTTGTTCAAGGCGTCCATGAATATTTTGCGGACTTCATCCCTTCTGAAGGAGTATACCTTCTTCTATCTCTCCATTGGAGTAGGTGCCTTTACTGATGCTGGTCCTCGAGGCCGATCGGTCTTTGGTTCGCCCTGTTTAGATAATGGCACATGTCTTGGAGGATTAGGTTCCCGAAAGGCTTCGGTCTCCATTTTCATGAAATCGGCGGTCGTTGCTTGACTGTTTGTACAGTTCTATCTCTCCCGTCCTGTATTGCTTTTCGACCCAATCTTTGAAGACGAAGCAGTCCTCAATGGCATGATCTATCACCCTGTGATAGGGGCAATATTTTGGGTCGTCGGTCATATTCTCTTCTTGCGGTCTCTTTGATTCTGGCAGTTGTAGAACGTTTCTTAGGGCGTCCCTGAATATCTTGTGGACCTTTTCCCTCTTGAAGGAATAGACCTTTTCCAGCTTCTCTTTCAGAGGCGATTCCTCCCGGCGTATGTATCGGAGGGACTGGAGGCTGATTGCGGCCGTTTTTCGCGAAGGCGCTCCGCTTTTAGGTTGAAAGGGATATCAGTTGGCTGCCCCTGGGTATCAATCCCTGGCTCATGAGCCAAAATTTGATTCTGCTGTAATTGCAATCCGGCGACTTGGGTCGCGAGATCTGCCACGACGTTTGCCAGCTTGTCGACCTTGGAATAGACCTCGGCCATCTTCTCATCCCTGTCCTGAAATTGCCTTTGAAGCCATTGGAATAATGCCTGTTCTGTAGTTACGGCTATGACAACCGGGTAATCTTTATTGCCTGAGCTCAATTCCGTAGGAACCACGGGCTCTTCTGTCTTATCGGCCAAAGCGGGCTCTTCATCATTTAGATCGAGCCGATGCTGGATAGCGTCAACCATATCATCACCATAGCTGTGAAGCGTAGGCGGGTTCGTTTCTTCATGTCCGACTATATAGACAGTGCGGAACACATACTAGCCATCTCTTTGTCTTTGGCGGCTGATTTCGCGGAGCGGTCCGGGCTTTGGAAATTCATAAATTTTAACATGGCCAGAGCCCTAGCCTTTTTGTTGGCTTTGTATCTGAGCCCCTTCTACCTCAGCTTCTCTGCCTTGAGCGCTTGACAGGCTTCTGCCCTTCGGAAAGCTGCTATAGGCTGAGTGATGGGGAGCCTAGAGAAGATACCCAATTGAGCAGTTGTCGAGGGCACCGTTGGATCTTTCTCAAGACGCGTTGTAGCTTTATTAGTGTTGATGGCCTTGCCCCCAGCTGGGGCTAAGGAAAGTAGTTCAGACACCGACTTGTGTTTATGTTGGGGCGCCCTCGAGATCACCACATTTGGTCTCCTGCCTTTCGAGACCGGTCTGTCTGTTGCTGGAGCTTGAGGAGATGGAATGGCGTTAGCTGGCACGAACAGAATAGAGCCGAACTGTAGCAGCGGTTCGTCCCACTGTCGCCCAAGACTGGCCGGGAGGACTGTCCTGGAATCCATCTTCATCATGTATGAGATGGGAGCTGAGTTCATCTTTGGAGACATCGTTGAGAGGTGATTGCTTGAAAACCTGCATGAAAGGGCATTTTTTTAGTATAAATATCGATATGTATATTGATTGAGTTCGCATGAACGTTTAACTCGAAATATGGGAGGAGAGATTGGTCCCACCGGGCGTGCCAGAATCTGTAGGGTGTTTTTCGTCACCCTATTGAGATGGGAATACGCGCGCGCTTGTCAGGCGTACTACAGATTCCCCCTGCCTGGGGTAAGCCAGGGTTTAATGATTGTGGGGATCCGAATCTCCGGCAGCCGCAGACTAAGCTGTCGTTAATTACCCCTCGCCTTTGGGGCGAGGGAACCTCCGATTGACGGGTTAAACTGGTCATGCGAACTCAATGTACGGTGTACGTGTGTTGTGTTTTGAAAGGGGGGTTTTGGATATATCGGGAGCCATGCAGAGTTTTTACGGGGATCCCGCTACCCGGATAGCGGGCTGGGGGTCAAGGGGGCTAGCAGCCCCCTAGCTGGGTGCGGGGCAGCGCCCCGTTAGAAATTTTTTTCTAACAGGGACAGTGTCGTGGAGTATGTGTGTGTGTGTAAATATGTATAAATATGTATAAATATGTATATATATATATGTATGTACATAAAAAGAGGGGGAAAAGACATCCAAAGGATGCATGGGGGCAGCATTTTGGGCGTTGTGCACTCAGGCGCTAAAGTGCCACGTGTCGGCACATGGGCGCTCTGCGCTTGAGCACTAGGCGCTTGAGCGCAAGAGCGCCACGTGTCGGCACCGGGGCGACTTGCACTCGAGCGCTTGCGCTCGAGCGCAAGCGCGCCACTGTCGGCACCGGGGCGACTTGTGCTCGAGAGCTTGCGCTTGAGCGCAAGCGCGCCATGTGTTGGCACGCGAGCGCTTTGCGCTTGAGCGCAGGTCGCTGTAGTGCAAACACGCCACGTGTCGATACGTGGGCGCTTTGCGATCGAGCGCCGAGCGCTTGAGCGCAAGCGCGCCCCGTGTCGGTACGCGAGCGCTCTGCGCTTGAGCACCGGCGAGAAAAGGAGGCTTTTAGCCCAAGAAACAGAAGCTATTCTTCAGAAAGGAAATATTTGTTGTATATATATATATATATCTATGTAAATATATGGAGTTAAACTCCTAAAATATTTTGGTTGATGAAAGGGGTTCTTCCTCTTCCTCCTCTGTTGGCTGGATCTTGATGATCAAGAGATGTGAGATCTAAAAAATCTCTCCTTTCTGAGATCTAATGGTAGTTCCAAGTTCCCCTTTGTGGGTTTATGGTGGAAGACTTCTTAGTTTTTGAAAAGAAAGAGTAAAACTCTTGATTTAATTCAAAAAAAATGAGAAGGTTTAGAACCTTGGAGAAGGAGCAGGAGGCACAAAAGATCTCAGACCTAAAATTTTTGTGGAGAGAATGGAAAGTGTTACTTTATTCATAGTCATGTTGCCTTATATAGGCTTACATATTTACGTATAACCCCTTGGGCTTTACAAAAATGGCATTTTAGCCATTCCATGGCTCATGTGCCATTTCATTTTTGCATATAAGCCACGGGCTTACAAAATATTGGCTTTATGCTCATTTTGCATACATTCATGTATATAAAAAAAATACATAAAAATTATTTATTACATGATTTTTTTGTTGGCATGGCGGAAGGCCGGACGCATCGTGTTCGGGCTCGACCTGGGCATGGGCTTGCTTGACCTGGGCTTGGGCCCACCTGGCTTGGGGTTGACTTTGATTTTGACTTGGTCAACCGGGGTGTAAATTTTTACCCCAACAAGATGATGACCCAACTAGTTTTGAGCAGGCCATCGAGAGTAGGGACTCTGTAAGAATGGATAGATGCTTAGCAATCTGAGATGGAATCCATGTACACCAACAAAGTATGGACTTTGGATGCTGTATCTGAAGGGTTAAATCCCCATCAGGAGCAAGTATATCTTGAGAAGATTACTTGGTGTAGATGGAAAAGTCGAGACTTTCAAAGCTAGACTTGTTAATGGTTTTCATCATCAACCAGGCGTGGATAATGATGAAACCTTTTTCCAGTAGCTATGCTTAAGTCCATCCGGATCCTACTTAACATTGCTACATACCATGACTACGATATCTGGTGGTTGGGTGTCATGACTGCTTTTCTAAATACTGATTTAGAAGAGAACGTCTATAAGTACACAGCCAGAGGGCTTCGTAAATAGTTGGAGCAGCGAAAACATGTGCAAGTTGCTTTACAGATTGAAGCAGGCATCGCGGAGTTAGTACGTCTGTTTTGATGTGATAGTCAAAGAGTTTGAATTCATCAAAATGGTAGATGAACCTTGTATGTACAAAAAGGTTGTAGAGAGTAAAGTGGTCATCCTCGTATTGTACGTGGACAACATACTCTTGATAGGAAAAGAGTTTCCTATGCTACGATCGGTCAATCTCTTCTTATCACATGGATTCTCCATATAGGATCAAAATGATACCTCCTAAATCCTGGGTTTTGGATCTATGAGATAGATCTAAATGGATGTTAGGATTCTCGCTAGTTGTAGTGAGATGGTATCAATTGATCCTGGGGAGAATCACTGGAAAGGTTTCAGTGTGATAAGAACGACTGAATGTCAGTCGCAGGCATTGTCTTCACCCTCAGTGGAGGGACGGTATGTTGCAAGAGTTCCAAGCTAGATACCGTGGCAAACTAAACGATAAAGGATGGTGACATCGCTATCAAAGATACTACCAAAGAGGAAGTTTGGGTGTATATTGGTTTATAAGATGAACTAGGTTCCTACCATTGTGTGACAATGGAAGTGTGGCTTTGGCCCAGGAACCCCGATCCCATCAGTGACCCAGACATATTCTGAGGTAGCATCACTTGATCATGGAGATAGTTGATCTCCAGTGTGATCGATGTTTGGAGAGTAGACTCAGAGGACAACACGGCGGATCCACTCACAAAGGCCTTTTCCCAGAGAGAGACTTATATAGGATGGTTGAGTATGTGATACTGCAACCACTGCTACAGATGGCCCTAGTGCAAGTGGGAGATTGTTAGTTATATGTATGCCCTAGAGGCCGTTACTGTACATGAGATGTATATTGTAGTGGATGCTGGGACATATATAGGTAGGACTTTCTTGCTCGACATGTTAGTACGCTATCCGGTTGCTCTTTATCTTAACATGTATATTTGCAGTCTCTCTATTACATATTGATAAAGCCCTTAGGATGTGTGCTCGACTTGCAGGACTGTGATGCGGATCATACTAGTGGGGCCTGGGTAGTCAATGAGTACATCCTTCAATGTTCCTAGTCGTCGGAATATCGAGACGGGGCATCGATATTCCAGAGTAGACTAGCATATATCTTCTCGATCCATGTGATGGGCGATGGATGATCCCAGATCCATTGGTGTTTGACATCAGATATGGTATGTGGGTGCTCAGTGGTGACTGGGTACACTGAACGGACTCGCCGAGAACTCCCAGATGGTATTATACCTCACGTCAGATGGCAGTTCTCTAGTGACACTGGTACAGCTTAGTCTGTTGACCCGAGATCGTCATAGAGTCTTGTGTGTCTCCCACTGTGCTTTGATTTCCACCCTACCACGGCTCTACTGAGTCGTGCAAACAGGTGGTTTTTGTGTACAGTCCCGATTCACATGGAGGCAATGAGCGATAGGAGGGGATTGGTCTCTCCCGGTATTGGGGGTTGATGTTGCGCTATGCTCGACTGGCCATAACTGGAAATCCCTGGCCAGGGTTGCACTGATTTACTGGTAAGTGTTATAAGTAGTTTCATGCTTGTTATAGACCTTACACAGGTATGACTTATCGAGCTACTGGGGTCTGACGTTCACCAACCCTTGGCGAGATATGCGATATATCAGACGAGCAGACCGGACTGTACGGTAAGTGTTACTGGTTGGATTCACAAGAGTGTGAGCGGGCTTGCTCGTTGATCTTCTGATCACTCAATACCTGGGTCGCCGTTACGTTTAGCAGACCGCTTGCGGCTTGTGGGTATTTGATATGATCATCACGAGTCTTTAGAGTCCTACACGGAGGTTTCCTGGCTCAAGCGAAACGAAATAAGAGCGCATATGAGATATGTGCGGGACCGAGAATAATACCAGTATGTGATACCGTATTCTATTCTCACGATTTGTATCATTGGACGGTTATATGAGATATAGCCGGGTTACCGAATCAAGTGTTGATTCGATACATTGATACACTAGATATTAGTCGGTTATATGCGATATGACCGGATCATTAAATCAAGTATCGATTTAATGATTTAATGTGTAATTATATATTTGATATATTACTTTACATTAACTAGTATTTGTTCTCTAAAGATTGATTTTCTCACTTGATATGCACAAGTTGTATATGTGATATATGTTTGTGCACTAGTTTGTATCATAATTGATGATACATGCAAACTTGGGTATATGTATGATTTACACCATGTTTAGTTAATGGTTAGGGTTTTATGTTCTTTATTCATTTTGTAAAAACAAAATGGTGGTGGCTTTTCTTTTTTTGCTAGTGCTAGGATTACCTAGCACCTCATGAAGGGTTTGGAAGCATCACATATACCAAACATTAAAATTTTTAGGGTGCTAAGTAAGCATGCAAAGAATCAATCCTAGAAAATTAGGGTTTCATAACTTTAATCTACATCACAAGCAACAAAGGCTAAGGTTTTGAGAGTACAACCTTTGTAGCTCCCTACGCTAGACTTCTTGGCCACATGAGTGTTGGAGAAGGGTTCGCTTGAGGTGTTCTAGTGTCCATGATGATCCACCCGAAGCTCCTTGTCCAAGCTTGCAACTTCACTTGATCAAGAGGAGGAAATGAAGCTAACACTCTAAACAAGTGGGCAAGACTTGTGTAGAATGATGTTGTGGTGGCTTTTCCCACTTTAAAATCCTAACTTGGTGAGTGTTTTGCTCACTAGAGAAATCTAGAGAACAAAAGAAGAAGGAGGAAGAAGTTGATGGCCTTTTTTTGAACAAGAGAAAAGATAATGTCTAATGAAAAAATAGAAAATACATGTATATATATTTTCCACTTCTCATCTCAAACCATGGTTAAGTAATAAAGATATTATTGAATTTGAGTTAAAACACAAAAGGAATGTTAATCCATGGTAAAAAGGTGGGTGAGCATAGTTAGGTCAAAGAACAGTGTAGAAACTAATCCATGAATTACCATTTTCCATTTTCCTTTTGTTTTAACACAAATAGAAATAATAATCCATATTATTTAACCAAGGTGTGAGTCTTATATTGCCACCATCTTCTATGTATATACAACCATGAAGGATGATGTATGTATGTATGTGTGCATGCACATCCATATGTGTATGAATCAACAAAGAATGCATACATGCATGCATACATCCAAAAAAAATACAAGAAAGGATTTCTAGTGAGAAACTAATGGTTAAATGATAGATCAACACTTGATTTATCAATCCGGCCATATCACATACGACCCAACCAAAAGCAAGCCGCCCGATTAATATACGGTATCTAATACGCACATTTTAACCGGGTCCATGCGCATATCGCATACGCGCACCACAACATTTTGCCTGGACTAGGTAACTCCTTTGTGGGACTCTAAGACTCGTCAATACGCCGACAGTGGGTGATGATCATATCAAGAACCCCAAGCCGCAAGCGGCCAGCTAATCGTAACGGCCACCCGGGTATTGAGCGATCAGAAGAAAACAAGCGAACCTGCTACAACTCCCGTCGAGCCAACCGGCAACACTACCGTACAGTCCGGTCTCTTCGTCAGATATGCTACATATTGAGCCTAGGGATGGTCATGTCGACCCCAATAACTCAATAAGTCGTGCCGGTGAATGGTCTACAACAGATCGATAAACTACTGATAACACTTATCAGTAAATCTCAGCAGCCCTGGCCAGGGACTTACTGATATAACCAGTTGAGCACAACATCAACTCCCAATACCGGGAGAGACGAAACTCCTCCTATCGCTCATCGCCTTCGTGTGTCTCGGGACTGTACCCAACGGCCACCTGTTTGCACGAATCAGTAGAGCCGTGGTAGAGTGGTAATCAAAGTACAGTGGGAGAGCACACAAGACTCTATGACAATCTCGGGTCTACAGACTAACCTGCACCAGTGTCACCTGAGAACTGCTATCCGACGATAGATATAATTCCATATAGGAGTTCTCGGTGAGTCCTTCCAGTGTACCCAGTCACCACTGAGCACCCATATATGATCTCGATGTCAAACATCGATGAATGTGGGAACATTCATCGCCCATCATATGGGTCTAGTATCATATACGCTAGTCTACTCTGGTATATCGATGCCCCGTCTCGATACACCTACGACTAGAGACATTTCAGGATATGCTTATAAACTACAGATGTCCCACCAGTATGATCTCTATCATAATCACTGTAGTCAAGCCAATATCCTCAGGGATTTATCAACATGTGTGAATGAGTAAAAGCATGATCAAATCAACATGTCAGATAAAGAAGAACCAGATAGCATACTATCATGTCGAGTAAGAATGTACACTGAATATATATATATATATATATATATATATATATATGTATAAATACATCCACTATCTCATAGTGGCCTCTAGGGCATACATATATCCAACAATCTCCCACTTGCACTAAGGCCAGCTATTGGCGTATCTCATACCCAACATCTCAAAAAGTCGCTCATGCTGCGGCTGAGGGAGGGCCTTGGTGAGTGGATCCGCGGCGTTATTCTTTGTGTCTACTCTCTTAATCTCGATCTCGCGGCGATCTACAATCTCCCGGATCAAATGAAAGCGCCTCAGGATGTGTCTGGATCGCTGATGGGACCTAGGATCTTTGGCTAACGCCATAGCCCCATTATTATCACAATACAATGGTATTGGATCAATAATGGTTGGAACTACTCCTAGCTCCGAGATGAACTTCCTCATCCAGACGGCTTCCTTGGCGGCATCATTTGCAGCAATGTACTCAGCCTCCATTGTAGAGTCTGCAACGGTATCTTGTTTGGAACTCTTCCAACTTACCGCCCCTCCATTGAGGGTAAATACAAACCCTGAGATAGATTTGCTGTCGTCCTTACCGCTCTGGAAGCTCGAATCGGTAAAGGCCTCCATTTGGAGATCTCCATTACCATACACCAAGAACAATTCTTTAGTCCTTCGCAAGTACTTAAGAATGTTCTGCACAGCTATCCAGTGATTCTCCCCAGGGTTGGATTGATAACTGCTCATAACACTAAGTGCATAAGCTACATCTGGGCGTGTACATAACATCGCATACATTATAGATCCTACTGCCGAAGCATAGGGTATAATGCTCATGCGAGCTCTCTCTTCATCGGTCTTTGGACAAGAATCCTTGGAGAGAGTGACCCCATGGCAAGCGGGTAAGGCACCCCTCTTGGAGTCTTCCATACTAAACCTTTTTAGGATGGTATTGATGTACTTGGTTTGGGACAATCCCAATAACCTCTTGGATCTATCCCTATAGATCCTTATGCCCAAGATGTATGTGGCATCACCCAGGTCCTTCATGGAGAATCTTAGTGATAAGAAAGATTTGACCGACTGTAGCATAGGAATATCATTTCCTATTAGAAGAATGTCATCCACGTACAATACGAGGAATGTGACAGCTCTCCCTACAGCCTTCTTATAAATACAAGGTTCATCTGGATTTTTGATGAAATCAAACTCTTTGATAACATCATCGAAACAGATGTTCCAACTCCGTGATGCCTGCTTTAACCCATATATGGATTTAAGCAATCTACATGCTTTCCCGCTGCTCCTACTGTCAATGAAGCCCTCCGGCTGATCCATATAAACGCATTCTTCTAAATCCCCATTTAGAAATGCCGTTTTAACGTCCATCTGCCAGATTTCATAGTCATAGTGAGCAGCAATAGCAAGTAGGATCCGAATGGATTTAAGCATGGATACGGGCGAAAAAGTCTCGTCATAGTCCAAACCTGGTCTTTGACGAAAACCCTTCGCCACAAGTCTTGCCTTGTAGGTTTCTACCTGCCCATCTACACCAATCTTTCTTTTAATGAACCATTTGCATCCCACAGGTTTTACCCTAGGGGGTACAACGTCCAAAGTCCAAACTTTGTTGGTGTACATAGACTCCATTTCGGATCTTGTGGCATCCAGCCACTTCACAGAATCACCACTCGTGATAGCTTGTTGAAAACTGGTAGGATCATCATCCTCTATGATGCAGTCTTCTCTGTCACCATCAATGAGGAAACCGGAGTACCGTTCCGGTGGCGAGAAGTCCTACCAGACCTACGGAGTGGCTGAGGTTCCTCAGTTTCTATTGCAACAGCTGGTTTAATCAAGTCGTCATTTTTAGTTTGTGTCTCTAGAACCTCTTCTAGATCCACCACATTGCCATCATCTTTATCTGTGAAAAACTCTTTTTCTAAGAATGTGGCATGCTGAGAAACAAACACCTTTTGTTCCTCTTTGTGGTAGAATAGATATCCATAAGAGTTCCTTGGATATCCCACAAAGTTACACATGACTGACTGTGTCTCGAGTTTGTCCGGATTCTGCTTTTTAACATAGGCCGGGAAACCCCAAATCTTAATTCTCTTAAGAGATGGTCTCTTCCCATGCCATATCTCATATGGGGTGGTAGATACGGTTTTGGTTGGAACCCTGTTCAAAAGAAACGCTGCAGTCTCCAATGCATGCCCCCAAAATGAGACAGGTAACTCAGCGTCACTCATCATAGACAGGACCATATCTAATAGGGTCCTATTCCGTCGTTCAGACACACCGTTGTGCTGTGGTGTGTAAGGAGGAGCGAGCTGAGAGAGAATCCCATTCTCTTTTAGGAAGTTTGCAAATTCTGTACTGAGGTATTCCCCACCTCGATCTGATCGAAGCATCTTGATACTCAAGCCGGTTTGTTTTTCTACTTCCTGTTTATAGTCAGTGAATTTCTCAAAAGCTTCAGATTTGTGCTTTAATAAAAATACATGACCGAATCTTGAGAAATCGTCAGTGAATGTAATGAAGTAAGAAAAACCGCCTCTAGCTTGTGTAGACATTGGCCCACATACATCACTATGTATGAGTCCAAGGAGCTCGGTAGCTCTTTCTCCGTGTCCGGTAAACGGAGTTTTGGTCATTTTACCCTTGATACAAGACTGGCAAGTCGCATAAGATTTATATTCAAAAGGGTTTAAATATCCATCTTTGTGTAACTTGTTTAGTCTTGTTTCGTTAATATGACAAAGTCTACAGTGCCAAAGAAAAGCTTCATTTATTTCTGAAAGTTTTCTTTTCTTAGTGTGTTGTATACTGAAAACTGTGTGTTGATTTAGGACGTATATCCCGTTATTAAGTGTACCATACCCAACCAATATTTGATTCATGTGAATGTTCATAACATTGTTCTGCAATAAAAAATTATATCCTTCATTGTCTAACAAAGAAACATATATTATATTACAAAGCATACTTGGTACAAAATAACATGGGTTCAAAACCAATATACACCCAGATGGCACCCCCAAGTGATACTCTCCCACTGCGACTGTATGTACATTGGAACCAGTTCCAACGCGGAGAGTATGGTCACCTGTCTTCAAAACCTTGCTATTTCTCAGCCCCTGCATAGAATTGCAAATGTGAGAACCTAAACCGGTATCTAATACCCAGGAAGCAGAGTTTATTGAAACACGGTTTTCTGTCATAAACACACCTGAAGCGGAAGCATCCCCATGCTTTTTCTTGAGATTTAAGTACTCCGTACAGTTGCGCTTCCAATGTCCTGCTTTGTGGCAATAAAAACATTGACCTTTCCCCGAGTCTCCAGCTTTGGACTTTTCCTTTCCCTTCACCTTTTTAACTCCACCCTTAGGATTGGTAGGGTTCTTCTTTTTCTTTCCTTTGGCCTTAGCCTTTGGGCGAGAAGAGGAAGATTGTCCAACAGTCATAACGGGAGTTTTCACTGATTTCAGTGTGCTCTCTGCACTCCTTAACATATTAAGGAGTTCAGGTAGTTCCCTCTCCATGTTGTGCATGTTGAAGTTAACTATGAACTGAGCAAAGGTGGAGGGGAGGGACTGCAGAATAATATCCGTATATTGTTCATTGTCCATCATCCATCGTCCATCCAAGGTCCTCAAGCTCTTCTATAAGAGCTATCATCTTTAGAACATGGTCTCATACTGATGTGCCAGGGGCCATTCGCATCTGAAACAATTTCTTTGATGCTTCGTATCGTAATACGCGGGATTGCTCTCCATACAACTCCTTTGTATGGAGGAATATGTCATGAATGTCCATATTCTCGTGCTTCTTTTGATGTGTATTGTCCATTGATGCAAGCGCGGGGCATTTGGCCGTGGCACAGTCAGCGTCCCATGTCTTGCGGACTTCAATGTCCGCAACTGAGGATTTTCGACCTGGGGTGGGCGGGGCTGAAGCCGTGAGGACATATGATACTTTATCATAAGTCAAGGATATTTTCAAATTCCTTAGCCAGTCTTTATAATTGGTCCCATTCAATTAGTTTTTATCTAGTAGAAGCTTGAGTCCAGTCATTGGTATCTGCCATTAAGATAGAGAAAAGAATACACTCAGCGAAAGCTCTTGTATAGATCAGATTGGTTATTATCTTGTCTAATCGATGTCTCCCACTGCTTTAATCAAGTTTTTCTTTCAAACCATAAAAAGAAAACTAGCCAGGATTAATTACAGTCTACAGCTTCGCTAACCGTTCAGCCAGGCCAGTGTCGGTACTTGAGGGAGGTTCCCCGTGCTTTCGCACGGACCTAATTAAAGTAAACCTCGTTTTCCCAGAGGCGTAGCCCCGTTAACACCTTTCTAGACACCTAATGAGTTAGCTAATTGTAAACTACAAAACTCTCCTAGGAGCAACTATTGCCCACAGTGGGACCGGGATCCAACCATTATATGGAAGGTATGCAATCTCATTGCAAATCTCAACACTTGAAATTCCTGATGTGATTTTTACCCCTAGTACCTATGACCTTGGCTATGGTCAACAAACTATAAGTACTAGTCAAGTTCAGCCCGTCATTTCTTGATTAATCAGACCCGTTTACATGACCCTTGGCTAAGGTCAACAAAGTCATATGCCTGTCCTAATTAATCTGCATCATATGCATTGTAGGAAGATATCACTTAGCTATCGTACACTACGTCTTGGATAAGGTCAACAAACGTAGCACGAATACTAAGTACTCTACTTCCTAAAATGACGGAGGGTTGCAGATGATTTTTAAGAAAATCTTTAATGCTTTGAACTTGATATCGTCGTAGAATCAAATGGTTTTCAAAAGGAGTGGCTTGTGCTCCGCAGTTTTTGAAATACAGCTTTTTCATAAAGAGCCGAGTGGTTTTCAAATCCGATTCTACAACATCGTTTTAGGTTTATTTTCTTTACATTATTCATATTAATGTAATCCCATCAGTTAAGTCCTTAAGCCAATCACAGAAAAGAAACGAAAATACAACGTACGCTTATGCCATCCGCATTCGCCGCAATGTTCCGTTATGCACCGTTAGGTTACTTAACTAACGACATACCGGGACGGGACTAGCGCGGGTGCAAAACATAAGCAACGTCTACTATATATCTCATATATAATATATCATTCGTCTCAGATATCGCAGAACACAGGCAGCAGAAACATATATATAATGTGGGATATACTAGGACGTCCGTATTTAGTATTTAGCCAACAATAGAAAATACGAATTCCACAGTCGCGATGAATAGCCAAGCCCACACCCCTAGACTCCAACGAGAGCGGCAAGCGACCCTACCAATCCTGGAGTTTAGGAGACCCGGTCTCGACTCCTCGAGATGGCCTCCCACTGAACCCCAGAACCCGGTCACTTGGGCTCCCCTCCTTGGGTCTATCCTAATGCGGAAAAGTAAATAATATACAATACTGGTGACATCAACCTCAACCCGGAAGTGCCCCGAATAAAAGAATATTACATTACATTTGAATTTTACATGAATGAAAAATAAAACTCTCATCTCACACAAAACCCCCCGGCTATTCGATCGTAACAATCCTGCACATCATATCTCAGCAACACATAATATCATATATTATCAACGTAAGTGAGTATGCGTACCCCGATTGTCGTTGATGTATAGCAACGAAACCGGCGATATCGAACATACTAAGCTTACGGTCACAGAAAACAAAGTGTAAAACTGCAATATCTGGAATCCACATTCTCTTTAGACATCGTAAATACGAAATATCACATACTTCGTATTTCATGTCTAGCTATATGAATTCCACACATTGCATCACATTCCAGATAAATAGACAGTATTAAAGTTTTCGAACGAATGATCAAATACCCAAAATTCCCTAAAGCTCAACACTTGAGCGGAGTTCAAAAACCCTGAGTGTGACACAGTAGTAGCGGTCCAGCCGTAGAAGGGTCAAGCCAACGCCTCACATGTGGCACGCAGTACTGCCCCAAACCCTAAAGTTCAAAAGGCAGTTCAAGACGGTCACATAATTGAGTTAAGGTTTGTTGTCTTCTAGAGGGTCCACCACAAAACTTGCACGTATTTCTGAAAGATTTAAACCCCATGAAAAGTGAGCAAATGACACTCGTTCGAACAATTCAATACTTTCTAATTATCCGGAAAAAGCAAGAAATTAAAATTCCGATCGAATCATAGAATCCAAAACAATCTCCAGAACATATAGCACTAAATTCAGATTAACAATACCCAAAAAAAATATACAAGCAGACAAAATAGTTACTGTACAAAAACGACACAATAATTCATCCGTACTGCCGCGGAACCGTGGCCTAAGCAGGCACTTGCCGCGGTTCCGCGGTGGAAGGTACTGTTCATGGCATCGTTTTTTACATTTGTCCTTAGATTTACCTGCTGAATTTTTTTCCATATTTTTAATTCTGAAAAATATCAGTTTTGAAAAAATGTCCAGAGAGTGCTAAAAATCCGTATTTTTCGGTTCGATCGGAGTTTTAACTTCGTTAAAATGTCGCCTAATGTTCTAGGTCGGCTCTGATATAACCAGTCGAGCACAGCACAACATCAACTCCCAATACCGGGAGAGACGAAACCCCTCCTATCGCTCATCGCCTTCGTGTGTCTCAGGACTGTACCCAACGGCCACCTGTTTGCATGACTCAGTAGTGCCGTGGTAGGGTGGTAATCAAAGTACAGTGGGAGAGCACACAAGACTCTATGACGATCTCGGGTCTACAGACTAACCTGCACTAGTGTCACCTGAGAACTGCTATCCGACGATAGATATAATTCCATATAGGAGTTCTCGGTGAGTCCGTCTAGTGTACCCAGTCACCACTGAGCACCCGTATATGATCTCGATGTCAAACATCTATGAATGTGGGAACATTCATTGCCCATCATATGGGTCTAGTATCATATACGCTAGTCTACTCTGATATATCGACGCCCCGTCTCGATACACCTACGACTAGGGACATTTCAGGATATGCTTATAAACTACAGATGTCCCACTACTATGATCTCTATCATAATCACTGTAGTCAAGCCAATATCCTCAGGGATTTATCAACATGTGTGAATGAGTAAAAGCATGATCAAATCAACATGTCAGATAAAGAAGAACCAGATAGCATACTATCATGTCGAGTAAGAATGTACACTGAATATATATATATATATATAATATATATATATATATATATATATATATATATATATATGTATAAATACATCCACTATCTCATAATGGCCTCTAGGGGCATACATATATCCAACAGCTAGAAGCTTCATGATGCTTCATGCATCTTTGAAAAGTCTAAACCATTTTTGTTTTTTTCTTAAACCTAACCATTACCTAAACTATGCTTTGCTCTCTACATGAGTTAACTTACCCATGGTTGCATGATGATAAGTCTTCACTTGATTTATTGTTTTCATAATTTAATTCATTTTTCTTTCTTCTTCTTCTTCTTCATGAAGTGAAGAAAGCTTGCTAGAAAATTTCAAGTGTTGAAATCAAGTGAGAAATCCAAATCCAAAGTGAACCCACTTCCTATTTCTTCATCCTCTACAACTTGCCATGTAGTAGAGTGTGTTATCTTCACAAGTTTCATGACCTAGTGAAGATGGAGCTTGAGTTTGAGTCGCCTCGACGTAGATCATCTTCGGTATCGAAGTCAACGACCTAGCCCGCTCATTTCTCCGACGAAACCAACGCTAGAGTTCGGGATCCCGATGATCGCAGCAGAGGGACGTCAACACGGAGCTAAAGAAGTGGAGGATTGGATCTACAAAGGTTGTAATTCCTTTCACTTGTAGTTAAAGTTGTTAACTTGCATTGCTTTCACCTTACCTCTAGTAACGATCTTGCATTAGGGTTTCTTGGCACATGAAGAAATTTGATTTTGGCATGGTTGATCAGTTGTAGAACATCATGAGTGTGCCTAGGAACCCTACACAAAGAGCGTCAGCGCAAAGTGCGCCAGTGCTCTGAAGCAGCGCTCTCGTGCAAAACACGAGTGCGCTTGCGCAAAGAGCGCCAACGCTCTCGTGCAAAACACGAGTGCGCTAACGCAAAGAGCACCAACGCTTTGAAGCAGCGCTTACGTGCAAAGCATGAGTGCGCTAGCACTGGAACTAAATGTTCCCCACCGTCAGATCAAAGATCCAATAAAGATGATAAATCATCAATTGACCAGAATAAAATTCTGTTAAGGAAAAATTCCTCATAATCTTTCCAAACAAAAAGATTATGCCCTGTAAATCAGACCACCGTTGGATCAATGATCCAAAGGTGATTAAAAATCACCAAAATACAGAATAAATTCTGTATGGGAAAAGATTTCCCAATCTTGTTTAAAAACAAGAAAATTGCCTTCTGTAAATCAGAAGCCTTTTGATCAAAGATCCAACGGTGGGGAAATCCCCAAACCAATTGGAAAAAAGATCTCCTTAACCGATTGAACAAATCAGCCTTCACTATATAATGGCCCCAAGACTTCAAAGTCTAAAAGGGACATACAAAAAAAGAGAGAGAAAAATAGAGGAACCCCCCCATAAACTTTGAGAAAATTTCAAAGACAAAGCGCAAGCTCTCAGAAGAAGAAAATTTTCTTCAAGGTAAAAAGAACAGAAAGACGAAACCGTCTCATATAAAAAGAAGAATTTACTTCTTTTTCTAAGATTATAGATCTATAAGACCAAGGTCTTTCACAAAGAGATCAAAGTATCTCATCATAAAATAAAGTGAAGAACTTAATCTTCTTCAGATTATAGATCTATAAGACAAATTGTCTTTCACAAACGAGATTTTAATATCTCATTATAAAAAGGGGGAGAGAATAATTCAATTCTCTTAGGATCATAAATCCATAAAGGCAGAGCCTTTCATCAAAAACATAAGAGATTGAAACAACTCCTATAAAAATAAGAACTTTGTTCTTAATCCATGAGACAAAGTCTCTTATAGGGAGAATTTAATTCTCAGGGCGCAAAGCTGCCTAAAAAGAGCCTTAGCGCTCCAATTAAAGAAGAGCGCCTCAGCACTCCAATTAAAGAAGAGCGCCCTCAGCACTCCAATTAAAGAAGAGCGTTGCAGAGCCTTAGTGCTCCAAATTTCACAAGAAGCGCACCGCGCTCATTGTCTGGCGCGCAGCGCCAAGCGCGCTACGTGCTCCTCCCGTGTGCGCTACTTCACCAGAAGCGCACTGCACTCATTGTCTGGCGCGCAACGCCAATCGTACCACGTGCTCCTCACGTGTGCGCTACTTCACCAGAAGCACAATGCACTCATTATCTGGCGCACATCGCCAAGCGCGCCACGTGCTCCTCACGTGTGTGCTACTTTACCAGAAGCGCACTGCGCTCATTGTCTGGCGCATAGCGCCAAGCGCACCACGTGCTCCTCACGTGTGAGCTACTTCTCCAGGAGCGTAATGCGCTCATTGACTGGCGCTCAGCGCCAAGCGCGCCACGTGCTCCTCACGTGTGCGCTAAAAGAACATAAACTGTTTTATAAATAAAAGCCCAGAGCTATGATGAATGCTCAGTATTAAATAAAAGACAAAAGATTGTCAGAACCCAAACCAATGCACAGTATTGTTAAATGTTTAACATTTTAATTAAATGGGCCGATCCCAAAGTGGTCACAGAACCCTAACTCAGATTAATTGAGCCCATATGCTCATAAATCTTTGATCTTAGTCCTAAATTGGACTACAGATCCCAACCAATATTGGATCGAAGGTACATCTCTTCACTCCTCTGATATTTGTCGTTATAATCCTTCAACGTCTTCAGAGAGGTGACGGATCCCGACAACCAGGCATTCCATAGACTGTGGGGTCCTTAAACTCATGGATTATATGATGTCCTTAAACTTGGCCTGTGGGGTCCTTAAACCCATGGACTATGATGTCCTTAACCTCGGACTGTGGGGTCATTAAACCCATGGACTATGATGTCCTTAAACTACGGACTGTGGTGTCTTTAAACTCATGAAATATGACATCCTTAAACTTTACGGACTGTGGGGTCCTTAAACTCATGGACTATGATGTCCTTAAACTTTACAGACTATGATGTCTCTAAACTACCATGGACTGTGAGGTCCTTAAACTCATAGACTATGATGTCTTTAAAACTTTACAGACTATGACATCTTTAAATTATGGGATTATGATGTCCTTAAACTCTATGGACTATGATGTCCTTAAACTTCTGGACCGCAATGTCCCCAAACTAAACAATAGAGCCCAAATGCTCGCTTTTTGGATCTAAATGATCCTATTAAGTAGATCTTAGTCTAAAAATTAGACTAACGTATCCTTAACAAAACGTTTAAGTTGATCTTAATCTGAAATGAGACTAACGCATCCTTAAACCCAACCCCAAACCCAAATCTAAGGAAATACGGATTTGGACTAATCCACGCCCTATTACCGGACGACAAACATAAATTAGTCTTCGTATACAATCCACGGGCAAACCAAAAATAAAACAAACTCACACGACACGAAGTGACCATCTGGAGAAGGAGAAAGTGGTTACCGCGATGCGGTAAGCGTAATTAACTGCAGGGGCTTGCGCCTGCAGGGAAGAGCGTCCCCCACAATCAAAAACCCCTCAACGAGGGGGGAATCTAACGAAGTCTGCTACATCGTCCGCATCCGTTTAAACCTTCGATACATGGTGCTATAAGATCAACTTGGCATCTTCGGAGAGGTGGACGGATAGCACCAAATAGCATCTGCCCTCAAAATTCAGGCCAGACGTTCCGATGTCCCGGTCGCGTCTTTCTGCGGATAACAGATTCTTGCACGCCGGTGGGACCTCGTTTTCACTTTCCACTCCACACTTCGTGTGGTCGTAGTTTGCGAAGGAATCGCGGTTTGACATGGCTGCCTTTGGATGTGAAGTACTAAGATTTGGTATCTTGCTCCGTGCAGAAAACAGAAGATTAATGGCTTCAAACTGCACTAATTGCAACTGCAACTCTCGCCCTGTCCCGTCTAGAGGAGTAACCTACGGGCCCCAAGCGGCCTCCCCTTTCACAATGCCGGTGGAAACCAAGTGACCCAAGCCACCACTGGGCTATTCTTCGGGACCATGATCCCGCCAACAAGCTTCAGCGCTCCTGTAACCATCGCAAGAAGCTCCGAAGAAGTCGGTCTTTGTTCGGCTTGCAACTACTGCGACCTCTCTCAATGGGTCGTCCAAGGTCCACTGCCTCAGTTTTCAACAGACTTGGGCCGAAGCTCAGATAAGCCTATGAAGAAGCCTACAATTTCTGAAGACGTTACCACGAAGCGGATAGCCATTCCTGCCCCTGAAGTCGTCAGAGCGGCTTCCCCTGCTAAGTACTCAGTCTTTGCAAGACTGACCGTATCCAACTCCCACTCTAGGTGAAAGTCATGAAGGCTGTTTCCCTTGTTCGAAAGTCGGCCTTTATAAGACTGACTATCCCGTCTCAAACGGACGTCAGTCTTCGACAGGCTAGCACCAATAACAGTCTCTCCTCAAAATAAGGGACATGAGGAAGCTCGACCAACAATGGAGGTGGTCCAGGCCGCTCTCCATGCTCGACGTCGCCACTGGCACCGAGTGAGGATAGCTGGGGGCAGCTCCCCTTCCGGGGACTCACCCCCACCAGCTCCAATGGTGGAAATTGATGCTGCTGTTCCAATTGGGGAATAGCTTTGAACTACTCAGGAGGGTCCGCAAGAAATCTCCGACTGCTGTGCTGAGAAGATCTCCTCCACCTATGGAGAGCGCTACAAAGACAAAGATGGAGCAGCCCCTCAGCGGCTGTCCTCCAAAATTAACAAGGTCTAGCGACAGGTCCAAGACTCGGTGATTGATCCAGATTATTCCTGCCAACCGAAGAAGATAAAGGTTCGGCAAGAGAAGGACCACCCTGTAACTTCGACCGCCTACAAAAGAAGGAGGCTGGAGAAAGTCTTCATGTCCGCGAAGAATCTTAAGAACACTGAATCTAAATGCCCCAAGTCTGGGGCATGGTGGTGCACACTGTTTATATGGCATCCGGGAAAGAGGATAGCCGTATCTTTACGGGTCATTGACCACTCACCAGATCCGTAACAAAGGCTCAGGAGCAACAACAGAAGCTTCAGGAAATGTTAACATAGATGGCCACACTAACTGGGCCAAAATAAAGCCCGGAGACGTCGTCAGAGCAGCGTCATGAACAAGAAACCGATGCTGAGTTCCTCCACAGAATCCTCGATAAAAAGGAC